>CM073479.1:16161905-19085655 GCA_037074505.1 Albizia julibrissin
CTATTTTCATAAGGCTTAGTTTATAAGCCTATAGGCATGTCCTATTTAGCCTTTTATTTAAAGTACTATTACACATAATTATACATAATTTAATCTAAATTAATTTTGTAAATTATTTATAAAATTACTAACTTAGTCTTAACCCTAATTTCACATTTGATCATTTTACCATGAGCTCAACCTTTTCATTCATCAATTGATCACAACTTATTCTCTTCTCCTTGCTTGCTCAAGATGGCAATGCTAGCTCACTTTATTTCTTTTGATTTGTGTCATTTGGTGCAACATAATAATTGCAGTAAATTTATTTTAGTGATGCCTAAATGAAATATAATGATCCTAGTAGGAGAAGTTTGTTTCAGTTTCTACAACAAAAGCGAAAGAGATAAAATATAGTTTTACATGCTACTTGTTGTACTTGGTTGATTTTAGAAAATATAACCCATTAGTTAATAGATGATTGATTTTTCTTATTCCTACTTGATCAGACAATTGTTGCTATAGTATTCTTTTCTTTTTCTTTACTAAACTCTTATATTGCATGTGAGAATGAATTCTAAACTTTTAAAACATAATATAGGCTTTATGGATTATATATGAACTTAGATGTGTAGCCTTTAAGTTTATTTAAATGCCTATATTTTAGGAAAGCCTTTAAATAAGCTTGAGGTCTTGCCATGCCTTCTGAAGGCTCAAGTTCAGACTTTAAAAAAAGCCTACATATAAGCTCAAGCCCAATTTTAGGCTTTAGATCTCCGTTGCAAACCCAGGCCTATCTAACTAAAGCCTAGCCTAGCTTAGCCTATTTTTCACTCCTACAGATTTGGCTTGGTCCATTGGTGTTAGGCCCTTTTAGGATTTTCAATATTTTTTTACTTATTTTCAAATATAAAAAATAAAAACAAACAATCTCATAAAATTTCTAATTCAAATAATAAATATTAAAAAATTAAAGTGTTAAATTAGATATAATAAAATAACCAAAACTAAGTCAAATTAAAGCGTTATATCATACTTTAATTGAAAAATGATTCATAATAGCATAAATGTCTTAATAGTTATGCATCATGTTTGATCTTGTAATTTATAAAAGATTAAAAAAATTGAAATAAATAATAGTTAAAGAAAAAATAGAATAAATATAATTATCAGACTGATCTAAACATTACTTAAATTGAAAAGTTAATATTATAAAGGCATAAATGAGCCGGCCCTTGATGAGCTCGAATTTAAAAAAGTCGGTCCTATATGCCCATATAGTTTAGTGCCTATTTGGATTAGCGGTAAAAATTGTTTTTCTAACGTGATTTATGGTATATGAGGTAAGTTTATGAAATGAGTTTTATTTCAACTTATGTGAACAGACTTTTCTACCGCCAACTCAAATGCACCCTTAAAAGCATGCTTTTTAAAGGCCTACCCTCAATTGGCCTAGATTTAAACGGGCTCAACCATTTTTCCTATCCTAATGTATGTTTAGATAATTACAAAATTGTGATTTTAGAAATTATTTTCTACAAATCAAGATAAGACTCATCCCATTTCTTTATTTCATAAATTATAACTCCTACCGGCCTCATCCTCCCAAGAATTTGAAAAGGGCAATTATGTGTCTACACTAAGGCTGAAGCAGCGCACGATAACAAATAAACAGAATCATCCTGAAAAAACGCAGAACACAAAAAAAAAAAAAAAACACATAAACCAAGAAACCAGAGCCCACATCAATATATTATTATTCAAAGACACTGACGTAGGCCATAATTTTCTTTTGTTTTTTTTTCTCTTTTTCGTCAATAAAGGCCATCACATTCCATCTTTATAGGTCATTCCCATTTACCCACACCCACTAAGGGCGATGGATTCTGCGCTTCACGCGATTAACTCAAGACTCATCACTTCAATTTCACTGTGCTCCGTCTTCTTTATCTCTATCTCTATCTCGTCTCTTATCTCCTTTGGCTCTGCGAAATCTTCTTCTTCGTGGTCTTCGTCGGCAAGGTTTAACGCAGAATTAGCAGAAGGTGTTGTTGGATATGGCTATGGCGTTGAAAGTGTGAGCACTGATCTCTCGCGAAAATCTCTGAGCGCTTCTCTTGATCTCATCAAATCCTCTTCTCTTTACGGAGCTGATGTTCCCCGTCTTTCCCTTACAACCAGGTACTGTTTTCCCTTTGTTGATTTAATTTTCTTCTTCAGAAGATGATGACGATGACGACTTGGAATTTACCGTTTATCCTTCAAATAATTTTTCATTCTTTCCTGGTCTTTGTTTTCAGTTTTTCTCTTACAAAAAGTACTGTTCAGAATCAGTTAGAACTTGAAAAACGGCCCAGCCTGGAGGCCCAACCCTTTAGGGGCTTGGGTCTAAATAGGGCAACCGACTCCTATAAAATATCTCTATTTTAAAGTATCACCCGCTTACTCACAGGTTCAGTTCGCTGGCTTCAAGTCCGTATATTTTTTTTATCATTTTCATAAAAATACCAAAATTTTTAATTTAAGATAAATATTTTTAAAGTATTAAAAATTTATTCTTTTTTTATAAATAGAATAAGTGATTATTTACTTTTAAAATAAAATTCTTCATAAGATAAAGATTCTATTTTCTCGTTTTTCAATTGTATGTTATTAATTTCTCTACATAATATTCATTCCTCTTCATATACAATTAAAAAAAATTGTTCTATTTATTTGCCTTACATCAATAATAAAAAACGATTCTTTCAATATTTAAAAAAGAAAAAAAATTTTGGGGAAATATTAAGAACCAAATAAAAAATTCTTAAAAATTAAGTAATATTTTTTAAAAAAATTAATTTGAAGAATTTTAAGTAACTATAATGTTATTAGCAAATTTCTTTTAGCTTTTTAATAAAAATATAATCAATTTTTTTCTTTAAAACGTTTAAATAGCAGCATTATATGATTTGAAAAAAAATTAATTTTAAAAAATCATTTTTTCAATGTAAAACTCAATTTGTAGGCATTTAATAAAATTAAAAAAATTAACGAGCTTAAACAAGTTACCTCGCAGTCCTGTTAGGTTGGCCTGTTTAATCGTGGTCTTATAAAACTGATTTTTTTAAACCTAACTTTTTTTAGAGGCTTTAAATCATAAATCCAATATTTGACAGATTTAAGCCTAAATGGGACGTCCAATAAGTTCAACCCGATTTCTAGACTCTAATTCAGGTCAAGCACCGAAAATTTTTTAAGAAAAATCTCTAGAAACATTCTTGGAATTTCGTTTTTTCCTGGGAAATCATCAAGGAATATTGTTAGCATTGTCTTGGCCTGAGCTTTAATTTCTTAGTATTTCTTGTCAGTGTTCTTCTATATACGTTTTATATTTTATATTGATGATTCTAATTCTTATTAGTTTAATTCTTTCTTCGCTAAATGAAAATTATCAAAATAGGAAAATAAAAATGAAGAAAATATTCTAGACTAAAATCATTACCGTAATTTATAATTTATAAATAATACAACTGTATTTTATATTTATTTGACGTTCTGTTTTGTGCCATGTTGCAACTTGCACAAAAAGTAATATTTGTATAAAATTACTAAAAGAGCTCAAAATAATGGTTGACCTGGCTATGCTTTAAAGGGCGGGTTTAAAAGAGTAAGGCCTAAAAAGCTCGCTTACATAAATTTGACCTTTTTTTAAGCCTCGTCCTCAAACTTGAGAGCTTCGGGTCGGGCTTTAAGATCTATTTTTAAAATTTCATTTTTTTTCTATATCAAAATATCTGAAAATAAAAAAATAAATTTTATGGAGTTTCTAATTCAAATTATAAATATTAGCAAAATAAAGTGTCCAGACTTATAAAACTAAACTACATCTAATAATATACCTAGCGTTTGAAATATAAAAGTTAAATAACTAAATTATGCAATTTAAAAAGTTATTTAAAATTGGTTAAAGATAATAAATATATAAAAAAAATATAACTTATTTTCTTAAAAAATCCTTATTTATGGAGAGGGTGAGTGGGAGAGAGAATGTGCGGAAATATGTAAGAGAGAGTGAGTGGAAAAAATAAAGGAGAGATATATAATTAATTAGGGATAAAATTGAAAAAAAAAAGATGAAACATAAGCAAAGTGGCTCTTATATAAAAGACCACGCACTCATAAATTTGGCTCTTATATTTTAAACCAGAGAGAGTTCCAATATAGAATTGGTCTAGCAATATTATACTCTGTTAGATCTTTTAGGTCTCAACCTCGAGTCATAAAAGAGACACTTATATTGGAAGAGGTAACCATAAATTCTGAATTAGATAACGGATAATAAAATAAAAAAATCAGTTGAAATAATTATCGGCAACATTGATGCTAATAAACTATTACCCTAATTTTAAAAGAACTATGAAACTAAAAGTCAGACAAATCATATACCAACAAACTAAAGAAAAGCAAAAACGAGAAACAACACGTTTTCAACTTGTTCAAGAAACAAAAGAACATTTTTTATTAGTAATTACCAAACACTATTTATATAAAAATTAAATTGTATACATTTTAAAATTTGAATCAAAGAGTGAAAGAGGATGAATGGAAAATGATAAGAAGCAAAACTTTGATATGTATGTTCACTTTAAATTTCTCATGAATTCATTATCAATTTCCCTTCTTTTACTACTTATAAACCTCTCTAGATATTTTTCTCAACTTGCTTCTGTCCGAATTCCCAAATTTTTAAACCACATAAATTCCAATAATAATACTAATAATTAAGGCATTATGGTAGACATCAATAATTAAAATAATTAAAATATTTATCTTCTAATCCTAAATCAATAAATAATATTTTATTAAAAAATATATTGTGATCTTAAACAAGCAGGCCTTTGAACTTAAAGGGCCGGCCCTTTTATTTGCCGGTTCCATTTAACTCCGAATAATCTAGGGTCAGCCCTTGACTTATGAGGGCTTAAAAGAGCCGAGCTCATCATTTGATGGCTCTAATTACAACTTGTAAATATAGCTTGATAAAATGATAAAAAAATAACTTTAAAATTGTAAAATTCTAAATAAGATATTTTTTATGAAATGGGTTGTAAACTGTTTATTAAATGTAATTATTACCTTATTAATTATAGACAACAAACTTGATTTGAGATTTTTTAATTTTGAGGTTCATTTTTGTCATTTTCTCATATAGCTTCTTATATATTTTGATCAAAGTAATAAGAATAATTATTGGATTCGGTAGTATGCTTTCTCCGCACAAGAGAATTTATAAAATATTTTAATAAAACTTTATAAAGTTGAAGTATTTAAATTAAAATTTTAAAATTTTAAATTATATAAATTTTTATTTAATATTATAACATATTAAACTAAATTTTAACTATTGAATATTGATATTGAGCTTAGAATAAATTTTAACCATTGAATGTAGAGTTGGGAATAAGGTTGGCTCTTTATGAGCTTGGGTTTAAACGGGCCGGTTTGTTTAACCTCGATGGGCCAGCTTGATGTTTGGGTCCTTTTAACTATAAAACACTATTTTTCTAATGAAGTTAAAATAAAAAATTCTTATTTTAAGACATAAATATTATTCAAATTAAATTATAAAAAAATAAAATTTAAATAACAAGATACTATGGATAAAAATTTTGACACTTAACATGCACATGCTTACATTGTTACACATGAAAATTGATACTAGTAGCCATATGATAGCGCGCGCGCACACAAACAATCCTTATAGGTATCTACATCTAAGACCTAGGTGATAAGTGAAGCTGAAACATAATAATTTGAGTAAATCTTAACTCCTTTTAGGGACTTATAATTTTTTTTTTTTACAATGCTAGGGACTTGTATTTATACTACATGTTCATATAAGTTTTGCAAATTGCAATCTTAATTTCAATTCATATAAAATTCACTTTCAAATTTTACAATTTAGTTATTTTAAATTGAGACATATTGTGATTAAAACCCATAAGAATTATTTAAAGTCATTATCTAATATCTAAATTAGCCTATCTTTTTAAAGTCTAATGAATAAACAATTGTGGAAACCAAATAAATCTACCCATTTTATAAAATAAAAATTTTTTAAAAAAATAATAACAATAAAATATTTACAACATCATTAATAATATAAAAATTCTAATATTATATAAATATTTTAAAAAAAATAGAAATAAAAAGGCCTAAATAGGCTGACCATTTTAAATATGTTTACAATTTGATGGGCGAATTTTCAAATCCATCCCTCATGATAAAAAGCTTAAACTGGTCGGCCTCACAGGCTATACCTATTTTCCTGACTTTATATTGATCAAATAATAAAAATAATAATAAATAATGAGGTAGTGAAAAGCAAGGAATGTTGGACATTGCTCTCCCAAAATTGGGATGGTTTGATCTGAAATCAAATATTGTATCATGAAGCAAAAGCAAAAGTGCATAACAAAGTTTAAAATGGCAATGATCATAGTAATTTATCCTTAATATTCAGATGATCTAAAAATAATATCTATTTAATTAATGTGATTAGATTATGAAAATTTATTAAATTAATTAATATGATATTTTTTTTCTAAAACATCCAAACTAAATTAATTATATTTTATCTCTCTTACTTAATAATTGTTGAAACTAACAATAAGAAATAATTTGAGAAAAATTTGAGAAACATAGAAAATAGTTTCACATTTACTCATTCAGGACAAATGTCAACTCACAATTACGTCCTATCTAAAGAACGGTTTCCGGGAGGCAGTATTAATTTTTTTAATAAAATTATTTATTACATTTATTAATATAAAATTCAGTGCATGCCGAGCAACTCATTTTTAATTGTCTCTCATATATGCAACGTTATTGAATGCAGTTTTGAGAGCCCAGATTGCTTCAGAGTGAAAATCACTGACTCTACAAAACGAAGATGGGAAATCCCACCCGATGTAATTCGTCGTCGTTCCCATTTTCCCCATCGTTCCCTCTCTCATCATCAGTATCAATCACATTCACAGCAATACACCTTGATTGATTCCAATTCCGACATCGTCTTCACCCTCCACAATACCACCCCTTTTGGGTTCACGCTCGCTCGCAAATCCTCAAGCGACATAATTTTCGACGCTTCTCCAAACCCTGAAAACCCATCAACATTTCTCGTCTTCAAAGATCAGTACCTTCAACTCTCTTCCTCACTGCCCCAAAATGGAGCTTCTTTGTATGGTATTGGAGAGCACACCAAGAGTTCTTTCAAAATCCAACCCAATCAGACCCTCACATTGTGGAATGCCGACATTCACAGTTCTAATCTCGATCAAAACCTTTATGGGTCTCACCCATTTTACATGGATGTTCGTTCTCCTTCAGTTGATGGCAGAGTCAAGGCTGGGACGACTCATGGGGTTTTGCTACTCAACAGTAATGGGATGGACGTAGTCTATGATGGTGATCGTATTACTTACAAAGTCATCGGAGGTATTCTTGATCTTTACTTTTTTGCCGGACCCACTCCGGAGTTGGTGATGGAGCAGTACACGGAACTCATAGGCCGCCCTGCTCCCATGCCATATTGGTCATTTGGTAATTTTATCCTCACTAACTTAAGGTTGCGTATCTTTAGTGAGCTAATAATAGAAGCACATGGGGGTGAAGTTATAAGAACTTGAATGTATTGATAATGTGAAACCCACTTCTTACCCACGATGATCATAGATTGCTGCTACCTCAGGAACCTTTGGAGACATGCGTGTGTGCCTGCTGAGGTAGAAAACTTTTCTGAGACGGATAAGGTAGTTGTTGGGTGAACGATAGCTATCCTACAGCTACTTTTTTTGTTCGTTTGTTTCTTGCATGTTCTTTCCACTAGGTTTTGGAAGTTATCGGCGGTGTCTGTGTTTGTGTTCTTAGGAGTTAAGGTCGGTTTAGGGTCAGTTTGTGATGTGTTCTTTTAAATAAGTGATGTATAGTTGGTGTCAGTTTTATGATATTTGTGTTGGGAACACCTGCAAGAAAATAAAAATAAACTGTTTGAGTCATGGAGGGTGACAAAACAATAGAAATATAAATGAACTCTGGAGAGGAGGAGAGGAAGGATATAAAAAAAAAAAATTACAACTTTTCGTAGAAAGGATTTTGTAAGGTGAGTTGAAATGTTGTTGCTAACATCTTGTAGATTAAAATATTTTGTCTATTATAGGTAACCTTGTGTCTAGTTTCTGTGCTTATCTGTTGGCAAAAAAATGTTTCTGTGCTTACCCACAATTTATGATGTCATTGTTGGAGGGTTTCACCAGTGTCGATGGGGCTACAAGGATGTGAGTGACGTTGAGAATGTTGTTGCTAATTATGCAAAAGCAAGCATACCTCTTGAAGTAATGTGGACAGATATCGATTACATGGATGCGTACAAGGATTTCACACTTGATCCCATTAACTTTCCACTGGATAAGATGAAAAATTTTGTTGACACTCTTCACCAAAATGGTCAGAAATATGTGCTGATCTTGGATCCAGGTACCTTCCTTGGAGCATATCATACATATATTCCTCATGCAAAAATTTTTCTTCTTTTTATTGTAAATGTCATTTGCATTATTAATGCAAGGAAAAATTTCAAACAGGTATCAATGTGAACAGGACAGATGAGACCTTTATTAGAGGTTTGCAGGATGATGTCTACATAAAGCGTGGCGGAGCAAATTATTTGGGTGAGGTTTGGCCTGGACCGGTTTACTTTCCAGATTTTCTAAATCCAGTTGGCCAAGTCTTTTGGGCTAAGGAAATCAATTTATTTCAGAGCCTCCTTCCTTTTGATGGTCTTTGGCTTGACATGAATGAGTTATCCAATTTCATTACTTCACCTCCCATTCCATCTTCTAACTTGGACAACCCTCCTTACAAGATTAATAATGCTGGAAGTCTACGACCCATAAATAATAATACAATTCCAGCAACTTGTTTACATTATGGGAACATCACTGAATACGATGCACACAACTTGTATGCACTATTGGAGTCCAAAGCAACTAACGAGGCCCTAACAAATATAACTGGGAAAAGGCCATTCATTCTCAGCAGATCAACTTTTGTGAGCTCAGGGAGGTATACAGCCCACTGGACAGGAGATAATGCTGCAACATGGAATGACTTGGCTTACTCAATACCATCCATCTTAAATTTTGGAATCTTTGGAATTCCAATGGTAGGAGCAGATATATGTGGCTTCTTAGGAGATACAACTGAAGAACTTTGTCGGCGTTGGATCCAGGTAAAAGTTTTAGGCCTAATCACATTGATATTTTGGCATTTTCTATTGGAGGGAATCTATGGTATTTACTTTTTCTTTTTTTAAGAAAGTTTTTCCGTTTCTTTCTTGAAATTATTCAATTACTCCTATTTTATAAGTAAAGTTAATTAGTGAGATAGGCCTTGTCATAAGTGGCAGTGTTATTCAAATTCATAAAGCTATGTGGGCTACAGAAAATTATTTCATCAGAAATTCAAAATGATATATTTTCTTTTTCATATCATACTGGTGCTAGTTTAACTTATTTCATATGATTTTCTATAATTTTTTTGGTAACATAAATCATTATAATTTTTTGGTAATGTGCCGCTTGTTTAACATGTTTGTATTTATGAAAAGTAAAACTACTGTGTCTAAAAAAATTTAAGGATGGTGTCAACTTTTGTTTGTATGACCTTATATCCTCTTTATATTGCATTTTGCAAGCTGCTTGCTTTTCAATAAATTTTCTCATTTTTTCATATTGCAGTTAGGGGCATTTTATCCAATGGCAAGGGATCATTCAGAGAAAAGTTCAAGTCGTCAAGAGCTCTATCTTTGGGATTCAGTTGCTGCATCAGCTAGAAAAGTGCTTGGTCTTCGCTATCGCCTCCTACCTTACTTCTATTCATTAATGTATGATGCACATGTAAAAGGGATACCCATTGCACGACCTCTTTTCTTTTCATTCCCCGAGGACGTCACAACTTACAAAATAAACTCTCAGTTTCTACTTGGTAAAGGGGTGATGGTGTCACCTGTTTTGAAGCAAGGAGCAATCTATGTTGATGCTTATTTTCCTTCAGGAAGCTGGTTTGACCTCTTCAATATCTCAAACTCACTCATAGCAAACACAGGAAAGAATGTGAGGCTTGATGCACCACCTGATCACATAAACGTTCATGTTCGAGAAGGTAATATCTTAGCTTTGCAGGGTGAAGCATTGACAACAGAAGCGGCACGTATGACGCCATTTGAACTTCTGGTTGTTATTAGTAGCAGCACAAACAGTTCTGGACAAGTGTATTTGGATGATGGAGAGGATCTTGACATGGGAGGAGGGAAAGGACAATGGACACTTATAAGATTTTTTGGCGTATTGAATGACAATAGCGTTTTCATCGCATCTGAAGTCACGAATGGGAGGTTTGCTCTTGACCAAAGGTGGTTCATAAACAAGGTAACCTTTCTGGGGATCCCTAATGGAAACAGATTGAACAGTAGTTGGGAAATGAATGAGCTAAGCATCATGAAGGGATCAAACACAGATGACAACGAGACAATTATAAAGAGATATTTGGACAGTTCCAAACATTTTGTTGTTGTCGAAATTTCAGAATTGTCTCTGCTTATTGGAGAGGAATTCAAGTTGGAAGTCAGGGTCCCATAAACAAGAAGTTTAAAGGCGGCCCAATACACAAGGCTCCCATAATTTAGACTTGGCTCTTAAATTGTGATGAGTTAAATTTTGAATTATTGGTTGATGGTTAAGATGTGTATGCCCACTGGATGAAAGAAGGATGTTATCCCATAAGGGTAGATGATTTGCTTGAAGTATCTTTCTTTATTACTTGTCATTGAGTGTAGACTTCAATCAGTTGACTATGCTTCCAAAAATATGCTTTAACTCTTGGTTCCTGATGTTAGAACTAGCTGACACCCAAGAGGGGGGGTGAATTGTGTGTGTGATAAGAAAGTATGATCTTTTAAAATCTTTTCGCAACTTATCAAATCAATACATGCGGAAGTATAGAAACATAAGCTGATATGTAAATCATATATGCTGGAAATGTAAAAGTTTAGGGAAGAGAATATGCAAACTGTGATTTATCCTGGTTCGGTCCAATCCACGATAACCTACGTCCAGTCCCCAGGCTCCTCCTGAGATTTCCAATCCACTATCTTCTTGTTTAACCGGGCACAAGAAAAGCCTCTACAAATCTCTTACGAAGTTACTCCCCCTTACACTCTGTAAGGTTTACACCCTCTTATGGTAAGTTGAGCAAAGCAATCTCAAAGTCCTTTCTCTCTTGCTTACCCGTGCAAGTCTTACGAACAGCAACGTTCTCTCCTGCTTACACCACTGTAAGTCTTACGAGAAGCAACGTTCTCTACTGCTTGCACCTTGTAAGTCTTATGAGTAGAAAGTATTACTAGCAATTCTCTCTACAAATTTCCCGTAAGGTAATCAACCCTCTCAAGATCCCTCTACCTTGAGTTCAATACAGAAATATATTTGTAAGGATTTACAAACTCTCTTATAGAGTAGATAGGATACTCTGAAGTACAATACAAATATTCACTCTCTCAAATATACATAATATAGAAGATGAAGTAGAGCAAAGAGTGGTCGGAGGTAGAAGACTTTAGAATATCAGCATGTTCATGTTCTCATCGTATTGCCTTATTTTTCTGTGTTTGAATCCTCTCCTATTTATAGCTGAGTTGTGGAAGATATCCGTTAGAGTCTGTTGATTCATTTGACCGTTGAGCCCATTCGGATATTCTTCTGTTATAATCCCATCTGATGCTTAGACAGTCACTATATCATTTTCGGTTGGAGTCCCATTGCTTTGCACGGTCGTTGAGTGTATTTAAATATTTTCCCATTGATCGTGCTCTGACACATGCTTCAGCGTTTCTTACAGTTTGCCCATTGGTCTGACAGATGCAATAGTATTTGTCTTCCGTTACTTATGAATTTTTCTGCCGCCCACGAATAGTTGTCGTTTGAATGGAGAGTTCAGTTACTTGTCATGTGCGTGTTGGTGGAGTACAGCTGTAATACACTGTAAAACCACTCAGAGAAATAGCTGTTAGAAAATATCACTTGGGTGATTACAGACTTCACTGGAAGTGATTTCAGAAAATGGAAGAATCATTGGAAGTCAACTTGATTTCACTGGAGGTGATTTTGATAAAACAATTAACTCTTGACTGCATAAGCATTTCACCGACAGTAATCTTGATTTCTGGATGTGACTGTCATTGGAAGTGATTCTGATTCAGTGAAGAGTGTACTGAGTGATCATAGATGCTGACAAGAAGTTAAACTGATAAAACTTCATATAAGTTGATCTTGGCATGTCTCTGGAAGTGATCTGCAAAATCAACATAATCACTCGCTTGGATATTATCTGATAGAAAGTGAACTGAGGCATACTGGCTTTCACTGGAGGTGCATTCTGGTTCACTGGTAGTGATATTGAAATTTCCATATTTCACTCGAGTGAATTTGGAATCACTAGAAGTGATTTTGTAAATAGTGATTTCTTCTTGGAGTGATTTCCAATTCACTGGAAGTGATTTGCAACTTTTCAAATATCACTCGAGTGATTCAAGATCACTGGAAGTGATTTGGTAAACAGTGAAATATTCTTGCAGTGATTTTGAATCCACTGGTGATTTGCAACTTTTCAAACTTCACTCGAGTGATTCAAGATCACTGGAAGTGATTTGGCAAACAGTAAAATATTCTTGCAGTGATTTTCAATTCACTGGAAGTGATTCAGCAAAAAGGCAACATCACTCGAGTGTTTTAGGATCACTGGAAGTGATTTGGAATTCTTCAGATATCACTCGAGTGATCTGGCATTCACTGGAAGTGATTTTCAAAACAGTGAATTTTTCTTGCAGTGAATTTTCAATCACTCGAAGTGATTTGGCGCATCACTCGAGTGATTCAGGATCACTGGAAGTGATTTGGAAAAATTGAGATATCACTCAAGTGATTTGGAGATCACTGGAAGTGAAATACAGAAAATCTCATATCACTCGAGTGAATTCCATTTCACTGGAAGTGATATTGAGAACAGTGAAAAATTCCTGCAGTGATTCTGTCGCCACTGGAAGTGATCTGCGAAATAAGCCATATCACTCGAGTGAATTCTAGAATCACTCGAGTGATCTTCAATATCACTCGAGTGATCTGTTGTTCAGATCACTTTAGCTCTTTGTTTCGTTTCCAATTCTTCAGCAAGCAGGGGTAAATTTGAAAATTCCATAACTCTTCGAATATGGCTCCAAAAATTCTGTATTATATATCAATGGAAAGCTCTTGAGGTCTAGTTTCATATGGCACCGGTTTCAGCTCAATTGGATCTGTGGTTTGAGAGTTATAGCCAAAATACCCAGTCTGTTCCAGAAAGTGACGCTGATATGAATCCCAAATTCGAACACTGATATCTCCCTCATCTGAGCTCCTTTGATGTTTCTTCTGGTGTCAAAATGACGCATTGGGAGTCTAGTTTCATATGCAACTGGTTTGGTCTCAATTGGAGTTGTATTTTGAGAGATATGATCGAATAATCAGACCTCGCTCAGCTGGACGAAGAACAGAGCATGAAAATCACTCGAGTGATCTGTGAATCACTGCAAGTGATTTTCACTGTTCTGAGAATCACTCGAGTGATTCTCAACATCACTCGAGTGATTTCCAAAATCACTCGATTGCTACAGTGATGCTACAGTAGCTACAGTGAAAATGCTACAGTAACCGTATGCTACAGTACCATATGCTACAGTACCGTAGAACTTGAAACTTGCTATTTTTCATTGATTTTTGCAAGTTCTTTATTCCTCAATTTCTTTCTTCCATTGCTTGACTAATCTACAATATATGCAATATCAAATAGTTAGTCAATGTATTAGAAAAGTATACTATGCAAACTTCTGCTCTCATAATATTTGATATATATATTTGGCATCATCAAAACTAATCATATCTAACACCTGAGATCATGCTTTTCTTTTCTTTTTGTATTTTTGTGTATCTTCTTAGTTCTAGATATGAATTCCAGTGCAGGTTAAAAAAAAATTCCAAGAAACTTGTGGGAATTTGACTATTAAATATTGTCTTTACGGACAGGAAAATTATGTTTTGCTTGCATTTTCCATATTTAGGGAGACATTTACTACAAATTACATGGAGGAATGAGTATATTTAGATGTCCTTCTTTTAGCATTTGGTTACAGAAGCAACATGTCACGCACTGCAAGGAACGCTAGATATTCGGTATGCAAGACACTCTACTTGAGTAATAAGTTGTATAGATATTGGTAGAATTATGTAGAGAATTCTAGAAATATGATGATGTAAGTGATGACATAAGCGAAGATGTAAATATCTAGATATTCTGGGAGAAGGTTGTGGAGAACCAATCTCAACCATTAGATGTTTTAGATCTTGACCGTTCATTGAGGAGGTGTAAGGCTATAAATAGGGGTGCCTCTCTTACTTGTAAACTATTGAAAGCAATTTCAAGCATTTGTCATTCAAGAGCTTCTCTCTCTAAAATCATCTTTCTCTCTCTAGAAGTTCTCTTGTAGTATTTGAGTTCTTTGCCTACTCTTGAGGGTTCCGCTGACTTAGCCAAGATCAGGAGGTGTGATCAAGCTAAAGGCAGGCACGGTACAAGGAAGGGAGTTCCAAGTCCGTGACAATGTGGTATCAGAGCCTTGGTTCGAAGCTTTGGACGTGGTTCGTGGGAGCTATTTTGTAGGCAAGAATGTCGGGCACAACTGAGGATATTGTTGTTTCTGGGGAAGAGAGGGGTAGGGAAACCCAACCTCCTCACCAATCAAAGAAGACCCGGAGTACGAGTAAGTCCCGGCAGGCTGAGGACATTACGTCCTTGACTACAAAGGTTGTTGCTCTTGAGGAAGCCTTGCGAGGGGTGGTCACTAAGGTGGACAAGGTGGAGAGTGACTTTGAAACACTTGAAACCCACACCTTAGACCAAATGGACAATTTGAGGTCGGACCTTGATTCGCACCTCAATGTCGAGGAGGAACGAACTGAGTCTATGAGACGACTCAAGGCAACAGGTGATGGATGCCATTACCGCCATGCAGGGGCAGCTTAACTCTCTTAAGACTTCTTTAAAGAGGCAAGTCAAAACTTCATTGGTAGACGGTGCCAGTGGAGTAAGGGAGGTAAGGTTGGACCTCCCTAAGCCGAAGGACTTTAAAGGTATTCGTGATGCCAAGGAGGTTGAGAACTTCTTATGGAAGATGGAGCGATATGCCGAGAGCTTGAACTTAGGCGATGACTCTGTTAAGGTACGCACTGCTTCCTTATTCCTTACTGACAATGCTATGTTATGGTGGCGTAGGAAGCATGCCGACATGGAGAAGGGTCTTTGCACCATCACAACTTGGGAAGATTTCAAACAGGAAGTAAAGAAACAATTCTATCCCGAGAACATGGTCTATGAGGCTCGAAAGAAGTTGAGAGAACTCAAGCACAAGACCACGATTACCGACTATGTCAGGGACTTCACTACTCTCATATTACAGATTCCTAATCTCTCCAGCGAGGAAACCTTGTTCTACTTCGTAGATGGTCTTCAGAATTGGGCCAAACAGGAGCTCCAAAGGCGTGGTGTGACAAATGTGGATGAAGCCATTGCCATTGCCGAGAGCTTGACGGAGTATCAAAAAGGAGAGAAAGGTGAGTCCAAACCTAAGTCTTTCAAACCTAATCAAGGAAAAGGTGGGGGAGACAAAGGTAAGGGGACCACCCAGGGAGGAACCAACAAATCCTTCCATAGGAATCAATATGAGAGGAAGAATAAAAATCGTGTGATAAGTTGTTACGTGTGCAAAGGGCCGCATCGCATGGTAGATTGTCCCAAACTCGGTACATTGTCAACCATCGTGGAAGGACAAGATGAGTCCAGCGAGGAAGGGCCTAGCTCGCAAATAGGATCTCTCAGAGTCCTGAATGCTTTAAAGGCGAAACCTGTGGAACCTGCGCCAAGAAGCAAAGGACTCATGTATATCGAGGCGACATTAAATGGGAAGCCAGTAAAGGTGATGGTGGACACCGAGGCAACCCACAACTTCATCACTCCAAAACAGGCTCGGCGGATAGGCCTCTCGATTACTCAACCACGGGGAGGAATGATGAAGACTGTTAATACTCCTGCGGAACCCCTCAAAGGCGTAGCCAATGGAGTAAAGTTATGCCTTGGCACGTGGAAGGGAACCGTAGATCTATCAGTAGGCCCTATGGATGATTTTGATGTGGTATTTGGTATGGACTTTTTGCGTAAGGCAAAAGCATTCCTCATGCCATGTTATGACTCCATGTGTATCCTGGAAAAGGGGATTGCTTGCACGGTTCCTGCTACGAATAATGATCGGGTTACTCACTTGTCAACGATGCAAGTAGAGAAGGGGTTTAAAAGAGGGGAAGTCACCTACCTTGCAGCTTTGAAGGAGGTGGACCTTGATGAAGAGGACAGTCAGGATCTTCCCCCTGCCATCCAAGATGTTCTGAAGGAGAATGAGGATATCATGACACCCGAGCTCCTTAAGAGGTTGCCACCTAGGCAAGAAGTGGATCATAAAATTGAGTTGGAGCCAGGAGCACGCCCACCTTCTATGGCACCTTATCGTATGGCATCACCTGAGTTGGAAGAACTCAGGAAACAACTGAAAGAGTTGCTGGATGCTGGGCACATACGACCCTCGAAGGCACCTTATGGGGCACCAGTTTTGTTCCAACGCAAACAAGATGGGTCATTACGACTATGCATCGACTACCAGGCCCTTAATAAAGTAACTATTAAGAATAAGTATCATATTCCTTTGATAGCAGATTTGTTTGATCGGCTTGGCAAAGCAAAGTACTTTTCCAAGCTAGACTTGAGGTCGGGATACCATCAAATTCGGATCGCCACAGGAGATGAGCCAAAGACTGCCTGTGTGACGAGGTATGAGTCTTTTGAGTGGTTGGTTATGCCATTTTGGCCTAACCAATGCACCGGCGACATTTTGCACTTTGATGAACCAAATCTTCCATCCTTTCCTGGATTGGTTTGTAGTGGCCTACTTGGATGATATAGTTATCTACAGTGACACATTAGAGGACCATGTAGAACACTTACAGACCGTGTTCGATATCCTGCGGAAGAATAAGTTATACGTCAAAAAGGAGAAGTGTTCTTTTGCCAATGAGGAGTTGCACTTCCTTGGACATATCATTCGCCAAGGGACCCTTATGATGGACGAGAAGAAAATTCGAGCTATCAAGGATTGGGAGCCACTCACCCAAGTGTCTGAGTTGTGGTCTTTCCTTGGGTTAGTCAACTATTATCGGCGGTTTATCAAGGGTTACTCTGCTAGGGCAGCCCCTTTAACAGAATTGTTAAAGAAAAACAAGACATGGGAGTGGACGAAGGAGTGTCATGATGCCTTTGAAGGCCTTAAGGCTGCGGTAATGGAGGAACACATATTGGCTCTCCCAGATTTCTCCAAGACCTTTGAAGTTCACACATATGCTTCTGACTTTGCAATTGGAGGAGTACTAATGCATGAAAGGCATCCGATCGCGTTTGAGAGCCGTAAGCTCAATGATGCCGAGCGGCGATAGACGGTCCAAGAAAAGGAGATGACCGTTGTGGTACATTGCTTGCGCACGTGGAGACATTATTTGTTGGGATCAAGGTTTGTGATCAAGACAGATAATGTGGCTACCAGCTACTTCCAATCCCAGAAGAAGCTGATGCCTAAACAAGCTCGTTGGCAAGACTTTCTAGTCGAGTTTGACTATGTGATGGAGTACAAACCCGGCACGGCTAATGTAGTGGCTGATGCATTAAGTCGAAAAGCGGAGTTAGCAGCGGTGAGTCAAGCCAAGGGTGACTTGATTAAAAAGATCATTGAGGGAATGGACCATGATCCCATAGCACGACAGCTTTTGGAGATGGCCAAGGAAGGGAAAACCAAGAGGTTTTGGTTAGAAGATGGCCTTCTTTATACCATTGGGAGACGAGTCTTTGTTCCAAAATGGGAGAATCTATGAAGAGAGCTCATTAAGGAGTGTCATGACTCCAAGTGGGCTGGTCATCCGGGATAGAGACGCACACTTGCTCTATTGGAAGCAGCCTACTACTAGCCACAGATGAGGGATAAAGTAGAGCTCTATGTAAAGACATGTCTTGTATGTCAACAAGACAAAATAGTGAATCAACAACCTGGAGGTTTGCTAGAGCCTCTACCTATACCTGAACAACCATGGGAGAGTGTTTCCATGGATTTTATCTCTGCTTTGCCAAAATCTGAGGGGCATGGATCTATCATGGTGGTGGTAGATCGATTCTCAAAGTATGCAACATTCATACCTGCTCCTACAGATTGTACTGCAGAGGAAGTGGCCAGGCTGTTTCTCAAGAATGTGGTGAAATACTGGGGGTTACCAAAGACAATCATTAGTGACAGGGACCCCCGTTTTACTGGGAAGCCGTGGACCGAGTTATTCAAGCTCATGGGCACGAAACTACACTTCTCTACAAGCTTTCACCCACAAACTGATGGGCAGACAGAAAGGGTGAATGCTTTGTTGGAACGCTATCTACGGCTGTTAGTGCCAACCAGAAGGATTGGGCTAAGCTCCTTGATGTGGCTTAATTCTCTTACAACTTACAAAAGCGTGAGTCCACAGGGAAAAGTCCCTCTGAAGTAGTGATGGGACAACAACCACTAACACCTCATGCCCTTGCAACAACATATAAGGGCAAAAGTCCAGGAGCTTACCACATGGCCAAGTCTTGGCAAAAACAAGCTGAGGTGACAAGATCTTTCCTTGTCAAGGCGGCCAAAAGAATGAAGAAGTTTGCTGATAGGAAGAGGCGACCCTCGGAATACCAAGTAGGAGATATGGTGATGGTGAAGCTTCTTCCTCAACAATTTAAAGTGTTCCGCAAGGTACACAAGGGCCTTGTTCGCAAGTACGAAGGCTCATACAAGATCGTGGGAAGGGTAGGAAGAGTTTCTTATAAGCTGGACCTACCCCCAAACTTGAAGATTCATCCAGTCTTCCATGTTAGCATGTTAAAGCCATTTCATAAAGATGCGGATGATCCGGTTCGAACCATCTCGACAAGAGCACCTCCCACCATGACGAAGTCCTTTAATCGAGAGGTAGAAGAGGTGCTAGCTGATCGAGTAGTGCGAAGACAAGGGGTACCGCCAAGTACCCAATACTTGATCAAATGGAAGGGATTGCCAAAGAGTGACGCGACTTGGAAAACTCAAGAGGATCTTTGGCAATTTGAAGACCACCTACATCGGTATAGAGACGAGTCAGTGACGAGGACGTCACCGGATTAGGTGGGGGAGAGTGTCACGCACTACAAGGAACGCTAGATATTCGGTATGCAAGACACTCTGCTTGAGTAATAAGTTGTGTAGATATTGGTAGAATTATGTAGAGAATTTTAGAAATATGATTATGTAAGCGATGACATAAGCGAAGATGTAAATATCTAGATATTCTGGGAGAAGGTTCTGGAGAACCAATCTCAACCGTTAGATGTTTTAGATCTTGACCGTTCATTGAGGAGGTGTAAGGCTATAAATAGGGGTGCCTTCCTCACTTGTAAACTATCGAAAGCGATTCAAGCATTTGTCATTCAAGAGTTTCTCTCTCTAAAATCCTATTTCTCTCTCTAGAAGTTCTCTTGTAGTATTTGAGTTCTTTGCCTACTCTTGAGGGTTCAGCTGACTTAGCCAAGATCAGGAGGTGTGATCAAGCTAAGGCCGGCACGGTACAAGGAAGGGAGTTCGAAGTCCGTGACAAGCAGCTACTAAAGTGAAGCGCCCAGCAATGGATTTGTTTAGCACTTTAAAGTTTTCTTAGATGGATCCATTTGAGTTTGTTAATTAAAAAGAAAAAATCTAATGAGTAGATCTTTGTTAAGATAATCCATCTTTGAGTTTGTTAATTAAAAAGAACAAATCTAATGAGTAGATCTTTGTTAAGATAATCCATCAAACGCCAAAATTTTTGGGGACTCATGAGGAGATCTTTGTTGACCTTCCTTCTTTTCTATATGGTAAGTATTTAATCTCTCTACACATACATCAAATAAATGTCTTCATATAATATATATATATATATATATATATATATATATATATTAGAGCCTTATGTTGAGTGAGTGAGAAATAACTAAATAGAGTTAATGGCAGAGTGTTACTTCATTGGTTTGTGAAATATCTAAATATTTGATTTTTGTGCAAGGGCCATTGAGTTTGTTATAAACCTTTATGCCTCGTTTGGTAGGAAGGAACTCATGGTGGAGAAGTAGAAGTGGAAGTGAGTTCCACCATTTTGTTTGTTTAGTACCATGAATCTCACTTCCCCATGGAAGTCACTTTCATAAAAAATGATAGAAGTGAGTTCCACCTCCACTTCCTTAGGCTTATTTCCCCTACTACCCTCTCACCCTTTCTTCTTCCCTCCACTGGCAACCATGATCTTCCATCACAAGGGTGACGATGGCGGCGGTGGCAGTCCTCCGTCGTTTTGTTGGCAGCGGTCCTCGATAGTGACTATGGTCTCTGGGTGGAAGAGGTTTTTTTTTTGTTGGAGGGTATTTTGGTATTTTCATATTACATATATATATATTGATTAAACATTATATCAACTTCCACTGTTATATCAAACACACTTTTAAACCCCACTTCCATTTCCATTTCCACTTCCAATTTTCTAAAAACTCTTCCATTATACCAAACGGGCCATTAAGGATGGATTGATGACATCACACCATGTTTCATATTGAAATAATGTTCCCAAATAATATAAACATCATTACTTTTAGGAAAAGTCTACAAAAAAAAAAATCTAAAGGAGAACTCCTTGTTTGCTGCCTTGGTATATCTTGATGGTGGCATAATTTCCTGTTGTTGGTGCATTATGACAAAATATGAATAATAAAAAATAAATAAATTTTTAGCTGATAATGCCTCCTGCTTCACGCAGAAAGTAAAATATTTTTGTTTAAGCTCTGCAATAAAATTATATGAGAAAATTTACACAAATAAAAAAAACTTTGGAGCACCCATAATTTACTCACTTAGATTTACTAGGGTGTCCCCGAGAGTGCATCTACAATTCATATAATATTTTTAGGTGGTCTTAGAGACTTGCACACCACAATTTAATCTGCCATATTTTCACATATACTATCTTTCAACAAGAGGAAAGTCTTACTTTTATGGGAAGTAAGGATTGTTTCCTTCCTTCCTTCCTTTCCAATGACTCTGGTGTGTCATTCGTTCCTCTTATTCGTATGACGTTGATCCTATTTGGCTTAATTAATTTCTTCTCATTCTTATGTTTATTGTGCATTTAGTATATGTTTAGATTCGTGGCAAAAATTGCTTTTCTAACATGATTTGCAATGTAAAAAATAAACATGTAAGAGAAATTTTACCTTCATTTACGTGAATGAATCCAAACAAACGCTTAGTTTAACATTTATTAGCTTATATATTACTTTTTTTTTCAAGTTTTCGAGGTCTAATGCCATGACGTTATTTGTTACCTAAGCATGTTTTCCCATATGCATCATATTACAGTCATTCTTACTTATGATTCTCCCATATTTACATTTTTTTCACTTAATATTTAGATAAAAACAATAATATCTAATTTCCTAATATGTATATGTATATGCATGTATGAATATTTTATACCAAGTGAAACAAAAAAAATACATACATATTTATCTTCTTGTGATACATATTATTTAATCTAATAATTTTAGATTTCCATATATTAATCATCATCATCATCATAGAAAATATTCTAAATTAGGGGTGTGTGTTTGTGTATTGGGAAGTTATATCTGCGGTGATTAGAGAATGCAATTTCCCATGGAAACGAATTCAAAAGTGCTTGTGAATTAGGGTAGATAGCTTCCATAAATGATTTTGAATCATGATTTATGGAATACGAGATAGTTTTTACAGTCTGAGATAACTTTTACGATCTACGAGATAACTTTACGGTCTACGAAGTAAATATGTGAATGAGGTTTATCTCAATTTATGTGAATCGGGCTTATGCATAAACCCGATTCAAACAAACAATGAGGAGGGAAAATAATGAGAAGACATTGTTTTAAAATAACGGTGGCAAAAATGAATTTTTTTTTACAAATTGATTTTTACAAATTTAAAATTGGACAAAAATCAGATTGTGTAATATAATTTATGTTTAGATTAATGGTAGCATAAGTGGCTTTTCTGAAAGTGAAACTTATTTGGATGATATTTTTGAAAAACAAGTTTATTTGGAAAATAATTTAAAACTATATGAATTTTATTATATACTGTACAACTTTCAATCTTTAATATAAGACTCAGTTGACTAAGTTGGAAAGATTGATGATACTAAATAAATTATTTAATTATAATATATATTATTATATGATATTTCTAAAATATTTATTTGTATCATCATTAAATGAGATATCTCTTTATATAAGTCAAAAATTGATAAATATAAATATTTTTAAATAATTTATTTAGCTTTCTCAATCTGTCTAAATTAGTAATACATACTCTCTCTGATCCTAAATATAAGATAGAGTTGACTTTTTTAAGAGATTAAGAAAGTTAAATGAATTACTTAATCATATCATATGTGGTATATCATTGGATTATATATCAATTTATAAGTTGAGAAAATTAGTTTGGAAAAATGAATATTTAGGATCTATATTATATTTTAATATCTCTAAAAAATCAATTATATCTTATATTTAAGATCCGAATGAATATAAATTAGTAATACATATATAAATATTTTTTCTCTCCCTTTTTCTCTCTCTCACACAAGTCACCCTTCCCCTTTTCCTCTCTTTCCCAATTATCATTATGACGTGGCCCCCTTTCCATATCTCTCTTTCTCTCTCCTAGGTAAAGGCTCAAAACTTATGTAAAAGCTTATGCTTTCAAAAAAAAGGAAAAGCTTATGCTTATCCATCATGATAAGCTTTGATTTCTGGCTTATGGGAAAAGCTATGTTCCCTTTAAAAGCCCAATTGCTTCAAAATTTTCCCAAACATGTACAAAAACCTAAAACACCCCATAAGCTCAATTAATCCTTGTAACTGTGGGATTGGCATGTTGATAACCGATTTCAGACATGCTCATATTCTACTTTAACTAGGGATCTTGTGTTTGAGTAGTGAGTATATAGCTCCGATAATTACTTAAAAGTAGCAAGGTTCCCTCTGTTGTGGGCCTATGTTCTCGCAAGCTGGACTAGTCGGATTAGTTGATTGCTAGTGACGTCGTGGAGAAATCCAGAAAAACCTTGTGAAAATGATGGTTTATGAAAGAAGAGATAGATTCAAGAATCTATATTTATAGGGAAAATTACACCAATGTCTCAATTAAGGAAAATAATATTAAAAAAGTCTTATAATTTATCAATGACAAGTGAAAGAGCAACCATTAACAAGTGAAAGAGTTACAATTAACAACTTATATTCATAAAATTACCTTTTTCTGTATTGAATTTAAGTTTGAGCTTAAGCTATCATTTATTGTTTCAAACTTTAATCATGTCAATCCTTAAAGTTTAAGCGCGGGAAAGGTGATGTTTGTTTATTGTATATATTAGGAACTGTTAACGTTTTGTTTTGGCAAAAACCAACTTGAGTTTATTGCAAAAATTAGAACGCCTTGAACTTGATGCCCATTTGATTTGATCCTATTACACTCTACAGTGCAGTGCAATGTGATACAATAGTAATACAATGCAATATTAATTATATGGTTAGTGTTTGATTTAATTTTTAAATAAGGTGCAATGAGTTATTATTTTAACAATTATTTAAAATTAATATATCACACAAAATCTATTTTACCCCTACTATAATCTTTGTAAAACAAATAGTTAAGAGTTATTGCGCTACCTCATTATAACTGTCATGCTATCTTGCCGAGGATCGTCAGATGGTGATGGTTGTGGTGGTAGAGGATGGTAACAGTGCTATAGCGGTGGCGGAAGGTGGTGATAGCAACAACAGTGGAAGAGAAGGTAGTGGTGTGATGACAAGGGTGACAACGGTGGAGATGGAAAAGGAGAATGTAGTGGCGGTGGCGGCGATGGTGGAGGAGGAGGTCATGGTGGCGGTAACAGTGGTGGAGGAGGAGGTCGTGATGGGGGGCGGTAGTAATGATGGACGTAATAGTGACGTGGTTTGGCCGAGGAGGAGATCATGGTAGCGGCGGTGGTAACAGTGAAGGGGCGCGCAGTAGCGAAGGTACTGGTGGCGGAGGGGGATGGAGTAAGAGGAGGTAGTGGCGTCAGCAATGGTGGGGGTGGCAATGGAGGAGGAGGAGGAGGAGGAGGAGGTAATGTCGACAACGACCGGTGGCTGTGGAGGAGGAGGAGGAGGTAATGGTGGTCGTGGTAGGTGGCTGCGAGCAGGGGATGACAATGGTGGAGGAGGAGGTAGTGGCGGCAGCGATGGGTGGTAAAGGAGGAGGTAGTGATGGCGGCGGCGGCGGCAGGTGGAGGTGATAGCGATGGAGGAGGAGGAGGTAGTGGCGGTAGTGGTTTTGGCATAACATGACGAAGTGAAAAGATATAAGTAAAATAAAGAGAAATGAAATTAAAAGGGTAAATTGGACTATTTTAACCATGCAATGGGATGGTAATGAGGATTCAGAGGGGGAGAAGTATGAATGAGGATTACCAATTTTTTGGTAATCATCATTATTATGGTAAACCCTATTATCATGCTAAAGAGCAACCAAACACTCTTCTTTTAGTAATACAATCATGATTATTATTGCAGGCATGTAATGGAATTGAATCAAATAGGCTCTTTGTTTTTTTTTTTTTGTAGAAGTTTTGAATTTATTTTATTTTATTATTTTTATCAATCGCATACAAAAATAAAGATAAAATAAAAAAATGAAACAAAATAAAAATTATTTATTTACATAAGTTGACTTGCCCGAGGGCTAATTTTATATGTTTTGTAATAAAGATCAAAATATACGTAGTTGACAGCTAGAAATAATTGTTACTTAGTTTGCATGATTCAAATTAAATACGAATCATCTTAACTCTTATCTTAAAGATAAACATATGATACTATTGGCCCAAAGAAAAATAAAATAAACATATGATACTCGTATCTTTTTGGCAAGCATATAATACTCATATATGCAAGATAAGCACTAAATTATTGATAAATGTGTATGCGTTATTATTAAGTCATAAAAGCTGTAGATTTGTTGTCATATTTATCATTCAACTTTCTATATTTTTTGTACATATATTACTGTTTGATTTTGGTTAATTATTGACAAGATGGGCCATAATATGCTGCTTAATTATCCAAATTAAATATGAATGATCCCCTTCTTATCTTAACCGTAAACATATTATATACATATTAATGGGATAAGCTCAGAATTACTGATTATAGATATCAATATAAACGTTACTATTGTCTTAAAGCTATTTATTTATCGTCTTATTTACCATTCAATTTCTTTACAAATAATCATCCGTTACTTGCAATATTTCACTTATTGACATTATTATTGACAAAACTGGTAATAATATCCTATTTATCCAAATCAAAAATATGAATGATGTAGAATCCTTATCTTAAAGGGTTAAAAGCTATTTTTGTCCCGAAAGTATACATGTAGGGCCAATTTTACCCTGAAAGTATTTTTGAAAGCAATTTTGCTCCGGAAGTTTCAATTTTGGAGCAATTTTACCCTGACCGTTAACCCTATTAAGTTTGACTGTTAGTTGACCAAACGAGAGGCAAGTTTACTCTAAAGTGAAAATTTCCAGGATAAATTTGCATCTTAACAAAAGTGACATGGACGACAAAATTGCCATGAAAGTTTTTACTTCAGAACAAATTTGCTCCTCGTTTAATCAACTAACCGTCAAACTTAATGGGGTTAACGGTCAAGGCAAAATTGCTCCAAAATTGAAACTTTTGGGGAAAAATTGCTTCCAAAAATACTACCGAGACAAAATTGGCCCTACGTGTATATTTCTAAGGTAAAAATGACTTTTAACCGATCTTAAAAATAAACATACATATGATAATTATTATTCATGAGATAAACATTGAATTAATTATAGATATCAACGTACGCATTGTCTTAAAAATGGCATATTTGTTGCCTCATATACCACTAAACTTTCTTACAAAACCCTCTAACATTATAAATACCATTGGTTGATATTTGATTATTCACAAGGCTCTCGTCTAATCACAATTCTCACTCTCAAACTCACTACATTTTACACTCACTTGGTTCACCCATATAGTGGGCATTATGATTATGGCTTTTGCAAGTCAAAGAAGAGCCACTTGGATGGCTTTTGTGTTTATGTTTATATGTGTTGGCTGCCTTTTTGACTGTGCTTTGTCAAGCTTTCATATAGAAGATGAAGTAACTGATGGCTCAGGCTACACTGTTGGAAATGTGAGCAGTGATTCCTCAGCTAAAACTTTGAGCGCCAATCTTAATCTCATCAATTTTTCATCTGTTAATGGAACCGATATTCCTAATCTTAGTCTTACCGTCAGGTAACTATGCACTATTTCCAGTATTACTAGATATATCTCTAGATGCAATTTTCATAATTTTTGTAAGAGCATATATAATTGTTTTGCCAATAACCTTGTGTTTTATTGCCAATGTATATGTATATAATTGTTTTGAAAACTGAGTTAGACCAGACAGTCCAACCAGTTAGATTGTTGAATGGACTAGCTATGGCTCGATTTAGATTAAAAATCTATTTTTATGGTTGAGTTAAGTTGGATCAGAGTTGAGTCGCCCTGAAACATGAATTTGCTTTTAGAGAACTGGACATGTTTTGGGCTTAACGGAAAAAGATTGAATTTTTTTTTAAATAACTGTCAAAAAAACTTCTCAATAAAAAATTGACCCTCTCGGGTTCGAAGCATTTTATTTAAATGGTGTTATTTTAATCAAATTTTTTAATATAATGGTATTATCACGTTGAAAATTATAATTATTATAAATTTATTTCTTACATACATATAATTATTTTTTATTAAAACTTTATTTAATTTTTGCTATTGGTCCACCATACCAGTAAGTTTTTCCCCCAACCTGCCAGTCTAAGTTAAACTATGAAAATTGAGATATGCTAGCCTTTTTTCGTCTAATTTTTAAAATATTGATATATATTATTTATTAAAAAGATGGTCGAGTTTGATATACTTTTTTTGGTGAGGAGTTTGATATAAATTTATGTTTTTACGAGTAAATTGGTAAATCAATTATTACTATTTTTTGCATATGCATGATGTAGCGTTGAGACGCCAAATTGCTTCAGAGTAAGGATCACTGATGCTTCGAAGCAGAGATGGGAAATTCCGCAAGATGTGATCCCTCGTCGATCAGTCTCTCCCCAAAATCAATCTTCGCTTCCCTCTCAACCACAATTCTCACTCACTGATCCTGAGTCAGATCTCGTCTTCACCCTCCATAACACCACCCCTTTTGGATTCACCATCTCTCGCAAATCCTCAAACTCTACCATCTTCGACGCTTCCCCAACCCCTGAAAACCCGTCCACATTTCTTGTTTTCAAGGACCAGTACCTTCAGATTTCATCCTTGTTACCCAGAAATGGGTCCTCTTTGTACGGTCTCGGAGAGCACACCAAGACTACCTTCAAGCTCCAGCCCAGTCAGACCCTTACTTTGTGGAATGCTGACATTGCTAGCTTCAATCTCAATCAGAACCTTTATGGGTCTCATCCGTTTTACATGGATGTCCGTTCTCCTTCTAATGATGGGAAGGTCAAGGCTGGAACCACACATGGGGTTTTGCTGCTCAATAGCAATGGAATGGACGTTGTCTATGATGGTGATCGTATCACTTACAAAGCCATCGGAGGGATTCTTGATCTTTACTTTTTCGCCGGACCCACGCCGGCGTTGGTGATGGAGCAGTACACTGGACTCATTGGTCGCCCTACTCCGATGCCGTATTGGTCCTTTGGTAATTAATGGATTAATTATGATGATTTTTTTTTCCTCCTTGATTACCTATATGTTCCAGATTTAGTTTCTTTCCTTGCATCTCAAGTTCATTCCAGTTTTATAATTTGCATGCTGATTAGAACCTATTAAGACTCATTGCTAGTTGGAATTTGTATTATACATAAGGAAGAAGAAAATATGATGAAATCTATTAAGATTTCACATGTGAATTGAAATTGCATAACTATTTATGGTAGTCCATTGTGTAGTTATGTGCTGACCCTGGTTATGATGACCTTTTTTATGAAGGCTTCCATCAATGTCGTTATGGCTACATGAATGTAAGTGATCTTGAGTTTGTGGTTGCTAATTATTCAAAGACAGGCATACCCCTTGAAGTAATGTGGACAGATATTGATTATATGGAAGCCTTTAAAATTTTCACATTTGATCCCGTCAACTTCCCTCTGGATAGGATGAAAACGTTTGTTGATAATCTTCATAAAAACGGTCAAAAATATGTTGTGATCGTGGATCCAGGTACTTTACTTTGATGACTAAATTTTGTTTTTGTTTTAAATTAAAAATTTCTCTTTTCCGTTTGTTGATTTATCACTATATTATTAATCTAAGGCAAATTTATAAGCAGGTATTGGTGTAAATGAGTCATATGGAACCTACAAGAGAGGTTTAGAGGCTGATATCTACATAAAGCGTAATGGAACCAATTATTTGGGTCAAGTTTGGCCTGGACAAGTATTCTTTCCTGACTTCTTGAATCCACGCATTGATGCATATTGGGAAGGAGAAATCAAAACATTTCTTGACCTTCTTCCTATTGATGGTCTATGGCTCGATATGAATGAGATAGCGAATTTCATCACGTCATCTTCCATTGATTCTTCTAAACTTGACAACCCTCCTTACAAGATTGGTGGTAAAAACATAAATGATAGGACTGCTCCAGCAACATGCTTGCACTTTGGTAACATCACTGAGTATGATGCACACAACATGTTTGGACTCTTGGAGTCCAGAGCAACTAATAAGGCTTTAACAAATATAACTGGGAAAAGGCCATTCATTCTTAGTAGATCAACTTTTGTAAGCTCGGGCAAGTACGCAGCCCACTGGACAGGAGATAATGCTGCTTCATGGAATGATTTAGCATACTCAATTCCATCCATTTTAAATTTTGGAATCTTTGGAATTCCAATGGTAGGAGCAGATATCTGTGGCTTCCAAGGAAGTACAAATGAAGAACTTTGTCGACGTTGGATCCAGGTAAAATTCTTAGACTATGTAACATTGGTGTTTTAACATTTTGTTGTTCTCTGAATGATATTTTAGTTTTTTTTATGGGAGAAATAGTATGAACTTTGAATGTTAAGTCATTCACCTGTAGAAGTATTGCCATTGTTATGGCATGTTGAAATAATTTTTTCCTTTCTTCAAGGTTCTTTTACAGAAAAAGTGGTCTTTTTTTTTAATGGATGGTTGTTTTTGTTCTAAAGATTTGGTTGTTGATAAAATATAACAATGCTATGCAATCCATGTAACTGATCCACCTAGTATGATAAGGCTTTTTATTGTTGTTGTTGTTAGATGGTTGTTTCAGTTGCACGATTTCATTCTTCATAGCCATATTATGGGTAATAAATAGTTGTTTATATGGTCTCTACTTCAAATAGTATTACTTGTAATTTGTCAAAAGTATTCATTCATTAAGTGTATAATTTCTCAGCATTTTCTTTGTAAAACTACCCTGTCACATAAAAATTAAAAGATGCACTTGATCCTACAATGTATGACCTCACATCGCATTTGTATTTCAACTTACAAGTATTAATGAGTTTCCTTATCATGTCCTTGTGCAGTTAGGGGCATTTTATCCCTTTGCAAGAGATCATTCAGACAAAGGTTCAAATCGTCAGGAGCTCTATCTTTGGGATTCAGTTGCTGCATCAGCTAAAAAAGTGATTGGTCTTCGTTATCGCCTTCTCCCTTACTTCTACACATTAATGTATGAAGCACATGTGAGTGGCATACCCATTGCACGACCCCTTTTCTTTTCCTTCCCAGAGGATGTGGCAACCTACGAAGTAAACTATCAATTCTTACTCGGGAATGGGGTGCTGGTGTCACCTGTAGTGACACAAGGAGCAACCATAGTTGAGGCTTATTTTCCGGCAGGAAGTTGGTTCAACCTTTTCAATATCTCAAATTCAACGGTGACCGTTGAAAAAGGAGAGAATGTGACCCTTGATGCCCCACCTGATCTCATAAATGTTCATGTTCGTGAAGGTAATATCTTGGCTATGCAAGGTGAAGCCAATACAACTGGTGAAGCACGAAAGACGCCATTCGAGCTTTTGGTTGTTATTAGCAGCAATGGAAACAGTTCAGGGCAAGTGTATTTGGATGATGGAGAGTCACTTGACATGGGAAGAGGGAATGGAAATTGGACACTGGTAAGATTCAATGGTGCTTTGTCCAATAATAATAGTGTCTTTGTTGCATCTGAAGTCTCAAATGGGAGCTTTGCTCAAAGCCAAAAGTGGATCATAAACAAGGTAACTTTTATAGGAATACCTACTGGGAATAAGACTTTGACCACTGAGAGTTGGGAAAACAAAAGGTTGCACATTGTGAAGGGAACAACAAAAACAGAGGAAAAAGCAGTTGTGAAGGCACAATTAAACACTCAGTTTGTTACTATTGAGGTCTCAAACTTGACTTTGCCCATAGGAGAGACGTTTAGGGTTGAACATGAGATTCCTTGAAAGGCATTGTATATGTTACTATAAATAATAATGGATGAAGGGTTAGATTTGTTGAGTCATGATTTTGTTCTTATCCTTTGATTTATCTGCTACTTAAAACGTATTATTATGTGTTTTCAATGAAAAACATAATTGCTATATGGTTTAGATATATATGAAGTATAGCAAAAAGTTGTGGAAATATTGGTAAAAAGAAATCTTCCCCGGTTTGATCTTACTCCAATTCATTTAGTTCATGATTTTTTTAAAATAAAATATTTAGTTCATCATTAAACATAGTTTCTCACCAATGCATAAACTTTTGAGCCAATTAAAATTAAAGACTCTAAATTAAAAACTACACTAGAAAGAATTAAAATTTCAAATTATTTTAAGGGGGTTAAAAGACAAAATTTTGTTGTTTTGAAAGGGAAACCTAGTTTTTAATTGTTATAATTATGATAAACTTACATCAAAGCTTTTGTAGTTTTTTTTTTCAATTAACAACTGAATTCATGGGACTGTAGACAATACATATTAGTTGAAAATTTTACTACTCAATAAGACCTATATATTATTATCACATGCCAAAGAGCTTGCCACTAGAGTTGGGAAAACGGGTCGAGCCCGTCGGGCCGGCCTTTTTATGCCCTAAATTTATAAAGGTCGGGCTTAAGATTTTAGCCTTAAAACTGAAAGCGGGTCTAAAATGGCTAGCCCTGTAAGGCCGAGGGCCTAAAAGGGCCGGCCCTTTAGGCCCTTATATATATTTTTTTATTTTTTAAAATTATTTATATGATAATAATATTATTAATTTTTTATATTTTATTGATGATGTTGCAAATATTTAGTTGTTATTATCTTTTTTAGAATTAAATTTCATAAGAATATCTTGTATTAAGAATCTTAAAAATTAAAAATTTATACAAGATATTTCTTATTTTATAAGAAAAATACATTAGATATTTCTTATTTACTCCAAAGTTTCACATATGATAGTAATTTACTAATTTATTTGTGTTTTATATTTGTTATAGAGTTATTTATCATTTTGGTTAATTATTTGTTACAGATAAATATTATGGATGTATTCATGATGTTGGAGACGAAATTCTTGATATTTTTACCCATTAAGCAGACCCTACTACTCAAAGTGAAACACAATTGAATTTCCTTAAAATTGATGATAGTGACAAAGAAGATGAAAATGATAGTCATCATACTCATATTGTTTAGAGTGTTTAGCTTCTTGTCATCTTATACTTTGTACGAGACTGTGAGTTATTTATTGACATTATTTTTTTATCTTTAATTATGAATTAGTAACTGTATTTGTTTTATTGTATGAAGCGTGTAGACGTGTAGTGAAATCTTGTGAAAATAGCTTCTGGCCCTGGTCCTTATGCTCTCAGACCGGGCTTTGAAAAAGTGCAATTTTTCTTATCTCGAGCCCTATAGGGCCGACCCTTTTAGGCCCTGGCCCTTCAAGGGCCGGCCCTGTAGGGTTGGGCCAGCCCTGATTCCCAGCTCTACTTACCACTTAATGGTAAATCACACTATTTGGTAGGAGGGGAGAGGAGGGGAAATAAAAATTTTGAGTTAAAATTAAAGAATTTGAAGAGATAGTATTATAAAATTTTAATAAAAAGAAAATGTAACATAAAAGAGTATAAAAAAATAATAAAAAACCTATAACTCCACGTCTCTATTTTTTTTTAATTCAACTCAAAAATTTTCCCTTCCCTCTGAATCAATCATATCAAATAATAAGACTTTATTTGGTTAGTGTTTTTGAAAGGGAAGAGAGGAGAGGAGTTGGAATAAGTGTGTTTGGTTGGAAAAATGATATATTTAAAATTTTGTCTTTTTCCTCATCCCTTGGCTCTAAAAGTTGGGGGGTTTTTTTTTGGATGAGAGAGAAATAATTTGTCACATTGTGCCTAATATAACTATATAAGACATTTTTGTGGAGTTGATTGTTATTCTAAACATAAGACATAATTTTTATATTTATCAATCTTTTCCTAATTTACCCATATTCATACATCCTCCACAATAATTAATGAGAAGAGGAAAAGAGAAAATTAAAGAAAATAATTAAGGTGTTTTAACTAATTTAATTAATGGGAGGTTGTGGGCTTTAACCTTAAGTTGGACTATGTGATGAATGTATAAGAGTGTGTTTGGCATTCTAAAAAAAAAAGTACTTTTTCAGCAAAACTATGATTTTATCCAAAATTTGCTAAATACCATAGTTTTTGCCATAATCTCGTTTTTCAGCAAAACCATGGTTTGCCTGCCAAAACTATGGTTTTCCTGCCAAAACCATGGTTTTCTCACAATCTTCCCTGCATATATTTTTGAGCATTTTGCTTTTACAGGTTGGTAGGCCCCACGCCCCCTCTCTTTCATTTGTCCTTTATGTTGGTAGGCCCACCAAGCTTGTGTGACGTTTTTTTTTTCTTTTTCAGATTTGTGGGACCCTCCCTCTCTCTCTCTCACACCTATCTTTTTTTTTTCATATACAGATTTCAAAATTCTCTCTCTCTCTCATGGTTTTTTTTTCTTTTTTTCTTTTTAGAATTTTATTGTTCTCTCAGATCCTTATATATAAGACATATTTATCTAATTTGATTATAGTAACAAAAATTATTTAAGTTAATTAATATTACATATAGACAAATTTATTTCATTTTTGGTATTTATTAAAAAATTTAATGTTAAATATTGGGTTAAGATGAAAATTTAAGAACTAAGCTTTTCCTGAGAAACGTTTGATGCAAATAAGTTTTGGAATGGGCAAAAATAACAATGAATAATTAAAAAGGATGCAAATTTAACAAAACAGTTAAATTTAACCTAATGCCATTAAGATTTTTCTTCTCTTATAATTTAACGTCGTTAAGTCAAATTAAGCGGCTTTGTTAAATTTACACCATTTTTAATTGTTCATTGTTACGTTATTATTTCACTTTCCAAATTTTATTTTTACCAAACATCTCTCAGGAAAAACTTGATTGTTAAATTTGCACCTTAACCCTTAAATAATACATAAAATATAATATTATCCTTTATATGTAATTATCATAAAAGCTAATGTCCTTTTTGGTAATTTGACCACTAAAAAAAGGCATTCTTAACCCAATACCCAAACATACTTATTTTATTAAAATCACATTGTTCTCATAATTTATTAAAAAAATCACTTTTTTCACTTTTTCTCCAAAAACTATTCTTAAAAGTTATATCCAAACACATCCTAAGTGGGTGTTTCGTCCTTCCCTGGCGAAGGGTTATGTTGGGGTAAGCTTTTTTAATATATATATAATTTTCATATGTGTTACTTACAATGATAGACACACACACACATGTTACTTCCTCTCATTCTTAATATAAGATATATTTAAAGAGTTAATTTTGATCCTAAATATAAAATATAACTTTTATATGGGTTAATATGCAAATTTTCCTCGAAAGTTTTCGCTGAGGAGCAATGTTTCTTTGAAAGCTTTTTCAAGTTCAATGTTACTTTGGAAGTTTCAAAACGTAGTAATATTGTCCCATACTGTTAAAAAACTAACGTTGATCATTTGGACTGTTAACTTTTTAACGGTAAAGGGTAACATTGTTTCATTTTAGCACTTCCGAGATAACACTGAAGATAAAAAAAACTTTGGGGGTAACATTGTTTTTTAGCAAAAACTTTCTGGAAAATTAGCACCTTAACCCTTTTTATATTTGCCAATATTTTCCTAATTTACCCCTATTGATGCTTCTTCAATAATAATTAATAAGAAGAGGAAAGGAGGAAATTAACAAAGATGATAATGATATTTTAAATAATACATATCATATTAACTAATTTAATTAATGTGAGATTTTGGATTTTTGCCTCCAGTTGTACTATGTATGTGATGAACGTATAAGTGGGTGTTTCATCCCTCGATATAGGGAAGGGTTATGTTGGGGTAATTTTTTGGGAAAATCACTCACAGGTCCTAAGGACTCAAAAAAATAACAATAAAGTCTCAATGGAGATTCTCAAATCAGAAAAGTCCCTAAGGACTTTTCTGTGATTAATTGCTAATGTGAAAAGACTATCTTACCCCAAGGAACAAAACAAGGAAAACGCACAAGAAAGAGAAAACACACAGAAAGAGAAAATGCTCTATTTGGTGATCATATCATGGCCAAAGGTTAAATCTTCAGTCTTCATCTACTGTTACAAAGGTTGAACAGTGAACTCAAAATTTTTGTTTGTTTGTATGTTAGGTGCATTAAGATTGAAGGGTTGGTGAAAGGTTGGAGCTTGGGGTCAATAGTGGACAATATACAAGGAGGTAGATAAGTAATGTTAAGATTTTGCTAAAAATACGATCTTGACCATTGAAATTGAGGTTTCACCATGATTGGGTTGTGAGAATTTTATTATGCTATGTTTTTGGGGTTGGTTACAGAGGAAGTGCTCTTTTTTTAGTGGGAATAGTTGAATATGATGGGATTTCTTTATTGAGAAAACATTGATATGATATTAAAAAATTATTGTTAATACGTGCAGTTGTAGTTGTTAATATTGTAATATCCCAAATTTTGGGACTAAAGACTTGAGAATAAGCCTATATCAAGCAGACGCCTGAGCCCAGTTTAGGAAGAGTCCCAAGAATGATGAGATATAGAAAGACTCTTAGGGACTATGCGATTTGGCCTTATCGAGCAAATGGCTTGGTATTTGTTGGCAGTATGATTAGAATTTCGGTGCAGAGATGCACAAAACATATATACTGTGCCATTGGGTTGTAGAAATTCGCCACCTAACTATGTAATAAGGCAAGGGACCAATTAATCGGGTGAAATAGGTCGGTATAGGTGTGTACATGCTATTTTCAGGGCATATATGTGTACCGTACGTTTTGAAAAGTGGATGCCGGTATGTGGCGCCATGTGGGGCCCACTCACACACTCCGACTTGGTGTCATTTGGTGGGCTTCGATATGCGTGATGCAATCCCGAGTAAGTCCCGAGTAGACACCGATAAAGTGACTTTATAAAGTAACTTTAATAAAGTAAGTAATCATGACACATCTTTTGTGTTAGCTAAATGAGAACATGATAATTATCCTCTCATGTTGAAAAAGTAGTCTTTCCTTTTGAGTTGTCACCACCAGAGACTGACACCTAGCGTAATGATAAGGTAAATCCACATGTCTCCAATTCAGTCACGTACTTGACTTCCCGAACACCGAACCGAGAGTCCGAGGAAATTGTTAGGCATCTCCCTTCCCTTGACAATTATGGCGCCACCTAAGAGAGAGAAAAAGGGAAGACCAAAAAGCTAGAAACATGTCACCATTTTGATCGGTTTATCGGACACGTGGCACCGTAGGATTTTGACATGTGGCAATTAAATTTTCAAGACCATTCAAGGCCTTTAGATTTTTGTCCAAACAACAAAAAACACAAGAAAAATAAGAGAAAATAGAGAGAAAATGTGAATAGTATTTTCCAAGAACTTCAATCCGCCAAAACACTACCGAATCAGCGTTTTCTCTTAAAGTACCAGTCACAAACCTTTATCTACTCATTCTAAGCTTCATTTCTACGGTTTCGGATATTCATTTGAAGGTGTTTGATGTAATACCCCATTTTCACCAACACTTTTTATGTGTATATTTGACATATATTTAGTGGAATAAAGTGGCAAATGAATTTATGTGAATTTAAGGAATTTATGGAAAATAGGTCAATCGCCGGTTACGAGTAATTTGGTCGAATAAGAACATAAATGGGCGATTAATGTAAATTGAGGGCCTATTAAGGTAACCAAAATTCAAGAAATTAAATGACATGATTAATGGCCTGATTTAAGTGATACAATGGGGTTAAGCTGAAGAAAAGGGTGATAACCAATTTATTTCAATAAATCGTGAAATGTAGAGGTAAAACGGTAATTTTGACATAAAGTAGGAAATAATTATTTTTCCCTAATATTCTCACTAATTTGAGTTAAATGGGAATTAAAATAAGTAAAATGACTACTTGATCATCAATAAACCAATTTTTGGTGAATTATTGTCAAGAATGGTCAAATAGTCAAAAAGTCAATGACTTGGTCAACAAGTTACAAGATGGCACAATGTGATATTTGAGATTCAGATTTCCCTTATATTTCTCATGGGATTTTCGGCTAGAATGAGGGAGTATGAAGGGGAATGTAATTAATTAAGGAATAATGCATTTTTGGACCAATGCAAAAGTGACACTTAGCATGATTAATGAAGCCATTTTACTATATCATCTCTTCATTCTCCATCAGCTCATTGTCATGATCAAACTGAATCAGAAAAGTTGAGAGTGAGGGCTGAGAACGTGAAGAACGAAAGAGAGAAGAAGCTAGGGATCAATAAAACTCAAGGTAAGAAGTTGATACCTTGTGTCTTAAGCCACCTAATCCCTCCATAATCTCTTCTCCTAACTTCCCTGCTCTTGGATTCCTTGATGAGCAGCTAATTCAAGAGCTAGAGAGAGAGAGAGACCAAAACGTGCAGGAGAGATAAAGTTGAAGAAATCAAGAGGTAACTTCCCAAACTTGTTCCTCTTGCTTGATTAAGGTTAATAGAGTTGTTTTGGGCTTGATTATGGTTCATTTGGTATAAGATAATTCAAGAAAACTCAAGAGACCCTAATTTGTAAGTGTCTCTAAATCAAGTCCAATGAATGTCTAAACAATTAATATTGCGAGTATAAGTAGAAAGGAGATGATTAGGCTAAAGAAAACGAGAATCCGACACAACTTTTCTAGGAATCCTACAGGGTGACCCTATGTTGGACGTGGAAAATGGATAGGAATTTAATAATTCCAATGCTTCCATTGGGTTTAGGAGGCGAAATTGTGTAGGGTTTTGTTGACCCCGAAGTGAGAAAAGCCTCGGAAAGGGAAATGACAAAATTACCCCTTATAAGCCTTATTTAGGGGCTGTGAAGGGTATTTTCGTCATTCAAGCTTGATTTTGGCCAATTTGAAGTTAAAAATGAATTCTACACGCGAAAATGTGTAGGAATGGCCTAGATCACGATTTGGAAAAAAGTATTGATCATCAAGACCTAAGGGGTATTTTGGTAATTTGGCACCATTAGGCTAAATTTACCAATATTATGAGTTTGGAAGGATGCATGGATGAGTAATAACATATTTGTTGTATTTGAATATTTCAGGACTTGACAACCAGTCTGGCCTCAGTAGTTGCCCGAGCTTGAATTGAGTGGGAAAGTTGCATAGAGGAGCAACCAGGTAGTAACAATCTTCATATGACATAGCATACATATGTATTGTTTGATATCATCACCAAAATGTCTAACATGTTTAGATTGAGCGGAGTGATCACTCGGGGCTTGTTATTTGTCGGGTTGACACTCAGGTGAAATGTTCATAATTGCACAAGTGGTGCCCGGGGCCTATTTGTGCACGGGTGCCCCTCGGGGCTGAGAACCTTTCTAGCGTAATATTAGTAATGGAATTGCATTGCATGCACTATGCACGGGTGCCCTCATGGGGTGAGAACCTGACTAGCGCGGTGTCAGTTTATGAAATGCATGATTTGCACTAAATGATGTTATGATGATCAATGAAATGTGAAGCATGCTTTGTGTGTTATCTTATATGTTTGATCGTGTTACTACTGAGATTCCTGTGAATCTCATTCTTTTTTCCCAAAAACAAATCTCCAATAAAGGGAGCCAGCTCGCGGGGCAAAGAGAAGGTAAATGACGAAGAGCTGAGGCCGAGCGGCGGAAGAGCTTAGTTTAGGTTGTCAAATTCCTGTTATGTATTTTAAGACTTTTTTGAGTTTTTGGATTGTATATGAAGTGGAGAAGAATTAGGTGATAGTGTGTATGTTGTAAAGTAAATCTAATGAATTGTGCATGTATGTGAATATATGTAAATATTCATACCGACAGAGGTATTGCTCACAACTCTGATGTTTCAAATTCAGTGAGTATTAGCTAGTTGGTACTCTATCGTAGTGTTAGGAAATGAGGTATCATATTTTATGATATCAGAGCAATGGTTCCGGCAATAGTGGTCGTTGCTAAAAATCCTCTGTTTGGATTCAAGAGATTTGCACATTTATTAGTGTTGTGATGATTAGGAGCATGAGTAAGAGATGTGAAAGAGTGGTAGAAGTGTGGAGTTAAGGAAAGGACTTGGTTTAGTAGTCATGAGGATGTTTGGAAAGATTTAGAAGTGATTTTAGGTAGGAAAATAGCTTATGAACTCGAGTTGAGTAGGCTAAACTCGAGTGCATTTAGCCCAGAACTCGAGTTTGTGCTAGAGAACTCGAGTGCATGGAGTATTTTCCACAAATCAAGTGTTTTTAGATGGAAACTCGCTAGAGAACTCGGTGAGTATTAGCTAGTTGGTACTCTACCGTAGTGTTAGGAAATGAGGTATCACATTTGATGTTGTCTAGCCGGCAGGAATACTGCCGGATTTCCGAACCAACCACAGAAACGCGTAGAGGTAAGCGTAAGCTTCCTTTTGAACCGATTGGTTTATCTTTTGGATGAGTTTTTGTAAGGGTTGGGTACTGTTCAATTTTCATCCAAGGGGTATTTTTGAGGTTTAATCATGATTTAATCATGTATTTATTGTTAGATGATGATTTATGATGATATTGGACAAGTTGTTGGACAAAATTTTGAATTGGTGAATTGTTGTAGAAAACCCTGATTTTCTGGTCTGAACAGAATGTGATGAAGAAGTAGGAATTTTGTAATTTTGATTATTCTATTGGATTCTACACGAAAAATTGTGTAGGTATGTAAGTGTTCATGATTTTTGGATACTTGTATATGAATTTGGAAATTTATGAAATTGAATGTACATGTTGTTGATCTGCCTATCTGGAACAGTGACATTGTGCGAGATTTTTCATGGGGTAAACCTTTTTTAAAAATTCTGAAACTTTCCAAAATTAAGGTAAACATCCTAAGATTTAATTTGATAGGTAGTTTGAAATTTTTGGACAAGTACATTGGGAGATATGAATTTTTGAAGTTGTGTCCTGTTTCTGGAATGAAATCTGGAAAAGGTTATATGTGGAGAAATTTTGGGAATGTTGTGGCTGTGATGGCTAGAATTGAATATTTTTATGTGAAAATATACTGAAAGATATTTACATAAGACTTTGAACCACCCCAATTGAAGTTCTATAGAATTAATTATGATTTTTCAAAGTTTGATCAAAATGCTAGCAGCTTTGTCTACCATGCGAATTTGAGAAAGAAAGTGACCAAATGTAATTAATATGAACTTCAAGGGTGAAGTAAGCCTTTAAGGCTAATATGGCCTATTGGGCATTCACTTTTCATGACTCTAATAATGTCATTACTTATATAAGGTCATAAAGTGAAAAAAGAAGAAGCTATGGTTGGAAGATCAAGGTACAAGAAGAGGAGGCAAAGTCCAAAAGGTAGTAAACTTACTTGTATGTATGTGATGTTTATGCTGTATATTGATTTGATGTATTGTTTTGCTTGATTATGTGAAGCATATATGAATGAATGAAGCTTTGTTTTTGTTTTTACTATGGTCATAAGTATGTTGCACGAAACATTGAGCATGCAGAATATCATTATGAGAACATAAGCCTATGTAAGGCAAGCATATCATGCACTAGCATTCATCTTATATGCATTTTTTGTATATTTCCTACTGAGATTCTCTCGAATCTCACCCTCCCCCACCAACCATATAGGTACGAGGAAAGGGAAGAATGCTTGAAAAAGAACAAAAAGGAAAGAAGATGAAGAATAATGTGTATTAATTTATTGTATGTAGATTAATTGCACGCCCAAATATTTGTATGAATAGTATGAATACACGTGTATTAAAGTTGAACTATCATTAGGATCACTAAGAAAAAGAATTAACTGTAATATTCGGTAAGAATTATGGCTCAACAGCCGGAAATGAGGAATAGTCTCCTAAAAGAATATGAGTAAATGCTTCTGTGTACATAATAAAGGGGCAGAAATGTAAGGTGTTACAAATATTGTTGTTGTAATTGTTATTACAGAACGTGTGCTTTGTTTTTGGGCAATGTAATAGATGGATTGCTCTGTTATTGGGCAAGGTTACAAAGGGGGTGCTCTATTTTAAGTGAGAATGGTTAAATGTAATGATGGTTTGTTTGGTTAGAAAAAGCTAATATGATAATTAAAAAAAGTGTTATTAATACGTGCAGTTATAGTTGTAAATATTACAATTGTAGTTGTTAATTCCTAATATGTTGTATTGACAGGTGGGATGTGAAATTTGTAAACTCCTGTAGGGTGGAAAATCAACTTGTGAACATAACTCATATAATTATGAAAATATTCATTAGGAATTGTGAAAACATGCGTCAGTTATTGTCAAAATTGGCACAATGACTTGTAAAAAAGATAGGCATAATAAGTTGTTAAAATGCTGATAAGCTTTTGTGACAATTAAGACTTGTGAAATTTATAAGCCCCTTCAAGAATTACAATTCAGTTGTAAATATGACTCAATAACTTGTCAAAATAGACACGACATGTTGTTAACATCCAAATAAACTGTAGTGACAAACCTTACAGGAATAACTCATGCTATTGTAAATATGACGATTCACTTGTTAAAAAATGCAGAACAAGTTGTTAAAACAAAATCAGATGTTGTGACATGGGAGTTATCAAGTTACACTCTTACAGGGAGTTGTGACTAATTCACTTGTTAAAAAATGTTGAAGAAATTATTAAAACCAGACTAGCTGTTGTGCTAGACCCTAGGGGAATAACTAATATTGTGGTGAAAATGGCTAATGAAGTTGTTAAAATGACTGATTCAGAGGTTAAAGTTCTCATAAATAGTTGTGACTGTTACGATTTATGAAATTTAAAATGCACTCTGTGAAGAAAAAATGTAGTTGTAAAAATGGCTAATGAAGTTGTTAAAATGACTGATGCAGATGTTAAAAATCTGATAAGCATTTGTGACCATTGGGAATTATGAAATTTTAAACGCACTCTATGAATGAAAATGCAGTTACCAAAATGACTCATGGACTTGCCAAAATAGGTACACATGTTGTTAAAATTCTAATTACCAAATGTGAAAGTAGGGACTTGTATAATTTCTAAACTCCTTCAGGAATTACAATTTAGTGGTAAATATAACTGATGAACTTGTAAAATAAGGCAGCAGAAGTTGTGACAAACCAAATAAGCAGTTGTGCCAGACCCTAATTGTAAAATTCTAAACTCGTGAAGGAATAACTTATGCTGTTGAAAATATGACTGATTCACTTATAAAAATTTGAACACACTCTGATTTAAACTCTAAGGACAAGATCATCTTTTCACAATGGCAATTCATCACATAAAAGTCCGGGACTTTTCTAATTTAGGAATCTCCATTGGGACTTTATTATTTTTTTTTAGGTCCTTGGGACTTGAGAGTGATTTTTCCTAATTTTCTTAATTAAATATATATATATATATATATATATATATATATATATATATATAATTGTCACATTAACATTTAATTGACACTTTATATAAACTTTCACTGATTCACCATACTTCAAGGATTAATTTATTGATAAAAAAAACTATACGACCTTGACTTAAGTTGGCTAGAAAAGAATTATATTTTCTTGAATAAAATAAAAATCAAGGTGTGTTTGTTTGTCTCTAATCTCCCACGTTATAGAAACCGGATTGGACTGACCAACCGGCCGGTAAATCAGTCCAGTCCAGTTTTTTTTTTAAAAAATCGTTTTTAAATTTTTATTTAGAATTTCATATTAAGAATCCTAAAATCTTTAATTTCTTATTGGTTTATCCCCGGTTTGACTTCGGTTTGACCCACTAACCTTTGACCCAATACTCCGACCAGTTCAGTGGTCGGTCCAGATTTAATTGCCTTGCTAATCTCTATAGCTCTATACCTGGTGGGTCACATGTTAGGCAACTTTTTTTTTTCCTCTTAATTTCTTAAATAAAATAGAAGAAAAGAAAGAAAAATCTTGATTTACTTCCAAAGATACACACACACACATTACTCCCCATTGTGTTTAATATAAGATATATTTGATAAATTGATTTTGATCCTAAATATAAGACATATTTTTTATATTTTTCAATTTTTTCTTAATTTACCACTATTGATCATTCCTCGATAATAATCAATGAGAATAGAGGATGAGGGAATTAAGAAAAATAACTAAAATATTTTAAAAAATATATATAATATTAACTAATTTAATTAATTAGAGGTTGTGAGTATAATTGTATAAGTGGGTGTTTCGTCCTTCCCACGGGAAGGGTTATATTGGGGTAATTGTTTTTACAAAAAATGTATATAATTGTCACATTAATGTTTATTTACACACTTTCACAGCTGCATCATACTTTTAAACATTAATTTATTGTTAAAAATAAATTATAGGACCTTGGCTTAAGTTGGCCAGAAAAAAATTACATTTTCTTAAATAAAATAAAAATCAATGTGTGTTTGTTTGTCCCTAATCTCTATAGCGCCATATCTTATGCGTCACCTGTCAGTCAACTTTTTTTTTTCCAAATTTCTTAAACAAAAAATAGAAGAAAAGAAAGGAAAATCCTGCGTTACTTCCAACGATACATTCCACCCTCGTTGTCTATTTATAAGTAACTTATAACCAAAAAATTGAGTTTAAAACATAAGTAACTTGTATGATCATAAATGAGATTTTATTAATTTTACTCCTATTATCTTATATTAATAAATGTAAAGAGGTGTAAATACAAAAAGAAAAAAGGATGTGAAAGAAAATATATCCTAGTTCATAAATAAGAGTAAATTTAAAAGAATTTATCTATTTAATACTATTTTTGACTTACAAAAATGAATTAGAAGGGGTTTGTAAATAGGCACTGAACAGTATTGTGTGTCAGTGTGTGTATTACCGAAAGATATTGACAATAGGCCATCACTTTCTATCCTCGTCACCAATTACTCACCATCACTTTGAGAAACGGCATAGGTATTTCGGAGCAAAATCAGAGGCCAAATGCCAATATGGATTCAGCGGCCCAAAGAAGAATCACTTTTTGACTTGGCTACGCTTTATCTTCTTCTTTTTCTTGGCCTCTGAAACCTGATTCTTCGTCGTCGTCATCAGCAGAAGGAGTGGGTTATGGGTACAGCATTGCAAGTGTGATCGCTGACCTGTCACCCACATCTGAGTTCAATTCTCGAGCTGGACCTGATATTCCTCTTCTCTCCCTCACCGCCAGGTAATGTTACTGAAACTCGGTCACTTCAACACTAACCCAAGATTTGGGATTACAATTGGATCCAAGAGTGCTTATACACTTATATACTTAAATAAAGATAACACTCTTTTTATATACTTATTTTATATATTATAAATCATGATTAATAATTTATTTTTAAATATTCTAATTACTATTTCAAGCAAACACTAAAATTAATTGGGTAAATTTCATTGAGCCCTAAAGATATGACATTATTTCAGTCAACCCCTAAAAAATTTTGAAACTTCACTCCACTCACTTGTGTCAAAATAAAATTAAGTTTTGATGGTGAAAAGACAAAGACGCCTTTACTTTATTTGTTATATAAATTATTTTATTTATCTTGTAAATACTTATATTTATGTTATAAATTTTTATATTTGTTTTATAACTAGCCAAAATATTTTTAATTTCCTAGGTTTTTTTTGAATTTCTTTATTTTTCTTGTAAATATCCTTATTTGTCTTGTAAATGCTCTTTTGAAAAAAAAAATAAAAAAGGGCATTATTATCTTTTCACCCACAAAACTTAATTTTATTTTGATTCAAAGGGGTACAGTGAAGTTTCCGAAAGTTTTGGAGGTTGAATAAAATTATATCACATTTTTAGAGGCTAAATGAAATTTTCCCAAATTAATCTACAAAGATTAAAAAATTAGTTACTTCCGTCTGGTTGGTTTTCTTAAATCACCCGCTGACTCGCTGTATATTACTTCCATTTTCATAATTTTTTAATGTACAAAAATCCAAATAATAATTAGATTTTATGCTATTATTGTGAAATGCTAACTAATTGGCATATTTTAGAGAATTTGATTGAGGAAATGAAGACAAGAGGGTAGGTTTGGGTGTGAGATATCAAAGGGACGAGGTCTGTCCAACGTGAATCGGTGTTTTTATTATGGTTAGTGCATCTAACGGAATTGTCTAATAGAGTTAGCACTTATTTATCAGCAGAACTAATATTTCTAACTGTATAAAGTTAAAGGACTCAATTAAAATAAAAAAGATTAAAGACCTGATTCAAAATCAAGAAAAACTATACAAACCTCCAAATTAGTTTTCTCTAAAATTAAAACCAAGAAGGTGTGTTGATTCGTCTCAATAGCTCCTTATTTGGCAGGTCATCTGCCAGTTAACATTTTTATTTTAAAAAATTCTTAAATAAAAAAGGGAAAAAACAGAAAAATACTATTAAAATTAGTAAAAATTAAATAAGTATGTTGAATTTTAATAATCCTAAATGATTGATTTAAAATTTTGAAATGTGACAAAATTTGAAAAATTATCTAATCACCTTTACTTTTTTTTAATAAAATAAAAATCAAGAAGGAGGGTTCGTTCGCCTGAATAGCTCCTTATTTGGTGGGTCATCTGCCAGTCAACTTTTTTTTTTAATAAAAAAATTCTTAAATAAAAAAGAAAAGAAAAGGAAAATCATGCGTTGCTTCCAATGTGTCTTACATATATATATATATATATATATATGGAAAGATATTAACAACAGGCCATCACTTTCTATCCTCGTCACCAATGACTCATCGTCACTCATACAAAAGGACAATGGTAGGAATGAGAGGCCAATATGGATTCTGCTACCAATACAACACTCACTTTGAGTCTTTGCCTACGCTTTATCTTCTTCTTCTTCTTCTTGGCCTCTGCGAAACCTGATTCATCATCATCATCAGGAGGAGTAGCTTATGGGTACAGCATAGCAAGTGTGAGAACTGATGTGTCACCAACGTCTCTGAGTGCCATTCTTGAGCTCATAAAGCCTTCCTCTGTTTATGGACCTGACATTCCTCTCCTCTCCCTCACTTCCAGGTAACTTTACTAACTCCCTCACTTCATCTCAACTACTTTCTCTCTCAATCACTGGAAAAAAAAATCAGACCGGACCGGCCGGTCGGTGTTTCATGGAATAAACCGGTGAACCAGTTAAACCGGTTTGAACCGGTCAAAATTTGTGGTTCGACCGGTTTGCCTTTTTTTATATATATATAAAATACATTTTTTTATGGGAGAATTGCTAAAAACTACCTTGCAAGTAAATTAATTGCTAATTGCTACCATTGCACATTGTGGGTGATAAGTTGCACACGGGTGGATGATATTTTGCACACGAAGGATGGTGTTTGCACATTCGCAGGGATGAATTTTGCACATGTGGATGATGTTTGCACATAAGGGGTGCTTGTTTGCACCCGTGGTACCAATCAGCAAATAATTTCCTTACAAGGTATTTTTGAGCAATTTTCCCTTTTTTTATTTATCTACCTACTATTTTGTATTATTTTTTGGGGAAAAATAAAAGTTTGAAGACCAAGATGAAGAGAAAAGTATGTAAAAAAATAAATCTAAAAAAAAAAGATTTTGAGAGGATATAATAATTAATTAATTATAGGAAATGAGATGTCATTATATAAATATAGGCACCATAAATAATACTAATAGATTTTAAGTATTTTTTTCTAAAAATATTTATTTTAATCTATAAAAATTTAAAAATATATTAATATATATATTGCCACTAATAAATTATAATATTTTAATATGACCGGTTCAACCATCGGTCCGACCCCGGTTGAACCATTAACCCTTAAACCAGTGCTCATTGCCCGGTCCGATTTTTTGTTCCTTGCTCTCAATATGTCCCACGATAAGGAAATATTAGTTATTTATAATAAATGTGTTGATTTTTTAAATCACCTGATTTAATTCTTATCTTGTTTTGGCACATTATGTAACACCCACATGAAAGTTACACATAACAGAAGATTATACTTTTTTTTTTAGTGTCGGATAGAGGTTCTTAAGAATGACATTAATAGCTCTTGATAAAATACTTCCTCTACGCTTTTTTGTTGTTGTTGCACTTCTTTTTGCCATTTTTTGTTGTTGCACTTCAACCCATAAGATATTTGTCCTTATCATTATTAGTATTATAAAATCCCTTGAACAAATTAAGAAAATCCATTTTAAAGGCATACAAAATACCCAAATTTAAAATTAAGCTTCTAAATTCAATAAATCTCAAATTATGTCTTAGATTAAAATATGATTTTAGAATGTCATGTATTTTATCATTTTGCTATCATTTTTTTTTCCAAAACCACGCTTGTTGGTGGCCAACTGTCACCCTCACTAGCAGCCGGAGCTTCCTACAAGACATGCTTAGAAATTAAAAGAAAACAAAAATAATAAATTAAAAAAATTAAGAAACAAAAATAAATACAAAAATATCATTTTAATGATTGAAAATATTATACCTATTATAAAAATGAGTTGATGTAGAAAGAGCTTTTCCCATATGCAACCAAACGTGCTTTACAAAGAAAATGGAAGCATGTGCACATTCTCGGTGCACCAAATGGACCCTTACCGACTTTAAAATTAGGGTCAAAAGATAAAGTATAAAAAATAGGAAAAACTGTATTTAGGTCATGAGTAAGAGAAAATATGATAAAAATTGTCCCTTAAAATCTTAAAATTATATTTAAATCCTAAGGAACTTTATTGCAATAAATTACAATACTACTGATAAGTTCATGGGCGTCCACTGATAAGTCCATAGACACTTACACTGATAAGTCCATGGGCGATTATTAACAAGTCCTTAGATGTCTATTGATAAGTTCATGGACATTTGACAATTGAAATTTATTGTAAAAAAGTCTCACGTGATTTTAATGCAATTTTGCATTGAAAAAAAAAAACCGGACCGGCCGGTGATCCGATCCGGTTCATGGCAAAAACCGGTGAACCGGTGGTTCGACCGGTTTGACCGGTTTGCTTTTTTTTTATAAATAAAATACATTTTTTTATTCTTCTATTTACTATTGGGCATTATTTTTTAGGGAAAAATGAAAGTTTGAAGACCAAGATGAAGAGAAAAGTAAGTAAAAAAAGAATAAATCTAAAAAAATGATTTTGAAAGGATATAATAATTAATTAATTATAGGAAAGGAGATGTCATTATATAAATATAGACATAATAACTAATACTAATATATTTTAAGCATTTTTTACCTAAAGATCTTTATTTTAATCTATGGAAATTTAAAAATATATTAATATATATATTACCACTAATAAATTATAATATTTTAATATGACCGGTTTGACCACCGGTTCGACCACCGATCCGACCCCGGTTGAACCATTAACCCTAAAACCAGTGCTGTGACCGGTTCGGTTTTTTGTTCCTTACAATTTTGAGATTTTAAGTTATTATTTTATCTTATTTTCTTTTATCCGGGACCTAAAATACAAATTTCCCTAAAAATAGGAAGAATTTCTCAAGCCCCATACAACACCTTAAAATACCATAAAATTCATTGAAGCCATCAAATTATTGTGGAACCCAAAAAGCTCTAATTTTAAATAACTTTTTGGAGTATGTTGGAAAAACCATCTTTTGGAATATATATTTACCATAATACCTCTTTTTTTTTAAAAAAAAAAAGAGATCTCCTTGGACAACTATAAATTGATGATTTCAAAGAATGTTTGTGTGGGACCTTGAAGCATTCTTCCTAAAAAAATTTTTATAGGGTAAAAGTGTACTCAAAATTCAGAACTAATTTTAGAGGTACGTTAATACTCTAAAGTATTTAGGGACGCAATTATGCCTTGACAGATTTTAAAAAATAGTTAATGCACTTGAGTATCCAGAACCAAAAAAAAAAACCCACCTTTTGCATCTTTTCTTCCTCTTCTTTTTCAGAGCCTTATGTCACGCACTGCAAGGAACGCTAAATATTTAGTGTGCAAGACACTCTCCATAAGTAGAGGTTTGTGTACATATTGGTAGAATTATGTAGATAATTCTAGAAACACGATGATGTAAGCGATGACATAAGCAAAGATGTAAATATCTAGATATTATGGGAGAAGATTTTGGAGAACCATTCTCGACCGTCGGATGTATTCGATCTCGACCGTTTATTAAGGAGGTGTTATGCTATAAATAGGGGAGCCCTCCTCACTTATAAATCATCGAAAGCAATTCAAGCATTTGTCATTCAAGAGCTTCTCTCTCTCTAGAACCCTATTTCTCTCTTTAGAAGTTCTCTTATAGTCTTTGCGTTCTTTGCCTATTCTTGAGGGTTTAGCTGACTTAGTCAAAATCTGGAGGTGCGATCAAGTTAAGGCCAACATGGTACAAGAAATAGAGTTCCGAATCTGTGACTCTTAGCTCTGCTTCTCTCTCTCTAGGCACACATCCACCAAAAGAGAGAAGCAGGCTTGGGGAGGGGTATGTGCCTTGAGAGAGAAGCCAAAAGTGATTTTATAAACGTGAAGAGGAGAGGTGCTCAAATCTCTATATAGGCAACTCCAAGGGATTGAGAAGTAAACATGCTTAAATTTTATGATATCTTTATACTTTTCAATTCATAAAAATTTTATTATTTAGTACATTTTAATTTATAATATTCTTATAAATATCCTATTTGATCATTTTTATAAAATTTTAAAAAAATCTTTATAAAATAATACAGATTTTTGTTTTCAGTACTTTGAAAAGGTTTAACATCCATTTTGGATGTATTCCTTTGTTGAGGAAAGATCTTACCCGTGTTTTTTGATATTTGATATTTTTAATATTATGTATTTTCTCCGGTCCTATTTATAAGCAATTTTCTCTCTCATAGGGTTGATCCCTTTTATAAGCAACTTTCACTGTGTCTGAAAATGTAACTTCATTTTTCCTATTTTACCCTTATTAAATACATATTATTTATAATTAATTATCACACACACCAATATATTCAGAAGAGAGAGAGAACTCATTAGGTGAATGAAGTTAACAAAGCATTGGGAAAACGTATTTTACTATCTCTCATACTATTTATACATTCTCTCTTTGTTTTCATAAATATGGGTATATATGGAAAAAATATGGTATTTTTGACACAATTATTACTTTTAACTACCAGTTTGTTTTACGTAATCAAGAAGAAAATTGCTTATAAATAGAACCGGAAGGGGTAATATCCAAGATTGTTTGTTTAAAAAAAAAGAAAAGGTTAAACATATATTATAAACATGAACCAAATTTAGTCCATTTTCCTATAGTTATTAAATCCAATTTTTCAAGTATATCCTGTCATGTGATTTTTATTATTAATAATTATTTAAAATAATCTTAAAATTTTATCAATTTAAATTTTTATCATTTAGAATAGTTATACTATTTAGTTAGGGAATGAAACTTAATGAATATTAAAAGAAAAAATTTCTCAAGTATCTTTTTTTTATTTTGTAAATAAGAAGTTACTATATATTTTTATTAAAAAGTTTAAGGCTATGTTTCGATGGAGGGGAGGGAACGAGAGGGATTTTAATGGAAGGAAAGGGAGGGGAGGATTTGAGAATGATTTTCTTTTACTTTGTTTGGATTGACAAAAAGAGAGGGCAAGTGATGAATTTTGACACTACCTTGTTTGATATAGGAGGGGAAGGGAGGAAAAACATTTTTATATGGATAATTTTACCCTTATTTCATTTAATTTTCATTTTATAACTTTCTAACATATTTAATAAAATATAATTATAAATGGTATTCAATACATAAAATTATAATTTTATAATTATAAAAATTAAATAAATATAATTATAAAATGTGTGATAGTTTTAGGTAAAGAATGGAAATGGCACCGTAAAAATAATATAGACATATTAATTAATATATATCTAAATATTAACTTTTCTTTTTAAATTTCTCTAATTTTAGAGGGGAGGGGAGAAAAAATTTTAAAAAAATTTCCGAAGAGGGAACAAAATCCTGCATTCCCCTCCCCGCTAAGGGTCTGTTTGGTTTGAGGGGATTAGAGGGGAGGGGAGGGGAGTGGAGGGATTTTGGTTCCCTCCCCTTAATTGGGAAGATTAAGAATTTAGGAGGGGAGGGGAAATTTTTTGAAATTTTCCCCTCCCTCTCCTCAAAACCTCTCCCCCCCAAATTGGGGGGATTTGGAGGGGAGGCTTTAAAAAAAACTTATTGGACAAAAATGCCCCTCATATTTTAAGGATATTCCAGAAATGTCCTTCTCATTTTAATTCCTAAATATTATTAAATTTTTAATATGAAAATATTTAATTATAGTTGATTATAATTTATAAAATAAAATTTTTATTTATATTTAAAATTTATTATATATTTAAAATTTTAGTTGATTAAAAATTTTATTTATATTTATAATATAAGGGTAAAGTTGTCCATGTGAAAATAATTTCCCTCCCCTCCCCTCCTGAAACAAACAAGGTAACATTAAAATCCCTCCCCTCCCCTACCCTCCCCTCCGTCGAACCAAACAGACCCTAACTGACCCTAAAGAAACGTGCTTTGTTTGGTTAAAGAACGAATCATCATTTTTGGCTGCTTGAAGCTCGAAGAACAACACAGCCTTTGCTGGGTTCCCTTTCTTAACACATGCAATGATCTTAATTGTAGTTTTGAGAGCAGAGATTGGTTGAGAGTGAGAATCACCGACGCCACAAAGCAAAGGTGGGAAATCCCAAAACAAGTGATTCCTCGTCGTTCCTCTTCTCCTCACCGTTCCCTTTCCGTTCAAAATCTGTCTTCCCACCTCAATCAACATCACTCACAACCACAAATCTCCTTAACTCATCCCAACTCAGACCTAATCTTCACCCTCCACAATACCACCCCTTTTGGGTTCACGATCGCTCGCAAATCCTCAAGCGATACCATCTTCGACACATCCCCAAACCCGGAAAATTCATCGACGTTTCTCGTCTTCAAAGACCAGTATCTTCAGCTTTCTTCCTCGATACCTAAAAATGGGGCTTCTTTGTACGGTCTTGGAGAGCACACTAAAAGTTCCTTCAAGATCCAACCCAATCAGATCCTTACATTGTGGAATGCTGACATTGGTAGCTCCAATCTTGATCAGAACCTTTATGGGTCTCACCCATTTTACATGGATGTTCGTCCTTCTTCCGCTGATGGAAGAGTCAAGGCCGGGACCACTCATGGGGTTTTGCTGCTCAACAGTAATGGAATGGACGTAATCTATGATGGTGATCGTATCACTTACAAAGTCATCGGAGGGATTCTTGATCTTTACTTTTTCGCCGGACCCACGCCGGAGTTGGTGATGCAGCAGTACACAAAACTCATTGGCCGCCCTGTTCCCATGCCATATTGGTCATTTGGTGAGTGATAGAACACTATCATGATGATTTAATTTTGTTTTTGCTTGATTGCATGTATCTTTAGTCATATTCTGTATGAAAACAAATTTCTTCAGATGTTGTGTTCTTGTTCTGTATTGAACATGGCGCAGCATTTTAAGGAATATTATACTTGTATTCTGTATTTTGTTTATGCTCCTAGTATTGTTTTCTTGTCAATGGCTATACTTATTACTATTGGGTTACTTTAGGAAATATAGTGCATATGCTGATTTAAACCGATTTAAGATTTACTTTAGATTGAAACTATTGTACCTTCAGGTCAATATATATAGTACCTTATCTAATGTACATCACATTAGGTAGAGGAAAAAAAAAAGATAAAAACTCTTCGGACATAAACCAAATAAGTAGTATTTATCTTATTTTCTTCTATATGGAGATCTAATATAGGAAAAAAAATATGTTAAGGCTATATGTTGTTTTCTGATGTCCCAGAAAGGATTTTAGAAGATGAATTGAAATATAGACACTAAGCTAACATTAAGAATTCACACGTGAATTAAGTTTGTCTGTTTATTCATCAGTCTATTTTCTATGCTAATCCTCATGGTTATGACATTTTTGCTGAAGGTTTTCATCAATGTCGCTATGGCTACAAGAATGTAAGTGAACTTGAGTATGTTGTTGCTAACTACGCAAAAGCAGGCATACCCCTTGAAGTAATGTGGACAGATATTGATTACATGGATGGGTATAAGGATTTTACACTTGATCCCATCAACTTCCCTCTGGATAAGATGAGCAAGTTTGTTGATGCTCTTCACCAGAATGGTCAAAGATATGTTCTAATTCTGGATCCGGGTACTTTCCTTTTAGCAGCACTACACATTCATTTTTTCAAGGAAACAAATTACTCTTTTCTTTTCTGTGGAAGTATTTGTACATGATTAATCTAAGGTAAATTTATGAACAGGTATAAGTACAAACAAGACATATGGAACCTTTATTAGAGGTTTGCGGGATAATATCTACATAAAGCGTAATGGAGTCAATTACTTGGGTGAAGTTTGGCCAGGACAAGTTTACTTCCCTGACTTCTTAAATCCACTTAGTCAAGCATTTTGGGGTGGGGAAATCAAATTATTTCATGACCTTCTTCCTTTCGATGGCCTTTGGCTTGACATGAACGAGTTATCCAATTTCATCACTTCACCTCCCATCCCATTTTCTAACCTTGACAGTCCTCCTTACAAGATAAACAATGCTGGAGTTCGTCGACCCATTAATAATAAGACGATTCCAGCAACATGTTTACACTATGGCAATATCACCGAGTATGACGCACACAACTTTTATGGACTCATGGAGTCCAAAGTTTCAAGAAAGGCCTTGATTGATGTAATTGGTAGAAGGCCATTCATTCTTAGTAGATCGACTTTTGTAAGCTCTGGCAAGTATACAGCCCACTGGACAGGAGATAATGCTGCTACATGGAATGATTTGGCATATTCAATACCATCCGTCTTAAATTTTGGAATATTTGGAATCCCAATGGTTGGAGCAGATATATGTGGTTTCTCAGAAAATACAACTGAAGAACTTTGTCGGCGTTGGATCCAGGTAGAATTTCTAGGCTAAATGACACTGATTTTTCATCATTTACTTATTTTTTGAAAAAAATAAAGAATTTAACGTCATTCATGTGCTGGAGTATTTTCTTTGTTATTGCATGTGGAAATACTTATTTTCTTTGCCTCAGCTCTTTATTATTTTTAAAGAAAAATGTGGTCATTATTTGTTTGGGTATCATTTTAAATTGCATTGCCTATGAATGTGTCAAGAAGTATTCATTCACTAAGTGAACATTTTTTTTTTTATGTTCTTTCTCTTTCATTTTCATAGTATTTAGTTGTGTTTTCAAGTCAAACTATTCCATCTCATAAAAATTAAATTATTTCTTTGATCATCCAACGCTTGATCTTAAATCCTTTTTAAATTTCCACATATAAGTATTAGTAAGCTTCATTCTTTTGTCCCTTGCACAGTTAGGTGCCTTTTACCCATTTGCAAGGGACCATTCAAGCCTAGATACAACTCATCAAGAGCTTTATATTTGGCCTTCAGTTGCTGCATCAGCAAGAAAAGTGCTTGGTCTTCGTTATCGCCTTCTCCCTTACTTTTACACATTAATGTATGAAGCACATGTGAGCGGCATACCCATCGCACGGCCCCTTTTCTTTTCCTTCCCAGAGGATGTGGCAACCTATGAAATAAACCATCAATTTTTACTTGGGAAAGGAGTGATGGTTTCTCCTGCAGTGACACAAGGAGCAACAACCGTTGAAGCTTATTTTCCGGCAGGAAGTTGGTTCAACCTCTTCAATGTCTCAAACTCATCGGTGACCATGGAAATAGGACAGAATGTAACCCTTGATGCACCACCTGATCTCATAAATGTTCATGTTCGTGAAGGTAATATTTTGGCTATGCAGGGTGAAGCCAGTACAACCAGCGCTGCACGAAACACGCCATTTGAGCTTTTGGTTGCTATCAGTAGCAGTGGAAACAGTTCAGGGCAAGTATATTTGGATGATGGAGAGTCACTTGAGATGGGAGGAGGGAATGGAGATTGGACACTAGTAAGATTCAATGGTGCTTTGTCCAATAATAATAGTGTCTTTGTTGCATCTGAAGTGGCAAATGGGAAGTATGCTCTTGACCAAGGGTGGATCATAAATAAGGTCACATTCTTAGGGATATCAAGTGGAAAGAGTTTGAACAGCAGGAGCTGGAAAAACGAACATTTGAGCATTTTGAAAGGAACAAACACCCAACATGCAATTGTGAAGAGACAATTTGACAGTTCGAACCAGTTTATTATCATAGAAATTTCTGGATTGGTTCTGCTTATTGGAGACGAATTTGAGTTGGAGGTTGAAGTTCCATGAGAGGAACTCTATTAAAACCACTATTAGATGGCTATGCTTGAACCCAACTAAAGCTCTGAATTTGTTTGATAATAAAGATTGCTATCAGAATGGCCATGGATCTTAAACAATTTTCTATCCTTGTGTGTTTGTCTTTGTCCATCTGTTAGAGATTATCAATTCCCGATATTTTTCTTTACCTGGTATTCTTAATTTGCTTTTGCAGATCATATATGCACAGAATTCTATAAAATGTTTTTTTTTGTGCCAAAGAATTCTATAAAATGTTGGATATGATGATTTGCACCATGTTTGGGACATTGTAAAATGTTGGATATGATGGTAGATGTTGGTGCCTTGTTTGGTCACTTTATTCATGAGAGGGGTTTTCTTTTTTATTTTTAATAATTAGTATTATAACTTTTTACAATGATAATTTCACAATGAAGAATTAGGAGCCTGTTTGGTTCAAACCTTGTGGGGATTCTCCTTGTAATGCAAACAAACACTTAATATCAGCATGTTTCCGTTAATTCTGTATGCCTTATGAAATTTTGCGCTTGTTACTCTGCGAATATTAAAATGTTAAGGAGATTGACTCTTAGTCTTTGTTATCACCTTTTCCCTTACTTCCACACATTAATGTATGAAGCACATGTGAGTGGCATACCCATTGCACGGCCCCTTTTCTTTTCCTTCCCAGAGGATGTGGCAACCTACAAAGTAAACTATCAATTCTTACTCGGGAATGGGGTGCTGGTGTCACCTGCAGTGACACAAGGAGTAACCATAGTTGAGGCTTATATTCTGGCAGGAAGTTGGTTCAACCTTTTCAATGTCTCAAACTCAACAGTGACCGTTGAAAAAGGAGAGAATGTGACCCTTGATGCCCCCACCTGATCTCATAAATGTTCATGTTCGTGAAGGTAATATCTTGGCTATGCAAGGTGAAGCCAATACAACTGGTGAAGCATGAAAGACGTGATTCAAGCTTTTGGTTGTTATTAGCAGCAATGGAAACAGTTCAGGGCAAGTGTATTTGGATGATGGAGAGTCACTTGACATGGGAGGAGGGAATGGAAATTGGACACTGGTAAGATTCAATGGTGCTTTGTCCAATAATAATAGTGTCTTTGTTGCATCTGAAGTCTCAAATGGGAGCTTTGCTCAACGCCAAAAGTGGATCATAAATAAGGTAACTTTTATAGGGATACCTACTGGGAATAAGACTTTGATCACTGAGAGTTGGGAAAACAAAAAGTTGCATATTGTAAAGGGAACAACAAAAACAGAGGAAAAAGCAGTTGTGAAGGCACAATTAAACACTCAGTTTGTTACTATTGAGGTCTCAAACTTGGCTCTGTCCATATTTAGGGTTGAACATAAGATCCCGAAAAGCATTGTATATGTTACCATAAATAATAATGGATGAAGGATTAGGTATTATTGAATCATGATTTTGTTCTTATCCTTTGCTTTATCTGCAACTTAAAGCGTATTATTATGTGTTTTCAATGAAAAACAAAATTGCTATATGGTTTAGATAGATCTTAAGTATAGCGAAAAGTTGTGGAAATATTAGTAAAAAGAAATTTTCCCCAATAAGTTTGATCTGACTCCAACTCATTTAGTTCATGATTTTCTTAAAATAAAATATTTGGTTCATCATTAAACATAGTTTCTCACCAATGCAAAAACTTTTGAGCAAATTAAAATTAAAGACTCTAAATTAAAAACTACAATAGGAAGAATTAAAATTTCAAATTATTTTATGGGGGTTAAAGGACAAAATTTTGTTGTTTTGAAAGGAAAACATAGTTTTTAATTGTTATAATTATGATAACCTTGCATCAAAGTTTTTGTAGTTTATTTTTTCCAATTAAGAACTCAGTTCATGGGACTGTAGACAATACATATTAGTTGAAAATTTTGCTACTCAATGGCACTTGTATATTTTATCACATGCCGAGAGCTTGCCGCCTAACTGTCAACGATAAAACCCACTATTTGGTGGGAGGGGGTAAAATTTTTATGAGTTGAATTTGAAGAATTTGAGTTATAAAATTTTAATAAAAAGAAAATGTAACATAAAAGAGTATAAAAAAACTAATAAAAAATCTTTTAACCTTTCTTCTCTAATTTTTTTTTAAATTCAACTAACAAATTTTCCCTCCTCCTTAAATCACTCATACCAAACGAGAGCGTCTTATTTGGTTAGTGTTTTTGAAGGATAGAGGAGGAGATGAGGTGAAATAAGTGTGTTTGATTGGAAAAAGGAGAGGGGAGAGGAGGGTATGTTTAAAATTTTGTCTTTATCCTCATCCATCCCTTCTAAAAGTGGGGTTTTTTTTTGTTGGAGGAGAGAGAAATAATTTATCATATTGTGCCTAATATAATTATATAAGAAATATTTATGGAGTTAATATTGATATTAAATATAATATATAATTTTTATATTTATCAATCTTTTCTAATTTACCTATATTTATGCTTTCTAAATAATAATCAATAAGGGAATAAGGGAAATAAAAAAGTAAGGTATTTTAAAAATATACACATCATATTAATTAAATTAATTAATAGAAGGTTGAGGGTTTTAACCTCAAATTGGGCTATGTGATGAATGTATAAATGGGTGTTTCCTCCCTCCGCTTCAGGAAGGGTTATGTTGGGGCAATTTTTTTATAAAAAAAAATATATAATTGTCACATTAACATTTAATTTACACTTTATAGAAACTTTCATGGCTTCACCATACTTTTAAAGATTAATTTATTGATTAAAAAATTATAGGACCTTTAGTTAAGTTTGTCCAAAAAAATTACATTTTCTTAAATAAAATAAAAATCAAGGTGTGTGTTACGAGTGTAGGATGATGTATTTAGAAAATGTAAGTGTACACTGTCGTAAATAATAAATATAGGAGTAAAGTATCGTTCTCACGATGATTGATCACTAAGTACCAAAATTGATAATCTTAATACTATTTAGCTGATCGATTAGTTGGTGGTTGAAAATACAAGATAAAAATGATTAAATATGAATACAACTGATATAAAGACAAATATGAGAAAAAGGCCCTAGAGGTTAGATTTCACTTAGCGAATTCCGAATTGAATCACTTATATATTCTAGTTCAATTTATTCAACATGATTGATAGTCAAGTTTCCCTAATTTAATTACTAACCTCTTCCAAGGTCAAGTAATTCTATAATTAATTGCTAACCCAATATATTCCTATATGAATTTAAGCAATTAATCATGCATTAAGCTTTATGGAACTCATTAAGACTACACAACTCATATGAATATATTCCTATTTCATATGCAAATTATGGTTTTAATTATAGGATCCACACACATGTATCTCCTTCCGTTCTCAACATGTATATTAAAATCATCCAAATGGTGGCCAATCAATTGAAAGCAGTAAAAATAAATCATGAAGGAAAAATTAAAAGTAGATTTAATAAGTTAAGATTCAATCCGTCATTAGTAAGCTACATCATTACCCTAGAAAAAAGGAAAATTTAGCTCATAATGAAATTAAACACAAAACCAAAATAAATTAAAAACATCATAAACATTGTATAAAAAATTAATTACAAAAACATAAAAATACAACTACAAGATGCATGAAAATAGAAAATCTAGCCTACCATACAGGAGGTAAAATCTTCCATGTAAGTAGTAACCTATACCATCCATAAATGAGGACTACCTAGACTTTTCATATAGGAGGTAAAATCATCCATGTAAGAGGCATGCGAAAAGTAATAAAATGCAAGAAATAAATTCTAAGATAAATAATCTCTCTCTAACTTGAAATTCTCTCTCTCTCTTCCTTCCTCCTCATTTTAGGATGCCAAGAAGCTCTATTTATAGATTTCATTTTCAAATTGCTACAATAAATCCATCAGCTACAGTACCCTACACAGTGCAAATCGTCAACTACAGTATTTAACGCCGTTGCTACAGTGAAAAACGCATTTGCTGTGTCAAATGCACTTCTGCATCGACCTACTTTCGCACCGACCGCTAGAGTGCCTGCTACAGTACCGCTACAGTGAATTCGTATTTGTGCTACAATGAATCCATATATGCTACAATTTTTGCCACAATCCATCCCTTTAAATTCCTTTTCAATATCTTCTTAATATGGTATTATACGGCCTGTTAGAAGAAAATTATTATTTATTTATCCATTACATCCAAATTCATTATATTAAGCTCAAATATCGTCCACAAAATCATCATATAAGGAAAAATAAATATGCAAATATTTTACTTATCAATATATTTGTTTGTCTCTAATCGCTAGCTCCATATCTGGTGTGTCACCTGTCAGTCAACTTTTTTTTTAAAATTTCTTAAATAAAAAATAGAAGAAAAGAAAGAAAAATCCTGCGATACTTCCAAAGACACACAAACACACACATTACTCCCTCTCGTTCTTAATATAAGACATATTTAAAGAGTTGATTTTGATCCTAAATATAAGACATTTTTTTATATAGGTTAAGGTGCAAATTTGTCCTGGAAGTTTTCGCTGAAGAGCAATATTGCCCTGAAAGTTTTTCAGGTTTAATACTATCCTAAGAGTTTCAAAATGTAGCATTGTTGTCACATATTGTTAAAAATTTAATGTTGACAGTTAACTTTTTAACAGTAAGGGGTAACATTGTTCTAATTTAACACTTTTCGGGGTAACATTGAACCTAAAAATACTTTTGGGGTAATATTGTTCTTCAGTAAAAACTTCTAGGACAAATTTTCTCTTTAACCCTTTTTGTATTTATTAATTTTTTCCTAATTTACCCCAATTGATCTTCTTCAATAATAATCAATGAGAAGACAGAAGGGAGGAATTAAAAAAAATGATTAAGATATTTTAAAAAATACTTATCATATTAATTAATTTAATTAATTAAAGATTGTGGGTTTTAGCCTCAAGTTGTGCTATGTGATAAATGTATAAGTGGGTGTTTCGTGTGACATTCTAAAAAAAAAATTGTAATTATAAAATAATATTATATTATATAATAATATAATAATATTAAATTACAATAAAAAAAAATTTTCAAAGTTGGATTGATAAGGGGGAGGTGAACCCCCCTTATCGTATATTATAAAATTAAAAAAAATTAAAAATTGCTTTGGCGCCTCAGGCGCCAAAGCAGAAAGGGGAGGGGGTATTATAAATACCCCCTCAACTAAACACTTCACGCAAGTGAAGTGTTTCAGGAAAAGAAGAGAGAGTGGGGTTCTGATAAGGGTATTTTCAGTTCTTCGGAGATTAATAAGGTACACAAACTCTCTTCTAATCATAAAGTTTCTTTTATGAAAAATGTTCTAAATAATTTTCTCTTTCATATGATAGTAATTTTATGCTAGTTAGAGAATATTTTGGGGATATGATTTTAGGCAAGTTTTGAGTTTTATCAATATAAGACTGTAGAAATGTAGAGAATAATTAATAGTTTATTTTAATCGGTTTAGATTTATTATTTAGTGGTCATGTGATTTTATAATTAATTTCTTTTATAAATAAGGTATAAATTAATCCCTATAGGACGTTTTTACCGATAAAAATTAGTTTAAATATTTTATTTGGATTATTGGAGGTATTATTGAGGTTTTAATCGGTTTATTTTTGTTAGATCTGAGTTATGTGAAAAATATAAATTAGGACTTAATATTTGAATTAGAATTTGATATGATTTTAATTATGTGGATATTTGAGAAATTGTTTAATAATTATATTATATTCATATAAATTATGAAAAAGAGATTTAATTATTTATGAAGTTGGTATTGGAGATTTGTAATTATTGGTATATTAAAGGTTATTTAAGGATTTTTTTTAAGGAAATTGGAATAAATGAGGATAATAGTTGTAGAGAAAATTAGGTTGTAGGAGTTAAATTATGTAAATTAATTATTTTATTATTATTTTTGGTTAATTGGTATCTACATTAATAATGTAGATTTTTCTTGTGATCGGTGATTGCACGGGTTTTACTATCCAAATTAAGATTAAGCTTGGAATCGAGGTAACTGGGGTTAATTTATTTTATATGCTTGTTTTGGAATGTAAGGTATTTTATAAACCTTACTTTTATCTATATTACTTGTATGTGTTACGTAAGATTATATTTATGTTTGAATATGAATTTATTTCAGTGAAGCAGTGTATTTTTCAAATTATTATTGAATTGTTACTGTTATGGTGGATATGTTGTTTGAGATGAATGTTGTATAAGAATTTAGAATTATTGTAATTATTTTTGAAAGCTGTATTAATTTATTATTTTTATATTACGGGATATGTTGGGTTGTGTGGAAGAGATATGGTGAATTGTGTGCCCATCGGCTCTCTCAATCCTGGCCCGGATTTTGGAGCTGAGTGTTTGGGCGGACACCTCCCTGTTACGGTATATTGGTGGTGGCATGGGAGGGGGCAGTATTCTTGATGTGACTAGCTAACCTTTGGCCGGGTATACTAGCACTGATAGGCTGTACCAGTCCAGAGGAGATAAGAAGGAGCAGGATGGATGAGTGGGGATGGTTTTATTTATTGATTATATCATGTTAAATGTTAAATTATGAGAATATTATTATTACTATTATTATGTCAGTTAAACCTGCTTCTCTGACTTACAATCTTTTCCTGCATATTTTGTAAATTGATTTTGGTTACTGAGACTTTATGTCTCACCCCGTCATTATAAATAATTTTTCAGGCAATACCTCTAATCTGGATAGAGGCCAAGGGAAGCAACCAGAGGCATAGACGTTGAGAATTCTTGTAGGCCTCTTTTGGTATTGGTGTTGTATTAATTTCTATATTGCCATTATAGGGCCCGCATGTTTTTAAAATGCCATAATTACTGTTTGGATATCTATGTTGGAAATCATTTTGTGACCCATGGGTTAATTGTGATGTGATATCAGAATAATAAATTTATCTGCAGTGAGTTTGTGGGCGAGTTTGTGCCCTAAACTCCGATATGTTGTGGAAGAGTTTGTGGGCGAGTTTGTGTCCTGAACTGTGATATGTATTGGAAAAAAAAAATTATCGCTGATTTTGTATATATGTGGATAATTGTTGTTTGTGAGAAAGGGTCGTTACATTTCGTCCCTCCCCCACAGGGAAGGGTTATGCTGGGTAATTTATTTTTATAAAAAAAAATAAAAAATATATATATATAATTGTCACATTAACATGTAATTTACACTTTATAGAAACTTTGACGGCTTCACCATACTTCTAAAGGTTAATTTATTGATAAAAAAAAATTATAGAACCTCGATTTAATGGTTATAAAAAAATTACATTTTCTTAAATAAAAATAAAAATCAAGGTGTGTTTGTTTGTCTCTAGTCTCTAGCTCCTTATCTCGTACGTCACCTGTCAGTTAATTTTTTTTAAATTTCTTAAATAAAAAATAGAAGAAAAGAAAGAAAAACCAAATACATACACATATTTATTACTCTCTTTAATTCTTAATATAAGATATATTTAAAAAGTTCATCTTAATCCAATATGTGTGTATGTAGGAGACAATACGTCAAGTTTTTTATATCCATTGTATAAAGTTTTCCGATTATATCTGGTGTGCCACCTGTCAGTCAACTGTTTTTTTTAAATTTCTTAAATAAAAAATAGAATAAAAGAAAGAAAAATCATGCAATACTTCCAAAAACAGACAGACTCACTAACTACTTCCTTTAGTTTTTAATATAAGATATATTTAAAGAGTTGATCTTGATTATAAATATAAGATATGTTTTTTGTATAGGTTAAGGTGCAAATTGCCCGGGAATTTTTCATTGTGGAACAATATTATCCTGAAAGTCGTTTCAAGTTCAATATTACCTTGAAAGTTTTTAAAACGTAGTAATGTTGTTACATACTATTAAAAAACTAACTTTGACAGTTAAAAGATTGACGTTGATTGTTAACTTTTTAACAGTAAGGAGTAACATTGTTCCAATTTAACACTTTCGGGGTAACACTAAACCTAAAAATACTTTTGGAGTAATATTTCTCCTTAGCAAAAACTTTCGGGGTAAATTTGCACCTTAACCCTTTTTATATTTGTCAATCTTTTCTTAATTTACCCTTATTGATACTTCTTCAACAATAATCAATGAGAAGAAGGAAGGAAAAAATTAAACAAAATGACTAGGATATTTTAGAAAATACATATTATATTAATTGATGCTTCTTCAATAATAATCAATGAGAAGAATGAATGAAAAAATTAAACAAAATGACTAGAATATTTTAAAAAATACATATTATATTAATTAATTTAACTAATGAGAAATTATGGATTTTAGCCTGAAATTGTGCTAGTGATGAATGTATAAGTGGGTGTTTGGTCCTTCCCCCACACGGAAAGGTTATGTTGGGGTAATTTATTTTTATGAAATAATATATATAATTGTCACATTTAACATTTAATTTACACTTTGTAAAAATTTTCACGGCTTCACCATACTTCTAAAGATTAATTTATTGATAAAAAAAATTATAGGACCTTGACTTAAGTTGGTCAGAAAAAAAATTACATTTTCTTAAATAAAATAAAAATCAAGGTATGTTTGTCTGTCTCTAATCTCTAGCTCCTTATCTCGTACGTCACCTGTCAGTTAATTTTTTTTAAATTTCTTAAATAAAAAATAGAAGAAAAGAAAGAAAAACCAAATACATACACATATTTATTACTCTCTTTAGTTCTTAATATAAGATATATTTAAAAAGTTCATCTTAATCCAATATGTGTGTATGTAGGAGACAATACGTCAAGTTTTTTATATCCATTGTATAAAGTTTTCCGATTACATATGGCTACATGTCTTATTTTTTTATATATTTGTTTATAATTAAATAATGTGAATTTAAAAATAGAATATTTAACCATATATAATTAAAGAACTTAATAAAATGGATATATGAAACTTAATTACAACATTTTCCCATACACACATATGGAAAGACATTAACAACAGGCCATCACTTTCTATCCTCATCACCAATCACTCATCATGACTCATACAAAAGGACAATGGTAGGAATGAGAGGCCACCAATATGGATTCTGCTACCAATACAACACTCACTTTGAGTCTTTGCCTACGTTTTGTCTTCTTCTTCTTCTTGGCCTCTGCGAAACCTGATTCTTCATCATCATCAGAAGGAGTGGGTTATGGGTACAACATAGCAAGTGTGAGAACTAATGTGTCACCAACGTCTCTGAGTGCAATTCTTGAGCTCATAAAGCCTTCCTCTGTTTATGGACCTGACATTCCTCTCCTCTCCCTCACTGCCAGGTAACTTAACTAACTCCCTCACTTCACCTCCACTACTTCCTCTCTTGTTATGTCCCATAATAATAAGAAAATATTAATTATTTATAATAAATGTGTTGGTTTTTTGAAATCACCTGATTTAATTCTTATCCTGTTTTAGCACATTATGTAACACCCATGAAAGTTACACATAAAGAAAGATTGTAATGTTTTTTTTATTGGATGGAGCTAGTACTGGGAAAACGGGCCAGCCCGGGCCCGTCGGGCTGGCCCGTTGGGATAACGGGCTAAACGGGCCCAAGCTCGTTTAGCCCGTTTATAAACGGGCTGGCGAAATGCCAGCCCGAGCCCGTTTAGACGGGCTAACGGGCCGGCCCGTTAGCCCGTCGTTTTTATTTTTTTTTTGTTTTTTTTTTAAATTTTACTCCCTTTTAAAAAAAAATTTTACTCCCTTTCTCTTTTATCCATTTATGTCACACTTATTTTCTTTTATATATTCATGCTACAAAACCAAATTTGTTCTTACTTTCTTTTTTTTTGTCTACTTACATCACAAAAACATGTGAATACATTTTTTTAAAATTTAATAATAGTAAAATAAATAGACATAATATGAAAAAAGTGTCAAATAAAAAAAAAAGGAAGTCTTTAAACACAACATCACTAAGAATTGAAAACATTGAGATCTAACTTATTTGAAAAATATATAAAATTTTTTTTTATTTTTTTAAATAGTTAAACGGGCCGGCCCGTTTACCCAACGGGCAGGCCCGTTTAACTTTCGGGCTAAACGGGCCGAGCCCGTTTAGCCCGAATAAATAAACGGGCTCGGACTTTCAAGCCCGAGCCCGTTTATTTGGCCGGGCTAACGGGCTCGGCCCGTTAGCCCGGCCCAAATTCCCAGTTCTAGATGGAGCTTCTTAAGAATAACATTAATAGCTATCGCTGAAATACTTCATAGATAATTTTTTTGCACTTCAACCTGTAAGATATTTGTCCTTATCATTATTAGTATTTTAAAATCCCTTGGACAAATTAAGAAAATCCATTTTAAAGGCATATGAAATACCCAAATTTAAAATCAAACTTCTAAATTCAACAAATTTCTAATCATGTTTTAGATTAAAATGTGATTTTAGAATGTTGTGTATTTTATCATTTTGCTATCACTTTTTTTTTTCAAAGCCAAATTTATTGGTGGTCAACTGCCACCCTCGCTAGCAATCAGAGGTCCGTACAAGATATGCTTATAAATTAAAGGAAAAGAAAATAATGAATTAAAAAAATTAAGAAGCAAAAATAAATACAAAAATTTAATTTTAATGATTGAAAATATTATACCAATTATAAAAATGAGTTGATGTAGAAAGAGTTTTTCCCATATGCAACCAAACATGCTTTACAAAGAAAATGGAAGCATTAGCACATTTTCCGTGCCCCAAATGGACCCTTGGTGACTTTAAAATTAGGGTCAAAAGAACCCCAAGAACTCTAATTTTAAATAACTTTTGGAGTATGTTGGGAAAAAACATCTTTTGGAATATGTTTACCATAATACCTCTTAATTTTTCTTAAAAAAAATCTCTTGCACTTCGATAAATTGATGAATTCAAGAAAGGTTTGTGTGGAACCTTGAAGCATTCTACCTAAAAATATATATATATATAAAGTAAAGGTATACCCAACACTCCAAACTAATTTTAGAGATGTAATTAACATTTTAAAATATTTAGGGTACAATTAAACACCATTGATACAGCTGAGTATCCAGAAAGAAAACCCACATTCTCCACTTTTTCTTCCTCTTGTTTTTCAGAGCCTTAGCTCTGCTTCTCTCTCTATAGGCACATACCCACCGAAGAGAGAAGCAAGCTTGAGCAGGGGTATGTGCCTATAGAGAGAGAGAGAGAGAGAGAGAGAGAGAGAGAGAGAGAGAGAGAGAGAGAGAGAGAGAGAGAGAGAGAGAGAGAGAGAGAGAGAGAGAGAGAGAGAGAGAGAGAGAGAGAGAGAGAGAGAGAGAGAGAGAGAGAGAGAGAGAGAGAGAGAGAGAGAGAGAGAGAGAGAGAGAGAGAGAGCATGTTCTCTCCAAAAGTGATTTTATAAACATAAAGAGGAGAGGTGCTCAAATCTCCATAGGCAACTCCAAGGGCCCGTTTGGTACACTGGAATTGGTTTTGATGGATATGGATATGGAAATGGAAATGGAAATGGATATGGATATGGAAATGGAAATGTGGTTTAAAAGTGTGTTTGGTATGTACATGGAATTCAAATATTATTTTTATTTAATATTTATATTTAAAATGTAAAACTACCAATATGCTAATCTAAGAAAGTGGAATGAGATAAAACCATTGTTACTAAACTCGGACCGGACAGATTTTTTTTAATAAAAAATTATTTTTATTTTTTTTAAAAAAAATTCATATTAATAAGACTAAAATATTCAATTTCTCACCGGTTTAACCCTGATTTAGTTCCAGTCTGACCCACTAACCTTTGACCTAGTACTTTGACTGCTCCAGTTAGGTTTTTTTTAATAAAAAATTATTTTTATTTTTTTTAAAAAAAGAAATTTCATATTAATAAGCCTAAAATATTCAATTTTTCACCGGTTTGGCCCTGGTTTAGCTTCGGTTTAACTCCGATCTGACCCACTAACCCTTAACCCAGTACCCTGACCTAGATTTAGGTACATGGAATTGCAAATCTTTGCTTTTTAGGTGGAAGCCAATTTGATGGAATTGGAGAGATTTGGCTTCCACATGGAATTGAAAAAATTTCCAATTCCATCATACCAAACAAACTTAAGCATGGAATTGATTTCCAATTCCAATTCCATACCCCCCAATTCCATCATACCAAACATGCCCCAAGGCTTTGAGAAGTAAACATGATCAAAAAAACAAACGTGGGTGGTGGGTGTGTGCCCAGAGAAAGAAGCAGAGCTTGGCTCTGAAAAATGAAGACGAAGAAAAAGTGCATGAGGTGGGTTTTTTTTTGTAGATGTTCTCTTGGCATTAACGGGGTTTTGGAATCTGTATTCAACTAAGTTTAATACATTCACCTCTAAATATTTTATGATGGTAATTGAGTAATTGTACCTCCAAAATTAATTCCATGCGCTGGATACACCTTTGTCCTTTATCAAAAATATATCTTGTTTAATTTTAAAATGGGTGAAAACTTAAAATGTCATTCAAATTCACATTTTTTTTTTCATAAAATGTCTATCTAATGATCACTAAAATGTTTAATGTTCTCTTGCGTGACTTAGGACATGTTTGTTTAAACTTAAAATATAATTTATTAGTTCCTAGTTTGATGCCTTGTATCATAAAAAATACTTTATTGTTTATAATTTTTAAATTTTATGATATCTTTATACTTTTCAATTCATAAAACTTTTATTATTTAGTATATTTTAATTTATAATATTTTTATAAGTATCCTATTTGATTATTTTTATAAAATTAAAAAAAATATTTGTAAAATAAATAATATTTTTTGCTTTCAGTTCTTTAAAAAGGTTAAACATAAATTATAAACATGAACCAAATTTAGTCCATTTTCCAAATTTATAAACATAGTCCAATTTTTCAATTATATCCTGTGGTGTGATTTTTATTATTAATAATTATTGAAAATAATTTTAAAATTTATCAATTTAAATTTTTATCATTTAGAATAGTTATAAAATTTAATTAGGGAATTCAACTTAATGAATATTAAAAGAAACAATTTCTCAAGTATCATTGTTTTTATTTTTTATTTTTTTGTAAATAAGAAGTTACTATATATTTTTATTAAAAAGTTGATAAAGATCGAATCATTATCATTTTTGGCTGCTCGAAGCTCGAAGAAGAACAAGTCCTTTGCTGGATTTCCGTTTTTAACACATGCAATGATCTTGATTGTAGTTTAGAGAGCAGAGATTGGTTCAGATTGACAATCACCGACGCCACAAAGCAAAGATGGGAAATCCCAACACAAGTGATTCCTCGTCGTTCCGCTTCTCCTCACCGTTCCCTTTCCGTTCAAAATCTGGCTTCCCACCTCAATCAAAATCGCTCACAACCACAAATCTCCTTAATTCATCCCAACTCAGACCTAATCTTCACCCTCCACAATACCACCCCTTTTGGGTTCACGATCGCTCGCAAATCCTCAAGCGATACCATCTTCGACACATCCCCAAACCCGGAAAATTCATCGACGTTTCTCGTCTTCAAAGACCAGTATCTTCAGCTTTCTTCCTCGATACCTAAAAATGGGGCTTCTTTGTACGGTCTTGGAGAGCACACTAAAAGTTCCTTCAAGATCCAACCCAATCAGATTCTTACATTGTGGAATGCTGAAACTGGTAGCTCCAATTTTGATCAGAACCTTTATGGGTCTCACCCATTTTACATGGATGTTCGTTCTCCTTCCGCTGATGGAAGAGTCAAGGCCGGAACCGCTCATGGGGTTTTGCTGCTTAACAGTAATGGAATGGATGTAATCTATGATGGTGATCGTATCACTTACAAAGTCATCGGAGGGATTCTTGATCTTTACTTGTTCGCCGGACCCACGCCGGAGTTGGTGATGCAGCAGTACACAAAACTCATTGGCCGCCCTGTTCCCATGCCATATTGGTCCTTTGGTGAGTGATAGAACACTATCATGATGATTTAATTTTGTTTTTGCTTGATTGCATGTATTTTTAGTCATATTCTGTATGAAAACAAATTTCTTCAGATGTTGTGTTCTTGTTCTGTATTGAACATGGCGCAGCATTTTAAGGAATATTATACTTGTATTCTGTATTTTGTTTATGCTCCTAGTATTGTATTCTTGTCAATGGCTGTACTTATTACTATTGGGTTACTTTAGGAAATATAGTGCATATGCTGATTTAAACCGATTTAAGATTTACTTTAGATTGAAACTATTGTACCTTCAGGTCAATATATATAGTACCTTATCTAATGTACATCACATTAGGTAGAGGAAAAAAAAGAAAGATAAAAACTCTTCGGACATAAACCAAATAAGTAGTATTTATCTTATTTTCTTCTATATGGAGATCTAATATAGGAAAAAAAATATGTTAAGGCTATATGTTGTTTTCTCATGTCCCAGAAAGGATTTTAAAAGATGAATTGAAATATAGACACTAAGCTAACATTAAGAATTCACATGTGAATTAAGTTTGTCTGTTTATTCTATGCTAATCCTCATGGTTATGACATTTTTGCTGAAGGTTTTCATCAATGTCGCTATGGCTACAAGAATATAGGTGAACTTGAGTATGTTGTTGCTAACTACGCAAAAGCAGGCATACCCCTTGAAGTAATGTGGACTGATATTGACTACATGGATGGGTATAAGGATTTTACACTTGATCCCATCAACTTCCCTCTGGATAAGATGAGCAAGTTTGTTGATGCTCTTCACCAGAATGGTCAAAGATATGTTCTAATTCTGGATCCGGGTACTTTCCTTTTAACAGCACTACACATTTATTTTTTCAAGGAAACAAATTACTCTTTTCTTTTCTGTGGAAGTATTTGTACATGATTAATCTAAGGTAAATTTATGAACAGGTATAAGTACAAACAAGACATATGGAACCTTTATTAGAGGTTTGCGGGATAATATCTACATAAAGCGTAATGGAGTCAATTACTTGGGTGAAGTTTGGCCAGGACAAGTTTACTTCCCTGACTTCTTAAATCCACTTAGTCAAGCATTTTGGGGTGGGGAAATCAAATTATTTCATGACCTTCTTCCTTTCGATGGCCTTTGGCTTGACATGAATGAGTTATCCAATTTCATCACTTCACCTCCCATCCCATTTTCTAACCTTGACAGTCCTCCTTACAAGATAAACAATGCTGGAGTTCGTCGACCCATTAATAATAAGACGATTCCAGCAACATGTTTACACTATGGCAATATCACCGAGTATGACGCACACAACTTTTATGGACTCATGGAGTCCAAAGTTTCAAGAAAGGCCTTGATTGATGTAATTGGTAGAAGGCCATTCATTCTTAGTAGATCGACTTTTGTAAGCTCTGGCAAGTATACAGCCCACTGGACAGGAGATAATGCTGCTACATGGAATGATTTGGCATATTCAATACCATCCATCTTAAATTTTGGAGTCTTTGGAATCCCAATGGTTGGAGCAGATATATGTGGTTTCTCAGGAAATACAACTGAAGAACTTTGTCGGCGTTGGATCCAGGTAGAATTTCTAGGCTAAATGACACTGATTTTTCATCATTTACTTATTTTTTGAAAAAAATAAAGAATTTAACGTCATTCATGTGCTGGAGTATTTTCTTTGTTATGGTATATGGAAATACTTATTTTCTTTGCCTCAGCTCTTTCTTTATTATTTTGAAAAAAAATGTGGTAATTATTTGTTTGGGTATCAATTTAAATTGCATTGCCCATGAATGTGTCAAGAAGTATTCATTCACTAAGTGAACATATTTTTTTTATGTTCTCTCTTTCATTTTCATAGTATTTAGTTGTTTTCAAGTCAAACTATTCCATCTCATAAAAATTAAATCATGCCATTGATCATCCAACGCTTGATCTTAAATCCCTTTTAAGTTTCCACATATAACTATTATTAAGCTTCATTCTTTTGTCCTAGCACAGTTAGGTGCCTTTTACCCATTTGCAAGGGACCATTCAAACCTAGATACAACTCATCAAGAGCTCTATATTTGGCCTTCAGTTGCTGCATCGGCAAGAAAAGTGCTTGGTCTTCGTTATCGCCTTCTCCCTTACTTTTACACATTAATGTATGAAGCACATGTGAGCGGCATACCCATCGCTCGGCCCCTTTTCTTTTCCTTCCTAGAGGATGTGGCAACCTATGAAATAAACTATCAATTTTTACTTGGGAAAGGAGTGATGGTTTCTCCTGTAGTGACACAAGGAGCAACAACCGTTGAAGCTTATTTTCCGGCAGGAAGTTGGTTCAACCTCTTCAATGTCTCAAACTCATCGGTGACCGTGGAAACAGGACAGAATGTGACCCTTGATGCACCACCTGATCTCATCAATGTTCATGTTCATGAAGGTAGTATTTTGGCCATGCAAGGTGAAGCCAATACAACCGGTGAAGCGCGAAAGACGTCATTCGAGCTTTTGGTTGTTATCAGTAGCAGTGGAAATAGTTCAGGGCAAGTATATTTGGATGATGGAGAGTCACTTGAGATGGGAGGAGGGAATGGAGATTGGACACTGGTAAGATTCAATGGTGCTTTGTCCAATAATAATAGTGTCTTTGTTGCATCTGAAGTCGCAAACGGGAAGTATGCTGGAGACCAAGGGTGGATCATAAATAAGGTAACATTCTTAGGGATATCAAGTGGAAAGAGTTTGAACAGCAGGAGCTGGAAAAACGAACATTTGAGCATTTTGAAAGGAACAAACACCCAACATGCAATTGTGAAGAGACAATTTGACAGTTCGAACCAGTTTATTATCATAGAAATTTCTGGATTGTTTCTGCTTATTGGAGAAGAATTTGAGTTGGAGGTTGAAGTTCCATGAGAGGAACTCTATTAAAACCACTATTATATGGCTATGCTTGAACCCCAATAAAGCTCCGAATTTGTTTGATAATAAAGATTGCTATCAGAATGGCCATGGATCTTGAACAATTTTCTATCCTTGTGTTTGTCTTTGTCCATCTGTTAGAAATGATCAATTCCTGGTGTTTTTCTTTACCTGGTACCCTTAATTTGTTTTTGCATGTCATATATGCACAGAATTCTATAAAATGTTGGATATGATGATTTGCACCATGTTTGGGACATTGTAAAATGTTGGATATGATGGTAGATGTTGATGCCTCGTATGGTCATTTTATTCATGAGAGGAGTTTTCTTTTTTATTTTTAATAAATATTATACCTTTTTGCAATGATAATTTCACTATGAAGAATTAGATGTTTAATATGATTCTTGTAATCCATTTCATTTGGTAAGGAGCTTTGCGTCGATCTATTAAATAAAATGTCATTCGTGTCTTCTAGTGCATTAAGATATGAGATGAAACCTTTTGTGAAGCACTCTTGAGAGGTTTTTATTCTTACAAAACTGTGTCAACATGACGTTTGGGCAAGACAACTTCAAACAACGTAAAATTATTTAAAATAAGATAATTCAAACAAATACTTCAAAATATAAAGGTTCAAGCCATTCACCAAACACTAGCATATGAAAACTCAACAAATTTCACAAGCAACATTGCTGAGCATAAAATATTTTCAAGTGATTTTCATTAATAAAACTTCTAATGGGAAACTTTTACGCCAATTATTTTGTTTTTTAAAATATCCTTAAATGTGATTTGCTATAAACCATTACATAAATATCAGTTTGCCTTTTTTGGCCCAAAAGAAAAATCAGTTTGCCTTTATGTTCCTCCAAAGTTCTAAATTCAATTTGCTCCTTTTATTTCTTCTTGTGGGAGACTTGGGCAATTTACTAGTACATTGAACAGATACACAAATTATCCTACAGATGAGACTAGCTTAAGTTGAATTCAGAATCTGGATAAATGACCTTTACTATACTCAAGAAAAACATGATGTGATTGAATTGATTACATTAGATGTTGCTTGGTTTCCGAACAAGACAGCCAGAAAGAAATATCCAACATAACACAAAAAGGTGCTCTCTCACTTTGGATTTCTGTAACTGTGCAGGCGCATATTGCTACATTGATATGAAATGTAAAACAAAAACAAGAAAACTCAGTTCATTCACTAAATCACAGATCTATTTCTCTATCTTAAAATTACAATTATGTTGACAACACAAAAAATGTATATCAACTGTCGACTGCTACAAAACTTGTAGAAAGACCAATCAGCTGCAAAATGCTCCAAAAAGATAAAGTTCCTTTCTATATATACCACTGCTCAATCAAAGGCCTGGACAAAAAATAAAATAAAAAACTGGAAATAAGGGTATTTGTCACATATCACATCATGGGGAACTAATTTGGGTACTCATCAAAGTGCTGAGGATTAGATCTAGACCATCTAGATCTGATCTAGGCAATCTAGAACTCCAGATTTATTTATTTTTTTGCCTTCATTTTTTTTTAAAAATTATTTTAACAAGTATAGAATATAAACTAAATATTATCTCTTGACTATTATTTTTTCCAAAAAAAGATTTTTTATTAAAAAATCATCAGTTGAAAATCATTAAATCAGGACTGTGCAGATATGCCGTCCAGCCAGGTTTGGATGCTCAGCGCCCAAACTGGTTACCCCATAATGGACATGGGGCAATATTCAATATTCAATAGTCCGAGCACTTCGTTGTTACAAGTAAAAGCAATTTTAAAAGTTCAAACCTTAAACCCTATTCTTAGAAGGAAAAAAAACATCAGCATTAAATTTAAAGATATGACTACAGATGTATTACCTCAATTTAAGGTTATGGTCGATCGAATAGAGTGATGATTTTAAATGCAAACATTACTTCAGAGTCTGTCAGCCTTCCCAGGTAAGCAATTGATCGTGCTACTATACAACTTAATTTATTGAACAGCATCAGTCCCGAATCTTTGCACCAAGAATTCATCCAACTGACCCCAATTTGGAGCATCAGATTTACCCAAATCACCCGATGGCAATGATCGTATGCATTGAAGAATGTGTTTCATGTCCCGATATAATCTGGCAAGTTACAGGAATTATAATGAAAGAAAACAGATGAAGTTTGAATGTATAACAATATTACTTGTTAACTTAAATACCTGTCCTTTGCTTGAGGAGTGCTTATATCAAATTTTGAGAACGCTTCTGAAATTTGTGAGTGGAATATAATGACCACTTGCCTGTAATATGTGAAGTTGTAGAAGTTTGAGGATCTTCTTTAATGTTAAGCTAAAATTTATTATTCCAGTTTGATTAGATGGAGAAATAGAAGAAACCTTCATAATTTACAGATAAAGATGAAAATTGAGGGCATTCATTGACACAAAGGATTGAAGTACACACGCAATGGAGCCTTCTAACAGAAGGCACCACCACATGAGCGACAAATTCTTCACAAATGGCCACGGCATCACAAAAACAAAGAGGATAGACAAGTTCTCTTAATGTTCTAACCACTAACTAAAGAAACCGAAAAATAAAATAACTGAAAGCAGAATTTTAGATAGATTATACAATGTCATCAATTCTACATTGAGTGTTTTGAGCACATTACGGCAGTCCAAATGAACACACACATGCTGATAAAATTATAGGTAGAAGAGGGGACAAAGAGGAGAAAATAAGGAGGATAGAGAAGAGAAGAGGAAAGGAAGGGGGGAGAAAGAGAGAATGGAAAATCTATTAATGTCAAATGTATCATCACAACTAGCATTCATCATGTCTTTTATAGACAAAGGCCAACAACACACTCAATTATCATTATAAGTATAACCCCCACTAACTATTATTAATTTTACAAATATAATATCACATGCATGTCAAACACACACATGCACACATGTATACACCATATCTTCATTTCAAGTTACAATTCAATGTTATTGAATCTTACAATGCAACTTACAATTTATTATTCAAATATAGAATTTAAAATACTCCCTCCGGTATTTAGGGAGTTGATTTTGATATTAAATATAAGACATATTTTTCATATTTTTCAATCTTTTCCTAATTTACACCCATTGATGCTCCATCAACAATAATCAAGGAGGAGGAAATGAGGGAATTAAGGAAGATGTTTTATACAATACATGTCATGTCAACTAATTTAACTTCCTTAGTTTAATCAAATTAGGCAAATAGGTGAGGGAGTACATGATAAATATCACAAATTGACAACTATGCTTCACATTGTATGTAAAAGAAAGAAGAAAAATGAGACTTCCCGAGCATTTTACCTGAATATTGCTTGAACATCAACTTCATTCAAAGTTCGAGATAGAACTCGTTGGAGGTAACCAACTTCCTGAAAAAACAACAAAATAAGAAAGTCGCAATTAATTGATTGATTGGGGAAGTGTTGAGGGATAATGGCATATCAGATATGATGTTCAAACAAACCAGCAGACCAAGTTAAAACTCACTCTGAATTTGACAGATGAGTTCGTTTACCAAAGTTGCAGATGCAAATTAAAATCAATTATGAACAAAAGGGATAATCATAAAAGTGAAGATCAAGGATCTGACAGGAAATAGAATATGCAAAGAATTATCGGGAGACAGAAGGATGGAAAGCAACACAACTAGGAACAAAATTGAGAGAGAATGCATAGTCAACTGATCTGTTTACTTGCAAAATGTTACCTTGGTAAGGGATCGAGCAAACTGGCTGGGCTGAGGATCAGCATCCTCAGGTCTATTCCAACTCTCAACAATTTGAGGCAACCCACGTAAATGAACCAACAACCTCTCTCGCATTATCTGAACTAATTTAGTATGTATTTCATCTCGGTGGATTTTATAATCCTGGAACGATTAAAATTGATTGCGCCAATAATTAAATGGCATAAATAGAAGATAATGTTGCTTCTGTAATAGTTATATATTCGTGCAAAATAAACAAGCAATTGTTAATGAAATAGAAATGCACGTAACTTTCAAGAGAAACTGTAATATGGGGCCAATACATCTACATGTCATTGGTATTATAATACTATTGAATACCATTCTGTAAATAAAAGACTTGGCCTTAACCAGAGTTTACAATTTTTCAACTGGATTTATCAAGAAAAAATACTCACCCTAGGAAAATGAGTAAGATGTCAAAATATGACTTACACTCCATGGTACAGGCAAAATAAAGATATGAAAGAGAGAGAGAGAGAAGGGAATTGAAGAGTGAGTATTTTATTCAACAACTGAAATGATATACACTTGTAGGTTATATACCCTCTGATCTCATCTAACAGCTAACCAAAATCAGTTAGATGCACGTGTACTCGAACATACTCACCCACATGGCAATTCCAGATTGTTACCACATAAAACTCCACACACACAGAAGTGTGCACAAAATCTCATTACGTCTAAATTTTAAAATAATTCAATGAAGAATCAGCGCAAATAGTGAGATATTTTCCACAGAAGGGGAAAGTTCAAATGCTTGGGAGTGTAAAACTGTAAATGCAGGAGACACGTCTACCCACCCGCCTCCACCCACAAAGATTCCAATCATATATATCTTAGATAAAGAAGATTTTAGCATAATCTAGTAAACGCTATCCTGTTACTCTTTATGCAGATATTTACGGATAAAGCAAAGTTACATTTGGTTTTAATTAAAGGCTAAAAAATTGCTACCATGAGTGATTTTTCTTCCTTCTTAAACAGTAGAAAATCAAGTGTATCACACAATAAACTCCCAGAGATAATTATAAGATATAGCTACAAGACTTCTAGATGATAATAAACTAGTAAGCCTTTACTATTCCAATTAATTTGTAACACTTATCCTACAATGAATCACTATCTACTAACAGAAATACACTCACATGCCTAATAAAAGATATGAAAAAAAATCTAACTCATTCCAAAAGAGCAATAATTTTAACAGATACAAGGCAGGTACCTGGGCCACTCGATCGATCTCTAAAAGCAATAATGCCTTCCTTGTCTCGGGTACTTTCAGAAAAAGAACTTGCCGAATTTCTTATACAAGAAATGAAATATAAAGTCAGTATGTTATTCCAATTAAGTACAACCCATATGATAAGGTCCTACAGAAACCAATACACCTAAAATTTTATTTCAATAAAACATAAAAAATCAAATAAAAAAATTTAACTTGCGTGTGTGCATTTATACCAGGAATAATAGCATATATGAAACTTATGACTTGACTTGCCAAGGCCAAGTGTTTAGAAGTGATAGACTTCAAGCCAGAAACCTGCACAGAAATAAGAAGCCAAAACAATGGTAAGTATCCAAAAGGACTGAAGAGGAATCAAAAGAACAAAACAGAGACAAGAAATAGGAGAGCTAAGAAGACATGAAGGTAGCAAGAAAGAAATAACAATGGTTATGAAAACTGAACTAGATTTGATTGGCATGACAGTAAAGCTGGTACATGGTCCAGTCCCAAATAAAAGGGGAAAAAAGTTCATGATATTGAAGCCACTGATCTCCAAACAACATATACTAGCAATGCCCTTTTCCTAGCTATTTGAATTTTTATTCCAAGGTTCCTTTCCTCAAATGCAGTAACAATCAATGTGTAATATGAAATCTAAAGCAAACTGCTGTACTGATAAACTATGAACAATGTCACTCATCTCAAACTCCAAACAATGTTTGGAACAGTGTGTCTAGTTAAATGTTAAATATAATAAAGTATGATAGCTGACCATTTAATGAATAAAAACTAATTATATGAGACTACAATACGAAAATGAGTCCTCCATGGAACCAACTAAGTTTACTCCTAGACAATGAATCGTCTGAAAGTACACATTCCTTCCCTACATAAATACCCCAACTCCAAAAGTCCTAAGAATCTCCTTCCCACAATTCCCATGAGACATTTACATGAGCATTGTCTAAACAGGTTATAAGATTCATTTAAAAGAAAAAAAAATACTACGGTAATGCAAAGGAGAACATAGAGCAATGAGAAAAAACAGAGGGTTGAAAAATTACAATTTCAAAAAAACAAAAACAAAAGTTCAGAATCTTTATCAAGCAATTTTCTTCTCTAAACCCAAAAAGGAAAAAGTAAAACTCTGGGCACGTAATAAGTATTAGAAGGTCAATAAAATTCATAAATATCAATCTTGTTTGATATTAAAATTATTTTCACATTATCCACGAACAACTTGGATTCCTTGTTTCATTTAAATTATGATTTTGATTGGAATAGAATTTATATGACTTCAGTGTACTGGTTTGCATCTTTGTCCATATTACCTGCATAGCACCAGCCCCAAGAACAAGTTGACAAGTTCGTGTGTTAAAAAATTTCAAAATTTCTACAACTCGATGAACAACTTCTGATGATAGTGCTGGCAAGAAGTTATTGATATCAACGTACTCTGACAACATCTTCAACAATATTAAGCCACTGCAAGAAAACAAGAGAACTTAGAATATTCCATGTCTAAATCCTTCATCAAGAACACAAAAAAGAAAAAATTCATTTATCATGCAAAATACATTAGACCCTCGAGAACTGGTGGCACCTTAATGAACCAATGTCATATAGCATAAAAATAATTAAAAAAATGCATATTTGTAGAAGCTTAGAGAGAAAACAAGAAAGAGACAGGTAGCACTAATGAGAAAATACAGGAATGGAAGATATGCAGAGGAGGATAAAGCAAAATCAAGATAACCAACCAGTTCACCAAGTGATAATTAACTCCTTTGAAGGAAAGAGTTTGAGAGGCAGATTTTTTATGATCCCTTGTTTCTGTATTATTATTCTGTGCTGATGAGTTTCTACCATGAGCTCTATCTAGCTTGGCATTGTTTGCAGATATCTCAATAGAATTAGTTTGCTCAACTTGCTGTTCTGCATTTGATTGTCCAGTGTTTGCCATTGGCAGAACATTATTGTCTGCCACCCCATCATCATAGTTTTTTGAATTATCACCTTCAGCACCATCATGATTCTCGGAAGTCAACCCATCAGAAGAAAATAGCATATTGACAATAGATTGAAATTCATCAGGAACATCTATTTCCACCCACGTTTCTTGGTCAAGCACTGCCTTTATTTTTGCCATCTAAATGGGACAAAGCACAATAAATTAAACAGATTATTAAGATTTCACCATAATTATATAAAGTAACAACCAATACCAAAACTAACCCGAGATTCATGCTGAAAATCAACAAAAGCTTTTGCCTGTGACTGCAGTGTCCCACGGATGCTATATCCCAATCTTCCACCAATCTGTTACAAAAAGCATGGCAATTGCATCATAAACACAACCAGTCAATCTATTCTCATCAACTTCCTATTCAATAAGAAGAAATGAATGCATACTTTTTCTGTAGCAGTAATAAACTCTTGGGTTATGTTGAAGATGGTAAGAAACTCCTGCAATCTCAACTTAGGATGAAGGACAGCACGAACCCCAAGAAGTTTTGCCCATCTTCCATGAGCAGCATCACATGCTGCAAAGACAGCTTCTGCATTTTCTCGCAAGACGTCGGCTCTGTTTAAGATGAGATTCTTTGAGAACATCAAGTAAAAATTGGACACCAGTAATCAAAAGTTAAGACAGTGAAAGAAAACTTGATCTAACATGCGAATTCATTTTTCTTCTTTCCTTACAGACGTTGATAGTTGAGTCTAATAAACAAATGTAGCTAGTATATTCTAGAATAAGTTCTCAACAAGATGCTCATTCATTAAGGAGAGAAATGCTATTAGGAGGAACTTTTTGCTAGCAAAAAACAGTCAATAATGGAGATGGGTCCTGAAATCCTCTAGGAAAGAAAATGATTAATGAAGCACCAGATAGGTAGTACATTCTCAGTCCAAGAAGTAGAATGGGGCTCATATCACAGACAGATATTAAAACTGGAGAAAAGCCCATTGCATTTGAAAAAAAGGCAAGAGACTAAGTTGAAGAAACTTCAAGGCTCTTAGAACCAAATTCAGATTTAACCTGAAATTTGTCGAAATGTTAGATGGGTTCACTGCATCACTTGCTTTTCCTGGAGTGGGAAGAACCTTGGAAACTTGTTTTTGAGATGAATATGGTGAAATTGTAACACCACGACCTTCACTTTCTTGAGCTGTTTCAATAGCTGCAACACCATGGGCAACTGCAGCAGCAACGGTATCAGCAGCATAATGACCATCAAGGTTGCTCAAAATCCACTCAATGGCCTTTTTCACTTCAGCAGCCCGCATTAAATGGGCCTGCAATCACTAAAAGTAAACAAATCTTATTCCACCGCTCTCAAATCATGAGACATAGCAAACCAATATCATTGTGAATTTCAGTAACATTTAATCAGGAAGAACTGCGTATAAAAATGACAAGGATTTAATAATATAATTTGTTGATATCAGCTAATTCCATTTGAACAGTTTCAATTCACCTCACCTTATGGGGAAAAAATTACTGTAAGCTCATTTAAAACATCATCTGGAAGAAATAATGATAGAATAAAACAGAGATATGTAACCCTCCAAACAGTTGGAAGAGACACTGGACGGCCCAAGGTTGTGATGGAGAAGTCTAGTGTCAAGTGAAACACACCATTAAGCACACAACATACCAACAATAACAATCACTTCAAGTAGCAAGAAACTCAACAAAAACTGTCATATACTCGTCTTGGCTTCATCATAATTCTGATTAATCTATAATGTTATTCTTTTTACTATGAGGTCCGTAAACCCTCTAATAAGGGTTCCATTTGGCCAATAAATACATATAAATAGCATCAGACCATCAGGATTCTCCCCTCTCCCAATATATGAATATCTGAGTGTCGAAGACAAGTAAGTGATTATAGAAAGAAGGGAAGAGATTTGAATTTGTCTTTGCTGTTTGTAGGTGAGGCCTCTCAATAAAACGTTTTGGACTTTGCTGCAGCCTCAGTCACCATTAAGAATTTCTTCTATGCATGCATGTGTCCACCTTTCTACTGAGTCCAGGTTTTAGCGTAGAAGACAGGCATATTTAAGTACATCGAGCACATTGTCCTAATTAGGAAATTTTGGCAAGCTACATAATCTCATAACCAGGATGCCAGGATTTCGATGGCCTGACAAATGTGCCATAATTTACCTGTCAAAGTTTCAGATTATTCATTAATCAGAAGGTCATAGGGCATAAAATTCAGTTTGACCATAAGCCTTAATTACTTTTGCTCAATTTACATTGCATAATAGCTAGCTCTTTTGTTTCTGCTCCCTGTTTACCAGCCAACTCAATAAACTATAAAAAAAACTTGGACTCCACCAAACTTTTTTTCATCAAAATGCCACATCATGCACATCAACTTCTTGTGCCAAATAAGTACCTAACTCTTTACAAACCCATTATTCCATCCATTCAACTTCATCACAACCTAGCCAGCACTAGCTCCGTTTCTCATTAACTAATATAAATTAGTGACCTTGCACTTCATCCCTTGTCAGCTGGTACAATCACATCATCAGCACCAAGCTCCAACCCAGCCCATCATATATAATTTTAATTTAGTCACATTTCATAGAGGCTATGTTGCATTGCTGCGCAGTGAGGGTATATAATTTAAATTCATACATATAGCTAACATATGTTTATATAAAACATTACATATAAATATTTATACACACAAAATTGGACGTTGAAACATTATAACAAAATTATGGTTTAACTACCAATTATTCAGTTTGAGGTCCCAAAACAAAGAAAAAACACACTACCAAATGTTCAGGTTTCAATAAGAAGACTGCAATTTTTCAATTAAAAAAGTAATAATATAAATAGCATACAAAGTTACCAACACAGACATTTATCCAATGGCTGCCATAGTGCCATGTTGAACAAGAAAAAAACAAAATTTATAAATTTATACACACACACACACACACACACACAAACAATTAAAAGAAAAGCACAAGAGCAAAACAACAGTTTCAAGAAAGCAATGTTTTTGCATTTCACTTCACTGTTATGCTCATATACATTTGACACACTTGTTTAAAAGCACATTGCACAAAGAAGTGCTACGCTAATGCACATAATAAGTGATAGGTTCCCATCTCCCACGTCACAAAATTAGATTTCAAAAGTTGCATGAATGAGTATAGGTGGACGTGAGCATGGCCAAGAAGAAATTACCTGCACTACCATGAAAATAGCACTCAGAAGTTGCACAAAGCAATCAGATGATAGGCTCCTCAACTTGCTAGCAAGGGATGCACCTCCACCTGAATCACTTATAATTAATAAGTTGAAAATGAAGCCGAAGACAGAAGAAAACAGTGCTAGAGAAATAAGTAACAATCTATCTTCTGCAAGCGGAGATGGTCAATTACACTACTCTCACCATCAGAATCTACTACTCTATCTTTAGAAGAAAATTCTGAATCCAGAGGTCGGGTAGCAAGAACTGGAAGCAGCTCAGCAACCGCAGTCTTGATAGAACTTTTCATGTCAGTAGTTAATGTGTCTCGATAGATTCTCAGAACAGAGGGAAGCTTGGCCTGCAAGAAATCATCATAAGAAATCATCTAAAACAGATTAAGCTAAAACTAAGAAAATCAAATTTCTTGTTAACCAGGTACCATAGCCAAGGTTAAGGACATAATGAAAAGAGATATCAATGACACGTTGAAAAGTTTCTCACAATAGCGGCACCAAAGCATCATTTAAAATCCCAAATCCATAGAATAAAAAGTGTTGATCTTGAAAAAACATGTCAGAATTAGGAGAGTAGAACAGACAACAATAGGGGCAAAAACATTAAAACAAACCTTGTCTGTCCATGTTATGAAATCTATCCACAGCAAAGAGCTGGGTAACATGAAGGAACAATGAAAGGCAATCCATTCGGAAAAATGGTTCAGACACTTTTCTATTGGATTTCACAACTTTTTAGATCTCCTCAGAGGTTTTATATAAAATACATCCACTGAGGAGAGAACTAAAGTTATTTTATTGTTAAAGATGAAATAGGACAAGATATTCTAAAACAGAACAGAAAAATACACACTGCACTGTCTTGGTAAGGGATTTCTACAATATCAAACCTCCATATTTACTTTTGAGAATGTAGAGGCTCTCAGATGGATAATTAGACCACACTCAAGCTTCCACACGACCATGCAGAAATACAAATTATATATATGTGTGCACGGAACAATTTCTTCCAAGAAAGCACAAATTACTCACTGTTCTAAGCAATCCAATGACAGTAGGAAGAAGACGATCCCTAAAGTTACTTGTTTCTTCTTCATCAAACTTTACCTGGTTGAGAATCACACCCAGATGTTAGTCCACGAATTGCATCCACAACTTCCATAAATGACATAATAAAAAAATGAGACAAGAAAGCACTAAGTAGAGGTAGATCATAGAAGGTTAATTATAAATCATACTGCCATACATTGATAAAATCCGTGACGCTCTACGACTCAGACCTCAGAGTAAATGCCACCAGAAGACTCAATTAAATCAATGGGGGGTTTTGTTAAAATTAAAGCATTCAGGATTGATATGAGTGACGCCTGTAGATTAAACAGTCATGCACAACCTTTTTCTTTTGGTCAAAAACATTCATGCGCAACGTAAACAGATTTTAAATAGAGCTAGTTTCTTATCATTATTCTTAAACAGAATTAGTACAAATTTTGAAACACTATTGCTATGTCAATTATAATGGGGTCCAAACATATTCTTGAATCAGAGAAATCAAAATACACTCTCTTATTCAATCACAAGGTCGATTACAGTATTTATAGGGTAGAAACAGAGTAAATCACGGTGAGGTATAATGGGGGCTCTTATGAGGAGATTACACTCAATCACAAATGAAATCATAATCTTTCCTAAACTAGCTAGACTAGAATCAGGGAATATGATAAGGGGCTATAATCACGGGATCACAATATTGAGTTGATTTCTAACACCCCCTCAAGCTGGAGAGTATATGTCTATCATTCTCAGCTTACACCAAAATCCTTCAAATTTAGCCCTACCTAGTGGTTTTATCATTACATTCGTAATCTGATCTGCAAATCGTATGTAGGATAGGATCACGATGCCTGCTTCAACCTTCTCTTTAATAAAGTGTCAGTCGATCTCAACATGTTTTGTTTGTTCATGATAAACAGGGTTCTTTTTCATTTCGATGCTGGCCTTGTTGTCACACCAGAGTTGCATGGGTCCCTTATGTGGAATTCCCAATTCTGTTAATAGCCTGATAACCTAGAGTCCCTCACACACTTCTTCGTTAGTATCTCTTAGCTCTACTTTTGCACTGCTTCTTGACACCACAATTTGTTTCTTGTTTCTCCACGTAACCAAATTTCCCTACACATTTTTGCAATATCTTGAGGTTGACCTCCTTGTTTCCCTATCTCTTGCATGGTTTGCATCAAGATAGATTTCAATATTTCTGGCAGTGCCTTTCTTAAAGAAGATTCCTCTTTTTGGATTAAATTTCAAATAGCTCAGGATTTTGTACATAGCTACCATGTGCTCTTCCTGTGGCTGGTGCATGAGCTGACTTACTATTCCGACTGTGTAGCTAATGTTTGGGCATGTGGGTTAAGTATATGAGTTTCCTGACAAGTCTTATGTATCCTTTTGAGTAAACAGGGACACCATTTGGTTTGATCTCCAGGTGACAACCTTCTTCCATAGGTGTTCCTTTAGGTTGTGCCCCTAACATACCTGTCTCATGTAGTAGATCTAGCGTATACTTTCACTAGGACACGTTGATGCCATTTTTGGTTCTTGCCACTTCCATACCCAAGAAGTATCTCATTTAGCCGATGACAAGTCCTTCTTAAGTCGAGCAATGGAATCTTCTTCCCTGTAATGACTATGTCATCTACGTAGACAATCAAGATAGTGGTTTTTCCATTATCTCATTTGATAAACAATGTGTCATCTGCTTGCCCCTGTGTATACCCAATTTTCTTTACTGCTTTGGAGAATTGTCCAAACCATGCCCTAACAGATTGTTTTAGCCTATACAAAACTTGTTAAGTTTGCATACAAAGCCACTTGGAGCTAGAACTCCACTAGGAACCTCCAGTTGGACCTCTTCCTCTAGGTCACCATTCAGGAAAGCATTCTTGGCATCTACCTGGTATTGTGACCAATCTAAGTTGGCTGCAATCAACAGTAATACTTGGATTGTGTTGAATTTAGCTACCGGAGCAAATGTCTCCTGGTAAACAATCCTATAAGTTTGAGTATACCCTTTCACAACTAGTCTGACTTTGTATTTGTTGATACTTTCATCAGAATTGAACTTTGGGGTGGAGATTCACTTGCATCCTACCGGTTTCTTTCTTGTGGGATGAGCTATGATTTCCTACGTTTTACTTTCCTCAAGTGCCTTTAACTCTTCTTTTGCAGCTTGCTTCCAATTTGGATCAACCATAGCTTGTTGGAAGGTAGTTGGAATCATTAGCTATGCACAGTTTTACAAATTTCTACATCTTTGCAGACAGGTTACCATGAGATAAACTGTTGAATTGGATGTTGAATACAGGATCTTACCCCTTTTCTCAGTGCAATAGGCCATCCCATCTCTTTAGGACCTCATCCCAGGTCAGATTCATGGTCATTCCTACTGTTGTCTTCTTCTTGTCTGCCTTTCCTTCTAACCTGCCTCTATCCACCCCAGAATTGATTTCAACCTGTGTTTCCAATTCATTAGGCATAGGTTTAGGTTGGTTGGTTGGAGAAGTAGGCTGATTAGGTGGGGCTGAGGATAATGTATCAAGGACTGGTAAGGTGTTGGGAGTAGGAGAAGTGGGCTGATCAGGTAGGATGCTGATAATGTATCAGGGACTGGTAAGGTGTTGAACGTAGATTCATATGAGATTAGTCATTCAATATCTGAGTGCTCCCCCTGAATGGGTAATTTGGGATAATAGCCATCCTCCTCATAGAATACGGAAGCTTTGGAGACAAATAGTTTCTTTGAGGTAGGACAATAACACTTGTATCCTTTATGAGTGAAGGAGTAGCTAAGGAATATACATTTCTAGGCATTGGCATCAAATTTGCTTCCATTGTTTGTGAATAAAGACAACACATCCGAACACTCTTTGGGGCAATGGATTGATGAGGGGACAATTAGGAAAGGTGTTGAGGAGTGTTTGGATGGGAGTGGCATGGTTGGGGACTTTGGAGGGCATTCTGTTTATGAGATAGGCGGCAGTTAGGATTGCATCACCCCAAAATACCGTAGGCACATTTCGTTCCATTAGTAATGTTCTGATTACCTCCAATAAGTGTCGGTTCTTTCTTTCAACAACCCCATTCTGTTGAGGTGTGTAAGGACAGGAGGTTTGATGATAAATTCCTTGCTGTTCAAGAAATTCTTTAAAGGTGCTACTTAGATATTCTCTAGGATTGTCACTTTGGAGGACTTTGATGGACGTTTGAAATTGGTTTTGTACAAAGATATAGAAACGTTGGAAAACTTGGGCTACCTCAAATTTTTCCTTTATTAAGTAAACCCACGTGATTTTGGTATGATCATCAATAAATGTGACAAACCATTTTTCATTGACTAGGGTTTTATGCCGAACCCCAGATGCCACTGTGTATGAGCTGAAAAGGAGTAAAGGGTTTGTATGGTTGTTTTGAGTCGGAGGATCAGGTTTGTTTAGTGTAATATCCTGAATTTTGGGACAAGAGGCTTGAGATTAAACCTGGATTAAGCGGACTGCTAGACCCCAATTTAGCAATTATCCTAGTGAGGCATATTTGTATTCCCCAAAATTCCTTTATACCTTTGGGGTATTAAAAGGAATATTATGATGAATTAGAAGAGCTTGGGGGGATGACAAGACAATGCAATGAGGAGTCACACACGACATAGTAAATTGGAACACAGTGTTGCTACCGGTAAATTTTCTGGTGTGACAGTTGTGTTTGTGACATCTTTCAAGGGACAAAATGGTCATTTGACCAATAAAAGCCAGCAGCCGTTATTTCCCTTTTGTTGTTGCCCAATTTAGTCAAATGAGGGAAATAAAGAAACGGAGCAAGAAATGATTTATTTCGATAAATCATGAAATATAAGGGCAAAATGGTAATTTTTCCATAAGACAAGAAACAAGTATTTTTCCCTAATATTCCCAGTGATTTTAGTACAGTGGGAATTAAAATGAGGAAAATGACAGCTTGGTAATTAATGAGCTTAGATTGGTGAATTATTATCAAGGGAAGTCAATGAGTGGAAAAGCTTAAGGCTTTGGTCAACCACTTGTAAGTTGGTATAATGGGATAATTAAAGAGTAAATTATACTCTCTCATTTCTTATTCATTTTCGGTGATAAAAGAGAAGAGGAAGAGAAATGAAATGTTTTGACAAGATAAGATAGTTGAACCAATTGGATGAAAGCCATTTTAGATGACTTCATTAAGTCATCATCCTTCATCTTCTTTTCTCATTCTCGTTTAGAATTAGAAAGAAAGAGTGAGAGAGCGGACGAGAAAACGGAGAGAGATGTGAGAGAGAGAATGAACAGTGTTTTCGGAACTTCAATTCGCCAGAACACTGCCGAATCGGCGTTCTCTCTCAAAGTGCCCTGTACGAACCTTCTTTTACTCATCCCGAGCTTCATTTCTGCAGTTTCGGATTTCTATTTGGAGGTTGTTGGTGACGTCTCATTGGCCGGTGTGCTGCCGGAATTCCGAACCGAATTCAGAAACGTGTAGAGGTAAGCATAAGCTTCCTTTTGAACCTATTGGTTTGTTGTTTAGATGAGTTTTGAGGGGGTTGGGTACTGTTCATCCTCGTCTAAAATGGTGCTTCTGGGGCCTAAACGATGTCCAATGGATGTCTAAATAGCAAATCATATGATTAGAAGTAAAAAGGAAGTGATTAGGCAAGAGAAAACGAGAAACCGACACAACTCTTCTAAGAACTCTAAATTGCTATCCTGTGTGCGGCATGAGAAAAGAGTTAGAATTTCATCAATTGGATGATTCCATTGAGTTCAGAGGGGAAAATTGTGTAGGGTTCATGTTGAGGGCGAAGTGAGAAAAGCCCTAGAATGTGAAATGACCAAATTACCTTTAAAGCTCTAAGTAAAGGCTGTCAAGGGGTGTTTTCGTCATTTTGGCCTGATTTTGACTAATCTAAGGTTAGAAATGGATTCTACATGTGAAATTGTGTAGAATTAGCCCAGGTCATAATTTCTGATATGGTATAGTTGGATTGGGTATTGAGGGGCATAGGCCGAGTCTCTGGGGGCATTTTGGTAATTTAGCATTATTGAGCTGTGTTAACCAATAATACGAGTTTGGAATGATATATTGATGAGTAATGACTCATTTTATTGTACATTTGAGAATTGTAGGACCAGTCGGTTATGCCCGAGCCGGAGCGAAAACAATGAATCGAGGAAGGACACAAAATCCAAGATGTAGTGAACTTACCTAGCCTGCATGTATTTGATATGTATGTGTTTGCATTGTTGTATGTGACTGCTTTACCTATTTGTATTGAGCATACTTGATTGATTGAAGCTCTGTTATATTTGTGCGATGGCCATGAGTATGTCATAACATTGAGAATGCAGATATGTCATTATATTGGCATAAAGTTATGAGAGACAAGCATGTCATGCATTATATATATATCTTACATGCATAGTGGTGTTGTTTACTACTGAGGTTCTCTCGAATCTCACTCTTCCCCCAACCATATAGGTATGTTGAGTACAGGTGAAGAATGCCCGGAGATAAGCGAGAAGGAATCGTGAAGGTGAAGTGAAGATCATTGTGCAAGGTACTACCATTTTGTATTTGATATAATGTTTGGTAGTTATGCGGGATTATATTTTATGTATATGAACGAATGAATGAAGAATAAGCAGAGAATAGCTCTAATCTAATTACAAGTATAACACTTGCGTACTCTGATATATTGAAACTAAGAACCGAGGAGGTATTAATGATGTTGTGAAACTTGTAAACATGATTGAGAAGTTTTCTACCCTTTGAAAAACCCTCTCAACCTTGGGTTCAAATCCTGAGTTGAGAGTGTGAATTTATTAACGTTTTGTAACGTTGGTTAGTACGAGTTTAAATCCTGGTTCCACAATGGATTTCACTACTCATTTGAGGTTATTAAAAATAGGGTATCACATTTAGCATATTGACAAGTCTCACAGTGAAAAGGAATATAATTTTTATTGAATAAACTTGACAACACATATTTCATATATTCAAAACCAGGATTGCCTGAGTGATAGTGCCATAAAAGTACATCCTTTTCTTGAGAACTTGATCTAACCAATGCCTTACGTGCATTCCAAGTGTTTTATTCGCAACTCTAATGTTTCTAGGTAGTAAAGTCCATCCCACTCTCTAGAAGTCCCAATCGTCTTTCCCGAGTTTAAATCCTGAAAAAGACAACAATCATCATCAAAGATCACTTGGCATACACGGCCCTTGGTTAATTTACTCACAGATATTAGCTTGCAAGTAAGAGCTAGCACAAATAGAATATTGTGGACCCTCAGGGAATTAGATAGCATGACTATGCTAATTCCTTCAACTTTGGTGAACACGCCATTTGCAACTTTGACATGCAGGTTTTCAGGACACAATTTGAGCCTTGTAAATAAAGTTCGATTACCAGTCATGTGATTTGTAGCTCTTGAATCAACAATCCATGTATCTCCACTACTCCGTATAGCATTAAGAGTGATAATAGAGTTACCTGATTGCACCATGTGAACACTAGGCATAGAGTTGGACTTGTTCTACTTGTCTAGTATCTTGCGGAGCATCTACAGTTCCTCCTTAGGGAATCAGCATCTTTAGTTTTTTGCTCAACTATAGTAAGGTTGACACTAGGAGTTTGGTGTTGTTTGTTGGTTGATGGCTTGCTATACAGTTTCCAGCATTCCTCTTTGATGTAGCCATTCTTCTTGCAATAATTGCACTGTGTTATTTCTTCGTTCATCTTGCGGTCCTTTCACTGCAAGAACAAAACTCTCAATTGGACTCGGGATACTTAGATTCAAGAGTTTCCTACTTTCTCCGAACTGTACATGGCTGACGACATTAAACAAGTGTGGCAAGGGTTTTATCCCTATGATTCGACCTCTTATCTCTTCAAAAGAATCATCGAGTCCAAGGAGAAAATCATATACTCTTCCTTCTTCCACTATCTTCCTATATAACTGAGCATCCTTAATATTCTTCCATGGATGTACTTCAAATAGGTCCTATTGTTACCAGAGTTTCAGCAAGGCGTTATAATAGTCCGTCACTGTCATGTTTCCTCGTCTCAAACCTCAAAGTTGTCGTTTCAAGTAGATTAAGGCAGCGGTATTGTCGAGAGAAGAGTAGGTTCTTGCCACATCCCAAATCTCTTTTGAAGTATTTTCCAGGAGATAACCTTCATAGATGTTAACAGTCATAGAATTACATAGCCAAGTTATAACTTGGTTATTTTCAGCAAACCATGTCTCAAAATTTGGGTCATTTGGGGCTGGTTGGGATGCTGCCCCATTGATGTATTTCTCCTTTCGCTTGCCATGAATATACCTCAACACGGTTTGGGACCACTAGAGATAGTTTCTTTCATTGAACCTATGGTTAATGGCCATAATCTGACCATCGAAGAATTCTGGTGCCATCACTATACTATTGGTAGTAGAGGAGTTCGAGGAAGATGAATTTTGAATTTCAGAATTTGTACCGAACATGAGTGCCGTTGGAGTGGCCCTGGTTTTGGTTGAATTTCTAGGGATAGAACAAAAAAGAGGAGAAAATTCAAAGGGATTCATGTTTCTAGAAAGATGGTCGTCGAAAAACACTATGGGTTACGGTGCGTGGGGGCCACACACCGTTCAGATGGCTGTCGCACCTTTAGGATCCGCCAATCGACACTGTCCGACCTCTTCTGAGTTGGCGGTGTGCTTACGCACGCTGCCTGTGCTGAGATCGCAGCATGCCGTTAACCCCCCTATATTTCTCTCTCTCTTTCACGTGTTTCCCACTCTCCTCGCCATTTCTCTAGCCGCGGGACATTACCATAAGCTCTGATACCATCTTGAATCAGAGAAATCAATACACTCTCTTATTCAATCACAAGGTCGATTACAATATTTATAGGGCAGAAACAGAGTAAATCACGGTGAGTCATAATGGGCCCTTATGAAGAGATTACATTCAATCACAAATGGAATTATAATCTTTCCTAAACTAGCTAGACTAGGATCAGAGGATATGATAGGGCTATAATCACGAGATCACAATATTGAGTTGATTTCTAACATGAACAAACTGCTAGAAGCAAGAGACCCTGTTTTCTATATATTATGTTTCTTATTAGAGTTACTAGCCACAACACAATTTTTAGAGTTGATTTCTTGTAGGAAACAGTAGTCCACTAACAAAATATGGCAATCATTCCACAAGAGGTCACAGAAAATAAAAGCAAGAAAACTAAGGTAAAAACTACTGAAGATACAAAGGAAATTTATGTATAAAGTCTTACTTCATCATCAATTCCATTCATGGGCAGGGAAGCCCTTGCTTTAGCTTTGGATAAAATTATTGCATCTCTTTCTGCAGCATCATGTATGGAAGCTCGAATAAACTCTGCTGAAAGAATGCTACAGAAGTAATACAATATGTTATTAAACATACAATGTGGAACATCACTTCCAACTTTTCTTGCACAAGATACATATCTAGTAACATGCCCTGACTATCTCAATGAACATTAGATGCATCAGAACACCGGGTGATGAAAGAATCACAAGGTTTGCAATGTTTTATTCCAATCATTTTTTGAGACGATTGTTTCAAAGTTAATGACTAGACTCATCCTTACTCTGGAAACTGCTACGAAGCCTCAGAAAAAATACTGTTGTTCATATCAATTATTCAACAAAGATTAGAAATTTTTAAGTGATGGTTACAGCTTGATCCGTTGAAGTTTAAGGCCCTTCAAATATTAACCATTTCGTTTTATTGTTACAATTAGCCTCCAGTATTTAACGAAAATAAAGTCATATTATATAAATACAACTATTGTAGAGGATAATATCTTCTGGAGCAGAGAAACTACAAGAATGAAAAGGATAAAGATTGCAAGACAATCAGTTCAAACTGGCTTCGCAAAAGCATCCAAATGCTATTAAATTCTAACCCTAATGAAGAGAAACTAGAAGAGAGAAACATCTTACACACAAAAGCCTCAAAACTTACAAAATAAGCATCCTATCAGACGTAATCTGGTGTTCCCACACCTTGACCAACGTCAAAAATTTAATCTTCCGGGTCGATGAGAAACAGCCTTTAATTTTGTTAAAAATAAGAGTTTAGAAGATAGGCAAAAATTAAGTTTGCCAATTTTCAAAATAAAAGGGAGCAAGGCATAAAATCGGATATCAAAGGATCGTATTTGGAGGGCTAATAAACCAGAGGGATTAAACCATAGTCCCATATGATTATAATTGTTATAAATCACATTACGAATAAAAAATTATTTTTTTCAAAATAAAAGGTAAGTTTCTCTTAACAAGTACAATTCTGCTAAAACATAGAAATCCTAAAAATCATTCATGAATGGAGGAAAAAAAAAAAAACTTTACTCTTGGAAACATAGAACAGGTAGTAGGATATCAATATACATAATCAACTCCCTTAAATTAGGAACCCTATGTAACAACATTCGAAGATGGAATCTATCTCAAGCTACAAAGTTTCAAATTCTTTAGGACAAAACAGCATCGTGAAATCTAAAGAGTTCAATCACTTGTTGACATGGCATTTTGTGCCCTAAAATTGCAAATCTTTGTTTTAAGTGGCCATAATTCACAGATCCCTGATTTCTCATCAACCATCCATAGTTATATTCTACAGAACTTGACTTAAACACCTTTTAATTCTAACATATAAGAGTAACTGAGAAACTGCAATAAGGCTGAACCCATTCTATAAAGAAAAAAACAATAAAATGAAACAACAAAGTATATAAAGAACAGTCAAATAGAATTCCAGGAAGCTAAAGGAATAAGAATACAAGAGGCCAAACATTTATGCAAAGTACCATAATCACTTGGATAAGCATGGACATTATGAAAGGTTTACCTGTTTATAGATTCTATGGAGCCAGCTACATGGTCTCTAAGATGACGAAAGCAGTGTAAACCAGTGAGTTCATCCCCATCCTACAAAAGTTACAGGAAATCAATAATCATAAATCAATCCAGCATTTTCTCCTCATGTTTTATCAGCATAAGTCCTGAGTGTTTTAATAGACAACTAACTTGTCAATGACTTAGTTCAGTTGTACCAACACAACTTAACAGGTAAATCATAAAAACACAGTAAGTAAATATTGATGAATACTCAGATCAAAGACTTCCTTCCATTAATACTGCCAGAGATATCAAAATAAGAAAGTTGATATTTATGGCTTAGTCCATTCTGAAAGGACACAGATTGTTCAATTATTCATTCATCTAAATTTGCCATGTATACAACCAGAAATAATTATCCTTCATAAATTCATTTACATGGAATTATGTACAGAATTATTTTCAAGCAGCTGGTAATTGAATATGAACATGAAAGCAACCTTCGGAAATGGAAACAATAAATGTAGAAGATCTCAACTGTATTGTTCCCAGAATACTTCCATGCCTGAACTGAAACTTTAGGGATTTCTATCTGTTAATATCATTGTTCAACCAAAAAACAAAAAAAAAAACAAAAACTTCTCTCACTGCTTTGCTTATTTTCCTTAGTCCTCCACTTTTTTTCCTGAACTGCACAGATACGCATGCATGACACTGTCTACTAGTCTACTATACGTCAAAAGAAAGGGAATGCAGCAGGGTAATGCTAAAGCCTTAATCATGAAAATAGGCATTAAAAATACTCCTCACAAGAATTCATATAATCACAAGAGCATACCAGCAGATGTTGCAAATCATCAGTTACATCCAGTGCTCCAGCACAATCTGCGGATGCAACAAGCTGTATCACAGAAAAATGTATCATCTTTAATTAGATTTTCAAGCAGCAATAAGAGCAATTTATAAGCTCACGACTAATATAAGAAACCCCAAGAAAAAGGATCAACTTTGTAACAACTATGATAGATTATCTAGATTATTAAAATACCAACACATGATTTATAGTGCCTTGACAGATCAGGCATAGCTTAATATTTAATTCCCTGCTGTTTAAATGATTAAATAACAATTAAATTATGCATATAAGCAAAAATAAGAAAGAGGATGAATGAAAAAGAAAAACAGAAATGAGAAGTTTTCAAATTGAAATTAACTGTCCAATAATTATTTCTTCTTCATTTTAGGTTTGTTTAAACGTCTCAATATTTAAAATAGCCAAGAAACCAAAGTGACAGTCAGCTAAAGTCACAACAGAGAGATGTCAGGTCAGGACATCATATTTTAAAGATGAGAAAAGGATACCACAAACTCGGAAAAAAGGTGTCGATCATGCAGGAAGCTGCAAACCCAAGTCTTTAAATTGAGTTTACTGGCCCCAAAACAAAAAGTAGTGCAGATAACCATCATGCAGGAGTTGGTGCTCCCACATAAGTATTTTCGCAAGCCAAGGTTGCCCATATTGAGTGAGGCTTCGCAAGAAAGTACAATTACCATCACAGCTGATTGCGGGAAAAAATCAAAGTGCCATTACAATCAAATTGTAGAAAGAACATTAAACAAGAACATCAATGGACTTGTCAGAAGAAGTATACAAAGTACCAATTTCAAAGCAGATACTGCCTGGTTGACATATAAAATTAGCCTCAATTTCTGTTGAAGAACCAGCAAGTTACTCCTAGTGGCATTCAACTCTTGAATCTGCCTCGCAGACTCTACTATATCAACATCCAAGAGCCTAACGGTCTCCTTCAATTCCCGAATCCGGTTACAACCCTCAACAATTTTCACATTCAAATCTTGTAACTGTCCTTGGGCTTCGAAAAATGAGTTGGAGCGCAATGAAATCTCTTTCACTAAATGCAGCTCCACCACATCCAAATAATGCGAGAGCTTCTCTTGCACTACCAAATTCTCAGATACGTTCGAGAATGGGCAAGCAGCGCGGAATGTTGCGCCATCTTCCAACTCAAAATCTTCTTTGAAGTAAAGCGCAGGAACCTCTCGTAAGCACGCAACTAGTGCTTCACCTTGACCTCCAATGCTCTCGAAGACCACATTCTCCTTGCTGCTATGTTTCCTTATGTCCTCGAATCGATTATATACTTCAGAGATTGCACCCAAGTAGCTTTGAAAATCGGATCGCGTCACCTCTGATGAGGCCTTGGTGGAGACCAAGGGCGAGAACTCAGGAGGGGTAACGGTGGTGGAAGAGGACCACCATCCCACCCAAGATGCATCTGAACCATATATACCAGATTTACCGCCATGTGGGTTGTTGAGAATAGAAGACAAGCTCTGAATGCTGGCATCATAATTCGATTTGAGAAACGGTGGGGAAGTTGTACGGGAAAGGGTAGGAGATTCAGCCGAGGACCTTCCCGATTGGGAAGGCTGCGAATCCATGTTCAGAAGCCTCAGACCATTACAATTCAAGTGGTTCTAAAGAGGAACGGATTAAAGATGACTGAACGTTATAGGGTTCGGTTCGTGAAAATTGATCCGATATCAGAAATTCTATGTGACGAGAGAGACCCAAATTCCAAGTTTCTATTTGTTTGTAGGGAAATTTTCCAGCTTTGCTGATCTCTGCGCTGCTGATAAACGGACAGATCTCCTGGAGATGCAAATTTTCACGTAGATTTGGAGCTTCAGATCTCACTCAGAAAATTGGAGACGACAGCGACTATGGAATTAGGAGGTGAGAGATAATTTTTACGAAGAAAGCCGGTGGCCGGTATGGATCCGATGTCGGATTTTCACTCACACGGATAAAGTAGAGCGTATAACCCGTCCGCTGGCTGACCCGGACTACGAAGAAACTAAGTTGTACACTTGATGGATTGGATCATATTAATGGGCCAATGTAACAGCGTTTTTTTATTCAATATTTTTCGCTGTTAACCAAAAAACATACGGGAACCTTAGAGGACATAATTCATTCGAGAAAAGAAAGGTAGAAAAATTAAAGAAAGGTCAATCTCAAATAAAATTGTTTTTTTTTGTTTTCTTGTTAATATGAGTGTAAAGAATGTAGTTTAATAATTTGCTAGATGAATTAAAATGTTTATGTTGGACTCTAGATCTAACCTTGAGGGGCTCGACTATATTTAATTAGGGTTTGCACTTAATTAAAATAAAAAATGAAATGAGAATTTAATTTCTTTTCCAATTTCACATCAATTACAAGGATCATTAGGGTAGAATTGGTTATTTAGACCGATTAGTAATGACACTCTTGGTTAAATCCCTAACTGATCTATATAAGACTAGTTTATAAAGTCTCCAATTTTCTAGATTGATTGTTACTTCAACCAATCTACAAATTGGACATTTTTTATTATATATGTTTTTATATCTTTAACACCCCTTCTAAACACCTAAAAAGATAATTCAATACAAATTTATCAGCCAACCCAAAAATCCCGATGGCAATCAATATAATGCAATATAAAAGTTTAAAACATTTATATATCGAATTCCAAATTTCCAACAATCCAATATTCTCAAGAACTCCAACAATCTTACAATCAAACAATTCAATTAACAAAGGCTATATGTTGTGTTCAGGAAGACGCTTACAAGTCCATTGCCTTCTTCGATTCTTTTCCTAGTCTTCATTGCTAACAAACATTTGTATCTTCATCATATATTATTGAATCTTCCACCATTTTGTTTTTTCCATGTTCGTATTTTTTTGCTTTCTTGCTTTCTTGCTTTTTTTTTTATTGTCTTTGGAGAGATTGAATGATCTTTTAGTGTTAGATCTGGTTGATGTAATTAAAGCACTGTTATAAATCCCTATTTTATTATAGGGTAAATGTGCAACTTTAGCAATGAAGTTTTTCGGTATGAGCACCTAACACAATTATGTTTTGTTGAATGCAAAAGTAAACATTATCATTTTAAGAGGTGCAAAAGTAGATATAAAAAAGTAGACATTATTATTTTAAGAGGTGCAAAAGTATATATAAAAAAGTAGACATTATTTTAAGAGGGGCAAAAGTAGATATAATCATTTTAATATGTAGTAAATTTGGCATTGTCGTTAACCAAAACTAACGTTCATCCATTTTTTGCATTGTGGGTCCCACAATTATTCTTGTTAACCATATTATTTAAGCTATGACTAATAAAAGCTTACCACATCATTGAATTTAATGTGATGTGTAAGATGATCTGTCATCCTTTAAATTTACTTAAATTTTATTATTTTTATTTTAACATTATTTTATTCCAAAGATTCATACCTACCTTTTTCTCTCTCCTCACTCTCGTCTTCCCTCACCTTCGACCACCCTCTTAGATATTTCCAGTGAAGCAAAAAGGTGAAAAATGAACTTTAATCATATCACATTACAGTTGCTAACTCCCCACCAGCACCTGCCATTGATTCTAAGGGCACACAACATGCCAACTAGAAGAACCATAAGACTCACAACATAAAAGGGACAGACGTTAACTCTAGTTAAGGAGTGCCAAATTTACTTCCTCCTAAAATGATTATGTCTACTTTTGCACCTCTTAAAAATAATTATTTCTACTTTTGCATCCAACAAAACATAATTGTTATCGATACTCAAAGCGAAAAAATTCATTGCTAAATTTGCACCTTTACCCTTTATTATATAATGTTATATATATTTTAGAGACTTTTTGTGATGAAAATTAGATATATTTACATCATTTATTAAGAAATTATAATAAAGGAGATTACATGAAATACTAATAAAAAGGGATAAAAAGGAGGTATTTGTCATTTGTTTCTATAATTTATCTTTAATGGATTAATTTATGGGGATGAAAGGTAGATTTTGCTTTGATTCCAAGATATTCCAAAGTAATAAGTAAGCCAAGGCTAAAGACATTAACAAAAAGCCTAAATGCTGCTGCAGATTGATCATAGACCCAGAGCAAGCAAAAACGCAGATGTTAAATGATCTATGAAGTTTAGGGCCTTAAGACTATAATTGGGCCAACTTAGAGTATGTTTTGAGCCCACTTATGGTATAGGGTTCTCAGGAGGTATATGGGTGGATTGGTAAGAAACATGGATTTAAGTAACTATGATTCACCAATGTAGGCAGTTTGAGCATCTAAAGGTGAGTTTTATAGGGGAGGAGCCCTAGAAAGTTATGATTGCTTATGTTAGCCCAAGGAAAAGGAGAAAAGATAATTTTGGGAGCATATGGAGGTTTAGGTGAGAGAAGCAAGCACAAGTACAAAAGAGGCGTTTTAGACCAACACATTTAGACTGGTTATAGCGGATAAGGTCTAAAAGGTATAACCAGTGATATTTTTGTAATTATGAGAAACTTTTGAGACCAATTCCTTACAAAACCAGTCTAAAATATATTATTAAGACCGATTTTACAAGGAACTAGTCTAAAATAGGAAATTTTTTTTAAAAATTCATTACTTTTAAAACCGATTAATTGGATAATCGGTCTAAAAAGATGAGCAAAGAAAAAATTTTAAAAAAAATCATTAGTTTTAAGACCGGTTATTTGGATAACTATCTAAAAAGATGAGTGCATAACAAATTTTAAAAAATTCATTACTTTTAAGACCGGTTATTTGGATAAATCGGTCTAAAATATGACTTTTAAGACCAATTTTTAATATAACCGATCTTAAAGTTGAATCAAATTTTCATTTTACAGAGTGCTCTCTTTCATCTGTTGAAATCTATCGTGCATTTCATTGCAACTTCCATTTCAATAGTTGCACCAAACCTTTCCAACATTGTCAAAAAACTTACGCGATTCTAGCCAGAATTCAAATTAGGGCTTGCGACGGCTGTTGTTGGATGGACCAAAAAATCCGTAGTTCCTAATTGCCCTAAATTTTCCCCCTTCCTCCTTTGGCAACAGTTTTTATGTTCTGCATGCTTCCTCTGAACTTGCGGCATTTTGTGATTGTGGCATGGCTGTGAAAGGTGAAAACTGAGCATTAGAGATTTGCACATGGTGGTCCTCCTCTCTTGAGACATTTTGCGCGTTCTGCCTCCTCCAAAAAAAAGGTGCGTCATTATGTGCTTTGCTAAATCTTTAGCCTCTGGAAGTTTCTTATGCTGGCTACACAGTCATAATTATCCTCATTTAAGCTTATTCTTTCACATTATTATCCTCTAATTTACTGATTAATATTATTTCTGAGGCTAGAATTTTGAATCATGAATGTAAGCACAAATAAATACCTTGTTTCATTTCTTGATTTTGCTTTATTTTGTTTAGATAACTTTTTTTTGATTTAGTTGTTTCAATAGATTGAAAAGAAAAGAAAAGAAAAAGATAGAATGTGTTATCATATTTTGAATATGTTGTTGAAGGGTTGTATAGCCCTTTTGGATTCTTTGCTGACACCTAGGATTCACTTGAATTGTTGCTGCTAGTGTCATCCATAATCTCATTGAATTTTTCGCTTGCCTGTTCTGAATTTGATATAAATTTGAGTGCATTCTGATTCACTGTGAAATTTTTAGAGTCATTGCTCATAAATTTTCTTAAACTGAATTTAAGGTAGTTATGATGTGTATGTTTTTGGATTTGCACTTGATGTGATTAATTGTTTTGCTAGGAAAATCTTTATTTAAACAAGTTTTGACCAATTTGGGAAACTTCTGCATAATTCCTAATTGCTGATCTGTGCATTGAGAAATTAGGGAAAAATAAATCTAAATTTTGTATCTTCCTGTGCATCCATTCTGATATGGTTACTGTTCTATTTAGTATTTGCACACAGCTACTTGTGTAGCTTATTGTCAATATGGTCATTTTGGATTCTAAAATGTTGTGACAGTTTTGTGTGGTTTTGAATTACAAGGCAACTAGTTTACTGTAAAATGAGCTCTGCAACTTGTAGTTGAAGACACTGACACGACAAAGTAATATTCATTTGACTAAATTGTTTTGTATTAAGTTCATGAGTTGTGACCATGATCTAGATTTTTTGTCAACATGATAATGGATATGTTGTGGAACTGTAGTATGTTGAACCTATATATGTATATGCTATATTGTTAATAGGGTAAACTTATGGGAGAATGTTATGGCAGATGTTATACTAATGTCGTACTGCTCAATTTATTCAATGCTTTCCATTGAGACCATCAAAATTATATTTGTTGCTTTATTGATCTAATGTGTTTTAATTGAAAATTAGAGGTTGAAATTTAAAGAGTCATGACCACAGAGGAATATAAAATTAGCTTATTTCAACATGTGGGCATTAGTCACAGTACAAGAGCTCATTTTCTTTCACTTTGTGTAGCTGCTCAAAACTTTGATTTTCTTTGCTTCTATTAGGATATCACTAGTTTAGCTTGATTTGTGAATCTAGGTTTTATTATTGCTAAAGTTAAGCTTTTCTTTTGTTTCTCTTGAGGCTTATTTTGCATGTGGTTATTGCTGTGTAGTTTTCTGTCTTCAAAACCTTTCTTCCAGCGTGCAATCCACCCCATCATACCAAACTGATCTTTGCTGGGTAGTTTCTGATCTTGAAAGCCGTTCTTCAAGTGATTGACAAGTAATTTAATTAGTCTTTGCCATTAATTAATTGAAGTGATTGATTGTTGCTATATAAATGCATTATAATATAAAATTTGCTATGTACTTGTTCATTATGTAGTAGTTAAACTAGGTACTTGATGAGTATAACGATTCCATGCTCTTATCATACTCTTACCTTTTCCAGGGGAAAAAAATAGAAAAGAGAGAAAAAAATGTGTTGAAATATATGGATTGTAGTTGGATCAACGCTAAACGGATGAGTGTTGAATATGATAATGAGGTAAGGGATTTTTTAGACTTTGCTAGAAGAAATGTCGATGATGATACTGGGATGCTTTTATTGCCCTTGTGTAGAATGTTTGAATGAGAAGTAACTAAGTGTTGTAGATATATATACACATTTAATTTGTGAAGGATTTTGTAAGAGTTATATAGTATGGATATGGCATGGTGAAGAATTAGAAATGCTAAGTGCATCTCAACAGGAGGAGTGGCCTTTGATGATAATAACACGGATTTAGATGATCGGATAGAGGATATTATTCATGATGTAGGAGAAGAGGCTTTTCAGCAATCACATTCATATGGTAATATGTGTAGTGATGTTGAGAAGCCGCTGTACCCGGGGTGTAAAAAATACTAATTTTTGAAAGCAATATTGAAATTGGTAAGCTTGAAAGCATACATAGATAAAGCGACAAGAGTTTTTCAGAAATGCTTGAGGCCTTTAAGGACATGCTTCCATATGATAATGTGCTGCCTTGTCGATACTATGATGCTTAGAAAATATTGTGTCTACTAGGAATGAAGTATAAAAAGATCCATGCATGCCCTAATGATTGGATATTGTACAGAAAAGAGCATGAAGAGAAGTAGCAGTGTTCGATATGTGAAACTCCAAGGTACAAATCAAATAAGGACTCTGCAAAAGTGTTGTGGTATCTTCTAATCATACCGAGGTTCAAGCGATTGTTTGCTAATGAAATTGATGCCAAAAATTTGAAAATGGCATACGGATGAGAGGATTTTCAATGGAAAGCTTCGATATCCGGCTGATTTTTCATAATGGAAGAAAATTGATCAATTATTTCCTAGCTTCGACGAAGAACCTAGGAACCTTAGGCTTAGGCTTAGCATGGATGGCATGAATCCTTATGTAGCTTAAGCAGTATATATAGTTCATGCCTTGTTCTTTTGGTAATTTACAACTTATCTCATTTGTTATGCATGAAATAAAAGTACATCATGTTGTCTATATTGATTTTGGGATCAAAACAACTTAGAAATGACATAGATGTTTACTTAAAACCGTTAATTGAAGATTTGAAAGAGTTGTGGGACGAAGGTGTCAATGTTTTTGACCCAAACAAGAAGGAGATTTTTAAAATGCAAGCCATGATCTTTTGTATTATAAATGACTTCCCTGCATATGGAAACTTGTCAGGATAAAGCGTTAAAGGCCACAAAGCATGTCCGATTTGTGAAGAAGGCACATGCTACCATCAACTTCAACAAGGAAGAAAGACCATTTTGTAAGAGGCAAGTTTCACCCAAGGGGGGGTGAATTGGGTGATATCAAATTTTTGCAATTGATACTGCTATGTTAAACTAAACGAAGAGAGTGCTGAGATAAGAGAAATTGCACATAGATATTTATACTAATTTGGCCTCAATCTCTAGCCTACGTTCAGTCCCTAGAGGTCAACACCTGTTAAGCCTTTCACTAATCCTCTAAGATTCAGTTGGCTCTTGGAACGTACGGTACAACAACTGTCCTTGTAAAGACTACGAGCAGAAACGTTCTACACTTAGAACTTTCTCTCCCTCTCATGGCAAGTCTTACAAGCAGAGTAATTCCAACGACTCTTCTCTCCTGCTTACTTATGCAAGTCTTACGAGCAGCAACGTTCTCTCCTGCTTATACCACTGTAAGTCTTACGAGCAGCATCGTTCTCTCCCGCTTGCACCATGTAAATCTTACGAGCAGAAAGTCTTCTAAGGAACTCTCTCAGCTTCTCCTGTAAGGAAACTTTACCCTCTCAAGATCCCTTTACCTTGAGATGAAGATTACAATGAAAGTGTTTACAAAAACTCTCTTGCACAGTAGATAAGATAATCACTGATGCTCATAATATGAATACAACAGAATTTCAAAGACTTGTAAATTGGTAAGCTCTTTCGTGTGTGTTCTCTGTCATTTTTAGTTCGTCTTTGGAAACTCTTTATATCATTATTCTAGAGACAAATGTTGCAGTGTATCTGTTATGGAGCAGGATGTGCATTTGAATTCTTTACACAGGCTGTTAAGGCGTGCGACAGTTACTCATGGTGTTTGTTGGCCTATGTGCGGTGACAGCTAGCTCACATCATTGTGTCCATTATTTTTTACTTCTTTATCTGTTTTGCTAATATGATCGTTGAAAACCTATCTTACACTTGAAATAAACATTAAACAATGTATAGGAATGATAACATGTGAAAATACAAACATTGGCTAACATATAAACATATTCGAATTGATCGCTGAAGTTTACTTAGCTTCTGTCATCACATGAACTCAAGTGCATCATACCAAACTCGAATGCATAATGTATTTTCTCATTCACCAGGTAGTCTCGGTCAAAAACTCGTGAGAGTGTAAACTTAAACTCAAGTGCAGAATCCTTAAGAACTCGAGTGAAAGTGTATGGACTCGAGTGCATCAGCTATTTTCTAGTTTCAAATTAGTTCTCTGATGTAAACTCTCAGAATTGCAATCCAAGAATCGAGTACAAATTACCACAAACTCAAGTGTAGGTTTTAGGACTCGGGTACATAGCTTGGTTTCTCAAAGGAAGTCTTCTCGGGTACAAACTCTTATGCTTGAACTTTCTGAACTCGAGTGCAAAAGCAATCAGAACTCGAGTGTAATGTTAAGAACTCGAGTGCTTCTTACATACTTCATAACTTAAATCTCTCAGGTATAAACTCTTATCTTAGAACTTTCAGAACTCGAGTGCTAATTGATTGAAGAACTTCAATGTAACACTTGTTTCTCAGCATCAAAACTCTCTGGTATGAACTCTTACGTTAGAACTCTCATGACTTGAGTGCATTGCTTCAAATAGCTCGAGTGCTTCTCTCCAAAATTGAGTGCACTTCATATCAACTGATTCTTGCCAAGTCTCTAGGACAAACTCTTATTCCAGAACTTCCATGACTTGAGTGTATATCTTCTCTAGACTCGAGTGTGTCATTGGGAACTTGAGTGAAAATGTTCCTGTCATATACTTAATTCAAATATCAGTTAAGTATCAACAGTACTTACATAGGAAAATACCAACTAGACTCGAGTGCATGTTGCAAAACTCAAGTTCAATGGCTAGAACTCGAGTGCATGTCACAAAACTCGAGTGCAGCAACAATTATACAGAATTTATCAACAAGATTTATGTAATGCTTTCTTTAGAGATTTTTACACGTTGTACTTTATTTAATTTAATTATTTCCATGTAAAACAATTCATCTCTATTTTGTTATCATCAGAACATGGATTCTAACACATTTATCTTGGCCATAGGAGATTTCTTGGGCAGGGCGACCCATATTGTAGATTAAAGAAATCTTTTTTTGGTAGCCAAGAGTTTCAAGACGCTCCAGAGGCATTGACTGGGGAGAACGTGTATGAAAAGGTGAAAACTATCAATGTTATCTTTAGTAAGACTACAAAGAGTAGAAATAAGAAAAATATATCAAAAAAGTGGTCTGTCTTCTTTGATCTTCCATATTAGTGCAATCTTGATGTGTGATATTGTATTGATTTCATGCATGTGGAGAAAAATGTATATGATAGTATTGTTAGAACACTGCTCAACATGCAAGGTAGTTTTAGGGATGATGTGTAGGCAAGATTAGATTTGTAAGAAATGAGAATATGAGAAGACTTACATCCAAGGCCATATGGTAAGAGAACTTTTTCTTCTCCAACTTCTCATACTTTGTCTAAGGATGTGAAAAGAAATTCTTGTGAGTGTTTACATGGCATCAAAGTTCCCTCAGGGTATTTTTCAAATTTTAAGAAGCTTGTGTTGATGAAAGACTTGAAGTTAGTAGGGCTAAAGTCTCATGATTGTCATGTTTTAATGCAACAACTACTCCTAATAGCTATTCCAGGCATTGTCGAATATGATCTTCAACACATATTGACTAGACTTTGTTTCTTCTTCAATGCTATTTGTAGTAAAGTCATTGAGACGGAAAGATTGGATGAATCAAAAAATGAAGGATATCTGATCTTGTGCCAGCTTGAGAAGCTTTTTCTTCCTTCTTTTTTTTGACATCATGGTACATCTAATTGTTTATCTAGTGAGGGAGATAAAGTTGTGTGGCCCTATATATTTCCGAATAATGTACCCAATTGAAAGAACTATTAAAATTCTAAAAGGGTATATGAAGAACCCTAATCGGCCTAAAGCATCTATTATTTAGAAATATGTTTATGAAGAAGCCATGTAATTTTGTTAACATTATTTGTCAAAGGTAAGACATATTGGGCTTCTTAAACGTCATGATGAAGAGGGGGTAGACGTGTGGCTATAGTAAAGAGTGTGGATCCTAATCAATTGCAACAAGTCCACTTGTACATTTTGAATAATGTTGATAAAGTTTAAGATTACATGAATGCTCATAAAGAAATTGTATGAAAAGAAAATAGTCGAATGACAAAACAAAGGTTAATTAGAGAGTATAACAGAATTTTTGCACATTAGTTCAAATGAAAGGTTGACGGAGAAGAATGTGTTTTTGATACAATTAAATGGTTAGCACGTGGTCCTGAGGTTGATGTCATAAGTTAGACTTCATTTGTGATAAATGGTTATACCTTTTACACGAAGTCCCTAGATGATAGGAGTATTGTCCAAAATAGTGGTGTTATGTTAGTGGCTGAATCTATGTACTTCTCTAGTTCAAAAGATAAGAACCTTAAATTGGCAGTCATACCTTATTATGGGGTTATTGAAGAGATTTAGGTGGTTGACTATGTTAAAATTAAATTTTCCATTTTCAAATGCAAGTGGGTTGATGTCAATAATGGTGTGAAGATTGATTATTTAGGATTTACATTAGTAGATCTGAATAGTAGAAGTTTTGAAGATGAACCTTTTATTATGGAAGATCAAGCGAAACAAGTGTTCTATATTACTAATCAGGTAAATAAAATGTAGTCTGCAACTCTCCAAGGAAAAAGGGTCATTGATATTGATGAGGAAAGTCATTTAAATTATAATCTTCTTAAGACTCCTTTTTCCAGGGGTCTACCAGAATTGAATGAAGAAGATGAAGTAGATAATGAACACGGTATAAGAAATGATCATCATGAAGGGATATGGGAGGATATCCCTTTATAAAACTACTTTGAAAGTTAGCTAGCTAAAGTAATTATCATTATGAATTATATCCGAATTATGTATATAGTTATGTTATAGATATAGTCTTTTCATTTTACTAACTTAATGATTTATATTTTTTTGTTGTCTTAAAAGGAAAATGAAGGATCCGAGGTGTCCTAGTGTAGAGGCTCTAAAGCCACCTAGTGCTTATCAAAGTGAGCCAGCTAGTGTTAATCAGAGCGATCCTAGCAATGCTCCGAGCCAAAATCAAAGTGAGCCCAGTAACCAGTCTGTATGGAGGGGTATAAGTGACATATGGTTGAGAGACATTGCCTTCAGTCGAAGTGTTAGGAAAAAGATACCGATTGAGTTTGATAGATATTTGAAACCAATCGGGCCTAACACAAGCCAATATAGGAGTTATGTCGGCCTCTTTACACATAACAAGCCTAGCATCTTGATAGAGGAGTGGATAAATGTCGATGAACGTGTGAAGCAATATATTTGGAATACTATTCAGGTATAAAGTTCTCTTCTGCATGTAAAGATTATCAAATTTGTCACTAACTCCTTTAATGCATGCATTACAGCTTACCTTTGACGTTTTTCAAAGTGACATCTTGTACAAGAAGATAATGACATATTGTTGTAAGCCCTAGAGGAAGTTTAAGACAAATCTAGCCAACAATTACTTGCATATCAAGTTGGAAGATGGTAAACCTTGTCCGGCTCCATGCATCAAGTATTCATACATTGATAAAGCGACTTGGCAAGAATTTTTTAGGCTTCGGACTACTCTAGAAGCTTTGGTGAGTTGACTTATTTTACATTTTATTTACTTATCAATTATCTTTATTGATTGTAACTTTTTTTTAATTTCTTATTCATAGGCAAAAAGGCAAAAATCACAAGAGAGTGGTAAAAAGAATGATTGCCCTCATGCAATGTCTTGTGGGGGTTATGTAAAGGCTGAAAAAGACTTGTTAGCAGCCAAACGGAAGAGATTGAAAGAAGCATTTTAATCCTATCCTTAAGTTTTTCTTTCTCTATCATCTCTGATACGTCGCGAAGTAAAATGGATGTTTGGTCGCCAAAAGAGGAGTGAGTCTTATATGAGTGAACAATCTCATATAGTAGGTGAAAAAATTGTAAGGATCGTTGTTGTTATTAATTACACAAGAAATAGGTTTCATTACTTATGTTTGTTATTTGTATCTTATAGGAGGAACTTCAAAAAAAAAGCCGAGAGATCTTTTAGGTCAAAGGGGAGGAATGATATCCTGAAGGTTACAACTAGAAAACATGAGCATCCAGGCCGTGTCAGGAGAGTTGGAGGAGGGGTAGGCATAAGGGATTACTTTGGAGCCCCCTCATGCCATTCTTCAAGTGGTGACTAGGGAGGAAATGGAGCATATATTGGCTACTGCAAGGGCGGAAGTAAGGGCTGAGGTAGAAGCATCATTTGATGCATGATTAGAAGCCTGGTTAAGCAAGATAAGAGAGGAAATGATAATGATTATGAGCACAAGACAAGATACCAACGCTCCCCAAGCACAATCGCTTGAACCTAATAAGTAGAGCACTAAAGGGAGCTGTTGCAATATTGTGCAATCATCAGAGGGTCTTGGAAAAGAAATTGCTGAGCCTTGTGACCTTTTTGTCTAGGATCCTCTGAGATGATTAGTTGCACTGGGGAGTGTGCATAACCTGGGATCAATTGTCCACTACCAACAAATGAAAGATGATCAAGTTAGAGTGTCAGTTGAAGAGGTGATTATTGCAGATGTACCTATCCCTATCCTAGGTACTTTTATCTTGTGGCCAAAGAGCCTTGTTTCTGTTCGAGTTGAGGAAACTCCAATCACAGCCCCAAGTCCAGCTCCTTTCACTTAAGAAGTTTCATAGCCTCTATTGAATGTCATGCAATAAGTGATTCTGATGGAATATGATACATCCTTTTAAACAAGAGATTGGCTACGGATTCAACTGTCGACAAGTCAGGGGTGACATGCTTTCTTGAGAGGGATGATTTAATGTCCCTGGTTGCTCCTAGACAACATCTTACGGTTGCAATTGTCCAAATTATTTTAATATAAGTATCTTCTTCAATTGGAAGTAAATATTTTAAAAATTACGTCGTTTAACTTTGATTTGTGTGCTTGCATTATTATAGGTACATGAATCCTAGGTTGGTCTCCATTAGCAATAGCGAGAAATTTGGATTCGTATGCCCAATTCAAATCTAAGAGAAAGGGACCATTGCTACTATCAGATATAGATACTTATCAGATAGGCTTAGTGAAACCGTAATTGAATGTTTCTTGGCTCCATATGTGCATGGGTAAGAAACACATTTATATTTCATAACCTATATAATGCTTTATATTTCATAACTAAGTGTCTCTTTTTTTAGTGATAATTCGGAATTGGTTCTTCTATGCAAGAATAGTTACACTTTTATCCTCTTATGCTCCCTCCACTTCAAACCAAGGAATAAATTGAAGAAGACCATGAACTCTTAAGTTTTCTTGCATTATTACCTTTTGTGTACAAAGTTTATAGAATTTGTGCAAAATAAGTAATCTTTGTGATTTTGATGATAGGGCTATGCGGACATTCCTACATACTGCTTGTAGTAAGTATGTTTGTGAGTTAAAAGACCCTACATGGATCATCCCAAAGGTTTATACATATTTGTTTTCTTTAAGAATGTGTTTTATAAGCTAATGATGTCATGTTCTTTTTCAGAGCACCACCAGGGTCCAACTTATGTGGCTTATATGTTTTGAGGCACATTTATAATATTATTACCTAGGCATGACTGATTTTACTAAAGAGGTAAATGTATATTTCAAAAATTTTGTATTACTTTATTGTTCTTAAGTTAGCAAGTTAATGTTTTGTCTAGCTTTGGTGTTACAGATGTTTGATCTTGTTGATCTCTTTCCTGAAAAAGATATTGATTTCATCCATAACTTTTTTGTTGAATTCATCTATGAGCTTTTACAATAATAGAAAGTTTTTTAATCCAATGTTGTTCTAATACTTGTGGTTTTCATATCTAACTATGTTTATATTTCTGCATAGGACAATTTTTGGGATATGGGTGATACAGGTCGGTTGCTGATACAAGCATTGGATTTAGTAGATTGACCTCTGTACTTTTTCTTCCATTTGCTTTTCTGTAAAACTGAGGAATGTTTTGTATATACTGAGGAATTTGTCTTCCCTCAGCTTTTCTTCAAAACTTGTGGAATTGAAAGTGCACAAATTTGAGATTTTGCTGTCTTGATGATAATGTATGTGTTGATATTGTTGCTGAGAATATGAGGCATTGAATGAATGATGATAATTTGTTCACAAATGAAATTATTGCTTTTGATTATGTGTGAAAATGTGTTGATTTTCAATGATTTTTATTGTTGTTGCTTCCGTGAAATGTGGGGTGTGGTAATGCTGATGTCATTGCTTCTGATTGTGTGTGATAATGTGTTGTTGCTTTGTGGAATTTGGGATGTCGTTGAAATGGCTTGCTGGGTAAAACTAAATTGTAAGAGGAATATTTTTTTTAAAAAATGAAAATATTTGGACTCGTTATAGCCACAACCGGTCTAAAAAGTCTGACATTAAGACCTATAATTATAAAACAGGTATTAATGCCATACTTTCAAGACCCATTGTTAAACAACCGGTATAAAAAGTAATAGACTTTTTAGACCGGCTGTATCAAGACTTAATCCAGATCGGTCAAAAAAGTCATTTTTAATCGGTCTAAAAAGTCATTTTCCCACTGGTGAAAGGGGTCCTTGGGCAATTGAGTGACATAAAAGGAGTGTAGGAGATTAAAGGAGGAGTGTAAGCTAATTCCAGATGATGTGATTTGTTTGATGATAGAATTGATGTGTATAATTTGTTGGAAATTAATGATTGGGACCATCGATTTAATTGAGAAGTTCTTATCATTCCAGGTTATGAGAGAGTGTTTGAGAAGTTGGATCAGGGGTTGTGGAATGAAGCATGGAGATGTATATTTCAAGAGGCTGTGGTTAGTCTTGATAAGATTAGATTGTTTTGATCACAATCCTCTTTTGTTTTGTATGAAAGAGGAAACAAGGAGATGTGGATAGTGACCTGTCAAGTTTAAGGAAGCATACTGATGCATGAGTATTTCAAACCTATGATTGAGGATAATTAGAGAAAAAGGATTTGCATTTGGGAAAACCTTGCAGAATTACAACAAAAATTGGTTATGGAATGGTGAGGTGTTTCAGAATATCCATAAAGGAACTATGAAGTTTTTTGCTTGGACTGATGGTATTAAGAGGAACTAGGAAGTTTTGTCAGACCTTAGAATTCTTTATTGAACTTAGAAAGGAAGTTGCATGGGAGTTGGATGAGGTGTTTAGGCAAGAAGAGATCCATTGATATAAAAATTTTATAGTGAATGGATCAATGATGGTGATTGGAATACTAAGTTCTAGCACTTGTAAACACTAGCTAGGAGGAGGAGAAACAAGGTGACCATGCTTAAAGGGGAGAATAAGGAATTGGTGGAGGATGAGATTGAATTATAGAAGATGGCTAGAGTTTTTTTCATTGAATTCTTTAAAAAGGAAGAAAGGGAGGAAGGTAGAGAGGTGAATTGTACAAAGATGACCTTTCCAAAGTCTGGGTGATGCAAAATTGCAGAGGATAAATAGGAGTATTTCGGATGGGGAAATTTAACAAGCTATATTTTCAATTCACTACTAAAGAAATCACGATATATAATGGTTATTATCTGCCATGTATAACAGTTCTAAACCATCATATATGCAGGCGCTATAAAAGCTCGGCACAAATACCTTACGGTTGTAAACCGTTATTTATTACAGACCTATTATAATAGTTATAAATAGTACCCATTATGTATTGAGGCCATGATATGTATATTGATGTGATAATAATTAATGGGCACATGTAAGCAATCGTCATAATATATAGTAATGCTTGCATCATACATAACAATTCCGCTTTAACAACTATTATATATGCTAAACATATATAATGATTTTTCTAAAACAACCGTTATATATTGATAGTAATGCTAACCGATTTATTTTAGCAACTGTTATATATGGTTTACATAAATAACGATTGTTAGATAATAACCGCGATTTATCGAAGCTAATTTTTTTGTAAAAAAAATAGGGGTTTTTTTGCTTTTGATACCCCTGTATATACATTTGTATAGAACAAATTATAGTGTATATTTACATGCATTCATATACAGAATAATACAACAAATCAGAATATATTTACAGTCATTCATGCACATATATATACTATTAAAACCAAAACTTTAAAACAAACAAATCATCATTATTTAGAAATTTAAAGTCATTCTATATGTATTTACTCTCCCACTGATATTGTACAGATGCCACCAACTCTTTTTTCCATTTGTGAGTTGCTAAACATTGTGCAAGAGGCATTAAAATATTATGCACAAAAGGAAACAATAGATAAAAGTTAGATATTGTAATATATAGCTAACTGAATATATATATGAACAAATTTAGCATATTATATATCTTAGTTGTATTTGTAAGACCTCGCTTCATTATTGATATTGCTCAGAGTAGCAATTGCATAGCTCAGTGGGCACATAGAAATAACATAAATATACTGATATATTGAAACAATATTGCTTGATTACATATAAAATTCCCCATAGGGTGTACAGAACAATAACATACCTTAAACAAATAGAAAGGTCTTCAGATAATCAACGCCTCATCTCGTACTAGCCCGAAACCTCCAGTTGCCGAAAATTACTGTTTTACCCTTTGGGCCGCTGCCTACTGCTGGAAACTTTACATGTTTATGGAAAGGGTGAGATTCGGAGAATCTCAATAGTAACATACTTTCAAAACATATAGAATGCGAAAATAGATATGCTATGTCATGTTATGTAAGATGATCGAAACTATGTGTATACTTGCCTAAGGCCAAATTATATGTCTGCACCTTAGTCTACTTGGCACCCTTGTTGGGTCCTTGACCACAACATAGAAGATTGGTGTGTCAAAGACACTAGCTCATGTTATAGTGAATGACATTTAAAACATAATAGAAATCACATAATATATGTAAGAAGAAGTTACTACTTGGAACGCCCTTTCCTTGCCTGACAATCGGTCCAGCTCAGTATTCGGCTTGGCCTATCGATATATCCTAAAATTACAAATTTAGGATATATGAGTTATTATGTATTCATAACTCATTCTAAATTCATGGTGTTGGTTATCTTGATTCAAAACTGCAAAATTACAAAAATACTCCTAGAAACCCAGTCTATGTCCCTTTGTACCCGGTTAAATTGTACTATTCCAAAAATCATGACCCAAGCTAATCCTATACAATTTTGTGTATAGAATCCCTTTTGACCTCATATTAGTCAAAATTAGGCCCAAAATATGAAATTACCCTTGGCAGCCCCTAATTTAGGTTTAAGGGTAGTTTGGTCATTTCGCATTCTAGGGCTTTTCTCACTTCGCGGTCTACATGAACCCTACACAATTTTTCATTATAAACCCAATGGAATCATTAAAAACAAAAAAATCCAGCTCTAACACAATGAAACGACTGCTGGATAAAATCTAGAAATTTTTAGGAAAAATGGAAGTTTCATGATTTCACTTTATTAATCACTTCCTTCTCACTTATAATCCCATGTTTAATCACTTAAACACATTTTCCCCATGATTATTAGAAAATTGGCTAGCATAAACCCTTAGTGTTTGAGCTTCCCAAAATTACAAATCAAGCCAAAATAACCACAACAACATCAACAACTACCAAGAATCAATAAAAGAAGCTAGGTTCTTGAGTTTACCTTAGATCCCTTGGCTTTCTCTCTCTAAATGTCACTGTTCTCTCTCTCCTCTCTCTTGATTTTATCTTGAAAATCATAGTTCCAAAGGAGTAGAAGTGATTAGAAAAGGCTATAGAGGGGTTAGGAAGCAAGAATCACAAGATTTTGCAAGTTTTACCTTAGATTTTAGAAACCCCTTGCTCTTGGTGTGCTCTTTGTGTCTTCACATTTCAGCCCTCTCTTTTCCACTTTGCTAATCAGTTTTGCATGGGAGTGAGAATGAAGAAATGGAAAAGATGATGACTTAATACAATGGTTTAGGTTGCTTTACAAGTGGCATATTCTCATTGGTCTAAAATATATAGTTTTTGTTTAATATTACAAAATAATTCTATTTCCCTTTCTTGCTCCCTACTTCAGCCATAACTCATCTCAATTAAAGGGAAAAATAAATGGCTGCTGACTTTATTGGTCAAATGACCATTTTACCCTTACATTTTTGTGATTTTCGCACATAGTGAAAAACTGGGCAGAATTTTCACCAAACTTTGAAAATTCATATCTAATTGTATAGACATCCAATTGGGCTGGTTCTAAAGGCTATGTGACCCTTATTAAGTATATTTTTAAATAAAAATATAGCCTTTATCCAATTAGAAGCTCACACTTCCCAGAATTTTTGTCTTTGGACGTTGCCCCTGCAAATTTCCAGTTTTATTGGGCTAATTCAAAAATATATACATCCTTGTGTACAACTCCAATTGCCTTATATGACCTATCAAATTAAATCTTGATAAGTCTAATTTAATTTTGGAAAGTTTCAGAATTTTTAGACATTGTTTTCCTATTGAAAAATGTCACATAATCATGACTGTCACACCGGGAATTTCACTGGTAGCAACACTACTTTATGTTCTAACATAATTATGTTGTGTGTGACCTTTAATTGCTTTGTTGTCACTCCCTATGCTCTTTAATACCTCTAAGGGTTGAAAGAAGTTTTAGGGAATAAAATTGTGTCTTACTGGGACACTTGTTAAATCAGGGCTTAACAGTCCACTTGAGTTAGGCTTATTCTCAAGTCTCTAGTCCCAGAATTTGGGATGTTATAGTATCAATATTTTTAAGACTGTGCATGATTATGTCCTTCAGGTACTACATCACGCAGTAACCACAATCGTAGTCATTGTTTAATTGCTTTGGGCATTATAAAGAAATAAGAAGAAAAATTTGTCAAGAAGTCACACACAAACACACACACACACTATATTGTGTGCTTCATACATTTATTAATATTATAGTCATTGTTGAATATTACACACACACACACACACACATGCATGCATATACCTTCAACGCATCCAATGGAAGGCACATTTGTAGCTGCTATAAGTGACCTTGTTTTTGGTGTAATCGAAACCATTTTGAGTATGGTAATTATAGATTGCTATAAGAATATACAATATAAAACTATATATAGAAACATGTAAGATGAAATGAATTATAAGAGATGATGAATGAATAATTTACTAGTTGAATGTCTCCTGTATGTATGGTCTCGTGTCTAGAACCCTGCTCATAGAATCATAGTACCAAATTCTTTTGTGCATTGGATTTACAACTATGAGCATCTAGTGTTCCTAAATACAATAATAGATCACACCATTAGGACATTACAAAATAAATAAGAAATAATTTAAATAGAGTTAATGATGTTCCCACCCTTGAACGTAAGGCATAAAAAAGCAAGCGTAACTTCTATCTAGCGCCCTCCTAAAGAATTCATCCCCTTAGAAACCTTCATGTTGTCACCCTGGTGATTGAGATATTCAGGGCGATTGAACTTAATCTTGTCCCAGAGGCCGTAAGGACAAGGTAATTATGTATAGGTGCTTGAAATGATGAAACCAACATATCAAAATGTAATCAAAGTTCTAATCAGCCAACTATTTAATCATAGTTGAAGAAATACCTAATAAAGAAGTTGACAGAGTTTGTACTTGCCATCTCCTTATTCATCACCCCTAAGAAGATCATGATGATCAGGCCGCAATGTCTTAGCCAATATGCCTCATCCACAAAAAGGCAGCCCCCTGTTTTGTAACTTCTTGGGACATAGCTTGTTGTAATTTAACAATAATGTTAATATTGATAGTTAATTGAAGAAATTACTTCCATGAATCAAGGACTAATATTAATAGTTTCTATTTTATCAAAGACCTCCTTCACCTAAGGATTGTCATAAGTGCCATCTTTATTTTGCCTTGCCCTGTTTGCCCTCCTTTGTAGGGATACTTATTATTCTTCACCCTTTCCCTATTCACTTGACTTAATTCCTATGAAATCACATAACACTAAAGTTAATATTAAGTAGATACATGTAGATCTTATTAATTGCTACATGAGATGATAAATTCACTCCAATCATATGATTTGATAGTGGAATGAAGATCCACAGGAACTTCTGTCTCATAAGCCTTTTTAGGATTCTGCAAATACGCCTTCGTTAATGCATAATGGAATGTGTGTAGTGATTGCCCATCTTCTTGATGACAAATTCCCTAGAAGTTTTGTCTATATAATATACAGAATGCAAAGAAAATAATTCAAGTTAACATTTTTTATAAGTATATAGAAAGTAATTAGCAGTCATATATACCTTAACCTGATATTGTCTCAAATAACATCTGTATAGTCTCTCTGTACCCAATGCCAGTTAGTGTTGGTCTTTATCGCTAAGTGGTATAGCTAACAAAGTATGACGGCTCAAGAGATTGACCGTCGTTATTCCATGTCATGTGAAATTTTCTCCCTAAAGACTTTGCTTTGTTCACAAAAGTCAAGGTATAGTAGCCCCTCCTTATAATATCCAACACCCATTCTAACACCTATTCTGGGGCTACATTTCTGGGTTGCCTAGGGACAATATCAATATTAGGGGGAATACTAGTACTAGGAATACTATTAGAAATAGGGGCATTATCAGTGCTATAGGAAATAAAACTAGCCATTTTAACTGAAAAAAACTCATTCAATTAGCCACAGGAAACGAGCAATGGATTTTCTAGAAAAACACTATACACGACTAAGGTCAAAACCTACCTAGGCAAGAATAAGTGAAAAATAAGGAGAATGTGGAATGTATAAGATAAATCATACCTTAAAATAAGGAGAACAAAGCACGTAAAGGAATGCAACCTAGCTAAAGCTCTGAAATGAAAAAGTGAGTTAAGGCAATTGAAGCAACTTGCATGGATGTCGGACTGAAGTTCAAAGAAACGAATAGAGGATGTGGTTTTCTTGAAAGTGACTGTCGATGGTCATAAAAGTCAATTGGAGTTGTGTGGTTCCAAGGATGGTGGGTAAAGTTTAACCAAAGACAAGCATGTTAATTGTAATAAATTGGGAAAGTGAAGATGCATGAGATAGTGGGTGTTTTAAAAGACTTGACAAAACTCTCTCATGGTTATAAGTTTATAGCCGTTATGAAAGGTGACCTTTTTCTTACGGTTCTAAATTTACAATCTTAATGAACCTTTGAACGAATGTTCATGGTTGTGACATCATATTGTTAGGTTTTGTAAATGGTGATGGCGATTTCTTAATAACTATTAGATATTTGACATGGTATTCTAAAAATTGAAGGATAACCCGCAAAACCCTTATCCATCCACTTCTATTTCAAAGGAAAAGGGAAATGATGTCTAGAAAGAAGTAATAAAGAGAACTAAAAGAACTAATGGAAAAACAATTAATATTGCCATGATCAAGGGCAAAAGAGACAATTACACTTAATCTTGAGGTTAAAATTGGAAGACAAAATGAATGGCTAAGATATTCTCATGAAAAGTAAGAGCAATGATGAGATCAAAAAGTAATTTAACCCTCCTCTTATAAGGGTTAATTTTTGGTCAAAGAGGGGCAAAGAAGGATGAGGAAAATTGGTGAAGTCAACTAACATTGCAAGGAGACTTTGGTCAAACTTGGATACATGAACATATAAGCTTTAGTCAATAAGTCCACCTCCTCTAAGTATTAATTTTGCTCAAGACTCTCAAAAGGGAAGGAAGAGAATTTAAATTAAACCATAGACATTGACTAGTTAAAAAGCAAAGAAAGAAAAAGGGAAGAAAAGTCATTAAGTTTTGCAATTGGTTACAACTTAGAAGTTGGCTAAAAAGCAAAGCATCAAGAGAGAAATTGGTCAAACTATTTCTCCCTTCTTTGATTGTAAAGGATGGCCAAGTTAAGGAGAGGCTATGAAAGAGAGAGTTCAATTTAACCAAAACACTCTTTGGTTAATTTAACCAATCTACTTTTTCAAGACACCATGATAAGTTGACACATCACTTTTCTTATTTCTTTGCATGCATTTTCAGCCAAGAAAATTAAAGTGGTTGAAACATGAGGGAATTACCAATATTACACTCTCCCTTCACTTAAAAACTTGTCTAAAGAAAGAGAAAAAAAAGATAAAAAGGAAGGAACAAGAAAAAGGAAAGAGAAAGGAGAATTTGGAAGAACAAGAACAAAGGTAAGGCTTTTTGTCCCATTTTCACCTTGATAATCACCTCTTGAGCTCAAATTCTCCTCTTTAACATTGATCTCCTCTCTAAGAGCTTCAATCCTATGATTTATGCTTTTCAAGAGGAGGTATTTTGAGCTACCAAGAAGAGCCAAAGTTGGAGAATTAAAGAATAAGCTCTAGAAAGTGAAAGAGGTGAGTATAAGCTTTAATTTGAACCTAATATCTTGTTGATTGGTTGAGTATTGTAGAATTCTCCTTGCTGCCCTAGAATTCAGTCATATAGGATTTTTTTAGGTTTTCATAATTCTTTGATCATATAAATGATGGCATGTGATTTTTAATGAATCTATGAGACTAGTTTAGCGGTAACATTGTAAACTTGATGATTGTTGGATTGAGTGACTAGTTTTAGTCAGAACAGGGCATATAGGAGGAGTGAGATTTTGGTAAATTTGATGTCACCAATAGATTATACACAAAATTTTGTAGGAATAGCCTCTGGCTATGAATTCTGGATCATTGGAATGAAATACTGAAAATTGGAATTAAACACAATGCTGCTATTTTAGGTTTTCTGTAAGGCAGTTATAATATATCATGTTTTTGAATAATCAAATGTTATCCAATAAATGTGATATTTTCTAGAACAAAATTAGACATGTCAAGCTTTAATTTGATATATTATTTGTGCCATTTGGATCTGTACACTAAGAGTTATGAATTTTTGAAGTTAGACATTTGAAAATGGAATGATTTTATGGCAGGGTGGATTGAATTATGGTTCTAGAGTTCTGTACAAGTAATTGGCTAAATGAGATAATTTTTTTTCTAAAATTAGACTTAATAAGTGTCACATAAAACTTTGAAACACTGAAATTGGACATTTCTAGAAAAATATATAAATTTTCAAAGATTGGTGAAATTTTTCCAGTTTTTGAATAACTTGTGAAAATGAGATAGTTAGGGCGAGATGTAATAAGCTTAAACTTTAAGGAAAAGTTAGGCATTTTGGGCTAGTGCAAACACATTGAATTTTCATTTGGCTTAGTGCACTAACCCTAAGGATAACCAACTTAGGTGTCATGAGTTATCAAAGAATTGGAATATGTAATAACTCGTTCGTTTGTGAATTCCAATTTATAGGATTTGGTATTTTCCTAGGGCAACCAAAGGACTGAAAATTTAGTTTGAACATTGGAAAGACAAAGGCAATTAGGTAGTAACTTTTCTCTCACATACTATGCATGCTCTAATATGCATATTTTTACCATTATGAATACCTGTGTTGTGAACAAGAGATAGGCAGTAGGGCCTACTAGACAGTGGGTCCTTAGGTCACGAAACCTATTAAGCATTCATATGAGAAAGGCTGAGGCCCAGTAGAATACCCAGTGCTGTGGGAAGGGACCAGTATATCCTTGAATGAATTTGTTTGTTGCATAGAATATCTCTAAATGTTGAATGTGTTGTATGTTCTGATGGTTGAACTAGCATATTTTATGTATTCATTTTATATGAGTGATATCTATTACTATTGAGATTCTTTTAAATCTCACCCCTTTCCAATGACTAACCTATAGAAAAGGCAAGCTACTTGAAGGGCAAGAAGGTAGTCACGGATGGGTAAATAACAAGGCTGAAGGAACTTATGTTTTCGTTGGTTATCATATTGTGAGAATTTGTATATCTTATATGAATAACCATAGTAAAAATAGTACTAACAAGTAGTAGTAGATGTCATGGCTATAGCTCTGAATGATAGAACTGTAATGTGACAATTGAATCAGAATCGAGTAACTGTACGTTTGAACCCATTAGGTAACAAACACATTATAGGTTTCAGCAGAGAACACTTTGGTAAAAACTCTGATATTAACAAATGGAACTAAAACAGAGGGGTTATAATGAAATTGCAAACCAATAGGAGACCACATTAAAGATGCTTTGAATTTTTTTTCGAAAGCCTACTTAAGTACATGTTTGAATCCTATATTGAAGTTGGAACTTTAATTTTTTACAAAAGAATATTAGTCTCTAGTTTGCAATCATTATGTGATCAAACTCATCTGAACGCTTTAGAAATTAAGGTGCTACAAGTAGAGCCTCTATTTAAGGAGGAGGTAAAAGAGGAGGACGAGGGCGAGCATATAGAGGAGGAGGAGGGTAAATGGAAAGAGCTCTCTGACGTTTGACCATGATGAAGGAGAGAAGGATGAAGTTATAAAAATGTGCTCTTTAGAAAAGTACTAAAAGCAAAAGGAATAAATAAGTATAAATAAAGTTGAATACTTCACTCTAAAGTATTTAACTTAGGAAAACTGGTGCCTGGTGTCAAACTGGATGAGGTTTTGGAAAGGTGCCTTTCATATTTATTATTTACATGAAGGTTGTTTATTATGAAATGTCATTTTTGTTATTCATACTTTACAGTTAATAGATATAATCGTTATATTTGTGCTTTTTTTTATGTAAGGTTGAAAGATGAATCGTTTATAAGTGTTAAATGATTATTGTTTCGAAAGAACCGTCACATTTGTCACTAAATAAATGACAATTATTAACTATAATCGTTTTTTTTTGTGTTTTCGCGAATTTCACCTTGAAATATATAACGGTGCGCGTAATTAACTGTTACTTTTAAGCATTATATATCTTTGAGCCACCTCTGCCTCAACATACATGATATTTATTAGTTGTGACCATTATGTATGAAGTATTATAAATGCACAAATCTATAGTAGTGATTGGAGCTTTTAAGGATCTGGGTGAAGATGGGTATGATTTTTGCCAATATAGGAAGGGAATGTAAACTTGAAGGATATTAACAAGACATTAGTGATGCTCATACCTAAGGTTGATAGACATGAGAGTTTAAAACAAATGAGACATATTGCTTTATGTAATGTGTTATATAAGTATATAATAAAGATTTTTGGTTAAAAGCTTGAAGAATTGTTTAAAGATTGTTGTAGGACCTAATGAAGCGAGTTTTGTTCTTGGCTATTGTATTCAAAATAATATTATGGTGGCTTAGGAAGTGATTCATTTCTATGAGGAAAATGAGAGGATGAAAAGAGTTCTTTGCAATCATTCAATATCAAATTGAATTAGGGTTCCCTCCGATGTAAGAGTTTTGGTTCTCTCCTAGGGTTTTTCCTTATGAGAGTGTTGTTCCTCTCTTATCAAGAGAGCTTGGATTCTAGTGCCTCTCTCTGGTTACTGCTTGGGGGAAGGATGTTCAGTCTTATGCATGTGTTAAGGGTGTATGTGAGCATTGGTGTGCATCGCTCTCCAGATTCGATGGATCTCATTGCAAAGGAGAATGTTTTGAAGATTTTGGAGGGAGGGAGGAAATCAAATCACATTAAGGTGTTAGTGAAGAGATTAAGGATTGATGATGAGCATCTCATTTGTAAGTTGATGAAATTAGAGCATGATCTTAAGGGCCAAGGTAGCGATTAGTTAGGTGAAGATTGATATCTTGCAAATGTTATAGAACAAGCCTTGAAAATTTTAAGGATGCATAAACTAATGAATGTGATGAAGACTTTAGAGCGGAGCTAGCAAGGTTGTCAGACTCATGAGTTCAAGCAAAATTGTGACAATGACGTATACTTGTATCGTAAACTCGAATCATAAACTCATAATAGTTTACTTTTATCATTAAATAGGCACTCATTATGTATAATTAAAATAAATTCATCAACAAAATAATCAAAATATAAAAAAGTTAACAATTTCATTTAAATATATTTTAAATTAAATATAGAAATTAAATCCATTAACATTCATAATTTGATAAACTTAACAAAGAAATTTCTATAAAATTCATATTTAAAGCACTAAACATGATCGAATTGAAAAACATTAACATGATCTTAAGAATGAGTTATCACGGATTGTAAGCTAAAAATGTAAAACAGTAAACTCGGTGTATAAACTCATGAGTTTAATTGTGTTTATAGTTGGCACGAGGTTACCAGCAACTCAACACAACTTTGCAAGCTAGAAATGTAAAAAGGATAAACTCGGAGAGTCAACTTGTGAGTTTGAAAATAATGGTAGTAAGTATAATTAGAATATGGAAACACAATTATGGCTGATTGAAGGAGTATTTTCAATGAATGATATCTATCATATCAGAGGAAACTTATGAGCTTTGTTTAATCGATCTAAAGGTGGTGAACAATTAAAATATATGGCAAAGCAAAACCTTACTAACATTAAGACTAGTTGTAATACCTTACTTCCAATAACCTCAGATGAGTACAAAAGAGTAGTGAAATAAATTGTGAAATCAGGATTTAATCCCAAACTAAATAAACTTTAAAAACATTAATGAATCCCAACATTATCTCAGGAGATAAATCTAGGATTGAGTAGGTTTTTCATATGGAATAAAAATTTTTCAAACATTTTTCACAAATATTCACTATCTCATTTAGACTCATTGATACTTCCTTTCATTTTATCAGAGTATACGAGCGTGTCTCTGCTTCAATCTCACATTGTATTCAATCGTTAATGTTTCTCTAACGATTAGGAAGTGTTATGTAACTAAGTTATCTCTTTATTACATTACCATTCATATACCTGGCTACAAGTACTATCAGTTCAACTACTATACTATTGTCATAGTTACCGATTTATACAATATATACATGTCCAAAATATCCAAACAGACAACCAACAGAGAAAGTAAATCTTTCAGCTTCATCCTCTAGTTGTCCGTATTTACCTTCTTGCCCTTTGAGCTACCAGCCTGTACTGTAATTTGTTTATAGAAAAAGAGTGAGATTCAAAAGAATCTCAGTAGTAACAGGTAGTCAATCATATAGATATAAAATCACAGAGCATGTTACACAGTCATCATATAAAAGAATCATCACAACATCATTCGATTCAACATATATTTCTCATACCATCATAGTACTAGGTATATCACAAGGCTCCGAGTATTACCCGTGCAATAGGCCCCGGCATTCACTCGTGCATCACAAACAAATTCAATGGCCTGAGCGTCAACCCGTGCAATAGGCCCCGGGCGACAACCCCGCATAAACAAAGTGTTCCAGACAGTTCATGATGAAACTACACACATACAATGTATCTTATAATATATGAAAGACAAAGTTACTACCTGATAGCTTCTCTTGAGCAATATCCAATTGTTTCACTAAGCTCGGGCAGATCTTAAACTTTGAACAGTATTAGGTCCTATAAATGGAATTTACGGACGACAAGTTATTATTTCGTCCAATATTTGTATAATCCAAATACTCAAGTCGGTTGTCATTAAGGTTAGAATACTAACCCAAAATAAAATTAAAAAATGGTTCAACTATATCAAGTTGGTTAGTTTTACCCTTAAAGTTCATTACAATTACATAATACCATTGCATCCTTTACTTTCGCACATTTGAGTAAATCTGCCAGAATTTTCTTCAATCTTTGAAAATTCATAATTAATTCTACACAACTCCAAATGAGTTGGTTCCAGGTTTTTTTCAATCATATTCAAGTCCTAGTGTAAATAAAAATATTACAAGGCACTAATTATAACCACCCAATTCCAGAAAATTCGTCAAACCCAATCTGCCACAGATTCCATTCCAGAATCAACCTTAAACTTTGAAAAATCATATTTCTCAATCCACTGGTCCAATTTCGTCCTATTACCCATCAAATTGAACCTCAGGATGTCTACTTTCATCATGTAAAATTTCATAAGGTTTCGACAAGTTTTGGTTACTGAAAAACGCACCGCAACAAATCTGCTCCAGCAAAACAAGTCTAACAGCAGGGTCATCTAACTTTCAAAAATTCCATAATTTTGTATAATTATCCAAAAATTATAAGTACATGATTTTCCACATAATTTTTCATTTAGAACTCAATGGAATGATCAAAATCATCAAAATCATAAAGCTTCAGCCCCAAAACCCACTGGCAAGACAGAATCATTTTCAGCAAAATTACCAAAACAGAATTTTGTTGAACAACTTAGTCCAATATCATCATAAATCATCATTTAACCATAAATACATGATTAAACCATGATTAATCCTTTAAAATTCTTTTTAGACAAAAATGAACAGTACCCTAACCTTCATGAAGACTCATCCAAACAACAAACCAATCGGTTCAAAATGAAACTTACGCTTACCTCTATACGTTTCCACAATCGGTTCGGAAATCCGGCAGTACTTCGTCTGGTGAGATGGCACCAAATACCTCCAAATGAAAATCTGAAACCGTAGAAATGAAGCTTAGGATGAGTAGAAGAAGGTTTGTGAAGGAAATTTTAGGAGAAAACACTGATTCGGTAGTGTTTCGGTGGATTGAACTCAAGAACATTCACTATTCATGTTTTCTCTTTCCTCTAACTATTTCTCAACGTTTTTTCTGATTTCTTCCTATTTTTGCTGATGATAAATGAAATAATAGAGTTTAAAGAAAGTCATAAAGGTGTTCCAACATGTGTCATAATCTTATGGTGCCACATATTCGGTGATTTAGCCAAACGGTGACACGTGTCCTTTCTTTTAATCAAATGGGTCTTGAGCTGTCCTAATGGTCAGGGAAAATGAGAGTCTGATGATTTTTCCCCGGCTCCTGAGCTCGGTGTTCGGGAAAATTAGTCGGGTAACCAGACCAGAGTCCGGTGGATTTCCCCGGCTTGGGGCAACGTGGCACCCTCCGATGATGACAACTCAAAAGCTAAAGTAACTTTGTCAAAAAGAGGGAACAAGTGTCACGCTCTTATTCGGCCAACACATTAAAGTCAAAAGCACCTTTTCTCTTCTTCCTTAAGATGATGCCATGTGTCCCTTATATGGGACCCATCCCTATCTCTTCCCTCCACCTAACTGTCCACTTTATCAGGGAAAGGAAAGTCAGGGAATTTTCCCCGGGTTCACCTATGAGGTGTCCTCCTTCGTGGTCCCTACACAAAGTAAGATTATTTCATTTAATTATTACTTTATGACAACCAATAAAATCTTGCTAAGTGTCCTCTTTATCAAAATAACACCGTATACACAACACTGGCACCGGTGAATTTTCTTCCGACTAATTACATTTACAAGCAGTTCTTGTTATTCATATTTCAGTATGTTACACTAGTAAATTCTATTTCTATCTTTAATGCTTGATTTCCTGATTTTGCAAATGACAGTCATTAGGAGTAATGGATTTTGGTGGAGTAAAAGAGAAATAAGATGAGGAGTTATGCTATGTTTGATCTATCCTTAAAATCATCATGGTATGGTTCCTTGAAGATTATTTTCATGAGCTTGAGCTTGATTATCTATGCTGGATTTATTGTATTGAAATAACATATGGTGTGATAGATCCTCTTGTTTTGGATTTAATGAATAGGGTGAGAAAATAGGAGGTAGCTTGGGTTGTGACTCTAGTTTTGGTGATGGATTTCCTGAGCTTAAAAATGTTGCTAGTGTAAAGTTTTGCTCTTATGCTTGGGACGGAAGATTGTTTGAAACATATGAAGCAATTGTTTAGAGGATTAAAGATGATCTAAGATGGGTTCCATCAAGAGTAGGGGATTGCTATGCTATTCGAAGACATTTACAACATTTGCTGGTCAATAAGAATTATCTTTTGTCTTTTTGTAATAAATGTCTCTCTATAGATGAGGTTGTGTTGTTATAGCCTTATGAAATTCCATATTAAGCTGAAGGTTTGCAATAACTTTCAATGTTCTTCTTTCCCTCTTGGTAAAAGAGGGTTGTTAAAAGTTAAAACTACTAAGAAACATTAGCACATAGAGGGTTGGGCTCAGTTTTTCAGTAACTTATAGAACAACCACCCCTTACCGCCTTTTCATGCATCATAAGGTAGAGCTATATAATCATATCTTCAAGGAGATGTGCGGAACTACTTTGATATGGTTTTTCATGTCTTTTGATGTGTGAGTGACTTTATTTGTAGTTTGGTGGTTTTTTGTTGATAATCTATTTGATTGGGGTTTGTAATCTTTTTTCTTTGATTGAATGAATACTTCTTCTAGCAAAAAAAAGGATTTCTTTGATTGAATGAATACTTCTTCTAGCAAAAAAAAAAGGATTTCTTTGATTGAATGAATACTTTTAAAGGAGTTTAGAAGATTAATTATGTGATGCATTTCTTCAATTTCTATTTAGATTTTGTGGAACGGGTCTAAAACTAAGGAATTTCTTCCATCTAGAGGCATTAGATGGGGGTCCATCATCTCCCTATATTTTTGCATTTGTCAAACCCTATAGAATTTCGACATTTATTAAAGTACCGATGCACAATTTAGTGGGCATATAGAAATAGCATATAAAATTATTGATTATATTACAAGAATTCCCCACAGGGTTTTTACAAAGTCAAATACAAAGCCCAAAAGTACATAGAAAGTATAAAGATAACCAACAAAATTCTTTATTCGACTCGGATCTTTCAGTTGCTGATGTTTGTCTATTTGGCTTTAGAGCTGTTACCTCTCATTGAATAAATTATAATTATTAGAAAGGAGTAAGATTTGAGCAAATCTCAATAGTAACAAGCAACCAATTATATAAAATATGAAAGGCAAATATGCAATGCAGCATATAAGATGCAACAATTAATAATGTTGTGCACATGTCTGTCAAACAACATTCAGGATCAAATGACAATTTTGTCCGGATCAAAAATGGTCGTTTGTCCCTACTTTCCAATCAATGATCACAATGTTCTTCGCTTTTCATTCAAGTACAAATGACTATTTGTCCCTTATTGACCTTGTTGCATGCTCAATTCAGGATCGTATGCTTTTATAACCCCTACTTGCTATAATATTCCGGTACAAATGTTGTTCTGCCTGTACTTGCCACTGGCCTACCTAGATTGGGTACCTGTCGGCCTTAGAGGTACTTGTGTTTTTCTCTCAGGGTGGCACTTGTGCTTTTCTCACACCCAGCTCTAGGAATTACTGCTATTCACATGTCATTACACAGAACATGGCAAACAATGCATATTAACCGTCACATAGAATATGAGAAATAGAGTTAATACCTTAACACATTTCCTTGTCTAACTAGTGTCAATCCTTACTTTTTTGGTTTGGCTTGGCAAATATCAAACCCTAAAATTTTCAAATTGATCACAAATGAGTTATTACTTATTCATACCTCATTCTAAAATTTATAGGTTAGTTATCTTTACTCAAAATAGTGTAATTACCAAAATTCTCCTAGAGAATCCAGTCTAATTTCTGTTATTTCTGGTATATTTGTACTTTTTCAAAATTTATGACCCAAATTATTCCTATACAATTTCCCGTGTAGAATCCATTTTTGACGTCAGTTTTGATAAATTCGTACTCAAATGACCAGATTACCCTTGACATCAATGAAATTAAGGTTTTAGGGGTAAAATTATCATTTCACACTCTAAAGCCTCCATACTCCATAATTCACATGTTCCCTACACAATTGTCATTCTAAACGCAATAGAAACATAAAAAAATAAAAAATTCTAGCTCTAACCTTATCAACTCCTACTGGCTGAAATCTAGGAAATTTTGGAAAATATGAAAGTTTCATGATTTCATTTGATTAACCACCTCCATTTCACTTATAATTTCATCTTTAACCCCTTAAATACCATTTGAACATAATTAGTGTTAATTTGGACAGTAACTCCCCTTAGGGTTTGAGCATTCAAAATCACAAAATCCAACTAATACAAGCTAATAATCAACCACAAACCACCAAGAACAAGTGTAAATCATCAAGAAATAACAAGTTCTTAAGCTTACCTTGATTCTTACCAACTTTCTCTCTCTAGCTATGCAACTTCTGTAATATCCCAAATTTTGGGACAAGAGGCTTGAGATTAAGCCTAGATTAAGAGGACTGCTAGATCCCAGTTTAGCAATTGCCCTAGTGAGGCAAGTTATTATTTCCCAAAATTCCTTTATATCTTTGGATATTAAAGGGAATATCATGGTAAGCTAAAGAGCTTGGGGGGAAAGTAATGTATGGGAAAAATGGTCATTTGACCCATGAATGGATAACAACCATTATTTCCCATTATTGATACCCAAACTAGTTAAATGAAGAGGGAAATAAAGAAAAGGGACAAGAAATTGTTTATTGTGATAAATCATTAAAGGTGAGGGCAAAATGGTAATTCTTTCATAAGATGAGAAATGAGGATTTTTCCCTAATACTCTCAATGATTTGAGTTGAATGAGAATTAAAATGAGGGAAATGACTACTTGATAAATAATGAGCCTATGTTGGTAAATTATTATCAAGCAAAGTCAAAGAGCCACAAGCATAAGGCTTTGGTAGACTACTTAAGGTGGTATAATGAGATAGTTTGAGAGTAAATTATACTCTCTTATTTCTCATTAATATTAGTGGAATGATGAAGGAAAAGATAAATGAAACTTATTATACAAGTAATGAGATAGTTGGACCAATTAGTGGTAAGCCACTTGGATAATTTTAATTAATCATCATTTCCTTCATCCTCTTTCCTCATTCTCATACAGAAATAAAAGAAGAAAGGGAAAGAGAAATCAGACAGAACGAGAAAGAGAAAGAACAAGAGAAAATGGAGAGAACGGATGAGAGAGAGAAGAGAGAGAAATCTTGTGATCGTCAAAACTCTACCGAAATAGCGTCTTCTCTCAAAGTGCTTAGTACAAACATTCTTCCACTCATCACAAGCTTCATTTATGTGGTTTTGGATTCTCATTTAGAGGTGGTTGGTTTTGTCTCGCTGGCTAGAGTGTCGCCAAAATTCCGAACCGAATTCAGAAACTTGTAGAGGTAAGCATAAGCTTCCTTTCTAGCATTTTGGTTTATTGTATAGATGAGTATTATAGGAGTTGGGTACTATTCATATCTTATTCAAGCAGTATTTTGGAGGCTAAAATGATGTCCAATGGTTGTCTAAATGGCTAATCATGTAATTAGAAGTAGAAAGGAGGGTATTAAGTTAAAGAAAGGGAGAAACCAACACAACTCTTCTGAGAACTCTAAATTGGCTGCCTTAGGTGTGGCATAAGCTAAGAGTTGGAATTTCATCAATTTGATGATTCTATTGAGTTCAAAAGGGCAAATTGTGTAGGGTTAATGTTGAAGTGAAGGTGAGAAAAGGCCTAGAGGGTGAAATGACCAAATTACCCTTAAAGCTCTAAGTAAGGGCTGTCAAGGGTATTTCTATCATTTGGGCTTGAATTTGACTAATCTGAAGTCATATAAATGGATTCTACATGCGAAATTGTGTAGGATTGGCCTAGGTCATAATTTCTGATGAAGTACAGTTAGGCCGGGTCTCTGGGGGTATTTTGGTACTTTAGCATAATTGGGCTAAGTTATCAAATAAGAGGATTCTAGAATGATACATAGATGAGTAGTGACTCATTTATTGTATACTTACAATTTAGGACTAGACGGATGGTGTCTGAGCCAGAGCAAAGACGAAGGATTGAGGATGGACACGAAGTCCGAGAGGTAGTGAACTTACCTTACCTGTATGTAGTTGATATGTATGTCTTGCATTGATTATGTAACTGCTTTACCTATTTGTGTTTGAGCATACTTGATTGATTGAAGCTATGTTATATTTGTGCAATAGCCATATGTATGTCATAACATTGAGCACACAATATGTCATTATGTTGGCATGAAATAAAGTAGGCAAGCATGTCATGTATTCATATATATCTTGCATACATAGTGGTAATCTTTGATACTGAGATTATCTCAAATCTCACTCCTCCTAAACAACCATTTAGACAGGTTGAAGAATGCGTAGAGATATGCGCGGAGGAGATATGGAAGTGAATAGAAGGTCATAGTGTACGGCACTACCTTGTATTTGATTTGGTAGTTTTATGTAAAGTTATCCATTTGATGTATATAATCGCATGTATGAATGTGGAATAAGCAGAGAATCGCTCTAGTCTAAGTGGTGAATGGCTTTTAGTTTATTTAAAGTAAAACGCTCGCATACACTAATTTAATGGAACTAAGTGTCGGTGAGGTATTGGAAATAAGGTGTCACAACTTTCCTCTCTCTTCCCCTTTATTTTCTTCTTCTTAACATGATTCCAAGAAGGATATATGAGTTAGGGAGAGTTTACATGTGATTGGTGACAAGAACACTTGAATTTTACTACTACTTACCTTGATTTTGCTTCTTAAACACTTGCTCTTTCTCTCTTGTTCTTGTTCTTCAAGACACTTCCTCTTTCTCTTGCTTCTTGTGTTTGATGAAAATGAAAGAAGAAATGGGCAGAAATATTGCCCTAAAATATCATGTCCACCTTCTTTAGTTTATCATTTTTTTATTACAAAGTTTTAAACATTTGGCAATTTTTATGCAATCTTTTTTATATGCCTTTCTTATTCTTCCACATGCCCATAAATGTGGAAAATTATTGTTCCTTCTTGCTTCTCCCTTTATGACTAACTTTCCCTTAATATTTAAGGGAAATTATTAGATTTTTATTTTATTTTTCCAAATGACCTTTTTGCCCTTACATTTTCTTGAATTTTTAAAACAATTGCCATTCTTTTCTTCTCCTTTCTACTTGGATGAATTTTTGTAATATTTTGGCCCAAAAATTGTGCTCTTTTATAATTAATTTTAGGCCACAATGTTAGGCTCTTGTCAAGGAAAAAATTGAGATTTAGGTCTTTCTTGGTTAAAAATTTCATATAATTACTATTTCCAATATTTGGCTACTTTAAGTGCACTAAAATTTACCATTTTTCCCCTTGAATATATTAAATGTACAAGGAATTTTGGTGATTAAATTTGGGATATTATAGCATTAGCTAGAGAAATTATCGCATATTATACGAGATGAATGGATGAAAGGTGTAATATCCTATTTTTCAAGACTTAAAGATTCAATTGTAATCTATAGTACAAAAAAGATATATTATGAAATTTGAGAGAGGTTCTATGTTTTAAATTTTACATATTACTGTACAAAAATTTTAAATGACCATGTGTTGAAATACTTTAATAATATAACATATTTTAAATATATGTGTATATGTGTTGAAATGTATATGTATATATCTTATTGTTGGAATAAGTAATATAACAGAAAAATGCTTTTAGTAGTCTGATTATTATTACTACTTTAACTAGTTTATTTTTATATAAAAAAAGTATTATTATAATAAGAGAAAACCCTGAAACCTTGCATTTATATATACCTTTTTCCCTTCACTCCTCTTAACTACCGCATAGCCTCCCCAATCCTATCAATGAGGTATCTTGCTTCTTATCTCATTTCTTAATCTGGTTCAGTGTTTTCTCCCTATGCATATGGTCTTGTCACAATATTTACTTCTTATCTTTCCTTCTTCTTTCTCTATTATCTCCTTTTATATGTCTTGTCATATTTATGCTTCATTTCTCCATTATTTTACTCTTTGTGTGTGAAGTATAAATTTTTTTAGTATTTTTTTGTCACCCCATTTTTCTTTCCTGCAAAAGTGAACGTATGTAAGCGTTACATGCATATTCTAAATCATTACATGACTTTACTACCTCTTATAATTCCATTAGTCCTTTTGTGTATGGATGTATGTTAAATTCTTCCTTTATGACCCATCATCCTTTCTTGTTGTTTGCAGTGTTCTTATATGAATGTTGCAACTTGTTTTGATGATACTTTGTGATGATTTTTCATTTTTAATAGATTTGAGATATATTTTGATATATTTGGAAAGTCATCAATGCTAAATTAAAGGAATTTCCTTGAGATTTTATGAGATATCAAATTGGGTGCATCATTTGTGGGATTTCAATTAAAATAGAAGTTTTTAAACTTAGGAAAGAATCAATAATAAATAATAATGGTAAGTTTTCTCAAATAATAAAAAAAGATTCAGATTTATTATCATCATTATTATTTCCTTTTTCTTTTCATTGATAGGAATGTCACTATTTTTGGAAGTTTTGGGAAGAGGCAATATTTGCCTATATATATGTGAGGCGTAGAGATAAGACGGTGTGTTTTATTTTCTTGGTTGGTGATGACAACACAAGAGGTTCGAATTTTAATGGAGGAAAATTAAAGTTTAGAGATGTAGAAGATTTATAGCATGGATGAAAATTTGGCATTGATTTTTTATTTCTCTTTTCATTTCTCTTCTTTCTTTTATCTTTTATTGTGTCTTTGGTTAGCTATTATCTTGTTCATGGAAATATTCAATTTATGTAGCTAAACATTTGTTTTGGATTATTTAGTTTGATTATGGATTAGTTGATAATGATTTTTTCTTTTAATTGCTATAATGTTATGTTTGTTGATTCGATTGTGAGCTTAATTGTTCTAAAAAATGAGAAATTTGATTGGAACTTTATTTGGTATTCTAAAGGAGCCTAAACATAGGAAATTTTGAATAGACCTTCAATTGAATCATGTAGGATTAAGTTTTTAGACTTAATTTGCTAGTAGGATAGACATATACCTACCGGCCCTACATATTCTTTTCAGACTTGTGCTTAAATTAATCCAAGTAAGTACTAATTGCCTAAAACATTAGGGATTAATATAATTGGAATGCCTTTTAGTGGATCAAAAGACATTCTTAGGTAATTAAGAGTCCTATACATAAATATAATTTTAAATTCAAGTAAGGGGAGAAATTAGATGTTGAGAAGTAATCAAAGCAATCACAATCCAAATCACCACATAAGATCTAGAATCATCCTTATCCTTAGCCTTAATTAGATTTGATTTTCTTATTTTTTTAACTAGCTTTTATTCCTATATTTGCTTTAAAATGTGGTCACTTAACTTAAACAAAAGTGTAAAATCATTGCTCAATTGAATTCTTAGTACCAATTCCTCATAGAAACGACATTTTTCTCACCACTGTATTACTTGATATATCCATACACTTGCGAAGTTTTAGGCTATAATTTTTTCCCTTGTCACTTTGATTTTTATCAACAATCTCGATGAGCATGTGAATCCTTTGCTATGTTTACGTGAAGTTCTGAGAAAGGAAAATTTGTTTTCAAATATGGAAAAGTGTGACTTTTGCATGGATAAAACTATTTTCTTAGTTATTTACTTGTCAAGATAAGCTAAACAAAAGACATGAAATGTGGCTGAAATTTATTGAGACATTTCCTTATTATGTCATCAAATATAAGAAAGGTAAAGAGAATGTTGTTGTTAAAGCATTGTCAAAAAGATATAATGTTCTTTCTTCTCTAAATACTATATTACTTGGATTTGAATATATCAAGAAATTATATACAAGTGCTATTGTTTTTGCTGAAGTGTTTCTTGCCTGTGAAATTGGGTGTTATGTATCCAAAGCCAACAAAGAAAGAATGTGTGTTCTTTTTGAACTTAGGGATTTGGTAAATATGAGGGAAAAAATTTCCATCTCAAAGAAAATCAAAATTAGCTCAAAGAGGAGATGGTCTATTTCAAGTGCTTGAAAGAATAAATGATAATGTTTACAAGATTAATCTACTTGTGAGTATAATATCAATACTACTTTTAATGTTGTTGATTTATCTCCATTTGATGTGGGTGAATATTCAAGGATGAATCCTTTTGAGGAGAGAGAGAATGATGCAAATCAGCAAATTGTCTCTTCATATTCAACTAATGACTCTTCAACTTCAAATGAACCTTTACAAATTCCAAGTGGATCATTCATAAGAACTCAAGCTAAAAGAATTAAGGAATTGTTAAATGGTCTTTTTTTTGAACGACAAACAAGGCACTACTTTCATTATGGTAAGTAAGCAAACGTACAACCTAAGTTCATAATTCCAAAAGCAAACAAGTGACATAACAAAAATCAAGTGCAAAACTAAGAATGAAAAACTACCAACAAAAAGCACAAAATGCAAAGATAAGCTAGCTCCCCTTAATAAGTCTGCATTGCTTACAACTGGAGAGGATGATTTTGAACCCACAACATTTCAGCCCCTTAAGGCCTCATTTTTAGCCAGCCAAGAGGAAAGAAGAGATAGAGAGAGCTTGAAGAAAATAGGAACAAGAAGATATCTCAAGGAATCAAGAAGGTAAAACTAGGTAAGTTGTAGTTGAAATTGCTTGTTTTTGCCTTTAATCTCTTAAAAACCTTCTCTAATCCTCATATTCTTCTTGAAATCATGTAAAGTAAGAATAAAATCAAAGGAAAAGAGGAGGAGGTGTGCATGGCTAGAGAGATAAAATCAAGAGGAATCAAGGTAAGCTTGAATACTTGTCTTATCTTGATATTTTATGATGGTTGTTAGTGGTTTTGGTTGGTTATTGGCTTGATTTGTCTTGAATTTGTGATTTGAGATGTATGAACCCTAAAGGGAGGTGCTACCCAAACTTTGATTAATCATGCTCAAGAGGTGTATAAGTGATTAAACAAGTGATTAGAAATGGGAAGAAGGTATTTAGTGGAATGAAATCATAAAATTCCAAAATTTCCAAGGTTTTGTAATGTTTCGGCCATACCAAGTTTGATGTGTTTGGGCTAGAATTTGATGATTCCATTATGTTTAGAATGAAAAATTATGTAGGAAATATGTGAAAAACAGAGTGTGGAGGCTTTAGGATGTGAAATGACAATTTTACTCTTAAAACTCTAGTTTTGTGGCTGTCAAATGCATTTTAAAAATAGTGTGATTTTGCCAAAATTGAGGTAAAAAATGGATTCTACACACTGTAATACCCCAATTTTTTTCACCACTATTTCTTATATATATATTTATGATATTTAGTAGAATAAAATGGTGAATTGTGGTGCATATAAATTTATAGAAATTTTCCAATCGCCGGTTACACATAATTCGGCCAAGTAGGGATACAAAGAGGCAATTAATATTCACTTAAAGGCGTAATATTGTAACCAAAATTTGAGCATAAAATGACACAAAAAATGGCTTCATACAAGTGTCAAAAATTAGGCCAAACCAAAGGAAAAGAGTAAGAAATGATTTATTTAGATAAATCATAAAATGTAATGGCAAAATGGTAATTTTTCCATAAAACAATAAATTATTATTTTTCCTTAATATTCCTAATAATTTTAGCCAAATGGGAATTTAAAAAGGAAAAATGGAAACTTGGTAATTAATAAGTCTATTTTGGTGAATTATTATTAAGGAATGTTAAAGGGTTAAAAGTCCAAAGTCCAAAGGTCAACAATTTGCAAGATGACATCGGGATAATTCAAGACTAATATATACTCTCTCTTCTCATGCATTTTCAGTGGATTGAAGAAGGAAAAGGGAAGGGAATTATATTTTGTGGAATTATACAAAAATCCACATATTTGGACTAATTGAAAATTTCCACTTGTAAAGCAACTTTAGCAATTGCTTTAAGTCATCATCCCTTCATCTTTCTCTATTCATGCTCGTGAAAAACCTGAACTAAAAGAGAGGGGGGGCTGGACGAAGGGAGCAATATCATAGAAAATTCAACAAAGTCAAGGCAAAAATCCAAGATAAGTGATAAATCCTAAGTACTTTTACCTTCTAAATCATATAGAAACTTCTCCTAACCTCTTCTCCTCCTTAAAAACCATGATTAGCAAGCTTAATCAAGAGTGTAGAGAGGGAGAATAGAAAAATTGAGGAGAGAGAAGCAACAAGAGTCAAGAGGTAAACTTCAAAGCTTGCTTCTCCTTCCTTAGTTGATGTTGTTACTGTTGTTTTTGGCTTGGATTTGGTTGTTTTTGTAGAAAATTATGTAGTTATGCAAGTGCTCATGATTTTTGGATGGTTGTATATGAATTTAGGAATTTATGAAGTGGATGTGTGCATGTTGTTAATCTGCCCTGTCTGGAACAATGTAGTTTTACGTGGTGTTTCACGATATAAACTTTGTCCAAAAATTCTGAAACTTTCTAGAATTAAATTAGAGACATATAGCTTTAATGTTATAGGTATTTTGTAATTTTTGGACAAGTACATTAGGAGATATGAATTGTTGAAGTTGTGCCTTGTTTTCTGGAAAGAAATCTGGAACAGTGATGTCTGGTGAAATTCTGGGAATTTTTTGGTTATGGTGGCCAAAATTGGGTATTCTTATGTGAAATTATATTTAAATAGCTTTACATATGATTTGAAACCACTCAATTTGGAGTTTCTTAGAATTAATGGTGAATTTGTGAAGTTAAGCATGAAGCTAGTAGATTTGAGAACAAGGGTGGAAATAACCAATTTGGGATGGTTGTGCCTCCTTGACTTTGCTTTTAGCTTAGTATACTAACTTTCATAACAACCAACTTGACTAATTGTATTATGTAAGTATTGGATGGAATAATAACATATCATCCGTAAATTCTAATTATAGGACTTAATAGCGATTCAAAGATTGAGACTTGTCCGAACTCAGACAAACGGGAGGAAATTACTAAAGGAAAGCAGCCAGGTAGTAACTTGTCTTTCATACATTTATAATATACACTGTATATTGTGTGAAATCATCATGAAGTCTAGCACAATTTGATTATGTGGAGTGGTCGCCCAGGGCCTTTCTGTGCGGGTGGATGCTCGGGCCAATAACATTCTATAATGCATGAGTGGGTGCCTGGGGCCTTTTTGCGCGGGTATGTAACTTGCCTAGTGCTAGGGTAGTTTATGAACTGCATGTGATGCACTGAATGTTGTTGTAATAATTCTGTTGAATGATGACTATGTAGCATGCTTTGTAATGTTATATATGTATGATTGGCACTACATTACTACTGAGATTCTTTTGAATCTCACTTTTTTTCATAAACCCATCTACAGTATAAGGAGAGAGTTCAATGGGCAAGAAGAAGGTAAATGCAGACGGCTAGAGGCTTGAGCACTGAAGACTTTAGTTTTGTTAGTTGTCTGTTTCAATAACTTTGGATATTTTGGATATGTATATACTATAATAAGCTTGTAACTCTAGCATGTTACAATAGTTAAACTGGTAATGCCAGTAGATTAGTAAAAGAACGGTTTAGTTATATTACGCTTTCGATCATTAATGAAACATAATTAAGGTATGGAATATGAGGACTAAGCAGAGAATCACTTGCAAACTCTGATAAAATGAAAAGAAAAGCGCGGTGAGACTTAGTGAGATAGTGAATATTTGTGAAAATGGTTTGAGAAAATTTTACTACCCTCGAAAATCCTTTCCAATCCAAGGTTCAAGTCCTGAGATAGGTTTGGAATTTACGAATGGTTTTCGGTATTTCTTAATATGGGACTTAATCCTGGTTTCACGAATGATTTCACTACTCTTTTGTACTCATTTGAGGCTATGGGAAATGAGGTATCACATACACAAAATTGTGTAGGAATAGCCTGTGTCATAATTTTTTGGAAAAGTGAAATTATACTGGGTATAAAGGGAATTAGACTAGATTCCCTAAAAGCATTTTGGTAATTATTCATCTTGGGTAGAGATAACCAACTATATGAGATTTGGAATGAAGCATGAATGAGTAATAACTCATTTATTATGAATTTAGAATTTTAGAATTTGATATTTGCCCAAGCTGGACAAAGAGTTAAAGGACCGGTATTTGCTAGGCTTTAGAAAGAATTCCAGGTAGTAACTTTATCTTTCATACATTATATGATTGTTTATATTCATTGTATTGCCATGTTTTATGTGGTGAAATATATATTGCAGTAATTCCTTTGTGGTGTAAGTTAAGTACAAGTACTGCTAGGCCAGTTTGGACTTAGTCTAGGTAGGCAAGTATGATTAATATAATTCCTTGCTGTGGTGTGGGAAAAGCACAAGTATCACCCTATGGGAAAAGCACAATTACCATGAGGCCAGTAGGACTCAGTTGAGGTAGTATGACAAGCACAATTACGTGCCACACAGTAAGCACAATTACCCTATTGTGATCACTGTGTGGCACGTAAGGAAAAAACGATCATTTTGATCCAGACAAAATCATTGTTTTGATCCTGAACATTGATTAACATACATGTACATATCATTAGTATCTGCTGCATTGCATGTTTATGTCTCACATTTTATATAATTGATAGCATGTTACTATTGAGATTCATTTGAATCTTACTTTTTCCATAAATAAAATTAATTCAGTTAAAGGAAGTGGCTCGAAGGGCAAAGTGGTAGATACCGGCAACTAAGGGTTTCGGTACTGATCAAGACTTTAGTGTTGGTTATCTTCCTATCTTTTAATGTTTTTTAGGATTTGTAATTATTATGTACAAACCTTGTAGGGATCTCCTGTAATGTAATCAAGTACTTTATATCAGTATGTTTATGCTATTTCTGTATTCCTACTAAACTATAAGTTGATACTCTGTTAATGTCAAAATATTGAGGGGTTTGACATTAATTAGAAACTCTATATTAATCAATGGTCGTGATGGTATCATTCTAAGGGAAATCATATCATCATTAAACCTCATTCCATTCATTCTTGGTCTTAAATATAAGACATAATTTTTATATTTGTCAATCTTTTCCTAACTTACCCTATTGATGCTCCCTTAACAATAATCAAGGAGGAGAGGGAATGAGGGAATTAAAGAATATGACTATGGTGTTTTAGAAAATACATGTTATATTAACTAATTTAACTAAAAACATATCATATTAACTAATTTAACTAACTTTTTTAATCTAATCAAATTAGGCAAGTATGTCTTATATTAAGTACTAGAGGAGTAGGACTTAGCAGTATATTAATTTAATTAATAATTGATAATCACCCACAATTGTTTCACTTTTATCTAATATATTTTGGCACTCAACTATTTAATTACTTTGAAAATCAACCTCCTCATAAGAACAACCTAGGGGCAACACTGCTATTTTGCATTATTAGATCTTAGCTTTTAAGAACTCTTACAATGAGGTTATCAAAATGGCACCACTATTAAGGAGGTGGTTGACAAGGTTTTTAGATAGTTGAATGTTTGCCCCCTTAAACTTGAACTATGTTTTTAGTTGTTGTGTTTTCATTTAGTTGCTGGTGTTGCTGGAAATTTCACTTTTGTTATGTGCAACTTGAACATATCTTATTCCATGTAATATCCCGAATTTTGGGCCTAGAGACTTAAGGATAAGTCTATATCAAGCAGATGACTAAGCCTAATTTGGGAAGATTCCCAAGAATGCCGAGAGATAGAAAGACTCTCGAGGACTATGTATCCAGCCCTACCAGGCAGAGGGCTCAGTATGTGTGGGTAGTAGGATTAAAGTGTCAATGTAGATGTGCACATGACACATATACGGTGCTATTGGGTTGGTAGAAAGACACCACCTAGCTATATCATGAGGTAAGGAACTAATTAGTTGAGCGAAATAGGCTGGTGTAACACTTTATTTCCAATAGACTTAGATAAGTGTAAAAGAGTAGTGAAATAAATTGTGAAACCAGGATTCGGTCCTAGATTACTCAAACTTTCAAAAACATTCACAAAATCTCAATCTCACCTCAGGAGTTGAACCTGGGGTTGAGAGAGTTTTCAGAGGATAAAAAAAATTCAAACATTTTTCACAAAGTTCACTGCCTCCCTATGTCTCATCGATACTCAATTCTATTTTATCAGAGTGTGCGAGTGTGTGTATGCTTGAGTCTTACATTGCATTCATTAGTTAATGTTTTTTTTATCGATCGGAAGCGTTATCTAGCTAAGATATCCTTTTGTTATGTTACCATTCATTTTCTAGACTATTGGTTCTATCACTGTATTATCGTTAGGTTTACATAGTTATATACATCGTATACATATCCAAAAATAGACAATCAATAGGAAAAATAAATCTTGCAACTTCATCCTCTAGCTTTTCGTGTTTACCTTGCCCTTTGAGCTACTAGCCTGTATTGTAAATTTGTTTATAAAAAAAAAGGTGAGATTCAAAAGAATATCAATAGTAACAGGTAGTCAACCATATAAATACAAAATCATAGAGTATGCCACACAGTCATCATATATTAGAATTATCATAACAACATTCAACACATCAACATAGAGCTAGGCATATCACAAGGCCCCGAGTGTTACCTGTGCTATAGGCCCCAGGAATCTACTCGTGCATCCTAGAACATTATAATGGCTTGAGCGTCCACCCACACAATAGGCCCCGGGCGACCACCCCGCACAATCAGAATGTGTCAGACAAATTTATGATGAAACCACAAACATGTAGTGTATCTTATAACATATGAAAGATAAAGTTACTACCTGGTTGCTTTCCTTATGAAATATCCAACTGTCTTACTGGGCTCAGGCAGGTCCTAGATTCCGGATAGCTATTAGGTCCTATAAGAGAAATTTACGGACGGTAGGTTATTATTTCGTCCAATACTTATATAATCCAAATAGTCATGTTAGTTGTCATTAAAGTTAACATACTAAGCCAAAAGCAAAGTCAAAGTGGTCCAACTATCCCAAGTTGGTTAGCTTCACCCTTAAAGTTCAATATAATTACATGGTGCCATTACATTTTCTTAATTTCACACCTTTATTCAAATCTGCTGGAATTTTCTTCAATTTTTGAAAATTCATAACTAATTGTAAAGATGTCCAATTGTACCCATTCTAAAGGCTATGTGAACCTAATTAGTCTATTTTTAGGAAAAATATAACCATTACACTTTTGGATGCACACCAATACAATATTTCACTTTATTGAACACTACTTCTGAATTTTCCATTTTCACATGGCCAAATTTTAAAAATATAGAACTTCCAGCATACACATCTAAATGACACAAATGATATATCAAATTAAATATTGACATGTCTACTTTTAGACTAGAAATTTTCATAATTTTTGGACACATTTGCCCATTTAAAAATGACATAAAACCAGACTGCCACATATTTTATTCCAGAATCAACATCAAAATTTGAAAAATCATATCTCTTAATCCACTGGTCCAATTGTGTCATATTACCTATCCAATTAAAGGCCAAGGTTTTTAATTTCATCATGTAAAATTTCATAAAGTTTGGACTAGATTTGGCTACTGAAAAATACGTCACAACAACTCTGCTCCAAAAAAATGAATATGGCAGCAGGGTTATCCAACTTCCAAAAATTCTAGAATTATGTATAATTATCCAAAAATTATAACCACATGTTTTTTCACATAATTTTCCATTATAAACACAATGGTAATGTCAAAATAATCAAAATCACAAAGTTTCAACCCCTTGTAGAATTGACCGAACAAAACCCATTTTCAGCAAAATCACCAAAACAGAATTTTGTCCAATAACTTGACCCAATATCATCCTAAATCATCATTTAACCATAAACACATGATTAAACTAAGATTAAACTTTAAAAGTACCACCTGGCCGAAAATGAATAGTACCCCAACCCTCATAAAAACTCAACCAAACAACAAACCAATCGATTCAAAATGAAGCCTACATTTACCTCTACGTGTTTCTGCAACCAATTTGAAAATTCGGCAGTACTTTATCTGAAGATACAGCACCAAACACCTCCAAACGAAATTCTGAGACCATAAAAATGAAGCTTGTGATGAGTAAAAGGTTTGTGAAGGGTATTTTGGGAGGAAACGCCGATTCGACAGTGTTTCGGTGGATTGAAGTTCTTAGAAATTACTATTTATCTTCATCTCTCCTCTAACCATTTTTGTGATATTTAATCTGATTTTCCTCTTATTTTAGGCCATTTGGGTGAAATATATGGCCAAGAAAGGGTCTTGGAAAAGTTATGCAACGTGTCGTGATGTTATGGTGCCATTGTACTTTGATCTAGTCATTTGATGACATGTGTCACTTGCTTTAATAAAATGGGTCTTGTACTATCCCAAAGTTTGGGACAAGAGGTTTGAGATTAAACCTATATTAAGTTGACTGCTAGACCCCAGTGTAGTAAATGTCCTAGTGGGGCATGGTTGTATTTCCTAAAATTCCTTTATATCCTTGGGATATTAAAGGGAATATTATGATGAATTTAAAGAGATTGGAGAATAACAAAACAATGCAATTAGAAGTCACACACAAAGTAGTGTTGCTATCGGTGAATTTTCTTGTGTGGTAGTTATGTTTTGTGACATCTTTCAAAGGGCAAATGATATCCAAAAATTATGAAAATTTCCAGAATGAAAGTAGACTTATCAAGATTTAATTGGATAGGTCATATGAGTTATTTGGAGTTGTACACAAAGAGATATGTATTTTTAAATTTAGCCCAGTGAAACTGGCTATTCTCAGTGGCAGCGCCAAAAAATAATAATTCTGGGAAGTGAGTTTCCAATTGGCTAAATTTTATATTTTTCCTTAAAACTAGACTCAATAAGTGTCTTATAACCTTTAGAATAACCCCAATTTTATATCTATACAATTAGATATGAATTTTCAAAGTTTGATAAAAATTTTGCCAAGTTTTGTATTGAGTGTGAAAATGAAATAAAATATAAGGGCAAAATGGTAATTTTTCCATAAGACAAGAAATGATTATTTTTCCCTAATATTCCCAATAATTTTAGTTAAATAGGAATTAAAAAATAGGAAATTGCTACTTGGTAATTAATAAACCTATTTTGGTGAATTATTATCAAGAAAAGTCAAAGGCTTTGGTCAACAAATTACAAGATGGAATTAGGATAAATTAAGATTAGCATTTTTCCTCTAATCTCTCATGCAATTTCGGTGGATTAAAGAAGGAAAAGGGAAATGAATTTTTATTTACAATAATTAAACAAAAAGGCAAAATGTAGACCAATGAGAAGCTTCCATATGTAAAGCAAGATATATGAGTTCATTAAGTCACCATTCCTTCATCTTTCCATTTCATTCTTTCGTGAAAAATCAGAATGGAAGAGAGAGAGAGAGAGAGCTTGAACGAATGAGAATATGAAGAACAAGAAGGAGCTAGGGTTTTCACAAATCCAAGTTAAAATCAAGAGAGAGGAGGGAGTGAATAGTGATGTTTTAGAGAGAGAAAGTGGAGAAATCAAGAGGGCCATGGAGAAGTCAAAAAAGAAGAGGAATTCTAAGAAGCTCTAATGGTTGAAAGAAGCGGAAATGAAGGAAGGACAATGGTCCACAAGGTAGTAAACTTACTTTAATGTATGTGATGTTTATGCTATGTATTAATTTACTATATAGCTTTGCTTGATTATGTGAATCATATATGAATGAATGAAGCTCTGTTTCTATTTTTAGTTAGTCATAAGTATGTTGCACGAAACATTGAGCATGCAGAATATCATTATGTGAACATGAGCCTATGTAAGGCAAGCATATCATGCACTAGCACTCATCTTACATGCATTGTTTGTATGTTTTCTACTGATATTCTCTCGAATCTCACTCCTCCCAACCAACCATTTAGACAGGTGAAGAATGCATGGAGATATGCACGGAGGGGATATGAAGGAAGATTGAAGATCGTAGTGCGAGGCACTACTTTTGTCTTCGATGTAAAGATTTTGGTAGTTGTATGTGGTTATACATTTTTATGTATACATGATGAATGAATGTAGTCAGAGTAGAGAATCACTATATTTTAATTAAAAATAAAAACGCTAGCATATACTCTGTTATAATGAATTTAAGAGCTGATGAGGCATTGGAGACGTAGTGAAACTCATGAAAATGATTGATAAGTTTTCTACGCTCTGAAAAACTCTCTCAACCCTAGGTTTAAATCCTGAGTTGAGAGTAAGTAAGAGCCGATGAGTCATTGGTGATGTGGTGGAAGTTATGGAAATGTTTGAGGAGTTTTCTACCCTCTGAAAAACCCTCTCGACATTAGGTTCAAATCCTAAGTTGAGAGTGGGGATTTGTGAACATTTTGAAACTTGGGTAGTCCGAGTTCAAATCCTGGTTCTACAATGGATTTCACTACTCATTTGTGCTCATCTAGGGCTATTAGAAGTAGGGTATTACAGGTCCTGCCTCTTTTCTTGGGTTTTTAGCCGTTCTTTTTGTTAGGAAAACTAAGGGTCTAATGATTTTCCCCAGCTCCTAGGTTCAGTGTTCAAAAAAGTTAAACGGGTGACTGGACCAAAAATCGGTGGATTCCTTGACTTTTATGCCACATGTCACCATCTTGGAATGCCAACACAAAAGGCAAAAAGGATACTTCATGATGAGGGACAAGTATCACCTTGTAGTTGTGCCAACCAATAAGTAGGGATGTTACTTGTCATGATTGTGTGTACTTTAAAGGACATGTGTCACCTTCTTGCTTGTCCAACATAAAACTAAGGTAATCATAATACATCATGACTTACTTTAAATTTATCGGTGCCTACTCAGATTTTACTCGAGACTTGGGATTACGTCAAGTGTAGCGCAGCCCGCAAGATGACGCCAGGTCAAAGTATGTATATAAGCCTTACATGGCACCACATACCGGTGCTTTTTCCAAAAACGTAGGGTACACATGTTTGCCTTGAAAATGCCATGTGTACACCGATACCGACATATTTCGCTCGACCAATCAGTCCTATACCTCATGACATATCTGTTGGAAACTGTGCCTTATGGGTCAATCATTGTACTTTGAATATTGTTATTCAATGAATTTCTCTATTTAGTCATCACATTATTCTCATGTTCACTGTGATAACTGTATCCTTGAATAAATCATAATGATTGTCCTAAATGTCCCTGGTCGGTCATCTATGTGGGAGCATAGATGAAATAAGACCAGTATGACTTTGATAAGGTATGGGGATACAAATTAAAGTCTTAGGCACTTGTAGGAGTATAAGGTGCTAGACTGACCTGCTATGAGAAAGCTGTATGGATTAAGTCATAAGCTTTTCTCATGTATAACCATGTCACAATGCCCTTTGACCTGAGATCATCATGGATTCCTACATAAGAGTCACTAAGCTTTGACTTAGTCAAAAGTCACCTTTAACCAGGTGATGATACAGGCTACAATCGGGCTTAGTGGTTTTCATGCAGAGGAATGTGAATGGTTAAGATGAAATTTGTGCCTCACATTAGTAGAAAGATAGTACTGGGCCGCTCGATGAGTGAGACTGAGAAATGTATGGCAATAAGAGGATGACATTCTCCATGCCTCATCCTTGACCGAAATATCGTGTGATAAAAGGGACGTGATATGTTTATACACAGGTTGTATCGTATTGTCGATCCTCACATGAATTGGGTAGACGTAATGTTTTACTAGAGGCCGATTACGACTTATGGGTTAGTATAGTCATTGGCCCACTGCTAACTTCATATGGACCTACAAGGTCGCACACAAGAATAGCCCAACACAAGCTATAATGTCCAGATTCATTGAATCTAAGATGCATTTAAAATTCAATGAATACAATGTTTAAGCTAGGGTGGACAAATTATATATGTGTGTGTGTGTGTGTGTATTTGAAAAGAAAATTAATAATATTATATATACATATATGTATTTTTGAAATACATACATACATATATAATATATATTATTTGATAGTATATATTATACATATGATAATATTATATTATAGGATAATATTATTACATTGTGTATATATATAAAGATATTATATGATAATATCTCAGATTTAATTTATAAAGATAAATTAAATCTAATTCGATTGTCTCTTTATTCTAATTAAATAAATAGGTTAAATTAAAACTGTTGGATAGATTTAATTAAATCATATTTATTTAATTAGCTTATCAAAACAATTAAGTGTTAATTGATATGATTTAGACTTTAAAATTAATTAAGATTAATTTTAAAAATCTGATATCCATCATAAAATAGATAACCCTGACTAGTTAGAAAAGGTGAGAGCTAGGGTTTTCTACATATAATGAAAAAAATAGAGAGACGCAAGAAAACCCTAGAAGGATATTGGAGGCGTTAGCACACTGCAGGTGTTGGGTTCTGTTCGTGTGGATACTAGTAGAGGGAGTTTATCTGAGTAGTTAGCTCCTCAAGATCCAAAAGGCATAAATCCAAAGTAGAACTAGCCAACATGTTGATGTTGAGGATGGTTAATCCCACACTCATAGAGTTTGATGCTCTTTTAAGAAGAATTAGCGAACATGTAGATGCTGGGGAAATTATTTCAGGAGCAACCAAGCATGGAGATTTGAGAACTCGCAATACGTTGATGATTGTGGGCATTCAAACAAACATGAATAAGGTAAGACTCTTTCTAACTCGCTTTACATACCTTTTATAGATCCGCAATTGAGATTGATAAACTTTTGTAATTTTAAATTTTAATTCTTTCACTGTGTGCCTACCAATCCCAACAGTGGTATCAGAGACAGGTTAATTGTGCATTGAAATTGAGTTTTAGTACTTATTGTGTGCTTATATATTTGATATATAAGTTGAACATGATTTTATAAGGGTTGGATTGAAAACCTAAATATTGAAATTATAAAAGTAGTGCTGCCAGATTTTCATTTTTTGGAGGTAGTGTGATTGTGATGAATTTTTGAATAACCAAATCTTGTCTAATAATCCTAAAACTTTCCAAAATGAAGGTAGATATCCTAAGCTTTAATATAGAATATGTGCGATTTGGATCAGTACATTAGGAGATATCAATTTTTGAAGTTAGAATTTGAATCTGAAATGTTTTCTGTGGCAGCGATGATTAATTTTAGTTTCGGGAAAATTTTACCTATAATTTTTTGAAATATATATTTTTCGTCAAAAATATACCTAATAAGGGTCATATAGAACTTTGAACCACTGAAATTGGAGTTTTTCAAATTAAGGTGAAAAATCTGGAAGTCTAGCGAGACTGCCGTAGCTAACTGTTCGTAGCTCTATATAACCTAATCATGACATTTATTGCTTTTCATAATGTATGAATTGTTGATTTTTGTGGTTTACTTCTCAAAATTGTTTGGATATGGTGAACAACATAGCTTTAGTTTTTACAAGGGTTGTAATATTTAAATACGGCCTGCGTGCCATGCCTTCCTCTAAATAGTCTTGATGTACATTCTCTTCTTATCTCACTCCCCTCGTATGTTTAAATGAGGTTTCTCTTAATGTATTTCTTTTTCTTATTTAGAGAAGTCCTCTTATTGGCTTTAGAGGATTTTTGGTTAGGCGAGCCATGTGTTGCCACGTTTGAATTATGCTCTTGATTGGATCATTACATGCATACTTTTACGTTTATATGTATTTATTTGTATGAGATACAATCATGATTGCATTCATATAAACAAAAGTAATTGATTAAGCCCTCTAAATAAAATCTTAAGTCATAATGCCATCAATTAATGAATACTTGTTAAAATCTATATCGCTCAATTGTAGGTTCTACCAAAGTGGATGCATTTAAGTTATCTTGGTCAAACAAGCGTGAATAATGGTGCTACTTACAATGATTCATTATTGTTTTGACTTAATTAAGATTAGTAAAATAGTTTTGGGTCTTAAGGCATTAGATGGGATTAAACATGCCAGATCATATGATGATCGAATCCTATAAAGATCTAAGAGTTACATATGATGTAATTGGTAAAGAGGTTACCTACTTAAATACTTGAATTTAAGCGTCCTGCCAAAGCGGACTTAAATTTAAGTGAAATATGGATCTTAGCCTACTAATTATAACATTGAGGGTTGTTAATTTAGTGGGAGATTACTAAATAACTTTGCATATTTTAATTGTAGAATCATGTCGACTAGTAATACTGCTACGCTATCACTGCGATCAGTCCTTGAGAAGGAAAAATTCAATGGGACAAACTTTCTTGATTGGTTTAGGAACTTGAGAATTTTTCTCAAGCAGGAAAGAAAGGCATATGTCCTTGATCAACCGATTCCTAAAAAGCCCGCAGCTAATGCTCCAAGAGCTCAGAAAGATGCTTAATTACACGAAGCATAAGGACGACTCTATGGATGTAGGTTGCCTAATGCTTGCCACCATGGTTCCGACCTCCAAAGAGATCTAGAAATTAAGGAGGCTCATGAGATAATTGTGCATCTCAAGGAAATGTTCTAGCAACAGGCAAGGCAAGAGAAGTATGATACCACAAAGGCCTTACATTCCTACAAGATGGTTGAAGGTGTATCAGTTAGTACTCATGTGTTAAAAATGAAAGGTTATATTGATGCCTTGAAAGGCTTGGATTTCCCATAAGCTAGGAGTTAGCTACAGATTTGATCTTGAACTTACTCCCAAAAGTTATGACCAATTTTTCATGAACTACAACATGAACAACATGGATAAATCAATTTTTGAATCGCATAGGATGCTCAAAGCTGTTGAAAATAACATTAAGAAAAGCCTAGTACTGTTTTAATGGTTCAGAAAGGAAAGGGTATTAAAAGGAAATACAAGGGCAAGGAAAAGGGTAATGGCTCAGGTGGTAAGACCAAAGAGTCAAACAAGCCCGAAACTAAGCCTACAGCCAAGAAGGTAAAGCCGCCAAAGGAAGGAATATGCTTCTTCTACAATGAACCCATTTATTGGAAGAGGAATTGTAAACTCTACCTCGAAGATCTAAAAAGAAAAACCAAAAGGATCAAGTCAATCGATTTGAATCTGACCTACCTATGGCATTGTGTCTAGGCTATATAAATGAGAAACACATTTCTAAACTCTATCAAGATGGATTTTTTAAATTATTTGATTTTGAATCACATGATACATGTGAATCTTACTTATTAGGAAAGATGACAAATACCCCTTTTACTGGGTATAGTGAGAGGACAACTGATTTATTGGGCCTCATATATACAAACACATGTGGACCAATTAATATAGCTTCTCGAGGAGGTTATATGTACTTCATAATATTTATGGATGACTTTAGTAGATATCGATATATCTATCTAATGAAACATAAATTTATATCTTTTGAAATGTTCAAAATATTCCAAAATGAAGTATAAAGCCAACTTGGCAAAGCAATTAAAGCACTTTGATCTGATCGAGGTGGTGAATATTTGAGCCAAGAGTTTAGTGACCATCTTAGGAGTTGTGGGATAATCTCACAACTAACTCCTCCAATAATACCACAATGGAATGACGTTTCTAAGTGGAGGAATTAAACACTATTAGATATTATTCGATCTATGATGAGTCAAACAGATCTTCCGTCGTTCTTTTGGGGCCATGCCCTAGAGATAGCTGCGTTCACACTAAATCGTGTTCCATCTAAGGCAGTTGAAAAGACACCATATAAGATATGGATTGGGAAGAAACCTAGTTTGTCTTTCCTCAAAATTTGGGGATGTGAAGTTTATGTTAAACAACAAGCCTCTGATAAATTATCGCACAAATCTTCAAAGTGCCTTTTTGTGGGGGTATCCTAAGGAAACTAAGGGATACTATGTCTATAATCCCACCGATAACAAAGTGTTTGTTATCCAAAATGGTATCTTTCTAGAAAGGGATTTTATCTCTAAAAGAAATAGTGGGAGCAAGGTACATCTCAAAGAAGTTTAAGAGTCATAAGATAGCACATAACCACAAATAGAAAATAGAGAAGACTAACAACAAGTTATTGAGCCTCCCCAAGTAACACAATGCCTACGAAGGTCTGAATGTACACGACATCAGCCTTAGAGATATGGATTTCTGATTGCTGGAAGTCGTAATTTGTTGCTCATTGAGCAAAATGAGCCAACCGCTTATCCAGAAGCCATAATAAAACCTGTTAACATCAAGAAATTCATGTCAAAGTGGCACATTTACCTTTAGTTTTGCATAGATTTTGGATAAATTCATAGATAACTGATGATAAATATGCAAAATTCATGTGCCTAGGGGTATTGATGATAAAAAGGTATAAATACTCTATTTAAGCCCCAAAATTATTAGAATTGCATCAACACTATTTTTATAGATTTCTTTGTGCTGATAGGTTAACATTTGAGCCACAAAGGAGTCATTGGAGGCACAAAAAGATGATCAAGAAGTAGGATGAAGCTAAGGAAGTCAAAGTACCATGGAAGAGCAAGAAACAGGTGAAGAAGGCCAAAAAGCTTCTTATAGAAGCTTGGCCGCGGCCAAGATCATCAGGGGAGTTTGACCATGGCCAACCAATCTTTGGCCATGGCCAAAGAAGTTCCAGAAACTTTTTAGCCGTAGCTAACATTCTTTAGTCGCAGATAAGAATCCTTTAGCTGAGACCAAAGCCTAAAAATAACATAAACGCATTTTGATGATAGCACGGATTCTAGGGCCAATAAATATGACATTAATGCATCAGAGCCTCATTCTGAACCTGGGAGGCACCATGGAGACAATGCTCTGTTAGGGTTTAGAGCTTAGAGGTGGAGATTGGGCTAAATGTTGAATATTTGAAGAGATTAGAGCTTTTCCTCTTGGTTTTTCCTCTTCTTCTGCTGTCTTTCCCTTTTGTTATGCTTTGTAACTGATATATGCCTTGTTTCTTCTGGGTTTTATGAACATGTTTAGCTAGAGTTTTATTGTTTGGATTGTTTTGAACCCTTGTATGGATTAAGTACTCATTTCCCCTTTATATTTATGTTGAATGGTTGGTTTGTGTTGATTTCACTCTGTTCTTAATGCTCCTTGTTGGTTGGCCACCAATGAGGTTGTTGGGTTCACTTGGTTGATACTTGAGAGGGTTAGATTGAGTATAGAACTGGATTTTAATCATGTGGGAACTTGAAATTCATGGTTGGATGGATGGTTTTATTGATGAGGTAGAGTTAAACAAATTGACCTCACATAACCACATAGGTTCTACAATGTAAGCTGGGCTTAATTCTTCAGTTAAGAGATTAATGAACTAATTAAGCTAAACACCTATTTGGAGACTTGAGAGAGCACTTATGGGTAAATTAGTGATCTTGGTTAGCATAATCCATCCTTGAGAGCTCATATTGTGCGGATATGAATGAGTACCTTTAAATACAAGGGGGATAAACAATCCTAACTTCCACTGCATTATCCTTTTAAGTCCATAAATCACTTGTTTATATTTTCTTTTTAGTTTATAATTCTGTTTTCATCCACCGTGAAAATTGTCCAACTCGAATTAGGCGAAAGTGCGATAATCGCTACTTAACTAGGTTTTGGAACCAAATCCTCATGGGAATGATATCTTACTCATCACTTTATTACTTGACGCTACCCGTGCACTTGCATATAAGTTTTTGGTATCGTTGCCAGGGATTTGTGTGCTAGAACCTTCTTTGGTTGACCTTGATTAGAGCTCGACTAGCTTAAGCTTGAGTTTTGTATATACTTGCTCTTACATTTTTCTATTTTTGCTGGATTTTCTCTGTTTTTGCTCCATCATTGTTTTGTTTTTATCTTTGTTTTATTAATTATTTTGATTTCATTCTTTGTACATGGATAATCCTTTGTGGTTAAATGAATCAAGTGGTGGATTTGCTCATGATAATGATTATCCCAATTCTTATTATGATCCTTACATTTCTAATACTTAATATGAGTACATTTGCTGTAATCATTGTGGAGATAATCATTATAGTAAGCAATGCCCCCATTTTTCAACCTGGGATTACATGGAGGCTCAAACTAATTTGTATGATAATAATTTAACTTCCATGGAAATCAAAAATCATTCGTTGTCTTAGGATTCTAATTCTTTTCTTTCACATACATTACAGCCTTACATGTCACTCCATTCCTATGAAAATGATCCATCCCCATTCATGAGAAGAAGCCTTCAATAGAGGATAGGCTTTAGTGTATTCTTGATAATGTAACTGAAATGAGGGATTGGACAAAGAAGACATTTCATAAACATGCAGTTTCTCTTGAAAATCTAACAGCGCATGTGAGTGAAATAGCTTCTACACTTGAGTCTTCGCAACAAAATAAAAATTTTCATGAAAACTTAAGTGAACAAGTAATTATGGGGAGTGAGGAAGTGTTGTCAACAGTTTGTAACACTTTTGAGGAGGATTCTTTATTGGAAACTAATATGGAGGAGGAGAATATCAAATGTTCAGTTAAGGTTTCAATTCTGGAACCTGCACCTTGTTATGCTGAACAAGAATTCAAAGAGGAGATCCCTACAATCTGTGATCTTGATTCTCCTACTGCTGTTGTGACTCTTACTTATGAGAGTCAAGTTGATTTTATTTTGGCTCTTACTGATGAGAGCCATGTAGATTTTATTGGGTGTTCTAGATTCTTAGAAGTTTCTAGTTTTGTTTTTGTGAATAAGTTTATTTTTATCTTCTTTTAATTTTTTAAACACTTGTACTTTAATATTATTGATGATTGATGAAGTACAGGTGATTCATAAACACCCATTCATCTTCAAACACTGCTGCCTGAAAAGGAATGAAGATGAGGTGATCATGATTTTTGATACTTATGATTAGTGTTTTTGTAGCATAGTCTTGCTGAAGACTCTAAATTTAGCGCTTCTTGGGAGGCAACCCAAGGTGAGAATAAAACCCATGAGAAGAAGGGTGCAACAAGTATGGAACTAAAGAAGGATAGAGAAATTGGGTGCTTGATGAGCATTTTCAGGGAAGTCTATCGTTTACCATGCTTTTACTAATTTTAATATAAGCATACCCTGCATATGTGATAATGCTTGTCATTGAACTACCACTTCTTTAACCTCTGATCAAAGTATGCTTATTGTTATGGATTGCTTTGGAAATTAACTTTTGCATTGTTTAACCTTTGATCATGTTAAAAATATACTCCAATGTGTGAAATAGAGTGCTAATATATTAAAATACAGAGAAAAAGGGGTCTGAAGGTTCTTGGCCAAGGCCAAGAACTAGTTGGCTGCGGCCAAACACAAATTTTTTTTTACCCCAACCACTCTGTTTCACAACTCCTTTCACTCACCTCTCTCATGCATTGTTGTAGTTATAGTTAAATGTATTCTTGCATGAGAGAAGACCCTCAGTTTTCCCTCAGTTTGGGGGAATGCTTAGACTTCTGGAAAGAAAATTTTGTGTAGTGCAAAGAGAGGAGTTATGTACTATCATATTATCTCAAGAGATTTGAATCCTCTATTTTTCCCATTCTTTTAAGAAGCTTAACCACTAGCCACATTACAAGCTTATAAAGTCCTATTGATTTTGAAATTGTGTGGAATGAGCTATTAGGGGAGAGATAGGATGATGTGATCGTATAGAGATCCAATATTGAGTCTGTTTTATACATATTGAAGTGTTGCATTTGATCTTGATATATGCAAGAGAATTGTTATCCAACTCTTCTCACACACACATATTCTGAAAGTTTTTGGGAAACCTATTTTAAATTATGAATTTTGCATTCCATTATATTTCATTATTTTTCCTATAGAATATAACTCTTGAGCATCCAATGAGGACAACATCATGCATGTGCTATAAGTCAATGGTTAATTAATCCGGCTCTTTTATTTCCTGATGGGTTTTACTCGAGGACAAGTAAAAGTTTAAGTTTTGGGGTGTGTTAACATTATGAAAGTCCTGTCAAAGTGACACATTTACCTTTAGTTTTGCATTAATTTTGGATAAATTCATAGATAATTGATGATAAATGTGAAAAAGTAATGTGTCTAAGGGTATTGATGATAAAAAGGTGTAAATACTCTGTTTAAGCCCTAAAATTGTATTAGAATTACATCAACCCTGTTTTTATAGATTTCTTTGTGTTGATAGGTTAACATTTGAGCCACAAATGAGTCATTGGAGGCACAAAAAGATGATCAAGAAGTGAGAATGGAGCTAAAGAATTCAAAGCACCATGGAAGAGCAAGAAAAGGGTAAAGAAGGACAAAAAGCTTTTTATGGAAGCTTGGCCATATCCAAGATCATCAGGGGAGTTTGGCTGTGGCCAACCAATCCTTGGCCGTGGCCAAAACCCTTCCAGAAACTTTTTAGCCGCAACCAACGCCCGAAAACAGCAAAAGCGCGTTTTGATGACATCATGGATTCTAGGGCCAATAAATATGACATTAATGCATCAGAGCCTCATTATGGACCTGGGAGGCACCATGGAGACAATGCTCTATTAGGGTTTAGAGCTTAGAGGTGGAGATTGGGCTAAATGTTGAAGATTTGAAGAGATTAGAGCTTTTCCTCTTGGTTTTTCCTCTCCTTCTACTGTCTTTCCCTTTTGTTATGCTTTGTAACTGATATATGCCTTGTTTCTTCTGGGTTTTATGAACATGTTTAGCTAGAGTTTTATTGTTTGGATTGTTTTGAACCCTTGTATGGATTAAGTACTCATTTCCCCTTTATATTTATGTTGAATGGTTGGTTTGTGTTGATTTCACTCTGTTCTTAATGCTCCTTGTTGGTTGGCCACCAATGAGGTTGTTGGGTTCACTTGGTTGATGCTTGAGAGGGTTAGATTGAGTATAGAACTTGATTTTAATCATGTGGGAACTTGAAATTCATGGTTGGATGGATGGTTTTATTGATGAGGTAGAGTTACACTCATTGACCTCACATAACCACATAGGTTCTGCAATGTAAGCTGGGCTTAATTCTTCAGTTAAGAGATTAATGAATTAATTAAGCTAAACATCTATTTGTAGACTTGAGAGAGCACTTATGGGTAAATTAGTGATCTTAGTTAGCATAATCCATCCTTGAGAGCTCATATTATGGGGATATGAATGAGTACCTTTGAAATACAAGGGGGATAAACAATCCTAACTTCTACTACATTATCCTTTTAAGTCCATGAATCACTTGTTTATATTTTATTTTTAGTTTATAATTATGTTTTCATCCACCGTGAAAATTGTCCAACTCAAATTAGGCGAAAGTACGATAATCGCTACTTAATCGGGTTTTGGAACCAAATCCTCATGGGAACGATATCTTATTCATCACTTTATTACTTGACGCGACCCGTGCACTTGCGGACTGTTGCGGACAGGATTGAACTCTTAGAAATGGCTGAACGCCATGAAGTCTGAAATGCAATCCATGTACGACAATTAGGTATAGATCTTAGTTGTCAATGCACCCAAAGGTGTAAAAACCATTGGGTGCAAGTGGGTTTTCAAGGAGAAAACCAACATGGATAGCAAAGTAAATGTCTTCAAGGCACTACTGGTTGCAAAAGGATTCATTCAAACTCATGGTATAGACTATGATGAAACCTTTTCCCTAGTTATAATGGCCAAATCAATTAGAATCATTCTTGCCATCGCAGCATATTATGATTATGAAATATGGTAGATGGATGTCAAAACAACCTTCCTTAATGGAAAGCTCCTTGAGGATGTGTACATAACACAATCTAAAGGTTTCGTGCATCCAAAGGATTTTGGTAAGGTATACAAGCTTCAAAGATCCATTTATGGATTAAAGTAAGCATCTCGGAGTTGGAATCATTGTTTTGATGAAGTAGTCAAAGAGTTTGGATTCATTCAAAACATCGATGAACCTTGTGTTCACAAGAAGGTTAGTGGGAGCACAGTTGTATTTCTAGTGCTTTTTGCAAATGACATCCTACTCATTGGGAATGACATTCCTACCTTACAGAGTGTCAAGTCTTGGTTAGGGAAGTCTTTCTCGATGAAAGACTCATGTGAAGCCACTTATATCCTAAGGATTAGGATCTATAGAGATAGATCCAAAAGACTAATAAGCCTAAGTCAGAGTAGTGAGGGTTATTAAACTGCTGTGAAGAATATCCTAAAGAATATGAGAATGACTGAGGACTTATTCTTGGTATATGGTGGATTAGATGATAAGCTATGTGTAACTGGTTATACAGATTCAAGTTTCCAAACTGAATCAGATGATCTTAGATTGCAATCTAGATATATATATTCCTTTTGAATAGTGGTGCAGTAAGCTTGAAGATTTACAAGTAGAGTATAGTAGAAGATTCTGCAATAAAAGATGAGTATATAACAACATCGGATGCAACTAAAGAAACCGTTTGGATCAAAAAGTTTGTTATTGAACTAGGGGTGGTGCCTACCATCTCTATGACAATAGTGAAGCTATTGAGGACCAAACTTATACTCAGGCAATTTCATCTTATCAGAGAAATCAATGATAGAGGTGATATAAAAAATATTCAAAGTAGCAGGAGAAGACAATATTGCCGATCCTCTTTCTAAACCGCTTGCACAGGGAAAGCATGAGCGTCATGTTAGGACAATATGAATTATGTAAACTAATGATTGTACCTAGTGCAAGTGGGAGGATGTTGGAAATTATGCCTTATGGGCCAATCATTGTACTTTGAACATTGTTATTCAATGAATTTCTCTATTTAGTTATCACATTATTCTCATGTTCACTGTGATAAATGTATCCTTGGATAAATCATAATGATTGTCTTAAATGTCCTTGGTCGGTCATCTATGTGGGAGCATAGATGAAATAAGACCAGTATGACTTTGATAAGGTATGGGGATAAGAATCAAAGTCTTAGGAACTTGTAGGAGTACAAGGTGCTAGACCGACCTGCTATGAGAAAGCTGCATGGATCAAGTCATAAGCTTATATCATGTATAACAACGTTACAATGCCCTTTGACCTAAGATCATCATGGATTCCTACATGAGAGTCACTAAGCTTTGACTTAGTCAAAAGTCACCTTTAACCTGGTGATGATAAAGGTTACAACCGGGCTTAGTGGTTTTCATGCAGAGGAATGTGAATGGTCAAGATGGAATTTGTCCCTCACATTAGTAGAGAGATATTACCGGGCCCTTCGATGAGTGAGTCTGAAAAATGTATAGCCATACTACGATGAAAAGGAGTTTCCATTTCTATTGTCAGACTACTCAGGGATCGAGAAAGTAATGGTCAGAAATAGGAGGATGACATTCTCCATGCCTCATCCTTGACCGAAATATCGTGTGATAAAAGGGACGTGATATGGTTATACACAAGTTGTATCGTATTGTCGATCCTCACATAAACTGGGTAGTCGTAATGTTTTTCTAGAGGCCGCTTACGACTTGTGGGTTAGTATAGTCATTGGCCCACTGCTAACTTTGTATGGGTCTACAGGGTCGCACACAAGAATAGCCCAACACGAGCTATAATGTCCAGATTCATTGAATCTAAGATGCATCTAAAATTCAATTAATACAATGTTTAAGCTAGGGTGGACAAATTATATATATATATTTGAAAAGAAAATTAATAATATTATATATACACATGTATTTTTGAAATACATACATACATATATGATATATATTATTTGATAATAGATATTATATGAAAATATTAGATTATATAGATAATATATATCATTTGACGCTATAAGAGAAATGGAAGAATTAGAAAAAATGCCTAAAACACAAATAGAAGAACAAAGTTTAGACACACATGTATATAATTTCTCGCTTGATTTACTAATCCTAAGAATGATTGTAATTCCTTTTTATTATTTATTCTTGGAAATTATTTTACTTTATGACTTATATGATTTTGCAATTCCATTCCATCTTTTGAAATTATTTGTCCTAAAAATCCTATTTTTTCTTTTCTTAGTTCAGCTTTCTTGGGAGATATATTTATTCCTTTTTGTTCTATTAATTCCATAAATCTTTTCAGATGTTCTTCATGTTCTTTTTCATTTTTCGAAAATATTAATATATCATCAATATATATTACAGCAAAATTTCTTATTGGACTTAATAATTTAGACACATATTCTTGAAATATACTTGGACTATTGTGAAACCCCATGGGTAACACATTCCATTCATATAATCCTTCTGATGTACTAAAAGTTGTATATTTTTTACTTTCCTCTTCTAATTTTATTTGAAAAAATCCTGACTTACAATCGAATTTACTAAATATAGTTTTTCCTCTTATCAGATTAAACAATAATTCCATTTTAGGTATAGGGTATCTGTTTCTTATTGCAATTTCATTTAGTTTAGTATAATTTATTACCATTCTAGATTTTCCTCTTTTTTCTTCACTGTGTTTTACAACTATCATTGCTGGTGATGAGTATTCAGATCTACTTTCTCTTATTAAATTATATTTTTTCATTTCTTCTATATGCATTATAAATTCATTTCTATCATTTTCTGTCCATGGATATGGTTTACAATTTATTTCCTTACTATAATCTTTTAGTTCTATTTTTGCTAATGGTTTAGATTTTTCCCAATGTATTAAAGGATTTTCACTATAATTTTCTTCTAATCTTTTTTCTATTGTTTTATTTTTATCTTCTTCTACTTCTCTTATTGTTAAAGTAGCTAACATGTGTTTTATATGAACTGATTTATTATTTGGTAAGAATTGTACTTCATTTTCATTATTTTTTAGTTGAAATTTTTCATCTTTTCTACTATAAGGTTCCATTATTCTTATTCCCCATGCTTCATGCTTACATTGTGTTGTTAATATAAATGCTTTTTCAATTATATGTATAGGAAAATATTGTTCTATAAAGTCTAATCCTAGTATTATATCACACGATGGCTCATTAAACTGATTTAATATTTTTAATTTTAATTCATAACTTCCTATTTGAATATTAACATTTAAAGCTTCATATTCCATTAAATGTATTTCTTTTCCTGCACTTTCCATTCTTAAAGGTCTTTTCTTTTTCTTCCACATTACAGGTGGTAAAACATTATATTTAGCTACACTTAGATTTGCTCATGTATCTATTAAAGCATAATATTTTCTTGATCTATATTTTTCATAATTAAATTTTGTAAGAATATAATAAAGCTTAGTCATTATCCACGACTTAATATATTTAGTTTATTCTTCAAGTATTTTATGAAATCATTTCTTCCTCTTATTCTTAAATATGCTTGATATCTTGTTCTGAATCCATTAAATGTTCTTTGTCTTTTTTCATTTTCTAATATTTGTTTTATTTTTCTTTTATCAGTATTATTTCCATTTTTACATTTTTGATTATTTTTCTTGTCAATGGTTTATTATTATTATGTATTATTATTACTTCTCCTCTAAAATTTCTGTATAAATCTACCATATTAACCTCTTGATAATACTTCCAATATTTTTCTGAATTTCTTAGTATAATATTTTCTTTCTACATGTGCTTCTACTGTATTTTGATATTCTTCTAACCATAGTAAAAAATCGTGTTCATATAATTCTCTTAGTCTTCTTTTTTCTTCTTTATTTTGTTTTTCAAATTTATGTTTTAGAAATCTCATAAAATTTACATCTGTATGATTTATTTTTATTATTGTTTCATCTATTTCTGTATAATCTGGTACGCCTAAATACCATTCTTCTCTTGGTTTCCATTGATTATTCTGATTCTGATTTTCTTGTTCATTTTGATTATTCATTTAAAACTTTAGGAATTATTATTGTTAAATTGTTTATGTTAATAATTATTCTTTTTTCTTGAATTCTATAATTATTTAATTTTTCTAAAAAAATCCATTCCTAATATTAATCCAAAATTCTTTATTTTTTTATCTATTTTTATTGAAAATTCCATTATATCTCTTTGATTAAATCTTATTACTATGTCTGTTTTTCCTTCTTCATTTAATATTACATTTTCATCTAAATGTTTTATATCTATATTACTTTCTTTTACTTCTTCTAATATTAAGGCTTTTATATTCATCCATACTGTATTTTTCTTTATTTCTATTCTTATTATATTTTGTGTTTTTACTGTACTTCCTGATGATTTTATTTCTTCCAATTTTGTTACTAGAGGTATTTCTGGTAATCTATTACTTCCTGACCTTATTAATCTGTTTTCTCGTATTTGATTATAACTTAATCTTGGTTCATAATTTAATCTTCTTGGATTAAAACTTAATGATCTTTGTCCTAACTGATTATTAGTCTGTAGTCTTAATCTTCTTATATCTTCATATTCTCTTATTCTATCTATATCTATTTTTAGTTGTTCTGGTAAAGTTATTGTTATTGGATCTATAGGTAATTCTTTTAATATTGGCATAAAATGTTTCTCTATACTTATTCTTCCTTTATTTTTATTATAAATTTTATGTTCGTTTGTAAATACAAGTCCTATCATTGCAGTTATACTTATTGTTTTAGATCCTTCCATTAATCTTATTCCTCCTAATTTATGATATACATTTATAGTTTTATCTATATGTTCATCTGTTACAGATATTGCAAAATTTGTATTTAATGTAAATTTTAATTTTTGATATATTAAATTTCCTGTTAACATTCCTATTATACTGTCTTTTACATCACTTATTATTCTTCCATCTGTTATAAGTAGTTCTATAGGTGTATCAATTCCTTCTTTAAAATAAGCTTTTACAAGTAATTGTATGTATGTATTTCAAAAATACATATGTGTATATATAATATTATTAATTTTCTTTTCAAATATATATATATATATATATATATATAACATTATTTGATAATATATATTAAGTATATGATAATATTATATTGTAGGATAATATTATTACATTGTGTATATATATAAAGATATTATATTATAATATATCATATTTAATTTATAAAGATAAATTAAATCTAATTCGATTGGCTCTTTATTCTAATTAAATAATTAGGTTAAATTAAAACCGTTGGACAGATTTAATTAAATCATATTTATTTAATTAGCTTATCAAGATAATTAAGTGTTAATTGATATGATCAGGACTTTAAAATTAATTAAGATTAATTTTAAAAATTCGATATCCATCATAAAATAGATAACCCTGACTAGTTAGAAAAGGTGAGAGCTAGGGTTTTCTATATATGATGGAGAAATAGAGAGATGCAAGAAAACCCTAGAAGGACATTGGAGGCGCTAGTACGCTGCAGGTGTTGGGTTCTGTACGTTTAGATACCAGTAGAGGGAGCTTATCTGAGTAGTTAGCTCCTCAAGATCCAAAAGGCATAACTCCAAAGTAGAACTAGCTAACATGTTGATGTCGGGGATGGTTAATCCCACACTCATAGAGTTTGATGCTCTTTTACGAAGAATTAGCGAACATGTTGATGCCGGGGAAATTATTTCAGGAGCAACCAAGTATGGAGATTTGAGAACTCGCAATACATTGATAATTGTGGGCATTCAAACAAACATGAATAAGGTATGACTCTTTCTAGCTCGATTTAAATGCATTTGATAGATCAGAATTGGGATTGGTAAACTTTTACAATTTTAAATTTTAATTATTCCGCTGTGTGCCTACCAATCCCAACAATATCTGGGTGGCGTCTTTCTACTAATCAAATGGCATCGTATGTGTCATGTGCACATCTGCACCGACACTTTGATCCTACCACCCATGCATACTGGGCCCTCTGCCCAATAGGGCCAGATCACATAGTCCCTGAGAGTTCTTATATCTCTCGACATTCTTGGGACCCTTCCCAAACTAGGCTTAGTAATTTGCTTGATATAGGCTTATCCTCAAGTTCTTAAGCCTAAAATCCAAGATATTATAGCTGGTGTAGGTGTGTACATGGCATTTTGAGGGCAGACTTGTGTACCTTGCTTTTTTGGGAAAAGACACTAGTATGTGGTGCCATATGGGGCCTACACACACACTCACTTCGACTTGATGTCATCTTGCGGGCTCCGATACACATGACACAATCCCGCAAAGACATCAATAAAGTAGCTTTATCGAAGTAATTTTATTAAAGCAAGTTATGATGATTAATAATGACACTACTTTTTGGTTGGCTTTATAAGAGAATGACAAGTGTCCTCTCATCATGACAAAGTACCAAGTACCTTTTATGTTTGCTTGATAGAAAGGTGACATATGTCCCTTATGATGGTACTTGTTTTTTATCTTTTGTGTTGGCACACTCATAAGGCACCACATGTCACCTGAGTCAAGGAAATCTGTCAGTCTTAGGTCCAGTCATGTACTTGACTTCCTGAACATCAAACTCGGGAATCAGTGGAATTTGTCAAGCCTCTTCTGCCCCTAACATGAAAGGATGGCCTAAGAGAGAGATGAAAGAAAAGCATATGCTTTAATGACATATGGCATCTTGGGCTTTAATCTCATGACACTTGGCATACTAGGAGAACATCAAATTGCAAGATGAAGTCACAACCTTCTATCCCTCTTTATTAGGACTTTTAGCCAGCACTAAAAGAGAGAGAAAAGTGAGAAAAAAATCAAGAGAAATTGGAAGAAGAGAGAAGGTGGATGAATAGTAAAAATCCCAAGATTCCAGAGTCGATTCTGACCTCAAATCGTCATTTTCGACCGGTAAGCCCTTCAGGAAAGTTGTTCTACTCACTGAGAGCTTTCTTTCTATGGTCTTAGTTTTCTAATCTGAGGTGTTTTATGCCATCTAGTTAGCTAGAGTGCCGCCCAAATTCTGAACCGATTGTAGAATCGTGAAGAGGTAAGCCATTGCTTCATTTTGAACTGAGTATCTTGAGGTTTTGTTGAGTTTTTCTATTTCTCTTATTTTCGGTCAGACCCATAACCTATGGAAAGAAGATTATTTTGGTATTTTTGAGGTTAGAAATGGATTCTACATACGATTTTATGTGAGAATAGGTTGAGAATATGATTTTAGAAGGGTTGGATTGAAAAACCAAAGATTAAAGTTAAAGTGGTAGTGCTAGCAGATTTCATTTTATAGAGACATTATTCTTGTGATGAGATTTTAAGTGAACAAATCTTATCCAATGGCCATAAAACTTTCTAGGATTATAGTAGACCTTTCAATCTTTAATTTGATACATAATATGTTCCATTTGAATCAGTATATTGAGAGATATGAATTTTTGAAGTTAATTATTGCCAGATTATGTTTCTAGAAGTCAAATTGTTTGTAGCAAAGTTTTGGAAAACTAAAATTTGATAAAAAAATTATTAGACTTCACATCATAAGATTTAATTAGATATATAATATGTGTCATTTGAGTTTGTAGATTGTGAGATATGATTTGTTAAATTGTAGGCATTGAATCTGGAATGAATCCTGAGATAGGGTTGTTGCTCGAGGTTTCTAGAACTTTGTGCTCATAATGAGTAGCAGAAGATATTTTTTCATTTAAAATAGACTTAAAGAGCTTCAAATGGGACTTTGAACCACCCCATTTGGGATTTTAGAGATTAAGCTATGAATTTTAGAAGTCAGGCCATTAAAACTGGGATGATTCTATAGCAGTAAGGATAAAATGGGAATTCTGGAGCTGTGCATTTCCAGGTGTAGTGGGATCCATTTTTCCCATAAAATAGGGGTCACCTAGGTCTTTGAATCACCTAATTTGAATATTTATAGAAAAAGATATGAATTTTCAAAGTTTATTAAAAATTCTGTCAACTTTTGAAAATTGTGCGAAAATAAGAAAATAATGGCATTTAAGGTAATTTAGAACAAGTATGAGCCCAAAGAATAGAGATAAGTCCTAGAGGCTAAAGTAGCCCATTGGACATTTATTTATCATGACTCTAATAATATGGTCATTTATCTAAGGCCATATGATGACAAAGAAGAGGTAATGGAAGCAACTTCAGTGGTTGGAAGAAAATGTACAAAAGGGGACTCGAAGACAAAAGGTAGTGAACTTATCTAACATGTATGTATTTGATATGTATGTTTGGACATTGATTTATGTGACTACTTTGCTTAATTTTGTTTAGCATATTTGATTGATTGAAGCTCTGTTATATTTATAATATGACCATGAGTATGTTCTAATATTGAGCATGCAGATATGTCATTATGTTGGCATGAAATTATGTAAAGCAAGCATGTCATGCATTAAATATATATCTTGCATGCATAATGGTATTATTTGATATTAATATTCCTTTGAATCTCACCCTCCCCCAAGCAACCATTTTAGGTAGGTGAGCACAAGAAAGGAGTGCATGATGATGCATCGGAAGAAGTTGCAGGTGAAGACTTGAGGAATTATTATGCGTTGTTCCGTGATATATTAATATTTGATGTGGTTAACTATATAACCCGCATGACGAAGGGATTAATTATCCGAACGTGTTAAATGAACTAGAAAAGGGGTAATCGCACAGTACGAGTCCATTAATTAAGTAAGTAGAGGAATTGATAAGCCGAGAAAAACCTTGATAATAATGAATGGAAGAATTGAAAAGTTAAAGTGAATAATAACCCTGTGAATAAAGATAATTAATTTGGTAAATATGGTTTTACTGAATGAACAGTGCCCAAAGAATAAGGGTGAAAGTTTTTTTCTAAGAGCTTTATTTATTGATTCTTCTGAGCCATAATAATAAAGTTAACTCTTCCAATACATAATAAAGGGGAATAATTAACGGGTGTTACATTCCATCAATTAAATTGAACCTGTAACCAGCAACATATTATGTTACACTTTTGAAATTTTTTTGGGAAGCATATAAAAATTAGTATGGGTTCTTTTGAACTTATTTGATTTGCTGAACTGATATGATCTCATCAATCTTAGTTTTGCACTGCACATTCAGGGAGTCAAACATTGGAATTAGTTTTTATAATTAATAGTTCATTGTTTTGTGTTGCCAAAATTTTTTTGGGAAAATATAAACATTAGTATTTAATTATTGTTCTATTATTCCTCTACTGTTCAGTATAAATAAAAAATTATTCTGGAAGGTAAAATATGTTCAGTGGTATTAACTGCTGTTGGTGCAAACTACTACTATGATAAGCAAAAGTTTTCCATAAATGTGAGTGCGCTACTTTGTTTCCATAGCATTTAGTCAATATTGGAGGATATTATTGAAGTGGACGTATTGTTGGCTTGTCAAATGTTTCTTAGACTGTCAATCTAACTCATATGGTCTTAATGATGTTGTTGTCTCAAAAGTGACATATTTAAGCTAATAAAATTGAATTGGAGTGTTATTTTGTTCTGCACTTTCAAATATTTTTTTTGAAATGCACATTGGTTCATACACTTGAACACTGGAGAATTTGCAAAAAAAAATGTTTAAGCCATGGATTCCTTGAAATGCTCAATATATTATGACAATGAGCGAATTTTGTTGTTAGCTAGTTATTTACTAGCTAGATTTCACTATATATAATACGTACATCCTTGCCTTTGATTATGAGCCCTAGTTGTTGATTACACACCATATCACTTCTATAAGTAGTTGTAGTCATATGCTTCAAGTTGTATCACATGTTCCATACCATTTGGTCTTGACTCTAATTGGTTTGAATGAGAATTTCTAGTTAAAAATTTGCATGAATAAATGTGTTCATGAAATTGGTCCTATTTTAAATTTTGTTTCTATTTGAAAATATGTATCAAACAAGAAAGTCTTTAATGCTGATACTCAATAAATTTGGTTACTCAATTTGTATTGATTTTCAGTAGAGTGCATACTAAGAAAGATTGAACTTTCCTTTGATTTTGCATGCTAAAAACACTCATTTGGGGAATTATTGAGTGTATTGCATAGTCCCTAGTCTTACATACACCACTCCCACAAAAATTTCATTATTGTTACTTGTGCTTACCAGAATGGTGTGATTGTTGTTACTCTACTTTATTTCTTTTATAGTTGTTTTTGTGCATTGCTACTAAATTGATATTGTATTTGTGTTTATTAACTCTATGTGACATTGTATTTGGTGAGCTGTTGAAATGTTAAACATTGTCAGCTTTGATCATATGATGATGAAATAGAATTGAGAACTGGGTACTTGTTGCTGCTATAATTTGATATCAAGCCCATATGGTACTATTGTTTGGAGATGTTCTGTATCTTGTTTGCTATCACAAAATTTGACTTGTTTTGAAGAAGTTCTTGCTATTGTGGTTAGTCTACATATGGTACATTAATTCATTCATTGTTTTCATTTACATTCGCTAGTTCAAATTGTTAGGATGAGATTCCATGGAGTTTAACAGTTGATTTTGCGAGAGCATCAAGTGCTAGAATTTTTGGAAAAAACTTTCCTGTTTTGTGTATTTGCTCCAGACTTGTGCCTCAAATTTACTAATCCAAATCATTGCAAATTCATTTTTATGAGCTAATTAAATCTGACAAGCTTATTAATTGCATTTGTTCTATTTAAATCTGATTTCATCTCGCCTCATATTGTCTCTATGAGTTCTTGCACCATCCTTGAGCAAACTTTGTGCATATAGTCGAACTTGCGTGAGTTTAGCCTCTACTTTAATTTGCATAAATTTGTAGTTGCATTATTTATGAAAGTCCAAAACTGCTTTTAACTTTGGTTTGCTATTGTCCCAAATTACATGCCATAGTTCCTATCCCACTATTTTTAGTAAGAATCTAAAGTTTAGATGTTAGACATAAGTGAAATTTGTTGGCCTCCATTGTTTCAAGCTTATTCACTAATGATCACTAAGTGAGTTCTAGTAATTGTTGATCTAAAAATCTAAAAATTTCTTTCAGATTCCTAAGACTGCTCTTTAATAGAAATTGGTGTATTACTCTAAACCTTGATTAGCTACTGGAATTTTTATTGCTTGGTGCATATTGAACTCATATAATATGTGCTTTTGTTAAAATGCCAAATTAAGTTGTATTTTGTGGTTTGGAACTTTGGGTTTTTGTTACTTTCTCTTGCAATCTAAGTTTAAGTGAACAATATTTTTCACCCATTGCATTAGTGCATACATATTGTTTTGTGTCTTCATTAATTCTTGCTAAACTAAGCTCATATTGGTAGTTTAAGTTGATGTCTCTTACCATCATTTCTTGTGTTTTGTGTTGAGGAATTGAACTGAATTACCTTGCAATTTGATACATTTGATTACAGAAGTGTTCTACTAATTTTGCTATACTTTGAAGCAAGTTGTTTCTCATTATCATCGTTAGTAAAATTACATTGTTACATGATGAATGGCTAAATCTCTTTCCTTATTTAGAGTCATACCAGGCTGATCTGCTTCATCAAGAGGTGAATGATATATAAATAAAAACACTACTTTTGTCATAGGGGCCTTTAAAGCCCTAATGGTTTGTAAGTACACTTTTTCTAATTAAGCCCTGTTGGCCTTTAGAGTCATACCAGGCTCTAATAGTATGCAAGCACACTTTTTCCAAACACAATAGGGGTAATGTCAGGATTAAGGTTTGTCAATTAGTGAAGGAAGCCTTTAGAGATCTGTTGACTATAGGGGAGATCAATCAAACTCACATTGTCCTAATACCTAAGGTGGAATCCCCCTTTAACATGAAACATATGAGACCAATATTGATGTGTAATGTCAGTTTAAGGTGATTACCAAACTGTTGGCTAAGAGCCTTAACAATGTAGCTTTTTAGTGACGAAATCTAGTTGTGACAATATCATAATAGCCAGGAAGCTATCCATTTCATGCAATGCAAGCCTATAAGAAAAGAGTACATGGCAGTGAAAGTTGATATGGAGAAGGCATACAACAAGCTTGATTGGGACTTCCAAAAGAATACTCTACAAAGTATAAGAGTGAAGGACGATCTTATTAACATCATTATGGCATGTGTGAACTCAGATTTGATAAAGGTATTATGGAATAGGGAAGAAGACCCTAGCTTCTCACCATCCAGAGGAGTAAGGCAAGGTGATCTTCTTAGCCTGTACCTCTTTGTTTTATGTATGGAATGATTAAGTCATATAATTCAAGAAGATGAATGCATGAGAAATACCAAGAAACCTTTGAGGATGACAAGTGAGGGACCATTTATATCACATCTCTTTTTTACAGATGACTTATTGCTCTTTTCCAAAGCTTCAATTAGGCAAATGCAAATTATTAAAAGGGTAATGGGCACCTTCTTCAAGGTGTCAATTCACAAGATTAATTTAAGCAAATCAAAAGATTTTTTTTCTTAAAGAATGTTAATATCAATTGTGCACTTAATCTTGAAAACCATTTGGGGATTGGTATAACTTTAGACTTGGGAAAATATCTACAGGTATCACTTATTCACTTTAGCCTTGATGTAAGACCCGTCTTACAACCCCGTCTTTATTATGTATCGGAAGCATTAATTACTCATTTCCTTAGGGGTTGATTAGTTATTCACGACTCAATAGTCATTATTTTTACCAAATATCAGAGTTAATTCTTGTTCTCAGTGATCCCAATAACCGTTCAACTAAAACTTGCCTATTCATACAAATATATTGTTGTGCAAATAATTTACATACAGAAAATTAATACACTTCCATTCTTCAATTCTTTATCATCTTTCCTTCTAGTTCATCTTTAAGAATTCTTCTATTTCCTATTCGCAGACCTATATGGTTAGTAAGGGGGATGAAATTTGGGGAATCTCAGTAACAAACAGTGCTAACAAATGTTGGAAATTGTGCCCTATGAGCCAATCATTATGTAATACCCCATTTTTCACCAATACATTAATGTTTATATTTGATGTATATTTAATGGAATAAAATGATGAAAAATGATGTGAATAAATTTATGTGAATTTATGAAAAATATTCCAATCGCTGGTTACACGTAAGTTGACCAAATAAGGGTATAAGAGACCGGTAAAGGCCCAGTATGGTAACCAAAGTTCACAAAATTTAATGATATGGTTAATGGCCTTATTTAAGTGTCAAAATGGGGTCTAGCTGAAGAAATAGGCAGAAAATGATTTATTTCGGTAAATCATTAAATGCAGGGGCAAAACGGTAATTTTGCCGAAAAGTGAAAATAATTATTTTCCTCAAATTCCCAATGATTTGATCTAAATGGGAATTAAAAAGATCAAAATGACTAATTGATCATTAATGGATCAATTTTGGTGAATTATGGTAAAAAATGGTCAAATGGTCAAAAGTCAATGACTTGGTCAACAAGTTACATGTAGGCACAATGGGATAATTGGAGAATCAGACTTCCCTTTCATTTCCCATGATATTTTTGGCAGATGTGAAGCATGGAGAAGGAAATGGAATTAATTAATGAATAATTGCAAATATGAACCAATTGTAATGTGCCACATGTCCAATTAATTGAGCCATGGTATTATATGATCAATTCTCTATTCTCATCAGTTCATTCCAGACTGAAATTGAATCAGAAAGAGTAAGAGAGGGCCAGAGAATGAGAAGGACGACATAAGATAAGGAGAGGCTAGGGATTGTTGGAACATCAAGGTAAGAGCTCATACCTTGTGATTTAAACTCCATATCTCCTCTAAGGTCCCTTCTCAACATCTCCTTGCCATTAATCTCCATGTTGTTCAGCTGAATCAAGCGCATGAAGGAGGAGTGAGAAATCAACCTAGAGAGAGAAAGTGAAGAAAATCAAGAGGTAACTTCGAAAACTTGTTCCTCTTGCTTGATTAAGGTTAGTAGAGTTGTTTTTGGCTTGATTATAGTTCATTTGGTACAAGATAATTCAAGAAAGACAAAGAAACCTTAATATGTAATTGTCTCCAAATCAAGTCCAATGAATGTCTAACTAGTTAATATATTAGTTATAAGTAGAAAGGAGGTGATTGGGCCAAAGAAAATGAGAATCCGACACAACTTTTATGGGAATTTATTTTCCCTTCTATGTGTTGGATGTGGGGAATGGCTTAGAATTTGACCAATTCGGTGCTTCCATTGGATTCAGGAGGCCGAATTGTGTAGGGTCTATGTTGACCCCAAAGTGAGAAAAGGCCCGGAGAGCGAAATGACAAAATTGCCCTTTCTAACCTTATTTGAAGTCTGTCAAGGGTATTTTCGTCATTTGGGTTTGATTTTGGCCAATTCAAGGTTGGAAAGGGATTCTACATGCAAAAATATGTGGGAATGGCCTAAATCATGATTTTGGAGAAAATACTGATAATGAGGACCTAAGGGGTATTTTAGTAATTTGGCACCAATAGGCTAAATTTACTAATGATATGAGCTTGGAAAGGTGTATGGATGAGTAATAACCCCTTTGGTGGTACTTGGCAATTTCAAGACTTGACAACTGGATCGGCCTCAGTGGTTGCCCGAGCTTGAATTAAGGGGAAAAGTTGCATAGAGGAGTAACCAGGTAGTAACCGTCTTTATATGACATAGCATGTATATATGTGGTTTGTTATCATCAAATTTCATACATATTTAGATTAAGTAGAGAAATCACTCGGGGCCTATCTTTGCACGGGTTGATACTCCTACGATAATATTCATATTGCACGAGCGGTGCCCGGGGCCTATCTTTGTGCGGGTACCCCTCGGGGCCAAGTCTTTGTCTAGCGCTAGCATGAGGTATGATTTGCATTAATTGCACTAAATGATGTTATGATAATTTGATTGATGAGTATATGATGAGCATGTTATGTATATGTTATCTTGTATGTTGTATGTGTTACTACTGAGATTTCCATGAATCTCATCCTTTTTCCCAAAAACAAATCTTCAGTACAGGGAGGAAGCTCACGGGCAAGGAAAAGGTAAATGATGTCGAGTCGAGGCCGGACAGAGGGAGAGCTTAGTTTAGGTTGCTAAGTTTCCATTATGTATTTTGAGATTGTATATGAAGACTATGAGTTGTAAGTGAATTGTGTATGAATTGTGCATGTATGTGAATATGTATATCCAGCAGAGGTATTGTATGGAAGTTCTAGCATTTTCCACACTCTGATGTTTATAGTCGGTGAGTATTTTCTATTTAGTACTCTATCGTAGTGTTAGGAAATAAGGTATCACACATTGTACTTTAAATATTATTATTTAATGAATTTATCTATTTTGTTGTCATATTATTTGCATTTTTATTGTGATAACTTAATCCTTAGATAAATCATAAAGATTGTCCTAAATGTCCCTGGTCGGTCATCTATGCGGGAGAAAAGATGAAATAAGACCAGTATGACTTTGATAAAGTATGGAGATAAGAATCAAAGTCTTAGGTCCTTGTAAGAGTACCAGGTGCTGGACCGACCCGCTATGAGAAAGCTGTATGGATTAAGTCATAAGCTTATCTCATGTATAACCACGTCACTATGCCCTTTGACCTAAGATCATCATGGATTCCTACATGAGAGTGTTAAGCTTTAACCTAGTCAAAAGTCACCTTTTACTGGATAATGATAAAGGCTACAATCGGGCTTCGTGGTTTTCATGCAGAGGAATGTGTGTTAGATATGATTAGTTTTGATGATGACAAATATATATGTCAAATATTAAGCATAAGAAGTTTGCATAGTATAATTTTCTAATACATTGACTAACTATTTGATATTGCATATATTATAGATTAGTCAAGCAATGGAAGAAAGAAATTGAGGAATAAAGAACTTATAAGAATTAATGAAAAATAGCAAGTTTCAAGTTCTTTGGGTACTGTAGCAGTAGGTACTGTAGCATACGTTTACTGTAGCGTATTTTACTGTAGCTTACTGTAGCAGCACTGTAGTATCGAGTAATTTTAACAATCACTCAAGTGATTTCAGAATCACTCGAGTGATTCTGAAAACAGTGAAAATCACTTGCAGTGATTCACTGTTCACTCGAGTGATTTGCAGCTTTTTCATGCTCTGTTGTTCATCCAGCTGAGCGAGGTCTGGTTATTCGATCATATCTCTCACAATACAACTTCGATTGAGATCAAACCAGTTGCATATGAAAATAGACTTCCAATGCATCATTTTGATACCAGAAGAAACATCAAAGGAGCTTATATAAAGGAGATATAAGTGTTATAATCTGGCCTTCATATCAGTGTCACTCTCTGGAACAGGTTTGGTATTTTGACTATAACTCTCAAACCACTGATCCTTTTGAGCTGAAACTGGTGCCATATGAAACTAAACTTCAAGAGCTTTCTATTGATATATATTGCAGAAATTTTGGAGCTATATTCAAAGAGTTATGCCATCTGTAATTTGACCCTTGTTTGTTGTCGAATTGGAAGTAAAGTTTCGAGTCCAAGTGATCTGAATAGAGAGCACCCGAGTGATTTTTACAATCACTCGAGTGATTATTAATAATCACTCGAGTGAAATGTGTCAGAATGCAGATCACTTCTAGTGGCGCAGAAATCACCGGAGGAATTTTTCACTGTTTGCAATTTCACTTCCAGTGATACCGAAATCACTCGAGTGATATGGGATTTTTCAAAATCACTTCCAGTGAATCAAAAATCACTGCAAGAAAAATTCACTGTTTCGAAAATCACTCCCAGTGCAGCCAATTTCACTCAAGTGATCTCTGAAAATTGCTGAATCATTTCCGGTGAATTACACACTCTCTCAAATCACTTCCAATGAACCAGAATACACCTCCAGTGAAAGCCAATGTGCCTCAGATCACTACCAGTCAGATATTATATGATCGAGTGATATGATGATTTTTGACAGAAGAAGCTTGAATGCACTGCCAGTGAATCCCAACTGAATTAGTATTGTTTCCGTACATTAAAATGCATTCAAGTGATATACTTACTCTTACAATGTCATTGCCAGTGAAATACTGATGCAGTCGAGTAGTTTATTGTTTTATCAAAATCACCTCCAATGAAGTGACACCACACTCAAGTGAATTGAGATCACCGCCAGAGAATTTACTAATTGCTTGAGTGATTCATTGTTCTTATCAGAAACACCTCCAGAAGCTGTCTGAACATTCGAGTAAAATACTATCCTAAGAAAATCACTTCTAGTGCTAGTAATCTAGTGCACCTCCAGTGAAACCCATCTCAGAATAAGAATCACTTCTAAATCAATGGAGATAACTGCCAGTCAAATATTATCTTTTGAAATACACCTCCAGTGAAATCAAGTTTACTTCCAGTGATTCTTCAGTTTTTAGAAATCACTGCCAGTGAAGTTAAAATTCACCCGAGTGAAATATTACTTCTGAGAAAACACTCCCAGTGAAATGTATAATCACTCGAGCGATATTTAAAAGATTCTCTAACGGCTATTTTCTGTCAGTGTATTACAGGTGTTATCCACTACCACTCATCGGAACAATATTCGACGGCAACTAGTCATGGGCACTAGCAATATTCAACAAATAACCAATAACGTGCTAATTATAAGCAATGACTGAAGCATCTGTCAGATCAATAGAAAACGCTGAAGTATCTATCAGACACACGATGGGCTTTCAACGGAAAAATATTTGAATGCTCCAACGGCTCTCAACTTATCTTATATAAACCGAAGCATTTAAGAAGAAGATAGAGAGATTTACAAAGAAATACTACAGCGAACAGAAATGATGAAGTAACGAGAACCCAACTGCCAACCTGCTGCTATCATTAATCTTCATCTCTCACACTCTCCATTAATATCTGTTTTCATTGTTATGTACATTTGAGAGTGAATATTTTGTATTGTACTTCAGTGAGCATTTATACACTCTGTGAGAGAGCTTGTAAACACTTCATCTGTATTTCAGAAGTGTTCTCAAGGTAGAAGGACCTTGAGTGGATTGATTACCTTACGGGGAAGCTGTAGAGTGAATTGCCAATAAGACTTTCCTCTTAGACTAACAAGGTGCAAGCAGTAGAGAACGTTGCTGCTCGTAAGACTTACAATAGTGTAAGCAGGAGAAAACGTTGCTGCTCATAAGACTTGCACAGCTAAACAGGAGATAAAGGTCTTTGGGATTGCTTTGCTTGACTTGCCATAAGAGAGAGAGTAACCTTACAGTGCGTAAGGGGGAGTTACTCTTGTGAATTTGTAGAGGCTTTTCTTGTGCCCAGTTAAACAAGAACATAGTGGATTGGAAATCTCAGGAGCAGCCTAGGGACTGGACGTAGGTCATCGTGGATTGGACCGAACCAGGATAAATCACAGTTTGCACATTTTCTTCTCTAAGCTTTTATATTTCCAGCATATACGATTTATATAATTACTTATGAGTTTATACTTCCATATATATACTGAGTTAACAATCTGCGAAAAGTTTTTAAAAGATCAGGCATTCTTACCATACACCCAATTCACCCCCCTCTTGGGTGTCAGCCAGTTCTAACAATGTGAATGAGATAGAATTTGTCCCTTACATTAGTAGAGAGATATCACTGGACCCTTTGATGAGTAAGTTTGAGAATGTATGAACGTACTATAATGGAAATAATTTTTCATTTCTATAGTCGACTACTTAGGAATTAGGAAAGTAATGGTCAGGAACAGGAGGATGACACTATCCATGCCTTATCCTCAGCCGAAATTTCATGTGACAAAAGGGATGTGACATGGTTGTATGATAGGTTGCATCATGTTAATGATCCTCATATGAATTGGATAGTCGTAATGTCTTGCTAGAGACCGCTTGCGACTTGTAGGCTAGTGCACTTATTGGCCTACTGCCAACTTCATATGGGCCTACAGGGTCGTACACAAAAATAGCCCAACACGACCTATAATGTCTATATTCATTGAATCTCATATGTGTCTAAGATTCAATGAATACAATGTTTAATCTAGGGTGGAAGGATTTTATATATATGATATAAAATTTGAAAAAGGAAAATAATAATATTCTATATATATTAATATTATGTAGTGTTAGTTTAAGATTTAATTTTATTTGATCAAATTAAATTTAATAATTAACATAGAGATATAGTATCTCAGATTTAATTTGTAAAGATAAATTAAATCTATTTCCATTAGCTCTTTATTCGGATTAAATAAATAGGTTAAATTTAAACTATTGAACAGATTTAATTAAACCAAATTTATTTAATTAGCTCATAAAAATAATTAAATGTTAATTGATATAATATGGATTTCAAAATCAGTTAAGATTAATTTTGAAGATCCAATATAGCCCTTACTAGTTATTAAAAACAAAGGGATAAAAAACCCTTAGGCAAAAAAGAAATAGAGAACCACAAGAAAACCCTGGCGAGGCATTGAAGGCGCTAGCACGCTGCCGGTATTGGGTCTTGTTCTTGTGGATACTGGTAGATGGAGCTGATTTAAGGCATGAGCTCCTTGAGATCGAAAAACCAAAAACGAAAAGGTACGACTCTTTTTAACTCGATTTAAACGCCGTTAATAGATCCATGTTAGGGATTGGGAAAAAATTTTAAAGGTCTAATTTCTTCCACAGTGCCTTCCAATCTCGACATAAATGCATACAAGAAATGCTTTATGCATGACATGCTTGCTTACATAAATTCATGCCAACATAATGACATATATGCATGCTCAATGTTTAACATATTACACTAATAGCCATAGTATAAACAGAAACAGAGCTTCACTCATTCACATATGCTTCATACAATTCATCAAAGCAATCAACACATCAATACACAAGCACACATCAAGTTATGAAAGTTAGGAAAGTTTACTGCCTTTTGGACTTGTGTCTTCTTCTTATCCCCTTTTCTTCCAACCCTTGAAGTTTCTTGGAAATTCTTCTATTCTTCTCCTTTCTTAACTTTTCATGGCCCTAGATATATAATCATATAATTAGTGTCATGATAAATGAATTCTCATTGTGCGACATTAGCCTCATAGGATTACTTATACCCTTAGGGTTTAAGGTAATTACATTGTGCCATTACCTTTTTAATTTCACACATTTACTAAAAGATTACAGAATTTTCAACTAAATTTGAAAATTCATATCTTTTTATACAAATGTCCAATTGCAATGGTTCCAAAGGCTATGTGACCCTTATTAAGTATATTTTTAGGTAAAATATTTCCCTTAACCAATTGGATATACAACATTCCAGAATTACCATTCACTGGATACTACCCCATAAACATGCCAGTTTTACATTACCAACTTTAAAAATGCATAACTCATAGTATACAGATCCAATTGACCTATATGACCTATTAAATTAAATCTTGACATTTCTAATTTCATTATGGAAAATCTCACATTCATTGGACATCATTGGATTATCCAAAAATATGCCACATTCTCACTGCCTTGCAAGAAACCTACACTGTTAGCACAATTTCAATTCCAGTTTTAGTGTTTTATTCTAGTGATCCAGATATAGCCAGAGCCTCTTCCAACAAATTTTTTTGTGTAGAATCTATTGGTGCCATAAATATTACCAAATTCCTACTCCTTCTATATATCCTATTCTGGAAAAAAGTTGCTACACAATTCAACAGTCATCAAGTTTCTAATTTAATCATCAAACAAGTTTCATATGCTCTTTAAACATCACAAGACATCATGTATATAATCAAAACAACATGAAACCTTAAAACCCTAAGACTACCAAAATTAGGGCGGCAATTCAATTTATAAAATTTCCAACCAATCAACATAACATATAGCTCAAAATGAAGCTCTAACTCACCTTTATTACTTTCCCAAGGTAGTTCTTTGATTCTCCAACTTTGGCTCTTCTTTGACAACTCGAAAAACCTCCTCTTGAAAAAAAAACCATAGAATTGAATATCTTAGTAAGGAGAACAATGTTTATGAAGACAATTTGAGCTAAAGAGGTGATCTTGTAAGTGAAAATAAAGCTAGAACTTCTTACCTTGCTTCTTGATCTTCTTTCTCTTTCCTTTTTATTTTTCCTTCTTTTTCTCTCTTTTTATTTTCTTTGGCCATCCAAATGAGTGTGTGAGGATGAGGAAATGAATTGATTAAATATCATTCTTATCTCTTTAGTGTGTTGGCCAAAAGTCTTAAGTGAGTTGGGAGAAAAGGACGAGGTGTAACATAATTATGGCTTCTTGAAAAAGTTTCCAAGTTAACTAACCTAAGTTGGTTAATAAGAGTTTCATCCTTTCCCTCTCTCCTCTTGCTTGAACAAACTTGGCATACAAAAAGGAAAAAGTAATGTTGTTCAATTTCTCTTTCAAAGCTTCTTACTTTTTGGTCAAACAAGAATGAAGACATGTTGACTTATTCCTTAATAAAGATTAGGTAAATATGTTGACTTTTCTTCCTATTTCTTCTTTCTTCATGCTTTTTCCTTAACCAACTTCTTGGTCTAAAAGATAGGAAAGTGTATTAATTGAGCTATCCCTCTCTCTTCCTTTTGGATTGAACGAAAATTGTGCACAAATGAGGAGGAATGATTTCAATTAAATTCTCTCTCTACCTTAGTCTTTTGGTCTTAGACGAAATATTAAATGAAAGGGGAGGGAATATGTTGACTTTGTCTTGTTTATGTAAGCATGATTCATGTAGCCAAATAAGAGGAAAAAGATGAGCATTTATTTTAATCATCTTCATCAAAATTGTCTTCACTTTTTAAGAGCAAATCTTGACCCTTCATTTTTGTTTCCTAAATCTATCCTCAAGATCAAGTGTCAATTGTCTCTTTTGCCCTTGATTGTGATAATATTATTTCTTGTGTCATTGGTTCTTTTAATTCTCTTTCTTACTTCTTTCTAAACACTACTTTCCTTTTCTTTTGAATCCGAATTAGGTTCTATGTTATTCTGAAATATCCTAACGGAATAAGGTATTTTCTTTCGACTAATTCACACTGAAATTCATATTCTATTCTGAGTGCAGTTTCTAAAGTTCATTCTATTTCTTATGCATTCCTAGGACTCTTACTAAACTAAACTTAGTAGTCTACTTTACTCAGGCTTATTCTCTAGCCTCTAGTCCCAAAATTTGGGATATTACACTTGCTAAAGAAACTTTTAGGCACATTACTGGTAAGGTCAAGTTAAGGCTTTTAAGTTGAAAAGGTAAATATCTCATCATGGCAAGACAAACTATGCTCATCAAAAGTGTCATTGCTGCATTTCTGTCTTGTTAAATGCTATCAACCCTTATTCCCAAAGGGCGCTCAGGGAGATAAAGAAAAGTAACCGTCATTTTCTACAGAGTCAAGATGAGGATGACAAGAAAATTCATTCAATCACTAAGCCAGATGCATTGTGGGTTCAAGTTCTCAAATCTAAATATGATTGTAAGGAGTATTATATTCCTTTAGTCTTCAAAAACCACCATGAGTCTTTGGTATGGCAAGTTATTATAGAGGTGTGGGATATTTTTTTAAAAAAGAGTAGGGAAGAAAGTGAATGATGGAACTACAAAGTGATTCTAATGGGGCTTATGGATACCATTGGAGAGACCACAAATTGAGTATGCTACTATGAACACAAACCAAATTATTGTGGAAGATACAACGACTAATTTTCTTTTACCAAGTAGTTCATGGAATGCTTAGAGGCTTCAAGTGTTTTTCCCAGAATGGGTTATTCAAGTATTTTGAACATTGTTATTCAATGAATTTCTCCATTTAGTTATCATATTATTTGCATGTTCACTGTGATAATTGTAATCTTGGATAAATCATAATGATTATCCTAAATGTCCCTGGTCGGTCATCTATATGGGAGCAAAAATGAAATAAGACTAGTATGACTTTGATAAGGCATGAGGATACAAGTCAAAGTCATAGGCACTTGTAGGAGTACAAGGTATTGGACTGACCCATTATGAGAAAGCTGCATGGATCAAGTCATAAGCTTATCTCATGTATAACCATGTCACTATGCCCTTTGACCTTAGATCATCATGGATTCCTACATGAGAGTCGCTAAGCTTTAACCTAGTCAAAAGTCACCTTTGGCAGGGTGATGATAAAGGCTACAATCGGGTTTGGTAGTTTTCATGCAGAGGAATGTGAATGGTCAAGATGGAATTTATCCCTCACATTAGTAGAGACATATTACTGGGCCTCTCGATGAGTGAGTCTGATAAATGTATAGCCATACTACGATGGAAAGGAGTTTCCATTTCTATAGTCAGACTACTCAAGAATCAAGAAAGTAATGGTCAGGAGTAGGAGGATGACATTCTCCATACCTCATCCTTAACCGAAATATCGTGTGACAAAAGGGATGTGACATGGTTGTATGACATGTTGCATCATGTTAACGATCCTCATATGAATTGGGTAGTCACAATGTCTTGCTAAAGGCTGCTTGCAACTTGTGGGCTAGTACAGTTATTGGCCCACTGCCAACTTCGTATGGGCCTATAGGGTCGCACACAAGAATAGCCAAACACAAGCTATAATGTCCATATTCATTGAATCTAAGATGTGTCTAAGATTCAATTAATATAATGATTAATCTAGGGTGGACGATATATACATGTTGTATGAATATTTATTTGATAAATATTTATATATGTGTGTGTATATTTACATTGGAAAAGAAAATTAATAGTACTATATATATATACATATATGTTTTTTTGAAATACATACATACATTTATATATAATATATATTATTTGATGATATATATTATATATGATAATATTATAGTATATGATAATATTATAGTATATGATAATATCTCATATTTAATTTATAAAAATAAATTAAATCTAATTCCATTGGCTCTTTATTCTGATTAAATAAATAGGTTAAATTAAAACGGTTGGACAGATTTAATTAAACCATATTTATTTAATTAGTTTCTTAAAACAATTAAGTATTAATTGATATGATAAGGATTTTTGAAACTAATTAAGATTAATTTAAAAATTCAATATTCATCATAAATAGATTACCCTAACTAGTTATAAAAGGCAAGAGCTAGGGTTTTCTGTGGATGATGAAAAAATAGAAAGCCACAAGAAAACCCTAGAGGGGCATTGGAGGCGCTAGCATGCTGCCGGTGTTGGGTCATATTCATGTGGATACCAGTAGAGGGAGCTTATCTAAGTAGTTGGCTCCTCAAGATCAAAAAAAGGCAAAACTCAAAAGATGAATTAGCCAACTTGTTGATACTGAGGATGGTTAATCTAGTACTCATGGAGTTTGATGCTCTCTGAAGAAGAATTAGCTAACATGTTGATGCTAGGGAATTTATTTCAGGAGCAACCAAGCATGGAGATTTGAGAGTTGGCCATGTGTTGATGACTGTGGGCATTCAAACAAACATGAACAAGGTATGACTCTTTCTAACTCAATTTAAATGTCGTTGATAGATCCGCAATTGGGATTTTTAAACTTTTGCAATTTTAAAATTTTTAATTCTTCCGTTGTGTACCTACCAATCCCAACAGTGCCATGTACAAAATTAAGGCAGTTAGGAATGGCAGCCCATACACAACCTAGTGAACACTCTCATTAATTTAGGATTCCTCTCTTAGCTCTTAAGAAATTGATTATTAACCTCCTGTGAGTAGATTGCCATAGAAAAAATTTTACACACTCAATAATAGTTCAACACCAAATTTTCTGCCACATACCATTCACACCCTTGCCATTTGGCTTCGACAGGAAATTGTAAGCTATTTTAACAATAAAATTCGTATCAAATGCACACCTGTAACTTGATCACCTTTCACATGGCCTTCTCGGGCTAAATATCGGCACACTCAATGAACTCCCTGTTGCCATTCACTAGTTCTACATTCTAGGTGCCATAAGTCAGATTTCAATCTCTTCAATCTCAGCTCTAAAAGGATGGTTTACTCCATTGTCTCATATCAAGGCATTAATCGTCTCTAATGAATTTGAGCTAGTCTAAATATCTTGGAGGTTGAGATGCTGACATACTTGTAATCCTACTTTTATAGCCATGATTTTTGCAACTATTATTGGATATGTACTAAGGTTATGTTTTAACCCTATGATTTATTAACCGTACTCATCTATAATTAGGCCTCCCTCCACATGTTGCTTGATTATTCTATTGGCCTAAAGCATCCACATTTATTCTGAAAGTACCACTTAAAAATAGCTTCCAATTTGTTTCCCTACTCATAGACGGTTGAAAATTTTTTATGATGAAGCCTTCCTCCCACGGTTGTCTCCATCATATGTAACAAGCATTAGTGTAGGACTTCATCCAGAGTAGCTTATCGTCCTTCAAAGACCTAGGTGCATCTGTGCTTCCAAATTAGCCAATACATGCTTCCTAAAATCACCATCCACAACCATTGAGAAAACTATGGCCTACTTTGGTTGTGAGAAGCATTCCAATTCAGCCATAGCTGCAAATCAAAAGAGAAAAACACAAAATATTTATTAGGTTTAATAATTCCTCTCCTCAAGTGTTTAGCTATCTTGTAGTCTCTCAAAGTGTGTAGCACACTCTCTTCACTAGAACAACCCTAGATCAAGTGGTGTTATTACTAGAGGAAATCCCAAGCTATAGATCTTAAGTAATGTTAGACAAACGTTTGGTGGATGATAGATTCTGGGGACCTGAGTAGTCTATAAAGTATAGTTTTTCAAGCTTAGGCTTGCTATTTAATAAGTAAAATATTTGCATATTTATTTTCCCTTCTATGGAGATTTTTTAGATGATATTTGAGCTTAATTTAATGAATTTAGGTGTAATTGATAAATAAATAATGATTTTGACATAAAATAGAATTCATTGAAAAATACTAAATTTTGACCTTGTTTCAGTTTTTAGGCAATATATGGGGTTCTAGGTGTTGGATTGGGATGTGCTTTATATAGATAAAAAGCTAAAAAAAATTCCTATAACTTTTATGTTGAGGCCCAAAACCAGTTCTATGATACCTTATTTCCAACAGCCTCATATGAGTACAAAAACGTAGTGAAATCCATTGTGGAACCTGGATTTGAACTCGAACTACCCAACTTTTGAAATCTTTCACAAATTCTCACTCTTAACTCAGGATTTAAACCTAGGGTTGAGAGGATTTTTCAAAGGGTAGAAAACTTTTCTATCATTCCACAAACCTCACTATGTCACTAATGACTCATTGGCTCTTAATTTCAATATATCAGAGTACAGGCGAGCATTTTTCTTTTAATTAAACTAGAGCGATTCTCTGCTTAAACTACATACATTCATTATGTATACATAAAAATGTATAACCACATACAACTTTCAAAATATTTACATCGAATACAAAAGTAATGCCTCATACTACGATCTTCAATCTTCCTTCATATCCCCTCCGTGCATATCTCCATGCATTCTTGACCTATCTAAATGGTTAGTTTGGAGGAGCGAGATTTGAGAGAATCTCAGTAGTAAACAATACCACTATGCATGCAAGATATATATGAATGCATGACATGCTTGCCTATACAACTTCATACCAACATAATGACATATTTACATTCTCAATGTTATGACATACATATGGCCATTGCATAATATAACAGAGCTTCAATCAATCAACTATGTTCAACACAAATAGGTAAAGCAATCACATAAATCAATGCAAAAACATATATATCAAATACATGCGGGCTAGGTAAGTTCACTACCTTTTACTTGATGTCCTCCTTATGCACCTTGATCTTCCAACTATTACCTCTTTTTTGTCACTTCATAGCCCTAGATAAGTAATGACATCATTAGAGCCATGAAAAGTGAATTCCCAATCGGCCACATTAGCCCTAAAGCTGACAGATTTTTCACCTAACTTTGAAAAATCATAACTAATTCCAAACAATTCCATATAAGGTGGTTCAAAGCTCTATACAAAGATACTTCAGTTTAGTTTCACATAAAAATACTCAATTTTGAATGCCACAACTAAAACATTCCCTGAATGTTTCCAAACACTAACTGTTTTAGATGTTCTTCCAACAGCAGGGCATAAATTTGAAAAATCACATCTTTTAGCACACTTGTCCAAAAATTAAAAAATACCTATAAAATTAAATATTTATGTATATAATTTAATTCTGGAAATTTTCAAAATTTTTGGATAAGGTTTTCCCTATAAAAAATTTCACACAACATCACTGTTTCAGATTCTTTCCAGAAAATAGGGTATATCTTCAACAATTCATATCTCCTACTATACTTATCCAAAAATTACAAACTACCTATAAAATCAAAGATCCATGTCTCTAATTTAAGCTTACAAAGTTTCAAAATTTTTGGATAAGTGTTAGACCTTCAAACATTAAGAATAACCCTTACTGCCATACAGGGCAGATTTAAGCAACATGCACCTCTATACTTCATAAAATTCCAAATTCATATACAAGCATCCAAAAATCATGAACACTTGTATACCTACAAAATTTTGACCAAGGAATCCATTGGAAACCTAAAATTTGGAAAATTTTCATTCCTTCATAATGTTCTATTCAGACCAGAAAACTAGAGTTTTCTACAATAATTCACCAAAACTGAATTTTGTCCAACAAGTTAGTCCAATATCATCATAAATAATAATCTAACCATAAACACATGATTAAAACTCTAAAAATAGCCCTTGGTTGAAAATGAATAGCACCCAACACCTACAAAAAATCATCCAAACAACAAACTAATCGATTCAAAAGGAAGCTTACGCTTACCTCTACACGTTTCGGCAATTGGTTCAGAATTCTAGAAGTACTCCGGCTAGTGAGACAGCACTAAAAACCTTCAAATGAAAATCTCTAACCATAGAAATGAAGCTTAGGATGAGTAGAAGGAGGTTTGTGAAGGGCACTTTGAGAGAAAAAGTCGATTCGGTAGTGTTCCAGCGGATTGAAGTTGTGAAAAATCACTATTCACCTCTCCTCTCTCCTCCAACATTTTTTATTTATTTTCTCTAATTTTTCCTGCCTTTTTAGGCTGCTGGCTAAAAATATATGGCCTAGGAGGAGTTTCAAAAAGTTATGCCAAGTGTCGCGATCCCGTGGTGCCATTTGTTTGGTGTTCCACTGATTCGGTGACACGTGTCACCTACTTTTAATAAAGTGGGTTAACCATCTAAGATGTCAGGGGAAGTAGGGGTCTAATGATTTTCCCTGGCTCTTGGGCTTAGTGTTCGAGAAAATCAGTCGGTGATTCGACCGAAGACCTGCAATTCCCCTAACTTCTGTGCCACATGTTACATTCTTAAAATGCCAACACAAAAGGTAAAATGATATTTCATCATTAATGGGACATGTGTCACTTTCTCATTTATTCAACATAAAATTTATGTCATGATTACTTACTTTATTAAAGTTACTTTATCGGTGTCTACTCAAGATTCTACTTGGGACTTGGGATTGCATCACGCATATCAAAGCTCGTCACATGACACCAGGTTGGAGTATGTATGTGGGCCCTACATAGTGCCATAAATCACCTAACTAATTGATCTCTTACCTCATGACATATTTGGGTGACATCTTTCTACCAACCCAATGGCACCGTATATGTGTCTTGTGCGTCTCTACACTGATACTTTGATCTTACTCTCTACGTATATCGAGCCCTCTACCTGGTAGAGCCGAATTGCATGGTCCCTGGGAGTCTTTCTACATCATATTACTCTTAGGACTCTTCCCAAACTGGGTTTAGTCATCTGCCTAATACAGGCTTATCCTCAAGTTTCTAGGCCCAAAATTCGGGATATTACAGCTCTCCCCCCGTTCAATAAATTTCGTCCTTGAAATTTTGAACATCTATATTTTAGGGAATCATTCTAGACTCTCAGTCTATCTCTTGCATTCTTGCTCTTTCATTTGCAAGCTCATAGAGCATGCAACACAAGAATCATATTCTTAACAGAAAAACTCAAATAGCATTATGCGCTCACTATGTAGCACTTTCATTCATTCTGTTCCAGTACGTAGCATTCAATATCAAGACCCTTTGGTCTATTCTCAGAAATCTTAGTTTCTTAGGACTTACTGCCTCTTCAGGATTCTCTCTCAGTTCACTATATGTAGACTAAGCCTTCCAGCCTCTTTGGGACTCTCCCGAACCACACTATATGTACATCAAGCCTTACGGCTCATTCTACCACAGCGCTGGATATTCTAGCCTTACTGCTTTGGGGTTTTTCCCATGCCTTCAGCATCTTAGGGCTTAGTGCCCCAGCTACAACCTAGTACAGTTTGAATTTTCTTCTAGTCTCAATATATTCTCTGGACACATTGGCCCAATGTCATCGCACTAGGTAACAACCACAGTGCTAGACAAATAGGTCTTACCGCCCAGGGACATTGTTCGATGCAAACTTACACCTTAGGTCTTATTACCTCGAGCCTATATTCGGCTCCATTCTCAACACATCTCACATTCTGCCAGCCTAAGGATTTACTAACCTATTAGGTCTTCTGGCTCTAGGATACTCGTTCCATCATCTTTGATGAATAACAACCCTCTTACTAGGCCCACTGCAGAGCTACTCTTATTGGGCGCCCCCTACAGCCGCACGATATAAAGGAATGAAATCCTTGTTCTTATATTTATGTAACGGCCCTCCCACTAGGCCCAACTACAGAGCTACCCTCAATGGGTTTCCTCTACAGCGGTATAAGAGTCTGCCCCACACCCCCTGGCTCACCAAGATTGAGTGCGGCAAGCTTATGAAATAGCCACTTCCATTATCCCCCAAAGGAGACCTCCCTAGGTATTGAGCATGCGACATTCACCACTTAATTTATGCTCCACATACCCTGGTACCATTGAGTTTAGCTACCAAGAACACATAGTTCACTAGGCACTTTGAACTCATTACAGGCTCCATCTCTTGCTACTCAACTCATTTACATATTTATGTAATGTTCATGAAGCATGCTAAACAAACCATCATCATCACAATCATCACAAGAGCATTCGGCACGTTAGCATATAGCATAACGGTATCCACTGGACTTTTGGTCCACAAGTCACATGGCCCCAAGTGTTCATCAGCACAATAGGCCCCAAAATTCCACTTGTACAAAACAAGACTTTCCATAGCCCTGAGGGTCTACTCATGGAAAATAGGCCCCAAATAGGCCCCAAGCGACTACTCGTACATAATAGAAATCTCTGTGGTGTCTACCCACGCAAAGATAGGCCCCGAGCGACCACCCTGCAACTTATGAATGCTCATTAGGTCTTAATGCCCAGGGAATCACCCCTATGTCGTAGACATAATAGGACTTACAGCCTCGGGCCTCCGCCTGTCAAGTCTAACTGCCTAAGGACATGTTGGCCTAATAGGTCTTGCTGCCTACCTTATATTCATAACACGAATACATTCGATGGTAAACACATACATGCAAAACCATTACATAAGATACGAGAGTAAGAGTTCCTTCCCTTTATACCGTCAAGCCTGATCTTTCTTTCTCTTTCATCAATCGGCACTAGAACACCCCATGGTGATTCACTGGGTCATATAAACCCTTCTCTTAAGGAAACTTATTCGATGGAAGACTTATTACAATATACCACTATTGAGAGTCAACGTTCCTGTAGCTCTACTCTACAATTTCAACGTCACGGTGGCTTCACTCTATAGTTTGTTGTCATAGCGGTTACACACTATAGTTCGATGTCATGGTAGCTTTACACTATGATACTGTACTTTGTACTTCATATAGGCATCCATACACCTGATCACCCCCTCCGGTCAGAACCCTCCATAGGTAGCCCTTTCCAATCAGATCTCCCCATAGGTAACCCTTTCCGATTAGAACTTCTTGTAGGTAGCCCTTTCTGATCAGAATCCTCCGTAGGTAGCTCTGTCCGGTTGGTCGCCTCTAAATGAAAGTAGCATGTAACAGGAATCTATATCTCATAAGGTCCCTCCTTTCAAGCAGCTTTTGTAATCTGCTCTCTCTAATTTCGCCATCTCATCTGGGGTCATTCCGTGTGGACTTTCAATATCGATCCAACTCCAGGCATAATCACAACTCTAAGACCTAATGGATTAGTAAGTCCTTAGGCCGGCAAAATGTGATAAGTTGATATTGTGAAGAGAAAAGGCTCGAGGCAATAAGACCCAATGTGCAAAGTTGCATAGGGCAATATCCCTGGTCCGTAAGACCTGTGTGTATCTAGCGCTATAGTTGTTGCCTAGTGCTGTGACATTGAACCAATGCGTCTAGAGAACATATTGAGATTAGTAAAACATTCAGACTAGACCAGGTTGTAGATGGGGCCGTAAGCCCTAAGATGACTATGGTATGGGGGAAATCCCCTCGGCAGTAAGGCAAGAATATTCAGCATTGTGGAAGAATGAGTCGTAAGGCTTGATATATGTACTGTGTGATACGGGAGAGTTTCGTAGAGGCTGGAAGGCCTGGTATGCATATAGTAAATGGAGAGAGAATCCTGAATAGGTAGTAACACCTTAGAAACCAACCATTGTAATAGTAGACCAGTGGGTCCTGCGTTTAAATGCTATATGAGATTTTGAGTTATGAATATGAATGGTGAGTTGCGTGCTCTATGAGCTTGCAAATGAAAGAACTAGAATGGAGAAAGATAGACTAAAGGTCTTGAGATGGTTCTCTGAGGTACATATAATACCATTTGATATTCAAAATTTTAAGGATGAAATTTATTGAATGGGGGAGAGTTGTAATATCCTGAATTTTGGGACAAAAGGCTTGAGATTATTAAGCTTGGATCAAGTAGACTGCTAAGCTTCGGTTTAGTAAATGTCCCTATGAAACATGTTTAAATTCCATAAAATTTATTTATATCCTTGGGGGTATTAAAGAGCATTGGGAGTGACAAAATAAAGCAATTAAAAGTCACACAATATAGTAAAGTGGAACACAAAGTAGTGTTGCTACCGGTGAAATTCCTGGTATGACAGTGGTGATTGTGTGACATTTTTCAATGGGTAAATGATGTGAAAAAATTATGAAACTTTATAGAGTAAAATTATACTTACCAAGATTTAATTCATAGGGCATATAAGTCATTTGGAGCTATACATAAAGAGAAAATAATTTTTTAAATTAGCCCAGCAAAACTGGCTAGTTTTTATGGTAGCGTCCAAAAATTAAAATTCTGGGAAGAGTAAGATTTGAATTGGCTAAATTTTATATTTTTTATTAAAACTAGACTCAATAAGGGTCACATATCCTTTGGAACCACCCCAATTGGATATTCACACAACTAGATATGAATTTTCAAAGTTTAGTGAAAATTCTGCCCAGTTTTTCACTATATACAGAAATTACAAAAATGCAAGGGCAAAATGGTCATTTGACCGATAAAGTTAGAAGAAGCCATTTATTTTTTTCCTTAATTGGAATAAATTATAGATGAAGTAGAGAGCAAGAAAGGAAAATATAATTATTTTGTAATATTATACAAAATACTACAATTTTGGACCAATAAGACTTGAACACTTGTAAAGTAAGTTTGGAGGAATGCTTTAAGTCATTAAACCTTCATCTTTCTCCATTCATTTTTATGAAAGCTGAACCAAATAGAGAGAGAGAAGAGTTGAAGGAACTTGAAGAACAAAGAGGAAGGGCTAGGGTTCAAGAAGCCAAAATCAAAAGTAAAAGGTGTGATTTCAAGTGCTTATGCCTTCTAAATCACTTAGGAACCTCTTCTCACCTCTTCTCCTTCTTGAAATCCATGTTTCTCAAGACAAATTAAGAGAGAGGAGGGAGTGAACAGTTACATTTTAGATAGAAAAAGTATTGAAATCAAGAGGTAATCTCATAAACTTGATCCTCTTGTGTAATAAGATGTTGTTGTAGTTATTGTTGTGGAATTTGCCTTGGTTTTCTCTTGTTTTTCAAAAATGGGCTGAAGTAAAACCTAAGGGAAAAGTTGCTTAAATTTCCTCTAAATATATCCATTTAGTATTTAAATGGTTAATCATGTGATTAGAAGTGGTAGAGGGTGATTAAGCAAGAGAAAACTAGAAACGAACATAACTCTCCTAAGAACCCTAATTTTCTGTCATGTTCATGACATGGTGATGGAGTTGGAATTTGATAGTTTGATAACTCTATTGGCTTTAGAAGGTAAAATTTTGTAAGTATACAAGTCTTCATAATTTTTGGATGTTTGTATATCAATTTAAAAATTTATGAAGTTGAATGTGCATGTTGGTTGATCTACCTCTTGTGAGGTAGTGATAGTTTGCAATGTATTACGTGGTTTAAACCTTGTCCAAAAATTCTAAAATTTTTCAGGCTTAAATTAGACATGTATAGATTTAATTTGATAGTTTATTTGTAATTTTTTGACAAGTATATTGGAAGATATGAGTTTTTGAGGTTATGCCCTGTTTCTGGAATGAAATCTAGAATAGTGCATGTTTGCCGAATTTATGGGAAAAATATGACAATAATAGTCAAGAAAAAGTATTTTTATATAAAATTAAACTTAAAGGGATTAAAATATAGCTTTGAACCACCTTAATTGAAGTTCTATAGAATTAATTATGATTTTTCAAAGTTTGGTCAAAATGCTGGTAGTTTTAACTACCATACGAATTTGAGAAAGTAAGGGGCTAAATGTAATTGGTAAGAACTCCAAGGGTGAAAGTAAGCCTTTAAGGATAATGTAGGCCTTTGGGCATTCACTTTTCATGGCTCTAATGATATCATCACTTATTTAGGGCCATGAAGTGACAAAAAAGAGGCAATGGTTGGAAGATCAAGATACAAGAGGAGGACACAAAGTTCAAGAGGTAGTGAACTTTCCTAACTTGCATGACTTGATTTGTATGCTTGTGTATTGATGTGTTAATTACTTTGATGAATTGTATGAAGCATATGTGACTGAGTGAAGCTCTGTCTTTGTTTATACTATAGCCATAAGTATGTTATATGAAACATTGAGCATGTATATATGTCATTATGTTGGCATGAATTCATGTAAGTAAGCATGTCATGCACAAAGCATTCCTTGTATGCAATGGTTAGCATTGTTTGCTACTGAGATTCCTTGAATCTCACCCTCTCCAACCAACCATTCAAAAAGGTGAGCACTGGAAGTATGCTGAGAACTGAGAAGAGGAATGCACAAAGAGGAATGTTGCTGGTTGTCTGAAGACCTTCTAGTTATTTTAAGGTCTGTAAATATTTTGTAAACCCCTGTGGGAGAGACTTTTGTATTATAATCAAGAAATATTGTATTAATATTATTAGTATATTCATACTATTCCTGTGTGCCCACTGAACTGCACATTGCTACTCTGAGTAAGGTCAATAATAAGGGGAATATAAGGCAAGGTCTTTACAGGCTAGCTCAATGGTACCAGGATTGATAGCTAGGGCGTGTTATTCCTAGCGTCTCAAATTCGATCCTGGGGAGGTTCCTTTAAGGGGGAATAATAGAGGTGGGCACTCCATAAGCTTGACACACTCTCAGGCCAAGTTGATAAGTAAAATATTTGCATATTTATTTTCCCTTATATGATGATTTTGTGGACGATATTTGAGCTTAATGTAATCAATTTGGGTGTAATTAAATAAAAAAATCATGATTTTCTTACAGCTACAGACATTACTGCATTAAGAAGAATTAAAGAAGGCATTTTAGGGATTTTTTTACTGTTTATACGGTACTGAAGCATATATGGCACTGTAGAAAAATACGAGAACTGTAGAAAGATACTGACACTATAGTAGCTGACTGTTCACACACGGGATTCACTGTAGCATCTATTGTTCAGAGTGCGGTCGGTGCAAAACGTGTTTTCCTGTAGCAAAATACTGTAGCGGCATTGTTCAAAACGCGTTTTACTGTGGCAAATTCACTATAGCAGTCCGAAAATAAAGCCTATAAATAGAGTTTTTTGGCACCCTAAAATGAGAGGAAGAAAGAGAGAGAGAGAGCTTCTATTTTAGAGAGAGTTGTTATTTTTAGAATTTATTTCTTGCATGTTTACTTCTTGCATGCCTCCTACATTGATGGTTTTACCTCCTATATGGAAGGCCTAGGTAGTCCTCCTTTATGGATGGTATAGGTTGTCACCTACATGGAAGGTTTTACCTCCTATATGGTAGGCTAGATTTTCCATTTTCATTCATCTATTAGTTGTATTTTTATGTTTTTGTAATTAATTTTTATGCAATATTTATGATGTTTTTATTTTATGTTTGTTTTGTTTTTAATTTTATCATGAGCTAATTTTCTTTTTCCTAGGGTGATGACGTAGTTTACTAATGACGGATTGAATCTTAACTTATTAAATCTAGTTTTAATTTTTCTTTCATGATTGAGTTTTAATTATTGTTCTTAATGCTTTCAATTGATTGGCCACCTTTTGAATGATTTCAATATGTATGTTGAGACCGGAAGGAGATACATGTGTGAAGATCCTATAATTAAAACCATAATTAGCATATGAAATAGAAATATATTCATATGGGTTGTGTAGTCTTAAATGAGTTCCATGAATCTTAATGCATGATTAATTGCTTAAATTCATATAGGAATATATTGAGTTAGCAATTACTCATAGAATTGCTTGACCTTGGAAGAGGCTAGTAATTAAATTAAGGAAACTCGACTATCAAATCATGTGGAATAAATTAGACTAGAATAGATAAGTGATTCAATCCAGAATTTGTTAAGTGAAATCTAATCCCTATGGCTTTTTACTCATATTTGTCTTTATATCACATGTATTCATAGTTTATCATTTTTATCTTGCAATCTCAATCACAACTAATCGATCAGCTAAATAGTACTAAGATTACCAATTTTAGTACTTAGTGATTAATCCTCATGGGAACGATACTCTACTTACTTCTATATTACTTGTTTACGACAGTGTACACTTGCATTTTCTAAATACACCATCCTACACCCGTAACAAGTTTTTGGCGCCGTTGCCGGAGATTGTTGTCATTAATATCAATACCAAGTAATTTTAATACTAATTTGGTCTTAATATTACATTTGTTTTCTTTTTGGTGTCTTTTGTTTCTTTTCAGGTTTTTGCTTAGTACATGACTAGATCGAAGAAGACTGAATTACAACCTTGTGATTCTGAGATCGAGAGAACTTGTCGAAGAAATTAGAGAGTTTGAAAGCAGTATACTTCAATCAATTCAATGGCTAATCCGGAAGGAGAAGCAGCAAATACCAAAATACTCCGTGAATATGCAACACCAATAGTCATGGAGACAACTTCTAGAATCAAAAAACCACCAGTAGCAGCCAAAAATTTTGAAATCAAGCCTGCAATTATCCAGATAGTGCAAGCAAGTTAGTTTGGTAGTTTATCAACAAAAGATCCCAACACACATATAGCCAGCTTCTTAGAAATCTGTGACGTATTCAAGCATAATGGTGTTACTGATGATGCCATTAGACTTAGACTTTTCCCTTTCTCACTCAAGGATAAGGCTAAGAGTTGGTTACACTCTCTACCAGTGGGAAGCATCACTACATGGGATGCCTTAGCACAGAAATTTTTAGTGAAACACTTTCTGTCAGGAAAAACTGCTAAATTGAGGAATGAAATTACCTCATTTTCCCAGCATGAACTAGAAATCCTTTATAAAGCCTGGGAAAGATACAAGGAGTTGCTAAGGAGATGTCATCATCATGGGTTACCAGATTGGTGGACACTACAACAATTCTACAATTGGATGATGCATACCACCAGAATTCTTGTAGATACTGTAGCTGGAGGATCTTTAATGGGGAAAAATCTAGATGAGGCCTACAATTTACTTGAGGAGATGGGGGTCAATCATATCAATGGCCTTTTGAACGTCATAATTCAAAGAAGGTACTTGGAGTGCACGAGTTGGATATCCTTACAACTTTATCTTCTCAAGTTACATCTATATCCAAGCAAGTGAGCTCATTGACAAGCCAAGCAAATGCAATCAGTACTCCTCATGAAACCTATGATCAATATAGAGGACCTCATATGAGTACGCAAAGTCAAGATGGACACTCATCCATGCCTTCTCAATCGGAGCAAGCTCATTACATCAAAAATCAAAGAAATGACCCATTCTCAAATACTTATAATCCAGGTTGGCGGAATCATCCAAACTTTGGCTGGAGGAATAATCAAAATGTGTTCAAGCCGCAAGGGAACTACCAGCAACAAGCTATTCAACCACCAAATCCACCACAGCAAAAAGTGAATGTAGAAGATGCATTGGCTCAACTAACCATGAATACATCTCAATTCATGACTAGGACTAATGCAACACTTAAAAGCCAGGAAGTCTTAATAAAGAACTTGGAGATCCAAATGGGCCAAATTGCAAATATGCTGAATTCTAAACAATCAGGTACTCTTTTAAGTGACACAGAAAAAACCCAAGAGAGCATGTGAAGGCTATTTCATTAAGGAGTGAGAAAGAATTGAAAGATCCGGTAATTCTACATAAGAATGACGGAGAAAAGAAAGAAAGTGAAGAAGAACAGAAGGAGGAAGCACAAAAACCTCAAGAGAATGTTATGGTACCAGGAAGAATCAGCTTTCTAGATAACCCTCCTCTATATGTACCACCAGTTTCATACCCTCAGAGACTTGTGAAGGCAAAGCTAGACAAGCAGTTTAAAAAGATTCTGGAGGTTTCCAAAAAGTTACATATCAACATCCTTTTTGCAGACGCTCTTGCCCAAATGCCTAGTTATGCAAAATTCATGAAGGATATTTTCTCAAATAAGCGTAAGCTGGAGGAATTTGAGACAATTGCACTTACTAAGGAGTGCAGTGCCATTCTACAAAAGAAACTACCACCAAAGCTGAAAGATCCAGGAAGCTTTTGCATACCTCACACCATAGGTTAATGCAACTTTGAAAGAGCACTTTGTGACCTAGGAGTAAGTATAAATCTCATGCCTTTATCTATCTACATAAAACTTGGTCTTAAAGAGGTGAAGCCTACCATTGTTTCATTACTTCTAGCTGACCAATCAATAAAACATCCGAGGGCTGTCTTAGAAGATGTTCTGGTAAAGGTGGACAAACTCATATTTCCAGCTGATTTTATTATACTCGACATGGAAGAAGATCAAGAAATTCTTATCATTCTTGGGAGGCCATTCTTAGCAATTGGGAGAACTTTAATAGATGTGTAACAGGGAAAGTTAACCTTGCTGGCTCAAGATGATCAAGTATCTTTCAACATTTTTAAGGCTTGGTCCTTTCCAAATAAAGGTGACACCTGTTACAGAGTAGATACATTGCTAGCTGAACAAAAGACGTGGTGAACAAAAGCTGCATGAATCAACCATTCACAATGGGAATGGTAGATGTATCAAAATCTACTAATCCTGAAGTACACAAAGAATATCGGGGAATAAAAGCATTAAATTTTGATTCAAAGGAAGCTAGTAAAAAGAGACTTCTTCAACTCAATGAACTTGAAGAATTTCAACAACAAGCTTATAAGAATGCCAAGTTATACAAGGAGAAGACAAAAATGTGGCATGACAGAAGAATTCTGAGTAGAGAGTTCATACCGGGACAAAAAGTGTTGTTGTATAACTCAAAGATAAAGCTCTTTCCAGGAAAGCTAAGAACAACATGGTCAGGACCTTTTACTGTGATTCAAGTATGGCCATATGGAACTGTGGAGATTTAAGATGGTGATCAAAAATTCAAAGTAAACGAGCAAAGGCTGAAAGAGTATAATGACGGTGCACTCAACACTTTGAAAACTGTCATCACTTTTGAGAAAACAACAGGTAAGTCCTAAACTAAAACAAATAAAAATAAAAAATTATTGGTTTGGTCTTTTTTCTAGCTAAAGACGTTAAAGAAGGGCGGCTATTTGGGAGGCAACCCAAAACTTCTTTTCCTTACTCTTTCATTTTTCTTTCTTACTCACTGAAGCACACAACACTACATCTTTGAATTTCAGTCTCATCATGAAAGAAATTCTTATAAAGCTTAAGAATAGGTTCCCTACTTTTCCTAAAGATGTGCTTAGAAAGATTTATAGCTGTCGACTTGAAAGAATGAAGACATTCAAGTGTTTAGGCCTTCCTGAGGATGTCTGCTAGATCATTAAAGCTAAGGTACGTTTAATAGGTGAGATTCATGAGTCATTTATTAAACCTATGCTAAGTATGGGAAGAAGATCTTACTCTAAAAAGAGAAGAGCTAAAAGAATGCAAGTCTGCCCTAAATGTGCAAGGTAGAATTGTGATCAGCGCTGTCGGAGCAAGGGTATGGTTTCTATAAATCGAGAAGATAAAATTAAATTTATAAAGGATGGATTGAGTAAGGAGTCATTGGATGATATCATTCAGACTCTTGAGACGCATCCTAGTGGTGATGTTCATCGTGTTCTTGATTTATTAGACATATTCAACAAAGAAAAAGAGCGCTACCGTCATGGGAATCTGACGTTAAAAGACCCTGTTTTCCAGTTTATAAGAAATTTGGATGGGAAGCAAATCCTTGATTCAGAGAAAGCATTTAAGCCATTACTGGACGTAAAACCAGAGGAATATGTGAGCCACAATCACAACTACTGTACATAATCATGCTTTTTTCTAATCTGTCTTATCTTTTTCAGAAATTTTTGACTTTCTTTACTTACTTCACTTAATTTCTTCACGCAATGGCCCACTGGCCATCCATGTTGGTCATTTTTTTCAAATTTTGTTGAAAAATGTGTGATTTGCTTGATTTTATTGTCGTTGTTTTAGTAGTATAAATATGTATTTTTTCACTTGTAAAAACAAAAAAAAATGTCTAAGAGAAAAATAGAGAGCAAGGTTGTCACCCAAAGATGTAGATTTACATCTATTTTCATTTTTGGTGAAACTGACTTGGGAAATGATAGAGAGTTTATACCTGCAGCCAACAAACTTGGAAGAGCATTAGCCACTAGAAAAGATCAATTTCGTCTACGGGGGAGGTATCTAGGGCCTAAGGGGAAGTGTGGCCATTTCTACAACCGTTAATGGTGGCAAGGGTTTGAGTGTAAGGGTGAAGGATTTGGAGAATCACATTTTTTCCTTAGGGAAAGAGTTACAGGTTTTAAGCCTACTTGACCGAATGGGACATATGTTCTACCGTGCTGATGCTTTTATTGCTCTACCCAGTGGTTTTGAAACGTTGGATGGGATCTCTAGCATTGTATATTAGGCTAAACTGAACTTTCATAAAAAAACCATTAGGATTGTTAAATGTTAATGGTTTTTATGACAAACTGTTGTCTTTTCTAGATCATGCTGTGGAAACAGGATTCATACCCCAAGTGACTCTCCATTCCATAATTTCTGCTTCAACTGCTGAGCAACTACTGGATCAAATGCAAGCCTATGAACCTAAACCAGATCTATTGGTCAAGCAAATAGGTGGGCAATCTTCAAATAGCAATCAGAAACAGGATCCAGATACCACTCTCTGGTTGTTCTTTTATCTTATGGTTTTACTCTTAGCATTTTGGTTTAATTTATTGTGTGTTTAGGCTGTTAAAAAAACCCTTCATCTTTAGAAGACATTGAGGACAATGTCTGATTTAGGTTGAGGGAGGATTATAAAAAAAAGCACAGTTTCTCCATTAGATAGTTAGTAAAACCATTAGATGCATGGGGTATGCATAGATAGCAGAGTAAAGAGTTATTCTTAACTCTTGATATGCATCTTATTAGTTGCATTTTTTCTTCTTCTTTCTATTTCATCTTATAAAAAAAACAGGTTCGACCTAATAAAAAAAATTTATTTAAGTGCTTTTCAATGATTTTAAGAAGTATATAATTTTGAAGCATGGATCAATTGAGTTTAGAGATTTTATAGCATCATTGAACAACTGATTGTTGAATTTGGTGATGAATTTTGAGATTGAATGATCTGAATTTGAAAGTCCCTAACCGTGAGCTTTTGAACCTATGTAATCAATGCTAAGTAAAATATCTGCACATTTATTTTCCATTATATGAAGCATTTTTTGGATGACATTTGAGCTTAATGTAATGAATTTGGGTGTAATTGATAAATAAATAATGATTTGACATAAAATAGAATTCATTGGAAAATACTAAATTTTGACCCTATTTAAATTTATAGGCAATATCTGAAGCTCTAGATGTCAAATCGGGACGTTCTTTATATGGATAGAAAGCTGAGAAAATTTCCTACAACTCTTATGTTGAGGTAAAAATCCATTTCTGTCCTTAAGAGCTACGAATTTTGCTTAGAAGTTGAGCACGTGATTCTGTCCAGGTCTGACCTTTGTCTACTAATTTGACCATCAATGGAGCCATAAATGTTGAAATAAGGATCTCTTATATGTTTTTTCAAGCTAAGATCTAGACCTACAACTTTCATGAAGACAACAAAGTGAAATTCCAACGTTTTAATTGCAAAACATTAGCTGCAATCAATGAGCAAGGTGGTCACAAAATCAATATTGGTGGCTTAGAGTCAAGATTCTTACCTAACATGTGGAAATTCTTACACCCAATTCATCTATAAATATAGGAGTTGAAGGCACAAGGAAGGACACCATCTTAGAGTTTAATTTCATGCATTTTTATTGTTCTTGCATACCTCCTACATGGAAGGTTTAGGTAGTCCTCCTTTATGGATGGTATAGGTTGCCTCCTACATGGAAGGTTTTACCTCCTATATGGAAGGCTAGATTTTTCTATTTTCATGCATCTTGTAGTTGTATCTTTATGTTTTAGAATTTAATAATCATGTTTTCTGCAATATTTATGAAGTTTTCAATTTATTTTGGTTTTGTTTTTAATTTCATCATGAGCTAAATTTTCCTTTTCATAGGGTGATGACGTAGCTTACGAATGACGGATTGAATCTTAACTTATTAAATATAGTTTTAATTTTTCCTTCATGATTGAGTTTTAATTATTGTTCTTAATGCTTTCAATTGATTGGCCACCTTTTGGATGATCTCAATATACATGTTGAAACCGGAAGGAGATACATGTGTGTGGATCATATAATTAAAACCATACTTTTCATATGAAATAGGAATATATTCATATGGGTTGTGTAGTCTTAATTGAGTTTCATAAATCTTAATGCGTGATTGATTGCTTAAATTCATATAGGAATATATTGGGTTAGCAATTAGTTATAGAATTACTTGACCTTGGAAGAGGCTAGTAATTAAAATAGGAAAACTCGACTATCAATCATGTGGAATAAATTGGACTAGAATAGATAAGTGATTCAATCCAGAGTTTGCTAAGTGAAATCTAATCCCTATGGCCTTTTTCTCATATTTGTCTTTATAACAATTGCATTTTCATTTAATCATTTTTATCTTGCAACCTCAACCACCAACTAATCGATTGGCTAAATAGTATTAAAATTATCAATTTTGGTACTTAGTGATCAATCCTTATGGGAACGATACTCAACTCACCTTTATATTACTTGTTTACGACAGTGTACACTTTCACTTCTAAATACACCATCCTACACTTGTAACAATCAATAATGATTATATTTCTTATATGTGATATTCACCTATTAAGTTCTCACTCTAAAACTTGCTTTAAATCTGGTTGAAATTACATGTCACATGCACATTCAAAAATGATAAAGGCATTCATTTTATTTAGCTAGAGCTAAATAGCCAACCTTGCAATTATACCATTGATAAGCTCCTTTGAGCTTGATTGATTATTTCTTTGTTCTCAACCCATGAATACGTGTTTTAATGATATATCAAGTGTTTTTACCTAAAAAATATTAGCAGAGCATTTGAAATGTTTGTGAAATGGCCTTTTGACAAGTGTGGGGGTGTGTATATTGTCAACAGTAGAATTGCAGAAGAAATGTGTAAAAAACAAGAAGAAAAAAAAGAGAAAGAGAAAGAGAAAGAAAAAAAATATTTAGTATTTGAATAAAAATTGTGGGTTGTTGTGATGAGATAAGTCTATTTATAAGATGACTCATTTTTCAATTGTTCTATTTACTTCTTAAATATAGCCCTTCATATCACTTTTTACATTCCTTTTACCATAGCCCTATTACAACCCTCAATAAGTCCTTTTGATTCGAATGATGCATGTGAATTACGTAGTGGAGATTGAGATTTTTGGCAAGCTTATGATAGTGCAATTTTTTTTTAGGTGAATTTGAGCGAAACACTTACCCTTAAACACTTGAGAAATTGAGAGGATGAGTCACAATTATAAATTTGGTTCATTCATTTTCAAATGAAGTTACCAGTTTATACTTTTGTTGATTCAAGAATACTACGGTATCTTTATTCTTCAATTGAATCCTTGCTTACCACTTGACACTTCTGATTTTGTTGGAAGCACTTATTAGTCACTCTTTCTTGTCCGAGGACGTCTAAGAGCTAAGTATTGGGGAATTTGATAAGTAAAATATTTGCATATTTATTTTCCCTTATATGATGATTTTATGGACGATATTTGAGCTTAATGTAATCAATTTGGGTGTAATTAAATAAAAAAAATCATGATTTTCTTGTAGCTACAGACATTACCGCATTAAGAAGAATTAAATGAGGCATTTAAGGGATTTTTTACTGTTCATACGGTACTGGAGCATATATAGCACTGTAGAAAAATACGAGAACTATAGAAAGATACGGACACTGTAGCAGCTGATTGTTCACACACAGGATTCACTGTAGCATCTATTGTTCAGAGTGCGGTCGGTGCAAAACGCTTTTCTTTGTAGCAAAATATTGTAGCGGCATTGTTCAAAATGCGTTTTACTGTGGCAAATTCACTGTAGCATTCCGAAAATAAAGCCTATAAATAGATCTTTTTGGCACCCTAAAATGAGAGGAAGGAAGAGAGAAAGAGAGAGCTTCTATTTTAGAGATAGAGTTGTTATTTTTAGAATTTATTTCTTGCATGTTTACTTCTTGCATGCCTCCTACATTGATGGTTTTACCTCCTATATGGAAGGCCTAGGTAGTCCTCCTTTGTGGATGGTATAGGTTGTTACCTACATGGATGGTTTTACCTCCTATATGGTAGGCTAGATTTTCCATTTTCATGCATCTATTAGTTGTATTTTTATGTTTTTGTAATTAATTTTTATGCAATTTTTATGATTTTTTTATTCTATGTTTGTTTTGTTTTAAATTTTATCATGAGCTAATTTTCTTTTTCCTAAGGTGATGACGTAACTTACTAATGACGGATTAAATCTTAACTTATTAAATCTAGTTTTAATTTTTCTTTCATGATTGAGTTTTAATTATTGCTCTTAATGCTTTCAATTGATTGGCCACCTTTTGAATGATTTCAATATGTATGTTGAGACCGGAAGGAGATACATGTATGTGGATCCTATAATTAAAACCATAATTAGCATATGAAATAGAAATATATTCATATGGGTTGTGTAGTCTTAAATGAGTTCCATGAATCTTAATGCATGATTAATTGCTTAAATTCATATAGGAATATATTGAGTTAGCAATTACTCATAGAATTGCTTGACCTTGGAAGAGGCTAGTAATTAAATTAGGGAAACTCGACTATCAAATCATGTAGAATAAATTGGACTAGAATAGATAAGTGATTTAATCCGGAATTTGTTAAGTGAAATCTAATCCCTATGGCTTTTTTCTCATTTTTGTCTTTATATCACTTGTATTCATAGTTTATCATTTTTATCTTGCAATCTCAATCACAACTAATCGATCGGCTAAATAGTACTAAGATTACCAAATTTGGTACTTAGTGATCAATCCTCGTGGGAACGGTACTCTACTTACTTCTATATTATTTGTTTACGACAGTGTACACTTGCACTTTCTAAATACACCATCCTACACCCATAACACTTACTAATGAAGGATTGAATCTTAACTTATTAAATCTAGTTTTAATTTTTCTTCATGATTGAGTTTTGATAATTGTTCTTAATGCTTTCAATTTATTAGCCATCTTTTGAAATATTTCAATATGTATGCTAAGACCGGAAGGAGATGCATGTATATCAATCCTATAAATAAAATCATAACTTGCATATGAAATAGGAATATATTCATATGAGTTGTGTAGCCTTAATGAGTTCTATAAATCTTAAAGCATGATTAATTGTTCTAATTCATATTGGGATATATTGGATTAGCAATTAATTATAGAATTATTTGACCTTGGAAGAGGCTAGTAATTAAATTAGGGAAACTCGGATATCAATTATATGGAATAAATTAGACTAGAATAGATAGGTGATTCAATCTGAAATTTGCTAAGTGAAATCTGACCCCCTAGAGCTTTTTCTCATATTTGTTTTTACATCAATTGCATTTATATTTAATCAATTTTATTTTGTAATCTCAATCACCAACTAATCGATTAACTAAATAGAATTAATTTTGCTAATTTTGGTACTTAGTGATCAATTCTCGTGGGAACTATACTCTACTCACTTTTATATTACTTATTTACAACAGTGTACACTTACACTTTTTAATAAACCATTTACACGCATAACACTCCTTATAGGGGTGGAAACAGGCCAGGCCAGGCTTGAGCCTTAACAGGCCAAGCCTGTTTTGTAACTAAATGGCCTGAGCCTGGCCTGTGGCCTGTAAGAAGCATTTTTCAGGCATGAGCCTGGCCTGTGGCCTGTTAAGGAGGCCTGAAATTAAAAAAAAATTAAACAAGCTAACAGGCCACAGGCTTCACAATATATATACTTCAATCAGGCCGAAAACAGGCCCACTTCAAACAGGCCAAAAACAAGCTCAATTATATAAATTACTATTAATAATCCAATATGCATAATAAAATATAAAATCAAATACAACATAATAATGTTTAGTACAAGTTCACCATGTCTCGATACATCAAATCTTCAATATAATTTCTTCTTCTCCTTCGAAAACCTTGAAAAAAATTAATCAAATATATAGTATTAGAACATAACACAATTTAACAAGATGTATAAAAAATGACATTATTTTAATAATGAAAAATTTATACCTTTTGTTTCTTCTTTAGACCGTACTTGTTGCGAAGCCAATCCCCACCACAAATGAGTGCTTCAATCGATTCTTCATTCAATTTAGAACGATATTCATCAATAACTCTACCTCCAGCACTGAATGTGGACTCGGATGCCACGGTTGAGATTGGAATAGCTAGTATGTCAGCAGCCATCTTGGATAAAATCTTATACTTGAGACTATTATTTTTCCACCATTCCAGTGCACTAAAAGAGTTAGAACTGCCATCAGGAATATAAACACCCTCCTCAAGATAAACCTCCAATTCTGATTTCATAGGGGGAATTGCTTGCTTTTCACTAACAATATTCATGATTTGATCAAATCTAGTAATTATAGAAGAACTAGGCACATTAGGAGAAGAGTTGTTGCCACCATTATCAACTTCATTACTTAGTTCTCCCTTATATGCAACAACATAGTCATCATGCATTGAGTATAAAGCTTTCACCACTTTATCTATATTCTTAGAAACAACATAATCAGGCTTGTAAATCAAAGGAAAGCAATAATTAATAACATATAATTTGGACCTGGGATCCAGAATACTAGCAAGAGCCATAACCATATTGCATTCCCCCTAATATTTGTCAAATTTCTCTTTCATTAAGGCTGCCATTTCTACTATAAAGAAATCATCATCTTCTAAGGCATTATCAATTACTTGTTTCACTCTCCAAACTTCAGGAAGGTACAAATTTGCAGTAGGATACTCACTACCTGATATGACATGAGTGGCTAGATTGAACACTTCTAGAAGTTTGTAAATCTTCTCAACCTTCTTCCAATCCTCTTCTGATGGTGCATAGTTGTAATGTGGTTCTCTTTCCTTATAATCGGGAAAGACAACCTTGAACTTCAAAGCAGTAGATAGCATCCTATATGTAGAATTCCACCTAGTAGGACAATCAAGAATGAGCTTCTTTTCCTTCAATCGTTTCTGTTCGACAATATCACAGAATGCTTTCAGCCTTGAATCATTGTAGTTGATATATTTCATACTCTCACAGACATTATTTATAATGTCCTTAATTCTACCAAGGCCATCTTGCACCAACAAGTTTAATATATGCGCACAACATCTAACGTGAAACAAGTTACCACCTAAAGGCAATGAACTACTGAGTGATAAAGTGTCTCGAAGAGCCCTTAAACAAGAATCATTATAAGAAGCATTGTCAACTAACATAGAAAACACTTTTTTTCAATTCCTCAAGCCTTTAAACACTTGAAAATAACATCAGCCACATCAATTCCTCGTCTAGGGGCAGGAACTTTGACAAAACTCAAAACCCTCTTTTGAAGATTCCACCCTGCATCAATGAAATGCCCAGTGATAACCATGTATTCAGTCACTTGATGACTTGATTTCCACATATCTGTAGTCAAACTAATCTTGCTCACACCTTGTAATAAGGCCTTCTGATAAGTAAAATATTTGCATATTCATTTTCCCTTATATGATGATTTTGTGGACTATATTTGAGCTGAATGTAATCAATTTGGGTGTAATTAATAAATAAATAATGATTTTCTTGCAGCCATGGATAGTACCGGATTAAAAAGAATTAAAGAAGGCATTTAAGGGAAAGTACTATTCACACGGTACTATTCACTGTATACTGTTCATGCGGGTATTGTGCACTGTGCACTGTAGCAGTTTCACTGTAGCGGACCATTGCGGTTTACTGTAGCGGACGGTGTCTGGAAGTTGGGCGGTTCAGTGCGGGTACTGTAGCGGACGGTGTGGTCGGTTCACTGTAGCAGTGCGATTCACTGTAGCAGTCCGAAAATGAAGCCTATAAATAGAGCTTCTTGGCACCCTAAAATGAAGAGGAAGGAAGAGAGAGAGAGAGTTTCTATTTTAGAGAGAGAGTTGTTATTTTTAGAATGTATTTCTTGCATTTTTTTACTTCTTGCATGCCTCCTACATGGATGGTTTTACCTCCTATATGGAAGGCCTAGGTAGTCCTCCTTTATGGATGGTATAGGTTGCCACCTACATGGATGGTTTTACCTCCTATATGGTAGGCTAGATTTTCCATTTTCATGCATCTTGTAGTTATATTTTTATGTTTTTGTAATTAATTTGTATGTAATATTTATGATGTTTGTAATATATTTTGGTTTTGTTTTTAATTTTATCATGAGCTAAATTTTCCTTTTCCTAGGGTGATGACGTAGCTTACTAATGACGGATTGAATCTTAACTTATTAAATCTAGTTTTAATTTTTCCTTCATGATTGAGTTTTAATTATTGCTCTTAATGATTACAATTGATTGGCCACCTTTTGGATGATTTTAATATGTATGTTGAGACCGGAAGGAGATACATGTGTGTGGATCCTATAATTAAAACCATAATTTGCATATGAAATAGGAATATATTCATATGGGTTGTGTAGTCTTAATTGAGTTCCATAAATCTTAATGCATGATTGATTGCTTAAATTCATATAGGAATATATTGGGTTAGCAATTAATTATAGAATTACTTGACCTTGGAAGAGGCTAGTAATTAAAATAGGGAAACTCGACTATCAATCATGTGGAATAAATTGGACTAGAGTAGATAAGTCATTCAATCCGGAATTTATTAAGTGAAATCTAATCCCTAGGGCTTTTTCTCATATTTGTCTTTATATCACTTGTATTCATATTTCATCATTTCTATCTTGCAATCTCAGTCACAACTAATCAACCGACTAAATAGAATTAAAATTACCAATTTTGGTACTTAGTGATCAATCCTCGTGGGAACGATACTCTACTCACTTCTATATTACTTGATTACGACAGTGTACACTTGTACTTTTAAATACACCATCCTACACTCGTAACACCTTCAATTGTTTCTTCTCTGCTTCATATATAGCCAAACAATCACTTCTTGCTGTCTTATGAGAAAATTTCTAAAATTCAGAATTAGCATATTGAAAGCCCCACATCCAAACTTCATCCTCAACAATATTAAATAGATGCTCATGTACCATGATTGCAGTAGCAATTATTTCTCTCATCTTCTCATTGGAATATCTGGCACCCGATGCTAAAAATGGATTAATACTTAAACTGGACGGCTGAAATGGAATGGTGTGTTAGATATGATTAGTTTTGATGATGCCAAATATATATATCAAATATTATGAGAGCTAAAGTTTGCATAGTATACTTTTCTAATACATTGACTAACTATTTGATATTGCATATATTGTAGATTAGTCAAGCAATGGAAGAAATAAATTGAGGAATGAAGAACTTGCAAGAATCAATGAAAAATAGCAAATTTCAAGCTCTATGGTACTGTAGCAGTGGCACTGTAGCATACGATTACTGTAGCGTATTTCACTGTAGCAAGGGGAACAAACAAAGCTAATGGATACACATAAGGCCTTATCGTGTGATCATCTTAGTATAATGAGTATTCCATAGAGATCACACCCTCAGAGTTCTTCAGTACTGATCAAGTCACCAGACGATGATTGGCAACAGTGCATAAAAAAAAGGGGATCATGACTCAAGTAATTACAATATTACTTGAGTGAGGTATTGTATTCCTTCTTAATCCAAATTCTCTGAGTTACATCACTCGAGCAAGTATTGAAGTAAGGATCGAGTGATAATGGAGTACAACTGTTAAAATCTATGAATAACAACATCATTTTCAAAACGTGACTAAATCTTCAAAATTTATGCTTTATTTCTCTCCAAAGTTAATTCAATGGTTCTTCAAATCCATGAGAATTCTTAATTGAATTCCTCATATTTCTTAAAGCCATGCTCTCATTAAGGGGGAGCTTCACATTCACATATGTTCTAAAAACTTATCTCCTTTATTTAGCAAAATCATTTTAGTATACTCATTTTCATTTACCCTCAATTGATTAGTTTTGATGATGAGATACTTATCCATTTTCCTTTCCATGATCTCAATTTGCATATACATTATAGAAAGGAAATTAATACTTGATTGCACTAACCTTTCTCCTTGCAAGAATATTTTTAACTTATGGCAGGAGAATTTGCTCTATGAGAAGATCATTCCTCAACACACCAAAAGGAGAATATATCAACCTTGAGGACATATACTGTGATAATCAATCAAGAGAAATATATTGGCTACAACATTCAAAGCCCTATGCCAATACAAAGGAACATTAGCCATATGTGATAAAAATATGGAAGAGAAGCTCAAGAGCATCCTGGAGACATCCTCATAATAGTACAACGAAAGTGTGATGGACTGGACTTCATGGATCTATCATCAACTTGCCAAATCCAACTGAGCATTTCTAAAACTCATCTCTTTATATTTTGAGAACATTATGCATTTTTTTCCCAATATGCCTTGATCATGAAAACATCTTTAAATGTGCATATTTTGAAAAATGTGAAAACTATTTTTGTACCATATTCAAATATCATTACTTTTAAAAAGGGGAGAGAAAATTGTTTATTTTGATTAATGGAGAAAATGACATTTCAAATGTATTTTCATGATAACTTCTCTATGAAACTTTCTTCTTTATACTTCAAACTTTTTGCTAATGTCAAATAGGGGGAGAGAAATGGAAAAATATGTTGCATTCAATTTGTCTATTCACATTCAAGCATATTTTTCTTTAAGGATTTGCCATCATCAAAAAGGGGGAGAATGTTAGATATGATTAGTTTTGATGATGCCAAATATATATATCAAATATTATGAGAGCCAAAGTTTGCATAGTATACTTTTCTAATACATTGACTAACTATTTGATATTGCATATATTGTAGATTAGTCAAGCAATGGAAGAAATAAATTGAGGAATGAAGAACTTGCAAGAATCAATGAAAAATAGCAAATTTCAAGCTCTATGGTTACTGTAGCAGTGGCACTGTAGCATACGGTTACTGTAGCGTATTTCACTGTAGCTATTGTAGCATCACTGTAGCAATCGAGTGTTTTTGGAAATCACTCGAGTGATGTTCAGAATCACTCGAGTGATTCTGAGAACAGTGAAAATCACTTGCAGTGATTCACTGATCACTCGAGTGATTTTCATGCCCTGTTCTTCGTCTAGCTGAGCGAGGTCTGGTTATTTGATCATAACTCTCACAATACAAATCCAATTGAGACCAAAAAAGTTGCATATGAAACTAGACTCCCAATGCGTCATTTTGACACCAGAAACAACATCAAAGGAGCTCAGATGAGGGAGATATCATTGTTTGAATTTGGGATTCATATCAGCGTCACTTTCTGGAACAGACTGGGTATTTTGGCTATAACTCTCAAACCACGGATCCAATTGAGCTGAAACCGGTGTGAAACTAGACCTCAAGAGCGTTCCATTGATACATAATACATAATTTTTGGAGCCATATTCGAAGAGTTATGGCATCTGGAAAGTTACCCCTGTTTGCTGAAGAATTAGAAACGCAGCTGAAGTGATCTGAACAACAGATCACTCGAGTGATTTGTAATCACTCGAGTGATATTGAAGATCACTCGAGTGATTTCAGAATTCACTCGAGTGATATGCTAACTCACTTCCAGTGGCGCCAGAATCACTGCAAGAAAAATTCACTGTTTTGAAAATCACTTCCAGTGGAGCTCAGATCACTCGAGTGATTCGCCAAAATTTCCAAATCACTTCCAGTGATTCTGAATCACTCGAGTGATGCGCCAAATCACTTCCAGTGATTGAAGATTCACTGCAAGAAAAATTCACTGTTTTGCAAATCACTTCCAGTGAAGCTCAGATCACTCGAGTGATCCGCCAAAGTTTTCAAATCACTTCCAGTGATCCTAAAATCACTCGAGTGATGTTGCATTTTCGCTGAATCACTTCCAGTGAATTGGAAACCTCTGCAAGAATATTTCACTGTTTACCAAATCACTTCCAGTGATCTTGAATCACTCGAGTGATGTTTGAAAAGTTGCAAATCACTTCCAGTGGATTCAAAATCACTGCAAGAAGAAATCACTATTTACAAAATCACTTCCAGTGACTCCAAATTCACTCGAGTGATATATGAAGTTTGCCATATCACTTCCAGTGGTTGCTGAATCACTTCCGGTGAATATTAAAATTCCTCAGATCACCTCCAGTGCAGTAACTGATCATTTCCAGAGAATACCAACATGCACCAGATCACTTCCAATGAACTGATATGCCAGTTTCTCAGTTTCACTTCCAGCCTCAGATCACTACCAGTAAGATATTATATGATCGAGTGATATGATGATTTTTGACAGAAGAAGCTTGAACGCACTGCCAGTGAATCCCAACTGAATCAGTATTGCTTCCGTGCATTAAAATGCACTCAAGAGATATAATTACTATTATAATGTCACTGCCAGTGAAATATTGATCACCTCCAGTGAAGTGACACCACTCTCAAGTGAATTGATATCACCGCAAGTAAATTTACTGATAGTTAGAGTGATTCACTATTCTTTACAGAATCATGGAAATTACTCAAGGGATCATTATTATCGAGTCAATGATATGCTTATTCTTAGAAAGCTACTGCAAGTGGAATGCTTATGTAAATCACTTCCAGAAGTATGACAGAAACAAGGAAAATGATTTCATGGTACACTCGAGGGATGCTGATAATTACCAGTGGAATATTATCTTATGAAAATCACCTCCAGTGAAATCAAGTCCACTTCCAGTGATTCTCCAGTTTTCTGAAATCACTTCCAGTGAAGTCTTTAATCACCCGAGTGATATTTTCTAACGGCTATTTCTCTAAGTGGATTTATAGGTGTTATGCACTACCGATCACATGGCTTACACGGATCAATATTCAAACGACAACTATTCGTGGGCGGTAGCAAAATTCATAAGTAACGGAAGACAAATACTATTGCATCTATCAGACCAATGGGCAAACTGTAAGAAACGCTGAAGCATATGTCAGAGCACGATCAACGGGAAAATATTTAAATACACTCAACGACCGTGCAAAGCAATGGGACTCCAACCGAAGATGAAGTAGTGTCTGTCTAAGCATCAGATGGGATTACAACAGGAAAATATCCAAATGGGTTCAACGGTCAAATGAATCAACAGACTCTAACGGATGGATGTTTACAACGGTCATCTTCCACAACTCAGCTACAAATAGGAGAAGGTTCAAACACAGAACAAAAAAAAGGCAATACGATGAGAACATGAACATGTTGATATTCTAAGTCTTCTACCTCCGACCACTCTTTGCTCTATTTCATCTTCTATATTATGTATATTTGAGAGAGTGAATATTTGTATTGTACTTCAGTGAGGATTTATCTACTCTGTGAGAGAGTCTGTAAACACACCATCTATACTTCTGTATTGAACTCAAGGTAGAGGGACCTTGAGAGGGCTGATTACCTTACGGGAAGTTGTAGAGTGAATTGTTAGAGACTTTCTGCTCATAAGACTTACAAGGTGCAAGCAGTAGAGAACGTTGCTGCTCGTAAGACTTACAGTGGTGTAAGCAGGAGAGAACGTTGCTGCTCATAAGACTTGCACAGTTAAGCAGGAGAGAAAGGTCTTTGGATTGCTTTGCTCGACTTGCTGTAAGAAGGAGTAAAACTTACAGTGTGTAAGGGGGAGTTACTCTTGTGAATTTGTAGAGGCTTTTCTTGTGCCCAGTTAAACAAGAATATAGTGGATTGGAAATCTCAGGAGGACCCTGGGGACTGGACGTAGGTCATCGTGGATTGGACCGAACCAGGATAAATCACAGTTTGCACATTCTCTTTCTTAAGCTTTTACATTTTCAGCATATATGATCTATATATCTACTTATGAATTTATAGTTCCATATGTATTGATTTGATAAGTTGCGAAAAGATTTTAAACAATCAACTTTCTTATCGTACACCCAATTCACCCCCCTCTTGGGTGTCAGCCGGTACTAACATGGTGGACTGCTTATTTTTTGCAGCAATGTGCAACTTCCTTGAATCACAAGATTTGATATGTCTCCATAGATGGGAAGTGCTAGCTCCCTTCCCTAAGTATGAAAATAAACTTTTGCAATACTTGCATTTAGCTTTGAGCCCATCACTACTTTCAACTTGATCAAAATCATCCCAAATAGGTGAGGTTTTTCGCCTCTTCTTCTTAATGATATCATCATCGCCAATGCCATCACAATCATTTTTCTCATTGGTTTGTTGACTAGTTTATTGGCTTGAATCTGTTGGTGCTTGTTGATGGACCTCAATAGCATTAAGAGGAATTGAACTAGATGACATTGTTTCACTTTCAAATGGAGATGACATTAATTAGAACTGAAACATAAAAACAAGGGAGATTGGTGATGGCTTCAATATGTTGTCAAATTCCAGTATTATGTGATTGATATGTAGAAACATGAAAAGAGTACATCAACTCAGTAAAACAACCCCTTTTTGCATACAACCTTCAAAGGAACTCTCAAAAACTAGCTAGTGTCACTGAAAGAGGATAAATTTATTATAAAGATTGGTGATGGCTTCAATATAATCATGAAAACAAAGTGAGAAATACCTTACATTAACTAAACTTTTCAGTTCAATATGTTGTCAACAAAGTGTGCAAGAGAACCATAGAGATGTTTTATATATGCGCATTATAATGACTGAGCAATTGAACATTATAATGACTGAGTAATGCTTTAGCTGTTTTATATATGCGCACAATATGCTTGACCAAATCCAAATCCAGTAATTTCCAGTGAGCACGTAAAAGATTTTGCTACCCCCTTTCCAATTATAATAAGCCAGTACTGAAATTGGACAGTAAAAGATTTTGCTACCCCTCAGGCTCGCCAAAAATTTCAAACAAACAGTGCTGAAGCGAAATTGCAAAATCAAACATCAATGGAAGAAACTGAAATTGCAATTGCAAAATCAAACATCAATGGAAGAAACTGAAATTGAAATTGCAAAATCAATGACCCAGGTTTGCAAATTGCAAGAATGACAGTTTGACAGAGTCGAGAGTGAGAGAGACATACTTGTTGCAGCGTGAGCTTCCAGCCTTCAACCTTGCGAGAGTAATAGATTCGAGAGTGAGAGAGAGCAAGCCGTAACCCACGAGAGTGGTCGGAGACGAGAGGGAGATTGTGACAGAGTCGGGGATGGCCAGAGAGGACAGAGTCAGGGATGGACGGAGAGGACAGATTCAGGGACTGAAGCAGTATGAGACCGGGACGGGAGTGACAGAGTCTAGAGGGAGAGAGTGGTCGCCGGTCGGTGTCGGGCTATCGGCCAAGAGGTGAAGACGTGAGAAGGAGGGAGATCGGAAGTGAGATCCAGCAGCAGCAGGCCACACACTCACACGCAGATGGGGAGACCGGAGACGGAGATGAGATTTGTCGCAGCTGGAGTTGGGCGACTGGTGTGATGACTAGTGAGGATTGAGGTATGAGGAGTGAGGACGGGTTGGGTACTTGGGTGAGACCGTGAGAGTTCAAGTCGGCCGCCTGGTATAGTGGTATTGTGGATTAGAGGTTGGGTAATGGGATGTAGGGTTTAGGAAGAAGGTAAGATTGTATGATAATTTTTTTTTAATTATTTAACAGGCTCAGGCCGGCCTGACAGGCCTAACAGGCCTGTTAGCAGGCCTAAGCCTGGCCTTTTAATGTGAAACAGGCCTCAAAATAGGCTCAGGCCTGGCCTTTTAGCCCAGGCCTGAAACAGGCCAGGCCGCAGGCCCCTGACAGGCCGTCTGGCCTGTTTCCACCCCTAACTCCTTATAATACCAAAAAAAAATTATTTTTGTATTCTAGGGTTAGAGGCTTCCATTAAAGTATAATAAAAATAAATACAGAAACAATAAGTGATTTTGTGCTTGACAAACAAGTTAAGTTTAATATTTTAAATTTTGTTTTGGTGTACCTTGCAGTTCTTTTTATCCAAAAATGGTTGGATCCATTTATTATGAAAATAATGAAATTGTTTTATCCAAAAATACTACTGTAACTATTTACTTTTTTTTAACGAAAAAAAAAGTATTTACTTTTTTAGGGGAAAAATAAATTTACCACTCGCACTCATCCCCATTCCCTCCTTTGGACCCTTCTCCCTTTCTAAACAATAAAAAGTTGACTCTGGCAAGTTGGAGCTCCTGCGGGCCCCACTTGGGGAAATACGACCGTTGCAGTTCCCTATTTCCTCCCTCGTACTGCTCGCGCAGTTAAGTTCCCCACTTAGCTTAGCTTTCCTCGTTCAAATTTCAAAATTTCAAAAGCAAAAGCTGCCACTTCTCACGGCCAAGCTCTCATATTACATGTTCCGTTCATTCCTCTAGCAAATTCAAATTTGAGCTTCCAAAGCTTAATGCAGTAGAAGTATCGATCGGAAGAAGAAAACTACACTATAGTTGTTCTTTCTCAAGTTTCATTAGTAATGGGAGAAGAAAACGCAACAGAGAACAGGTCTAGTACCAAGAGTTCGTCAAAATTCGCAGATCAAAATCAGAATCCGAAGCTTCAAAATGGAAAAGGAAATTCGAATCACTCGAAACCTAGGTTAGCATCTTCTTGGGGAGCGCACATTGTGAAAGGCTTTACCGCAGAGAAGAAAACGAAACCACAGGCGACGGCCCCGAACAAGAAACAACCTCTAGCGAATTCAGTTGCAGTGCCCGCTCATTCAAGAGTCAAGAGATCTCTCATCGGTGATTTGTCGTGCTCAATGAATGTTGCTCAGGTTTATCCGAATCCAACGCATCGGAGACAGTCGTCCACGGACCTGTTTACTGAGTTGGATCATATGAGAAGCCTTCTTCAAGAATCCAAGGAAAGAGAGTTGAAGCTGCAAGCAGAGCTGTCTGAGAGTAAGAGAAATCAAAAGGAGCTTGAAGAGGAGAAAACTAAGCTTGCTGAGCAGTTAGTTGCTTTAACAACATGCGTTTCAGAAAGACAAGAAGAACAAGAAGTGAAGACAGAACACAAGGATAGCACTCAGAATCTTGAACTTGAGGTCGTTGAATTGAGGCGATTGAATAAGGAGCTACAGATGCAAAAAAGAAACCTCACTTGCAGACTCTCTTCTTTGGAGTCTCAGATGTCTTGCCTTGCTAATTCTTCTGAGGTAATTCTCTATTTCACTCTTGTTTTGTGGGATATAGATTTTCCCTCTCTTAATCCTTTATTTTTCAAGCAGAAAGGCCTCAATCCGATTGAGCTGACTTGCTTAACATAAATTTAATTCTTCACTATTTGATACACTCAATGTCTCGACACACAGGAAAAATAGTGGCTTCCTGTTCTAACTATTTTAGAAATAGTTACTACCAACTACATTCGTTGTCTTCTTACGTTGGTTTTGGTAATTCTTTTGTGCAATGTCTTCTGTCTTTCTAGAGCTGAGAAATTTATTTGAAGTAAATACAAATTTTAGTCATGAAAATTTCATGTCTATATGCTTTAATCGTTAATTTCCTCCTCTCATGAGTTAGTCTTCTAAATTTTATACTTTTATAGACGTGTATATTGAATTAGTTTGTCGAACTAGTGTGCAGGGAATTTCTTAACGTTTTGGGCTTAACTTGTATAGCCGAATAAACCTCAGACTAACATTACGCTCCAAATATTGTATTTACTAAATTCATCTTTCTCACCCTGCATTCTCCTGATGCTTGTAATCAGAATGATATTATAGCGAAAATCAAAGCCGAGGCATCATTGCTCAGACTGACAAATGAAGATCTGTGCAAGCAAGTAGAAGGTTTACAAATGAGCAGGTTAACTGAGGTTGAAGAACTTGCCTACCTTAGGTGGGTAAATTCATGCTTAAGAAACGAGTTAAAGAATTCATCATGCTCTACGCCTGATTCTGTCGATAAGCCTTCATCAAGCCCTCGCTTATTTGAAAATAGTGTAAATATTTTCAATTCAATCAAGAAGCCTAAGAAATGGCCCATAAGTAGTGACCATTTGTCACAAATAGAAAAATGCCCAGACAGTCTTGTTGGGAGAAGCCCCAGAAGAAGACACTCTATTAGTGGATCATCAAATTGCTCTGAGGAAGACACTGTACTGAGTAAGAGGAGGCAATCTGATTATTTCTTTTGTACAAAAGAAATGGAAAAGCAATCTGATTTGGAGATTGTCCAAAGGCCACAATGTTTTGGGAACTTCCAAGAAGCTAACAAACTTTTGGTTTCTTCAGATGTTGAGAAAAGGGCCTTGCGTATTCCTAATCCACCTCCAAGGCCTTCTTCTTGTTGTATATCTAGTAATCCAAAACAAGAAAATGCTAGTCAAGTCCCACCTCCACCACCACCTCCACCTCCTCCTCCACCACCTCCGAATTTCGCTCAGAGGAGTTGTAACACAGGAGGGATGGTGAAACGAGCTCCACAAGTAGTGGAATTGTACCATTCGCTTATGAAGAGAGATTCTAGAAAGGATTCTTCAAATGGAGGACTTTCTGATGCAACAGATGTTGCTGATGTTCGCAGCAGCATGATTGGAGAAATCGAAAACCGCTCGTCACATTTGCTTGCTGTGAGTAGTTTCAACTTTTTATGTTCCTTAATTTTTCCCTCAAAGGAGATTCAATTGAATTGGGTCAGATTGTTTTCCTTCTTGTAGTTTTAAAAATTATTAAGGTCCGTTTTATTAATTTTTTCCCTTTAATCATGAAACTTTGTCGATGGGACTAACCATATGACTCCTTTTATGGGCGGTAACCATATGACATTTTAGTACTCCGAATATGTCTGAATTGGATTGTTTTAACAGTTAACAAAATGCTGAAAAGGAGAAGATTGAAAATCACTCACTTATGTTGATTACTTGCTACATAAGATTAGTAATTTAAGTGAAACCTTGTACATCTAAATTTAAAGCATCAGAATACAGCATGGTTGAATATGTTTGTTTAAGAGAGACTTGACAAGAAATCAAGTTGAAGTTTTCTAACGCTTAAATCATCCAATAGCTTTTTCAACGATAGGACTTAAACGAAAAAGTGAATTTTTTAGATTAAGAAAACTATGACTTTTAGACATGAACACAGGGGAAAGTGACATCTATTTGGTATTTTGATTGGATGAATTCTATGCTGTACATTTGTATATAACTTATCATTATCCACTGAAATGTAGATAAAGGCAGATGTCGAGACACAAGGAGAATTTGTAAATTCATTAATTAGAGAGGTAAATAATGCAGCTTATCAGAACATAGAAGACGTAGTGGCATTCGTGAAATGGCTGGATGATGAACTCTGCTTCCTTGTAAGTCATATCCTTCATTTTGATATGAAAGTAAGAATCTTTTGTATGTTCTTGTCTAGTTCTACTGGTTTTAATTATGTACACTCTTAGGTGGATGAGAGAGCAGTCCTAAAGCATTTTGATTGGCCAGAGAAGAAAGCCGACACATTACGAGAAGCTGCCTTTGGGTACCGAGATCTCAAAAAATTGGAAACTGAAGTGTCCTCTTATAAGGATGATCCTCGGCTCCCTTGTGATATTGCTCTAAAGAAAATGGTTGCATTATCGGAAAAGTAAGTAACTGAATATCTATGAAAGTTCTCTGAGGGAAATAAAGAACTCCTGGATTCCTTTTGATCATTCTTGAGCTTATTTAGGTTTATGTTCTGTTTTCCCTGTCAGGATGGAACGTACTGTTTATAACCTTCTACGCACAAGAGACTCCTTAATGCGTAATTGCAAGCAGTTCCGAATTCCCATAGAATGGATGCTTGATAATGGAATCATTGGCAAGGTATATCGTGCTGTGCGTCAATCTATATAAACATACGAACAATGACTTTGATATAACATCTTTGTGGCATTTATATACAATGAAAGCATTACCAATATCAGATTCTGTTTCTGTTGGGCAGTGCTCTACATCGATGACGTTAAAATATCAAAATAAAAGGCCTTATCTTATTCGATAAATATCTATCAATCTTACAAGACGTGGCACAATGTCCAACAAAACAAAATGATATGAAATCACATTTGTATCTATTGTTGAAAAATTAAATTGTCTTAGCAGAGTTTGTATATTGTATCATGTCTTGTATTGGTGCAAGTACCAATTTTCTAAGATGTCTGAGATTTGATAGCCAAAAAGGGGAAAAATAATGTTTCTGAGGTTTCAGCATGTTTCTTGCTAACTTGGTATGGTCCACAAAAGTAAGGAATGGCTATAGACTATTAAATAGGTACTTGAGTGCAATCAACCTTGTAAGATAGGTATAGTATTTGACGACGCATGCTTTAAAAGTGAAAACCATAATGTTCTATCTTGAAATGCTTATTCACCTGATGATGCACCTCTGGTAGCTATAGCTTTAAATGACACCTAGCAAAGCTTCAAATGAAGTATGTGGAAACTGGATCCCTTGGGGTTTATAAGGATGAATCGTCGCTGATTCAGCAGGGCTTCAAATGATATTTGACTAAGATTTATTGTTGCAGATAAAGCTAGTCTCAGTTAAACTGGCAAAAAAGTATATGAAAAGGGTGGCTATGGAACTTCAAGCCAAGGCATCAACGGAAAAAGATCCGGCAATGGACTACATGCTTCTCCAAGGAGTGAGATTTGCATTCAGAATCCATCAGGTTCATTCCTACTTTCTTTTGGCATTTGGCAATTATCCAATATTTTATTTTGAATTTCCCTATGAAAGTGAATTTTCTTGTTAGGTGCACTTTTATCCCCTTTGATTTGAGAAAATAATTTAGTCATTTTAGTTTCAATTGAAGCAATTTTGTACTTTTTAGTTATCAGGACATTGGTCAAAATTTCATTTGCCGGGAATTGTGATTTCAGTTTGGTTTGTCTACAAAAAGTCCAAATATGAGTATTAATTCTGATGATTACTTTTTCTGGCAAAAGAAACAAAAAAGTATTTTACTATGATTTCAGGGATGCAACCAGGTTAGTTGCATTTTTACCCCTTTAATTTTCTTGAGAAAATAATTTAGTCATTTTAGTTTCAAATGAAGCAATTTTGTACTTTTTAGTTATTAGGACATAGGCCAAAATTTCATTTGCCGGGTATTATGATTTCAGTTTGGTTTGTCTTAAAAAAGTCCAAATATGAGTATTAATTCTGATGATTACTATTTCTGGCAAAAGAAACAAAAAAGTATTTTACTATGATTTCAGGGATGCAACCAGGTCTCCAGGAGACTGTTTTTTTTTTCCTTTCAGAAATTAAAAAGGATAATTGTTGTCCCCAAAGAAAAGATAGTTGTGAAAAAATTATACCTTTAAATTCTTAAAGGTACAAAACAGTTACGTTTTCGTTTTTAAAGTAAAGTTTTTTCTCATTGTTAAACGTTTTTGAATGATTACACTTAAATTTTTCCCTTAACATTTTTAATCTATTAAAAATTCCCAAAAACACGTGGGTGTTGGGAATACACATAACGAGATAATGAAACACTTTGATAGAAAAGAATAATGATAGTTAATGTGACGTAAAGAAATTGATCTGTTGTCCTACCCCTATTTGATTATTATTTTTGTTTACTTTAATATATTACTTGATGTAAAATTGCTATTATTAACTCCATACTTGGAATAAATAAACTAGACTGACCACATTTGTCTTCAATTAAATTTTGGGGACAACATTTCTTATTGAGTAAAAACATAAAAATGCTACCCATCATTTATGGGTTTAGCTGGCGAAAGGGTCAGACACTCTCACCAAAGGGAGAGGGTTCGATCCTGAGGAGTACCACTTTGTTATAGTTCCAATCGCGGCATTTGGGAAGACATCTCCAAAACTTAGTGAAACTACAGTGAATCCTACCTATTGGGCCAGAAAGAAAGGGCTTGCTTGTCATGCTCCCGTGCCCATAGGGACAGACCCCAGTGGATCACGAGTTAGGAGCCCTGCCCTTAGATCGTGGTTTAACCCAACCCATTTTCTAAAAATTATTCACCAAAAAAAAAAAAAAAGACTTAAAAATGCTGCTAAACCTACATTATATGTTATTTTATATTGCTACAAAGAAAGGGCCTGAAATTTTCCCAAAACAATTATGTATTATTGTTGAGCATCCCAACCTAAATGGCATGTCATTATGTTGACATTTGCAAATGAACACTTCTGGATTTTGCCATGTCATTACGTTTTTGTCCACACATACTGTATAATGATCATAGGATTGAAATGCTAATGTTTTCCCCTCTTTCATTTCTCAATATAGTTTGCAGGAGGATTTGATGCAGAAACAATGCATGCGTTTGAAGAACTTCGCAATCTTGCGTGTTTGCTTAACAAAACATAAGAGAAAGGAACGGGTGGTTGTCAGCTTACCTTCTCAGTAAGCAGAATATACATTTTTATGTATTTGATTTTGAAACGTTTTGGGGTGTACTTGTGAATCCAATCGGGTATCTGGGTAGTCCGCATGAAACAGAGTTAGGCTTAGGGCTTAATTTATCCAATGGAGCTTGGACTCTAATTCACCAAGGGTGGATTAGGTATAACCAACAAGAAGCATGGAGGAATACGCGTTCAAAGGGATTTGGTGATTTTGCAATGATGCTGGTAGTGATTCCCTTTGAAGACATTTCAAAGGGGTTGTTACCAGCAGCATTGCAAATTCCCCAAATCTTTTTGCACCCTTTGAATTTGAAAGCTTAAGTTTTAGTTGTGCCACCTTTGAATCATCATAGGAAAAATAAGAGTCACCGGGAAGACATTTTTTGTTGGGTTATATCTAATTCAATTGGTAACTTATTTTTGCGTAAGCGATTCAGATATTTAGTTTCATTCATAGGTACACCCAAAAACACTTGAGAAGTTATATCAGAAACTATTAATATCATAATTATTTTGGAGGTAAATAACTATTTGTTACTTCCGAAACTATGATTTTAATGGTTTCAAGTACAAAACCAAACAAGTTACAAAATTGTAGGTTGGTTTGTGTTTCCATCCCTTAAAAAAATAGGCAAAATTTTGTTTTATATATATAGTCAAATCTTTTGAAGAGGTCCACCTTGGGTGTTGATTTGCTGTAAGATTCCCTTGACTTTTCAGAATGACTATTGATTAAGTTGTGCCATATACCAATGGCTGGATTTGCTTTCAAGTGTGTTTTTTGGTTTTAATTTTCGTTGTATGCTCAAAGGAAGGAATAATTTAATAATGTTGCGGTTGAAGTTCATGAAATTATGAATATAAATAATTTGAGTTAGGCTTTTTTCTTTAAAAAAAAAATCATTATGATTGTTTCATAACCTTGTGTTGTGTGTGTGAGTTGCGTCTCAAGGAAGGAGTGTTCTAACAAGAATGACATAGTCTATTATCATGTCATTAGATTATAAAACTACATGTTTTATGATAATTTAAAATGAGTAGTTTACTGTTTATTTTTATTGGTACAAGTTTCATCTTTCAATTGGAAATTGAATTGAGTCTTTTGGTCCAAAAGAAAACGGAACTATGTGCTTGTCTTTATATTCTTTCTTGTATTTTTTCCTCCTCCTCCACCTCCTACTACCCTTTTTCTTCCTCTTCTTCTTCACATTTTTATGAGTTGAATTTTAAAAAATTAGAGAAGTGAGTTTACAAAATTTTAATAAAGAGAATATGTAAGATAAAAGAGTAAGAAAAATTAATTAAAAAAATTTAACCACACTTCTCTAATTTTCTTAAATTCAACAAAAGTATTTTTTTCCTTTTACTCACTTTCCCTCCCCTCTCCCCATACCAAACAAGCCCCAAGGGACTGCAAAGTACACTTTATGACCAAACAAATATTTTAACCCTTAATTATAAATTGTCAAAAAGTTCAGAAATGTCTCATAATATACAAATAAAATGAAAATAATATTTTTAATTTATAATTTGAACAATTTTTGTTAAAGAATTAATATCTTAGTATTTTTAATTTGAAATAAAAATATTATATTAAAGAATTAAACTTAAACAATTTTTGTTAGCATTTAATTAAAGGGTCACTATTTAAATTCATTGAGCCTAACGCTTTTCATTAATGAGATTAACGATATTAAGATTAAGGGATATAAAAGTTCACTTTATAAACTTCAAGTACCAAATTGAAACTTAATACAAATAGAGGACCAAACAAATATTTTAACCCTTAATTATAAATGTCCTGTTTGCCAAAATAATCATTAATGTCTCACAATATACAAATAAAATGAAAATAATAATTATAACGAGAAATGTTAATTTTATAAATAAATGACATTCTTATTTTGTTTTAAGTAAAAATTTAAGAAAATACATAAATAATTTGTTAAATAATGATATAAAAATAGTGTATTTGAATATAATTAAAATTATTTTTTAGTATAATATTTTATTTTTTAGAGTATTTTATTAGGTCAACCTCTGTAGAACTCATTGAAGTCAGGCTGAGCGTCTCTTTGAGACTGTTATTCAATAATTATTACAGTGGTAAACAAATAAACAATCTAAATCTAATTTGATAAATTTAAATTTTGTTAGTTCATAACTTCTTAAATGATCAACTCATTTTTTTTAAATGGTCCCTGTTGAATGTTGACAGATTATTTATAATTTAGATTCTACATCTACTAAGATAAAAAATTGTAAAAAAAAAAATAAATTGAATTAGATCTAAACTATCCATATTTATGTTGAATGGTTTTTGAGCAAAGTGAGTTGCTTATTCACTTTTCAAGTTAAAGGGTCAAGTGACCATATAACACTTGGCCTTTAACCTGCGTGCACTACCAAGCAGCTGCTAACATGGGAGCATTTATACTATTTTAAAACTTCTCTATGAAAGGTTAGAAGCGGAATCAAATTCGTGACTTTCTATTGATATGAGAGCGTTCATGCCATTGATAACTCTTATAAAACTCTCTAAACCAAAAAAAAAAGGAAGATTCCTTTCAATGGAATAAATAGAATTGAATCACTCTATTCATCTGTGTGGCTCATAAAAAATGGATAATTATCTTTTTAATCTCATTTGTAAGTTAAAATTTTAAATTTAAATGTGAAGCTTCTATATTTACAAGCATTGACGACATGTGAGTGATTAATTTTTTATATGGGACTTGTATGTAACGCTCCCTAAACAATTCAAAATAAAAAAGTTAATAACAAATTTTTAAAAGTATTTATCATACTTATAATGTTCTAAGCTAGGTGCATCGAGAGGGGAGGTGTGCTTAGTAATATTCTCATCACATTTTAAAATATGCTGACGGTAGGAAATATTCAAACAAAGTCCTTCATTCCAATCTTCAGCAAATGTGAGACTTCAAATTAGTTTTTAAACGATTAGGATAAATTTGCTCCATTTTTAATATTTCCATAAAGAAATTAATTTTTTTTAAAAAAAAAACTTCAGAATAATCCTGGTTCATACACGGGTATTTGAGGAAAAATTAAACATTAACCATTTCCCAAAATATGACCTCAATGCCAAGGGAGAGTTAAAGAAAGCAAACACAACGTGATTGCCTAAGAAACACAAATAATTGACGTTGCAAGAGGGTCATCCTTGCTGACGAAAACAACCTAAAAATGTTAAATTATCAAGATATCCCCCGGTGACCTCTTTTTTGACTAACTAAAATGAACATGAATTCCACTTCAACAAAACTTCATTTATATGTCAAGTTAACGATTCAAATACATTTGATCTCCCCAACTCCATAAACGTGCACTTTCTTTGGTTATACATAAACGTGCAACTTCTTCCAAGTATTTATCATGTTCAGATTAATGCCTAACTATCAATTGATAGATTTGATAATTTTTATGGAGATACGGCAAAAGAAAAAAATTGCATGGCTTTAGAGCGTAGTTTAAAATTGCTTTTTTTTTTTTTTTTTACCTAGTATATTTGAACTAACATGATTGGTATTGCTAAAATATTGATGGGAAAAAAATAGGTGAAGCAGATATACAATGCCGAAGAGCAAAAGCCCTGAAGAAAGATTTAAATGCAGCAGGAGGTCATGTAGTCCTATCACACTCAAGCAAACTACAAATTTGCCACCAATCTGTAATCTCTAGACGAGGTAGGCAATATGTTGAATGTGAAATAAATATAACAATATGAACTATAAATAAGTTCAATCATTGTAATGGGGGGTAAAAGCAAAGCACAATCAAAACCCAAACAAGCTACATACTATGATTCTATAGACAACCTTGCCAAGGGATCAGGGTACAAACTTAATGTCTTTGAAGTACTCATGCTCAAGAGCGTTCCTGGCTGTAATTCTTCTGCTGGGATCCAAGCAAAGCATGCTCTGGAATAAGATTTCACGCACTTAAAACAATTGGTAGATAAAGCTCAAAGGATATGATTTAGAGGATTAATATGACGATTATATGTTTATATCTTATTAGGATGAAACTTGTATGCAAAAAATGAATTGAACAATATATAAAATAACGAATGAGTAACCCTGACAAATGATAAGATGAAATTTTGTTAGATTTATATGTATCCAATATAATCTCACCATACAGCAGAAGTAAATCTGCTATAAAGAAGTTAAATCACCACCAGGGAACTAATTAATGAGAAGATCCAACAACAACAACAACAAAAGAAGAAACTTTTCCTCTCAGTTCAAAATTTAATTTATTTGGTTGAACTATGCAAGGGATAATTGGAAGAAACATACCAAATGAACTAACTTGGAAATAACAAAACAGGTAAGTTTTTGACCCACACTCAGCTTATATGAACCTTTAGTAGAGCCACACCCCAAGAGCTACTTTTTTGATTGGGAAAATTGGAGAAAGTCCCTCACTAGAAAATTAATTGGTGAGAAGGACCTAAATAAGAGTACAACTACTTTGTGGTTACAAAATTTGAATAGTACTCTATGTATAAAAATTTAACAGATCATTCTCACCAACTAAATTTGCAAGGGGGTTTCTCCCCCAGTTTTTCCCTTTCTGTTTTGGTTCATTTCTGTTCGTTAATGGGATCATGGCTCTCTAAAGATTCATATCAGTGGAATTAGAGTTAGAGCCTTTCATTATCCTCCACTTTATTCCCCCCTCCCCTTAACATATGACACGAGAAACATGGTGAAATATCATCGCCTATTGCAAGTTTTGAAACTTGAGTCCCACAAAAGAGTAACAGGGTTCAGATAAGCCTATGTCTAAAACTTTTAGGAGAGAGAAAAGGGAGATAGACCAGTGGAGAGTGTACTAACAAATAGGGTCTAGACATATTCTACATATTCCAGAAGATTCTACAGGGAGAGACTCTTAGAAGGTCTGTAGGGGGACTGCAAGTGGAAAAATGTGATAACTGAGTGTAGCATCTTTCGAGAGGGGATGTAATGGAAAAGTAAGAGAGATAATTGGCAGTGGAATATTTCAGGGTGATCTGTGCGTGGAAGATGAAACGAAGGAGTGAAGGAAGAAACTCTAAATTCTCAAAAGCCAAGGGGCTTTCTCCCTGTGTTTGCTGCTTGCTGCTTGCTGCATGTGTATTTCTAATACTGTACTTTTCTCATTCTACTGCTACACTGATTGTGATAATTGCTGTGTTAGAATTCAATTCATTTTCACTTAATGTAGGACTTATCTCATTATTATCTATGTTCAAATAATTCTGGGAGTTTCTATCAAATTATAATGTGGGGTTTAAATAGATCTCCTTTTCCCAACAGAAACTAGCAATTGGAGTGGGACTTCAACAAAGGCTCACATCATCACCATTTCTTTATTGGTTAACCTTTCCAAAGTATCATGCTCGCCAAGTTTTCATCAGTATCACATTGGTTTTACTTACGGAAACCCCTGTAACAAGATTATCTTTTATGTGGTCTCTATATTCTTATTTCTTTTATGCATTTACCTTGTTTTGCCCTAGTTTCTCAAGTGTCAGCAGAATAGAAAGCAATTTAACTAATCACTGATGGCACTACATACAAAATATTTGGTTTCATTTTTATTCCCATAATTATCTGAATGATGATGCACTTACCGAAAGAAGATCAATGCCAGCTGGCTCAAGATTTGGAACAACAGTTGCCATGTCCTGCACAGCATTTTTGGGGGGGGGGGGAAAGTAATATAACCCTTACTGCAAGTTAACAATGTAGATACAAGGAATTCATGTTCAAGTTAGAATTAATTACCTTTGGAGGCCACTTGGGAAAGGATGATTTAAAATCAGGCAATGAAGTCACTCCAGGCCACGAATCCTCATTTGGTGTTCCCATGATTCTTCATATAAGCAAGCAATAACATGTTTATTTAGAAGCATACATAAACTTTATTATGTAATTATGCACGCTTGGTGCAAAACTTATCTGATAAAAAAGTTGGTTAAAATTAGTTAGAGACAATAAATACGTAAAACTATAATTTTTCCCAAAAATACCCTTAATATCGGGGGGAGTGTAAGAGAGAAAATAAGCAAATTGCTATTTACTAGAAAAAGAGTGTGTGTGGAAGAAAGAGAGTGAGTAATTAATGACTTATTAAATGGGGGAAAATGGGAAATAAAAAATAAAAAAAATTGGAGACAACCTCTAACTTTCACTTATAATTAGGAACAAGCCATACCATATTAAGAAATTGTCTCTTATAAAAAGGAATGGAGAGAGTATTAAGCTCACAAATCCAAACAACAATTTCCCTCCTTTTGGTCAGGCAATTACGAGAGACTAAAAATGAACAGCATTCAAGAATCAAGACAGTATTCATGACCACTTAAAAAACCCCGACCATCACCATGTTATACTACACAAGTTACATCAACCAATTCTAGTGACCCTTATAAGAAACCAATCCAGACTTGTGTTAGGAGAAGGAAGCAACAGAAAATTAATCAATTTAATAGTTTTATTTTTGAATTATTTAATTAGTTTATGTTTTAATATTTGATGAAAAAAATAAGGAGTCAAATAAAGATCCATATTGTTGTTGATAGGATCCCAACGTCTAGCTTGTTACTGTTTTATCTGTTAAGAATCAATCCCACGATTTTAGGGATTATTTCTGGATTTTATTTAATTACTTTAATGTAATTCCAGACAGTAATTAGACTAGCCTCCCTAGAGCTAGTCATTCAGCAACAATATATCAGTTTTATCACCTTTGAAGATTCTCCTAAGTCTTCGGCTAGTCAAGAGGAGTTGAGCAAGATACTTGCTCTCTTTTTCTTATTATATTTTCCTATCATTTATTTTCCTAACCAGTTTTGAGTCCCTACCAGATTCTGCATCACCTTAGCATGTAAATGAAATATGAATCATACAATCAAATTACAGAACCATAACCCAGGCTCCTAGGAAGAAAAGAATACAAATATTTATCAATGTACAGCAAACAAAAAAGGGCAGCACCAATTAATTTCCTTGGTATAGTAACAAACATCTCAAGAAGCACACATGACATGACACAACCTTTGCCCTAACTTATTTTTTCCATTTTTCTTTTGGCCCAATATAGGTGTCATATGCTTTTGTCCTAAAAGACTGTCACCTGCAAGACCCCAGTCAAGCATGCCTGAGAGCGACCTCAGCCAGAATAACAACCTACCCAAAAATCACGTTAAGTTTTCAAATTTGGGATGTAAAATTTTCACCTTGCCTCAACTAAACTCTAAAGGCTCTAGCAATAACAGATGAGCAGTAAGGACCTATTAAATGCAAGTCACAAGTTGCAATAAGTAAATTGCAAAGATTTGATATTCGTCCAGAAAGGAACAAGGGTCATACTACACAACAAGAATAAGACCAAATGAAACTTCACAAGAGATAACTTAAGCAGTAGATTGCAGTACCCTACAATACAAAAGTCTGGATACTTTCAGCGCATGAAATATTTCATTGGTTTGACCTTTCATAATAATGCAACAAAAAGTAATCGTAAATGTGAAGAATCAGTAGGGTAAAAAGAAGAAGATGGAATAACAATGCATACTTTAAAGCATCCGCAATTAATGCAACATGCTTCCCTCATGCAGATGCTTTTATTGATAGAAGAATTAATTAAGATTTTGTGGTTTTTCTTTTAATAAAAAAATTACCAAAAAGGAGGATTCAAGCCTCATGATGATTCTATATTAATATCACAAAAGTCCCCACCTCCTTTCAACCATGAGCCGTTGGCAGTACCCCATTATCCTTTCACATTGATATGATATGAGAATTAGTGTATCTTGAGAAAACCTACTACAGAAGGAAACCTATTTTACTTTTATGCTTTATGTTTTCCTTTTTTATATATTTTAGCAAGTGGCAGAATGTGTATACTATATGCTTTTAGTGTTATTTTATTTTGAATGTTTCCTTCATAGTAAGGAAACCTTAGAATATCATATCTTTTGACTTACCTTCATCAGATGGAAATCTGGCTTTTAAAATAGCTCCTAGTTAGCATTTGTAACCAGAGTTTGTTGAATGATAATTTGCTGCCAATGAGAATTCAGCTGTTTTCCCCACCATTCTGTTCTTAGTCTCTCTCCTCCCCATCTATGTTTCTAATTTCTCTCCACCATATCCCTCTGTTTGCATTAGTGGAAATGTGAGTCGGTTTTGCATCACGTATGTTGGGATTTCAACCCATTTGGATTATGCTTTGTTCCATAAACAGTTTCCAATTTAGAATGGCTCATTTACAGGGAATCAATGTTTACTTTAGCATTCTCTGAGATGGAAAGAATATTATCACCCCAATGATTCCTTGAGGTCACTTATGAGTCTCCTGTGTGTGTGCCGTTCAAGGTTCAGGGATTATTAAGGGATTAAGGTTGATGGTCAATCAAAGTTGGAAGACTTCATATGCCAAGGTCTTAAAAAACAGGTGTGCATATAATTTCCCTGAAAATATGCTAAGAATTAACTATAAAAAGCCTCATACCTGAATATTTTAAACAATTCGTCAATCTCAGAGTCTCCGGGAAATAATGGTCGCTGGTTTACCATCTCTGCAAATATACAGCCCACAGACCAAACATCCACTGGGGTAGAATACTGGCGAGATCCGAGCAATATTTCTGGAGCTCTGTACCATAGTGTCACCACCTGCAAACAACGACCAATATTATATATGAAGAAACATGAATAAATGAAAAATAACCACAATGTCACTGTTATGAATTCTTGCGACAGGATTCTCATATGTTTTTGCCTTTGGTAAATAGCATTCTTATATTGCTAAAATGATCAACTTTTGTCAATCTATCAGTTTAATGAATATACAATTCAATAACTTTAGAAGGTAAATTACTCTCCTTTTCCTTAGAAAACACAGCTCTCTAAAATTATGAAACCATCCGTTTATTTCAATAACAATTAACGTTTTTAAAACATTAAATAAGATTCAATCAAAAAAAATTTGCATCCATAATAGTGTTTACACTAATTAAATATATATTGAATATATGTTATTTTTAATATTAAATACTTAAATAATTATCTTCTGATTGGTTTGATTTACTTAAAAAACTATTTTGTGAATGCATTTTTTGAATATATTAAAATTAATTTTTTCTAAAAAAATTAAACTTAGTCAACTTATATAATTTCCTAAACTTGGAGAAACAATTATCAATATGAAATATAAAATACATAGCAAGCCACACTGTTTATATGCTATGAATATTAGATCTAATTCCTTGAAGTTCTTGTAATAAACAAGACATCTATCTAACTTAACCATGTGGAGGTATCTTAGACAAAATGGATTTAAATGTAGCTTATCTTCTGATTTCAAGGAATGGTAGATATGCAATTAAGGTCATCCCTTAAAGAGGGAGAAGTTAAATGTGACTTTCCACCAGGGAAAAGAAAGAAAGAAACTGCAAATATCAAAGTGCGCTAGATAATGTGAACTGTGGTAAAACGAGAAAAAGGTCGAACCCTTTCAGTTTGCACCCAATTAGTGAACTATATACTGCCATACCATTCGTTTATCTCTTCAAACTATTGTGAAGGCAGCATATTGAAAAGTTAAATCAGACAAGTCTAGAGTTTAGACTAGGAAATAAAGTCAACTTCCAATGTTTTTAATTTTAGTTTTACCAGCCCCTTCATTTCTCTCATTCTTAGCCAAATTAGCTCAAAAGTGCGGAGTCCCTACAACCAAACTTCAAAACACAGTCGCCTTTGAGTTAGATCACCTAGCCCCGTAACAATATCTCGGCAACAAGATAGTCAAGCCCTCTACAATCTGCTTCAAACTCCACCTTTCAGCAAGCTTCCTGACCCCTTATTTGCAACAAGCTGTTCACCAATTAGCAGCAAGCATCCCTATCTCCATATCTCAACAAGGAGTACTCTGTAGCAAGATCTTCAATCACAAAAGCAAGTATTATCCCCTTCCTCCTCTTGTCTCCCTTAACTCCCTTGTCTCAAGTCCCAACATCAAGCCCATCTATTGTATGGCTTTGCACTAAGTTTCTCTATTTTTAGATCCTTAGTAGTTGCTATCCTCATCACAAAATTTATGAATAGTATATGTTATTGCCTTTTACTATCTTAACTAGTTCTCCTCATAAATGCCAAATTTTTAGTGCTTTTTATGAGCTCAGATATTTTCTTAACAGTAACTTTTTTTTCTGTTAACAGTTAGTAACAGACAAACTCAAAGCAGTTTATGTGTCGGCTTTACTTAAACTAGGAATTTCCACAGCCTCTCTTACAAAGTTATTTCTCTCTCAATGATTTCATTATGTGTTCCAGAGCTGGAAAACAAATAATAACCTTTTTTTTTTTTCCGGATCGCAGGTTGACTGCATGAACAATGTCTTGTTGGGATCTTTTTTAACGAGAAGTGAACTGTTCAGCCTCTTTAGGTAACTTTTCAGCAGTGAATTTAATAAGGTTTTGGCAAGATAAAGGAACACGATCCTCTGGCAGTATGTTGTTTCCGTTGGCTTGTAGTTTTTCAATGATGAGAACTAAATACATGCAGGCTTTCAAACCAGAGACTTATTCTCCACACCATCATTGGGAGACAGTAATTTATTTGTCATCTCTTAGGATTTCAACTCCTGGTTTATCAGACAGTTTTCCCTTATGGATTTTCCCGAGAATTGGAAAGCACAATTGAACTAATGTTATTTAACTTTTTCACCCAATTCCTTTGTATTTTGATTTAGGAATTTCCTCAATAAGTCTGAACTATAGATAATACAACTTTAAAATGCAGCATTCATTTCACTCATTTCTTGATCAGAGTGACTATCTATTTTAATGTCTACATAGATAAACAAAATCATAGATATGGTAGAACATAGTCAAACCTCATGTGTAAATGTCCTGACAGGAATGCCAAATGCCCTGGCCAATCCAAAATCAGCAAGCTTTAGCGAATTACTGCGGCGATCTATCAACAAATTCTGTGGTTTCAAGTCTCGATGGAGAACTCTATGCGAATGACAGTAAGCAATACCGCACAGAATTTGATACAGAAACATCTGCAGAATAAATAATTAACCCACTCAAATTTCAATTTAGTTGGTCCTTTAGGCCAAGTTTAGTATTTTTTTTTCCCCTTCTCAACCCAGAATCAGTTTTCATGACAGTGAAGAACAGAAATACCATGAATGAAGAAGCTTGCACAGGTAGAACTCTCACACACACATAAAATGTAGAATCCCCTCTCTTTTTATATATAACAGTAATAGTAATAATTTGATTGAAAGTGAGAGATTAACTAAAAAGATAAACTCCTAGATAACGATGAATCAAGACTCTGGATTACGTTAATCCTGATCCTGTAGGTAATCATAAGACACTAATCCTAGATTAGGAAACTGAATATTGCACCCAAAATTGAACATGAAAATATATCAATACAGGGACAGCTGCATAAGGCAACCAATTTAAAAATGAAAATGCATCTGCACGAGAACAACTAGATACTATGCAACAACTTAAGAACTTAACAAGTGGCCAGTACTACCTCTGACAATGTTCTCAGTAGATAAACCACAGATCCAGAATTCTTCAACCTATTTCCCATGAGTTAACTACTCAACACTCTCCTAGCCACTCTTCTCAGCCACATGTAAATCACAATGACAGCTTCCAGAAGACTTTGATCTACTTAACCTAAGGGGTACTCCGCTAGTTCTGTTTCTTGGGTTCCTCATTGAGGTACTCGGTACCATACGAATCCAGTAAAGTCCACAACACATTTTGTAAATTTATAACGTCAAACCACAATAAAAAACTTGTCACCTACTTCAGTCAGCAATTTTTACTGAAAACAAGAACCACAAAGCTCAATCAAGCAATGACGAGCTTAACCAATATACAACTTTAAATAACCAGAGCAGCAAACACTTATGCACCCTGAATGGCAAACTTTAGGTCAAAGCAGTACTAGAACTTGGTCAAAGAATTAGTTGGAGCTCTGATATAAGATATTAAACATATAGCCTTCTCTCAAACCAAGTTTGTTATCATGTATATTTTGAGATAAGAACAGAAAATAAAATGGCTTGCTCAAATAAAACTTACGCACATTGCAGCAGGCCCTCTCTTTTGTTCACAATGATATGAAAATAGGGATTAACTACAGGATAAATTATTCCAGATAATGATAAAGGATAACTAAGTACAAATAAACTGAGTATGACTCCGTATAATCATACACTCCCAATCCTCTAATTATTCACAAACCCCTAATCCTATCGGAGTTTCCCTTGGATTTGACTCTCATCAGAAATTAACAAACTACAATTAAATTTCATTTTAAATGTCAATGGCCAGTTGCCCATAATTAATGAGCCTAAAACTCATCTTTAGAAACAGAAGACTTTTACACAACATAATACCAATCTGGTAATATCTATTTAACTAAGTCATTTGTCACAAAAACTTGTGAAACATGAATTAATGAGGAAGCTCCTTTATTTTGAAAGGCAGAGATATCCTTGCCGTAACTAAAAGAGTATTTTGAACATTCACTCATTTTTCCCTTCCTTTGATATATGGAAAGACAAGAAAAGAAACAGAAAGCCATAAAATTTCTTGCTGATTTAATTTCCTTGATACAGCATTATATATTATTTTCATTTTTTGAGTTCGTTCCAAACCTATAATTAAGGTAATCATAAACTAAGTCATACAAAACTCAAACACCGCCAAATATAAGAAAGTAGGTACACACTTTTATTTGTCGATGATCTTTTGCAAAATCAGGAGATGAATCCATGTGCTTCTTCAGATCTAAGTCCAGGTACTCAAAAACCAGATACAAACGCTTCTCACTGTGTACTACGTCCTGTAACCTGTCATTCACATAACCATCAAGTATAGGCCAATATGGATATGGCTGTAAAGGTAGAAGAACAGTAGGGCAGCAATTTAGTGAAGCAACAAATTTAAGAGGAAATCTTATATGGTGAAAATAGTAAGAGTCCAATTGGGCTACACTGTCTTATTTTTTACAGATCAGCATAACACGCTACAAACATGTCTTCTATACAGCCTTCAAAACAACCATTTATGTTGCTTAAATGGGACATCATAGTGGGGTGCGGGAAAACCATTTGACATAACACAAATACTATACCTAACAATATTCCTATGCTGCATTTCTTTCAAGAGAGAAATCTCTCGAATCGCAGTGCTAGGAACTCCCTCATCTTCCTGCTCCAATCGAATTTTCTTCAATGCTATGGTCTCATTAGTGACCCGATCACGAGCCTTGTAAACCACACCGTAGGTACCTTCACCAATCTTCTCAACTTTCTCATACTTGATAATCGGGAAAAAAAATAGAGATAGAATCGGTAGATATTCGAAGAGAAACACCAAATTGAACTCAAAGTCCAGTACATTATACTAACCTGATCCATGAAACAAGCTCAGAGTTCGAAGCGAATTTCTAAAACCAGAAAGAGAAATGAACAAGACTTAAAAGAGAAATTGGTGAAGAAAGTGGCATTGAAGTGAACGTGGAAGAAGTAGCAAGTTACCGGTGCCGAAAAAGGAGGGAGTCTGCACTGTGAGTATGCTTCCCAGCCTCCTTTTGGGCGAGAGACTTGTCTCTGGTCTTCGTGGGATTCAATTCGTTTCTGCACTTCTCAAATCCCCTGGAAGCCGGTCCTTTATTATTATTTATTTTTTTTTTACATTTTTAATTAATTAATAAATTATCTTTTAAAATAATTATTTGAGAAAAAGACGGGAAATGAATTTTGATGTGGTAAAATTTTAAATCAGATTTGTTATTAGGGATATTCAAAGTATCCCGATTTCAGATATTTTAATCTCAGGAATTTCCGGTTCCGGCCGAGACTAATACCATAAATACTAGATTATGAAAAATGTAACTAATATAATAATATATTTTAAATTTAATTTTTTTTATAAAAAAATCGGGATTCCCCCATCACATCCATGTTATGGTCCTAGGATTACCAGGACAAGGACCGATACCAGGACGAGGACTGGGACCGGGATGCAATTTGCATCCCCGCCAAAAACCCAAACCAAAATCGGGATTGGGGATCCCGGTTCCAACCTAAGTTTTGAACACCCTTATTTGTTACCAATAGCTGATAAGGGAATGACAAAACTTAGTAAACAATTCACAACTCATTTTTTAGAAAATACCTTATTTAGAATTTTACAATTTCAAAATTCTTTTTCTGTCTTTTTCTCTAATTATTTATTAAACAAATTATTAAATTTTTATTTTTTAAAGATAAAAATTTACTTGACAGCTTTTCACAATAAAGAAGACTGAGGATGGAAATAGGCTAAGCATCTAAGACCCACCTTACATACCCCTTAAATTATGTTTCAGAAGTGTTACTCTCTAATTACTTAGGGGTTTATTACTCATTTTTGACTCATTAGTCGTTCTCCTTACCATATATCAGAGTTCGTTCTTATTCTTAGATTCAGTTATTCAGCGATCCCGATTACAGCTTAAATTTCTAATTCACGTATTCATTTAATTCTTTATTAAGTGTAAATAATTTATACACAGTAAAATAAATATTCTTTCTTCTTCAATTTTTCGTCTTCTTTTCTTTTTGTTCATCTTCAAACATTCCTTCTGTCTCGTACACACGGACCTATATAGTTGGTGGGGGAGGGTGAGATTCGGGGGAATCTCAGTAGCAAACAGTACTAACAATGTATGTAAGATGTATGCAAGTACATGATATGTTTGCCTTACATAGGCTCATATTCACATAATGACATTTCTGCATACTCAATATTTCGTGCAACATACATATGGCCACAGTATAAACACAAACAAAGCTTCATTCATTCATACATGTTTCATATAATCAAGCAAAGCAATACTGCAAATCAATACACAACAAATATATCAAATACATGCAAGTTAAATAAGTTCACTACCTTTTGGACTTGTGTTCTCTTCTTATCCCCTTTTCTTCCACCTATTGTAGCTTTTTGGGAATTCTTTCATTCTTCTTCTTTCTTGACTTTTCATGGACCTAGATATATATAATCATATAATTAATGTCATGATAAATAAATTCCTAATGGGATACATTAGTCATATATTCTTACTTTCACCCTTGGAGTTCATACTAATTACATTTGGCTCTTTCTTTCTTAAATTTGCATGATAGCTAAAAGCTGTCAGTATTTTAACCAAACTTTGAAAAATCATAACTAACTCTATAGAATTCCAATTGGGGTGTTTCAAATTCCTATTCAAACCTCTTTGGATCTATTTTATAATAAAAATATTACTTAGAGCCAATTATATCCATAGAATTCCAAAACTATGACTAAAGACTCACTGTCACAGAATTCATTCCAAATTCAATGCATAACTTCAATAATTCATAATTCATAGTGTATTGATCCAAATGGCAAAAATGACCTATCAAATTAAAGCTTGACAAGTCTAATTTTATTTTGAAAAGTTTCATGGCCATTGAACAACATTTTATTACCTAAAAACACATCACATTTAGATTGTCATGTACGAAACCCTAATTGGCAGTATTATTCCAATTTTTGGATTTCAAATCCATTATTTCTAAAATTATACTAACAACCTATCCTTACACAATTTTGCTCAAGGAATCCATTGTAGACCTCAAAAATAGAAAGTCATACTCTTTCTTCATGACTCGTTTTGACCGAAAATTAGGGCACAAAGCAACAATTCACTTATTCACAATTTATTCACTAAACTAGGTTCATATGCTTCCCAAACATCATATAACCATATGTATATGACCAAAGCATGATGAAACCCTAAAAACCTTTAATTACCGAAATTAGGGCAGAAATCCGAAGTCCCAAAAATTCATCCAAACAACAAAATATATAAGTCAAAAGGAAGCTCTTGCTTACCTCTTGCTCTTTCTCAAGCTCTTTCTTTGATTCTCCAACTTTGGCTCTTTGCAAGATAACTTAAAACACCTCTTCTTCAAAAAAAAAAACCATAAAAATGAAGTTCTTAGAGAGGAGAACAATGTTTAAGAAGAGAGTTTGAGCCAAAGAGGTGATTATCAAGGTGAAAATCAAGCTAGAAGACTCACCTTGGCTCTCAATTCTTCAAGACTTACTTTCTCTTTCCTTTTCCTTTTTCTCTCTATTTTGTGATGTTTGCCGAATTTTAATGAGTGTAAGGGAATGCAATATTGGTTAGATATTCTTCTTTCCTTCTTGAAAAATACTTGGTCGAAATTATGCCTAAGGAAGCAAGATAAATCCATATGTCATCTAATGGTGTCTTCTTGAAAAAGTTGTGTAGTTAATTTAACCACAACAACTTGGGTTAATGTAACTTCACTCCTTCCCTCTCTCTTCTTCATTCTTGGCTGAAATTTCTCTTTAAAAAGGAAGAGGAAATATTTTCCAAGTTACTCTTAACAACTTGCTTTTTGGTCAAACTTTCCAAATTGGAAAAATTTGAAGATACTTTGACCTTTTGATCAAACTCCTCTTTCTTCCTTTTTTGCCCCTTCATAGACATTTTTTGTGGTCATAAAGGGAAGGAGGTAATTTACTTTTTATCCTCATAATTGATCTTTCTTTTCAAGAGAAAATCATAGCCCTTCATATTGTCTTCTAATTTTAACCTCAAGATCAAGTGACAATCGTCTCTTTTGCCCTTGATCATGGCAATATTAATTGTTTTGTCATTCGTGCTTTTAGTTCTCTTTATTACTATTGAAACTTATGCCCTAGGGGCCAATCATTATACTTTGAACATTGTTATTCAATGAATTTCTCCATTTTGTTATCATATTATTTGCATGTTCACTATGATAACTATCATTGGATAAATCGTAATGATTGTCCTAAATGTCCTTAGTCAGTCATCTATGCAGGAGCAAAGATAAAATAAGACCAGTATGACTTTGAAGAGGTATAGAGATACGAATCAAAGTTCTAGGAACTTATAAGAGTACAAGATATTGGATCGACCCACTATGAGAAATCTGCATGGATCAAGTCATAAGCTTGTCTCATGTATAACCACGTCACTATGCCCTTTGACCTGAGATCATCATATATTCCTATATGAGATTCGCTAAGTTTTGACCTAGTCAAAGAGTTTGGATTCATTCAAAACATCTATGAACCTTGTGTTTACAAGAAGGTTAGTGGGAGTATAGTTGTATTTCTAGTACTTTATGCAGATGACATCCTACTCATTGGGAATGACATTCCTACCTTGCAGAGTGTCAAGTCTTGGTTAGGAAAGTCTTTGTTGATGAAAAACTTAGGTGAAGCCACCTTCATCCTAGGGATTATGATCTATTGAGATAAATCCAAGAGACTAATATGTCTAAGTTAGAGCACATACATAAACAAGATGTAATATCCCAGATTTTGGGTTTAGTAATTTGAGGATAAGCCTATATCAGGCAGACTACTAGGCCTAAGTTTAGTAAGAGTTCTAAGAATATTGAGAGATAGAATGATTTTCAGGAACTATATTCGGGTAAAGAATGAGTCTCTAGGTACATGAGGCTCAAAGCGCATAAATAGTTAGAAGAAAATTCACTGGAGCCAAACAATGTGTGTATGGCGCCATTTTCAAATAAAATGGGCACTTGGTGAAATTTTAATTGTTGATTCATAAAGTAATGATTAAATAATTAAATTAATTAATTTTACTTTATGTGGGGATCATGAAAGATGACACCTCATGGGTGGACCCAGAAAAAATCCTTAGACTTTCCTTCCCAGACAAAATGGAAGGTTAAGTGGAACATGGAAAAAGAACGTAGGTCCCACAGAATTGTGACACTTAACGCCATTTAAGAGGAGGAAGCATAAAGCTACTTTTTGCTTTATGTGTTGGATTAATCAAGGGATAACACTTGTCCCCTAATTATGATAAAGTAACATTACCTTTTGAGTTGTCATCACCAGAGGTTGCTACTCACCTCGAGCCAAGAAATCCACCTGTCTTCGGTCCGATCATCCACCAACTTTCCCAAACACCGAACCCGAGAGCCGGGGAAAATCATTAGACACTTACTTTCCCTAACAAAAATCATTAAACACTAACCAACTTTTGTTTCTATTTTGTTTTCACTTTTTTCTTGCTGTTCAAATAATTGCTTTTGGTTTCTGGGTTGGTTTTGGCTTTTGTTTTTGTTTCTATTTTGCTTTAAGTTTATATCTTTGGTTTCCGTTTTAGTTTTAGTTTCAGTTTTGGATTCTAGTTTATGTATATTTACAGGTATTTTGTATATGTAATATGCATGGAAGCTTACAAAAAATGAACCCCAATTTTTTTTAAAAAAACTAACACCAATACTTAATGGTTATTCGCTAATAAACCTAATATATTGAAAGATATGTCATGGTCTTTTTAAATAACTGTTAAATATACAAACACATTTATGGTTATTTACTAACAACCGTCAAATAAACACCTTAATAATGACCAAAACTAGTGCCAGAACTAGTGTCACATACTTTACCATTAACCGTTTAAACCATAATGTATTTTTTAATATATATCACATTTTTTAATTAACCATTGAATATTGTTTGATATATTCAATAAACATTTACAAAAAACCAACAAATATAATGCCCTATAAATAATGGTGGTGTTTAAACAACCATGAAATATAGAGCCTTATATTTAACAATTAACAATTGTTAAATATAAATATTTATTCATATATTAAACGATGAAAAACTGTTAAATATAAGTAAAAATAACCATAAAATATAGACAAATCTATAGTAGTGTGGTGAAATTTGTACCATTCAAATATAATCTTAATGGTGTAAATTTACATTTTATGAACTTGAAATTTTTAAATTGAAAATTCATTTTTGAAAACTGATTAATTAAAATATTATCATTATTTTATATTTTGTATACATTAAAATAAATTTTTCTCTAAAAATAAAAGTAAAAAAAATCAATATGAACATCTAAATTTGATTTAGACTGTGTGCAGTGGTAATGAGCGCTTGGTGCTCATCAATAGGCTTAGCATTAGAACTAGTTTCCCAACAAGATCATTAAATGGGCAACAAGATTTGAATTCACAATCATATCACTACAAAAAAATTGTGATTTAGTAACGGTTAAAAATGTATATTTGTAGTTAGTAGCGGTTATAAAAACCAATACAAAAACCTCCGTTGCAAACGATTTTGTATTGGTTTAATATAATTGATACTCAAGGACAAACTCCGCTACTGATATTAGTAGCGGTTCGTTCACACCGCTACAATAGTTACATTTAGTCAACTCGTTGACAATTTTGTAGCGGTTTAAAAACCGTTACAAATGTTGAGCAGCTAATGTGTAGCGGTTAAATTTGAAATGAGAATATTTTAAGATAGGCTCCAAAAATTTTGTAGCAGCTATATAACCGCTACAAATATTTCACAATGGCGGGAAAATAGGAAATGAAATTTCTGACTCTTTATTATAGCGGTTATAAAACCGCTACTAAGTTGAAATATGAATTTTTTTAAAATGGCACCAATACGTTTCTAGCGGTTATAGAACCGCCACTAACTTAGTATGAAATTTTAAAAGTGTATGCCAAGAAAGTAATCAATTTTTAAATTTACTTTTAAATTTGTAGCGGTTTTAATAACCGCTACAATTATTTGGAAAAAAAATCCAATAATTTAATTCAATTGTCTCAATATTTACAATCTAGCAAATTAAATTACATTAAAAAAAGATTAAATTGAGTTGTATGAATATAAAATTTATATATATAATATTAAGAAAGTGTTGATAATATTGTGGATTTATAGGTAACAAGTACTTATTTTGTTGTCTTGTAAATGTTGATCATTATGGAAGGAACATAACAGATGTTGAGGAATAGTTTATTAATTTTTGCAAAAAAAAAATAATTAGTATGAATATTATAAGTAAAAGAAAAAATGTGAAGATGGAAGAATTGATAAAAAAAATTTACTATATTTGATGACCTTACTTTAGATCTTGGACCCTTAAAAAAAATCCCTAAATGAGAAAAAACGAGAGAGAAGAAGGGAGTAAAGAAGTGGAGAAATGTATGAAAAGAGTTGGTATAAGAGTATTTTTAGGGATCTGTGTGATTCTTGTAATGATTAATGTCACGGTTTTGTAGCGGTTTACTTTTATAGTTGTTGTCTGTTCATAGTTTGTAGCGGTTACTATTTGTAGCTGTTTCTTTACATTTGTAGTGGTTATAAACCACTACAAATGTTAGCTAGAATTTTTTTAGAAAATTAAAAATTAGAAGAACAAAAGTATGGTTTCACTTAATCATTCTTTGTTGCCATCCCTACAAAAATTTTGTGGAGAAAATGTTAGTATGGTATTGTTGTGTAGAAAAAATTAAATTTAAACGATGTGACCTTTTAAAACTCATTGAACTATAGGTAAATTATCATCACCTTCGGGGAAGAAGTTTTTGAAATTGGCAAGATGGAATGGTTCACTCTCGTAGGTGATGTTGTTATCATCATCTATGTCGTAAAGGTTTTAAGGCTTTAAATGAACCGCCATGTTCCAATCCCTGTATCTCTCGTCCTCGACATAATAAACTTGGTGTACCTCTGACTCAAGAATATAGGGCTCATCATCTTCGGATTGACCAGTGTGAATTGGACAAGAGAAATTTACTGATGTGATGCCTAAATCATCAGTTGTGAGCCCTCAGGAAGTTGTCATATTTGCTCACAAACACTTGAACAGGGTAACAGTGAAACGGCCTTGGTAATTTAGTTCGACAACATTAAGAAGCTTTCCATAGTAAGGGACACCTCTGAACTGCATGTTGCCGTCACTGCTGCTCGCATAACTCCTTGTCTCAAAGGTTTCAAAAACACCCGAATTTTGAGTTTGCAATCCTTGATCTTGTGATACCGTGCAAAACTTGAAACCATTGACATTGTATGCTATAAACCTTTGTGAATGGTCAAGAGGGCCAATTGCAAGGGCTCTGAACTCTGGTAAGTGTGGGTTGTGGTCATTTACTATTATGTGTGCAAACCAATTTGAGAATTCTCTGTAGATCTTTTTGTCAACTTCAGAAGATGTTTGTGTTCGGATCTTGAGTTGATGCTTCATATGACTTCTAAATTCCCTGCAAGTAATCATGGGAAGACAATCATGAAATGTAAATAAAAAATGCAAGGATAGTTGTAGAATAACATATGAGTGTATAATTCTTACTGAAGTAAGGGTTCAACTTGAGTGCAATTAATCAAGACATGTCTATATGCTTGCAACTTCTCAGTTGCTGTTAATTTGAAGTACTGGTTTACCAACACGAGGGATTAAAAACTCTGTGGATGTTGTTGGCTCAGGCTCAGGACAATCGTCTACACAAGGCGGTTGGTTGAAAGCTGTCTCAATGTCATCAAGGACCTTGAATAGAAATACAAGACTTCATCCCCTATATAACCTTCAGCTATACAACCTTCTGGCCACGCCTTATTCCTTACGTAAGATTTCAATTTTCCAAGAAATCTATAAAGTAAAGAGGGAGAAATGATATTAAATGGTGAAATGGGCGATTAGTAAATTGAGAAAGTAATGATGCCGCATATATGTAAAATGAGTACCTCTCAATAGAATACATCCATCAATATTGAACTGGGCCAGTGAGTTTTGTTTCATTAAAAAGGTAGAATGTCAGGTGAACCATCACAATGAAAAAGGAGGGAGGAGAGATCATCTCTAAATGACAAAGCGTAAGAATGATTTTGGACTATAGCTAATTAAGCTCCTCAACAATCAAAGCCTTAGAACACAACTTTCGAAAGGAGCTCAACTCCACTAAAATGATAGACACATAAGGAGGAAGTGCATTCTTTATAGCCAGCAGAAGTAAGTATTGCATAAGAACATGTGACTCATGATGCTTTAAGCCAACAACCTTCCGTGCCTGCATGTCAATACATCGTGAAATGTTGCTTGAATAACCATCAGAAAGTTTTATTTTCTTCAATGTAGCTAGCAAGACTTCCTTATTCTGTTTTGTGAGGGTGAACTTTCCCGGTTGAAATTTGTCATTCTCATCAGGCCACGTGTCTTCACGAACTCCCATGGCCCATAAATCTTTCCTCGCTTGAAGATGATCTTTTGACTTGCCGGGTTCATTAAGCAGCGTGTATAGCACATTGTCACATACATTTTTTTAATGTACATGACATCAAGACTGTGTCGAAGTAAATTAGTTTTCCAATATGGAAGAGTAAATAATATGCTAATCTTCTGCCATTGCTGAGGTGTAGAAGTCGAAGTAGTCCTTCTACTATTTCGCCCTGCAGTTGCTGAATCGTCGCTTTTTGTCAATCCCCGCAGAATTTAGACATTTCATCAAACATCATTGCATAGTTCAAACAGGCAAACAAAATTTATACAAATATACTAATATATGCTTCTTGATTACAATACAGGAGTCCAAAAAGTAGTCAAGTAATGCATATTACATCCCAAAAATTTAAGTAGTCTATACTAGGACTAATGTAAACACCCTTCCATAATATTACCTTACCGGCTCTTAGTTACATTAAATCAAAGTAAGCGAGCGATTATATCAATAAACTGAAAGCCGTTCTCTTATTCAAGCTAGAAAATTTCTCAAATACATTAGAGCGATTCTCTACTTATACAACATTTATACATACACATACATCCATATACACACACATATCAAATACAAGTAGTGCCCCGCACTACGACCTCCTCTTCACTTCACGTCTCCATATCTCCTCAGTGCATCTTCATGCATCTTCCCCTACCACTATGGTTGTTTGGGAGAAGTGAGATTCGAGAGAATCTCAGTAGTGAATAGTACTACTATGCATGGCAGATAGATATGAATGCATGACATGCTTGCCTACCTTATTTCATGCCAACATAATGACATGTTGCATGCTCAATGTTATGACATACCAATGGCCATCGCACAAATATAACAGAGCTTCAATCAATCAAATATGCTCAACACAAATAGGTATAGTAGTCACACAATCAATGCATATAACATACATATCACACCCATGCAGGAAAAGTAAGTCCACTACATGTTGGACTTCACGTCCGTCCTCAATCCTTCGTCTTTGCTCCGGTTAGGGCACCATCCTTCGTCGAGTCCTAGAATTCCCAAACATTCAATACATGAGTCATTACTCATCCATACATCATTCTAGACTCATTTTAATTGTTAAGTTAGCCCAATTATGTTAAATTACTAAAATGCCCCCGGAAGCCTGGCCCGACTGTACTTTTACAAAAATCACAACATGGGCCAATCCTATACAATTTCACGTGTAGAATCCATTTACGACTTCATATTAGTCAAATTCAGGCCTGAATGATAAAAATACCCCTTAACAGCTCTTATGTAGAGCTAAAAGGGTAAATTGGTCATTTCACCCTCTAGGCCTTTTCTCACTTCCCCTTCAACATGAACCCTACACAATTTGCCCTTTTGAACTCAATGGAATCATCTAATCAATGAAATTCCAACTCTACCTTCATAAACCATATAGGGCAGCCATTATAGAGTTCTCAGAAGAGTTGTGTCAGTTCCTCCCTTTCTTTGACTTAATATCCTCCTTTCTACTCCTTATTACATGATTAGCCGTTTAGACATCCATTGGACATCATTTCGGCCCCTAAAACATGGATAGAACGAGAGATGAACAGTACATTACTTCCAAAATACTCATCCAAATGATAAACCAAAATGGTAGAAAGGTAGCACACGCTTACCTCTACCCGCTTCTGAATTTGGTTCGGAATTTCGGCGACACTCTAGCTGGTGAGATGGCACCAACAGCCTCCAAAAGAGAATCCAAAACCATATAATCGAAGCTCGGGATGAGTAGAACAACCTTTATATCGGACATTTCAAGAGAAAACGCCGTTTCGGACAAGTTCCGGCGAATCAACACTTTCTCTCTCTTCTCTCTCTCTCGTTCGTTCTTTGTTCTCGTTCTCGTTCGTTCTTTCTTTCTTTCTCAATCTCATCTGTTCTGTTCCTCTTTCTTTTCCCTTTTAATATGACCGCAGGAAACAAAGGGAATTAATTGATGAAGGATGATGATTAATTAAAATCATCCGGTGGCCTTTACTCAATTAGTCCACCTATCACATTTCTTGCACAGCAAGTTTCCTTTCTCTTTTCCTTCAACATTCCATTAATATTGATGAGAATTATGAGAGTATAATTTACTCTCAAATTATCTCATTATACCACCTCAAGTGGTCCACCAAAGCCTTAAGCTTTTCCTCATATTGACTTTACTTGATAATAATTCACCCGCTTGGGCTTTTTAATCATAAAGTAGTCATTTTCCTCCTTTTAATTCCCATTCAACTCAACATATTGGGAATATTAGGGAAAATCATCGTTTGTGAACTTATGGCAAAATTACCATTTTACCCTCACCTTTTATTTCCATTTTAATATCCAAAGATATTAAGGAATTTTGGGATATAAACCATGTCCTCGCTTGAACATTCGCTAAACCGGGGTCTAGCAGTCTATTAAATCCAAGCTAAATCTCAAGCCTCTTATCCTAAAATTCGGGGTATTACAACTAACACTGGAATAACTTCATAAACTGCTCGATCTCAATCCTTGTGTTCGCCTTTCTCCTTGCCTTTGGAATTGCTATGCCTAGCTGGATAATTTGTTCATAGGAAAGGAATGAGATTCGAACGAATCTCAGTAGTAACAAGAAATCATTCATATAAAATGCAAATAGTAAACATGTAATGTAGCATTTATCATGATGCACCAATCAAAATGCCTAAGCTTATCTGACAATGCTCAAGAAATAAAAGATGATTTTGTCTGGATCAAAATGATCATTTGTTCCTCATCTGCACAAATCATATCATAATGAGATTGCAGCAACAACTTGGAGTAAGCCTATACCTGTCCGTACTCATCATAACTTGAAGTAGGTCAATACATGTCCGTACATATCAAGTCATTCAATTGGGTCTACCTGGCCACATGGTACCTCAAAGGTCTCATGGGGTGGTTTAACTCATCATCCACACCCAAAGAGTATCAACACCACAACGCAATGCATTGAACAGATCATGGCAACCACTAGTACAGAAAAGACTTTTTATATGTAATGGAAATGAATTTTTACTCTTGACGTACAATAGGTGTAGAAAGAACAGGTGTAAAAAGCCTGGACTTTCTACACCTCTTCCACAACACGTGTAGAAAGAACCACTTCGTACAGTGTTGTGAGACAATAGGTGTAGAAAGTTTCTACACGTGTTGTGAGACATCACATGTAGAAAGTGGACTTTCTACACCTGTTGTCTCACAACACGTGTAGAAAGTGGCACTTTTTACACCTCTCTTTATTCGTCAAGTGTAGAAACTGATTTTTTGAAGAAAAAAATTGTTCATTATGCTACAAACTCATTTACATAATAATAAACAATCAAACACCTAACAAATAAAAACAATTACAACAAAACTAATATGAAATACCAAATTTATGGTAAATTCCAATCCAAAATATTAACAAAGCTATATCAATACCAAGTAAACAAACTTAGCCTCGCTTTTATAATAAAATTTGTACAATCAAAGTCAAGTCCAAATAAGGCTTGAGATGAAGCAACTTTAGATGCTTGAACTGCAGCTACCATAACTAGCAAAATGGCATCATTGTGCTCCAAATGTTTACCAACATATTGAAGGACAATATAAAAGAACATTTGAATATAATGCAATTAATATTCAATTACAACCAACATAAATCAATACAAAAATTAGAAACCAAATATAAGGAGAAAAAAATTTGTATTGAGCATAACAGACTATATTAATAAACAATATATATCTTACAATAAATGATAGTTTGGTAAAGACAAGCCACCACTTACTATTGATTCATTCATGATGCGCTAATCTAGCCCAGGTAGATCAACAAACTTAAGAGGTGGTGCTAGTAACATAATATGTTGAGAGAATGTTAGGATATATGACTAGGAAAAGTAACTCTTACTGGCGGTTCCGATGAATATATATATATATATATATATATATATATATATAGACACACACACACACACATGCTATGTTATTGCCATAATATAATGGAGATATTATAATGGTAATTGTAATAACTTTGATAGTGAAGTAGGCACTCAAATTCACTACTTGGATGAATTCATGGAAGTGATATTTTTGTATTTGGTCAGGTCAAGTCAACTGTCAAGGATCCACTAAATTTCATAATTTTATGATTCAAACAAAATTTGTTGTTCTATTATTATAAGATTTATATATTGTTGTTTAGGCCTTCACAAAATCGACTATCTTCTCGCTTCTGTTGAATGCAGCCTTTGTGCCACAAGTTTTAGAAAAGTATAGAGATAATAGCACAAGGGCTGTGTGTATTTGCTGTTGCTTTTGGCTGCAAAAGTTATACTTGACTTGTAGCAATGAAGCAGAGAACTTACTGGTGGGGATGAGGCATGTCATTCAGAGATATATATATATTGCCAGCATGAATGCTTCAGAAAGATAACTCATCTAATATAATCATATACCAGCTGGGTTCCCTTTGCATCTGATACTTATAAAGGAAAAAGCAAACTTAACTCTTAACTTTAACGCTTCGCTTTATAACTACAACTAATAATCTTCCTTGCAGTTATAATCCAAAAATTCTTTACTTTATTGGTTCATCAATTAATTGTGCTTATCCACTCCCCATGTCCCGTTCCTTTATTATTTACTACCATATATGTAAATATGTTATGAATTTCACAGCTCAACAGGGAAAAAATAAGAGCTCATAAGTTGGTATTTTAGGAACAAAATGGCGACTTGGATAAGTTATTTGTAAATATTAATTATCAGTGTCACTCCCTCCCTCCTATAACTTACATTCCAAACCTATTCAATATATGTATATATGTATAGTAATTATAGAACAAACATCAACATGAAGATGGGATTACCTCGCGCAAGTGATTGTTAAAGTTTCATGGACCCTTTCATTAATCTATCCTTACCCTTGCCTGAGTAACCCTTAATCTATCCTGCAATGAATGCCGTAAGGCACCTGCAGCAATGAAATAAAGCATTTAAATATCATTAGAAGGAAAAGAAGAGGCATCTATCATAATAATACCAAGCAAAATGTGACAAATTCATAAATCAGCCAAGTGCATGTATATCTTTAAATTTCAGAATAATATATTAGAAAACAAGCATTTACACAACTTTCCATTACACATTCTAAAACATATCTAAAACGGCATCATTCTAAATTTCTAATCCAAAACTCATTGGATGCGCCCATTGTTAAAAATGACCCAGAAATGCAATCTCACACAGATTAGCTTCAAGAATAAAATAGGGAAACAAATTTAACAAACCACAGTATATATTGACAAATTTCCCAGCCTTGGACATTCAAGAGAGAACCATATAGGCAGCAAGATTTGATTATCCTCACAGGCAACTGAGCCTAATGGAATCCATACCTCACCCAACAAATCTAGACCACCATTAACGACTACTGATTCATCGTTATGATTAAGAACAGAAACAATAAGCTCGTCGTGTGCTGCATCAAGAACCCTAAAAATGAACTCTATATACCAAATAGGGTTGGAGGTGTGCCTCAATATCTGAGTCTTAGATTGAACTTGCCAAGTTTAAGTTTTACCTAGGAATTCTTCACAGGCAAGTCTTTAGCTTCTAAAACACAAACATAAAGCCTCAACATTGAAATTAAAAAAATGTCGCCTAAATAAGCTGCAAAGCAGGGAATAATGCTAAAAGGGGAAAAGGGTTTCAATGGGGGCTTACTGATTTTGCTCATGGTTTACTGATTAGAACGTTAGCTTTTGATTTTTTAATGTGCTTAAAAATAATTGTGGGAGATCTTCATAGTTGTGGCTGGAAGACGAAGACAAGAGAGAGTGACGAGAGGAGATCGAAATTAATTTGGAGTCGAAGTCCTTCAGCAGTGGGAGACTCAAGGACGCATCTGAAGAAGAGGAGGAGGAGGACGATGACGAGGGGGAGGAGGAAGATTTGGAGGTCCTGGGGATAAAATGCTTGAGCGACTTGTTCGCTATAGAAGTGGACGATGGAGTTATGAGCATAGCGATGATTTTCTATACCGGTTGGAGCCTAACCAGTGTAGAAATACTTTCTACACGGGTTGGACTCCCAACTCATGTAGAAAGTAATTATTTATTTTAAAAAATAGTTAGAAAATTTTTAAAATAAAATTAAAATACTTTCTACACTGGTTGGGAGTCCAACCGGTGTAGAAAGATTAGTTTCTACACGGGTTGGGCTTTCAACCCATGTAGAAAGTAATCATTTATTTTAAAAAAAATTAAATTTTTTTTAAAATAAAATCAAGATACTTTCTACACCGGTTGGAAGCCCAACTGGTGTAAAAAGATTACTTTCTACACGTGTTATCTTTTCAACATGTGTAGAAAGTTTCTACATCTTTATATATTTATGAAAATGCCACCGCTCATAATTTCTACACGTGTTCTATTTTGACAGGTGTAAAAAATAGATGTAAAATCTATATTTTGTACTAGTGAACCATCACATGTTAACATTCACATAGTATATGAAAGATAGAGAAAACCTTGATGCTTTTCCTTTCCAAGTGTAATTGTCTTTGTGGGTCCCACTAAACAGATATCAAATCCTAAAATTAACCAAAATAATTGCAATTAACTACTATTTAACTCTATTTCACTTTTAAACTTATAAATTTAGCATTTCTTTCAAAATCACAAAATTTACCAAAATGCCCCTGGGAACCCAATCCGGCCCCATATTTTGTACTTTTTCCAAAAATTACAACTTAGGTTCATTCCACATATTTTCATGTGTAAATCTCATATTTGACCTCAGACCAAATCAATTCCAACTCAAATTATAATTTTTCCATTAATAGCCCAACTTGGGGTTTAGGGGCAAAATCGTCATTTCACAACCCGGTGCTTTTCACACTTCGTATTCAACATGAACCCCACATAATTTTCCCCTCCTAAACATCATAAAACCATTAAAAATATGAAATTCTAGCACTAACCCTTGTTCTTAAATATGGCTGAAACTTTAGCAAATTTTGGAGAAAATTGGGTTTTCATTATTTTAGTCTTTAAAACACCTTGTTAACACTTGCTTCCATTGGTTTGATCATTCTATTACCTTTTCAACATAATCAATGGAAATTTGGGCAGAATTTCCCCTTAGAATATGGACATCCTAAATTTACAAAACATAAAAAACAACCCAGAATCCAGCCAGAATGTAGTAATAACTCAGTTATCGGTAAGAATCTAAGAGTTTGAGTAACTTACCTCACTGTTTTCCTCTCCTTCCCACCTTGGCTGAAATATTCATCTTCTCCCTTGATGTTTTACTTGTTGAATGGCTATTTTCAAGAGGATAGGGAGGTTATGGAGAAATTTCTAATATTATAACACAAGATTGGGTAGAGGTTTCGACATACTTACCTTATACTAGAACTTAGGACTCCCTGCCTCTTCCTCTTTCTCTTCCTCTTATTCGTCTCTTCCTTTCCTTATTTCTGACCCAACTTAGCCGACTTAGGCCCTTAAATGAGCAAGGGGCAGAATTTTGAAGAGAACTCTAGAAGCAAGATGGCACATGCTCATTGGTCCTTACGTAATTGTTGCATAAATTATGTTTTATTGCATAATTAATTATAAAATTATTTATGCAGGCTCCATCTGTCCATATTTATATATTTATTAAATAATAATTTTCAGATTACATTTACTTGGTCAAATGACCATTTTGCCCTTGCAATTTTTGCAATACTTGAAAAATTCATATAATTGTTACCAAACTTTGAAAATTCATATCTAATTGTATAGATATCCAATTGGGATGGTTCCAAATCCTATATGACTCTTATTAAGTATAGGTTTATAGAAAAAATATATAATTTAACCAATTGGAATATTAATATTCCAAAAATATTTATTTTTGAAACCTACCCCAGAAAACATCAAATTCGCTGGGCAAAATTCAAAAATATATTTCTCCTTGTATACAACTCCAAAATTCCATATGACCCATAAAATTAAATATTATCATGTCTAATTTAATTTTAGAAAATTTCAAAATTTTTAGAGGTCATTTACTAATTTAAAAGTGTATATAATCTGGACTGCCTTAACAGGAAATTCACCAACTAACTTTGATAACAATTATTTTGTCATATGTAATCTTATTGACTTTGCTTTGTTACCTTATTTGTCCTCAAAATTTTGTCATACAAACATATTCATAAACTCTGACCATCGCTTCCACATATCATTTTCCATCCCCCATGTGGCTTCTCCTAAGGACAATCATTTCCACACCATTTTTACAAATGGTATTGTCTTATACTGGAGTTGCTTCTCTTGTCAATCAATAATAAGTTTAGGCTCCACCTTAAAAGTAAGGTTATCTTGTACATCAATCTCTTCATATTCTAGAACATGTTCCGGATCTGGTTGATATTTCTTCAATTGCGAGACATGGAAAACATCATGAAGATGACTCAAATTTGGGGGTAAAGCTATTCGATAGGCCACCAATCTGACTCTAGATAGAATTTCAAGTGGTCCGATATATCGAGGATTCAGTTTCCTTGTCTTTAAACCTCTCCCAACTCTAGTGACCGGTGAAACCTTTAGAAATACATGATCTCCCACTTATCCAATGGTTTCCGTCTTTTGTCTACATAAATTTTCTATCTGCTTTGGGCTACTAATAGTCTCTGTTGATCAATTTGATTTGTTATGTGTTTGATCAACTATATATGGCCTAAATACCTTCCTTTCAGATAATTCTGTCCAGCATAATGGTGATTGACATTTTTTGTCATGCAATGCTTCATAAGGGGCTATTTGTATACTTAAGTGATAACTATTATTGTATGCAAACTCAGCAAGTGGAAGGAATCTCTCCTAGCTTCCTTTGAAATCCAGTACACAAGCTCTCAGCATATCCTCCAATGTTTGTATCGTTCATTTTGTCTGTCCATCTGTTTGGGGATGGTATGCAGTACTAAAAATAAGTTTTGTATCTAATGTTTCATGCACTGCCCTCCAGAATTTTGACGTAAATCGAGGGTCTCGATCAGAAATGATATTCTTTGGAATACCATGTAGCCGTACAATTTCCTTTATATAGAGATCTGCCATCCTTTCAGGAGAGTAATTGATACTGGTAGGTAGAAAATGAGCAACCTTTGTAAATCGGTCAACGATTACCCAAATAGCATCATAATTCCATATTTTGGGTAAACCTATTATAAAATCCATTGTAACACTTTCCCATTTCCACTCAGAAATCTCAGGGTTTTGTAGCAATCCTGATGGTCGCTGATGTTCGATTTTGACAAGTAAGGCAACGAGCTACGAACTGGGTTACATCCTTTTTCATTCCTGACCACTAGTATGTAAACTTCAGGTTATGATACATTTTAATTGCCCCTGGATGTAAGGTATATTTACTTTTATGAGCTTCTTCCAGGATTTTTTGCCTTAATTCAGCTTGTGGTGGGACATATATCCGTTCCCTGTATCTGACTAATCCACTTGGTGAAATATCATAATCTAGGGTTTCTTTCTTTTCTATCATATTCTTCATATTCTGAGCTTCCTCATCATGCAATTGAGCCTCCTTAATAGTAGTCCAGAGGTCACTTTCTACCTGACTAATGCCACTAATCATAACCTGGTTAGACAGATTAAGGTATCAGAAATCCTCGATCAATTTCTGTTCCCGTAACATCAAGGCTGCCACCTGCACTGTTTTCCTGCTTAAGGCATTTACAACAACATTGGCCTTACTTGGATGATATTTAATTTCCAGGTTGTAGTCTTTAAGCAACTCTATCCAACGTCATTGTCTCATATTCAACTCCTTCTAGTCGTTTAAGTATTTCAAGCTTTTGTGGTCACAATTTAGCTCTACGGTTGCACCATGGAGATAATGTCTCCAGATTTTCAATGCAAACACTACAGCTGCTAGCTCAAGGTCATGGGTGGGATAATTCATTTCATGTGACTTCAGCTGACATGAGGCATATGCTACCACCCTACCTTGTTGCATTAGGACACAACCCAATCCATACTTACTAGCATTGCTATAGACCACATAGGTCAATTGTGGATCAAGAATCACCAACACGGGTGTTGTTGTCAATCTCCCCTTCAACTCTATGAAGCTTCTCTCACAATTCTCATCCCATACAAAACATTGAGCTTTTCGGGTTAACCTTGTCAAAGGTAATGCGATTCTAGAGAAATTCTGTATAAATTACTGATAGTAACCAGCTAGACCAAGAAAACTGCGTACTTCAGCCACATTCTCTGGTCTTTTCCCATTCATCATTGCTTTCACTTTACTGGGATCCACTGAGACCCCTTCCTGAGAAATGACATGGCTGAGAAATTTTACTTCTGTAAGCTAGAATTCACATTTACTCAGCTTGGCATAGAGCTGTTTACTATGTAAGTACCCAATACAATCCTCAGATGTTCCTCGTGATCTACCTTAGTCTGCGAGTATTTAAGTATATCATCAATAAAGACCACTACAAACTGGTCTAAATATGGATGGAAAATTTGATTCATATAGTCTATAAACACAGCAGGTGCATTTGTTAGCCCAAATGGCATCACCAAGAATTCATAATGTCCATATTTGGTTTGAAAGGTAGTCTTAGGCACATCTTCTACTTTCACACGTAATTGATGATACCTAGATCTCAGGTCAATTTTTGAAAACACACACGAGCCTGATAATTGATCCAGTAAATCATCAATCCGAGGAAGTGGGTACTTATTCTTTATAGTCACTTTATTCAACTCTCTGTAATCTATGCACAATCGTAGACTTCCATCTTTCTTTTTAACAAAGAGCAATGGGACTCCCCATGGTGATACACTGCATGTAATGAACCCTTTTTCGAGTAACTCCTCAATCTGCTTCTTTATCTCTGTCATCTCGTTGGGTACCATTCTGTATGGAGCCTTTAAGATTGGTTCTATCCCTGGCTTAGTCTCGATTGCAAATTCTACTTCTCTTTCCGGTGGTAGTCCACTAATATCTTCTGGAAATACCTCAGGAAATTCCCTCACCACTGGCTTTTAGAGCTAATTCGGCTTCTGTCTAGATAGAAAAGAATATCATATAAAAGAATACCATATACCCTTGACGTCCTTTCTATAATTGTTTTTCAGCCTTAGCTGCTGAAAGAAAGTTGAGGTTACAATGACTGGTTGTTGGTTGTGGACTAGGATAAACAATTCGTTTATTTCCATAATCCAATAGTACATTCTTGGAAGTTAGCCAATCAATGCCAATGATTACTTCTAAATTTTGAAGGGGCAAGCAGATTAAATCCACCGTCGACTCTCGTTTCTCAACATTCAGAACACAATTTAAACAAACTTCAGCGGTAATAGATCGATTACCCATAAATGTTGACACAATGAGATCATATGGTAACCTATATATTACCAGACCCAATCGTCTTACACAATCATAAGCAATAAATGAATAACTGGCACCTGAATCAAATAATGATTGCACGCAATTTCCATTAAGCAAAATAGTACCTTGAATTAGCTCAGGAGATTTTTTGGCCTCATCTTGATTCATGGCAAAGACTCTTCCCTGGGTCCTCTGTCTTGGTTGTTCTACCTTTAGCTATTACTGAGGGCAATAGGTAGCAATGTGTCCTGGTTGATTGCAGTGTAGCAAATTACTTCACATGGTCTGCCAGGATGGAAAGGTTTAGCACATCTTCCACATTGTGGATTTCCGGTAGGTCGTTGACTACTACGATTCTCGGGTTGATAAGGTTTCTTATTGTTTCAGCTATATGATCCTCTAGAGTTTCTGTGTTTCTGACTAAAGTTCCCACTACCAGATGCCCCTTTGTTAGTATTAGCATTTTTACTAACATTGAGGTTCTGCAGATTATTCTCCGTGATTTTGCGCTCCTCTACTGCCTTGTTAAACTTCTTGAATCGCTTTGAAAATAGCTTTTCCTTTAACTCAGGCTTCAGCCCCCGAATCAACATATCAGACTTCCATCCTTGATCATCCTTGACTTTCAAATAAGAGGAATATCTAGACAGCTGGAGATAACGAGCAAGATATTCATCAAAACTTTCTTTCTCGCCTTGTTCAATCATTAGAAACTCCGTTTCCTTTGCAATCTGTACTAAATGGGGAAAATACTTTTCATGGAACTGTGCCAGAAAATATTCCTAGGTGAGGGGAATATTCTGGGTTTGCATAATCATCTCCATACTTTTCCACCACGAATCTGCATCTCCTTCCAGTTTGTATATTGCTAGTTCAGCTTTCACATTATCAGGACACTCTAGGATTCAAAAAAATTTCTTGAGCTTAGACAGCTAATTCTCTGCATCCTTCAGGTCAATCTTCCCTTTAAAAGACGGTGGTGTCTACTGACTGAACTGAGTCAATGTTACGAGTGTAGGATGGTGTATTTAGAAGTGTAAGGGTACACTGTCGTAATCAAGTAATATAGAAGTGAGTAGAGTATTGTTCCCACGAGGATTGATCACTAAGTACCAAAATTGGTAATTTTAATTCTATTTAGTCGGTTGATTAGTTGTGATTGAGATTACAAGATAGAAATGATGAAATATGAATACAAGTGATATAAAGACAAATATGAGAAAAAGCCCTAGGGATTAGATTTCACTTAATAAATTACAGATTGAATCACTTATCTACTCTAGTCTTATTTATTCCACATGATTGATAGTCGAGTTTCCCTATTTTAATTACTAGCTTTTTCCAAGGTCAAGTAATTCTATAATTAATTGCTAACCCAATATATTCCTATATGAATTTAAGCAATCAATCATGCATTAAGATTTATGGAACTCAATTAAGACTACACAACCCATATGAATATATTCCTATTTCATATGCAAATTATGGTTTTAATTATAGGATCCACACACATGTATCTCCTTCCGGTCTCAACATGCATATTAAAATCATCCAAAAGGTGGCCAATCAATTGTAAGCATTAAGAGCAATAATTAAAACTCAATCATGAAGGAAAAATTAAAACTAGATTTAATAAGTAAAGATTCAATCCGTCATTAGTAAGCTACATCATCACCCTAGGAAAAGGAAAATTTAGCTCATGATAAAATTAAAAACAAAACCAAAATATATTCTAAACATCATAAATATTGCATAAAAATTAATTACAAAAACATAAAAATACTACTACAAGATGCATGAAAATGGAAAATCTAGCCTACCATATAGGAGGTAAAACCATCCATGTAGGTGGCAACCTATACCATCCATAAAGGAGGACTACCTAGGCCTTCCATATAGGAGGTAAAACCATTCATGTAGGAGGCATGCAAGAAATAAATTCTAAAAATAACAACTCTCTCTCTAAAATAGAAACTCTCTCTCTCTCTTCCTTCCCTCTTCCTTCCTCCTCATTTTAGGGTGCCAAGAAGCTCTATTTATAGGCTTCATTTTCGGACTGCTACAGTGATTTGCTACAGTGAACCGCACTGCTACAGTGAACCGACCACACCGTCCGCCACAGTAACCCGCACTGAACCGCCCCACTTCCACACACCGTCCGCTACAGTAAACCGCAATGGTCCGCTACAGTGAAACTGCTACAGTACACAGTGAACAGTACCCGCATGAATAGTGCACAGTGAATAGTACAATGTGAATAGTACTTTCCCTTAAATTCCTTCTTTAATTCTTTTTAATCCGGTACTATCCATGGCTGCAAGAAAATCATTATTTATTTATTAATTACACCCAAATTGATTACATTCAACTCAAATATAGTCCACAAAATCATCATATAAGGGAAAATGAATATGCAAATATTTTACTTATCAGTCAGCCAGGTAGATAAACTTTCCACTTCTACTACAGGTCTGTTGGGCTGCGGTTCATGTATAGATTTTTCAGACTTCTCTGATGTATCATGTTCATTTATCAACCTTTCTAGGTGATCCAAACTTTCACCATCAGCTTCCTGTTTTGAACGTATCTCCCTCATTTCATCCCTCATTTCTTGCATCATTGTACCTTGTTGAGTAAGCATTCCCAACATATGCTCTATAGGATTGGTTTCTTCCTGCCCTAACCTTGTTCGTTTTCCTCCGCGAGTTACCATCCTTGGGTCCCACTATATTTCAAACATAGAAACAATTAGCTTTACATACACTTATAGGGGTAATTCCATCATTTCATAAAAATTCCAAGCATCCAAGTAATTCACAAATAATATACATAGTGGAGAATACTATTTATGCAAACATTCTTACATTACTTAACATATAAGTCTTTATACATCAAATTTCTCTTACATAAACTTATATTTCCCAAAACTTCCCAAGCGTCACCCACCCTTCCATTACCCTAGGACGAGCACGCTTAACTCTTACTATTCTGCCCCAAGATCTAATATAGACAGTTTCTGATTACAGATTCCTACATCATACTACTATACATATATTATTTGAACATGTTAGCTGTCCAAGACTGACCAAAATAACTTATAATTACCCTAATCACGGTTCATTCATAGTTCTACTAGACCTTTCATGTAAGCTTTAAACCTCAGGAAGTTACTTCCTAGTTCGTCATCCACAATACTATTAAACTCCTGGATCCAGAATTTTTCTTTCGGAAAGAAACTTAGCATAGTACGGACCCAATATTTATCGGGGTAGTCCATCCCTTGATATCTCTGGTCTAGTAGATACATTGTTTCCACATCTTGCAGCAATTGTTGGTATTTCTCAATTGAGGTAACCCGAATATGAAGGGCAAGCTGAAACTTATCATGAACACTATGCCATAATTGTCGATCTGGTTGCAAATCATGTTTCTCATGTTCGTCATTCTCCTCAAAGGTTGAGAACTCAAATGGATCTGCTTCAGACCTATCATATATCAGTTGTCCTAAGTCTCCAATCTCATAATTGTTTTTGGTAAAATCTCTTGATTAGGCTTCCTGGTCTTAATCAGAGTCCTCTAACATGTCTTTCTTTTCTTCCTCCAAGAGGGTTGCTTATAACAAGTTCGCTTCTTAACACATCGCTTAGTTCTGGGAAGTTCCATCCTAGGAGGCCGATCCTCGGGCCAATTCACTGATGTTTGTGATTCACATCTCATATAGTGTTCAATATTCATATCTCCTGCCATAACATAATCAAGATTATATCAGTATACTATTCTATTAATGCCAGAACCGCAAGCTCTGATACTAAAAATGTCAAATCCCGCAGAATTTATACATTTCATCAAGCATCATTGCATAGTTCAAGTAGGAAAACATAATTTATACAAATATATTGATATATGCTTCTTGATTACAATGCAGGAGTCTGAAAAGTAGTCAAGTAATGCATATTACATCCCAAAAAATTAAGTAGTCTATACTAGGACTAATACTGAAATAACTTTATAAACTGCTCGATCTCAATCCTTGTGTTCGACTTTCTCCTTGCCGTGGGAATTGCTATGCCTAGCTGGATAATTTATTCATAGGAAAGGAATGAGATTCGAACGAATCTCAGTAGTAACAAGAAATCATTCATATAAAATGTAAATAGTAAACATGTAATGTAGCATTTATCATGATGCACCAATCAAAATGCCTAAGCTTATCTGACAATGCTCAGGAAATAAAAGATGATTTTGTCTGGGTCAAAATGATCATTTGTTCCTGATCTGCACAAATCATATCATAATGTGATCATAGCAACAACTTGAAGCAGGCTTATACCTGTCCGTACTCATTATAACTTGGAGCAGGTCAATACCTGTCCGTACATATCAAGTCACTCAACTGGGTCCACCTGGCCACATGGTACCTCAAAGGTCCTATGGGGTGGTTTAACTCATCATCCATACCCAGAGAGTATCAACACCACAAAGAAATACATTGAACAGATCATGGCAACCATCACATATTAACATTCACATAGTATATGAAAGATAGAGTTACTACCTTGATGCTTTTCTTTTCCTAGTGTAACTGTCTTTGTGGGTCTCGCTAAGCAGATATCAAATCCTAAAATTATCCAAAATAATTGCAATTAACTACTATTTAAGTCTATTTCACTTTGAAACTTATAACTTCAGCATTTCCTTTAAAATCATAAAATTTACCAAAATGCCCTTGGGAACTCGATCCGGCCAGGTATTTTGTACGTTTTCCAAAAATTACAACTTAGGTCCATTCTGTAATTCCCCATTTTCCTACTAATATTCCTTGTATATATTTGTGATATTTAGTGAAATAAAATGGTGAATTGAGGCATGTATAAATTTACAGGAAAATCCTAATCGTCAGTTACACATAATTTGGCCAAGTTGAGACACAAAAAAGCAATAAATGACCACTAAAAGGCCTAATATTGTAACCAAAATTTGAGCATAAAATGATACAAATAATGGCTTCATATAAGTGTCAAAATTAGGCCAAGCCAAAGAAAAGAAGTAAGAAATAATTTATTTCGGTAAATCATAAAACGTGTGGGCAAAATGGTAATTTTGCCATAAAATAAGAGAATAAATATTTTTCTTCAATATTCCCAATAATTTTGGTTAAATGGGAATTAAAAATAGGAAATGGCCAGTTGATAATTATTAAGTTCATTTTGGAATATTATTACCAAAGGAAAAATCAAGGCTTGAAGAAAAAGAAGTAAAAAAAAGCAAAAGAATAGGACTTTGGTCAATAAGTTATATGATGACAATGGGATAGTTGGAGAGTAATATATATATTTTCCTCTTATTCCCATGTAATTCTCGGCTGGAATGAAGGAAGGAAAGGGAGATGAAATATTAAATGAAGAAATGGCAATTCTTAGCCAATGAAAAGGTGCCATGTGTATTAAACCACTTTAGTCAAAGCTTTTATATCAATTCCTCTCATATGTTCAGCTCATTCCCGTGCCAAAACTGAATGGAAGAGTGAGAGTGAGAGCTGAGGCGATGGTGGACGGAAGAATACAAGATCTTCAAAAATCTAAGGTACCTTGTGATCTTAAGGTTTAAGCTTCTTAACCACTCTCTAATATCCTCTAATCTCTTCACCTTTATTGATTCCATGGATTCAAGGGTGAAATTTCAAGACAGGAGAGAGAGGAAAAAACATCCTAGAGAGAGAAGCAACAAGAAATCTAAGGTAAACTCCAAGAACTTGCTCCTTGCACCTTTGTTGTTGTTGTTCTTGGCTTGGATTTGGTTGATTTGTGAAGTTTGGATGTTTAAATCCTAAGGAGTCCTAATGCTTAAAAATGCTTCTAATCATTTGTAATGATTGTTTAAATATCTAATCATTTGATTAGGAGTAGTAAGGAAATGATTAGGCAAGAGAAAACGAGAAAACAACAAACTATTTTTGAGAATCTTTAGGACTTCCATGTGTTGTAACGTGTAGAAGGAATAGTAATTTGGTGATTTTGATGGTTCTATTAGCTTTAGAAGGAAAAATAGTGTAAGTATACAAGTGTTCATGAATTTTGGATGCTTGTATATGAATTTGGGAATTTATGAAGTAAGCTTGCTCATTATGTTAATCTGCCCTGTATAAGGCAGTTTGATTGTCATGTGCTTTTCATTGACCAAATGATACCTAAAAATTCTGAAAATTTCTACTTTAAAAGTAGACATAAAGACCTTTAATTTTATAGGTCATATTTCTCAATTGGGTTTTTCTGCTAGAAGTTCCATGTTTTTGAATTTAAGTCATGCAAAACTGGAATTTTCTAGAACAATGTGTAGAAAGTTAAAGTACTATATTAATTTGTGTATATATAGCTAATGGATATATTTTTCATTGAAACTAGACTTAACAAGGGTCAATTAGGACTTGAAACCAGCTGAATTTCAATTGTTTGGATTTAGATATGAATTTGTGAACTTCTGCCCTGTTTCTGGAATATGATTTGGACAGGTTGAATTTAGTGCATTTCTGAGAATTTTGTAGTTGTGATAACTAGAATTTAGTATTCTTATGTAAAACTGTAATGAAATATATTTACATAAAATTTAGAACTACTCAATTCGGATTTTTCTAGAATTAATAGTGAATTTTTGAATTATGTCTTGTTTTCTGGGTTGCATTTGGAATAGTAACATTTAACAATTTACTGGGAATTATATAAGCATAGTAAGAAAACCCAACTATTTTTACTCAAATGTAAAAGGAAAGATATTTGTTTTGGCTTTGAAATCAGTCAAATTGGAGTTTTCTAGAATTGGTTATGAATTTCCAAAGTTGACCGAAAAAATCTGTCAGTTTCTGACCCTGCCTAGAACTTAGGACTCCATGCCTCTTCCTCTTTCTCTTATTCCTCTCTTCCTTTCCTTATTTCTGAGCCAACTTGGCCGACTTAGGCCCTTAAATGAGCAAGGGGCAGAATTTTGAAGAGAACTCTAGAAGCAAGATGGCACATGTTCATTGGTCCTTACGTAATTGTTGCATAAATTATGTTTTTATTGCATAATTAATTATAAAATTATTTATGCAGGCTCCATCTATCCCTCTTTATGTATTTATTAAATAATAATTTTTAGATTACATTTACTTGGTCAAAATGACCATTTTTCCCTTGCCATTTTCGCAATACTTGAAAAATTCATATCTAATTGTATAGATATCCAACTGGGATGGTTCCAAAGCCTATGTAATTTTTATTAAGTCTTGTTTTAGGGAAAAATATAAAATTTAACCAATTGGAAGATTAATATTCCAAATATATTTATTTTTGAAACCTACCCCAGAAAACATCAAATTCACTGGGAAAAATTCAAAAATTCATTTATCCTTATATACAACTCCAAAATTTCTATATGACCCATCAAATTAAATCTTATCATGTCTAATTTAATTCTGGAAAATTTCAGAATTTTTAGAGGTAATTTACTAATTTAAAAGTTTCATATAATTTGACTGTCTTAACAGGAAATTCACCAACTAACTTGGATAACAATTATTTTATCATATGTAATCTTATTGACTTTGCTTTGTCACCTTATATGTTCTTTTATCATGAAATACCATAAAAGCAAGCCGAACATTTCTAAGGTCTGACGTGAAAGATAGAAATTCAGAGTCTAACGCTTTCTAGGCTTCTGCATCCCGTGGATGTCTTAATTTACCATCTTCATTCTTATCAACATCATGCCACCTTATGTGCTTAGCTGTTTTGGACGACAAAAACAATCTTTGTAATTACGGCTTTAAAGGAAAGTACCTTAGAATTTTTGCAGGTTTCTTCTTTTACTTTTTTCCCTTCCGAATTGTCTTGTATCTCGATGTGTGATATCTCTTGCAATCCTCCCTGCTAGCTTTATCTCCCCAATGCAGCATACAATCATTGGGGCATGCATCAATTTTATGGTAGTTCAAGCCTAATCTGTTAATAATCTTCTTAGCCTCATAGAATGATGTGAGAATCTGCGCATCGGGGAACATATCTTGTAATAATTCTATCAACATTGACATTGCCTTATCTGTGATTCCATACAAGCACTTGATATGATACAATTTAATCAAGAAAGATAATTTTGAGTATTTTCAACAACCTTGATACAGAGGACGATCTATGTCATTCATGAGGTTGAAAAAATCTTGTGCTGCTTCATTCCTGAAGAACACAGGCTCTAAACACTGTACTTCTTAGTTAAAGTTATCATCGTGAACATCAAACGCATCATGTACAACATCATTAACAGGATCATCTTCATCTAATTGAACTCCAACTTGTGAATTTCGAGGAAGAGCATTATCTTATCTCATACCAGCCTTCTCACCATGAACTCTCCAGAATGTATACTCTTCCGGAAAAGGCTTCTCAAGTAAATGTTCCTTGACAACTTCTCATGTATGCCACTTCTTAAACTCCGATACGGGCATACGATCTTTCCATTACAACTGGCGTGAGACTAAGCTAAATCCAAGAAGTTGTTTAATCTGTATAAATAAGATGGAGAATTGTGTTACAACTTAATCCATGATTTATCCATAGCTAGAGGAAAGAATTTAGCCAACAAAATGAGTGAAATTACAAATGACGCGTCACAAGATGCTTAAATTGAAGTTTCACAACGTTCAAAAATTAGTAGCGGTTATAAAATACCCGCTATTAATAGTAGTAGCACTAGTAGCGGTTACACATTCTAACCGCTACAAATGTTCATGACTGGCGAGAGACAGAGATTCAAAATTCAAATATGTAATATTTTGTAGCCGTCAAATTGTTGTAACCGCTGCCATTGTTCATGAACGTTAGCGGGAATGCAAATTAAAAATTCAAATTAGTATCATTTTGTTGCAGTTACGCCCATATAAACGCCACAATTTCTCACGAATGTTTGTTGTGGTTTATTAGATGTAATTGTTATAAAGTGATATAACCGTTGGCAGGAATTATAATTCAACATTCAAAAATGGGTAGCGGTTATATTCCCTTAACCGCCACAAAGTGATGTGACTTTTAGCAGGAATGACAGATTTAAAATTTAAATTTGTAACACTTTATAGTGGTTATAATTCACTAACTACTACACATGGAATAATAGGCTTTGTAGTGGTTATCTTACCTTAACCGCTACTAAAATTATCTATTTTTTTAATTTTCCTAAAATTATTTTTTAAACAAAATTAAATAACTTAATTAAAAAAATAAAAAAAAATTTCTAAACTAAAAAAATTAAATTAATTCAAACATTTTTTACAACTGTTAAAAAAAGAATAAAATCCTAAATAAACTAAACTAACTATAAAGACCCTGAACAGCAAGTCTTGCCTTAGGGGGCCAGTGTCACCAGTCTAACCATCAGGTCTTATCATAGGGGTGGGCAGACGACGGGCCTGGGCAGAGTCAACATAATTATCATCAGATGGAGGACAAGGTAGCTGTACAACAAACCTCGGGTTGAAGGGGACCTTTAGGAACGCCTTATCAGGGAACAGGCGACTCCACACCTTGTCGAGCATGTTGTTTATGATATCTCGCCACTGTGTATGCTGCGCATAATAGTAGTCAGCCTGCTCCTGCGTCTGTTGCACCATCATGGCAGATGCCCTAGTAACCTCTAACTGGATCTCCTCTATAGTCTCCTCCCTCGGACGTCTATTCCCAGACATCCGTGCTCAAGAAGGTCCCACCTTAAAGCTCCTACTCCTACTATACACCATGCTGGGTCTAGCGCCTAACCCTATCCCTCTCACATGCCCAGGGTGCTTGACTGGTCCCAAACCAGCTTTCAATGGTACAACAGCGTCCATAAACCCCTGAGACTCTTGAGTCTGTATCTCTCTGAGCTTAGCTTGGGACTGCCGAATCCACGCCTGCAATCTTGTGCAATAAGTTATTATAATTACTATTATTATCAAAAATAAATTAGTTGTTTTAAACATTTTATTAACAATAATTGTAATTATTATAATTATAATGGCCTCCTCTGCCTGTTGAGATGTTAGAGTCCTATCCTGGTGACTATGTGTCAACCTGAATAACTCTCGTAATCTGTCTTGTGGTTTTCCTCCTGAGCCTTCCGCTCCTGAAACAATGAAAACATTAAATTAAAATTATCAAGCTTTAATTGAAATTAAATTAACACTATTAATGTTAAATTAACAGAAATTGTAAAAAAACACCAACTGCTGTAGGTCACAACAAATGTCTTTGATCCAGTCGTATAGTGGATTGTCTGTTGCTCTTGGCTCCTCGTATTCCTCTGAGAAAGAGCCTACAAAATTGTTCAAATAAAAAAATTACCAAACATTAAAATAATTAAAAAAATACATGCCCCTCTTAGCCCCTCTTATATTGCACAAAAACCGCCCAGTCTTTGTTGGGACATTTTCGATCAACTACTCCAGAGGAATCATTCTATCCCTATTCTTAATGTGGTAAAGACGATTCCTCCTGTTCTTCCAGCCGTTACCCATCTTCATCAGCGCGTACTTCTTACTGATGTCTTTGACGGTGAACCTATCCTGTAATACAATTAAATAAAAAATATTTAAATACAAGTATTTAGAAAATATAAAATTTAAAAATAATAACTAAAAACAATTAATTATAAAATCATTTAATATAATTAAATACAATTATTAATTACCTTAACCGCCTGCTCCCACGCCAAATCCTTCGGCCCCTTAGGAACGTTCTTCCACATCTTGAAGTAAATGGGGAACCGCATACAGTTCGAGCCCAGCTCGTTCAGGTAACGGTTGAACAGGTGACCCCCATTGTCAATGGGCTAGTCTGTGGGCTCATTCTATGAACAAGATATCATAATCTCCGGTATATACTGTTCAGATCAACCACGTCCAGCCTCCTAGTGGAAATATTCCCCTGCTTATCTGTAAAATTACCATATACGTTAGTTAAATTTAAATTCACATTTAATGGAACTGTATTTGTAGAAAAGTTAAATAAAAAATTACATTTACCTTGTACTTACACATCAAACCTAGTTGACCGGGAATATGATTGTCATGGCTGGTTCTACTGTCGTACGTCCTCCTGATCTAGCAACCGCTCCAACTCGCTGATAGGAATGTCGTCAAAGTTGAACATCTCCTCATTCTAGTCCAAGTGGTCCAAATTGATCTCCTCTCCCTTTCCCTCAACCTTTGGTGCGGTCCCCTCCTGTGGGGACATCTGCTATGGATGTGGTGGGGCCCCCTCTTGTGGCACGGTCCCCCTCACTCCACGCTGACCACTGCCTCGAAGCCCTCCTCTGCTGCCGCTACTACGCAGAAGCGATCTAGGAGGTGGCATAAGCTCCTTCCCCTTCCCCTATCTCGTGAAGCCATATAAAAATCTAAAATTTAAAGGAAATGTCTAAGAGAAGAGTCAGAAAATAAAATGGAAAAATGTGAGAAAGGAGGAGGGCGGGGGTTTAAATAGTACTAAATTTTGTAGCAGTTCTTCTTGAAACCACTACCTTAACTGCTACAAAACTGCCTAGGGAAACATGTATTCATTTAATGCATTTAAATATTTGTAGCGATTAGAGTTAATAACCGCTATAAATGTAATGTCCGTTGGCATCCTGTAGCTGTTTGAAACCAAACCCGCTATAAATATTACGATCGTTGAGCTTCTATATTCAAAACATTTGTAGTGGTTAATTATTAACTGAGACAAATATAAATCCATTGATATCTTGTAGCAGTTTCAATCTAGAACCGCTATAAACCGACGCACCGTTTGCATTCTGTAATGGTTTCTTGCCGTAACTTCTATAAAGATGTATTTCTTTGCATTTTGTACAATTTGTAGTGGTTTATCAATATAACCGCTACTAAATGTCAGTTTTCTGGAAAAAAAATTACAACATGAAGTTAACAATTGGTTTGAAAGTAGTTGCCAATCACATGAAACAATACAAATGTCCTATGCTTGGTATCATATTATGTAACATTATAACTTGATACGAATCACAGGTCATTTCCATTCTTTCATGTGTTAGAAACCACCTTGAAACCAATTCTTAGCTTCATGCTGCAAATTTTTTCCTTTATATGATCTCTGACTCCATACATGTTTATTTATAGGCTTCACATTTGTAGCGGTTTAAGGTATAACCACTATAATGTACAGATTGTTTGAATTATGTAGCAGCAAACCCCTTGACCGCTATAAATAAACGGCCTTTTGAATGTTGTAGCAGTTCCCATAACCGTAACCGCTTCAAATTAACCACAAAAAAATGCGCGCCAGCTTCACACCATGTGGCACCAAGCTGGCGCCCAATTTATGGCAGTTTATTTAGTTGTAATCGCTATAATTGCCATAATTTGTGTGCTAGCTCGTGCCAAATTTGTAGTGATTATTCAGCATAATTGCTACAAAATAAACCACCATAATTGGCGCACTAGCTTCGTGCCATCTGGTGCCAAATTTATAGCAGTTAGTGTTAAAATAACCTCTGCACATGGTTTTGAGAATTGCTACAAAGTTCACTCTACCCGACCTGTCATTTGGTGAGAGCTTACCGTTGTAAATTGGTAGCGGATTGGTCATTAACCACTACAAATATTAGTATTTATAGTGGTTAATTTTAACCGCTACAAATCATCTTTTTTTTTTTGTAGTGTATGAGGTAAGAGTTAACTCTTTACCAAATGGATCAACCTTTATTGGCATAGTAGCTAGAGTAACTGTACTCAAAGGATATTTAGTTGTTTTTTTTGTAAACAAAAAGGGCACACTTCTTTATATGTGGTTGGTTTACAATTAATTTTGGCACACACACACACACACACACACACACACACATATATATATATCTATATATATATATATATATATATATGTATATACATATAAATACATATATATACATATATGTATATGTACACACATATACATATATATATATGTATGTATATGTATATAAAATTCATCTACCTTAGATAACCATTACATTCATTGAATTTAGATATATCTTAAATTCAATGAATTTGGACATTATAGCTCATGTTGGGCTATTTTTGTGTGCAACCCTGTAGGCCGATATAAAGTTGGCAGTGGGCTAAAGACTATACTAACCCACAAGTCGTAAGAGGAGTCTAGCAAGACATTATCACTGCCCAATTCATATGAGGATCAATAAATCGATATAACCTGTCATACAACCATATCACGTCCCTTTTGTCACATGATATTTCGGTCAAGGATGAGGCATGGAGAATGTCATCCTCCTATTCCTAACCATTACTTTCTCAATCCCTAAGTAGTCTGACTATAGAAATGGAAACTCCTTTTCATTGTAATATGACCATACATTTCTCAAGCTCACTCATTGAGGGGCCTAGTAATATCTCTCTACTATGTGAGGGACAAATTCCATCTTGATCATTCACATTCTTCTGTATGAAAACCACTAAGCCCGAACATAGCATTTATCATCACCTAGTCAAAGGTTACTTTTAACTATGTCAAAGCTGAGTAATTCTCATGTAGGAATCCATGATAATCTCAGGTCAAAGGGCTTAGTGATGTGATTATACATGAGACAAGCTTATGACTTGATCCATACAGCTTTCTCATAGTGGGTCGATCCAGTACCTTGTACTCTTACAAGTGCCAAGGACTTTGATTCGTATCTCCATACCTGTTCAAAGTCATACTGGTCTTATTTTATCTTTTCTCCTGTCTAGATGACCGACTAAGGACATTTAGGAAAATCATTATGATTTATCTAAGGATATAGTTATCATAATGAACATGCAAATAATATGATAGAAAAATGGAGAATTTTATTGAATAACAATGTTCAAAGTACAATGATTGGCCCTTAAGGCATAATTTCCAACATCCTCCCACTTACACTAGGTACAATCATTAATTTCCCTAATTCTCATTATCCTAACATGACGCTCATGTTTTGCCTATGCAAGCAGCTTGGTAAGAGGATCAGTAACATTGTCTTCTCCTACTACTTTGCATATTTTTATATCACCTTTATCATTGATTTCTCTAATGAGATAAAATCTCCTGAGTATATGCTTAGTCATTTGATGTAACCTAGGACCTTTGGCCTGTGCAATATCACCGCTGTTGTCACAAAACAAATCTATTGAGTTTGAGATGGTAGACACCACCCCTAGTTCAATAATGAACTTTTTGATCCAAACAGCTTCCTTAGTTGCATCCGATGCTGTATATACTCAGCTTATGTTGCAGAATCTGCTATAATGCTTTGCTTGGAGCTCTTCTAGCTTACTTCTCCACTATTCAGGAGGAATATGTATCTAGATTATGATTTAAGGTCATCTTGGTCAATTTGGAAACTTGCATCTGTGTGACCAGTTACACAGAGTTTATCATCCAATCCACCATATATCAAGAATAAGTCCTTAGTCCTTCTTAAGTACTTTAGGATATTCTTGACAGTAATTCAATAACCCTCACCAGGATCTTGTTGAGACACCTGGTCGAGTACATACCCTAGACCCCTTTTATATTGCATTGCGAAAGCATTACTAGCCATTTTTCTTTAAATTCGCAGGGTCGTTATTCATTTGGTAAAACCATATTTATCAGATTAATTAACTTTATTCACAGGGTTACTATTCACTTTTACTTTTTAATTCTTCTATTCATTATTATCAAGATTTTTCTCAGCTTATCAATTCCTCTACTTACTTAACTAATAGGCTCGTACTATTCGATTACCTATTCCTAGTTCATTTAACACGTTCGGATAATTAATTCCTTTGTCATGCGGGTTATACAGTTAACCATATCAAATATTAATATATCATAGAACAGCACATGATAATTCCTCAACTCTTAATCCGTAACTTCTTCTTCCTTGTGCATCGCCCTGCACTCTTTTCTTGTGCTCACCTGCCTAAATGGTTGGTTGGGGGAGGATGAGATTCGGGGGAATCTCAGTAGTAAACAAAACCAACAATGCATGTAAGATAAATGCTAGTGTATGATATACTTACCTTATATAGGCTCATGTTAACATAATAGCATATCTTCATGCTCAATGCTTCACATTTCTTACATATGGCCATAGCATCAATAAAAAACAGAGCTTCAATCATTCAACTATGTTACACATAGACAGGTAAAGTAATCATGCACATTAACACAGAAGCATACATATTAATACACGCAAGTAGGGTAAGTTCACTACCTTTAGTCTTTGTGTCCTCCTCTTGTACCTTTAATTCCAACCACTGAAGTTTCTTCCAATGCCTCTTCTTTGTCATCTCATGGCCCTAGATAAATGACCATATTATTAGAGCCATGATAAATAAATGTCCAATAGGCTACTTTAGCCTATAGGACTTGTCTCTATTCTTTAGGCCTATACTTGTCCTAAATTACCTTAAATGCCATTACTTTTTTATTTTTGCACAATTTCCAAAAGTTGGCAGAATTTTCAACAAATTTTGAAAATTCATCTATTTTTATAAAAATATTCAAATTAGGTGGTTCAAAGACCTAAGTGACCATTTTTAAGTCTATTTTATGGTAAAAATGGATCCCTCTATCACCTAGAAATGCACAGTTCCAGAATTCTTATTTTATTCTCACTGCCACAGAATCATCCCAGTTTTAATAGCCTGATTTCTAAAATTTATAACTTAATCTCTAGAACTTCAAATAGGATGGTTCAAAATCCTATGCGACCTTATTTAAGTATATTTTCAGATAAAAATATTAATCACTACTAATTACAGGGATAAATTTCCCAGAATCATCGAACAACACAACTGGTCTAGAAAACGTTCTAGATTCAATGCCTAACTTCAAAAATTCATATCTCACAATCTACAAACCCAAATGACACATATTATATATCAAATTAAAGATTATCATGTCTACTTTAATTCTGGAAAGTTTGGTGGCCATTGGATAACATTTGGCTAATTAAAAACTTGTCACAACCAACTTCCTCCAGAAAATGAAATCCGGCAACACCTATACAAAAATCCCAACTTTTGGTTTTTCATTCCGATTCATTTAAGACTATAACAAGGGACTATTCACACACAATTTTTAGTGTAGAATCTATTAAAGACCTTAAAAATACTAAAATCATCTTATTTCCATAAGTTCTAGGTCTGACAAAAAAATAAGAGAAATATGAAAACTCAACAAAACCTCAAGATACTCAGTACAAAACAAAGCTGAGGCTTACCTCTTCACGATTCTACAACCGGTTCGGAATTCCAGTGGCACTCTGGCTAACTAGATGGCACAAAACACCTCAGATTAGAAAATTGAAACCATAGAAAGAAAGCTCTAAGTGAGTAGAACAACTTTCCTAAAGGAAATACCGGTCGAAATCGGCTCTGGAACCCTAAGGATTTCACTATTCATCTTTTCTCTTTCCTCTTCCATTTTCCTTCCATGTTTCTCATTTTTCTTTCTCTTTCTCTTTCCTATTGTTGGCCAAAAATCCTAATAAAGAGGGATTAAAGGTTGTGATTTCTGCTTGTAATTTGATGTTCTCCTAGTGTGCCAAGTATCACAAGATGTGAACTCAAGATTTCTAAGTGTCCTCAAGCAATTTGTATTCTTTTTCTCTCTCTTAGGTGGCACCTTTTTCATGTCAGGGGAAAGAGAATCTTGACAAATTTCCCTGACTCCTGGGTTCAGTGTTCGGAAGTCAAGTATAACGCCCGTCCCTAGACCCCATTTCTATGCATTGCGGAAGCATTACTGGCCATTTTATTTCAATTCGCAGGGTCGCTATTCATTTAGAAAAGCTATTTTTACCAAAATATTTTATTACGAGGTTACTCAATTCTTTTCTTTCCTTACTAATAGAGTATCTCTCCATTTACTATGCTTGCTTGACTAATAGGCTCATATTGTGCAATTACCTATTCCTAGTTCAATTATTGCGCTTCAGAAAAACATCCATTTGTCATACGGGTTATAAAATTAACCATTTCAAATATTAATTATACATAACAGATTAGCGTGAAATAATTCCCCAACTCTTTAGCCACAACTTCTTCTTCTGGTGCATCATCTTGCACTCCTTTCTTATACTCACCTGTCTAGATGGTTGGTTGAGGGAGGGTGAGATTCGAGGGAATCTCAGTAGTAAACAATACCAATAATGCGTGTAAGATAAGTGCTAGTGCATGATATACTTGCCTTACGTAGGCTCATGTTAACATAATGACATATTTGCATGCTCAATGCCTCATATTTCTTACATATGGCCATAGCATCAATAGAAAACAGAGCATCAATCATTCAACTATGTTACACATAGAAAGGTAAAGCAATCATGCACATTAACACAGAAGCATACATATTAATACACGCAAGTAGGGTAAGTTCACTACCTTTTATCTTCAAGTCCCCTTTTGTACCTTCCATTCTTCTTCCTTGCCATCTTATGGCCCTAGGAACATAATCATACATTAGAGCCATGATAAATGAATGACCAATGTGGCTACATGGGCCTTCAACAACTTTAAGGGCCTAATCATAACCCTTAGAGTTCCTAATTATTACATTTTACCCTTTTTACTTTAAATTCGCATGGAATTAAAAAGCTGGCAAATTTTTCACTTATCTTTGAAAAATCATAACTTCGTCTAAGAAACTCCAATTGGGGTTCTTCAAAATCCTATATGACCCTCTTTAAGCCTACTTTAAGGAAAAAATATCCAGTACCACCAATTACACTCACATAATCCCATAATTCATAATTATTCCCTTCTACCACCAAAGTCTTCACATAATTAATGTACAACTGAAATAAATCATAACTTTTTTATTTCTAAAAAATTTCATGGACATTGGAATTTGTTTGGCAAGGCAAAAACATGTCACCATTAGTCTGCTACAAAACAACTTCTAGGTTCAATGCCCAATTTTCAAAAATCATAATTAATTCTAGAAAACTCCAAATTGACTCATTCTAAATACATTGTAAACCTTTTTAAGTTTAATTTCAAAGAAAAATATCATTTTCTAGAAAATGTAGCCACACAATTCCTAAAAATTCATCAAACCCTATATGTTTGAGAATTCGTTCCAGAAACAGGGCTTAACTTTGAAAAATCATATCTTTAAATCCACTAGTCAAAAAATTACATACATATCAAAATGAAGCTCAAGATGTCTACTTTCATTCTGGAAAGTTTCATAATATTTGGACTAGGTTTGACTGATCTAAAACACGCCACAACATTGCTGCCTTTCGGAGAACGAAATCTGGAAGCACTACTCTTAAGTTCCAAATTTGTGATTTCTTATTTCTAAACCTTATTTAACACCATTTACAAAACAAAACTACCATGAACTCTAAGAATAACCATATAACTAAAAATTAGGGAAAAATCCCTATTCCATAAAGCTCTACCAAACCACACAATATATGGTTCAAAAGGAAGCTTTTACTCACATCTTGCTTCTTCTAAGCTTTGTTTATTGATTCCATAACTTTGGTTCTTTCAATATGGCTCAAAACACCTCTTATCAAGAAACTAAAACCATAGAATTGAAGCTTAGGATGAAGAGAACAATGTTTATGAAGAGTTTTTGAGCTAGAAATGAGATTTGGAAGGTGAAAATCTAGAGAGAAGTTACCTTGGTGTCTTGAACTTCTTGGATCTACTTTCTCTCTCTTTCTCTTGAGTTTGACCATCCAAAATGAAGTAAATAGAAGTGATGAGGTGTTTTAATCATTTATCTTCTCTCTCCATGTGGGCTGGCCTTAAATGAGAGAGAGAAAAGGGAAAATATAATGGTTTGTCCTTATATAACTACTTCTTACAACTTAGTTTGGTTGGCCTAACTAAGTGTACTTAGGTTGGATAAAAGTGTTCATTTCCTCTTCCCTTTTTGCTTGTGTGACCAAAAATAAGAGGGAGGGAAAAGAGGAAATTGTTTTACCCAATGGTTCATGGCTTCTTGTACACAAGGAAGACTATTATCCAATAGTTACTTTGCTAAATCAATTTGTCTCCCTTCTTCTTTATCCAATGGTTTTCTTAGTAAATTTTCTTGTCTTCTATTTTCTCTTCTCTGAATTACTCTTATTTTTTTTTTCAAGAACAAATTCTAGCCCTTAATCTTAGTTTCCAATTTTAACCTCAAGATCCAATGGCAAATGTCTATTTTCCCTTGATTATGGCAACATTTACTAAGTTACCATTATTTCTTTTATTTCATCTTAATTCTCTTCTTTTTTTTCTTTTCATACGCCATTCCCTCTCTTTTTGGATCTAAATTAGGCTTTATATCATTTTTTCCTTTAGATAAAGGAATTAGGTATTTCCTTTAGCTTTTTGGAACCAAATTCCATACTTCATTCTTCCCAAATTAATCCCTAAAAGACATTCTGTCTCTTGGACATTCTTAGAACTTTTGCAAACTGGGGCTTAGTAGTCAGCTTCAGTTAGTCTTAATTTCAAGCTTCTAGTCCTAAAATTTAGGATATTACATCAAGTATGCGACCAGGTCGGAGACCGATGGATTCCCCGAACTCAAGTGCTAGGTGTCATCTTCCTAGAGTGCCACCTGAAAAGGCAAAAAGTAACCCTCATCATGAAGGACACTTGTCACCTTCTTGGCTAGCCAATACAAAAGGCACTTTGTACTTTGTCAAGATGAGAGGACACTTATCACCCTCTTATTCATCCAACATAAAAGTTGTGTCACGATTTCTTGCTTTATTAAAGCTATTTTAATAAAGTTAATTTATCGGTACTTACTCAGGATTCTACTCAGGTCTTACTTGAGACTATGGCACGCATATCAAGGCCCACCAAATGATGCCAAGTCAGAGTATGTGTGTGGACCCCATATGCCGCCACATACCGGTGTCTTTTCCAAAAATGCAGGTTACACATGTCTGCCCTAAAATGCCATATATACACTTATGTCAGCATATTTCGCTCAACCAACCAGTCCCATACCTCATGACATATTTAGGTGGCATCTTTCTACCAACGTAATGGCACCGTATATGTGTCATGTGCACACATGCACTGACACTTTGATCCTAATGCCTACGGATATTGGGCTCGTTTTCCAGTAGGGCCGAATCACATAATCACTTAGAGTCTTTCTATCTCTCTTCATTCTTGGGGCTCTTCCCAAATTAGGCTTAGTCGTCTGTCTGAAATAGGCTTATCCTCAAGTCTCTAGGCCTAAAATTTAAGATATTATAGATCAAATGGTCAAGGCATATGGAAACTCACTCATACGATCTCGTTGATAAGGTATACTAGAACAGAGATCCTTGCTAAGATGGATGCCATGAGACATAGGCATGTAACCCCTTTTTGAATCATGCATATTGAACTTATGCAATTTCTTGTCTATATATGTTCTTTGACTTAGGCCTATTAGTCTCTTAGATCTATCTTTATAGATCCTAATCCCTAGGATGTAGATGAAATATGATTTAGTGTGAACGCAATTGTCTATAGGGCATGGCCCCAAAAGGATTGTGGAAGATCTGTTTGACTCTTCATAGATCAAACTATATCTAATAGTGTTCGATTCCTCCGTTCAGAAACGCCATTCTATTGTGGTGTTCCTAGAGGAGTCAATTGTGAAATTATCCCATAACTCCTAAGATGGTCAATGAACTCTTGGCTTAAATATTCGCCACCTCGATCAGATCGAAGTGCTTTAATTGTTTTACCAAGTTGGTTTTGTACTTCATTTTGGAACATTTTGAACATTTCAAAAGATTCAGATTTATGTTTCATTAGATAAATATATCCATATCTACTAAAGTCATCTATAAATGTAATGAAGTACATATAACCTCCTCTAATAGCTGTATTCAGTTATCCATATACATCTATATGTATGAGGCCCAATAAATCAGTGGTCCTCTGACTATACCCAGTAAAAGGTGCATTTGTCATCTTTCCTAATAAACGAGATTCACATATGTCATATGATTCAAAATCAAATGAGTTAAGAAATCCATGTTGATGGAGTTCAGAAATGTGTTTCTCATTTATATGGCCTAGACTACAATGCCATAGGTAGGTTAGATTCAAATTGTTTGAAGTGATCCTTTTGGTAGTTACGTTATAGATATGTCTACTATTAGGATGTTCCAAATTTAATATATAATAACTAACATGCAAATCACCATTAGAGTAGAAAATGTCTACGATAAATAGAACACTTACCATTCCTAGTAATGAAAGTATAACCTTCTTTATCCAAATAAGAAAGAGAAACAATGTTACTACTCAAGGCAGGAACATAATAACAATTGTTCAAAACTAACAGAAGCCCACTTGGCAGAACTAATTCATAAGTGCCTACAACTAATGTAGCAACTCTTGCTCTATTTCCAACTCGTAGGTCTACTTCGCCCTTATTCAGCTTTATACTATCCTTAAAACCCTGCACATTTGTATAGATGTGAGAACCACATACAGTATCTAATACCCATGTAGAGGAAGTAGAAAGATGAATGTCTATAACATAAATACCTGAAGAGATAGCCCCGTTATCTTTCTCTTCTTTTTCAAATCTTCGAAGTAGAGTTTGCAATTCCTCTTCCAATAACCGGTTCATTACAGAAGAAGCATACTCCTTCCTTTGGAAGCTTTACCTTCTTGGCTCCAGGATTGGTTCGGGCTTCTTTGACTCTTTGGTCTTACCACCTAAGCCTTTACCCTTCCCCTTTCCCTTGCCTTTCATTTTCATACCTTTTCCTTTCTGAATCATCAAAACAGTACTGGGCTTTTTCTTAAATGTTCTGCTCAACAGTTTTAAGCATCCTATGCAGTTCAAAAATTGATTTCTCCATGTTATTCATGTTGTAGTTCATAACAAACTGGTTATAACTTTGCGGGAGTAAGTTCAAGATCAAATCTGTAGCTAACTCCTAGGAAATCCAAGCCTCTCAAGGTGATCAATATAGCCTTTCATCTTTAACACGTAAGCCTTAATTGATGCACCTTCAACCATCTTGTAGGAATGTAAGGCCTTTGTGGTCTCATACCTTTCTTTCCTTGCCTATTGCTGGAACATTTCCTTGAGATGCACAATCATTTCATGATCCTCCATGAGTTCTAGATCTCTTTAGAGCTTTGGAACTATGGTGGCAAGCATCAAGCAACCTACATCCACAGAGTTTTTCTTATGCTTTGTGTAAGCATCTTTTTGAGCTCTTGGAGCATTGGCTGCAGGCTCCTCAGGAATGGGTTGATTTAGAACATATGCTTTTCTTTCCTTCTTGAGAACAATTTCCAAGTTCCTGAACCAGTTAAGAAAGTTTATCCCATTGAGTTTGTCCTTCTCAAGGACTGATCGCATTGATAGTGTAGCAGTATTACTAGTTAACATGATTCTACAATAAAATATGCAAAGTTGGTTAGTAATCTCCCACTAAATTAACAACCCTTAATATAATAATTAGTGGGCTAAGGTCCATATTTCACTTAAATTTAAGTCTGCTTTGGTAGGACGCTTAAATCAAGTTATTTAGGTAGGTAACCTCTTTACCAATTACATCACATGTAACTCTTAGATCTTTATAGGATTCGATCATCATATGATCCGACATGTTTAATCTCATCTAATGTCTTGAGATCCAAAATCATTTTGTTAATCTCAATTAAGTCAAAACAATAATGAATCTTTGTGTGTAGCACTATTACTCACGCTTGTCTCACCAAGATAACTCAAATGTGTGCACTTTGGTGGAACCTACAATTGACCAATCTAGATTTTGACAAGTATTTATTAATTGATGGCATTATGACTTAAAATTTCATTTGGAGAGCTTAATTAATTATTTCGTTTATCTGACTACATATATCGTTGTTGTACCTCATACAAATATATATATATATATATATATATATATATATATATATATATATATATATATATAATATGCATGCAATGATCTAATAAAAAAATAATTTAAACGTGACACAATATGGCTCATCTAACATAAATCCTCTTAAGCTAATGAGAAAACCTCTCTAGTAAGAAAAGAAAATACGTTGAGAAACCTCATTTAAACATAAGAGGGAAGTGAGATGAAAAGAGAATGTACATCCAGACTATGTAGAGGAAGGCACGGCATGCAGGTTTTATTTAAAATTTTATAACCCTTGTAAAACTAGATCCATATTGTTCACCATACTTAAACAATTTTAGAAAATAAAACCACAACAAATAAAAATTCATACAATATGAAAAGCAATAAATGTTATAATTATGTCGTGCTATGAATAGTTAGCCACGGCGTTATCGCTATCGAATCCAAAGCAATAAGGAAAACGAAAACAAATTTTAGAGCAGAGTAGTAATCGAAATGAAAATATATGCTTCTCGGACCCTTCAAAAATCATATACAACTTATATATCACATATATAAGCACACAATAAGCACTCAAACTCAACTTAAATGCATAATTGACCTGGCTCTGATACCACTGTTGGGATTGGTAGGCACAACGGAAAATTAAAATTCAAAAAATTTTCAGTCCCTACTGCGGATCTATAAACGACATTTAAATCGAGTAAGAAAAAATATACCTTTCTTATGTGTTTAATCTTTCCTTGCGATCTCAAAGAGCTAAACACTTAGATCAGCTTCATCTACTGGTATCTACACGAATAAGAATCCAGCACGGGCAGTGTGCTAGTGCTACCAATATCTCTCTAGAGTTTTCTTTTTCTCACGGCTCTCTATTTGTTTTCATCATCTATAGAAAATTCTAGCTCTCCCTTAAATAACTAGTCAGTGTTTTCTATTTTATGATGGATATTGGATTCTTAAAATTAATTTTAATTAATTTTGAAATTCGTATCATATCAACTAACACTTAATTGTTTTTTATAAGAAAATTAAATAAATATGGTTTAATTAAATATGTACAACAGTTTTAATTTAACCTATTTATTTAATCTGAATAAAAAACTAATGGAAATAGATTTCATTTATCTTTATAAATTAAATCTGATTTATTATATCTTTAACATGTTAGTTATTAAATTTAATTTATCAAATAAAACTAAATTTAAAACTAACACAATATAATAATATTATCATATAACACACACACATACATATATATATACATATATACACGAATAAGAATCCAGCACGGGCAGTGTGCTAGCGCCACCAATATCTCTCTAGAGTTTTCTTTTTCTCAAGGCTCTCTATCTGTTTTCATCATCTATAGAAAACTCTAGCTCTCCCTTAAATAACTAGTTAGTGTTTTCTATTTTATGATGAATATTAGATCCTTAAAATTAATCTTAATTAATTTTAAAATTCATATCATATCAACTAACACTTAATTGTTTTTATAAGAAAATTTAATAAATATGGTTTAATTAAATCTGTGCAACAGTTTTAATTTAACCTATTTATTTAATCTGAATAAACAACTAATAGAAATAGATTTCATTTATCTTTATAAATTAAATCTAATTTATTATATCTTTAACATGTTAGTTATTAAATTTAATTTATCAGATAAAACTAAATTTAAAACTAACACAATATAATAATATTATCATATAACACACACACACACACACATATACATATATATATGTATATATGTACACACACACACACATGTACATATGTATATGTATCTACACACACACACACATCTATATATTATATGTACATATATGTATCTACACACACACATACATAGGTAAATTTTAATTTTTGATATATTAAATTTCCTGCTAACATTCCTATTATACTGTCTTTTACATCACTTATTATTCTTCTATCTGTTATTAATAATTCTATAGGTGTGTCTATTCCTTCTTTAAAATAAGATTTTACTAGTAATTGTATTCCTACTATGTAAACTTCTGTTACTTCATTTTTAAATGGTACTTTCTTTAATTCTTCTTCTATGAGTCTTTTACTAATTAGAGGTATTCTTAATACTCCTTCTGTTAATGTTGATTCTATAGAATTTGATCCAGAGATTAAGAAAGACATAGAAGATGATGAGGAATTCCAGTTCAGAGTCTCTAACATAAGAGCTCAAGACCACCATATAATCTTCCAGGAAATGAACAGAATTGTAACCAATATTGGAGAAAATCCTTGTGTTTATCATACGAGTAACCTTGCTTGTATATATGATCTTGGAAAGACCACTAATGGAACTCATAGAAAATTCTATAAGTGGTATGAACTTATCAAAAAAAATGAGATGGAACATACAGAAGAAACAAGTGAAAAAGTGTATAGATTTTGATCAGAATATACGAATCATAATTGCATATACTGTAAAGAAGATGAAAAGAAGGAAAAAGAACAAGAGATTCCCATTAACCCAGATATTTTGTAATGGTAGACAAGGAAATGACAAAAGACTTCGAAGAAGTAAGTAAAAGGATAAGAGTAATCAGAAGAAATTTGAAAAAGGAAGGAAAAGAATGGAAAAAGATACAAGAAAGATTGTTGAACATAAGAAAAGAGGTAAAAGAAATGTCAACAAAAAGAGAAAAAGAAGAAAAGGACAGCCATCAATAGCAAAAAAAAGAAACGTCGACAGAAGAAGACAAGCAACAAAAAGAAAAGCAGGAGACAAGAGAAGAAAGGCCAACTAATCCCAGAAGAAAAAGAAAAGTAAGATGGTATAGAGTACCAACTAGCTTAGCAAACATGTGAAGAAATAGGAAAAAGTAGTATAACTCGAGTTTGTAATGTAACCATAGTCTTGTAAACCTTAGTTAGTCCAGAGTCTATTTAAAGAGTCTGTAAGCCATTGAGCAAATCATCCAGTTTGTAATTCCCTTGTAAGCTTTCGAGTGCTATCATACCTCAAAGCCCCCTTTGTAAAATTTTCACTATCAATAAAGCTTTCATTCATCAACCTTTTGCGTGGAATCAAGATTAAATTTCTATATTGATATCGTCTAAGGTATGGCAGGCTAAACTCCTTATAGGGATTTAGGGAAGTAGTTTTATCATATTCTAAATGAGTACGGTCTAGAATGGGATTATGATATGCAAGTTCTTATAATCATTATTATAAGGGATATATTATGGTTACGCCTCCAGTAGGAAACGAAGGAAGGTTGTGCTATTATGGTCTGAAGGAGGAAGGTTAGGGATCCTTGGATGATACCCTGTAATATATTCTATGCATGAAAAACGGCATAGATCCTTCTATAACCCGGATCATATTTGGTCAACCCCATGATTTGTTTCTTATATCCTGATTATGAGTTCTTGCATCTCATCTGTCTTATTTTGGTATCAAAGCTCACATTTAGATGAAGATAAGATGAAACCTTAAATCTCTATAATCTCTTTATTGATTGTTTTAGCCTTCATATTTTTTAATTTCTTAATAATCTTGAAAAATTAAGAAAATATTATCCAATTATCCTTTGTAGTTACAACTTGACTGATCTACTACAAGAGAAAGGGAATCTTTGTAATTAGTAACTGTAAAATGAATTTAATAGAAGTAATGGAACCTCGAATATATGAAATAGAACCTAGTAATTTACCAGAAAGTTCTTTTATAGAACAACAAGAAGAAATCTGTAATTTAACTCCTTTTATGTTAGGAGGAGAAGGTGATAATTCATGGAATTTAATAAACTGGACTAATAAGTTTTTAATAAAACAAATAGGTTCTTATATAAATAAGAATATAGCATATCTAACAGAAGTTTATAGTATAGAAGAATTAGAAAATAGAATCCCAAAAGATATAAAGAAAATAATAAAGAAAGAAATACCTAAAGAAAGAAAAGAAAGATTAATAGAATTAGCAAAACCATTAGAATAGAAAATATACGAAATAAAGAAAGAAGTAAAAAATATAAAAAAGAAATAATAGAAGTAAAAGAATATATAAAAGAAATAATGAAATGTTTAGGAATAAAATCAAAAAATATATTAGAACCTGTAAAAGAAAATCCACAGATAAATATGATGAATATATTTGATGCTATAAGAGAAATGAAAAAATTAGAAAAGATGCTGAGAAAACAAATAGAAGAACAAAGTTTTGATGTAAATGTAAAACAAACAAGAATAATGAATTCATCGTTAGCATTAGGACAACAAGTTTTAAATAAAAATATATTTACAGTATTCGAAGAAATAGAAAAATTAGAAAAAGAAATGGTAAAAGGAACAAAAACTGAAAAGGAGAATAAATAATTAATAATAAAAGAAGAAAAAATAGATAAACAAAAAGAAAAAGAAATAATGAAAGAATCAAATAGAATAGCAGAAATAATGTATAGAAATGATGATATAGAAGAATTAATAAAAATAATAAAACCAAAAGAAAAAATGAATATGATGAATCTAAAAGAGGAATTAGAATATTTAAGCATAGAAAACATGATGGGAAAGGAAGAAGAAGAGTTGGAAAATATAAAAAGAGAATTTAAAGATGTAACAAAAATAAAAACACCAGAATCATTTGAATTAAATATGGCCGAAGATATGGATACATCAGAAAGTATAGTAATAATACCAACAGAAATAATACCAACAGAAATAATACCAACAAAACCACCTCATAATGAAGGAACAAGTAAAAGACAAGAAGAAACAATAACAAAAGCAAATGAATATCTTGAAAGAGAAGAATACTATCATAAGGAACCCTCAAGAGAACTAATTATATGGAATTTGAAGCTAAATTCAGAACACCAAGAAATTCAAAATTTACACAAACCCCATTAGAACAATTTGAAAAAAGACAAATACATAATTCAGGAATATGATTAGATATGGATTGTTATAGTGATAATAAAAAAATATTAGAAGAATGGAATAAATCACATTTAATAGCATTAATGAGAAAAACAATAGATATAGGAATAGTAAGTTTAGTAATAGAAGTGTCATTCTTAGGAAATGTACATAATTGGTGGAAAAGTAAAAGTCTTGAATTCAGAAAACAAGTAAGACAAGTAAATGAACCATATGAAGGAAGAAAAGAATATTATGCAATACTAATAAGAAAATATGAACAAGTATTAAGAAACGAATTCATAGGAAGAAGTGCAGGAGCAGAAGAACAAACTAAAATAGAAAAAGTATTATTAAGTTTACACCAAATAGAAATATTTTCTTTAGAACTAAGACATTTAGAACAATATATATATGAATATAAAAAATACTATTATGAAGCAAGATTATAAACAGATGAAAAAAAAATTTTATTTAGAAATGTTTTATAGAAAATTACCAAGATTAGTTTCAAAAGAAATAAATGAGCAATATTATAAGAATTTTGGAAGTAGAGGAGAATTAATACCATTTGTAGATATAATGGGAAGAAGAGAAAATTTCTTAAAAGAATTTCTATCTAATAAATGTAAAGAAGCATGGAGAAATATAAAATATTATAAGAGAAATAAAATGGTAATACAATGTAATAAATATGAAATACATCATAGGTAGGGATGTGAAATAGAAAAGAAGAAATATAGAAAGAAAAAAAATCAGGAAAATACAATAAATTTAAAAGAAAGAAATATAAATTTAAAAGATACCCAAAATATAAATATTATAATAAGTATAAACTGAAAAGATATTTTAAAAGAGGAAAGAAAAGAATAAATTATAGTAAAAGACCAAAGAAATGTAGATGTTATAATTGTGGAGAAATATGATATATATCTATTGAATGTAAAAATCCAAGAGAAAAGAAACAAATGAAAATATTGGAAGAAGCTGAAAAATATGAATTAGAACCAATATTTAGTGATATAGAAGATGAAGAAGTAGAAATATATAAACTAAAAGAAATAACTGAATTAGAAACAGAAGAATTGGAAACTGAAAAAGAAGATATATGTAAGAATTATATATATATGATGAAAAAACTAGAAGATGGCGAAGGTAGTAAATAGGAAGAAGATGAATATGAAGAGTATAGAAATATAAATTAAGGATCATTAGAAAGAAGAATGATATTTAATCAAAAACATTTTAATAAAATAAAAGATAAAAAACTGGATATGAAAAATGAACAATTACAAGAAGAAACTTTTATAGAAAAAGTTAGTAAGAAATTTAAATCTAAAAGAAATCATAAGACTTATTGTATAGTATTAGAAAAAAGACACCCTATAGAATCAATATTAACAGAAGGAGTATTAAGAATATCTCTAATTAGTAAAAGACTCAGAAGAAGAATTAAAGAAAGTACCATTTAAAAATGAAGTAACAGAAGTTTACATAGCAGGAATACAATTACTAGTAAAATCTTATTTTAAAGAAGGAATAGAAACACCTATATAATTATTAATAACAGATGGAAGAATAATAAGTGATGTAAAAGATAGTATAATAGGAATGTTAGCAGGAAATTTCATATATCAAAAATTAAAATTTACATTAAATACAAATTTTGAAGTATCAATAACAGATGAACACATAGATAAAACAATAAATGTATATCATAAATTAAAAGGAATAAGATTAACGGAAGGATAAAAAACAATAAGTATAACAGCAATGATAGGACTAGTATTCACTAATGAACATAAAATTTATAATAAAAATAAAGGAAGAATATGTATAGAAAAACATTTTATATCAATACTACAAGAATTACCAGTAGACCCAGTAAATATAACTTTACCAGAACAGTTAAAAATAGACATAGATAGGACAAGAGAATACGAAGATGAAAAAAGATTAAGATTACAAACTAATAATCAATTAGGACAAAGATCATTAAGTTTTAATATAAACCCTAAAAGACTAAGTCATGAACCAAGACTAAGCTTAAGTTATGATAAAGAACCAATAGAAGAAAGAAGAATGATAAGATCGATGAGTAATAAATTAGCAGAAATACCTTTAATAAAAAAAATTAGAAGAAATAAAACCATCAAGTAGTAGAATAAAAACATAAAATATTATAAAAATAGAAATTAAGAAAAATATAAGATGGATACCTATAAAAGCTTTAATTTTAGAAGAAATAAAAGAAAGTAATATAGATATAAAAAATGTAGATGAAAATATAACATTAACAAAAGAAGGAAAAATAGATATAATGATAAGATTCAATAATCGAGATATAATAGAATTTTCAATAAAAATAGAAAAAGATATGAGAAATTTTGGATTAATATTATGAATAGATTTTTTAGAAAAAGTAAGTTCATATAGAATACAAGAAAATAGAATAATTATTAACATAAATAATGTAACAATAAGAATGCCAAAGGTTTTAAATGAATAATCAAAATAATCAAAATTGGCAACCAAAAGAATAAAAATGGTATTTAGGAAACCCAAACTATATAGAAATACAAGGAATACTAAGAAAAGTAAATCACACATATGTAAGTTTCAGAGATTTTTAAGACATAAATTTGAAAAACTAAACAAAGAACAAAGAATAAGATTAAGAAAATTATTTTATCAAAATTATCAGTTATGGATAGAAGAATATATAAACATAACAGAAATATATGTAGAAAGAAGACATTATGCTAATAAATTCAAGAAAATAATGGAAGTATTATCAACAGTATAAAATGAGAATAATAGATATATACAGAACAAAAGACCAGGAAATAATAATTCATCATAATAATAAGACACTAATGAGAATAATAATAAAAAAGTGCAGAAAATGGAATGATAAAGATAGAAAAATTATACAAGAAATATTAGAAAATGAAAAAAGAGAAAAAACATTTGAAGGATTCAGAATAAGATACCAAGCTTATTTAAGAGTAAGAGATAGAAATGATTACATAAATAATTGGAAGAATAAATTAAATATATTATCACGTGGTTAATGACTAAGTTATATTATATACTTACAAAATTTAATTATGAAAAATTTAGATCAAGAAAATATCATGCATTAATAGACACAGGAGCAAACTTATCTGTAGCAAAGTATAATGTGTTACCATCAGTAATGTGGAAAAAGAAGAAAAAACCTTTAAGAATGGAAAGTGCAGGAAAAGAAATTCATTTAATGGAATATGAAGCCTTAGGGGTAAAAATACAAATAGGAAGTTATGAATTAAAATTAAAAATATTAAATCAATTTAATAAACCATCTTGTGATATAATACTAGGACTAGACTTCATAGAACAATATTACCCAATACACATGATAGAAAAAGCCTTTATTTTTACAACACCGTGTAAGCATGAAGCATGTGGAATAAGAATAAATGAACCTTATAGTAGGAAAGATGAAAAATTCCAATTAAAGAAAAATGAACATGAAGTAAAATTCTTACCTAATAATAAACCCATACATATAAAGCACATGTTAGCCACTTTAACAATAAGAGAAGTAGAAGACAAAGAAAAGAAATCAATAGAAAAAAGATTAGAAGAAAATTATAGTGATAATCCTTTAATACATTGGGAAAAATCAAAACCTTTAGCAAAAATAGAATTAAAAGATTATAACAAAGAAATAAACTATAAACCTTATCCATGGATATAAAGTGATAGAAATGAATTTATAATGCACATAGAAGAAATGAAGAAATATGATCTGATAAGAGAAAGTAGATTTGAGTATTCATCACCAGCAATGATAGCAGTAAAACACAGTGAAGAAAAAAGATGAAAATCAGGAATGGTTATAAATTATACTAAATTAAATGAAATATCTATAAAAAATAGATATCATATACCTAAAATGGAATTACTATTTAACCTAATAAGAGGAAAAACTATATTCAGTAAGTTTGATTGTAAATCAGGATTTTTTTCAAATAAAATTAGAAGAGGAAAGTAAAAAATATACAGCATTCAGTATATCAGAAGGATTATATGAATGGAATGTGTTTCCTATAGGTTTTCACAACAGTCCAAGTATTTTCCAAGAATACGTGTCTAAGTTATTAAGTCCAATAAGAAATTTTGCAGTAATTTCTATAGATGATATATTAATATTTTCAAAAAATGAAAAAGAACATAAAGAACATTTAGAGAAATTTATAGAATTAATATAATAGAAAGGAATAAATATATCACCTAAGAAAGTAAAACTAAGAAAAGATAAGATAGGATTTATAGGACAAATAATATCAAAAGATGGAATGGAACTCTAAGATCATATAAGCCAGAAAATAAAAGAATTTCTAAAAATAAAAAATAAAAAGGAATTACAATCATTTTTAGGATTACTAAACCAGGAAAGAAATTATATACCTCATTTATCAAAATTAACAGCAAAAATATCTAAATTAGCAGGAGAAAAAACAATATGGAAATGGAATGAAGAAACTCAGAAGATAGTAGAACAAATAAAAACATTATGCAGCAAATTACCAAAATTAACAATACCTTTACAAGAAAATATAAAATGGATTATATATAAAGATGCATCAAAAAATTATTGGGGTGTAGCTTTGTATTTCGAAGATGAAAAAGAAATAGAAAAATAACTGGTATGCAAGTGGAAAGTTTAACGAGTCACGAAGTAATTATCATTCTAATTGGAAGGAATTTTTAGCTATAAAAAAGACTGTAGAAAATTTTGAGTTATTTATAGTAAATTGTAAGTTTATAATAAGAACAGATAACACTCAAGTAAAAGGTTAGTTAAAAAATGGAATAAAGAATGGTAAGTTGAGTAATAAAATGTTATTAAAATGGCATAGTGATATGTCATACTATGATTATGATGTTGAATATATCAAAGGAAAAAAATAATCTAATTGCTTATTATTTGAGCAGATGGGACAAGGAAACATGATGAGTAAAAGCCATGTAAGTCAAATACCTTTAAATGAGCCACAAGAGGAAAATCCCTTTATGACTCATATTGTAATGAAGATGAATATGCTCGAAGTAAATATGAGTTTACTAGGAAGTCAAGTAAGCAATAGTGTACAGAATTTATCTAATTCTGTAGCTAATCTTACGGGATCAGTAAACGAATTATTTACCAGAGTGGAAAACTTGGAAAGACTTGTAAAGAAGGAGCCAATTGAGGAACCTTCACCAAAAAAGAGTAAAGACAAGGAACTACCTGTAATTGGGTCACCTACCCAGTCTGAATCATTCACTTAGAAAACTTCTAATTGGGTCATCTACCCAAGTCCAAGAAAAACCAGAAAAACTCTCTTTAGCCCAAATAATAAAAGACTAACAAGCCCAAAAGCAAAAAGAAGTCCAACAAGAAAAAAGTCCAAGTCCTAAATATAAGACTTCAATACCTGATAAAACCATTGTAGCCTCGACCTCTAGACCAGCCAGTAACCCATAAATATTTGACATCCCTCAGAAATACCAATTCTATAAACTCATTGTAAGAAAACTAAACACCTTGACTCTAACCCATAAGACCATTAAATATGTATCCCATAATGCCTTCAATAAAGCCATCATTTATCCAGGAACACCTCCAGAAATAGTAAAAACCTTATATAGCTATGGTCTAATTCAAACCATTTACCCTTCTCAAACCATGAAAGAAATAGAGTTATTCCCTCAAAGATTCAATGAAGATGTCGAGAAATATTTTCAGATTGTCTTGCAACACCAAGTGTTTATTAGGTGTTATTCTACAGTTGCAGAAATTACACCTGATAGATTTTATAATCCAATTAATTTAATCATACTTGGAACTACCAAGAAGCCTATAGAATTTGATCCAAAAATTAAGGAAGACATAGAAAATGATAAGGAATTCCAGTTCAGAGTCTCTAACATAAGAGCTTAAGACCACCATATTATCTTCCAATAAATGAACAGAATTGTAACCAATATTGGAGACACACACACATATACATATATGTATATACATATACACACACATGTAACTATGTGTATATATATACATATATGTATCTACATATATGTGTTTGTGTGTGTAGACACACATTTATATCTACATACACACATATGTACATACACATATATATGCATATGTGTATATGTGTACATACATGTGTGTATGTGTCTATACATGTGTATCTACACACACACACACGTGTATGTGTGTGTGTGTGTGCGAGCGCGCGCGTATGTAATATCCCAAATTTTGGGATAAAAAGCTTGAGATTAAGTCTAGATCAAGTGGACTGTTAAGCCCTGGTTTAGCAAATGTACCTATGAGGCATGTTTAAATTCTCCAAAAGTCCTTTATATCCTTAGATATTAAAAGGAATTATATTGGTGAGATAAAGAGCTCGGGGGATAACAAAACAAAGTGATTGGAAGTCACACACAATATAGTAAAATGGAACACAATGTAATCTTGCTACTGTTGAAATTCTCGGTGTAGCAGTGGTGATTGTGTGACATTTTTCAATGGGTAAATGATTTTGAAAAATTATGAAACTTTCTAGAGTGAAATTAGACTTATCAAGCTTTAATTTGATAGGTGTATAATTCATTTTAAGTTGTATACAAAGAGAAATGAATTTTTGAAGTTATTCCAGCGAAATTAATTATTTCTGGGATAACATTCAAAGATTAAAATTCTAGGAAGAGTGAGCGTTTAATTGGCCAAAGGTTATATTTTTTCTTAAAACTAAACTCAATGAGGGTCGCATAAGCTTAAGAATCACTCCAATTAGACATTTGTACAATTAGATATGAATTTTCTAAGTTTAATGAAAATTCTATCAGATTATCTATTTTGTGCGAAAATTCAATTTTTGGGCTAATCAAAAGCGGACACATGGCAAGCAGCTTTAACACCTCATTTAACCAATAATTCATCATCTCTTCAGCCATTTTTCCCATGCAAACAGAATCAGAACGCAAGAGTGAGGGCTTGAACGAGATGGGAAAGCTTGGAGAAGGAAGAAGATCAAGTCAAAATCTAAGGTAAAGAAGTTATAAGCTTGAAGTTTAAGCTTCCTAATTACTCCATAATCTCTTCTAATCTCTTATACCTCAATAAATCCATGGATTCAAGGAAAAATATCAAGAGAATAGAGGGAGGGGGCTGACGTTTTCTTGGCAGAAAAAGCTCAAGAATCAAAGGTAAACTTCAAGACTTGCTTCATTTACCTTGGTTGTGATTGTTAATGTTGGTTTTTGCTTGTTTTGTAAATTGGGGCTGATTAAACCCTAAGGTAAATGCTGCAAAAATCTCCCCTAAATTATTTCTAATGAGTTTTTAAATAGCTAATCATTTGATTAGAAGTAGAAAGGAAGAGATTAAGTCAAAGAAAACAAGAAACCGACAAACTCTTCCTGAGAACCTTGAAATCTGTCATGTACTGTTTCGTATAGGAGGAGTAGGAATTTGATAATTTTGATTCTTCCATTGGATTTAGGAGGCAAAATTTTGTAGGTATGCAAGTGTTCATGAATTTTGGATGCTTGTATATGAATTTAGAGAATTATGAACTAAATGTGTGTATGTTGTGAAATCTGTCTGGAGGCATTGACATTGTGATGTGTTTCTGAATAGATTAATGTTGTCCAATGATAATGAAACTTTCCATAATTAAAATATATTTAATAATGTTCATGTGGGACTTGGAACCACCTTAATTGGAGTTTTTTGGATTCATAAATGAATTTTTGAAGTATTTGCCCTGTTTCTGGGAAGGAATCTGGAACAGGGTGATTTTTCAAAATACTGGAAATATTTTTCCTTTGATATCTAACATTTAGTATTTTTATGTGAAAATATATTGAAATAAATTTACATAGAATTTGGAACCACTCAATTTGGAATTTCCTAGAATTAATGGTGAATTTTTAAAGTTTGGCCTTGTTTCTGGAACTAAATCTGGAACATCGGTCTTCAACGAAATTCTGGGAATAATTTGTCTATATTGGGGAAACCTATCTATATTTCCTTACATTTACATTGAAATATATTCATTTAGTCTTTGGAATAAATGCAATTGGAGTTTTGTAGAATTATTCATGAGTTTTGACATTTGGACATTGAATCTGAAAGCTGTTTTGGGGCAATGGAGTGTAATCATGAAATTTAGACTTGTGGGCATGATTATGGTAAGATTAATTATTTTCATTGTAAATTATACTTGATACGGGTTACATAGGTTTTTGAACCACCTCAATTAGAGTTCTATAGAATTAATTGTGATTTTTCAAAGTTTGGTGAAAAATCTGTCAGTTTTATGTCTTATGCGAATTTAAGACTTAATGGCACAAATGTAATTAGTATGAACTCCAAGGGTAAAAGTAAGCCTTTAGGGCTAATGTGGGCCATTGGAAATTTACTTTTTATGGCTCTAATGATGTTATCACTTACCTAGGGCCATGAAGTAACAAAGAAGAAGCAATGGTTGGCGGATCAAGGGATAAGAAGAGAAGGACATAAAGTCCGAGAGGTAGTGAACTTACATTTTCTGCATGTATGTGATATGTATATCTTGCATTGATTGTGTGACTACTTTTCCTATTTGTGTGGAACATGTATGATTGGTTGAAACTCTGTTATATTTGTGCAATGACCATATGTATGTCATAACATCGAGCATGCAGCATGTCATTATGTTGGCATGAAATAGTGTAGACAAACATGTCATGCATTCATATATATTTGGCATGCATAGTGGTAATGTTTGCTATTGAGATTCCCTCGAATCTCACTCCTCCCAACCAACCATTTAGATAGTGAAGATGTAGGAGGAGATATGAAGTTGAAGTGCAGTTGTATTTAATGTAATCGATTTAGGGATTTGATTGCCGTATGTGGCTATACATTGTATGTATGTAAATAAACACATGAAATTAAGCAGAGAGGAGCTCTAGTTAAATTAAAGGTAAGACGCTCGCATATACTCTGATATAACGAAATTATGAGCCAATGAGTTTTGATGATGTGGTGAGAGTTGTAGAAATGTTGAAAAGTTTTTGTTTACTTTTGAAAAACCCTCTAAACCCTAGGTTCAACTCCTAAGTTGAGATTGGGGATCTGTGAACATTTTCAAGAGTTGAGTAATCAAGTTTCGAATCCTGATATCACAAATAATTTCACTACTCATTTGAACTCATTTAGGGCTATTGGAAATAAGGTATTACAGCGCACGCGCGTGATCGCACACACATATATACATACATAGATGTGTGTGTGTGTGTGTCAAAAATACATATATGTATATATAATATTATTAATTTTATTTTCCGAATACACACACACATCCCACATATATAAATATTTATCAAGTAAATATTCACACAACATGAGTGTGTGTGTGTGTGAGTGTGTGTAATTCTTCAACTATAAATTAGCCATTATATTCATTGAATCTAGACATATCTTAGATTCAATGAATTTGGACATTATAGCTCATGTTGGGCTATTTTTGTATGTGACCCTATAGGTCTATATAAAGGTGACAGTGTCAAACCCCTTATTTATTTCAACATTCACTAGAGTAACAATGCATAGTTCAACGGGCACACAGGAATAGCATAAACATACTGATAATAAGTACATGATTACATTACAGGAATCCCCACAGGGTCTTGTACATAATATTTACAGACCTTAAAATAATAATAAGCCTGTAGATAACCAACTTCCTTTCCTGAACTAGACTGAAACCTTTAGATGCCAGTAATTATGACTTTGCCCTTTGAGCTGCCACTTCCTTCAACTAAATAAACTATATATTGTTGAAAATGGTGAAATTTGAAAGAATCTTAGCAGTACCAGGCTATCAATCATATAAAATACGCTATATAAATATGCAATACACCATATAGTATAAAATGAAAATATATATTGTATCGTGTGTGTGCACACTGTTCAAGGCTAAATGACTGTTTGGATCCCTTACTTGTCCGTGTACCTCAGCTGGATCCCAGACCACAACTAGGTAATATACCCCAGGCACAGTATTCATATCACAAAATATAGCAACATACAGCATATAAATATTCACATAGTATATAAGGGATAGAGTTACTACCTGAATAGCCCTTTCCATATCCACTATCTATTCCATCGTCTTTGATCCGGCTTGGGCACAACTATCTAGTCCTAAAATTCGCAAATATACAATAAATGAGTCATTACTCATTTATGTATTATTCTAAGCTAATATTGTTGGTTCTCTTATCTTAAAAATGCTAAATGACCAAAATGCCCCTAGGGACCTGATCTAAGCCCTTTTATATCCGATCTAACTATACTTTACCAAAAATTATGACCCGGGCTAATCCTACACAATTTCGCATGAAAAATCCATTGTTGACCTCAAATTTATCAAAATCATACTCAAATTACAAAAATACCCTTGGCAGCCACTATGTTAGGGTTTTAGGGGTAAAATTGTCATTTTCACAGGTTTCCTAGAAATTGACAGCATTTCAGTCAACTTTGAAAATTCATAACTAAATCTAAAAATTTCCAAATTGAGTGGTTCTAGTTTCTATATAAATATATTTCAATCCTCTTTTAAGAAAAAATATCAAAGAGCATCAATTATAACTACAAAATTCTAGAAAATTCATCAAAGCTAATCTACCACAGAATTCATTTCAGATTCATGGTCAAATTTTGAAAAATCATATCATTCGATCCACTTGTCCAAATGGCTTATATTACCTATCCAATTAAATCCCAAGATGTCTACTTTCATCTTGTAAAATTTTATAAGGTTTGGACCAGGTTTGACCATTCAACAACACACCACAACAAATCTTGAATAAAATGGAAAAATGGAAGTTTCATGTTTTAACCTTTAAAACACCTTTCTTACTACTTGTAATCATATGATTAACCACTTAACCACTTATTAATCATGATTAGGGTTAATTTGGGTAGTATATCCCCTTAGGGTTTGACATTCCCAATCATAAAATCAAATCAATCAAAGCCACAAATCAACCAAACAACCACAAGCAACCTTGAATCAACAAGATAACAAGGTTTATGGAGATTACCTCTTGTTTCTCTCTCTAACTCTCTAAAATTTCCCCTCTTTCCTCCTTCTTGCTCTTGTTTTTTGCCTTGCTACATGTGTATTTCAAGAAGGAAATAGAACTTAGAGAGAGTTTCCATGAATTTGAAGGCATAAACAAGTGAAAATCACTTGAAACCTACCTTGTTTGCTTCTTGAACACTTGCTATTCTTCTTTGTGTTCTTGTTTCTCCAAGCTCTCTCTCTCTCTGTCTTTGTGTTTAGAAGAAATATGTCTCTTGGAAGAGCATGATGATCTCTTAAAATATCCTCTTACACCTCCTTACAATATTACTATTTTAATTGCAATTTAGCATATGTTAACTTTTGCCTTTTCCTCTTCTTTTTACTTGGCCAATATTGCTTCTTCCTTGATTAATTTGGACCAAGTATTTTAGTTTCCTCTTTCCTTTCTCTTGTTGGACAAAACATGGCCCTTGAAAAAGCTAAAAGGGCTTCTTGAAATATCATCATCCACCTCCTTGAATAATAATATTTAATTACAAATTAACATTTGCTATTTTGACTTTTTGACTTTATCTTTTTAAACTTGGCCAATATTGCTTCCACATGTCACATATTATGGCCAAATAAATATTTTCCTTCTCCTTTAATATCTTGGCCTAAAATATCCACCAAATAAAGGGAGAAAATAATGACTTCTTACTTTTATGGAAAATGACCATTTTGCCCATATATTTTTGTATTAAATTAGGCCTTCTTCTTTTCTCTTGTGTTTGGTGGAAATTTAACAATATAATTTGGCCAAATATGGTGCTCTTCTCTTCTTCACTTTAGGTTTCAATATCAAGCCTTTAAGGGAATAAAAATTGTACTCCTATACCCAAACTTAATCATGTTGTGTGCAACCACCAATTGCAATGTTTTTCCATTCTTTCTAATGTGTCTAAATTCACAGTTTCTTCCTTTTAATGCCACAAAGGTGGAAAGAATTCTGGTGATTAAAATTTGGGATGTTACAGGCAGTGGGCCAATGACTATACTAACCCACAAGTTATAAGCAGCCTCTAGCAAGACATTACAACTACCCAATTTATATGAGAATTGATAAACCGATACAACCTGTCATACAACCATATCACATCCCTTTTGTCACACGATATTTCAGTCAATGTAAGGCATGGAGAATGTCACCCTCCTATTCTTGACCATTACTTTCTCGATCACTAAGTAGTCTAACTATAGAAATGGTAACTCCTTTCCATCGTAGTATGGCCATACATTTCTCAGACTCGCTCATCGAGGGGCCCAGTAATATCTCTCTACTAATGTGAGGGACAAATTCCATCTTGACCATTCACATTCCTCTACATGAAAACCATTAAGCCCGAACATAGCCTTTTGTTGAGATTAGTTGGCACACAGAGGAAAAATTAAAATTTAAAATTGTAAAAATTTACCAATCTCAATTGCGGATCTGTCAAAGGAATTTAAATCAAGTTAAAAAGAGTTGTACCTTATTCATGTTTATTTGAATGCCCACAATCATCAACGTATTGCGAGTTCTCAAATCTCCATGCTTGGTTGCTACTAAAATAATTTCCCCAACATCTATATGTCCGTTAATTCTTCTTAAAAGAGCATCAAACTCTATGAGTGTGAGATTAACCATCCCTGACATCAACATGTTGGCTAGTTCTTCTTTGGAGTTTTGGCTTTTGCATCTTGAGGAGCTAACTACTCAGATCAGCTCCCTCTACTGGTATCCACATGAACAGGACCCAACACCGGCAGCGTGCTAGCGTCTCCAATATCCTTCTAGGGTTTTCTTGTGGCTCTCTATTTTTCATCATCTGTAGAAAACCCTAGCTCTCATCTTTTATAACTAGTCAGAGTTATCTATTTTATGATAGATTTTTAAAATTAATCTTAATTAATTTCAAAATCCTTATCATATCAATAAACACTTAATTATTTTGATAAGCTAATTAACTAAATCAGGTTTAATTAAATATGTCCAACAGTTTGAAGTTAACCTATTTAATTAATTAGAATAAAGAGCCAATCGAATTAGATTTAGTTTATCTTTATAAATTAAATCTGAGATATTATCATATAATATCTTTATATATACACAACATAATAATATTATCATATATTTAATATATATTATCAAATAATATATATATTATATATATACAATATAATATTATCATATTATCATATAATATAATATTATCATATATATAATATATATTATATAAGTATGTATGTATTTCAAAAATACATATGTGTATATATAATATTATTAATTTTATTTTCATATATATATATATATATATATATATATATATATATATATATAATTCGTCCGCCCTAAATTAAACATTATATTCATTGAATCTTAGACGCATCTTAGATTCAATGAATCTGGACATTATAGCTCATGTTGAGCTATTCTTGTGTGTGACCCTGTAGACCAATACGAAGTTGGTAGTGGGCCAATGACTATACTAACCCACAAGTCATAAGCGGCTTCTAGTAAGACATTACGACTACCCAATTCATATGAGGATCAACAATACGATACAACCTGTCGTATAACCATATCACGTCCCTTTTGTCACACGATATCTTGTCCTAAATATCTCTCTACTAATTGAGGGAAAAATTCCATCTTGATCATTCACATTCCTCTGCATGAAAACCACTAAGGCCGATTGTAGCCTTTATCATCACCCGGTTAAAGGTGACTTTTGACTAAGTCAAAGCTTAGTGACTCTCATGTAGGAATCCATGATTATCTCAGGTCAAAGGGCATTGTGACATGGTTATACATGAGATAAGCTTATGATTTGATCCATGCAGCTTTCTCATAGCAGGTCAGTCCAACACCTTGTACTCCTACAAGTGCCTAAGACTTTGATTCGTATCCCATACCTTATCAAAGTCATACTGGTCTTATTTCATCTTTGCTCCCATATAGATGATATGATACTTTATTTCCAAACACTACGGTAGAGTACTCAATAGCCAGTACTCATAGAATATAAACATCAGAGTGGCACAAAATGTTAGAAACTTTATACAATGCCTCTGCTGGATATAAATATTCACATATAAACACATTCATACACAATTCATCTTACAACCCTCATATTCATTCTTCACTTCATTTCATATACAAACCACAACTTTACAATATTCTCAAAATACATAATAGAAACTTGACAACCTAAACTAAGCTCTCCCACCGCTCGGCCTCATCTCATCATCATTTACCTTCTCTTTGCCCCGCGAGCTTCCTCCCTGTACTGGGAATTTGTTTTGGGAAAAGAATGAGATTCACAGGAATCTCAGTAGTAACGTCATTAAACATATAAGATAACACACACAAGCATGCTTCACTCATATAAAATCATCAACAAAATCATCAAACAATATTCAATGCAAACATGCAATTCATAAACTGACTTCGAGCTAGACGAGTTCTCAACCCCGAAGGGCACCTGTGAACAATGCATACAATACAACCCCATGACCGACATCACACTTGACAGGTTCTCTTGGCCCCGAGGGGTACCCATGCAAAGATAGGCCTCGGGTCCCGCTCGTGCAATTATGAACATTTCGCGTGAGTGTCAACCCGACCTGCGATAGGCCCCAAGTGATCACTCCGCTCAATCTAAACATGTTAGACATTTTGATGATGATAACAAACAATACATATGCATGTCATGTTATATAAAGACAGTTACTACTTGGTTGCTTCTCTACGCAACTTTCCTGTTTGGTTCAAGCTCGGGCAACAACTTCTGAGGCCAAACCGGTTGTCTAGTCCTGAAATTGCCAAACATCACCAAAGGGGTTATTACTCATCCATACACCTTTTCAAACTCATATCATTGGTAAATTTAGCCTATTGGTGCCAAATTACCAAAATACCCCTTAGGTCCTCGTTATAAGTATTTTCTCAAAATCATGATTTAGGTCATTCCTACACATTCTCGCGTGTAGAATACACTTCCGACCTCGAATTGGCCAAGATCAAGCCCAAATGATGAAAATACCCTTGACAGCCCTCAAATAAGGCTAGAAATGACAATTTTGTCATTTCGCTCTCCGAGCCTTTTCTCATTTCGAGGTCAACATAGACCCTACACAATTCGATCTCCTGAATCCAATGGAAGTATCGAATTAGTCAAATTCCCATTCATTCATCATGTCCAACACAGGGAAGGAAAAATAAATTCCCAGAAAAGTTGTGTCGGATTCTCATTTTTTTTGACCTAATCACCTCCTTTCTACTTATAACCAATATATTAACTAGTTAGACATTTATTGGACTTGATTTGGAGACACTTACATATTAAGGTCTCTTTGGATTTCTTAAATTATCTTGTACCAAATGAACCATAATCAAGCCCAAAACAACTCTACTAACCTTAATCAAGCAAGAGGAACAAGTGTTGGAAGTTACCTCTTGACTTCTTGGACTTTCTCTCTCTTTCCCATGTTTGATTCAGCTTAATCTTATGCCAATCCCTAGCTTCTCTCCTTCTCTTCTGTCAAGTTCTCGCTTTCAGCCCTCACTTTTGCTGTTTCAAGTTTGATCGTAAATGAGTAGCTAATGGAATAAGAATTAGATAATATAATGGATGATTAAATCCAATTGGACACTTGGCACATTGTCATTGGACCAAAATGCTAAATTCCATTAATTAATTCCAACTCTCTCTTTCTTCACTCTTGACAGCTGAAAATCTCATGAGAATAGGAGGAAAATATTGATTATCCAATTATCTCATTATGCCAACATGTAACTTGTTGACCAAGTAATTGACTTTTTGACTATTTGACCATTTTTACAATAATTCACCAAAATTGATCCATTAATGATCAATTAGTCATTTTTCTCTTTTTAATTCTCATTTAGCTCAAATCATTGGGAATTGGAGGAAAAATAATTATTTTTCCACTTTTCAGCAAAATTACCGTTTTGCCCTTGCATTTAATGATTTACCGAAATAAATCATTTTCCGCCCATTTCTTTAGCTAAACCCCATTTTAACACTTAAATGAGGCCATTAATCATGTCATTAAATTTTGTAAATTTTGGTTACCATATTGAACCTTTACCGGTCTCTTATACCCTTATTCGGCCAATTTACGCGTAACCGGCAATTGGAATATTTTTCCATAAATTCATTCACTTCATTTTTCACCATTTTATTCCATTAAATATACATAAAATATACACATAAATGTATTGGTGAGAAATGGGGTATTACAGATGACCGACCAGGGATATTTAGGACAATCATTATGATTTATCCAAGGATACAGTTATCACAATGAACATGCAAATAATGTGATAACTAAATGGAGAAATTCATTGAATAACAATGTTCAAAGTACAATAGTTGGCCTCTAGGGCATAATTTCCAACACCTTTATTATCACTCGGTCAAATGTGACTTTTGACTAGGTCAAAGATGAGAGACTCTCATGTAGGAATCCATAATGATCTCAAGTCAAAGTGCATAGTAACGTGGTTATGCATGAGACAAGCTTATGACTTGATCCATGCAGCTTTCTCATAGTGGGTCAGTCTAGCACCTTGTACTCTTACAAGTACATAAGACTTTGATTCGTATCTCCATACCTTTTCAAAGTTATACTAGTCTTATTTCATCTTTACTCTCGAATAGATGACTGACCAGGGATATTTAGGACAATCATTATGATTTATCCAAGGATATAGTGTTACGAGTGTAGGATGGTGTATTTAGAAGTGCAAGTATACACTGTTGTAAACAAGTAATATAGAGGTGAGTAGAGTATCATTCCCACGAGGATTGATCACTAAGTACCAAAATTGATAATTTTAATACTATTTAGCCAATCGATTAGTTAGTGGTTGAGATTGTAATATAAAAATGATTAAATGAAAATGCAATTGTTGTAAAGACAAATATAATAAAAAGGCCCTAGGAATTAGATTTCACTTAGCAAACTCCAGATTGAATCACTTATCTATTCTAGTCCAATTTATTCCACATGATTGATAGTCAAGTTTCCCTATTTTAATTACTAGCCTCTTCCAAGGTCAAGTAATTCTATAATTAATTGCTAACCCAATATATTCCTATATGAATTTAAGCAATCCATCATGCATTAAGATTTATGGAACTCAATTAAGACTACACAACCCATATGAATATATTCGTATTTCATATACAAATTATGGTTTTAATTATAGGATCCACACACATGTATCTCCTTCCGGTCTCAACATGCATATTGAAATTATTCAAAAGGTGGCCAATCAATTGAAAGCATTAAGAACAATAATTAAAACTCAATCACGAAGGAAAAATTAAAACTAGATTTAATAAGTTAAGATTCAATCCGTCATTAGTAAGCTACGTCATCACCCTAGGAAAATGAAAATTTAGCTCATGATGAAATTAAGAACAAAACCAAAATAAATTGAAAACTTCATAAATATTGCAGAAAAAATGATTATTAAATTCTAAAACATAAAGATAAAACTACAAGATGCATGAAAATAGAAAAATCTAGCCTTCTATATAGGAGGTAAAACCTTCCATGTAGGAGGCAACCTATACCATCCATAAAGGAGGACTACCTAAACTTTCCATGTAGGACGTATGCAAGAACAACAAAAATGCATGAAATTAAACTCTAAGATGATGTCCTCCCTTGTGCCTTCAACTCCTCTATTTATAGATGAATTGGGTATAAGAATTTCCACATGTTAGGTAAGAATCTTGACTTTAAGCCACCAATATTGACTTTGTGACCACCTTGCTCATTCATTGCAGCTAACGTTTGGCAATTAAAATGTTGGAGTCTCACTTCGTTGTCTTCATGAAAGTTGTAGATATGGATCTTAGCTTGAAAACTCATATGAGAGCTCCTCATTTCAACATTTGTGGCTCTAGTTATGGTCAAATTAGTGAACAAAAATCAGACCTGGATAGAATCACATACTCAATTTCTAAGCAGAATTCGAAGCTCTTAAGGACAGAACTGGGTTTTCACGTAAACATAAAAATTGTAGGAATTTTTCTCATCTTTCTATCCATATAAAGAACGTCTTAATTAGACATCTAGAGCTCCAAATATTGCCTAAAAATTGAAACTGGGTCAAAATTTAGTATTTTCCAATTAATTCTATTTTATGTCAAATCATTATTTATTTATCAATTACACCCAAATTCATTACATTAAGCTCAAATGTCATCCAAAAAATGCTTCATATAAGGGAAAATAAATGTGCAGATATTTTTCTTATCATATAGTTATCAAAGTGAACATACGAATAATATGATAACAAAATGGAGAAATTCATTGAATAATAATGTTCAAAGTATAATGATTGGCCCCTAGGGCATAATTTCCAATACTTGTTTGTATCAGAGTGATACTGTTGTTGCTTCTCGGTGGTGCATGAGTAAGTGATTTGCATCACTACTTCTCAGTGGTGTATTGGTGATGGAGAAGTCTGAAAGAGAGTCAATGGTGGAAGATAATTTATTAATTTGAAAGGAGGATAGTGGTAGGGTTTTTTTAGAAGACTGTTCTATTAGATATAATTAATTTTGATGATGTCAAATATTAAGAAAAATATGTTGCACTAAATTTATTTTCATACTCATACATTATTTTCATAAAGGATTTGCCATCATCAAAAAGGGGTAGAATGTTAGATGTGATTAATTTTGATGACGTCAAATATAGATGCCAAATATTAAGAGTAAACAGTTTTTCTCATGTATTTATCTTGTACTTTGACTAACTATTATATCTAATCACTAGTACAAAATAGGCTTTTTAGACCGCATCATTTAGACCGGTTATTACGGATAAGGTCTAAAAGAAACGCGGAGTGGCAATTCCGTAATTAAAATCAATTTCTTAGATCGATTGTTAAAAAAACCGGTCTAAAAAAACTTATTTAGACCATTTATATAAACAACCGGTCTCAAAAACAAAATTATTAAAATGAAAAAAATTCACATTATTATTAAGACCGGCTGTTTAAATATCCAGTCTTAAAAGTCATTAATTTAAGACCGGTTATTAAACAACCAGTCTCAAAAACAAAATTATCAAAATGAATAAAAAACCGGTTATTTAATAATTTTGATAATTTTGTTTTTGAGACCGGTTATTTAAATAACCGGTCTTAAATTATTGACTTTTAAGACCGGTTATTTAAACAACCGGTCTTAAAAGTCTAATATTTCAAACCTAACCGACCGCGAAGCCCATTTCATCAGCACATTTCATTTCCCTCCCACTCTGCTTTCACAGCCGCGAACAGCTAAAGTCCAGGATCTCCGGTGATATTCTGCCTTATTCTCCAGCCACTGCTCCAACCGCCACCACTGCTTCCACCTCCTTTTCTATTTTCTGTTCTCTACCGTTTAAAAATACTCCCTCCTTCCCGTTCATGTGCCCGTTGCTGCGAAGAAGTCCGCCGTGAGTACCATCATGAAGGCCGACTGAGCTTCTTATTTCACCAGCCTTTATCTCCCTTCGGCGTGTTTTCCAGCCATTGCAACCCCTCTCCTCCTGCACCTCAAGCCACAGTCCAAGGTTACTTCAAACAAGTAATGTCCCCTGTCTCAATCCTTCATATAAATAGAAATTTAGTATTCACTGTCTATCCAAGAAGAATCTCTACTATAATTGAACTAGAAATTAACACAGAAATGAAGATAAAAATGACATTTACTCTTATGGAAATTAATTGGTGAAACTTAATTAATGGTGGCCTGAACTGGTGTGATTTGAGTATTTGAGGATTAGGGTACTGATAATTGCTAGTTTTCATAGTCTCTGCAATGCTTAAGTTATTGTGTCAAATTTCCTGACATGTATGCTCATGAATGGCTGATTAGAAAATTGTTACATAATGTTCAGTTAGTTTTGAAACTAAATTTGAGAGGTGATTTGAGGTTTAGACTAAAGCAATTCTTGTGTATGTGGTCTAATTTAAGTCTTAAAATTGCTAGTGTATGTTGATACATTTTCCATATTACTTGAAGAAAATGGAACAGACTGCAATTATATCTTATGCGGAATTCTAATGAAGAATTCTGTTAAACTAGATAAATTGATGAGTGTAACCATTTCATACTCTCATCATACTCCTGCCTTTTCCAGGGGAGTTAATATACAGAAGAGAAGAAAAAAAGGTGTTGAAATATATGGATTGTAGTTGGATAAATGCTAAACGGACTAGTGTTGAATATGATAATGGGGTCAGGGATTTTTTGGAATTTGCTAGAAGAAATTCTGGTAATGATGATAGTGGGATGTTCTATTGTCCTTGTGTAGAATGTCTGAATGAGAAGCGACTTAGTGCTGTAGATATATATACACATTTAATTTGTGAAAGATTTTGTAAGAGTTATACAGTATGGGTATGGCATGGTGAAGAAATAGAAATTCCAAGCGCAACTCAACAAGGGGGGTCGCCTTTGATGATAATGACACGGTTCTGAATGATCGGATAGAGGATATTATTCGTGATGTTGGAGAAGAGGCTTTTGAGCAATCATATGCATATGGTAATATGTGCAGTGATGCTGAGAAGCCACTGTACCCGGGGTGCACAAAATACCAATTGTTGAAAGCTGTATAGAAATTGGTAAGCTTGAAAGCACGGCATGGATGGAGCGACAAGAGTTTTTCAGAAGCACTTGAGGCCTTCAAGGACATGCTTCCAGATGATAATGTGCTACCTTGTTAATACTATGATGCTAAGAATATACTGTGTCCACTAGGGATGAAGTATAAAAAGATCTATGCATGCCCTAATGATTGTATATTGTACATAAAAGAGTATACAGAGAAAGAGCAGTGTTCGATATGTGAAACCCCCAGGTACGAATCAAATAAGGCCCTTGCAAAAGTGTTGTGGTATCTTCCTATCATACCGAGGTTCAAACTGCTGTTTGCTAATGAAATTGATGCCAAAAATTTGAGATGGCATACGGATGAGAGGATTTTCGATGGAAAGCTTCGACATCCAGCTAATTCTTCTCAGTGGAAGAAAATTGATCAGTTGTTTCCTGACTTCGGCAAAGAGCCTAGGAATCTTAGGCTTGGGCTTAGCACGGATGGCATGAATCTTTACGGTAGCCTAAGCAGTATACATAGTTCATGGCCTGTTCTGTTGGTAATTTACAACTTATCTCCTTTGTTATGTATGAAACGAAAGTACATCATATTGTCTATGTTGATTTCGGGACCAAAACAACCCGGAAATGACATAGATGTTTACTTAGAACCCCTGATCGAAGACTTGAAAGAGTTGTGGGACGAAGGTGTCGACATTTTTTACGCGAACAAGAAGGAGATGTTTAAAATGCAAGCCTTGATCTTTTATACTATAAACGACTTCTCTGCTTATGGAAACTTGTTAGGATATAGCGTTAAAGGCCACAAAGCTTGTCCTAGTTGTGAAGAAGGCACATGCTACCATTAACTTAAACATGGAAGAAAGACTGTTTATCTTGGTCATAGGAGATTCCTTAGACGAGGCCACCCATATCACAGATTAAAGAAGGCCTTTTTTGGTGGCCAAGAGTTTGAAGATGCTCCAGAGGCTTTGACTGGGGAGAAAGTGTATGAAAATGTCAAAAATATCAATGTCATCTTTGGTAAGACTTCAAAGAGTCGAAATGAAAAAAATATATGGAAAAAGAGGTTTGGTTTCTTTAACCTTCCATATTGGCAGAATCTTGAAGTTAGACACTGTATTGATTTCATGCATGTAGAGAAAAACGTGTGTGATAATATTGTTGGGACACTACTTAACATACAAGGAAGTTCTAAGGATAGTGTTAATGCAAGATTAGATTTACAAGAAATATGAATACGGGCAGACTTACATCCGAGGCCACATGGTAAGAAAACTTTTTATCCTCCAGCTTCTCATACTTTGTCCAAGGATGAGAAACGAAGTTTTTGTGAGTGTTTACATAGCATCAAAGTTCCCTTAGGGTATTCTTCAAATTTTAAGAAGCTTGTGTCTATGAAAGACTTGAAGTTAGTAGGGCTGAAGTCTCATGATTGTCATGTCTTGATGCAACAACTACTCCCAGTGGCTATTCGAGGCATCACCGAATATGATCTTCAACACATATTGATCAGACTTTGTTTCTTCTTCAATATGATTTGTAGTAAAGTCATTGAGATGGAAAGGTTGGATGAATTGGAAAATGAAGGTTACCTGATCTTGTACCAGCTTGAGAAGCTTTTTGTTCCTTCCTTTTTTGACATCATAGTACATCTAGTTGTTCATCTAGTGAGGGAGATAAAATTGTGTGAGCATATCTATTTTTGATGGATGTACCCAATTGAAAGAACTATGAAAATCGTAAAAGGATATGTGAATAACCCTAACCGGCCTGAAGCTTCTATTGTTCAGAAATATGTTTCTGAAGAAGCCATGGAATTTTGTCAACATTATTTGGCAAATGTAGGACATATCGGCCTTCCTAAATGACATGATGAAGAACGGGGTAGGCGCGGGGCTACCATCAAGAGTGTGGATCCTGATGAATTACAACAAGTCTACTTGTATATTTTGAATAATGTTGATGAAATTCAAGATTAATAAATGCTCATAAAAAAATTGTACGGAAAGCGAACAATCGATTGACTGAACAAAGGTTAATTAGGGAGCATACCAGGACTTTTGCACATTGGTTTAAATATAAGGTTGACGGAGAAGAATGTGTTTCTGATACAATTAAATGGCTAGCACGTGGTCCTGAGTTTGATGTCATAAGTTGGACTTCGTTTGTAATCAATGGGTATACCTTTTACACGAAGTCCCTGGATGATAGGAGCACTGCCCAGAACAGTAGTGTTATGTTAGTAACTGAATCTATGCACTTCTCTAGTTCAAAAGATAAGAACCCTACATTGGCAGTCATACCTTATTATGGGGTTATTCATGAGATTTGGGTGGTTGACTATGTTAAAATTAAATTTCTCATTTTCAAATGTAAGTGGGTTGATGTCAATAATGGTGTGGGATCGATAAGTTAGGGTTTACATTAGTTGATCCGAACAACATAAGTTTTAGAGATGAACCTTTCATTATGGAAGATCAAGCGAAACAAGTGTTCTATATTATTAATCAGGAAAATAAAATGTGGTCTATAGCTCTCCAAGGAAAAAAGGTCGTTGATATTGAAGAGGAAAGTTGTTCAAATTATGATCTTCTCGAGACTCCTTCTTTTTCTAGGGGTCTTCCTGCATTGAACGAAGAAGATGAAGCTGATAATGAACACGGCACAAGAAATGATCATCATGAAGGGATATGAGAGGATATCTCTTTATAAATCTACTTTAAATGTTAGCTATCTATTTAAAATAATTATCGTTATAACTTATATGCAGATTATATATATAGTTATTTTATAACTTACTAACTCAATAATTTGTCTTAACAGTACAATGACGGATCCGGTGCATCCTACAGCAGAGGATCAGGTGTCACCTACTGCTCAGCACAGTGAGCCTCAGAGTGTCAATCAGGGGCAGTCATCGATGAGCTGAGTCACCAGCCCAGACGGAGGGGCAGGACGGCTACACACTTAAGGGATGTTTCCCTGAGTCAGTCGGCCGGGGAGAGGATACCGATCCAGTTCAATCAATACTGGAAACCGATCGGGCTGAATGCCAGTCGTTATAGGAGTTTTGTCAGCCTCCTCGCACGGAATAAGCCTAGCATATTGATAGAGGAGTGGAGGAATGTTAACAAAAAAGTTAAGCAGCATATTTGGGACACTATTTAGGTATAAAATTCCCTCTGTATGTTTCTTTTATCAAATTCGTTTCATTACTATCACTAACTCCTTTGATTCATGAATAATAGCTCACCTACGATGTTCCTCAGAGTGAGATCTTATATCACAACACTATGACGTATTGTTGTGAGCGCTGGAGGAAGTTCAAGATGAATCTGGCCAACAATTACATGCATATCGAGGTGCCAGCTGGTAAGCCTCGTCTTAGTCCTTGCAGCAAGTATTCATACATCGATGAAGCGACATGGCAAGAGTTTTTTAGGCTTCGCACAACTCCAGAGGCTTTGGTGAGTTAACTTATTTTGTACTTTATTTACTTATCTTTTGTCTTTACTGTTTGTAACCTTTTTTCCCATTTTTTATTCGCAGGCAAGAAGGAAAAAGGCACAAGAGAGTGGCAGGAAGAATGATGCCCCCACACAATGTCTCTTGGGGGATACGTAAAGGCCGAGAAAGACTTGTTGGCGGCCAAACAGAGGAGATTGGAAGAAGCATCTCAATCCAATCCTTCTGTTATGCTATCTCCACCATCTCCGATACGGTACGAAGAGTTGTGGTTGCATGCTCGCCAGAAGAGTGGTGGATCCTATACGAGTGACCAGTCTCGTATAGTCGGTGAAAAAATTGTAAGTATCGTTGTTCTTATTAACTATTTAATAAACATGTTTCATTACTCATGTGTGTTTTTTGTATCTCTCATAGGAGGAACTTCAAAAAAAGAAAGCTGAGGGAGCCTTCAAGTTGGAGGGGAGGAATGACATTCTCACGGTTGCTACTAGAAAATGTGAGCATCCAGGCCGCGTCAGGGGAGTTGGAGGAGGGGTGGGTATAAAGGATTACTTTGGATTCTCCTCACGTAGTTCCTCCTCCAACGTGGTCACGAGAGACGAATTGGAGCGTATGTTAGCCACTGTGAAGGCAGAAGCAAGGGCCGAGGCAGAAGCATCATTTGATGCACTATTGGATGCCTGGTTGAGTAAGATGACGGACGAGGTATATGCCATGGTGAGCACAAGACAAGATACCGCTCCTGCCCAGGCACAGTCGCTTGATCGCCATAAGCAGAGCACCAAAGGGAGTTGTTGCAATGTGGGACAATCATCAGAGGGTCCTGGAAAGGATGATGCCGAGCCTTGTGAATTATATATTGAGGATCCTCAGAGACGGTTAGTTGCACTGGGGAGTGTGCACAACCTAGGATCAACTTTTCACTACCTCGAGATAACAGATGATCATGTTAGGGTGTCAGTTGAGGAGGTTATCATCGCAGACGCACCTGTCCCTATCCCTTCTGAGGAGTTCAAGATTGTGGTCGATGTCTTGGTTACCTTCATATCATGGCCGAATAACCTTTTTTTTGTTGGAGCTGCGGATTCCCCGATCAGAGCCCCAAGTCCAGCTCCCTTCCCTTGTGAAGTTTTACAGCCTCCACCATTGAAGGTGATGCAGCAAGTAATTCTGATGGCATTTGATACATCTTTTCTGACTAGAAATTGGCCTATGGATTCAGTTGTTGGGCTATCAGGGGCGGCATGTTATCTTAAGAGGGATGATTTAATGTCCATGGTCGCTCCTAGATAAAATCTTATGATTGCGATTGTCCAGCTTTTTTTTTATGTAAGTATCTTCTTCAAATGGAAGTAAATATCTTAAAAATTACGTTATTTAAGCTTAATTTGTGTGCTTCCATTTTTGTAGGTACATGAATCGTAGGTTGGTTTCCTTTGGCAGAGCGCTAAATTTGGATTCATGTGCCTAGCTCATGCCATGGAGAAAGGGATCACTTCTGCCATCAGACATAGATATTTATCATAGAGGCTCAGTGAAACAGAAACTGACTGTTTCTTGGTTCCTTATGTGCATGGGTAAGAAACATCAAATTTATATTCCAAAACATCACATATAATGCTTTATATTTGCTTAACATTCATCTCTTTTTTTAAGGGATCATTGACAATTGGTTATTCTGTGTAAAGCTAGTTACACAGTGATCCTCCTATGCTCCCTCCACTTCAAACCGGGGAGTGACTTGAAGAAGACCATGAACTTGTAAGTTTTCTTGCTTTATTATCTTTTGTGTGGAAATTTTGTGTGCAGAATAAGTAATCTTTGTGATTTTGATCATAGGGCTATACGGACTTTCCTACACACTAAGTGTAGTAGTCATGTTCGTGACTTAAAAGACCCTACATGGATCACGCCAAAGGTTAGTACATATTTGTTTTCTTTAAGATGCATTCCATAAGCTATGCTTTTATGCTTGCTTTGATGATATCATGTTCTTTTTCAGACTCGTAGGCAACCACCGGGCTCCAACTTATGTGGTCTTTATATGTTGAGGCAAATTTACAATATTATCAGCCTAGGCACGACTGACTTTACCGAAAAGGTAATAAATGTATATTTCAAAAATTTTGTATTACTTTATTATTTTTAAGTTAGTAAGTTAATGTTTTGTTTGGCTTCGGTGTTACACATATAGACGTTTGATCTTGCTGATCCCTTTCCTGAAGAAGATATTGATTTAATCCGCAATTGTTGTGTTGAATTCATCTATGAGCTTTTACAAGATTAGTAAGTTTTTGAATCCGATCCTATGTTGTTCTAATAATACTTATGGTTTTCATATATATCTAACTTGGTTTATATCTCTGCTCAGGACAAATTCTTGGATATTGGTGATACTAGTTGGCTGTCGATTCAGGCATGAGATCACTATTGTAAATTTTCCTCCACTTTTTTCATTTCTCTGTAAAGCTTAGGAATTTTTTCCATATAATGAGAAATATTTCTTCTCCTGCTTCTCTTTACAAGCTTTGGGATTGCAAGTTCACACAATGTCGCGATTTTCCTGCTATCATTGTTTTATTGTGGTGTTGTGGTTCAAAATGCATGATAATTATAAATTGTTAATATTGTACTGTTTCTGAGAATTGAATAAGTTGATCATGTGTTATTGGTAGTCATTGGAATTGAATGTGTTTGTTTTCAATGATTTTTTTCATAATGTTCATTTTGTGATTGTTGAGAGTCGAGGGTTGTAAGGGCCAAGTGTTTTCCCTTGAACATACTGACATTTATAGGTTCATACCAATTACGATAACTAAGGTCATATTTAACAAAAGAGGGAAATGGGAACTAATAAGGATTTTAGGCTTTATGATTCTAAATTTGGAGCAAGTTTGCATTCTGAAAAATACCAATTGTTTTTGGAAATAAAAATGCTATTGTCACTGCTTCTAATTGTCAATATATATATGCATGTGTTGTTGCTTGTGTATGTAATGTGGCACAAAGGGGATTGTCGTTATATATTTTTTAAGTTAGTAAAGTGAAACTGGAAAGTTTCCGTGACAGCACCCAATAAATGGTTATTCTAGAATTCTGATTGTTCCGTTGGCTAAATAAAATATTTTTTCTCAAAAATAGACTTAATGAGGGTCACATAGGCTTTAGAACTATAACAATTGGACATCTAGAAATGAAGATATGAATTTTTAAAGTTTAATGAAAATTATGGAAGATTGAGTACGAGTGCTAAAAGGGAAAAATGGTCATTTGACCAATAAAGCAAGAAGTTTATTATTTTGCCCTTTATTGGTTTATATTTTATGCCAAAATATTAAAGGAGAAGGAAAATATTTATTTGGTCACAAATAATGCTTAGTGGAAGAATTCTAGACCAAGTAAATAAAGATAATAATTTCAGTCTATTATCACATGGTTAATTACAATTAAATATTATATATTAAGGAGGTGGAAATGGCTTAGTCAAGAAGCCAATTTTTCTCTTTCAAAAGAGCCATCTATCATCCAAATTGTGTGTGTGTGTGAGAGAGAGAGAGAGAGAGAGAGCAACTTGAAGAAACACAAGAACACAAAGAGCACAAAAGTTCAAGAGGCACAATCAAGGGAAGTTGCAAGCAATTTCCACTTGTTCTTGCCTTGAAATTCATGAAAACTCTCTCCTAATCTCTATTCCTTCTTAAACACACATGTAGCAAGAGCAAAATCAAGAGGAAGAGAGAAAGAGAGGGGCCACGGTTTAGAGAGGGAAAGAGGAGGATCAAGAGGTAATCCAACAAACCTTGCTCCTCTTATTGATTCTTGATGGTTGTTGATTGGTGGCTTTGTTTTCATTGTTTTTGTGATTTTGGGATGTTGAAACCTTAAGGGGAGGTATTGCCCAAATTCACATTAATCATGTGGGAAGTATGATTAAGTGGTTAAACATGTGATTACAAGAGAAAAGAAAGTGTTTCAAGAGAATAAACATGAAAACACAATTTTCCAAATAATTCTGAAATTTTCATCCAGGGGCATTTTTATACTGTTAGAGCTAGATTTTGGTATTTTTGATGATTTCATTGGATTTAATAGAGAAAATTGTGTGGTAATGCATGTGTTTTCTATTTTTGGATGATTGTGTGAACATCTGGAAATTTTGGAAGTTAGGGAGTAAGTGTTGTTGGATTCGTTTCCAGGGAACAGTTTGGTTGTGAAGCATTTTTCTCTAACCAAACCTAGTTCAAAAATTATGAAATTTTACACGCTTACAGTAGACATATAGAAATTTAATTTGATAGGCAGAGTATAATTTTTAGACTCGTATATTAAAAGATATGATTTTTCAAATTTGAGCCCTGTTTCTGGAATGAAATCTGGAACAGATGAGGTTTGATGAAGTTCTGGGAATAATATGATTGTAATTACTAGACTTGGGTATTTTTACATAAAATTAAACTTAAATACATTTACATAGAATTTGGAAGCAGTCAATTTGGAATTTTTTAGGATTAATTATGAATTTTCACAAGTTGACTGTAAAGATGGCAGTTTTTGGAAAACTGTGAAAATACACTGTGCAAAATTGTACTATGCATAAATTGATGTAACGGTGTTAGATAACCAACATAATGTGATTAAAAGATAGTAGTGAAATAAGTAATAATCAGTTACTTTTGAAATCTGATTTATAGAAATTGACAATTGCCCGAACTGGATCAAAGATAGGGGACAAATAGTATAAGCTGGAAAAAGAGATTTCAGGTAGTAACTCTTTCTTTCATACATTATGTGAATATCTGTATGCCTTGTGTATGCCATCTTTTGTAACATGATAGTGCCTAGGGCACACGACCTAGCTGTTTCATGGATGTTTATAGAAATGTGATTCTTCTGTATGTTCCTTTTTGCCAAATGATGTTTTCTTATGAAGAAAAAAGAACAAAAATTTTATTTGTAAGTTGTTATGGACATTTTATTCATGCATTTGGGTACTTATGGCATGTATACAATAAATTTTATAATTAAGAATGTTTATACTCATTTTATCTTTTAATGCGTTGATTTGTTGATTATACATATAGAAAAACTACATAACTAATTATATATTTGTGTGCACACGCGCCCCCCTCTCCCATATCCTATAATCTAAAAAATTGTTGTATCCTAAGTGTCATATTAGATATGTGAAGCGGTATTGATATTACATAGGCTGCAATATGTTCTTGTTCTCGGGCATAATACTCTCTTCTACCATGTGAAACATTACTGCCCATTTGCACTAGCCAGCATTTCTTACTTGAAAATATTCTATTTGGTGCAGGCACCATCAGCGAATGCTGTCTTTTTCTGTGGTGATCGTGTTGAAGGGACCGGTAATCCAGTGATTGAGAGACTATCAGATCTACAGAAAATATCTGAAATTCTGTTGTCAAAATTTGGTCATTCAATTAATGCTTGGGTCACTGAGGCTTCTGTTTTTAATGGGCCTTTTGCCGTCTACAATGAATTCATACCTTCAGTGAATCAATATGGAGAGCCAAAGTTGTACAGTCCAGTTGGATTTCCAGCATCTACATCAACTGTTTCACTCTTGTCAAATTCCCTTGAAGAAGTATTCCATGATTTCATCCCTCCTGACCCTCTATAATTTCTGCCCCTTTTATGTTTGGACTTTGGACTGTATTTGCTCTGTTTATGCTGGTTATTTTTAAGTGTTAATGATTGTGTACAAGATTCTCCATTGCTGTTCATTTTAGATAATGATTTAGTTTTAATCCAGGTTTCGTATATTATCTGCTAATTAATTACCTTGAAGGTTGCCTTCCCTTGTACTTTCTTCTGTTTTTGGTGAAGGACTTTCCTTTCCATATGTCTTTATTCTTTTTTCATTATTTTTTATTCACTGTAAGACAGAAATTTTATATGAATGAGAAGCTTATGCTAGTGTGTTCCCTTAATTCCAACATAAGGTGATATTTTGTTATTCTTAATATCTAGGGGATGCTAGTGAAAGCTACTTCAGTTTACATTACATACATGCTTGCAATTTGCAAGCACCGCTTGAATTGAATGCTTCCATATTCCTCAAAGGCATCCTTTGCTTATGATGTGGTAGTAGTATTCCTTTATGATTCTGTTAGATTATTGTATACTCAATAACCTTCTTGTATTCACTATGATGCACAGGTTATGAGATTCTAATAAATGGTCTGAATTCCAACATGATGCCCATGATATTTGTTGTTTTTGTTTATGATGTGTAGGTTGTGAAAGACTAGAGTAGGAAAGGAGAAAGAGAGGAAGAGAGGACAGAACAGGGGTGAGAAAACTGAACAATTCCTGAATATTCATTCCATTATCAATCAACAACTACAATCTGTGAGATATGTATATAGACATCCTAGAGGCATTCACTAATCTCCCACCTCTTATTATTAACTAACGAACTCAACTAACCATTCCCAAACCCACCGGCTCATAGACTTGGTAAAACGGTTTAATTAATCATCCCGGCTTATAGACTTAGTAGACCGGTTCAATCCCCTCAATACCTATACAATATTCTATTTACAAATTACATATCCGTTTAGTTCAAGGAGATATCAACAACTGCAACTTCAGTTCTCATTCCTTTCATACCTAACATTGCAATCACTATTTGAATTGAATTGAATGCTTCCATAGCCTAAGGCCTTGTTTAAATATTATGATGGGGAGAAGTGTTCCATTTCTGTTCTGTGTAATATCTATTATATGTTTATTGTAATCATTAAACAATAATCTTTACTTTTTATAATTGACACGAGAGTCATTTTTAAACTCTGCAGATAATCATTTTTTTTCCCTTTTTTGAAAGTCCGTTACTTTGCATTTTTTGTACTTGATGATGACCTTAAGTATCAATATGATACAGGTAAAAAAGGTGGTATTTGGGAAGCAGATAGATTCTCACTCACTCTCACAATGCGAAAATTCCTCCTGTTTTGCTCATCCTAGGACAATAATCCTTGGATTCAGCAAAGGTGGGACTGTGCTTAATCAGTTAGTCACAGAGCTTGGCTTTTCAGTTGTTGGATCCATTGAAAAATCACCCCATTTGAAACAACCAGTTGACAAAAAGTTTCCTGCATTTGATGAGTCTCATATAGTACCTAAAACAAAGGAAGCCTTCCTGAATAGCATAAATGAGCTTCATTATGTTGATGTTGGTTTGAATTCCACTGGTGCATACTAAACCAACGGCGATGTGATCAGGGGAATCTCCAGAAGGCTCAAGCAAGGGGCTCCCAGATTTCGCTTTGTGCTTCACGGAACTCCCCGGCAATGGTCCGACGAACGGTGTGGTTGGATACGCCGGGAAAAGGACGCATTGCTGCACCTCCTTGAATCAGAATCTCACAGGAGTGGGGGCAAATTACAGGTATATATGAGAAGTACTATTTTGCTGATAGGCCTGCAAATTTGCAGATGCACTTTGAAATAATTGAAAGATTGGATGTAAAGGTCAATATAGTGAGTTGTAGTATACTCATCACCATGTTACTAAGTTGTAACTAAACTATAAAACTCCTGTTGAATGTTACATATTTGTTAAGTTAATCTTTTATCTTCCTTTGTGTATACTAGAAGTTGATTTTGGTCTCAAAACAAAAAATCAAATCTTTTGCATGGATAAAAAATATCGTTAATACATTAACACTCTTAAATTTGTAACTTGATCTTTCACCAATATTTGTAAAATTATAACTTTGTCAATCATTATAGTTTTATCAAGATCCCTAGGTTTTTTCTATTTTTTATTGATTCGTCAAATTTATTTTTATGAATTCCTTGTTAATGGGTTTGATAACTCAAGTTCACCCTATTAGCCACTTACTAGTTCTCATAGCGTTCAAGTCGGCCTTCGTTGGTTGGAAGGACCAGTTCCATCATAGAGAAACCCAATAAAAAAGGAGGAAGAAAAAAAAAAGCTTTAGGAATCATAAAAAATGAGATAAAATCATAGAAATTGGAATATTAATTTTTCTTTTTTAAATATAGGCTTAAGTACAAATTTATTATTATTGTGTATGTTTGAGTTCACGTTGTAAAAGTATGTTCACACAAATCGGGATAACTCCTTTCACATACTTTATACATCATAAATCACATTGAAAAAATAACTTCTACTGATAATTAAAATAGACACATTGTAACTTTGATGTTTTTATTATTCTAGTACTTCCTTTGACAAAAAGTACAAATTTATCATGATACTTTTTTGGGGTGCACAAATCTCCCTATAATAAAAAGTGGTATGATGTTGCTTGTTTTAAGCCCAAAAAATATAGTAATACCATCCCTCCGATAAATTTTCGTTGATTTGACCATTAATGGATAGGAACAAAATTATAAGGTATTTGAAAATTATATATAAGTTCCCTATTGAAAAAAAACATTGTTTAATTTTTCAAAATTAATGTAGGAGCAACATTATTATGCTTTTTGGATTCGAGAGGTGACTTTGCCCTACTCTTTTACTTTTGGGTGATTAGCACACCTTAAAAAAGTCATGGAATAAATATGCAGGTTCACCCTTAAATATAACATTAATGTTAAGAATGGTTAAATGGCTTATAAATTAAATGAATTACCCTTCTAGAAAAAGATAATAAATGAAAGGGTCTAAAGGTATTAGCTCTCACTCTTATAGGGTTGGTCAGTTTAGGCCCTTAGGCTATTAGGGTCTAGTTTTAAAGTCTGCCTACAATTTGAAGATCAAATCTCGAGCTTGGTCATAATAAATTTAGGTTTCAACTAGATAATTCGGCGAACTCAACCTGTTTTTCGGTCTATAAATTCCAAACTGAATAATTGGGATTGGATCAGATCGAACGAAAAATATCAAAAAATAAAAAAGGCTCATACATGGGTTGATTCATATACTTGCAAGGTCAGCAAACCAGCTTGTACCCAGTCAAATTGGATTGGGCTAAGCCCATAAAAAGAAAAAAGAACATTGTAAATATGTTATAAGAGTAAAAACCTAATAAAGGTTGGGTCTGATGGAAGGAGCTGGTCTCTCATAATGAGGCGAAATAAGGTTCAAATCCAACTGAGAAAATTGCTCACATTTAGTGGCCGACAGTATCTTAAACATAAATTGCCTTCAATAGGAGGATACCTATGCTTAGCAAAAAAACAAAAAACAAAAAAACAAAAGGAGTAAAAACCCTTAGGAGAAAACAGGTCGGGTTAACTAATGGGTCCCAACCGGTTTTGGCAGGTCTATATATTTGGCGTATTTAAATTTTTAAAACCATTATTATGCATTTTTGTTCTGCTTTCTGCCGTTGTGCGTTCTTGCTTCCCTCGGGAATGGCTTCTCTCCATTGTTGTTAATATCCGCTGCTATCCTTTGATGTAAAATGTCATCGTTTTGCATTAAAAAAAGGTGGTAGTTGCTTTTTATATTTTTGAGTTAAGTTATACTAGGATCCAAAGTATTTTTCCAATATCCTAAATTAGTTTTTAGTGCACCCAATGTCTTAAAATATTTTTTTTCAATAGCACTAAGTATCTGAAAATAAATTTTAGTACATCCAACACCCTAAAATATTTATCAGGAGCACTCAGTATCTTAAATTTAGGATACTTAATGTTATTGAGAAAAATATTTTTAGGGTAAAATTAGACAAAACATTACTTTTTGATACCGGATACTATTTAAAAAATACTTACTATTAGGTAAATAAACTAGTTTAAGATACGGACTTATATTAGAATTTTTCTTTTAAAGTGCAGGATGCATCAAAAACTAGTTTAAAAATGCTGAGTGCTACTAATAGAACTAGTTTTTTCTTAATGGAACACAATATTTTAAACTAATTTAGTTTTCTAATAACAAGTGTCTTTTCAATAGCATTCGGTGTCAAAAAGTAATGTTTCATGTAATTTTACTCTCAAAGTATTTTTCTCAGTAGCATTAAGTATATTAAATTTAAGACATCGAATGCTCCTGAAAATATTTTATGTGTTAAATACATCAAAAATTATTTCAAGATACTAAATGATATTGAAAAAAATATTTTAGAATGTTGGATGCACCAAAAAATAATTTAAAATATTGAAAAAATACTCTGGGATCCTATATATACTTAACTAAAAAAAAATAAAAAGTAACTACCAACATATTTTTAACGCAAAACGATGACATTTTACAGCAAAAGACGATAGTGGATATTAATAGCAAAGGAGAGAAGCCATTCCCCAAGTAATTAGGTTTTTTTTTTTTGGTCAAGTAAGAAGTGCTCAACTGATTTCTTTTATTTGAATAAAGAAAAAAAAAATAGGCGAGTTTAAAAAGGTGAGCTATCAACTCTAACAAACTAATCCTTCTATTTTTGAGTTCTATCAGGATAGCCTATTTGAGCTTGATTTCCATATGCACCACTTAAAATATAAATCCCTCCCTCTACTTATACATGCCCATTTTGACGTCTCTATTTAAGACATAAATATTATAAAAAATAAGTTAAAAACACCAACCTTTAAGCAACACACAAACACTAAGTCCTAAATATTGGCAAGCTATTTGTCCACAATTAAATAATGAAAAATATTTAGGTTAATTTCTTTATATGCATTTCGTTAAGTTCTTAAGTCATATGTGACCACATCTAATTTTTGAATTATTATTATATAACTATAAAACGACTATAAAAAAAACACATAGTTATGTGTGATTGAAAAACATATGATGAATAGAATAAATTTGATGTAAGTACACAGTACTTAAATAAATCACATAACAAAATAGAAGCTTTTTCCCAATTATAAATTTTATAAAACTCTTAAATAATTAAACAATAAATCTGATAATCAAGTAATACAAACCATTTAATGAAGCATTTGTTTCTTTAGGATTAATATTGCAACCGAACTATTAGAAGGATTAAAGTTCTATGAGTTGCATTTATACTCCATGCTTACATGAGCTTCATTTTAGTTCAAATAAAATTTATTTCCAAATTTTGTATTCTAATTGTTATTTTACTTTAGTTTGAGATACATTGCTACAAAAACTCAAATTTCTTTTATTTTTTCATTGGAAAAACTTATAAATTTCAAATTCAAATTATAGAATGAGAAGTAATATTATAATGAAAATACCCTTTTATCAAATAAATAGTGTAAAAAATATTAACACATATAACATAAATCAAATCATTTTCTAAAGCTCAAATTATCCCTTTTTTTAAAATTTCAAATGCGATGATGGTCCGAAAGCTTTGTAGGCTAAAAAAAAAAACCTGTCCAAACCTAAATAAATCAAACAATTTTTATGAAATTCAATTCTTAAAAAAAAAGATAATATAATTAAATATTAGTAACATCATTAACAATATAAAAATCAATAATATTAATATCATGTGAATAATTTTAAAAAATAAATAAAATCTTAAAAGTGTCAAACCAGCCCTATAAAACTAGCCTGTTTCGGCTTTGGACTTTCGACTTATTAGGGTAGGGACTTATCGACATGTTTGCAATTTGTAGATCAAATCTCAAGGCTGACCCTAACAATTTTAGGTTCTAAAATAAGCCGGCTCGATCCATTTTTTTGCTCTAAATTTTTAAATTGATCAATTGGGCTGGGCCCAGGCGGAATAAAAAATATCAAGGAATAGAAAATGCTCGTATATGGGATGATTTATGTGCTTGTGAGGTGGGCAAACCCGCTGTACCCAGTTAAATTGGATTGGGCTGAGCCTGTTACAAGAAAAAAAAAACACAATTCGTTATAAAATAAAAAAGAGAGTAAAGACAGCATGGAAATATGGAGCGTACTTTCTTGGGAGACCTCGCCCCTTTATTGATTCTGCATAAGGTCGGAGTGGTGTGCCCACTTGCCCACCATTTTTTGTATAAAAAAAAAAGACAGCATGGAAATACGGGTCGGGCTAACCCTTCCCAACAGTGTCTATTTATGTGGGTGCCTTCAAATTTTCAAAACCATCATTATGCATTTTTTCTCATTTCTAACGTTCTGCCTTGCCTCACTTCATCGATAGCAAAACCCTGGCGCCTCGCTGCGCCTCAGACGCCTGACAGCGACGCTCTCAGCATTCGACCTTTGGCCGTCGCCCGTCGCCAATCCTCCTTCTTCGTCTTCGCTGCAGCTCAAACTTCATGCCCAAAACACCTGCTTCTACTCTCCGTGTGATTCTGCCTTCTTGCTCCAGATTTGTCTTCTCTCCAATTTTTCTTTGCTTTTCTTGAGATTCTGCAATCCATGAATGAGTATTGAAATCCATGAGCTCTGGGTGTTCAATGTTAATGAATTAATTAGATTCAAACCTCCGTGCTGAACTGCTGGGTGATTGGGTGGTCTGATCCAGTGGGTATTTGGATGTTCATTTTAACGAATTAATTAGCAAGGCTTAATTTATTTATTTTGAAAAATTGGTCCAATCGTGGAGGCCTCGTTTTCCCAAGGCTCTGGCCAACATTTTCATCTTCAATTTTGTGCAATAGGATAGATAGGTTCGTTTTGAGAAGTTCAGATGATACAAAAATTTGGGACTCGACTCTTTGTGAGCAGTTCGTTCTCTCTCTTCTCTCTTTCTCATTGAACTTCACAAGAATCGCTCGGAAGCCCTAATCTTTGAGTGTCTTGTTTTGTAGGATTGTCATTCTTCACAACAGTTAGCCACCTCAGAAATCTGTTTTCTCCTTTTGGAAAAATTACAGAAGGTATTGTTCCTCAATTTTGTTCTCTTATTGAATATTTGGATGTTTTATTTTCCCCATATTTCTGATCTTCTCAATGCTTCCTTTTGCAGCTTGTCTAGTGAAGGACCCAAAAACTCAAAGGCCTAAAGGATTTGGGTTTGTCTCCTATGAGTCAGAAATTGAAGCAGAGAGGGCTATGAATGCCATGAATGCCAGGGTAAGACTCTAAATTAATGGTTCATACTTGAATTTATTGAAGAAGCTTTAAAAGGTTGTTATTTACTTGATTAACCCTAAACAACAATGCACAACAGTGAATTTAGGTGCAAGGAAAACAACTTTGACAAAATATTATTGTGTTTTGTGTTGCTGGTAATGACTGAAAGGGAATCAATATATACTAAAGAGTAGGGAAATAAGCCGTTGGTCCAATTGTATTCATTATGTCTCTTCATAACTACAGTAACGGCTTCAGTTCAATAGCCGTTACTGTTCCAGTCGGCTTACTACAGTAACGGCTTCAGTTCAATAGCCGTTACTTTTCCAGTCGGCTTCTTTCCAAACTGACCACATATGAACAAGGACCTCACCACAAATGCCTTACTTCCATTCGGTTGTCACTTCATACAGCCGTATTCAGTCTTGTCTTTTCTGACATCTATAGGAGTGGGTGAAGCGCTTACTTACCCTACATACTTCCATTATCTTGGTGTCGGTGAAGTTCTGCTTTTTGAAACGATATCGCCTTAAGTCCTTCTTTATTCAGTTTGTGCTTCTTCGCCAATAGTGATGTAAGTCTGAGCTTGGGATCAAATTTCTTCTTCGCCGATAGTCATGTATTTCTTTTTCCCCCATTTTTTGTGTGCTTCATGTTTAACTTTTTGTAGATGGATATCTGAAATATGTGGAGGATGTGTTGTAACGTAATGTTTTTGGTAGTCGATAAAGGGATGTTGCATTTCGTGCTAGTATGTGTGTTGATCACATTGGATGAGTGGAAGGTCAGTGTATGCTTACATGTCATGTGGTTGATGCACCCACACAAAGCGCGGGGGGAGTCTGTGCTTGTTTTTTAGTATGACTAGTTTTAACTTAATTAAAATAAACGCTATTGAACTGATGGTATTATAACCTTAACTTTTTCATGCTGAAGATAAGTAAGAAATCTCATTCATACATGTTTAAAAAATCGATCAGTTTTCTAATTTAACTTCTTTGTTTTGGTCTTGTATGATTCCAATGTGCTTGTTCTTACTGGCTTTTGTAAAAATGATAAAATTACAATGGCAAGTTGGGATCAATTCTGTTTCAGTGAGCAACAAACTCTGATGGCTGCTTAATACCAGAGAAGGGTCTAGATTTCCTTGGCTAAACATCTCAAGGGAAGGTTGAGTGAAATCATAAGGATATAAAATTTACTTGCTTCTCTTACGGAGATTAAACATATTGATCTTCAACTATGTTATACTGGGTAGGTAGATGCCATGGAAAATAATCCTAATAAAAACATTGACAATGGTCTGATTCACTTACCAAGGTTTATATAAGTTGGAAGCTAGCAGATATGGTATCAGTGAAACAACCTGAAATTCCTATCAGATATGTACTTATGTTGGAGTGGACCCATGTACTACTGGTCGAACTTTATGAAATTTATTTTGGACCAAATCCTGGCTTATAAATCTTTCTATAGCCAGTAAAATTTATTTTGCACTATGTGAGTATTGAACAGGTTCGGACCATTCTCACATTCCTTTCTTTCTTACTCATGCTTGCAAAAATATGATTATCATTGTTTTTGGATTTGGAAAGTAGAGTATTAATATGATATACCTGTTCGTTTCTTCGTAAAACTCATTATTGAAAGTGCATTAATCATCCTGATACAGATTATTGACGGAAGGCTGATTTTTGTAGAACCTGCAAAGGCCACAAGACCTAAAGAAGATAGTGCTTCTTCTTGATGTGGGTGTGTATCGCAATCGAAAACAGTTGAGACTTGTCTTGTAGCTAGATATATAGCATGCTTAGAAATTGGAGATTTTATAGATAACTAAGTGCTTGTTTGGTTTCATATTGTAAATAACCAAAACCATGGTTGTGATGGAAGTAGTTCAGTCCCTAATATAAGATAATTGAGAGTTAGATTTGGTTTTAAATATAATTGCTCAATCTACTTTGTCATTCATATTTACCCTTGTTCTAGACTATTCCTACTCATGTTTGGGGAGCTTGCTTCAAAAAGTAGTTTGAATGCAAATGTCTCGTATTTTAGGGAATATATACATATTTTTAACAAATAACTAAAATTTTAATTTCTGAATAAATTAGATCTTTTATTAGGGATCGGGTAGTAATCTCCATCATGAAACCAAACACGGTATACTTTTAGCCTCTGGAAATCAAGTCAAAGATAAAAATCAAGCACCATCGCTTCTTGAATCCAAGCTGTTGGCGTTAGGAAGCATATTGAAGATAGAGGAGTTCTAACGGCAAAGGAAGGCGCATCTTGAATTGAGCGTGAGAGAGGTTCCAATGATGCTTCAATGTTCATGAGAAAATGAACGAGGTTCGATAGGCACATGAAAAAATGAATGAGAGGTTCGATGGGCACTCTCAAGTTATGGAATTGGAAAATATAAGCAAATGTATCCACCTCCAACACATTTAACTTGGGTACTAAAAACCGGATCTCATATTGAATTGGCTGAGGTAATAGTTTAAGGGTAAGTGGTTCAAATTAAGGGTTAACTCACAGGCCAGTTATTATTAAAATAATATAATTTATTAAAATGTATGAAGTATTTATATTCAACAATAAAAAATAGTTTTTTAATAAAAAACATTAATTGAATTCTTATATTAATTAAATTAAACAATCATCTAAAGACACTGTAAGAGTTGATATTTTATACAAATATTTATTCTATCCATAATAATACAGTTTTGGGGAAAAAAATAAGGGTTAAACAATAAAGTTTTTTTTAGGGGTGTCTGATACAAGTAAGTTTTAAAATTGACAAAAGTATCAATAAACAATTTAAAAGGATGTAAATTCACCAAAACTGTTAAATTTCACCCAAAGTCACGGTTTTATACCTTGGGAAGCTCAATTTTAATTAAACTAAAGTGTCTCTTCCTAGCCTTTTCATCTTTAGTTAGATCTAGGGTTAAGGAGTAATTATGCTTCATAAGTTTTCACCGAGGGACAATTTTGCCCTAAAAGTTTTTTGGAGGCAATTTTACTCTGGTCGTTATTTCAGTTAATTTTGACTGTTTTGACCAAATATGCTAAGTTGATAGTCTTCATGTTATTTACATCATTTATGTTAAGGTGCAAATTTGCACTGAAAGTTTATTTGCTATCTATTTCATCTTTTTTCAAAGTTAGATTTAAAATTTTGTGGGCAAATTTGTATTTTAACAAAAATAACGTAGATGACATGTGGACTGTCCGCTCAAAATATTATGTCAACTAACGGTCAAAATTAATTGGGATAATGGCCATGACGAAATTGCTCCTTTTTTTATACTTCCACAGCAAAATTGCCTCTAAAAAAACTTTCAGGGTAAAATTACCCCTGAGTGCAAACTTCCAAGACAAAATTACCGTTTAAACCTTACATCTAATACCTTCCTCTGAAAAAAAGCTTTCTTCCCCCGGTACTGCTTTGAAGTCGGAAAAACAAGCCTTCACGGTTCTAGTTGATAATGCTGGTGAGAAGACAACTACAACAGTGGAAACATGCACATGCTTGCTTGCTTCTTTGATTCTTCATTTTATTCTCATCTCTGCCATTTTTTTTTCTTTTGGTATCTTCCTCCCCTTCATCTTCTTTCTCTGGAACTATCCTTTTCTTTGATCTTCTCCTTCCCCCTCTGTAGTCCTAATACATGTCAGGCACCCAAACTCCATAGAAGACAATTTTATCGGTCCTTTTTGCCGTCAAACATGTTAAATAAATAAACTAATTATGGTAATTTGTTCAACCCAGTGGGTTGTCCGAGTTAATCCCAAGTCAGATCGCGTTACACCGAGTCAGTTGAGTCATCTTTCATCCGAGTTAGATACTTGCCCGGACCGGGCATGTGCTCGGGTCACCTGTTTCCAACCTGTCCGATCCAGTTCATTTTTTCAAACCATGCATTTAACATCACACTTGCTACTCTTCCACCTTGCGTTAGTAGTTCATATTTCAATTTAACTGATAAGATATTTCTTTAATCAATAAATCTCTTTTCAACAACTAATCAATAAATCCTTACATACAAAACTAGAAAAAAATTAATCTTTTGGTTTTTTAATTTTTGATTTATTTATAACTCAGTCTTTCCATAATGCCTCGGTATGAATCATTCCTTAAAATTTTAACATTTAATAATTTAATCCTTTTCATATCTAACTTATTTGAGACATCAAATAATTATCCAACATGGCAAAAAAATTATTTAAAACTATTAAAATTTGTAAATGTGTCTTCCAGCTCATCTCATTTGTGTTTGACAAAAAAGTGGTGGAGAAAAAGCATCTGTCCTCAGTCTTCACCGTCAAGCGGAAGTCAAGAAAGCAACCCACCTCCAGTAGCGTCTCCCTTCTGCACCCTCACTTCCTTATTGGGAGAACACGTGGCTTCAACAATGTATCCATGTTTATAAATAGGAGGCGAGGGATTCCAAGAATTGTTTTAGCATCAAACTCCACTTCCTGATAAGATCAAATATTTCATCGTAAGAGAAAGCCCTGCCTGGGTATATACACAAGCTTCTCGAAGTAAAGTCTTTAGAATAATCGTGGGTCAGGTATAGATAAGGCAATAAAATCTTGGGAAAATTGTATTTAAGTTTGGGTAAGAGAAAATATGATAAAATGGTCAATTAAAATATTAAAATTATATTTAAGTCCGCTGAGACCTTTTTGTAATAAATTCTAATTTTGTTAATAAGTCCAACGGTGTCCACTAACAAATTCATGGGCGTTACACTGACAAGTCCATTAGCGTCCATTAACAAGTTGATGGGCGTGTAGTGACAAGTCTATGAGCGTTCATTGATAAGTTTATGGGCATTTGTCAATTAAAATTTATTACAAAAAATTTCTACAGGAGTTAAATGCAATTTTAAGATTTTAAGGAACCATTTTTTCTTATTTTCTCTTGTTTGGGACCCAAATGTGATTTTCCCTAAAATCTTCTTTGCTTACACCCAATTCTTGATATTGTGCAAGAGCTGGTTTAATGGTATCGTTAAAGTCATAGATTAGAAGTGAAAGATTAGTCTCTTAAGCAATTCCTTTGAATAGAGAGATTCGATTTTTTCTTTTTTGAATTCATGTGGCAAGCTGAACGCTTGATAAGTATTGCACTTGATAGACCTTTGACAAGGCCATCTGGTTGTCCAAGTAAGCCTGAGCAAGCATATCACAACAAGCTGGGTCTGGTTCTGGTAACAACAACATATCCTCACTGATATCGTGTGCTTGTTTAGCAAGCAAATCTGCACATTGCAATGTATTGTGGGGTGCATATTTGATCTCGACTTTCCATCCCCAGAATAGCATATTCCTGATTGCTACGATCTTCGATTTGAGTGGATGGGTTGGTTCATGTAATATCCCATATTTTGAGCTTAAAAACTAGAGATTAAGGCCAAATCAATAAGACTACTAAACCCAGTTTAGTAAGAATCCTAAGAATGTTGAGAGATAAAATGATTTTTAGGGACTATATCTGGGTAGAGAATGATTTTACAGATTGTATGATGGCTCAGTGTGTGAAGTTAGTTGAATAAAATATACAGGTGCAAGTGTATATAGGTGCACTTAGGCGGCATTTTGATGGCATACTAAGGATATGTGTGGCGCCATATGGGGTCTACAAGCATACATCCAACGTTTTCCAAGATACACTGGTATATGCTCGGTAATTCCTTGAGTCATAGGCCATGTGGGGCCATCTGGGGCTTACACGAACACTTGGCACATTTTGGAAACACAAGTACACATGTGGCACAATTTGAGTAGACATTCATAAAGTAGCTTTATTAAAATAACTTTAATAAAGTAGCTTTTGAAAAGTGACTTTTAAGGTGGACTAATAAGAAGTTGCCACCTAGCATTTGCTTTTGGGTTGGCACCACAAGAAGTCACCACTTAGCACCTTCATAATTAGTCAGGTCCCCGATCTCGCCACATGTCGGACTTTCCTGGACAATGCTCATGAAAGCCAAAGGAAATCATCGGACTTCCCTCCTTTATTGAGTAGGTCAGCCAATAGGCGAGAGGAAAGAGAATGATTATATCTTGACACATGTCCTTTCCCCAGACACCCTTAGGCAAGCAGGATGAATTTCCTCGGTGAGTTAGTCAATCAGATTTTTAGAAGAGCGACGAGCACTTTGGGATTTTTAAGACTTGACACATGTCATCACAATATCAATCCAACACTCCCCAAGTCCTCATTAAATTTGGCCAAGACCAAAAAATGGCGAAAATATGAGATAAATGAGATGAAAAGAAAGAGGAGAGAAGGTCAATAAAACTTTGAAGAACTTGTGTTCTCGAGCCGATTTCGCCTCTAAAATCATGTTTTGGCCCAGAAAGCCTTCACAAATGTTGTTCCTCTCATTGAGAGAAATATTTCTACAGTTTCAGAATCTTGATAAGAGGACTTTGGTGCTGTCTACAAAGTGGAGGTGCTGCCGGAATCAAGAACATGTTATAGCACCGAATATAAGTAAGCTCAAGGCCTAATTTGAGCATAATATTTTGAGTTTTGGTTAAGTATTTCATGAGATTCTCTACTGCTTAGGGTTCAACCAATAGTGATAATAGAGCCTTGATGATCATATGAATATGAATATGGTGTTAATCGAGGTTTAAACACGATAGGAATGAAATTTGACTGGTTTTGTTATTAATAGTTGTAAAATCACTTTGTTTGGCCTTAAAATGATTTTTGGCCAGAACATGGCAGTGAGAAGGAATGAGATTTTGATGTTTTCAATGAGTTTAGAATGAAACATTGTGTAGGATAAAGGTAAGAAATCGATCTCGAAAGCATCGGAATTGAAAATGGAATTTTAGCCCGAAAACCCTTAAGTTTTGGCCAGATGCAGAATCATAGGAAGGAATATGATTTTGATGTTTTTGAGGTTTCCAATGGATTCTACACACAAAATTGTGTGGGAATAACTTATGGAAATGATTTTGAATTAATTGGATAGAAAACCTTAAATTTTAGAATTTGATGTTGTTAGTTGTTGCCAGATTCGAGCAGGGTTTCTTGTGGTTTGATTTTGATTGATCAAATGTTGTTCAATGATCATGATATTTCATAGGGTTTTATTAGATATACTAAGATTTAAAATGAGGTATAGAATGCACAATTTGGGTTAGTAGATTGTAAGTTATGAGTTGATAAAGTCTAGACTTTGAATTTGAAAAGAATCCTGAGACAATGTTGTTGCTTGAGAATTTCTAGACCTTGGTTCCTATAATTGGCAGTGAGTGATATTTTTCCTTTAAATAGGACTTAAAGAGCTTCACATATGAACTTGAACCACCTCATTTGGAGTTTTTTAGATTAAGTTATGAATTTTTAAAGTTGACTAATGAAATCTGACAGGTTAGGAAAGACTTAAGAATTTGCAGATTTTGAAGGAAATTGAGATAGGTAAGACCATAAGGAATAGAGGCATATCCTAGAGGCTAATGTAGCCACATTGGATATTCATTTTCCATGGCTCTAATGATGTGGTTATGTATCTAGGGCCATGAGATGTCAAGGAAAAGGATTGGAAGGTTCTTCAAGCAACTTCAATGGTTGGAAGAAAAGGTACATGAAGAGGATATAAGGGAAAAATGTAGTAAATTTACCTAACTTGCATGTACTTGATAAGTATGCTTGTGTATTAATATGTATGATTTCTTTGCTTGATTATGTGAAGCATATATGAATGATTGAAGCTCTGTTTCTGTTTATGCTATGACCATAAGTATACTGTGTGAAACATTGAGCACACATATATGTTATTATGTTAGCATTAATTTATATAAGGCAAGTATGTCATGCAGTAAGCATTTATCTTGCATGCATAATTGATATTGTTTGCTACTGAGATTCTCCTGAATCTCACCCTTATTTACCCAACCATATAGGTATGTTGAGCACACAAGTGGAATGCTTGAACATGTCCAAGAGGAAAATGTGATAGAAAATCAAAGAGTGATATCTGATAAACTGTTATGTGTGAATGTACGTGATTAATTGTATAAGGTAGAATTGACACACTTAATAGCGGTATCAGGACACCTAAGAATTTGATGGTATTGGTGCACATAGTAGTGGTATCAGTATATGTAGTATTAGTATTAGTGCATGTGATAATGATATTAGTACCCGAGTGGCGGTATCAATGGTTTAGTAGTGGTGTCAGTGGTATCAGAGAGTAGTGGTATTAGAATATACAACTGAGGTATTAGTATCAATAAGGGTACACTAGCTAATAAACAACATTCATATTCATAAATAGAAGTACGCCTCTGATAATTATAAGATGAAGTTGAGAATTCAAAATAAAACATTTACCTGTTAGAATTGGCTGACACCTAAGAGAAGAGTGAATTAGGTGTACGATAAAAACTTAATAACTTTGAAATTCTTTTTGCATCTTATAAAATCAATAAGTATTAAAGTAATGAATTATAAAACTATAGTTAGTTATTTAAATCATATATACTGGAAATATAAGAGTTTAGGGAAGAGAAGATGCAAATTGTGATTTATCCTGGTTTGGTCCAATCCATGATGACCTACATTCAGCCCCCAAGCTCCTCCTGAGATTTCAATCCACTATCTTCCTCAAGTTTAACCTAGTACTTGAGAACCATTACAATCCAACAAGTTTAATCTGGGCACTTGTGAAGCTTTTACAATTATCATACTAAGACAAGGACTCCCTCTTAAATATGTAAGAATACAATCTATTTCCCACTCAAGATCCCCCAACCTTGAGTAACTCTCATAAGATAGAATGATTACAATGAAATCATACTTCTCTTCATATGAAGTAGATGATGATTAACACTAAAGTTTATGATGGGAGTATGACTATAGAGCTTCGGTCAGGTAGGATTCATAGTAATAGCATATCAACATTGTAGGCTTTGGCTCTTGTGTCATTGTTCATGTTGAATGTATCTCCTTTTATAGTTGATGAAGATTTATGACCGTTGAGCTTTTCTTCTTCCCGTTGAGGTTTACAAAATATGACTGTTGAAGTAGCTGAAATAGCTGTTGGAAGTTTTTGACAAAAAAATCCTTTTTCCAATTTGTGTGTTAATACTTGTTTAATCCCTGGAAAATGCTTAATCACTAATATAATGAAGTGTTAGAGTGATTAGAAGCAAGAAGAACAAGTTACATAAAATTCCAATGATTTTAGAAGTTTCGAGGTAATGCTATGTTTTCTAGAAAATTTGGTTATTCGAATAATATCAATTGTATTATGATAAAAAGTCTCTTTTTATGTTATAGCATATTCAAATACTCTTCTTTCTATTCGAATAAGACATAAGCATCTGTATGTATTAGAATATCTTGATCCTTATTCTAATAGCTCTCTTTGTAAAACATTGATTTTTATTTGAATAGAACAACTTGTATTCGAATAGGCTTCTTTGATAATGAGTAATCTTTATTCGAATACTTCATCCCTTATTTGAATAATCCTTCAAAATTTGAAATGTATTTGAATAATCAATCCCTTATTTGAATAGCCTATAACAAAATACGTAATGTTATTCGAATAGAACAACTTGTATTTGAATAGGCTTCTTTGATAATGAGTATTATTTATTCAAATAATGATAAGTAAAATATTTGCATATTTATTTTCCCTTATATGATAATTTTATGGATGATATTTGAGCTTAATATAATGAATTTGGGTGTAATGGATACATAAATAATGATTTTCTTCTGACAGGCCGTACAACACCATATTAAGAAGATATTGAAAAGGCATTTAAAGGGATGACAATGTAACAAATAATGTTCATACGGTACTGTAGCATATACGGCACTGTAGCAAATACGGGTATTGTAGCATTACTGTAGCAGGGCATTGTAGCGGTCGGTGAAAAAGTGGGTCGGTAAAGAAGTGCATTTTCACTGTAGCAAAATGCGTTTTCACTATAGATGATGGTTTGCATACTGTAGCTGACGGATTTACTGTAGCAGTCTGAAAATGAAGGCTACAAATAGAGATTCTTGGCATCCTAAAATGAGAAGGAAGGAAGAGAGAGAGAGAGAATTTCAAGTTAGAGAGAGAGTATTTATCTTAGAATTTACTTCTTGCATTTTATTACTTTTTGTATGCCTCCTACATGGATGAGTTTACCTCTTATATGGAAGGTCTAGGTAGTCCTCCTTTATTGATGGTATAGGTTGCCAACTACATGAAATGTTTTACCTCTTATATGGTAGGCTAGATTTTCTATTTTTATGCATCTTATAGTTGTATTTTTATGTTTTTGTAATTAATTTTTATGTAATATTTATGATGTTTTTAATTTATTTTGATTTTGTTTTTAATTTCACTATGAGCTAAATTTTCATTTTCTTAGGGTGATAACGTAGCTTACTAATGACGGATTGAATCTTAACTTATTAAATCTAGTTCTAATTTTTCCTTCATGATTGAGTTTTAATTATTGTTCTTAATGCTTTCAATTGACTTGCCACCTTTTGAATGATCTCAATATGTATGTTGAGACTGGAAGGAGATTCATGTTTGTGGATCTTATAATTAAAACCATAATTTGCATATGAAATAGGAATATATTCATATGGGTTGTGTAGTCTTAATGAGTTCCATAAATCTTAATGCATGATTAATTGCTTAAATTCATATAGGAATATAATGTATTAGCAATTAATCATAAAATTGCTTGACCTTGGAAGAGGCTAGTAATTAAATTAGGGAAACTCGACTATCAATCATGTGGAATAAATTAGACTAGAATAGATAGGTGATTCAATCCGAAATTTGCTAAGTGAAATCTAATCCCTAGGGCTTTTTCTCATATTTGTATTCATATCACTTGTATTCATATTTCATCATTTTTATTTTACAATCTCAATCACAACTAATTGACTGACTAAATAGTACTAAGATTACCAATTTTGCTACTTAGTGATCAATCCTCATGGGAACGATACTATACTCACTTCTATATTACTTGTTTACGACAGTGTACACTTGCACTTTCTAAATACACCATCCTACACTCGTAACAAGTTTTTGGTGCCATTGCCAATGATTGTTGTCATTAATATCAATACCAAGTAATTTTAATACTGATTTGGTCTTCATATTACATTTTTCTTCTTGTTGGTGTCTTGTGTTTCTTTTCAGGCTTTTGCTTAGTACATGACCATATCGAAGAAGACTGAATTACAACCTTGTGATTCTGAAATTGAGAGAACTTGTCAAAGAAATCGGAGAGTTCGAAAGCAGTCTACTTCAATCAATTTAATGGAAAATCTAGAAGGAGAAGCAGCAGATACCAAAACACTCAATGACTATGCAACACCAACAGTCATGGAGACAACTTCTGGAATCAGAAACCCACCAGTAGCAGCCAACAATTTTGAAATCAAGCTTGCAATTATCCAAATGGTGCAAGCAAATAGTTTAGTGGTTTATAAATAGAAGATCCCAACATACATATAGCCAGCTTCTTAGAAATCTGTGACACATTCAAGCATAATGGTGTTATTGTTGATGCATTAGACTTAGACTTTTCCCTTTCTCACTCAGGGATAAGGCTAAGAGCTGGTTACACTCTCTACCAGTGGGAAGCATAACTACATGGGATGCCTTGGCACATAATTTTTTGGTGAAATACTTTCCGTCAGGATCAACTGCTAAATTGAGGAATGAAATTACCTCATTTTCCTAGCATGAACTAGAAAACCTTTATGAAGCCTAGGAAAGATACAAGGAGTTGCTAAAGAGATGTCCTTATTATGGGTTACTAGATTCGTGGCAACTGCAAACATTTTATAATGGGATGACACATACCACCAGTATTCTTGTAGATGTTGCAGTTGGAGGATCTTTAATGGGAAAAACTCTAGATGATGCCTACAATTTACTTGAGGAGATGGCGGTCAATGCATACTAATGGCCTTTTGAATGTCATACTTTAAAGAAGGTACATGGAGTGCATGAGCTGAATATCCTTATCAACTTTATCTTCTCAAGTTGCATCTATATCCAAGTAAGTGAGCTCATTGACAAGCCAAGCAAATGCAATTAGTACTCCTCATGAAACTTGTGATCGATATGGAAGACCTCATATGAGCACGCAAAGTCAAGAGGGAGACTTATCCATGCCTTATCGGTCGGAGCAAGATCATTACATCGGAAATCAAAGAAATGAATCATTCTCAAACACTTATAATCCAGGTTGGCGAAATCATCAAAAACTTTGGTTGGAGGAATAATCAAAATGTGTTCAAGCCACAAGGGAACTACCAACAACAAGCTCTTCAACCACCAAATCCACCATAGCAGAAAATGAATATAGAAGAAGCACTAGCTCAACTAACCATGAATACATCTCAATTCATGGCTAGGACTGACGCAACACTCAGAAGCCACGAAGCCTCAATAAAGAACTTGAAGATCCAAATGGGCCAAATTGCAAATATGCTGAATTTCAGACAACTAGGTACTCTTCCAAGTGACACTGAAAGAAACCCAAGAGAGCATGTGAAGGAAATTTCAATAAGAAGTGGGAAAGAATTGAAAGATCTTATAATTAAACGTAAGAATGACGGAGAAAATAAAGAAAGTGAAGAAGAACAGAAGGAGGAAGAACAAAAACCTTAAGAAGATGATGTGTGTAATATCCTAAAATGTAATCAAGGGCTAAGGGTACAAATAGATAGTGAAATTAAAGATAGAATTGTCTCTAGAAATTGTACAATGATTTTAGTCCCGATTAGCTATCGGTAAATTAGTTAATTTTTGACTAAAATCGAGAATAGTAAAAAATATAATTGAAACACAAGAATAAAAGGGAATAACACTACTAGTAAGGAAACAAGGCTATCTAAATCATTAGTGTACAAATAAAGAGAAATAAAAAGAAAAAAAGATTAATGGCATATGAATTATAATTGCCAAGGTTAAGGGTAAAGAAGAAAGAAAAAGCTTAGTCAAATGGTCTTGATTTGATCAAGTTGAAAAATTGACCAAAAGGAAAGTTTACAAGAGAAACTTGATCAATATAATATCCTCCTTTTGGAATGCCCAAAACGTCCAAGACTAGAAGGAGAGAGAGAATTCAAATTGAAACCATCTTATATTCATGTAACAAGTCAAAAAGGAAGAAGGAAAAGTCAACAATTGCAACTTAGAAAAGTTTGACTCCAAAAAGCAAGATACAAGGGAATATTATAACATCTTAATCTCCATCTCTTTTCCTCATATTTCGGTCAAGATAAGAAAAAGGCAAGGAAAGAGAAAATGTGACCAATAACTAACCACCTTAGGTTAATTAACCCTTCAACTTTTCAAGACTCCACAAGAAGAGGACACATGGCCTTTTTCACCTTTTCCTTGGTGAAGTTTCGGCCAAGTGATGGGAGCTGAAACCAAATGAATTAAAAGACATTAAACACTCTCTCTCCAAGCTCTCCAAGTCGTCCAAGCTCAAGAAGAAAGAGAAAAGGAAGAATCAAGTTGAGTTAAGATCTTCCTCCTTGATTTTAACCTAGTAGATTACTTCTATGACTCAAACACTCTTCTTAAACATTCTTCCTCTTGATGAGAGCTTCAATTATATGGTTTTAGAATTTCAAGAGGATGTTCTTTGAGCAACCTTGCAAAAGCACAAGTTGAAGAACCAATGAAAGAACCTAAGAAGGAGTAAGAGGTGAGTTTTAGCTTCATTTTGAGCTATGGGTTGTCTTGGTTGGTTGAAAATTTTGGCATGTGAAAATTTTCCCTAATTTCACCCAAGCTAGGTTTTTGAAGATTCATGGTGTTTTGATTACATTCATGGTATTTTATGATGTTTAGAAGGCATATGAAACTAGCTTGAGGATTAAATTGGAAGTTTGGTAATTGTTGGATTATATGTCAAATTTCTGCCCTGTGCATGATGTGGTGAAGGAATTAGAATTTGGTAATTTTGATGTTTCCATTAGTCTTAGAAGGCAAAATTGTATAGGTATGCAAGTGTTCATGATTTTTGGATACTTGCATATAAATTGGGGATTTTTGAAAGTAAAGAATAAATGTTGTGTAATCTGCCTTCTGTAAACAATTTTGTTGCAATGAGTAGACCTGTCATGCTTTAATTTGATAGGTCATAATCATCAACTGGATTTGTATGCTAAGATTTCTACATTTTTAAAGTTGGGTCATGTAAAACTGGAACTTTCTGGTATAGTGAGTAGAAAGGGGGAATTATGTATTAATTAGTGCACATATAGCTAATAAATATATTTTCCCTTGAAAGTATACTTAATCACGGTTATGTAAAACTTAGAAACACCTCATTTGGATTTTTATAGAATTAGTTATGATATTTGGAATTTTGGTTAAGGATCAGGAGATTGTTGGCCGCGGCTAGAGGATTTCTTGGCCGTGGTCAAAAAGTTTCTGACCTATTTTTTGCCATGGGCTGGTACTTTTGGCCGTGGCCAAGACCCAATTTTTCCCAAATTTCATATTTTTCAAGAGGTGATGATTAATATGGCCTTTCCCAACCTTATAGGCCTTGGTTTGAGCTTCCAAGGGCTACCTATATGACTCAAACGATAGCCAACAAGTTAAAACCAAGGATAAACATTGAAATTAGTCAAGAATAGTTTAGTTTACCTTATGCAAAGTTATTGGAATAAGTAATAACCCGTCCAATTCATGAATTCCCACATATAGGGTTTGATATCTGCCCAAAACAACCAAGGAACTGGTTTACACATCTTGGAACACTGGAAAGGCTAAGGTAGTAACTTCTCCCTCATATTCTATGTATCCTGCTTCATGCATATTATTGCCATTTATACATGAACTGTGAATATGAATCAGGCAGAATTACCCATTAAGCATTCATATAAGAAGGGCTTTGGCCCAATAGAATACTCAGTGCTGTAGAAAGGGACAATAAGTCCTTGAATAGAATTGGTTGTTGCATAAAAATATCTTTAAATGTTGAATGAATATTGAATTATTTGGTATGTGGTGACATGTTTCTTTGTATGCATTTTATATGAGTGTTATTTGTTACTACTAGGATTCTTTTGAATCTCACCCATCTTCCAATAACTAACCTGCAGCACGGGCAAGTAGTTCTTACTACCTGCTAGAGAGACACTGCAGTACTGGATTACTGAACTCCACAAACATCAGTTTATAGTATTTGAGGGAAGGTTTAACCCAGAAGATGCTGAGAATTGGATGCTGAGGTTGGAAAAGATCTTCCAAGTACTGGAGTGCCCTACTGAGAAAAAGGCGCCAATGGCAATATACATGTTGCAGGGGGATGCAGATAGATGGTGGAAGAACACATAAATGATTTTACGGGCTCGGAACATTTCTGTCTCATGGGAAGTATTCCAAGAAAAGTTTAATGAGAAGTATTTCCCTAGGTCGGTCATGATTGCTAAGGAATTAGAGTTCTTGGCAATTCAACATGGCAGTGATGAGACCTTTGATGACTACTTTTCTTGATTCATTCATCTATCTCAATATTCTTCCTATGCGAGAAACCAAAATTATGAGCGATGGAGTTTTGATATGCTGATAATGGGATTAAAGTATGAGATCAAGGATAAGTTGGTCTCACAACAGTTCAATAAATTCAATCAAGTGGTGGAGGAATGTTGGATTACTGAGAATAATTTGAAAGACTTGCATTCGACTAAGAATGCCAATAGCCATGTAAATCTAGTCAAGGGAACTCCTCTTAGAAGAGGAAATGGCAAGGGTTCAAGCCCCGAGAAGATAATAAGAAATCCTCCAAATCAGAGAAGAAAGGATATCAAGGCCCCTAAACACCGCGACCCTGTTCTTAATGCGGTAAGACACACCCTGGTAGGTCTTGTGATGAGCAAATGATTTGTCATGCTTGTAAGAAGCCTGGACACTTTATCAAAGATTGTCCACAATGAGCAGCCGAGCCTAGACCCCAAAATCAAGGGAGAATTTTTGCTATGACCCATGAGGAAGCTCGAAAGTCCTCATAAATAATCCAAGGTACTATCCTCCTCTATGGTAATACTTTGCAAGCATTGTTTGACTAAGGTGTTAGTCATTCTTTTATTGCATGTGATTGTGCTAGAAGCTTAAGACTGAGTACCCATAAACTTCCGTATGATTTGATTGTCTCAACACCTGTCGGTGGCAAGACAGTTACTACTGACGCATGTTTGAATTGTATTGTAAATGTTATGGGACATGAGTCTACAGTAGATTTGATTTTCTTGCCACTTCATAATCTCAAAGTCATATTGGGTTTGAATTGGCTGACGGAAAATAATGTGTTGTTAGACTACGGTAATAGGAGGCTTGTATATCCTGATCCGTGAAGAACTAAAATGCAATTGTGAACTTGAATTTCCTCTCAGCAGCTAAAGCTGAGAAATGTCTGGAAAAGGGATGCCAAGGATATATGGTATTTTTCTTCGCACAGACAGAAGTGAAAACAACACTTGAGAACATACCAGTAGTAAATGAATTTCCTGAGGTATTTTCAAAAGACATTAGTTTATTATCGAATGGCACCAAACGAAATGGAAAAATTAAAGAAGCAAATAGAAGAACTACTGGAGAAAGGGGTTATACGACCCAGTGTTTCACCATGGGGAGCTCCAGTATTATTTGTTAAGAAGAAGGATGGAAGCCTACGGTTATGCGTCGATTATCGAGAGCTGAATAAGGTGACCGTCAAGAATAAATATCTACTCCCCAGGATTGATGATATACTTGATCAGTTGTCTGGTTCTAGTATATTCTCCAAAATTGATATGAGATCAGGCTATCATCAGCTACGAGTCAAAGCAAAGGATGTTTCAAAAACAGCCTTTAGAACCAGATATGGGCACTATGAATTCTTGGTGATTCCATTTGGTTTAACCAACGCACCTACCATGTTTATGGACTACATGAATCAGATTTTTCATCAATATCTAGATTAGTTCGTAGTAGTCTTCATCGATGACATCCTGATATATTCGAAGAGCATGAACATCATCTGAGAATAGTACTGAATATTCTGAGAGAAAAGTAACTCTACGCCAAATTGAGTAAATGTGAGTTTTGGCTTACAGAGGTCAAATTTTTGGGCCATGTTATCTTACAAGAAGGGGTTTCGATAGATCCCAGTAAAGTGAAAGCAGTATGAACTGGAAGAGGCCAGCAACTGTAGTAGAAATACACAGTTTTCTGGGTCTTGCTGGTTACTACAGCAGGTTCATACCGAATTTTTCCCGAATTGCCTTACCATTGACAAAGCTCACGAGAAAGAACCAATTATTTGTGTGGGATGAGAAATGTGAGAAGGGCTTCATGCAGCTGAGGGAGAGGTTAACATCCACATCGGTATTGATTATCCCAGATCCCAATGAAACCTATGTGGTGTATAGCGATGCTAGTAAACAAGGATTGAGATGTGTCATGATGCAACAGGGCAGAGTAGTAGCGTACACCTCTCGACAGCTGAAGCCTCATGAATTGAATTACCCTACTCATGATCTAGAACTGGCAGCAATCATGTTTGCTTTGAAAATATGGCGGCATTACCTGTATGGTACCACTGTAGAATTGTACTATGACCACAAGAGTCTCAAGTATCTTCATGAACATCAAGAATTGAATATGAGATATCGTAAATGGATGGAGTTACTGAAAGATTACAACCTGGAGATTAAATATCATCCAGGGAAAGAAAATGTTGTCACAGACGCTTTGAGTAGAAAAGCAGTGCAGGTGGTATGTATGATGATACAAGAACAGAAATTACTAGAAGAATTTCGAGATCTGAACTTGTCTAACCAAGTATTCATGATTATGAATGTGTCCAATGAAGTCTTCATTGCTATCTTTAGTGTTAGCTAGGAGGAAAAAAATCTGAGAACATAAATTGAAGAAGCTCAGATGAAAGATGAATAGGCCACATCTATTCGAGATCTGATCACCCTGGGTAAAACTCATGATCATGATCTTTCTCTTAGCGGATTGGTCTGGTATAAGAAGCAAATATATATACCCCCACAGGCTGATCTGAGGTGGAAAATTCTGGATGAGGCACATAAGAGCATATATACACTTCATCCAGGAGTGGTCAAAAGGTATCAAAATTTAAAGTCTGAATATTGGTGGCCAGGACTAAAGAGTGACGTAACCAAATACGTTGCTCGATGTCTTACCTGTCAGAAAGTAAAGATTGAACATCAATGACCACCAAGACTTCTTTAAAGCCCAAAAATTCCTGAATGGAAGTGGGAGAGCGTTACCATGGATTTGGTAGTGGGGTTACCAAAAATCCAAAACCATGATGCGATTTGGGTAATTTCCGACCTTTTTACCAAGTCTGCACATTTTCTCCCCATCAACGCTAGTTATCTCTTGAGAAGCTGGCAGAAATCTACATAAGGGAGATAATTAGACTCCATGGTACGCCGAAGAGCATTATTTCTGATAGAGATCCTCAATTTACATATAGGTTCTTGACAGCTCTACATAAAGCTCTGAGCACGAAGTTAAGATTCAGTACAGCTTATCATCCCCAAACAGATGGACAGTCAGAAAGAACCATACAAATGCTGTAAGATATGTTACGGGTATGTGTATTGGACTTTAAGGGGAATTGGGATCATTTCCTTCCACTCACAGAATTTGCTTACAACAACACCTATCATACGAGCATCCAGATGGCACCGTATGAAGCATTGTATGGGAGGAAGTGCCAATCACCCCTTTCCTGGATAGAATTGTCTGAGAGAAGGTTGTATGGGCCAGATCTAGTTGATCAGACCACAAAACAAGTCAAGATTTAAGAAAACAGCTCTTAGAAGCACAAAGTAGACATAAAAGCTATGCTGATAAAAGGAGAAGACCTTCATAATTTGAAGTTGGTGATCATATATTTCTAAAAGTATCTCCAGTAACTGGAATCAATAGAGCAATCAAAAGAAGGAAGCTTAGCCCACACTACATCGGTCTATTTGAAATTCTTGCAAGAATTGGACCAGTGGCATATATAATAGCCCTACCCTCAAATTTGAATAGACTCCATGACATATTTCATGTCACATAATTGAAGAAGTACCAACCAGACCCCGAGCATATTGTCGAGTACGAAGATATCGATGTGCAAGAAAATTCCACTTATGTGGTAGAGCCGAAACAAATCATTAATCGACAAGAAAGATGGTTCAGACATCAAAGTATCCTATTTGTGAAAGTGGTTTGGAAGGGACTCTCCCCAAGGGAAGAAACCTGGGAAGCTGAAGAAGACATGAAGAGGCGTTATCCAGAGTTTATGCCTCAGGATGTGTAACTAATTTTGAGGACAAAATTTATTGAACGGGGGGAGAATTGTATTTTCCCGAAATGTACTCAAGGGCTAAGTGTACAAATAGACAATGAAATTAATGATAGAATTATCCCTAGAAATTGTACAATGATTTTAGTCCCGATTAGCTATCGGTAAATTACTTAATTTTCGACTAAAATCGGGAATAGTCAAAAATATAATTGAAACACAAGAATAAAAGGGAATGACACTACTAGTAAGGAAACAAGGCTATCTAAATCATTAGTGTACAAACAAAGAGAAATAAAAAAGAAAAAAGATTAATGGCATATGAATTATAATTGCCAAGGTTAAGGGTAAAGAAGAAAGAAAAAGCTTAGTCAAATGGTCTTGATTTGATCAAGTTGAAAAATTGACCAAAATGCAAGTTTACAAGAGAAACTTGATCAATATAATATCCTCCTTTTGGAATGCCCAAAACGTCCAAGACTAGAAGGAGAGAGAGAATTCAAATTGAAACCATCTTATATTCATGTAACAAGTCAAAAAGGAAGAAGGAAAAGTCAACAATTGCAACTTAGAAAAGTTTGACTCCAAAAAGCAAGATACAAGGGAATATTATAACATCTTAATCTCCCTTTCTTTTCCTCATATTTCGGTCAAGATAAGAAAAGGCAAGGAAAGAGAAAATGTGACCAATAACTAACCACCTTAGGTTAATTAACCCTTCAACTTTTCAAGACTCCACAAGAAGAGGACACATGGCCTTTTTCACCTTTTCCTTGGTGAAGTTTCATGCCAAGTGATGGGAGCTGAAACCAAATGAATAAAAAGACATTAAACACTCTCTATCCAAGCTCTCCAAGTCGTCCAACTCAAGAAGAAAGAGAAAAGATAGAATCAAGTTGAGGTAAGATCTTCCTCCTTGATTTTGACTTAGTAGATCACTTCTATGGCTCAAACACTCTTCTTAAACATTGTTCCTCTTGGTGAGAGCTTCAATTATATGGTTTTAGAATTTCAAGAGGAGGTGCTTTGAGAAACCTTGCAAAAGCACAAGTGGAAGAACCAATGAAAGAATCTAAGAAGGATTAAGAGGTGAGTTTTAGCTTCATTTTGAGCTATGGGTTGTCTTGGTTGGTTGAAAATTTTGGCATGTGAAATTTTGCCCTAATTTCACCTAAGCTAGGGTTTTGAAGATTCATGGTGTTTTGATTGCATTCATGGTAGAACTTTTCCAAGAATGAGCTAATACTTCTCCAAACAATTGACGCATCCCTCTTCCTACATACCATGGGATATATACTATCTCTACATCCATACTTCCCCCTTAGAAACTGTTACGAGTGTAGGATGGTGTATTTAGAAAGTGCAAGTATACACTGTCGTAAACAAGTAATATAAAAGTAAGTAGAGTATCGTTCCCACGAGGATTGATCACTAAGTACCAAAATTGGTAATCTTCATACTATTTAGTCGGTTGATTAGTTGTTATTGAGATTGCAAAATAAAAATGATGAAATATGAATACAAGTGATATGAAGACAAATATGAGAAAAGCCCTAAGGATTATATTTCACTTAACAAATTCCGGATTGAATCACTTATTTATTCTAGTCCAATTTATTCCACATGATTGATAGTCGAGTTTTCCTAATTTAATTACTAGCCTCCTCCAAGGTCAAGTAATTCTATAATTAATTGCTAACCCAATATATTCCTATACGAATTTAAGAAATTATTCATGCATTAAGATTTATGGAACTCATTAAGACTATACAACCCATATGAATATATTCCTATTTCATATGCAAATTATGGTTTTAATTATAGGATCCACACACATGCATCTCCTTCCGGTCTCAACATGCATATTAAAATCATCCAAAAGGTGTCCAATCAATTGAAAGCAGTAAGAATAATAATTAAAACTCAATCATAAAGGAAAAAAATTAAAACTAGATTTAATAAGTTAAGATTCAATCTATCATTAGTAAGCTACGTCATCACCTTAGGAAAAGGAAAATTTAGCTCATGATAAAATTAAAAAAAAACAAAATAAATTACAAACATAATAAATATTGCATAAAAAATAATTACAAAAACATAAAAATACAACTACAAGATGCATGAAAATGGAAAATCTAGCCTACCATATAGGAGGTAAAACCTTCCATGTAGGTGGCAACCTATACCATACATAAAGGAGGATTACCTAGGCTTTCCATATATGAGGTAAAACCATCCATGTTGGAAGCATGCAAGAAGTAAAAGAAATGCAAGAAATAAATTCTAAAAATAACAACTATCTCTCTAAAACAGAAGCTCTCTCTCTCTCTTCCTTCCTCCTCATTTTAGGATGCCAAGAATCTCTATTTATAGGCGTTCAATTTTTAGGTGAACAGTAACTTTGCTACAGGAATCCAAACTGCACCGACGCACTTCTACACCGACGCTACAGGAATCCAAATAGTACCGCTACAGTGAATCCAAACAGTACCGAGCGTGAATAGTATCATATGAATAGTAACTTCCCCCTTAAATGCCTTCTTTAATTCTTCTTAATATGGTACTGTCCATAGCTGCAAGAAAATCATTATTTATTTATTTATTAATTACACCCAAATTGATTACATTAAGCTCAAATATAGTCCACAAAATCATCATATAAGGGAAAATAAATATGCAAATATTTTACTTATCAGACACTGAAGCCATAAGGCATTCATAGATGACAATAGGCCCTAGCACAATTTCATAATAAAAGCCATGTTCTGACTCCAAATATCCTTTATGCCGAGCCCACCTTTCTTCTTCTCTTTCTTTACTTAATGCCACCCAATTAGGTGTGAATTTTTCCTTTCTTGAGTCTGGTTCCATAGGAATTATCTACTATGTCGCTCGATATCTCTTAGCACTCCTTTGGGTAATATCATAGTTTACATCATATAGTTGAGAAAGCACAGACTTAATAAGAATAGTTATCCCTGCCATAGTTAGAAATCTCCCCTTCCATAAAGTTGTTTTACTTCTTACTTTCTGTAATAGAGCTAATTAAGTCATATTGGTTACTCGTTTGTGTATTAGGGGCACTCCCAGGTACTTCCCCAAGTTTGCCGTAAGGCTAATTCCCATCAACTGACTAAGTTCAGTTGCCTTATTAAAGTGGATATCTTTTAAGAATAATGCTTTAGATTTAGCAAGGCTAATCTTGTGTCCTTTGATATCACAAAATGTTTGCATCACTCTTTACATAACATTAATTTGCTTAATAAATGCTTCTCCAAATAATAGTAAATCATTAGTAAAAAATAGATGTGTTAGAACAGGCTACAAGTACTCAACCTCAAACCCTTCTACGTTCGCTTCCTAACCTTTATTGTGATCATATGCCCCTGTCGTTCCATACCCAGAATGAAAAGATAGGGACTAAGAGGGCCCCCTGATGAACCTTTCAAGTCGGGCTAAAAGTGTGAGATTCCTTCTCATTCCAAAGCACTTGGTCTAGACAGTTGAAGTACAAGCTATAATGAGCTTAATCAATTCCTCCTATAAGCCAATACCTCTTATAGTGTGTTTGGATGTTAAACCCAAACCATGGTTTCAACTTCAAACCATGGTTTGGGTAAAAAACATCCAAACACCCAAAAAAAGGTAAAAAGCACTTTTTTGTCTAAACCATGGTTTTGGGTTCCAAAACCATGGTTTTGGAGAAGCCAATACTTTCTACTTTTTTGTATGTGGGTCCCACTTTATTTTCTCTCTCTTCATCTTCCCTCTTTCATTTTTTCTATTTTCATCCCCATGTTCCCATTTTTTTTCTAAATACCTATTACAAAGTGTGGTTTTTTTAAAGAATCATTATTTATGTCAAAATTTATTATTCTCTTTAGTCTTAAATATAAGATAAATTTAAATTTCTTCAAGAGATTAAAAAACTAATTAAATTATTTTAGAGTATTTATATTTTAATTTTCCCCCCAAACTAATTAATTTGAATAATAAACTTATATGTAATTTAAGGACACAAAATATATGATACGATTAAGTAATTTATTTAGCTTCCTTAATATTTAAAAAAATCAATTATATATTATATTTAAGACCGGAGGGATCATTTATTTCAATCTAAAATATAGTATTATTTTGAATAATTACTATATATAAATTTTTTATATAATTTATTAATACATATATGTTTGAGCTATTTTTTATGATGTTATATAATTGCCCAATGTTATAATTTTAATTTTTTCGACAAATTTATTTAATTTTAGATATTATTATGAAATTTAATGTTGAAAATATTTAAAATAAAATCTTATCTTTTTATATGTAACTATCACAAAAGCTAATGTTCTTTTTTGGTAATTTGACCATTAAAAAAGTGATTCTACCCAAACAATCTCATTTTATCAAAATCATTTTTTCCCTAATATATATATATATATATATATATATATGTTTTATTTTTTTATGTTAGATAATTGATTAATGTTATAATTTTTAATTTTTCAGATAAATTTATGTCATTTTTTGTATTTATTATGAATTTTTCTATTAAATAATACATAAAATATAATCTTATCATTTATATGTAATTATCACAAAAGCTAATGTCCTTTTCAGTAATTTGACCATGAAAAAAACTATTCTGATCAAAATATCCAAACACTCTCATTTATCAAAATCACTTTTTTCACATAATCTATTCTGCCAGAATCTATTATCAAAAATCACTTTTTTTCACTTTTTTTCTATAAGCTATTCTCAAAAGCTGATTCCAAACATACCCTTAATGTATCATGCAAAAAATCCCAATCTAGTCTATCATAGGCTTTTTTAATATCCACCTTAATAACTATATATCCTTTCTTCTTCCTCCTAGACTTCATAGTATGAATAGATTCTTGTGCAATTATGACATTGTCACTCCCTTTCCTTCTGAAGATGAATCTACATTGCTGTGGTTTTATCAAATATTGCATAGCTCTCCTCAACCTATTAACAATGATCTTTGTGATGATTTTGAAAATCACGTTGCACAATGAAATATGTCGAAAGTCTTTGATAGTCACAAGATGTTCCATTTTGGGAATAAGAGTAATCCTGGTGTGGTAGATCTCCCTAACTTGTTCTGATTCTTTCCAAACATAAAAAACCAACGCACATAACTTAGTGCCAATACAAGCCAATTGGGTTTGAAAGAAGTGTGTTGAAAGTCCATCTAGGCCAGGTGCTTTAAATGCCCCCATTTGGAAGGCTGCATTTTTTTATCTCTATCTTTGTTACCTCTCTATGTATAGTCTTTATATCCACATCTATAAGGCTAGGAAAATTCATGGTATTTTCACTTGGCACTATCACTACACTATCTTTAGTGTATAACTATTGGAAGAATTCCCCATGTAATACCCCACTTTTTCACCAATATTCCTCATATGTATATTTTTGATATTTAGTAGAATAAAATGGTGAATTGCGGTATGCCTAAATTTACAGAAAAATTCCAATCGCCGGTTATACATAATTTGGCCAAGTAAGGACACAAAGAGGCAATTAATGTCCACTTAAAGGCCTAATCTTGTAACTAAAATTTGAGCATAAAATGACACAAATGATGGTTTCATATAAGTTTCAATATTAGGCCAAACCAAAGGAAATGATCAAGAAATGATTTATTTCAATAAATCATAAAACGTAAGGGCAAAGTGGTAATTTTTCCATAAAATAAGAGAATAAATATTTTTCTTCAATATTCCCAATAATGTTAGTTAAATGAGAATTAAAAAGAGGAAATGACCACTTGGTAATTATTAAGTCCATTTTGGAATATTATTACCAAAGGAAAAATCAAAGCTTGAAAGAAAAAAAAAAGAAGTAAAAAAGAAAAGGCATATGACTTTGGTCAACAAATTGTAAGATGACCTATAGGATAATGTAAGATCAATATTTTCTTCCTCAATTCTCATGTAATTTCGGCAGAAAAGAGGAAGAAAGAGGAAAATGAGCTATGGAAATAATTATATAAAAAAAAGACTTGTGTTGGACCAATTAAATGTGTACACATGTAAAGCAAAATGTGACCATGCAATAAGTCTCCATTTCTTCATTCTTTCACCATTCATTCCCGTGCAAGTTGAATCAGAAAAGTGGAAAAGAGAGAGCTGAACGTGAAGGAGCAAGAAGCATACCAAAGCTTAGGGTTCTTCCAAAATTTAAGGTAAGGAGCATGTATACTTGAGGTTTAAGCTTCCAAATCATGTAGGAACCTCTACTAACCTCTTCTTCTCCTTAAAAACCATGATTATCAAGCTAAATTAAAGGTGTAGAGAGAGTGGGCTGAGACATTTTAGAGAGAGAAACAATAAGAATCAAAGGTAAACTTCAAGATCTTGTTTCCTTATACCTTTATTGTTGTTGTTGGCTTGAAATTGATTGTTTTGTGAAGATTGGATGATGAAACCCTAAGGGGTCCTAATGCTCAAATTACTTCTAATCATTTGTAATAAGTATTTAAATAGCTAATCATTTGATTAGGAGTAGCAAGGAAGTGATTAAGCATGAGAAAACGAGAAAACAACAAACTTTTTATGAGAATCTCAATTTTCTGCCTATATTGTGATGTGATGAAGATGAAGGAATTTGGTAATTTTGATAATTCCATTATCTTTATAAGAAAAAATTGTGTAGGTATACAAGTGTTTATAATTTTTGGATGCTTGTATATGGATTTGGGAATTTATGAAGTACGATTGTTCATAGTATTAATCTGCCCTGTCTGAAGCACTGTTATTATGCGTGATAATTCAAGGTATAAACCTTTTCCAAAATTCTGAAACTTTCCAGAATTAAATTAGAGACATATAGCTTTAATTAGATAGGTATTTTGTAATTTTTGGACAAGTACATGGGGAGATATGAATTTTTGAATCAGGCTCTGTTTCTGGAATGTAATCTGGAACAGGTCATGTTTGGCGAAATTCTAGGAATGTTGTGGCTATGATGTTGGGATTGGTAGGCACACAGCGGAAGAATTAAATAAAATTAAAATTGCAAAAGTTTACCAATCCCAATTGCGGATCTATCAACGGCATTTAAATCAAGTTAGAAAGAGTCGTACCTTATTCATGTTTGTTTGAATGCCCACAATCATCAACGTATTGCGAGTTCACAAATCTCCATGTTTGGTTGCTTCTGAAATAATTTCCCCGGCATCTACATGTCCGCTAATTCTTCTTAAAAGAGCGTCAATCTCTATGAGTATGAGATTAACCATCCCCAACATCAACATGTCAACTAGTTCTTCTTGGAGTTTTTTTTTTAAACTTGAGGAGCTAACTACTCATATCAGCTCCCTCTACTGGTATCCACACGAATAAGACCCCAACACCGACAGCGTGCTAGCGCCTCTAATATCCTTCTAGGGTTTTCTTGTGGCTCTCTAGTTTTTCATCATCTGTAGAAAACCCTAGCTCTCATATTTTATAACTAGTAGGGTTATCTATTTTATGATGGATATTGGATTTTTAAAATTAATCTTAATTAATTTAAAAATCCTTATCATATCAATTAACATTTAATTGTTTTAATAAGCTAATTAAATAAACCTGGTTTAATTAAATCTGTCCAACAGTTTTAATTTAACCTATTTATTTAATTAGAATAAAGAGCCAATGGAATTTAATTTATCTTCATAAATTAAATATGAGATATTATCATATAATATCTTTATATATACACAATATAATAATATCATCATATAATATAATATTATCATATATTCAATATATATTATCAAATAATATATATTATATATATATAATATAATATTATCATATGATCATATAATATAATACTATCATATATATATATATAATATATTATCAAATAATATATATTATATATGTATTTATGTATTTCAAAAATACATATGTGTATATAATATTATTAATATTCCTTTCCAAATATAAATATATATATAACACACATATAAATATTTATCAAATAAATATTCACACAACATGTGTATATAATAAATATATATTTAAAATTCATTCACCCTAGATTAAACATTGTATTCATTGAATCTTAGACGCATCTTAGATTCAATGAATCTGGACATTATAGCTCATGTTGGGCTATTCTTGTGTGCGACCCTGTAGGCCCAAACGAAGTTGGCAGTGGGCCAATGACTATACTAACCCACAAGTCGTAAGCGGCCTCTAGCAAGACATTACGACTACCCAATTCATATGAGGATTGACAATACGATATAACCTGTCATATAACCATATCACGTCCCTTTTGTCACACGATATTTCGGTCAAAGATGAGGCATGGAGAATGTCATCCTCCTATTCCTGACCATTACTTTCTCGATCCCTGAGTAGTCTGACTATAGAAATGGAAACTCCTTTCCATCGTAGTATGGCCATACATTTCTCAGACTCACTCATCGAGGGGCCCAGTAATATCTCTCTACTAATGTAAGGGACAAATTCCATCTTGACCATTCACATTCCTCTACATGAAAACCATTAAGCCCGATTGTAGCCTTTATCACCACCCGGTTAAAGGTGACTTTTGACTAAGTCAAAGCTTAGTGACTCCCATGTAGGAATCCATGATGATCTCAGGTCAAAGGGCATTGTGACATGGTTATACATGAGATAAGCTTATGACTTGATCCATGCAGCTTTCTCATAGCGGGTCGGTCCAGCACCTTATACTCCTATAAGTGCCTAAGACTTTGATTAGTATCCCCATACCTTATCAAAGTCATACTGGTCTTATTTCATCTTTGCTCCCACATAGATGACCGACCAGGGACATTTAGGACAATCATTATGATTTATCCAAGGATACAATTATCACAATGAACATGCGAATAATGTGATAACCAAATGGAGAAATTCATTGAATGACAATATTCAAAGTACAATGATTGGCCCCTAGGGCACAATTTCCAACATATGATGGCTAGAATTTAATATTTTTATGTAAAATTATACTGAAATATATTTTTATATAATTTGTAACCACTTAATTTTGAGTTCCCTAGAATTAATGGTGAATTTTTGAATTTATGCTTGATTTCTGGAAAGGAATATGGAACAATGGTTTTTAACAAATTTCTAGGAATTATTTGTCTACATTGGGAACACTTAACTATTTTTCCTCAAATTCACATTGATATAGATTTATTTATGCTTTAGAATCAGTCAAATTAGATTTTGATAGAATTAATCATGAGTTTCCAAATTTGACCGAAAGATCTGTCAGTTTCTGAAAAACAGTAAAATTGCACTGTACAGAATTGTATTATGAAGAAACTGTTATAGCTGCTTTAGATAACCAACATAATTTGATTTAAAGGTAGTAATAGTGAAAGTAATAACTAGTTACTTATAACTCTAATTTTGATAGGAACTAGAACTTGCTCGAGCTGAAAGAAACAATTGGATATTACTCAGAGGAAGCGACCAGGTAGTAACTTGTCTTTCATATATTTATAATATACATTGAGTGTTGTGTGAAATCATCATGAATTGTCTGACACGTTCTGATTATATGGAGTTGTCGCTTAGGGCCTTTCAACGCTGGTGGACACTCAGGCCAATAACGTTCTATAATGCACGAGGGGGTGCCCAGGGCCTATTGCGCAGGTATCCCTCGGGGCCTTTAATATACCTAGCGCTATAGTTGTTTATGAACTGCATGTAATGCACTGAATGTTATTGTGATAATTATGTTGTATGACAATTGTGTAGCATGCTTTGTGATATTATATATAGATGATTGGCACACTGTAACTACTGAGATTCTTTTGAATCTCACTCTTTTTCATAAACCATCTACAGTTTAGGGAGATGGCTCAAGAGTCAAGAATAAGGTAAATGCAGACGGCTAGAGGCTGGAATGCAGAAGATTATAGTTTTTGTTAGTTGTCTGTTTCTTATACTTAGATATTTTGGATCTATATACAGTATAAATAGCTTGTAACTCTAACATGTTATACTAGTGACACTGGTAATGTCGGTAGACTAGGAAAGGAACAATTTAGCTTTATTACACTTCCGATTGCTAACGAATTTTAACTAAGGTATGAAATGTGAAAACTAAGAAGAGAATCACTCGCAAACTCTGATAAAATGAAAAGAAGAACTGGTGAGACTTAGTGAGATAGTGAATGTTTGTGAAATTGTTTGAGAAAGTTTTTATTACTCTCAAAAACTCCTTTCTAGTCCCAGGTTCAAATCCTGAGATATGTTTGGAATGTGTGAACGTTTTCCGATGTTACTTAATCCGGGACTTGATCTTGGTTTCACAAATGATTTTACTACTCTTTTGCACTCATCTGAGGCTATAGGAAATGAGGTATCACACCCTGACCATTCTTCTTAATACAACCTCATATGTAATCTATTAACTCGTATCATCTTGAAGAGCCTCCACTCTCTGCTTACTTCGCCTTATCATGGTGAATGCATGAAAGAACCTAGTATTTTAGCCCCCCAAGCCAACCACTTGCACCTTGAATTTTGGAACCAAATCAAATTTTCTTATGCTTATAACTTATAATATTCATTCCAAAGTTTCTTTTCCAGTTTAAAAAGGCCAGAAGATAATTTATTTCACCAAGCCTGATCAATCCCCTCTAACCTCCTTAGAACTGCTTTCTTCTTTTAAGGAATACTACCCACAAGATCATTGTTCCATTTAGTAACATCCTGTACAAATTTCACATATCCATCAAACCAATCTACTCCATCCCATGCTTTCTGCACCACCTCACTAAATCCCCTTTCAAGGTTCTGTACAGTCTGGTACTTGAAGTCTGGCTTCCCTAAAGATCTAGAACTCAACGAGCCATCCTCCTCCACCATAATAACTCGGTGGTATGCTTTGAATTTCAGCTTATGATAAGTTCTACCATGAGGGTGCTTAAGGGTCTAGTTTATGTTTCTGAAGGCCCAATCTAACCTTTCTTTAACTCCTTGTTTCTCCCAAGTAAATTTTTCACCCACCACATTGATTTCCATGAAATCTGAGTTAGAAATGCAGTCAGCAAAACGTCCCATCGATTAAACCAAAGGAGGTGCTCCCCAAAGCTTATTCGTCAGTTTCATAATTACATTAAAATCCCTAATGGCTAACCACAACCCTTCTATCCTACCTACAATATTCAAAAGAGAACTCTACATAGATTGATGTCTAAAAAACATGGTTCAATATAAATAAAAGTTGTAATATCCCAAATTTTGGGGCCAGAGACTAGAGAAAAATCTTGAATAAATTGGACTACTAAGCCTATTTTAGTAAGAGTCCTAGGAAAGAACAAGAAATAGAATGACTTTTAGAAACCGCATTCAGAATAAAATATGAATTTTGGAGCAAATTGGTCTAAAGAAAATACCTGATTCCTTTAGGATATATCCAAATGACATGAAACCTAAATTGGATCCAAAGGAAAAGGGAAGAAGTGTCTAGAAAGAATTAAGAAAGAGAATTGAAAGAACTAATGGCATAAGAAATTAATATTGTTAGATTTCATGTTTTGATGATAACAAATCATGTTTTGGAAGTCCTTGGATTTTATATCAGCAAAGGAAGTGATAAAAGTGATCTGAGCAAGATCACTCGAGTGATTTGGATAATCACTCGAGTGATAATCAAGATCACTCGAGTGATCTTTAAAATCACTCGAGTGATATGGAAAATAACCAGATCACTCGAGTGATATGTGAAATCACTCGAGTGATGCGCTAGATCACTTCCAGTGATTGAAAAATCACTGCAAGAAAATATCACTGTTCTAGATTTCACTTCCAGTGATCCTGAATCACTCGAGTGATACGTTATCTTTGCCAAATCACTTCCAATGAATCTGAAAACACTAGAAGAAAAATTCACTGTTTTGAAAATCACTTCCAGTGAATACCAGATCAGTCGAGTGATGCTTGAAAATTTCCAAATCACTTTCAGTGGAATAAAAATCACTGCAAGAATATTTTACTGTTTGGCAAATCACTTCCAGTGATCTTGAATCACTCGAGTGATATAGTATTTTTGTTGAATCACTTCTAGTGGATTGAAAATCACTGCAAGAAGAAATGACTATTTACAAAATCACTTCCAGTGATGCCAAATTCACTCGAGTGGCATATGAAATCTCATGTTCACTTCCAGTGAGTCTGTAATCACTCACAAAAGATTTTAATGTTTTCCAAATCACTTCCAGTGACATCATATTCACTCCAATAATGTTTCATGTTGCCAGTAACACTCTCAGACAATTACTGTGATCCACTTGCAACTACTCCCATGGAGATCAACAGATTTTGTTAGTTAAATTTTGATATTAATAATCATTAATAATTACTCCAGATTACTGTCAAAATCTTATGGCATATTGTTTCTATACTCAGTTGCTGAAATCCATCTCTAGTGAAAGCAAGATCACTCCCGAAGGTTTCCTTGATTTTCAGAAAACACTTCCAGTGAATCATATTACTATGATGATATTCAAATATTTTCTAACGGTAATATTCTCAAGTGTATTACAGCTATACTCCACCATCACGCACATGACAAGTAACTGAACTCTCCATTCAAATGACAACTATTCATGGGCGGCAGCAAAATTCATAAGTAACGGAAGACAAATACTGTTGCATTTGTCAGAAGCATCTTTGAGCAATGGACAAATTTACAACGGTCTTCAAAGCCTCTAATATATATGTCCAGCCATTCAAAAAATAAAAGTACGATGAGAAACGGTTGAATACACAGCAAACAATACTTTTACAAGTGCTTCAAATCTTCATCTGTATTTCAGTTTTTATATATATACTCTGTGAGAGAGTTTTGTCAGTCATACGTATTTATTTCCAATAGTGATAACTTAAGGTTGAGGAACCTTAAGTTGGGATTTAAGATTACCTTGTGTAAGGGGGAGCGAGTGTCTAGAGGAACTTGCTGATTGTACTGTGGTGCCAAGAACCCACTGAATCTTGGAAGATATAGTGAAAGGCTTAAAAGGATTTCTGAGGACTGGATGTAGGTTAAGAGGTTGAGACCGAACCAGCATAAACCCCTGAGTGAACTTTGATGATATATCTTCCTTTTTATTACTGTGCCTTAAAATTTTTATAAATTTTATTTAAATATCTGATTATTTTGTAATCACCCAATTCACCCCCCTCTTGGGTGAAAAGCTTTCTCTAACATTTGGTATCAGAGCATAGATCTTCTTGTTCAGGTTTAACAACCTTAGAATGATCCAATGGCAAGCATGGGTGAAGGAATTCTTCCTGACGGAGCCTCTATCACTAGACCACCAGGTTTCAGTGGTGAGCATTTTTCCTTCTAGAAAGCTAAGTTCCGTGTATTCGTAATGGCTACAGAATACGGGCTATGGGATGTGATTGAAACTGGAAACTATGTGCCTATAAAGATTGAAGAATCTCGCAAAGTTCCCAAATCACTAGCAGAATTTGATGACAATGACAAAAGGCTTGTGACTCTCAACAGTAAAGCAATTCTGATAATTCAGAGTGCACTGAGTCAAAAAGAATACTTCAAAATCTGTACTCTTCAGACTGCTAAAGAGATGTGGCAAGCTTTGGAGGTAGCTCATGAAGGAACATCAGGAATAAAAGAAAATCGAGTCAATACTCTAACTATAGAGTTTGATCTACTTCGTATGAAGGAAGGTGAGTCAATAGCTGTATTTGAACATAGATATACTCATCTTGTTAATCAACTTGCAGCACTTGGAAAAATCTATGATCAGAATGTCCAAGTACGAAAAATACTAAACATACTTTCCAAAGAATGGGAGGCCAAAGTCACAGCAATAGAGGAGGCCAAAGGAGAATCAATGCAATATGTAGCTTCTTTGTTTGGAAGTCTTTCTGAATATGAAAGCAAACTAAAATTCAAACGAGAGCTAGAAGAAGTTGGTGACAGGAGAAAGAAAAGTCTTGCACTAAGTGTGACAAGAAAGTACAAAATGAGAAAGGTATGTTGATTGCAGGTATCCGAATAGATCATGGTGGAGAATTTGACAATCAAGCATTTACAGAATATTGTGATACAAATGGCATCGATCACAATTTTTCAGCACCAAGAACTCCACAACAGAATGGAGTCGTGGAAAGAAAGAATAGAGTTCTACAGAAATGGCTAGAGCAATGCTCAACGAAAAGAATGTGTCTCAAGTCTTCTGGGAAGACGCTATGAGCACTGCATGCTACATCTCAAATAGAGCGTATGTCAGAACCACACTTGGAAAGACACCATACGAACTCTACAAGGGACGAAAACCAAACCTCGCTCATCTACACATATTTGGTTGTATGTGTTTTATTCATAACAACGGTAAAGATAATTTTGGAAAGTTTGATTCTAAGGCTGATGAGGGACTTTTCCTAGGCTATTCAAATCAAAGTAAAGCATATAGAATTTTTAATAAACGAACATGTGTTGTAGAAGAATTAATTCATGTTGTATTCGATGAACATGTGTCCTCTAGTAAAAACTTTGATGATGAAATAATTAGTAACCAATCTTCTGTTAACTCTCCCAATCTTGAGGTTGATAATATTGAAAAAGAAGTTGAACTAAGTCAACCAGATCAACCTCGAGCCTGGAAATACATCAAGAGTCATCCTCTAGATCAAGTGATAGGTGAAGTTAATGAAGGAGTTAAAACTAGAAACAAAGTTTTAAACGAAGTTAGCTTTTCTGCATTCATTTCTCAATTGGAACCTTCTAACATTGATGAAGCCTTATCAGATAATGATTGGGTGTTAGCAATGCAAGAAGAATTAAATTAATTTGACAGAAATCAAGTTTTGGATTTGGTACCCCGGCCTAAAGACCACTCGGTCATTGGCACTAAATGGGTATTCAAGAACAAACTTGATGAATCCGCAGCTATTATAAAAAATAAGGCAAGATTGGTCGCCAAGGGCTATAATCAGGAAGAAGGTATTGATTATGAGGAAACATATGCTCCAGTAGCAAGATTGGAAGCTATACGAGTACTCTTAGCCTTTGCGTGCATCAAAGGATTCAAATTATATCAAATGGATGTGAAAAGTGCTTTCTTAAATGGGTACATCAAGGAGAAAGTTTATGTAGAACAACCTCCAGGTTTTGAAGACGTATTCAAACCAAATCATGTTTTCAAACTAAAAAAGGCTTTATATGGTTTGAAGCAAGCTCCTAGAGCCTGGAATGAAAGGTTGAGCAAAGTTCTCATCGAATTTGATTTTACTCGAGGAAAAGTCGATACAACTTTATTTATAAAACGAAAACTAAATGATATTTTGGTAGTCTAAATTTATGTTGATGATATTATATTCGGTGCTACTAATGATTTTCTGTGTAAAGAATTCTCTGAGATAATGCAGGGAGAATTTGAAATGTCTTTAATGGGAGAACTGACATTCTTTCTGGGTTTACAAATTAAACAAAGAAAGAATGGAATATTCATATCACAGACTAAATACCTAAAAGAATTGCTCAAGAAGTTTGGATTGGATGAAGCTAATAGTGCAGATACACCTATGAGTTCAACGGTACTTATGAATGCTGATGAAAAAGGAGTTGATTTCAATATAACTCAATATCGAGGAATGATTGGATCATTACTCTACCTCACAGCCAGCAGACTTGATATTCAGTTCAGTGTTGGTTTATGTGCAAGATTTCAGTCATGCCCCAAAGTATCACACTCTGAATTAGTGAAAAGAATTTTCAAATATCTGGCAGACACAAAAGAATTGGGTATATGGTATCCTAAAAAAGGTAACGTATATCTAATTGCCTATTCTGATTCTGATCATGGTGGTTATAAAACAGATAGGAAGAGTACAAGTGGACATGTCAATTCCTTAGAGGTGCAGTTGTTTCTTGGTTCAGTAAGAAACAAACTACAGTATCATTATCTTCAACGGAAGCAGAATATATAGCAGCCTCAAGCTGTTGTGCAGAAGTACTATGGCTAAAACATCAACTTTAGGATCTTGGCATATATCTTAAAGAAATTCCTATCTATTATGACAACACCAGTACAATAAGTTTGGCGAAAAATCCTGTACAACATTCAAGGACCAAGCATATTGATGTGAGACATCATTTCATTAGAGATCATATTCAGAAAAAGGATGTCAAGGTGTTATTCATACCTACATATTTGCAATTAGCTGATATTTTCACCAAACCTCTTGCCCGAGAACAATTCATGTATATAGAAGGGAATTGGGAATGGTAAATCCCAATGAACTGTAAGTTGTTTAGCCTTTATAAATGTTGATTTCATAATGTTTTGATGATCCCATAACTAACTTAAGTATCAGAGTATCTATAAAGTTGTTTTACAGGATCCTATGTAATATCTTCAAATAACAGAGACAAACAGAGAGGAAAACACTCTGGTGATGATAAAAACCAACTCGAGTGAGTGAACAGTGAGATACTGCAACCATAGGTAAATCAAGTAATTAAACTGATAATATTATCACAGGTAAGTCACATGAGTGTTTTTAATTAATAGTCGTGCAATTACAGTGTGATTTTAGCTTATGTGAAGTAATTTTGGACTTCACTCGAGTGATTTTTATACTTCACTCGAGTGAAAACTAAAATCACTCGAGTGAATGTTAAAAAACTGGTTATATCAGCTTTTTCCCTCCCGCTACTGTTCATTTCACTCTTCCGTTCACTTTCACTCGCACAAACACTCTCAAACTCTCTGAAATCTCTTAAACCCATAAACCCAAATCTTCAAAGCTCAATCTTTACTCTCTGCTTCACAATCCCATCTCGCAAGATTCCCGACAGATTCTTCCCAGTCGCTCTCATTCCTCTCAATTCCCGATAGAACCCTAACACTCATTTCTCTCGTAAGATTCCTTTCTCGTTCAAACAATGGCGACAACCAAAAGACTCGGTCAATCTCCTCTATCCTCTCCATCGTCTAAGAAGCCGAAAGCATCATCTGCACAAGAACCCAATCCGACCATTCACAAACCCAAAGGAATTCGCATCGAAGAACCAACTGGGATGACTACACGATCACATACAAGCTTGAAAGGAAAAGGGAAAGAGAAACAACGAGAAGCAGACATTCAAGAATCTACATTGTAGACAAAGATTACATGTGCTGTCAATATTTTAGCTGCTTCAATTCCCCAGAAGTCACGGTATGCATCTCAAGCTTCTGGTAGTTGGTATCATTTTGAGTCCTTAGTTGAAGAAACCCCTGAAATCCTTGATCCTCCTCCTGGGTTTAACACGGGTAACCTCAGAATTTTAAATTCCATTGTGTTTGCTTCCCATTTTGCCAAGAGAGATTTCTGTCCTGTAGTCTGGGTAGATGTGGATGAGCTGAAAAAGAAATTTCATATTGACTTGACTCCTTATCTGAAGCAATATGAACCATGGTTGAAACTGAGAATGTCTTACAATCCCTTGGTTGTTAAGTATTTTTATTGTAACATGAAGATTGCTGATGTGAAAGATAGCCATGGGAACATTATTGTTGAAAGGATTGAAACAAGTGTGAGAGATCAAAAAGTCCTTATATATGAAGATCTTATAAACACTTACCTAGGCATAGAGGATATACCTATGAAGTCTCCCCAAGTCTTCAATATTCATGAGCTGGTTGACATTTTTAGACCAGGACAGCCTGGTGTGTCTCTACCCACTTCCCCAGTAGCTCTAACCAATGACCAGAGAGCCTTGTTCTATATTTATTCTCGTAGCATGGTTAACAAGGCAAAGAACTTCACTCATATCACGGGGAAGGATCTTCAAATGATGGCATCTCTTATTGTTAGATTCCATGTTTTGATGATAACAAATCATGTTTTGGAAGCTCATGGAATAATTAGCAGCAAAGCAATCCATTCTGGTGATCTGTGAAAGATCACTCGAGTGATTTATTTAATCACTCGAGTGATTGTGTATCACTCGAGTGATTTTGTTAATCACTCGAGTGATATTCAAGATCACTCGAGTGATCGCTGAAATCACTCGAGTGATTGCGGAAAATTACAGATCACTCGAGTGATATGGGAAATCACTCGAGTGATCCGCAATTTCACTTCCAGTGATCGCGAAATCACTGCAGGAAAAATTCACTGTTTTGAAAATCACTTCCAGTGATTCTGAATCACTCGAGTGATCTGCCAAATCACTTCCAGTGATTGTGAATCACTCGAGTGATCAGACTAACACTTCCAGTGATTTTGTTTTCACTTCCAGAAATTCTCACGGTTTTGCTATTCACTTCCAGTAATTCTCATTCACTCGAGTGATGCGCCAAATCACTTCCAGTGATTGTGAATCACTCGAGTGATGAAGCAAATTACTTCCAGTGATTAGGATTTCACTTCAAGAAAAATCTACTGTTTTACAAATCACTTCCAGTGAAGCTGAGATCACTCGAGTGATCAGCCAAAATTCTCAAATCACTTCCAGTGATCCTCAATCACTCGAGTGATGTTGGATTTTCGCTGAATCACTTCCAGTGAATTGGAAATCACTGCAAGAAGATTTCACTGTTCACCAAATCACTTCCAGTGATCATAAATCACTCGAGTGATATTTGCAAAGTTCCAATATCACTTCCAGTGAACCAGCAATCACTGTCAGAAATATTCAAAGGTTTCAAAATCATTTCCAAACACATTATATTCACTACCAATGATATTGCATCTTCTCATATGAGGATTTATTGATCAAGCATACATCTTTCTACATTGACCTTGATCCAATTGCTTTTAACTTCATCAACTGACAAATGATTTTGCTAGTGAAATTTTATTATTACTGTAGCTTTCAAAATCATGATATAATACTCAGTTGCGAAAATAGGATCACTCTCTATGGTTTCACTGTCTCTTTTATAAAACACCTCCAGTGATCCATATTAATCTGTTGAAGATACAAATATTGCTTAACGGTCATATTCATGAGTGTGTTACAGCTGTACTCCACTATGACGCACTTAACATGTAACTGAACACTCCACTCAAACGACAACTATTCATGGTAGCAGCAGAAATTCAAAAGTAACGGAAGACAAATGCTGTTACATTTGTCAGAAGCATCTTTGAATTAACGGGCAAATTTACAACGTCTTCAAAGTGGTTCTATTATATATGTCCAGCCATTTGAAAAACACAACAACGAAGAAATACGCCTGAACTTTCCACAAGTGATATCTTCTCAAAAAGGCTTTAACACTTCATCTGTACTTCAGTTTTTATCTACATACTCTGAAAGAGAGATTGTCAGTCATACTAAATCATTCTCAATTGTATTAACTTAAGGTTGAGGAACCTTAAGTAGGGATTTGAAATTACCTTGTGTAAGGGGGAGCAAGTGTCTGAAGGAACTTGCTGTTTGTACTGAGGTGCCAAGAACCCACTGAATCTTGGAGGATATAGTGAAAGGCTCAGAAGGACTTCTGAGGACTGGACGTAGGTCAAGTGTTTGAGACCGAACCAGTATAAATCCCTGTGTCAACTTTGGTGATATCTCTTCTTTCATTAACTGTGCTTTAAGTTTTGTATATTGATTTTAGATTTGCCAATTATTTTGTAATCACCCAATTCACCCCCCCTCTTGGGTGAAAAGCTTGCTCTAACATTTGGTATCAAAGCACAGGTCTTCTATTTCAGGCTTAACAACCTTAGAAGGATCCAATGGCAAGCATGGGTGAAGCAATCCTTCCTGACGGAGCTTCTATCACTAGACCACCTGGTTTCAATGGTGAACACTTTTCCTTCTGGAAAGCTAAGTTCCGTGTGTTCGTAATGGCTACAGAATACGGACTATGGGATGTGATTGAGACTGGGAACTACGTACCTACAAAGACTGAAGAATCTCGAAAAGTTCCTAAATCACCAGCAGAATTTGATGACAATGACAAAAGACTAGTGACTCTCAACAGCAAAGCAATTCTAATGATTCAGAGTGCACTAAGTCAAAAAGAATACTTCAGAATCTGTACGCTTCAGACTGCTAAAGAAATGTGGCAAGCGCTTGAAGTAGCTCATGAAGGAATATCTGGAATTAAAGAAAATCGCATCAATACTCTAACTACAGAGTTTGATTTGCTTCGTATGAAAGAAGGTGAGTCAATAGCTGAATTTGAACTTAGATATACTCACATTGTTAATCAACTTGCAGCACTTGGAAAATTCTATGATCAGAATGTCCAAGTAAGAAAAATACTAAATATACTCTCCAAAGAATGGGAAGCGAAAGTCACAGCAATAGAGGAGGCCAAAGGAGAATCAATGCAATCTGTAGCCTCTCTGTTTGGAAGTCTTTCAGAATATGAAAGCAAACTAAAATTCAAACGAGAATTGGAAGAAGTTGGCGACAGAAGGAGGAAAGGTCTTGCATTAAGTGCAACAAAAGCGAAGACAGAAAACCAAGAAGAAGAAGAGGAGATCGATGATGATGAAATGGGCCTGATGATCAGAAGATTCAAGAAATTTTATAAAGGCCAAGGATTCAGAAACTTTCAAAGAGGTGGAACAAGTGGAAGAAGAGACTCCAAGGAAATCATCTGCTATGAATGTGGTAAACCAGGACATACCAAATCAGAATGTCCTGAGCTAGTACAGAAAAATAAAGAAAAGAGAAACTTCAAATCCTTCAACCGGAAGAAGGCATTCCTTTATGCAATATGGGGAGATAGCTCCTCAGAAGAAGAAAGCGATGATGAGGAAACAGCCAATATATGTCTGGTTGCTCAAAAAGAAACAAACGAGGAGGTAATGAATTCTGATCCTACGTATGATGAATTACAAAATGAATATGATGCTTTACATTCTGAATTCATCAAAATAGTTAATACCTTGATTACTTGCAAAAAGAGAAACAAAATTCTTGAAGAAGAAATTAAAAACCCTTTGGATAGAGATTGCGAAAAGTGTTTGTCCCTTGAAAAGAAAAATATTGATCTTACCAAAACTCTTGAGAAGTTTACAAAAGGCAGTGAAATGCTAAATGTCATTTTAAAAGCACAACGTCATGTGAATGATAAATCTGGTATAGGATATGATCCGAACCTAGACAAAAGAAAGGGTAAGAAGAAAACAGGAAGCAAATCCTATCTAAGTTATTTCACACGGTCTGTGCACACATCTAATCCTTTTGCTTACTGTAATTACTGCAATAGAAAAGGACATTACACTTCTTCATGTTTTCATAAAAAGAAAGGAATTATAGGAACCTATAAATGGATACCTAAGAAGAAACATGAACTAGAAGTTATCTGTACTAACCCAAAAGGACCCAAAAGGATATGGGTACCTAGAACTTAATTATCCTTAACTGCAGGTTTGTCTCAGAACATCCAAATCAAACAAATGGTATATAGATAGCGGATGTTCAAGACATATGACTGGGGATCCTGAGAACTTCACCACATTAGTACCTAAGGAAGGTGGCAAGGTGAAATTTGGAGGAAATCAAACTGGAAGGATAGCAGGACTTGGAGAAGTCAAAGACAAAATCAAAGACGTATACTACGTTGAAGGCTTATGTCATAATCTACTAAGTGTAAGTCAAAGCACGGATAAAGACAACTGGGTGATATTTGATTCAGAAGAATGCCTGATAGTCAGCAAGGAGGATCTACAAATTGAAAAGAAAAAGTTGAAGACCAAACTCAAAGCAAAAAAGGGAAGGTAATTGCTATACTCTTGATATGAATGAAAATATTTCTGAAAGTTGTCTTCTGAGTACTACTGATGAGAGTTGGCTTTGGCATAAGCGACTTGCTCATGTTAATATGCATCAATTGCAAAAGTTACTCAAAAAGGGTTTGGTAATTGGGCTACCTAATGTCAATTTCAAAAATGATTTAGTCTGTGATGCTTGTCAAAGAGGTAAGCAAACTAAAACTTCTTTTAAATCAAAAACTGAAATTACCACTAATAGACCACTTCAACTATTGCATATGGATCTGATTGGTCCAGCAAGAGTTAAGAGTCTCGGTGGAAACTTGTACACGTTTGTTATTGTTGATGATTTCTCTAGATTTACCTGGAATATATTTCTATCATCCAAAGATGAAACTTTTTACAAATTTATTACCTTTGCCAAGAAAGTGCAAAATGAGAAAGGTATGTCAATTGCAGGAATCAGGACAGATCATGGTGAAGAATTTGATAATCAAACATTTGTAGAATACTGTGATACAAATGGCATTGATCACAATTTTTCAGCACCAAGAACTCCTCAACAAAATGGTGTAGTAGAAAGAAAGAATAGAGTTCTTACAGACATGACTAGAGCAATGCTCAACGAAAAGAACGTGTCTCAAGTCTTCTGGGCAGATGCAATGAGCACTGCATGCTACATCTCAAATAGAGCATATGTCAGAACCAAGCTTGGAAAAACACCATATGAACTTTACAAGGGACGGAAACCAAACCTTGCTCATCTACACATATTTGGCTGTAAGTGCTTTATTCATAACAACGGTAAGGATAATCTTGGAAAATTTGATTCTAAGGCTGATGAGGGACTTTTCTTAGGATATTCAAATCATAGTAAAGCATTTAGAGTTTTTAATAAACGAACATGTGTTGTAGAAGAATCAATTCATGTTGTATTCGATGAATATGTATCCTCTAGTAAAGACTTTGATGATGAGATATCTAAAAACCAACCTCCCATTAACTCTTCACATCTTGAAGATGACAATTGTGAAAAAGAAGTTGAACTGAGTAATTCAGATCAACCTCGTGCCTGGAAATATGTCAAGAGTCATCCTCTAGATCAAGTAATAGGTGGAGTTAATGAAGGTGTCAAAACTAGAAACAAGGTTTTAAACGAAGTAAGTTTTTCTGCATTCATTTTTCAATTAGAACCTTCTAACATTGAAGAAGCCCTATCAGATAATGATTGGGTGTTAGCAATGCAAGAAGAGTTAAACCAATTTGACAGAAATCAAGTTTGGGATTTGGTGCCCCGGCCTAAAGACCACTCGGTTATTGGCACTAAATGGGTATTCAAGAACAAACTTGATGAATCCGCAGCTATTATCAGAAACAAGGCAAGATTGGTTGCCAAAAGCTATAATCAGGAAGAAGGAATTGATTATGAGGAAACATATGCTCCAGTAGCAAGATTGGAAGCCATACGAGTACTCTTAGCCTTTGCTTGCATCAAAGGATTTAAACTATTTCAAATGGATGTGAAAAGTGCTTTCTTAAATGGATACATCAAGGAGGAAGTTTATGTGGAACAACCTCCAGGCTTTGAAGATGTATCCAAACCAAATCATGTTTTCAGTCTCAAAAAGGCATTATATGGTTTGAAACAAGCACCTAGAGCCTGGTATGAAAGATTAAGCAAATTTCTCATCGAATTTGGTTTTACTCGAGGAAAATTCGATACAACATTATTTATAAAACGAAAACTAAGTGATATTTTGGTAGTTCAGATTTATGTTGATGATATTATATTCGGAGCTACTAATGATTCCTTGTGTAAAGAGTTCTCTGAGATAATGCAGGGAGAATTTGAAATGTCACTGATGGGGGAATTGACCTTCTTTCTGGGTTTACAAATTAAACAAAGAAAGAATGGAATATTCATATCACAAACCAAATATCTTCAAGAATTGCTTAAGAGGTTTGGATTGGATGAAGCTAATGGAACAGATACACCTATGAGCTCAACCGTACTAATGGATGCTGATGAAAAAGGAGTCGATTTCAACATAACTCAACATCGAGGAATGATAGGATCATTACTCTATCTCACAGCCAGCAGACCTTATATTCAGTTCAGTATTGGTCTATGCGCAAGATTTCAATCATGCCCCAAAGTGTCACATGCTGAATTAGTGAAACGAATTTTCAGATATCTGGCAGGCACAAAAGAGTTGGGTATATGGTATCCCAAGAGAGGTAATGAATATTTAGTTGCCTATTCTGACTCTGATCATGGTGGCTATAAAACAGATAGGAAGAGCACAAGTGGACAATGTCAATTTCTTGGAGGCGCAGTCGTTTCTTGGTTCAGCAAGAAACAAACTACAGTATCCTTGTCTTCAACAGAAGCAGAATACATAGCAGCCTCAAGTTGTTGTGCACAAGTACTATGGCTAAAACAACAACTTCAGGATCTTGGCATATACCTTAAAGAAATTCCTATTTACTGTGACAACACCAGTACAATAAGCTTGGCGAAAAATCCTGTACAGCATTCAAGGACCAAGCATATTGATGTGAGACATCACTTCATTAGAGATCATATTCAGAAAAGAGATGTCAAGGTGTTATTCATTCCTACTCATTTGCAATTAGCTGATATTTTCACCAAACCTCTTGCCCGAGAACAATTCATGCACATAGAAGGGAATTGGGAATGGTAAATCCCAATGAATTTTGTTTTGCAGGATGCTCTGTAATATCCTCAAGTAACAGGGACAAACAGAGAAGGAAGACAATGGAGTAAGTGAAAAGTGAAACACTGCAATCACAGGTAAAATTAGATAATTAAATTGATAAATTTGTCACTAGTAAGTCACATGAGTATTTCCATTATTAATTTAGGAGTTACAGCATGATATCAGATTTTGTGAAGTGTTTTTGTACTTCACTCGAGTGATTTTTATATTTCACTCGAGTGAAAACCAAAATCACTCGAGTGAATGTTAAAAATCACTCGAGTGAATGTTAAAAATCACTCGAGTGAATGTTAAAAACTCTGATATATCAGTTCCTCTCTCTCTCGCGACTGCTCACCTTCTACCATCACCTCCATTCGCTGAAAACGCTTGAACCCAGTAACCGCAACCCTCTTTACTACTCTTAACCGACAAATCCCCTCAAAAGCCAGCCCATTTTAGTTTAAATCCTTCCTCCGACAGTTTCGTTTCTCATTTCCAACAGTCTCGTCATTTCACAGTTCACTCCCGACTGCCCCCATTTCACTTTTCTCTCGCCTTTTTGCTTCCGACAAGCCTACCCAGTGTCAAATTCCTGTCTAGCCATCACCAAAACCTTCGCCTCCACCAAGTGTCGGTACCCATGGCAAGAACAAAAAGGCCCGGGCAATCTCCACCACCTCCACCTCCGTCTAAGAGGGCGAAAGCCCCCGCTGAACCAGAACCCAATCCACCCAGACCAAAATCCAAGGGGATTCGGATTGAGGAACCCACGGGAATGGCTACCCGTTCACATACCAGCGTGAAAAGGAAAGGGAAAGAAAAATCTGATGTCCAGCGAGAAGCAGATGTCCAAGAATCAACTTTGCAAAGAAAAATCACACGGGCAGCGAATATCTTGGCAGCCTCTGTGCCTCAGAAGTCACGGTATGCAAGTCAAGCCACTGGTAGTCGACAGTCTGGCTCCCTGGCTGAAGAACCTACTGAGCTCCTTGAACCTCCTTCTGGATTTAACACTGGTAACCTCAGTCTCTTGAACTCCATTGTGTTTGCCTCACACTTTGCTAAAAGAACCTTCTGTCCTGTTGTGTGGGTTGACTTGGAGGAACTAAAACAAAAATTTCATATTGATCTAACCCCATATTTGAAACAATATGAACCTTGGCTGAGATTGAGAATGTCATACAATCCTTTGGTTGTCAAATATTTTTATTGTAACATGAAGACTGCTGATGTAAAGGATGACCAAGGAAACATCATTGCTGAGAGAATTGAAACAAGTATTAGAGATCAGAAAATTCTTCTATCTGGGGATCTTATCAACACCTATCTAGAGATAGAGGATGTTCCTATGAGGCCTCCACGTGTGTTTAATATTCATGAATTAGTTGATATCTTCAGACCAGGACAACCTGGAGTACCTCTACCCACTTCCCCAGCCTCTCTTTCCAATGATCAGAGAGCCTTGTTCTATATTTACTCCCGAAGTATGGTTAACAAGGCAAAGAACTTCACTCATATCACGGGAAAAGATCTTCAGATGATGGCATCCCTCATGACAAGGGAAAGAAGAAATGTGGGGGAACTCATCTTTCAAGAAATGAAGAGGTTCAGGTTCAACTCATCCAGGTCTACTACCATTCCCTATCCTCAGCTTGTGTCTTACATCCTTTCCCTGCACAATATTTGGCATTTGACACCTGACGGAGATATTGTGAGGATTCCCAAGTTTGGGAAAATTCACCTCATTAGGATGGGAATTACCATTCCTGCTGGAGCATCATCACAGCCTCAGAGACGCCATTCACCTTCTCCTGAGGCCAGCTAGAGAGAACCCCAGAGGATGGACCCTTCACCCTCCAAGATGGATGAGGCACAGTCCTCTAGAGCAGTCTCCCATGGTCCTTCTTTTACTCAGGCTGCTATTCAGACATATATCCAGGAGGCCATTCAGTCTGCAGTCACTCAGTTGAAGAACTCTAATGCTCAACTGATTGATCAAGTTAATAATCAAGTGACAATCTTAGTGGCAGCAGTGGATCACAATTCCAATCTCCTTTTTGAGCGCCTGACTGAGCAGTCACAGAGAATTCAGAGGATTGAGGATGCTCTCAGGACTCACCTTCATATCCCCTTCCCTGATTTACCACCTGCCTCCTTACAACCTCCTCCATCAGATTCTTCAGTTCCAGAGATTTCACTTTCTGATCCTCCCATCATTCCTCCCATTATTCCTTCAGACACTCCTCCAGCACCTCCCACAATCTTTATTTCTGATCCTATTTCTGCTGGTGATATTCCACACCCTGACCCCATTCTCCAGACTCCATCATCTTTTTCACATCACACTGCTTCCAGTTCTCACACTGAGGAAATCATAGCTGAGGAAGCCACCACAGAGGTCATAGGACCAAATAACTCCACTTCCACCACTCCTATTGAGCCATCTTCTACCACATTTTCCTTCCAATCTCCTCCACAACTTTCCATTATTCCATATGTTCCACCTACCTCTTTCTTTGCATCTGCATCCACTCAAGCCTCTACACCGTCTACCCTTCCTCTAGATGATGCCAAAAAGGGGGAGAAGAGCTGATATGATAGATATGATATATGTTCTTTTGATGCATATGTGTTTTAGTTTGTAATTACAAGTTATGTATTTTACCTTTCCTGGACTTTGTCACTGTGTATCTTGTGTAATCTGACTTGACTTTAATCTAATGGAAATATGAGTTTATGATATGATCTTATGAAATTTTTAATGTATCTGTGTTTATGATTGCAGTAGCCAACATGATCTCATGGAAATCCTAGTGTATTCAGCCGCCAAAATGATTTCAAAAAAATTCACTTCTTATGTGCATTTTCTGTTTACAATGATTTTTGAACTTGAAACTTACATCTTTTATCTTCCAAAAGGTCAAAAAAAAAAAAGAAAACTCATAATCTCTTAAACAAACTCATCTTAGCAATTGCAAATCAAAATTAGTGCAAAAGATTTCAAAAAGATCAAGCAAAGTGTATTAGAAAATCAAAATTTTAAACTTGATCATATGATATGTTTTGTCATCATCAAAAAGGGGGAGAATGTTAGATTCCATGTTTTGATGATAACAAATCATGTTTTGGAAGCTCATGGAATAATTAGCAGCAAAGCAATCCATTCTGGTGATCTGTGAAAGATCACTCGAGTGATTTATTTAATCACTCGAGTGATTGTGTATCACTCGAGTGATTTTGTTAATCACTCGAGTGATATTCAAGATCACTCGAGTGATCGCTGAAATCACACGAGTGATTACGGAAAATTACAGATCACTCGAGTGATATGGGAAATCACTCGAGTGATCCGCAATTTCACTTCCAGTGATCGCGAAATCACTGCAAGAAAAATTCACTGTTTTGAAAATCACTTCCAGTGATTCTGAATCACTCGAGTGATCCGCCAAATCACTTCCAGTGATTGTGAATCACTCGAGTGATTAGACTAACACTTCCAGTGATTTTGTTTTCACTTCCAGAAATTCTCACGGTTTTGCTATTCACTTCCAGTGATTCTCATTCACTCGAGTGATGCGCTAAATCACTTCCAGTGATTGTGAATCACTCGAGTGATGAAGCAAATCACTTCCAGTGATTAGGATTTCACTTCAAGAAAAATCTACTGTTTTACAAATCACTTCCAGTGAGGCTGAGATCACTCGAGTGATCAGCCAAAATTCTCAAATCACTTCCAGTGATCCTCAATCACTCGAGTGATGTTGGATTTTCGCTGAATCACTTCCAGTGAATTGGAAATCACTGCAAGAAGATTTCACTGTTCACCAAATCACTTCCAGTGATCATAAATCACTCGAGTGATATTTGCAAAGTTCCAATATCACTTCCAGTGAACCAGCAATCACTGTCAGAAATATTCAAAGGTTTCAAAATCATTTCCAAACACATTATATTCACTACCAATGATATTGCATCTTCTCATATGAGGATTTATTGATCAAGCATACATCTTTCTACATTGACCTTGATCCAATTGCTTTTAACTTCATCAACTGACAAATGATTTTGCTAGTGAAATTTTATTATTACTGTAGCTTTCAAAATCATGATATAATACTCAGTTGCGAAAATAGGATCACTCTCTATGGTTTCACTGTCTCTTTTATAAAACACCTCCAGTGATCCATATTAATCTGTTGAAGATACAAATATTGCTTAACGGTCATATTCATGAGTGTGTTACAGCTGTACTCCACTATGACGCACTTAACATGTAACTGAACACTCCACTCAAACGACAACTATTCATGGTAGCAGCAGAAATTCAAAAGTAACGGAAGACAAATGCTGTTACATTTGTCAGAAGCATCTTTGAATTAACGGGCAAATTTACAACGTCTTCAAAGTGGTTCTATTATATATGTCCAGCCATTTGAAAAACACAACAACGAAGAAATACGCCTGAACTTTCCACAAGTGATATCTTCTCAAAAAGGCTTTAACACTTCATCTGTACTTCAGTTTTTATCTACATACTCTGAAAGAGAGATTGTCAGTCATACTAAATCATTCTCAATTGTATTAACTTAAGGTTGAGGAACCTTAAGTAGGGATTTGAAATTACCTTGTGTAAGGGGGAGCAAGTGTCTGAAGGAACTTGCTGTTTGTACTGAGGTGCCAAGAACCCACTGAATCTTGGAGGATATAGTGAAAGGCTCAGAAGGACTTCTGAGGACTGGACGTAGGTCAAGTGTTTGAGACCGAACCAGTATAAATCCCTGTGTCAACTTTGGTGATATCTCTTCTTTCATTAACTGTGCTTTAAGTTTTGTATATTGATTTTAGATTTGCCAATTATTTTGTAATCACCCAATTCACCCTCCCTCTTGGGTGAAAAGCTTGCTCTAACACTTATGACAAGAGAAAGAAGAAATGTGGGTGAGCTCATTTTTCAAGAAATGAAGAGGTTTAGGTTTCACTCCTCCAAGTCTACTACAATTCCCTATCCTCAGCTTGTATCCTATATTCTCTCTATGCACAATATCTGGCACTTGACACCTGAAGGGGACATAGTGAGGATTCCTAAGTTTGGGAAGATTCACCTCACTCGGATGGGAATCACTATTCCAGCTGGAGCCTCTTCACAGACTCAGAGACATCATTCACCACCTCCTGTGGCAAGCCAGAGAGATCACCATACTAAGAGGATGGATCCTTCACCTTCCAAGATGGATGAGGCTCAGTCTTCCAGAGCAGTATCTCATGGTCCTTCTTTCACTCAGGCTGCTCTTCAGACATATATTCAGGATGCTATCCAGTCTGCTGTCACTCAACTGAGGAAGTCTAACACTGAATTGATTGATCAAGTCAACTACCAAGTTAAAGTGTTAGTAGAGGCAGTGAATCACAACTTCAATATACCTTTTGAGTGTCAGGCAGATCAGACACAGAGGATCCAGAGGATTGAGGATACACTCAGGTCTCATCTTCACATTCCTTTCTCTAACTTACCACCAACCACCTCACATGTACCTCCTACATCATACTCTCTACTTCCAGATCCTTCACTTTCTGACCCTCCTATCATTCCTTCAGACACTCCTCCTCTTGCACCTCCCACATCCTTTATCTCTGACCTTATTCTTGCTGGTGATATTCCACAGGATAATCCCATCCTCCAGACTCCATCATCTACATTACATCATACCTCTTCCAGTTCTCATACTGAGGAGATTATCGTTGAGGATGCTACTACAGAGGTTATAGGACCTACTCATTCCACTTCCACCACTCCTCATGAGCCCTCTTCTACGACTTTTTCCTTCCAATCTCCTGCCCAGCTCTCCCTCATTCCATATGTTCCACTTGTCTCCTTCTTTGCTTCTTTATCTACTCAGGCATCTACGCCTTCTGTGTCTCCTTTAGATGATGCCAAAAAGGGGGAGAAGAACTGATATGATCATATGTATTTTTTATAATGTAGTATTATGTTTATGTAGTAGTGCAATTTGTGTAGTTTTAGTATGTTTTCTGAACTGACATGTACTTGTTCAAAGATTCTAATCTAATGAGAATATAGTCTTAATGCAATTGTGTTTATGTTTGCAGCTGCCAATATGATCTCATGAAAAGCAAGAAGTCATGCTTCACATGTGCATGTTTAAATTCTGCTTATAATGGTTTTTGAATCTTGAACTAACACTTTTTATTTTTTATATGAGGTCAAAAACTTTTAATCTTTGAAACAATTCTTTTTTTGTCCTTGCGTAGTTAAGTTGTTGCAAAAGTTTTGAAAAAGATCAAGTAAAGTTTGTTAGAAAATCAAAATTTTGAACATGATCATATAATATGTTTTGTCATCATCAAAAAGGGGGAGAATGTTATATTTCATGTTTTGATGATAAAAAATCATGTTTTGGAAGTCCATGGATTTTATATCAGCAAAGGAAGTGATAAAAGTTATCTGAGCAAGATCACTCGAGTGATAATCAAGATCACTCGAGTGATAATCAAGATCACTCGAGTGATCTTTAAAATCACTCGAGTGATATGGAAAATAACCAGATCACTCGAGTGATATGTGAAATCACTCGAGTGATGCGCTAGATCACTTCCAGTGATTGAAAAATCACTGCAAGAAAATATCACTGTTTTAGATTTCACTTCCAGTGATCCTGAATCACTCGAGTGATACGTTATCTTTGCCAAATCACTTCCAGTGAATCTGAAAACACTGGAAGAAAAATTCACTGTTTTGAAAATCACTTCCAGTGAATACCAAATCAGTCGAGTGATGCTTGAAAATTTCCAAATCACTTTCAGTGGAATAAAAATCACTGCAAGAATATTTTACTGTTTGGAAAATCACTTCCAGTGATCTTGAATCACTCGAGTGATATAGTATTTTTGTTGAATCACTTCCAGTGGATTGAAAATCACTGCAAGAAGAAATGACTATTTACAAAATCACTTCCAGTGATGCCAAATTCACTCGAGTGGCATATGAAATCTCATGTTCATTTCCAGTGAGTCTGTAATCACTCACATAAGATTTTAATGTTTTCCAAATCACTTCCAGTGACATCATATTCACTCCAATAATGTTTCATGTTGCCAGTAACACTCTCAGACAATCACTGTGATCCACTTGCAACTACTCCCATGGAGATCAACAGATTTTGTTAGTTAAATTTTGATATTAATAATCATTACTAATTACTCCAGATTACTGTCAAAATCTTATGGCATATTGTTTCTATACTCAGTTGCTGAAATCCATCTCTAGTGAAAGCAAGATCACTCCCGAAGGTTTCCTTGATTTTCAGAAAACACTTCCAGTGAATCATATTACTCTGATAATATTCAAATATTTTCTAACGGTAATATTCTCAAGTGTATTACAGCTGTACTCCACCATCACGCACATGACAAGTAACTGAACTCTCCATTCAAACGACAACTATTCATGGGCGGCAGTAAAATTCATAAGTAACGGAAGACAAATACTGTTGCATTTGTCAGAAGCATCTTTGTAGCAATGGACAAATTTACAATGGTCTTCAAAGCCTCTAATATATATGTCCAGCCATTCGAAAAATAAAAGTACGATGAGAAACGGTTGAATACACAGCAAACAATACTCTTACAAGTGCTTCAAATCTTTATCTGTATTTCAGTTTTTATCTATATACTCTGTGAGAGAGTTTTGTCAGTCATACGCATTTATTTCCAATAGTGATAACTTAAGGTTGAGGAACCTTAAGTTGGGATTTAAGATTACCTTGTGTAAGGGGGAGCGAGTGCCCAGAGGAACTTGCTAATTGTACTGTGGTGCCAAGAACCCACTGAATCTTGGAAGATATAGTAAAAGGCTCAGAAGTTGAGGACTGGACGTAGGTCAAGTGGTTGAGACCAAACCAGTATAAACCCCTGTGTGAACTTTGGTGATATCTCTTCCTTTTTATTACTGTGCCTTAAAAGTTTTATAAATTTTATTTAAATATCTGATTATTTTGTAATCACCCAATTCACCCCCCTCTTGGGTGAAAAGCTTGCTCTAACAAATATTACCATGATTACGGGTAAAGGAGTCAATTGCTACTTGATCTTGAGGTTAAAATTGGAAACCAAAATGAAGGGCCAATATTTGGTTTTGAAAATCAAGACCAATCATGAGGTTCAAAAAGCAAATTAATTCCCTCTCTCATGCTACTTAAAAATGTCCAAAGAGGGCAAGGAAGGGAAAAGAAGAGCTTGGTTAACAAATGCTTACCCTATGGTCAATAATTATGGCTAGGATAAGAGCAAGGGGGAGAGAGAATTTGTGACACCCTTCTTCCAGTACTCCAAATGAGTATAAATGAATAGTGAAATATGATGTGGAACCAGGATTTGACCCTGGACTACCCAACATACAAAATCATTCGTAAATCCTCACTCTCAACTCAGGATTTGAATCTAGGCTGAGAGGGTTTTCAAAAGGGTAGAATACTTTAAATACACTTTCACAAGATTCACCATGTCACTAATACATCATCGGCTATTTATTTCACAATATCAGAGTGTGCGAGCGTTACTTTAAATAAAACTAAAAGCCGTTCACCTTTAGTTAAACTAGAGTGATTCTCTACTTTACAATAGTTATACATTCATATACATACATCCAGTGTATAATTACACATAAACACCACACCTTTACATCAATATAGAAGATGGTGCCTTGCGCTTCAATCTTCGCTTCAACTTCATATCTCTTTCATGCATCTTCACCTGTCTAAATGGTTAGTTGGGAGGAGTGAGATTCGAGAGAATCTCAATAGTAAACATACCACTATGCATGTAAGATATATATATGATGCATGACATGCTTGCTATTCATAAAATCTTGCCAATCTAATGACATCTTCATGCATGCTCATGTTACAACATACTTATAGCTATCGTATAACATGAGAAGGCATTAATCAATCAAGCAGTCACATACAACAAGGCAAACAGATACATATCACATACATGCAGGCAAGGTAAGTTTACTACCTGTCGGACTTCACGTTCGTCCTCAATCCTTCGTCTTTGCTCCGGTTCTGGCACCATTCATCGAGTTCTGAATTCCAAGTATACAGTAAATGAGTCACTACTCATCTATGTATCATTCTAGACTCATTATAATGGATAACTTAGCCTAATTATGCTAAATTACCAAAATGCCCCCGGAAGCCCGGCCCAACTGTACTTCTCAGAAATTATGACCTGGGTCAATCTTATATAATTTCGCTTGTAGAATCTATTTATGACCTCGAATTAGTCAAATTTAGGCATGAATGAAGAAAATACCCCTTAACAACCCTTGTTTAGCCATTTCATCTATCATTTGTTTAGCTATAAGGGTAATTTGGTTATTTCACCCTCTAGGCCTTTTCTCACTTATCATCAACATGAACCCTATAAAATTTTCTCTTCTGAACTCAATGGAATCATCCAATCAATGAAATTATAACTCTTTCTTCATGCCACATACATAGCAGCCAATATAGAGTTTTTAGAAGAGTTGTGTCGGTTTCTCCCTTTCTTAGGCTTAATACCCTTCTTTCTACTTCTAATTACATGATTAGCCATTTAGACATCCATTGGACATCGTTTCAGCCTCCAAAATATTGATTGAATAAGAGATGTATAGTACCCAACTCTCATAATACTCATCCAAACGACAAACCAAAATGTTTAGAAGGAAGCTTACATTTACCTCTACACGTTTCTAAATCCGGTTTGGAATTCCGGCGATGCTCTGGATGGTGAGACGATACCAACCATCTCCAAACAAGAATCTAAAACCACAAAATCGAAGATCAGGATGAGTAGAAGAATGTTTATACTAGGTACTTTGAGAGAAAATTCTGTTTCGGTAGAGTTTCGATGATCTCAAGTTTTCTCTCTCTTTTCTCTCTCCACCGCCTCTCTATTCTTGTTCGTTCTCTTCCTCGTTTTTTATTTCTCTTTCCTTCTTTATGATTTAAACAAAAGGAAGAGAATAAAAAGAATGATAGATGATGACTTAATGAAGTCATCTAAGTGGCCATACACCATTAGTCCATTTCTTTAACTTTCTTGCATGACAGTTCCATTTCCTTTCATGCTTCTTCATCCATTAATAATAATGAGATCAAAAGAGAGAAATATTACTCTCAAACTATCCCATTATGTCACCACACAAGTGGTTAACCCAAGCCTTAAGCTTCCGACTCTTTGACTTTGCTTCATAGTAATTCACCACATAGGCTTACTAATTATCAAGTAGTCATTTCTCTTCTTTTAAATTCCCATGTAACACAAATCATTGGGAATATTAGGGAAAAACCATCATTTCTCATCTTATGGAAAAATTATCATTTTGCCCTTACCTTTAATGATTTATCATAATAAACCATTTTTGGCTTCTTTCCATTATTTCCCTTTCTATTTAACCGAATTGGGCAACAATAATAGGTAAGTAATCTCATTGGTCAAATGACCATTTCACCCTTACATTTCATATTTTCCCCGAGCTCTTCAGCTCACCATAATATTCCCTTTAATATACTAGGATATAAAGGAATTTTAGGAAATTATATCATGCCTCGTTAGGACATTGGCTAAACTGGGGTCTAGCAGTCCACTTAATATAGGCTTAATTTTAAGCCTCTTGTCCCAAAATTTTGGGTATTATAGAATTCAAGCAATATATTTTCTCACTTTAGCTCAGTTGGATGTCCAAGACAACCATAAAGAGAAGAAAGGAAATTGAATTAAACCATAGGAATTAGTTAGTCAAAAAGTGAAGAAAAAGGAAGAGAAGAAAAGTCAACCAAATTTGTTATTGGGCTTCAATTTATTATGTTGACCAAAAAGCAACCTTGTAAGAGTATGAAGATGAATAATTCCTCTCCATTTTGGCAGCAACTTTCGGTCAAATAGAGGAGAAAAAAAGAAAGGGAGTTAACCTAACTACACCTAACTAAGGTTAGGCAAATTAACTCACTTTTAGCAAGAAGCTCTTATAGCCACACATTTTTCTTTACTCAATTTTCCTCCTTTTTCTTGGTGACTCACGGTTAAGTGAATTAAAAAGGGATGAAGTGAATCCATTAAACCATAGGAATTAGTTAGGTTTTTGAAGATTCATGGTGTTTTGATTGTATTCATGGGGTTTTATGATGTTTAGAAAGCATATGAAACTAGTTTGAGGCTTAAATTGGAAGTTTTGTAATTATTGGATTATATGTCAGATTTCTGCCAAAATAGGACATATATAAGGAGTAGGAATTTGGTCATGTTAATGTTACCATTGTTTTCTATACAAAAACTTGTGTAGGAATAGCCCCTAGTTATAAATTTTGGATCATTGAAATCTAATTTGTAACTTTGTAAATTTCTGCCAATGTGAATTTTCTGTGTGGCAGTCTGGTTGGGTGATGTTTTTGAATAGTCAAATAATTTCCAATAAATTTGAAAATTTCAAGTCTAAAACTATACTTATCAATTTTTAATTTGATAGGTCATAATGGTCATTTGATTATGTATGCTGGAAGTTCTACATTTTTAAAGTTTGGTCATGTAAAACTGGAAAATTCTAGAATAGTGCCTAATTAAAGGAAATTCCGTATTAATGTATCTCTATTTAGCTAATGGCTATATTTTCCCCTAAAACAAGACTTAATTAGGGTCACGTAGCACTTAGAACTGCCTCATTTGGAGTTTTGTGGATTTAGTTATGATTTTTGGAATTTTGGTCAAGAACCAGGGGATTCTTGGCCGTGGCCTAAGAGTTTCTGACTTGTTTTTGGCCGCGGCCAAACATTCTTGGCCTCGGCCAAGACCTAATTTTTCCTATATTTCATATTTTCCAAGAGTTGTTAATTGGTATGGCCTTTCCCAAACCCATGGGCCTTTGTTTGATCTTCCAAGGGCTACCTAAATGACTCAAATGATAACCAACAAGTTAAAACAAAGGATAAACATAGGGATGAGTCCAGAATAATTTAGTTTACCTTATACAAAAGTATTGGGATAAGTAATAACCCGTCGAATTCATGAAATCCAATATATAGGATTTGATATTTGCTTAGGACGACCAAGAAACTAGTAACACATCTTGGAACATTGGAAAGGCTAAGGTAGTAACTTTTCCCTCATATTCTATGTATCTTGCTTCATGCATATTATTGTCATTATGCATACTTGAACTATGAACATGAATTGGGCAGAATTGCTCGTTAAGTATTCAGATGAGAAGAGCTTTGGCCCAGTAGAATAACCCACGCTGTGGGAAGGGACAACAAGTCCTTGAACATAATTGTTTGTTTCATAATCATATATTTGAATGTTAAATGAATTGTAAACTGTCTGGTATGTGATGAATGATATAGCATGTTTCTCTGTATGCATTCTATATGAGTGTTATTGGTTACTACTGGGATTCTTTTAAATCTCACCCCTTTCCAATAACTTACCTGCAGCTCGGGCAAGTAACTCCCATGGGAAGAAGGTAGCTACGAACGAATAGAAGTAAAGACTTAGAGAGTGAAGACTTAGAGTTTATTTTCTGTTGGTTATCTATCTTTTGGATTTATGTATAATACCGAATGATATTTTGTAAAACTAGTACTCATTGTAGTAGAAACACACCAACTGTAGACCTTAAAATTTGTATGTAATTGTAGTAAATCAACTAAAACAGGGTGATCACACCAGGTAGACCCTCTAGTAACAAACTTAACTTGAATATCCGCTAAGAACTTCAGTAAGTACTCTGATATTAACAAATAGAAATAGACCTGAATGAATTAAATGGATTTGAAAAATGGAAATGAGACCATAGCTAAAATGTTTTGAAAAACTTTTTGAAAACCCACTTAACTATATGATCAAACCCTATAGTGAAGTCAGGATCCCAAATGGATTGAAAACTGTTTATAGACTCTGATTTGGCATCAGGTCACGTTTTGGACTGTTTTATACGGTATGAAAGTAAAGTGTTACAAAAGTAACATAATTTGTATCCTGGGTCTTCACGTCAACAACTTTACAATGAATTAATTGGGTAGTTGATAATATATATTCAATTTGACTAGAATTATCATACCACACAATCTAAATACTCCCAGCAAACTCAGAAGCTTCTAATCTAATCCAATTTATAAATCCCAATTTACAAACAACTTTCTATGCTTTTTACCACTAATGCGAGTTTCCAATAAACACAGAACCTCAATGTTATAATCTTTCACAATATTTTTGACTGTGTTGGGAAAAGAACGGTTCCTAGCACCTTAATAATCCCAAGACGCATAAATCATTATAAATATAACATATAAGTGAAGATTAGAGAACTTACTCCATAATAGGATCATCTTCCTTCCATGTAGTTCATTCCATAACAACCATTTTCCCTAGATCATTTTGATCCATCATTGCAATTTCTACCACAAAGCCCCTTGTATTTCCTGGCTCGTCTTGAGCTAAAGAGCAACTAGGTAAATTATTGGGAGAATGCCAAAAAAATACCATTTAAACTTCAAAATCCCGTTAACAAGTTCGATAATGGGATTAACAAGAATGATAATGCAATTAACAAATCATTTTATTGTTAAATCACCTATTTGGGATTTTGAAGTTTAAATGGTATTTTTTTGGAATTCTCCCTAAATTATTTTCCTTTCCAAGTTTTTCACGTGTCTCTGCTCCTTTCTTAAAATTCCCAAACTCACCTCCTTTAAATAATTAAGGCCCTATATTATTATCACATTGAGCTCTATTATCCAGGCTCACAGGAGAAGAGCCCACTTGGTTAACACATCTACTTACCACCACATGCAATCTTCGGCCTTGCTTACTCTTATTTTTATTTTCAAGAGTTGGCCCTCTTCCCTCCTGGGCCTCTTTCTTTTTAACATCCATTATTACCTTTTGGGCTTTCACCAACTTCGACCCATTAGGGTTTATATTTTCTTTTTCCACCTTTTTCACTAATGCATATGGCATCTCTTTCCTTTCTTTTCCTTTCCTTGTTGAATCAGCGGCCTCCTTCTGCGAAGTTGACTTACTCCTATCTTCATAAATAACTAGACTCTTCCCCATTAAAGGTACGGTACTCTGGGCCTCTTGTACCCTCTTCTTCTTCTATGTTAGCTAGCTTATCATATCTTGTATGGGAACCCATTGTCCTTTTTGACAAACCTCTCACTCTTTCCTTGCTCACCCCTCTACTTTTTTTGAAAATCTTTTCTCAAAGTCTGAGCTTTCTGGGTTTTACCCAGCAGCATTCAGGCTTTAAATTTTTCATTGGCGTTTGGTATTATTTTCGTAGGCATTATTACTGGCTTCACTTTTGCTGGCTCTGGTGGCATTTTTGTGATCCCTCCTTGCTTATGTGACTCTACCTTATAACTAAAAGGATAGTTTTCCTGGCGATGTTCGTACCAGTCATAACTAAAGCAAATCACATTAAGTCCTTTACGGAAAACATTATACGCTGTATTTGCAACTAGAACTCACCGAAGCAGTCTCTTCTGCAAATCAAACTCTACATAAATCCTTACGTATCTTCCCCTTTCTACCTTAAAAGGATCATTCATGGATTCCATTAAGGTATTCATGTCGACTCTTAGTGTTTGTCCAATCCAGTTGGCCAATTTGATAATAAAATTTTTATTGTAACACTGCAATGGGATGTAAGGGATTGTTAACCATGAAACCACCTACCTCAGTTGATTACTAAACGGATCAAAGTTTGCTGTCTATTGTTGCACCATTACACAATGTTACTGGACAACCCATGGCCCTTCATAAAGAACTTGTTTATATAGACCAGTCCATCCCTACTTTTCTATAAATATCACCACAAAATAATTGTTAGGAAGATCAATGAGATTGAACTTTGCAAATCCCCATACGCGCCATAAATGCTCCTTCAAGGTATACAAATGATATCTTTTCCCCAATGCTATGATGATTAGAGTTGTATTCCATGGGTTACACCATTCAACATACTCCTCCGATTTAATGGGCACCACAGGGTAATGCTGCATCATCTCTTTTTATTCTTCTGACCACATTGGTAATTCCCACTCCTTATTGAACACATCAGACAGTAGTACATCTTCTTCCATCTAGTTACTACTATTTCCCACCCAATTAAATCCTAGCAAGGAGTCCCTATATGAAACTTGCTTAATCCCAGCAAAGTGGTTATTTTGGCTCCCACCACCATCATATTTTATGGTATTGTTCTCTTCGTTAACCTGACCAGTATAAAGCAATTCTTCACCCATCTCTATATCCTGAATAGGTTCTTCCCTAGTCGTATTTTCTGTCTTCTTTTTGCTACCATGGACCAAGACTCAAATGGTCGTTCTGGCGGAATCTTCAAGTGACCTTGATTGTCTATTATGAAGAAAAACTCAAAGGCATAAATCACAAGAGAGAGAAAACCCATCAAATCTTTTTTTTGTAATTGAGAGATTCAATTGAAGCAGGGTAATATTCGATTTATGCTATTATGTGTTATGTTTAAAAATTTTGGCCAAAGGCAAATTTGTAACATCCCAAATTTTAAAATTTGAGGTTTAAAGTTAATTAAGTCTTGACAATTGATGAAATTGAGGTATTAAATAGTTGATCTTGATCTTTTGTAGAGTAGTGGTGTAGGAGAGAGTGTTTAAGGTAGCACTTCTTGGGTTAATTGTATCAGATTCACCGCAATGAACCTACAATGAACTTAGCACATAAGCAATTCTTATTTTGGCTATTTAATGTGAGTTCACCACTCACAGTGAGATCTATTATAGAATCTGTAGCATTTTTGGGTTATTTGTCATGAGTTCGCTATAGTGAACCCACGAAGAATGCATGAAAATGTTGTTATCTAACAACATTTTAAGACCCAAAAATTAGAGTTTGGGAGAGTGTGAAACCATTTTGCTCTGCTAGGGTTTACTGGTTTTGTCCTTGGGGAGTATGTTTGAGTTTCCAAACATCAAAGTAAGTGTTCCTAACTGGATTTATACCTTTCTTAGATTTTCATATTTTGGGGACTTTGAAAACATAGAGTTTCTTTGTGATTTTGAAATGATTGATGATTTTACTGATTCATTTTTGTTTAAATAAATTATATGAAGTAGATTAAAGGTTTAATTGGTTTAGTTTTGTTAGATTTTGAGTTATATGAGATTTTAAGCTAGGGTCTAATATTTAGGCTAGGGTTTGCTATAATTTTGATGATTAAAGGTTTGAGGAGTTGTTTAATGATTGGGTTATGTTTATAAGTTAGAAAACTAGAATGTAGATATTGATGGATTTGTGAATATGGGATTATGGAGGTGAAACTTTGAATTGTGAAATTGGGTAATTGATATGAGGAAATGATTTTGAGGATGATTGAAGTTGCTAATGAGTAAATTGGGCTATTAGAATATGTTAAGGGAATTTGGATGTTGAGGTTAGGGGTTGTTGAGAAATTGAAGTTCAGGAGTTTAGTTATGTAGTTTGTTTCTCTTTGTTCTTATTCATATTAATTGTATCTACATTGTTAATATAGAATTCTCATAACTGGTGCTGGCTTGTGCCTTACTCCTCAAGTGAGTTTTAGCTTGGAGTTGAAGTAATCGGGGTTAATTTATTTTATATACATGCTTTTAGGCAATAAGGTGTTTTATAAACCTTACTTTCATCTATACTACTTGTATGTGTTTTAGAAAAATCATGTATATGTTCGAATATGAACTTAGTTCAATAAAGCAGTGTATTTTCTAACTTGTACGTATGATTAGGGATTATTATTAAGATCATTGCCATTGCGATAGTTATGATGGAATGGTGTATATAGAATGATAATCTTGTAAAATGCTTTTGAAAACTATAATGATATATTGTTTTTTTGTTATGATATATGTTAGGTTGTGTGGAAGAGATATAGTGAAATTATGTTTATCAGCTCTCTCAATCCTAGCTTGGATTTGAGTTCAGTGTTTTGGGTGAACACCTTCCTATTATGGTATATTGGTGGTGGCATGGGAGAGGGAAATATTCTTGAAGTGACCGACTAACCTTTAGCAGGGTATACTAGCACTGATAGATCGTACCACATCTTAAAGATATAAGGAGGAGCAAGATACATGATTCTAGTTACCAAAAGTATTATGTGATGTTTTACTATTGAGATTATTATTATTATGATCGATAAATCTGCTTCCCTGACTTACAATCTTTTCTTACATATTTTATAAATTGATTTTGGTTTTAGGACTATATGTCTCACGCCGTTATTGTTAATATTTTTCAGGAAAGCCCTCTATTTTTGATAAGGGTGAAGGGAAGTAGATAGAGGTATAGACGCCGATAGCCTTGTAGTCTTCTTATTGTTGTTGGTTATTATATTTGTAACACCCATTACTTATGCCCCTTTATTATGCATCAGAAGCATTAACTTTATTACTATGGCTCAGGAGAATCAATAAATAAAGCTCCCAGCTAAAATCTTACACCTTTATTCCTGAGGCACTGTTCATTTGGTAAAACCATATTTACCAAATTATTCACTTTAACTTTTTAATTCTTCCATTCATTATTATCAAGGTTTTTCTAGACTTATCAATTCCTCTGCTTACTAACTAATGAGCTCATAATGTGTGATTACCCATTCCTAGTTCTGCAATGAGCTTATCAATTCCATTCATTAACTTTAAAGGAAGGATTATGCTTCTTCTGCAATGAACCCGGTCATTGGAAGAGAAATTGAAAACTTTACCTCGATGATATGAAAAAGAAAAAGAAGGATAGCGGGGCTATCTCTTTAGGTATTTATGTTATAGACATTCATCTTTGTACTTCCTCTACATGGGTATTAGATATTGCATGTGGTTCTCACATGTGTACAAATGTGCAAGGTCTTAAGGATAGTAGAAAGCTGAAGAAGGGTGAAGTGGACCTATGAGTTAGAAACAACAAGAGTTGCTGCTTTCTTGTAGGCACTTATGAATTAGTTTTGCCTAGTGGACTTTTGTTAGTTTTGAACAATTGCTATTATGTTCCTGCTTTGAGTAGTAACATTGTGTCTCTTTCTTATTTGGATAAGGAAGGTTATACTTTCATTATTAGGAATGGTAAGTGTTCTATTTATCGTAATGATGTTTTCTACGCTAATGGTGATTTGCATGTTAGTTATTATATATTAAATTTGGAACATCCTAATAGTAGACATATCTATAATGTAACTACCATAAGGATCACTTCAAATGATTTGAATCTGACCTACCTATAGTATTGTCGTCTAGGCCATATAAATGAGAAACACATTTCTAAACTCCATCAACATGGATTTTTTAACTCATTTGATTTTGAATCATATGATACATGTGAATCTTGCTTATTAGGAAAGATGATAAATGCACCTTTTACTGGGCATAGTGAGAGGACCACTGATTTATTGGGCCTCATACATATAGATGTATATGGATAACTGAATATAGCTGCGAAAGGAGGTTATATGTACTTCATTACATTTATAGAGTACTTTAGTAGATATGGATATATTTATCTAATGAAACATAAATATGAATATTTTGAAATGTTCAAAATTTTTCAAAATGAAGTACAAAACCAACTTGGCAAAACAATTAAAGCTCTTTGATATGATTGATGTGGCGAATATATGAGCCAAGAGTTCATTGATCATCTTAGAAGTTGTGGAATAATCTCACAATTGACTTCTCCAGGAATATATAATGGAATGACATTTCTAAATGGAGGATCAACACTATTAGATATAGTTCGATCTAGATGAGTCAAACAGATCTTCCACTGTCCTTTGGGGGCCATGCCCTAAATACAACTATGATTACACTAAATTGTGTTCCATCTAAGGCAATTGAAAAGACAACATATAAGATATGGACTGGAAAGAAATCTAATTTATCTTTTCTCAAAATTTGGGGATGTGAGGTATATGTTAAGCAACAAACCTCAGATAAATTAGCTCCTAGATCCTTAAAGTGCCTTTTTCTGGGGTATCCTAAGGAAATGAAGGGATACTATGTCTACAATTCTACTGATAACAAAGTGTTTGTTATTTGAAATAGTATGTTTCTAGAAAGAGAGTTTTTCTCTAAAAGAACCAGAGGGAGCAAGGAACATCTCAAAGAAGTTCGAGAGTCACAAGATAGCATAAAACCATAGATGTAAAACAGAGAAGACTTGCAACAAATTACTGAGCCTCTTTAAGTAACACACGGTCTACATATATCTGATAGGATATGACATCAGCCTAAGAGATATGAATTTTTGATTACTGAAAGTCGTGATGTGTTGCTCATTGAGAAAAATGAGCCAACCACCTATTGAGAAGCCATAGTGGGACTAAACTCTAAGAAATGGCTAAATGCCATGAAATCTGAAATGCAATCCATGTACGAAAATCAGGTACGGACCTTAGTCGATCCACCTCAAGGAGAAAACTGACATGGATGGCAAAGTAAATGTCTTCAAGGCACGACTGGTTGCAAAAGGATTAACTCAAACTCATGGTATAGACTATGATGAAACCTTTTCCCTAGTTGCAATGGCCAAATCAATCAGAATCCTTCTTGGCATTGCAACATATTATGAATATGAAATATGGTAGATGGATGTCAAAACAACATTCCTTAATGGAAAGCTCCTTGAGGATGTGTACATGACACAACCTGAATGGTAAAGCAAGATGATCTTAAATCACAATCTAGATACATATTCCTCCTAAATGGCGGAGTAGTAAGCTGGAAGAGCTCCAAGCAAAGCACTGTAGTAGATTCTGCAATGGAAGCTGAGTATATAACAACATCGGATGCAGCTAAGGAAGGCGTTTGGATCAGAAAGTTCATTACTGAACTAGGGGTGGTGCCTACCATCTCAAATCTAATAGATTTGTTCTATGATAATAGCGGTGCTATTGTATAGGCCAAGGAGCCTAAGTCACATAAGAGAACCGAGCATATACTCAGGCGATGTCATCTCATTAGAGAGATCAATGATAAAATTGATATAAAAATATGCAAAGTAGCAGGAGAAGACAATGTTGCTGATTCTCTTACGAAGCCGCTTGCACAGGAAAAGCATGAGCGTCATGTTAAGACAATGGGAATTAGGCAACTTAATGATTGTACTTAGTGCAAGTGGGAGGATGTTAGAAATTGTGCCCTAGTTGTAATACCCCACTTTTTCACCAATATTCGTTATATGTATATTTGTGATATTTAGTGGAATAAAATACTGAATTGTGGTGTGTGTAAATTTATAGAGATATTTCAATTGTCGGTTACATATAATTCGGCCAAATGAAAAGAAATGAGTAAGGAAATGATTTATTTATGTAAATCATAAAACGTAGGGGCAAAATGGTAATTTTTCCTTAAAGTAGGAAATAATTTTTTCCCCTAATATTCCTAATAATTTTAGTTGATGACAATTAAAAGAGGGAAATGACTACTTGATAATTAATAAGCCTATTTTGGAGAACTATTATCAAGTAAGGTCAAATAGTCAAAAGTCAAAGGTCCAAAAGTCAACAACTTGCAAGATGGCAATGGGATAGTGCAAGGTCAATATATACTCCCTCAATTCTTATGCATTTTTGGCTGAGCAAGAGAGGGAAAAGGAGATGAAATAATTAAACAAGAATTGGCATTTTTGAACCAATAAGAAATTGCCACTTATGTTAAAACCATTTGACCTTTGTTATATTACAATTCTCTTCATCTCTTCTTCATCTCATTTTCTTGCATGAGCTGAACCAAATAAAGTGAGAGAGAGTTGAGAACAGTGAATCACACAGAGGAACTAGGATTTAAAGATCAAAGGTAAGGAAGTTATAGTCTTGTGCTTTAAGCTTCCTAATCCTTCTATAATCCCTCCTACTTACTTCTTCTCCTTTCAAACCATGGGTTTCAAGACAACATCTCAAGAGAAGGGAGAGAGAAGGCAGACGTGTAGATAGAGAAAGGAGTAGAAATCAAGAGGTAAAGCTCCAAACTTGTTCCTCTTGCTTGATTGATGCTATTATTTTTTGTTCTTGGCTTAGTTTTGAATGCTTTGTGAAAGTTAGAAGAAGAAACCTAAGGGACCTTGCTGTCCAAGTTCATTCAAAACCATGTCCAATAAATGTTTAAATAGCTAATTATGTGATTAGAAGTAGAAAGGAGGTGATTAAGTAAGAGAAAACGAGAAACCGACATAAGTTTTGTGATAACCTTAAAGTTCTGCCATGTGCTTGACATGGAAAAGGAGTAGGAATTTAATGATTTTGATGCTTTCATTGAGTTGAAGGAAAAATTGTGTAGGGTTTATGTTGAGGGCGAAGTGAGAAAAGGCTTAGAATATAAAATGACCAAATTACCTTTAAAGCTCTAAATAGGAGTTGTCAAGGGGTATTTTCATCATTTGGCCCTAAATTTGACCAATTGGAGGTCAAAAATGGATTCTACACGCGAAATTGTATAGGATTAACCTGAGTCATAATTTTGAGTAAAGTACAGTTAGACTGGGTCTACAGGGGCATTTGGTAATTTAGCATTTTTAGGCTAAGTTAACAAATAGCATAAGTTTGGAGTAATGCATAGGTGGGTAATGACTCATTTATGCTACATTTGGGGATTGTAGGACTTGACGACCGTCCGTAGTCTAAAACTTGGCCGAGCTCAAATAAATGGAAGGGAGTTGCTAGAAGAAAGTAACCATGTAGTAACTTGTCTTTTATATGTTTATAATATACATTGTGTGTTGTGTGAAATCATCATGAATTATCTGACACATTTTAATTATGCGGGGAGTACGCCCGGGGCCTATTTTGCATGGGTGGACTCTCAAACCAATATAACGCTCATTGTTGCACGAGTGGGTGCCTGTGGCCTATTTGCACGGGTATCCCTCAGAGCCTTGTAATATATATATAGCGCTACGATAGCTTATGAACTATATGTGATGCATTAAGTACTGTTTTGATGATTCTGTTAAATGATGATTGCATAGCATGCTTTGGATGTTATATCTGTATGATTGATATATGTTACTACTGAGATTCTTTCGAATCTCACTCTTTTTCAAAAACCCATTTAAGTACAGGGAGAGAGCTCTAGGGGCAAAAGGAAGGTAAATGCGGACGGTTAGAGGATTAAGCGCCAAAGATTCTAGTTTGTTGGATATCTATGTCTATCTCTTTGGATGTTTTGGGATATGTGTATATAATGTACATAGTGGTGTAAGTATGACAAGATTACAAGAGTAACTTTAGTTGATGAATGATATTTTGGATAAGTAATTATGCTTCAGATTTAAAAGAAGAATCCTTAACTAAAGAACTTATCATAACACGTAAGCAAAGACACGCTCGCACACTTTGATATGAACTTAAGTACTGATGACACTTAGCGAGATAGGGAACGTGTGTGGAAAAATTTGAGAAAATTTATGACCTTTGAATTTCCTTTTCAAATCCCAGGCTCAAATCCTAAGTAGGTTTGGAAATTTGGAAATGTTTTCTAATTCAGGACTTGATTCTGGTCTTCACACTACTCATTTGAGGCTATAGGAAATAAGGTATCACGCTAGTGGCCAATCATTATATTTTGAACATTGTTATTAAATGAATTTCTCCATTTTGTTGTCATATTATTTGATGTTTATTGTGATAATTATATCCTTAGATAAATCATAGTGATTGTCCTAAATGTCACTGATCAGTCATCTAGGCGGGAGTAAAGAAGAAATAAGACCAGTATGACTTTGAAAAGGGTATGAAGATACGAATCAAAGTCCTAGGAACTTGTAAGAGTACAAGGTGCTAGACCGACCCACTATAAGAAAGCTACATGGATCAAGTCATAAGTTTGTCTCATGTATAACAACGTCACTACGCCCTTTGACCTGAGATCATTACAGATTGCTTACACGATAGTCTCTCAGCTTTGACTTTGTTAAAAGTCACCTTTGGCCGGGTGATGATAAAGTGTAATATACCGAATTTTGTTCTCAGTAGATTTTGAAAATATTTAAGTGTGAAATAAAATGATTGCCAATGTTTACCAAAAACATATAAGGACTAAGAATCTCAAAAGCTAGTGTAAATGATATTAGCACAATTGCTTTGGGAAGTTTTGTACGGAATTAATTCTGATTAATTAAGGTAAAATAATTAATTCCTCTGAAATGTGTCTAGTGAGATAAAAAATATAATTTGAACCTAGAAAGGAAAGAGAAAAGATAATTTAATAAACTAGTTAATGGCAATTTAATTAACATTGCCAAAATCGTAAGCGAAAGAAACAATTGCTAATTGATTTTGAGGTTAAAAATTGGAATCCAAGATTTAGGGCTAAGATTTTTCTCTTGGACAATGGAGTAATTAGGAGGCTAAAAAATTAAATTATTTTCTCCTAAACTAAGCCAACAAATTCGGTCAAGATTGGAAAAGAAGAAGGAAGGAGTAGTTGGAATCTAACTAAATGGCACCTTAATAATATTTGCACCAACCAAGGGCAAGTTGGTCAACAATTTTCCTCCCTATTTTTTTAATGCATTTTGGTCAGCTTGAGGAGAGAGGAAATGAGTGAAATAAAACAAAAATATGCCCCTTTCATCAACCATTTTGGACGTCTAGAGCAAGTACAAGAGAGAGAAGGAGAAGTCAAGAACAATAGGTAAGCTTCTCTCTAGATTTTCACCCTCTTCCTCACATTTTTAGCTCAAATGTTCTTCATGAAAATTTTTCTCCTCATCTTAAGCTTCAACTCTATGGTTTTTGTTTTTTTTTTGAAAAGGAGGTGTCTTGAGCCATTTTCCAAGACCCAAAGTGGTAGAAGCAAGAAATAAAGCCTAAAAGAAGCAAGAGTCTTTAGGTTTTTCATCTTTTCCCTAATTTCATTTCATATGGGAAAATAGGATTTGATGCCATTTTGGTCTTGTAAATGGTTAAATATGGTGTTAAAAGATGAGTATAGAAAAGCTATGTACTAGCAATTGAACCTTGATGATTGTTGCTTATGGGTGGTTGTTAAGTTAGAAGGAAAAAGGGGAAAAAGGGGTGATATTTTGTCATTTTGGAGTTCACCAATTGCTTCTACATGAAAAAAATATATGAAATAACATGTGGTTGTGATTTTTGGGTGATTGTGTTGAAAATATCAAATTTTAGAAGTTAAGATTCTATGCTGCTAGAAATTGTTTTCTGGATGCAGGGATGATATATCATGTTTTTGAATAGTCAAACCTAGTCCAAATGCTTTGAAAATTTCCAAAAGGAAATTTGACATACTAAGATTTATTTTGAAAGGTAGAATGTAATTTTTAGGCTAGTGGATTTAGAGTTATGGTTTTTCAAAGTTTGGTCTTGTTTTTAGAACCAAATTTGAAACAGTTGAGGTTTGGTAAAATTCTGGGAATATTGTGGTGGTATTTTCTAGACAATGGTATTTTTTCTTGAAATTATACTTAAATAGTGTTACAATGGGCTTGGAACCAATCAATTTGTAGTTTTCTAGAATTATTTATGATTTTTGAAAATTGGACATTGAATCTGGAAGCTATTCTGGGGTAGACTTGTTGTGATGTGTTTTTGTCTAATCAAATGAATTCAAATGTCCATTAGATTTTCTGTACATAATTAGACCCAACAAGCTTTAATTTTATGGGTAATTTTTAATAATTGGATAAGTATATTGGGAGATAAAATTTTTGTAATGATTCTAGAAGCTATCTTGGGGAAGTGGAGAATAATCATGAAATCTGGAGTTGTGTGCATGGGGACTACATGAGTAATCATTTTTCCTATAAGTTAGACTTAATAAAGGTCACATAAGACTTTGAACCACCCCAATTAGAGGTTTATAGAATTAGTTATGATTTTTCAAAGTTAAATGAAAAATCCTGTCAGTATATAGGCTATGCGAATTTAATGGGCTTTAGGCCAAAAATAGCAAGGGTGAACTTTAAGGGTGAAGATTAGTACTTAGGCCTAGTGTAACCACATTAATTACTTAATTGAGCCTAAGCACTAACCCAAATGAGAACCAACTTGATTAATTGGATTATGCAAGTATTGGACGAAATAATAACCTATCGTCCATAAATTCTAATTATAGGAACTAATAACTGTCCAGAGCTTAAGACTTGCCCGAGCTCAAAGAAATGGTTAGATGTTGCTCAAGGGAAGCAATAATATAGTACCATCCTTCTTACATATACTATGTGATGCACTATGAATGTCATACATGTAACATGAGCTAGTGTCCTAGACACACCCATTCGCCATGTTGTGGTCAAGGACCCAACAGGGGCACCAAGTCGACCAAGGGCATACGTAAAGTTTGACATTGGGCTATTGTACACTCTTATGTTCGATCATCTTACATTTCATGACATTGCATATCTATTTTTGCATTTTATTGTATGTAAGCATGTTGCTTCTGAGATTCTCTCGAATCTCATTCTTTCCAAACAACAAAACAATTTCAGTTGAAGCAGGTAGCTCAAAAGGCAAAGCGGCGGCTACTGATGATTAGAGTCCCAGAGTTTCGTTGCGATTATAGCGCTTCCGCATGTACCTAGCTATTATTGTTTTGGTACTCATTGTACATGTATTTATATGTGTTATCAAACCCTTTGAGGGAAATCTCCAGTAATGTAAACTAATATGATGTATTTATATGTTTCCATTGTGTTATATACTTTATGTTACCAAATATGCTTATCTCCCGTAATTATTTATGTATTAAGAAGGGGCGTTACACTATACCTGTCCGTACTCATTACAATTTAGAGCAGGTCAATACCTGTCCGTACATATCAAGTCACTCAATTGGGTCTACCTGCCCACATGGTACCTTAAAGGTTCCATGGGGGGTTTAACTCATCATCCATACCTAGAGAGTATCAACATCACACGCAACACATCAAACAGATCATGGCAATCATTGCATCTTAATATTCACACAGTATATGAAAGATAGAGTTACTACCTTGTTGCCTTTCTTTCTCTAATGTAACCGTCTTCGTAGGAACAACTATGCAGATATCAAATCCTAAACTTAACCAAAATAGTTGCAATTAAGCTACTATTTAAGTATATTCCACTTTAAAACTTATAACTTTAGCATTTTCTTCAAAATCATGAAATTTACCAAAATGCCCCTGGAACCCGGTTCGGCCTCGGTATTTTGTACTTTTCCAAAAATTACAACTTAGATCCATGCCACATATTTTCATTTGTAAATCTCATATTTGACCTCAGATAAGATCAATTCCAACTTAAATTACAATTTTCCCTTGACAACCCAACTTAGGGTTTTATGGGCAAAATTGTCATTTCACAATCTGGGGATTTCCACATTTCGTATTCAACATAAACCCTAAATAATTTTCCATCCTAAACATCATGGAGCAATTAGAATCATGAAATTCCAGCTATATCCTTCATTTTTCCCTTGGCCAAAAATAGTGAGAATTTGGAGAAATTTATACTTTCATAATTCTAGCTTCTGGAACTCCTTCTTTCTACTTATATCAATTTGTTTAGCCATTAATTCTCAAATTTATCATAATCAATAAAAATTTGAGCAGCATTTCCTCTTAGAAAATGGACGTCCCAAACTTTACAAAACCACCAGAAACAACTCAATAACCAGCCATAATATATTTACAACTCAATTTTCAATAAGAATCTTAAAGTTTGAGTAACTTACCAATTCTTTTCTTCTTCTTCCTCTCTTGACTGAAGTGTCTCCCTTCTTTTCCTCTAGATTTTGTTAGCTAAACAAGTAATCTAGGAGGAAATAGAGATTATGGAAGAGGTTTCTCAGATTAAAGGTCAAGATTGAGTGGAGATTTTGGTGTACTTACCTTACACTAGCTCAGAACTTCCTTCTCCTTCCTCTTCTTCTTCCTCTTTTCCCTTTCTTCCTTCTCTTCTTTCCTTCTCCAAAGTGGCAGACTTAGGCCTTTAAATGAATAAGGCAGCATTTTTGTAGAGAATTCTAGAGACATGTGTTGGCATTATCAAATTGGTCACTATATATATATATATATATATATATATATATATATATATCTTGTAATAATTACACATTTATTTATGTAACTATTTAAAATTTCCATCTGTCCCCCCTTTTCTGTAATATATATAAAATAATTTAGATTATTTTTAGTTGGGTCAAAATGATCGTTTTGCCCTTGCAATTTCTTCCATTTTCGCAACATTTGAGAAAATAGGCAGAATTATCAACAAACTTTGAAAATTCATATGTAATTGTGCAGTTATCCAATTGGAGTGTTTCCAAAGGATATGTAACCCTTATTAAGTCTAGTTTTAGGAAAAACTATATCCTTTAACCAGTTGGAAGCTCACTATTCTGATAATTTTTATTTTTGAAGTTTGCTCCAGAAAAACGTCAAATTCGCTGGGAAAAATTCAAAAATTTGTTCCTCCTTGTCTAAAACTCCAAAAATTCCATATGACCTATGAAATTAAAACTTATCATGTCTAATTTCATTTTGGAAAATTTCGGAATTTTTGGAGGTTATTTACTAATTTAAAAGTGTCACACAATCCGACTACCTCAACAAGAAATACACCAACTATCTTATATAACAACTATTTTATAATGTGTGACTTCTATTTACTTGTTTTGTCACATTACATGCTATTTTATCATAAAATACCATAATAGTTACATAATACTTAATGATCAAAATTCGGGACATTACATAAAGGATGAAGAGAATGGTTAAATGAATTAACCAAGGTGTCTTACATGTGCCCCCTTCTCATTGGTCCAACTATGTATAATATTTCCTCTCCCTTTTTACTTCTTCATCCACCAAAAATGCAATGAGAAATGAGGGAGTATAAATTACTCTCAAATTATCCCATTATGCCACCTTACAAGTGGTTGACTAAAGTCTTATGCTTTTGACTCTTTGACCTTCCTTGATAATAATTTACCAAACTAGGCTTATTAATTACCAAGTAGTCATTTTCCTCTTTTTAATTCCCATTCAACTGAAATTATTGGGAATATTAGGGAAAAATAATCATTTCTTACTTTATGGCAAAATTACCATTTTACCCTTACGTTTTATGATTTATCGAAATAAATCATCTCTGGCTCCTTCCTTTATTTCCATCCTCATTTAACTAAATTTGGAAGCAATTAAAGGGAAAATAATGGCTGCTTACTTTAATTGGTCAAATAACCATTTTGCCCTTACATTTTCTTCTATTTTCGCACTTAATGCAAAACTTGGCATAATTTTCATCAAACTTTGAAAATTCATATCTAATTGTACAAATGTCCAATTGGTATGGTTTCAAAGGCTATGTGACTCTTATTAAGTCTAGTTTTAAGGAAAAATATAAAATTTAGCCAATTGGAAACTCATCATTCTTAAAATTCTCATTTTTGGAAGCTGACACTGAAAAACGCCAGTTTCACTGGGCTAACTTCAAAAATACAAACACTTTGGTAAATATCATGATTTTGAAGAAAATGCTAAAGTTATAAGTTTTAAAGTAGAATAGACTTAAATAGTAGCTTAATTGCAACTATTTTGGTTAAGTTTAGGATTTGATATCTGCATAGCTGAACCTACGAAGATGGTTACATTAGAGAAGGAAAGGCAACAAGGTAGTAACTTTATCTTTCATATATTATGTGAATATTAATATGCAATGATTGCCATGATCTGTTTGATGTGTTACGTGTGATATTGATACTCTCTAGTTATGGATGATGAGTTAAACCCCCCATGGAACCTTTGAGGTACCATGTGGCCAGGTAGACCCAAATGAGTGACTTGATATGTACGGACAGGTATTGACCTGCTCTAAGTTGTAATGAGTACAGACAGGTATAGTGTAACGCCCCTTCTTAATACATAAATAATTGCGGGCGATAAGCATATTTGGTAACATAAAGTGTATAACACAATAGAAACATATAAATACATCGTATTAGTTTACATTACTGGAGATTTCCCTCAAAGGGTTTGATAACACATATAAATACATGTACAAGGTGTACCAAAACAATAATAGCTAGGTACATGCGGAAGCGCTATAATCGTAACGAAACTCTAAGACTCTAATCACCCAGCCGCCGCTTTGCCTTTTGAGCTACCTGCTTCAGCTGAAATGGTTTTGTTGTTTGGAAAGAATGAGATTCAAGAGAATCTCAGTAGCAACATGCTTACATACAATAAAATGTGAAAATAGATATGCAATGTCATGAAATGTAAGATGATCGAACATGAGAGTGTACAATAGCCCAATGTCAAACTTTATGTCTGCCCTTGGTCGACTTGGTGCCCCTGTTGGGCCCTTGACCACAACATGGCGAATGGGTGTGTCTAGGACACTAGCTCATGTTACATGTATGACATTCATAGTGGCATCACATAGTATATGTAAGAAGGATGTTACTATATTATTGCTTTCCTGGTGTCCTTTCCTCGCAGTTCGAAGCTCAGGCAAGCTTAAACTTCAAATTGTTCTTAAGTCCAACAATACCCAAATATCATAGGTGAGTTACCATTCATTCGTACCTTACTTCAATCTCATGTTATTGGTTAACTTAGCTTAGCAATGCTAAATTACCAAAATGCCCTTGTAGCCCCGGTCTATCTGGACCTTACCAGAAATTATGACACAGGCTATTCCTACACAAATTCGTGTGTAGAATCCATTTTTGACCTCAAATTGATAAAATTCAGGGCCAAATGATGAAAAATACCCCTGGTTGCCCTTTCATTTTTTTTCAAGCACATTTTATCATTTCTCATTCTAGGGCTTTTCTGATTTCGTCATCAACATAAACCCTACACAATTTCATGATCTAAACCTAATGGAATCATCGGAATTATCAAATTCCATCCCCTTAATCATGTTTAAGACAGGGTCTAGATTTTAAGTTCTCAAAAAAATTGTGTCGGTTTCTCGTTCTGTCTTGCTTAATTACCTCCTTTCTACTTATAATCAAACTATTAGCTATTAACATGATCATTAGTTAAGGTTTGGGGATAACTTGAATTTCAAAGTCTTTTGAGTTCTACATCTTTCATTCACTATAACAACCAAACCATACCAAAAATAACACCAATAGCATCCACTTAAGTAATAGAATCATGTTTGGAGAGTTACCTTTGAGTTTCTTCACTTTCTCTCTCCTCAACGTCGGACTGTTTCTCTCTCTCCTATTGGAAATTCTTGAAAAACCATTGATTCAAAGATGAAGAGATGAGCAAGAGAGATCATAGTGAGTTTTTGAAGCATAAATCACAAGTTTCAAGCTTCTTACCTTAAGTTTGAAGGAAACCTAGATTCTTCTTTTGCTTCTCATTCTGTACCACCTCAATTCTCTCTCTTGTTCTTTTTTTGTTCGGTTTGGACGATGGAATGGAATGAAGAATGAAACAAGAGAGTAATATATTAAGTTAATACAATAACTTAATAAGTGACACTATTCTATTGGTCCACTTGTGCAATCTCTTCTCTTAATTTTTCATTTCCTTCCTTGCTCTTCTTTCAGCCAAATTTGCATGAGAATTGAGGGAATAATATTGATCTCAACTATCCCATTGTCATATTGTAAGTTGTTGCCTTTTGTCCTTTAACTTTGACTAGTTGGTCTTATTTGATAACAATTCGCCAAAATGGCCTATTAGTTCTCGAGTAGCCATTTCCCTCTTTTTAGTGCTCATATAATTGAGATCATTAGGAAAATTAGGGAAAAATAATCGTTTCCTACTTTTTGGAAAAATTACAGTTTTGCCCTATGTTTAATGATTTATCGAAATAAATCATTTCTTGCTTCATTCCTTTGGTTTAACCAAATTTTTTCTTGTATAAGAGGCCTTTATTCATATCATTTCACATTTTAAATTGTGGTTACTGATAAGTAAAATATATGCACATTTATTTTCCCTTATGTGAAGTATTTTTCGGATGACATTTGAGCTTAATGTAATGAATTTGGGTGTAATTGATAAATAAATAATGATTTGACATAAAATAGAATTAATTGGAAAATACTAAATTTTGATCATGTTTCAGTTTTTAGGTAATATCTGAAGCTCTAGATGTCGAATTGGGACGTTTTTTATATGGATAGAAAGCTGAGAAAAATTCTTACAACTTTTATGTTGAGGTGAAAACCCAGTTTTATCCTTAAGAGCTTCAAATTTTGCTTAGAAGTTAAGCACATGATTCTATCCAGGTTTGACCTCTGTCCACTAATTTGACCATAACTGGAGCCACAAATGTTGAAATTAGGAGCTCTCACATGTCTTTTCAAGCTAAGATTTAGATCTACAATTTTCATGAAGACAACAAAGTGAGATTCCAACGTTTTAATTTCCAAACGTTAGCTGCAATCAATGAGCAAGGTGGTCACAAAGTCAATATTCGTGGCTTAGAGTCAAGATTCTTACCTAACATGTGGAAATTCTTACACCCAATTCATCTATAAATAGAGGAGTTGAAGGCACAAGGGAGGACACCATCTTAGAGTTTAATTTCATGCATTTTTATTGTTCTTGCATACCTCCTATATGGAAGGTTTATGTAGTCCTCCTTTATGGATGGTATAGGTTGCCTCCTATATGGAAGGTTTTACCTCCTATATGGAAGGCTAGATTTTTCTATTTTCATGCATCTTGTAGTTGTATCTTTATGTTTTAGATTTTAATAATAATGTTTTCTACAATATTGATGAAGTTTTCAATTTATTTTGGTTTTGTTTTTAATTTCATTATGAGCTAAATTTTCATTTTCCTAGGGTGATGACGTAGCTTACTAATGACGGATTGAATCTTAACTTATTAAATCTAGTTTTAATTTTTCCTTCGTGATTGAGTTTTAATTATTGTTCTTAATGCTTTCAATTGATTGGCCACCTTTTGGATGATCTCAATATGCATGTTGAGACCGGAAGGAGATACATGTGTGTGGATCCTATAATTAAAACCATAATTTTCATATGAAATAGGAATATATTCATATGGGTTGTGTAGTCTTAATTGAGTTCCATAAATCTTAATGCATGATTGATTGCTTAAATTCATATAGGAATATATTGGGTTAAAATAGGGAAACTCGACTATCAATCATGTGGAATAAATTAGACTAGAATAGATAAGTGATTCAATCCAGAGTTTGCTAAGTGAAATCTAATCCATAGGGCCTTTTTATTATATTTGTCTTTATAACAATTACATTTTCATTTAATCATTTTTATCTTGCAATCTCAACCACCAACTAATCGATCGGCTAAATAGTATTAAAATTATCAATTTTGGTACTTAGTGATCAATCCTTGTGGGAACGATACTCTAGTCACCTCTATTAGAACTGACTGACACCCAAGAGGGGGTGAATTGGGTGTACGATAGTAAAGTCTGATTGTTTAAAATCTTTTCATAGCTTATCAAATCAATACATATGGAACTATAAATTCATACGCAGATATATAGATCATATATGCTGGAAATGTAAAAGCTTAGGGAAGAGAAGATGCAAACTGTAATTTATCCTGGTTCGGTCTAATCCAGGATGACCTACGTCCAGTCCTCAGGCTCCTCCTGAGATTTCCAATCCACTATGTTCTTGTTTAACTGGGCACAATATAAGCATCTACAAATTCACAAGAGTAACTCCCCCTTACACACTGTAAGGTTTACTCCTTCTTATAGCAAGTCGAGCAAAGCAATCCGAAGACCTTTCTCTCCTGCTTACCCATGCAGGTCTTACGAGCAGCAACGTTCTCTCCTGCTTACACCACTGTAAGTCTTACGAGCATAAAGTCTTACTGGCAACTTCCCCGTAAGGCAATTAATCCACTCAAGGTCCCTCTACTTTGAGAACACTTTTGAAATACAGATGAAGTGTTTACAGACTCTCTCACAGAGTAGATATGATACTCACTGAAGTACAATACAAAATATTCTCACTCTCTCAAATATACATAATATAGAAGATGAAGTAGAGCAAAGAGTGGTCGGAGGTAGAAGACTTAGGATATCAGCATGTTCATGTTCTCATCGTATTTCCTGTTCTTCTATGTTTAAATCCTCTCCTATTTATAGCTGAGTTGTAGAAGATGATCGTTGTAAACATCCATCCGTTAGAGTTTATTGATTCATTTGATCGTTGAGCCCATTCGGATATTTTTCTGTTGTAATCCCATCTGATGCTTAGACAGACACTACTTCATTTTTGGTTGGAGTCCCATTGCTTTGCACGGTCGTTGAGTGTATTTAAATATTTTCCCGTTGATTGTGCTCTGACATATGCTTCAGCTTTTCTTACAGTTTGCCCATTGTTTTGACAGATGCTTCAGCGTTAGGCAATTTGTTGAATATTGCTAGTGCCCATGATTAGTTGTCGCTGAATATTGATCCGTGTATGCCATGTGATCGGTAGTGCATAACACCTGTAAATCCACTCAGAGAAATAGCCGTTAGAAAACATCACTCGGGTGATTACAGACTTCACTGGCAATGATCTTGAAAACTAAAGAATCACTGGAAGTAAACTTGATTTCACTGATGGTGATTTTCAGAAGATAATATTCCACTGGCAATTATCAGCATCCCTTGAGTGTACCATGAAATCATTTGAGTTGTTTCCTTGTTTCTGTCATACTTCTGGAAGAGATTTACAGAAGCATTTAACTGGTAGTGGCTTTGTAGGACTAAGCATATCATTGACTGGATAATAATGGTCCCTTGAGTAATTTCCATGATTCTGTGAAGTTTCTGAAGGTGATTCTGATAAGCTGCCACTGGAACTGATTCGGACTCAGTGAAGAGTATGCTGAGTAATCACTGGGAGGTATTTAATTCACTGGAAGTGCATTGGGAGTGATATACCAAAATAAACATATCACTTGAGGCATATTGACTTTCACTTGGAGGTGCATTTAGGTTCACTGGGAGTGATCTCATCTTCACGGGAAGTGATTCTGATTCATACTGATATACTGGCAGTGATTTGATGTCAACCGGAAGTGATACTGAGAAAATATCTAATCACTCGAGTGAATTCAGCTGCACTGGGAGTGATTTTCATAACAGTGAAATTTTCTTCCAGTGATTTTAGAGCCACTGGAAGTGATACTGAAAATTTCACATATCACTCGAGTGATTTGGAGATCACTGGAAGTGAATTTTGAAACAATGATTTTTTCTTGCAGTGATTTGGCTCACATTGGAAGTGATTCTGAAAAATCTCATATCACTCGAGTGATTTCGGTATCACTGGAAGTGAAATTGCAAACAGTGAAAAATTCCTTCGGTGATTTATGCGCCACTGAAAGTGATCTGTGAAAAAGCCATATCACTCGAGTGAATTCTGGAATCACTCGAGTGATCTGCAATTTCTGGCATATTACTCGAGTGATCACTAAAAATCACTCGAGTGATCTGTTCTTCATATCACTTTTATTTCGTTGTTGCGTTTCCAATTCTTCAGCAAACAGGGGTAAACTTCCAGATGACATAACTCTTTGACTATGACTCCAAAATTGCTATATTATATATCAATGGAAAGCTCTTGAAGTCTAGTTTTATATGGCACTAGTTTTAGCACAATTGGATCTGTGGTTTGAGAGTTCTAGCCAAAGTACCAAATCTGTTCCAGAAAGTAACGCTGATATGAATGCCAAATTCGAACAATTATATCTCCAACATCTGAGCTCCTTTGATGTTTCTTCTGGTGTCAAAATGATGCATTGGAAGTCTATTTTCATATGCAACTAGTTTCGTCTCAATCGGAGTTATATTTTGGGAGATATGATCAAATAACCAGGCCTCGCTCAGTTGGACGAAGAACGGAGTATGAAAAAGTTGCAAATCACTCGAGTGAACAGTGAATCACTACAAGTGATTTTCACTGTTTTTAGAATCACTCGAGTGATTCTGAAAATCACTCGAGTGATTCTGAAAATCACTCGAGTGATTCTGAAAATCACTCGATGCTACAGTAACCGTGTTGCTACAGTGACAATGCTACAGTGCCAAATAGTAAACTGCTACAGTAACTTCTTAATTCCCTTATGAGCATAGAAACATCCAGTATTTCTTCTAGAAGCTTGAATCTTGATATTCCCATTAATTCTTGAAGCTCTTCTTTCTCTAATCTCTTTCTTTCATAGCTTGACTAATCTACAAGATATACAATATTAAAAAGTAGTTAGTCAAGGTAAGAGACAAGTATATTTTGTAAACTTTTGCTCTCTTAATATTTGACATCTATATTTGTCATCATCAAAACTAATCATATCTAACATCATCTATATTACTTGTTTACGACAGTATATACTTGCACTTCTAAATACACCATCCTACACTCGTAACAAGTTTTTGGCATCGTTGCCTGGGATTGTTGTCATTAATATCAATACCAATTAATTTTAATACTAATTTGGTTTTTACATTTCATTTGTTTTCTTTTTGGTGTCTTGTGTTTCTTTTCAGGCTTTTGCTTAGTGCATGACAAGATCGAAGAAGACTGAATTACAACCTTGTGATTCGGTGATCGAAAGAACTTGTCGAAGAAATCAGAGAATTCGAAAGCAGTCTACTTCAATTAATCCGATGGCAAATCCGGAGGGAGAAACAACAGATACCAAAACACTCCATGACTATGCAAGACCAACAGTCATGGAGACAACTTCTGGAATCAGAAAACCGCCAGTAGCAGCTAATAATTTTGAACTCAAGCCTGCAATTATCCAGATGATGCAAGCAATTCAGTTCGGTGGTTTACCAACAGAAGATCCCAACACACATATAGCCAACTTCCTAGAAATTTGTGACACATTCAAACATAATGGTATTACTGATGATGCCATTAGACTTAGACTTTTCCCTTTCTCACTCAGGAATAAGGCTAAGAACTGGCTATACTCTCTACCAGTGGGAAGCATAACTACATGGGATGCCTTAGTGCAGAAATTTTTAGCACAATACTTTCCTTAAGAAAAAACAGCTAAATTGAGGAATGAAATTACCTCATTTACTCAACATGAATTTGAGAGCCTCTATGAAGCATGGGAAAGATACAAGGAGTTGCTAAGAAAATGTCCTCATCATGGGTTACCAGATTGGTGACAATTGCACTCATTCTATAATGGGATGACGCATACAACCAGAATTCTTGTAGATGCTGCAGCTGGAGGATCTTTTATGGGAAAGAGTCTAGAAGATGCTTACAATCTTCTTAAGGAGATGGCAGCCAATGCATACCAATGGCCTTCTGAACGTCATGTTTCAAAGAAAGTGGTTGGAGTGCATGAGCTGGATATCCTTACAACTTTGTCTTCTCAAGTTGCATCTATATCCAAGCAAGTGAACTCATTGACAAGTCAAGCAAATGCAATTAGCACTCCTCATGAAACTTGTGATCGATATGGAGAACCTCATGTGAGCAAGCAATGTCAAGAAGGACACCCATCCATGCCTTCTCAGTCTGAGCAAGGTCATTACATTGGAAATCAAAGAAATGATCCATTCTCAAACATTTACAATCCAGGTTGGCGGAATCATCCAAACTTTAGCTGGAAGAATAATCAAAATGTGTTCAAACCGTAAGGGAACTACCAGTAACAAGCTCTTCAACCACCGAATCCACCACAATAGAAAGTGAATATAGAAGATGCACTGGCTCAACTAACCATGAATACACCTCAATTCATGGCTAGGACTGATGCAACATTCAAAAACTAGGAGGCCTAAATAAAGAACTTAGAGATTCAGATGGGCCAAATTGCAAATACGCCGAACTCCAGACAACCAGGTACTCTTCCGAGTGACACTAAAAAAATCCAAGAGAGCATGTGAAGGCCATTGCATTAAGGAGTGGGAAAGAATTGAAAGATCTAGTAATTCAACAGAAGAAAGATGAAAAAAAGAAAGAAAGTGAAGAAGAATAAAAAGAGGAAGCATATAATCCTCAGGAGGATGATGTGGTACCAGGAAGAATCAACTTTCCAGATAATCCTCCTCTATATGTACCATCAGTTCCATATCCTCAGAGACTTGTGAAGGCAAAGCTAGACAAGCAGTTTAAAAAGTTTCTGGAGATTTTCAAAAAGCTACATATCAACATCCCTTTTGCAGATGCTCTTGCCCAAATGCCGAGTTATGCAAAATTCATGAAGGATATTCTTTCAAATAAGCGTAAACTAGAGGAACTCAAGACAGTTGCACTTACTGAGGAGTGCAGTACTATTCTGCAAAAGAAACTACCACCAAAGCTGAAAGATCCAGGAAGCTTTTGCATACCTTGCACCATAGGTCAATGCAACTTTGAAAGAGCACTTTATGACCTAGGAGCAAGTGTAAATCTCATGCCTCTATCCGTCTACAGAAAACTTGGTCTTGGAGAGGTGAAGCCTATGACAGTTTCATTACTTCTAGCTGACCGATCAATAAAACATTCAAGAGGTGTCTTGGAAGATGTTCTTGTCAAGGTGGACAAACTCATATTTCTAGCTGATTTCATTATTCTCGACATGGAAGAAGACTAAGAAATTCCTATCATTTTTGGGAGGCCATTCTTAGCAACTGGGAGAACTTTAATAGATGTACAACAGGTAAAGTTAACCTTGTGAGTTCAAGATGATCAAGTATCCTTCAACATCTTTAAGGCTTTATCCTTTCCAAATGAAGGTGACGCCTATTACAGAGTAGATACATTAACCAGCTGCATAAAAGACATGGTGGACGAAATCTGCATGGATCAACCATTAGCAATGAGAATGGTAGATGTATCAAAATCTACTAATTCTGAAGTCTTGGAGCAGATTAGGTTTCTTGATGCAAATTCCCTAATTTTTATCAAGAAACCATTTGAAGATTTGGGAGAAAGACCGAGTAAGCCGGTACCATCAGTAGAAAAGCCACCATAACTGGAGTTGAAAACACTACCATCCCACTTAAAGTATGCTTATATGGGAGAAAACTTAACATTACCAGTGATTGCCTTTACAGCTCTTACTCCCGAAAAAGAAGAAAAGTTATTAAGAGTACTAAGGGAGTATAAAACAACATTTGGATGGTCGATAGCTGATATAAAAGGAATCAGTCCTTCCATTTATATGCATAAGATCCTAATGGAAGATAACTATAAGCCATCAGTTGAGCACCAGAGAAGATTCAACCGAATATGAAGGAGGTGGTAAGAAAGGAGGTAATAAAGTGGCTGGATACTTGTATAATCTACCCAATCTCTAACAATCAGTGGGTAAGTCTAGGTCAAGTTGTGCCAAAGAAAGGTGGAATGACGGTGGTGCCTAATGAGAAAAATGAATTGATTCCACAACGAATAGTGACGGGTTGGAGAGTGTGCATTGATTACAAAAAACTCAACAAAGCTACTAGAAAAGATCACTTTCCACTGCCATTTATAGACCAAATGCTTGATAGACTATCTGGGAAAGCCTACTACTATTTTTTGGATGGGTACATAGGATATAATCAAATCACAATTGTACCAGAGGATCAAGAGAAAATAACTTTTACATGTCCATATGGTACCTTTGCCTTTAGAAAGATTCCATTTGGTCTATGTAATACATCGGCAACATTTCAAAGGAGCATGATGGCGATCTTTTCAGATATGGTGGAAAAATTCATTATGGTGTTCATGGATGATTTCTCAATCTTTGGAGAATCATATGATGACTATCTTGCAAACCTGACAAAAGTCTTACAACGTTGCATGGAGACAAATTTGGTTCTAAATTAAGAGAAATGCCATTTCATGGTGAAAGAAGGAATTATGCTGGGTCACAAGGTATCTGATCGAGGCATTGAAGTGGACCGAGCCAAGGTTGAAACAATTGAAAAGTTACCACCTCTATCCTCAATCAAGGGAATTCGGAGTTTTTTAGGACATCGGGTTTCTATAGAAGATTCATCAAGGACTTCTCTAAAATCACAAAGCCACTTTGCATGCTGTTAGAGAAAAACACTCCTTTTGTGTTTAATGAGGAATGTTTATCAGCTTTCCAGACTCTAAAAAGAGCCTTGATTGGAACCTTCCATTCGAAATGATGTGTGATGCAAGTGATTATGCAGTTGGAGCTTTTTTTGGCCAAAGAAGAGGAAAGGTTTTTCATGCCATCTATTATGCCAGCAGAACACTCTCAGACGCACAATTGAATTTTGCAACAACAGAAAAAGAGCTTCTAGCAGTGGTGTTTACATTTGACAAATTTAGAGCCTACTTGATCGGGTCAAAGGTCATTGTCTAGACAGATCATTCTGCAATCAAATACTTGATCGAGAAGAAAGATGCTAAGCCTAGATTGATCAGATGGGTGCTTCTACTACAAGAATTTGACTTAGAAATTAAAGATAAAAAGGGACCAAGAATCTCTTTACAGATCATCTATCTCAGTTAGAGCCAGTTGAACAAAAGAGAGAATCACCCATCCAGGAGAATTTCCCAGATGAGTAACTCTTTGCTATGCAATCACAACTCACCCCTTGGTATGCTGATTTTGTTAATTATTTGGCAAGCGGAGTAATGCCTTATGAACTTCTAAAGTACAAAAGAAAAAGTTTCTAGCTGATGTTAGGCATTACATTTGGGAGGATCCTTTCTTATATAAACAATGCCCAGATCGAATTATCAGACGATGTGTTCCTGAGGAAGAAATGACCAGCATCTTAAATCAATGCCATTCATCCCCATATGGTGGTCATTTTGGAACAAATCGAACAGCTACTAAATTCCTTCAATCTGGGTTTTACTGGCCTACACTTTTCAAGGACGCCCATAAGATTGTGACAACCTGTGACAGATGTCAAAGAACGGGAAATATCTCAAGGAGACATGAAGCCCATTTAACTAACATCTTAGAAGTTGAGCTTTTTGATGTATGGGGGATCAATTTTATGGGGCCTTTTCCATCCTCATTCAGCAACCAATTTATTTTAGTAGCTGTTGATTATGTCTCCAAATGGGTTGAAGCAGCTGCTTTTCCTATAAATGATTCTCAGGTAGTTGTGAAGTTTTTAAGGAAAAATATTTTCACTTGATTTGGAGTGCCTAGAGCTATTATCAGTGATGGAGGAAAGCATTTTTGCAATCAACAACTTCAATCTGTGCTTGCTAAATATGGAGTCACTCATAAGGTTGCAACTCCATATCATCCACAAACTAGCAGACAAGTGGAAATCTCAAACAGAGAATTGAAATGGATCCTAGAAAAGATGGTGAATTCCAATCGGAAGGACTGGGCAAGAAAATTAGATGATGCACTTTGGGCTTATAGAACTGCCTTTTAGACACCTATTGGTACATCTCCGTATCAATTGGTCTATGGAAAAGCATGCCATCTTCCAATATAAATGGAGCACAGAGCATATTTGGCAATAAAAGCCTTAAATTTTGACTTAAAGGAAGCTGGTAAAAAGAGACTTCTCGAACTTAATGAGCTTGAAGAATTTAGACAACAAGCTTATGAGAATGCCAAGTTATACAAGGAGAAGACAAAAATGTGGCATGATAGGAGAATTTTAAGGAGAGAGTTCACACCAGGATAAAAAGTGTTGTTGTATAACTCAAGGCTAAAGCTATTTCTAGGAAAGCTGAGATCAAGGTGGTCAAGACCTTTTACTGTGGTTCAAGTATGGACATATGGAGCAGTGGAGATTCAAGATGGTGATCAAAAATTCAAAGTGAACGAGCAAAGGCTGAAAAAGTATAATGACGGTGCGTTTAACACTTTGAAAATTGTCATCACTTTTAAGGAAACAACAGGTAAGTCCTAAAAACATAATTAAAAAAAAATTTTATTGGTTTGGTCTTTGTCTAGCTAAAAACGTTAAAGAAGGGCGGCTATTTGGGAGGTAACCCAAAATTTCTTCTCCTACTCTTTTATTTTTCTTTCCTACTCACTAAAGCACTATGCACTGCATCCTTAATCTTAATTCTCATTATGGTCATGCAGGAATTTCTTGCAAATCTCAAGAACATGTTTCCTACTCTTCCCAAAGATGTGCTTAGGAAGATCTATAGCTGTCGACTTGAAATAATAAAGACATTCAAGCGTTTAGGCCTTCCTGAGGATGTCTGCTGGATCATCGAAGCTAAGGTACGTTTAATAGGTGAGATTCATGAATCATTCATTAAACCTATGCCAGGAATGAAAAGAAGCTCTTATTCCAAAAAGAGAAGAGCTAAAAGAATGCATGTATGTTCTAGATGTGCAAGGTAGAATTCTGATCAGTGCTATTGAAGCAAATGTATGGTTTTGATAAATTGAGAAGATAAAATTCAATTTATAAAGGATAGACTGAGTAAGGAGTCATTGGATGATATCATTCAGACTCTTGAGACGTATCCTAGTGGTGATGTTCATCATGTACTTCTTGATTTATTTAACATATTCAACAAAGAAAAAGAGCGCTATCATCTTGGGAATCTGACGTTAAAAGACCTTGTTTGCCAGTTTATAAGAAAACTAGATGGGAAGCAAATCCTCAATTCATAGAAAGCGTTTAAGCCGTTATTGGACGTAAAACCAGAGGAAGATGTAAGCCACAATCATAACTACTGTACATAATCATGCTTTTGTCTAATCCAACGTATCTTTTCAATAACTTTTTGACTTTCGTTACTCCTTTTGTTTAATTTCTTCACGTAACGGCTACCAGTCATTCGTGTTGGATATTTTTTTCAAACTTGTTGGAAAAATATCTGATTTGCATGATCTTGTTATCGTTGTTTTAGTAGATAAATATGTATTCTTCCACTTATAAAAAAAATGTCTAAGAGAAAAATAGAGAGCAAGGGTGTCACCAAAAAATGTAGATTTACATCTATTTGCATTTTCAGTAAAACTTGTTAGAACTGGCTGACACCCAAGAGGGGGGTGAATTGGGTGTTCGATAAGAAAGTCTGATTGTTTAAAATCTTTTCGCAGCTTATCAAATCAATACATATGGAACTATAAATTCATAAGCAGATATATAGATCATATATGCTGGAAATGTAAAAGCTTAGGGAATAGAGGATGCAAACTGTAATTTATCCTGGTTCGGTCCAATCCACGATGACCTACGTCCAGTCCCCAGGCTCCTCCTGAGATTTCCAATCCACTATCTTCTTGTTTAATTGGGCACAAGATAAACCTCTACAAATCTCTTACAAAGTACTCCCCCTTACACACTGTAAGGTTATTCTCTCTTATGGCAAATCAAGCAAAGCAATCCCGAAGACCTTTCTCTCCTGTTTAGCTGTGCAAGTCTTATGAGCTGCAACGTTCTCTCCTGCTTACACCACTATAAGTCTTATGAGCAGCAACGTTCTCTACTGGTTGTACCTTGTTAGTCTAAGAAGAAATTCTTGCTGGCAATTCACTCTACAGCTTCCCTGTAAGGTAATCAATCCACTCAAGGTCCCTCTACCATGAGAACACTTATGAAATATAGATGAAGTGTTTACAAACTCTCTCAAAGAGTGTATAAATGCTCACTGAAGTACAATACAAAATATTCTCACTCTCTCAAATATACATAATATAGAAGACGAAGTAGAGCAAAGAGTGGTTGGAGGCTGAAGACTTAGGATATCAACAATGTTCATGTTCTCATTGTATTATCCGTTGTTCTGTGTTTGAATCCTCTCCTATTTATAGTTGAGTTGTGGAAGATGACCGTTGTAAACATCCATCCGTTAGAGTCTGTTGATTCATTTGACCGTTGAGCCCATTCGGATATTTTCCTATTGTAATCCCATTTGATGCTTAGATAGATACTACTTCATTTTCGGTTGGATTCCCATTGCTTTGTATGATCGTTGAGTGTATTTAAATATTTTCCCGTTGATCGTGCTCTGACATGCTTCAGCGTTGCTTTCTTTCTGTTGTGCACGTTCACTGAAACGTTTATTGAATATTCATGTTGCCCATGATTTGTTGTCACTGAATGTTGATCATTTGTATGGCATGTGATCGGTAGTGCATAACACCTGTAAAAGCCCTCAGAGAAATGGCCGTTTAGAAAACATCACTCGGGTGATTACATACTTCACTGGTAGTGATTTTATGAAGATAGTATTCTACTGGCAGTGACTGGTAATGATGATCCCTTGAGTAATTTCCATGATTATGTGAAGTTTCTGTAGGTGATTCTTATAAGCTACCACTGGAACTGATTTAGTCACAGTGGAGAGTACACTGAGTGATCACTGGAAGGTATTTGATTCACTGAAGGTGATTTTGATAAAATAATAAATCACTCGACTGCATAAGCATTTCGCTGGTAGTGACTCTGTAAGGGTAGGCATATTAATTGAGTGTACTGTAATCCATAGGCGGTGATGAACCATAACATGAATGAAGCTGATCTGATTTGAAGTGATTAAAAGACGCTGGAGGTGTTCTGAGTTAATCTGGTTCATGTTCATATTCTTTGGCAGTGATTTGAAGTTCATCGGAAGTGATACTGAGAAATTGACATATCACTCGACATAAAGTGATTTTAAGAAACAAGCAAATCATTCGACCTGATTGAGATTCACCGGAAGCATTACTGATTCAGTTGGAATTCACTGGCAGTGCGTTCAGGCTTCTTCTATCAAAAAACATCATATAACTTGATCATATAATATATGACTGGTAGTGATATGAGGTATACTGATATTATCACTGGGAGTGATCAAGAATGGTGCTGGAGGTGATCAGCTAAAATGGACGATCAGTCAAGTGAAATTCATGTCACCGGAAGTGATTTTCAAAACAGTAAAATATTCCTGAAGTGATTTCACCTTGTATTGGAAGTGATCTGCGGAAATGATTAATCACTCGAGTGAATTCAACTGCACTAGGAGTGAAAATGAGAACAATGAATTTTTCTTGTAGTGATTTTTGATTCACTGGAAGTGATTCTGAAAAATCTCATATCACTCGAGTGATTTCGGTATCACTGGAAGTGAAATTGCAAACAGTAAAAAATTCTTCTGGTGATTTCTGCGCCACTGGAAGTGATATGCATTCTGACGCATTTTAAAAATCACTCAGGTGCTCTCTGTTCAGATCACTTGAACTCGAAACTTCACTTCCAATTCGACAGTAAACAGGGGTCACATTACAGATGGCATAACTCTTCGAATATAGCTCTAAAATTTCTCTATTGTATATTAATGGACAGCTCTTGAAGTCTAGTTTCATATGACATTGGTTTCAACTCAATAGGATCAGTGGTTTGAGAGTTATAGCCAAAATACCAAACCTGTTCCAGAGAGTGACGCTGATGTGAAGGCCAAATTCGAACACTTATACTTTTTCATCTGAGCTCCTTTGATGTTGCTTCTGGTGTCAAAATGACGCATTGGGAGTATATTTTCATATGCATCTTGTTTAGTCTCAATCAGAGTTGTATTTTGAGAGATATGATCAAATAACCAGGCCTCGCTCAGCTGAACAAAAAACAGAGTCTGAAATACTACAAATCACTCGAGTGAACATTGAATCACTGCAAGTGATTTTCAGAATCACTCAGTGATTCTGAAATCACTCGAGTGATTGTTAAAATCACTTGATGGTATAGTACTGCTACAGTGAAAGACACTACAGTAACCGTATGCTACAGTGCCTACTGCTACAGTACCCAAATAACTTGAATCTTCATGTTTTTCATTAATTCTTACAAGTTCTTCGTTCCTCAATCTCTTTCTTTCATTGCTTGACTAATCTACAAGATATGTAATATTAAAAAGTAGTTAGTCAAGATAAGAGACAAGTATATTAGCAAACTTTTACTCTCTTAATATTTGATATCTATATTTGTCATCATCAAAACTAATCATATCTAACATTCTCCCCCTTTTTGATGATGGAAAATCCTTAAAGAAAAATATGCTTAAATGTGAATAGACAAATTGAATGCAACTTATTTTTCCATTTCTCTCCCCCTATTTGACATTAGCAAAAAGTTTGAAGTATAAAGAAGAAAGTTTCATGGAGAAGTAAATATGAAAATAGATTAGAAATGTCATTTTCTCCATTAATCAAAATAAACAATATTCTCTTCCCTTTTTGAAAGTAGTGATGTAAATGAAAAATTTTTTTTTCAAGAAAGCTTTCATAATAAAAGATATGCAAGGTATGCATAGAATATAAAGAGAGAGAGGAGGGTTTAGAAATGCTCATTTGGATTTGGTAGGTTGATTGTAGATCCATGAAGTCCGGTTCACCATCCTTTTGCTATACAACTCTGATCATGTCTCCAGGATGCTCTTGAGCTTTTATTCCATATTTTTATCACATATGGCTAATGTTCCTTTGTATTGGCATAGGGCTTTGAATGTTGCAGCCAATATATTTCTCTTGATTGATTATCACAGCATATGTCCTCAAGATTGATATATTCTTCTTGTAGCGTGCTGAGGAATGATCTTGTATAAAGCAAATTCTCCTGCTATAAGTAAAATGCATTCTTGCAAGAAGAATGGTTAGTGTAATAAAAAATTTCCTTCCTATAAAGTATATGCAAATTGAGATCATGGAAAGAAAATATATAAGTGGCTCATCATCAAAACTAATCAATTGAAGGTGAATGCAGATGAGTATGGTATAATGATTTTCTAAATAAAGGAGATAAGCTTTTAAGATATGGAACACATGTGAATGTGAATCTCCCCCTTAATGAGAGCATGGCTTTAAGAAATATGAGGAATTCAATTAAGAACTCTCATGGATTTGAAGAACCATTGAATGAACTTTGGAGAGAAATAAAGTATGAAATTTTGAAGATTTAGTCACGTTTTGAAAATGATGCATGAATAATTGGGAAGTGTTTGAAATTATTTATGAGGAAATGAAGTTGATTGTTTGCATAAGAAAGAACACTGAGTTTAAGAGAATTTCAGAGATTTTTATCAGAAGGAAGATGATGATAATTTTGTAAATGAAAGGTCATTGGAAAAATAACTGATATAATCTGAGATTTTTCCCTTCATTCTAGAGATTTTTCCATTCACTCGAGTGATTTCCTTCTGAACATGAATCACTCGAGTGAATTGTTGATATCACTCGAGTGAAGTTGCAGAAAATCACTGATGTCCAGTATTACTTCACTGAATTGCATACTCACTTCAATTATTTACCTCATACCTTGGTGCTTAAGTTAGTATAGTAATCATCAAACACATGAACGTATATAGAGACATTATGAGTAACAAATATTCTCTCAACTTATTGGGATTAATCATTCCCAATTGTTCTTTCGCAAGGAGTTGTGAAAGTATCTGCTACTTGAAGATGAATCGGGATTAATATCACTTTGGCATGATTCCCTGATTAAGTGATGTCACAATCTTCTTCTTTGATGTCAATATCAAGCAATGTAATTAACTTCATAGATGTGTCTGCTCCGTTTGCTTGATCCACTTGTATTTCTTCAATAGCACTCCTTAGATACTTTGGTACCCAACTTCTTTAGGCTCCATAGAACAACTTTGCTCTTATACAATTAACTCATATGATATTCAAGCAAGGAGTATAATAAATCATCAAAGAATATAACCAATAAATTTAAGCTATTGAATCATAAAACATATCAAATAAATGATACCAAAGGTGATGATTTTCAAAGTTTAATGACTTATATAAAAGATATCATTGATAGGGTTTTCATGCAAAGAGAATAGAGAGTCACCAACTTCTATGGAATAATCAATCATAAATGAAATTGAGTTTTCTAAAGATCATAATGAAATATGAAAATTGTTTCAAAATCTCAAATATTCTTTCAAATTGCGACAATGCATTATGACACTAAGATTTTTAATGCATTAAAACTCTTTTATGAATTTTGTTAAGTGTCAATCCTCATGCCGAAAAACAGTGGAAGTCAATAGTTTAAGTATATATATATATATACGTATGTACGAGAAAGGTTCTCTTTTAAAGAATAATTGAGATAACATGTTTCAACATTTTCCCAAAAGCAAAAGTCATATGGAAAATGAATTAGCCAAAAGGGGCTTAACTTGACCACATATATAAACACAATGACTTTGCTATTAATCAAGTGATAATCTTGCATCTTAGGGTTGTGTCAAGAAATATGTGAGCATTCATGGCAAGAATTTGAATACAACGTTCTAGTTACTCAAAAATAGATGAAAACAAATGTTGATGCATTTGAGTAACAAGATGAGTAAAATGGTGTATAGATGATAAAGCACATATTCATTAGTCCAAATGACTAGAGTTCCAAAATATCATCCTAATATGTTATTCCACTATAATGGTTAATGCATTAGCATTCATTCAATGCATTAATGAACATTTATAATGCTTGAAATAACTCAACCAATAAGGATTTATGCATCAAAAACAATACTTTCACATATTGAATTAATCTCTGGGAAATATACTTGAAACTCAGATAAAATCTAATTCGTTAGAAAATAAGGATTGAGGAGTTCAAGCTTAAGATAACACCAAGAAAAAGCATGATGATGAGAAAAACTCTAGCAGATTGATTTGAAGCATTTCTGACAATCAGTATACAAAAATATTAGCTTCCAATTTTGAAACCGATTTAAATGCAGACAATATATGAATAATTTTCAAATCATGTGTATGCACTAGGATAAAATAAGATAAACTAAAACAAAAAAAACATTTTTGGATTGCATTTCAAAGCATAGAAAGATTATGCACAATTTCACTTTCGGTCTATTTAGCAATTTGGAAATAATTTGATGATCAAACAAGATTAATTTCTAATGGAATGCAATAATAGAAAAATATTCATTTCCCAAAATAAATAATTCATATAAGCACAATATAGGGTAAGGATTAGATATCACCGTAATTCCTCTTATCCTTGTGACGACTTTCTTGGCTTTGGTGGAATAATATTGATTTTCCTCCTTTGCATACTCAGTACCAAAATTCAAACTCCAACATTCGGCATCATCAATATATGAATTTGTTTTCGTGTAGCTATAAACTTAAAAGCTTTTACTATCCTACAAAACTGTATAAATTTTCTTCATGGTATCCAACTTCACTTGGATCCATTCAAGGTTAGCATGTAGGAAACATAATTCATATGTGCTAACGATATGTCAATTTGAAGAAGTTGAGCACAATGAATTAAACCTAACTTTATGCATAAAAAATTTTCCTTCTCAAGTATGCATAAAGAGTTAAACTATTGAACATTACAATCCTTTTATGAATTTATTAAATGGGTTTCTAAAAGAATGCGGAAACATAATTTCTGCAATACTCATTCCTAAAATTTTGAATTGTAAAACCTCAATAGATATTACAGACAATGGCATAGGAGGTTTTATAATTGTGTACCTTTGCCTTAAGTATTTGGAGGATTGGCTTTGCTTACCCACTGTCTCTTTCTGTTATGTTGATTATTCATATATGTTCCCAAAGCTGTCTGCAAAGCTCTATCAAAATATAAAGACTTTAAAATTCTTATGTTTGATACCTGAGATATCTTCCTTTTCTTGTCCTGCTCAAGATAGTTGAATGACACTCTATGGTAGTTCATTCTTGTGGTAAAACATAAGCCTTTTCTCCATTGCTTCTTTTGGTGGTTATTCTCTGTAGCTCTAGTAACAGATGCTCTAAGAGTTCTCTTTTGCAATGATACAAATCTCTTAATTGGTGCATGATAAACTCTTGGCTTTTTCTTCATCTTCTCTGTACTCTTATGTCCATTTCTTTTCTGATCATCCTGCTTACACAAAGTGATAGATGGACATTTTGGTACCCACATATACTTGGGTCCTTGATTGTTAGCATTAGAATTTCCATGACCTTTTGGAACCCAAACATATTTATTCCTTATATTAGAATTTCTTCTAATATAGCATGTGTGTGAGATATGACCAGATTTACCACAATAATTGCAGAAAACATGATGACATACATTATAAGCTTTTGTGCAAGTATTGCACTGATTGAGGGAAGACGTTCTCAAATATTCAGTTTGCCTATGTTCTTTCTTCACAAATAAATTTCCAACATGTTTGACAACATTTTTACTTTTCTCAATAGACTTAACAATTGGTTGGAAAATAATTTTATGCAAACTTTGAAAATCAGTTTTACAAAATTCATAAGAAGAATTTAAACTTTGTACCTTAGGTTCATCTTGAGCTTCAGAGGGTGATTTTTCATGTTAATCAATAATGAGCTCTTTGTGGGAATCTTCTTCTTGTCTATTCGTGTTGACTATATGAAAGTATTCTGTGATTTCTTCGTCGTCATTGTCAGCTTCCAATTTTTCATAAACATTAGGTGCGCATATTATGGTTTCACATGAACTGTCAACACTTTTAACTTTAACATCATTGTTAGAAGCATAAATAGAGTCAAGAGTATCCCATATATCTTTAGTACTAGAGCAACATTTAATTTTCTCAAAATCATTTTCAGTTAAAGCATTATACATAAACTTCATTGCTCTAATATTCAACGAAAATATTTTCTTTTCTTTTTTAGTCCAATCTCTTCTCGGTTTGAAATCAAAAACATTTATAAGAACATTCCAAATATCAAAATCAGATGCTTTTATAAACCTTGTCATTCTTGCTTTCCAAAACCAGAAATCTATATCTTTCAAGATAGGTGGGATGGTATAATCGAAACCTTCTGAAAGTGAGCAACACCCAAAATCAGCCATTGATAACTCTTGAGACGGTTAAGTCCTTTAAACAAGAGTCCAGCTCTGATACCAAATGTTAGAACTGGCTGACACCCAAAAGGGGGTGAATTGGGTGTACGATAAGAAAGTCTAATTGTTTAAAATCTGTTCGCAGCTTATCAAATCAATACATATGGAACTATAAATTCATAAGCATATATATAGATCATATATGCTGGAAATGTAAAAGCTTAGGGAATAGAGGATACAAACTGTAATTTATCAAACAAATACATATGGAACTATAAATCCACGATGACCTACGTCCAGTCCCCAGGCTCCTCCTGATATTTCCAATCCACTATCTTCTTGTTTAACTGGACACAAGATAAGCCTTTACAAATCTCTTACAAAGTACTCCCCTTTACACACTGTAAGGTTACTCTCTCTTATGGCAAGTCAATCAAAGCAACCCCGAAGACCTTTTTCTCCTTCTTAGATGTGCAAGTCTTATGAGCAGCAACGTTCTCTCCTGCTTACACCACTGTAAGTCTTACGAGCAGCAACGTTCTCTACTGCTTGCACCTTGTTAGTCTTAGAAGAAAGTCTTGCTGGTAATTCACTCTACAGCTTCCCCGTAAGGTAATCAATCCACTCAAGGTCCCTCTACCTTGAGAACAATTATGAAATACAGATGAAGTGTTTACAAGCTCTCTCACAGAGTGTATAAATGCTCACTGAAGTACAATACAAAATATTCTCACTCTCTCAAATATACATAATATAGAAGACGAAGTAGAGCAAAGAGTGGTCGGAGGCTGAAGACTTAGGATATCAGCAAATTCATGTTCTCATCGTATTATCCGTTGTTCTATGTTTGAATCCTCTCCTATTTATGGTTGAGTTGTGGAAGATTACCGTTGTAAACATCTATCCGTTAGAGTCTGTTGATTCATTTGACCATTGAACCCATTCGAATATTATCCTGTTGTAATCCCATCTGATGCTTAGACATATACTACTTCATTTTCGGTTGGAGTCTCATTGCTTTGTATGGTCGTTGAGTGTATTTAAATATTTTCCCGTTGATCGTGGTCTGACATATGCTTCAGTGTTGCTTTCTTTCTGTTGTGCACGTTCGCTGAAACGTTTATTGAATATTCATGTTACCCATGATTTGTTGTCACTGAATGTTGATCCTTTGTATGGCATGTGATCGGTAGTGCATAACACCTGTAAAAGCACTCAGAGAAATGGCCGTTTAGAAAACATCACTCGGGTGATTACATACTTCACTGGTAGTGATTTTATGAAGATAGTATTCTACTAGCAGTGACTGGTAATGATGATCCCTTGAGTAATTTCCATGATTATGTGAAGTTTCTGAAGGTGATTCTTATAAGCTGCCACTGGAACTGATTTAGTCATAGTGGATAGTACACTGAGTGATCACTGGAAGGTATTTGATTCACTGAAGGTGATTTTGATAAAATAATAAATCACTCGACTGCATAAGCATTTCGCTGGTAGTGACTCTGTAAGGGTAGGCATATTAATTGAGTGTACTGTAATCCACTGGCGGTGATAAACCATAACATGAATGAAGATGATCTGAATTGAAGTGATTAAAAGATGCTGGAGGTGTTCTGAGTTAATCTTGTTCATCTTCATATTCTCTGGCAGTGATTTGAAGTTCACTAGAAGTGATACTAAGAAATTGGCATATCACTCGACAGAAAGTGATTTTAAGAAACAAGCAAATCATTCGACCTAATTGAGATTCACCAGAAGCAGTACTGATTCAGTTGGAATTCACTGGCAATGCGTTTAGGCTTCTTCTGTCAAAAAACATCATATCACTTCATCATATAATATCTAACTGGTAGTGATCTGAGGTGTACTGATATTATCACTGGGAGTAATCAAGAACGGTGCTGGAGGTGATCAACTGAAATGGATGATCACTCGAGTGAAATTCATGTCACCGGAAGTGATTTTCAAAACAGTAAAATATTTCTGAACTGATTTCGCCTTGCACTGGAAGTGATTTGCATAAATGAATAATCACTCGAGTGAATTCAACTGCACTAGGAGTGAAAATGAGAACAGTGAGTTTTTCTTGCAGTGATTTTTGATTCACTGGAAGTGATTGTGAAAAATCTCATATCACTCGAGTGATTTCGGTATCACTGGAAGTGAAATTGCAAACAGTGAAAAATTCTTCCAGTGATTTCTGCGCCACTGGAAGTGATATGTATTCTGACGCATTTTACTCGAGTGATTATAAAAATCACTCTGGTGCTCTCTGTTCAGATCACTTGAACTCGAAACTCCACTTCCAATTCGACAGCAAACAGGGGTCAAATTACAGATGGCATAACTCTTTGAATATAGCTCTAAAATTGCTCTATTGTATATCAATGGAAAGCTCTTGAAGTATAGTTTCATATGACACTGGTTTCAACTCAATAGGATCAGTGGTTTGAGAGTTATAGCCAAAATACCAAACCTGTTACAGAGAGTTACGCTGATGTGAAGGCCAAATTCGAACACTTATACTTTTTCATCTGAGCTCCTTTGATGTTGCTTCTGGTGTCAAAATGACGCATTGGGAGTATATTTTCATATGCATCTTGTTTAGTCTCAATTGGAGTTTTATTTTGAGAGATATGATCAAATAACCAGGCCTCGCTCAGCTGAATGAAAAACAGAGTCTGAAAAACTACAAATCACTCGAGTGAACAGTGAATCACTCGAGTGAACAATGAAATCACTCGAGTGATTGTTAAAATCACTCGATGCTACAGTGCTGCTAGAGTGAAATACGCTACAGTAACCGTATGCTACAGTGCCCACTGCTGCAGTACCTAAAGAACTTGAATATTCATATTTTTCATTAATTCTTACAAGTTCTTCATTCCTCAATCTCTTTCTTTCATTGCTTGACTAATCTACAAGATATGCAATATTAAATAGTAGTTAGTCGATATAAGAGACAAGTATATTAGCAAACTTTTGCTCTCTTAATATTTGACATCTATATTTGTCATCATCAAGACTAATCATATCTAACAAAACTGACTCAGGAAGGGATGGAGAGTTTATACCTGCAACACAGGAACTGGGACGTGCATTAGCTGCTAGGAAGATCAATTTTGTATACAGGGGAGGACTCCAGGGCCTGAAGTTAAGTATGGCTATTCTTGCAACCATTAATGGTAGCAAGGGTTTTTGTGTAAGGGTGAAGGAGTTAGAACATCACATCTTCTTCTTAGGGCAAGAGTTAGAAGTTTCAAGCCTACCTGAACGAATAAGACGTATGTTCTACCGTGCTAAAGCTTTTATCGCTTTATCCGGTGGTTTGGAAATATTGGATGGGATCTCGAGCGTTGCATATTGAGCTAAACTTAACTTTCACAAAAAGCCATTAGGATTGTTAAATGTTAATGGTTTTTATGATCACCTGTTGTCTTTTCTTGATCATGCTGTGGAAACAGGATTCATACCCCAAGCGACTCGTCATTCCATCATTTCTGCACCAACTGCTGATCAACTACTTGATAAATTGCAAACCTATGAACCTACACCAGATCTATTAGTAAAAGAAAAATGTAGGCAGTCTTCAAACATCAGTCGGAAGCAGAATTCAGATACCACTCTCCGGTTGTAAACTTTCCTTAATCTTAATGGTTTTACTCTTAGCATTTTAGTTTACTTTATTGTTTGTTTATGTTTTAAAATAAAAAAAACTGTCTCTAATCTTTAGAAGACATTAAGGACAATGTGTGATTTAGGTTGGGGGAGAAAAAAAAGCATAGTTTCGCCATTGAATAGTTAGTTAGTAAAACCATTAGATGCATGGGGTGTGAAAAGATGGAAGAGTAAAGAGTTATTCTTAACTCTTAAGACGCATCTTATTAGTTGCATTTTTTTTCTTTCTTTCTATTTCATCTAAAAAAAGAGACGTTCGATAAAAAAAAGAAATAAAATTTTGTTTGTACGAGTGTTTTTCAATGATTTTAAGAAGTATATAAGTTTGAAGCATGTACCAATTGAGTTTAAAGATTTTATAGCATGATTGAACAACTAATTGTTGGATTTAGTGATGAATTTTGAGATTGAATGAGCTGAATTTGAAAGTACCTAACCATGAGTTTTTGAGCCTATATGATCAATAATGATTATCTTTCTTGTGTGTGATATTCATCTATTGAGTTGTTACTCTATAACTTGCTTCAAATCTGGTTGAAATTACATGTCACATGCACATTCAAAAATGATAAAGGCATTCATTTTCTTTAGCTAGAGCCAAAAAGCCAATCTTACAATTACACCATTGATAAGCCCCTTTGAGCCTGATTGATTATTTCTTTAGTGTCAACCCATTAATGTGTTTTAATGATATATCTAGTGCTTTTACTTAGTTCAAAAGACTAACAAAGCATTTGAAATCTTTGTGAAATGGGCTTTTGACAAGTGTGGGGGTGTGTATATTATCAACTATAGAATTGCATAAATAAATAAAAAAGAGAAAAAGAAAAAAAAGAAAAAGTGGATATTTAGTTTTGGTATAAAAATTGTGGGTTGCCATGATAAGTCTATTCATAAGATGGCCCATTTTTCAATTGCTCTGTTTATTTCTTAGATGTAACCCTTCATATCACTATTTACATTCCTTTTACCCAAGCCCCATTACAACCTTCAATAAGTCCTTTTGATTTGAATTATGCATGTGAATTCGGTAGTGGAGATTGAGATTTTTAGCAAGCTTATGGTAATGTAACTTTTTCAGGTGAATTTGAGTGAAACCCTTACCCTTCAACACTTGAGAGATTGAGAGGGTGAGTCACAATTATGAATTTGGTTCATTCATTTTCAAATGAAGTTACCAGTTTATCCTTCTGTTGATTCAAGAATACTATGATCTCTTTATTCTTTAATTGTGTCCTAGTTTATAACTTGACACTTCTGATTTTATTGGAAGCACTTATTAGTAAATTCTTCTTGTCCGAGGACGTCCAAGAACTAAGTGTGGGAGAATTTGATAAGTAAAATATTTGCACATTTATTTTCCCTTATATGAAGCATTTTTTGGATGACATTTGAGCTTAATGTAATGAATTTGGGTGTAATTGATAAATAAATAATGATTTGACATAAAATAGAATTCATTGGAAAATACTAAAATTTGACCCTGTTTCTGTTTTTAGGCAATATCTGGAGCTCTAGATGTTGAATTAGGACATTCTTTATATGGATAGGAAGCTGAGAAAAATTCCTACAACTTTTATGTTGAGGTGAAAACCCAGTTCTGTCCTTAAGAGCTCCGAATTTTACTTAGAAGTTGAGCACTTGATTCTGTCCAGGTCTGACATTTGTCCACTAATTTGACCCTAACTAGAGCCACAAATGTTAAAATGAGGATCTCTCACATGCGTTTTCAAGATAAGATCCAGATTTACACATGAAGACAACAAAGTGAGATTCCAACGTTTTAATTGCTAAAGGTTAGCTGCAATCAATGAGAAAGGTGGTCACAAAGTCAATATTGGTGGCTTAGAGTCAAGATTCTTACCTAACATGTGGAAATTCTTACACCCAATTCATCTATAAATAGAGGAGTTGAAGGCACAAGGGAGGACACCATCTTAGAGTTTAATTTCATGCATTTTTATTGTTCTTGCATACCTCTTACATGGAAGGTTTATGTAGTCTTCCTTTATGGATGGTATAGGTTGCCTTCTACATGGAAGGTTTTACCTCCTATATGGAAGGCTAGATTTTTCAATTTTCATGCATCTTGTAGTTGTATCTTTATGTTTTAGAATTTAATAATAATGTTTTCTGCAATATTTTTGAAGTTTTCAATTTATTTTGATTTTGTTTTTAATTTCATCATGAGCTAAATTTTCATTTTCCTAGGGTGATGACGTAGCTTACTAATGACAGATTGAATCTTAACTTATTAGATCTAGTTTTAATTTTTCCTTCATGATTGAGTTTTAATTATTGTTCTTAATGCTTTCAATTGATTGGCCACCTTTTGGATGATCTCAATATGCATGTTGAGACCGGAAGGAGATACATGTGTGTGGATCCTATAATTAAAACCATAATTTTTATATGAAATAGGATTATATTCATATGGGTTGTGTAGTCATAATTGAGTTCCATAAATCTTAATGCATGATTGATTGCTTAAATTCATATAGGAATATATTGGGTTAGCAATTAATTATAGAATTACTTGACCTTGGAAGAGGCTAGTAATTAAAATAGGGAAACTCGAATATCAATCATGTGGAATAAATTGGACTAGAATAGATAAGTGATTCAATCCGGAGTTTGCTAAGTGAAATCTAATCCCTAGGGCCTTTTTATTATATTTGTCTTTATAACAATTACTTTTTCATTTAATCATTTTTAACTTGCAATCTCAAGCACCAACTAATCGATCTGCTAAATAGTATTAAAATTATCAATTTTGGTACTTAGTGATCAATCCTCGTGGGAATGATACTCTACTCACCTCTATATTACTTGTTTATGACAGTGTACACTTGCACTTCTAAATACACCATCCTACACTCGTAACAGTTACCATAGCAGGCCTTTTAGTGGACATTTACTTGCTCCTTTGGGTCCTTTCTTAGCCGAATTGTGAGTAATCAATCACTGAAATATTATCATAAATTTATATACACCATAATTCACTATTTTATTCCACTAGATGTATCAATTACATAGGAGGAATATTGGTGATTGCAAATTGGGGTGTTAAATATAGGCCTGCTCTAAGTTGTTGTGATCACATTATGAGATGATATTGTGCAATTTAGGAACATATGATCATTTTGATTTGGACAAAATCATCATTTATTTCCTGAGCATTGTCAGAAAGGCTTAGGCATTTTGATTGATTCATCATGATAATTGCTGCATTGCATGTTTCCTATTTGCATTTTATATGAATGATTTTTGTTATTATTGAGATTCATTCGAATCTCATTCCTTTCATATAAATAAATTATCCAGCTAGGCATAGCAATTCCAAAGGCAAGGAGAAATTCGAACACAAGGACTGAAGACAAGCAATTTATGTAATTATTCCAGTGTTAATTATAGTGGAGACTACTCAAGTTTTTGGGATGTAATATGTAACGCTTGACTACTTTTCAGACTCTTGGATTGTAATCAAGAAACATTTATTAGTATATGTGTATAAATTCTGTTTGCCAGTTTGAACTATGCAATAATGCTTTATGAGATGTTTAAATTCTGCAGGGTTTGAATTTCTTAGTATCAGGGCATGCGTTTCTTACAATGACAGAATTGTATACTGATATGATTTTGATTACGTTATTACAAGAATGACTAACGAAATTTGATGACAGAGAAGCAAGTCGTCATTATTGGAAAATTTTCCTGGAGGATCAGTGGATGCTTAGGGGGCAGTCAGGACAATTATACCTAGTTAGAATTGTGCCAGGAAACTGCGGGCCTCAAGAAGGTAAATGATATAAGAGTTAGTATATGGACTCTAACCCAGATCAGGGCCAAAGGTCAATATCACCTCTTGATGATGCGAAGCAACTGCTATCTATGGGAGTGATGTCAAATCCATACAAGGTTACCAGTTCTAGAGTAGAACCCATATGCATGGTATATTACCTGTAGATAGGTCAGGAGTTGAGAAGATGCATTAGGATTATGGCCATGTGGACTCTCCGTGTTTAGGATACTTCGACCCCCCAGTATGCACAATATGTGCATGATATGAACACATATCACTAGGAGCAGGGATTATACAGTATAGAGTTCCCATATGAAGATCAAATTTATATGACATGGAAGTTCTTCTTCGGCACTGCATTTTAGGCACAAAGAAGGAATGACCTTATAAAATGAGGTCCATATAATAGCTTTATGGAGTTGGTAGAGCATATGATCAAGTTCATATCAGATTATATGTACCGGTAATGATAAATTATTTGTATGTAGTATTTGGACGCCCGTAAATGGTTGACTTGGCTAATCAGGTTGAGGGTTGTCTAGGGGTACTGATATTCAGAAGTAGTTGAAGCTGGTATAAGCATTTTTGCACTAATACATGAAATTTTAGCGTGCTCAGCTCAGGGTAGTTAAAGGATGGGTGACCCTATGGGAAGTTGTTAGAAATGTTAAGTCATAAGAAGCAAAGGAGTAAAAACATGTTGTATAGTCACCTATGAGCGTGTAATACCTAAAAGTCCTTCCCAAATTGCAGTAGAGACCTGTTGTATGTTATTAATGAAGTATCTATGTGTTTAAAGTTTATGAAAGGACAAAGATGACACCGTTGGTCTTAAGCCCATCTTTTGCAGACTTGCTTATCTTTTTGTTCAAAATGAACAACACGGTTGCACTCTACATATTCCCATACTCACTCAGTACCTGCCTGGTTGCCCTCATCTTCTCCGGCTTCAACTTCAGCGAAGTCTCAACATCGCTCAGCACCCACTATCCTTTATTGCCATGGATAGTTGATAGCATAATGCCCCAGCTGCTAACAGTTAAAACAGATTATCTTCCTTACCGGAGCACCATATGGCCTGCTAGGTTGGTAGGGCCTACTACAGTGCAAGCATGTTCTATTTCTATAAGGCTTTTGATTACCGTGATTATCAAGCTGGCACAGCGGTTTCAACCTTGAAATCGTAAACTGGCTTAAAAATGAGCTTGGAGTATTTTGTTACCCAAAATGGATGAATTTTGAAATTCAATGACCCAATCCGTTAGTCAAAATTAACAAAGGTGTGAGAAAGAGGGTTCCCACTTAAATCTATGACCTTCCAACTATTGCTTCTTCTTTGTCACTTCACGGCCCTAGATAAATAATGACATCATTAGAGCCATGAAAATTGAATGTCCAATGGGCCACATTTGCCTTAAAGGCTTACTTTCACCCTTGAAGTTCATACTAATTTTATTTGGTGACTTTCTTTCTCAAATTCGCATGGTAGCCATAAGCCATTCAGACAGGTGAGTACTAGAAGTGTGCTAAGAACAGAGAAGAGGAATGCACAAAGAGGAATGTTGTTGGTTGTCTGAAGACCTTTTAATTATTTTTAGGTCTGTAAATATTGTGTAAACCCCTATGGGGGAAACTTTTGTATTATAATCAAGAAATATTGTATTAATATTATCAATATATTCATGCTATTCCTGTGTCCACTGAACTGTGTATTACTACTTTGAGTAAGGTCAATAATAAGGGGATATAAGGCGGGGTCTTCACAACATAATTACCGTTTATGTAATGTACTACATGTGCTCATCTCTTAGGATCGACTAACCCATATGCAAGTGTCGTTCACATGGAACCTTTCCCCTCTTCAGCCTTCAAAGTTCTCATTTGAATATTTGCTACTACCACCAAGATCTTCACTGACGGCCGCTCTGCCCGAGCTACGCACAAAACTTACCAAACTTGCTAGGAACTTGCCCAAGGGTCCATGATCCTTGCCCACGTTTTGCCTGCACATGCTCGGACCTTGCTCAAGGGTACATGATCCTTGCCCCCTATAGAGCAATTTGGGAAATCTCACGAGTTCCAACCATAGTCACACATAAAAATCTGAGAGTCGTCTGAGAAACAAAACCTGCCAACTTTTGTACCCAAAATTTCATTTTAATCCACATAGAACTGTGCATTTTCTAATTTCCATTCTCTGTTCATTTCAGCCATTAAATATCCCTTATGTTACAGTGGGTGCCCCTATAAACAGGTGAAATTTACCTCTCCCTTATTTTAATATAAGAAGACATAATGATAGTAAGACAAAAAGGTAAAGATATGGGGTAAGGTCAGGGAACTAGACCTGACACAGTAAAATAGATAATAGGCGGGTTGATGGAGCAGTGTATAATAGAAATATGATCTGAATGATAAGCTATGAGGAGTGTAGCAAAAGTAAGATAAGGATAAGGAAAGAGGAAACAATTTTGGTAGCAGGGTAATAAACGCAGATAGCTTGTAAACTCTGACCAATAGCCTTCGTCTTAAATTTTTCCTAGACCAGCTATTGATAATGAAAGTCTATAGACATAGGTGGCATGATTTTTCCAGCAATGATCTCCTTCTTTCAAAGGAAGTTTGATCCTCACATAGAAAAGGAGTAGTGGCCTCATATGGAGGAAATTTCTAGAATTTTACTAAACTGTAGCTGATAATTCATAAACTAAAGGAGAATGCAATGGATAGGGAGTAACATGTTAAAAGGATGCTGACAGATGGCAGTGGAGGAAAATCCCCAAGATTCTATCAGAGTTGCGCAGTAGAAGCGTAGTGGGCCCATAACCCATAGGACTCAGGAAGCTACAAACTGCAAGAAAACAAGGATGACCAAGGCTTGTGTTCAAGCCTTACCTTTGTTTGGAATCAACAACTAATACATATGTGGATGATGAGGAGTGAGTACAGATATGATAGTACAGAGATTGAGATTGGGACTAGAAAAGGAATTAGTCTTCGAACAATACATTGAATTTAATAAAACAGTGGAGTAACACTGAGTCATTGGAAGTAAACTTATTTAGTGAGTACACAAGCAACAAAATTGATACTAAGGGAGCAATACCTGTTAGCATTATGATTAACCTTATTATTCGGAAAGCTCCATAGTAGTTCAGTTAGACTATTAATCTATTACAGTGTCAGCAAGTGAGGCATTTGGCCAATAACTATCCATAGCGACAATGAACAGGGGAGCTAAAGCAGAGAACTTTGGGTAGAATTTGTAATGACACAAAATGAAGCCAGCAAGTCTCTGGAATTAATCTACAATATGGATCTACCCAATGGCAATTTCGTATAAGTATGGTGTGAATTAAATGTTAGTACTTCCTTAATGGCATATGATTAAGTGAGATGACTACCCTGAGTATATAGTAGCTACTCCATGAAAACGTTATATCTACACCTACAAGTGTCAGATCCATCAGGATAATGTTAATGAGACATGTAATAAATGCTAAAGGATAAACGTTGGAAATAAACCTGATTAGCCTATAATGGTTTATTGATGATAACAATGTTTCGCTTGATTTTAGAAGCAAAGGTATTTAACCTAATTCATAATCATATGTCAATGCAATCTTAAATTTTCTCCCAACAATCATAGTTGAGGGATCTCTTTCTAAGGATGATTAGGGGTGCATGATATTTTAACAAGCAGATTGAGGCTAAAATCACACTCGAAAATGTCTTGATAATAAACGAATTCCTTGAAATATTTTAGAGGATATCAATAAGATACCTCCAAAAAGGGAAGCGGAGATTATAACTAAACTTAGAGTAGGAAGAAATGCCAAAGTTTCATATGGCATGATTTCCAATTACATGACGGAATTGATAAGTGAATATTTCACTATATGGGACTCTAGTGCTCTTTGCCAAAATTAAGAAGGTGGAAGCCCGAGAGTTATGGGCAACATTCTGAAATAGCTAGAAAGTTGAAATAAAATAGACTGTGAGATTAGAGAAATGTTACAAAGGACTATATATCTTATGAATGTTGAATTTGACCACTTGGGTCTTGTGAATAGATAAGATTCAATGATGATTTATGTGATTACTAAGCAAGGTAAACCATGAAAAATGTTTGAAAGCAGAGTTGAGCCCATTGGGAAATAAGCAACTCTATGCTAATGTGAGTTTGGCTTCCAGAAATTAAGTTTCTGGGCCATATAGTTTCACAAGAAGGGAACATATTGGATCCCAATAAAGTGGAAGTAGTATTGAATCAGAAAAGGCCAGGAAATTGTAGTTCTCTGGATCTTGATGATTATTATGAATTAGTTATGCAGTATTCTCCAGTATTGTTCTACCTTTGATAAGGCCGATTTGATGATTCAACATTCTATATAGGATGATAGCTGTGAGAGGAGCTTCACAAGGCTGAGAGAGGAATTGATGAAACCATTGACATGTGTGGTCTTGATTTGCAATTGACCTGTATGGTCTTGAATTGTGGGTGACCTATGTGGTATGTGTTCATGTGAATAAGAAAAAGAGTTAGAATGTATCCTGATGCAGTAGGATGACATTGTGGTATGAACCTCTCGTCAGCTGGAGCCTCACATACTAAAATAACCTACATATGAATTCTGAGAGAGTAACAACTATTGTGTATGGGGGAAATCTGGAGATATTGTTCTACAAATGTTCCTACGTGACACCATAGAGTTGTACTGCAACCACTAGAATTGAAATAATTGTGCAATTATAAAGAGTTGAACATGAGATAGCACTGATAGATAGAGTTGCTTAACAATTTTAACCTGGAAGTTAAATACTGTCCAGGAAGTGTTAATGTGATTGCGGATACCTTGAACAACAATAGTGGAGATCAAGGAACTATGTTCCCATATTTAATGAAGTGGCTTGATATATACGAGTTCATTCATAAGCTTATGTTTGTTGAGAAAATACAGTAGGCGGTAAGACCTATTGGGTCAGTATGTCCAAAGGTTATAAGGTCTTTTGAACAAACAAGGCAAGGTCGTAAGACCTACAGTGTAGCTCAAATCTTTAGAATTTGAGTAACACCAGAGGATGATAGAACAATAAGTTCCAATATGATAAGACCCTAAACATAATTTGCTTATGGGTATTCAGTGATAGATGAACAATGTGCTCTATGATTATTGATGGACTCTGTGTCATAAGATTACTATAGTTAATGAGTTGATTGTCGCTGAACAAGTTATCTTTGCACGCTTTATAGATAATATATAGATGTACAAATGGTTGAATAGCAAAAATTGAAATTTGAGATGCACTTACGAAAGTTGTAAGATTGTATTGAAAGTTATAAATCTTGATATACATCCAGTATAGATAGGGGATTGGAAGTCCAAAGGCCATAAAACCTATTGGACCAATATATCCTTAGGCTAGCAAATTGAGAAATATTTAGATTATGACGAGCCGAAGCTAGATATGATGAAATGTGGCATGCAAACTTGCAAGGATTAAAAGCTCTAATATGGCATTAGACCAACAAATCCAAGGAAGTTGTTTTGATAATTACTAAAAAATATTTGAAACTGAGTCCTAGGTATGTCGAACCATTTGAAATTCTATCTAGGATTGGACCAGTAGCTTACCGAATAGTTTTACCCTAAAATTTGAGTCATTTGCATGACATTTTTATGGCTCTTAATTAAAGAAATATCATCCAAATTCGGAACATATTCTAGAATATGAGGACATTAAAGTGCAGGATAACCTTAATTTTGAGGTGGAGCCTGAACGAATTATTGATCGACAAGAGAAGCAGCTTAGGCATAAGACAATACCATTTGTAAAAGTGGTATGGAAAGGATTATCCTCAAGGGAAGCTATATGGGAAATGGAAGAAGACATGCAGAAGCGGCATCCAGAGTTTATGGGGATGCTTATATGACAAAAATGTCAAGGATACAATTTTATTGATGGGTGGAGAGCTGTAATGTCCTAAATTTTGATCATTAAGTATTATGTAATTATTATGGTATTTTATGATAAAAGAGTATGTAATGTGATAAAAAAAGTCAATAGAAGTCACACATGATAAAATAGTTGTTATATAAGATAGTTGGTGAACTTCTTGTTGAGGCAGTCTGATTGTGCGACACTTTTAAATTAGTAAATGACCTCAAAAAATTATGAAATTTTCCAAACTGAAAGTAGACATGAAAATTTTTAATATGATAGGCATATGAAATTTTTGGAGTTCTATACAAGGAGAAAATATTTTTTGTATCTTACCTAGTGAATTTGATGTTTTTCTGGAGCAGACTTCAAAAATAAATATTCTGGGAATATTGAGCTTCCAACCAGTTAAAGGATATATTTTTTCCTAAAGCTAGACTTAATAAGGGTTACATAGCCTTTAGAACCACCCCAATTGGATATCTACACAATTACATATGAATTTTCAAATTTTGGTGATAATTCTGCCTAGTTTTTCAAATGTTGCGGAAATGGAAGAAATTGAAAGGGAAAAATAGTCATTTTGATCCAACTAAAAATAATCTCAATTATTTTATATATATTACAGAAAAGGGGGGAAAGATGGAAATTTTAAATAATTACATAAATAAATGTGTAATTATTACAATATATATATATATATATATATATATATATATATATATATATAGTGACCAATTTGTTAATGCCAACACATGTCTCTAGAATTCTCCACAAAAATGCTACCTCATTCATTTGAAGGCCTAAGTCGGCCACTTTGGAGAAGGAAAGAAGAGAAGGAAGAAAGGGAAAAGAGGAAGAAGAAGAGGAAGGAGAAGGAAGTTCTAAGCTAGTGTAAGGTAAGTACACCAAAATCTCCACTCAATCTTGGTAAATTTCATGATTTTGAAGAAAATGCTAAAGTTATAAGTTTAAAAGTGGAATAGACTTAAATAGTAGCTTAATTGCAACTATTTTGGTTAAATTTATTATTTGATATCTGCATAGCTGGACCAACGAAGACGGTTACATTAGAGAAGGAAAGGCAACAAGGTAGTAACTCTATCTTTCATATACTATGTGAATATTAATATGCAATGATTGCCATGATCTGTTCGATGTGTTTCATGTGATGTTGAAACTCTCTGGGTATGGATAATGAGTTAAACCACCCCATGGAACCTTTGAGGTACCATGTGGCCAGGTAGACCCAATTGAGTGACTTGATATGTACAGACATGTATTGACCTGCTCCAAGTTATAATAAGTACGGACAGGTATAGGGCTGCTCCAAGTTGTTGTAATCACATTATGAGATGATATTGTGCAATTCAGGAACATATGATCAATTTGATCTGGACAAAATCATCATTTGTTTCCTAAGCATTGTTAGATAGGCTTAGGCATTTTGATTGCTGCATCGTGATCAATGCTGCATTGCATGTTTTCTATTTGCATTTTATATGAATTATTTTTGGTTACTACTGAGATTCGTTCGAATCTCATTCATTTCTTATAAATAAATTATCCATCTAGGCATAGCAATTCCAAAGGCAAGGAGAAAGTCAAACATAAGGACTGAAGACAATTAGTTTATGGAATTATTCTAGTGTTAATTATAGTAGAGACTACTCAAGTTTTTGGGATGTAATAAGTACTGCTTGACTACTTTTCAGACTCCTGTATTGTAATCAAGAAACATATATCAGTATATTTGTATAAATTCTATTTGCCAGTTTGAACTATGCAATGATGCTTTATGAAATGTTTAAAATCTGCGGGGTTTGATGTAATACCCCATTTTCACCAATCTTTCTTGTATGTGAATTTGTGATATTTAGTGGAATAAAATGGTGAAATATGGTGTGTAAGAATTTATGGAAAATATTCATGTTGCTGGTTACAAGTAAATTGGCCGAATAAGGACACAATGAGGCTATTAATGTACAATAAAGGGCCTATTAATGTAACCAAAATTTGAGAAAATTAGATGACATGAATGATGGCCTTATCTAAGTGTCAAAATGGGGTTAAGCCAAAGAAATGAGCGAAAAATGATTTATTATGGTAAATAATAAACGCAGGGGAAAAATGGTAATATTGCCATAAAGTGGGAAATATTTATTTTTCTTTACGATTTCTACTAATTTGAGTTAAATAGGAATTAAAAAGAGTAAAATGACTACTTTATCATTAATAAACCAATTTTTGGTGAATTATTGTCAAGTATGATCAAATAGTCAAAAAGTCAAAGACTCGGTCAACAAGTTACAAGGTGGCAATGAGATAGTTGAAGACCAAAATAATTTCACTCTCATTCCATGAGCTTTTCGGCTGAAATGAGAAGAGAGAAGGGAAATGAAATTAATTAAAGGAATTTTCATTTTTGGACCAATTGGGAAGTGACACTTGTCTTAACTAATTAACCCTTTAATATATCATTCCTTTCTTCATCTTTAGCTCATTCCACGATCAGAACTGAAACAGTAAGAGTGAGAGAGAGCTGAGGCGGTGAAGAGAAGAGAGAGAGCTAGGGTTCATCCAAGATCAAGGTAAGAGGCTTATGCCTTGTGTTTTAAGTTACCTAATCCCTCCATAACCTCACCTACGCACTTCTCCACCTTTGAATCCATGGATTTCTAGTTGATTCAAGAGTTGGAGAGAGAGAGAAAAAAATGTGCAGGAGAGAGAAAGTTTAAGAAACCAAGAGGTAACTGTTAGAACTGGCTAAAACCCAAGGGGGTGAATTGGGTGTATTGTAGTATGTCTGATGTTTAAAAATCTTTTCACAGATTGTTAACTCAGTATGGAAGTATAAACTCACAAGCAATTATATAAATCGTATATGTTAGAAATATAAAAGCTTAGAGAAGAGAATGTGCAAACTGTGATTTATTCTGGTTCGGTCTAATCGATGATGACCTACGTCCAGTCCCCAGGCTCCTCCTGAGATTTCCAATCCACTATGTTCTTGTTTAACTGAGCACAAGACAAGCCTCTACAAATTCACAAGAGTTACTCCCCCTTACACACTGTAAGGTTTACTCCTTCTTATAGCAAGTCAAGCAAAGCAATCCTAAAGATCTTTCTCTCTTGCTTACCCGTGCAAGTCTTACGAGCAGCAATGTTCTCTCCTGCTTACACCTTGTAAGTCTTACGAGCAGAAAGTACTACTAGCAATTCTCTCTACAACTTTCCCGTAAGGTAATCAGCCGTCTCAAGGTCCCTCTACCTTGAGATCAATACAGAAGTTTAGATGAAGTGTTTACAGACTCTCTCACAGAGTAGATAAATCCTCACTGAAGTACAATACAAATATTCACTCTCAAATGTATATGATTTTGTAAACTGATAAGAACAGAGAGTATGTAAGAGACAAAGATTTATGACAGCAGCATATTGGCAGTTGGGTTCACGCTACTTCATCATTTCTGTTTGCTCGTGTATTTGGTCACTATCATGTATATTCTTCTTTTCGAATGCTTTAGTTTATATAGTAAATGTTGAGAGCCGTTGGGAGCATTCAAATATTTTTCCGTTGTAATCTGATCAAGCTCTCTAATAAGTAATTCAACCGTTGCCCATGATCATGCTCTGACAAATGCTTTAGTTGTTTACATGTTTCGTTGACTCATCTGTTAAATATTGATATTGCCCATGATTCGTCATCGTTAAATATTGGTCGGTTGCTTCCCATGTGAACTATAGTGGAATACCTGTAATGCGCTGACAGAAAATAGCCGTTAGAGAATATTTTAAATATCACTCGAGTAGATAACTACTTCACCGGAAGTGATCCATATCAGTAGAGTGCACCATGAAATCATTCTAGTTGTTTTCCTTGTTTCTGTCAAGTTTTTGGAAGTAATTCTAATGAGAACAGTGAATCACTTAAGTTAACATCTAATTCACTGGCAGTGATATTCTGAAACATGAGAATCATTTAAGTGCGGTGTAACTTCACTGGAGGTGATTTTGATAAAACAATTAACACTTGATTGTATAAGCATTTCACCGGAAGTAATCTTGATTTATGGATGTGACTGTCATTGGAACTGATTCTGATTTAGTGGAGAGTGCACTGAGTGATCATAGATGCTGACAGGAAGTAAAACTGACAAAACTTCATATTAGTTTATCTTGGCACGTCTCTGGAAGTGATATGCAAAATCAACATAATCACTTGCCTGGATATTATCTGACAGAAAGTGAACAGAGTCATACTGGCTTTTACTGGAGGTGCATTCTGGTTCACTGGAAGTGATTTGATGCATATTGGTATTCTCTGGAAATGATCCGTTAAGGCACTAGAGATGATCTGAGGAATTTTAATATTCACCGGAAGTGATTTAGCAACCACTAGAAGTGATATGGAAAATTTCATATATCACTCGAGTGAATTTGACATCACTAGAAGTGATTTTGCAAACAGTGAATTTCTCTTGTAGTGATTTTCAATCCACTAGAAGTGAATCTAGAAATTTTAAATATCACTCGAGTGATCTGACATCACTGGAAGTGATTTGCAAAACAGTGTATTTTTCTTCCGGTGATTTTAGACGCACTGGAAGTGATTTGGCAAAACTGAGATATCACTCGAGTGATTTGGAGATCACTGGAAGTGAAATTCAGAATAGTGATTTTTTTCTTGTAGTGATTTGGCTCGCACTGGAAGTGATTCTGAAAAATCTCATATCACTCTAGTAATTTCGGTATCACTGGAAGTGAAATTGCAAACAGTGAAAAATTCCTTTGGTGATTTCTGCGCCAGTAGAAGTGATCTGCATTCTGACGCATTTCACTCGAGTGATTATTAATGATCACTCGAGTGATCTTCCTGATCACTCGAGTGATTATAAAAATAACTCGGATGCTCTCTGTTCAGATCACTTGAACTCGAAACTCCACTTCCAATTCAACAGCAAACAAGGGTCAAATTGTAGATGGCATAACTCTTCGAATATAGCTCCAAAATTGCTTTATTATATATCACTCGAAAGCTCTTGAAGTCTAGTTTCATATGGCACCAGTTTTAGCTCAATAGAATCAGTGATTTGAGAGTTACAGTCAAAATACCAAACCTATTCCAGAAAGTGAGCTGATATGAAGTCCAAATTTGAACACTTATATCTCATTAATCTGAGATCCTTTGATATTTTTTCTAATGACAAAATGACGCATTGGGAGTCTATTTTCATATGTAACTGGTTTGGTCTCAATCAGAGTTGTAGTTTGGGAGATATTATCAAATAACCAGGCCTCGCTCAGCTGGCGAAACAACAGAGCATGAAACGCTGAACATCACTCTAGTGAATTAGTGAATCACTCGAGTGATTATTAAAATCACTCGATGCTACAGTGAAATACGCTACAGTGATCGTATGCTACAGTGCTCACTGCTACAGTACCCATAGAACTTGAATCTTCATATTTTTCATTAATTCTTGCAAGTTCTTCATTCCTCAATCTCTTTCTTTCATTGCTTGAATAATCTACAATATATGCATTATTAAATAGTAGTTAGTTAAGGTAAGAGATAAGTATATTATGCAAACTTCTACTCTCTTAATATTTGACATCTATATTTGTCATCATCAAAACTAATCATATCTAACAGTAACTTCCCAAACTTGTTCCTCTTACTTGATTAATGTTAGTAGAGTTGTTCTTGGCTTATTTTGGTTGTTTTGGTACAACATAACTCTAGAAATCATATGAGACCTTAATATACAAGTGTCTCTAAATCAAGTCTAATGAATGTCTAAATAGCTAATAGTTTGATTATAAGTAGAAAGGAGGTGATTAGGCAAAAGAAAACGAGAAACTGACATAACTTTTTTGGAAATCTTTTAGGGTGACCCTGTGTTGGATGTGGTAAATGAGTGGGAATTTGATAATTTCGATGCTTCCATTGAGTTTAGGAGGTAAAATTGGGTAGGGTCCATGTTGACCACGAAGTGAGAAAAGCCACAGAAAGTTAAATGATAGAATTACCCCTTAAAAGCCTTAATCAAAGGTTGTCAAGTGTATTTTCATCATTTGGGCTTGATTTTGACCAATTCGAGGTTAAAAATGGATTCTACACATGAAATTGTGTAGGAATAGCCCAAGTCATAAATTTTGATAAAGTGGAAGTGAGACTGGGTACAAAGGGTTAAGCCGGGTCTCTAAGGGTATTTTGGTAATTTAGCATTTTTAAGCTAAGTTTACCGATGTTATATGTTTGGAAGGATACATGAATGAGTAATGACTCATTTATGGTATATTTGAAGATTTTAAGACTTGACAACCGCTCAGGACTCAGTACTTGCCTGAGCTTGAACCAAGTGGGGAAAAGTTGCACAAGAAGAGCAACCAGGTAGTAACTTGTCTTCATATTACATAACATGCTTTGTGTGTTGTTTGAAATCATCACAAAATGTCTAACATGTTTTGATTATACGGAGTGATCACCCAGGGCATATCTTTGCGCGGGTTGACGCTCTAGCTATAATGTTCATAATTGCACAAGCGGTGCCCAAGGCCTATCTTTGCACGGGTACCCCTCGGGGCCAAGTAACTTTCCTAGCGCTACGCTAGTTTATGGATTGCATTAAATGCACTGAATGATGTTATGATAATTTTGTTGATTGATGAGTGTGAAGCATGCTTTGTATGCTATCTTTATATGATTGACTTGTGTTACTACTGAGATTCCTCCGAATCTCATTCTTTTTCTCCAAAAACCCATCTTCAGTACAGGGAGGAAGCTCAAGGGGCAAGGAGAAGGTAAGCGGCGATGAATTGAGGCCGAGTGGCTAAAGGATTTAGTTACGGTTGTCTAGTTCGTAATTTCTTTTTGAGAATGCTTTAGGTTTTTTAGGATTGTATATGAAGAATATGATGTATATGTTGTAAATATAACCTAGTGAATGAATGGTAGAAAGTTAGTAGTTTTGCTTCCTATCGCTAATGAATTGTGTATGTGGGATGGATTATATTAAGTCGGCAGAGGTATGCTCATAAATTTTGATGTATAATAATAAAGGGAAAACCGGTGAGTCTTAACGAGTTAGTGAAGTTTTATGAAAATGATTGTGAAAACTTTATCACCCTCTCATTTTTAGGTTCATATCCTGAGTTGAGGTAGCGGATTTAAAGTATTTTCGGAAGTTGAGTATTTTGGGTTCAAATCCTGGTCTCTCGAGTAATTTCATTACTCTTTTGTATTCAACCATAGTTAAGAAGAATAAGGTATCATATTTGACACTTTCCATCTCATTCTTTTGATCAAACAAGACGGAAGAGAGGAAGAGAGAGCTGAACGAGAACGAAGAAAATGAAAGAGAAAGAGAGAAGTGAATAGTGTTTTTGGAACTTCAATCCACCGAAACACTACCGAATCAGCATCTTCTCTTAAAGTGTCCTTCACTAACCTTCTTCTAGTTATCTTGAGCTTTGTTTCTACTATTTCAGATTTTCATTTGGAGGTGTTTGGTGCCATCTCACCTACCAGAATGCTGCCAGACTTCTGAACAGTATACGGAAATAAGTAGAGGTAAGCGTAAGCTTCCTTTTGAACCGATTGATTTGTTGTTTGGATGAGTTTTAAGGGGGGATTGGGTACTTTTCAATCTACTTACAAAGGGATTTTTTGAGGTCCAATGATGTTCAATGATTGTCTAAATAACTAATCATGTGATTAGAAGTAGAAAAGAAGTGATTAAGTAAGAGAAAACAAGAAACCAACGCAACTTTTATGAGAACTCTAAATTGCTGCCTTATGTATGGCATGAACAAAGAGCTAGAATTTCATCAATTTGAAAGTTCAATTGAGTTCAGAGGGGAAAATTGTGTAGGGTTTATGTTGATGGTAAGGTGAGAAAAGCCCTAGAATGTGAAATGACTAAATTACCCTTAAAACTTTAAATTGGGTCTTGCAAGGGTATTTTCGTCATTTGACCCAGAATTTGACCAATTTGAGGTCAAATATGGATTCTACACATAAGATTATATAGGATTGGCCCAAGTCATAATTTCTGGTGAGGTACCATTGGATTGGGTACAATGGGGCATAAACTAGGTCTCTGGGGGCATTTTGGTAATTTAGCATTGTTAAGTTAAGTTAACAAATAATATGAGTTTGGAATGATATATGAATGAGTAATTACTCATTTTTGAATTTTGTGAATTTTGTTAACTTCAAATTATCCATTTGTGAATCTTAGGACCAGACGGTTGTGCCGAGCCGGAGCAAAGATGGTAGTTCGAGGAAGGACATAAAGTCCAAGAGGTAGTAAACTTACCTAGTATGCATGTATAATGTTTGTAGTTTATGTGAAATTATACATGTATGTATAAGAATGAATGAGTAAAGTTAAAGCAGAGAATAGCTCTAATTTAATTAGAAGGAAATTGCTCGCATACTCTGATATATATATATATATATATATATATATTGAAATTAAGAGCTGATGAGACATTAGTGATGTAGTGAGACTTGTGGAAATAAGTGAAAAGTTTTCTACCCTCTGAAAAACCCTTTCAACTTTAGGTTCAAATCCTGAGTTGAGAGCTGGAACTTATGAATGATTTCGAAAATTGGGTAGTCCGGGTTTAAATCTTGGTTCCACAACTGATTTCACTACTCATTTGTACTTATTTGGAACGATTAGAGATAGGGTATCACAACAAAAACATGATTACAATGATAACCAGAGATAAACATGAAATCCATTTTTTAGATATAATCGAAACAAAACATATCGCATATATTCCTATATACGAAAACGAAAAAAGCAAAGTATGGCATATTTAGAACCTTTGACCAGATATATAACATATATAATTCTTCAAAAAGCAACTCATACGAACAAAAAAACACACACATATTATCTATATATCACATATATAGATACACAAAATCAACTTAAACGCACAATTTACCTTGCTTTGATACTACTGTTGGGATTGGGAGGCACAACGGAAGAATTTAAAATTGCAAAAGTTTTTCAATACCAGTTGCAGATCTATCAATCAATGTTTAAATCGAGTAGTTCAAATCGTACCTTTGCGTTTTTGCCTTTTTGATAACGTATATGAGTCATATATCAATACCGGTATATGTAGTTCATCATGTACTCCATCATGTGATCCACGAACTCCATTAAACCATCTTTTAGAGCTCGCTTTATAATCTCGTTCTTCTACCGGGTCTAAAATGCAGTATATGGGAAGAAATACAGCGTCGTACAAATCCAATCATCATCTAGAAACTCTACATCAAGAAATCCCATATCCTAGTATAAGGTGTCCACATCATGCAAATACAGTGAATTGGGCCATCGGGGTATTCCAAACAGGAATAGCTCGTAGGTACATGTTCCTGATGTATCCCTATAGCTCCCGGTCTGGTTGTAGGTCATCTACCATGTGTAAAGGTCCAGCTCTGGAACTAGTATCACTATTCAGATCTGACTCCGTCCCATCGGATAGGAGTTGCTCAATGTCTTTAATAGATGAGCTAACTACTGGTGTTGGTTCAGGATGAGGCCCGAACACTGGCCTTAGTCATACCCGCTTCCTTGGGGTTCGCGACATCCTAGGATTACCCTTAACTTGATTCGGTCATACTCGCTGCCTTTTTGGTTTCCGCTGGTCCACTGGGGGTTGATTTATCGACGATAGTGATCTATTCCTCCGGTGCCTCCTCCCGCTCATATCTCATGTAACCATATAATTAAGACCATATCAGTATATTATTTTGTTACTGCTAGAACCACATTCTCTGATGCCAAAAATGTCAAACCCCTCAATATTTTGACATTTATCATAGTAATAATGCATAGTTCAGTGGGCACACAGAAATGACATAAACATATTGATATAAAGTACTTGATTACATTATAGGAATTCAAAAAGGGTTTGTACATAATATATTACAAATCCCAAAATACATACAAGAAAAAGGTCAGCAGATAACCAACACTAATTCTTGAATTGGACCATAACTTCTTAGTTGTCGGTGTCAACCTCCTTGCCCTTGGATCCACTTTCTCTTGCTGAATAAATTTTAATTTATAGAAAGGGGTGAGATTCATAAGAATTTCAGTAGTAACATTCAATCAATCATATAAAATGTGATAAATAAACATGCAATGCACCATATAATACAATAGAAATAAAATGTTGTACTTGTTTGTTTGCCCGGCGTTCAGGATCAAAATGACTATTTTGTCCCTACTAGCCTTACTGTGATCACTGTAATGTTCCAGAGCAGATTACAGCTTGTCCGTACTTGTCTCTCTACCTTAGCTGGGTCCCACTAGCCTGATAGTACTAGTGCTTTTCCTATAGGGTGATACTTGTGCTTTTCCTACACCACTGCTAGGAATTTGTAACATCCATTTCACATCACAGAACATGGCAACACAATGCATATAAACAATCACATAATGTATGAAAGAAAGAGTTACTACCTGGAATCCTTTCCAGTGCCTAGCCAGTATCGATCCTCTAACTTTTTGTCCGGCTCGGGCAAATATCAAATCTTAAAATTTCAAATTTAGCATAAAGGAGTTATTACTCATTCATGCTTTATTCCAAGATTCATATAGTTGGTTATCTCTACCAAAAAGCATAATTACCAAAATGCCCTTAGAAACCCAGTCTAACTCCCTTAGTACCTGGTATAATTGTATTTTACAAAAAATTATGACCTAGGCTATTCCTATATAATTTCACGCTTAGAATCCATTTTTTTCCTCAATTTTACTAAAATCACACTCTATTTCCCAAAATTCCCTTGACATCCACAAAGTTTGGGTTTTAAGTGTAAAATTGTCGTTTCACACCCTAAAGCCTTCATACTCCATTTTTCACATTTTCCCTACATAATGTTTCATTCTAAACATAATGGAATCATCAAATACATCAAATTCTAGGCCAAACACCCAAAAATACCGCTGGTTGAAAATCTCGAAAATTTAGGGAAAATTGAAACTTCTAATCACTTGTTTAATCACTTAAATACCTCTTGAAAATGATTAATCAAAATTTAGCCAGCACCGACCCTTAGGGTTCATGCATCCCAAATCAAAAAAATTCTTGACAAACCAAGCCAAAAAACACTAAAAACCACCACCAACAATTATGAATCAACAAGAGAAAACAAGTGCTCAGACTTACCTTGAATCCTTCTTGTTTCTTTCTCTAAACTGCCACCTTTTCCTTCTTGTTTCCTTTGATTTCCTTCTTGCTTTGCATGATTTCAAGAGGAATTTGAAGATTAGAGAAGATTTCTAAGAGATTGAAGGCAAAAACAAGTGATCACAACTACAACTTAACAAATTTTCCTTATTGATTCCTCTAGCACTCTTCTTGTTCTTTTTTTCTTCAAGCTTCCCTCTCTCTCTTTTCTTCAAGTTTGGCCAAAATATGGCCTTGAGAGGGCTAAAACGCTCTTAAATAAAAATCAACTTCCACCTCCTTAATTATATATTATTTTATTGAAATATTTACACATGTCTCTTGCTTTTTGCTATTCTTTTTTCATATGGCTTCTTAAATCTCCACATGGCATGATATGTGGCAAAATCTCATTTTTCCCTTGCCTCTTCTCTTCTTGGCCGACTTTGGCCTCTAATAAAGGGATAAATATTGGCTTTTTAATTTATTAGCCAAATAACTATTTTACCCTTATATTTTCTTCAATTTTTAAACCAATTGTTGTCTTCCTTCTTCCCTTATATTGGGCCAAAAATTGTGCTCTTCCATTCTTAATTTTCGGCTACAATATTAGGCCTTTATGAAGATAAAAATTGAGCATTTATGTCTCAACTTGACCAAAATTTCATATAATCTCTACTTGTAATATTTTCACTATTTCAAATGTACCAAAATTCACCATTTTATTCCATTTAGTATAATCAAATGTACAAGGAATTTTGGTGAATAAAATTTGGGATATTACAAGTAAAAACAGAGCTTCAATCATTCACATGCTTCATACCATTCATCAAAACAATTAAACACATTAATACATTATAGCTTCTTATAAAGCCTTCCATTTCTTCTTCTTTGACATCTCATAGCCTTAGGTACATAACCATATTATTAGATCCATGACAAATGGACGTCCAATGTTGCTACAATAGCCTTTAGGATATAACTCTACCCTTGGAGGTTAACTTTATTACTATTTACCCCAAGTACAATTTACCCTTGGACATCCATCTTATTACAATTTGCCCAAGTATTAGACCATATATGTACCCTTGGGTTTGACTCTTATTACAATCTAACCCAAGCACTAGTACTTATGTCTACCCTTGCAAACTACTCTTATTTACCATTCAAGCCATTCTCTCATTTTCACATGGTAACCTACTGCAAGAATTTTCACATATTTTTGAAAAATGATAACTTATTATACAAAACTCCAATTGAGGTTGTTCAAAATCCTATGTGATCTTCTTTAAGTCTATTTTGAGGGAAAATATGTCTCTCTATCAATTATACACACACAATTCCAGAATACTTAATCAATACTCACTGCCACAGAAATCATTCTAGATTTAATGCTTAACTTTAACAAATCATAACTCCTAATGTACTGACCTAAATGCCATATTATATATCAAATTAAAGCTTAGAATGTCTACTATGAATTTGGAAAATATCATGATCTTTAAACAAGGTTAGTCATCCAAAGTTATATCACAAGTACTCTGCCACTTAGAAAACACAATCTGGCAGTACTATAGTTAAGTTCCAAAAATTCGGGTTTTCTACCCAACCATCCAAAAATCATACCACACCTTAATCCCATACAATTTTTTGTATAAAATCCATTAGTGACATTAAATTCATTAAAATCCTACTACACTTTCTCTGTAATACCCTACTTTTTTTATCAATATTCCTTATATGTATATTTTTGATATTTAGTGGAATAAAATGGTGAATTGTGGTGCACATAAATTACAGAAATATTTCAATCATTGGTTACATATAATTCGGCCAAGTAGGGACATGAAGAGGCAATTAATGCCCACTTAAAGGCCTAATATTGTAACCAAAATTTGAACATGAAATGACACAAATAATGGCTTCATACAAGTGTCAAAAATTGGGAAAAACTAAAGGAAAGGAGCAAGAAATGATTTATTTTGATAAATCATTAAATGTAAGGGCAAAACGGTAATTTTGCCATAAAACAAGAAATAATTACTTTTCCTTAATATTCCCAATAATTTCAATTAAATGGGAATTAAAAAGAGGAAAAATGGCTACTTGGTAATTAATAAGCCTATTTTGGTGAATTATTATCAAGGAAAGTCAAAGAATCAAAAGTCAAAGGTCCAAAAGTCAACAATTTGTAAGATAGCATTGGGATAACTCAAGACAAATATTTTACTCCCTCAATTCTCATGTAATTTTGGTGGATGAAGAAGGAAAAGGGAAGTGAAATATTTGGACAAAAATAGAAAATATGGACCAATGAAAGCCTACCACTTGTAAAGCCACTTTGACTAATCCATTATATCACCATTCTCTTCATCTTTTCCCTTCATTCTCGTGCAAAACCTGAACCAAAGGAGAGAGAGGGAGCTGCAGGATGGAGGAAGCATTCAAGCACACCAAGAGCTAGGATTTCCACAAATCAGAGGTAAGGGGCTTATAATTTTAAAGTTTAAGCTTCCTAATTACTCTATAACCTCTCCTAATCTCTTCTTTACCATTAAAGTCATGGTATCAAGATAAAATCTCAAGAGAAGAGAGAGAGAGGGCTGACGTTGAGGAGAGAGAAGGAGGAGGAATCAAGAGATAAACTTCAAGACTTGCTTCCTTTGCCTTAAGTTGATGTTGTTCTTATTGTTGTTAGCTTGGAATTGGTTATTTTATGAAGATTGGATGATGAAATCCTAAAGGGTCTTGTTGTCCAAACTTCTTCAAAATATGTTCAATGAGTGTTTAAATAGCTAATCACATGATTAGAAGTAGAAAGGAAGTTATTAAGAAATAGAAAACAAGAAAACAACATAACTCTCTTAAGAATTCTATTTGCTTCCTTGTGTGTGACGTGGAGAAGGAGTAGGAATTTGATAATTTTGATGTTTTAATTGGATTTAGAGGGAAAGCTTGTATAGGTATACAAGTGTTCATGATTTTTTGATGCTTGTATATGAATTTGGGAATTTATGAAGTGTATGTGTGCATGTTGCTAATCTGCCATGTCTGGAGCTGTGTTGTTGTGCGTGATGTTTCATAATCCAAAACTTGTCCAAAAGTTCTTAAACTTTTCATAGTTAAATTAGAGATATATAGATTTAATTTGATAGGTATTTTGTGATTTTTGGACAAGTACATTAGGAAATATGAATTGTTGAAGTTATGCCTTGTTTTTTCAAAAATAAATCTGGAACAATTATGTTTGGAAAAATTCTAGGAATGTTTTGGTTATGGTAGCCAAAATTGAGTACTTTTATGTGAAAGTATACTGAAATATATTTACATAGAATTTAGAACCACTCAATTTGGAGTTTCCTAGAAGTAACGGTGAATTTTTGAAGTTAAGCAAAAGTCGGTAGATTTGAGAGCAAGGGTGGAAATAACCAACTTGGGATGGTTGGGCCCCATTGACTTTGCTTTTAGCTTAGTATACTAACTTTAATGACAATTAAATTAACTAATTTCATAATGCAAGTATTAGACTGAAGAATAACCAATCATCCGTAAATTCTAATTATAGGACCTAACAGCGATTCGAAGCTTGAGATTTGCCCAAGCTTTGACAAACGGGAGGAGATAGCTAAAGGAAAGAAACCAGGTGGTAACTTGTCTTTCATATGTTATAATATGCACTATATGTTGGTTGAAATCATCCTGAATTGTCTAGCACATTCTGGTTATATGGAGTGGTTGCCTAGGGCCTTTATACACGGGCAGACGCTCAGGCCAATAACATTCTGTGATACATGAGTGGATTCCTGGGGCCTTTTTGTGCTAGTATCCCTCGGGGCCATTGAATTTACCTAGTACTATAGTAATTTATGAACTACATATGATGCACTGAGTGCTATTGTGATAACTCTGTTTACATGATGACTGTGTAGCACGCTTTGTGATGTTATATCTGTATGATTGGCACTACATTACTATTGAGATTCTTTTGAATCTCACTTTTTCTTTCAAAAACCTATCTACAGACAGTACAAGGATAGAGCTCAAGGGGCAGGAAGAAGGTAAATGCGGATGGCTAGGGGCTTGAACGCTGAAGACTTTAGTTTTACTGGCTGTCTGGGTTATGTGTACTTTGGTTATTTTAGATTTGTATATATTAAAAATGGCTTGTAACTCTGACATGTTATAATAGTTAAATTGGTAATGCCAGTAAATGATTTAAAGAAAAATTTAATTATATTACACTTTTGGTCGCTAACGAATCATAATCAAGGTATTGAACATGAAAACTAAGCATTGAATCGCTCGCAAACTTTGATAAAATGAAAAAAAGAGCACGGTAAGGCTTAGTGAGTTAGTGAATGTTTGTGAAAATAGTTTGAGAAATTTATGACCCTTAAAAATCCTTTACAATTCCAGGTTCAAGTCTTAAGATATGTTTGGAATTTGCAAATGTTTTCGGTATTTCTTAATTTGGGACTTAATCTTGGTTTCACGAATGATTTCACTACTATTTTGTACTCATTTGAGGCTATAGGAAATAAGGTATCACATTCTCTATTGCTTGTTCTAACTGAACAGAACCCTCCCACACCAATAATCACAAGTTCAAAAATTTAACTATTAACTAGTCTAATAACCTCTTTAAACATCACATATCATCATTTTCATGATCATAGCTACATGAAACCCTTGAAATCCCATAATACCTGAAAGTAGGGTAGCAAAAAAAATTTCCACAGAGCTCAAACAATCAACATAGTATATAGTTCAAATTGAATATCTAACTCACCTCTATCACTTTTTCAAGCTAGTTCTTTGATTCTCCAAATTTGGCTCTTCTTTGACAACTCAAAATACCTCCTCTTGAAAAATGAAAATCATAGAATTGAAGCTCTTAGAGAGGAGAACAATGCTAAAGAAGAGACTTTGAGCTAAAGAGGTGATTATCTAGGTGAAAATCAAGCATGAAGACTCACTTTGTCTCTTTGATCTTCAAGCTCTTCTTTCTCTTTCCTTTTTTCTTTTTCTATTCTTTTTCTCTCCATTTTACGTGTTAGGCCGACTTTTAATGAGTGTGAGGGAGTGAGTGATATTTTATATATCCATCTTGCCTTCTTGAAATCACTTGGTCACAATTTAATCTAAGGAAGCAAGAAGATGCCATGTGTCATTAATTTGTGGAGTCTTGGAAAGTTGAAGGGTTAATTAACTCAAGTTGGCTTGATTAATTAGGTTGAACTTTCTTTTTCCCTCTCCCTCTTTTACTTGGCCAAAATTCATCATCAAAAAGAAGGGAAAATGTTGACCAAATTTCTCTTGACATCTTGCCTTTTGGTCAAACATTCCAAGTCAGAAAAATTTGAAGACACTTTGACTAATTTTCCTCTTCCATCTTTACCCCTTTTTGACCAAATTTTAACTCTTGTAAAAGGAGGGTTAAGTTGCTTTTTGAACTCATGATTATTCTTGTTTTCATGAGCTAATCCTAGCCCTTCATTTTGTCTTCCAATTTTAACATCAAGATCAAGTGGCAATTATCTCTTTTGCCCTTGATCTTAGCAATATTAATTATTTTACCATTAGTTCTTTTCTTTTCTTTATCTTCCTTCTTCCAATATGCCATTCCCTCTCTTTTTGGATCTAAGTTAGGCCTTCAATCATATTTGACATTAGATAAAGGAATTGGGTACTTTCCTTTAACTAATTGGAACTAATCCCATACGTAATTTCAAATTAGTCTCTAAAAGTCTTTATGGGTCTAGGACATTCTTGAGACTCTTACTAAATTGGGCTTAGTAGCCTACTTGATTCAGGTTTATTCTTAAGTCTTTTGTAACGCCTGTCCCTGATACGTCCGGGGTCTGGAAGGGGGTGTGGAATGAAGCACCACAACATGAAGACTTTCCAAGGGGTTACCCATCCTGAGACTACCCTCGGCTGAGCACGATTAACTGTGAAGCGCTAACCATCGTGCTAAAAGCTTAAGCTTGTAGCAGAGGCGCACCACTATTCCTTTAACCCAGTACAGACACAGGCCCCCTGTCTCCAATGAATGTGGGTGCCACTAGACCCCGAACTCGATCCACACCCCCTCCCAGACCCGGGACGTATTAGTCCCTAAACCCCTTTATATTGCATTATAGAAGCATTACCGTCCATTTTTCATTCAATTCGCAGGGTTGCTATTCATTTGGTAAAGCCATTTTTACCAGAATATTTAACTTTATTCTCAAGCCTTTTATAACACCCGTCCCTAGACCACTTTATATTGCATTGCAAAAGCATTACCGGCTATTTTTCTTTCAATTGTGGGGTCTCTATTCATTTGGTAAAGCCATTTTTACCAGAATATTTAACTTTATTCACAAAGTTACTATTTACTTTAACTTTTCAATTCTTCCATTCATTACTATGAGGGTTTTTCTCTACTTAACCATTCCTCTGCCTACTTAACTAATAGGCTCGTACTATGCGATTACCCATTCCTAGTTCCATTATTGTGCTTAGATAATCAATTCATTTGTCATGCAAGTTATACAATTAATCAATTCGAACAATAATGTATACATGACGATTAGCGCGTAAATATGTATGCTCAATGCTTCACATTTCTTACATATGGCCATAGCATCAATAGAAAACAAAGCTTCAATCATTCAAATATGTTACACATAAACAAGTAAAGCAATCATGTACATCAACACACAAGCATACATATCAATACACGCAAGTAGGGTAAGTTCACTTCCTTTGGTCTCTGTGTCCTCCTCTTGTACCTTTTCTTCCAACCATTAAAGTTCCTTGAAGAATCTTCCCTGTCATCTCATAACCCTAGGTATATGGTTACACTATTAGAGTCATGACAAATGAATATCCTATGTGGCTATAGTAGCCTCTAGGACATGTCCCTTATCTTTGGGCCCATACTTATCCCAAATTACTTTAAATGCCATAATTTAGTGGGTCCACCTAACTTCCAGATTTTTCATTCAACTTTGAAAAATCATAATTAATCTCTAAAACTCCAAAAAGGTGGTTCAAATTCCTAGGTGACCCTTATTAAGTCTATATTAAAGTAAAAATATCTCCTTCTACACATTATAAGCACACAATTCTAGAATTCATGACAAACATGGCTGCCTCAAAATTCTGTCCAGTTTTAATTCCTTAAATTCCAAAATTCATAACTAAATTTAGAAAATTCCTAATGATATGGTTATAGCTTTTATGCAAAACTATTTAAGTCATTGTTAAAGGAAAAATATGAAGCACTTTCAATTATAGGGTTAAATTTTCATAAACTTCAAACAAACCTCATTGCCATATAAAATATTATAGATTCAATGCCTAACTTAAAAAATTCATGTCTCACAATCTACTAACCCAAATGACATATATTATATATCAAATTAAATTTTATGATGTCTAAGTTAAATATGGAAATTTTTATAGCCATTAGATATCATTTGTTCAGTAAAAAATGCGTCACAAGCCGACAGCCTCACAGAACTCAAATCTGGAGGCACTTAAACTAGTCTTATATTTATCATTAAACACTATATATCATCATATATTCATGATTAGAACATTATTAGACCTCAAAAAATCCTTATGGCTGAAACCTTAGGGTGGTTCAAGAGTCTACAAAAACTCAACAAATTCACAAGAAAATTTGTTCAAAATGAAGCTTAAACTTACCTCTTCATGTTTCTATAGTTGGTTCAGAATTCCGGCGGCACTTCGGCCATCTAGATGGCACTAAACTCCTCAGATTAGAAAACCGAGACCATATAAATGAAGCTCTCAGTGAGTAGAAGAAGTTTACTAAGGGCTTCATCGGCCAGAAACAGTGATTCAGGGTTAGAATCGACTCCACAACTCATGGACTTTTACTATTCTCACACCTTCTCTCTTCTTTCTATTTTCTCTCTATTTTTCCACCTTTTTTATCTAATTTTTCTGCACTAAAATCTTAAAGAATAATGGAGGGTTAGGATTTAATCTTGCATTTGATAGTCTCTTTATGTGCCAAGTGTTGAAGGATAAGAGCATAAGATACCAAATGTTAATAAAGCATCTTCTCTTCCCTTTCTCTCTCCTCTATGGCGTCCTTTTATGTGTCAGGGGAAGGAGAGGCCTGATAATTTCCCTGGACTCCTATGTTTGGTGTTCGAGAAAGTCAAGTACGTGTCTGGGTTGGAGACCGATGGATTCCTTAGACTCAGGGCTAGGTGTCACCTTTTCAGAGTGCCACCTCAAAAGGCAAAAAGCTAGTGTCATCATGAGGGATACTTGTCATCTTCTTAGCATGCCAACACAAAAGTGATCTTGTACTTTGTCATGATGAGAGGACACTTGCCAATTTCTTGTTATACCAACCAAAAATTTGTGTCATGATTAGCTATCATGACTTACTTTATTAAAGCTACTTTAATAAAGTTACTTTATCAGTGTCTACTTGGGACTCTACTTGGGATTTACTTGGGAATGCGATACGTATATCGAGGTTCACCAAATGACATCCTGGTTAGAGTGTATATAGGCCCATATGGTGCCACATTCCAGTATCTTTCCCAAAAACGTAGGGCACACTTGTCTGCCCTAAAAATGCCACGTGTATACTTACATCGGCATATGTTGCTCAACCAATCAATCTTATACCTCATGGCATAGTTGGGTGGCATCTTTCTACCAACCCAATGGCACCGTATATGTGTCCTATGCACATCTGTACCAATATTTTGATCCTCCTGCCTATGTGATACCTTATCTGCAATAGCCTCAGATGAGTACAAATGAGTAGTGAAATCAATTGTAGAACCAGGATTTGAACCCAGACTACCCAACTTTCAAAATTGTTCACAAATCCCTCACATCTCAACTCAAGAGTTGAACCTAGGGTTGAGAGGATTTTTCAGAGGGTAGAAAACTTTTCAATCATTTCCACAACTTTCACTACAACATTAAGTCTCATTGGCTTTTAGTTTCATTATATTAGAGTACGTGAGCAATTTTTTGCTTAAATCTTACGTTTCATGCTTTAGTCATGGTTCCTTTATCATTCATTCACTAATTACTCTATTGTATTGTCATCAGAGTTATACAGATATATACACCATATATATATCAAATATCCACAAGCCACAACAAACAACCAACATAGAACATGAATTTAGTAGCTTAATCCTTCGGCTGTCCGTGCTTACCCTCTTGCCCCTTGAGCTACCGGCCTGTACTATAATTTGTTTATAGAAAAAGGGTGAGATTCAAAGGAATTTCAATAATAACAAAGATTCAATCATATAGATACAACATCACAGAGCATGCCAAATAGTCATCATACAAATGAATTATCACAACAACATTCATTGCATAACATGTAGTTCAAGTATTACCATAGCTCTTGGTATATCCTAAGGTCCTGAGTGGTACTCGTGCAATCAGCCCTGGCATCCACTTGTGCATTACGGAATATGTTAGATAATTCATGATTAATGTACTAAACATGCAGTGTATCTTATAACATATGAAAGACAAGTTACTACCTATCTCGCTTCCCATGAGCGATATCCAATTGCTTCCTCAAGCTCGGGCAAGTCTTAGACTCCAGACAGCCTTGAGTCCTAAAATTTTTGAACGTACAATAAATGAGTTATTACTCATCCATGTACTATTCCAAACTCATATTATTGGCTAACTTAGCTTAAAAATGCCAAATTACCAAAATGCCTCTAGAGACCCCGTCTAACTGTACCTTACCAAAAATTATAACTCGGCTAATCCTACACAATTTCACGTGTATAATCTATTTTTGACCTTGGATTAGTCAAATTCAGGGCCAAATGATGAAAATACTCTTGGCAAACCCCTACTTGGAGTTTTGTGGGTAGCTTGGTCATTTCATATTCTAGGGCTTTTCTCACTTCATCTCAACATGAACCTTACACAATTTGCCCTTCTAATCTTAATAGAACCATCAAATTGATGAAATTCTAGCTCCTTCACCCTGAACAGCCCCTAGCCAAAAATATGAGAAAGTTAAGGGAAAATGTGTTTTTCTTAATTTCCATCCATTAATCACCTCCCTTTCTTCTCTTATCATATGATTAAACATTTAACCACTTACTAAACATAATTACACCTAAAAAAAACCTCTTGGACAAAACATGAACAATACCCAACCCCCACAAAACTCATCAAAACAACAAACGAATCAGTTCAAAAAGAAGCCTACGCTTAACTTTACACGTTTCTGTAGTCGGTTTGGAAGTTCGACAGCACTCTGGCCAGTAAGACAACACCAACCACCTCTAAATAAAAATCTGAAACCATAGAAATGGCGCTTAAGATGAGTAGAAGAAAGTTTGTGAAGGGTACTTTGAAAGAAGACACCGATTCGGTAGCGTTTCAACGGATTGAAGTTCTTGTGTCACTATTCACTCTTCTCTCTCTCTTCCATTTTCTGATTTGCACGAAAGAATGAGAAGAGGAAGGTAAAGAAATGATGATTTAATAGAATCATCTAAAGGCTTTACATGTGGTAGCATTTCATTGGTCTAACTTTTGACTTTTAACATAATATTTCCTTTCTCTTTTTTTTTGGCTTCTTTATCCACCAAAAATGAATGAGAAATGAGAGTATATATTATTCTTGAATTATCCTAATGCCATCTTGCAAATTGTTGACTTTTAAACCTTTAACTCTTGACTCTTTGACTTTCCTTGATAATAATTCACCAAAATAGGTTTATTAATTACCAAGTAGCCATTTTCCTCTTTTCAATTCCCATTTAACTGAAAGTATTGGAAATATTAGGGAAAAATACTTATTTCTTGTTTTATGGCAAAATTACCATTTTTCCCTTACATTTTATGATTTATCGGAATAAATAATTTCTGGCTAATTTCCTTTATTTCCCTCTTTATTTAACTGAATTGGGAAGAAATAAAAGGGAAAATAATAGCTTCTTGCTTTTATTGATCAAATGACCATTTACTCCTACATTTTCTTCCATTTTTGCACTTAATGCAAAACTGGGTAGAATTTTCATCAAACTTTGAAAATTCATATCTAATTGTGTAGATATTCAATTGGCGTGGTTCTAAATGCTATATGACCCTTATTAAGTCTCATTTTAAGAAAATGTATAAAAGTTGGCCAATTGGAGGCTTATCATTCCCAGAATTCTCATTTTTTGAGGCTAACACTGAAAAATGCCAGTTTTACTGGGCTAATTTAAAAAATACATAACTCTTTGTGTACAACTCTAAATGACTCATATGACCTATAAAATTAAAACTTGACAAGTCTGCTTTCATTCTAGAAAGTTTCAGAATTCTTGGACATTATTTTCCTCTTGAAAGATGCCGCACAATCACGACTGCCATACCAGGAAGTTCATTGATAGCAACACTACTTTGTGTTCCAATTAACTATGATGTGTGTGACTTCTAATTGCATTGATTTTTCATTCCCCCAAGATATTTAATTTACCATAATATTCCCTTTAATACCCCAAGGATATAAAGGAATTTTGGGGAATACAAGTATGCCTTACTAGGACATGCTAAACCGGAGTTTAGTACTCTACTTAATCCAGGCCTAATCTCAAACCTCTTGTCCCAAAATTTTGGATATTACTGCCTACACATGCTGAGCCCTCTACCCGATAGGCCAAATGACATAGTCCCTAAGAGTCTTTCTATCTCTCATCATTCTTAGGACTCTTCCTAAGCTGGGTTTAGTAGTCTGCTTGATATAGGTTATCCTCAAGTCTTTATGCCTAAAATTTGAGATATTACAATTCTCCCCTGTTCAATAAATTTTGTCCTCAAAATTTTGAACATCATATGGTACTATTTTTACCTCAGGAATTATCTCTAGATACTCAGTCTATCTCTTTCATTCTAGTTCTTTTATTTTCCTGCTCATAGAGAGTGTAACCCAATGATCATATTCTTAGATCTCTGATAGTATTCTGCATTCTCATTCATTCAGTACATAGTATGTAGTATTCTAACACAAGACCCACAGGTCTATTCTTACAACGTTTGGTTTCGCAAGCCTCACTACCTCTTCGGGACACTACTTGGATCATATTGTATGCATACCAAGCCTTACGACTCATTCTACTCCCATCGTGCTAGAAATTCTGGCCTTACTACCAAGGTAATTACCCGCATACCATGGGCATCTTAAGGCTTACTAACTTAGCTACAACCTGGTATAGTTTAAATGTTTTTCCAGCCTCAAGGTATACTCTGGACCCACTGGTCTAATGTCACCACGCTAGGAAATAACCACAGTACTATTTCCTAGGTCTTACTACCATCCGGTGACCTTGGGCCTTTGCCCAATGTAACTTGCATACCGCTTTGGTTGCTAGCCATAGCTCTCACCCTCACAATTTTGTTTCACTGGAGTCTCAATCTCTTCTATCCAAAAAATGGGTCTTACCACTTTGAGCCTCTGCTCGTCACAATTCTCAAATACATGACATGCTACTGGGCTAAGAACATACTAGTCTATCAGGTCGTATGGTCTTAGGACATGCCATCTATCATCTTTACTGAATACTATCGAGTCTAGCTACCTAGGACATACAGTTCATTAGGTATTCTAAATTTATTATAGGCTCCACCTCTTGCTTCTAAAACCCTTCATATACCCTATGTAATGTTCACGAAGCACACAAAACAAACTATCCCATAACAGTTAATCAATCGGCATTCAACAATCATAGGACACACTGTTCATCATCAACTATCTAGGTAGCCTAGTGGTCTTATAGCCTAGGGAATTACCCCTATGGCATAGGCATATTGGGGCTTATGGCCTCGAGGCTTTGTCCATCTGCCACTGAATATTCATTAGGTTTTAGAGCCTATAGTAACTCCCTATACAATGTACACTCATGACCTTTCTGCTTCAAGCCTACCTGGCTAAAGACACCCTGGGGTAACTCCCCATGTAACATGTACTTACATGTCTTATTTCCTTGGGACTAATTGTCTTGTCATTCTCATGCTTTACAACCTCCTTGGGATAATGCTTGGAATCTCATGCATAAGGTCACTCCCAGAATCTCATACGTCGAGTCACTGCTCATAATCTCAAAGTCAAATTGCTTAGCATGTCTTACGGCCTAAGGACATACTGGCTAATAGGTCTTACTATTTTTGGGGCCTACTGCCCATTAGGTCATATTGCCTAAGGACACGTTGGTCCAATAGGTCTTACTACCCACCATATATTCATAACATGAATATACTCAATGGTAAACATACATGCATAATCATTACATAAGATACGAGAGCAATAGTTGCTTGACTTTCTCTATCTCGTTGAGCCAACTTTACCTTAGTCTCTCTTCTTTCTTTTTGTCAACAATCAGCACTAAAGCACCCCATCACATTTCACTGGGTCATACTAACCCTTGTTTCAAGGAAACCTATTTGGCCATCTCATATGGGGTCATTCTATATGGACTTCTGATATTGGCCCAGCTCCAAGTATATTTGCAAATTTAACTTCCTATACTGGGGCAATCTACCCATGTCTTTCAAGGAATCCCTTAGCTACTAGCATATCTGCTATTATCTGTCTCAGTCATAAGATCATAACTCGTGGCTACCCTGGTCATATCTACCACTTTTGTTCCATCAAGGAACAAACTCTCAATCATTCTTTCTAAGGGAATATTCTATGATCAAGATCTTCCCCTAAGCTAGATTAGCAACTAGCAACCTCCAGAAACCTCATATATATATGTACTGTCAGTACAAGCATTTTACCTAAGAGGGGGTGAATTGGGTGATAATAAAAATTTAATTGCAATTAACAAATAATGAAAATTTAACGTTATAAAAAGTTTAAGAGTTAGAGAGATTTCACCGAAGTGTACACCAGGGATTATACTGGTTTGGTCTCAACAATTCTGACCTATTTCTAGTCCTCAAATTCCTTTTGAGCTTTTTACTATTATTTCTAAGATTTATTGGGTTCTTGGCACCGCTTTATAAAGCAAGTTCCTACTCTGGACACTTATTCTCCTTACACAATATAAAATGATATCCAACTTAAGGTCCCACCACCTTAAGTTATCTCTCAACAAAGAGTATTGAATTTAAAGTAATTATCTCTCAAAGAGTAAATGAAATAATCACTGAAGTACATTAGTGTATAACGGACAATAAGAACAGAGCGCTTAATACAACAATGAATATTCATCAATTTGGTAGTTCGGTGGTTGCTTCATTTTGAATGCACTTGTATTTATAGTTGCAACGAATTTAATAACCGTTGTGAGACATTCTATTTATCCATTACTTAGTAAATGCTTCTCAAAATATTCTTTATAATATCTGGATATAGACGTTGTAGCAGAGAGATAGATAATGTATTGGCTGGAGTTCGGTTTAGCATTTAATACTTCTGACAAAGTATCTACTTTTATTGAATATCAAATATCTAATAAGTAAATTCCCTAAAAATTGCTTAAACAAATGTTAATCATGAAAGAGAATAATAATAGACAAGATTATCATTTTTAACAAAAGTTCCATTGATTTAACAAATCTTAGTGCGATGCTTTATTTTTTGGAAATAAGAAGTATTCGAATATAAACATCACTATCAAGATAAAATACTTCTTTCTCAGTTATGGACTATTCAAATAGTTATTTTACTATTCGAATAGTATTGAATATTTCTGAACTAGGACTATTCAAATAATCTGAACTACTATTAGAATAGTTAATCTAAAATATGGGTAAACTTATCCTGATAATTGAACCAACTATTCCAATACTTTTTGTCATATTAATTGAAAAACAGTTATTTGTCAAATCTTAATACTATTCAAATAGTTGCTTTATTATTCGAATAGTCTTCTACTTTGGCATTGAAAGATTATCCTAATATTCTCTATAGCTATTCGAATAACAGTGTGAAATTGGATTTTGGAAGCATTAATTCTCAAGATAAAATACTATTTAAATACTATTAAAGTATCCTGATAACTTTCATAGTATTCGAATAATCCTAAGGTTTTGGCTTTGAAATACTATTAGGATAATTAGCTTACTATTCGAATAGTAACCTTACTATTCAAATAGTTATCCTATTATCCAGATAACATTTTTATAACTGAACTTGAAAGCACACAGACTGTTTTGATAATACTTTGGTTATTCAAATACTTCTTCTTTTCAAATAGTTTGAAAATCTTTGTTAAACATGCTATTCAAATAGTTGAAAGACTATTCGAATATTATATTCTTACAACAGTATTTCAATTTTTGAATAACTCAAGTACTATCATGATGACTATTTGAATAGTCTGAAAACTATCAGAATAGTTGCTAACTGAAAATAATCTTTACTATTTGAATAGTAATATGACTACTCGGATAGTCCATAGTATAAAAAATTATGAGCAGAAATGCAAAGCCTTATTCGAATAATCCTAAGTTTGTTATCATCAAAACTCTGAATCTAACATTCTCCCCCTTTTTAATGATGACAAAAATTAGTGTTCTTGAATAAAACAATAAACCATAAAGATTAAAATAGATATCTATGGATCAATTTAAATTTCAGAGAAGGAGGTTCATAGAAGCTAATGCATTAATCATAATAAGCTAAAGTAAAACATGATAAACCAAATAACTTAAAGAAAAAGCTAAGAAAACCCAAATAACTTAAAGAAAAAGTTAGAAAACATGATCCTAAATAGTCCAAACTAAATAACTCAGTGATCACTGGATCATGGTGAAGGTGGTGAAGGTGACTTCTCCCCCTTTTTGCATTATCAAAAAGGGGAGGAGGGGTAGAAGAGGGTGGATGCTCTCTAAGAAGGGCTTGAGGAGGAGTTGTGGTGGAGGCCAAAAGAGGATAAGAAGGAGTATGGAATTGGGCAGGTGAGGCGGGTCAATGTTAATTGAAAGAGTGGATGGAGGAGAGTCTTCAGGATTAACCACTGAAAAGGGTTCTGAAGTGAGAATAGGAGACTACTCTGGAGATTTAGATTGTAGATCATTCTCAGGATTAGGAACCTCCTTTATTTCTCTAGAAGAACTAGAAGCTGGTTGAGGAATATGTTAAGGGGGAGAAGTGGCAGGCTGGTACTAAGGGTCAATAGTGATCAAAATAGGAGTAGAGGAGGGAGTTTCTTGTATAGTAAAAAGAATATTGGAAGGTTCAGATGGAGGTTTGGGAGAGGTGGTTTGTGGTAGTTGAGTTGGAGGGGCATTGGGCAAATTGGTATAGGTAGGAACTGCATGGACAGTAACCTTGGAGAGAGGAGCTCTAGTGATAGTTGTTTCCAGGTAATCAAGTATGTGTTTGATGTCAGTGATTTACTGGAGGTAATTCGCTTGGAGTTTATATAAGGATTTAAATTTCTGATTTACCTCACCAATCACAACTCTAACTTGGCTTTGGATATCTTCTATCATCATCTGATTGGATCTTAGTATCTGCTCTACTACAAGTTTCAGGGCCTCTTGAATTTGAAACTAAATTGAGGCACCAAATAGTGAGGGAGGAGGGGATATAGCCTTAGAAAAGTGAGCCTTATCTACCTTAGGTCTCAGGCTCCATTCTTTATTTCTTAGATTAGGGCTTTTCAGGCAAGTCTATTGGTAGAGCTATCTTCATCTTCTTTATTTGAGTTTTTCCAAATCTCACTAGTCTGTTGTGCTCTCCCTCCAAGTGCCAAAGGTTGTTCATTTTCAAGAAGAGAGAGACTAGTTGAGGAAATATAGCTGGAAATGTTTTGCTAAAGACTAATCTATATCTGTTGATATCTTGATAAATAAACTCTCCAACATCTAGCTTGATCCTAGAAACTATACTTGCCAGAAGATTAAAGTCTCTGCTTGAGAAGAAGTTAAAATTCTGAAACTTGTTGATAAAGAATCTGGTATAGATATACCACAGAATCGTTTGGTCATCACTGAGGCAAATTGAGGAGAACTTCTTAGCTTTCCTGACTGGTTTGATGATTTGCAAGATTTAAGCTTCAGTTTACTCAAGGGCTTCATCAAATTCCTCTTCATCATATCCAAGATAAGAATTAATGATAGAGGGTGACAATTGTATCTTTTGTCCTCTTACAATTGTTTTCAACCTTTCTTTAACCAATTCCTTCTTATTCCCTTTGATTTTGACAGAGTACAAGTTGGAATAGAGGTCCTTACCATAGTGGGGCTATAGGACAGATCAATCTGAAGCCATCTTTGATAGTATTCCAGATAGCCATACATATTGGACACATAGGACTAGTAGAGAATAAGTTTTTGTACCTCTTTTTCTTATCTAGCTGAAGAAGAGGCCTAGTGTTGAAGTTTGAAGGAGGTCCAGCTACCTCTTCCTCTATTAGGCTCTTAGATACTTCAGGTATACTCCTGAGATTGAGCTTGAGGAGTCTTGCTTAGCCCAACCTCTATGTTTTGAACCATCCCCTTGATCACATTTCTGACAGTTCTGTCCAAGCTCTCACTTTCAGTGGAGGGATCTCAAGAGGAGGTATTTTGAACATCTTTATCCTTAGATGTTGAGGCATTAGTAGTTGATTTAATGGCAGGAATTGTTTCCATAGGATCTCTGAGTACAATTCCTTTTGGTCGAGAAGCATTTTTTCCATAATCATGAGCATCCTTAGGCTTGAATTTCCTGGGAGATTTCTGAGTAGTAGCCTTCTTGGAAGAGGATTTGGGAGGTGGTGTAGCACCTCCTTTCTTAATGTTGGCCCTTTTAGTTCTAATTTTGAATCTCTCCGTAAAGTCGATAGTTTATGTTTTCTGAGGATTTTAAGCAATTTTGGAGTTATAGCTAGTGGAATGGAGTGATTTTGAGTGGGTTTTAATCGCAAAAGAGAGTCAGATTTAATGAGAAGAACTTGTATACAAACAAAAATTAGAGGAGTATTCAAATAATGAGCAGAGAGTGAGTTTAGTTCTGTTATATTTTGACCTAGGAGTATTCAGATAGTTTGATGAGTATTTGAATAGTAGGGGATTATTCAGATACTTATGAACTTATTATAATAAATTGAGAGTTAAAATGCGTACATGTATTCGGATAGTCCTGGTAATATTCGAATAGTCTTGTCTCTGATTATCTCAACTATTCGAATAGTTGGTAGAGTATTTGAATAGTCTCTGTTTATTTGAAGCTCTTATTATCCGAATAGAAATGATAGTATTCAGATAGTATCTCTTGCATTGCTCACCCATTTGCTTTATTCGAATAGTGCACCATGTAACATCCCAAATTTTGGAACTAGAGGCCTGAGAATAAGCACGAATTAAGTGGATTGCTAAGCCCTGGTTTAGTAAGTATCCTAGGAAGGCATAATTTTTTCCTTAAAATTCCTTATACCTTAGTGTCATTAAAGGGAATAAAATTGGGGAGTGAAAGAGCATAGGAAATTAACAAACAAGGTAATTAGTAGTCACATACAATAAGACTATCTTGGAACACAAATTAGATTTGCTACCAGTGTGTTTTTACACGTGGCAGTCTGATTGTGTGACATTTTTAAATAGGTCAACGATGTCCAATGCCTATGAAATTTTATAGGATAAAAGTATACTTATCAAGCTTTAATCTGATAAGTCATGTAAGTCATTTGAAGCTGTACATGAGTTATGTATTTTTTAAGTTAGCCCAGTAAAATTGGTGATTTTCAGTGTCAGGGTCCAAAAATGGAAATTCTGGGAATTTTTAGCGTCCATTTGGCTAAAGGCAATATTTCCCCCCAAAAATAGACTTAATAAGAGTCATAAATAGCCTTTAGAACCACACCAATTGGACATCTATAAATAAAGATATGATTTTTCAAAGTTTGATGAAAATTCTTCTAGATTTCCTGTAAAGTGTGAAAATTGAAAAAATGTATTGGAAAAATGGTCATTTGACCAATAAATCAAGAAGCCATTTATTTATCCCTTTAATTGGGATAAATTTTGGTCAAAATGAAGAAATAAGAGGGAAATAATTTTCTTGGCTCATATTAATTCAAGAGAGAAATAATCTTGGCCAAGTAAAAAGATGAACATGTTAATTAGCATTAAACAATATTAAACCAAAAGGCAAGAGGAGATAGTTCAAGACATATTTTCCCGTTTACATATCTTCATGCATTCTTTATCTTGACTCATCATACCTATATGGTTGGTGAGGGAGGAGTGAGATTAAAGTGAATTTCAGTAGTAAATAATACTAACTATGCATGCAAGATAATGCTTAGTGTATGACATACTTGCTTACATAAATTTATGTCAACATAATGATATATGCATGCTTAATGTTTTACACATTATACCTATGGCCACAACATAAGTAAAAACAAAGCTTCAATTATTCATGTATATTCCACAAAATTCATCAAAGCAATAACACACACCAATAAACAAGCATACACATATCAAATACATGCAAGTCAGGTTAAATGCCTTGTTGACAAAGCCTTTCTTCTTGTTCCCTTTTCTTCTAACCACTGAGGCTTCTTGGAAATTCTTTCATTCCTTTCTTTCTTGACTTCTCATAGCCCTAGATATATAATCATATCATTAGGGTCATTATGGTCATTTTACCAAGTCAACCAATGATTTAAAGTGGTCAAATTATCCTAAGGGACTAATTTCTACCCTTAGAGTTCAAAGAAATTACAATGTGTCATTACATTTTGTAATTTACGCATTTATTAAAGCTAGCAGAATTTATCAACTAACTTTAAAAATTTATATCTCTTTGAAAAAATGTCCAATTGTAGTGGTTCAAAAGGATATGTGACCCTTATTTAGTCTAGTTTCAGGGAAAAATATTTCCCTTAGCTAATTAGAGGCACAACAAACCAAAATTGCCATTTTTTAGACACTATCTAGAAACATGCTAGTTTTCGTATGACTAACTTCAAAAATACATAACTTCTAGTATACAGCTCCAAATCACCTATCAAATTAAAGCTTATTAAGTGCACTTTCATTCTAGAAAAGATCATAGGCATTGGATACCATTTAGTTACTGAAAACACAATGCAAAGCTCTGTCACGCAAGGAAACCCTAACTGGACAACAACATTGTAACTTTTCAATTTGTGTTCCAATGACCTAGAATTTATAACCGGGGGTTATTCCTAAATATTTTTTCATGTAGAACACAATGGTAACATCAAAATGATCAAATTCCCATTCCTTCTTAATGTCTTGTTCAGACTAGAAATTGGGGTTTGATGCTACAAGTTACCAATTCACATTTCAATTACCAAACTTAGTTCTCTTGCTTCCAAAACAATATATAATCATATGTATATGATAAAAGCTTGATAAAACCTAACAAATCCTAAAAGGCCAAAATTAGGGCAGCCAAAACAACCCATAAAAACTCAACCAACCAAGACAACATATACATCAAAATGTTGCTCTTACTCACCTCTAGCTCCTTCTTGATCTCTTTTATTGATTCTCTACCTTTTGGTCTTGAAAGATTGGTTAAAACACCTTATCTTCAAAACAAATCATAGAAATGAAGCTCTTGAAGAAGGGAACAAGATTCATGAAGGCCATAAGAGCCATAGAAGTGGTTAAGAAGGTGAAAAGTGAGCTAGAAGAGTACCTATGCTTCTTGTCTTTCTTTTCTTTTATACAATGCTTGCTTGGCCAAATGCTGGAGAGACAAAAGAGTGTGAAAATAATCAGATTTTTTCCTCCCTTTGGTCTATAATAATTGGCTGAAAGTTTTCTTTAGAGAAAGCAAATCATGTGGCTCAAATTCACTCCTCTTACATAAGTTAATTCTATTTACCATATGTAATAAATTACTATGGTAATTCTAATGACTTTCTTTCCTTCTTTCTTGCCCCTTTTTGGACAACTTTTAGGCTGCCAAATAGAAGAGAATTTGTTGACTAATTTTCTTAATTTTCCTTGCCATTGGTCCATAATTTTCCAAGTTGGAAATTTTGACTTTTTGACTAAACTATTCCCTTCTTTCTTTGCTCTTTAATTTGGAGATTTTTTGTGACCTTAAGGGAGAGAAAATTTAATTTTATATTCTCATAATTACTTCTTACTTTTGAAGAGAAAACCTTAGCCCTTCAATTAGTTGTCCAACTTTGACCTTAAGATCAAGTGGCAATTGGCTATTTTGCCCTTGATTATGGTTCTTGGGCATTCTTGGAACTCTTCCTAAACTAGGCTTAGTAGTCTTCTTTACTCAGGCTTATTCTTTAGCCTTTAGTCCTAAAATTTAGGATATTACAATTCTCCCCCATTCAATAAATTTCTCCTCAAAATTTTGAACATCTATACCTTGGGGAATCATTTCTAGATACTCAATCTATCCCTCATATTTATAGCTCATAGAGCATGCAACTCATATCATCATACTCTCAACAAAATCTAAAATAGTATTCAGCAATCACCATACACCATTTTCATTCATTTTGTACCAAGTTTATAGCATTCAATATAGGACCCACTGGTATATTCTCACAATGCTTGGGTTCTCAGGCCTTACAACCTTTTCGACTATATCACACTGTAAGCATATTAAGCCTTACGGCTCACTTTATTCACATAGCACTGGGTATACCAGTCTTACTACCTAGGGAATTATCCCCATGCCATAGGCCTCCTGGGACTCATTGCCATAGCTACAACCTGGTACAGTCTGAATGTTCTGCTAGCCTTAAGGTGTTCATTGGACACATGGTATACTATTACTATACTAGGCAATAACCATAGTGCTAGGCACCAAGGTCTTATGACCTAGGGACAATGCCCCATGCAAACTTGCACACTAGATCTTATTGCCTCGAGCCTCCGCTCATAACAATTCTCAAATACATAACATTCTGTCGCCCTAAAGACATACTAGTCCCTCAGGTCTTATGGCCTCAGAAAAATCGATCCATCATCTTTGTTGAATACCTATCGAGACTAACTACCTTAAGACACATAGTCTATTAGGTATTCTAAATATATGTCAGGCTCTAACTCTTGCTACTTAAACCATCCATATACTTATGTAATGTTCACAAAGTATGCTAAACAAACCATCCTCACAACATTTTGTTAGATATGATTAGTTTTGATGATGTCAAATATAGATATAAGATATTAAGAGCAAAAAGTTTGCTTCATATATTTATCTCCTTATATTGACTAACTACTATATTTAATGTTGTATATCTTATAGATTAGTCAAACAAAGCAAGAAAGAGATTACAGAAAGAAGAGCTTGAAGGAACTAATGGGAATATCAAGATTCAAGCTCCTAGAAGAAATACTGGATCTTCTATACTCAGAAGGGAATTCAGAAGCACTGTAGCAGATACACTATTTTTGCACTGTAGCAATATGGTACTGTAGCAAAAGGTACTATAGCAACCAGGCACTGTAGCATTCGAGGAACTGTAGCACTCAAGTTTGAATAGTAGAAATCGAGTTCTGGGTACTGTAGCACTCGAGTTAAAGGAGTTTTGCATACTAGTTTTGGTCAGAAATGATCTCCGGATGTATCCCAAGTTATGCACTCGAGTTGGTACTGTTTATAGCTGTAAAAATGGGTTAGAACTCGGGTTTGAGGATCAGAACTTGAGTTTGATATCAACAAAAGTGTACTCTGTCCATCCCTGTTTTACGTTCAGTTTGGGCAAGCTTCAGTAATTCAATCATATCTCCAAAACCACAACTTTGATTGATATGAAACTAGTGGCATATGAAACTAGACTCCTAATGCGTCATTTACACATCAGAAGAAACATCAAAGAATCTTAGATAAGGCAGATGTAGATGTTTGAAGTTGAAATTCAAATCACCATTACATTCAGGAACATTTTTCCTATTTTGGTTATATCTCTCAAACTACAGGTTTAAATGAGTTCAGACCGGTGCCATTTGAAAGTAGACTCAAAGAGCTTTCCATTCATACATAATATGTCAAATTTGGAGTCATATTAAATATGGTATGACTTCTAGAAGTTGATGCTCAGAAATATATACGTTGTCTACACTCATTGGATCATATCTTGGAGAATACAATGAGTTTGGAGCTGATTCCTTTTGCATTGGAATATAGATTATGAGAGCTTTCTAATGATCAATCATTTATCATACTTGGAGTCAAAAATGAATTGATCATATTTTGAGTCCAATGTTCAGACACCCGCAAGATGTTCCAGATGCACTCAAGTTATGCGAGTTCTAAAGTAAGAGTTTGTTCTAGGGATGTACCAAGATCAGTTGATGTGAAGTGTACTTGAGTTTGGAGGCAAGTACTCAAGTTCTGTAACAAACTTACACTCGAGTCATGGAAGTTTTGAGGTGAGAGTTTGTACCCGAGAAGAATTAGCTAATGAGAACAAGCTGTGCACTCGAGTCTTATAAAAGCACTCGAGTTCTGAACATCTGTTGCACTCGAGGGATGAGAGTTCTGATGTAAGAGTTTATGCCTAAGAGATTTATTACTGGGAAGAAATGAAGCACACTCGAGTTCATTGTAATGTACTCGAGTTCTCAATCTCAATGCACTCGAGTTCAAAGAGTGTAGGCATGATAGTTTGTTCCAGAGAAGCTTGAATAGACAAATTAACACGATGCACTCAAGTTCGTCAGATAGCACTCGAGTTCTAAGACATGTTACACTCGAGTTATGGAAGTGCACTCTGGAAGTTTATGACAGAAACCATCTGGAGAATGTGAAAATATATTATGCACTCGAGTTTGTATTTATACACTCGAGTTCATGAGTTTGGCAGACGCAAAAGCAAAGTGAATTTCAGCGATCGATTCGAACATGATTAAATGTTTTCCAATGATTATGTTCTCACTTGTTATCATTATTAGACATTGTTTAACCTTTGTTTTAAGTGTGAATCAGGAAATCAACGTTCGGATAAACAAAACGCATAAGGAAGTCAAAAACGCCATACACAACGAAATGGGCAACTGTTACTACACATGGTCCGACAAGCTTTACAAGACTCTGCTACACATTCTAACAGCCCATAAAGAATTCACATACCCATACCACTCTCCAGCGAATACATTGTAATATAGACAGAGAAGCTCAACGGTCAAATAAAGAAATGGGACTCCAATGGGCATGTTGAAATGCTATCAGCAACAGAATGAAATGGACAACCAAGAACGTGCAAACAGAAAGCAATGGTATGAGTTATCTGTCAGAAGCATGATCATCCTCCAACGGGAAAATATTCAAACACGCTCAACGGTCAAATGAAGCAATGGGTCTTCAACGGATGAATGCCAACAACGGTTATCTTCTACAACCCAGCTATATATGGAAGAGCATTCAAAGAAGGATGCAGCATACAGAAGAATGAAAACAAAAACATGTTGATATCCTAAGTCTTCTACCTCCGCCCACTCTCTGCTCTTCTTTGTGTCTTCAATATCATGTATATTTGAGAGAGTGAATATTTGTATTGTACTTCAATGAGTATTTCTTCTACTATGTGAGAGAGTCGGTAAACACTGTATATATACTTCTGTATTAATCTCAAGGTAGATGGACCTTGAGAGGGTTGATTTCCTTATGAGGAAAGCTGTAGAGAGAATTGTCAGTTAGGCTTTCTGCTCGTAAGACTTGCACGGGTAAGCAGGAGAGAATGGTCTTCGAGATTGCTCTGCTCGTAAGACTTGTCGTAAGGGGGAGTGAACCTTGCAGTGTATGAAGAAGAGTAACTCTGTAGTAGGCTACACAAGTGCTCGGTTAAACTTGTATGTTGTAGTGGCTTTTCTTGTGCCCGATTAAATAAGAAGATAGTAGATTGGAAATCTCAGGAGGAGCCTGGGGACTGGACGTAGGTCATCGTGGATTGGACCGAACCAGGATAAATCACAGTTTGCATATTCTCTTCCCTAAGCTTTTACATTTCCAGCGTATAAGATTTACATAACTGCTTATGATTTTATACTTCCATATATTTTAATTTGATAAGCTGTGAAAAGATTTTAAGAGATCATACTTTATTATCGTACACCCAATTCACCCCCCTCTTGGGTGTCAGCCAGTTCTAACATTTGGTATCAGAGCTTGGGCTCTTGTTTAAAGGAATTAACCGTCTCAAGAGTTATTATGGTTGACTTTGGGTATTTTATGCTTCGAGAAGGTTTTGATTATACTGTTCCACCTCTTTTGAAAGATATTGATTTTTGGTTCTGGAAAGCTAGAATGACTAGTTTTATAAAAGCATTTGATTTTGATATGTGGAATGTTTTTACAAATGCTTTTGATCATAAACCAAGAACGGATTGGACAGATAAAGAAAAGAAAATGTTTTCATTAAATATTATAGCAATGAAGATTTTGTATAGTGTTGTGACAGAAAATGATTTTGAGAAAATTTGATTTTGCTCTAATGCCAAATATATATGGGACACTCTTGATTCTATATATACCTCTAACAAGTGTGTTGAAGTTGAAAGTGTTGACAGTTTATATGAAATTACAAATTACACATCTACGGTGCATGAACGATTGGAAGTTAATGATGAAGATGGAGATATCACACAACACTTCCATACAGTTAACATGAATAGACAAGGAGATGAGGATTCCCATAAAGAGCTCATTATAGACGATCGTGACAAATCACCCTCTAGAGCTCAAGATAAACTTGAGGTAACAAGTTCCAATTCTTTCTATGATCTTTGTAAAACTGAGTTTCAAATCTTACATAAAACTGTTTTTACGCCAATTGTTGATTCTACTGTGAAAAGCAAAAATGTCTTCAAATATGTTGGAAACTTATATGTGAAGAAAGATTGTAGGCAAACTGGATATTTTAAATTGTCTTCCCTCAAACAACCCAATGCTTGCATAAAACCTCATAAGCCATATCATTATAGAATATGCAATTATTATTGTAAGACTGGTCATATTTCTCACGCATGCTATATCAGAAGGACTTCTAATGTGAGAAGTAAATATGTTTGGGTTCCGAAAGAACATGTAAATTCAAATTCTAACACTCAAGAACCCAAGTATATGTGGGTACCAAAATATCCATCTAGTACCTTGTGTATACAGGATAATCTGAAGAGCAATGGACATAAGGGCACAGAGAAAATGAAGAAAATGCCAAGAGGTTCTCATGTACCAACAAAGAAGTGTGCATCATCACAAAAGAGAACTCTCAGAGCATCCATTGCTGGAACTACAAAGTATAATCAGAAAAGAAGTAATGGACAAAAGAAGTATGTTCCACTTCAAGGAAGGGCTACCATAATGTACCATTCAACTACCTTAAGGAGAACAAGAAGAGGAGGATCTCTCATACACCAATAAAAATACTCTCTAAGTCTACATCATATGAGAGAGTGTTGCATAACCCCAAAGCCAAATACGCTAAAATAGAACTCAAAAGAAAGATGGAATGGGTATGCAAAGGAAATCCTCCAAGCACCTAAGGTAAATATGCAAAATGGTCAAACCTCCTACATTGTTATCTTTAATATTTATTAAGGTTTATACATGTTACCTTAGGAATGAGCATTGCAAACTATTTTAGAAATATGTTTTCAAATCATTTAAAAAATTCATCTTGTAAACTTATTTGCAAAGGGATTGTAATGTTCAATAGCTTAGTTCTTTATGCATACATGTTTGTTTCGAAAGAAAATATCTATACTTTAATGCATAAAGACATGTTTAATTCATTATGCTCAATTTCTTCAAATTGAATGTATTGTTAGAGTATGTGAATTATGATTCTTACAAGCTAACCATGAGTGGATCCAAGTAAGATTGGATACCGAAGGAACAAAATGGGTTATACATTTTTATAGGAAGAAATTTGCAGAGAAGCTTGGTTTATGAGCATAGGTTACTCAAGTGATCTTGGAGGACTTGAGTACAAAAGAACAAGAAATTGGAAACTAACTTGAGTGTTTATGAGCCACACTCAAGCCAGGTACGTTGAGTTAGTATAGGAGTTCAACTGCAGAACTATAGTTTGCAGTGGCAAACTCGAGTCCATATAAACTCAAGTTTGGAGGGCCAAACTCGAGTGCAGATGAACTCGAGTTTTGTGGGAAGAACTCGAGTGTTGGGAGTTTATTTTAGTTTCCTGAACTTAATCGTTGCACCTATTCTCCCCAACTCAATTTGTGTGTTAAATACTTGCTCATTATTACATATCATTAGCAATCATCATTTATGGTTTTCAAAATATTTTAGATTGCTAAATAAATTGAAAATGAGATTATGCATAATCCTTATATTCATTTGAATTTGAAATTTAAGAATTCGTTTTGATTCATCTTGTTTATACAAATGATTTGAAAATTATTCATATTTTGTTTGCATTCAAATCGGTTTCCAAGGTGGAATTTAATACTTTTGTATACTAAATGTCAAAATTGCTTTCAGAGTATTTCCCTATCCTTGACATATTGATCATTGATCTTCAATGTGCTATCCAAAGCTTGAACTCCTTAATCCTTATTTTCTAATGAGTTAGATCTTATCTATATGAGTTTCAAGTATTTTACCCATAGAATAATTCAATATGTGAAAGTATTGTTCCAAATGCACAAATTCTTATTGGTTGAATTATTCCAAGTATTCATTAATGCATTAACCATTATAGTGGAATAATATATTAGGATGATATTTTGAAACTCTAGTCATTTAGACTAATGAATATGTGCTTTATCATCTATACACCATTATACTAATCTTGTTACTCAAATGCATCAACATTTGTTTTCATCTATTTTTGAGTAACTATAATCTTGTATTCAAATTCTTGCCTTGAATATTTATGACTCAATTCTAAGAGGCAAGATTATCATTTGATAAATAGCAAAGTCATATATGTCTTTCTAATCCTTTTGGATAATTCATTTTTCATGTAACTTTTGCTCTTGGGAAAACTCTCAAACATGTTAATCCCAATGTTTAACATGTTATCCTAGTCGTTCTCTAGTTGAAGTTTTCTGAGATATGTAAACATCTATTGACTTCCACCATTTTTTTAGCATGAGCATGGATATTTAACAAATTTCATAAATGAGTTTTCATGCATTCAAAATCTTAATGTCATAATGCATATTTATGAATTGAAAGAACATTTGAGATTTTGAAACAATTTGCATATTTTCATTCATAATTTATCATTTAATAAAAGTTGGTCATTATCGATATATTTTTTGTTCTCTTTTGAACCAGCTTACATAGATTGCATGAAAACCATATCAATGGCACATTTTCAACATAAAGTGTACTTACAAGTTGTCATTGATCATTGAAAAACATCATTCCTAATTGATATCATTTGCTCATTACCCTTTATGATTCAATGGCATGAATTTACTTATTGGGTAAAATTATACTTTAATCATTGTTGGATTATGATACTCTTTGCTCAAATATCATTTGTTTCAATTGTATAAGAGTGTAAGAGTTATTGTATCTAATATTGTGGACCCAAGAGAAATTAGGTACCAAGGAACATATATATACACTTTTGCAGGAGTTGACCAAAATGCTCTACTTATAGATGTAAAGATCATTGGACAATAAAGTAGGCATGACTAGCAGTGTTGCAATAGAAGCTAAAAGAAGAATCTATGATACAAGATGTATCAAATTTGGTAAAATGAGGCGGGCGTGAACCAAAACTTCAAAGTTCTATTTAAGATGATGAATCCAACTCTTCAAATAAGGGAGCTATGTACAAACCAGAATTTCCAAATAATACTTGACAAAAGGCGTATGCTAAGAGGATAAATGAATATGAAGCCTTTCTCCAAGCTCATCTTGTTGTTTCTACTCTTAAGTGTTCCATAGAGATCACATACTCAGATTCCTTCAGTACTAATCAAGTCACCAGATGATGATTGGCAATAGTGTATCAATAAGAGGATCACAATTCAAGTAATTACAACATTACTTGAGTGAGGTATTGTATTCCTTAATTCAAATCCTCTGAGTTGCATCACTCGAACAAGCACTGAAGTGATAATCAAGTGATGTTGAAGTATAATTGTTAAAACCCCTCAATAACATCATTATTTGAAAATTTGATTTCTCTCTAAATCCTCTAACTTTATACTTAAGGTTTTCAATGGTTTCCCAAATCCATAAACGTTTTTAACTACATTCCTTATATTAATTTTTAAGACTATGCATTCATTAAGGGGGAGCTTCACATTCACATTTATTTTATGTCTTAAAAGCTTATCTTCTTTATTTACAAAATTATTTTAGTATACTCATTTGCATCTACCCTCAATTGATTAGTTTTGATGATGAGATACTTATCTATTTTCTTTTCTTGATCTTAATTTGAATATATCCTATAGAAAGGAAACCTTTGATTACACTAATCATTCTCCTTGTAAGAATATTTTTAACTTATGATAGGAGAATTTACTCTATGCATGATCACTTCTCAACACACCAAAAAGAGTTTATATCAACTTTGAGGACATATACCTTGATGATCAATGAAGAGAAATATTGGCTGCAACATTCAAAGCAACAAATACCTATGCCAATACAAATGAGCATTAAGCATATTGTGATAAAAATATGAAACAAAAGCTCAACTTAGCAAGAGCATCCTGGAGACATCATCAAAGTTGCACAACGAAAGTGTGATGGACCGGACTTCATGAGTCTATCATCAGCCTAACAAATCTAAATGAGCATCTCTACACCCTATCTCTTTAAAGTTTGAAGATGTTAGGCATCTCTTTGATTTCATTATAATAATTTTTCTTGAAAATATTTTCAAAATTATTTATTCATTTGTATCACTTTAAAACATAAAGGGGGAGAGAGAAAATTGTTTTCTTGAGTTGCTTATTTTGATTAATAGAGAGAAAGACATTTCAAATTTGTTTTTATATATCTCTCTATAAGCATGTATTCTTTATCCCTCAAACTGTTTGTTAATGACAAATAGGTGGAGAGAGGCAAGAAAAATATGTTGCATAATATTTGTACAAGTCACATTCATTCATATTTTTCTTGAAGGATTTGTCATCATTAAAAAGGGGGAGAATGTTAGATATGATTAGTTTTGATGATGTCAAATACAGATATAAGATATTAAGAGCAAAAAGTTTACTTTATATATTTCTCTCCTTATATTGACTAACTACTATATTTAATGTTGTATATCTTAAAGATTAGTCAAACAAAGCGAGAAAGAGATTACAGAAAGAAGAGCTTGAAGGAACTAATGGGAATATCAAGATTCAAGCTCCTAGAAGAAATACTGGATCTTCTATGCTCAGAAGGGAATTCATAAGCACTGTAGCAGATACACTATTTTTCACTGTAGCAATATTGTACTGTAGCATCCGAGGAACTGTAGCACTCGAGTTTGAATAGTAGAAATCGAGTTCTGGGTACTGCAGCACTCGAGTTGAAGAAGTTTTGCATGCCAATTTTGGTCAGAAACGATCTCTGGATGTATCCCAAGTTGTGCACTCGAGTTGGTCTTGATAAACTCGAGTTGGTACTGTTCATAGCTGCAGAAATGGGCTAGAACTCGAGTTCGGGGATCATAACTCGAGTTTGGTATGAACAAAAGTGTACTCTGTTCATCCTTGTTTTATGTTCAGTTTGGGCGAGCTTCAGTAATTCAATCATATCTCCTAAACAACATCTTCGATTGATATGAAACTAGTGGCATAAGAAACTGGACTCCTAATGCGTCATTTTAACATCATAATCAACATCAAAGAATCTCAGATAAAGCAGATGTGGATGTTTGAAGTTGAAATTCAAATCACCATCACATTCAGGAACAGTTTTCCTATTTTGGTTATATCTCTCAAACTACAGGTTTAAATGAGTTCAAACTGGTTCCATTTGAAAGTAGACTCAAAGATCTTTCCATGCATATATAATATGTCAAATTTGGAGTCATATTAAATACGGTATGGCTTCTGGAAATGGATGCTCAGAAATACATACGTTGTCTACACTCATTGGATCATATCTTGGAGAATACAATGAGTTTGGAGCTGATTCCTTTTACATTGGAATATAGATTATGAGAGATTTATAATGATCAATCATTTATGATACTTAGTGTCAAAAATGAATTAATCTTATTTTGAGTTCACTGTTCAGACACCCACAAAATGTTCCTGATGCACCTCGAGTCATACGAGTTCTGAAGTAAGAGTTTGTTCCAGGATGTACCAAGATCAGTTGATATAAAGTGTACTTGAGTTTATAGGAAAGCACTCGAGTTCCGTATCAAACTTTTACTTGAGTCATGGAAGTTTTGAGGTGAGAGTTTATACCCGAGAAGAATTAGCTAATGAGAACAAGCTGTGCACTCGAGTCCTATAAAATGCACTCGAGTTCTGAACATCTGTTGCACTCGAGTGATGAGAGTTCTGACGTAAGAGTTTATGCCTGAAAGATTTACAACTGGGAAGAAATGAAGCATACTCGAGTTCACCGTAATGCACTTGAGTTCTTAATCTCAATGCACTCGAGTTCAGAGAGTGTAGGCATGATAGTTTGTTCCAGAGAAGCTTGAATAGACAGATTAATATGATGCACTCAAGTTCGTCAGATAGCACTCGAGTTCTAAGACATGTTACACTCGAGTTATGGAAGTGCACTCTGGAAGTTTATGACAGAAACCATCTGGAGAATGTGAAAATATATTATGCACTCGAGTTTGTATTTATACACTCGAGTTCATGAGTTTGGCAGACGCAAAAGCAAAGTGAATTTCAGCGATCGATCCGAACATGATTAAATGTTATCCAATGATTATGTTCTCACTTGTTATCATTATTAGACATTGTTTAACCTTTGTTTCAAGTGTGAATCAGGAAATCAACGTTCGGATAAACAAAACGCATAAGGAAGTCAAAAATGCCAGACACAACAAAATGGGCAACTTTTACTACACATGGTCCGACAAGCTTCACAAGACTCTGCTACACATTCTGACAGCCCATAAAGAATTCACATACCCATACCACTCTCTAGCGGATACATTACAATATAGACACATTCTGACAGCCCATAAAGAATTCACATACCCATACCACTCTCCAGCGGATACATTGCAATATAGACTTGTCGTAAGGGGGAGTAAACCTTGCAGTGTATGAGGAAGAGTAACTCCGTAGTAGGCTACACAAGTGTGTGGTTAAACTTATGTGTTGTAGCGGTTTTTCTTGTGCCCGATTGAACAAGAAGATAGTAGATTGGAAATCTTAGGAGGAGCCTGGGGATTTTACGTAGGTCATTGTGGATTGGACCGAACCAGGATAAATCACAGTTTGCATATTCTCTTCCCTAAGCCTTTACATTTCCAGCATATAAGATTTACATAACTGCTTATGATTTTATACTTCCACATTTATCACAAGAGCATTTGACATGTTAACATATAGCGTAACGACAACTACTGGACCATTGGTCCCATACCAAAATACATGGTAAAACAAGTCACATAGCCCCCGAGCGTCTACCCAGTACAAAACAAGTCATATGGCCTCGAGCGTCCACCCGTGTATAAAATAAATTTTCTATGGTCCAGGCATCCTCCCGTGCAATAGGCCTTAGACAACCACCCTGCATATTTTAAATGCTCATTAGGTCTGACTGCCTAAGAATACACTGATCTAATAGGTCTTATTGCTTACTGTATATTTATAACACGAATATATCCTATGGTAGAAACATACATGCACAATCATTACATAAGATACAAAAGTAAGAGTTGCTTTCTTTTATACCATTGAGCCTATTCTTCCTTAATTTCCTTCCTCATCTTTCCTTCTACAAATGGCATTAGTGCACCCCCATGGTGATTCACTGGGTCATATAAACCCTTCTCTTAAGGAAACTTATTCGATGAGAGACTCATTACAATGCACCACCGTTGGGAGTCAACGTTCCCGTAGTTCTACTCTACGGTTTGACATCACAGAAGCTTCACTCTATGGTGGCTACACACTATGACTAGATACACAGTGGCTCCATGCTACGGTACTATACCTGGTGCTTCACTCAGTTACCTAACTAATTAGCCCCTCCTGTTAGAACCCTCTATAGGTAGCCTTCTCGGATCAGATCGCTCCGTAGGTAGCCTTCTGTGATCATAAACCTCTGTAGGTAGCCCTCTCCAATCAGATCCTCCATAAGTAGCTCTTTTCGGTTAGTCGTCTTTGAATGGAAGTACAAATGTAACAGGAACCTTGATCTTATAGGGTCACTCATCTTCAGCAATTGTGTAATCTTGTTTCTTTAATTCTGCTATCTCATCTGGGGTTATTTTATATGGACTTTCAATATTGGTCTAGTTCCAGGCATAATCACAACTCTAAGGGAATATTCTAATCATCATTCTTCTACCTCAAAGATAATCACTGCCAGCTCTACATCATGAGTAGGTAAATCATCTTGTGAGGCTTTAACTGTCGAGAGATATATGCCACCATTTTGCCCTACCTCATCAAGACATATCCTAATCTTTTCTTACATGTTTTACTGGAGACCATACAAGTCGCTTCACTATAGACTGCACAGGTTGCTATAGGATATAGGATAATTAATACTGGTGTGAGTGTCAACCCCTTCTATAGCTTTATGAAGCTCCTTTCACATTCCTTATTTCCTTCAAACAACAAATCCTTTCTTAAAAGCTTGTTAACGGCAAGGCGATTCGGGTGTCAGGATACCTCTGGATAATATCTGGTAAGACCCAGAAAACTACTTATCTCCATACCAGTTCCAGGCCTTAACCAATTCAATATCCTCTAACTATGATTCATCTAACTAAGATGATCATTAGTTGTAATATCCCAAATTTTTGGACAAGAGGCTTGGGACTAAGCCTGGATTAAGGGGACTGCTAGACCCTAATTTAGTAAATATCCTGCTAAGGTATGGTATTATTTCCTAAAATTTCTATATAACTTTGGATATTAAAAGGGAATATCATAGTGAGCTAAAGAGCTCGAGGAATGACAAATCAATGCAATTAGAACACACATAAAATAGTGTTGCTACCAGTGAATTTCCCGGTGTGGCAATTATGTTGTGCGACATTTGTCAAAGGGATGAAATGGTCACTTAACTAATGAAAGCCTAGCAGCCATTATTTCCCTAAGAAAGTTGGAAGACTTTATTCCAATCAAAGCCATTATTAATGCCCCAATTAGTCAAATATGGAGGGAAATAAAGGATAAGGGCAAGAAATGATTTATTACAATAAATCATAAAATGTAAGGGTAAAATGATAATTTTTCCATAAGAAAAGAAATGATGGGTTTTTCCTAATATTCCCAATAATTTGAGTGGAATGGGAATTAAAATGGGGAAAATGACTACTTGGTAATTAATGAGCTTATGTTGGTGACTTATTATCAAGGGAAGTCGAAGAGCTAAAAGCATAAGGCTTTGGTTAATCACTTGTAAGGTGGTATAATAGGATAGTTTAAGAGTAATATTTCTCTCTTTTGATCTCATTATTTTCAGTGGAGAAGAAGCATGAATAGGGAAATGAATTATTATGCAAGAAATGAGATAGTTTGGATTAGTTGGCTTGTGAGCTACTTTAATGACTCATTAAAAGTCATCATCTTTCATCTTTTTTTCTCATTTTTTATGGAACTAGACCAAAATAGAGAGAGAGAATGAGAATGGAGAAAACGAATAAGAACGGGAGAGAGAAGAAGAGAGAGAAAGCTTCTATCAGCTGTAACTCTGTCAAAATGGCGTCTTCTCTCAGAGTACCCTGTATGAACTTTCTTCTACTCATCTCAAGCTTTATTTCTACATTTTTGGATTCTCATTTGGAGGTGGTTGGTGCCATCTCACTGGCCGAAGTGTTTCCAGAATTCTGAACCAGATTCAGAAACGTGTTGAGGTAAGTATAAGCTTCCTTCTGAACCTATTGGTTTGTTGTTTGGATGAGTATGGTGGGAGTTGGGTACTATTCATGTCTCATACCAATGGTGTTTTAATGGCCTAAATGATGTTTAATTGAGTCTAAATAGCTAATCATTTGATTAGAAGTAAAAAGGAAGTGATTAGGCCAGAGAAAACGAGAAACCGAAACAACTCTTCTAAGAACTCTAATTGGCTTCCTTGTGTGTGGCATGAGCCATGAGTTGGAATTTCATCAATTGGATGATTCCATTGAGTTCAAAAGGGAAAATTGTATAAGGTTCATGTTGATGATGAAGTGAGAAAAGGCTTAGAATGTGAAATGACCAAATTACCCCTTAAAACTCTAACTAAGGGTTGTCAAGGGTATTTTCATCATTTAGGCCTGAACTTGACTAATCTGAAGTCAAAAATGGATTCTACACGTGAAATTACATAGGATTAGCTAGGGACATAATTTATGGTATAGTACAGTTGGACTGGGTACGAATGGGCATAGGCCGGGCTCTCGGGGGCATTTTAGTGATTTAGCATAATTAGGCTAAGTTATCCACTATAATGAGTCTAGAATGATACATGGATGAGTAATAAATCATTTATTGTATACTTGGAATTCAGGACTCGACGGATGGTGCCCGAGCCGGAGCAAAGACGATGGTTTGAGAAAGGACATGAAGTCCGATAGGTAGTGAACTTACGTAGCCTGCATGTATTTTATATGTTTTTGTTTTCATTGTTGTATGTGACTGCTTTGTCTATTTGTGTTGAGCATACTTAATTGATTGAAGCTCTGTTATATTCATGCGATGACCATGAGTATGTCATAACATTGAGCATGCAGATATGCCATTATGTTGGCATGAAGAATGAATGGCAAGCATGTCTTGCATCATATATATATTTTACATGTATAGTGGTAATGTTTGCTACTAAGATTCTCTCGAATCTCACTCCTCCTCCCCTAACTATATAGGTATTGAGTACAGGTGAAGAATGTATGAGGATATGCACGGAGGAGGATTACAAAGGTGAAGTGAAGATTGTAGTGCAAGGCTCTACTATTTGTATTGGTGTAATTGTTTAGTAGATTTATGTGATTACACATTTTTATGTATATAAATGTATGAATGAAGTTTAGCAGAGAACCGCTCTAGTTTAATTAAAGGAGAATAACTCTAATTTAATTAAGAAGGTAAGTAAATCGCTCACATATGCTCTGATTGTAATGAAATTAAGAGCCAATGAGTCATTAGTGACATAGTGAGGTTTGTGGAATAATTGAGAAGTTTTCTACCCTTTGAAAAACCCTCTCAGCCTTAGGTTTAAATCGTGAATTGAGAGCGAGGATTTATGAACATTATTGAACATTGTGTAGCCAGGGTCAAATCCTGATTCCATAACTGATTTTACTACTCATTTATACTCATTTTGGAGTATTAGAAATAGGGTGTCACATTAGTCATAGAGAAACCTTAAGATAATCACTATTCCTTAAGTCTCCAAGACCTGACCAACTTAGCTTCCTAGGGGATTACCCATCTCGAGATTACTATCGCCTAAGCAAGCTTAACTGTGGAGTTCTGATGGTATCTGGGTCATTAGTGCTCGTATCATACAATTTCCTACCTATAACACCTTACTTTCATACTGTACAGAACAATCCAAAATATGACCTGATGCCAGATAAGAACCCAGAAACAGCTTTCAATCCATTTAAGATCCCAACTTCAATACAGGGTTTGATCCTATAGTTAAGTAGGTTTTGAAAAAAATTTTACAACATTTTAGCAATGGTCTCATTTTCATTTTCCAAATCCATTTAATTCATTTGGGTATGTTTCTATTTGTTAATATCATAGTACTTACAGAAATTCTTAGTGGATATTTAGGTTAAGTTTGTTATAGAGGTTCCACCTGGTGCGGTCACCCTATTCTAGTTGATTTACTGCGATTACAAACAAATTTTGGGGTATACAATTGGTGTACTTCTACTACCATGAGTACTAGTTTTACAAAATACCATTCGGTATTATATACAGATCCAAAAGTTAGATAACCAACAAAAAATAAACTTTAAGTCTTCAATTCTACCCATCCATAGCTACCTTCTTTCTGTGAGAGCTACTTGCCTGTGCTGCAGGTTAGTTATTGGAAAGAGGCGAGATTTAAAAGAATCTCAGTAGTAACATACAACACTCATATAGAATGCATATAGAGAAACATGCTATATCATCCATCTTATACCAGACAGTTCAGTATTCATTCAACATTCAGAGATATGTTTTTACAACAAATAATTCTATTCAAGGACTTACCGTCCCTTCCTATAGCACTGGGTATTCTACTGGGCTAAAGCCCTTCCCATCTGAATGCCTAATAGACAATTATGCTCAATTCATGTTCACAGTTCAAGTATATATAATGGCAATAATATGCATGAAACAAAATACATAGAATATGAGGGAGAAGTAACTACCTTAGCCTTTCCAATGTTCCAAGATGTGTTACCAGTTCCTTGGTCATCCCGAGCAGATATCGAATCCTATATATGGGAATTCATGAATTGAACGGGTTATTACTTTTCGCAATACTTTTGTATAAGGTAAATGAAATTATTCTTGACTCATTCCTATATTTATCCTTAGTTTTAACTTGTTGGTTATTATTTGAGTCATTTAGGTAGCCCTTGGAAGCTCAAATAAAGGCCTATGGGGTTGGGAAAGGCCATACCAATCAATACTTGTTGGAAAATATGAAATATAGGAAAAATTGGGTCTTCGCCGTAGCTAAGAATCCCCTGTTTCTTGACCAAACTTCCAAAAATCATAACTAAATCCACAAAATACAAATGAGGTGGTTCTAAGTTTTACGTGACCTTGATTAAGTCTACTTTCAGTGAAAAATATAGCCATTAGCCAAATAGACATACATTAATACATACTTCTATTTTATTAGACATTGCTCCAGAATTTTCTAGTTTTACATGACCAAATTTTAAAAATGTAGAACTTCCAGCATACACATCCAAATTACCATTATGACCTATAAAATTAAATCTTTATAAGTCTAATTTTAGACTAGAAAGTTTCACAAGCATTGGATATCATTAAGTTACTCAAAAACATAATATAAAATGACTGCCATGAACGGAAATTCACACAGCAGAAATTTTCAAAGTTCCATTTTATGTTCCAATGATCCAGAATTTATAACCAGGGATATTTCCACATAATTTTTCATGTAGAAAACAATGGTAACATCAAAATGACCAAATTTCTACTCCTTATATTTGTCCTGGTTTGGTAGAAATTTGACAAATGATCCAACAAATACCAAACTTCCAATTTAAGCCTTAAAGTAGTTTCATATGTCTTCTAAACATCATAAAACACCATGAATACATTCAAAACACCATGAATCTTCAAAAATATGGCTTGACAAAAAATATGGAAGAATTTCACATGTCAAAATCCTCAACCAACCACCACAATCCATAGCTCAAAATGAAGCTAAAGCTCAACTCTTGCTCCTCTATAGGTTCTTTCTTTGGTTCTTCAACTTTTGCTCTTGCAAGATGGCCTAAAAAACCTCCTCTTGAAATTATAAAACCATAGGAATGAATCTCTCATCAAGAGAAACAATGTTTATGAAGAGTATTTGAGCCATAGAAGTGATCTACTAGTTCAAAATCAAAGAGGAATATCTCACCTTAACTTTGTTCTTCCTTTTCTCTTTACTCTTGAACTTGGACGAATTTGAGAGCTTGGAGATAGAGTGAGATATGTTAAAATGGATTCACTTTAGTCCTTTTAATTCACTTAACCGTGAGTCACCAAGGAAAAGGAGGAAAATGGAGTAAAGAAAAATGTGTGGCTATAATGGCTTCTTGCAAAAAGTGAGTTAATTTGGCTAACCATGATCAAGTTTACTTGGTTAACCTTTTTGCCTTCTCTTTTTCCTCTATTTGACCATAAGTTACCTCCCAAAAGAGATAGGAAAAGTTGTTGACTAATTGACTTTAGTTTTATTAAGAAGTGTGGACTCTTTGACCAAGCCTCTTTTTCCTTCTTTACCCTTAATCTTAAAAATAATAATTAATGTGCCATTAACTCTTCCATTTCTCTTTTTTTATATACTAATGGTTCAGATTGCCTTGTTTCCTTACTAGTGGTGTCATTCCCGTCTATTCTTATGTTTCAGTTATATTTTTGGTCTTTCCTGACTTTAGGTGAAAATTGGGTAATTTACCTATAGCTAATCGGGACTAATATTATTGTACAATTTCCAGGGACAATTCTATCATTAATTTCATTATCTATTTTGTGCATTTAGCCCTTGTGTACATTTTGGGATATTATAATTCTCCCCTCGTTCAATAAATTTTGCTTTTGAAATTTGTTATACATCTTGAGGCATAAACTCCAAGTAATGCCTCTTTATGTCCTCTTCTGCTTTCCAAGTTGCTTCTCTTGGGGAGAGTCCCTTCCAAAACACTTTCACAAATAAAATATTTTGAGGTCTGAGCCATCTTTCTTATCGATCAATAATTCATTCTGGCTCCACCATATAAGTGGAATTTTCTTGCATGTTGATATCTTCGTACTAGATAATATGCTCGGTCTCGTTGGTACTTCTTCAGTTGTGAGACATGAAATACATCATAGAGTCTACTCAAGTTTAGGGGTAGGGCTATTCTGTATGTTGCTGGTCCAATTCTTGCAAGAATTTCAAATGGACCAATATAGCATGGGCTAAGCTTTCTTCTTTCGATTGCTCTACCGATTCTAGTGACTAAAGATACTTTCAGAAATACATGACCACCAATTTCAAATTCTAGATGTCTTATCCTTTTATTTGCATTCCTTTTCTGTCTACTATGTACTGCTAGGAGGCTCTTTCTTATAATCTTGATCTGCTATGTGGTCTGATCAACCAAATCCAGCTTTTACAACCTTCTCTCAGAAAATTTCATCTAACACAGGGGTGATTGGCACTTCCTTCCATACAGTACTTCATATGGTGCCATCTGGATGATTGTATGATAGGTATTATTGTAAGAAAATTCTGCAAGTGAACGAAAATGTTTCCAATTCCCTTTAAAGTCTAATACACATGCCCTTAACATATCATCCCGCGTATGTATGATTCTTTCTTATTGTCTATCCATTTGGGGATGATAAGTTGTACTAAATCTTAACTTCGTGACCAGAGCTTCATATAGACCTTTCCAGAACTTGGATGTAAATCGAGGATCTCTATTAAAAATAATACTCTTCAGCAGTCTAATTATCTCCCCTATGTAGATTCCTACCAACTTCTCAGAGGAATAACTAGAATTGATGGGGATAAAATGTGCCGACTTGGTAAGATGGTTGACAATTACCTAAATCGCATCATGGTTTCGGATACTTGGTAACCCCACTACCAAATCCATGGTAATACTCTCCCACTTCCATTTAGAAATTTTTGGGCTTTAAAGGAGTCCTGGTAGTCGTTGATGTTCGATCTTCACATTTTGACATGTAAGACATTGAGCCACGTATTTTATTTTGTCACTTTTTGGTCCTAACTACCAGTATTCAGACTTCAAACTTTGATACATCTTGACTACTCCTGGATGAAGAGTCACTACTACATAAAACACTTTTAACGTCCTTTTTTTTAGCCCTTTTAACGTCCAAAAAAAGAGGGACGCCTATACCAGGGACGTAAAAAAGTCAGGATACGGCGTCCTTTAAAAAAGGGACGTCTAAAGTTTTGTTTTTTTTTAAAAAAACAAAACTTTAGACGTCCCTTTTTAAAAAAGGGACGTCTAAAGTTGTTTTTTTTAAAAAAAAACTCGTTTATATTTTTCACTGCCTAACAATTATAACATACAGAAACAAGATTGAACAGTTTTTTATAAATCAAAATATCCTTACAGATTAATATTGGTGAAGGATGATAAATCAAAATGAATCTACAATGAAGATAAATCTAAATCTTAACACAACAAAATACATATACAATAATCCCAGTTTAAAACTTAGCCTATAAAAAGAAAAATTAATTATCCATACCTTTTGGCCACAGTAGGAAAGGGAAGATGGAGGCCAACGGCGGGAGAGGGAGGGAGGAGAAACCAACAACATCAAAGATCGAGGAAGAACAATGGAGAGGAAGACGGTAGATGATGGTGGTGGAGATAGAGGAGGACGACTTTCAAAAAAAGAACAACGATAATGAAAGAGAGTAAGAGAGAGAGAGTTATGGTGGAAAATGAGCTTCAAGAGAGTGATGTCAGTATCAATTTGACTGATATACGTTACCTTTAGACGTCCCTTTTTAAATTTGGGACGTCTAAAGTAAAAAAAGATTGACTTTAGACGTCCCTTTTTCAAAAAGGGACGTCTAAAGTCTAAAAAAAAAATTTTAAAAATTAATTTTTTTTTACTTTAGGCGTCCCTTTTTGAAAAAGGGATGTCTAAAGTCCTGACTTTAGGCGTCCCTTTTCAAAAAGGGACGCCTAAAGTCTAAAAAAAAAAATTAAAAAAAATTAATTTTTTATACTTTAGGTGTCCCTTCTTGAAAAGGGACGTCTAAAGTCCTGACTTTAGGCGTCCCTTTTCAAAAAGGGACGCCTAAAGTCTAAAAAAAAATTAAAAAAAATTAATTTTTTATACTTTAGGCGTCCCTTCTTGAAAAGGGACGCCTAAAGTTACTTAATTCTTACCCACAATTACAAAAATGCCACCGTCTTTATTTTTTACTTCCCTTTTTAAAAAAGGGACGTCTTTTAGGGACGTAAAATCTATATTTTGTAGTAGTGAGTATATATGATCTTGTGTGCGTCATCCAAAAATTTTCACCTCAGCTCAACCTGTTGTGGTACATATATTCGCTTCTTATACTGAACCAATCCACTAGGTGAAAGATCATGATCTTGAGTTTTACCCTGTATGATCAGATCTCGAATAATAAATGTGGCTTGTTCAGCCTTCATCTGAGCTTCTTCAATTTCTTCCCTCAGATTGTTCTCCTCTTGGCTAACACTAAAGTTATCAATGTGTACTTCATTAGACACATTCATGTTCATGAATACTTGGTTTGTCAAGTTCAAATCTCAAAATTCTTCTAGCAATTTTTGTTCTTGTATCATCATATATGCCACCTGCACTGCTTTTCTACTCAGAGCATCTGCGATGACATTCACTTTCCCTAGGTCATATTTAATCTCCAGGTTGTAATCTTTTAGAAACTCCATCCATCTGTGCTATCTCATATTCAATTCTTTCTGTTCATGAAGATACTTGAGACTCTTGTGATCACAGTACAATTCTACTGTGGTACCATCAAGTAGTGCCACCATATCTTTAAACCAAACACGATTACTAAAAGTCCCAGATTATGAGTAGCGTAATTCAATTCATGAGGGTTCAGCTGTCTAGAGACGTACGCCACTAATCTGCCCTGTTGCATTAGGGCACATCCCAATCCTTATTTACTAGTATTGCTATATACCATGTAGGTTTCACTGGGATATGGGATAATTAATACCGGTGTTGATGTTAACATCTCCCTCATCTACATGAAGCCCTCTCACATTTCTCATCCCATATAAATGATTGGTTCTTTCTTGTGAGCTTCATCAATGGTAGGGAAATTCAGGAAAACTTCAGCATAAACCACCGATAGTAACCAGCAAAACCCAGAAAACTGCGTATCTCAGCTACAGTTTTTTGTCTCTTCCAGTTTAGCACTGCTTCCACTTTACTAGGATCTACTGAAACCCCTTCTTATGAGATAACATGGCCTATAAATCTGATCTCTATAAGCCAAAACTTACATTAAATCAGTTTAGTGTAGAGTTTCTTTTCTCTCATAATATTCAGTACTATTCTCAGAAGAGTCTTATGTTTTTCTTTGCTCCTCAAGTATATTAGAATGTCGTCGATAAAGACTACTACGAACTGATCTTGATATTAATATAAAGATACAATTCATGTAGTCCATAAACATGGCAGGTGCATTAGTTAAACCAAATGGCATCACCAAGAATTCATAGTGCCCATATCTGGTTCTAAAGGTTATTTTTAAAACATCCTCTAGTTTGACTCGCAGCTGATGATAGCCTGATCTAAAATCAATTTTAGAGAATACACTAGAACTAGACAACTGATTAAGTAGATCATCAAACCTGGGGAGTGGATATTTGTTCTTGTCAGCCACCTTGTTCAGCTCTCGGTAATTGATGTATAAGTGTAGGCTTCTGTCATTTTTCTTAACAAATAATACTGGAGCAACCTATGGTGAAACACTGGGTTGTATGAACCCTTTCTCCAGTAGTTCTTCTATTTTCTTCTTTAATTCTGCCATTTCATTTAGTGCCATTCAGTAAGGTGCTCTTGAAATAGATCCATCTCTTGGTACAATTCCAGTAGCAAATTCAACTTTCCGTTTTGAAGGCAATCCACTAATGTCTTCTGGAAATACCTCAGGGAATTCATTTACTATCGGTATGTTCTCAAGTATTGTTTCCACTTTTTTCTGTGCGGAGAAAAATACCATGTATCCTTGGCATCCCCTTTCCAGACATTTCTCAACTTCAGCTGCTGAGAGGAAATTCAATTTCATACTTGCGTTGCCATTCTTCTGCAGATCAGAATACACAAGCCTCCTATTACTGCAGTCTAGCAACACATTTTTTACTGTCAGCCAGTTCAAACCCAAAATGACTTTGAGATTATGTAGTGGCAGATAGATTAAATCTACCGTAGACTCATGCCCCATAACATTCATAATACAATTTAGATATGCATCAGCAGTAACTATCGATAGGCGTTGAGATAATCAAATCATTTGGTAGTTTATGTGTACTCAGTCCTAGGCGTCTAACACAATCACATGCAATGAAAGAATGACTAGCACCCAAGTCAAACAATGCTTGCAAAGTATAGCAGACCAAGATTAGTATAGAAGAAACTAGAACCTCAAGAACCAAGGTAATAGCCTTGTCTGATAAAATTAGAAATTTTGATACTTTTTCAACATTAGCAAACAAATTCAATGGATATAAAATCCAAGAATTTGACAAATTAGTAAGCCCAGATAGGCAGTTAGAAATCCTTCAACATAAACAGGAAAGTCTTGCACTTGTTGAAGTCTTATACTCCCACGGAGTTTAGGAAACCAAACAAAGAGTTTATGAACACTTTAGTCTTTAGTGAAGAAACGGTAAGGTGTACAGGTAATGATCAAATTACATTTCCTTTTATAAATCAAGATAGTAAATAGAAATTATTTGATCAACAATATTTAATTGGGAGATACAATGTTTTTAAATTTAGTAATGATTCTGAAAGCTGTCTTGAGCAATGGAGTGTAATCATGAAGTTTGGACTTGTGGGCCTAGGGACTGTAAGAGTAGTTATTTTTACTGTAAATTAGACTCAATAATGGTCACATAGGGCCTTGAAACACCCTAATTAAAGTTCTATAGAATTAATTATGATTTTTCAAATAACAGTGAAAAATCTGTCAGCTTTATGTCTTATGCGAATTTAAGACTTAATGGCACAAATATAATTAGTATGAACTTCAAGGGTAAAAGTAATCTTTTAAGGCTAATGTAGCCCATTGGGTATTCAATTTTTATGGTTCCAATAATGTTATTACTTATCTAGGGCCATAAAGTAATAAAGAAGAGGCAATAATTAGAAGATCAAGGTACAAGAGGAGAACGCAAAGTCCAAAAGGTAGTGAACTTACCTAGCCTGCATGTATAAGATATGTATGTTTTTGCATTGATTTATATGATTGCTTTGCCTATTTGTGTTGAACATAGTTGATTTATTGAAGTTCTGTTATATTATACAATGGCCATATGTATGTCATAATATTGAGCATGCAGATATGTCATTATGTTGGCATGAGGTATGAAAGGCAAGCATGTCATGCATTAACTATATATATATATATATATATATATATATATATATATATATATATATATCTTGCATGCATAGTGGTAATGTTTACTACTGAGATTCTCCAAATCTCATTCTTCTTCACCCAACCATATAGATGTTGAGTACAGGTGGAGAATGCATGGGAAATGCAAGAGGAATTAGAAGAAGATTTGAAGATTGTAGTACAAGGCAATATTTTATATTTAATTTAAGCATTTGGTAGCCTTATGTGGCTTTACATTTGATGTATATAAATGAATGATTAAAGTTTGGGCAGACAATAGTTCTAGTTTAATTAAAGAAAAACTCTCGCATATACTCTAATATAATGAATTTAAGAGCCGATAAGGCATTACGGACGTAGTGAAACTCGTGGAAATGATTGAAAAGTTTTCTACCATTAAGTTTTAAATTCACACAAGACATAAAGCTGACAAATTTTTCACTGTTCTTTGAAAAATCACAATTAATTCTATAGAACTTTAATTGGGGTGGTTCAAAGCCCTATGTTACCCGTATTGAGTCTAATTTATAGGAAAAATAACTAATCTTGTAGCCCTCATGCCCACAAGTTCAAACTTCATGATTACTCTCCATTGTCCTAATACACCTTTAAGAATTATTACTAAATTTCAAAAAATTGTATCTCCCAATGTAATTATCCAATTATTACAAATTACACATTAAATTAAAGGGAAAATGGCTCTTAGGTCCCAAGAGACCCAATTAATAGCAACAAGGTCCCATTACACATTGCCATGACAGCAAAGTCCCAAGGGACTTTTCTGATATGAATTCACAAAGTGAAAATACCATCATGCCCCCAACAAAATAAAAGAAAGAAAAACCCACAGAAGGTAGTAACTCCACATTTCGGTGATTAACGAGAAAGAGAAAAATGCATTCTAGGAACTCTACGTTGGTTCAGCAGGAATGTCGAAGAGTTGAAGTTTGGTGATGACATCCTCACGAACGATTAGAGCTTCAATCGTCGTTATGGACTGTTACAATGACTGAACAGTAAAATCAAAATTTTCTTTTTTGTTTTGTTTTGTATGGTAGGTGCATTGAGATTGATGGGTTGATCAAATGTTGGAGCTTAGAGTCAATAGTGGACTATGTGGTAAGAGATAGATTAGTAATGCTAATATTTTGGTGAAAATATGATTTTGATCATTGAACTTGGGGTTTCAACATGGTTGGGGGTGTGAGAATGTTAATGTGCTATGTTTTTGGGTTGGCTTACAGAGGGACTACGCTTGTTGTAATGGGAATAATTGAATGTAGTGGGGTTGATTTGTGAGATAACACTGATATGATATTAAAATAATTTTGTTAATACATGCATTTATAGTTGTAAATAAGACTGTTGTAGTTGTTAATACATAAAATGTGCTCTGTTTCATGGAAATGTAATAGAGGGATTGATTAGTTTTAAGTGGGAATGAATGAATTTGATTGTGGTTTGTGTGATAACAAAATGGTGATTTGATATAAAATTATTTTTGTTAATATTAGCTTTAGTAATTGTTAGTATCAGGTTGTGTTGCAGGTTACGTCAGTTTCTGTGGAAATTAGCACAATGAGTTGTTCAAAAAGTAGGGAGAAAGAGTTGGTAAAATGCTGATATCCTTTTGTGACAGTTGGCATGTCTGATAATTAGAACCTCCCTCGGGACTAACACTTAAGTTGTTAATGTGGCTGAAGTACTTGGCAAAATATGCACATCCTGTTGTAAACAACAAAATCATATTTTCTGATATGGTTCATGTCAGGATAGCCACTAGTCGAGGAAAACTCGTTAAGTTGTAATTATTCCTAATGATGTTGTTAATGTGTAGTGAACAAGTTGTCAAAACCTATTGAACAAGTTGTAAATACTGATAATGTCGTTAATATGGCTGACAAAGTTATTAAAACCTGCTGAACAAGTTGTAAAAAAACCAAAGGGCATAAAATGACATGATTGATATCAGCTTAGCCTTAGGCTTAAGAAGACTAATCATGTTGTAAATATAGCTGACAAAGTTGTTAAAACCGGCTGAACAAGTAAAAAACTAAAGGGCATAAACTGACATGGTTGATGTCAACTTAGCCTTAGGCCTAAGAAGACTGATCATATTGTAAATATAGTTGACGGAGTTGTTAAAACCTGCTGAACAAGTTGTCAAAAAATCAAAGGGCATAAACTGACATGGTTGATGGCCTAAGAAAACTGATCATGTTGTAAATATGGCTTAAGAAGTTGTTAAAACCTCCTGAACAAGTTGTAAAAAAACCTAAAGGGCATAAACTAACATGGTTGATGTTAGCTTAGCCTTAGGACTAAGAAGACTGATCATGTTGTAAATGTGGCTGACGAAGTTGTTAAAACCTGCTGAAGAAACTGTAAAAAAACCAAAGGACATAAACTGAAATGGTTGATGTCAGCTTAGCCTTAGGCTCAATAAGACTAATCATGTTGTAATATGGCTGACGAAGTTGTTAAAACCTGCTGAATAAGTTGTAAATAATCCAAAGGATATAAACTGACATGGTTGATGTCAGCTTAGCCTTAGGCCTAAGAAGACTGATCATGTTGTAAATATAGATGAAGAAGTTGTTCAAACCTGCTGGACAAGTTGTAAAAAAAATCCAAATGGCATAAACTCATATGGTTGATGTCAGCTTAGCCTTAGGCCTAAGAAGACCGATCATGTTGTAAATGTGGCTGACGAAGTTGTTAAAACCTGCTGAATAAATTGTAAGAAAACCAAAGGACATAAACTGACATGGTTGATGTCAGCTTAGCCTTAGGCCTAAGAAGACTGATCAAGTTGTAAATATGGCTGAAGAAGTTGTTAAAACCTATTGAACAAGTTGTAAAGAACCTAAAGGGAATAAACTAACATGGTTGATGTCAGCTTAGCCTTAGGCCTAAAAAGACTGATCAAGTTGTAAACATGGCTGAAGAAGTTGTTAAAACCTATTGAACAAGTTGTGAAGAACCCAAAGGGCATAAACTAACATGGTTGATGTCAGCTTAGCCTTAGGCCTAAGAAGACTGATCATGTTGTAAATATAGATGAAGAAGTTGTTAAAACCTGCTGGACAAGTTGTAAAAAAATCCAAATAGCATAAACTAACATGGCTGATGTCAGCTTAGCCTTAGGCCTAATAAGACTGATTATGTTGTAAATATGGCTGAAAAATTTGTTTAAACCTACTGACTAAGTTGTAAAAAAACCCAAAGGGCATAAATTGACATGGTTGAGGTTGTAAATATGGCTAATAAAGTTGTTAAAACCTACTGAAAAAGTTGTAAATACACCAAATTGCATTTTCTGACTTGGTTCATGTCAGCTTAGCCACTAGCCCACGAAGATTGATGATGTTGTAAATATGAATAATAAAGTTATTAAAACCTACTAAACAAGTTGTAAATACACTAAATCACATTTTCTGAAATTTCATAGGAAGTTATTGAATTTCAAATGCCTCAAGAATTACTATGCAGTTGTAAATATAACTCATGCTGTTGAGAATATGACTGACTCACTTGTAAAACGTGACAAGATATGTTGTTTAAAACCATATAAGCAGTAAGGACACATGGTTGCAGAACTAAAAGTACATATTGCATAATTTGTTATAACTTGCCACAAACAGTTGTCATTGTCATAACAAGCCTTTCCTTCAAAATAACATAGAGCTGACAAAATACATATTTACATAACAAGAAGGCTTCGGTACAAAATAACAAAAAAAGTCCTATGTCTCTTTCCTCATCTTGCCTTGTTGGCAGCCAGGTACAATGGACAGAACCTTCTGCGCATGTTTGTTTACAAGTGTCAGTCCCGATGGAGATCTTAATTTTCACAAGTGTCAATTGCCATAAAAGCGTATTAGTATTTCAACACCTTCTTATCCCTACTTTTTGAACAACTCATTGTGTCAATTTTGACAGAAACTGACGCCTGCACCTCTAAATAATTGATCAATCCTGCAAGAAACAACAAGTTACACTAGTACTAATGACAATGTATGAGCCATCATTCATAACTTCTCTAGCAACAAATTACATGAGTTACAAATTTCTAATGCATCTTTTCAATAACTGGAGTCCTAGTAATGTTAATCCCAATGGCATTACCACAGAAAGTGTGTATCGGTAGCATTTATCTTGGTAATCCTGATTACATGGAAATCATGATTACCAAAAAAATGGTAATAGAGATTCATAGGGTCCCATGCATCACTTATACAGACACACGAGTGCACACATAACAGATACTCTTCACCACATGTCCAAACCATAGATGTAGACATAAACATACGCTTATGAAATCATAAGTTAGAAGTTACAAATCCTTGATTTCTTAAGGAAATTTTAAGCTATTCAAGGCAATCAAAATAGTAGGACTATAACAGCTTCCATGTTCATATTTTAGCCAGTTTAATCAGCAAACCTGAAACATGTCAAATCAAGCAACGTGATTGTCATAATTTAAAGGGAAAACATGCATCCATGAGTTTTTTTAGGGAAAAAATTAACCAAAAGTTCAAACATACTGTGTAATTGATTCCCTTGATAGTTATATACCTAGGCAATGGCCTTCCATCAACTGAAGAAAAAATTCTTCCATGCACCCCTATCTAGAGAGCAGAAGATATTTAACCAATTAAATGAATCATATGAGAACAACAACATATAAAGTATATAAATATAAGATTCTCCAACTATCAGCACATCAAGAAAATATATGATGCCACGTCTAGCCTTCACCTAATGGATTAAACTATTGGAATGTGTGATTCTTTAAAATAGTACTAGAGGCTCTTTGAACAAGTGAACTAAAATAAGATTCCCAATATGACTATTTTCTAAACATAGTTTCTAAAATCTAGAGTTTTTAATGGCTCCAGTCTAAAGGATTATGACATGAAGAGGTGCATCATAAATATAAATATCCACCTCTTGCCTTCAATTAACAAATTCAACTTCTAGATAAAGGGATCCTAAAAGATCTATGGTACTATAAAAAGACTGACAAATATCCTTCATTCCAATTTATTGCCAAGTATGGTTTCAAACGTAAGCATCCTTTGACTTATTTCCAACCAGGTTATTACACAGGCTTTCTTTTACATCTGTACAAATTAAAGGGTTAAAAGAGATAAGATGGAAGCAGACATAAGCAATACATTTTAAAAGGCTATTAAGTAATTAGCACGCTTTAAGAGCAATTACTTGGACAGTAGTTTGGTGTATTCAAGTCCCTTCTCAAGTTTCCAAACTCTTAATTACATAATCCCTTGATTTTATTTAGTGAGGTTCATCTCATCAAAAGATGTTCGTCAGTCATTATAATATCGTTCATGAAACAAGGGAGAATAACACTTGGGCGCCAAAAGTTCATTACAGTTAAGTCTCAAAAAAATTTATTCAAAAAAGAGCTGCAAATACCAATTTAAACAATTGCAACTTGCGAGTATGGGAATCTCAACTGAAAACAGAAATAGCTTACCTTCACAAGGCTTGCAACAAGATTAAGCATGCCATCTTCAACCTTCTTATTTGATCTTTTATTCTCGTAATTTCTTTCGGCAGACCCACCCAGCTCCTCAAGCGCCGATCTCTTGTCCACGAGAGCAACCTTTGAGAGATCTGGTAGCTTTGATTCTGATATGGTCACTATTTCACTAAGATTTCTCACTACCATGGCGTTGCTCCGTTTTCTCTTTCTGTGCGTTTTCCTCCATTTCTCTTTATGTGTGTTTTCTCTTTGCTCTTTCTATGGGTTTTCTGCCTTTTCCTTATTTTATTCTTTGGGGGCATACTCGTCTTTTCAAACAGGGAATTCATAACAAAAAAGTCCCTAGGGACTTTTCTGTCATGGCAATTTGCATTGGGATTTTTTTGTTATTGATTGGGTCCCTTGGGACCTGAGAGTCATTTTCCCTAAATTAAATCTAGTTGGGTCTACTTTATTTCTAAAAAATATCATGGACATTGGCGTTCATTATATTAGACAAAATCACGTCTTAATAAGTCTATCACTGAACAGCTTCCAGATTCAATGTCCAAATTTCAAAAATCATAAATAATTCTAAAAAACTCCAAATGTATTGGTTCTAAGCTAATTGTAACCCTATCTAAGTATAATTGCAAATAAAAATATCATTGTATGGAAAATACCAACCCAAAATTCCCAGAAATTGACCAAACATCACTTTTCTAAATTTGATTCCAGAAACAAGGCCAACTTTTGAAAAATCATAACTCCGAATCCACTAGTCCAAAAATTACAAACTACCTATAAAATTAAATTTATATGTCTCTAATTTAATTTTGAACATTTTTAGAATTTTTAGACAATTTTGGTTCCTGAAATACAACGCACAAACATACTGTTCCAGACAGGGCAGATTATCACTATGCACATAAATATTTCATTAATTTCCAAATTCATGTACAAGCATCCAAAAATCATGAACAGTTGCATACCTACACAATTTTGCCTTCTAAAGTTAATGAAGCATCAAAATTATCAAATTCTTACTCCTTCCTCACGCCACAAACAGGGCAAAAATTTAGGATTATTCTCGGGAGTAGTTTATTGTTTTATTGTTTTCTCTTTCTTAATCACTTCCTTTCTACTTCTAATCAAATGATTAGCTATTTAAACACTCATTGGACATGATTTAGAGGAAATTTTGGCAGCAATTCCCCATGGTTTCATCAGCCTTAAATTTGAAAAACAAGAGACAACACCTTATCCACCAATAACAACAAGAATAATCATCAATTAAGGCAAATGAAGCAAGTCTTGAAGTTTACCTCTTTATTTCTCCACTTTCTCTCTCTAAAATGTCTTCCCCCTCTCTCTCTTCTCTTGGAAATTTTCCTTGAATCCATGAATTTAATGGAATAGAAGACATTAGGAGAGGTTATGGAGTGATTAGGAAGCTTAAATTTCAAGATTACAACTTCCTTACCTTAGATTTTTGGAACCCTAGCTCCCTTTGCTTCTTCATGCTTCATGTTCAGCTCTCACTCTCTCTTGGTTTTGGCTTGCACGAGAATGAGGAAGGAAAGATGAAGGAAATAGTGATTTAATTAAATGGGTTAAAGGGTTTACATATGGCAATTTTCTATTAGTCCAAAACTGTTGACTTTTCTTTCAATATTTCATTCCCTTTTCCCTTCTTCATTTCACCATCCATAATGGTTTATGAGGGAGTATATATTGGTCTTGCATTATCCTACATGTCATCTTATGATTTGTTGACCAAAGTCCTATGCCTTTGCTTTTTGACTTCCTTTTCAAGCTTTAATTTTTTCCTTTGGTAATAATATTCCAAAGTAGACTTAATAATTACCAAGTGTCCATTTCCTCATTTTAATTCCCATTTAACTGACATTATTGAGAATATTAGGAAAAAAATAATTATTCCTTGATTTATTGGTCAACTGACTATTTTGCCCTTACATTTTCTTCCATTTTCGCACTTAGTGCAAAACTGGGCAGAATTTTCATCAACATTTGAAAATTCATATCTAATTTTGTAGATGTCTAATTGGGGTGTTTCTAAAGGATATGAGACCCTTATTCAGTATAGTTTTAAGGAAAAATGAAACCTTTGGCCAATTCGAAGTCCATAATCCCCAGAATTCTCATTTTTGGAAGTTGTCACTGAAAAATTCTCAGTTTCACTAGGCTAACTTCAAAAATACATAACTCCTTGTGTACAAATCCAAATAACTCATATGACCTATTAAATTAAATATTGATAAGTCTACTTTCATTCTAGGAAGTTTCATAATTTTTGGACATCATTTTCCCCTCAAAGGATGTCACACCAGCACAACTACCACACCGGGAAATTCACTGGTAGCAATACTACTTTGTGTTCCAATTAACTATGTTGTGTATGACTTCTAATTGTATTTTTTTGTCATTCCTAAGCTCTTTAATTCACCATAATATTCTCTTTAATACCCCAAGGGTATAAAGGAATTTTAGGGAATATTATTATGCCTTACTGGACACTTGCTAAACTGGGGCTTAGTAGTCAACTTGATCTAAGCTTAATCTTAAGCCACTTGTCCCAAAATTTAGGATATTAGAGTGTTAACGATCCTCATATAAATTGGGTAGCCATAATGTCTTGCTGAAGGCCGCTTGTGACTTGTAGGGTAGTACAGTTATTGGCCCACTGCCAACTTTGTAGGGGACTATAAGGTCGCACACAAGAATAGCCCAACACAAGCTATAATGTCTAAATTCATTGAATCTAAGATGCGTCTAAGATTCAATGAATACAATATTTAATCTAAGGTGGACGATATGTACATGTTGTGTGAATAGTTTTTTGATAAATATTTATATGTGTGTGTATATATTTACATTAGAAAAGAAAATTAATAATATTATATATATATACATATATGTATTTTTGAAATACATACATACATTTTTATATAATATATATTATTTGATAACATATATACATTTATATATAATATATATTATTTGATGATATATATTATATATGATAATATTATTACATTGTGCATATATATAGATATTATATGATAATATCTCATATTTAATTTATAAAGATAAATTAAATCTAATTCTATTTTCTCTTTATTCTGATTAAATAAATAGGTTAAGTTAAAACTGTTGGACAGATTTAATTAAAACATATTTATTTAGTTTGTTTATCAAAACAATTAAGTGTTAATTGATATGATAATGATTTTTGAAATTAATTAAGATTAATTTTAAAAATCCAATATCCATCATAAAATAGATGACCCTGATTAGTTATAAAAGGTAAGAGTTAGGGTTTTCTACGGATGATGAAAAAATGTAGAGAGCCATAAGAAAACCCTAGAGGGGCATTAGAGGCGACAGCACGTAGCCAGTGTTAGGTTTTGTTTGTGTGGATACCAGTAGAGGGAGCTTATCTGAGTAGTTGGTTCCTCAAGATTGAATAAAAAACAAAACTCAAAAGTTGAATTAGCTAACTTGTTGATCCTGGGGATGGTTAATCTAGTACTTATGGAGTTTGATGCTCTCTAAAGAAGAATTAGCCAACATGTAGATGCTAGGGAATTTGTTTCAAGAGCAACCAAGCATGGAGATTTGAAAGTTTTCCATGTGTTGATGACTATGGGCATTCAAACAAACATGAACAAGGTATGACTCTTTCTAACTCGATTTAAATGCCATTGATAGATTCGCAATTGGGATTGGTAAAATTTTGCAATTCTAAAATTTTTAATTCTTCTGCTATGTGTCTACCAATCCTAACAGTTAAAGATTACAATTTCTGTAAAAATATTTACATTCCTATATATTTTGCAAAAGATAAAAAATGACTTAGAAGAGCTACAAATTACAGGGGAGGAATACCCAGGAAAAACCACATTAGGAAATTTAAAAGACATAAACCCCTAACAAGAAAGTGTAGATGCTATATTTGCGTGGAAGAAGGACATTTTGCCTGAGATTGTAAAAATAAAAGGGGCAATACAGAAAGGTTTACTTTATATCAATCTCTTGATATCCCACAGGAATAGGATGTCGTTAGCATTGATAAGGACGAACCAAAAAATGACAGTAACATCTATTCCATCATCAAAGATGATGATTTAGATCAAAAGGTCATAATAGATTCTGAATTTACTCTTCACTCTTCTAATTTCGTTATTTCTAAAGATTGGAATGCTCTAAGAGCATCAAAATCTCTTGTCCCCTTATACAGTATATGTATGCATGAGTTTGTTCACCATTTTGAAAATCCTAATCCATCACCAGTACGTTATTTTTCCAATTTAATCTTGAACAGATAGATTATAACTATTTGCCAACATTGTGATCTCATTCTATGCTATGTTTGTGCAAGACATAAATTATACATCACGGTACTAGTTCTTTCGGAGCCAATTAGGACCAATGTTAATTACCCAATTCTTGTTAGAGAACTAACTAACAGGAATACAGAGCTAGAACTCCAAATTAAAGAACTCTAAAAATAGATTATAGACTATCAAGCCCAGATAAACCCCCCCAAAAATACAGGAAAGAAAATAGATCCTGAGGGAGAACAGAAAATTGAGGATAGTATCAAACAGACAAATCTTGGATCTCTAACCATCAGAGAAACCATACCATATACCTCTACACCTATCGTTAAGGAGTGTACATAAGATACTCTTCTCCACTTTATATAAATGGATACTCTTTTTTCCTCACAAATAGGTGTAAAGAACAATTTACTCAATTTCCAGGTCACTATTTTCGTAGGAACATAATCTATCATACTTAGTGCAATGATAGACACAGGAGCAAGTCGGAGATGCGTAAGCCTAAAAGCCATTCCCAAACATTTCTACGAAGAAATGTATGGACAGATACATGTTTCAACTCTTAAGGGAGAATATTATATCAAAACCAAGTTGAAGAAAGTAGATATAAAATTCAACAAAGAAAGGTACTATCTTCCCTTAATTGATGTTATGACATTTACTCTTAAGGATAGGAGACAAATGATTATAGGTAAAAACTTTTTAGATAGTGTAGGTGGTGTATATATGGCTTTAGGAAATGAATTTATTATTTTCAAAAATATGGACAAAATTCTTACCTCCCTAATTAGCCAAAAACCCATTATCCAATTAATAGAGGAAGAGGAAGAAGTAGAAGAACTAGGAGATGATGACTACCTAGTATAGGAAATCATATATTTTAATATAGAAAGATTGACCAATTTTGAAAATCAAATTACTCCCCTCTTAAACAATCTCTAATAGGTTCAGGTTCTAGGAGATAACCCTACAACACTCTGGGAAAGGAACAAGATTGTGTGTAAACTAGAAAGAATAAACCCAGATCTCACAATTCAGGATAAACCAATTATTCCTTCCTTATCTGAACAAGAGGAATATAAAAAGCATATTCAAGCTCTATTATAGATTGGCGTTATTCGGCCCAGTTAGAGCAAACATAGGATTGCTGCCTTCATTATCAACTCAGGTACTACAGTTAATTCTGGTAGTACCACATCAAGAGGTAAAAGTATAATGGTTTTCAATTATAAAAGGTTAAATGATAAAACTTATAAGGATTAATACAACTTACCAGGAATTGATGCCTTATTACAAAAGATAAAGTCTAAAAGAATATATAGCAAGTTTGATTTAAAATCAAGCTTTCATCAGGTGGTAATGCATCCTGATTAAGTTACTTGGACTTCATTTTGCATTCCATAAGGCCTGTACGAATGGTTAGTAATGCCTTTCGGCCTAAAAAAAGCACCAGCTATCTTCCAAAGGAATATGGATAACATTTTTTAATGAATTTGATAGTTTCATAGCTTGTTGTTACATTGGTGATATATTAGTTTTTTTATGATGACATTGTACATCATGTTAAACACCTTAAGACATTTTCGAAAAATGCATGCAGTATGGTCTTGTGTTGTCTAAAACTAAGTACAAAATATGAGTAATAAAAGTAGAATTTTTAGGTTTAGAAATAGGAGAAGGTAGAGTTAGACTACAACCTCACATTGTTAAAAGCATAATAGATTTCCCAGAAGAGACTCTCACAAGTTTGAAGAGTCTACAATAGTTCCTCAGAATCTTAAATTATGCCAGAAACTGCATTCCCAATCTTACAAAGTACACAGGACCTTTGTACTCAAAGCTCACACCTCGTAGTAAGAGAAAATTTAACAAACAGGATTGGAAGAAGATCTCAGAGTTAAAACAGGTAATTAAAAATCTTCCTGATTTAGAGCTACCCCCTGAAGATAGTTATATAATTATAGAAGCTGATGGATCTCTAGAAGGATGGGGAGGAATCCTTAAATGGAAACCTCTTAAAGGTGATCTCGCCTCTTCAGAAAAGGTAGCAAGGTATGCATTTGGTAAGTACAAAACAACAATTTCTGCTATTGATGCAGGAATAATAGTGTGTATTAACAGCTTAGATAAATTTAAAATTTTCATTCTTGATAAAAAGGAGTTCACCCTCCAAAAAGATTGTGAAGCTATTATTAGTTTTTACAATAAGTTTGCTACCCCCATAAACTAAGTAAAAATATATGGGTAAAGTTTTGCGACTATCTCACATGCACAGGAGTCTTAGTACAAATGGAGCACATTAAAGGAAGATACAACATAGAAGCAGATAAATTATCTCAAATTATTGCTAATAGTACTTCTTTTTCCTTTGCAGAAATCGAAACAGGATAAAGGAAAAGAAAAAAAGTGATGGCATCAAAGGCCACAACAGAAAAACACAATGCTGAATCATCAGGACACTCCTCAGGAGAAAATCCAAAAATGACCTTTGGTGATTCAGTTTTGACAAAATACCCACCAAGGCACAATAAGTGTTTTAAACCTCTCCCACATTTACCACCACCGGATGAATCACAACAATGTTTATTAGATGCTTTCTAGAATGGTTCTATAGCCAAATAGAAGCACACAGCTTTAAATGGATTAAATTATTACTTTTCAAAAACTTTTCTTATTATGTTTTGTTTCGTGGGGAACGACCAAGAATTTACATCAATTATCTTGAGCTGGTCAAGGAAATTGGAAACAATCCCAGACCTTACTGGATAGGGTACTATGATTTCAAAGACACCTGGAAATATGCCACAACAACACTACCACCACCTATCTTTGTGGAAGGAAAGTGCCAAATGGAACTACCCCCACATATAGGTATTCAATTTCTTATAGAGAACAGGTTAAACATTCTAAAATGACTAATATTCCTTTGTTGCAATCTAATATTAATTTTTCGTAGGATCTTATTAAAGAACAACAGGAGAATCAAACTGTCAGAGAACATTTCAGAATACTCAACCTCAAAAGCCAAGACCTAATGGCATAGAACAATAATCTCCATAACATTCTTATGGGAACACAGTCTTATAAAGGTTACATGTAATACCAAAATTTTTCACCAATATTCCTAAATGTATATTTGTGATATTTAGTGGAATAAAATGGTGAATTGTGGTGAGCTTGAATTTCTTGAAAAAACTCAATCGCCGGTTATACATAATTTGGTCAAATAGGGACACGAAGAGGTAATTAATGTCCACCTTAAGGCGAAGTCAAATGACATGAATGATGGCCACATTTAAGTGTCAAAATGGGGTTAAACCAATGGAAATGAGTGAAAAATGATTTATTATGGTAAATCATAAATGTAGGAGCAAAACGGTAATTTTGCCATAAAATGAGAAATAATTAATTTTCCCTAATATTCCCAATAATTTTAGTTAAATAGGAATTAAAGAGAGAGAAATGGCCTCTTGGTCATTAATAAACCAATTTTGGGAATTAATATCAAGAAATGTCAAATAGTCAAAAGTCGAAGGTCTAAAAGACAACTACTTGCAAGATAGCAATGGAGTAGTAGAAGACCAATATTTCATTCCTTCATATCTCATCATTTTCAGCTGAATATGAAAACATGAAGAGGAGATGGAATTAATTAAAGAAATGGCTTTTTTGAGCCAATCACAAATTTCTACATTTTAAGCCAATTAACCATTGCTTAATATATTATCAATTCTCTTCACCTTCATTCTCATTCTCAACTAAAATTGATCAGAAAAGAGTGAGAGAGAGTTTGAGATGGTGAAGCATTTAAGAAGCTAGGGTTCTTCACAAATCAAGGTAAAGAAGTTTTTACCTTGTGTCTTAAGCAATGGATTTTCAACTGATTCAAGAGTTGTAGAGAGAGAGAGATAAAAATGTTAACGAGAGAGAAAGTGGTGGAAATCAAGAGGTAACTTCTCAAACTTGTTCCTCTTGCTTGATTAATGCTATTAGAGTAGTTCTTGGCTTGGTTTTGGTTGTTTTAGTGCAAGATAGCTCATGAAACCTAAAGGACCTTAATGGTTAAGTTTCTCCAACTTAAGTCCAATAAATGTCTAAATAGCTAATAGTGTGATTATATGTAAAAAGGTGGTGATTAGACAAGAGAAAACGAGAAACTAACAACTTTTATGGGAACCTAAATTCCATGCCCTATGTTGGATGTGGTAAATAAGTAGGAATTTGATAATTCCGATGCTTCCATTGAGTTTAGATGCAAAATTGTAAAAGTTCTATGTTGATGATAAAGTAAGAAAAGCCCCAAAAAGTGAAATGACCGAACTACCCTTTAAAAGCTCTAACTAAGGGCTGTCAAGGGAATTTTCATCATTTGGCCTTTATTTTGACCAATCCAAGGTTAAAAATAGATTCTACACATGAAATTGTGTAGGATGGCCTAGGTCATAAATTTTGGTAAAGTGAAGTCAGACCAGGTATAAAAGGGGTGTAAACCGGGTCTCTAAGGGTATTTTAGTAATTTAGCACTTTTAGGCTAAGTTTACCAATATTGTAAGTTTAAAATTGTACATGATTGAGTAATGAATCATTTACGGTATATTTGAGGATTTCAGGACTTAACAACTGTCTAAAACGCAAAACTTGCTAAGCTTAAACAAGCGAAAAGAAATTGCTAAAGAGCAACCAGGTAGTAACTTGGGTTCATATGACATAACATGTATTGTGTGTTGTTTGAAATCATCACAAAATGTCTAACACATTTTGATTATGTGGGGTGATCACCCGAGGCCTATTTTTGTGCGGCTTGACACTCAGGCCAATATAATGTTCATAGTTGCATGAGCAGTGCCTGGGGTCTATATTTGTGCAGGTACCTCTCAAGGCCAAGTAAGTTGCCTAGCATTACGATAGTTTATGAATTGCATTAAATGCACTGAATGATGTTATGATAATTTTGTTGATTGATGAATGTAAAGCATGCTTTGTAATGTTATCTCTATATGTTTGACATGTGTTACTATTAAGATTCCTTCGAATCTCACCCTTTTTCAATAAAATCCTCCTCCAGTACAGGGAGAGAGCTCGCGGGGCAAGCATAAGGTAAATGTGGAAGGCTAGAGGCATGAGCGCCGAAGATTGGAGTTTTGTTAGTTGTATGATTTTCCACAACTTTAGTTGTGTACAAATATATTTTGGGATGTATATACTGCAAATGCCTTATAACTTGACATGTTACAATGATATATTGTATTTTTCTTCCATCGCTAATGAACTAAGCAGATAATCGCTTGTAACTTTGGTAAAATGAAAAGAAATAAAATGGTAAGACTTAATGAGTTTATCACTCTTTTGTACTCGTTTAAGGTCATAGGAAATAAGGTATCATATTTTTGGTATCAGAGCGTTGGTTCTTGCAACATTGGGTATGTGCTAAAGTCCTCTGCTTATGTTGATAGGATCTAATCCTTCATTAGCGACTTTGGAATAGGAGGTATGGTTGATAGGTTATGGTTCTTCGATAGTTATTTTGTATTAAAAGGCATGATTGCTAGAATAATGGTTGAAAATGATATCAAGTACAGAAATGAGGAATAGGTAGTGTATAAGTGTATTGGGTTGATTGATGAACTTTATTTAATTTTGATTAGCTGGGGAAGTCGAACTCAGCATGGTAAACTTGGGTGATTGGAGTTAGAGCAGCCAGTAGAGTTTTTGTCAACTCCAGAAGGGATCACTTGAGTGATGACCCTTCATCACTCGATTGACCACTCGAGTGATGGACTATACGGTGTGGACAAATGTGAGATAAAAGTCTCTGGTAGAATTTTTGGGGGATTACTCGAGTGACCACTCGAGTGATGGCCTAAATCACTCAAATGATCACTCGAGTGATGTAGTCAGACTTCTGTCAGTTTCCTGAAGGGATCACTCGATTGATCACTTGAGCGATAACCCTTCATCACTCCAGTGATCACTCGAGTGATTTAGTCAGATTGCATGATTATCAACCAATTATTTCGTTAGAGACTTTCACTTATTGTGCTTCATTTAACCTGTTGATTTCCTTGTAAAATATTTCATCATTACTTGGTATCATCAAAATATGGATTCCAACATGGTAGTGTATAGAGAAGTAGAAGTGATAAGATTAAGACGAACAACTCGGAAGAGTGTTCCAGCTCCTGTCGCTATCAAGAAAAGAAGCGGATCATATAGTAGGAGACAAAGGAGCCGGTCACCTTCACTTCCTTCTCTTAGTCAACCTCCACCAGAGGAGCAGATTCTAGAAGGTAGAACTTATATAATCCTCTATAGAGGGGGACGTGGACCAATAATGGTATGTACATGTAGAAAGAGCATCAAGTGGCCACCGTTCTTTGGTCCTATTGTTAGGGATGAAGCTACTGTAGTTGACAAGGATGACATAGAGTTAGACGATATTGGACAGCACCCAGACTAAGCTATAGAGTCGAATGCTTCAATGGAGGAGTTGGCGTTTGATCCACACCTAAATGATGAATTGTGGGAACAACTGAAGGATCTATATGTGACAGCTTTTACTGATTTCTTCACTCCCACAACTCAATATATAACATTCTTGGACTTAGTATAGAAGTTGTATAAGCAAAGAGAAGAGCTTGAACTAATGATGGACGATGATGTTTAGAATCGAACTACATTATCCTATCTTTCTGATTTTACTTCTTGGATAAAGAAAAAGAATGAAATCATTGTTATGGGTTATTTTGAGTTTTTACCTTTTATTGAGCATATGATTTTGTATGTATTGTTTAATATGCACAAGGAATAAAAGGTAATGGTATACTTAGTAAGACAACATAGGCTTACTTTTGATGTAAATGTTAAGCCACTTGTTGTGTACATATAACTAGTTCCTGTGATAGAACATACTTCATTTGATGTAAATACCAAGTTGTTTGAATGCAAATAATTGATGTGTATTGGTATTTGAAATTTTGAGAAGTTTGTATGTACATATGAGTGTGTTGATATGGCATTAACGTGATGCTCCTTCTTAATAGTGAAAAGGAATAATGGTACGACGTAGACCAGTGAGAAATGCACCATAAAAATCCTGAACCAGAGTATAACGCGGAGCCGGATCTCATGCATCGAGTTTTTACAATGTTGACTTAGGGAATTAAGGGAAAGATGAAATGCGAAGAGGCACAGCCTGAAGGGAACAACCTTAAAGGGAATAACCCAGAAGGGAATCCTCCTTAAGGAAATCATCTTAAGGGGAATCCAGAAGGAGAACAATCATCTAGTAACGAGCAATCGCAGCCACATGAGGTGAGCTCAGAAATCCCCATTGCTTAAGAACTCGAGGAGAATGTTGTCCAATACTGGATGCCTAAATTTATTAAATATCAGCCTGAGGCATTCCAAGGAAAATTTAAACCATAAGCTGCTGAGAATTGGGTAAATCATCTAGAGATGATTTTTGAGGTACTTGGATACCTAATAGAGATGAAAGCTAGGATGGCAATTTATAAGTTAGTAGGCGATGCTGACGATTGGTAGAAGAATACAGTGTTGCTACTATGTGCTTGGAATATCCCTCTGACATGGGAATTGTTTCAAGAGAAATTTTATGAGAAGTATTTCCTGAGGTCGGTGAGAATTGAAAAAGAAAAAGAATTTTTAGCAATCCAACAATGGGACACTGAGAGCTTTGATGCTTATCTATCTCGATTCATACAACTATCCCGTTACTCTTCCTATTTGAAACTTAAAGATGATGAGAAGTGGAGCTCAGATATGCTTATTCTGGGACTGAAGCCTGAAATGGAAGAGAAATTGGTGGCCCAATAGTTCAAAAAGTTTAATAAGGCTGTAGAAGCATGCCGACTAACAGAAGGGAACTTATAAAGAGTACAAGCCAGTAAGAGTACTAGCCAAAGAAGTGAACCTAATCAAGGGGATACCTCACAGAAGTAAAAGGGACAAGGATTTCCACAAAGGGGAGGTAATAAAAAGCCCTTTTAGACTAGAAACTGTGGCGGTCAGAAACCCCTAACGACACAAAACATGTCCTCGATATGGAAAGTTTCATCCAAGATGATGGTTCGATCTTCCTATAAGCCAAGTGATTCATCATGTCTGTAAGAAGCTAAGCCATTTGGCAATGAATTGTCCCTAACGAGCAGCACCAATATCAACTAAACCCAGAAAGAGAAGTCAGGGAAGAGTATTTGCCTTGACTTAGGAAGAAGCGAAGAAGTCTCCTGAGCTGGGTCAAGGTAAAATCTTTCTCAATGGTAGTTCATTAAAAGTTTTAAATGATTCAGGTGCTAGTCATTCCTTCATTTCTTATGACTGTGTTAAGTGCCTAGAATTGCATGTGCATCAACTGCCATTTGATTTGATTGTGTCGACGCCAATGGGTGTCAAGACTCTGACTGCTGATGTTTGCTTGAATTGTGTGGTAAATGTTGAGGGATATGACTCTACGGTTGACTTGACCTATTTACCGCTCCAAAAACTTGAAGTTATATTGGGTTTTGACTGGTTGACAATAAATAATGTGTTGGTAGATTACGGAAACAAGAGAATAATATATCCTACTCAGCAGAAGTTACAGAAATGCTAGTCTGAACCTTATCTTATTGTTACAGGATGAGAAATGCTTGAAGAAAGGATTTCAGGGATACATTATGTTCTTTTCTGTATAGGCGGAGACAGAAATAGTCCTGGAAGACATTCCAGTTGTACAAGAGTTTCCTGACGTGTTTTCAGATGATCTTAATAGGTTACCACCGGAAAGAGAAGTGGAATTTACAATCGAGATTATACTTGGAGTGGGGTCTATATCAAAGGCTCCATATCGAATGGCTCCAAATGAAATGGCTTAGTTGAAGAAGCAAATTGAAGAACTACTTGAAAAAGGGTTCATTCAACCCAGTGTATCATCGTGGGGAGCTCCGATATTATTTGTTAAGAAGAAAGATAGAACCCTAAGGCTATGTATTGATTATAGAGAATTGAACAAGGTAACCGCAAAAAACAAATACCCACTTCCTCAGATTGATGGCCTTTTAGATCAACTATCTGAAGCAAGTATATTCTCGAAGATTGATATGAGGTCAATGTATCATTAGCTGTGAGTGAAGGCAGAAGACATACCGAAGACTACTTTCAAAACTCGATATAGACATTATGAATTTCTAGTAATGCCCTTTGGGATGACCAATGCACTAGTTGTGTTTATGGACTACATGAACCATATCTTTTGCCAGTATTTAGATTAGTTCATGTTAGTCTTCATCGACGACATTCTCATATACTCTAAAAGTAGAGAAGAACATGAAGAGTACTTGAGAATTTTGCTGAGCATTCTGCGAGAAAGGTGACTCTATGCAAAGTTGAGCAAATGTGAGTTTTGGCTTTCAAAAGTTAATCTTCTAGGCCATGTTATCTTACAAGAAAGGGTTGCAGTAGATCCCAGTAAGGTAGAAGTAGTGCTATACTGGAAAAAGCCAGAAACGGTTGCTGAGATTCACAGTTTTCTGGGTCTTGCTGGCTATTACCGGAGATTTATTCCAAATTTCTCTTAAATTGCCTTATCGTTGACTAAGCTCATGTGGAAAGATCAACCGTTCGAGTGGGACGATTGATGTGAGAAGAGCTTCATGGAGCTGAGGGAGAGGTTGACAATTGCACCCGTGTTGATTATCCCTGATCCCGAGTTGACCTATATGGTCTACAGTCATGCTAGTAAGCAGGGACTGGGATGTGTCTTGATGCAATAGGGCAAAGTGGTGGCCTATGCCTCTCGACAGCTGAAACCTCATGAGATGAATTATCCCACACATGATCTGGAGCTGGCGGCAATTATGTTTGCGCTTAAAGTCTAGCGGCACTACCTATATAGGGTGACTGTTGAATTATACTACGACCACAAGAGTCTTAAATATCTGTATGATCAGAAAGAACTCAACATGAGACAACACAGGTGGATGGAGTTGCTAAAAGACTATAACATAGAGATTAAGTATCACCCAAGTAAAGCTAATGTCGTCGCTGATGCTCTTAGTCAGAAGGAAGTGCAAGTGGCAATTATGATGATACAGGAGAATAAATTGATAGAATATTTATGAGACCTGAACTTATCAAATCAGATCCTCTGTGCTATTTATAGTATTAGCCAAGTGGAGAATGATTTGAGAACTAAGGTTGCAGAAACTCATATGCAAGATGAGAAAGCAAAGTCTATCAAGGCTATGATTGAACGATGGGAGACTCGAGATTTTGATCTGTCACCAAATGGACTAATTCGATACAAGCAAAGAACTTATGTTCTACCAAGAGACGATCTAAGAAAGAAAATCCTTAATAATGCATATAAGAGCAGTTATACCCTTGACCCAGGGATGGTAAAGATGTACCGTGATTTAAAGGCGATATACTGGTGGCCTAGATTGAAGAAAGATGTGACAAAATTTGTGGCCGATGTCTTACCTGTTAGAAGGTAAAGATTGAGCACCAGAAACCGTCAGGATTGCTTTAAAGTCCCAAGATTCCAGAAAGGACATAGGAAAGCGTAACTATAGATCTTATGGTAGGGTTACCCAGAATCTGGAATCATGATGCGATTTGGGTAATTGTGGATCGATTTACAAAGTTAGCACATTTTCGATCGATCAACACTAGCTATTCTCCCAATAAGTTAGCAGAAATTTATGTCAAAGAGATAGTGAGACTCTATGGGATGCTAAAGAGTATAATTTCAGGGATCCTCGATTTACTTCAAAGTTCTGGAGATCTCTGCATGATGCTTTGGGCGCTAAGTTAAGTTTCAGTACGGTCTATCATCCTCAAACAGATGGACAGTTAGAGAGAACCATATAGACACTGGAGAATATTGTAAAGGCGTGTGTAATGGATTTTAAAGGAAGTTGGGATCATTACCTTCCACTTGCAGAATTTGCCTACAACAATAGCTATCATACGAGCATTCAAATGGCTCCGTATAAAGCGTGAGGAAATGCCAATCCCCTATCTGTTGCACAGAATTATCTGAAAGAAAATTATATAGGCCAGATATAGTAGACCAGATTACTGAGCAGAGCAGAATTATCAAGAAGAGACTGCTTGCAGCTTAAAGTAGACAAGAGTTATGCCGACAAACGTAGACGACCGTTGGAATTCTAGGTCGGTGATCATGTATTTCCAAAGACATCACCTGTTACTTGTGTTGGAAGAGCAATAAAGAGGAAGAAGTCAAGTCCTCACTACATTGGGCCATTTGAGATATTAACAAGAATTGGGCCTGTAGCGTATCGTATTGCTCTACCCTCGAATCTAAGTAGATTGCATGACGTATTTCACGTTTCACAATTGGAGAAGTACCAACTGAACCCTCAGCATATTATTGAGTATGAAGATATGGATATGCGAGATGACCTCACTTATAAGGCTGAGCCTGAATGAATCATTGATAGACAAGAAAGGCGGTTCAGACATCACAGGATATCATTTATGAAAGTGTTCTAGAAGGGACTATTGCCAAAGGAGGTAACTTGGGAAGCAGAAGAGGATATGTAAAGATGTTACCTGGGATTTATGCCACAAATGGTGTAACAAATTTCAGGGAAAAAATTTATTGAACGGGGGAAGAACTGTAATACCCTACTGTTTCACCAATATTCCTAAATGTATATTTATGATATTTAGTGGAATAAAATGGTGAATTATGGTGAGCTTGAATTTCTTGAAAAATCTCAATTGCCGGTTTCACATAATTTGGTCAAATAGGGATACGAAGAGGCAATTAATGTCCACCTTAAGGCCTAATATTGTAACCAAAATTTGAGAAGCTGAATGACATGAATGATGGCCACATTTAAGTGTCAAAAAGGGGTTAAACCAATGGAAATGATCGAGAAATGATTTATTACGGTAAATCATAAATATAGGGGCAAAACGGTAATTTTGCCATAAAGTGGGAAATAATTAATTTTTCCTAATATTCCCAATAATTTCAGTTAAATGGGAATTAAAGAGAGAGAAATGGCCACTTGATCATTAATAAACCAATTTTAGTGAATTAGTATCAAGAAAGGTCAAATAGTCAAAAGTCGAAGGTCCGGAAGACAACTACTTGCAAGATGGCAATGGAGTAACGGAAGACCAATATTTCATTCCTTCAATTATCATCATTTTTTGCTAAATATGAAAGCATGAAGAGGAGATGAAATTAATTAAAGAAATGGAATGTTTGATCCAATCACAAATTGCCACATGTTAAGCCAATTAACTATTGCGTAATAGTGTGATTATAAGTAAAAAGGAGGTGATTAGGCAAGAGAAAACGAGAAACCAATACAACTTTTATGAGAACCTAAATTCCGTGCCCTGTGTTTGACGTGATAAATAAGTAGGAATTTGATAATTCTGATACTTCTATTGAGTTTCGGAGGCAAAATTGTATAGGGTCTATGTTGATAACAAAGTGAGAAAAGCCCCAGAAAGTGAAATGACCGAATTACCCTTTAAAATCTCTAACTAAGGGTTGTCAACAACATTTTTATCATTTGGGGTTGATTTTGACCAATCTAAGGGTAAAAATGGATTCTACACACGAAATTGTGCAGGATTGGCCTAGGTCATAAATTTTGGTAAAGTGAAGTGAGACCGGGTACAAAAGGGGTGTAAACCGAGTATCTAAGGGTATTTTAGTAATTTAGCACTTTTAGGCTAAGTTTACCAATGTTGTAAGTTTAGAATTGTACATGAATGAGTAATGAATCATTTATGGTATATTTGAGGATTTCAAGACTTGACAACCGTCTGGAATGCATAACTTGCTGAGCTTGAACAAGTGAAAAGAAATTGCTAAAGAAGAGCGATCAGGCAGTAACTTGCCTTCATATGACATAGCATGCATTGTGTGTCGTTTGAAATCATCACAAAATGTCTAACACATTTAGATTATGCGGGTTGATCACCCAGGGCCTATCTTTGCGTGGGTTGACACTCAGGCCAATATAATTTTATAATTACACAAGTGGTGCTCATCGGCGCCTATCTTTGCGCGGGTACCCCTTGGGGCCAAGTAACTTGCCTAGTACTATAGTAGTTTATAAATTGCATTAAATACACTAAGAAGTTACTAGCTGGGTAAACATAGAATGAGAATTTGTATATACCAGTCTCCTCAAATTATTAATTGATCTTGATAGGCCTACACATGTCAAAAATATGGAAGAATATCTTATTGATTATATGGAATTTTTGGCATAAGGAATGGTTGTAGCCTTTTGTATCTCAGACAACCAACAGGAATTACCATTTAGAGAAGGATTAAAAGAAGAAATCAGGAAACAACAAAACATCGGCACATCCTATTTCAAAGTTCAATCACAAATTCCTTATTACAAAAATGGTGAATTTCGACAGAATTTTCATCAATTTCTTGTTACACCCCTTATTGAGCACACTGAGTAAGGCTTCACAGAATCTCAATATGATAGATATCTCAGTGACCCATGTCTATATGATATTTTGGGCAACAAAATAGTAGATGACTACAGTTCTTTAAGTTTCAACGTAGTTGTATAATGTTCATAGTATTTTGTATAGATCCTAATGGATCGTGGCGAACAAAGAAGATACCAACAACAACTGGGTCCCCCCAATATGGATCTAGATGATTATGGTAATTCAAATATGTTAGATGAGGAATACCTTGCAAACAATGATTGAAAGCTTTTATTGGAAAAAGAAGACAGCTATTCAGATCACTGTAAAACAACTGTCCAGCCACAGTATAATAATGAATTGCTTTTATAAAAGCAGTTTCCACTTTGTAATTATTGTACTTTTCATTTAATAAAGTTGATGCCAACTTGCATGCTGGAGCAATTTTTTTAGATTTCAATTAGTCTTAAGTCCACGGATTCCAGTGTGTTTTATTTCCACACCCGTTTATATAAGGATCATGGGTTCACAGTTTATAGACACCATGACCACCAAGAACTAAGAAAACAAGTTCACAGAACTCTGATATTCCCTCTCTTCCAAGTTTTCTCACTTCCCATTTGACATCTTCAGATCTCGGATAATTGTGTTAAGACCTACCTCTATACAATTTAAGTAGGCACGGACGTCATAAGAGCAGAGGCCCTGTCCCTTTCTGATATCAATTAATTTGAAAAAAAATAAGGATTGGGTTGCGCCATACATATGAAACAATATACAATAATGATGTATTTGACAAATCAAATACCGTGGTTTAATAACGAACCATTCTCTATATATGTGTGTGTAGATATATATATATACAGATATATATATATATATATATATATATATATATATATATATATATATATCTACACACACACACACATATGTATGTATGTGTATGTATATGTATATGTATATGTATATGTATATATGTGTATGTATGTATGTATGTGTGTGTGTGTATGCATGCATGTATATGTGTATGTATATATAGATGTATATATATGTATGGACATATATATACATATATATGTACACAGGCGCGCGAGCGCGCACACACACACACATATAAATAGGTTAAATTGAAATATATATACATATCTATAGATGTATATGTATATGTATATGTACATGTACATATACATATATGTATATTCTTATTGGCTCTTTATTTAGATTAAATAAATAGGTTAAATTAAAAATGTTGGATAGATTTAATTAAACCATATTTATTTAATTTGCCTATCAAAACAATTAAGTGTTAATTGATATGATATAAATTTTGAAATTAATTAAAATTAATTTTTTTAAAAATACAATAGCCATAATAAAATAGAAAACACTGACTAGTTATTTAAGTGAGAGTTAGGTTTTTCTATGGATGAGGAAAATAGATAGAGAGCCATGAGAAAAAGAAAACTCTAAAGGGATATTGGTGGCGCTTGCACGTTGTCTGTGTTGGATTCTTATTCGTGTAGATATCAGTAGAGGGAGCTGATCCAAGTTGTTAGCTCATTAAGATCGAAAGGAAAGACCAAGAAGCATAAGAAACGTACGTTTTTTTCTACTATTTGATTTAAACGTTGTTGACATATCTGTAGTAGAGATTGAAAAATTTTTTAATTTTAATTTTTCGTTGTCCCTACTAATCCTAACACTACCTTAGAAAGGTGGTATTTTTATTTTGATGTTCCCAAGGTTCCCATCTACTCTATTTCTTTCCCCAAGAATATTTCTGCCATATTTTCCCCCATACCTCCTATCTCTTCTATTTCTATTTCTTCCCACTTCATATTTAGATTCAAAATCTTCTTTACTAGCACCACTAACATCATCATTTTCATATTCAAATTCATCCATAAAAGCATCCTATTGCCTATTGTGCCTTCTAGGATTTTGTCGAACTCTTTGCAAATTTGTAACCCTTTCATCTTGCATATCCATCATATCCCTTATTTCTCCAAAAACAACATTCATACATGGAAATTGTTGCTAAATTGCCCTGAGATGATAATCTAGATTCATTGGATTACCACCAGATGTTTCTTTTGTATTAGACATTGTATCTACAAGAAAGATGTTAGAGAAATAATTTTCCTCACAAATTCCTTATGTATTTCCCTCAAGGATGTCACTCTATACTCGTGCTTCACTCAAATTTGGCTCTTAAATTTATGTATTTTACTCTTGCCTTTTTCCACTGTTAAATTCCTCTTGAGGCTCTTAAAAGAACTAAGCAATTCATAATCAAAGCAATCACAATTTTCAAAATCAACACAACACTTAGAAATTTGAATTATCAAAGTGAGTATTAGGAAAAGGAGTTCAAGGAAATCAAAAGTTCAATTGACACAAATTGAAAAGGTTCAGTCAAATTCTGGATATCAAGATAGATGCTTGCATAGAACACTTCTAGCACATCAATTAGAACTTTCTTCTCTCTTTTTTGTGTGTTCTTTTTCTTTTTTTATTGAAATTTAAAGAGAATACATAATCTATCACAAACAATCTCAAGCAATCTAAACCCAGAAATTCTAGAAAAACATCCTTGTTGAAAAGACTATAACTCACTATAAAAATTTTGGATTGATATGCAATCAAAATGAACAGAAAGAAGATATTCTAAACAATAAAATTGACCTATTGAATGATGGAAAACAAAAAGTAAAAGTGATAGAACAAGGACAAAATATTTGGGAATGTTTTGGAAAATGAAGATTAACAGACATAGAAAATTTCTAGAAAATACTACTAGATTAAAACTGATAGAACTCATAAATGACAAATCAGATTGAAATGATTCCAAACCAAGATGAAAGATAAGATTTATAACTATAAACATGACTCATTAAATGTTAGAAAACATAAAGAAAATCTTGATGAACAGAAGCAACACCTTCAGACATAAACAGACAGAAGAATAAAGCATAAAACACAACATAAATGAAAACAAAGAACAGAAAGATATCACCTAAGTTTAGATCTAAAGCTCTGATACCAAGATGGTACGAACCCATAACCAATTGAAGATAAACACACCCTAAGAAAGCTAAGCACATATAAATGATCCACTTGAACCCTTGAACACAAAATACTAATGACCCAAAGTGTTGGAAGACGCTACAAGGCTGATCAACCCTTGATAAGTCTATTAGTTCTAAGAAGAACCCTAGAGATAATCCACTCTCAACTCAAAGTGCATAAGCAACTTTTCATTTCTCAAAAACCAAGTTTAATTGAAAATGAAGAAGCACCAAGTATTTAAAGAGAAATATGACATAATTGCGATAAATGCAATATAGAAAATAGCACCCTAAAGTCTAATACAATGTGTTAGGGAATCCAAAAGTTTAATATAATGTACTAGGGAACCTAAAAGTCAAATCTGCCAACTATTTAATAATTTTTGCACAAATAAAAGCAACAAAATGTAATAAGCATTTTAAGCCAAAATGTGCTTATTTAGGTCTAAATCAGTCCTTTCATGTGTAATATTAGGTCCAAGCTCTTCAATTACAAGACTCCAAGCCCAAAACTTGATCAGTATCTCCATTTGCAGCCTATATGAAATTAGTGACGTTTTCAGCATTTTTTTCCAGATTTGATCTGATTGCCACTTTCTTTGTTCAGGTCTCTTATACTAGCCCATTTAATGCTTCCTTAATTTGTTTGTCTCTTGCTCTTATGTTTGGTCTATTTGGAATTTGAAAAGGATCACTTGAATTTGAAGACACAACTTTCTTAATCACATTAAACTTACCCAACAATATGATATGATCTCCCTTTCCTAAAACTTTGGTAAAAATTTCTATGAGTTTATCTATACTAGCAACATGTAAAAGCTGAATAATCCCTTATTAGAGTTTTTCCTAGAAAAAGTGATAATCTATTTCAATATGTTCATTCATGAAAAATTAGATTACTTACAATGTGGATTATCACCTAGCTATCACAAAAAACAAAAGCTGGTTTGAGGTTCTTGACATTTAAATCCTTAAGCAAACATGACAAGCAAATGACCTCATAAATAGTTGATCCTATAACATGATATTTTGCCTCTGCAAACGACTTGGATACAGTTTGTTGTTTCTTCGATTTCCAACAAATAAGAGAACCTCTAAATTTGATGGTATACCCTATTACAGACCTTATAGTGTCTTTGCAAGCTCCCTTATCAGAATCTACAAAGCACTCCAACTTCGTATGTTAGAGGTGCTAGAAGAATTCCCAAGCTGGGTATCCTTTAGAGGTACCTTACAACTTGTGTAGCTCCCTCTATATGGGACTTCCTTGGAGTACTCAAAAACTGGCTCAAAGTTTGCACAATGAAAGAGATAACAGGCCTTGTAATCGTGAGATAAGACAACCTACCAATTAGTCTCTGATACTTGGATAGGTTATGAAACAAAGGATATAACTAAATATAACATTTCTTCCTTCGGATCTGCTTGTCACCACTATTCTTAGGTTCAAGATGCATCCTACTAGTAGTTGTGAATTTGACACTACAACCTATAAGAACCTGCAAGGGCTTTGCCCTACTCAAACTTATGTCAGAAATCAAGTCAAGCACATATTTCCTTGGATTAAGGAAGATAAATTTCTGAGATCTTGCAAGTCCTAATCCCAAGAAGTATTTAAGGTGTCTAAGATCTTTTATTTTAAATTTCTAGTATAGGTGTGACTTAATAACATTGATATGTTGCATGTTATTCCTTGCTATCACAAAATCATCTACTTAAGCTAACACAATAGTGACATTCTTGTTCTCTTTCTTTATGAACAAGGAGTAATCGTATTTACTGTGCTAAAGCCCCCTTATTAAGGTTTCTATGAGCTTGTCATTCCATTGACATGAAGCTTGCTTCAATCCATATAGTGACTTGTCAACCTGCAAACCTTGTTAGTTACAACTTAATCAAACCCTTATGGTATTTGTATATACATTTCTTTATGTAAATCACCTTGAAGGAATGCATTATTGACATCTATTTGGAATAGATGCCAACCATGCATTGTAGCAAGGATAAGTACCAATCTCATATTAACCATCTTTACAATAAGGGAACAGGTCTCAAAGTAATCTACCCCCTCCTATTGGCTATATCCTTTGGCAACTAACTGTGCTTTGTACCTATCAACCTTATCATCAGAGGTATATTTAACTTTGTAAACCCACTTGTAACCTATGGGCTTTTTACCTTTGGGGAGATCAACAATCTCCCAAGTATGGTTTTGCTCTAATGCTTTAATTTCTTCTTTCATAGCATCCATATACTTGGGATTGTTCGCTGCCTCCTGGTAACTACAAGGCTCACAAACAACATCAATAGACAATAAATAGTCCTTATATGCTTTAGAAACATGTGCATAAGTCATATATTCATACATTGGGTATTTACATCTTAAATTGCCTTTTGCTTCTGGTGGTATATGGCTTAAACATATACAGTTGTTTAGCCAAGAAGGAGATTTTCTCTCCCTAACGTATCTGTTCACATTTTGGGTATGTTGATCAATATCAACATTTGTTTCATTACCTGGACTATCATCATTCAAACTAGATTCAGCATTACACACATCATATGTCCGTGTTCTAGATCAATAAGTGTAAGATGATGAGCATTCTCATATGTAACATAATTAGGAGTCAATTTAGTACCAACCCCCTTTGGCTCCTTACTTATGGAAGCTTTAAAAGGAAACTTTGTTTCATGAAAAGTAACATGCCTATTGACAAAGAGAGTCTTTGAATTAATTACAACAGAAAACCCTTTTGGTTAGTGGGATAACTCATGAAAACATAAGGATCGGCTCTTGGGTGGAATTTGTCTTGATTACTTTAATTTGTAGCAAAAGCTAAGCACCCAAAAACTTTGAGAGTACTCAAATTAGGTTGTTTATTGTAAAGCATTTCATAATAGGTTTTGAAATTCAAAGTTTTGGAAGGTGTTCTGTTGATAAGAAAAGCAAAAGTTCTAACACTCTCCCCCCAAAACTTAATTCGAACCTCGAAATGAAAAAGGACACTATGGGAAACATTTAATAGATGCCTATCTTTCTCTCTACTACTCCATTTTGTTGAGGGGTGTATGGGCATATTTTTGAATGAATTATTCCTTTAGCATCAAGAAAATCTCGAACCTGAGTATTAATAAATTCCAAGCTATTATCAGTTTTGATTTTCTTTATGCTATGGGAAAATTGATTATTAGCATATGAAACAAAGTTCCTTAGACATTACACCCTATCACTTTTATTTTTCATTAGAAAAACCCAAGCACATCTTGTAAAACAATCCACAATAGTAAGAAAACACTTGTGTCCATAATAAGTGGGCTCTTTATAAGGCCTCCAAACATCAACATGTATCAATTGAAATGGTAAACTAGTAGTAGATATAGAAGAGGAAAAAGGCAAGTATGTTTGCTTAGCTTTATAGCATACATCACAAGTAGTAATATCAGAAAAATCAATGTTCACCCTATTTATTATGTCTAATGTCTAAGGATTTCTAGTAGTACATGCCCGAGTCTATTATGCCACAATTCTAAGAGTTGTTTCTTGCTTTCATTATTCTACAAACTCAGAATGGATTCAAGCTTGAAGTTTTGTCCAATTAGGTAAAGACCATAAAATTTTTTACCAATTATCTTGGATTTCCCAGTTGACATCTCATGCAGAATACAAAACTCAGGATGAAAGGAAATAATATAGTTAAGTTGCTTAACCAATTTTGAAATTGAAATAAGGTTATAGCAGCATTCTTTGCAATAGTAAACATTATGCAGTACTATTTGATCAGATAATCTCACAGTTCTAATATATGTTACTGTAATTCATTCTCCATTGGGAATTTTTATTTTCCTAAAAGGACCAGCATATACCATCATACTATCTAGTAAAGTGAGATTACTAACTATATGAAAAGTCACACCAAAATCTAAAATCCAATTAGAATAAGATAAAGTTTGAGGGAGAATATTAATTGAACCTGATATGGTTTCCTCGATATAGTTAGTATTCCTGACAATGATCTCCTCTGACTACTTCCTTAGAAGTTGAAGAATTTGATCATATTGTTATGAAGTAAAGGATGGTTGTGGCTTAGCATTTTGTGGTTGTGAATCATCTAGGGCTTGATTAACTTGGTTATTCTGTCGTGCTCCCCTTCCTCTGTTTGGGTATCTTATTAACTCTTAGCATGACTCAAGCTTGTGTCCCTTATGATGGCAGTAGGTGTATTGATCCTGGGAGCGACCACATACTCTCCTCAATCCACCCCTATTAGAGATGGTAGCAGCTTCTATAGAGTTGCTAAAGCTCGAAACAGATATAGTACGTTGATCTTCTTCTTGAGTCACCATAAAGTAAGCTTGGGTGACACTTGGTAGAGGAGACAAAAGAAGTATATGGGACTGTACTTGTTGATATGTCTAAAACCCCTTACTTTGATAGACATTAGATGAGTTTTCACATAATGAAGCTGAACCATTAAGCTAAGTTTTAATCCTGGAATGTATATACTTGATAGTGACTCATACACCCAATTTCAACACAGGATTTAAACCTGTAATCGAATGAGCTTTCCAAAACAATTTGAAGTTTCAAAATAGTTTCATAGTAGTTCACAACTCATTAAGACTCACTTTTCCATAAACTTCATTTACTATTATCAGAGCGCTTTACTTCTCTGCTTTTAACTTAGGGATTATTTCCATACAATTGACTGATCCCAATGCTTTTATTGCTTTAGGTAATTGTTGTTTTGTTGCATACAACGAGCCAGTTAAAAACATTACTAGCACGTCCTATTATTTCTACTGCTATTACTATGGGTATTGGTTCTACTATGGTTATGTTTATATATATACAAGATATATAGCCACACTAGGCTACCCAACTATCTTAAGTCATTGTAAAACTCAGTTACATATAACCAACAAAACATTTAAAGTATGCTTCTTTATCTTTTACTTATCTGAGATTACCTTTTCCCTTAAAGCCGCTTGTTCCATCTATATAATAATTATTGGAAAGGATGAGATTCATGAGAATCTCAATAATAATAAACATTCAATCACATACAATGCAAGCTCATAAAGCATGCTAGATAAACCATCACATATTCAGAAAATATCACATAGATCATTTAGTAAACATTATGCAACAATAACACAACATAGGACAACTGGTCCAATGCCACATCGCTTGGTAACTCAGGTCTTATGGCCCAGGGCCTCTGCCCCATACAAGTTCCACATCAAGACTTATTGCCATTACGGTCTTATAGCCCAGGGTCATACCCCATGTAAACTTGTACTCTCAGGTCTTACTGCCTTGGGCCTCCACCTGTCATTATCTGAATGCTCATCATGTCTTATTACCTAAGGACACGCTGGTCTAACAACTAATACACATGTCCACCTTTCTGGTGATTTATCCAACTTCTTATTCGGGCTCGGGAAAATGTCAAATCTAGGGCAAATGTCGAATCCTATAATTTAGAATTCATGAAGATGGTTCATTACTTGATCCAATTCTTTTGGTGTGATGATAACTATGTTATTATTGACCATCCTTATATTTGTCCTTAACTTAACTTTATTGGTTATCTTTAGACACATTAGTCTCTAAATCATGCCTCTAACCCTTATGATCTTACCAATCACAATTCCCTTTAAACACTAAAAATTCGGGTATCAACCCTAGTCTGCCAGATTTCATCAGACAACTTTGAAAATTCATAACTTAATCTAAAAACCTTCAAATGAGGTGGTTCAAGTTTCTATATGAAGCTCTTTAAGTACTTTGCAAAGGAAAAATATCACATATTTCCAATTATAGCCACAAAATTCTAGGAACCTCAACCAACCTAACTGGTCCATAATTCATTCCAGATTTGAAACCTAAATTTCAACAAATCATAACTCACAAACCACTAATCCAAATAATGCATTCTATACCTTATTTTAAAGCTTAAGATATATCCTAACCACTTGTAAGGTTTTCACAATCATTGGATAAGATTTGATTCACCAAATATAACCCAAAGCAATCTGACTTCCTGAAAATACAACCTAGCAACATTAACCTTTACACAACCTTCAACTCCAAATTTAGGGTTTTTACTCCAATTCATCCAAAATCATAACCACAAGCTAATCATATATAATTTTGCATGCAGAATCCATTTCTAATCTCAAATTTGAAAAAATCCAGTTCCAACCCTAAAAATCTGCCATGAAATCCTGTTTTCGATTCTAATGCTTCCAAAATCACTTTCTTACCTGTAGCCCACACAATTTTTTGTCCTAAACCCATTGGAAACCTCAAAATCATATTATTTCCCTATTATTCAGGTCTGGCCAAAAGTCATCTTAAGGCCACTACAAGCTGATTTTGCAAATTTAAACCATAAGACTTGTTAGATTTCGTTCCTATCATACTCAAGCTTTATTTAACACCATATTCATGTTCACAAGATCAAAAAAACCATAATATTAATTTTGTCCAAAATTTAGGGCAGAAACATAATCTCATGAAAACTTAACCAAAACTCAAAATACTATACTTAAATTGGAGCTTACGCTTACCTATATTCAGTACTAAAGCCCGTTCTTGATTTTTCCAGCACCTACACCTTAGAGAAAACATAGAACTCCTCTGTTCAGGAATCTAAAATCATAGAAAAATTGCTCTCGATAAGAGGAACAAGATTCATGAAGGCTCTACGAGCTTGAAACACGAATTTAGGGGTGAAATCGCTCAAGAACACTTTCTCTCTCTTTATGTTCTTCAAATTCCGTCCTCCTTCTCTCTTCTTTCTTTTTCTCTCTATTTTTCTCTTAATTTTTCCCTCTTGGCCGAATTAAAGGAGTTAAGGAGGTGTTAGGAGTATTTAATCACATGTGTATTACTGTTTAAGTCTTAGGGTGCCATGTACCGCTCTTAAAGATTTCAACCAACTCCCCTTTCTCTTGCCTGTAGCCAACTTAATGGTTAGGGAAGAGAGAGTCTGATGATTTCCTCTGACTTTCACGTTGTAATACCCCACTTTTATTTACCAATATTCCTTCTATATATCTGTGACATTTAGTAAAATAAAATGTTGAATTGTGGTATACATAAAATGATAAAAGCACTCCAATCAATAGTTACATACAATTAGCTAAACTAAGACACAAAGGTGCAACTTTTGTCTACTTAAAGGCCTAATATTGTAACCTAATTGGAGTATGAAAGAGCACAAATATTGGCCCAATTATTTTGTCCCAATTTCGGCCAAAACAAGTAAAAAGGAAGCAAGACATGATTTAATACAAAAATCACAAAATGTATGGGCAAAAAGATAATTTGCCAATTATGCAAGAAGTAATAAATATTTATCCGTTTTATTGACATTTTCGGTAAAAAAAAACAAGGGGGGATGGAAATGGAGAAATAAATGCTTGGATTAAAATGAATCAAGGAAGAATGAATTATGGCCAAGTAAAATTCTTGTTGAAAAGTCAAAAAGTAATTGCCACAAAGGAGGTCTTACAAGTTGTTTATGAAGGCAATAAATGAAGATAATCAAGAACTATTTCTTTCTCCATTTCAAGATGAAGTTTTGGTCCAAAAGTCATATGGAAACAGAAAAGATGATTCCAATAAATGGCTATGTGATAATTAGAAAAGATGATGCACTAAAGTAATACTATTAAGAGGAAGTAAAGAGAGATATTTCATACACTTTTTATCCCTTGTAAGAGACCATATTTCTGTCATGTTTGGAAACAAAAGAGAGAGAGAGGGTGTTAGACGAAATGAAGGAGCAAGAGAACTAAAGAAAGGCTAGGGTTTAAGAAGGCACAAACTCACGTTAAGTGATGAAATCTAAGTGCTCTTGCCTTCTCAATCATATAATACCTCTTTTAATCCCTTCTCCCTCTTGAATACCATGGTTAGCAAGAAAACTTTCAAGAGAAGAGAGAGAGGAGGATGACACCCTGGAGAGATAAAGTAATAAATCAAGAGGTAATCTCAAGAACTTTGATCCTCTTGCTAAATATGTTGTTGTTGTTGTTGATTTTGGCTTGGATTTGGTTGTTTTGTGAAAAATGGATGATGAAACCCTAAGGGGTTATGCTGCCAAAATTTCCTAAAATCATGTTCATTAAGTGTTTAAGTAGTTAAACATGTGATTAGAAGTGGAAAGGAATGTTGTTATGGCTTGAAAGCATAAAAACATGATTTTCCCTTTTTCTTTCATGCTTTCGGTCATATACAAAACATAAGGAAGAGCTAGAATTTTGTAATTTTAATGGTTCCATTGGATTTATAAGGGAAACTTGTGAGGGAATACATGTGTTTATGATTTTTGGATGCTTGTATATGATTTTGGAATTTTTGAAAGTTGAGAAGTAGATGTTGTTGATCCGTTTTCTGGAAGCAGTCTGGTTGTAATGTGATTTTAATTAGTAAAACCTAGTCCAAATCTTATAAACTTTCCAGAATTAAAGTAGACATCCAGAGCTTTAATTTTATAGGTAGAACATAATTTTTGAACAAGTAGATTAAAAGATATGATTTTTCAAAGTTAGACCCTATTTCTGGAATGAAATTTGGAACAAGTTGGGTTTGGAGAAATTCTAGGAATTATGTGGCTATGATGGCTAAATTTGGATATTTATATATGAAATTATACTTAAATATATTTACATATAATTTGGAACTAATCAATTTGGAGTTTTCTATAATTAATGATGAATTTTTGAAGTTAATCAAAAAGCTGGCAGATTTGAGAACAAGAGTGAAAGTGAAAAATGTAATGGCATAAAGTAATTAAGTTCAACTTTAAGGGTGGAATTAACCAACTTGGGATAGTTGGACCACTTTGACTTTGCTTTTGGCTTAGTATACTAACTTTAATATAACCAACTTGACTAATTGGTTTATGCAAGTATTGGATGAAATAATAACCTGTCGTCCGTAAATTCTAATTATAGGACCTAATAATTGTCCGGAGCTTAAAACTTGGTCGAGCTCAGACAAACAATTGGAAATTTCTCAAGGGAAGTATCCATGTAGTAACTTGTCTTTCATATGTTATAAGATATACTGCATGTTTTGTGTGTTCATCATGAATTGTCTGGCACATTTTTGTTATGCAGGGTGGTTTCCCAGAGCCCTTTTGTGCAAGTAGACGCTCGGGCCAATAACGTTCTATGATGTACGAGTGGATGCTCGAGGCCTTTTTTTGTGCAGGTATCACTTGGGGCCTTATGATATACCTAGCGCTATGGTGATATATGAACTACATGTGATGCACTGAATGTTGTGATGATGATTTTGTTGCATGATTACTGTGTAGCATGCTTTGTGATTTATATCTATATGATTGGCTATCTATTACTACTAAGATTTTTTGAATCTCACTCTTTTTCAAAACTAATTTACAATACAGGGAGATAGCTTGTGTAATATCCCAAATTTTAGGACTAAAGGCTAGAATATAAGTCTGAATAAAGTAGACTACCAATCCCACTTTAGTAAGAGTCTCAGGAATGATGAGATATAGAAAGACTCTTGGGACCATGTAATTCGGCCCTACCGAGCAGAGGGATCGGTATACGTAGAGAGTAAGATCAAAGTATTGGTGCAGATGTGTACATGACACATATACAATGATATTGGGTTGGTAGAAAGACGCTACCCAACTATGTCATGAGGTAAAGGACCAATTAGTCGGGTGAAATAGGCTGATGTAGGTATGCACATGCCATTTTCAGGGTATACATATGTACCTGTGTTTTTTGAAGTGGATGTTGGTAAGTGGTGCTATGTGGGGCCTACGTACACACTTTGACCTGGTGTCATTTGATGGGCTTCGATATGCGTGATGCAATCCTGAGCAAGTCCCGAGTAAATCTGAGTAGACACTGATAAAGTAACTTTATTAAAGTAGCTTTAATAAAGTAACTTTATTAAAGTAGCTTTAATAAAGTAAGAAATGATAGCTTATAATGACTAGCTTTTGTGTTGGCATAATGAGAAGGTGACACTTGTCCCTTCATTATGAGGTGTCCTTCTTGCCTTTTTGTTGGCACCCCAAGACGGTGACACGTGGCGCTGAAGTCCAGGGAATCCACCAGTCTCTGGTTCGATAGTGTACTTGACTTCCCGTACACTGAACATGGGAGTCTGGAGAAATTGTTAGGCCTATCCCTTCCCTTGACAATTATGCCGTCACCTAAGAGAGAGAAAAGGGGTGGGACCCATTTAGTTGAAGCTAGAAGCACTTGTCACCGTTTGATCGATTTATCGAACATGTGGTATCGTAGGATTTTCACACTTGGCATGATTTCTCCCAAGACTCCTCTCTATTCATTTAATTTAGTTAAACAGCTAAAATAGGCAGAAACATTAGTGAAAAATGTGAGAAATGGAAGAGGAGAGATGAAGAGTGAATAGTAAATTTCCAGAACTTCAATCCACCGAAACACTACCGAATCGGCGTTTTCTCTCAAAGTACCCTTCACAAACCTTCTTCTACTCATCCTAAGCTTTATTTCTATGGTTTCAAATTTTCATTTGGAGATGTTTGGTGCCATCTCAGCTGTCAAAGTGCTGTCAAAATTCTAAACCGATTGTGGAAACGCGTAGAGCTAAGCGTTTATGTAACGGCCCTCGGTAGGAACAACCTCCATCCACCAATGCCGGGCATAGGAAATAACTACCTCCATCCACCTAGTCAGATATTGTCCCCTCACAACAGGGATTTCTTTCACCTCCCTAAGGACTCGAGGCGATGACTTGGGGGTAAGTAGCGCCTTAAGAGCACCCTGGTAGCCACTTACACTGCGGTGTAAGTAGTTACCAAGTGACTTTTAAGGCACGTACTTATCCCCAAGTTGTAGCCTTGAGTCCTTGGGGAGGCGTATATCCACAGGGGGGTAGACAGTTCCTACCAGATGGATGGAGGTAGTTCCTGTCGGGGCCGTTACAGCTTGAGAGGTAAGAGGGTAAATGTGAACAGCTAGAGGCTAGAGTGAAAAGGACTTTAACCTTTTTGTTGGTTGTCTGTTTAAAATATTTTGGATATTTTGGGATATGTATATAGTGTAAATAGCTTGTAACTCCGACAATGATCCAGTAGTAGAACTGGTAATACCAGTAGCTTAGTAAATGAATGGTAATTTGATAAAGAGATAAAGCTTCCAATTAACAAAGAAACCTTAACTAAAGAACATATCATGAAACATAAGCATAGACAAGCTCGTATACTCTGATAAAATAGACGTAAGTATTGATGAGACTTAGTGAGATAATGAATGTTTGTGAAACTGTTTGTAAAATTTATATTTCACTCAAAAATCTCTTCCAAGGGGTAGGTTTGAAGTTTGTGAACGTTTTCCAAAGTAGGTTTAGTCTGAGACCGCCTTCTAGTTCCATAACTGATTTCACTACTCTTCTGCACTCATTTAAGGTTGTTGGACATAAGGTGTCACACATGGATGGACAAGAGACTGGCGAGTTAGAGTTATCCCAACTAATTTGAGCATGTATTACATGAAGGCTAGGTGGCATCTTGTCATTTAACCAACATAAAAGCAAAAAGTTGTAGGGACTTAGGTAGCACCGTGAAATTGTTCAATCCTAAAAGTTAATATATATAGCTACTTTATGAAAAGCTACTTCAAGTTATGTCCAAGCCAAAAAAATGCCACATGTCAGTATAGCTTTAGGATTGCGCCAAGTGTGAGTCTGTGTCATGAAATGGCGCCATGCATCCTGAAACATGCTAAGTGTTTATATATGTGTCTCTAATGGTGCCATGTGTGTCTGATGGTCATAAGAATGGTTCCAAGTGTCTAACTACTTGCACACGCAAGGTAACATCAATTATAAAAATTCAGTATGTTACAATATGAATCATTTAACCCCATCAGAAATTGTAGAAGGCGTTGTTGCTTTACTATCTTCACATATTTTGTGGAGCCAGTGCATTTGTAAGTAGGAAGAGGGACTAAGAGAGTGTGTTCATCCCAAAGCCTCTTTAATTGAGTAAAATACATAAAGAAACTCATGGTTCCATACGTTAGAGATGAAATTGATCTATGGAGGGAAATTTTTTTTGCTCCATCGACTTTCTGAAACCTTTGTTCCCAATCTCTCCACACCTAGCATGCATCTTCAGAAAAAAAAAGGATTTCATTAGCGATTTCTCGATCCACCAAATTTCGAAGCCAAGATAAGATAATGACATTGCATCTGTCCCATATCTCAGGAAATTAGTCTCCTTTTCTCACAGATAGGAACCATTAATAAAATGGATTTTATTCTACCCTCACAAAGCAAGTCACATTGCTCAAATCCAAATGTCATAATCGTGGGAGCTTGTGAGTTACCGTGGAAAATAGAGAGGGTGATTGATATCGATGACATGGGTTGAGGTTACCATTAGTGATTCTTCAAATCAAAGTGACGGAAGCTAAATTGCCAGAAAAGGTAAAACTGGAAGAATGCCAATGATCAACAAATGAAAAGCTATCCTAGGTATTTTACCTCTCTATCTAATGGGAAAGGAGTGTGGAGCGATGATTTCTTGGATCGGCACTGTGATTCGCACAAGAGCATATCTATTTCTTGAAGCAATCATGAACTTAAGCAGCAATTTTTCGGTGCAAGGACAGTGAATCGAAAACTCACATTTGACAAAAAAGAAGAAGGGTCACCTTATTTTCACCAAGAACCACCGATGGTGATATGAACAGACGAACCTTGAGATGAAACTTTTCTAGGCAAAGTTGTGAGAAAACTAAAAATCTTAAAACTAGATCAAGCTTCGACTGTGAGGGAAGACGTGATCTTGTGCTGGCGAGAGTACACAATCATAATGCATAGATTTCCCTGATCGGAAGGTCAAGATTTCACTTCTTGGAAAGACCAAAGCAACGAGCCAACGATGTCATTGCAATAGAGAACTAGAGCCAGGCAAAATCAGGGACAATTAGGCCCTTAATGAAAGAACCTATAAGCTCAAAGGATTAACCTACTTTGGTACCAGCTGAGATTACAGGATATCGACAACTGAACATGAAAAGTAGGATCGGTTTATTATTGGCTCAAGCTAACATATTCATAGTACAATAGGATCTTCTGGGCTTATACAAACACAATAGAAATACAACTTAAAGAGGCCCAATATCCTAACACATAAGACTAACAGATAGGCCCAACTAATAATATTTCTAACATACCCAGCATATTCCTAACACATGTCACTAGGAAAGTCTCTTAATTTGGACCTCTATGTAGGGGTGGAAATAGGCCAGGTGGCGTGGCCTGTTCCTGGCCTGACAGGCTGAAAGGCCAGGCCCAGACCTATTTTGAAGCCTACTTTTATTAACAGGCCAGGCTCAGGCTTACTAGTAGGCTTGTTAGGCCTGTCAGGCCGGCTTGGCCTATTAAGGTTTTTTTTTATTTTAAAAAAAATACCATTCTCATTTTATTTCCCTAACCCTGAATCCCTAGATCTTCATTCTTCAATCAATCATGGTCATTCCTGCTGCTGCTTCTCCCATCTTTATCAGAGTTTAAACGTTGGACTCGAACTCTCATTCCTCAGTCCTCACTCCTTCCTTCATTCTTCAAAATCCTGACTATGAAGTCGGCCAACCCGATCTGGTGATCTCTTGTCTCTCGGCGTTCAACAGTTGACACGCGACACTCACACTCATAGATCTGAGATTCTGAGCTCTCCCTCTCGATCTCGCCTCTCATCTAATCATCTTCGTTTCTCACTCATAGATTGAGTCTCTGGTTTTGCACTCTTACAGTTGCCTCTCAGATCAGCCTCTTGGCTCTCACTCACTCTCAGTCGCCGTCTGTGTCTATGACTCTTCTTCTCCAGCTCTCTTATTTTGCTACTGTAAGTCTCCATAAGTCTGTAACTCTGCTGCTCTGCTTTAGTGCTTCTATGACTCTGCGTTTTGACTTCTGAGGCCATCTTACTTTATCTCACTCTCACAGTTTTCGATGATGTTCCTAGCCTCCGATTGCCGTCTTGCTTTTGTGGTTTTGTTTGGTACTAGTTAATCTATTAATTTTCTGAATCATCGGCCTTAATCTTAAGCTCTACTTCCAAAATGTTTGCTCTTGTAATCTTTTATGTTTAGTGCTTTAGCTCATTAGTGAAAAAACACATGTTCAGATTTTCGATATGTAACTCTGATTTATGTACGGCTGAAATTTTTTTCTTGGGCTATTATGTTGTTCTAGAATGATTATTCTTGTTTAGCATGTACTTATCTAGTGGAAAGACACTTACTCAAATTTTCTTGGTGATATTTGATCTGTCTGAATTCTGATGCTGAAAGAAAAGCTATTGTTTCATTAAATTCTTGAAAGATTCTTTGAGCCTTTTGAGCTCTCACTAGGATCACTTTGTTACACTTTGTTAATCTAGCTGAATGAAGGATTTCCTTTTTTGCACATTTTTACCTTGAGACTGAGACTCATTTTCCTGAATTGAACTTGCTGAAATTTTTATCCTTTAGGTCAACACTTTGTAGCAATGAATTCTACAACAAAGAACATTATGTTAAATTTTTTTTAAAATTTTAGGCTCCTTAAGAGGCCACAGGCCAAGGTAGGCCTGTACAGGCTCAGGCTCCTAAAAAAGGCGTCTTACAGGCTACAGGCTAGGCTCAGGCCACTTTATTGCAAAACAGGCCTGGCCTGTTAAAGCAAAAGCCTGGCTTGGCCTGACCTGTTTCCACCACTACCTCTATGCCTCTTCTTTTTATATATAGATGACATGATAAGTTTAAAATCTTTGCCAAATGTATTTGCCTAATGGAACTTTGGGTAGAAGTTAATTATTGTAACATGATACACACACATTTAAATTCTCTGCCTAGGATTTTGAAGACCTAAAAGGTTATGTTGGCTTAAAGAAACTCTGTTGAAACTTTATTAACAAAATCATAAAGGCTTATTATACAAAATTATTTTTCTATTCAATGCGATTTAGAAGAAAAAAAACTCAACTTTCCATCAAGGGGAAATTAATGGTTTGATTGCTTATTGGTTTGGTTAGTATGAGCGGAGGGGAGGGAAAGTGAGAGGAGGAAAAAAAATTTTGAGTTGGATTTAAAAAAAATAAGAGAAGATTGAAATTTTTTTAATTAATTTTTCCTAGTCTTTTATCTTACTTATTCTTTTTATTAAAATTTTGTAACCCCACTTATCCAATTTTCTTAAATCCAACTCATAAAAGTTTCCCCTCCCTTCCAATTTCCCCATACCAAACTAACCCTTAGAGTTGGCATTCACAAACAAATATGATCCTTCCTATGGAATTTCTCACCCAATACCCTTATAGCCCATTTGATTTGATTCCATGGGAGAGAATTGCATGTAATTCTAATGTAATAGACCTATTACAACGTTTGGTTGGTCTTATGTAATGTAAAAATGATTACATTTTATAATCCTGATTACATTATTTAATGTAATCAAGATTATACTGTTAGGACTGATGAATGAAGATGCATGCATCCTGTAATTAAGTGAAAAAGACACTATTGTCATTATAATGTTTTAATTTAACCATTGTACCTACCTATAAATATTGTTAAATATTAAATAATTACCACCACTAAATATTTAAAAAATAATTAACTATATAAAAATATAAAAAAGTATTCCCCACTAAAAAAATTATATTTCACAATTAAAAATATTAAAATATCCAACTAAATAATATTCCCACAATTAAATATTAAAAAATTACCATAAACCCCTTCATAATATTTCTACCATTAAATATTAAAAAATTATTATGAACCTAAGATATACACTGCACAAATTGAAAAAAAAAATTACATTGAACCAAATGTGTACATTATACATATATATGTAGATAGGGGTAATTTGTCTCTTACTATGTTATTCCCATATATTCTCATTTTTTATGTAATCCAACCAAACGTCTTTATGCATATACATTGTCTTTCATTAATAGCGAACCAAACAAATTTATATAATCATCATTACATTTCATTACATTACCTCTGATTCAGTGAACCAAACAAGAACTTAATTATCTCAAGTCCAATAGTTCAAGATGGATGAAGCATCTTTTTGCCAATAAAACATTTGCTTTCATGGATCTCGACTTATTGAGTTTTTTTGGAAAAATAATACTACCCAGTCTAATCTTCTCAAGTGTAAATCTTATCCTATTTTGTCAATAGTATGTTTTGAAAAATGTTTCATGAATCTTTCCATAGGTCCTCAACTTCAATCTTCCATCATATGGTAGGAAATATTGGCTCTCTTGTATGATTACATCGTGTCTCTGGTTTAAGTCATTTCTTACAAGTCTTTATGTCAAACCCACAGAATTTAGACATTTAATTAAGTATCAATGCACAATTTAGTGGGCATACAAAAATAGCATAAACATACTGATATAAAATTCTTGATTACATTACATGAATTCCCACAGGGTTTGTGCAAAATATAATACATAACCCACAAAATCCATAAAAGTACAAGATAAACAACACCAAAATTCTCTTCAAAGGCCAGTCTTCTTAACTCCCAGGCTCTACTTCTTTGCCTTTTAAGCAGCTTTTCTTTGCTAAATAAATTTTATTTAAGGAAAGGGATGAGATTCGAGCGAATCTCAGTAGTAACAGACAATCAATAATATACAATGTGAAAAGTAAACATGAAGTGCAGCATATATGATACAACAAATAAAATGCCGTGCACATGTCTGTCAATGTTTAGGATAAAAGCGATGATTTTGTCTGGATCAAAATGATCGCCTAATCCCTACTTGCCTTATTTTGTCAAATTGTGATCACATCAATGTTCTGGAGCAGGTATCAACCTGTCCGTACTTGCCATACTACTCAACATGGTCCACCATACCTCATGGTACAATGCCTATCCCATGGGGTAGTACTTTTGCTATTCCCACACCCAGCGAGAAATAATGTCACACAGGCTCACCGCATTGGCCTACCTAGACTGGGTACCTGCCAGCTTTATAGGTACTTGTGCTTTTCCCTCAGGGTGGTACTTGTGCTTTTCCCACACCCAGCTCTAGGTTTTACTGCCATCTACATACCATTACACAGAACATGACAAACAATACATATTGACAATCACATAAAATATGAGAGATAGAGTTACTATCTTAACACCTTTCCCTGCCAAGCTAGTGTTAACCCTTTACTTTTTCGGTCCGGCTCGGTAAATGTCATATCCTAAAATTCCCAAATTGATCATAAATGAGTTATTACTCATTCATACCTTATTATAAAATTTATAAGTTTGTTATCTTAGCTCTAAATCATGTAATTACCAAAATTCTCCCTTAAGAATTCAATCTAATTCCTTTTATACCGAGTATATTTGTACTTTTCCAAAATTTATGATCCGAGATAATCCTATACAATTTCACGTATAGAATCCATTTTTGACCTTATTTTTTTAAAAATGAACACTTAAATGACCAGTTTACACTTGATAGCCACCAATTTAGGGTTTTAAGGGAAAATTTGTCATTTCACATCCTAAAGTCTTCACACTCCATAATTCACATGTTTCCTACACAAGTTTTTATTCTAAATACAATGGAATCATCAAAAACAAAAAATTCCAGCTCTAACTCCCTATTCTAGGTCTAACCAAAAATCTATAATTTTTGAAGAAATTGAAAGTTTCATGATTTCACTTGTTTAATCACCTCCTTTTCTCTTGTACTCACATGTTTAATCCTTTTAACACCATTAGAACATGATTAATGTTAATTTGGATAGAATCTACCCTTAGGGTTTGAGCATCCGAAATATCAAAATCCAACCAAAATAAGCCAACAACTAATAACAACATTAAGAACACTTAAATCTTCAAGAATTCACAAGTTCTTAAGCTTACCTTTGATTTCTCTTCCTTCTTCTCCAAAAACAACTACCCTTTACTCTTCTTTTCCTTGAATTAAAGCTTGCTTTATAAGTGATTCAAGATGGCATGAGAGTTAGGGAGGATTTTCCATGAGTTTGAAGACATAATACATGAAATTTCACAATTAACTTACCTTGTTTCCTTCTTGAACACTTGCCTTCTCTTCTTGCTCTTATGTTTCGCCAACTCTTTCTCTCTCTTTTGCTTCTTATCTTGGCCAAAATAATGGGCTCTGAAGGAGGTTAATGAAGTGTTCTAGAGCTCTCTTGCACCTCCTTAATTTATTATTTTTTTATTGCAATTTTTACATGTGATCTTTCTTTTATTATTATTTTTTTCCATATGCCATCCTTTTGCTTCCATTGTGTAGACAATTCTTCTTCATTCTTGCCTTTCCCTTTATAACCAAATTTTCCCTTAATTATTAAATAAAATTACTGAATTTTATTTTATTTAGCCAAAATGACCATTTTGCCCTTGACATTTTCTTGAATTTTTGTAACAATTGCTAATTTCTTCTTCTTCCTTCAATTTGGCCGAATTTTGGAAATGCTTTAGGCCTAAAAATTGTACTCTTTTATACTTAATTTTAGGCCATAATATTAGTCTTATACTAAAACAAAAATTGGGCTTTAGCTCTTTCTCGGCTAAAACTTTCATATAATTACTATTTACACTATTTTTGGCTACTTCAAATGCACCAAAATTCACCATTTTATTCCATTAAATATAACTTAATATACATGGAATTTTGGTGATTAAATTTGGGATACTACAGCTCTCCCCCCATCATTAAAATTTTGTCCTTGAAATTTGCTATACAAACATATTCATAAACTCTGGGTAATGCTTCTGCATATCTTCTTCCATCTCCCATGTAGCTTCTCTAAGGGATAACCCTCTCCAAACCACTTTTGCAAATGGGATACTCTTGTGCCTGAGCTTCTTTTCTTGTAAATTAAAAATCCAATCAGGCTCAACCTCAAATGTGAGATCTTATCGCATATCTATATCTTCATACTCTATTATATGCTCCGGATCAGGTTGATACTTCTTCAATTGGGAGACATGGAAGAGATCATGCAATCTACTTAAGTTTGGGGTAAGGCTATTTGATACGCTACTGGCCCAACTCTTGATAAGATTTCGAATGGACCCACGTATCTAGGGCTTAATTTCTTCATTTTTAATGCCTTACCAATCCTGGTAATTGGTGAAACCTTTAGAAACACATGATCTCCAACTGCAAACTCCAAAGGTTTTTGCCTTTTATTAGCATAACTCTTCTATCTGCTTTGAGCAACTAGCAGTATTTTCTTGATCAGTTTAATTTGCTCCGTTGTTTGGTTAACTATATTTAGCCCAAACATCTTCCTCTCTGATAGTTCTATCCAACATAAAGGCGATTGATATTTCCTTCCATATAGGGCTTCACAAGGAGCCATCTAAATGCTTGAATGATAACTATTATTATATGCAAACTTTACAAGTGGAAGGAATTGGTTCCAACTTCCCTTAAAGTCCAATACATATGCTTTCAGCATATCTTTTAGCGTCTGTATTTTTCTATCTGTCTTCCTGTCTGTCTGAGAATGATAGGTAGTGCTAAATCTGAGTTTAGTTCCCAAAGCTTCGTGTGCTGATTTCCAAAACTTAGAGGTAAACCTAGGATATTGATCAGAAATTATATTCTTTGGTATACTATGTAATCAAAAAATCTCTTTGATATAAATTGCTACCAGCTTATCAGGAGAGTAATTAATGCTAATTGGTAGGAAATGGGTTGTTTTAGTGAATCGATCAACAATTACCCATATAGCATCATGATTTCTAACCTTGGGTAATCTTATCATGAAATCTATCGTAATGCTTTCCCATTTCTACTTAGGAATCTCAGGGTTTTGTAATAGCCCTGATGGTCGTTAATGTTCAATTTTTACCTTATAGCAGGTGAGGCATCATGCTATAAATGTTGTCACATCTCTTTTCATCCCTAGCTATCAATATATGGACTTTAAGTTATGATACATCTTAATTAATCCTGGATGTAAAGTATATTTACTCTTGTATGCCTCTTCCAGGATTTTCTATCTTAAATCAGCTCATGGTAGAATGTATATTCGCTTATGGTATCTGACTAGTCCACTTGGTGACAGGTCATATTTCTGAGTCTCCCCTTTTTTAATCATACTTCTCATATAATATGCTTGTTCACCTTGCAACTGAGCTTCCTCAATTGATGCACATAAATCTTTCTCTACCTAACTGATACTGCTACCGCTGATCATTAGGGCTGCCACCTGCATCATCTTTTGGCTTAATGCATCTATAACTATATTAGTTTTCCTTGGATGATATTTTATTTATAGGTTGTAGTCTTTAAGCAACTCCATCCATTTATGCTGCCTTATATTTAACTCTTTCTGATCATATAAATATTTCAAACTTCTATGGTCACAGTACAGCTCTATGGTTGCACTATAGAGATAATGTCTCTAGATTTTCAATGCAAATATAATTGTTGTTGACTTAAGATCATGGGTGGGATAATTCTTTTTGTAAGGCTTTAGCTGAAGGGAAGAATATGCTAAAACTATATCCTGTTGCATCTGAACACATCCTAATCCATGCTTGCTTGCATCACTGTAGGCCATATAGGTGAACTGCTGATTGGGGATTACCAGCACTAGTGCTGTTGTCAATTTCTTCTTCAGCTTTGTGAAGCTCCTCTCACAACTTTCATCCCACTCAAAATGTTGAGTTTTTCATTTCAACTTTGTCAAAGGTAATGCTATTCTGGAGAAATTCTGTATAAATCATTTGTAATAACCCGTAAGACCCATAAAACTGTGTATTTCAGCAACATTCTTTGGTCTTTTCCAATTTAATGCTTCTTCCACTTTGTTGGGATCTACTGAGACCCCTTCTTGTGAGACTATATGGCCTAGGAATTTAACTTCCAAAAGCCAAAACACACACTTGCACAGCTTGGCATAGAGTTTCTTGTCTCTCAGCGCGCTTAACACTGTCCTCAAATATTGTTTATGCTTTGCCTTACTTCATGAATATACAAGAATATCATTGATAAAGACTACCATAAATTGGTCTAAATATGGATGAAAAATTCGATTCGTGTAATCCATAAATACTATAGATGTATTGGTCAGCCCAAATGGCATAACTAGGAATTCGTAATGCCAATATCTGGTTCTAAATGTGGTCTTTGGTACATCTGCTTTTACTCAAACCTAATGGTATCCTGACCTTAAATCAATCTTTGAGAATATACATGAACCAAACAACTGATCGAGCAAGTTATCAATTCTGGGAAGTTTTGAAAAAATGTTGTGTAATAAAACATGTTGTAAAAAGACTTGTATGATATGTAATGTTAAAATCTTTCCCTAAACTGCTATGAATGTCTATTGTGTGTCATGTTTGGATTGTTTGTGCATCTAAACTTTATGAAATGACAAAAATACCCTTATGAATATACATTGGATTAATCTCTTCCTTATTTCAATATAGTGAACTATAAAGATGGTAAGAAGTTTTGGAAGAGGAGCGAGTCAGTAACCTGTTGGCATTATAGCAAGCCTCATAATCCCGACAGGCCTTATGGAATAATTTTCTTTAGATGTCAGTAACCTGGATGTATTGCTATTAATTGTCCACAGCAGCAGTAGAGAACAAAATAGTCGAGGCAGAGAACTCAAGGTAAAGTCTTTTATATGACGCAAGAAGAAGCTATAAAATCTCCTAAGTTAATTTGAGGTACGATCTTACTTAATGGTAACTCTGTACAAGCATTGTATTACTCAGGTGCTAATCATTCATTCATTGCATATAACTGTGGAAAATGGCTAGGCTTAAGAGTGCATCGATGACCATAGATCTAGTAGTGTTAACACCTACGGGTGCTCGGCCTATTACTGCTGAAGTCTATCTAAATTGCATCATAAATGCTGAAGGACATGAGTCGACAATGGATTTGATTTATTTACCACTGCACAAATTAGAAGTAATTCTTGGTATTGATTGGTTGATGGCTAATAACATTCTATTGGATTACGGAAATAAACGGGTTATTTATCCTAATCCGTAACTGTGTACCAGTTTAGAGGTCAACCTTAATTTCCTTTCAGTAACTGAGGCTGAAAGATATTTTCATAAGGGTTTCCAAGGATATATGGTGATTTCTCCGTGCAGTAAAAAAATGGTGTCGCACTTGAAAATATCCCTGTATTAAATGAGTTTCCTAAGGTATTCCTAGAAGATATAGTGGATTACCTCCAGAAAGGGAAGTGAAATTTACAATTGAGAATAAGCCTGGAGTGGAACCAATATCTAAGGCCCTGTATGGAATGGCTCTAAATGAAATGGCAAAGCTAAAGAAGCAGATCTAGGAGTTATTAGAAAAAGGGTTCGTTAGACCAAGTGTTTCACGTTAGGGAGCTCCAGTGCTTTTTGTTACAAAGAAGGATGGAAGCCGATCATTTTGATCCAGACAAAATCATCGCTTTTATCCTAAACATTGACAGACATGTGCACGGCATTTTATTTGTTGTATCATATATGCTGCACTTCATGTTTACTTTTCACATTGTATATTATTGATTGTCTGTTACTACTGAGATTCGCTCGAATCTCATCCCTTGCCTTAAATAAAATTTATTCAGTAAAGAAAAGCTGCTCAAAAGGCAAAGAATCGGCTTAAATAAAATTTATGATCACATAGTACTTGCACTTACAAGTTACACATATAACTAGTAAGGGGACAACCACAGACACTAGCACATCTCATGTATCTAGGAGTAAATCTTCCTTTTTGACTAAACATCAATCCGTCTTAACTTAGTCGCTTTCCTAGTTTTCACTCGTCTGACCGAATCATATGTGATCATAAAGCTTCAGGTAAAGTAGCTGTCCCCAAACTAAGCTTTCATAATACCACATCGTGAAAGGAGTTTTCCTTCCTGGGACTCACACCGTAGAGAACCAGAGATCTTTCACCTACGTCCTATGTTGCAGTCTTAACTCTCAAGCACATGCAGTATGAACTACATGCTACGGTGAACAATTTGTAGTACACATCGATTTCTTTCTCTTTTATCATACAAACATCAGTTCCAAAATGTACTCAACATTTGAACTAGAACTTTGTTTTTCACAATATCTCTTTTGCAATCTCATTTATGAAAAAAAAGAGTTATTTTCCTGTTTACATATCTATATTTATACTTTAATCTATTTTCTGTGTATATATATACATATGGATCTCATCTTAGTTTAACTAAGGTGATTCAAACACAATGATTCTTCTTAACCATCTTATATTGATCATTTGCTCATCTTACCCTCCCATGCCCCCTGCAAAACATGGGAAGATGGTTGTTTGTGTAAATAAACCAACCTTTTCTAACCTGTACAACATACAAAGTTGTACACCTTACATATGTTTACTCATAACATACATATTATTTCTTTTATCTTTATATAAAAGAAGTTTAAAATCTTTTCTTTGGTTTGTGCCCCAAGATCTTCACTAACTCAATGAATATCAAGCTACGGGCTTAGTAAGAGGATCTACTAAAATTTTGTTAGTAAAAGAACATTAAACTATTGCTTCCTTCTTTGAAAAGCATATCTCTCATAGAGATGCATCAAATGTATGTTTTTCCTTACTGTGATACTTAGGATCCACATCATAAGATATTGTCATTTGGATCCTTCTATCCACCATTCATTTCCAGTTACTCATAGGAAATTCTCTAGCCATATGGCTCCTTGAATTATGGCAGAACATACTCTGTGGTATAATTCCATAGATAAAAGAAATTAATTATCTATTTCTTTACTCCATTATCATTTTCCTAGGTTTTGTATTGAAGTATCCTTTCAAAGGTAAGTTGTTGCCTTGATAACTCAATCTATGATTATTCTCATAATCCTTTTAAAAAATAGACCAAAAATAGCTTCCAAGTCCGTCCAAAAATACTTGGTCTTATATACACCAATGTGTACATTCATGTTACTAAACATATTCTTACTATGGGACTCTATCCATTTTTTCTGCATTTGATTCCTTGTAGGACATGTAACCTCTCTAGGTTTGTGCCCTTTACTTCAGGGGTGTCCAAGGCTTTACAGTTTAGCATACTAAGATGCCTAAGAATCACACTTGTACTTGTCTTAGGTGGTAAAGACTATACATTCCTTATGCAATCTCCATTTATCATATCATTCAAGATATGTTATGTTCAACCCATGATCTTTTAACTCAGAATTTAAGGATAACTTTGATCCTTTGTTCCTTTAGCTTCGTTGACACTTGTTTCAGCTAAACATATGTCATTTGAAAAATGATGAATTCATAAAGAATCATCTCAAGACTGTTTGACACTCATGCAGTATTCTTCGATTATCTCAAAATTAGTGAGGCTTTCACCTTGTGAAACCTTATATACTACTACCTGGATGATTGTTTCTATAAATCCCTCAAGCTGCTTCATTCAGAGTTCATCATCCAATTTTCAAATTTCAAAATTGGAAAGTGGTCTTCACATCATCTTGATGTAATTTTAAGACTAAGCTTGTTGTCATAGCCAAAATTCGTTGTTCAGAATTGAAATGCACAACAGGAAATTTCTCATTGTAGTACCCCTTAGCCACTAAATGTCTTAGGTTTTATATACCCCTTATGAATTTGAGAACCTATTTATCCCTAATCGCCATTTGGCTAGGTGACAAATCGCCCAAAACATTTACTTAGCTATTCCAAAAAGAATCCACATCTTCTTACATGATACTTTACAATTCTTCTTAACAAGTCCTTCTAGTGTCTTTCATACACTTACAGGTAGTCATCACACCTTCTAAATGATAAAGAAAACATTCAATCTATTAGGAAATTTATCCCATCAACGTCATTTACTGAATGAAATTTCACTCCAAGGTGGATTTCATAGGATTCTCTTTCCTATGTATGGGTGAGGTATTCTTCTTGTAACTTACCTCTTACCTCTTTTATTGTGAAAATAGTTTCAACCCTCCCATTCGGATCAGTGAACTTAGGAATACTTGGTTATTCCTTGTCATTTTTAACCTCTTAAAGAGATTTTTGTATGATCAATGCTCGTTTCCTGCTAGGAAATTTGTGTTCTATGGACGTTGCATTCTTGGTTCTCTCAGTCACTGATCTGTCATCATTTTCACTTATGAAAATGTATCATTTCAAATTCTCAGGTCATCTCGTGAAGATGTACCTTTTATGCCTTGGCCTCAGTCTTCCATACTCATAGGAAGAGTTATAGATATTAAGTTGCTAACCCTTATGGTCTTAAACGTGTTAAGGCCTGGTTTGAGGTCTATCCAAAACTTACAAGGCTTGGTTGTGACTGACTTGGAGGGCATTTGGTTAAGTGTAAAGACAATAGCTTTGAGTTTACATGCCAACATATGGCTGATAGTTTCACTTGTGCTATTGTTTACACAACCATGTGAATGAGATGTCTATCTCTCTATTTCAATAGCTCTATTATGTTAAAGGGTTCTAGGTATTGATAGTTTCCTAACAATCCCTTTCTTGTACATATAGCATCTTGAACTAATAAAATGGGTGTTCTTAACCCTTGTTAATTTAAAAGGTCTTATCCTTTTAACATAACTGTATTTTGAGTAAACGACCATGATGTTAATGAAACACTAGGCTTGTGTACTGCCCTCACTTTATTGGTTCATAAACGTCATAGTTTGCTAATTGTAGAGTATAGTACCCCAAATTTTAGGACTAGAGGCTTGAGGATAAGCCTGAATCAAGTGGACTGCTAAGCCCAGGTTTAGCAAGAGTCTCAAGAATGCATGAGAAATAGGATGAATGATAGAAACCACACTCAGAATAGAATTTGAATTTTGGTGTGAATTAGTCAAAAGAAAATATTCAATTACTTTAGGATGTTTCAAGATGACATAGAACCTGACTCAGATCCAAAGGAAAAGGGAAATTGTGTCTAGAAAGAATGGATTTAAATTTCAAAAGTTGGAATAATGATGCCAGTGTGTGTTCTATGTAAGGTAGTTTGTTTGCATGACATTTTTAAATAGGAAAATAATTTCAAAAAATTGTGAAACTTTCCAGTCTAAAAGCAGACATGTAAAACTTTAATTTGATATGTTATTTGTGTCATTTGGATGTCTGTACTAGGAGTTCTACATTTTTAAAGTTGGGTCTAAAAACGGGCAAATTATAGGGCAGTGATCAATAAAGTAAGATACTATATTGATATGCATCTAAAAGTGTAATAGCTATATTTACCCTAAAACTAGACTAATTAGGTGTCACATAGCCTTTAGAATTAGTACAATTGGACATATATAAAATTAGTTATGAATTTTCAAATATTGAAGAAAATTCAAACAGATTTAAGCATATATGCAAAAATTAGAAAAATGTAAGGGTAAAATGGTATTTTGGCCATAAAGCATAAAGCTCTTATTTATGCAATAATTAAGGGCCATTTTTGGGCAAAAAGAGAAGCAAGAGGGAGATAAAAATACTTGGCTCAAAATTAATTAAGAAGGAGCATTTTTAGCCAAGTGAAAATGAGTTAAAAAGTCAAAAATTGTGGCTAGACATAAAGGTAGCAAGAAGAGAGAAGTGGTCAACAATTCCACCCCTTTTCTGAAGATGAATTTTGATCAAGTAGAAGTGGGAAAAGGAAAGAAAAAATGCAACCTAAATAACCAAGTTAACTTGAGTTAAAGTAACTCTCCAACCTTTTCAAGAAGGCATAACCATTTGACATATGGCTTTCTTCTTTTTCCTAAGAGATTTTTGGCCAAGTGATCAAGAAGTAAGGGAATTAGATATTAAACCATTATTCACTACCTACCATTCATTAAAAATTTGGCCAACCCAAATAGAAAGAGGAAAAACCAAAAGTAAAGCAAGGGGAAGGAGAAAGCATGTCATCTTGAAGACAAGAGCAAAAGGTGAGTTTCAACCTTGATTTTCACCTTGAAATCCACCTATTGAGCTCAAATACTCCTCATAAAAGTTTTTCCTCACACTAAGGGCTTCATTTATATGGTTTTATTTTCTTAAAAGAAGGTGTTTTGTGCTGTCTACAAGATGCCAAAGTTGGAGAAATCAAGAATAATCCCTAGAAATCAAGTATGGTGAACTTTCTTGGCTGCCTTGAATTTTAGCCAACATGGGATCTTAGGGTTTCATATTTCCATGATCATGTATATGGTCATATGTAATGTTTAATGATGATATAAGACTAGGTTGGTGGTTAAAATTGCAAAATGGTTAATTGTTGTCTTAAGTGGCAACTTTCAGCCAAGTGTAAGGTAGTAAGAAAGAGTGTGATTTTGTGAAATTTGAAGTTTCAAATGGATTCCTTGGATAAAATTGTGTGGGAATATAGTATGGTTTTGATTTTAGAAGGGTTGGATTAAAAACCCTAAAATTGGAATTCAATGTTACTAAGGTTAACACTGCTAGATTCTGGTCAGGTTATTGTGACAAGGTTTTGGATGACCAAACCTTCTCAAAAAATTATGAAACTTTCCAAAATAATAGTAGACACGTTTAGCTTTTATTTGATATATAATATGTGCCATTTGGGTCATTAGATTGTAAGTTATGATTTGTTAAATTTAGGCACTGAATCTGGAACAAATTCTCAAATAGTTTGGTTGATTGAGGATTTCTGGACTCTTTTGCATAAATCTAGTAGTGACTGATATTTTTATTATAAAGAGGACTTAAAGTGGTTAATATAAGACTTTTAACCACCCCAATTTGAATTTTATAGGATTAATTATAATTTTTCAAAGTTTGGTCAAAATGCTAGAAGCTTTTTGGCTACTATGCGAATTTGAGAAAGAAAGAGGCCAAATGTAATTAGTATGAACTCCAAGGGTGAAAGTAAGCCTTTAGGGCTAATGTAGCCCATTGGGTCTTTACTTTTCATGGCACTAATAATGTGGTATTTATCTAGGGCCATAAGAAGCCAAAAAAGAAGAAGCGTGGAAGAATTTCCAAGAAGTTTCAATGATTGGAAAAAAAGAGGACATAAGTCCAAGCGGTAGTGAACTTTCCTAACTTGCATAACTTGATATGTGTGCTTATGTATTGATATGTTAATTGCTTTCATGAATGGTATGAAGTATATGTAAATGAGTGAAGCTTTGTTTGTTTATACTCTGACCATTAGTGTAATATGTTGAACATTGAGTATGCATATATGTCATTATGTTAGCATGAGTTTAGGTAAGCAAGCATATCATGCACAAAGCATTTCTTATATGTATTTGTTAGCACTATTTACTATTGAGATTCTCTCGAATCTCACTCTTCCTCACCCAGCCATATAGGTACATTGAGAACGAAGAAGAGGATTACAAGAGGAAAATCTGAAGGTGGATCAAAGATGAGAATGTGTCTACTATTTTTGTATTAAACTTAGACATATTGGTAGCCTTGTGTGGTTACACAGTTTGTATATGTAAATGAATGAACTAAATTTGAACAAAGAATCACCCTAATTGAATTAAAGGGAAAATATAAGAATTGATGAGTAATGACATAATTGTGAACCACTAGAATATGGTTCAGTAAAGTTTTGAAATATTCAGAAAAAGCTACTCAACTATAGGTTCGAATCCTGTTTTAAGGTTGGGATTTGAAAAAAAAAGTTATAAAAAACCATCACTTAATGGTTCGAGTTTACTGCATAAAACTCATCATAACGAGTGTAAATATAAGGTGTTACACAGAGGATGTGTCCTTAAAATGTTTCTTATCTTTCTTGCCTATTAGGCTAAGTTATTAGCTACTCATAGGCATATTCATCATTTAGTACACATTACTTAGCAAATTCTCTTTTACTAGTTTGATCATTCCTTTTGATCAATGTGTGCATATGGCAAGAAATGGAATTGTTATCCCTAAAAGGAAACATCAAATCCAACAAAGAATTTGAGAGTCATAGTCCTATCGATCTTTAGCTAAAGATATAACAAAGATGTGACACTACTACAAAAAGTACTTTTAATGTCACTAATTAACGTCCGTTTTTTAAAAACATAAGTTAAAAGGGAGGCGGTGGCATTTTTCAAATTTTGGCTTGTCTTTTAACAATTGTTTTTCAAAAATGAAAAACAGTCGTTAAAAGAGACTTTCCACGACTAATTTTTAAAAATAGTCGTTGAAAATTATATATTAATATACCCAGCCTATATCTATTTTAATCCCAATCGTATCTCCTCTCCTAGTTGAGCCTCTCCCTTTTAGATCTACCTCTAAGCCCTAGTCCAACCTCTAATCACATCATCTGGTCCCCTCTCCGACCCCATACATGATCTCCGGCCTATTCTCTAACCCCAATTGCGACCTTCACCCTCCTCTCTGCCAGCGTTATTATAACCCCTCTCCTCTTTGCCCTCACTCCAATAATCAGGAACATGCTCATCCTATGCTCAAGAGTATGATATGCGTGGATCTTTAGCACTTCCAGTCTTTGAGCAAAGTAGCAACATTTGCTTGGGTGTTATTGAGGTTGTAATCATAGCCCAGAAGATTAAGTATTTCCCTGAGCTTAAGAGTGTTTGCAAAGCACTTGAGGTTTTTCACTTTACCTTTTTATATTTAATTTTACTTAGTTATCATTTTTAGAAGTTTAATGTCAATTATATTTAGGGTTTACTTCCTGAAATGAAAAGTTTGAAATTTTGTTTGAATGTTTCTCATGGGAAATTTTGTTTGAATGTTGCTCGTTGAAATTTTGTTTGAAATATATGTTGATTGATATTTAAGCATAATATGAAGTGAAAGCATAATGGATAAATAACATTTAACCATATATTTGGATTGTTCTCTGTAACTTGTTCTGCTTTAGTGATTGATAAACTTGAGTTCTTGCTGTAAACTCAAGTTCTCATTGCACACTCAAGTTTCCTCTTGACAGAACTCAAGTTTTACAGGTACTTCAAGTTTCTAATTAAAACTTGCGGGTGTTTAACTTACCAACTCGAGTTTCTTTTTCAAAAGAACTCAAGTTTTTCTTTAAAACTCGAGTTCTCCAGATAGTTCAAGTTTATGATTAACTCTTCTAGATAAAACTCACAAAAGATAAAATGCCAACTAGAGTTCCTTTCTTACCAGAACTCGAGTTTTGGTCTAAAACTCTAGTTCTCCAAGTATTGCAAGATTCTAAACAAGTCTTTGGATAAAACTCGTGGGAGTGCAAATTCCAACTCAAGTTTATCTTGGTCAAAACTCGAGTTCTATCCCAAAACTCGAGTTTTATCCTAAAACTTGAGTTCTGAACAAGATTTTTTAGGAAAAGGATTACAACGACTATTTTTGCAAAACAAAAGGCATTGTATGTTAACTTACAATTATTGTTTTGAAACGGTCGTCTAAAGGGCATAAAAACGGACGTTAAAAGTCCCTTTGTAGTAGTGAGATATTGTAGCTAGCATATTGCATGGAGTGAATCATGGTAGTTTATCTATGTAGAGTTAACATGCAAGTTCCAATTCTTTAATTCTTTTTCTTTCTTGCTTTGCATCTGACATGAAGCCATATGCTTCTATGAAACATCCACTAATCATGTGGATTGTTTCTTCTACAACCCGTAAAGGATTATCAAGTTTACCTCATAAGTTTCTTTCCCTTAGGCTTAGAGGATGAATCCCCCTACTCTTTAGCTAACTTCATTTGATTGATGGATCTCAGATCCTTCAGTCTTTCATGCTCAAGTTCAATATGGTGAACCACATTGCTGAAGGTCACAATGTACATATCATAGGTAGTATTTGCTTTTGTATACTCCCACTCACTGGAAGATGAAGCTTACTCCTACTCACCAAGAGACATAGCTTACTCCCACTCAATAGGTAATGTCTTATCACAACATATACTTGTTGTTTGTTACAAAGAACTTAGCTTGTTTGTGTCAACTTTGTAGTTTGACATTTTCCTCAAGTGTTGCCTAAACGACACCTTAGGACTTAATACACCAATGTAAAACTTAACCTAGCTTTAACTTTATGGAAGAAGATTGTCAATTTCATCGCCTTCTGATACTATCCCTGGATAAAGTTATATTACTCATTGGCAAAAATGTGATCAATCTTGTTCTTTTTATGCTTGATAGCATAAACTTTTTATTTTCTTCAGGCGATGCAGTCCTAAATGATAAGAAAAATATTTGCATATTTATTTTCCCTTATATGATGATGTGGTGGACTATATTTAAGCTGAATGTAATCAATTTGGGTGTAATTAATAAATAAATAATGATTTTCTTGCAGTCATGGATAGTACCGGATTAAGAAGAATTAAAGAAGGCATTTAAGGGGAAGTTACTATTCATGCGATACTATTCAATGTGCATTGTTCATGCGGTACTGTTCACTATGCACTGTAGCGGACAATTGCGTTTCACTGTAGCGGACCATTGTGTTGTACTGTAGCGGTCGGTGTGTGTGGAAGTGGGTCGGTTCAGTACGGTTCCTGTAGCAGTCGGTTCACTGTAGCCAGTGGGTGGTCGGTTCACTGTAGCAAAATCACTGTAGAAAAATATTGTAGCAGTCCGAAAATGAAGCTTATAAATAGAGCTTCTTGGCACCCTAAAATGAGGAGGAAGGAAGAGAGAGAGAGAATTTCTATTTTAGAGAGAGAGTTGTTATTTTTAGAATTTATTTCTTGCATTTTTTTTACTTCTTGCATACCTCCTACATGGATGGTTTTACCTCCTATATGGAAGGCCTAGGTAGTCCTCCTTTTTGGATGGTATATGTTGCCACCTACATGGATGGTTTTACCTCCTATATGGTAGGCTAGATTTTCCATTTTCATGCATCTTGTAGTTGTATTTTTATGTTTTTGTAATTAATTTTTATGCAATATTTATGATGTTTGTAATATATTTTGGTTTTGTTTTTAATTTTATCATGAGCTAAATTTTCCTTTTCCTAGGGTGATGACGTAGCTTACTAATGACGGATTGAATCTTAACTTATTAAATCTAGTTTTAATTTTTCCTTCATGATTGAGTTTTAATTATTGCTCTTAATGCTTACAATTGATTGGCCACCTTTTGGATGATTTTAATATGCGTGTTGAGACCGGAAGGAGATACATGTGTGTGGATCCTATAATTAAAACCATAATTTACATATGAAATAGGAATATATTCATATGGGTTGTGTAGTCTTAATTGAGTTCCATAAATCTTAATGCATGATTGATTGCTTAAATTCATATAGGAATATATTGGGTTAGCAATTAATTATAGAATTACTTGACCTTGGAAAAGGCTAGTAATTAAAATAGGGAAACTCGACTATCAATCATGTGGAATAAATTGGACTAGAATAGATAAGTGATTCAATCCGGAATTTATTAAGTGAAATCTAATCCCTAGGGCTTTTTCTCATATTTGTCTTTATATCACTTGTATTCATATTTCATCATTTCTATCTTGCAATCTCAATCACAACTAATCAACCGACTAAATAGAATTAAAATTACCAATTTTGGTACTTAGTGATCAATCCTCGTGGGAACGATACTCTACTCACTTCTATATTACTTGATTACGACAGTGTACACTTGCACTTCTAAATACACCATCCTACACTCGTAACAAGTTTTTGGCGCCGTTGCCGGGGATTGTCATTAATATCAATACCAAGTAATTTTAATACTAATTTGGTCTTCATATTACATTTTTTTTGTGTCTTTTTTTTCTTTTTAGGTTTTTGCTTAGTATATGACCAGATCGAAGAAGACTGAATTACAACCTTGTGATTCTGAGATCGAGAGAACTTGTCGAAGAAATCCATTGTAGAATGTTTGCAGTGTCCACAAATCTGGTAACCCATTATGAGGACATCTCCTTAGCAACTCCTTGTATCTTTCCTAGGCTTCATAAAGGCTTTCTAGTTCATACTAGGAAAATGAGGTAATTTCATTCCTCAATTTTGCAGTTTTTCCTGACGGAAAGTATTTTGCCAAAAATTTCTGTGCCAAGGCATCCCATGTAGTTATGCTTCCCACTGGTAGAGAATGTAACCAGCTCTTAGCCTTATCCCTGAGTGAGAAAGGGAAAAGTCTAAGTCTAATGGCATCATCAGTAACACCATTATGCTTGAATGTGTCATATATTTCTACGAAGCTGGCTATATATGTGTTGGGATCTTCTATTGATAAACCACCAAACTTATTGGCTTGCACCATCTGGATAATTGCAGGGTTGATTTTAAAATTGTTGGCTCCTACTGGTGGTTTTCTGATTCCAGAAGTTGTCTCCATGACTGTTGGTGTTGTATAATCACGGAGTGTTTTTGTATCTGCTGCTTCTCCTTTCGGATTTGCCATTGAATTGATTGAAGTAGACTGCTATCGAACATACCACCAGAATTCTTGTAGATGCTGCAGCTGGAGGATCTTTAATGGGAAAAAATCTATATGATGCTTACAATTTACTTGAGGAGATGGCAGTAAATGCATATTAATAGCCTTCTGAATGTCATAATTCAAAGAAGGTACTTGGAGTGCATGAGCTGGATATCCTTACAACTTTATCTTCTCAAGTTGCATCTATATCCAAGCAAGTGAGCTCATTGACTAGTCAAGCAAATGCAATCAGTACTCCTCATGAAACCTGTGACCGATATGGAGGACCTCTTATGAGTACACAAAGTCAAGATGGACAGTCATCCATACCTTCTCAGTCGGAGCAAGCTCATTATATCAGAAATCAAAGAAATGACCCATTCTCAAACACTTATAATCCAGGTTGGCAGAATCATCTAAACTTTGGCTAGAGGAATAATCAAAATGTGTTCAAACTGTAAGGGAACTACCAGTAACAAGCTCTTCAACCACCAAATCCACCACAACAAAAAGTGAATGTGGAAGATGCACTAGCTCAACTAACTATGAATACATCTCAATTCATGGCTAGGACTGATGCAACACTTAAAAGCCAGGAAGCCTCGATATTTAACTTGGAGATCCAAATGGGCCAAATTGCAAATATACTGAATTCCAGACAACCAGGTACTCTTCCAAGTGACACTGAAAAAAACCTAAGAGAGCATGTGAAGGCTATTGCATTAAGGAGTGGGAAAGAATTGAAAGATCCTGTAATTCTACATAAGAATGACGGAGAAAAGAAAGAAAGTGAACAAGAAAAGAAGGAGGAAGCACAAAAACCTCAAGAAGATGAGGTGGTACCAGGAAGAATCAGCTTTCTAGATAACCCTCCTCCATATGTACCACTAATTCCATACCCTCAAAGACTTATGAAGGCAAAGCTAGACAAGTAGTTTAAAAAGTTTCTGGAGGTTTTCAAAAAGTTACATATCAATATCCCTTTTGCAGACGCTCTTGCCCAAATGCCCAGTTATGCAAAATTCATGAAGGACATTCTCTCAAATAAGCGTAAGCTGGAGGAATTTGAGACAGTTGCACTTACTGAGGAATGTAGTGCCATTCTGCAAAAGAAACTACCACCAAAGCTGAAAGATCCAGGAAGCTTTTGCATACCTTGCACCATAGGTCAATGTAACTTTGAAAGAGCACTTCGTGACCTGGGAGCAAGTGTAAATCTTATGCCTTTATCTGTCTATAGAAAACTTGGTCTTGGAGAGGTGAAGCCTACCACTGTTTCATTACTTCTAGCTGACCGATCAATTAAACATCCAAGGGGTGTCTTAGAAGATGTTCTGGTGAAGGTGGACAAACTCATATTCCCAGCTGATTTCATCATACTTGACATGGAAGAAGATCAAGAAATTCCTATCATTCTTAGGAGGCCATTCCTAACAACTGGGAGAACTAATAGATGTGCAACAGGGAAAGTTAACTTTACGAGCTCAAGATGACCAAGTATCTTTTAACATTTTTAAGGCTTGGTCATGTCCAAATGAAGGTGACACCTGTTACAAGGTAGATACATTGACTAGCTGCACAAAAGACGTGGTGAACAAAATTTACATAGATCAATCATTCATAATAGAAACAGTAGATGTATCAAAATCTACTAATCCTAAAGTGCACAAAGAATATTGGGGAATAAAAGCTTTCAATTTTGACTCAAAGGCAGCAAGTAAAAAGAGACTTCTCCAACTCAATGAGCCTGAAGAATTCAGACAACAAGCTTATGAGAATGCCAAGTTATACAAGGAGAAGACAAAAATGTAGCATGACAGAAGAATTATGAGGAGAGAGTTCACACCGGGACAAAAAGTGTTGTTGTATAACTCAAGGCTAAAGCTCTTTCTGGGAAAGTTGAGACGAAGGTGGTCAGGACCTTTTACTGTGGTTCAAACATGGCCATATGGAGCTGTGGAGATTCAATATGGTGATCGAAAATTCAAAGTAAATGAGCAAAGGCTGAAAGAATATAATGACGGTGCACTCAACACCTTGAAAATTGTCATCACTTTGGAGGAAACAACAGGTAAGTCTTAATTTTTTAAAAAAATAATAAAAAAATAATAATAAAAAAATAAAATAAAATAAAAAAATTATTGGTTTGGTCTTTGTCTAGCTAAAGACGTTAAAGAAGGGCAGCTATTTGGGAGGCAACCCAAAACTTCTTTTCCTTACTCTTTCATTTTTTTTCTTACTTACTGAAGCACAGAAAACTTCATCTTTAAATTTTAGTCTTATCATAGAGGAAGTTATTGTAAAGCTTAAGAACAGGTTCCCTACTCTTCCCAAAGATGTGCTTAGGAAGATCTATAGCTGTCGACTTGAAAGAATGAAGACATTCAAGCGTTTAGGCCTTCCTGAGGATGTTCGTTGGATCATTGAAGCTAAGGTACGTTTAAAAGGTGAGATTCATGATTCATTTATTAAACCTATGCTAGGTATGGGAAGAAGCTCTTACTCCAAAAAGAGAGAGCTAAAAGAATGAAGGTTTGTCCTAAATGTGCAAGGTGGAATTGTGATCAGCGTTGTAGGAGCAAAGGTATGGTTTCTATAAATCGATAAGATAAAATTCAATTTATAAAGGATGGACTGAGTAAGGAGTCATTGGATGATATCATTCAGACTCTTGAGATGCATCCTAGTGGTGATGTTCATCATGTTCTTCTTGATTTATTAGACATATTCAACAAAGAAAAAGAGCACTACCGTCTTGGGAATCTGACGTTAAAAGACCCTGTTTGCCAGTTTATAAGAAAACTGGATAGGAAGCAAATCCTTGATTCATAGAAAGCGTTTAAGCCGTTACTGGACATAAAACCAGAGGAAGATGTGAGCCACAATCACAACTACTGTACATAATCTTGCTTTTGTCAACTTGTCTTATCTTTTTCAGTAACTTTTGACTTTCTTTACTCACTTTACTTAATTTCTAGGCACAGTGGTCCACTGGTCATTCGTGTCAGAAATTGTTTTTCAAATTTTTTTTGAAAAATGTGTGATTTGCATGATTTTGTTGTCGTTGTTTTTGTAATATAAATATGTAATCTTCCATTTGTAAAAAAACACAAAATGTCTAAGAGAGAAAAAGAGAGGAGTGGTATCACTCTAAAATGCAGTTTTAAATCTATATGCATTTTTGGTGAAACTGACTCAGGAAAGGATGGAGAGTTTATACCTGCAGCAAAGGAACTGGGACGTGCACTAGCCGCTAGGAAAATCAACTTTGTCTACGGGAGAGGTCTCGAGGGCCTGAAGTTAAGTATGGCTATTCCTGCAACCATTAATGATAACAAGGGTTTGTGTGTAAGGATAAAGGAGTTAGAACATCACTTCTTCTTCTTAGGTCAAGAGTTAGAGGTTTCAAGTCTTCCTGAATGAATGGGACGTATGTTTTACCGTGCTGATGCTTTTATCGCTCTACCCGGTGGTTTTGAAACGTTGGATGGGATCTCTATCATTGCATATTGGGCTAAACTGAACTTTCATAAAAAACCATTAGGATTGTTAAATGTTAATGGTTTTTATGATAACCTGTTTTCTTTTCTTGATCATGCTGTGGAAATAGGATTCATACCCCAAGCGACTCGTCATTCCATCATTTCTGCACCAACTGCTGATCAACTACTAGATAAACTGCAAACCTATGAACCTCAACCAGATCTATTAGTAAAAGAAAAAGGTAGGCAATCTTCAGATAGTAGTCAGAAGCAGAATCCAGATACCACTCTCCGGTTGTAAACTTTCCTTAATCTTAATGGTTTTACTCTTAGCATTTTGGTTTACTTTATTGTTTGTTTATGTTTTCAAAAAAAAAACTTTCTTTAATCTTTAGAAGACATTGAGGACAATGTCTGATTTAGGTTGGGGGAGGATTATTAAGAAAAAAAAGCATAGTTTCTCCATTAGATAGTTAGTAAAACTATTAGATGCATGGGGTATGCATAGATGGCAGAGTAAAGAGTTATTCTTAACTCTTGAGACGCATCTTATTAGTTGTATTTTTTGTTATTTCATCTTAAAAAAAAAGAGGTTCGACCTAATAAAAAAATATTTTATTTAAGTGTTTTTCAATGATTTTAAGAAGTATATAAGTTTGAAACATGAATCAATTGAGTTTAGAGATTTTATAGCATGATTGAACAATGATTGTTGAATTTGGTGATGAATTTTGAGACTGAATGAGCTGAATTTGAAAGTCCCTAACCGTGAGCTTTTGAGCCTGTATGATCTATAGTGATTATCTTTCTTGTGTGTGATATTCACCTATTAAGTTGCCACTCTAGAACTTGCTTTAAATCTAGTTGAAATTACATGTCACATGCACATTCAAAAATGATAAAGCCATTCATTTTGTTTAGCCAGAGCCAAATAGCCAACCTTGCAATTATACCATTGATAAGCCCCTTTGAGCCTAATTGATTATTTCTTTATTCGCAACCTATTAATATGTGTTTTAATGATTTATCAAGTGCTTTTACTTAATTCGAAAGATTAACAGAGCATTTGAAATTTTTGTGAAATGGGCTTTTGACAAGTGTGGGGGTCTATATATCATCAACCACAAAAGTGCAGAAGTTGTAAAAAAAAGAAGAAAAAAAAGAAGAAAAAAGAGAAAAAATGTAAATTATGGGTTGTTGGGATGAGATAGGCCAGGTTTATTCATAAGATGACCCATTTTTCAATTGCTCTATTTACTTAGTAAATATAGCCCTTTATATCACTTTTTACATTCCTTTTACCTTGACCCCATTACAACCTTTAATAAGTCCTTTTGATTTGAATTATGCATGTGAATTAGGTAGTGGAGATTGAGATTTTTGGCAAGCTTATGGTAGTGTAATTTTTTCAGGTGAATTTGGGCGAAACACTTACCCTAAAACACTTGAGAGATTGAGAGAATGAGCCACAATTATGAATTCGGTTCATTTATTTTTAATGAAGTTACCAGTTTATACTTTTATTGATTCAAGAATACTATGATCTCTTTATTCTTTAATTATGTCCTTGTTTATGACTTGACACTTCTGATTTTGTTGGAAGCACTTATTAGTTACTCTTTCTTGTCCGAGGACGTCCAAGAGCTAAGTGTGGGGGAATTTGATAAGTAAAATATTTGCATATTTATTTTCCCTTATATGATGATTTTGTGGGCTAAATTTGAGCTGAATGTAATCAATTTGGGTGTAATTAATAAATAAATAATGATTTTCTTGTAGTCATGGATAGTACCGGATTAAGAAGAATTAAAGAAGGCATTTAAGGGGAAGTTACTATTTATGTGGTACTATTCACTGTGCACTGTAGCAGGGATACTGTAGCGGACAATTGCGTTTCACTGTAGCGGACCATTGCATTATACTGTAGCGGTCGGTGTGTGTGGAAGTGGGGCGGTTCAGTGCGGTTCCTGTAGCAGTCGGTTCACTGTGGCAAGTGGGTGGTCGGTTCACTGTAGCAGTGCGGTTCACTGTAGCAAAATCACTGTAGAAAAATACTGTAGCAGTCCGAAAATGAAGCTTATAAATAGAGCTTCTTGGCACCCTAAAATGAGGAGGAAGGAAGAGAGAGAGATAATTTCTATTTTAGAGAGAGAGTTGTTATTTTTAGAATTTATTTCTTGCATTTTTTTTACTTCTTGCATACCTTCTACATGGATGGTTTTACCTCCTATATGGAAGGCCTAGGTAGTCCTCCTTTTTGGATGGTATAGGTTGCCACCTACATGGATGGTTTTACCTCCTATATGGTAGGCTAGATTTTCCATTTTCATGCATCTTGTAGTTGTATTTTTATGTTTTTGTAATTAATTTTTATGCAATATTTATGATGCGTGTTTTTAATATATTTTGGTTTTGTTTTTAATTTTATCATGAGCTAAATTTTCCTTTTCCTAGGGTGATGACGTAGCTTACTAATAACGGATTGAATCTTAACTTATTAAATCTAGTTTTAATTTTTCCTTCATGATTGAGTTTTAATTATTGCTCTTAATGCTTACAATTGATTGGCCACCTTTTGGATGATTTTAATATGCATGTTGAGACCGGAAGGAGATACATGTGTGTGGATCCTATACTTAAAACCATAATTTGCATATGAAATAGGAATATATTCATATGGGTTGTGTAGTCTTAATTGAGTTCCATAAATCTTAATGCATGATTGATTGCTTAAATTCATATAGGAATATATTGGGTTAGCAATTAATTATAGAATTACTTGACCTTGGAAAAGGCTAGTAATTAAAATAGGGAAACTCGACTATCAATCATGTGGAATAAATTGGACTAGAATAGATAAGTGATTCAATCCGGAATTTATTAAGTGAAATCTAATCCCTGGGGCTTTTTCTCATATTTGTCTTTATATCACTTGTATTCATATTTCATCATTTCTATCTTACAATCTCAATCACAACTAATCAACCGACTAAATAGAATTAAAATTACCAATTTTGGTACTTAGTGATCAATCCTCGTGGGAACGATACTCTACTCACTTCTATATTACTTGATTACGACAGTGTGCACTTGCACTTCTAAATACACCATCCTACACTCGTAATACTAGATGCTGAAGACTAGTTGGTATGATGTCCTTGACATTTCATTCTTCTTGAATGCAAGAGATTTAAGAGTTTCTAACTCTATTTATATCTCTATTGAGCTTGTCTTTATAAGCTCAATCAAATAGACTTGATCATAATTTGGTTACTTAGATGATTATTGTCAAACACCTTAATATTTTGACATTTATCAGAGTATTAACGCGTAGTGAAATGGGCATACAGAAATAGTACAATTTACTGATATAAAATTATTGATTACATTACTGGAAATTCCCACAGGGTTTATACAATACAAATACCAAATTCCAAATACAATAAAGAACTAGTAGATAACCAATAGATAATCTTTTGATCTGCACCGGACCTTTAATTGCCGGTATCTATGATACCTCATTCCTTTTAACTACGATTAAGTATACAGAAGTGGTAAAATCATGAGGGAGACCAGGACTTAAACCCGAAACACCCAACTTCTAAAAATTCTTATAAAATCTCCTCTTCATTTTTATATTAAACTTCAGAGTTTATGAACGAACCTCTACCGGCCTTATATATATCATTCCATATACACTTTTCATTAGCGAGAGGAAGCAAATACTACTAACTTCTACCATTAATTCATTTGGTTATCTTTACAACATATACACCATATACTTTATATACATAACCTTTAACTTAAGTATTCTCAAAATACACAAAGGACACGAAAGAACTTAGACAACCAGACTAAATCCTTCAGCAGCTCGGCCTCTACTCATCGCCGTTTACCTTTTCCTTGCCCCGCGAGCTTCCTCCCTATACTGAAGATGGGTTTTTGGGGGGAAAAGGGTGAGATTAAGAGGAATCTCAATAGTAACGCAAGTCATGCATACAAGATAACATACAAGGCATGCTTTACACTCATCAATTAACAAAATCATCATAACATCATTCAATGTATTTAATGCAATTTATGAACTATTCTAGCGCTAGACGAGTTACTCGGCCCTGAGGGGTACCTGTTCAATAAACCCCAGGCACCGCTTGTGCAAATATAAACATTATAACTCGAGTATCAACCCACAGAAAGATAGGCCCCGGGTGATCACTCCGTATAATCTAAACATGTTAGACATTTTATGATGAAATCAAACAACACACAAGCATGTTATGTCATATGAAGACGAGTTATTACCTGGTTGTTCTTCTTGTGCAACTTTTCCCACTTGGTTTAAGCTTGGGCAAGTACTGAGTCCTTAGTAGTTGTCAAGTCCTGAAATCTCTAAATACACCATAAATGAGTCATTACTAATACATGTATCATTACAAATTCATGACATTGCTAAGCTTAGCCTAAATGTGCTAAATTACCAAAATGTCCTTAGAGACCTAGCTTACCCCTTATGTACCCGGTCTCACTCCACTTTACCAAAATTTATGACTTGGGCTATTCCTACACAATTTTATGTTTATAATTGATTTTTATCCTTGGATTGGTCAAAATCAAGTCCAAATGATAAAAATACCCTTGACAGCTCTTAATTAAGGCTTTTAGGGGTAATTCTGTCATTTCACTTTCTGAGGCTTTTCTCACTTCGTAGTCAACATAGACCCTAAACCATTTTACCTCCCAAACCAAATGTAAGCATCACAATTATCAAATCCCTACTCAATTGCCACGTCCAACATAGGGCATTCCAATAGGATTCTCAAAAAAGTTGTGTCGGATTCTCGTTTTCTTTAGCCTAATCACCTCCTTTCCACTTACAATCAATATATTAGCTATTTAGAAATTTATTGGACTTGATTTGCATACACTTATATATTAAGGTCTATTGAGTTTCTTGAATTATCTTATACCAAAATCAAGCCAAGAACAACTCTACTAGCATCAATTAAGCAAGAAGAACAAGTTTGGGAAGTTACCTCTTGATTTCTTCAACTTTCTCTCTCCTCCATGTTTTCTCTCTCACTCTCTCGAACTCTTGATTTAGCTGAATATCAATGGATTCAAGAGTAGGGAAGTGAGGAGAAGAGGTTATGGAGGAATTAGGAACCTTAGGACACAAGGTACAAGCTCTTAACTTGACCTTTGATGAAGAACCCTAGCTTCTCTTCCTTCCTTCTTCACCGTCTCCAGCTCTCTTTCACTGTTTCTGATCAATTTCGTGCGTGAAAATGAAGAGGAAGATGACGGAATGATCATATAATGAAAGGGTTTAATTAATTATGCCATGTGTCACCCTTTCATTGGTCCAAAAATGAATTTCTCTTTAATTAATTATATTTCCCCTTTCTCCTAATGGTCCAGCCGAAATATGCATGATAAATATAGGGGAAATTAAATATGGATCTCCAATATCCCATTGTGCCATCTTGTAACTTGTTGACCAAGTCGTTGACTTTTTTATTATTTGACCATTCTTGACAATTTACCAAAATTGGTTTATTTATGATTAAGTAGTCATTTTACTCTTTTTTAATTCCCATTTAACTGAAATTAGTAGGATTATTATGGAAAAATCATCATTTCCCACTTTATGACAAAATTACCGTTTTGCCCCTATATTTCATGATTTACCGAAATAAATCATTTTTTGCTCTTTTCTTCGGCTTAACCCCATTTGACACTTAAATGAGGCCATCATTCATGTCGTTTAATTTCCCCAAATTTTTGTTACAATAATAGACCCTTAATTGTTTATTAATTGCCTCTTTATATCCTTATTCGGCCAAATTACATGTAACCGGCGATCGAAATATTTTCCAAAAATTCATATAAATTCATTCACATCATATTTCACCATTTTATTCCACTAAATATCACAATCTCTCATACAAGAAATATTGGTGAAAAGTGGGGTATTATAGTTCTACCCCCGTTCAATAAATTTCGTCCCCAAAATTTGTTACACCATTTGTGGTATAAATCCCTGGTAACGTCTTTGCATAGCATCTTCTGCTTCCCAAGTCACTTCCGTTAGTAGTAGTCCCTTCTAGACCACTCTTACAAATGGTATGCTACGATGTTTGAGCCACCTCTCATGTGTATCAATGATTTGTTCAGGCTCAGCTTCGTATGTGAGGTCATCACGCATATCCAGATCTTTATATTCAATAACATGCTGAGGGTCTGGTTGGTACTTCTTCAACTGAGAAACATGGAATACATCATGTAATCTGCTCAAATTTGGAGGTAGAGCAATACTGTATGCTACAGGCCCAATTCTAGCCAATGTAGCGAGGACTTAACTTCTTCTTCTTTATTGCTCTTCCAACACCAGTAACAAGTGATATCTTCAGAACTACATGATCACCGACCTAAAATTCTGATGGCCTTCTCCATTTGTCAGCATAATTCTTTTGTCTACTCTGGGCTACAAGCAGTCTCTGCTTGATTACTTTGATATGCTCAGTAGTTTGATCTACTATATCCGGCCTATAAAATCTTCTTTCTGACAATTTTTTCTAACAGAGTGGGGATTGGCACTTCCTCCCATACAATACTTCATACGAAGCCATTTGAATGCTCGCATCATAGCTATTATTGTATACAAATTCGGCAAGTGGGAGGTAGTGATCCCAACTTCCTTTGAAGTCCATTACACACGCCCTTAACATATCTTTCAGCGTCTGTATGTTTCTTTCTGATTGTACATTTGTTTAAGGATGATAGGCCGTACTAAAACTAAACTTAGTGCCCAAAGCATCATACGGAGATTTCCAAAATTTTGATGTAAATCGAGGATCCCTGTTAGAGATTATAATCTTCGGCGTTCCATGGAGTCTCATCACTATCTCCTTAATGTAGATTTCTGCCAGCTTACCTGGAGAATAGCTAGCGTTGATCGGTAGGAAGTGTTGTTACTTCGTAAAATGATCAACAATAACCCAGATTGCGTCATGATTCCGAATTTTGGGTAATCCACCTACTAGATCCATAGTTACGCTCTCTCGTTTCCATTCTGGGATTTTGAGACTTTGAAGTAGTCCTGGTGGTTTATGGTGCTCAATCTTTACCTTCTGATAGGTAAGACATCGTACCACATATTCTGTCACATCCTTCTTTAGTCCGGGCCACCAATACATCGCCTTCAAATCACGGTACATCTTTACCATTCCTGGGTAAAGAATATAACAAATCTTATGTGCATCATCAAGGATTTTCTTTCTCAGATCATCCTTTGGTGGAATATAAGTTCTTTACTTGTACAGAACTAATACACTTGGTGACAAATTGAAATCCTGAGTTTCTCCTCGTTCAATCATAGCTTTAATTGACCTCACCTTCTCATCTTGTAACTGAGCTTTTGCAATCTTAGTCTTTAAATCATTTTCTGCTTGGCTAACACCATAACCAACATAGAGAATCTAATTTGACGGATTCAGGTCCCTAAAATCTTTTATCAATTTCCTTTCTTGTATCATCATAACTGCTACCTGTATTGCTTTATGACTAAGAGCATCAGCGACAACATTAGCTTTACATGGGTGATACTTAATTTCCAGGTTATAATCTTTTAGCAACTCTATCCATCTGCGTTGCCTCATGTTGAGCTCTTTCTAATCATACAGATATCTAAGACTTTTGTGGTCGCAGTATAATTCAACAGTCACCCCATATAGGTAGTGCCGCCAGATTTTTAAGGCAAACACAATTGCCGCTAACTCCAGATCATTTGTGGGATATTTATCTCATGAGGTTTCAACTGTCAAGAGGCATAGTCTACCACTCTGCCCTACTGCATCAGGACACATCCCAGTCCCTGCTTACTAGCATCACTGTAGACTACATAAGTGAACTCGGGATCAAAGATAATTAACACAGGTGTAGTTCAAACTCTCCTTCAGCTCCCTGAAGCTCCTCTCACAACAATCATCCCACTCAAACAATTGATCTTTATGTGTGAGCTTGGTCAATGGCAAGGCAATCCAGGAGAAATCTTGAATAAATCTCTGGTAATAGCCCGCAAGACCCAAAAAATTGCGTATCTCTGCAACAGTTACTGGCTTATTCCAATCCAGCACTGCTTCCACTTCATTGGGATCTACTGAAACCCCTTATTGTGAGATAACATGGCCTAGAAATTTAAGTTCTAAAAGCCAAAACTCACATTTACTCAACTTCGCATAGAGTTACCTTTCCCGCAGAATACCGAGCACAATTCTCAAATACTCCTCATGCTCTTCTCTACTCTTTGAGCATACCAAAATGTCGTCGATAAAGACTACCACGAACTGATCTAAGTATTGACAGAAGATAAGATTCATGTAGTCCATAAATACAGCTGGTGCATTGGTAACTCTAAAAGGCATTACTAGAAATTCATAGTGTCCATACTGAGTTCAGAAAGCAGTCTTCGGTATGTCTTCTGCCTTCACTCGCAGTTGATGATATTCTGACCTCAGATCAATCTATGAAAACACTTTTGCTCCAGATAGTTGATCTAGAAGGTCATCAGTCCAGGGAAGTGGGTACTTGTTCTTAACGGTTACCTTGTTAAATTCTCTGTAATCAATATACAACCTCAGAGTTCCGTCTTTCTTCTTAACAAACAATACCGGAGCTCCCCACTGTGACACATTGGATCGTATAAACCCTTTCTCCAGCAATTCTTCAATTTGCTTTTTCAACTCAGCCATTTCATTTAGAGCCATTCGATATGGAGCTTCCGATATATACCCCGTTCCAGGCATAATCTCGATTGTGAATTCAACTTCTCTTTCTGGAGGTACACTACTAAGATCATCTGGAAACACCTCAGGAAATTCCCTTACAACTGGAATATCTTTCAAAGCCATTTTCGTATCTACTTGCACGGAAAAGAATATAACATATCCCTGACACCCTTTCCTCAAGCATTTCTCAGCTTCTGGTAATAAGAGAAAATTCAAACTGATATCCTTGTCATCAGACTTCTGCTAAGTAGGATATACTATCCTTTAGTTTCCGTAATCCACTAGTACATTATTTGCTGTAAGCTAGTCAAAACTTGATATGATCTCAAGTTTTTGAAGCGGCAAACATATCAAGTCTACTGTGGACTCACATTCCTCAACAATTATAACACAATTCAAACAAACATCAGTAGTCAAGGTTTTGACACCCATCAGCATCGATACAATCAAATCAAATGGCAGTTTATGTATATGCAACCCTTAGCGCTTAGCACAGTCATAAGTATTGAAGGAATGACTAGCACCCAAATCATACAATGCTTGCATTACACTACCATTAAGAAGAACTTTACCTTGAACTAGCTTTAGGGACTTCTTTGCGTCTTCTTGTGTCAAAACAAATACTCTACCTTGAATTTGTTGTATAGTCTCAGCAGGTCATGGTGCTGCTCATTGAGGATAATTTATTACCAAATGGACTCGCTTCTGGCAGGCATAACAGATCACTTTGCTTATAGGCATATTTCACCATCTTCCCGGATGAGATTTACCACACCGAGCACATATATGTGATATTAGGGGTTTTCGACCACCACGGTTTCCTAACCAAAAAGGCTTCTTATTACTTTCCCTTTGTGGAAATCTCTATCCTCTCCACTTCAGTGAGGTATCTCCATGACTAGATCCACCTCTCTGGCTAGTACTCCTATTAGCCTGTATTCTTCTCAAGTTCCCTTCCGTTAGTCGGCATGCTTCTACAGCCTTATTGAACTTTTTAAACTGTTATGCTACCAACTTCTCTTCCATCTCGGGCTTCAGTCTCTAAATAAACATATCTGAACTCCATTTCTCATCCTCTTTACGATTCTGGTAAGAAGAGTAACAGGACAATCGGATGAACCGAGACAAGTATGAATCAAAGGTTTCGTTATCATATTGGTGAATTGCTAGAAATTCTTTCTCTTTCTCAATTCTTACTAACCTTGGGAAATACTTCTCATAAAATTTTTCTTGAAATAATTCCCATGTCAGAGGGATATTCTGAGCACCAAGCAGCAATGCTATATTCTTCCACCAATCATTATAATCGCCCACTAGCTTATAGATTGCTATCTTGGCTTTTATCTCTGTCGGACATCTGAGTACCTAAAAAATCTTTTCTAAATGATTTATCCAATTCTCCGCAGCTTACGGGTTAAATCTCCCCTGGAATGCCTCAGGCTGGTACTTGATAAACTTAGTCATCCAGTATTGGACAATATTCTCTTCTGGTTCTTGAACAACAGGAGCTTCAGTGTTCACCCCATATGACTGCAACGACTCGTCACTAGATGATTGTTCCTCATCTGTATTCCCTTCAGGGGAAGTTCTTTCAAGATTATTTCCTTCAGGGTTATTCCCTTCAGGTTGTGCCTCATCCATATTTCGTCACTCCCTTAGTTCCTTAACTTCTTCTCGTAAGTCCTGGATCATAGTTTGTTATTGAGCCAACATTGTAAAGACTTGTTGCATAAGATTAGGCTTTGGATTATTCTCAGGTTCAGGGTTTTGTGGTTCATTCCTCACTGGTCTATTCCGTACCATTGTTCCTTTTCACTATAAGGAACATAACATTAATACCACATCGACACTGATATGTACATACAACTTCTTCAAATTTCAAATGCCAACTACCAATACATATCTATCATATACACTCATACATTTACACTCAAGCAATTTAGTGTTTATATCAAAAGAAGATATGTTCTTCAACATAAACTAGTCATATGTACAACAAGTGGCTTAATATTTACATCAAAATAAGCCTACACTACTTTACTGAGCATATCATTATTCTTCTACTCCTTATGCATATTAAATACTACATACATAATCATATGCTTAATAAAAGGTAAAAACTCAAAAGGACCCATAATTACAATTTCATTTTTCTTCTTGATCCAAGAAGTGAAATCAGGAAGATAGGCTAATGTGGTTTGGATCCAAACATCATCATCCATCATTAGCTCTAACTCCTCTCTTTGCTCATACAACTTCTGCACTGATTCCAAGAATGATGTATACTACATAGAGGGAGTGAAGAATTTTGTAAAAGCTTTCACATATAGATCATTTAGTTGCTCCCACAATTTATCATTTGGATGTGGATCAAAAGCCAATTGATCTACCAAAGTATTCAACTCCGTAGCCAAGTCTAGATGTTGTACACTATCATTCAACTCTACATCGGTTGTGTCTACTGCTGTAGCTTCATCTCTAGTACTGGGACCAAAGTATATTAGCCACTTGACACTCTTTCTGTGTGTACATGTCATGCTTGGCTCATGTCCATCTCTATTGTGAGCCACATAAGTTCTACCTTCTGGGATCTGCTCCTCAGGTGGAGGTTGATTGATAGAAGGAAGTGAAGGTGGGCTTCTTTTTCCGCTACTACCCGACTTGCTTCTTTTCTTGATATTAATCTGAGCTAGAACACTCTTTCAATCTATTCGCCTTATTCTTGACATTCCTGCTTTTCTGTACACCACGGTATCATAATCTATATTGTAAGGAAATAAGTAAGTTAAAAAAGGCACAATGTGTCAAAGTTTCTAAAGAAAACATTACACAAAAGCTCATACACCCATTCTAAAAAACCACCACTGCACTTGAGTTTTGGTGCATGAACTTGAGTTTTGGCCAGAAACTCGAGTCCTGCAAGTTCGCACTCGAGTTAAGTTGGTCTATCACCGAAAACCAATCGATACTCAGATTAGACATAACAGAAAACATCACACTTGAGTTCCCAAGGACATACTCGAGTCCTCATAAAACATGCACTCGAGTCTGAAGAGTTCTAGAATAAGAGTTTATTCCAGAGAACCTCCAGATTTCAACAGCAAACAGTACACTCGAGTTGAAGGATCATCGCTCGAGTATGCTAGAATACCATACTTGAGTCCAGCGAGTTCGGAGGAATGAGTTTATACCCAATAATCCTCAATACTTGAAGCAGTAAGCATATACTCGAGTTCAAAATACAACACTCGAGTTCTTCACGGGGAATACACTCAAGTCTTGCAAGTTCAACTGTAAGAGTTTCTGCCCGAGAATTCTGAGACCAAGAATGGGAGACATGAACTCGAGTTTCTATTTCCACACTCGAGTTCACTTTTGAACTCCCATGAGTTTCTGCCTAAAAGCACTTGATCTGTAGGAAATTGCCTCTTGCACTCAAGTTTATCATCACCAACTCGAGTTCTGGGCTGAAATTCACTTGAGTTCTTCCTGTTAAACTCGAGTTCTTCAGCCATTTTCCACATGATCACTTCTAAACTTTCCAAAACATCCTCATTAGCCATCAAAACAAGTTCTTTACTTCATGTCACTCACCCACCATATCCTATACCTATGCTTCCAATCACCATAATGCTAATGAAAGTGTAAATCTCTTATAAACTTAAGCAGAGTACTTCTAGCAAATATCATTTATTGCTAGAACCAACGCTCTATAATTCTAGCAATGACCATTATTGTCAGAACCATTGCTTTGATACCAAAAACATGATACCTCATTCCTTTTAACTATAATTAAGTATACATAAGTGGTAAAATCAAGAGAGAGACCAAGAATTAAACCCAGAACACCCAACTTCAAAAAATTCTTATAAAATCTCCTCTTCATTTTTATATTAAACATCAGAGTTTGTGAACGAACCTCTACCGGCCTTATATATATCATTCCACATACACTTTTCATTAGCAAGAGGAAGCAAAGACTACTAACTTCTACCATTCATTCATTTGGTTATCTTTACAACATATACACCATATACTTCATATACATAACCCTTAACTTAAGTATTCTCAAAATACACAAACGACACGAAAGAACTTAGATAACAGAACTAAATCCTTCAGCAGCTCAGCCTCTACTTGTCGCCGTTTACCTTCTCCTTGCCTCATGAGCTTCCTCCCTGTATTGAATATGGGTTTTTGGGGGAAAAAGAGTGAGATTTGGAGGAATCTCAGTAACGCAAGTCATACATACAAGATAACATATAAGGCATGCTTTACACTCATCAATTGACAAAATCATCATAACATCATTCAATGTATTTAATGCAATTCATGAACTATTTTAGCACTAGATGAGTTACTCGGCCCCGAGGGGTACCCGCGCAATAGGCCCCAGGCATCGCTCGTGCAAATATGAACATTATAACTCGAGTATAAACCTACGCAAAGATAGGACTCAGGTGATCACTCTGTATAATCTAAACATGTTATACATTTTTTGATTAAATAAAACAATACACAAGCATGTTATGTCATATGAAGACGAGTTACTACCTGGTTGCTCTTCTTGTGAAACTTTTCCCACTTGGTTCAAGCTTGGGCAAGCACTGAGTCCTGAGCGGTTGTCAAGTCCTGAAATCTCCAAATACACCATAAATGAGTCATTACTCATCCATGTATCATTACAAATTCATGACATTGTTAAGCTTAGCATAATGTGATAAATTACCAAAATGCCCCTGGAGACTTAGCTTACCCCTTATGTACCCGATTTCATTCCACTATACCAAAATTTATAACTTGGGCTTTTCTTACACAATTTTGTGTGTAGAATCCATTTTTATCCTTGGATTGGTCAAAATAAAGTCCAAATGACAAAAATACCCTTAACAGCCCTTAATTAAGGCTTTTAGGGGTAATTCTGTCATTTCACTTTCTGAGGCTTTTCTCACTTCGTGGTCAACATAGACCCTACACCATATCACCACCTGAACCCAATAGAAGCATCAGAATTATCAAATTCCTACTCAATTTCCACATACAACATAGGACATTCCAATAGGATTCCCAGAAATGTTGTGTTGGATTCTCATTTTCTTTAGCCTAATCACCTCCTTTCTACTTATAATCAATATATTAGCTATTTAGAAATTCATTGGACTTGATTTGGAGACACTTACATATTAAGGTTTATTGAGTTTCTTGAATTATCTTATACCAAAATAACAAAAATCAAGCCAAGAACAACTCTACTAGCATCAATTAAGCAAGAGGAACAAGTTTGGAAAGTTACCTCTTGATTTCTTCAACTTTCTCTCTCTTGTACGTTTTCTCTCTCACTCTCTCGAACTCTTGATTCAGCTGAATATCAATGGATTCAACAGTAGGGAAGTGAGGAGAAAAGGTTATGGAGGAATTAGGAACCTTTGGACACAAGGTACAAGCTCTTACCTTGACCTTTAATGAAGAACCATAGCTTCTCTTCCTTCCTTCTTCACCGTCTCCAGCTCTCTCTCACTCTTTCTGATCAGTTTCGTGTGTGAAAATGAAGAGGAAGAAGGAATGATCATATAATGAAAGGGTTTAATTAATTATGCTATGTGTCACCCTTTCATTGGTCCAAAAATACATTTATCTTTAATTAATTATATTTCCCCTTTCTCCTATTGGTCCAGCGAAATATGCATGAGAAATATAGGAGAAATATGGATCTCCAATATCCCATTGTGCCATATTATAACTTGTTGACCAAGTTGTTGACTTTTTTTTTATTTGACCATTCTTAACAATAATTTACCAAAATTGGTTTATTTATGATCAAGTAGTCATTTTACTCTTTTTAATTCCCATTTAACTCAAATTACTTAATTGTTCATTAATTGCCTCTTTATATCCTTATTCGGCGAAATTACGTGTAACCGGTGATTAAAATATTTTCCATAAATTCTTATAAATTCATTCACATCATATTTGACCATTTTATTCCACTAAATATCACAATCTCTCATACAAGAAATATTGGTGAAAAGTGGGGTATTACAGTTCTACCCCCGTTCAATAAATTTCATCGCCAAAATTTGTTACACCATTTGTGGTATAAATCCTGAGTAACGTCTTTGTTAGATTTCATGTTTTGATGATAACAAATCATGTTTTGGAAGCTCATGGATTAATTACCAGCAAAGAAATCAATTCTGGTGATCTGTGCAAGATCACTCGAGTGATATTCAAGATCACTCGAGTGATTGCGAAAAATAACAGATCACTCGAGTGATATGGTAAATCACTCGAGTGATCCACAATTTCACTTCCAGTGATCGCGAAATCACTGCAAGAAAATTTAACTGTTTTGAAAATCACTTCCAGTGATTCTGAATCACTCGAGTGATGCGCCAAATCACTTCCAGTGATTGTGAATCACTCGAGTGATACGGCCAATCACTTCCAGTGATCTAGAATTCACTTCAAGAAAATTCCACTGTTTTGCAAATCACTTCCAGTGAAGAACAGATCACTCGAGTGATCCGCCAAAATTCTCAAATCACTTCCAGTGATTCTCAATCACTCGAGTGATGTTGGATTTTCGCTGAATCACTTCCAGTGAATTGGAAATCACTGCAAGAATATTTCACTGTTCACCAAATCACTTCCAGTGATCTTGAATCACTCAAGTGATATTTGAAAAGTTGCAAATCACTTCCAGTGAATTGGAAATCACTCCAAGAAGAAATCACTATTTACAAAATCACTTCCAGTGATTCCAAATTCACTCGAGTGAAATATGCAATTTCCAATATCCCTTCCAGTGAACCAGCAATCACTGACAGAAGCTTTCAAAGTTTTCAAAATCACTCCCAATGATATTATATTCACTTCCAGTGATATTGCTCTTGCTCATATAATGATCTATTGTTTCCATGTGCTTTTACCTCAACTGATTTTGCTAGTGAAATTCTATTATTACTGATTTCTCCAAATAGCTATCAAAATCATATGATATATCATTTCAATACTTAGTTGCGAAAATAGGATCACTCTCTATGGTTTTATTCTGTCACTTTTTATAAAACACCTCCAGTGATCCATATTAATTTGTTGAGATACAAATATTGCTTAACGGTTATATTCATAAGTGTGTTACAACTGTACTCCACCATCACGCACTTGACTTGTAACTGAACACTCCACTCAAATGACAACTATTCATGGTAGCAGCAGAAATTCAAAAGTAACGGAAGACAAATGCTGTTACATTTGTCAGAAGCATCTTTGAATCAACGGGTAAATTTACAACGGTCTTCAAGTGGTTCTATTATATATGTCCAGCCATTTGAAAAATACAACAACGAAGAAAAACGCCTGAATACTCCAAAAAGCTATATCCTCACAAAAGCTTCAGTTCATCATTTGTGCTTCAGTTCTTATCTTCATACTCTGTGAGAGAGATTTGTCATTCATACTTAATCATTTTCAATAGAGTTAACTTAAGGTTGAGGAACCTTAAGTAGGGATTTGTGATTACCTTGTGTAAGGGGGAGCGAGTGTCTAGAGGAACTTGCTAGTTATACTGTGGTGCCAAGAACCCACTGAATCTTGGAAGATATAGTGAAAAGCTCAGAAGGATTTCTGAGGACTGGACGTAGGTCAAGTGGTTGAGACCGAACCAGTATAAATCTCTGTGTGAATCTCGATGATATCTCTTCCTTTCATTAACTGTGCTTTAAGTTTTATAAATTGAATTTAAGCTTTCGATTATTTTGTAATCACCCAATTCACCCCCCTCTTGGGTGAAAAGCTTGCTCTAACAGTCTTTGCATAGCATCTTCTGCTTCCCAAGTCACTTCCCCTAGTAATAGTCCCTTTTAGACCACTCTTACAAATGGTATGCTACGATATCTAAGCCACTTGTCTTGTGTATCAATGATTTGTTCTAGCTCAGCTTCGTATGTGAGGTCATCACGCATATCCAGATCTTCATATTCAATAATATGCTGAGGGTCGGGTTGGTACTTCTTCAACTGGGAAACATGGAATACATCATGTAATCTGCTCAAATTTGGAGGTAGAGCAATACGGTATGCTACAGGCCCAATTCTAGCCAATGTAGCGAGGACTTAACTTCTTCCTCTTTAGTGATCTTCCGACACCAGTAACAGGTGATATCTTCATAAATACATGATCACCGACCTGAAATTCCAACGGCCTTCTTCGTTTGTCAGCATAATTCTTTTGTCCACTCTGGGCTACAAGCAGTCTCTGCTTGATTACTTTAATATGCTCAATAGTTTGATCTATTATATCCTGCCCATAAAATCTTCTTTCTGACAATTATGTCCAACAGAGTGGGGATTGTCACTTCCTCCCATACAATGCTTCATACGGAGCCATTTGAATGCTCGCATGATAGCTATTGTTGTAAGCAAATTTGGCAAGTGGGAGGTAGTGATCCTAACTTCCTTTCAAGTCTATTACACACGCCTTTAACATATCTTCCAGGATCTGTATGGTCCTTTCTGATTGTCCATTCGTTTGAGGATGATAGGCCGTACTAAAACTCAACTTAGTACCCAAAACATCATGCAGAGATTTCCAAAATTTTGAAGTAAATCGAGGATCCCTATTAGATATTCTACTCTTTGGTGTTCCATGGAGTCTCAATATCACCTTAATGTAGATTTCTGCTAGCTTATTGGAAGAATAGCTAGCATTGATCGATAGGAAGTGTGGTTACTTCATAAGACGGTCAACAATAACCCAGATTGCGTCATGATTCCAAATCTTGGGTAATCCAACTACCAGATCCATAGTTACGCTCTCCCATTTCCATTTTGGGATTTTGGGACTTTAAAGTATTCCTGGTGGTTTCTGGTGCTCAATCTTTACCTTCTGACAGGTAAGACATCATGCCACATATTTTGTCACATCCTTCTTCTGTCCGGGCCACCAGTACATCACCTTCAAATCATGGTACATCTTTACCATTCCTGGGTGAAGAGTATAACAACTCTTATATGCATCATCAAGGATTTTCTTTCTCAGATCATCCTTTGGTAGAATATAAGTTCTTTGCTTGTACTGAACTAATCCACTTGGTGACAAATCAAATTCCCGAGTTTCTCCTCGTTCAATCATAGCTTTTATTAACCTCGCTTTCTCATCTTGTAACTGAGCTTTTGCAATCTCACTTTATAATTATGGAAATATCATAATTTCCCACTTTATGGAAAAATTATCATTTTGCCCCTACATTTCATGATTTACCTAAATAAATCATTTTTTCTCTTTTTTTCGGCTTAACCCCACTTGACACTTAAGTGAGGCCATTGTTCATGTTGTTTAATTTCCTCAAATTTTGGTTACAATAATAGGCCCTTAATTGTTCATTAATTGTGTCTTTATATCCTTATATAGCAAGCAACATTACATGTAACCGGTGATTGAAATATTTTCCATAAATTCATGTAAACTCATTCACATCATATTTCACCATTTTATTGCACTAAATATCACAATTTCTCAAACAAGAAATATTGGTGAAAAGTAGGGTATTATAGTATCTACTAGTTTGCCCTCGGAGCCACTTCTTTTAGTTGAATAAATTTTAAAAGGGTTAAGGTGCAGATTTTGTAAAAAATTATTTTTAAAGTGCACCCAACACAACTAACTATTTAATGGTGCAAAAATAGACATTATAAATTTTTAGGGTGCAAAAGTAGACATTATGAATTTTTTGGGAGCAAAAATAGCAATTTTGTTATCTATTTTGCGGTTTAAAAATTACTATTTTTGCTCCTAAAAAACATAATGTCTACTTCTGCACCCTAGAAATTCATAATGTCTATTTTTGCACCATAAAATAGTTAGTTATGTTGGGTGTACTTTAGAAAATAGTTTATTGCTATTTTTTCACCTTAACCCATTTTAAAATTATGGAAAGGGTGATATTCATACGAATCTCAGTAGTAATAAGCTATCAATCATATAAATTGTAAAAAATAAACATGCATAGCAGCATTTATCATGATGAAGCAATCAAAATGCCAAGCACATATCTAACAATGTTCAGGAACCAAATGATGATTTTTTGGGATCAAAATGATCGTCCGTTTCTGACTTGTATAAATCATAACCTCGTACATAGGAATCCACCTATGTAATGTGATCACGCCAATAACTTAGAGCAGGAATCCACTTGTTCGTATTTATCAAACCACTTAACTAGGTCCACCTGGCTAGATGGTACCTTGCTTGTCCCATGAAGTGGTACCTTACTTGTCCTACACCTAGTGAGTACTCATACCACATGCAACACATTATACAGAACATGAAAAAAAATGCATATTAATATTCACATAAAATATGAGTGATAGAGTTACTACCTAAGCTCCATTCCAAAGCCTAGCTACTATTGGTCCTTTAACTTTTCATCCGGCTCGGGCAATATCAAATCCTAAAATTTCCAAAGTAATTGCAGATGAGTTACTACTCATTCAAATTTAATTTAAAATTCATAAATTGGTTATCTTTACTGAGGGTGCCAAATTACCAAAATGCCCCTAGAAAATCCGGTTTAATTCCCTTTTTACCCGGTATTTTATACTTTTCAAAAAATTATGACCTAGGTTAATCTAACATAATTTTTTGTGTAGAATCTATTTTTGACCTTATTTTGGACAAATTTACACACAAATGACTAGATTACCCTTGACAGCCACGAATTTAGGGTTTTAGAGGCAAAATTGTCATTTTCACAGGCTTTCCAGAAATTTCCAACATTTTCAGTCAACTTTAAGAATTCATAACTAAATCTAGAAAATTCAAAATTGAGTGTTTCTAGTTAGTTCCTTTGTAAAAATATTTCAGTCCTCTTTTGAGGAAAAATATCACAGGGTACCAGAAATATCCACAAAATTCCAGAATATTCGACCAAGCTAATCTGCTACAGAATTTATTCCAAATTCATGGTTAAATTTTGAAAAATCATATCATTCAATCCACTTATCCAAATGGCTTATAATACCTATCAAATTAAAGCCCAAGATGTCTACTTTCATCTTGTAACATTTCATAAGGTTTGGACCAATTTAAGCCATTCAAAACACGCCAGAACAAATCTGGTTCCAATTGGAAAAGTAGAAGTTTCATGTTTTAATCTTTTAAACTCCTTCCTTTTCACCATTTGGCCCTGAATTTGACCAATTCGAATTCAAAAATGGATTCTACATATGAAATTGTGTAGGATTAGTCTAGGTCATAATTCCTGGTGAGGTACCATTAGACCGGGTACAGAGGGGCGTAGGCAGAGTCTCCAGGGGCTTTTTGGTAATTTAGCATTGTTAAGCTAAGTTAACCAATAATATGAGTTTGAAATGATACATGAATGAGTAATGACTCATTTATAATGCATTTGGGAATTTTAGGACCAAATAGTTGTGCCTGAGCTAGAGCAAAGACGATAGATCAAGGAAGGGCAATTAAGGTAGTGAACTTACATAGCCTGCATGTATTTTATATGCATGTTTTTACATTGTTGTATGTGACTACTTTGCCTATTTGTGTTGAGCATGTTTGATTGATTGAAACTCTATTATGTTTATACGATGGCCATGAGTATATTGTAACATTGAGCATGCATGAAGATGTTATTATATTGGCATGGTTTTATGAAAGGAAATCATGTCATGCATTATATGTATATCTTACATACATAGTAGTATTGTTTACTACTGAGATTCTTCGAATCTCACTCTTCCTCACCCAACCATATAGGTAAATTGAGTACATGTGAAGAATGTATGGAGATATGCAAAGAGGAATTCTAAGGTGAATTGAAGATTGTAGTACAAGGCACTATTTTTGTATTTGATGTAAATACTTTGGTAGTTTTATGCGATTATACATTTTGTGTATATAAATGAATGTAGTGAAGTTTGAGCAGAGAATAGTTCTAATTTAATTAAAGGAAAATCGCTTGCATACTCTGATATAATGAAATTAAGAGCCGATGAGACATTTGTGACGTAGTGAAACTTGTGGAAATAAGTGAAAAGTTTTCTACCCTCTGAAAATCCCTCTCAACCTTAGGTTCAAATCCTGAGTTGAGAGTGGGAACTTGTGAATGATTTTGAAAGTTGGGTATTCCGGGTTCAAATCCTAGTTACACAACTCATTTCACTACTACTCATTTGGGGTGATTGGAAATAGGGTAACACAGCTTCACTTTGCTGGGTTCCAACAAAACCTTTTCTTGTGAAATTACATAGCTCAGAAGCTTGATTTCTGAAAGCCAAACCTCATATTGGCATAGAGTTGCTTATTTCTTAATGTTCTCAGCACTGGTTTCAAACACTTTTCATGTTTTTCCCTGCTTAATGAATACATAGGATATAATCGATTATCAATCATTCTCAAGACCTAATTGGTCAAGTTTAAAATTCATAGGACATATAGTCCCTTGCAATATACCTCAAATTACCCAGTTCATTATTTCAGCCTTCTGACTGTTCCAGAATGCTTCCCTTAACTCTCGGGCTTCTACCTTTCTAAAGAGTAATTAAACTCCTCATAGTTCTATTACAACATTTATCTCAGCTTTAGCTGCTAAAAGAAAATTAAGATTGCCTTTTGCATTGACATATGATCATATATTAGGTCAAAAATCTTTGCTTCTACAATCTAGCGAAACATTGTTTGACGTCATTCAATCATTACTAGGAATTACTCCCGACTCCTACAAGTATAAGCTAATCAGATCCATTGCTAGAGATTATCCTTCAGCATTGATTACATACTTGCATATACCTTAGCTGTAATGAATCTGACACCCGTGTTGTAGACATAACCAAATCATGAAGTAGCCAATATTTACTCAGGGGTAACCATCACTCCTAATCTTACACCATAAAGGAAGTACCAGCACTTAAATCACACAATACTTGTTTGGATTTACCATTAGGTAGATTCGCACTTTGGATTAGTCCTAAACACTTGTTGGCTTCCTTCCATGTTGTTGAGAACTCTGCCTTAAGTTTTCTACCTCAATTCCTCTGTTCATCGTTGTCGTGGATAGTTATTGGCTAACTACCTTGGTTACCGATAATTATAATAGATTAATAATCTAACTAGAACACTACATGGCTTCCCAAATAATGGGGATTATCATAATGCCAACAAGATTTTCTCCCTTATTGCCAGTTTTTATTGCTCATGTACACATTTAATAAGTTATTCCTCATGACTTGGTGTTCCACTACTGTTTTATCAAATTGTCTTTTCTTATTCTGGTCTCAATCCTTGTATCATCATATCTATACTCCACTCCTTATTACCAACAAGTGAATTAACTATCAATGCTATATTGAGTTAAGGTTGAACACAAGCCTTGGCCGCCCTCACTTCCTTGAGGTTCACCGTCTCCTGGGTCCACCCCCATCTTTCCGCATCATTTTAATGTGTTACTCCCTATCCGTTTGCATTATTCTCTAGTTTATGAATTTCTAGCTATCCTTTAATAGAATTCTGGAAATTTCCTCCATACAAGGCCACTACTCCTTTCCTATATGAGGATCAAACTTCCCTTAGAGGCAGGAGGTTATTACTGGCAAAATCGTGTCTTTCATATCCGTAGACTTTCACCCTTAACAACAAGTTTAGGTGGACGCTTAGACGAAGGCTGCTGGTCAGAGTTCACAAGCTATCTGTGCTCATTATCCTGTCTACCAGGATTGTTTTCTCCTTCCCTTTCCTTATCTTTTCTTTGATGCACCCTTGTTAGCTTGTTACTCAAATCATACATTATAGTATGTTGCTCCATCAACCTGCCTATTATTTGTTGTATTGGGTCGGGTCTAACTCTCTGACCTTACTTGGCACCTCTATCTCATTGTCTCACCATCTCTATATCTCATTACTTAAAGATAATGAAGAGGAAGTTTTCATGTGTTCATAAGGGTACTTCTGTCATTTCACAAAATTTGAACACATAAATATCTCAATAATAACGTATAGCAGACTTTTATGATAGTTTGAGAAAGGTTCGTGGTAATATACTGCCCATAAGTAACTATACAACATGTTACTACTTCTTTATATTTCATGACTTAACATTTTCAATAACTTCCCAAGAGGTAACCCATCCTTCCATTTCCCTAGGCAGAGCACGCTTAACTTTAATGTACCAATCCAAAAATACTGGTACCGACTTCAACCACTTCTATGCATCGGTACCCCTGGACTGCCCTTGCCCTGATTAGTTAAGGTCAATCATCTCTGGGTGTCTAAATATCATATATCAATACCGATACATATAGTTCAATACGTACTCGGCCATAAGCTTCACCAACTCTATAAAATTATCATATGGTCCACACTTTGTAAGGTCATTCCTCCTCCGTGCCCAAAGCACAATGTCAACGAAGAAATTCAGTGTTGTATAGACCCTATGTTTATCTGGGAACTAAATTCCAAGTAGTCCCTGCTTCCAGTTCGACATGTTAACATCATACACGTGTTGTGCATACTAGGGGGTCGGAGTATCCTGAACATAGAGAGTGCGCATATACATAATCCTAAAGTATCTTCTCGATTCTTGATCTAACTGCAGGTTATATCCCATGTATACACGTTCTACACTAGATCTGGTAGCCCTGTATAGATCCAACTTTATTTTTATAGACTGCGGTTACTTCGCATCATCCACAGATAACTTAGTAGTCAGCCTTAGTCTGGGTTGGGGCTGTAATAACCCGAATTTTAGGACTAGAGACTTGAGGATAAGCCTGTATAAAGAAAATGGCTAAGCTTAGTTTGGGAAGAGTCACAAGAATAATGACATATAGAAAGACTCTCAGGGACTATGTGTAATATCCCGAATTTTGGGACTAGTGGCTTAAGATATAGTCTGGATTAAAGGGGCTACTAGACCGCTGTTTGGTAAATGTCATAGTAAGGCATAGTATTATTTCTCACAATTCCTTTATATCCTTGGATATTAAAAATAATTATATTGGTGAGCTAAAAATCTCGGGGAATAACAAAACAAAGTAATTAGAAGTCACACACAATATAGTAAAGTGGAACACAAAGTAATTTTTCCACCGGTGAAACTCTCAGTGTAGCAGTGGTGATTGTGTGACATTTTTCAATAGGTAAATTATTTTTAAAGATTATGAAACTATCTAGATTGAAATTAGACTTATCAAAATTTAATTTAATAGGTCATATAATTCATTTGGAGCTATACACAAAGAGAAATGAATTTTTGAAATTAGCCCTGCAAAATTAATTATTTTCTGGGACATCATTCAAAAATTAAAATTCTGGGAAGATTGAACTTCAAATTGGGTAAATTTTATATTTTTACTTAAAACTAGACTCAATGAGGGTCATATATCCTTTGGAATCACTCCAATTGGACATTTGTACAATTAGATATGAATTTTCAAATTTTAATGAAAATTTTGCCAGATTTAATACTATATGCGAAAATTGGAATTTTGGGCCAATCATAGCTTGACATGTGGAAAATTCATTTAATCATCAATTAAACCATCATCTTCTTCATTCGTCAGCCATTGTTCCTGTGTGAATAACAAGAAGAGAGAGAGAAGCAGTAGAACAAAAATGGAGGAAGAAGAGAGAGAAACTTCTAGCCTCTGAAACACTGCCGAATCGGCGTCCTCTCTCAAAGTGCCCTTCAGGAAACTTATTTTAGTCATCGCGAGCTTCATTTATACTATTTTAGATTATCATTTAGAGATAGTTAGCACCGTCTCACCGGCTAGAGTGTTGCCAAAATTCTGAATTGTTTGCGGAAACAGATGGAGGTAAGCGTAAGCTTCTTTTTTAACCGATTGGTTTGTCACTTGGATGAGTATAGAGGAAGTTTGGTACTATTCATGTATGGTTTTAAAGGGTGTTTTCAATATCTAAATGATGTCCAATAGATGTATAAATAGCTAATCATTTGATTAGAAGTAGAAAGGAAGTGATTAAGCCAAAGAAAACAAGAAAACAACATAGTTTTTCTTAGAGCCTTAAATGGTGGTTCCGTACTATGACATGGTGATAGAGTTGTAATTTTATGATTTTGATGCTTCCATTGGATTTAGGAGGCAAAATTGTGTAGTTATACAAGTGTTCATGAATTTTGGACGCTTGTATATGAATTTAGAGAATTATGAACTAAATGTGTGTATGTTGTGAAATTTGTTTGGAGGTAGTGCCCTTGTGACATGTTTTTTAATGGCTGAATGTTTTCCAATGATAATGAATCTTTCTAGAATTAAATTAGATATAATAATAATTAAAATAATACGTAATATGAAATATTTGGATAAGTATGCTAGGACTTATGATTTTCAAAGTCTGGTCATGTGAATTTGGACAATTCTGGAGCAATGTCCAATTGAATGGACCTCTGTGATTATGTGAGTTCATGTAGATTGTGGGTATATTTTTCCCTTAAAATAGACTTAAATAGGGTCAAGTAGAGCTATGAACCACTCAATTTGGATTTTTTTGGATTTAGAAACGAATTTGTGAACTTGTACCCTGTTTCTGGAAAGTAATCTGGACAGGTTGAGTTTGAAAAAATTATGGGAATTTTGTGGCTGTGATAGCTGGAATTTTTTTTATGTGAAAATATAATTAAATATATTTATATATAATTTATAACCACTCAATTTGGAATTTCCTAGAATTAAGGGTGAATTTTTAAAATTTGGCTTTGTTTCTGGAACCAAATCTAGAGCAGTGTTGTTGGGCAAATTTTTGGGAATATTTTGTCTATATTGGGGAAACCTAACTATTTATTCTTAAATTTACATTGAAAGAGCTTCATTTTTGGCTTTAGAATCAGTCCAATTGGAGTTTTGTAGAAATATTTATGATTTTTGAGATTTGGACATGATTATGAAAGCTCTTTGGACAGTGGAGAGTAATCATAAAATCTGGACTTGTGGGCTTAGTTATTGTAAGATTAATGATTTTTACTGTAAAGTAGACTTAATAGGGGTTACATAGGCCTTTAAATCACCTCAATTGGAGTTCTATGGAATTAATTGTGATGTTTCAAAGTTTGGTGAAAAATCTGTTAGCTTTATGTCTTATGTGAATTTAAGACTTAATGGCACAAATGTAATTGGTATGAACTCCAAGGGTGAAAATAAGCCTTTAGGGCTAATGTGGCCCATTGGGCATTCACTCTTCATGGTTCTAATGACGTAATTCTTATCTAGGGTCATGAAGTGTCAAAGAAGAGGTAATGGTTGAAAGATCAAGGTGCATGAGGAGGACATCAAGTAAAAGGTAGTGAACTTACATAGCCTGCATGTATTTGATATGTATGTTTTGCATTCATTTCGTGACTGCTTTGCCTAATTGTGTTGAACATATTTGATTGATTGAAGCTCTATTTATTTGTGCAATGGCCATATGTATGTCATAACATTGAGCATGCAGATATGTTATTATGTTAGCATGAATATGGTAGGCAAGCATGTCATGTATTAACTATATATCTTGCATGCATAATGGTATACTAATGAGATTCCTTTGAATCTCACCCTCCCCAAACCAACCATTTAGACAGGTGGCAGAGGTGGGAAGTAAGAGTTGTACATGAAGAGAACGTGATGGTGGTGGACCAAAAATTTAAGAGTCTGAGGTTGTATTGTATTTTATTTCAATATTTGATAGCCTTATGTGGCCATATATGTGTGCTATATATGTAATTGCACATATGAATGAAGTTTTAGTGGAGAACAACTCTAAGGGAACTGCTCTAATTGAATTAAAAGAAATACGCTCGTATACTCTGATTTTATAGATTTAAGAGCCGATGAGGCATTGGTGATATAGTGAATCTAGTGAAAATGTTTTAAAGTATTCTACCCTTTGAAAAACTCATCTCAACCCTAGGTTCAAGTCCTAAGTTGAGTTTAGGAGATTTATGAACTATTGTGAGGTTTGGATAGTCCGGGTTCAAATCTTGATCCCACGAATGATTTCACTACTCATCTCTACTGATCTTGGACTATTGGAGAAGGGTGTCACACTATGCTATTTGGCCCTATCGGGTAGAGGGCTCGGTATTTGCAAGCAGTATGATTAAAGTGTCAGTGCAAATGTATAAAAGACGCATATGTGGTGCCATTAGGTTGGTAGAAAGATGCCACCCAACTATGTCATAAGGTAAGGGACCGATTAGTCAAGTGAAATAGGCCGATGTATGTGTGCACATGCCATTTTCGGGGCATATATGTTTACCCTGCGTTTTTAGAGTGGATGCTGGTATGAGCACTAGTGCAAAATAGGCATTTTAGACCGCATCATTTAGACCGGTTATTGCGGATAAGGTCTAAAAGAAAGGCGGAGTGACAATACAGTAATTAAAATCAATTTTTTAGACCGGTTGTCTAAACAACCGGTCTAAAAAAACCTTATTTAGATCGGTTATATAAACACACGGTCTCAAAAACAAATTAAGACCGGTTGTTTAAATAACCGGTCTTAAAAGTCAATAATTTAAGACCGGTTATTTAAACAACCGGTCTTAAAAACAAAATTATTAAAATGAATAAATAAATCACGTTATTATTAAGACCGGTTGTTTAAATAACCGGTCTTAAAAGTCAATAATTTAAAACCGGTTATTTAAACAATTGGTCTTAAAAGTCTAATATCCAAACCTAGTCGACCGCGAAAGTTCATTTCATCAGTTACGTTTCATTTCCTTCCCCCTCTGCTTCCACCGCCGTGAACTGCTCAAGTCCAGGATCGTAGGTGATATTCTGCCTTATTCTCTAGCCACCCTTCCAGTCGCCGCCACCGCTTCTACCTTCTTTTCCATATTCTGTTGTCAGCTTTTAAAAATACTCCCTCCTTCTCCGTTTGTACGTGCCCGTTACTGCGAAGAAGTCACCGTGAGTACCATCGTGAAAGGCGGCTGAGCTTCTTATTTCTCCAGCCTTTATCTCCCTTCGGCGTGTTTTACAGCTACTGCTACCCCTCTCCTCCTGCGCCTCAAGCCACGGTCCAAGTTACTTCAAACAGGTAATGTTCCCTTTCTCAATCCTTCGTATAAATAGACATTGTGTATTCACTGTCTATCCAAGAATAATCTGTACTATAATTGAACTAGAAATTAAAATAGAAATGGAGAAAAAAATGACATTTACTCTGATGGACATTAATTGGTGAAGCTTAATTAACGGTGGCCTGAACTGGTGTGATTTGATTATTTGAGGATTAGGGTACTGATAATTGCTAGTTTTCATAGTCTCTGGATTGCTTAAGTTATTGTGTCAAATTTCCTGGCATGTATGCTCATGAATGGCTGATTAGAAAATTGTTACATAATATTCAGTTAGTTTTGAAACTAAATTTGAGAGGTGATTTGAGGTTTAGATTAAAGCAATTCTTGTGTATGTGGTCTAATTTAAGTCCTGAAATTGCTAGTGTATGTTGATACATTTTCCATATTACTTGAAGAAAATGGAACATACTGCAATTATATCTTATGCAGAATTCTAATAAAGAATTCTGTTAAACTAGATAAATTGATGAGTGTAACATTTTTATACTCTCATCATACTCCTGCCTTTTCCAGGTCGATTAATATACAGAAGAGAAGAAAAAAAAGGTGTTGAAATATATGGATCGTAGTTGGATAAATGCTAAACGAACTAGTGTTGAATATGATAATGGGGTGAGGGATTTTTTGAAATTTGCTAGAAGAAATTCTGGTAATGATGATAGTAGGATGTTCTATTGTCCTTGTGTAGAATGTCTGACTGAGAAGCGACTTAGTGCTGCAGATATATATACACATTTAATTTGTGAAGGATTTTGTAAGAGTTATATAGTATGGGTATGGCATGGTGAAGAAATAGAAATTCCAAGCGCAACTCAACAAAGGGAGGTCGCCTTTGATGATAATGACACGATTCTGAATGATCGGATAGAAGATATTATTCGTGATATTGGAGAAGAGGCTTTTGAGCAATCATATGCATATGGTAATATGTGCAGTGATTCTGAGAAGCCGTTGTACCCGGGGTGCACAAAATACCAATTGTTGAAAGCTGTATTGAAATTGGTAAGCTTGAAAGCACGGCATGGATGGAGCGACAAGAGTTTTTCAGAAGCACTTGAATCCTTCAAGGACATGCTTCTAGATGATAACGTGCTGCATTGCCGATACTATGATGCAAAGAAAATACTGTGTCTACTAGGGATGAAGTATAAAAAGATCCATGCATGCCCTAATGATTGTATATTGTACAGAAAAGAGCATACAGAGAAAGAGCAGTGTCCGATATGTGAAACCCCCAGATACAAATCAAATAAGGCCCCTGCAAAAGTGTTGTGGTATCTTCCTATCATACCAAGGTTCAAACAGCTGTTTGCTAATGAAATTGATGCCAAAAATTTGAGATGCCATGCGGATGAGAGGATTTCTGATGGAAAGCTTCGACATCCAGCTGATTCTTCTCAGTGGAAGAAAATTGATCAGCTGTTTCCTGACTTAGGCAAAGATCCTAGGAATCTTAGGCTCGGGCTTAGCACGGATGGCATAAATCCTTACGGTAGCCTAAGCAATATACATAGTCCATGGCATGTTCTGTTGGTAATTTACAACTTATCTCCTTTGTTATGTATGAAACGAAAGTACATCATGTTGTCTATGTTGATTTTGGGACCAAAACAACCCGGAAATGACATAGATGTTTACTTAGAACCCCTGATCGAAGACTTGAAAGAGTTGTGGGACGAAGGTGTCGACGTTTTTGACGCGAACAAGAAGGAGATGTTTAAAATGCGAGCCTTGATCTTTTGTACTATAAACGACTTCCCTGCTTATGGAAACTTGTCAGGATATAGCGTTAAAGGCCACAAAGCTTGTCCTATTTATGAAGAAGGCACATGCTACCATTAACTTCAACATGGAAGAAAGATTGTTTATCTTGGTCATAGGAGATTCCTTAGACGGGACCACCCATATCGCAGATTAAAGAAGACCTTTTTTGGTGGCCAAGAGTTTGAAGATGCTCCAGAGGCTTTGACTGGGGAGAAAGTGTTTGAAAAGGTCAAAAATATCAATGTCATCTTCGGTAAGACTTCAAAGAGTCGAAATGAAAAAAATATATGGAAAAAGAGGTCTATTTTCTTTAACCTTCCATATTGGCAGAATCTTGATGTCAGACACTGTATTAATTTCATGCATGTGGAGAAAAATGTGTGTGATAGTATTGTTGGGACACTACTCAACATACAAGGAAGTTCTAAGGATGGCGTTAAGGCAAGATTAGATTTGCAAGAAATGGGAATATGGGCAGACTTACATCCGAGGCCACATGGTAAGAGAACTTTTTGTCCTCCAGCTTCTCATACTTTGTCCAAGGATGAGAAACAAAGTTTTTGTCAGTGTTTACATGGCATCAAAGTTCCCTCAGGGTATTCTTCAAATTTTAAGAAGCTTGTGTCAATGAAAGACTTGAAGTTAGTAGGGCTGAAGTCTCATGATTGTCATATCTTGATGTAACAACTACTCCCAGTGGCTATTCGAGGCATCGCTAAATATGATCTTCAACACATATTGACCAGAATTTGTTTATTCTTCAATGCGATTTGTAGTAAAGTTATTGAGACGGAAAGGTTGGATGAATTGGAAGATGAAGGTTACGTGATCTTGTGCCAGCTTGAAAAGCTATTTGTTCCTTCCTTTTTTGACATCATGGTACATCTAGTTGTTCATCTAGTGAGGGAGATAAAATTGTGTGGGCTTATCTATTTTTGATGGATGTACCCAATTGAAAGAACTATGAAAATCCTAAAAGGACCCTAACCGGCCTGAAGCTTCTATTGTTCAGAAATATGTTTCTGAAGAAGCCATGGAATTCTGTCAACATTATTTGGCAAATGTAGGACATATCGGCCTTCCTGAACGACATGATGAAGAAGGGGGTAGGCGCGGGGCTACCGTCAAGAGTATGGATCCTGATGAATTACAACAAGTTCACTTGTACATTTTGAATAATGTTGATGCAGTTCAAGATTACATAAATGCTCATAAAGAAATTGTACGGAAAGCGAACAGTCGATTGACTGAACAAAGGTTAATTAGGGAGCATACCAGGACCTTTGCACATTGGTTTAAACACAAGGTTGACGGAGAAGAATGTGTTTTTGATACAATTAAATGGCTAGCACGTGGTTCTAAGTTTGATGTCATAAGTTGGACTTCGTTTGTGATCAATAGGTATACCTTTTACACAAAGTCCCTGGATGATAGGAGCACTGTCCAGAACAGCGGTGTTATGTTAGTAGCTGAATCTATGCACTTCTCTAGTTCAAAAGATAAGAACCCTACATTGGTAGTCATACCTTATTATGGGGTTGTTGACGAGATTTGGGTGGTTGACTATGTTAAAATTAAATTTCTCATTTTCAAATGTAAGTGGGTTGATGTCAATAATGGTGTGAGGATCGATAAGTCAGGGTTTACATTAGTTCATCTGAACAACAAAAGTTTTGGAGATGAACCTTTCATTATGGCAGATCAAGCGAAACAAGTGTTCTATATTATTGATCAGGCAAATAAAATGTGGTCTGTAGCTCTCCAAGGAAAAAGGGTCATCGATATTGAAGAGGAAAGTTGTTCAAATTATGATCTTCTCGAGACCCCTTCTTTTTCTAGGGGTCTTCCTGCATTGAATAAAGAAGATGAAGCTGATAATGAACACGACACAAGAAATGATCATCGTGAAGGGATATGGGAAGATATCTCTTTATAAATCTACTTTAAATGTTAGCTATCTATTTAAAGTCATTATCATTATAACTTATATGCAGATTATATATATAGTTATTTTATAACTTACTAACTAAACAATTTGTCTTAATAGTACAATGATGGATCCGGTGCATCCTACAGCAGAGGATCAGGTGCATCCTACAGCAGAGGATCAGGTGCACCTTACTGCTCAGCACAGCGAGCCTCAGAGTGTTAATCAGGGGCAGTTATCGGGTGAGCCGAGTCACCAGCCCAGACGGAGGGGTAGGACAGCCACATGGTTGAGGGATATTTCCCTGAGTCAGTCTGCCGAGGAGAGGATACCGATCCAGTTCGATCAATACTGGAAACTGATCGGGCCAAATGCCAGTCGTTATAGGATTTTTGTCGGCCTCCTTGCACGAAATAAGCCTAGCATATTGATAGAGGAGTGGAGGAATGTCGATAAAAATGTTAAGCAGCATATTTGAGACACTATTCAGGTATAAAATTCCCTCTGTATGTTTCTTTTATCAAATTCGTTTCATTACTGTCACTAACTCCTTTCATTCATGAATAATAGCTCACCTACGACGTTCCTCAGAGTGAGATCTTGTATCACAAGACTATGACGTATTGTTGTGAGCGCTGGAGGAAGTTCAAGACGAATCTGGCCAACAATTACGTGCATATCGAGGTGCCAGCTGGTAAGCCTCGTCCTACTCCTTGCAGCAAGTATTCGTACATCGATGAAGCGACATGGCAGGAGTTTTTTAGGCTTTAGACTACTCCAGAGGCTTTGGTGAGTTAAATTATTTTGTACTTTATTTACTTATCTTTTGTCTTTACTGTTTGTAACCTTTTTCCCCATTTCTTATTCGCAGGAAAGAAGGCAAAAGGCACAAGCGAGTGGCAGGAAGAATGATTGCCCCCACACAATGTCTCGTGGGGGATACGCAAAGGTCGAGAAAGACTTGTTGGTGGCCAAACAGAGGAGATTGGAAGAAGCATCTCAATCCGATCCTTCTGTTCTGCTATCTCCACCATCTCTGATACGACGCGAAGAGTTGTGGTTGCATGCTCACCGGAAGAGTGGTGGATCCTATACGAGTGACCAGTCTCATATAGTCGGTGAAAAAATTGTAAGTATCGTTGTTCTTATTAACTGTTTAATAAACATGTTTCATTACTCATGTGTGTTTTTTGTATATCTCACAGGAGGAACTTCAAAAAAAGAAATCCGAGGGAGCCTTCAAGTCAGAGGGGAGTTGGAGGAGGGGTGGGTATAAAGGATTACTTTGGATACTCCTCACGCAGTTCCTCCTCCAACGTGGTCACGAGAGACGAATTGGAGCATATGTTGGCCACTGCGAGGGTGGAAGTAAGGGCCGAGGCAGAAGCATCATTTGATGCACTATTGGATGCCCGGTTGAACAAGATGAAGGATGAGGTATATGCCATGGTAAGCACAAGACAAGACACCACTCCTGTCCAGGCACAGTCGCTCGATCGCCATAAGCAGAGCACCAAAGGGAGTTGTTGCAATGTGGGACAGTCATCAGAGGGTCCTGGAAAGGATGATGCCTAGCCTTGTGAATTATATGTTAAGGATCCTTTGAGACAGTTAGTTGCACGGGGGAGTGTGCACAACCTAGGATCAACTGTTCACCACCTCGAGATGACAGATGATCAGGTTAGGGTGTCAGTTGAGGAGGTTATTATCGCAGACGCACCTGTCCCTATCCCTTCTGAGGAGTTCAAGATTGTGGCCGATGTCTTGGGTACCTTGATATCATGGCCGAAGAACCTTGTTTCTATTGGAACTGCAGATTCCCTGATCAGAGCCCCAAGTCTAGCTCCCTTCCCTCATGAAGTTTCATACCTCCACCACTGAATGTGATGCAACAAGTGATTCTGATGGCATTTGATACATCTTTCCCGACTAGAAATTGGCCTATGGATTCAGTTGTTGGACCGTCAGGGGCGGCATGCTATCTTGAGAGGGATGATTTAATGTCCATGGTCGCTCCTAGACAAAATATTACAATTGCGATTGTCCAGCTTTTTTTGATGTAAGTATCTTCTTCAAATGGAAGTAAATATCTTAAAAATTACGCTATGTAACGTTAATTTGTGTGCTTCCATTTTTGTAGGTACATGAATCGTAGGTTGGTTTCCTCTGGGCAGAGCGCTAAATTCAGATTCATGTGCCCAACTCATGCCACAGAGAAAGGGACCACTTCTGCCATCAGACATAGATATTTATCACAAAGGCTCAGTGAAACAGAAACTGACTGTTTATTGGTTCCTTATGTGCATGGGTAAGAAACATCAAATTTATATTCCAAAACATCACATATAATGCTTTATATTTTCTTAACATTCATCTCTTTTTTTAAGGGATCATTGGCAATTGGTTATTCCGTGTAAGGCTAGTTACACAGTGATCCTCCTCTGCTCCTTCCACTTCAAACCGGGGAATGACTTGAAGAAGACCATGAACTCGTAAGTTTTCTTACTTTATTACCTTTTGTGTGTAAAGTTTGTGTGCAAAATAAGTAATCTTTGTGATTTTGATCATAGGGCTATGCGGACTTTCCTACACGCTAAGTGTGGTAGGCATGTTCGTGACTTAAAAGACCCTATATGGATCACGCCAAAGGTTAGTACATATTTATTTTCTTTAAGATGTGTTTCATAAGCTATTCTTTTATGCTTGCTTTGATGATATCATGTTCTTTTTCAGACCCGTAGGCAACCACCGGGCTCCAACTTATGTGGTCTTTATATGTTGAGGCAAATTTATAATATTATCAGCCTAGGCACGACTGACTCTACCGAGGAGGTAATAAATGTATATTTCAAATATTTTGTATTACTTTATTTTTTTTAAGTTAGTAAGTTAATGTTTTGTTTGGCTTCGGTGTTACACATACAGATGTTTGATCTTGTTGATCCCTTTTCTGAAGAAGATATTGATTTCATCCTCAATTGTTGTGCTGAATTCATTTATGAGCTTTTACAAGATTAGTAAGTTTTTGAATCCGATCCTATGTTGTTCTAATAATACTTATAGTTTTCATATATATCTAACTTGGTTTATATCTCTGTTCAGGACAAATTATTGGATATTGGTGATACTAGTTGGCTGTTGATTCAGGAAGGGGATCACTATTGTAAATTTTCCTCCACTTTTTTCATTTCTCTGTAAAGCTTAGGAATTTTTTCCATATAATGAGAAATATTTCTTTTCCTCCTTCTCTTTACAAGCTTTGGGATTGCAAGTTCACACAATGTCGCAATTTTCCTGCTATCATTGTTTAATTGTGGTGCTGTGGTTCAAAACGCCTGATAATTATAAATTGTTAATATTGTACTGTTTCTGAGAATTGAATAAGTTGATCATGTGTTATTGGTAGTCATTGGAATTGAATGTGTTTGTTTTCAATGATTTTTTTCATAATGTTCATTCTGTGATTGTTGAGAGTCGAGGATTGTAAGGGCCAAGTGTCTTTCCCTTGAACAGACTGACATTTATAGGTTCATACCAATTACGATAACTAAGGACATATTTAACAAAAGAGGGAAAGGGGAACTAATAAGGATTTTAGGCTTCATGATTCTATATTTGGAGCAAGTTTGCATTCTAAGAAATACCAATTGTTTCTGGAAATAAAAATGATGTTGTCACTGCTTCTGATTGTCAATATATACATATATGCATGTGTATGTAATGTGGCACAGGGGGGATTATTGTTGAATATGGCTTACTGGCCTGGGTAAGATTGAAAAAAATAAAACAAAAAAAACAAAATTTTTAGACCGGTTCTAACTATAACCGGTCTTAAATATGAATTTAAGACCGGTTATTAAGAGAACCGGTCTTAAAAGATTAAACTTTAGGACCGGTTCTAAATTTAACCGGTCTTAAATCTATATTTAAGACCGATTATTAAGAGAACCGGTCTTAAAGAAGTAAACTTTTAAGACCGATTCTCCTAATAACCGGTCTTAAAGTGTTATTTTTTTATACTGAAATTTCCCTACTCGTTCCGTTAGTTAAACTTTAAGACCGGTTGTTGTAGAACCGGTCTTAAAATTTCATATTTTAGACCGGTTTTTTAACCGGTCTAAAAAGTTAAATACTTTTTAGACCGACTATATGAAGACCTGATCCAGAACCGGTATAAAATGTCTTTTTTAACCGATCTTAAAAGTGATTTTTATACTGATGGAGACGCCATGCAGGGCCCATGTACACACTCCAACCTGGTGTCATTTGATAGGCCTCGATATGCATGTCATAGTCTCGAGCAAAACTGAGTAGAATCCTGAGGAGACACCGATAAAGTAACTTTATTAAAGTAACTTTAATAAAGTAAGTAATTATGACTAACTTTTGTGTTGGAAGAGTGAGGAGGTGACAAGTGTCCCTCATCATTACACTCACCTTTATGCTTTTGTGTTGGCATCATAAGAGTATGCCACCTAGCACCTGATTTAGGGAATCCACCGGTCTCTAGCTCGGTCACGTAGTACACTTCCCAAACACCAAACTTGAGAGTTCCAAAAAATTTGCAAGCTTGTCCTTTCCCCTAACAATTATGACGCCACCTAAGAGAGAGAAAAAGGGAAGACCAAAAAGCTAGAAACACATGTCACCATTTGATAGGTTTATAAGACACGTGGCACCATAGGATTTTAACACATGGCACCAACCTTTTAAGACCCCCTTTTAAGCTATATATTTTGGTCTAAGGGCCTAAAACAAGGGAAAAATCATATTAGATGAGAAAAAATGATGAGAAATGGTGGAGGAAAGAAAAAACATGAATAGTAACTTTCAAGAACTTCAATCCGCTAAAATACTATCGAATCGGTGTTTCCTCTCAAAGTACCATTTACAAACCTTCTTCTACTCATCCTAAGCTTTATTTCTACAGTTTCAGATTTTCATTTGGATGTGTTTGGTGTTGTTTCACCAGCCAGAGTACTGCTGGATTTCCGAACCGACTGCGGAAACTCTTAAAGGTAAGCGTAAGCTTCCTTTTGAATCAATTGATTTGTTGTTTGGATGAGTTTTTGTGGGGATATGGTACTATTCATTTTTTATTGAAGGGGTATTTTTGTGGTTTAATCATAGTTTAATCATGTATTTATGGTTAGATTATGATTTATGATGATATTGGATCGAATGGTTGGATAAAATTCTGTTTTGGTGAATTGTTGTCTTGTAAGGTTTTATTTTGCCCAGAACAGGGCATGAAGAAGGAACGGAAATTTTCCAAATTTGAGGTTTTAAATGAATTCCTTGGGCAAAATTGTGAGGGTTTAAAGTGTGGTTGTGATTTTAGAAGGGTTGGATTGAAAACCCAAAAACTTAAGTTAAAGAAACAATGCTGTCAGATTTCGTTTTCTGAAGGCAAGTTTGTTTTGACGTGTTTTTGAGTGGCCAAATGTTATCCAATGACCTCAGGACTTTTTCGAATGAAAATAAACATCGTAAGCTTTAATTTGATATATAATATGTGCCATTTGGGTTAGTATATTGTGAGTTACAAATTTTTGAAGTTAGGCACTGATTCTAGAATTAATTCTGTGGCAGTAAGGCTTAATTGAAAATTCTGGAATTTTGAGAAAGTGATTGTTAGCATGAGATATTTTTCCCTTAAATTAGACTTAAAGAGGGTCATGTAGAACTTAGAACCACCTAATTTTGAATGTTTTGGATTTAGTTATAATTTTTGGAAGTCTAGCCAAGAAGCAAAGGAATTCTTGGCTACGGCTAAAAGGAGGTCAGTAACTTTTTGGCCGTGGCCAAGACCCCAAATTCTAGCATTTCATATTTTTTTTAAAGAAATAAACCTATTTAGCCCTTCCTAATTTCTTAGGCCATAATATACACTTCCAATGACTCGTAATCATGGCTTTAATAGTGTGATTGGATATCTAGGGCTATGGAGAAGTCAAGAAGAAGAAAGGAAGATACTTTAAGTAACCCCGATGGTGGGAAGAAGAGGAAACAAAGAATGTACATTGGTTTACAAGGTAGTAAACTTACTTACTTGTATGTATTTGATGTTTATGCTATGTATTGCTTTGTTTGATTATGTGAAGCATGTATGAATGAATGAAGCTTTGTTTCTATTTTTTTTACTATGGCCATAAGTATGTTGCACAAAACATTGAGCATGCAGAATATCATTATGTGAACATGAGCCTATGTAAGGTAAGCATACCATGCACTAGCATTCATCTTACATACATTGTCTGTATATTTGCTACTGAGATTCTCTCGAATCTCACCCTCCTCCACCAACCATATAGGTTCGTGAGTTGGACAGAGAAGAATACTTGGAGATTAATCAGAAGGGAAGAAGATGAAGAATAGAAGGATGAAATGTATTTATATATATTTTACTTAATGTAAAATATTTGTACATAATGAATAATAGAATAAATATGCAAATTTGGATAAAGCTGAAATTAGGATAATGGGAACTAAAGAAAAGAATGAACTCTTATTTGTGATAAGAATAACGGCTCAACAACTGGAAATGAGTAATAATCCTCGAAGAGAATATAAGTAAACGCTTCTGTGAATGTAATAAAGGGGTAGAAATTCAAGGTGTTATAGGGGTCGTATATTGACCTTTGCCGCAACTACATCCTTGGAGCCTGCAACTTTGTAGAACCATTCCCAACTCAATATAATTATCTTAACTGCCCTCCCAGATATCCTCAAATTTTTTGGGAAAATTTCACTGATAACGGTGATTGACTCCTCCGTCATCTTATTCCGCTCGTATTTTCCCATTACAACATAATCAAGATCATATCAGTATATTATTCTGTTATTGTCAGAACCACAGACTCTGATACCAAAAATGCCAAACCCTTAATATTTTGACATTTATCAGAGTATTAACGTGTAGTTCAATGGACATACATAAATAGTATAATTTACTGATATAAAATTATTGATTACATTACAGGAAATCCCCACAGGGGTTGTACAATACAAATACCAAATTCCAAATACAATGAAGAACTAGTAGATAACCAACAGATAATATTTTGATCTGCACCAGACCTCCAATTGTTGGTTTCCACTACTTTGCCCTCAGAGCCACTTCTTCTAGCTGAATAAATTTTAAAAGTTACGGAAAAAGTGAGATTCATATGAATCTTAGTAGTAATAGGCTATCAATTATATAAAATGTGAACAGTAAACATGTTAAACATCATTTATCATGATCCAACAATCAAAATGCCAAGCACATATCCCAATGTTCAGGAATTAAACGATGATTTTGCCCGGATTAAAATGATCATCCCTTCCTGACTTGCACAAATCATAACCTCATACATAGGTATCCATCTATGTAATGTAATCATGGAAATAACTTGGAGTAGGAATCCATCTGTCTATACTTATCAAACCACTCAACTGGGTCCACCTAGCCACATGGTATTGGGATTGGTAGGCACATAATGGAAGAATTAAAATTTAAAATTGTAAAAGTTTACCAATCCCAAGTGCGGATCTATCAAAGGCATTTAAATCAAGTTAAAAAGAGTCGTACCTTATTAATGTTTATTTGAATGCCCACAATCATCGACGTATTGCGAGTTCTCAAATCTCCATACTTGGTTGCTCCTGAAATAATTTCCCCGGCATCTACATATCCGCTAATTCTTCTTACAAGAGCATTAATCTCTATGAGTATGAGATTAGTCATTCCCAACATCAACATGTCAGCTAGTTCTTCGTGGAGTTTTACCTTTTTTTATCTTGAGGAGCCAACTACTCAGATCATCTCCCTCTACTGGTATCCACACGAACAGAACCTAACACCGGTAGCGTGCTAGTGCCTCCAATATCCTTCTAGGGTTTTCTTGTGGCTCTCAATTTTTTCATCATTTGTAGAAAACCCTAGCTCTTACCTTTTATAACTAGTTAGGGTTATCTATTTTATGATGGATATTGAATTTTTAAACTTAATCTTAATTAATTTCAAAATCCTTATCATATCAATTAACACCTAATTGTTTTGATAAGCTAATTAAATAAATCTGGTTTAATTTAATTTGTCCAACAGTTTTAATTTAAACTATTTATTTAATTAGAATAAAGAGCCAATCGAATTAAATTTAATTTATCTTTATAAATTAAATCTGAGATATTATCATATAATATCTTTATATATACACAATATAATAATATTATCATATATTTAATATATATTATCAAATAATATATATATATATAATATAATATCTTCATATAATATATATTATATATGTACATATGTATTTCAAAAATACATATGTGTATATATAATATTATCAATTTTCTTTTTAAATATAAATACATATATATATATACACACATATAAATATTTATCAAATAAATATTCACAAAACATGTGTATATAATATTATATATATATATATATATATAATTCGTCTACCCTAGATTCAATGAACCTGGACATTATAGCTCATGTTGGGCTATTCTTGTGTGTGACCCTGTAGGCCCATACGAAGTTAGCAGTGGGCTAATGATTATACTAACCCACAAGTCACAAGCGGCCTCTATCAAGACATTACGACTACCTAATCCATATGAGGATCGACAATATGATACAACCTGTCGTATAACCATATCACGTCCCTTTTGTCACACGATATTTCGGTCAAGGATGAGGCATGGAGAATGTCATTCTCCTATTCCTGACCATTACTTTCTTGATCCATAAGTAGTCTGACTATAGAAATGAAAACTCTTTTCTATCATAGTATGGCCATACATTTCTTAGACTCACTCATCGAGGGGCTCAGTAATATCTCTCTACTAATGTGATGGAAAAATTCCATCTTGACCATTCACATTCTTTTGCGTGAAAATCACTAAGCTCGATTGTAGCCTTTATCATCACCCGGTTAAAGGTAACTTTTGATTAAGTCAAAGCTTAGTGACTCTCATGTAGGAATCCATGATGATCTCAGGTTAAAGGGCATTGTGACGTGGTTATATATGAGATAAGCTTATGACTTGATACATGCAGGTTTCTCATAGTAGGTCAGTCCAGCACCTTGTACTCCTACAAGTGCCTAAGACTTTGATTCGTATCCCCATACCTTATCAAAGTCATACTAGTTTTATTTCATCTTTGCTCTCACATAGATGACCGACCAGGGACATTTAGGACAATCATTATGATTTATCCAAAGATAAAGTTATCACAATGAACATGTAAATAATGTGATAACTAAATGGAGAAATTCATTGAATAACAATGTTCAAAGTACAATGATTGGCCCTTAGGGCACAATTTCTAACACATGGTACCTTGTTTGTCTCAAGCGGTAGTACCTTGCTTGTCCCATACCCAGTCAGTACTCATACCACATGAAATACATTGTACAGAACATGATAAACAATACATATTAACATTCACATGGAATATGAGAGATAGACTTACTACCTGGACTCCCTTCCAAAGCCTAGCTACTACCGGTCCTTTAACTTTTCATCCCACTCGGGCAATATCAAAACCTAAAATTCCTAAAGTAATTGTAGATGAATTACTACTCATTCATATCTAATTTAAAATTCATAAATTGGTTATCTTTACCCAGGGTGCCAAATTACCAAAATGCCCGTAGAAAATCCAGTCTAATTCCCTTTTTACCCGATATTTTATACTTTTCCAAAAATTATGGAATCTATTTTTGACCTTAGTTTGGAAAAATGTACACTCAAATGATCAGATTACCCTTGACAGCCACCAATTTAGGGTTTTAGGGGCAAAATTGTCATTTTCATATGGTTTTCCAAAAATTTCCAGTATTTTTAGTAAATTCATAACTAAATCTAAAAAATTCTAAATTGAGTAGTTCTAGTTCCTATGTAAAACTATTTCAGTCCTATTTTAAGGAAAAATATCATAGAGTACCAAGAATATCCATAAAATTCTAAAATATTTGACCAAGCTAATCTACCACAGAATTTGTTCCAGATTCATAATTAAACTTTGAAAAATCATATATTTCAATACACTAGTCTAAATGGCTTTTAATACCTATCAAATTAAAGCCCAGGAGGCTTACTTTCATCCTATAAAATTTCATAAGGTTTGGATCAGGGTAAGCCATTTAAAACACGCCACAACAAATCTGGTTCCAATTGGAAAAGTAGAAGTTTCATGTTTTAATTTTTTAAACTCCTTCCTTTTCACTTGTAATCTCACATTTAACTTCTTGAAAATTATTTGAACATGATTAATATAAATTTGGATAAAATCTCCCATTAGTATTTGAACATCCTAAATTGCAAAATTCATTATAAACAAACCAACAACCAGCCAAACTATAACCACAACTTTGGTTACAACAAGAATTCCATGGTTTTCTTGACTTACCTAGATTTCTCTTCTTCTTTTCTTCAAAACCAACACCTTCCTCCTTCTTCCTCTTGAGTTTTTCTTGTTTGAAGGCTAATCCAAGATGACATAAAGGTTGAGAAGAGATTCCATGAATTAGAGAACAAGAACTAGTAGAAATTTCTACGTACTTATCTTGATCTTACTTCTTGTTCTCGTTCTTCTCTTCTTGCTCCTAACTCTATTCAAGTCTCTTTCTCTCTTTCTTCTTCCCATTTTGGTTGACCTAGGCCCCTTTTAAAGAGAGGGACGAGGTTCTCTAGAGCTTTCTTGCATCATCCTTTATTACTATTTTTATTAGAATTTTTTCATGTATTTAAATATAATTTTTTACAAGCTTTCCTTCCTTGTTTCCATGTATCCACCTTTTAAAAATATCCTATCCTTCTTATCCATTCTTCCAAAGTTGTCCCCTTCCTTAATTATTAGGGAAGATTTGCTTAATTTAGACAAAATGATCATTTTGCTCTTACATTTTCTTGAATTTTTGAAGCAATTGCTACTTTTTTCTTTTCCTTCTTTCTTGGCTGAATTTTGGAAATAATTTGGCCCTATAAATTGTTCTTTTTTATACTTAATTTTAGGCCACAATATTAGGATTTTACCTAATCAAAAATTGGGCTTTAGGTCTTTCTTGGCAAAAAATTTCAAATAGTAACTATCTCTATTATTTTAACTACTTCAAGTGCACCAAGATTCACCATTTCATTATATTGAATATAATTAAATATTTAAGGAACTTTTGGGTATTTAAAATTTGGGATATTACAATTATGGTATACAAATCATATGTGTTTGTTTAAATAAGACGTAGGATAATTAGATAATAAGTTCACTAGTTTCATGTTTAGGAGAAAACTATGTTGACTCCCATCCAACTCGTACTTGTTAGTTTATCATCCTTTTAACCATGTCCTTTATTGAACACATTCCCCTTTAGATTTTTAGATACGTTTCAGAAATTCCTACTCAATCAAAGCAATTATTATAATAAGACAGTAACATAACAACAACATGAATGTTCATGGAAAGAAGAGAATATTCTCAATTCAATTCTAGAAAGCAAAGAATATAACCATAAATTCAATAAAGAAAGAACATTCAAGATATATAAAAAATTTTACCTCCTATTGATGTCTCATAACTAGGTTCTCCCTCTTATAGGCCCTTTTGACCATATGAAATCATGTAGCATCTTGCTACAATATCAATCTTCTCTTAGCCATGTTTACATCTATTAGAATCCATGTTTTGATGATAAAAAATAATAATGAATTGTTTCGCAAAGGAATGACAAAGTTTGCTCGAGTTCTGGACAGAAGAACACTCGAGTTGGCTAGTTAACTCCCGCGAGTTTAATCCAGAAACTTAGCTAGAATCTAAAGATATCATGAGAACTTAATTTTTAAGGTAAAACTCGAGTTGTGGACTGAAGGAAATTTAAATATGATTCTTAATGCCCCGTTTAGTATGATGGAAAAGTTTTTAATGGAAATGGAAGCAAAATTGAACGTGGAACTGGAAGTGGAATTGAAGGTGGAACTGGGTCTTAAAGTGTGTTTGGTATGACGATGGAAGTGGAGAATTATTTTGATTTAGTATATGTATTTATAATATAAAAAGACTAATATACCCTTATCCAAAAATAAAATACCAGTCCAAACCCATACATCAAAACTTGTTATCGTCACTAAGCCATGGCTACCATCAGAAAATCATTGTTCATCGTTACTGAACCCATGGCTTCCATCAGAAAAGGAAACCTCTATCAGGAAATTAGGAAACACAACCATATATATAACCTAACCCAGAAACACTCCATCTTAGTAACAATATATCTAAATAACAGTCAATCTCAGTAACAATGAAACCCAGAACAAAACATTTTTAAAAAATAAATCTCAGTAACAATGAATTGTGGACAAAGACAAGAGGGATAGGGTCGCTGATTAAGAACCATCGTATGAGAGGGGGAGGGTCAAGCACCGTTGCATGAGAGGGGAAGGGTCAACGGTCAAGAGAAATCAAAAACCAAAAAGAAGATTAATCAAATGTTATGCTCAAAAACTAGAGATCAAACCAGAAAAAATGAAATCGAACACCACCTTTAAAAATAAGAACCAGAAAATGAAATCAAATGTTGTACCTCACCGCATCTTCGCCATAAGAGAGAGAAGTGGGCTATCGAGTCAGGGAATTAGCTTCTGGCTTTGCTCTATTATGTGCTCATGGCCTTGATGAAATAGGGAAGAACACCAAAGCTTATGTAATTTGAATAGAGAACATAGAGATCAAAGAGGAAGAAGGAGAAGAGGGGGGGTCATCGCAAATCGAAGAGGAAGGAGGAGGTGATACCACTGTGCCAAATCGATAAGGAAGAAGGAGGAGAGACCGCCTTCCGCTATCGTCTTCCACTATCATCCTTACCATTCGCCTTATAGTCATCTCGCCGTCTGCTGGTCTTATCCTTGCTTACTTTCTGATATCGTCCTCACCGCCATCCACGTTGTCTACCTTATCGTCATCCTTATTGTCCGCTGTCACAGATCCATCCTCATCTGACTGATGTTTGAGGAAGAAAGGGGGAGAGGGAAAATGATCATAGTATCACTTCCATGAGAAGTGGAAGTCAGTTCTCATGGGAGGAGTAAGGAGGTGACTTCCATTATTTTTTATGGAAGTCAGTTCTATAGGGAAGTAAGTTCAAGCATACCAAACATCCTAATTTCAAAATTCCACTTCTACTTCCATTTCTCCAACTTCAGTTCCCATGTACCAAATGGGGTATAAAACTTGGAAGTTGTTCACAAAAGATGAGACAAAAACTGATGATGTCATGTGAACTTGAGTTTTGAGATAAAACTCGAGTCCTGCTTTAGGTTGCACTTGAGTTTGAATCTGCACTCCCTAGAGTTTTATCGAAAGACTTGTTCAGAATCCTGTAGCTTCTAGAGTACTTGAGTTTGATAGCAAAACTCGAGTTCTGGTGAAAAAGAAACTCGAGTCTAAAAATGAACTCCTACAAATTCCAACCAGAGAGTCATTCAAAAAACTTGAAGTACAGGGCAAACTCAAGTTTACAGGTAGAACTTGAGTTCTGGACACTTTTGCACTCGAGTATGAAAATGAACTCTCGCGAATTCTTGGTAGAGACAACCTAGAGAAGTCCTGACAACTCTGAGAACTCGAGTTTCAGAAGAGAACTCGAGTTGGTGCCTTTGAAAAACATATGAAGAACTCGAGTCTTGTGGATGAACTCGAGTTTGGCAGCCACTGAATCAAAGTGAATTACAGAGATCAATCCGAATATGCTTAAATGTTATATAATCATTATGTTTACACTTGTTACTATACTTAAACATCAATTAACATATATTTCAAGTGTGAAATATGTTATTAAACATTCGGATTACATCTTCAAGTACGAAGGTCACTTATGACAAACATCGTCACTTGACGTAATGAGTCCCATAATGCATAAATCAAGCCTCTGATTGTTGACCTAGTCAAAAGTCACTTATGGCAAACATCGTCACTTGACGTAATGAGATCATCATAGATTCCTGCATGAAACTTGCTAAGTTTTGACCTAGTCAAAAGTCACCTTTGACCGGGTGATGATAAAGGCTACAATCGGGCTTAGGAGTTTTCATGAAGAGGAATGTGAGTGATCAAGATGGAATTTGTCCCTCACATTAGTGAGAGATATTACTGGGCCCCTCAATGAGTGAGTCTGAGAAATGTATGGCCATACTGTAATGGGAAGGAGTTTCCATTTCTAATTTCAGGCTACTCAGGAATCGGGAAAGTCATGGTCAGGAACAGGAGGATGACGTTGTCCATGCCTCATCCTTGACCGAAATATCGTGTGACAAAAAGGGACGTGACATGGTTGTATAAAAGGTTGCATCGTATCATCGATCCTCATGTGAATTGGGTAGTCGCAATGTCTTGCTAGAGGCCGCTTGCGACTTGTGGGCTAGAATAGTTTTGACCCACTGCCAACTTCATGTGGGCCTACAGGGTCGCACACAAGAATAGCCCAACACGAGCTATGATGTCCAGATTCATTGAATCTAAGATGTGTCTAAGATTCAATGAATATAATATTTGACCTAGGGTGGATGATATATATATATATATATATATATATATATATATATATATATAAATTCGAAAAAAAAATTATATAATAATAATATATATAGATTATAATGTTAGTTTTATATTTAATTTATTTGATAAATTAAATAATTAAAGCTAATACAGATATCATATCTTAGATTTAATTTATAAAGATAAATTAAATCTATTGGCTCTTTAATTAAATAAATGAATATGATAAATTAAATCTGTTTGACAGATTTAATCAAATCAGATTTATTTGATTTAATTTGAATTTCAAATTAATTAAGATTAATTTTGAGATTCCAATACGGCCCACATCAGATATAAAATTTGAAGGGCTAGAGAACCCTAGGCCGTACGAAGAACTTGGAGAGCCGCGAGAAACCCTAGAGAGGCATCTTGGAGGCGCTAGCACGCTGCCGAATTGGGTCTTGTTCGTGTGGATACCGGTAGAGGGAGGCGACCAGAGGTGTTGACTCCTATAGATCGAAAGCACGAGAAACATAAAGGTACTATTCTAACTACTCGATTTAGACGTCTTTGATAGATCCACGATTGGGATTTGAAAGGTTTTTTTAAACGGTTAATTTTTCCGCTGCGTGTACGATTCCCAACACAAAGAGCTAAAGGAAATACTCAATTCCTTTATCTAAAGAAAAAAAAATGATATAAAGCCTAATTTAGATCCAAAAAGAAGGGGAATGGCGTATGAAAGAAAGAAAGAAGAGAATTAAAATGAAATAAAAGAAATAATGGAAACTTAGTAAATGTTGCAATGATCAAGGGAAAAAGAGACATTGGATCTTAAGGTTAAAATTGGAACGCAAGATTAAGGGCTAGGATTTGTTCTTGAAAAAGTAAGTGTAATTATGAAAAGAAAAAATTAGAAGACAAGAAAATTTAACCAAGTAACAAATGGACAATAAGCTTTATTTTATACAAGAAGCTATGGACCATTGGACAAACCATTTCTCTCTTTTTCTCTCTCTCAATTTGTTTTAGGCTGTCTAAAAAGGGAGAGAAATGATCTTGTTAGCCTAACCAAACTCCATTTGGTTAGAGTAACTAAGTAGGTGGAAGTAAGACACTTGTCAACTTAAGAATTAACTAAAGGACTAAGGCTTCTTAAGTGTGACACCTAGCCAAAATTAGATGCAATCCCAACCCTTCAATCCTCTTTATGGTTTCGGCAGCCAAGCAGAAGGAAAGAGAAAAATAGACACAAAATAAAGAAAAATTGGTAGAGGAGAGAAGGTGGAGAACAAGAGCAAGGTAAGAACTTGGTGCTTGATTTTCTCATGCTTAAGCTTCTTTCTAGCTCAAATGATCTTCATAAACATTGTTCTCCTCATCCTAAGCTTCAATCCTATGTTTTTGATTCTTGAAAAGAGGTATTTTGAGCCATCTTGAAAGACCCAAAGTTGTAGAACCAAAGAGCAAAGCTTAGAAGAAGCAAGATGTGAGTAAGAGCAATATTTTAAGCTAGGATATTTGTGGAGCCTTGATTTTTGGTCAAGGAGATTATTTGGGGTTGAATGTTATTTTTTTATGCTTATGGGGTTAGAAGAGGTTTTATGTTGTTGTATGATGTCTTAAAGGTGAAATGGTTATACTTCATTTTTTAGAAAATAAAGGGGTATGCTCGGTTTTGAGTAAAACTGAAAAAAAAGAGAGTTGGTTTTTAATGTTTAAAGTACTCAATTGTATTCTATATGAAAAACTATGTGGAATAGCATGTGGTTGTGATTTTTAGGTGATTGTGTTGAAAATACCAAATTTTGGAAGTTAGGGTTTGGTGCTGCCATAAATTGTTTTCTGGAGGCAGAAATGTTTTGTCATGTTTTTGAATAATCAAACTTGGTAAAAATGCTATGAAACTTTCCAAAAATAAAATAGACACATTAAGCTTCATTTTGATAGGTAGAATGTAATTTTTGGACCAATGGATTTAAAGTTATGATTTTTCAAAATTTGGCCTTGTTTTTGCAACCAAATCTGCAACAGTTAAGGTTTAGTGAATTTATGGGAATCGTGTGGCTGCATTTTTAGGAAAATGATATTTTTATTTGAAATTATACTTAAATAATTTTACAATGGGCTTGGAACCAGTCAATATGGAAGTTTTTTAGAATTAATTATGATGTTTGAAAATTGGGTATTGAATCTAGAAGTTGTTTTATGGAAGATTGATTGTGACGTGTTTTTGTCTGTCCAAATTAATTCCAATGTCTACGAAATGTTTTAGAACTAAAGTAAACCCAACAATATTTAATTTTATGGGTAATTTTTAATAATTGGACAAGTACATTGGGAGACATAAATTTTTAAAGTTTTATAATGATTCTAGAAGCTGTCGTGTGATAGTAGGGAGTAATTATGTAATCTGGGATTGTGTACGTGGGAACTATAGAAGTAATAAATTTTCTTGTAAATTAAACTTAATAAGAGTCACATAGAGCTTTGAACCACCCTAATTGGAGTTTTTTAGAATTAGTTATTATTTTTCAAAGTACAGTGAAAACTCTACCAGCTTTTATGTCTTATGCGAATTTAAAACTTAATGGCACAAATGTAATAGCTAGGAACTCCATGGTTTAGGATTAGGCCCTTAAATTTGTTTAAGGCCCATATAGCCATATTGGACATTTATTTATCATGGCTTTAATGTATGGTTATGTACATAGGACCATGAGATGACAAGGAAGAAGAATGGAAGAATTTCTAAACAACTGCAATAGTTGGAAGAAAAGGTACAAGAAGGGAACTTAAAGATAAAAGATAAGTACCTTACCCTACTTAAGTGTATTGATATGTATGCTTGTGTTGGTGTGCATGATTGCTTTACTTGTCTATGTGTAACATAGTTGAATGATTGAAGCTCTGTTTTCTATTGATGTTATGACTATATGTAAGAAATGTGAAGCATTGAGCATGCATATATGTCATTATGTTAACATGGGCTTACATAAGGTAAGTATATCATACACTAGCATTTGTCTTACATGCATTATTTATATTGTTTACCACTAAGATTCCCACAAATCTCACCTTCCCCTAACCAACCATCTAGGCAGGTGAGCATAAGAAAGGAGTGCAAGACGATGCACCAGAAGAAGTGGCAGATGAAGAGTTGAGTAATTATTACACACTAATCCATAATGTATAATTAATATTCAAAATGATTGATTATATAATCTGCATGGTGGATATATGTTTTTCCAAAGCACGATAATTGAACTAGGAATAGATAATCGCATTGTACGAGCCTATTAGTTAAGTAGAGAAATTAAAACACAAAGAAAGAACTCTGATAATGATTGATAAGTTAAAGTGAAAAGTAATCTTGTTAATAAGTTAAGCTAGTAAATTTAGCTTTACCAAATGAATAGAGGCCCTATGAATTGAATTTAAATGGCCGGTAATACTTTCGAAATGCATAGTAAAGGGGTCCAAGGACAGGCGTTACAATTACTGGTAAGATTTTCTGCTCATAAGACTTACAAGGTGCAAGTAGAAAAGAACGTTGCTGCTCGTAAAACTTACAGGGGTGTAAGAAGGAGAAAATGTTGCTACTCATAAGACTTGCATGGGTAAGCAAGAGAGAAAGGTCTTCGGGATTGCGCTACTCATAAAACTTGACGTAAGGGGGAGTGAACCATATATGTGTAACGGGGAGTAACTCAGTAGTAGGCTTCACAAGTGCCCAACTAAACTTTTGGGTTTGTAAAGGCTTTTTTTTATGCCCAATTAAACAAGAACATAGTGAATTAAAAATCTCAGGAGGAGCTTGTGAACTGGACGTAGGTGATCATGGATTGGACCGAACCAGGATAAATCACAGTTTGCATATTCTCTTCCATAAACTCTTATATTTCCAGCATTTATGATTTACATATTGCTTGTAATTTTATACTTTCATACTTATTGATTTATAAGTTGCAAAAAGATTTTAAAAGATCTTAATTTCTTACCATATACCCAATTCACCCCTCTTGGGTATCAGCCGATTCTAACATTTCGTATCAGAGCTAGGCTCTTGTTTAAAGGACTTAACCGTCTCAAGAGTTATCAATGGCTGATTTTGGGTGTTTTATACTTTTAGAAGATTTTGATTATACAATTCCACCTCTTTTGAAAGATATTGATTTTTTATTTTGGAAAGTTAGAATGACTAGTTTTATAAAACGCATATGATTTTGATATGTGGAATGTTTTTACAAATGCTTTTGATTATAAACTAAGAAAAGTTAGACTGAAAAAGAAAAGAAAATGCTTTCATTGAAGATTAAAGCAATGAAGTTTCTCTATAGTGCTGTGACAGAAAACAATTTGGAGAAAATTATATTTTGCTCTAATACTAAAGATATATGGGATGCTCTTGATTCTATGTATACTTCACAATAATCTCAGTAGTAACACAATCATACATATAAGATAACACACACAAGCATGCTTCATACTTCATCAATCAACAAAATTATCATAACATCATTAGTGCATCTCATGCAATTCATAAACTGACTTAGCACTAGATAGGTTCTCGGCCCCGAGGGGCACCCGTACAAAGATAGGCCCTGGCCCCACTCGTGCAATTATGAACATTATCGCTTGTGTGTCAACCTGTCCAAAGATAGGCCCCGGGTGATCACTCCGCTCAATCTAAACATGTTAGACATTTTGGAGATGATATCAAACAATATATATGCATGTCATGTCATATGACGACGGTTACTACCTGGTTGCACTCTTATGTGACTTTTCCCAGTTAATCATGTTGGAAATTGTGCCCTAAGGGCCAATCATTGTACCTTAAACATTATTGTTATTTAAGAATTTATCCTTATTGTTATCATATCATTTGCATGTTTATTATGATAATTGTATCCTTGGATGAACTATAAAGATTATCCTAAATGTCCCTGGTCAATTATCTATGCGGGAGCAAAGATGAAATAAGACCAGTATGACTTTGATGAGGTATAGAGATACAAATCAAAGTCTTAGGCACTTGTAGGAGTATAAGGTGCTGGACCGACCCGCTATGAGAAAGTTGCATGGATTAAGTCATAAGCTTATCTCATACATATAATCATGTCACAGTGCCCTCTGACCTGAGATCATCATAGATTCCTGCATGAAACTTGCTAAGTTTTGACCTAGTCAAAAGTCACCTTTGACCGGGTGATGATAAAGGCTACAATCGGGCTTAGGAGTTTTCATGAAGAGGAATGTGAGTGGTCAAGATGGAATTTGTCCCTCACATTAGTGAGAGATATTACTGGGCCCCTCGATGAGTGAGTCTGAGAAATGTATGGCCATACTGTAATGGGAAGGAGTTTCCATTTCTAATTTCAGGCTACTCAGGAATCGGGAAAGTCATGGTCAGGAACAGGAGGATGACGTTGTCCATGCCTCATCCTTGACCAAAATATCGTGTGACAAAAAGGGACATGACATAGTTGTATAAAAGGTTGCATCGTATCATCGATCCTCATGTGAATTGGGTAGTCGCAATGTCTTGCTAGAGGCCGCTTGCGACTTGTAGGCTAGAATAGTTTTTGGCCCACTGCCAACTTCATGTGGGCCTACAGGGTCGCACACAAGAATAGCCCAACACGAGCTATGATGTCCAGATTCATTGAATCTAAGATGTGTCTAAGATTCAATGAATACAATATTTGACCTAGGGTGGATGAATTATATATATGTATATATATATATATATATATATAAATTCGAAAAATAATAATAATATATATAGATTATAATATTATTATAAGATGTTAGTTTTATATTTAATTTATTTGATAAATTAAATAATTAAAACTAATACAGATATCATATCTTAGATTTAATTTATAAAGATAAATTAAATCTATTGGCTCTTTAATTAGATTAAATGAATATGATAAATTAAATCTGTTTGACAGATTTAATCAAGTCATATTTATTTGATTTGATTTGAATTTCAAATTAATTAAGATTAATTTTGAGATTCCAATACGGCCTACATCAGATATAAAATTCGAAGGGCTAGAAAACCCTAGGCTGTACGGAGAACTTGGAGAGCTGCGAGAAACCCTAGAGAGACATCTTGGAGGCGCTAGCACGCTGCCGCATTGGGTCTTGTTCGTATGGATACCGGTAGAGGGAGGCGACCAGAGGTGTTGACTCCTAGAGATCGAAAGCACGAAAAAACATAAATGTACTATTCTAACTACTCGATTTAGACGTCTTTGATAGATCCGTGATTGGGATTCGAGGTTTTTAAACGGTTAATTTTTCCGCTGCGTGTACGAATCCCAACAAATCAAGCTCAGGCAATTACTGAGGCTAGACTGGTTGTCAAGTCCTGAAATCTTCAAATACCACAAATGAGTTATTACTCTTCCATGTATCCGTTCAAACTCATATTATTGGGAAACTTAGCCTAAAAGTGCTAAATTACCAAAATACCCTTAAGTCCCGATTATCAATATTTTACTCAAACTCATGACTTAGGCCATTCCTACACATTTTCGTGTGTAGAATTCATTTTTAACCTCGAATTGGCCAAAATCAACCCCGAATGAAAAACATACCCTTGACAGCCCTCAAATAAATCTTATAAGGGGTAATTTTGTCATTTCACCCTCTGAGGCTTTTCTCACTTCATGGTCCACATAAACCCTACACAAATTCGCCTCCTAAATCCAATGGAAGCATCGGAATTATCAAATTCCTATCCATTTGTCATGTCCAACACAGGGAAGGAGATTTAAATTCCTAGAAAAGTTGTGTCGGATTCTCGTTTTCTTTAGCCTAATCACCTCCTTTCTACTTATAACCAGTATATTAACTAGTTAGACATTCATTAGACTTAATTTGGAGACACTTACATATTAAGGTCTCTTTGGCTTTCTTCAATTATCTTATGCCAAATGAATTATAATCAAGCCTAAAACAACTCTACAAACTCAATTAAGCAAGAGGAACAAGTTTAGGAAGTCACCTCTTGATTTCTTCAACTTTCTCTCTCCTGCTCGTTTTCCTCTCTCTCTCTCTCTAACTCTTGACTCAGCTGCTCATCAAGGAATCCAAGAGTAGGGAAAGTGAGGAGAAGAGATTATGGAGGGATTAGGTAGCTTAAATCACAAGGTACAAGTCTCTTACCTTGATTCTTGGTGATCCCTAGCTTCTCCTTCTCTCTTTCATTCTTCACATTCTCAACCCTTACTCTCACTCTTTTTTGATCAGTTCATGCGTGAATGAGGAGCTGAAGATGAAGGAATAAATGATATAATGAAGGGTTAATTAATTGTGACAAGTGTCACCCTTTCATTTGTCCAAAAATGCATTATTCCTTAATTAATTACATTTCCCTTCATACTCCCTCATTCTAGCCGAAAATCCCATGAGGAATACAAGGGAAATCTGAATCTCCAATATCTCATTGTGCCATCTCGAAACTTGTTGACCAAGTCATTAACTTTTTGACTATTTGACCATTCTTAACCATAATTTACCAAAATTGATTTATTTATAATCAAGTAGTCATTTTACTCTTTTTAATTCCCATTTAACTCAAATTAGTGGGAATATTGGGGAAAAATAATCATTTCCCACTTTACGGCAAAATTACGTTTTGCCCCTACATTTCATGATTTACCGAAATAAATCATTTTTCGCCAATTTCTTCGGCTTTCCCTCATTTTAACATTCAAATGAGCCCATCATTTATGTTACTTAATTTCTCAAATTTTGGTTACAATAATAGGCCCTTAATTTATGCATTATCACCTCTTTAGGTCCTTGTTCGACCAAATTACGCGTAACCGGCGATTGGCATATTTTCCATAAATTCACATAAATTCATACGCATCACACTTCACCTTTTATTCCACTAAATATATGTCAAATATACACATAAAGAGTGTTGGTGAAAATGGGGTATTACAATGAAAATCTTATCAATATCATATTTGCTATATAAAGTATTTACAAATTGGCATTGATCATTAAAAAACAAATTTTATTTAAAAATTGGTATTATTTGCTTGTTATGTTCATGCTCAAGAACTTGAATTAATTGTATAAAATTATGTTTTGATCCATGCTGATTTAATATACTCTTTGCTCAAATTACATATGGTTTGATTATAAAGGAGCATAAAAGTTGTTATGACTAATATTGTGTTGACCCAATAGAAGTTGGGTACCAAAGAGCATGCATTTATGTTTTATAGGATCCTCTGTTCTAGCGCTAAAGAAACAAGAATAAACAGAGAGAAGATCACTTGTAAGATCACTTGAGTGACTTAGAGTGATAAGAGCAGGTTACTCGAGTGAATAAGTAACCACTCGAGTAACAATGATTTCTTGTATAAATTTCACAAGTCACTCGTAATATTTTTTGAAAGTTATAACTCTCTACTCGAGTTCATTAGTTATCACTCGAGTATTGGTGTCAACTCGCAATGCTTCTGTAAGTCCCTTGCGATGGTTCTGCAAGTTATAAACAAAGTTCACTCGAATGATGGCAAGTAACTTGCGAGACTTCAGCAAGTCACTCTTTGATAGACCAAGAGTACAGTGTATCTCAATTGGAGATCACTCGAGTGATCCTGACAGTCACTCGAGTGATCCAATATTACTTGCAATCAAGTGCAAGTGATCCAAATATGCACTTGAGTCTGGTAGTGTTGAAATTTTTTTAAAAAAACAAACAAAACCACTCGAGTTAGATCTTAAGCACTCGAGTGATACAATTCTTCAACACTTTACTATCAAAACTCAAAATTCATCAGGAATTTGAGTTAAGCTACAAAAACACTCGAGTGATAAACACTCACTCGAGTGAATGCCTAATGAAGCAGTATTCACAAGTTAGGACCTATTACTCAACAAAAGAAGACAATGAGTGAGATATCATTCTTATTTTAATCACCTTAAGCATGACTCAACTCTTCTTCAAGTGTTTTAACTCTCATACTCAATTCCTCTACAAGCTTCCAATGGTATTTCAATTCAAGGAGAGTTCTTAACTATATTCTTCAAAAAAAAATTTATGTTATGTATTCATTAAGAGGGAGCTTCACATTCACATGTGTATTATACTTTAATAGCTCATTTCCTATTTTTAAAGAAAATATTTTTAGCATACTCATTTGCATTTATTGTCAGTTGATTAGTTTTAATGATCAGTTACTTTTATATTTTCCTTTTCTTAATTTGAAAATAGAAAGGAATATTTTGATATTTGATTGCACTAATAATTCTCTTTGCATGAAAAATTTGAATTTGTGGCAGAAGAATTTGTTTTGTGCAAGTGCATTCCTCCACACACTACAAGGAGAAATTATCAATTTAAGGAAAGATGCTTTGATGCTCAATCAAGACAAATATATTGGAGGCAACCTTCAGAGCAACAACACAAACAAAGGAAGAGGAAGACCACTTGGAGCTAGCTAAAACATACTCTAAGGAAGAGCTCTATGTGGAAGAGGTAGAGGATGGAAGCTGGGACTTCAAGGAAAGATGAGGAACAATCTTTAACTAAAGCTGGATCTTCTAGTCCAATATTCTTTTGTCCATCTATCTAGGATACTAAGAGAGGAGCTTCAAAGTTTTCACACAGAGATTACCACCAACTGTGCTGAGTTCATCACTTTTGTGTATTATAAGATGAGGCAATTGTATGACATGGTTAATCAAAACTTCAAGGTTCTTTTTGAGCATCACGAGGCTCAAAACAAGATGATGTTTAAGCTTGGCACCATTCTGGGGAGTTATGAGCAAAGAATGGATTCATTTGAGGCACTATTCAAAGATCACATAGGTACTCCTGCACTTGAGGAGCTAATTCTTTAATCACCTTCCAACTCTCATTTTCATGAGCATCAATCTTACTATCCCGAGGTTCATAGCAAAATTATGGTGAACACAACATCATGGATTTCACACAACAAGAAAGCAAGTAAATTGACTTCACATATCATTCATCAAATTGTCGAATCCAAATGAGCATTTCTAAACCCTCTCTCTTTATATTTTGAGAATACTTTGCATATCTTTGATTTCAATTTGCCTTGATTATGAAAGCTTTATTGAAAACATCTTCAAGTTAATTGATATTGACGTCAAAGAAGCAGACTGTGACATCACTTAATCAGGGGATCATATTCAAAAGAAAGATGTCAAAGTGATATTCATTCCGATTCATCTTCAAATAGCAAATATGTTCACAACTCCTTGCGAAAGATCAATTAGGAATGGTTCATCCTAATAAGTTGAAAGAATATCTTGTTACTTATAATGTTTTTGTATATGTTCATGTCCTTATTCTAATGATTACTGTACTAACTTAAGCATTAAAGTATGAGGAAATTTGTTTTGTAGGATGCTCTATTCTCTCACCGAATGACAAAGGTAAACAAAGAAGAAATCACTCAAGTGATGGTTAAAAGTTCACTCGAATGAACATAGGAACTGTGCCACAAAAGATCACTCGATTGAAGGGAGCTATCAGTTAAGTGATAATGATGCAGCAGGTAAGTAACTCGAGTGCTCAGTGTCAAGCACTCAAGTGAAGTAAGTAACTAGGAGTGAATTTGTGATTCAATGAAGTGTTACTGGACTTCACTTAATTGATTCTATGAAGTACTCGAGTGATAGTAGCCTGAGACTTCACTCACTATGGTAATTTCAGATTATATCAGCTACCTCTTCCTTCGACTTTTCATTTTTTAAAATCATCATCATTTTCCTTCAACTGCTCTATAAAACTCTCTAAAACTCAGTTTTCTTTCCTCTATCAACATTCAACTTCATTTGCTTACCGATACTTTCAATCATTTCCCGATTACTCATGTACACTCTACTCCATCGTCCGATATCACATTTCTAGTTCCACCCTCTTCTATTGATGACAAAAAGGGGGAGAAGGATAAGTGATGGCTTTTGAGCTCGATTGTACTGGTTTAAGGGGGAGTCTGGGGAGTATGGCATAGATTAAGGGGGAGTTGTTGTTTTTAAGCTTTTGTTTGTATTGAACTTGTTAAAATTTGTAGTTTAAGTTATGAATTCTGAGTGTTGAATTAGGAGTCTATGTTGAATTAGCATTTCTACATTCAAGTTGTTGATATGCTTAGTTTCATAACAAGCTTATGCAGTGTGAATTGTGCAGCATTGAAGAAGGATGTGCAGCATTAAAGAAGGAAGAGTCAAACTGCAGCCAAGAACTAAGATTTCAAAATAATTTCATTATCACTTTGTGTTTATGTATTTGAAACTTCAATTCACAACTAAACATTTCAATAAGTTTTTCAAATCCATCACTAAGGTTTTGTCATCATCAAAAAAGGGAAGAATGTTAGAATCCATGTTTTAATGATAACAAATAATAATGAATTGTTTTAGAAAGGAATGATAAAGTTTAATCAAGAACATTGAGTTATATTGGTCACTAAAAGCATTTCACAAATCAACAGTTACATGTTCCATAATTTACCTAATGCACTCGAGTTTTAGTGACACACTCGAATTCTGATAGATGAAGAACTCGAGTTTGAAAACTGCACTTGAGTTTGGTATCTATATTTCAGTATAACTTTTGTAAGTTTTAGCTAACACTCGAGTTGTGAACATTGCAGAATTGATCTCAAGATAATGCACTCGAGTTCTGGCCTGAAGTGAACTCGAGTCCTGGAAGTTTTGCACTAAGATTTTCTTCTTGAGAGTTTTAGAGTTATGAAGACAAGGCAGAGAACTCGAGTTTTCAATGAGAACTCGAGCTCAAGATAGAAGAGCACTCGAGTTGGCTAGTTAACTCCCACGAGTTTAATCCAGAAACTTAGCTAGAATCTGAAGATATCATAAGATCTCGAGTTTTGAGGTAAAACTCGAGTTGTGGACAGAAGGAAATTTGAGTCTGATTCTTAACTCTTGCAAGTTATTCACAGAAGCTGAGCCAGAAACTGATATTGTCATGTGAACTCAAGTTTTGGGACAAAACTCAAGTAGTTCAAGTTGCAATCGAGTTTGAATATGCACTCCCGAGAGTTTTATCCAAAGACTTGTTCAAAATCATGTAACTTCTAGAGAACTCGAGTTCAAGAGCAAAACTCGAGTTCTGGTGAAAAAGCAACTTGAGTCTAAAAATGAACTCCCGTAAGTTCCAACCCAAGACTCATGCAGAAAACTTGAAGTACAGGTAGAACTCGAGTTCTGGATGTAATGTCCCAAATTTTTTATATTTAAATATTATGTAACTATTATGGTATTTCAAGACAAAAGAGCATGTAATGTGGCAAAACAAGTCAATAGAAGTCACATATGTCAAAATAGTTGTTATATAAAAAAGTTGTTGAATTTTCTGTGGAGGCAGTCGGGTTGTGTGACATTCTTAAATTAGAAAATGACCTCCAAAAATTCTGAAATTTTGCATAATGAAAGTAGACATGAAAAGATTCAATTTGATAGGTCATATGGAATTTTTTGAGTTATATACAAGGATAAATGAACTTTTGAATTTTACCCAGTGAATTTGACATTTTTCTAGAGTAAACTTCAAAAATAAAACTTCTGGAAATGGTGAGCTTCCAACTGGCTAAATATTATATTTGTCCCTACAACTAGACATAATAAGGGGCACATGTACTTTAGAACCATCCCAATTGGATATCTATATAATTAGATATAAATTTTCAAAGTTTGGTGATAATTTTGCCAAGTTTTGCAAATATTGCGGAAAATAAAAGAAATTGCAAGGGCAAAATAGTCATTTTGACCCAAATAAAAATAATCTGGATTATTTTATATATATTACAGAAAATTGAGGATGTATGGTAATTTTATAATAATTATATGATTATTTATGTAATTATTACAATATATACACATGGACCAATGAGAAAATGCCAACAAAATGGCTCTAGAATTCTCCACAACTTTCTTCCTTGTCTATTTAAGGCCAAGTTCGGCCAAGAGGGAAGGGAAATAAAGGAAGGAAGAGTGAAAAGAGAAAAAAGAAGAAGGAGAGGAGGAAGAGAAGTCCAGAGCTCATATATAACGTAAGCATGCCGAAATCTCTACTCAATCTTGTGTTATAGCATTGGAAACCTCTCCTAAACCTCCATACCTTCTTGAATTAGCTATAAAATCAGCAAAAAATTCAAGGAAGAAGGAGTTAAGTTTCAGCCAAGTGGAAAGGAAGAAGAAGAAACGAGGTAAGTTACTCAAACTCTGAGCTTCTTACCGATAACTGAGTTATCACTGTATTCTGGCTGGATTCTGGATTGTTTAGGTGTTTTTTGTAAATTTGGGATGTCCATTTTCTAAGGGGAAATACTTCCCAAATTTCTATTGATTATGTCAAGTAATAGAATTAATGGCTAAACAAAGGAAAGCAAGAAGAAAGAAAGTGTTCTTGGAGCTAGAATCATGAAAACATAATTTTCTCAATTCTCTTGTAACTTTCGGCCAAGAGAGAAAATGAGGGATAGAGTTGGAATTTCATGATTATAATAACTCCACAATGTTTAGAAAGGAAAATTATGTAGGGCTCATGTGGACTGCAAAGTGTGAAAAATACCGGATTGTGAAATGACGATTTTGCCCCCTAAAATCCTAAGTTAGGCTATCAAGGGCAAAATTGTAATTTGAGTTGGAATTGATCTTAATTGAGGTCAAATATGAGATTTACACATGAAAATATGTGGAATGGACCTAAGTTATAATTTTTGGAAAAGTACAAAATATTAGGGCCGAATCAAGTCCCCAAGGGCATTTTGGTAAATTCATGATTTTGAAGGAAATGCTAAAGTTATAAGTTTTAAAGTGGAATAGACCTAAGTAGTAGCTTAGTTGCAACTTTTTTGGTTAATCTTAGAATTTGATATCTGCATAGCTAGATCGACGAAGACGGTTTACATTAGAGAAGGAAAGGCAACAAGGTAGTAACTTTATCTTTCATATACTATGTGAATGTTAATATGCAATGATTGTCATGATCTATTCAATATATTGCTTGTGGTTCTGAAACTCTCTAGGTGTGGATGATGAGTTAAACCACCCAATGGAACCTTTAGGGTACCATATGGCCAGGAGTACCCAGTTGAGTGACTTGATATGTACGGACAGGTAATGACCTGATGAGTACAGACAGGTGTAGGCTTGCTCCAAGTTGTTATTGTGATCACATTATGATATGATACTGTGCATATCAGGAACATATGATTATTTTGATCCAGACAAAATCATCATTTGTTTCCTTAGCATTGCCAGGTAGGCTTAGGCATTTTGATTGTTGCATCATGATAAATGCTACATTACATGTTTACTATTTGCATTTTATATGAATGATTTCTGGTTACTAGTGAGATTTGTTCGAATCTCATTCCTTTCTGATAAATAAATTATCCAGCTAGGCATAGCAATTCCAAAGGCAAGGAGAAAGCTTAATACAAGGACTGAAGAGAAGCAATTTATGGAATTATTCCAGTGTTAATTATAGTGAGACTACTCAAGTTTTTGGGATGTAATATGTAACACTTGACTACTTTTCGGACTCTTGTATTGTAATCAGAAACATATATCAGTATATTTGTATAAATTTTGTTTGCCGGTTTGAACTATGCAATGATGTTTTATGAAATGTTTAAGTTCTGTGGGCTTTGACATTTTTGGTATCAGAGCATATGGTTCTGGCAATGACAGAATAATATACTGATATGATTTTGGTTATGTTATAACAAGAAAGATGAACGAAATTTGGTGACAAAGAAGGAGGTCGCTGTTATTGGAAAATTTTCCCGGAGGATCAGTAGATGCTTAGGGCAATCAAGATGATTATACCCAGTTAGAAATGGTGCCAAGAAATAACAGGCCTCAAGAAGGTACATGATGTAAGAGTTAGTATATAGGCTCCAACCCAGATCAGGGCCAACGGTCAAAGTTACCTGTCGATGATGTGAAGCAACCGCTATCTATAGGAATGATGTCAAATCCATACAAGGTTACCAGTTCTAGAGTAGAACCCATATGCATGGGATATGACCTGTAGACAAGTCAGGAGTTGAGAAGATGCATCAGGATTATGTTCATGTAGACTCTTCGTGTTCAGGATACTTCGACCCCCAGTATGCATAGTATGTGCATGATATCAACACATATCACTAGGAGCAAGGATTATACAATATAGAGTTCCCATATGAAGATCAGATTTATATGACACGGAAGTTCTTCTTCGGCACTGCATTTTGGGCACAAAGAAGGAATGACCTTATAAAACGAGGTCCATATAATAGCTTTATGGAGTTGGTAGAGCATAAGACCAAGTACATATCAGATTATATGTACTAGTAATGATAAATGATTTATATACACTATTTGGATGCCCGGAGATGGTTGACCCGACTAATCAGGTTGAGGGCTGTCCAGGGGTACCAATGTTCGGAAGTAGTTAAAGTCGGTACAAGCATTTTTGTACTGATACATGAAAGTTAAGCGTGCTCAACCTATGGTAATGGAAGGATGGGTGACCCCCTGGGAAGTTGTTAAGTCGTAAGATGAAAAGGAGTAAAAACATGTTGTATATATGAGTGGTGTAATACCTAAAAGTCCTTCCCAAATTGTGATAGAGACCTGTTGTATGTTATTAATGAAGTATCTATGTGTTTAAACTTTATGAAAGGACAAAGATGCCCCTGTAAACAGGTGGAATTTACCTCTCCTTTATTTTAATATAAGAAGACATACTGATAGTAAGACAAAAAGGTAAAGATGTGGGGTAAGGTTAGGGAACTAGACCTGACACAATACAACAGATAATAGGCGGGTTAACGGAGCAATGTATAATGGAAATATGATCTGAATGACAAGTTGTAAGGAGTGCAGCAAAAGTAAGATAAGGATAAGGAAAGAGGAAACAATTCTGGTAGCAAGGTAATGAACGTGGATAGCTTGTAAACTCTTACCAACAGCCTTCGTCTCAAATTTTTCCTGGACCAGCTGTTGATAATGAAAGTCCATAGACATAGGTGGCACGATTTTTCAGCAATGATCTCCTACTTCCAAGGGAAGTTCGATCCTCAGATAGAAAAGGAGTAGTAGCCTCATATGGAGGAAATTTATAGAATTTTACTGAAGTATAGCTAATAATTCATAAACTAAAGGAGAATGCAAACAGATAGGGAGTAACACATTAAAAAGATGTAGACAGATGGGAGTGGAGGAAAATCCCCAAGATTCTATCAAAGTTGTGCAGCGGAAGTGTAGTTGGCCCATAAACCATAAAACCCAGGAGGCTGCAAACAATAAGAAAACAAGGATGGCCAAGGCTTGTGTTCAAGCCTTACCTTGGTTTGGCATCAACAACTAATACATCTGTGGATGATGAGGAGTGAGTGCATATATGATAGTACAGAGATTGAGATTGGGAGTAGAAAAGGAATTAGTCTCTGAACAATACATTAAATTTAATAAAACAGTGGAGTAACATAGAGTCATTTGAAGAAAACTTATTTAGTGAATACACAAGCAACAAAATTGATACTAAGGGAGCAATGCATGTTGGCATTATGATTAATCTTATAATTCGGAAAGCTCCATAGTAGTTCAGTTAGTTCATTAATCTATTATAGTGTCAGCAAGTGAGGCATTTGGCTAATAACTATCCACAGCGACAATGGACAGGGGAGCTTAAGCAGAGAACTTAGGGTAGAATTCACAATGACACAAAAAGAAGCCAGGAAGTCTCTGGAATTAATCTACAGTATAGATCTACCCAATGGCAATTCCATATAAGTATGGTGTGAATTAGATGTTAGTACTTCCTTAATGGCATATGATTAAGTGAGATGACTACTTTGGGTATACAGTAGCTACTCCATGAAAAAGTTATATCTACACCTACAAGTGTGAGATCTATCGGGATAATGTTTATGAAACATGTAATAAATGCTAAAGGATAAGCATTGGCAATAAACCTAATTAGCCTATAATGGTTTATTGATGATAACGATGTTTCCCTAGATTGTGGAAGCAAAGGTATTTAACCTAATTCATTATCATTTGTCAATGCAATCTTAAATTTTCTCCTAACAGTTATAGCTGAGGGATCTCTTTATAAGGATGATCAGGGGTGCATGATATTTTAACAAGCAGATTGAGTCTAAAATCGTACTCGAAAATGTCTTGATAATAAACGAATTCCTTGAAATATTTTAGAGGATATCAATAAGATACCTCTGAAAAGAGAAGCAGAGATTATTACTAGACTTAGAGCAGGAAGCAATGCCAAAGTTTCATATGGCATGATTTCCGATTACGTGACGGAATTGATAAGTGAATATTTCACTATATGGGACTCTAGTGCTCTTTGTCAAAATTAAGAAGGTGGAAGCCCGAGAGTTATGGGCAACATTCTGAAATAGCTGGAAAGGTGAAATAAAATATACTGTAAGATTAGAGAAATGTTACAAAGGACTATATATCTTATGAATGTTGAATTTGACCAATTGGGTCTTATGAATAAATAAGATTCAATGACGATTTATGTGATTGCTAAGCAAGGTAAACCACAAAAATGGTTTGAAAGTAGTACTGAGCCTATTTGGAAATAAGCAACTCTATGCTAATGTGAGTTTGGCTTCCAGAAATTAAGTTACTGGGCCATGTAGTTTTACAAGAAGGGGACCTATTCGATCCTAATAAAGTGGAAGCAGTATTATGAATGAGTTGTGCAGTATTCTCCAGTATTGTTCTACCTTTGATAAGGCCAATTTGATGATTCAACATTCTATGTGGGATGATAGCTGTGAGAGGAGCTTCACAAGGCTGAGAGAGGAATTGATGAAACCATTGACTTGTGTGGTCTTGATTTGCAATTGACCTATGTGGTCTTGAATTGTGGTTGACCTATGTGGTCTGTGTTCATGTGAATAAGAAAGAGTTAGAATGTATCCTGATGCAGCAGGATGACATTGCGGTATGAACCTCTCGTCAGCTGGAGCCTTACAAACTAAAATATCCTACATATGAATTCTGAGAGAGTAACAACTGTTGTGTATGGGGGAAATCTAGAGCTATTGTTCTACAACTGTTCCTACGGGACGCCATAGAGTTGTACTGCAATAGAGTTGAAATAACTATGCAATTATAAAGAGTTGACCATGAAATAGCACTGATAGATAGAGTTGCTTAACAATTTTAACTTGGAAGTTAAATATTGTCAAGGAAGTGTTAATGTGATTGCGGATGCCTTGAACAACAATAGTGGAGATCAAGAAACTATGTTCCCATATTTAATGAAGTGGCTTGATATGTATGAGTTCATTCATAAGCTTATGGGTGTTGAGAAAATACAGTAGGCGGTAAGATCTATTAGGTCAGTATGTCCAAAGGCTATAAGGCCTTATGAGCAAACAAGGCAAGGTCATAAGACCTACAGTGTAGCTTAAATCTTAAGAATTTGAGTAATACAAGAGGATGATAGAATAATAAGTTCCAAGATGATAAGACCATAAACATAATTTGCTTAGAAGATTAACCGGATTATAAGACCTTATAGGTATTCAGTGATAGATGAACGATGTGCTTCATGATTATTGATGGACTATGTGTCATATGATTACTAAAGTTAATGAGTTGATTGTTGTTGAACAAGTTATCTATGCACGATTTGTAGACAATATATAGACGTACAAATGGCTGAATAGCAAAAGTTGAAATTTGAGATGCACTTAGGAAAGTTGTAAGATTATATTGAAAGTTATAAATCTTGATATACATCCAGTATAGATATGGGATTGGAAGTCCAAAGGCCATAAAACCTATTGGACCAATGTGTCCTTAGGCTGGCAAATTGAGAAATATTCAGATTATGACGAGCCGAAGCTAGATACGATGAAACATAGCGTGTAAACTTGCAAGGAATAAAAGCTCTAATATGGTATTAGACCAATAAATCCAAGGAAGTTGTTTTGACAATAATTACTACAATATATATATATATATATATATTTTTTTTTTTTTTTTTTTTTGAAATTGAGTCCTAGGTATGTCAAACCATTTGAAATTCTATCCAGGATTAGACCAGTAGTTTACCATATAGTTTTACCCCCAAATTTGAGTTGTCTACATGACATTTTTCATATCTCTCAATTGAAGAAATATCAGCTAGATCAAGACATATTCTGGAATATGAAAATATTGATGTGCAAGATAACCTTACTTTTGAGGTGGAGCCTGAACGTATTACTGATTGACAAGAGAAGCAGCTTCGGTATAAGACAATACCATTTGTAAAGTGGTAATGGAAAGGATTGTCCTCAAGAGAAGCCACATGGGAGATGGAAAACGATATGTGGAAGCGATGGCCAGAGTTTATGAATATGTTTGTATGACAAAATTTCAAGGATGAAATTTATTGTCCTGAATTTTTTATCATTAAATATTACATAACTATTATGGTATTTCATGACAAAAGAGAATTTAATGTGGCAAAACAAGTCAATAGAAGTCACATATGTCAAAATAGTTGTTATATAAGAAAGTTGGTGAATTTCATGTGGAGGCAGTCGGGTAGTGTGACATTCTTAAATTAGTAAATGACCTCAAAAAATTCTAAAATTTTTCAGAGTGAAAGTAGACATGACAAGATTTAATTTGATAGGTTATATGGAATTTTTGGAGTTATATACAAGGAGAAATGAAGTTTTGAATTGTACCCATTGAATTTGATGTTTTTCTAGAGTAAACTTCAAAAATAAAAATTCTGGAAATGGTGAGCTTCTAATTGGCTAAATATTATATTTTTCCCTACAACTACACATAATAAGGGTCACATGTGATTTGGAACCATCCCAATTGTATATCTATATAATTAGATTTGAATTTTCCAAATTTAGTGATAATTCTGCCAATTTTTGCAAATGTTGCGAAAATAAAAGAAATTGCAAGGGCAAAATGGTCATTTTGATCCAAATAAAAATAATCTGGATTATTTTATATATATTACATAAAATTGAGGATGTATGGAAATTTTAGAATAATTATATGATTAATTATGTAATTATTACAATATATACACATGGACCAATGAGAAAATGCCAACAAAATAGCTCTAGAATTCTCCACAACTTTCTTCCTTGTCTAATTAAGGCCAAGTTCGGCCAAGAGGGAAGGGAAATGAAGGAAGGAAGAGTGAAAAGAGAAAAAAGAAGAAGGAGAGGAGGAAGAGAAGTCCAGAGCTCAGATATAAGGTAAGCATGCCGAAATCTCTGCTCAATCTTATGTTATAGCATTGAAAACCTCTCCTAAACCTCCATACCTGTTAGATTTCATGTTTTGATGATAACAAATCATGCTTTGGAGATCCTTGGATTTGATTAAATCAAATACATCAGCAAAGGAATTGAGAAAAGTGATCTGAGCAAGATCACTTGAGTAATTTATGTAATCACTCGAGTGATTATCAAGATCACTCGAGTGATCATTAAAAATCACTCGAGTGATATGAAAAATTACCAGATCACTCGAGTTATCTATGAAATCACTCGAGTGATGCCGCAGATCACTTCTAGTGAATTGAAAAATCACTGCAAGAAAAATTTACAAGTAACTGTACTCCACTACCACGCACATGACAAGTAACAGAACAACATTCAATGACAATTAATAGTGGACAGCAGCAATATTAAAAAATAACTCTCAACACGCAAAAAAAACAATATTGTTACATCTATCAGAAGCACAATCGATCAACGGACAAATTCACAATGGTCCTCAAAGCTTCTGATATATATGTCCAGCCATTCGAAAATCAATATAGATGGACAACGCTTGAACACTCTACAAACAATATACTCATAAGTGCTTTGTCTCTGATTATTTTCTTCATCTGTACTTCAATCTTCATCTATATACTCTTTGAGAGAGATTCTTCAGTCATAAACACTATTTCCGATAGTGATAACTTAGGGTTGAGGAACCTTAAGTTGGGATTTGAGATTACCTTGTGCAAGGGGGAGCGAGTGTCCAAAGAGGAACTTGCTGTTGTACTGAGGTGCCAAGAACCCACTGAATCTTGGAAGATATAGTGAAAGGCTCAGAAGGATTTCTGAGGACTGGATGTAGGTCAAGTGATTGTGACCGAACCAGTAGAAACTCTTGTGTCCACTTCGGTGATATCTCTTCTTACTTATAACTGTGTTTTAAATGTTCATAATTTTTATTAAATATCTGGTTATTCTCTAATCACCTAATTCACCCCCCCTCTTAGGTGAAAAGCTTGCTCTAACATTTGGTATCAAAGCGCAGGTCTTCTTGATCAAGTATAACAACCTTAGAAGGATCCGATGACAAGCATGGGTGAATGAATTCTTCCTGACGGAGCCTCTATCACTAGACCACCAGGTTTCAGTGGTGAGCATTTTTCTTTCTGGAAAGCTAAGTTCCATGTATTCGTGATGGCTACAGAATATGGGCTATGAGATGTATTTGAAACTGGAAACTATGTGCCTATAAAGACTGAAGAATCTCAAAAAGTTCCTAAGTCACCTACAGAACTTGACAACAATGACAAAAAGCTCGTGACCCTCAATAGTAAAGTAATTATAATGATTCAGAGTGCGCTTAGTCAAAAAGAATACTTCAGAATCTGTAGACTTCAAACTGCTAAAGAGATGTGACAAGCCTTGGAAGTAACTCATGAAGGAACATCAGGAATAAAAGAAAATCGAATCAATACTCTAGTTACAGAGTTTGATCTACTTCGTATGAAGGAATGTGAGTCAATAGCTGAATTTGAACTTAGATATACTCATCTTGTGAATCAACTTGCAGCACTTGGAAAAATCTATGATATCTAAGTACGAAAGATATTAAACATACTCTCCAAAGAATGGGAGGCCAAAGTCACAGCAATAGAGGAGGCCAAAGGAGAATCGATGCAATCTGTAGCTTCTTTATTTGGGAGTCTTTCTGAATATGAAAGGAAACTAAAATTCAAGCAAGGGCTAGAGGAAGTTGGTGACAGGAGAAAGAAGAGTCTTGCACTAAATGTGACAAAAACAAAGGCAGAAAGTCAAGAAGAAGACGATGAGGTTGACGATGATGAGATAGGCCTGATGATAAGAAGATTCAAGAAATTTTATAAAGGTCAAGGTTTCAGAAATTCACAAAAAGGAGGAACTAGTGGCAGAAGAGAAACCAAGGAGATCATCTGCTACGAATATGGTAAACCTCGACATATCAAATCAGAATGTCCGGAACTATTACAGAAAAACAAAGAAAAGAGAAATGTCAAATCTTTCAATAGGAAGAAGGCATTTGTTTATGCAATATGGGGAGATAGCTCCTCAGATGAAGAAAGCGATAATGAAGAGATAGCCAATATATGCTTGGTTGCTCAAGAGGAAGCAGACGAAGAGGTAAATGATCCTGATCCTACTTATGATGAATTACAAGATGAATATAATGCTTTACATTCTGAATTTGTCAAGATAGTTAAATAACTAATTGCTTATAAAAAGAAAAACAAATCTCTTTAAGAGAGAATTAAAGAATCTTTAGATAAAAGTTACGAAAATTGTTTCTCTCTTGAAAAGAAAAATATTGACCTTATCAAAACTATTGAAAAGCTTACAAAAGGAAGTGAGATGTTAAATATTATTTTAAAAGCATAACGTTTTGTGAATGATAAGTTTGGTATTGGATATGATCCAAATTTAGACAAAAGAAAAGGTAAGAAGAAAACAGGAGGTAAAACTTATTTAAGTTATTTCACACATTATGTACATACATCTAATCCTTTTGCTTATTGTAATTATTGTAATAGGAAAGGACATTACACTTCTTCATATTTTCATAAAAAGAAAGGAATTATAGGAACCTATAAATGGGTACCTAAGAAGTCTCATGATCAGGAAGTTGTCTGTACTAACCAAAAAGGACCCAAAAAGAAATGGGTACCTAAAACTTAATTATCTTTAACTACAGGTTTACTTCAGAGCATCCAAGTTCAATAAATGGTATATACATAGTGGATGTTCTAGACATATGGCCGGTGATCCTGAAAATTTTACCACATTAGTACCAAAGGAAGGTGGCAAGGTAAAATTTGGAGGAAATCAAACTGGAAGGATGGCAGGACTTGGGGAAGTCAAGAGTAATAAAGGAATACAAGTCAAAGACATATATTATGTTGAAGGCTTGTGTCACAATCTGTTAAGTGTGTTAAGTGTGAGCTAAAGCACGGATAAAGACAACTGGGTAATATTTGACTCAGAAGAATGTCTGATAGTTAGCAAGAAGGATCTGCAAATTGAAAAGAAGAATTTGAAATCAAGACTCAAGGCAAAAAGGGAAGGTAACTGCTATACTCTTGATATGAATGAAAATTTTTCTGAAAATTGTCTTTTGAGTAACACTGATGAGAGTTGGTTATGGCATAAGTGACTTGCTCATGTCAATATGCATCAAATAGGTAAATTTCTCAGAAAAGATTTAGTAATTGGTTTACCTAATGTAAATTTAAAAAATGATTTAATTTGTGATGCTTGCCAAAGAGGTAAACAAACAAAATCTTCCTTTAAATCAAAAAATGAAATTACCACTAATAGACCACTTCAATTATTGCATATGGATCTGATTAGTCCAGCAAGAGTTAAAAGTCTCAGTGGAAATTTATATACATTTGTTATTGTTGATGATTTTTCCAGATTTACCTGGAATATATTCTTGTCTTCCAAAGATGAAACTTTTGGTAAATTTATTTCATTTGCCAAGAAAGTGTAAAATAAAAAAGGTATGTTGATTGCAGGCATTCGGACATATCATGGTGGAGAATTTGATAATCAAGCCTTCGCAGAATATTTTGATACAAATGGCATTGATCACAATTTTTTAGCACCAAGAACTCCACATCAAAATAGAGTCATGGAAATCAAGAATAGAGTTCTTACAGAAATGGCTAGAGCAATGCTCAATGAAAAGAATGTGTCTTAAGTCTTCTGGGCAAACGCTATGAGCATCGCATGCTACATATCAAATAGAGCGTATGTCAGAACCAAACTTGGAAAGACACCATACGAACTCTACAAGGGATGGAAGCCAAACCTCGCTCATCTACACATATTTGGTTGTAAGTGTTTTATTCATAACAACGGTAAAGATAATCTTGGAAAGTTTGATTCTAAGGTTGATGAGGGAATTTTCTTAGGCTATTCAAATAAAAGTAAAGCATATAGAGTTTTTAATAAACAAACATGTATAGTAGAAGAATCAATTCATGTTGTATTCGATGAATATGTGTCCTCTAGTAAAAACCTTGACGATGAGATAATTAATAACCAAACTTCTTTTAACTCTCCCAATCTAGAGGTTGATAATATTGAAAAAGAAGTTGAATCAAGTCAACCAGAAAAACCTAGAGCCTGGAAATATATCAAGAGTCGTCCTCTAGATCAAGTCATAGGAGAAGTGAATGAAGGAGTTAAAACTAGAAATAAAGTTTTAAACGAAGTTAGCTTTTCTGCATTCATTTCTCAATTGGAACCTTCTAACATTGACAAAGCCCTAACAGATAATGATTGAGTGTTAGCAATGCAAGAAGAATTAAATCAGTTTGAAAGAAATCAAGTTTAGGATTTGGTACCCTGGCCTAAAGATCATTCGGTTATTGGTACTAAATGGGTATTCAAAAACAAACTTTATGAATCTGCAGCTATTGTCAGAAACAAGGTAAGATTGGTCGCCAAAGGCTATAATCAAGAAGAAGGTATTGATTATGAGGAAATGTATGCTCCTATAGCAAGATTGGAAGTTATACGAGTACTTTTGGCCTTTGCGTGCATCAAAGGATTCAAATTATATCAAATGGATTGAAAAGTGTCTTTTTAAACGGATACATCACGGAGGAAGTCTATGTAGAACAACCTCCAGGATTTGAAGACGTATCAAACCAAATCATGTTTTCAAATTAAAAAATGCCTTATATGGCTTGAAGCAAGCTCCTAGAGCTTGGTACGAAAGGTTGAGCAAATGTCTCATCGAACTTGGCTTTACACGAGGAAAAGTTGATACAACATTGTTTATAAAACGAAAACTAAATGATATTTTGGTAGTTTAAATTTATGTTGATGATATTATATTCGGTGCTACTAATGATTCTATGTGTAAAGAATTCTCTGAGATAATGCAGGGAGAATTTGAAATGTCCATGATGGGAGAATGATAATTGAATATTTATTACACTCATTTGTATCTCTTGATTAATAAATTTAGATTGTTTAGTAATAAATAATGAGCTTTTATGCTTATTTGGGCTTTGAGTGTTTTATTGGATTTAACATATTTTAATAATAAAAATTCCAGATTTACAACCCTTCTCTATTTTGATCATAACTCTTGAACCAGATATCCGAATGATCTCATTCTTGTCTCATTTTTTAGCTGAAATAAGAGGGCAGAACGGATTTGTGACATTTTTGGATTGAAAATCAGAAGTTCTTGATTCTCTGAAAAATGTTCTTCATGTTCTTCGCGTTCTTCGTTCATTTTTTGGATTTTCCAGCCATGTCCGGCTAAGTTTCTATGATTGACCTATGGATTGAGGATTCACGTTTCCAATCAGAGGACATACTTAAACCGGTAACGTAACTCGTTTCTATTTACTCTAATCGGATTCGATTTCTGGAATAGTTCGAACGTTTATTTTAATATTCGGATTGGTATATCCCAAGGACACAGTTTGAATCGGGTTATAGTGATACTGTGCGATCGTACAGTAGCACGCCTCGCATACGAACAGAAACTAGACGATCGTCTAGTCGAGAGATTTTCTGGACGAATACAAAGATTTCAGTTCGTCCAGAACCAATCACGAGTTCGTTATAATCTTCATCCCATGATAGTAGGAAACTATGAATCTCAATTCTAGGTCAGTCGTTTTAATCTGTTTGGTCTAGTTCGTTTTCAATTTTGGTCTTTAATATGAGTTTATTGTTCGTTAATAGTTTAATTGAACCCCCCCAATCGATCATTGTTCCGAATGTTTTAGATTGCATGTAAATTCCATGGGAAACGATCCAGGTTCTCTGTACTGCAAATTCTCATTGAAACTGGTTTTTTTGCGAGAACTCGACAATTCTCGATGGGAGAATTGACATTCTTTCGGGGTTTACAAATTAAACAAAGAAAGAATGGAATATTCATATCACAGACTAAGTGCCTGTTTGGGAACTCGGTAGAGAAGTGGCTTTTTTTTAATGGAGCTTTTACAAAAGCTCATTTGAAAAAAAGTCAGGTTGTAAATGTGATTTGTGTTTGGATTGGCGGTAGGAGAAGTGGCTTTTTTTTAAAGAACCTGTTTGGATTAGCATTTGAAAAGCCCGTTTGGATAAAAAATAACTGAAAAGGGCATGAATCTTATTCAATATTAAGTATATATTGTTTGTATATATATTATTATAATTGATGTTAAAAATATAAATAAATTTTTTTAAAATAAAAAATTTAAATAATTATTGAAAAAAGAAAAATACACTGAAGCACTTAATTTAAAAAAGATACATATATATTTCAATCAGAATCTTATACATTAAGTGAATCATAATTGGATCATTTACCCCTATCAAGTTCGTCTACCCCTAACAAGTTTGTCTCTGATCATGTCACGAACATGATCCATGTGTGATGAAGATAAAGATGATTTTTTTCTTAAAAAAACAACAGAAGAAAAAAAATTACATTTAATTCCTAAAAGTTAAATTTAACTACAGTTACATCCCAACAAATTTTGCCAGATCATAAGTTACAAATATGAATCTCTATTGCAACTAAAACTCTCATGTTTGTAACTCATTTTTAACAAAAAAATATTTCATACTTCATACTTATCTTTTTAATATCATTTTTCCTAAAATAAAAAGTGATGCAAATTATAAAATGTAATGAGAATTTGGGACCAAAAGCTATATGTGGTAGCTTTTGAAAAAAAGCTATTTTTTAAGCTAAAGCCCATTAACATTTAATGGGTTTCCAAACACTAAATTTTTACCCAAATGAGCTTATAGGTCCCAAATGGACTTTTTTTGATCCCAAATGGGATTCCAAACAGACCCTAAATACTTAAAAGAATTGCTCAAAAATTTTGGATTGGGTGAAGCTAATGGTGTAGATACACCTATGAGTTCAACGGTCCTTATGGATGCTGATGAAAAAGGAGTTGATTTCAATGTAACTCAATATCGAGGAATGATTGGATCATTACTCTACCTCACAGCCAGCAGACCTCATATTCAGTTCAGTGTTGGATTATGTGCGAGATTTCAATCGTGCCCCAAAGTATCACATGCTGAAGTAGTGAAAAGAATTTTCAGATATCCGGCAGACACAAAAGAATTGGGTATATGGTATCCCAAACAAGGTAATGAATATCTAGTTGCCTATTCTGATTCTGATCATGGTGGTTATAAAACAGATAGGAAGAGCACAAGTAGGCAATGCCAATTCCTTGGAGGTCCAGTTGTTTCTTGGTTCAGTAAGAAACAAACTACAGTATCCTTATCTTCAACTGAAGCAGAATATATAGCAGCCTCAAGCTGTTGTACACAAGTATTGTGGCTAAAACAACAATTGCAGGATCTTGGCATTTATCTTAAGGAAATTCCCATCTACTGTGACAACACCAGTACAATAAGTTTGGTGAAAAATCTTGTACAGCACTCAAGAACCAAGCATATTGATGTGAGACATCATTTCATTAGAGATCATATTCAAAAGAAAGATGTCAAGGTCTTGTTCATACCAACACATTTGCAATTAGCAGATATTTTCACCAAACCTCTCGCCTGAGAACAATTCATGTACATACGAAGGGAATTGGGAATGGTAAATCCCAATGAATTGTAAGTTGTTTAGCCATTATAAATATTGATTTCATAATGTTTTGATGATTCTATAAATGACTTAAGCATCGGAGTATCGATAAATATGTTTCGCAGGATGCTCTGTACTCTCTTCAAATAACAGAGACAAACAGAGAGGAAAACACTCGGGTGATGATAAAGGCTAACTCGAGTGAGTGGACGTAAAATACTACAACCAAGTGATTTGACTGATAATATCACCACAGGTAGGTCACTCGAGTGTTTTTGATCAAAATGTTTGAGTGAGGTAAGCAGTTACAGCATTTTTGAGTTTTTGTGAAGTAATTTTAGACTTCACTCGAGTGATTTTTACAATTCACTCGAGTGAAAACCAAAATCACTCGAGTGAATTGCGAAATCACTCGAGTGAATGTTAAAATCTGATTATATCAGTTGTTTCTCCTGCGACTGTTCAGTTCACCCTCTCAATCACTCACACTCGGACAATCACTCCCAAATCCTCTCTAACTTCTCAAACCCAGAAACCCAAGAAATCGAAGCTCAAATTTCACTCTCTGTTTCACCGAATCATCACTCTCCGTCAGACCCTCTTAATCCTTTCCCTTTCTGATTCAGAAACCTCCGACAGAACCCTAACTCGTCCATAATGGCCAGAACTAAGAGACCCAGTCAATCACCTCCGTCTAAGAAGCCGACAGCATCATCTCTACAAGAACTTGATCAGGCTGTTTTAAAACCCAAAGGTATTCACATCGAAGAACCTACTGGGATGGTTACACGGTCTCAAGCAAGTTCTAAAGGCAAAGGGAAAGAGAAACGACGAGAAGCAGACATCCAAGAATCAACATTGCAAACAAAAATTGCTCGTGCTGTCAATATCATTGTTGCCTCTGTTCCCCAGAAATCTCGGTATACATCTCAAGCCTCTGGTAGTCGGATTCATTCTGGGTCCATGGTTGAAGAATCTCCTGAACTTCTTGATCCTCCTCCGGGGTTTAACACGGGTAATCTCATGATTTTAAACTCTATTGTGTTTACTTCCCAATTTTCCAAAAGGGATTTATGTCCTGTTGTTTAGGTAGATTTGGCTGAGCACAAAAAGGAATTTCATATTGATTTGTCTCCTTATTTGAAGCAATATGAACCATGGTTAAAACTGACAATGTCTTACAATCCCTTGGTTGTTAAGCATTTCTACTGTAATATGAAAATTGCCGATATGAAGGATAGCAATGGGAACATTATTGTAGAAAGAATTGAGACAAATGTTAGAGACCAGAAAATTCTATTGTCAGGAGATCTTATTAACACTTATCTAGGCATAGAGGATGTTCCTATGAATCCTCCCTGAGTCTTTCATATTCATGAGTTAGTTGATATCTTTAGACCCGGACAGCCTGGTGTGCCTCTACCTACTTCTCCAGTAGCTCTAACCAATGATCAGAGAGCCTTATTTTATATTTACTCCCGTAGCATGGTTAACAAGGTAAAGAACTTTACTCACATCACGGGGAAGGATCTTCAAATGATGGCATCTCTCATGACAAGAGAAAGGAGAAATGTGGGTAAGCTTATCTTTCAAGAGATGAAGAGGTTCAGATTTCACTCCACCAAATCTACTACGATTCCCTATCCTCAGCTTGTGTCTTACATTCTCTCTATGCACAATATTTGGCACTTGACACTTGAGGGGGACATAGTGATGATTCCTAAGTTTGGGAAGATTCACCTGACATGGATGGGAATCACTATTCCAGCTGGAGCTTCCTCATAGACTCAGAGACCTCATTCACCACCTCCTAAGGTAAGCCAGAGAGATCCTCATCCTAAGAAAATGGACCCTTCACCTTCCAAGATGGATAAGGCTCAGTCTCCCAGAGCAGTGTCTCATGGTCCTTCCTTCACTCAGGCTGCTCTTCAGACGTATATTCAGGATGCCATCCAGTCTGTTGTATCTCAGTTGAAGAAATCTAACACTGAATTGATCGACCAAGTCAACTACTAAGTTAAAGTGTTAGTAGAGGCAATGAACCACAACTTTAATATTCTTTTTGATCGCCAGGAAGATCAAACACAGAGGATCCAGAGGATTGAGGATGCACTCAGGTCTCACCTTCACATTCCCTTTACTGAGCTTCCACCAGCCACCACATCTATACCTTTTACCTAAGACCCTCCACTTCCAGATCCTTCACTTTCTGACCCTCCTATCATTCCTTCATACACTCCTCTTGCACCTTCCACATCCTTCATCTCTGACCATATCCCTGCTGGTGATCTTCCACAAGTTGATCCCATCCTTCAGACTCCATCATCTTCATCACACCACACCTCTTCCAGTTCTCATACTGAGGAGATAGTCATTAAGGATGCTACTACAGAGATCATAGGGTCTACTCATTCCATTGACACCACTCTTGTTGAGCCCTCCTCTACGACCTTTTCCTTCCAGTCTCCTGCTCAGCTCTCACTTATTCCATATGTTCCACCCATATCCTTCTTTGTCTCTCTATCTACCCAGCCATCTGTGCCTTCTGCCTCTCCTTTTACTTCAGATGATGCCAAAAAGGGGGAGAAGAACTGATATGATCATATGTGTCTTATGTATTTTCTGTTCATGTTCATATTGTCATGTAGTGTAGTTTCATTATGCTTTCTGAACTGACTATGTACTTGTTCAAAGAATCTGATCTAATGAGAATATAGTTTTAATGCGATTGTGCTTGTTTTTGCAGCTATCTATATGATCTCATGGAAAGCAAGAATTTATGCTTCACATATGCATGTTTACGTTCTATTTATGTGATAATTCTTCAAATAATAATTTTTGAACCTTGAACTGACATTTTTCATTTTTATATGAGGCAAAAAACTTTCAATCTTTGAAACAAAAATTTTAGTCATTTTCCATGGTTAAGTTGTTACAAAACTTTTGAAAAAGATCAAGTAAATCTTTAGAAAACCAAATTTTGGAAATGATCATATAATATGTTTTGTCATCATAAAAAAGGGGGAGAATGTTAGATTTCATGTTTTGATGATAATAAATCATGCTTTGGAGATCCTTGGATTTGATTAAATCAAATACATTAGCAAAGGAAGTGAGAAAAGTGATCTGAGCAAGATCACTCGAGTAATTTATATAATCACTCGAGTGATCATTAAAAATCACTCGAGTGATATGAAAAATTACCAGATCACTCGAGTGATCTATGAAATCACTCGAGTGATGTCGCAGATCACTTTCAGTGAATTGAAAATCACTGCAAGAAAAATTCATTGTTCTGGATTTTACTGCCAGTGATCTCAAATCACTCGAGTGATGTGTGATTTCCGCCAAATCACTTCCAGTGCATCTGAAATCTCCAGAAGAAAAATTCACTGTTTTGAAAATCACTTCCAGTGATAGACGGATCACTCGAGTGATGTTTGAAAATTCCAAATCACTTCCAGTGGAATGAAAATCACTGCAAGAAAAAATTACTGTTCACAAAATCACTTCCAGTGATGATAAATTCACTCGAGTGATATATAAAATCTCAAGATCACTTCTAGTGAATCTGTAATCACTTGCAGAAGATTTCAATGTTTTCCAAATCACTTCCAATGACATCAAATTCACTCCAGTGATATGTCATTTTATCAGTTTCACTCTCAGACAGTTACTATGATTCACTTGCAACCACTTCCACAAAAATCAACAAGTTTTGTCAGTAAGATATTAGTAGTGATAATCATTGCTAGTTAAACCAAATTACTTTCAAAATCACGTGGCATATTATTTCGTTAAAATCACTACCAATTGCTGAAATTCATCTTCAGTTAAAGCAAGCTCACTTCTGATGGTTCTTTGACTTTCAGAAATCACTCCCAGTGAATCATAACATTCCAGTGATATTCAAAGTATTTTGTAACGGTCATTTTCCTAAGTGTCTTACAGGTGTACTCCACTACCACGCACATGACAAGTAATTGTACTCCACTACCACGCATATGACAAGTAACTAAACAACAGTCAACGACAATTAATAGTGGACAACAACAATATTCAAAAATAACTCTCAACGCACAAAAAGAAAAACAATATTGTTACATCTGTCAGAAGCACAATCGATCAACGGAAAAATTCACAACGGTCCTCAAAGCTTCTGATATATATGTCCAGCCATTCGAAAATCAATATAGATGGATAATGCTTGAACACTCTACAAATAATATACTCATAAGTGCTTTGTCTCTGATTATTTTCTTCATCTGTACTTCAGTCTTCATCTATATACTCTTTGAGAGAGATTAATCAGTCATAAACACTTTATTTCTGATAGTGATAACTTAGGGTTGAGAAACCTTAAGTTGGGATTTGAGATTACCTTGTGCAAGGGGGAGTGAGTGTCCAAAGAGGAACTTGCTGTTGTACTGAGGTGCTAAGAACCCACTGAATCTTGGAAGATATAGTGAAAGGCTCATAAGGATTTCTGAGGACTGGACGTAGGTCAAGTGATTGTGACCGAACCAGTAGAAACTCATGTGTCCACTTCGGTGATATCTCTTCTTACTTATAACTCTATTTTAAAGTTTCATAATTTTTATTAAGTATTTGGTTATTCTCTAATCACCCAATTCACCCCCATCTTGGGTGAAAAGCTTGCTCTAACAATACCTTCTTGGATTAGCTATATAATCAGCAAAAACTTCAAGGAAGAAGGAGTGAAGTTTCAACCAAGTGGAAAGGAAGAAGAAGAAACGAGGTAAGTTACTCAAACTTTGAGCTTCTTACAGATAATTGAGTTATCACTGTATTCTGGCTGGATTCTGGATTGTTTTGATGTTTTTTGTAAATTTGGGATGTCCATTTTCTAATCAGAAATACTTCCTAAATTTCCATTGATTATGTCAAGTATGAGAATTAATGGCTAAACAAAGGAATACAAGTAGAAAAAAAGTGTTCTAGGAGTTAGAATCATGAAAACATAATTTTCTCAATTCTCTTGTAACTTTCGGCCAAGAGAGAAAATGAGGGATAGAGTTGGAATTTCATGATTATAATAACTCCATGTTGTTTAGAAAGGAAAATTATGTAGGGCTCATGTTGAATGCAAAGTGTGAAAAATCCCAGATTGTGAAATGACGATTTTGCCCCTAAAACCCTAAGTTAGGCTATCAAGAGAAAAATTGTAATTTGAGTTGGAATTGATCTTAACTGAGGTCAAATATGAGATTTACACATGAAAATATGTGGAATGGACCTAATTTGTAATTTTTGGAAAAGTACAAAATATTAGGGCCGGATCAAGTCCCCAGGGGCATTTTGGTAAATTTCATGATTTTGAAGGAAATGCTAAAGTTATAAGTTTTAAAGTGGAATATACCTAAGTAGTAGCTTAATTGCAACTATTTTGGTTAATTTTAGGATTTGATATTTGCATAGCTGGACAGACGAAGACGATTTACATTAGAGAAGGAAAGGCAACAAGGTAGTAATTTTATCTTTCATATACTATGTGAATGTTAATATGCAATGATTGCCATGATCTATTCAATGTATTGCTTGTGGTGCTGAAACTCTCTAGGTATGGATGATAAGTTAAATCACCCCATGGAACCTTGGGGGTACCATGTGGCCAGGAGGACCCAGTTGAGTGACTTGATATGTACGGACAGGTATTGACCTGCTCCAAGTTATGATGAGTACGGATAGGTGTAGGCCTGCTCCAAGTTGTTGTTATGATCACATTATGATATGATATTGTGCATATCAGGAATAGATGATCATTTTGATACGGACAAAATCATCATTTGTTTCCTGAGCATTGTCAGGTAGGCTTAGGCATTTTGATTGCTGGATCATGATAAATGCTACATTACATGTTTACTATTTTCATTTTATATGAATGATTTCTGGTTACTAGTGAGATTCGTTCGAATCTCATTCCTTTCTGATAAATAAATTATCCAGCTAGGCATAACAATTCCAAAGGCAAGGAGAAAGTCGAACACAAGGACTGAAGACAAGCAGTTTATGGAATTATTCCAGTGTTAATTATAGTGAGACTACTCATGTTTTTGGGATGTAATATGTAATGCTTGACTACTTTTCAGACTCTTGTATTGTAATCAAGAAACATATATCAATATATTTGTATAAATTATGTTTGCCGATTCGAACTATGCAATGATGCTTTATAAAATGTTTAAATTCTGCAGGGTTTGACACTGGACACTTTTGCACTCAGGTATGAAAATGAACTCTCACAAGTTCTTAGCAAAGACAACCTAGAGAAGTGCTGACAACTTTGAGAACTCAAGTTTCAGAAGAGAACTCAAGTTGGTGCCTTTGAAAAACATATGAAGAACTCGAGTCTTGTGGACGAACTCGAGTTTGGCAGCCACTAAATCATAATGAATTACAGAGATCAATCCGAATATGCTTTAACGTTATCTAATCATAATGTTTACACTTGTTACTATACTAAAATATCAATTAACATATATTTCAAGTGTGAAATAGGTTATTAAAAATTCGGATTACATCTTCAAATACGAAGGTCACTCTTAGCAAACATCGTCACTCGAAGTAATGAGTCCTATAACGCATAAATCCAGTCTCTAATTGTTGATCCAATGTATTCATGACTAGTACTTCATTGTATCAGGGCTTAAAGTGTTTCTCCATATTAACAATGAAGGATTCAAGGGAAGAGACAAAAAGCTATTTCATGAAAGTGGAGCATCCACCAACGTAACGGCTAGTTTTTTCCAAAAGTGCTCAACGGTCAAACGAATAAATGGGACTCTAATGGACGAATGCTTACAATGGTCATCTACCAAAACTCAACTATATATATGGAAGCATTCAAGGAAGAGAAATATGATATGATAACACAACGAGGCAAACATGCTTACATCAGAAGTCATCCTCTTCAGTCCAACCACTCTCTACTCTTCTCTGTTTTCTATATCATGTACATTTGAGAGTGAGATTATTTGTTTTGTACTTCAGTTATTATCTTACCCACTCTATAAAAGAGTTTGTAAACACTTACAATTATATTTCTAAGTTGATCTCAAGGTAGAGAAACCTTGAGAGAGTTGAATTCCTTAAGGGGGAAGTTGTAGAGAGAATTTTCGGTAAAGCTTTCTCCTCATAAGACTTATAAGGTGCAAGTAAAAAAGAACATTGCTGCTCGTAAGACTCATAGGGGTATAAGCAGGAGAGAATGTTGCTGCTGGTAAGACTTGCATGGGTAATCAAGAAAGAAAGGTCTTCGGGATTGCTCTGCTCAAAAGACTTGATGTAAGGGGGATTGAACTTTACAGTGTGTAAGGGGGAATAACTCCGTAGTAGGCTTTACATGTACCCGACTAAACTTGTGGGTTTTTAAAGGCTTTTCTTGTGCCCGGTTAAACAAAAACATAGTGAATTGAAAATATCAGGAGGAGCCTAGGGACTAGATGTAGGTCATCATGGATTAGACCAAACCAGGATAAATCATAGTTTGCATATTATCTTCCATAAGCTCTTATATTCCAGCATATACGATTTACATAATTGCTTGTGATTTTATACTTCTATACTTATTAATTTGATAAGTTGCAACAAAATTTTAAAAGATCTTAATTTCTCATCATACGCCCAATTCACCCCCTTCCTCTTGGGTGTCAGCCAGTTCTAACAACATCCACTTTCTTGGATGTATGTGCAGCATACCTTCTACCTAATGAAATGATTCCTACATCTCTATCTATCTTGTCATTTGTCACAACATTTGTGATAAAAGGTTGACTTAGAAGTCACTGCTTCAATCCCAATTGATTCAATGTGGTTAGAAGCATGGAAAGACTTATTATTATTTAATATTTCCAAGTTGCTGCAAGTTTCAGGTTTTATCTCTAAGAATTTGAGTCAAGGTTGGATAGGGTCTTATATTCAAAACTCATCTGAAGAATTTCTCACTTTAAAAAATCTTTCAATATTAACCTTATATTGTAGTTGAAATACTCTTAATAAGTAAACCAACTTATCCCAAAAATAATAGAATTAATATAGACTCAATGTCAACGTTTTTAGGAATTTTGAAGTGCATATAAACATCTTTTTGACTAAAATCATATCCAAACATGATTCAAACATATGCAAACTAAATATCAAATTGAAGATCTCAAATTTAGGGATTTTTAGGAACAAACCATGTCTTAATTGAAGGTCTCACGTGCCCACACATGCCCTTAGAAGATGTCTGGAACAAACAATCTTGAAAAATTAGAAAATTTCAGTGAAGCCCACTCTCAGTGGCGATGTGTGTACGTCATGCGCCGCCTTGTGGCCATCCATCGGTGACACGCACTGGCCCACAAAACTCCACACTCATCCTCTTTCTGACGGTGCCAACCACGTGGCAAACAGTTGCCTCTATAGGCCCCACGCTCCACTCATCATTTTCTAGGTTTTTTATTATTTTTAAATAGGTCAGCGTTTGAGGTAGATCGGTCAACGGTTGACCGTAACCCGATGATGTGACATGAATGCTAACGTGACACTCTCTCATTGGTGCCACATGGTTTGGTTAACCGATGACATGACATGTTGACTACCACATCATCATCTTTAACCTCCAGCCAGGTCAGCTTGACTAGTTAGAGCTTAGGCGGGTCATCGCGACCAGCAAACTTTGAAAGGTCATATCTTCCTCCTTCTAGCTCTTTTTTTCGAGTTCTTGGTGTTGTTGGAATCGTTGCTGAATGAACTACAAATCTATGACTTTTATTTGATCTAAAAACATCTTTTTTAGAGATCAAATCGTGAGTCAAGTGGTGGCAATGACAAGTCGACCTGCCAACTTATTTCATTTGTTTCTCCCTTATCCGAACTCCATTTGGTGTGTTTAAGTGTCTTTGGAATCGTCTCTTTAAGCTCTACACACCCATGGCCTCACCTTAGGCTAAAACTGTAATATCCCAGATTTAGTCACCAAAATTTTATGTAAATTTATTGGTATGTAATAGTATGAAGAGGAGAATTTTTGGTGCACTTGAGTAGCCAAAATAGTGAAAAAGAAATTATATGCAATCTATGACCAAGAAAGACCTAATACCCAATTTAATTTGAGGTAAAGCCTAATATTATGGCCCAAAATTTAATATGGAAGAGAAAATTTTTAAGCCCAATATGTGACAAAATTTTCGGTCAAGAAAGAATAGGAAGGAGGAAGTAACAATTGTTTTAAAAATTCGAAGGAAAGAAAGGGCAAAATGGTCATTTTAGCTAAATAAATAAATTTAGCAATTTTTCTATAATTAAAAGGGAGAGAGGTCGGTTGAAAGGGAAAAGGAAAAGGATGCAAGAATGATCTAGAGAATACATGAAGCAAATCACATGAGAAAAGGAAATAATAAAGAAATTGTCACATGTTAAATTTTGAATTAAATATTATTTATAAAGGAGGAATCAAGGGGATTCTAGAGAACTCTTCTTTTCTCTATAAAAGGGCTGAACTAGAGAGAAAGAAAATTGAAGGAAGAAATGAGCCAGATCAAGGTAAGTAGGTAGAAATTTCTACTTGTTATTGTTCTCTAGATCATGAAATTCCTTCTTAACCTCCATACCATCTTGGAGTAGCCATCAAACAAACAAAAGCTCAAGGAAAGGAGAAGAGGTATGATGGTTTGAAGGAGGAGAAGAAGGAGAATCAAGGTAAGGTAAGAAAACTATGAAATTCTTGTTAGAATTATAGTCATGACTGTTGTCTGGCTGGATATTTTGTTTGTTTGTGATAATTCTGTAACTTGGGATGCTCAAATCTTAAGGGGAGATGCTGCCTAGATTTATATTGATTATGTTTAATTGATGTTTGGATGCTTAAACAAGTGAATACAAATGAAAAGAAGGTGTTTTAAGGGATAAAACCATGAAAATCCAAATTTTCCCAAATCTTGATGCATTTCAGCTAGACCTAGAAATAGGGGTTATAGCTGGAATCTTATTCTAATTTAAGGTCAAAAATAGATTCTACACGTAAAATTATGTAAGATTAGACGGGGTCATAATTTTTGGAAAAGTACAAATATAATCGAGTAAAAAGGGAATCAGACTAGATTCCCTAGGGACATTTTGGTAATTACGCAATTTTGAGCTAAGATAATCAACTTATAAATTTTAGAATAAAGTATGAATGAGTAATAAATCATTTACAATTACTTTGGAAATTTTATGATTTGATATTTGTCGAGCTGGACCAGTAAAGACTGATAAATTGGCTGATAAATTAAGCAAGGAAAGGCAATAAGGTAGTAACTCTATCTCTCATATTCTATGTGAATGTTAATATGCATTGTTTGTCATGTTCTGTACAATGTGTTGCATGTGGTATGAATACTCACAGAGTGTGGGACAAGCAAGGTACCATTTGACCAAATGGACCTAGTTGAGTGGTTTGATAAGTACGAACAGGTGGATTCCTGCTCTAAGTTATTGGTGTGATCACAATACATAGGTGGATTCCTATGTACGAGGTTATGATTTGTGCACATCAAGAATAGAGGATCATTTTGATCCGGACACAATCATCGTTTGGTTCCTGAACATTGTTAGACATGTGCTTGGCATTTAATTATTACATCATGATAAATGTTGCATTGCATGTTTACCTTTCACATTTTATGTGATTGATTGTCTGGTTACTACTGAGATTCGTTGAATCTCATTCTTTTCCTGTAATAAAATGTATACAGCAAGACGAAACGGCTCGAAAGGCAAAGAAGCAGTAGATCCCAAGAACTGAGAAGACTGACTTTTGGAAGGAGCTTTTGTACTGACTATCTTGAGTTCCGCTTATGTTTTGGATTATGTATTTTATAATCAAGGATGTTATATTAGTATGTTGTACTAATTCTATATGCCCACTGAATTGTGCTTGTGATGATATTGTATTAAATGTGTAAATTCTGTAGGGCTTGAAAAAAACACTCAATTTTGAAAAAATAATACATATGAAGAGATTTTAAACCCAATATCTCACATACAAACCAGAGTTCACGCATATGAAAATTTCAAGCAAAAGAAGTGAAAGAAAGAATAACTCGTTCAAGCCCAAAAATTAAAATCATGGCTGCTTCTCACACATTCAATTCAGGCATAATATTTGTTGAATCACCAAACAACATATATATGTATATTTATATGCATGGATGAGATACTTAATGTACTTGCATGTATATATTATGTTCAATACATTGAGTAAATCTCGGCAAGGCAACCCCAACATGCTTTTTCACAATACTTGGTAAAAGTTCAATTATTAATCATAAAAAAAAAGAGTACCAGAGGAGAGATCATTCTCATATCATAAGAGCGCATGTGAAAGTGGGAGAAAGAAATAGAGGCAGCAAAATATTGCAACGGAAGATTAAAATATGCCTCAAGAATATAATTTTCAAATGCAGTGGAAAAAGGATGGAGACATAAACATATTATATCACACACTTATTCATAAAGAATAAATCACAGCCACAGGATCAACAGTCTCTGATGCCAATGAAGGAAAAATTAAGAAGAGAGAATAGACTAGCGTATCAAGGTAAATTCACGTTTGGATCCAGGTCAAAGCTCCAATGCTCCACTACTTGAACATAATAATGCTCATGCAATTATTATACTACTAGAGCCTAATTAGGATTGGTACAGTAGATCACTAGAACAAGAAAGATGGTAGGAGAGAAGAGAGATTGTTAGATAGCTCAATGACAGGGATGCATTATAATTGAAGGAGGCACTTCCTATTTATAGTGGTTTAAGATGGCCACTAATTAGGAAGTTCCAAGTTAGTAATCAGGAGAATTCACTCTCAATTAATTTCCTGAATTATGATGACTTGTTTCTCAATTAATAATCTCATAATTAATACTAACTTATTTCCAAATCCATAATTAATGCTGATTTATTTCTTATTTGAATAGGCTACTTATATCCTAATCAAATAGTCTAGCTCATTTAGGGCGGACTTGGATCCAAATTCCAACTAGAAGAAAAACCAGGGCAACATCAAAGCCCAAGCAATCCACTTATGCTATGTTTCTATAGACATCCTTGTGAAGAAGAACAAGGGGTCACAGTGCAGATTAGTGATAACATTTCTTTTCTCTATTTTGACCTTCTCCTCCTATTCTCTCCTCTCCTTTTCCTTCCTCCCAACTTTTCTTCCCCTCCAAGGGAATGGTTAATGTCTTTGAAGTACTCGTGCTTAAGAGCGTCCTCGGCTGTAATTCTTTTGGTGGGATCTACGCAAAGCATACCCTGGAATAAAATCTTACGCACTTAAAAAACAATTGGTAGACAAAGCTCAAAGGATATGATTTAGAGAATTAACATATGAAAAGTATATGTTTATAACTGATTTGGATGAAACTTATATGCAAAAGAGGAATTGAACTAGTATATATAATAAGGAATGAGTAAACCCGAGGAATGATAAAGAGAAATTTTGTTAGATTATATCCGATATCTCACCATAGAGCAGATGGAAATCTGCTATAAAGAAGTTAAATCACCATCAGGGAGCTAATAGTTACAAGAACATTAAAAATAAATAAATAAATGACATGTACGGATTCAAATTAATGAGAAGAGACAAAAAAAACGGAGAACTTTTCCCCTCAGTTCAAAATTTAGTTTAGTTGAACAATACCAGGGATAACTGGAAGAAACATACAAATAGCAAAACAAGGAATTTTTTGACGTACGCTCAGCTGATATAAACCTTTGGTAGAGCCACAGTCCATACCCCAGAGCTACTCTTTGTTTTGGTTCTTTTCTTTTGGTTAATGGAAGAATGGCTCTCCTGAAGATTCATATCAGTGGTATTAGAGCCTTTCACCATTCTCCACTTTCTTCCTCTCTACCTTTAACATGTGGTACAAGACACGTGAAACATGGTGAAACATTGTCACCTATTGCAAATTATGAAACTCGAGTCCCAGACAAGAATAACGGGGTTCAGGTAAGGTTAAGTCTGAAATTTTAAGGAGAAAGAAAAAAAAGGAGAGAGATCAGTGGAGAGTTAACTGACAAACAGGGTCTACACATATTCCAGAAGATTCTATAGGGAGAGACTGTTAGAAGGTCTGAAGGGTAAGAATGTGATAACTGAGTGTAATGGATTGGGAAAAATCCAAATTCTCAAAAGCTAAGGAGTTTTCTGCATGTGTTTGCTATTCGCTGTATATGTGTATTTTTGTGTATTTTTGCTACTGTACTTTCTTTATTCTACTGCTTCACTGCTTCTGATAATTGCTGTGTTATAATTCAACTCATTTGCACTGAACGTAGTAGAACTAATCTCATTATTATCTATGTTTAAATAACTCTGGGAGATTCTATCAAGTTCTAATGTGGGGTTTAAATAGATCTGAGTTTAACCTTATAGGCTAGATATTGGAGTGTGACTCTATCAAAGTTTCACATCATCACCATTTCTACATTGGTTAACCTTTCCAGAACATCATGCTTTCCAAGCTTTCATGAGGGCCACATTGGTTTTGCTACCATAAACCCATGTGACAATCTTGCTCCCTTCAATTCTTAATGTATGACCTATTTACCTAATTTTATTAGATTAAGGAAGTTAAGTTAGCTAATATGATATACTTTTTTCTAAAATACCTTAATCATCTTCCTTAATTCACTCCAACTCTCTTTTATTTGATTATTATTAAGGGCGTATCAATAGGGGTAAATTAAGAGAAATATGTCTTACATTAAGGACCAAGATCAACTCCCCAATTAGGTCCTACATTATGGATCAGAGTGAGTATCTTTTATGTAGTCTCTATATTCTTGTTTCTTTATGCCCTTATCTAGTGTTTGCTTGTTTCTACAGTGTCAGAACAGAAAGCAATTTAACTAATCAATGATGGCACTATACACAAAATATTTGGGTTCATTTTTATCCCCCTAATTATCTGAATGATGATGCACTTACAGAAAGAAGATCAATGCCAGCGGGCTCAAGATTTGGAACAACAGTTGCCAGGTCCTGCACAGTATTTAAAAGATAAAGGTAATAATAATCCTTATTGCAAGTTAACAATGCAGATTATAAGAATTTTTTTTTTTTTTTTTTTTGGCAATCAAGAATTCATGTTCATGTAACTTAAAACAACAGAATCACATAGAATTAATTACCTATGGTTCCCACTTGGGAATGGTTGATTTAGGAGCAGGGAATGACCACTTTCCAGGCCACAACTCACTTTGTTTGCCCACGGTACTTCATATAAGCAATAACAAGTTTGTTTAGAAGAAAAAATAATTTTATGATGTAATTATACAAACATAGTGCAAAATTTCTCTGAATCCTTTCCCAGCTGTTCAATACTTCAAATATATTTGGCTAGCTTTTATTTGTCAGTAAATGGTACTAAACTCACAAATGCAAACAACCACTTCCCTCTTTCGTCAGGCAATTAAGAGAGACTAAAAATGAACAGCATTCAAGAAAATATTGATGGCCACTAAAAGCCCCTGACTGTCACCATGTTATATACTACACAAGTTACATTAACGAATAAGATAGGAGGTATGGAAGAAAACAATATAAATTGAACCTAGAGCAAAGAAACCATCACAAAATTCTACTGATTCTGCATCAAATTAACATTCAACTAAAATATGAATCCTACTATCAAATTACATGGCTATAATCCTGGCTCCTGGGAAGAAAAAGAATAAAAATATTTATTAATGTACAGTAAACAAAAACGGGAAACTTAAATAAATTTCCTTGTACTCTAACAAGCATCTCAGAAGCACACATCACATGACATAAACCTTGCCCTAACTTATATTTTCTTTTGTCCCCCCTATTCCGTTTTTCTTTTAGCCTGAAATAAGTGTCGTATGCTTTTGCCCAGAAGACCACATCACCTGCAAGACCCCAGTCAAGCATACCTGAGAGAGGCCTCAGCCACAACCCCAAAAAAACATGCTATGTTGACAAATTTAAATTCTTGAGGCAAACTTTTATGAACACCTTGCCTCAACTAAAATTCCCAAGGCTCTAGCAATGACTGATGACCAGTAAGTAAGGACCTTTTATGCAAGTCACAAGTTGCAATATACAAATTGCAAAGATTTGATAATAGTCAAGAAAGGAACAAGGGTCATACTACACAACATGAATAAGACCAAATGAAACTTCACAAGAGATAATCTAAGCAGTAGATTGCCAGACCATACAATTCCATACTTTCACCCCACGAAATATTTCATTGGTTTGGCCTTTCATAATAATGCAACGAAAAGTAATCATAAATATGAAGGAATCTGTAGGGTAAAAAGAAAAAGATGGAATAACAATACATACTCTAAAGCATCCGCAATTATTGTAACATTCTTCATCGTTCATGCAGATGATTTTATTGATTAAAGAATTGATTAATATTTTTGTTTTAGAAAAAGTTACAAAAAAGGAGGATAATCCTCCAAGAATAACAAGCAACAAGACTCATGATGATAATTCCATATTAACATGATAAAAGCCTCCACCAACATTCAACCATGAGCCATGGGTAATACCCCATGTACTTTCACATTGATAGGATATGAGAATTAGTATACCTTGAGAAAGCCTACTACAGAAGGAAACCTATTTTACTTTTATATTTTATTTTTTTATATATTATAGCAAGTGGCAGAATGTGTATGCTTTATCCTTTTAGTGTTATTTTATTTTGAATGTTTCGTTCATAAGAAGGAAAACTTAGGATATTATATCTTTTGATTTTCCTTCATGAGAATGAAATCTGGCTTTATAAATAGCTACTAGTTAGCATTTGTATACAGAGTTTGATGAATGATAATTTGCAGCCTATGAGAATTCAGTTTGCTCTTTCCCCCTTGAAGTTCTAAGTTCTGTCTTCCTACATTATTCTGTTCTTTATCTCCTCCTCCCCCTATCTATTTCTATATCTCTCTCCCATATCCCTCTGTTTGCATTAATGGAAGTGTGTCAGAGTCAGTTTTGCATCACATATGCTGGGATTTTAACCCAGTTGCATAATACCCTTTGTTCCGTTAACAAAGTTTCTAATTTAGAGTGGCTCATTTACATGGAATGAGTGTTTACTTTAGCCTGGTCATAAAAAGAGATTCTTTGAGATTGAAAGAATGGCATCATCCTATCATTCCTTAATGGCATCATCCTATCATTCCTTAAGAGCACTAACAGACGGGAGTTTCTTGTGAATGGCAGTTCAAGGTTTAGGGATTTACATAGATGGCCCAATCAAAGTTAGAAGGCATCACATGCCAAGGTCTTAGCAAACAGGCTTTCATATAATTTCCATAAACTAAGAATTCACTATAAATACCCTAATACCTGAATATTTTCCACATTACGTCAATCACAGAATCCCCAGTAAATAATGGTCTCTGGTTTACCATCTCTGCAAATATACAGCCCACAGACCAAACATCCACTTGGGTAGAAATCCTTCGAGATCCAAGCAATATTTCTGGAGCTCTGTACCATAGTGTCCCCCCTGCAAACAACCACCAATATTATAGATGAAGAAACACAAATAAATGAAAAATAACCACAAAGTTACTGTAATGAATTCTTGACACAGGATTCTCTTGTGCTTTTTTTCAACTTTCGTCAATCTATCAATTAAATGAATATACAATTCCATAAATTTAGGAGGTAAATTACTCTCCTTTTTTCCCATAAAATACAGCCCTCTGATCTTTTATAAAAATACACACAGATCTCTAAACTGCAAATATCACAAAGCTATTCACAATGTAAACAGTAGTAAAAAGAGAAAAAGGTCTAATCCTTTCAGTTTGCACCCTATTAGTGAAATACATAATGCCATACCATTCATTTATTTCTTCAATCTATTATGAAAGGCAGCATATTGACAAGATATATCAGACCAGTTTAAGATTAAGCTAGGAAATTAAGTCAACCTCCAACGTTTTAAATTTTAGTTTCACCAGCCCCTTACTTTCTCTGATTCTCAGCCAACCTGGCTCAAAAGTGAGGAATCCCAACAACCAAACTTCAAAAGACAGTCACCTTTGTTTAAGTTAGATCACCTAGCCCCCTTGCAATATATCTGCAACAAGCCAATCAAGCCCTCTACAACCTGCTTCAAATTCCACCTTCCAGCAAGCTTCCTGTCACATTTTTGCCAACAAGCTACCATATCTCTCTCAACAAGGAGTACTCTGTAGCAAGATCTTCAATCCCAAAAGCAAGAAAATCCCTTTCTTCCTCTTGTGTCCCACAGCTCCCTTTTTTAAAGTCCCAACATCAAGCCCTTCTATTGTATCACTGTGAACTAAGTTTCTCTATTTTGAGACCTTTATTAGTTGCTAACCTCGCCCCAAATTTATGAAGAACTGTATATGTCATTGACTTTTACTTTCTTAATTAGTTTTTCCCATAAATGATAAATTTTGAATGATTTTTTATGAGCACAAATATTTTCTTTACAAATTATAAGACAAACTCAAAAGTTTATAAGTTAGCTTTACTTAAACTAGGAATTTTGACAGAGACTCTTACGAAGTTATTTCTCTCAATGTTTTCATTATGTATTCCAGAGCAGCAAGAAAAATAATAACCTTTTCCCCCCATCGCAGGGAAACAGCATGAACAATGTCTTGTTGGGATTTTTTAAGAGAAGTGAACTGTTCAGCTTCTTTAGGTCACATTTCATGAGTGAATTTAAAAATGTTTTGGCAAGATAAAGGAACATAATCCTCTAGCAGTATGTTGCTTCCATTGGCTTGCAGGTCACTTCATCTCTAGCAAGATAAAGGAACACAACCCTCCAGCAGTATGTTTTGATGAGAAGTAAACTGTTCAGCCTCTTTAGGTCACTTTTCAGCAACGAATTTAAAAAGGTTTTGGAAAGGTAAAGGAGCACAATCCTCTAGCAGTATGTTGTTTCCATTGGCTTGTAGTTTTTTTATGATGAGAACTAAATACATTCAGGTTTTCAACAAGAAGAGACTTGTTCTTAACACCATCTGTAATATCCTGAATTTTGGGACTAAAGGCTTGAGATTAAGCCTAACTCAAGTGGACTGCTAAGCCCCAATTTAGCAAGTGTCCCAGTAAGGCATAGTTATATTCCCTAAATTTCCTTTATACCCTTGGGGTATTAAAGGGAATATTATGGTGAATTAAAGAGCTCAGGAAATGACAAAACAATACAATTAGAAGTCACACACAACATAGTTAATTGGAACACAAAGTAGTGTTGCTGCCAGTAAATTTTCTTGTGTGACAGTCGTGTTTGTGTGACACTTTTCAATGGGCAAATGATGTCCAAAAAATCTTAAACTTTCTAGAATGAAAATATACTTATCAAGCTTTAATTTGATAGGTCATATGGGTCATTTGGAGCTGTACACAAAGAGATATATATTTTTGAAGTTAGCCCAGTAAAACTGGCGATTTTCAGTGGCAGCATCCAAAAACAATAATTCTGGGAAGTATGAGCTTCTAGTTGGCCAAAGTTTATATTTTTTTCTTAAAACTAGACTTAATAAGGGTTAGATAGCCTTTGAAACCACCCAATTGAATATCTATACAATTAGATATGAAATTTCAAAGTTTGATGAAAATTCTGCTCAGTTTTGCATTAAGGGCGAAAATAAAATAAATGTAAGGGCAAAATGACAAGAAGAAAATAAATGCTCCCTTCTCCATTGTGATTTCGGTCAAGCCAAGGGGAATATATACGTATATATTTGCTTGGTGACTATTAAAGCAAGAAGAAGAAAAGTCAAAAGCAAAAAAAAAAAAAAAAGCATATGACCTTGAATAAAGACTTGAAAGATGCAATTACAAGATATTTCAAAAAGCAAACTTTTATCCTCTTTTTCCTCTACACTTTCGATCAAATAAGAGGAAGGGAAGAGAAATATTTTGTTTAGTCAAGATAATTCAAGAAAAGGAAGGAAAAGATGAACCAAGTAATTTTGGCATAAGTTATTTCTATTAACACATATTATGACACAAGAAAATAAGATATTACAAAGTCATCACTTTCTCTTTCTCTTCATTTCCCATTTCGGCCAGCAGCTGAACCAAAGAGAGAGAGAGAGTTTCAAATATTTGAAGAAGCAAAAGAGGAAGGTCTAGGGTTCTCAAAGCCAAGATCAAAGGTAAGAAGCTTGTAGTCTTGAAGTTTATGCTTCCTAATCTCTCTACAACCTTCTCTAACCTCTTCTCCTCTATGAAATCCATAGATGGCAAGCCAAATCAAGAGAGAGGAGAGAGTGAACAGTGACATTTTAGAGAGAGAAAGTGGTGAAATCAAGAGGTAATCACCAAAACTTGATCCTCTTCTCTTATACAATGTTGTTGTGGTTGTTGTTGTGGAATTTGCCTTGGTTTTCTCTTGTTTTCAAGTTTGGGCTGATCCAAACCCTAGGGGAAATTCTTCCAAAATTTCCTCTAATCATGTCCATTTAGTGTTTAAATGGTTAATCATGTGATTAGAAGTGGTAAGGAGGTGATTAAGTAAGAGAAAACAAGAAAACAACATAAACCTCCTAAGAACCCTAACTTTCTACCCTATTCATGACATGATGAAGGTGTGATAATTTGGTAATTTTGATCATTCCATTGGCTGTATAAGGCAAAATTGTGTAGGTATGCAAGTGTTCATGATTTTTAGATGTTTGTATGCAAATTTGGAAATTTATGAAGTTAAAATGTGCATGTTGTTTGATCTGCCTCCAGTGAGGCAATGACATTGTGCAATGTATTTCATGGGGCAAACCTTGTTCAAAAATTCTGAAACTTGATAGGATTAATGTAGAGACATAGAGCTTTAATTTGATTTGTATTTTATAATTTTTGGACAATTACATTGGAAAATATGAATTTTTGAAATTGTGCCCTGTTTCTGGAAGGTAATTTGGAACTGTGCAGGTTTGGCAAATTTCTGGGAAACTTATGTGGTCAATGGTAAGACCAAATCATTTTTACCCAAAATTACATTTAAATAGCTTCATTTATGCTTTCGAATCAGTCAAATTTTATTTTCCTATAATTTATTATGATTTTCCAAAGTTGGCTAAAAAATTTGCCAATTTTCTGGAAACAATGAAACTGCACTGTGCAGGATTGTATAATGCAGAAACTGTTGAAATTGTGAAAGATAACCAACGATATGAGTTTAGACTAATACATGGATGAGTAATGACTCATTTATTGTATATTTGGGAATTTTAGGACCAGATAGTTGTCAAGTCAGATCAAAGTCGGTGGATTAAGGAAGGGCAATTAAGGGAGTAAACTTACCCTACTTGCATGTATTTGATATTTATGCTTGTGTATTGCTTTGCTTGATTATGTGAAGTATAGTTAAATGAATGAAGCTCTATTTTTGTTTATACTGTGGCCATAAATATGCTGTATGAAACATTGAGCATCCAGAGATTATGAGCCTACGTAAGGCGAGCATATCATGCACTAGCATTTATCTTGCATGCATTATGGTACCGTTTACTATTGAGATTCATCCGAATCTCACCCTCCCCTAACCAAACATTTAGACAAGTGGACAAAGGTGGGATGCAGGAAGTCACGCAAGAAGAGAATGCAATGGTGGTGGACTAAAGATTTAAAGGTACAGTATTGTATATTTATTAGACTTAGACTCTTTGGTAGCCTTGTATGGCTACACAGTTGTGTATGTAAATGAATAAATTAAGCTTGAGTAGAGAATCGCCCTAATTAAATTAATAAGAAAAGATAAGAATTGATGAGTAATAACAAAGTTGCTAACCACGAGAATACGCTTTTAAAATTTTCAGAAAAACCTATTTAATTGCAGGTTCGAATCTTGTTTGAGATTGGGATTTGAAAGCATTGAAAAGTGGTATAAAAAAATAACGCTTAGTGGTTCGAGTTTTCTGCATAAAACTCATTAGAACAAGTGTAAATGTAAGGTGTTACATTTATTCCTTTTTATGTAACAGCCCCGTCTCCCACCACCGCAACCAACGTGCCGGCACCCCCGTCACCGCAAGGCCGATGTGGTGCAGGTATTATCCCCCCCTCCAGGGGAGTGGTTACCAAATGGCTCTTAAGGCTTGGACTTATCCTTAGGTCCTGGCTTTGAGCCCTTGGGGAGGCGTTCTCTTCCTAGTGCCCAGTGAGGGTAGAGGAAGAGGAATAAATCCCCTGGGGGGGACAATACCTGCACCACGTCGGCCCTACGGTGGTGGGAGGTGGGGCTGTTACTCCATCTTTGGGAGACAGTAATTTATTTGGCATCATAGGATTTCAACTCCTGGTTTATCAGACAGTTTTCCCTTATGAATTTGCCCATGAATTAGAAAGCACTATTGAACTAATGTTCTTTCTTAACATTTTACCCCAATTTCTTTGTATGTTTGATATAGGAACTCTCTTTTCTTGTCTCTTAAATGAATTATTTCTCTGATTAACATTCTTGAGGAAGGCATTGAGTCTGAACAATACATAATAGAACTTTAAAATGCAGCATACATTTCACTCATTTCTTTTGGAGTGCCTATCTATATTAACGTCTACATAGATGAACAAAAGCTTAGACATGGGAGAACATAGTCAAACCTCATTTGTAATGGTCCTGAGAGGAATTCCAAGTGCGCTGGCCAATCCAAAATCTGCAAGCTTTATCAAATTAGTGCTTTGATCTATCAACAAATTCCGTGGTTTCAAGTCTTGATGAAGAATTTTATGAAAATGACAGTAATCAATGCCGCACAGAATTTGATACATTAACCCACTCAAATTTAAATTTAGTAGGTCCGTTAGGCCAATATTAGTGTTAGTGCATTTCAATTCAATATCAGTTTTCATGACACCGAATAAATAATTAAACATATGTGAATGAAGAAGCCTTCACAGCCAGAACTATGTCTCACACACAACATGTAGTCCCTCTCTCATTTTATATATAATAGTAATAGTAATAATTTGAATAAAGTGAGAGATTAACTACAAGATAAACTCCTAGATAACAAGGAATTAAGACTCTAGATTATGTTTATCCTGAACCTCTAGATAATCATAAGACACAATCCTTTGGGAGTTTCACTTGGATAGACATCTGAATTTGGTACAATTCTGCAGTTTCTTAGCAGAATTGTGTTGAAAAGATAGGTAGGAGAGGAGAAGAATTAGACAGAAGAGAATAGAGAGATTTGAGAGAAAAGAGAGGAAGAGAGAGAGTGAGACACAAAGATTCCACTGAATCTGTATTCGTTCAATATCAATCAACAACCTTACAATGTGAGAGGGATAATAGAGAGCTAAAGGGGTCCAGGGGTAAATCTGCTCTAATCCTTCCTAATTAGTTAAGGGGCTCAATTAGTGTTGTGTTTGGCTAATGCTATTCTATTAATAGCTACTGCCACTCTCACCTATCATTGCTCCCCCCTTAACTATTCGTCTAACACTTATAATATAGGATTAACATTACAAATTCATATCATAATACTCCCACTAAGTTTAACACAAAATACAGCTTATTACAATTAACACTAACTTTAAATATGAAAATATACCTAGATTCTAGATTAGGAAACTGAATATGCACCCAAAGTTGAACATGAAATATATCAATACTGGGAGAGTTGCATAAGGCAACTAATTTAAAAATGAAAATGCATCTAGATGAGAACAACTAGACACTATGCAACAACTTAAAAACTTATCAGTATCTAGTAGTACCCCTGACAATGCAGACAAGACACTGATTCATAATTCTTCAACATATTTTCTGAGTTAATCAACACTTTCTTGGCTGCTCTTCTCAGCCACGTAATCTAATCACAACAACACAGCTTCCAGAAGACTTTGATCTACTTCACCAAAGGAGTACTCAGATAGTTCTGTTTCTTGGGTTTCTGATATAGAATGAAAAAGAGGGAGAAAGAAGCGGAACAGTGGGAATAAAGAGAATAGAGAGAGAGAAGAGGAAGAGAGAAATGGAGAATGGGACTCAATCCATTATGATCATCACAATGCACACATGGCACAGTAATTCTTCTGCCTTATTTATGTACATTCTATTAACTACCTAACACCCCATAACAGACTAAAGTACAACTAACCTAACTAACTCCACCTCTTTTATTACAATCAATACCCCCTCTCCAAACCCTTGCCTTCAATGGTCAAGTATACAGAGGATGGAGTAACTCTGATACCACTGATATAAAATTGTAATAGGGAATGAGAGAGAAAGAGGGATAAAGAACAAAGGAAGAGAAGGAGAGAAGAGGAAGAGAGGAAGAGAGAACTAGAGAATGGGCCTCAATTGATTATGATCATCACAATACACACATGGCACAGAGTAATCCCTCTGGCTTATTTATATAACATTATATTAAATGCCACACACCCAATTAACTCCACTTCTTTTATTACAACTGTGTATCAGTTCCTCATTGAGCTAGCCAGTACCATACAAATCCAGTAAAGAAATTTACAGCTCACTTTGTTGTTTTATAATGTCAAACAACAATAACAAACTTGAGCCACCTACTTCAGTCAGCAATTTATAGTCAAAACAACAACCACAAAGCTCAATCAAGCAATGACGAGCTTAACCAACAAACAACTTTGAATGACCAGAGCAACTAACACTCATGCCCCCTGAGCAACAAGTTTTAGGTCAAAAGCAGTACTAGAATTTGGTCAAGGAATTAGTTTGAGTTCTGATGGAAGATATTAAAGTTATATTCTTCTCTCAAACCAAGTTTTCTATCATGTATATTTTGAGAAAAGAACATAAAAAATATGGCTTGCTCACATAAAACTTACACACATCGTCACAGGTCCTCTCTACTTTTGTTCATAATGATATGAAAATAGAGATTAACTACAAGATATATTGCAGATTATGATAAAGGATGACTAAGAAATAATAAACTGAGTATGACTCCATATAATACACTCCCAATCCTCTACTTATTTACAAACCTCTAGTCCTTTAAGAGTTCAACTATGGCCAGTTGGCCATACTTAATAACCCTAATACTTGTCTTTTGAAACAGGATACTTTTGCACAACATAATACCAATCAGGTAATATCTATTTAACCAAGTCATTCGTCACAAAACATGTGAAGCATGAATCAATGAGGAAGGACCTTCACTTTGAAAGGCAGAGATATGCTTGCCGCAACAACACGAGTATTTTGAATATTCACTTATTTTTTCCCTTCATTTGATATATGGAAAGACAAGAAAAGGAACAGAAAGACATAAAATTACTTGTTGATATAATTTCCTTGATAAAGCATTACATATTATTTTATTTTTTTAGAGTGAGTTCCAAACCTGCAATTGAGGTAATCATAAGCTTAGTCATACAAAGCTCAAACACCACCAAATATAAGAAAATAGTTACACACTTTTATTTGTCGATGATCCTTTGCAAAATCAGGAGATGAATCCTTGTGCTTCTTCAGATCTAAGTCCAGGTACTCATAATACAGATAGAAACTCTTCTCAATGCGTTTTGCATCCCATAACCTGTCATTCACATAGTCATCAAGCATAGGCCAATATGGATTGGCTGACAAGGTAGAAGAACAATAAGGCAGCAATTTAGTGAAGCAACAAGCTTAAGAGGAAATCTTATATGATGAAAACAGTAAGAATCCAATTGGACCACCCTGTCTTATTTTTTACAGCTCAGCGTAAAACCCTACAAGTGTGTCTTCTAGATAGCCTTCAACACAACCTGAATTCAATTTATGTTGCTTAAATGGCATCAAAATAGTGGGGTATGGGAAACCATTTCGAAAAACACCAATACTAGTATAGATCCAACCATTCAAGACACAAAATAAACACTGCAACACAGAAAGATATATAGCATTTTAAATGCAACATGATATGAAGTGCCATGCAATCTGAGTGTCAGATATGTATTGTGCACAATAAGGCTCAGCTTTCAAGTATCGGTACTTTATAATCATTTGGACAACAAAATAATGAACTTAGTGTAAGCATCATTTTTGCAATCTAGTTCCACCTGCATGCGCCATTCACAACAGTAGGAACTGAAATGATATCTTGAAACAGCTTCACCAGTATACCAAATCAAAAACAGGTTGTCAAAAGATGAAAACCAAGTTATAAATACTAATCAAACGATTGTGACAGTGATATCTTGATGCCGCATTAAGTATCAGCTTATACAATGTCATACATATGTACGATTATAATGGATGAACTAGCTCAGTTCTTAACTACTGCTGTACTGCAGCATTAATTCACCATAGGCACCTCATGGTCAGGCTCATTTTGAACTTAGCAGTTTTTTTCTGGCCTCAGACCAAGCGTTCTTGCTTAACGAATCAATCTCACAATTGACAACCCGTACATACGCAAAATTATTGAGTAAAAGAACATATATCACCCAATAACAGTTCATGTAAGTTGAAAGCATACACACATAATTACTATCTCATTGATCAACGCAAATTAACGAAATTAACCAGACTCAGAAACGTAACTATACCGAACAATATTCTCATGAATCAAAATTTTCAAGACCGCAATCTCTTGATTCACTTTGAAAAGCACTCCCTCATCTTCCTGCTCCAATTGAATTTTCTTCAATGCCATGGTCTCATTTGTTTTGCGATGACGAGCCTTGTAAACCTCACCATAGGCGTCTTGACCAATCTCCCCAACTATCTCGTACTAGATAAGCGGAAAAAATGGAGATAGAATCCGAAGATATTCGAAAAGAAACACAAAATTGAACTCATAGTCTGGTACATTGTACTGACCTTATCCATGAAGCAAGCTCAGAGTTCGCAGCGAAGTTCTAAAACCAGAGAGAGAAATGAACAGAGATTAAAGGAGAAATTGGTGAAGAAAGTGGCATTGAAGTGGACGTGGAAGAAGAAGTAGCAAGCTACCGGTGGCCAAGAAGGCGGGAGTCAGCAGTGTGAGTAACTGTCTTCAGGGAAAAGACTTGTGTATGGTATTTGGCATTCAATTAGTCTCTTCACTTCTCGAATCCCCCTCGCAAGGCCAGCCTCTCTTTTTTTCCCTTTTCATTTTTAATTAATAAATTATCTACTAAAATTATTATTTATTAATAAAATATAAATTTAATATTTACAAAAAAAATTAATTTGAAGCTTAATATTTTAATTTAATTTTGAAAATATTTAAGTATATTTTTATTTAAAAAATTATTACAAACTTGGTCGGAAATTTGAGTGATTTTTTTAATAAATGTGTGTTGAATGAAATATATTTAAAAATTTTAAATTATAAAATTGAAATATAAAATTTTCAAAATTATATTATTCTTTTTTTTAACAGTATTATTCTATAATCTTGTAATTTAATTGAAATTTGAAAAAAAATATTTGCAAGAAAACCAACCACTCTCTTTTGGGATGTTTCAACACTTCTGCTTGCCCATGTGATTAGTTTTAAGTATGGTTAGTTTGTTCAAACTTACAATCATAAACAAGGGGCGCCCAATGGAAGGGAGAGCACATTGTAGCTTTACTATATATGTTATCCCTCAAACACTTGAATAACAAGATTGAGCCCGGGAGCATATTTCTTTCATTTTATCTCTGGCTTCTGGCTACGTTTTTGAGAGATTACATTATGATTAAGTTTAAATAAATGACAGTAAGAAATTACATTTAAAATTATTCTAAAATTAAAAAAATTAGAATTATAAAATTAATTGAATTATAATATGATCGTTTCAATCAATTTAATGATATAAAAAAATCGAAAATATATACTATTTTTTTGGCAAAGATAAGTGATTAAATAATTTACTAGTAATAAGACACATTGAACACCTGACTCATGGCACACTTAGGACCCCTCTTGCATGCATATGTATGGGGTGAGAGGCGCCAACTTAAAGTGGGCTTGCATGGCAATAATTTTTATTGCCTTAACCGACGCAATAATTTTTATTGCCTTGCCCGGTATTTCAGTGAAGCGTCGGTTAAGGCACTAATATTCACTGAAGCGCCGGTTATTGCCTTATAAGGCAATGGCAATATATATATATATATATTATTGTATATAATATTATATATTACCTTCAAAGCAATATGTATCTTTGAACGACGTTTAAATACCAAGCGTTATTAAAGATTATTAACTTTAAATTTAAGGTCATTATTTTTTTTATTTTTTTCTGATTATTGAAAGCTATGACGCTTAGTGAAGAAAGCGTCGAAGCTTCTATAGACTTTGTATGCTACTTGTACATCAAGTGCCATATAAGGTTCTATTTTAACTTTTCGTCAGCTCGCTATTATCATCTTCTTCGTGTAAGATCCTCTCCTTAATTCCATAATATTAAATATTATCTCTCGACGACTAATCATAATAGAGATAAAATCGCACAAACTATTAAACATTATAATATCCAATCCATGATACGATAATACAAAATATGTAGTCAAGCAGAGTTTATAGGATGTAGGCCCTATGAGTGGCAATATATATCAATTCAATACATAATAAACCACAAGAGGCCATAGAGATATATCTATGCCTCAGGAGCTCCTCCCGACATTCCAGCACGGAAACTATCACTTGAAAAATGTTAAATCAACGGGGTGAGACAAAAGCCTCAGTAACCAGATTTCCAACTTATTACATATGCTGACATGTATTCATGAGGTGCCAAGTGGAACATTTTATATAATAAAATATTAAAAATCTAATATCATTGTTTTATACACAAATCTCATATCAGAAATTATAATATTATATCTCATATCACAATTCCCAAATGCCTCCCATCAATCCAACCGAACCGCCTTATTTCCGCCGACTAGACCCATAGGCTAAGTTACTATCCATGTTACTGGCCACTCAAAGAGCTCTCTGGTCACATGATGAGGATTGGCCAAAATCCACAGAGCATGTTTCCAGACCATGGGTCTTTCCCCTCATTGAACTAGTGGGGTGTCGCAGTCCCTCATTGAACTAGTGGGACAGTCCCTCATTGAACTGGTGGGACAATAGAAAGCCAACCATCGTGCACCAATGGAGGCTATACCACGTGGTAAAAATAACTTTCTCCATCTCAACCCAAACCAAACAACCCAATATGTATCAATAAATAGCTCAACAGGAATTTTCTCAAGATTTCCATACACATATGATGATATTCAAAATATACAAATACATCTTATAATTTAAATCACATGGTTCTACAAAGCAAGTGTATAACAAAATACTCATCAATATTACTCATTGAAATAATCTATAATATCCATATATGATTTTCAATCTCATAATCATTTTACAAAATACTCACAAACACACACCAACACATATAATAAGTGGAAAATGGTTACCTCTCGCCAAAGCTAATTATTATCACACTGTTCCAAATCCAAGAGCTCAAACACACGCCAAAATCAATCTATCACAATCAATTTACTACCCGTTAATAATTTTCTAAAAAGTCAAAATTATAACTTATTTACAAATTCTAATAATAATATCCTATAAAAACTGAAAAATAATAATTTAGGGTTTAAATTATAAAATGACAGTTTAGTCCTTCGAATTTCATAAATGACAGTTTAGTCCTCCAAATTTCATAAATGACAATTTAGTCCTCCGAATTTCCTAAATGACAGTTTAGTCCTCAGAATTTCATAAATGACAGTTTAATCCTACGAATTTCATAAATGACAGTTTAGTCCTTCAGATTTTAAACTATACCAACTAAAATTTCAATAATATCTCCATTAACCCAAATAAATTATTTAATCGAAATTTAATCGGTTTAAAAGTCCAAAATAACATTATTTATAATTTGATTATATAGAAAATTCGTTATAAAATCTTATATAAACTAAATAACAAAAATAAACCGATTAAAATTAACTATTAATTATCAACTATATTCTTATAGTCATATACTGACAAAACTCAAACTTGTCCAAAATCCTAATCCTAAAATATTCTCTAATCAGTATAAAATTAATATCATAAGAAAGAGAAAATTATTTAGAAAATATTTCATAAAAGAAGTCTAATAATTAGAAGAGATTTTGAGTACCTTATTGATCCCGAAGAATGAAAATACTCCTATCAGAGCCTTGCCTATCACCCTATTACACAACACTTCACGCAGAATTTGCGTGAAGTGTGTGTGAGAATGGGAGGTATTTATAATACCTCCCCTGCCTAACTAAATAATATTATATTATTTTTTTTATTTTAATATTATATGTGTGGCACCGTAAGGTGCCACAACTCAAATTTCAAAAGTGGGGGGCGCCGCCCCCCACGTTTTATATATATATATATTATTTTAATTATATTATATTATATTATATTATTTAATAATATTATATTATAAAATAATATTTTATTATTATTATTTATTTTTTTAAAAAAAATTTCTAAAATTTACCTACTAAAAAAAATGATAATTTTTTCTAAATTATAATTATATCCTAAAAATAAAAATTAGGATGTTACACTTCGCGCGCCCTCCAGCTCCCAATTTCCTAAAACTCCATTACTCCACCACCTTGTCTTATTCCTTTAGTCCCTACTCTATTGTTGTGGTCCTTATTTCCTACAAAAGCCCCTTAGCTTGTAAGTGTTTTTTTATATATAGAAGCTTAAATCAGTATGTTTTCTTTTTCTTCTTTTTTTAGTTAAAATATGTCATGAACCTTATATGTATGCTTAATTTTTTTCCAGGTATTTACTTGAAGTTTCAATCTGCCTTGTTAAACTTCCTATACATTGTAAGTTTGTTAATTTTTGAGCTTAAATCTGTATGTTTTTTATTCTTTTTTTTAGTTAAAATCTATCATGAATCTTATATGTATGTTTAAATTTTTTTTCCAGGTATTTACTTGGATTTCTTTCATGCTTGATAGATGAAGATGGAAATTCAATATTACAAAGGATACCTAAAAGTTTGATGATGGATTTGAAAGTAAATATAGATCGAGGGTTTCATTAGGAAAAAGAAAATAATTATGCAAAATAATTATTATTATTTAAAAAAGACCTTCTATGATGCTTCCTTGGAGGAGGGGAAGCACCATAGGAGGTCATACACTTCCTACGGCTCTTACAAAAGTGCTTTAGGAAGTTTATTTTTAAAAAAAAACTACGGTGCTTTTAGAAATTTAAGAAGCACCGTAGGTTGCTTTTATAACACTGGAAGCTATGACATTTCCCAAACATCATAATATTTATAAAAATAAATGCTGTCTATAGTGTTTTTTGTAGTAGTGAGAAGTGAATTTTTTTTTCAATATGGCTTTTACAAACTTAAGTAGAAGTTACTTTTCTAAGTGTGTGAGATAAGTATATGAGAGGATTTTTATCTCAACTTGCGTGTATATGCGTTCCCAACGCTAATTCAAGCAAGCATGTTGAAGTCAAATAGCGTAATGTGATTTATGTTTGCATTAACTTTTGCAAAAAACTAGTTTGATGACCAACTGAAACTTATTTGGATAGTAATCCTAAGATAGATGAAGGTTTAAAAAATTTAAGGTGGTATGTAGATGAAAGGATAAATGATAGTGTGCTTTGACATCCTGCTGATTCTCCATAATGGAAGAATTTTGACTTGAACTACCCTGAATTCACTAAAGATGATAGAAACTTATGCCTTGCATTGAGTACAGATGGGATGAACTAGTTTGGATGCAAAATAGTACCCAAAATTCATGTCTGCTAGTATTGTTTAATATATAACCTTCCTCCATAGCTTTGCTTGAAGTGTAAATACTCCATGATACATGTTAATCTCAGGGCCCAAGCAACTTGGGAATGACATAGATATCTACCTAGTTCCACTAATTGAAAACTTGAAGTATTTGTAGGATAATGGGGTTGTGGTGAACGATGGTCACAAGGAAGAAACATTCAACTTGAGAGCCAAAACACTCTTTGGCACTGTCAATGACTTTTCTGCATGTGGTAATTTGTCAAGATATAACTGTTAGATTTCATGTTTTGATGATAACAAATCATGTTTTGGAAGCTCATGGATTAATTACCAGCAAAGCAATCAATTCTGGTGATCTGTGCAAGATCACTCGAGTGATTTTATTAATCACTCGAGTGATATTCAAGATCACTCGAGTGATCACTGAAATCACTCAAGTGATTGCGAAAAATAACAGATCACTCGAGTGATATGGTAAATCACTCGAGTGATCCACAATTTCACTTCCAGTGATCGCGAAATCACTGCAAGAAAATTTCACTGTTTTGAAAATCACTTCCAGTGATTCTGAATCACTCGAGTGATGCGCCAAATCACTTCCAGTGATTGTGAATCACTCGAGTGATACGGCCAATCACTTCCAATGATCTAGAATTCACTTCAAGAAAATTCCACTGTTTTGCAAATCACTTCCAGTGAAGCACAGATCACTCGAGTGATCCGCCAAAATTCTCAAGTCACTTCCAGTGATTCTCAATCACTCGAGTGATGTTGGATTTTCGTTGAATCACTTCCAGTGAATTGGAAATCACTGCAAGAATATTTCACTGTTCACCAAATCACTTCCAGTGATCTTGAATCACTCGAGTGATATTTGAAAAGTTGCAAATCACTTCCAGTGAATTGGAAATCACTCCAAGAAGAAATCACTATTTACAAAATCACTTCCAGTGATTCCAAATTCACTCGAGTGAAATATGCAATTTCCAATATCCCTTCCAGTGAACCAGCAATCACTGACAGAAGCTTTCAAAGTTTTCAAAATCACTCCCAATGACATTATATTCACTTCCAGTGATATTGCTCTTGCTCATATAATGATCTATTGTTTCCATGTGCTTTTACCTCAACTGATTTTGCTAGTGAAATTCTATTATTACTGATTTCTCCAAATAGCTATCAAAATCATATGATATATCATTTCAATACTTAGTTGCGAAAATAGGATCACTCTCTATGGTTTTATTCTGTCACTTTTTATAAAACACCTCCAGTGATCCATATTAATTTGTTGAGATACAAATATTGCTTAACGGTTATATTCATAAGTGTGTTACAACTGTACTCCACCATCACGCACTTGACTTGTAACTGAACACTCCACTCAAACGACAACTATTCATGGTAGCAGCAGAAATTCAAAAGTAACGGAAGACAAATGATGTTACATTTGTCAGAAGCATCTTTGAATCAACGGGCAAATTTACAACGGTCTTCAAGTGGTTCTATTATATATGTCCAGCCATTTGAAAAATACAACGAAGAAAAACGCCTGAATACTTCAAAAAGCAATATCCTCACAAAAGCTTTAGTTCATCATTTGTGCTTCAGTTCTTATCTTCATACTCTGTGAGAGAGATTTGTCATTCATACTTAATCATTTTCAATAGAGTTAACTTAAGGTTGAGGAACCTTAAGTAGGGATTTGTGATTACCTTGTGTAAGGGGGAGCGAGTGTCTAGAGGAACTTGCTAGTTGTACTGTGGTGCCAAGAACCCACTGAATCTTGGAAGATATAGTGAAAAGCTCAGAAGGATTTCTGAGGACTGGACGTAGGTCAAGTGGTTGAGACCGAACCAGTATAAATCTCTGTGTGAATCTCGGTGATATCTCTTCCTTTCATTAACTGTGCTTTAAGTTTTATAAATTGAATTTAAGCTTTCGATTATTTTGTAATCACCCAATTCACCCCCCTCTTGGGTGAAATGCTTGCTCTAACATTTGGTATCAGAGCACAGGTCTTCTAATTCAGGCTTAACAACCTTAGAAGGATCCGATGGCAAGCATGGGTGAAGCAATCCTTCCTGACGGAGCTTCTATCACTAGACCACCTGGTTTCAGTGGTGAACATTTTTCCTTCTGGAAAGCTAAGTTCCGTGTATTCGTAATGGCTACAGAATACGGACTATGGGATGTGATTGAAACTGGAAACTATGTGCCTACAAAGACTGAAGAATCTCGAAAAGTTCCTAAATCACCAGCAGAATTTGACGACAATGACAAAAGGCTAGTGACTCTCAACAGCAAAGCAATTCTAATGATTCAGAGTGCACTAAGTCAAAAAGAATACTTCAGAATCTGTACTCTTCAGACTGCTAAAGAAATGTGGCAAGCGCTTGAAGTAGCTCATGAAGGAACATCTGGAATAAAAGAAAATCGAGTCAATACTCTAACTACAGAGTTTGATCTGCTTCGTATGAAGGAAGGTGAGTCAATAGCTGAATTTGAACTTAGATATACTCACATTGTTAATCAACTTGCAGCACTTGGAAAATTCTATGATCAGAATGTCCAAGTAAGAAAAATACTAAATATTCTCTCCAAAGAATGGGAAGCGAAAGTCACAGCAATAGAGGAAGCCAAAGGAGAATCAATGCAGTCTGTAGCTTCTCTGTTTGGAAGCCTTTCAGAATATGAAAGCAAACTAAAATTCAAACGAGAATTAGAAGAAGTTGGCGACAGGAGGAAGAAAAGTCTTGCACTGAGTATAACAAAAACAAAGGCAGAAAACCAGCAAGAAGAAGAGGAGATCGATGATGATGAAATGGGCCTGATGATCAGAAGATTCAAAAAATTCTACAGAGGCCAAGGATTCAGAAATTTTCAAAGAGGTGGAACAAGTGGCAAAAGAGACGCCAAGGAAATCATCTGCTATGAATGTGGTAAACCGGGACATATCAAATCAGAATGTCCGGAGCTATTGCAGAAAAATAAAGAAAAGAGAAACTTCAAATCCTTCAACAGAAAGAAGGCATTTGTTTCTGCAATATGGGGAGATAGCTCCTCAGAAGAAGAAGAAAGCGATAATGAGGAGACAGCCAATATATGTCTGGTTGCTCAAAAAGAAACAGACGAGGAGGTAATGAATTCTGACCCTACATATGATGAGTTACAAAATGAATATGATGCTTTACATTCTGAATTTATCAAAATTGTTAATACTTTGATTGCCTGTAAAAAGAGAAACAAATTTCTTGAAGAAAGAATTAAAAACCCTTTGGAAAGAGATTGCGAAAGGTGTTTGTCTTTTGAAAAGAAAAATATTGATCTTACTAAAACTCTTAAAAAATTTACAAAAGGAAGTGAAATGTTAAATGTTATTTTAAAAGCACAACGTCATGTGAATGATAAGTCTGGTATAGGATATGATCCGAACCTAGACAAAAGAAAAGGTAAGAAGAAAACAGGAAGTAAATCCTATCTAAGTTATTTCACACGTTCTGTGCACACATCTAATCCTTTTGCCTATTGTAATTACTGCAATAGAAAAAGACATTATACTTCTTCGTGTTTTCATAAAAAGAAAGGAATTATAGGAACCTATAAATGGATACCTAAGAAGATTCATGAACAAGAAGTTATTTGTACTAACCCAAAAGGACCCAAAAAGATATGGGTACCTAAAACTTAATTATCCTTAACTGCAGGTTTGTCTCAGAACATCCAAATAAACCAAATTGTATATAGATAGTGGATGTTCAAGACATATGACTGGTGATCCTGAGAACTTCACCACATTAGTACCTAAGGAAGGTGGCAAGGTGAAATTTGGAGGAAATCAAACTGGAAGGATAGCAGGACTTGGGGAAGTCAAAGATAAAATCAAAGACGTATATTACGTTGAAGGTTTATGTCACAATCTATTAAGTGTAAGTCAAAGCACGGATAAAGACAACTGGGTAATATTTGATTCAGAAGAATGTCTGATAGTCAGCAAGAAGGATCTGCAAATTGAAAAGAAAAAGTTGAAGACCAAACTCAAGGAAAAAAGGGAAGGTAACTGCTATACTCTTGATATGAATGAAAATATTTCCGAAAATTGCCTTCTGAGTAACACTGACGAGAGTTGGCTTTGGCATAAGCGACTTGCTCATGTTAATATGCATCAATTACAAAAGTTACTCAAAAAGGATTTGGTAATTGGACTACCTAATGTTAATTTCAAGAATTATTTAGTCTGTGATGCTTGTCAAAGAGGTAAACAAACTAAATCTTCCTTTAAAACAAAAACTGAAATTACCACTAATAGACCACTTCAACTATTGCATATGGATCTGATTGGTCCAGCAAGAGTTAAGAGTCTCGGTGGAAACTTGTACACATTTGTTATTGTTGATGATTTCTCTAGATTTACGTGGAATATATTTCTATCATCCAAAGATGAAACTTTTTCTAAATTTATTACCTTTGCCAAGAAAGTGCAAAATGAGAAAGGTATGTCAATTGCAGGAATCAGGACAGATCATGGTGGAGAATTTGATAATCAAGCATTTGCAGAATACTGTGATACAAATGGCATCGATCACAAATTTTCAGCACCAAGAACTCCACAACAGAATGGTGTAGTGGAAAGAAAGAATAGAGTTCTTATAGACATGACTAGAGCAATGCTCAACGAAAAGAATGTCTCTCAAGTCTTCTGGGCAGACGCAATGAGCACTGCATGCTACATCTCAAATAGAGCATATGTCAGAACCAAACTTGGAAAAACACCATATGAACTTTACAAGGGACGGAAACCAAACCTTGCTCATCTACACATATTTGGCTGTAAGTGCTTTATTCATAACAACGGTAAAGATAATCTTGGAAAATTTGATTCTAAGGCTGATGAGGGACTTTTCCTAGGATATTCAAATCATAGTAAAGCATTTAGAGTTTTTAATAAACGAATATGTGTTGTAGAAGAATCAATTCATGTTGTATTCGATGAATATGTATCCTCTAGTAAAAACTTTGATGATGAGATAACTAGAGACCAACCATCTATTAACTCTTCAAATCTTAAAGATGACGATTGTGAAAAAGAAGTTGAACTGAGTAATTCAGATCAACCTCGTGCCTGGAAATACATCAAGAGTCATCCTCTAGATCAAGTAATAGGTGGAGTTAATGAAGGTGTCAAAACTAGAAACAAGGTTTTAAACGAAGTAAGTTTTTCTGCATTCATTTCTCAATTAGAACCTTCTAACATTGAAGAATCCCTATCAGATAATGATTGGGTGTTAGCAATGCAAGAAGAGTTAAATCAATTTGACAGAAATCAAGTTTGGGATTTGGTGCCCCGGCCTAAAGACCACTCGGTTATTGGCACTAAATGGGTATTCAAGAACAAACTTGATGAATCCGCAGCTATTATCAGAAACAAGGCAAGATTGATTGCCAAAGGCTACAATCAGGAAGAAGGAATTGATTGTGAGGAAACATATGCTCCAGTAGCAAGATTGGAAGCTATACGAGTACTCTTAGCCTTTGCATGCATCAAAGGATTCAAATTATATCAAATGGATGTGAAAAGTGCTTTCTTAAATGGGTACATCAAGGAGGAAGTTTATGTAGAACAACCTCCTGGCTTTGAAGACGTATCCAAACCAGATCATGTTTTCAAACTCAAGAAAGCCTTATGTGGTTTGAAACAAGCTCCTAGAGCCTGGTACGAAAGGTTGAGCAAATTTCTCATCGAATTTGGTTTTACTCGAGGAAAAGTCGATACAACTTTATTTATAAAACGAAAACTAAGTGATATTTTGGTAGTTCAGATTTATGTTGATGATATTATATTCGGATCTACTAATGACTCCTTGTGTAAAGAATTTTCTGAGATAATGCAGGGAGAATTTGAAATGTCATTAATGGGAGAATTGACCTTCTTTCTTGGTTTACAAATTAAACAAAGGAAGAATGGAATATTCATATCACAGACCAAATATCTTCAAGAATTGCTCAAGAAGTTTGGATTGGATGACGCTAATGGTACAGATACACCTATGAGCTCAACCGTACTGATGGATGCTGATGAAAAAGGAGTTGACTTCAACATAACTCAATATCGAGGAATGATTGGATCATTACTCTATCTCACAGCCAGCAGACCTGATATCCAGTTCAGTGTTGATCTATGTGCAAGATTTTAGTCATGTCCTAAAGTGTCACATGCTGAATTAGTGAAACGAATTTTCAGATATCTCGCAGGCACAAAAGAGTTGGGTATATGGTATCCCAAAAAGGGTAATGAATATTTAGTAGCCTATTCTGACTCTGATCATGGTGGCTATAAAACAGATAGGAAGAGCACAAGTGGGCAATGTCAATTCCTTGGAGGCGCAGTTGTTTCTTGGTTCAGTAAGAAACAAACTACAGTATCATTATCTTCAACGGAAGCAGAATACATAGCAGCCTCAAGCTGTTGTGCACAAGTACTGTGGCTAAAACAGCAACTTCAGGATCTTGGCATATATCTTAAAGAAATTCCTATTTACTGTGACAACACTAGTACAATAAGTTTGGCGAAAAATCCTGTACAGCATTCAAGGACCAAGCATATTGATGTGAGACATCACTTCATTAGAGATCATATTCAGAAAAGAGATGTCAAGGTGTTATTCATACCCACACACTTGTAATTAGCTGATATCTTCACCAAACCTCTTGCCCGAGAACAATTCATGCATATACGAAGGGAATTGGGAATGGTAAATCCCAATGAATTGTAAGTTGTTTAATCTTTATAAATGTTGATTTCATATTGTTTTGATGATCCCATTACTAACTTAAGCATCGAAGTATCTACAAAGTTGTTTTGCAGGATGCTCTGTAATATCCTCAAGTAACAGGGACAAACAGAGAGGAAGACAGTGGAGTAAGTGAAAAGTGAAACACTGCAATCACAGGTAAATTAGATAATTAAATTAATAAATTTGTCACTGGTAAGTCACATGAGTATTTTAATTATTAATTTTGGAGTTACAGCATGGTTTGAGATTCTGTGAAGTGTTTTTGTACTTCACTCGAGTGATTTTTATATTTCACTCGAGTGAAAATCAAAATCACTCGAGTGAATGTTAAAAATCACTCGAGTGAATGTTAAAAAATCTGTTATATCAGTTTTTCTCTCTCGCGACTGTTCACTCTCTTCAAACCGTCACCTCTACTCGCTGAAATCCTCTCATTTTCCTTGAAACCTCTTGAACCCAGTAATGGAAACCTTCTTTACTACTCTTAACCGAAAAATCCCCTCAAAAGCCAGCCCATTTCAGTTTAAAATCTTCCTTCCTTTTCCGTCAGTTTCGCCCTTCATTCCCGACAGTCTCCTTTTCGCTTTTCTCTCGCCATTTGCTTCCGACAGTCTACCAAGCGTCAAAATTTCAGTCTACCCAGCGTCAAAACCTTTACCTCCACCAAGTGTCATTACCCATGGCAAGAACAAAAAGGCCCGGGCAATCTCCTCCACCTCCACCTCCGTCTAAGAGGGCGAAAGCCTCCGCTGAACCAGAACCCAATCCACCCAGACCAAGACCCAAGGGGATTCGGATTGAGGAACCAACGGGAATGGCTACCCGTTCGCATACCAGCATAAAAGGGAAAGGGAAAGAAAAACAGCGAGAAGCAGATGTCCAAGAGTCTACCTTGCAAAGAAAAATCTCACGGGCAGTGAATATCTTGGCAGCCTCAGTTCCTCAGAAGTCACGGTATGCAAGTCAAGCCACTGATAGTCGTCAATCTGGATCTCTGGCTGAAGAAACCACAGAACTCCTTGAACCTCCTTCTGGATTTAACACTGGTAATCTCAGTATCTTGAACTCCATTATGTTTGCCTCACACTTTGCCAAAAGAACCTTCTGTCCTGTTGTGTGGGTTGACTTGGAGGAACTAAAACAGAAATTTCATATTGATCTAACCCCATATTTGAAACAATATGAACCTTGGCTGAGATTGAGAATGTCATACAATCCTTTGGTTGTCAAATATTTTTACTGTAACATGAAGACTGCTGATGTAAAGGATGACCAAGGAAACATCATTACTGAGAGAATTGAAACAAGTATTAGAGATCAAAAAATTCTTCTGTCTGGGGATCTTATCAACACCTATCTAGGCATAGAGGATGCTCCCATGAGGCCTCCACGTGTCTTTAATATTCATGAATTAGTTGATATCTTTAGACCAGGACAGTCTGGTGTGCCTTTACCCAATTCCCCAGCCTCTCTTACCAACAACCAGAGAGCCTTATTCTACATTTACTCCCGTAGCATGGTTAACAAAGCAAAAAATTTCACTCATATCACGGGGAAGGATCTTCAGATGATGGCTTCTCTTATGACAAGGGAAAGAAGAAACGTAGGGGAACTCATTTTTCAAGAGATGAAGAGGTTCAGATTTCACTCCTCCAGGTCTACTACTATTCCCTATCCTCAGCTTGTGTCTTACATTCTTTCCATACACAACATTTGGCATTTGACACCTGAGGGAGATATTGTGAGGATTCCTAAGTTTGGGAAAATCCACCTCACTCAGATGGGAATTACCATTCCTGCTGGAGCATCTTCACAACAGAGACACCATTCACCTCCTCCTGAGGCCAGCCAGAGAGAACCTCAGAGGATGGACCCTTCACCCTCCAAGATGGATGAGGCACAATCCTCTAGAGCAGTCTCCCATGGTCCTTCTTTTACTCAGGCTACTATTCAGACGTATATCCAGGAGGCCATTCAGTCTGCAGTCACTCAGTTGAAGAAATCTAACGCTCAACTGATTGATCAAGTCAATAATCAAGTGACAGTCTTAGTGGCAGCAGTGGATCATAACTCCAATCTCCTCTTTGAGCGCCTGACTGAGCAGTCACAGAGAATTCAGAGGATTGAGGATGCTCTCAGGACTCACCTTCATATCCCCTTCCCTAACTTACCACCTGCCTCCTCACAACCTCCTCCATCAGATTCTTCAGTTCCAGAGATTTCACTTTCTGATGCTCCCATCATTCCTCCCATTATCCCTTCAGACACTCCTCCAGCACCTCCCACAACCTTTATCTCTGATCCTATTTCTGCTGGTGATATTCCACACACTGACCCCATTCTCCAGACTCCATCATCTTCTTCACATCATACTGCTTCCAGTTCTCATACTGAGGAAATTATAGCTGAGGAAGCCACCACAGAGGTCATAGGACCTACTCACTCCACTTCCACCACTCCTCTTGAGCCATCTCCTACCACATTTTCCTTCCAATCTCCTCCACAACTTTCCATTATTCCATATGTTCCACCTACCTCCTTCTTTGCTTCTGCATCCACTCAAGCCTCTACACCGTCTACCTCTCCTTTAGATGATGCCAAAAAGGGGGAGAAGAGCTGATATGATATGATATATTCTTTTGATGCATATGTGTTCTAGTTTGTAAAAGCTGATATGATATGATATAGTTTCTTTTGATGCATATGCGTTCTAGTTTATAATTTCAAGTTATGTATTTTACTTTTCCAAGAACTTGTCATTGTGTAGCTTGTGTAATCTGAACTGACTCTAATCTAATGGAAATATGAGTTTATGATATGATCTCATGAAATTTTTAATGCATCTGTGTTTATGATTGCAGTAGCCAACATGATCTCATGGAAATCCTAGTGTATTGCAGCCGCCAAAATGATTTCAAAAAAAAATCACTTCTTATGTGCATTTTCTGTTTACAATGGTTTTTGAACTTTGAACTTACATCTTTTACTTTCCAAAGGTCAAAAAAAACTCTTAATCTTTTAAACAAACTCATCTTAGCAATTGCAAATCAAAATTAGTGCAAAAGTTTTCAAAAAGATCAAGTAAAGTGTATTAGAAAATCAAAATCTTAAACTTGATCATATGATATGTTTTGTCATCATCAAAAAGGGGGAGAATGTTAGATTTCATGTTTTGATGATAACAAATCATGTTTTGGAAGCTCATGGATTAATTACCAGCAAAGCAATCAATTCTGGTGATCTGTGCAAGATCACTCGAGTGATTTTATTAATCACTCGAGTGATATTCAAGATCACTCGAGTGATCGCTGAAATCACTCGAGTGATTGCGAAAAATAACAGATCACTCGAGTGATATGGTAAATCACTCGAGTAATCCACAATTTCACTTCCAGTGATCGCGAAATCACTGCAAGAAAATTTCACTGTTTTGAAAATCACTTCCAGTGATTCTGAATCACTCGAGTGATGCGCCAAATCACTTCCAGTGATTGTGAATCACTCGAGTGATACGGCCAATCACTTCCAATGATCTAGAATTCACTTCAAGAAAATTCCACTGTTTTGCAAATCACTTCCAGTGAAGCACAGATCACTCGAGTGATCCGCCAAAATTCTCAAGTCACTTCCAGTGATTCTCAATCACTCGAGTGATGTTGGATTTTCGTTGAATCACTTCCAGTGAATTGGAAATCACTGCAAGAATATTTCACTGTTCACCAAATCACTTCCAGTGATCTTGAATCACTCGAGTGATATTTGAAAAGTTGCAAATCACTTCCAGTGAATTGGAAATCACTCCAAGAAGAAATCACTATTTACAAAATCACTTCCAGTGATTCCAAATTCACTCGAGTGAAATATGCAATTTCCAATATCCCTTCCAGTGAACCAGCAATCACTGACAGAAGCTTTCAAAGTTTTCAAAATCACTACCAATGACATTATATTCACTTCCAGTGATATTGCTCTTGCTCATATAATGATCTATTGTTTCCATGTGCTTTTACCTCAACTGATTTTGCTAGTGAAATTCTATTATTACTGATTTCTCCAAATAGCTATCAAAATCATATGATATATCATTTCAATACTTAGTTGCGAAAATAGGATCACTCTCTATGGTTTTATTCTGTCACTTTTTATAAAACACCTCCAGTGATCCATATTAATTTGTTGAGATACAAATATTGCTTAACGGTTATATTCATAAGTGTGTTACAACTGTACTCCACCATCACGCACTTGACTTGTAACTGAACACTCCACTCAAACGACAACTATTCATGGTAGCAGCAGAAATTCAAAAGTAACGGAAGACAAATGATGTTACATTTGTCAGAAGCATCTTTGAATCAACGGGCAAATTTACAACGGTCTTCAAGTGGTTCTATTATATATGTCCAGCCATTTGAAAAATACAACGAAGAAAAACGCCTGAATACTTCAAAAAGCAATATCCTCACAAAAGCTTTAGTTCATCATTTGTGCTTCAGTTCTTATCTTCATACTCTGTGAGAGAGATTTGTCATTCATACTTAATCATTTTCAATAGAGTTAACTTAAGGTTGAGGAACCTTAAGTAGGGATTTGTGATTACCTTGTGTAAGGGGGAGCGAGTGTCTAGAGGAACTTGCTAGTTGTACTGTGGTGCCAAGAACCCACTGAATCTTGGAAGATATAGTGAAAAGCTCAGAAGGATTTCTGAGGACTGGACGTAGGTCAAGTGGTTGAGACCGAACCAGTATAAATCTCTGTGTGAATCTCGGTGATATCTCTTCCTTTCATTAACTGTGCTTTAAGTTTTATAAATTGAATTTAAGCTTTCGATTATTTTATAATCACCCAATTCACCCCCCCTCTTGGGTGAAAAGCTTGCTCTAACAATAACATTAAAGGCCAACTTGGATGTCTAATTTCTTAAGAGGGTACACATTCTTATATAGGACATCCTTATTGATGTTTTAAAAAAATTCCAATCGGAAATCAAAAGAGGGCAGGGCACCTCAACCTTTGACTTGTGAACAGGTATATTAAAAGTGAAAGATATAAAATGTCTATTTGGCAAACATTTTGCAAGGGATGTTGGGACAAGTAGGTGGAAGAAGAGATATATTTTCTTTGACTTACCTTATTGGAGGACCCTGGTGTGCAACATTTTCTTAATGTTATGCACATTGAGAAAAATGTGTGTGAAAGTATTGTTGGCACATTACTCCATATTCCAAGGAAGACTAAAGATGGCATACATGCTATGCTAGACATGGTTGAAATGAGAATAAGGAAATAATTAGCACCATAGGAGAGTAAAGCCTATACATTTCTTCGTCCCGTGACTCACTCACTATCAAAGTAAGAAAAACTAGTTTTGTCAATTCCTTACTTCAATCAAGGTGCCAAATGGTTACTCTTCAAACATCAGAAGACGCATGTCAGTGAAGGGCTTGAAACTGATGAGATTAAAATCTCATGACTTTCATGTCTTGATGGAGAACTTGATTCCAGTGCCTATATCTTGCCTTATAAGGTGCGAGCTGCAAGCACCAAGTTATGTTTCTTCTTTAAGCCACTTTCCAATAAAGTGATAGACCCTTAAAAATTTCTGAGGTTGCAAAACCAAATCGTATCCATATTATGTGAGTTTGAAATGTATTTTCCTCTAGCATTTGTTGACATCAAGGTCCACTTGACAACTCACTTACTTAAAGAGGTACAACTTTGTGACCCAACCTATTTAAGGTGGATGTACCTGGTTGAATGTTTCATGAAGATAATGAATGAGTTTGTGAAAAATTAGAGTCATCTGGAGAGTTGCATTATTGAACGATATATATCTGTCCACAGGTGTTAAGCATAGCAAATCGTGAAAGGATGAAGAACAATTAATACTTGTACCATAAAGGTTGTATGGGGTATATGAACATCGAGTAGCATTTGATAGAGAAGCAGGAGTCAAGATTGGATGTGACTATCAACCATGGAGTGTTGTGGGTTACTATGAAGAAAAACAAATAGGATAACATTGATAATCCTCGTATCTAGGAAGTTGTCTCAATATATATGGTAAATACTGATCATTTTGATTCAATTATGTTTGTGCTGTCTGAAAAAGTTTTTAACCTTTCATTTTGCTATAAGAGACCTTGAGTCAAGAATTAGAGTGAGGCGAGCTTCTTGGGGATGAAAATGTCTTGGAAAAGGCTTTGGGTCCTGACCGTAATGGTCTTTTGAGATGTGTCGGCTATGGAGTTGGCAAAAAAAGAATACTTTGAGAAGAGGAAAAGGCCGATAAGGGTTTCTGATCAAAAGCTTCAACAATATATGGAGATGACCGAGATGCTGAAGCAGACGGTTGAAGCACAACAAGTTCTTATTGATTAGTTAATAAGCTAAGAGACTGTGAGGAGGCAGGGAATGGCTCACACCTTAAGTGCCAAAGATAGCTACACATTCCCTTCTCAGACTCTACCTGAGGTAACATGACTCATGCTGAAAGCCTATGCTTTATTTATTTTTTATTTACACTAATTGTATTTTCTCTTTATTCAGGGCGATGAAGGGGTTAAGTGTGTGGTCAATAGTTCCAAGCGGCATACAGTTGCTAAGATCCGCATGTACAACTTACTGGGGGAGAATAGGATTCATAACTTGCCTCTCGCTCAGACTCATGTTAGCCTCAAAATTATGTTAGGGTAGAACTAAAGACAGCCATCAATCCTAAGTATGCCCTTCCAATTCCTATCCCAGATGCATATATAGTGGGAGGAGTTGTACTTAGCTTTGTTGCGTGGCTAGACCACCTTATTGTCATACCTAGGAAGACAAAAAATGTATACTATCATCTTTTGATCTTGCTAATGAAGTTCATAGTAACTATTTTCCTAACCTCTCAACTTGTTTGGATGACAAAGAGGAAGAGCAATTTGGGAACTCAATCCGGGTATGGTTAGGTGTCTTATGCACCGAAGAAGACAATAGGCTGTGTTGTGCCTCAATAGCCAATTGCACAAGTTTTCAACAAATTCTGGATGGCTCTTGAGCTCAAATAACATAGTCACTGAAATAGACCCTGAGTGAGACTACTACACCAAACAAGTCCCTTTTCAGCAAGATATATGTAGGGAGTGTGTTTGGCGCTATTAATCAGGTGTTAGTCAAAGAGATTGTCATGGGCGATATGGCTAGCTCGAGTGCTTGTAACTTTTATATCTGGTACGTCTTCTACTATGAATGAATACTTAGCTACTCATAGCATTTATATATATTAATTTGCTTGTTTCTGTATGCAATGTACCTTCACAAGGAGCATGTAGCCTGCAATGGCCTACAGGATGTGTTCTTGTTCCTCAACCCCCATATGTATTCAGGAAAATTGGATGAAGGAAATAAGCCAAATTTTGTGGAGAGAAAAGCGAGGGAACTGGCGGCTTTGGTCATTAAAAGAGCACCAAAGAAGAATGACAGTTTTTTTTGGTGCCGTACAACCATGAGTAAGTATCTACTTCATTAAATTGGATGCTCATTATGTTTGTTTCTTAGTTTTGTTTTCATTATGTTTAATGTACTTAGGGGTCATTGGATGCTTATCGTGCTAAATCCCTTCAAACAAAGGATTTTGTACTTTGATTTAGTTCATGGGGATCCGGAAAATCGACTGCAGGTTGTCAAAGTTTTTAATAAGTAAGTTGATGAATTTAAACTTGATATTTTTATTCATAATTTATTAAGAATTTGGTGCTTTGATTTCTTATTCTTATATATTTTTTCAGAGTTGTTTGCTATTACGTTGAGGACGAAGGCCTTTCCTGCTCCTCATTAAAAGGCAAAGGCATTACATCTGCTTAATGGAAGAGAGAGTAGTGGTAATTCACCAATACTTACCATTTTGTGTTAGAGTTATCAGAGTTGGTTTTATGTGTTAAATTAATACATTTCATTTGTTTGTTTATAGTGTCCGCAACAACTAGATTAGATCTCTTATTGTGGGTACTGTGTCATGAAGTACATGAAGGACAAAGTCACCTACAATCCCAGCTCAATTGATACTAGTGTGTGTGTGTGTTAAGTTAAAAGTAAAGTCATATATATTCACCAACCATCTTTGTTTTTGTGTGCAGTACTTTGAGGATAGTTATTCTTAGCAATATTCGCCCGAACAAATTAAAGAAGTCATAGAAGAGTTGGCTATGACAATTTATCGTGAATAGATTAGAGAAGTTAGCTATACAATAATATTTTTAATCGTTAATGGATGCTATAGAGTTAGCAATGACAGTTTTAGTTCCTGTTTTTGATTTCTCTTTTTTTCTCTAACAGATTTGCTTTTGGTGATTGGTAATTTAGATTAGCTTTTGGTTTCTGTAATTAGTTTATGTTGGATTGTAATTAGTTTTATATTATATAATATGCAGATGGGGGCTTACCGAAATTGAGGCCCCCAAATTGTTTTAAAAAATTTGTCACATATATTTAACGGTTATTCGCTAATAACCGTCAAATATTGCATATATATCAAGATTTTTCCAAATAACATCAAATAAATCTCTTCCTCTAGTGACCAATATTTTATTTTTTATTATTTTAACTGTTAAGTATTGTACAAAATATATCACGGGTGTTATTAAACAGTTGTTAAATATAGATTGTTATCAATAGTCATTGTCTTATAACCGTTAAATATAGTTCCATATACATAACGGTTGAATTTGAAAAACTGTAAAATATAGTGCCCAATATTTACCAGTTAAAAACCATTATATATAAATATTTGATGCTCAGTTATTTAATGGTTAAAAATCGTTAAACATCAGTAAAAAAAACCTGTTAAATATAGATAAATTTATAGTAGTGAATGATTCCTACACTTCAAGTGAAATCAAATATCTTAAAATCAATTTTCAAATTTTATTTTATTAGAAAAATATCTATGATTATTAAAAGCACATAGCAGTGAAAATGCAAACCACACTAAACATAATAAACAAAGCTCGCCGTGTACCCACTAAATTCGCTTTTCTTTTTATTTGAATTTAACCCGACCAAAACAGGTTTTTTCTCCTACCCTTACTTGATAAAAAATCATGATTTTCAATCAAGGAACAAAAAATCAGACTGGGTAATGAACCGGTTACGGTATAGGTTCAAGGGTCAATAGTTCAACTGGGGTCGGACCGGTGGTCGAACCAGTCATATTAAAATATTACAATTTTATTACTGGCAATATCTATATTAATATATTTTTAAACTTCTATAGATAAAAATGAAGATCTTTAAAAAAAATGCTTAAAATTTATTAATATTAGTTATGGTGCATGTACTTATGCAATGATATCTCATTTCCTGTAATTAATTAATTATTATATCCCACAAAATCTTCTTTTTTTTAGATTTTTTATTTCTTTACTTACTTTTCTCTTTATCTTGGTCTTCAAATTTTCATTTTTCCTTCAAAAATAGCACGAGATAGTAGTTGGAGGAATAAAAAAAATGTATTTAAGAAAAAAAGGGGACCAGTTCGACCATCAGTTTTGACCGGTTTTATCAGTTCTAACCGGTTCACCATTTTAACACCCCAATCAAACCAAACCATCGACTGATTTTCCGGTCCGACCAGCCGGTCCGGTCCAATTTTTTGCACTTGGCTTTCAACAACCCATAAAGAGCAATGAAAAGTTGGGCGCGCGCAATCTGTATAAGCATTCCCTTGGCTAAAATAATGTAGACATGTGAATATATACAATTAATCACTCCATTAAGGACTCCCTAAACTCTTTAATTCATGTTAATTAATCAGACAGCAGAGTTGTCAACAATAATTTAAGGAGAAAATGATAGAAAAAAAATTTTAAAATATAAAAATCACAAATCAGGTTTGCTATTAATACTCCCTCTGGTCATATTTATAAACAATTTTTTCCTTGATTGCGTAAAACAAACTGATAGTTAAAAGTAATAAATATGTACAAAATGTCATTTTTTTTCCATATATACCCCTATTTATGAAAATAGATAGAGAATGTATAAAAAAATATGAGAGATAATAAAATACGTTTCACAATGCTTTGTTAACTTCATTCACCTAGTAAATTTTCTCTCTCTCCTGAATATAACTTTTAGTGTGTGTGATAATTAATTGTAAATAATATGTATTTAATAAAGGTAAAATAGAAAAAAAATGAGTTTATATTTTTAGACACAAAGTAAAAATTGCTTATAAAAGAGACCAGTAAAAAACAAAAGTTATTTATAAATAAGATCGAAATGAATAATTGATAAGATAATAACTAGATTTGATAAATAATTCATGGAAAGTATCTGATTTATGTCTCAGTTTTTTTCCGTGATTTTTCCTTAATTTACGTGTACTATTTATACAGTGTGAACAAATGATTTCCCATCCAGTGAGTTGTATAGTCAACATTACGTGCCAAAAGAAGAAGCATAATTTAATGATGTGTCTGGAGAATATTTCTCTTTTTTGACATTGTAATTTAGAAAATGTAACGTATTTTGTTTCACACTCACATATAATTCTTGACCAGTCACTTCCACTGAATCCCTTATCCTGAAGGCGAATTGCCTAATTAAATTATTGGAAAAAATTTATTTAAATACTATATGAATTTATAAAATCTTAAAAAACCCGTTAACATATAAAAATGAAAGGTATTAAATTAGAATTTTAAAGTATTGATGCTTTTACCATTTTGTTTATTAGTTTTTCTTAAAAAAGAAAAGAAAAGAAAAGGTGCTTCATACCAGAGCACTATCACCGACTGGCCGCCGGAAGTCTGGTGCTGGGGGCTTTTTATAAGGGGTGCAATTTTTTTTAAAAAAAAATGGATGAAAGGGAGCAAAGGGTGGGATCGAACCCACCTCACCTTCTTATCAAAGATAGCCACCAAGCCTCTCTAATATATATACACATTACTATATATATGTATAATATAAATAAAGGCATAATAGCTTTGACAAAATAAGTAATGAAAATGATAAAATGCGTAATGGTATTGACTAGATGCATAATTATATTGATTAAATGAGTGATGGCATTAACTAATCATGATATTGACTAAACGAGTAATAGAATTGACTGAAGGCGTAATGACATTGACTAAATGAGTAGTAAGATTGACTAAAAGTGTAATAACACTGACTTAATGAATAATGATATTGATTAAAGGCGAAATGGTATTGACTAAAGGTGAAATTGTATTGCCTAAACGAATAATGAGATTGACTAAAAGCATAATAATATTAACATTACTTATAATCATTACGTATTTAGTCAATCTCATTACTCATAGACATTGACCATGTCATTTACTCAAGTATGTTTAATTAAACTGCTAATATATATTACAAAAAATCATTAAAATTCAAATTACAATGAACATATAGATAAGTTAAGTTTAACTGACAATTATAAATATAATCAATTAGATTAATGAACAAATTTTTATTTATATTTTTGATAAACCATATCCAAGTTACAACCCCATTAGACACTAAATTAACAATTTCAAAAATAAAAATGTATAAAATATTTATTAAATAAGAAAATTTAAATATTTTTTATTTTCCTCAAAAAATATATTAATAAAAATTAAATTTTACAATATATCAAAGAATTGTATAATGAAATTTTTTTATTTTTTATGGGTGGTTTTTTTGCACTGCTAAAATAAGGTATTGATAAATTGTTTTATAATTAATTTTTTTAAAGAAAACAAAAATTGATAATAATATAAGAATCAACTTATTATTAGCTTTTGTCTCCTCTCCTCAACCATATACAAAAGATCATTAAAACCTTTCCTATACAAGCAAATCAAACAAAAGAACATACTCATCATCACCTTCCCTTCCCCATCTACACTAAAATCATCACTACATCCCTCCCCTCTATTAAATTCTGTCCACATTAATAGTTCTTTAATTAATAAGAATACTAATATATGTTTAATTAGTTTCACGTTAAAATTTAATTATTTTAATTTTCAAAATAATAATTATGATATTTTTGTTTGCTAGAAACCAAACGCGCTATAACACATTTTATAAATACATGTGACAAGTAACTTGATTTTTCATAAGAATTTTAAACTTTTCTTACAGTAACTTAGTAAGGTAATCATAAATATTATATTAATTCATGAACTGAATGAATACTACTCGAGCGAAATCCTCCTCCAACATTTTTATGGGATCATGCAGTGTATCATTGGACACTCGGTCACTGCCACACCCTAACTGACATGTACCACAGAATCTTTTAAGAGCACCGCCCACCAACAACACCCTTCCACACGCAACCTCTCCTTAGTCCTCGCTTCTCTCTATGGTTCCACTGTCTTCTTTTTCCATCTTCTTATTCCGTTAGGTGATATAAAGTATTTTTCTAGATATATTTATCTATAATCTTGAAATATTTTTTTATAGACAATATCTAGTATCTTAAAATATTTTTTTTAAGTGCATATCTAACATATTAAAATATGTCTTTTCTGATGTGTCTAGCATACTAATTTTTTTTAATACCTAATACTTTAAAATATTTTTTTTAAATACATCAAGTACTCTAAAATATTTTTTAGTGCATCCCATACAAAAGCACAAAAAATACTTTATGGTAATAGACCTACCTAAAAAAATACGTTAGGGTGTTAGATCATATATACATTACAAAATACTTTAAAGTAATAGATGTACCTGAAAAAATACTTTATGATACTAGATACACCTTAACTTAACTGTACTTTCTTTTCTAAAATGTTTCATTTTAATTGATTAAGAAAATCTAAATTTGTTATTGCTGAGTTATAATGGAAATTTAGTCCCACTAACTGTCCTACACATCTCTAATGTTGTTTTAATAAATATATATATACTACCAAATGTGTTAGCAGAAGTTTAGTTCCCCATGAATTCTTTGAACTAGTGACTACTGAGAGCTCATTTCTGATATCAGCCGATCAACATTCGTATGCACTCTTACATATAGAAGGTAAATAATCCATGTAAATGCGCGCGTCTTTTTTTTAGACTTTATCTAATGCATCAAAACTATATATTCATGTATAGTTTGATGCAATTATAAGAAAAATTATAGTATTGCATAACGTGAGCTTTTTTTCTTTTTTTGGGGGGGGGGGGTGTGGACAGGTTGTCACGTGGCCTGGCCTCCAATTTTTATGTTTTATCCCCTTCAGATGCATTATATGTATGTAGCAAAATAAACTTGTATAGAATTTAGATATTTTACGTTGTTAAATGATTAAAATTTCACCAATATACATATAACATTTATACCATAAGTTCCACGCATCTAATTTTACATCCCGAATTTCATTTTGGCTAAAATATCCTTTAATATTGACTTTAAACTTCAATTCATCAAACTACATTTCCAAAAACTTTCACAAGCTACTATAAAATATGGATTTTACTTTATCAAAAAACATCCGTTTTTAAAAAATCAAAGTTAAAAATATAGACGGTGGCCTTTTTTAAAAATTTTCCTTTTATGGTCCGTTTTGTGTTTAAAGGACGTTAAATATGCTTTTGATGTCTGTTTGTTTGAATCGGACCACGTTTTCAGTAAACGGACACCAAAAACAAGGCTTTGGCATTTTTACTCATTTTTCTACTTACTTTTACTTTTGGCCAATATTTTTTTTTTGTACATTTCACTAATCTCCATGTGATCATTTCATGATACGATTTCAAAATATTATTGTGGAATTATCTTATTTTGATGATAGCAAAACTAAAAGAAAGATATCTTGCAAAGGTTGTGATTCAATATTATAACAAAAGGATAAAGTTATAATATTACAAGACTTAGAACTTCACTAGTATAGAAATCGTGATATATGACGGTTATTATCAGCCATAAATCATGGTTTCGAACCTTTATATATACAGGTGCTATATATACTCGGCTAGATACATTACGGTTCTAAATATGAACTATGGAATTTTATAATAAATAACAGCTATTATATAATAACTGTGATGTAATGAATGTGAGACTCTTCAAGTGAGAGTTTTGAGCTAGTTGAACTTGTCTGTATATAATATAATAGTATTTCCCATATCGAGTGGCTATACAATTTAGGATGGACTAAGACATTCCAGGCTTTGTGGGAGAATCAATGGAAACTGTTAACCTATATCTATGATAATGTAACTGTTGACCTATAAGTTATGTCTCTACACAGGAATTAACCCTAGAAAGATAAGGCTGAGTGGAAAAAACATATGAATATGTATATAGGATAGGACGCATGGGGTATGCAAACCTTTGAGCAAAGCAAGGGGTAGACAAACACTTGAGCTGCTCAAGGTTTTGCTTACCCCCTTACGGCATTTCCTATACGCATATTCATATCTTTTCCACCTAGCCATTACTTTCCTGGCTTAATTGCTGAAGAGACACAAGGTATAGGTGATGAATACTTACATTATAAGATATATAGGTTAGGAGTGAGATTGATTTTAGCCATAAAGCTGAGAAAATCTTGATCCGTCCTGAATCACATGGGTACTCGATAAGGGAAGTACTATTCTTTTAGCTAGAGTTGAGGCCAAATAGCTTAGAAACTCTCATATTGAAGAGTCTTTGATTAATCACAATGTTGAATTTCGGAGTTTTTAACTTGGTGACACGTGCTCAATACAAAAATAGGAGAGGAACCTTCAATCAAAGCAATAATAGGCTTTCAAAAAAAAACATAACTTCGCTAAAGCAATTTAATATGTCACCTTGCATTTCATGACTTCACAAATGCTATAGGTATTCCCTTGTTCATGTATGACTCTCAGTACAACTGAACTAGTTTATTTATCACATCCCTATTGATATTTTTGAAGTAACTTACGGAGATATGGATACTTCCAAAAAAAGAGAAGCATTTGTTTAAGGATCCATATCTCATGAAGTTACTTTGAAAAAGATAAATAGAGTAGGAACCTTCAGTCAAAGCAATGGGGTTGACAACTTCCTGTAACAGGAGATGAACCTTCAATTAGAGCAATAATGGGTTTTCCAAAATCCATATAACTTCACAAAAGCAATTTAATATGTCACCTTGAATGCTTTATTGTGTCATGACTTCACAAATGATGCAGGTATTCACTTATTCATGTATGACTCTTGTAAGACCTCACTTCATTATTGATATTACTCAGAGTAGCAATAACGTAATTTAATGGGCACATAGAAATAACATAAATATACTGATTTATTGAAACAATATTGCTTGATTACATATAAAATTCCCCATAGGGTTGTACAGAACAATTACAGACCTTAAACGAATTGAAAGGTCTTTAGATAACCAACGCCTCCTCTCATACTTGCTAGGAACCTCTTGTTGTCAAAAATTACCGTTATGCCCTTCGAGCCGCTACCTGTTGTTAGAAACTTTGAACATTTATGGAAAGGGTGAGATTCGAAGAATCTTAGTAGTAACATATTTTCAAACATATACGATGTGAAAATAAATATGTCTTGTAGCATGTTATGTAAGATGATAACTTGTGTTGTGTATACACTGTTAAAGGCCAAACCACTGTTTAGACCTGGGCTAGTTCGTGTGCACCTTCGCTGGATCCCATATCATAGCTAGGCTAATGTGCCCCTGGAACTATGCTCAAGTCACAAAGATGGCATACTCAAGCATATAAATAATCACATAGTGGATGAAAGAAAGAGTTACTACCTGGAACGTGCCCTTACCGTGCCTATCAATTGGTCCAACTCCGTCTTCGACTTGAGCTTTCGATATATCCTAAGATTTCAAATTTTAGATAAATGAGTTATTATTTATTTATAACTAATTTTAAACTCATTGTGTTGGTTATCTATCACATTTTCAATAGTTTTTGCGCAATACAATTCTGCATAGTGCAGTTTCACTGTTTTTTAAGAAATTGGCATATTTTCGGTCAACTTTGGAAAATCATAATTAATTTTAGAAAATTTCAAATTGATTGATTCCAAAGACTAAATGAATCTCTTTAATTTTAAGTTTAGGTAAAAATACTTTGGTCTGACCATTAATATCATACGTTTTCCAGAAATTTTTCAAACTCCATTGTTGTCAGATTTGCTTTTAGAAACAGGGCACAATTTCAAAAATTTATTTCTCCCAATGTACTTGTAAAAAAATTACACACTACCCATAAAATTAAAGCTCTATGTCTCTACTTAAATCCTGAAAAATTTCAGAATTTTGGGACAATGTTTGGCCCATAAAACACCACATAAAATTTCACTGCCATACAGGGGCAAATCAAACTGCATGCACATACATAGTTCATAAATTTTCAAATTGGCATACAAACATCCAAAAATCATGAATACTTGCATACCTACACAATTTTTCCTTCTAAAGCCAATGGAATAATCAAAATTACAAAATTCTCACTTCTTCATCACGTCATGAACAAGACAAAAAGTTAGGATTCTTAGGAGGATTATGTTGTTTTCTTGTTTTCTCTTGCCTAATCACTTCCTTTCTACTTCTAATCACATGATTAACTACTTAAACACTAAATGGAAATGTTTAGAGGAAATTTGGGCAGCGTTTCCCTTAGGTTTTACTTCATCCCAAAATTGAAAAACAAGACAATGTCCACCAACAACAATACCAACAATATCAACCAAGTCAAGAGAATCAAGTTTTGGTGATTACCTCTTGATTCTTGCTCTTTCTCTCTCCTGGCTGAAATTTTCCTCTCTCTCTAAGCTCTTGATTTGTCTTAAAAACCATGGTTTTGATGGAGTAGAGGAGGTTATGAGAGGTTATAGAGTGATTAGGAGGCAAAAACAACTATGTTTGCAAGTTCTTACCTTGGATTGGTGAAACCCTAGCTCTCTTGTGCTTGAATGTTCTTCCTTTGTTCTCAAGCTCTCTCTCTCTCTCTCTATTTGTGTAGATTCACCATTGAAAATGAAGATGGAAAGAGGATGGGTGATGTTTTAATGGAATATCTAAGTTTGCTTTACATGTGCTCAATTCCTATTGGTCCAAAAGTTGTGTTTTTGTATCTAATATTACAAATAATTTCCTTTTCCCTTTTTATCCTTGGTTAGCCGAATTTAATGAGAGATGAGTGAGTATATGTTGCTCTTGAATTATCCCATAATGCCATCTCACAAGTTATTGACCAAAGTCTTAAGCTTTTTGACTTTTGGACTTTCTTGTGATTGGCCAAAAATTTTCTTCTTGAATCAATTTTACCAAATAAATTATTCCCTTTTCTTGCTCCCTAATTTAGCCAATATTTATCCCAATTAAAGGGAAAAATAAATGGCTGCTTGCTTTATTAGTCAGATGACCATTTTGCCCATACATTTTTTTCATTTTCGCACATGCTGGAAAACTGAGCAGAATTTTCATCAAACCTTCAAAATTCATATCTAATTGTGTAGATATCCAATTGGGGTAGTTAAAAAGGCTTTGTGACCCTTATTAAGTCTATTTTTAAATAAAAATATAAAATTTAGCTAAATGGAAGCTCAACATTTCCAGAACTATTTTTTTGGATGCTGACACTGAATATCACAAGTTTCTCTGGGCTAACTTCAAAAATACATAACTCCTTATGTACAGCTCCAAATGACTTATATTACCTATCAAATTAAATCTTGATAAGTCTAATTTTATTCTCAATAGTTTGATAATTTTTGGACATCATTTTCCAATTGAAAAATGCCACACTACATGACTGCCTCACTAGAAAACTCATTGGATGCAACACTAATTTGTGTTCCAACATACTTATGTTGTGTGTGACCCCTAATTGTCTTGCTTTGTCATCCGTTATACTCTTTAATAACCCAAGGGAATAAATAAATTTTAGGGAATAAGATCGTGCCTTACTGGGATACTTGCTAAACTGGAGCTTAGCAGTCCACTTGAGTTAGATTTATTCTCAATCCTCTTGTCCTAAAATTTGGGGTTTTATATTTCTCCCCCTTTCAATAAAATTTCATCCTCAAAATTTCGAATATCAACTAATATTGATTATCCTCGGGAGAATGATGGGATTTACCCTTGTTGGATACCTATAAGGTCTTACTGTCTAGGGACACTACCCCATCTAAACATGCATATATGGTCTTATTGCCTTTGTTCACTATTCGGCTTATCTTTGATTGCTTAGTGATCTGCTAGTCTTTGGACATACTGGTCTAACAGGTCTCATAATTAGTGGACATACAGTTCATTAGGGACTCTTGGCCTTATTGCCTAATTAGGATGCTACCCGATGTGTTGAGCCTTATGGCTTATGCTATTCTATTCTCACAACACTAGATGTTTTGGTCGTACTGCCCTGTACAAACATGTACACTAGGTCTTACTGCCAATTTGACTGCCCATAGACTTGACTATCTATCTGCTACTACGTTTGCCGGCTTGTTCAGTGTTTGGGATCAAATGATTATTTAACCCTTACTGACCGTATTACGTGCACTGCTCGAGATCAAATTACTATTTAACCCTTACTGCTTATTCTGTGTACATTGCTCACTGTGCGCAATATTTCAGAATAGGCATCAACCTGTCCGTACTTACCTCACATTCTCAAATCAACATCAATTGTTGTTAGCTCTATAACACGAGTGAGGAAATTAGCTCTGTGAGGCTACATCTGTTGTGATGCATGTGCCACTACTCGGCTATGCTGCATCAAATCACATCCCAATCCGTGCTTGTTCGCAACTATGTAGACCACAAAGTTCAATTATGGATTTGGGATTGTCAACATCGCATTGTTGAGAGGAATTCGCCACCATCACGCCCTACTGCTCTAGGACTCATCCCAATCTCTGTTTACATGTGTCACCACAAACCATATAGGTTGTGTGACTGTTGGCTACATCGGTGGTGTCATTGTATACCATACTCGTCATGTTGCTATAAACCATACAGATTTTCATAGGTAATATCACTGTACATCATGCAAGATGTAATATTGCTGGCCACACCGCCTCAGACGCATGTTTTACGCACCACCTTTCAACCACAAGGCTACTTGTGATTTTCACCAGTGCAACCAGGACTCTCTTGGCCATGTCAGGGGTGCATCCTGATCATGAAGTTGATTAATATGCTTTGATGAGGTTGCCTCATTACTGACCACCACATAGGTATCTCATTACGACCACATAGGTCATACTGCGCACCATGTAAGTTGTGTCATTGATGACCTCACAAGTCAAATCATGCTAGACCACACATGTCTTATTGCGATGTGGGATGATCACACTGGTATGATAACAACCTCTCTTGCAACTCACAAGAATTATGCATAGGTTCACTATGCTTCTGTTGTGCCACTTTGATGTGTTATTTCCTCATAAGAGCTAACAATGTTAGGATGATCTAATAGGAGTTCCATAGAAACCTCCCATGATATCTGATTGAACCCCAAATGAACATTGTCAAGTATAGGCAGTGTTGTACTAACTGCTCGTACTTGTCTTACTACCTCAACATCACATAAATCGGTAATCACTTTCCTCAATTATACCCAATAGACATGCTAAAACAATCAAGACCAATTGCGCCTATTCTAACCTTTACGGTATTCAGGTAGTATCCTCAAAACATTACTGAAGGTTCAACATCATTTGTAAGGTTCACAAGTTTCAAATTTCCTTCATGAAACAAAACCATAGTATAACCTTAATCGCATTGCAACTCAAACACTATTTTAGCTTAGATATGTTTTAAACCTATCCTCAACCTTCAGTATCATCAAATAGGATCCTTTAGGATTGATATACGGCATAATCACCACTCATCATGCATCACCGTATATCATACCTATATGCCTTTAACCCCACGGGATTATTAATGATCATTGCTTAGCACGGAGAAACCTCAAACAATTTCTATGCCTTAAGTGTTTATAACCTCATTCAATAAATTGTTCTGGCCAGTACTCACTGTAACAAAAATAGTTCAGATTAAAAATCAATGCTTATTTCATCATCTCCATACTTTTAAACATTCATTATGTCATCTAAGAACTACTATTCAAAATTCTAAACCCTTAATCGAAAGATTCCAAATTTCCTTATAGTGAGGGTATATTGGTCATTTCATAGTATGTTAGGCACATAAGTACTCCTATAATAACATATAACAGGGGTTTATGGTAGACAAAGAAAACCTATAACTACTTACAGCCTCTGAACTATTGTACAATGTGTTCTTGCTTATTTGTGTTACATAACATAACATGTTCATGTAACTTCCCAGGGGGTCACCCATCCCGAGATTTCTTTGAGTTGAGCACGCTTAAATTTTGTGTACCTGTGCGAATATGCAAATACTAGCTCTAACTGCTTCTGACCACCGGTACCTAGTGACTACCCTTATCTCAAAAATCATGCCTACTGCCTCTGAGCATCAAAATATTATGTGGGGGTTGCATATTAGTATCGGTACATGCACTCGGACGCGTACCATGTGATTTGCTCCCTGAAGTCCACCCAAGTTGTTTGTCAGACACCATCTTGTTTGTTTATAGCTAATCGATGTCACAATAAGAGACAAACTCACAGGTGATACTGATCCAAGGTATAACCAATACCATGGCCTTGATTGCACCCACTTTCTCATATTTTACAACATCCTTATACCACCCTAAGATCAGTATCGTAATACTGGCTGCCCTCCGGGCATACATTGTTTCTTCGGGGCTTGACTATTCTTTACAGGGGCTTAGCTATGAACTAGCCGAAGTAATTCACTTTGCTGTTCTTATTACTGTATAATCAAGCATATTAATATACTATCTTAGTACCAGAACTACACGCATTATGGCCAGAACCATGCTCTGATACAAAAAATGTAAGACCTCACTTCATTATTGATATTACTCAGAGTATCAATAATGTAGTTCAATAGGCACATAGAAATAACATAAATATACTGATATACTGAAACAATATTGCTTTATTACATACAAAATCCCCTACAGGAGTGTACAAAAAAAATTACAGACCTTAAACGAATTGAAAGGTCTTTAGATAACCAACGCCTTCCTCGTATTGGCCTGGAACCTCCTGTTGCTAGAAATTGCAGTTATGCCCTTCGAGCTGCTACCTACTACTGGAAATTTTGAACATTTATGGAAAGGGTGAGATTCGGAGAATCTCAGTAGTAACATACTTTCAAACATATATGATGTGGAAATAAATATGTCATGCACCATGTTATAAGATGATAACTTGTGTTGTGCATACATTATCCAAGGCCAAACCATTATTTAGACGCTGGCTTGTTCACATGCACTTTCACTGGATCCCAGATCACAACTAGGCTAATGTGCCCCTGGCACTGTGCTCATGTCACAAAGACGGAAAACTCAAGCATATAGATAATCACATAGTGCAAGAAAGAAAGAGTCACTACCTGAAACATGCCCTTTCCGTGCTTGTCAATAGGTCCAGCTCTGTCTCCGGCTCGGGCTTTCGATATATCCTAAGATTTCAAAATTAGGATAAATGAGATATTATTTATTCATAACTCATTGTGTTGGTTATCTATCACAGTTTCAACAGTTTCTGCATAGTACAATTCTGCACAGTACAATTTCACTATTTTTCCAGAAATTGGCAGATTTTCTGTCAACTTTGGAAAATCATAATTAATTCTAAGAAATTATAAATTGACTGGTTCCAAAGAATAAATGAAGATCTTTAATTTAATTTTGGCTAAAAATTTTTTTTTACCATTGACATCATACTTTTCTTAGAAATTCGTCAAACTCCATTGTTCTTAGATTTGCTTCCAAAAACAGGACACAATTTCAAAAATTCATATCTTCCAGTGTACTTGTCAAAAAATTACAAAATACTCATAAAATTAAAGCTTTATGTCTCTACTTAAATCCTAGAAAATTTCAAAACTTTTGGACAATATTTGGCCCATAAAACACCACGCAAAATATCACTTTCACACTGGGGCAGATCAAACAACATGTACATACATATTTCATAAATTTTCAAATTGGCATATAAACATCAAAAAATCATGAAAACTTGCATACCTATAAAATTTTTCCTTCTAAATCCAATAGAATCATCAAAATTATAAAAGTCTCACTATTTCATTATGTCAAGCACAGGACAGAAAGTTAAGGTTCTTAGGAGGATTATGTTGTTTTCTTGTTTTCTCTTGCCTAATCACTTACTTTCTACTTATAACCAAATGATCAACTACTTAAACACTAAATGAAAATTTTTAGAGGAAATTTTGGCAGCATTTCTCTTAGGTTTTGCTTCAGCAAAAAATTGAAAAACAAGAGAAAACAAGAAAATGTCCACCAACAACATCAACCAAGTCAAGAGAATCAAGTTTTGGTGATTACTTGCTGATTATTATTCTTTCTATCTCCTGTATGAAATGCTCCTCTTTCTCTAAGATCTTGATTTGTCTTGAAAACGATGGTTTTAATGGAGTAGAGGAGGTTAGGAGAGGTTATAGAGTGATTAGGAGGCAAAATCCACTATGTTTGCAAGTTCATACCTTGGATTAGTGAAACCCTGGCTCTCTTGTGCTTAAATGTTCTTCCTTTGTTCTCAAGATCTCTCTCTCTCTATCTATCTATACATATTCTCCACAAAAAAAGAAGATGGAAAGAGGAGGGATGATGTTTTAATGGAATATCCAAGTTTGCTTTACATGTTTTCAATTCCTGTTGTCCAAAAGTTGTGTTTTTATCTAATATTACAAATAATTTCCCTTTTCCTTTTTATTTCCCTTGGTCAGCTGAATTTAACGAGAGATGAGAGAGTATATGTTGCTCTTGAATTATCCCATAATGCCATTTCACAAGTTATTAACCAAAGTCTTAAGCTTTTTAACCTTTGGACTTTCTTGTGATTGACCAATAATTTCCTTATTGAATTAATATTACCAAATAAATTATTCCCCTTTCTTCCTCCCTACTTTAGCCAATATTTATCCCAATTAAAGGTAAAAATAAATGGCTTCTTGCTTTATTGGTCAAATGACCATTTTGCCCATACATTTCTTTCATTTTCGCACATGCTGGAAAATTGGGAAATTTTTTATTAAATTTGAAAATTCATATCTAATTGTGTTGATATTCAATTGGGGTGGTTTCAAACGATATGTGACCCTTATTAATTATAGTTTTAATGAAAAATATAAAATTGGGCCAAATGAAAGTGCAACATCCCTAGAATTATTATTTTTGGACGTTGACACTGAAAAATCACTAGTTTCATTGGGCTAACTTCAAAAATATATAACTCCTTTTGTACAGCTCCAAATAACTTATATGACCTATCAAATTAAATCTTGATAAGTTTATTTCCATTATAGGAATTTTCATAATTTTTGGACATCATTTTCCCATTAAAAAATGCCACACAACATGACTGCCTCACTGGAAAACTCACTGGCAGCAATACTAATTTGTGTTCCAACATACTTATGTTGTGTGTGACCCCTAATTGCCTTGCTTTGCCATCCCCTATGCTCTTTAATACCCCAAGGGTATAAAGGAATTTTAGGGTATAAAATCGTGTCTTACTGGGACACTTGCTAAACCAGGGCTTTGCAGTTCACTTGAGTCAGATTTATTCTCAATCATCTTGTCCTAAAATTTGGGGTATTACAACTCTCGGTACAACTGAACTAGTTTATTCATCACATCCCTTTTAATCTTTTTTAAGTAACTTCAAGAGATATGAATACTTCTAAAAAAGGAAAGGTATTTGCCTAGGGATCCATATTTCTTGAAATTACTTTAAAAAAGATCAATAGAGTAGGAACCTTCAGTCAAAGTAATAGGGTTGACAACTTCCTTTAATAGGAAAAGAACCTATAATACGAGCATTAATGATTTTTCTAAAAAAACATAACTTCACAAAAGTAATTTTGTAACACCTCAAACCTAACAACCAATACTTAATCAAAGTATTTCAAATATCGCAAATAAGGATGTTCAACATCTAAATTTTCAAAATACAAAATTAGTTCAAATAAAGCCCACATCATGTGTTAAATCAAATCCTCAAAATATTTTAGCAAAAACAAAATAAAATGTGAACGTCTTAGGGTATTGACAAATAAAAGCAATATAACATGTGCTCTAGAATCACAAAAGAGCCTTCAAGGCTCACTCCATAGGTGTCTTCCTTTGTTTCCTACTAGAACAATCACCTGAAAAATGTTAAAATATAGGGATGAGATTCCATGTCTTGGTAACTACTGAAAGTTTCTATTGTACACAAGCGACCATATATGATAAAAAGAAGAAAATGATTATGTATATATATTTGTATATACTATAATCCTCATTTAAGACAATTATGAATTTAATCATCATTATGATAATTTGTATTTTCATCACAACATGTAACATACAATTATATAATTGCAAGATGCAACCTCCCTTATATTATTGTCCATCCTTATACCATTGATTGGAGCCATTGGCTAACACATGGTACAATAGAAACCTATCCACTTAACTGGATTGTCCCAAGCTCACCAGTTCTTAAGATACACCCGGCTAAAGGTGTAAAGCTTAAGTTTGGACTTTGGCTCCCCTCTTTAAAAGAAACACAACGAAGGAGGTGTCACATGTCCCATAGCTTCAATACAATCTCGACAAAAGAAAAACATGGAAGAAGGGGCATTGATAAGTGCCATCTACTATGTACCGAGTGATGGAAAACTACATGGTAAAAGATTTCAACATACAAATTCTTCCTTACTCCAACCAATCACAAATGTAATCGCCATGACAGTTATATTCAATCACCAATAATATAATTAAAAGACAAGGTACAATAAATCATGATTCCATTCATATAAAATATCATAACATATTAAAACATGTCTAAAAGGAAACAATAATCCAATAATACATTAATTATATTTAAATTATTAACTATGTGGATAAAGTGAGTTATAAAGAAATTTACTTGTAAAATTACTTGGGAATTTATAGTACATACACATATACATATAATTCAGTATTTTTTCTTATAAAAGATAGTTATTCACAATCATACACAATTTTCAAGTATATGTAAGAATATTCAGAGTTACCTACTACTCCTTAGCTTACAAAAAATTATACAAAGTTACTCCAAAACTCTCAATAAGAATCTACAAATTCACAACATAAACATCTATTCATATATATTACTCAAACTATTCTACAATTGCTTTAAATATGCTCTAAATACTTAAAACTACCCTCTAAACAAATATTTTATATACACATCAGCTCACTAAGATTCAATGCCCTATAAATTCAACTATTTATTATTTTTTAAGGTAAAGTACAAAAAGGGGTTTTAAGAATAGAATCATCAAAAAATGAATAAAGAACTATATGTATGCACCCACACAAGAAAGAACCGAATAATAAACATGGGGTCTTGAAATTATAAAAAAATAAAATAAAAAGAAACACCAATAGCAACATAAAAAGAAATTTTGGTTCAAGGAATCTGTAAAGAGCTGCTTTTAGTTTATGGCAGAAGGTGTATGAGCTGGGTTATATATATATATATATATATGACATATCTGATATTTATGAGGGAGCGATGAATGGTCAAAAATAGGAAATAAATAAATATATGTACACGTACGTGCACGGATTGACAAGAGGGAACGAGTTTGGGGTTTCTTGCTGAGCATAGTATATATGTAATATCCTAAATTTTAGTCATCAAAATTTTTCTATACCTTAGTGGTATTAAAAAGATAAAATGGTGAGTTAAAGAGCTTATTAAGAGACACAACAAGGCAATTAGAGGTCACACACAACATAGTTATTTGATACGTAAGTTAAGGAAGTTGCCGATGAATTTCACTGTGGGGCAGTTATATTGTGTGACATTTCTAAAATAGTAAATGATTCCAAAAAATTGTAAAACTCTTAGAATGAAATTATACATAATAATATTTAATTTTATAGGTCATATGGAATTTTTGGAGTTGTACACAAGGAGATATGAATTTTTGAAGTTGGACCAGTGAAACTGAAAATATTCTGTGGCAGCGTCCAAAAATGAAAATTCTGGGAAATATGAGCTTCTAATTGGAAAAATTTTATATTTCCTAAAACTAGACTTAATAAGGGTCATATATCCTTTGGAACCATCCCAATTAGATATTTATAAAATTATATATGAATTTTCAAAGTTTGACAAAAAATCTGACAATTTTTCAGCATATGCGAAAATGTAAGGGCAAAATGGTCATTTTGGCCACATAAATAAATTTGAAAATTTCCTATATGTATATATAAAGGAATGGAAATATGGAGTCTAATGGAAATATCCATAAGCAATTTTCAAATAAAATATTTACATAATTATGGCATAATGATTTAAATGGAATAAAATATTATTATTAAGGGACACATAATAATGATTCTAGAGCTCTCCTGCAAGCTCTATTTATATGGCCATTTTGGCCAAAGGAAGAAGGAGGGAGAGGAGGGAGAGTTCAAGGAGGAAAAGGAGAGGAAGAAGAGAAGATAAAGCCAGAGGAGTAGGAACTAGGAATGTATGCAAAAATCTTTGCCTAACCTTGTGTCCTAGTTCAAGAAACCTCTCCCTAACCTTCCAATTCTCTTAGATTAGCTATTCAACAAGAAAAATTTAAGGATTAGAGAGGGAAAGTTTCGGCCAAAGGGGAGGAAATGAAGAAGAAGCAAGGTAAGTTTTAAAAACTCTGAGATTTATGTTGAAAACTGAGATGTAACTACTGTTTGGCTAGTTATCTGTCTGTTTCTGGTGGATTTTGTCAACTTGGGATGTTCAATTTTTAATGGAAAATGATATCCAAATTTCTATTGATTATGTTAAACTATGGATTAGAAGGTTAAATAAGTGAAAAAAAGTAGAAAAAGGTGTTTAAAGGATTAAAATTAAGATAATCCAATTTTCCCAAAAATTTCTTAAGTTTCGGCCAAGTCCAGAAATTGGGGAAGGAGCTGGAATTTAATTTTTTTAATGGTTCCATGATTTTTAGAAGAGAAAATTGTGTAGGGTTCATGTAGATTGTGAAATGAGAAAAGCCCCAGAATGTGAAATGACAATTTTGCCCCTAAAACACTAAGTTAGGGCTGCCAAGGGAAAAGTTGTAATTTGAGCTGGAATTAGCCTAATTTGAGGTAAAAAATGGATTATATATGCAAAAAAGTGTAAGATTAGCATGTGTCATAATTTTTGAAAAAGTACAAAAATACCAAGTAAAAAGGGAATTAGATTGGGTTCCCTAGGGGCATTTTGATAAATATGTGATTTTGAGCTATGATAACCAACTTGTAAATTCTAGAATAAAGTATGAATGAGTAATAACTTATTTGCAATTACTTTGGAAATTTTAGGATTTGATAATTGCCCGAGCCGGATGGAAAAATTAAAGGATCAGTAATAGATAGGCTTTGGAAAGGAGTTTATGTAATAACTCTATCTCTTATATTTTATGTGAATGTTAATATGCACTGTTTTTCCATATTTTGTACAACGTGTTTGCATGTGTGGTGGATGGTGTAATACCCCACTTTTTCACCAATATTCCCTACATGTATATTTATGATATTTAGTAGAATAAAATAGTGAATTGTAATATGTATGAATTTACAAAAAATTGCAATTGCTGGTTACATATAATTCGGCTAAACAAGAATACTAAAAGGCGATTAATGCCCACTTAAAGGCCTACTATTGTAACCAAAATTTGAGAATTTAATGACATAAATAGTGGCCTCATTTAAGTGTCAAAATGGGGTTACACCAATGGAAATGAGCGAGAAATGATTTATTACGGTAAATCATAAAATGTAGGGGCAAAATGGTAATTTTGCCATAAAGTGAGAAATAATTATTTTTCCCTAATATTCCTAATAATTTCAGTTAAATGAGAATTAAAAAGAGAGAAATGGCTACTTGATAATTAATAAGCCTATTTTGGTGAATTATTATCAAGAAAGGTCAAATAGTCAAAAGTCAAAGGACAAAAGTCAACATATTGCATGATGGCAATGGAATAGTGCAAGATCAATATATACTGCCTCATTTCTCATGCAAATTCGGTTGGAATGAAGAAAGTATGAAGGGAAATGGAATTAAATGAGAAGTTAGCATTATTGGCCAGTGAAAGGTTGCGACCTAAGTATCACTTTGACTAATCCTAATATATAACTAATTCCCTTCATCTTTCCTTCATTTCTTGTGCAAACTGAATCAGAAAGAGTGAGAGGGAGCTGAGAACAGAGAATGTGAAGAAGAAGCTAGGGTTCTTCACAAATCAAGGTAAGGAAGTTGTTATCTTTTGCTTTAAGCTTCCTAATCCATCCATAACCTCTCCTACTCATCTCTCCTCCTTTGAATCCATAGTTTTCAAGCTGAATCAAGAGTTGTGGAGAGAGAGACAAAAATGTGTAGAGAGATAAAGTGCTGGAAATCAAGAGGTAATCTTCTAAACTTGTTCCTCTTGCTTGATTAATGCTATTATAGTTGTTTTTGGCTTGGTTTTGGTTGTCTTGGTAAGAGTTAGCTCATGAAACCTAAGAGACCTTAATGTTCAAGTCTCTCCAAATCAAGTCCAATGAATGTCTAAATTGTAATACTTTGAATTTTGGGATAAGAGGATTGAGATTAAGCCTATATTAAGTGGACTGCTAGACCTTAGTTTAGCAAGTGTCCAAGTGAGGAATGGTTCGATTTCCCCAAAATTTCTTTATATCCTTGGATATTAAAGGGAATATTATTGTGAGTTGGAGAGCTCAGGGAAATATGAAAGGCATGGGCAAAATGGTCATTTGACCAATGAGATTATTTCCCTATTGTTGATGCTCAAATTAGTCAAATGTGAAGGGAAATAATGGAAAGAAGCCAAAAATGATTTATTATGATAAACCATTAAAGGTGAGGGAAAAATAGTAATTTTTTCAGAAGATGAGAAATGATGGTTCTTCCCTAATATTCCCAATGATTCGAGTTGAATGGGAATTTAAAAGGAGGAAAATGAGTACTTGATAATTAATAAGCCTATATGGTGAATTATTATGAAGCAAAGTCAGAGAGCCAGAAGCTTAAGGCTTTTGTCAACCACTTAAGGTGGTATAATGAGATAGTTTGAGAGTGAATTATACTCTCTTATTTCTCATTAATATTAGTGGAATGATGAAGGAAAAGAGAAGTAAAACTTGTTATTCAAGTAATGAGATAGTTGAATCAATTGGTGGTAAGCCACTTGGATGATTTTAATTAATCATCATCCTTCATATTCCTTTTATTCTCATTTTCCTATCATTGAAAATAGAAAAGAGAAGAGAATTAGAACAAAACGAGAAAGAGAGAACGAGAATGGAGAGGCGGTGGAGAGAGAGAGTAGAGAGAAAACTTGAGATCACCGGAACTTGACCAAAACGATGTTTTCTCTCAAAGTACCCAGTACAAACATTCTTCTACTCATCTCAAGCTTCGATTATGTGGTTTCAGATTCTTATTTGGAGATGGTTGGTGCCATCTCGCCAGCCGGAGCATCATCGGAATTCCGAACCGAATTCAAAAGCGTGTAGAGGTAAGCGTAAGCTTCCTTTTGACCATTTCGGTTTGTCTGTTGGATGAGTATTATGGGAGTAAGGTACTATTCATCTCTCATTCAATCAATGTTTTGGAGGCCGAAACGATGTCCAATGGATGTCTAAATAGCTAATCATGCAATTAGAAGTAGAAAGGAAGGTATTAAGCCTAAGAAAGGGACGAACCGACACAACTCTTCTAAGAACTCTATAATTGGCTGCCTAAGGTGTGGCATGAAGATAGAGATGGAATCCCATCAATTCGGTGATTCCATTGAGTTCAGAAGAGTAAATTGTGTAGGGTTCATGTTGATGAAGAGGTGAGAAAAGGCCTAGAGGATAAAATGACCAAATTACCCTTATAGCTCTAAATAAGGGTTGTTAAGGGGTATTTCTGTCATTCGAGCTTGAATTTGACTAATATGAAGTCATAAACGGATTATACACGTAAAATTGTATAGGATTGGCCCAAGGCATAATTTTTGTAAAAGAACAGTTGGGCCAGGCTTCCGGGGGCATTTTGGTAATTTAGCATAATTGAGCTAAGTTATAAACTAATATGAGTCTAGAATGTTATAAAGATGAGTAGTGACTCATGTATGCTATGTTTGGGAATTCTAGGACTCAATGAATGGACGTGCCCAAATCGGAGCAAGAACAAAGGATTGAGGATGGACGTGAAGTCCGACAGGTAGTGAACTTACCTTGCCTGCATGTGTATGATATGTGTGTTTGCATTGATTATGTAACTGCTTTTCCTATTTTTGTTAAACATGTTTGATTGATTGAAGCTCTGTTATATTTGTGCAATGACTATATGTATGTCATAACATCGAGCATGCAGCATGTCATTATGTTGGCATGAAACAGTATAGGCCAGCATGTCATGCATTCATATATATCTACATGCATAATGGTATTGCTCACTACTGAGATTCTCTTGAATCTCACTCCACCAAAATAACCAGTTAGACAGGTTGAAGGGTGCTAGGAGATATGCACGGAGGAGGATTACAGAGGTGAGGTGAAGACCGTAGTGCGAGGCACTACTATTTGTATTTGATGTAAGAGTGTGATAATTTTGTAGTTATAAATGTATAGTGTATGTATAAGCATGAATGAATGAATGTCGTTGAAGTAGAGAACCGATCTGCTCTAGTTTATTTAAGGAAGATAGCTCTTAGTTTATTTAAAGTAATCACTCGCATACTTTGATTTAATGAAACTAAGAGCCAGTGAGATATTGGAAAATGAGGTGTCACATCAGTGCAAGTGGCTACCAAGTGTCTTTTGGGACTCAACTTAAGCCCCAGGTTGAGTGTTTGAGCCCTTGGAGAGGCGTCTCCTAAGCGTGGAGTCCAGGAGAGTAAATCCCTTAGGGGTGGGGACAATTCTTGTCCTTACCGCTGCAACGTGAGCCAAGCTCCGTTGTAGTGGGCCTGGGCCAGACTCCCGTGCCGTTGTAGTGAGCCGAGCACCGTTGCAGTGGGTCTAGTGGAAGGACCGTTACATAAATAGCTAATAGTGTGATTATAAGTAGAAAGGAGGTGATTAAATAAGAGAAATCGACACAGCTTTTCTTGGAATCCTATTGGATTTCCCTGTGTTGGATTTGGTAAAGGAGTAGGAATTTGATAGTTTTGATGCTTCCATTGGGTTTAGGAGGCAAAACTATGTAGGGTATATGTTGATGATGAAATGAGAAAATCCCCAAAATGTGAAATGACCAATTATCCCTTTAAAATGCTTAAGTAAGGGCTGTCAAGGGCATTTTCATCATTTGGGCCAATTGGAAGTCAAAAATGGATTCTACACACAAAATTGTGTAGGATTGACCCAGGTCATAAATTTGGTAAAGTATGATGAGACCGAGTCATAAGGGGGCATTTTGGTAATTTAGCACTATTAGGCTAAGTTAACCAATACTATGAATTTAGAATTATGCATGAATGAGAAATGACTCATTTATGGTATATTCAAGATTTTAAGACTTGGTCGTTGTCCGGAACTCAAGGCTTGCTTGAGCTTGGAAAGGTGGGAGGAATTTGTTAGAGAAAAACAACCAGGTAGTAATTTATCTTTCATATGTTATGGTATGCATTGAATGATTTGTGTGTTCATCATGAGTTGTCTGACGTATTTGAATATGCGAGGTAGTGCCTGGGGCCTATCTTTACACGGGTGAACGCTCGGCCAATATAACGTTCTTTGATGTACGAGTGGATCCTGGGGCCTATTGCATGTTTATCCCTTGAGGCCTTGTAGTATATCTAGCGCTACGATAGCTTACGAGTTTCATGTGATGCATGATTACTGTTGTGATGATTATGATGAATGATGTTTGCTTAGCATACCTTGAAATGTTATAAACGTATGATTGATATACGTTGCTACTGAGATTTTTTTGAATCTCACTCTTTTTCAAAAACCTAGTTTTAGTACAGGGAGAAAGCTCGAGGGGCAAGCGAAAGGTAAATGTGGATGACTAAAGGTTGGAAAGCTGAAGACTTTAGTCATTTTGGCCGTTTAATTCCATAAGTTTTGGATATTTGGAGTTGTGTATGATGTATATAGTTATACCAGCATGATGAGAACATGAGTGGAATTTAATGTATGAATGATATTTTGATAAGTATTTATGCTTCCCATTGCTAATGAAATGCAATTAAGATAAACGCTCACCGACTCTGATAAATGAATATAAAGAAAGGACTGTTGAGACTAAATGAGATAGTGAAAATGGTTTGTGAAAGTTTTACTACCCTCTCAACCCTAGGTTCAACTCCTGAGTTAAGGATGGGAAATTTGCAAATATTTTCGAAAGTTGGGTAGCCGAGTTTGAATCCTGGTCTCCTGGATGATTTCACTACTCTTTTATACTCATTCGAGGTCATAGAAAATAAGGTATCACAGATGGGCCTATGTGGTATTATTACCTATAGGATGTAATCACATGTTGTATAGTTACATTGTAGTTGAGTGATTTGGTGGTTGAGGGCTATACTTACCTATGTGCTGTATAGTTGGGTTGTGCTTACCTATGTGCTGCATAGCCTGTGGATTTATGTGATCACATTACATAGGTGGATTTCATGGTGAATTCCTATGTATGAGTTATGATTTGTGCAGATCAGGAACGGGCGATCATTTTGATCTGAACAAAATCATCGTCTAGTTCCTAAACATTGTTTAGACATGTGTTGGCATTTTAATTACTGCATTGCATGTTTACTTTTCACATTTTATATGATTGATATTTTGTTGCTACTGAGATTTGTATGAATCTCACCCCTTTCTATAAATTTAAAATTTATCTCAGCAAGTGGAAATGGCTCAGAGGGCAAAGTAGCAAATACCAGCAGGTGAAGGTCCGGTGCTAATTCAAGAATTTCTTCGTTAGTTATTTGATGATCCTTCTTTGTATTGGATGTGTACTGTATCAAGTATAACCCTTGTGAGGATATTTTGTAATGTAATCAAGAATTTTATATCAGTATATTATACTATTACTGTATGCCCATTGAACTACGTGTTAATACTCTGATAAATGTCAAAATATTAAGGGGTTTGACAATATATGCACACACCTTCATCGTCTTGCACAATGAAAAGAAGATTATGATAACAAATACACACACACACATCCACATAGTATAGAAAAAGGTGGCTGGGAAGTGAAAATATATACATACACTCAAAAATTTAAAGAGAAGGGAGTGGTTATGCAGATTCAAAAAGATATGCGCACACATACTCATAGCATCATGATGAAGAAAGAAGTTGTGTTTAATAAGACAAAATTAGATAAAGTATTGAAAAAGGAAGAAAGAGGTAAGACATTTGATTGATTGACAAGACATTTCTTGTTTACGGTAATAAATGGCTAAGTAGACGGATAAGTAAGGTGAAGTAGAGAGAAAAGTGCACCAGTTGTTTGTACCCGAGAGTGATACAACGCTGAGAGCATAGGAGGGTGAGACGAAAAAGGGATTTTATAGGGGTAGGGTTAGGGTTTGACTCTCTTATTAAAATAATATTTCCTTAAAAAAATAATAAAATGATAATAATAATAATAATCAAGTTACTAGCATCATTTTTTTTGTTTTATATTATTTATTCCAATAAAAAAATAAGTTTACACACATACTCATATGTTTAAAATAATTATATTAAAATGGTATTTCATTTGCGTTTATTTTTTTCATAGAATAAATATTTATAACTTGATATTTCTTTCAAATTATTAATTTATGACATACTCTTTACTGAATAAAACTTAAGCTACAACTATTGCTAAGTTCTAATAAAAATAAGAACGTTACAAATTTAATGTCACTAAAAATAAGGACATTACAAATTTAACGTCACCTTAGATGTTTTATCACATCGTAACTTCACAAAGGTAGTCTAGTCGACCTGGTTGAGCACTATAAGAAACACGAGAGGAACTATTAGAAGTGAATGAAAGATCATGCGAAATGGATAAGGGAAATCATAACTATACCTAGATAGGGCTCACAAATGAAAACAACTTGCGTGGTAGTTATTGAGACAAGGGCCAAGTGTATTCCTAACATAGTTGTCACAGAGAAGTTGGACGAAAGCTTTTTATAGAGGGATTATACCAAAAGCGACTCAAAATGGTCGGAAAAGACAATAGGAATTGTAAGGTTAAGATGTTGGTGGGTTTTGTTCGAATAGACATTTAAATAGAAGAGGAATCATAGAGTTTTTTGGGTTATCATGCCGAAGACTTTACATCACAGTTTATCCATAAGAATTGTTATTTATTTGTTTATATTTATCATGGTTTTTTAATAGCTGTAATGTATTTCACTTTTTTTTTTAAAATTTAGTAATTGATTATGCAACCACCATTTTACAAACAAAATTAAAAAAAAACAAAAAGACAAAGTATATAAGGAAATTTAAAACAACAAGTTATAGATATGTTTTAAAAATATGATGCATCATCAGATTCTTCCTTCTCCAATAATTTGTCCACCTTCTTATTCAAAGAGCAAACAAGAGTGGTAGGTTCCTTAAAATATGAAGTTCTAAATATCTATTAAAAAAATATACCAATGATATACATCCTTAAAATAATCATTTTAGATATATGGGCATGTGTGCAGAAATCTATGTCTTATTATTGGAATGACTACCATCCCGCAGGAGAATGTTATTTTGAAAAACACTTAATTTTCATATAACGAAATTCATCACATTAACATGAATTAAGGATAATCCATTCAAACCAACATAATTATGAGAGAAAATAGTTTATTGAATCGAAAGGGGAAATATGACTTACTCAATTGATATGAAGAGTCAATAAAACAACATAATTTGATCTATTTAGGTTCTATCTAATGGGCATAAAGCTTTAAAATATGGAGTCATTTAAGGGTGTTTGACATGCTAGTGCTTTAGTTATCAATATTGACAATATTTTTAGTATAGTTTTATATAAAGCTTGTCAAATTTTTTTCAGCATAATTTTATTTTAAGATATAACTTTATCTAAAAGTCTACACCCATATTCATTGCAGAAATATATATTTTAAAAATTAAAAATTAGTTATAAATAACTTAAAATGGAGAAAAGTATCATCTAATTTTTTATAAAAAATATTGAATTAATAAGTTTAGAATAGAAAAATATATATTCAAATAGAAATCACATATTAATAACATTTAATTTCTTAGTAGGATAGGTGTAAAAATCACATATAACCAATAACATACTGAAATAAGCTGCATTGGAAAAAAAAAGAAATAAGCTTGAAAATTAATGCTAAAAGTATGTTAGAGGTATTACTTTTACTTGAAGTAAAATGAAACCTTAATTTTTAGTATGGTTGAGTTATCATCCCTCCTTTTTCATCTTTATATCATTCCTTGTCCCAGGAAGCCACAAGGAAGCTCACCACCATCGTCTTTATCATTTCTTAAAAATCACTTATGGTCCTTGTGATGTGTGATTTTCTTTATTTATGTGTTATGCAATTAGTTTTAGATCTGATTTGTTTTTTCAATCAAATATCCAGATCTGTGATTTTGGCCTCCTTACCTTCGCTGTCCTCCGCTGGAAAATTGGCCTTTGCTTACCTGCATGATCATTGCCAAATACTTCAAAGCCAGGCAAGCTCAAATGGTCTTGCATGTAAAGATTGGCCACCCCCTCAGCAAGACCTTCCGAAACTGCACAACAACACACTGTTAGCCTTCAACAGTACTTGCCGGACTTCAACACGGACACCTACTCTGACAGTGATGTGGACCCACTAGGAACCTATCCTAGAAAACCCAGAAATTACAAGAAAGGTTAGCAGATACGGAAGCGAATTATAATAATAAAAAGAAACAAGAGATCTAAAACTAAGAACCCTATGAACACCCGTTCCAGAGAACACTGAGTATATGAAACCCAGCACCCAAAGAAAACACAGCCTAAGAATTCCAAGTATAATACAAGAGTCGATCAACCTCTTATGCCTAATAGTATCCTCACAAGAATACAAGGAAGCAATCTGCCAGAATAATTCTTTTATTCAAATATGAAAACTGAACGTACAATACTTGACTTTAAATAGAAAATAAGACTAAACATAAACTAAAACCCTAAAATCCCAAAAGCCCAATATGATTGGTATGAGGGAGGTAAAAAAACATCCTATAATGATCATGGATGATTTGGGACATCAAATTAGTGATTGGATAGAAGGATATCAGATATTGCTGAGACAATAGCTAAATAACTGAAAATCAGAATTTTTTTGCTAAAGGACTAATTTGAATATCCTCTAAATAAGTTAAATGATATGATAAAAGGATAGATATTTTGAGGATATGGTGGTTAGAATCTATTTAAATCAGATATAGGCAGATTTAAATAAATTCAATGGATATTGTAGGATAATTGGGCTTTTAAGAGCTAATTCTTAAAGATAATCAAAATAATACCCAAATATGCCATAATTAATTAATTAATGGAACCTAATACTCTTTAAAAATAAATAAATTTCGTTCATGGGCTCTTAATTAATTATGTTCAGCCCATAACAACTTAAATACTCAAATAATACGCAACAAATGGACTAATGACTGTCACTTGCGACTTGGGCTCACTTATAGCTCACCCAAGTCCACCTATTTAAGCCTTTGCAGGCCCTTTAGCCCTTCTTGGCCTATTTGAAAGTTGTCTTAACTTATATCTTCAATTTGGGCTCCATTGGTTATTAGCCCAAACTCTTTAGTGCACAGATAAGTGATATCCCCTGGTTGTGCATCTTGGGCCTCATGCAACGTCTCCTTAGCTTGAAGATCCAAAATAACTCCTTGTAAGGCCTCCTTTATGGCATGTTTCCTTGCTCTTGTCATTGGGCCTCCAATTCATCTTAATGGATCATGCAATACATATTGTGATTTTGGACTCTTATGAGAGGCTCCCTTGTCTCCATCATTTAAAAAAAAGTTCCGTGCAAGAAAAAAAGGGTAAAAAAAGTAATCTAGTTTGCTGCAAAAAAAATCACTTCCTTGTTGCTATTTCCCCCCCTAAGATAGGTGGTGTGATTCACATACACACTTGGTGAGAATATTCTTTCCATCTTAGTCTTCAAGTACTCTGCTTTGCTTCTATTTCCCTTGAACTCTAAATCTATTTTTTTTCCTCTTGTGTCTCCTTGATCCTCTTAAGAATACTCTAGGTTGCAAGAGAGAGGTAAAAGGCAAGAGAGAATTTCATCATTGAAAAAGCCAATCTTGAGGGTAAACATGAGTGATATAACATGTTTTGAGTGTTAGACACGTGAGTACAGTGCAGTAAGGTCTTATTTTGTTTTCTTCTTTGTTTACTAATTTTTTCAAGTACATCATGTCTCATGAAGAAACCCACCATGATCCTAAGCTTGATAATAAAGCTCTTAGTAAATACTTGGAAAGACTTACTCAACAAATGGAGGATCTCTATTCAGAAATTAAGCACATCCATGATCGGCTTAATTTCTTAGAACATAGTACCAGTCCTCGAGCTAAGTCTTCACGAAATACCTCTAAATCCAAATTTAAGAGGTGCCCTCCTGATCCAAATAAAGAAGAGGACAACTCCTCAGATCATGAAGAAGTTCCTCACTATAAAAGGCATTCTCATAAGACAGACAACACCTTAGGGAGTGTCAAGCTGGATATTCCCTACTTTCGAGGTAAATATGATCCAGAGTCCTTTTTAGAATGGGAAAGAGAGGTCAAACTAATTTTTCAGGTTCATGATTATACTAATGAAAGGAAGGTCATGTTAGCATTGCTTAAGCTCAAAGATTATGCTATACTATGGTGGGATGAATTTCAGACCACTAGAAAGCGATATGGAGAACGACCAATACAAATATGGGCTGAGATGAAACTTGTTATACGTAAGCAATTTATTCCTATTCATTATCATTGAAAACTGCTTCGATTGCCGCAATTAACATAGGGGTCCCTGATGGTGGAGGAATACTACATGAAGATGCAAAAGGCTTATCTTCAAGCTAATATTTACGAAGACCGTGAGGTCATAATGACAAGATTCATCAATGGCCTTAGACATGAAATCCGAAAGGTAGTGGAGTTACAGCACTACATAGACATAGCTAAATAACTGAAAATCAGAATTTTTTTTGCTAAATGACTAATTTGAATATCCTCTAAATAAGTTAAAGGATATGATAAAAGGATAGATATTTTGAGGATATTTTGGTTAGAATCTATTTAAATCAGATATAGGCAGATTTAAATAAATTCAATGGATATTGTAGGATAATTGGGCTTTTAAGAGCTTATTCCTAAAGATAATCAAAATAATACCCTAATATGCCATAATTAATTAATTAATGGCACCTAATACTCTTTAAAAATAAATAAATTTCGTTCATGGGCTCTTAATTAATTATGTCCAGCCCATAACAACTTAAATACTCAAATAATACATAATAAATGGGCTATTGGCTGTCACTTGTGACTTGGGCTCACTTATAGCTCACCTAAGTCCACCTCTTTAAGCCTTTGCAGGCCCTTTAGCCCTTTTTAGCCCATTTGAAAGTTGTCTTTACTTATATCTTCAATTTGGGCTCCATTGGTTGACAACCCAAACTTTTTAGTGCATAGATAAGTGATATCCCTTGGTTGTGCATCTTGGGCCTCATGCAGTGTCTCCTTAGCTTGAAGATCCAAAATAACTCCTTGTAAGGTCTTCTTCATGGCACATTTCCTTGCTCATGTTATTGGGCCTCCAATTCTTCTTAATGGATCATGTAATGCATATTGTGATTTTGGACTATTATGAGAGGCTCCCTCGTCTCCATCAGATGGACATAAAGAAGAAAAGAACACCAACACTGAACAACAACCCAAAAGACACCGCTCAAAACCACACTTGACTACCAAAACTAGTTGCAGTCACTGCCGTGAGATGGAGCATCTATGGAGGATATGGCGCTTTATTCTTAGACGAGAAGAGAAGACAATAAGGGAGGAGAGCGAGAGAGAAAAAGTGAGCAATATAATGATCAATTGGGCTTATTGCAGAAATTAAAAGTTCTAAATTGTGGCTTATATGCAATCGTGTGAAGGAGGAAAAAACTCAATTTTCCAATCACTCAACCAAACATTCCCAATTTGACCATAAGTAGGAAATCACACGATTAGGCCTCCAATCATGCAATTGGCCTAGGCAATCGCTCAACCAAATAGAGCATTAATCTTTATGTTGCTCATCATCATAGTTCTTTCACGAAGTACTTTCATATTTCCATCAAAGAGGGTTTTAAATCCATCACTATAACAATTTTACGTCAATATTCATACTCAGATTTTAAATACATCAAACATCTAATAGTAGAGAACTTTATTGCTACTTTATACAACATAACCCAGTCATCATAAAAAATCTTGAAAGATATATGATAATATTAATTATTAAGTCTCAATAATTAATGATACTAAAAAATGCTTTCTATAAATAGCAAGTGCAAGATTTCTACATCACACTAACATTGTTGATCACACAAACCCATGGCTCTCAATCAACATATATTTCACAACACCAGGTTCCAATATCCCTCAACACACCATAGATACCTGATCATTAGAATATATATATATATATATATATATATATAATACAATTGTAAAATGCTGAACCAAATTAGAAGAAAAGTTGTCATGTGTTTACTTAAAGTAGTAGACAGGAAAATTTGATAAAATCAGCCCTCACCCCTAGCAGCAATGATACCAGAAAACTAAAAACAAAGAAATAATAAGCCACATGAGTATGGAGTAATTAAAATTGAAGAAAAAGGAACTAATAACAAAAAAGACACCACTACAATCTTAAGAAATGGGAACACTCTTATACTATTGGCTATGAAAAAGATGTTCACCTTTAAGTTATTCAATTTCTTGTATTTAAAGGAAACATTTACAACTAATTGAAAGGAAACATAAAGATGAATATCCTATTTGAGATTAGACATACATGAAAGAGAATTTGAAACTTTTAAATAAGACAGATGTATACATACAAGATCACTAAATATAAAGTTTTATCATCTAAAATCTCAAATAATGCATGCTAAAAAAGGTGTAATCTCACTTTTCAATGACAATATTAAGGATGTCAGAGGATGGGAAGTGGTTATTATTAAGAGTGCTTAACAAAGTGATTTTGCCCAATTTTCATGTGTGCTTAACATTTTTCTTTCTATTCAAATTACCATCCTTTTCATTATTTTCTTGCAAATGAACAAATAAACCTTAATTAATTAACGATTATTCATAAAGAAAAGCTTGCATTATCAAAGTCAGCAAAGCATACCCATTTCAGCATTATGCAGCACTCCTTGTGTCTATATTTCTTCCTTCCTTATTTTGTTTCTCCAGCTAAAAAGGCCTAGTCCTGATGTCCGCTACCGCAATTGCACGGATCACGTCAAGTAATAGAGTGATAAATAAAGATCGTTCCTATGAGGACTATAACAAAAGCGAGTTAACTACTGCAACTATGTTCTTAATTAGGTTGAATGGAATCATTTGAATTTGATTAAGATGAATAAATATTTTTGATGAAAACAACAAAGAAAACAATGAAAGTTGAGAAATTGAGTTTGACTTCAAGAGGTTATAAGCTTATGATTACTTCTTCCCTATTGTATTTTATAAAATTATGCAATTATCTACTTATGTTGGTTAAATGAGTCTATATGCTAGTCAAAAGTTTTAAAATCATCAACCAAGCTTTCTCAAGTCAAGATTGATTTTTAATCTTCATTAAAAATATTCAATCTCTTGTTTATAATTAATGAAAATCATCTTTATAAAGCAATCCTTCAATAGACTCTACTAGGTTGTTAGATATATCTCTATTCTAACAACAAACCATCCATTTAATCCCTAAACTTCAAGTCTAACATGATTTTTTTTAAAGTCTACAATCAAGCATCTTCCAATTGAACTATTGTATTCATGTGGTGTTCAAGCACAAGATAACATTAAGTACAAAGAAAAATCATCATATATACTCAGTCACCAACAAAAGCAAGATAATCTAGTAGTTTAAATCTATACAATAGGTAAAAGTAATCATAAATGAGAGTGTTTAGCTACTCATAGTCTGTACATGCAAAAATCTTAGCATAAAAACATCAACCATATCAGCAACATAAGAGAAAAAGAGAGAAGAACAAGAAAAACCCAAGATTCTTGCCTCAAATCTTCTTGAAACTCCAACCTAAGGCTCCAAACCTTTAAAGCTCTCCTATCCCAATCTCTCCTTAGCTCAATTTTGGCCTCTCCCAGTCAGAATGAATGATTTTTAGCCCTTTTATAAGCTTTATCTAGGTTTTTTTAGTAACAACAATTCAAAACACATAGCTTCATTTTCGGGTAATTTGCCATCACTTTGCCATGGCAAAATGGTAGCAAAATTGCACTAGGCTTGGGTAGAAAGGTCACCGATTTTTGTCGTGATTTTGCTGTGGTAAATAGGTGGCATAATGGCACTGAATTGCATAGAACAATCATTGACCTTTGCCAAACTCTCAGCAAGTGCATGCATCATTTTTCCCTTTTTCATCTGATTCTTGCATTCTTTTCCTTCTTTCCTAGGCTTCCCATTATCTTTTCAAGCCTTCACATGTGGTCATCATCCTCCTACAAAAAGGAGGATTTTATGAGCTACTTAAAACTCTTTAAATAGTAAAACTATTCACATTTAGCTCCATATTTTCTAAAGTTTGAACATTGTTTCACCCAATCACATTTCCTTTATATATGTCTATTTTATGCACAAATTGATTCCAAAAACCTATAAAAGTATGTGAAAATGTGTTGAAATGTATGAATTTCTAGAGATTATCACTCCCATAAACTTAAGCTTTTGCTTGTCCTCAAGCAAACATCAAAAATGCTTTTCACGAGCTAATCAAATGCTTATTAAATTTGCAAGAATGCTCATGTCCTCACTCATTGCTCCAAGGATTATACAAAACAGGAAATCAAGAGAATATGCCAAATTGAAGGCCTCATAGTTTAAGAGCAAGTTTTCCAAGAATTCCTTGAGAGTGAGTATGTGAGAGGAGCCACAAAATAATTCTCCAGCCCTTATTTTAGTCACATGTAGTACTTCAATCCATATACAAACCTTCAACCGTATAACCTCACTACCCCCTTTTTCATTCCTCCCTACTTAAAAACTCACCCTACATGGTCTCAAAATCAGAAGGACTTTTTGAGCTTATAATGTGGCCATAGGTTCAGGGTAATTATAAAAGAAAGTAAGAGGGATATGTATTCAAAGACTCTGAGATAAATGAAATGAGAAATTTCTCTATTCTTTTCTTTCCTTTTCTTTTCTCTCTTTTTTTGTTTTTTTTCAAACTTGAACTAACTTCTTTCTCTTCCTTCCAAGCCTTATTGATTTCCAACTGATATTCACAATATTTTTTTAAATAGATATGTATCCTTTTTTACATGAAACTTGGCTTGGTTTCTATACACATTGACCCATAAAACTTCCTTCATACTTACAAGTTGACCATCAAACCACTTTTTTTTGCTTTTTCCATTTATCTCAAAGAGGGTGTGTCATGGTCTTTCAGGCTAAGGGTAGGAAAGTGAGTTGGTTTTTAAAATGAAAATTTTCCTTTGTTTTTCTGAAAGGCTTAAAGATAGGTTCAAAGGGGAAGTAATGTAATTCAGGCTAGCTTGAAAGGCTCAAATGCTTTTTAAAGAACTGTCTTAATCATTTTTCAAAACTATCTAGGGTGAACCTCAAGCTTTGAAGAACTCCAAAGAAGATTTTAAAGCTATCTGATTGAAGATAAGGATATAAACTAATTTACTACATATTCCCTCAATAAAAGCCTTCAAAATACCTCTAACTCCAATAGTGCATTATAATGCTTAATAAAATTCTTTAAAAGCTTACCCTAATACCACAATTCACTCAATAAAACATATTAGTCATAATTTCTTATCAAGCATAATTCCAAGCAAATATCCAATCATTGGTCTATTCAAGCATTTTTAATAATCAATTCATCAACTCATTCTCAAAACATCATTCAAGAAAAAGACTAAGTAGGTGAAATATCACACATTTCAACCTTTTTGCCTCATTTGTACAACCCATTTCAAAATTGTGTATAATCACTCTACACTCAGCTTTACCAAAATTTCAAAGTTTTATAACCACTCCCCCAAACTTAAAATAAACAACTTCCTCACTGTCAAATTAAGTTAAGGAAAGAGGTTATTTCTATACACATCTACACAAGAAGCTAAGACAGAATCTAAGCATGATAAACAATATAGAAACAAAAAAAAACATATGCAATCATTCACAAGGATCATCAAGAGTTTGGAGCCATTAGTAGCTCATGAGGAGTCAAAAAAGAAAGAGCTGTTAGTAGCTCCATCAACACATATTTAGGCCATAAGAGGCTTCCATCAAAATATGCACAAAAGCAAAAAGCTAAAGTACAATACCCTAAACACAGAATAAGACAAAAGAAAGAAAGAAAGAAAAATAAGATTGCTAACCTAATAAAGAGAAAGAAAATCCCCCAAACTTATATCTAATTAAGCCCTCAACAAATCAATCCATGAATCAAATCCCATCTAACATATATCCTCGCTTCCTAATTATCAGCCCTTAGCCTTCTAAGAAACCTCTGCTATTCACCTATGCATTAATCCTTAAAGATCAAGAGGTTTGTAAAAAATGATGTATGCGCTCTAATATTGCAAAGTAATTAAAGTGGACTCATAAATTGAAATGAAGCTGCTATATCAAAAATATCCAGACTCGGGAGAAAAATATGATCTTGAACAAGCCATTTTGACCGTAAAACATGTGAATTCCAACCACACAACAATTGTGGATGTTATAAAACTCAAAGCCCTTAGTTCAGTGGGTGGAAATTAGAAGTCAAATTCTAATTCAAAGAAAAACAATTAAAACCAAAGCTAACCAATTTGACAAGTATCAATACTTATAATGCTTAAACCTCCCTAATCACCATCTTTTCAAACCTAAAGCATATACATTTCTTAAACTGAAGTCCTATTCTCCAAAAAAAATCCTAACTATGCACCTAAAAACCCAAAAATAAAAAGGCCTTCAGTAGGAGGAACTACCTTAAAATGTACACAAATGGCGCACATGTAGAGCTAGTCAAAGACAGAAGAGGAGTGTCTGACCTAAATGTTAGAACTGGCTGACACCTAAGAGGGGGGTGAATTGGGTGTATGGTAATAATGTCTGATCTTTTAAAATCTTTTCACAGATTGTTCACTTAGTATATATGGAAGTAGCAATTATGTAAATCGTATATGCTGGAAATATAAATGCTTAGAGAAGAGAAGATGCAAACTGTGTTTTATCCTGGTTCGGTCCAATCCACGATGACCTACGTCCAGTCCCTAGGCTCCTCCTGATATTTCTAATCCACTATCTTCTTACGTAACCGGGCACAATAAAAGCCTTTACAAAACTTACAAGAGTTACTCACCTTTACACATTGTAAGGTTAACTCTCTCTCTTACGGCAAGTCGAGCAAAGCAATCTCAAAGACCTTTCTCTCCTGCTTAGCTGTGCAAGTCTTATGAGCAGCAACGTTCTCTCCTGCTTACACTACTATAAGTCTTACGAGCAGCAATGTTCTCTACTGCTTGCACCTTGTAAGTCTTACGAGCAGAAAGTCTTACTGAAAATTCACTCTACAACTTCCCAATAAGGTGATCAATCCTCTCAAGGTCCCTCTACCTTGAGAACACTTCTGAAATATAGATGAAGTGTTTACAAGCTCTCTCACAGAGTGTATAAATGCTCACTGAAGTACAATACAAATATTCTCACTCTCAATTATACATGATATTGTAAACTGATAAGAATAGAGAGTATGTGAGGCAAAATACTTATGATATCAACATATTAACATAGTTGGGTTTTGGTCGCTCGTGTGTCTGTTCACTATATTATATCTGTTTGAATCCTCTTCTATTTATAGCTGAGTTATAGAAGTGGACCGTTAAGATTTCTTCTTCCCGTTGAGCTTCTCTGTCCATCTTTTCAAAATATAATCGTTTGTTGAGTATTTGAATATTTACCCATTGATCGTGCTCTGACATATGCTTCAACATTTAGTTTGCCCATTGATTCGACAGATGTTGTGTTAGGTTATTTGTTGATCCATTTGTTGAATATAGTTGTTGCCCATGATTTGTTGTCGCTGAATCTTGGTCCGACGGTTGCCATGTAATCGGTAGTGGATGACACCTATAAAACATTGACAGAAGGTGCCATTTGAATTTTGTTTAAACATCACTCAGGTAATTACATACTTCACTGGTAGTGATTTTCACAAAACAACATTTCACTTGGGGGAATTACAACTACACTGGCAGTGATATCTAAAAACTGAAGAATTACTGGAAGTAAACTTGATTTCACTGGAGGTGATTTTCAGAAGATAGTATTCCACTGGCAGTGATCTTGATTAAACAATATTCCACAGGTAATGAAGATCCCTTGAGTGATTTCTATGATTCTGTAAAGTTTCTGAAGGTGATTCTAATAAGAACAATGAATCACTTGAGCTATCAATAAATTCTCTGGCAGTGATATCAATTCACTTAAGTACAGCATTACTTCACTGGATGTGATTTTGATAAAACAATAAATCACTCGATTGTAGAAGCATTTCCTGGTAGTGATCTTGATTTCTGGATGTGATTTTGATTTGCTGCCATTGGAGCTGATTCAGATTCAGTGAAGAGTGCGCTGAGTGATCAATAGAATGAATTCTTCAACACTGTATACTTTATTCAAATGTTCAGTCAGCTTCTGGAGGTGCTTCTAATAAGAACAGTGAACCACTCAAGCTTTTGAAGGTGATTATGATTCATACTGATATTTACTGGCAATGATTTCATGTGCACTGGAAGTGATCTGCGGAAACACAAAATCACTCGAGTGAATTTGGCTACACTGGGAGTGAGATTCAAAATAGTGAATTTTTCTTACAGTGATTTCTGTGCCACTCAAGTGATATACTATCTGACATATTTCACTCGAGTGATTATTAATGATCACTCGAGTGATTATGAAAATCACTCGGGTGCTCTCTGTACAGAACACTTGAACTCGTCCAATTCGACAGCAAACGTGGGTTAACTTCCAGATAGCATAACTCTTCGAATACAGCTCCACAATTGTCATATTATATATCAATGGAAATCTCTTTACATCTAGTTTCATATGGCCTTAGTTGTAGCTTAATAGGATCAGTGGTTTGAGAGTTATGGCCAAAATATCGAAGCTATTTTGGAATGTGATGCTGATTTGAGTTTCAACTTGAAACATTTATATCTCCTTAATATGAGCTCCTTTGATGTTTCTTCTGGTGTCTAAATAACGCATTGGAAGTCTATTTTCATATGCAATTGGTTTTGTCTCAATCGGAGTTGTATTTTGAGAGATATGATTGAATTACCAGACCTCGCTCAGCTGGACGAAAAACAGAGCACGAAAAACTGAACATCACTCGAGTGAATAGTGAATCACTTCAAGTGATTTTCACTATTTCTAGAATCACTTGAGTGACTCTGGAAAATTAGTCAAGTGATGTTACAGTATGCTACAGTAACCGTATGCTACAGTGCCAACTGCTAAAGTGCTGTTGAACTTAAATCTTGATGTTTTTCATTAATTCTTGCAAGTTCTTCATTCCTCAATTTATTTCTTCCATTTCTTGACTAAACTACAAGATATATAATATTAAATATAGTAGTTAGTCAATGTATTAAAGAAGTATACTATGCAAACTTCTTGCTCTTAATATTTAACATCTATATTTGTCATCATTAAAACTAATCATATCTAACACTAAACTCACCCAACATAAGCTTCACTGTACCAGAGAGAGAAGAGAATCAGAGTAGACTAAGGTTCACGACAGTGGTAGGTGGCGAAGTGGATCATCCATGGCAGGCTGTAATGAGTGAGAGTTCGACGATAAAGGAACGAGTTCGAGGATGAGTGGGTTAGGGCTTAAAAACTGGAGGTAACTAAGAAAAGAGAGGCAAGCAGAGGTGAAAAGACAACAACACAGAAGAATGTGAAGCGATACTATTGGAGCATACCAATAGTGGTGCAGGAGAATGGGTTAGGTTTGATACTGGTGGTTGAGAGACGATGGAGGCGGAGGATTACCAGAGAAAATGGGAGATGGTGATGATGTAAGAGAGCAAAGAGTGAAGAGAGTGTAGGGTTCAATGGAGGAGTGGAAATTAGAGCTGGTTAGAGGGAGAGGAAAGAAAAAAGAAATAAATAAAAATAAAAATAAAAATTTAGGTAGAGAAGAGTGGAATTTTGCTAGTCATTTGCCACGATAAAATGACAGTGAAACTGCATCTAAATTAGACAAAAGAGACTCCAAAGATCGCTGAGATTTTTCCATGACAAAATTACAGTGAGAACTTAACCAATTCAAATGGAAACAACCTACAAATTTGCTGCTCTTTTTCCACAGCAAAATGATAACAAAAACACAAAAGAACTGGACAGAAACAACTCAAAATTTGATGCGTTGTTACCATGGCAAAGTGGCAGTGAAAATGACAGATAACAATACTAATCATAACATCCATATCATCCAAAATTCAATTTGAACATCAAATGGCATTAAACACCAATCCATACCACAAAACAATTGAGATTGATTCATTCACAATCCAAAAGCAATATGATAGTCCAAGAATAGCCTCAAAACACTCAATACTACATTCCAAGATTAAAACCACATTCAATAAATATTAAATGCATACTCACCTTTAGTTCCCTTCTTGGAATTCATGTTACTCTTCCATCTTCATCTCCTAAAGTCCACCTTTAAAGTTCATTGAGGAAACCTTTCTTACTACAAGGCACAAAGATCAAACATAAATCTACCAAATCTAATCAAAAACATAAAAATGACAAATATTGAGTTAAGAACTTGGGTTGCCTCCTAATAAGTGCTTAGTTTATAGTCTTTAACTAAACTCTTCATCTTATCAAGGGGAATCAGTGAGGGGTAGAGTGATGGTTTGCCTCTCTATCGTACCACCCCAATAATACTTTAACCGTTGTCCCTTGACCTTAAATTACTCACCATCTTGTCCTTACATCTCCATAACACCCTTGTCAAAGACTTAAACCACAATGAAAGGTCCTGACCATCTAAACTTCAACTTTCACAGAAAAATCTTCAACTTAGAGTTGTATAGGAGCACTCGTTGTCCCAGCTTAAAGGACTTAGAGACAATTTTCTTTTCATGCCACTGCTTGGTTTTCTCCTTATAAAGCTTAGAATTTTCATAAGCATTGAAACAAAATTCTTCAAGCTCATTTAGTTGCAAAAGCCTCTTGTCACCCACTTCTTTCTAATCAAAATTTAACTTTTTAATTGCCCAATAGGCATTACGTTCCAACTCCACAGGAAGATGACAAGCTTTCCCAAAAACCAGCTCCTAGGGAGACATACCAATAGGTGTTTTGTAAGCGGTGCTATAGGCCCATAATGTATTACCTAACATCATGGACCAGTCCTTTCAAGTGATACCCACAGTTTTCTCAAGGATTTTCTTAATTTATCTATTGGAAATTTCAGCTTGACCATTCATCTGGGGATGGTAAACTAAAGCAACCTTATGTCTCACTCCATACTTCTTCAAAAGAGAATTAAATTGATAGTTGCAAAAATGGGTGCCTCAATAACTTATAATAGCCCTTGGAGCACCAAAGCGAGTGAAAATATTCTTTTTCGTGAAATTGACCACCACTTTAGCATCATTTTTTGGGGAAGCAATGGCCTCAACCCATTTAGACACATAATCCACTGCTACAAGAATGAATTTATTGTTTAAGGACTTGTAAAAAGGTCCCATGAAATTAATCCCCAATACATTAAATAACTAAACTTCCAATATGTTATTAAGTGGCATTTAATTTCTCTTAGAGATATTACCAACCCTTTGACATCGGTAACAATATAGAGCAAATTCATAAGCATCCTTGAATAAGGATAGTGTAATATCTTTAATTTTGGAACTAAAGGCTACAGAATATGCTTCAATAAAATAGACTACTAAGCCTATTCTAGTAACAGTCCCAGGAAGGAATAAGAAATAGAATGAACATTAGAAATGTTACTGGAATAAAGTATGAATTTCGGTGTGAATTAATCGAGAGAAAATACCCAATTCCTTTAGGATGTGTTAGGATGGCATAGAACCTGACTCGGATCTAAAGGAAAAGGGAAATGGTGTATGGAAAGAATTAATAAAGAGAAATAAAAGAACTAATGGCATAAGAACTAATATTCCCATAATAAAGGGTAAAAGAGACAATTGCCACTTGATCTTGAGGTTAAAATTGAAAATAAAGATGAAGGGATAGGATTTTCTCTTGAAAAGAAAGAGCAATCATGAGGGTTGAAAAGCAAATCAACTCCCTCCTTTCATAAGATAAAAAACGTCCAAAGCAAGGGAGCAAGAGGAAGGAATGGAAGCTTAATCAAATGGTCTTCATTTGATCAAGTTGAAAAATTGACCAAAAGGCAAGTTTGCAAGAGCAACTTGGTCAATATAATATCCTCCTTTTGAATGCCCAATTCGTTTAAGGCTAGAAGGAGAGAGAGAATCCAAATTGAAACCATCTTATATCCATTTAACAAGGCAAAAAGAAAGAGAAGAAAAGTCAACCAAATTATGATTGGACTTTAATGCATTATGTTGACCAAAAAGCAACCTTATAAGAGTATGAAGATGAATAATTCCTCTTCTTTTTGGGCAACAACTTATGGTCAAAAGAGGAAAAGGGAAGACAAGAAGGTTAACTAAAGTGACTTTGACCATGGTTAGACAAATTAACTCTTACTTTTTTTAAGAAACAATATTAGCTATACATTTTTCTTTACTCCATTTTCCTTCTTTATCTTGGTGACTCATGGTTAAATGAATTAAGAGGGCTAAAGTGAGTTCATTTTAACATATCTCACTCTATCTCTAAGCTCTCAAAGTCATCCAACACAAGGGAAGAGGAAAGAGAAAGAATAAAACACAAGGTTAGCTTTTAGCTTCAAAATCACTTGGTAAATCACTTCTATTGCCCAAGATCCCTTCATGAATCTTGTTCCCCTCTTCAAGAGCTTCATTTCTATGGTTTTTGTCTTTGAAGAGGAGGAGTTTTGAGCAATCTTGTAAGAGCCAAAGATGGAGAATCAAAGAAAGAGCTCAAGAAAGAGCAAAAGGTAAGCAAGAGCATTATTTTGACATATGTGGTGTCTTGTTTGGTTGAGTTTTATGGAATCTATAACACCCTTCTCCAATAGCCCAAGATTAGTAGAGATGAGTAGTGAAATCATTTGTTGGACTAGGATTTGAATCCGGACTACCCAAACCGCACAATAGTTCATAAGTCTCCCAAACTCAACTTAGGACTTAAACCTAGGGTTAAGATGGGCTTTTCAAAAGGTAGAATACTTTAAAACATTTCCACTAGATTTACTACATCACCAATGCCTCACTTTCTCTTAAATCTATAAAATCAGAGTATGTAGGCTTATTTATTTTAATTCAATTAGAGCGGTTCTCTTAGAGTTGTTCTCTACTAAAACTTCATTCATGCGTGCAATTACATACATAGCACACATATATGGCCACATAAGGATATCAAATATTAAAATCAAATATAATACAACCTCGGACCCTTGAATCTTCAGTCCACCACCATCACGTTCTCTTCACATACAACTCTTACTTCCCACCTTTTGCTACCTATCTAAATGGTTGGTTTAGGGAGGGTGAGATTCAACGGAATCTCAGTAGTAAACAATACCACTATGCATGAAAGATATATAGTTAATACATGACATGCTTTCCTACCATATTCATGCTAACATAATGACATATCTGCATGATCAATGTTATGACATACACATGGCCATTGCACAAATATAACAGAGCTTCAATCAATCAAATTTGTTCAACACAATTAGGCAAAGTAGTCACGAAATCAATGCAAAACATACATATCAAATACATGCAAGCTAGGTAAGTTCACTACCTTTTACTTGATTTCCTCCTCATGCAAAACATACATATCAAATACATACAAGCTAGGAAAGTTTCCAAACATCAACTGTTTCAGATTTGGTTTCAGAAACAAGGCCAAACTTTAAAATTTACAATTAATTCTAGGAAACTCCAAATTGAGTGGTTCCAAATTATATGGAAAGTTATTTCAATATAATTGCACATAAAAAAAATTCAATTTTGGCTATCACAATCAAAAATTTCCCAAAATTTTGGAAAACATCACTGTTCTATATTTATTTCCAGAAAACAGGGCTAAATTTCAACAATTCACATCTCCCAACATACTTGTCCAAAAATTACAAACTACCTATCAAATTAAATATCTATGTATCTACTTTAATTCTAGAAAGTATTAGAATTTTTGGACAAGGTTGACCCCTCAAATATCACGCATAAGAACACTATTCTAAACAGGGTAGATTATCCACATGAATCCCCAAACTTCATAAATTTCCAAATTCATATACAAGCATCCAAAAATCATGAACACTTGCATACCTACACAATTTTCCCCCTAAATCCAATGGAAGTATCAAAATTATCAAATTTAAACTTCTCTTCCATGAAAACAAAGGACAAAAAAAATCAAGAGTCTCAGGAAGAGTTTGTCAGTTTCTTGTTTTATTTGGCTTAATCTCTTCCTTTTTACTTCTAATCAAATAATTAGCTATTTAGCCATCCGTTAGACATCGTTTAGCCATTGAAAACACCTTTTTTTATGAGAATGAATAATACCCAACTCTTCATATACTTATCCAAACAACAAACCAATCAATTCAAAAGGAAGCTTACGCTTACCTCTACACGTTTCCGTAGATGGTTCAGAATTCTGGCAACACTTCGGCTAGTGAGACGGTACTAAACACCTCCAAATGAGAATTCAAAATCATAGAAACAAAGCTCGTGATGAGTAGAAGAATGTTCGAGAAGGGCACTTTGCGAAAAGATGCCGACTCGGCAATGTTTTGGCGGCTCAAAGTTTCTCTCTCCTCTCTTCTCCATTTTTGTTTAGTTAACTCTCTCTCTCTCTTTCTGGCTAACTCACGCAGAAAAAATAAATAAGAAGATGGAGAATTATTCATTAAATGGGTGTTAAAGTTGCTTTCCACGTGTCAGCTTCTCATTGACCCAAAATTCTAATTTTCTCATATAATGCTTGATTTGGTAGAATTTTCATTAAACTTTGAAAAATTCATATTTAATTGTAAAAATGTCCAATTGGAGTGATTCTAAAGGCTATACGACCCTTATTGAGTCTAGTTTTAAGAAAAATATATAACCTTTAGCCAATTGAAATCTCACTCTTCCCATAATTTTAATCTTTGAATGTTATCCCAGAAAATAATTAATTTCACTGGGCTAATTTCAAAAATTCATTTCTCTTTGTGTACAGCTCCAAATAACTTATATGACCTATCAAATTAAAGCTTCATAAGTCTACGTTCACTTTAGAAAGTTTCATAATTTTTTAAAATCATTTACCCATTGAAAAATGTCACACAATCACAACTGCCACATCAGGAATTTTACCGGTGGCAAAATCACTCTGTGTTCCATTTTACTATATTATGTGTGACTTCCAATTGCTTTGTTTTGTTATTCCCCTAGTTATTTAGCTCACCAATATAATTCTTTTTAATGTCCAAGGATATAAATGAATTTTGGGAAATAATACTACGCCTCACTATGACATTTACTGAACAGGGGTCTAGTGGTCCCCTTTAATCCAGGCTAAATCTTAAGCTTTTAGTCCCAAAATTCAGGATATTACAGCTCTCCCCCCATTCAATAAATTTCATCTCCAAAATTTTGAACATCTAATGGTACTATTTATACCTCAGACAACCATCTCTAGACATTTAATCTATCTTTCCCATTCTAGTGCTTTCATTTGCAACCTCATAGAGCATGCAACTCACTATTCATATTCCTAACTCAAAATATTAGATAGCATTCAAACACAGGACCCACTAGTTCACTCTCACAACTCTTGGTTTCTTAGGCCTTACTGCTTCTTTGGGATTCTCTCCCGGATAACTATATGCATACCAGGCCTTCTAGCCTCTTCGGGACTCTCCCGAACCATACTATACGCATATGAAGCCTTACGGCTCATTCTACCACGATGCTAGATATTCTAGCCTTACTGCCTAAGGGATTTCCCCCCATTCCGCAGGTATCTTAGGGCTTATGGCCCCAGCTACAACTTGGTACAATTTGAATTTTATACTAATCTCAATATATTCTCTGGACACATCAGTCCAATGTCATTATGCTGGGTAACAACCACAGTATTAGACAGATAGGTCTTACCACCCAGGGACATTGCCATATGCAAACTTTCACTTTGGGTCTTATTGCCTCGAGACTCTACTCGGCTCCATTCTCAACACATCTCACATTTTTCCAGCTTAAGGATTTACTAACCCATTAGGTCTTATGGCCTTAGGACATACCGTTCATCATCCTTGCTGAATACAACCCTCCTATTAGGCCCACTGCAGAGCTATACTTACTAAGCACCTTCTGCAGCCGCATAGGAGTCTGGCCCACACCCCCTGGCTCACTAAGCCTAAGTGTGGCAAGCATATGGGATAGTCACTTCCATTATCCCCCAAAAGGGACCCCTCAAGGTATCGAGCATACAACATTTGCCACTAAAACTGAGCTCGAAAAACCCTGGTATCATTTTTATGTAATGGACTACCCAACTAGGCCCACAACAATGGCGCTCAGCTCACGCTACAATTGCACGGAACATCCGGCCAACTTCCATCCCTCCACCAGGCTCACTTTTTTGTATAACAGACTGCCTCACTAGGCCCATTACAACGGTGTTCGGCTCACGCTACAGTGGCATAAAACATCCGACTGACTTTCAGCCTTTCACGGGGCTCACCTTTTTATGTACCAAACTGCCCTACTAGGCCCACTACAACGGCGCTCGGCTCACGCTGTTGTCACATGGGACATCCGACCAACTTTCACCTCTCTACGGGGCTCACCTTTTTATGTAACGGACTACCCCATTAGGCCCACTACAATGGCGTTTGGCTTACGCTGCAGTCGCATGGGACATCGGGCCAGCTTCTACCCCTTAATGGGGCTCACTGGGTCTTATTGCCCAAGGAATCACCCCTATGCCATAAGCATTATAGGACTTATAGCCTCGGGCCTCTGCCTATCAGGTCTAACTGCCTAAGGACACGCTGGCCCAATAGGTCTTACTGCCTACTGTATATTCATAACACGAATATACTCGATGGTAAACACATATATGCAGAACCATTATATAAGATATAAGAGCAAGAGTAACTTTCCTTTTTACCGTCACGCCTAATCTTTCTTAATCTCTTTCATCATTCGGCACTAGAGCACCCCTATGGCGATTCACTGGGTTACACAACCCTCCTTTCAAGGAAACCCATTCGATGGGAGAATCATTACAATGCACCTCGATTGAGAGTCAACGTTCCTGTAGCTCTACTCTACAGTTTCAACGTCACGGTGGCTTCACTCCACAGTTTGTCATCACGGTGGCTACACACTATAGTTCAATGTATTGATGGCTTCACACTATGGTACTGCACTCGGTCCTTCACACAGGCACCTATACACCTGATCAGCCCCTCCGATCAGAACCCTCCATAGGTAGCCCTTTCTGATCACATCTCCCTATAGGTAGCCTTTTCCAATCAGAATCCTTTGTAGGCAGCTCTGTCCGGTTAGTTGCCTCTGAATGAAAGTAACATGTAACAGGAATCCAGATCTTATAAGGTCCCTTCTTTCTAGTAGTTCTGTAATCTGCTCTCTCTAATTTATGCCATCTTATATGGGGTCAATTTATTTGGATTTTTGATATTGGTCCCGTTCTAGGCAATATTCATAAGTCTAAGAGAATATTCTCTAATTAACATATTTCCCTATGCTAGATTAGCAACTAGACCATCAAGAAATATGTATGAGGTTTCTCACACATTTCTGTACTATACTCTAGTACCTCAAGCCACTCAGGCTATTTCAAATTCCTGGACAACCAATTCAACTATTGCAATTGATTCTTATGTTATGGTTCAACACCTAGAACCTCAACATTACCTAATAAGTATGCTAAGAATAAATATCAATAGCACTTATTCTAACCTCCACGGTTTTGAGTAATATCCTCAACAATTACTGAAGGTTCAACATTGTCTGTAAGGTTTACAAGGTTCAGACTTCCGTCATCAAATAGAACCAAAGTGAAACCTTATTCACATTTCGACCTAAGTACTATCTCCACTTAGATAATCTAAGAATCTTTATTCAAAGTTTTAACCCTTTATAATTGACTTCTACTATGCCCAACTGTAGCGCTACCCTCACTGGGCGCCCGTTACAGTGGCATCAGACTCCAAGCCTACAACCGGGCAAGCTGCGTAGAGCTTTCCTATGATGTTTCCTCCTCTAAGCATGCTTAACCATAAAGTTCTGATAAAATCTAGGGCATTCACGCTAGCATCATCTCATATCATTTATCACTGGGTATCGGTATCCCATAATACCTCAACCACCACGTGACACGTCAAGAAAATTTCCTAGGAAACATTGCACCAAGGTACACTTCCTTATTATTCACATTCGCTCTACACTCAAGTTTGAGTCCATGAACTCGAGTCCTGCAAGCTAAAATCAAGTTCATCAGCTATTCCAAGCTGGATACCCTTCAGAATTCAATTTGAATTCTTTCATAGGCTATCCAATCCTTGTTCTTCCACTTGGTATCATTCTTAGCCTTAGTTCTACCATCATGCATCCTAACTCAAGGCATCTAACAAGGATCATAACCTATCATCTTTAGCAGAGAACTCTAGCAATTACTAAATATTTCCAAAACCAATGCTTTAATAGGGTCTTTATCCCTATGCAGTTAATTCCATTGTGAGAATCACTGCTCTGATACCATAATTGTAATACCTTATTCTCAGAGCCCTAGATAAGTGCAAATGAGTAATGAAATCATTTATGGGACCAGGATTTAAACCCGGACTACCCAAACCTCACAATAGTTCATAAATCTCCCAAACTCAACTTAGGACTTGAACCTATGATTGAGATGGGTTTTTCAAAGGGTAGAATACTTTAAAACATTTCTACTAGATTTACCACATCACCAATGGGTCATCGGCTCTTAAATCTCTAAAATCAAAGTATGCAGGCGTATTTCTTTTAATTAAATTAGAGCGATTCTATTAGAGCTGTTCTCTACTAAAACTTCATTCATACATGCAATTACATACATAGCACACATATATGGCCACATAAGGCTATCAAATATTGAAATCAAATACAATACAACCTCGGACCCTTGAATCTTCGGTCCACCACCATCACGTTCTCTTCACGTACAACTCTTACTTCCCACCTCTACCACCTGTCTAAATGGTTAGTTTGGGGAGAGTGAGATTCAAAGGAATCTCAGTAGTAAACAATACCACTATGCACGAAAGATATATAGTTAATGCATGACATGCTTGCCTACCATATTCATGCTAACATAATGACATATCTGCATGCTTAATGTTATGACATATACATGGCCATTGTACAAATATAACAGAGCTTAAATCAATCAAATACGTTCAACACAATTAGGCAAAGCAGCCACGAAATCAATGCAAAACATACATATCAAATATATGCAAGCTAGGTAAGTTCACTACCTTTTACTTGTCCTCCTCAAGCACCTTAATCTTCCAACCATTACTTCTTCTTTAACACTCATGACCCTAGATAATAATGACATCATTAGAGTCATAAGGAGTGAATTTCAATGGCTACATTAGCCTCAAAGGCTCACTATCACCCTTGGAGTTCATACCAGTTATATTTGTGCCATTAAGTCTTAAATTTCGCATAAGACATAAAGCTGACAGATTTTTCACCAAATTTCGAAAACTCATAATTAGATCTATAGAACTCCATTTGAGGTGGTTCAAAGCTCCATTTGATCCTATTTAAGTATAATTTCAAGGAAAACTATCATCTTCTAGAAAATACCAATTTACTATATTATGTGTGACTTCCAATTGCTTTGTTTTGTTATTCCCCGAGCTCTTTAGCTCACCAATATAACTCCTTTTAATGTCCAAGGATATAAAGGAATTTAGGAAAATAATACTATGCCTCACTATGATATTTACCAAATAGGGGTCTAGTGGTCCTTTTAATCCAGGCCTAATCTTAAGCCTCTAGTCCTAAAATTCAGGATATTACAGAATCCCCCTTGCTACCGTAATTTTCATCTAAATAGTGTATTTAGTGTTTCATCATGCTTTGCTCATATACATGTATTTATATGAGGTTTGGGAAGCATATGAACCTAGTATAGTGAATAAATTGTGAAATAGTGAATTATTGTCTTATGAGGTTATGTTTTGATAAGAACAGGGCATGAAGATGGAATGATAATTTTCTAAATTTGTGGTTTCCAATGGATTCCTTGGGCAAAATTGTATAGGCATACAAGTGTTCATGTTTTTGGATGGTTGCATATGAATTGGGAATTTTTGGAAGTTGAAGAGTAGATATTGTGTAATTTATTTTCTGAAGGAGCTGTCATTGTGACATTTTTGAGTTGTCAAATGTTATCCAATGACCATGAAACTTTCTAGAATTAAAGTATAGACATACAGATTTAATTTGATATTTATTTTGTAAATTTTGAACAAGTATGTCAGGAGATATGAATTGTTGAAGTTATGCTCTATTTTTTGGAAAGAAATCTGAAACAGTGATGTTGGGTGAAATTCTAGGAATTTTGTAGTTGTAATGACCATATGAGTAATTCCATGTGAAAGTATAATGAAATATTTTCACATAGAATTTAGACCCACTCAATTTGAAGTTTCCTAGAATTAATGGTGAATTTTTAAATTTAGTCATGTAAACCTGAAAATTCAGGAACAGTGATTAGAAAAGGAGAATTCTATGTTAATGTGTGTACATATAGCTAATGGCTATTTTTTCCCTTGAAAGTATTATGTATGTACACTAATAAAGCTTTGAATTATGGCTCTAATGATGTGATTGGTTAGCTAGGACCATAAAGTGACAGAGAAGAGGAAGGAGGACACAAAGTCTAGAAGGTAGTGAACTTTCCTAACTTGCATAACTGGATATGTGTGCTTGTGTATTGATGTGTTCATTACTTTGATGGATTGTATGAAACATATATGAATGAGTGAAGCTCTGTTTTATTTATACTATAGCCATTAGTGTAACATGTTAAACATTGAGCATGCATCAAAGACATTATGTTGGCATGAATTTATGTAAGCAAGCATGTCATGTACAAAGCATTTCTTATATGCATTTGTTAGCACTGTTTGCTACTGAGATTCCACGAATCTCATTCCTCCTAACCAACCATTTAGACATGTGAAGAATGCATGGAGATATGTGATAAGTAAAATATTTGCATATTCATTTTCACTTATATGATGATTTTGTGGACTATATTTGAGCTGGATGTAATTAATTTGGGTGTAATTAATAAATAAATAATGATTTTCTTGCAGCCATGGATAGTACCGGATTAAAAAGAATTAAAGAAGGCATTTAAGGGAAAGTTACTATTCACGCAGTACTATTCATTGTGCACTGTTCATGCGGTACTGTTCACTGTGCACTATAGCAGTTTCACTGTAGCGGATGGTATGGTCGGTTCACTGTAGCAGTGCGGTTCCTGTAGCAGTCGGTGCACTGTAGCAAGTGGGTGGTCGGTTCACTGTAGCAGTCGGTGCACTGTAGCAAAATACTGTAGCAGTCCGAAAATGAAGCCTATAAATAGAGCTTCTTGGCACCCTAAAATGAAGAGGAAAGAGGAGGAAGGAAGAGAGAGAGATAGAGTTTCTATTTTAGAGAGAGAGTTGTTATTTTTAGAATTTATTTCTTGCATTTTTTTACTTCTTGCATGCCTCCTACATGGATGGTTTTACCTCCTATATGGAAGGCCTAGGTAGTCCTCCTTTATGGATGGTATAGGTTGCCACCTACATGGATGGTTTTACCTCCTATATGGTAGGCTAGATTTTCCATTTTCATGCATCTTGTAGTAGTATTTTTATGTGTTTGTAATTAATTTTTATGCAATATTTATGATGTTTGTAATATATTTTGGTTTTGTTTTTAATTTTATCATGAGCTAAATTTTCCTTTTCCTAGGGTGATGACGTAGCTTACTAATGACGGATTGAATCTTAACTTATTAAATCTAGTTTTAATGTTTCCTTCATGATTGAGTTTTAATTATTGCTCTTAATGCTTACAATTGATTGGCCACCTTTTGGATGATTTTAATATGCATGTTGAGACCGGAAGGAGATACATGTGTGTGGATCCTATAATTAAAACCATAATTTGCATATGAAATAGGAATATATTCATATGGGTTGTGTAGTCTTAATTGAGTTCCAGAAATCTTAATGCATGATTGATTGCTTAAATTCATATAGGAATATATTGGGATAGCAATTAATTATAGAATTACTTGACCTTGGAAGAGGCTAGTAATTAAAATAGGGAAACTCGACTATCAATCATGTGGAATAAATAGGACTAGAGTAGATAAGTGATTCAATCCGGAATTTATTAAGTGAAATCTAATCCCTAGGGCTTTTACTCATATTTGTCTTTATATCACTTGTATTCATATTTCATCATTTTTATCTTGCAATCTCAATCACAACTAATCAACCGACTAAATAGAATTAAAATTACCAATTTTGGTACTTAGTGATCAATCCTCGTGGGAACGATACTCTACTCACTTCTATATTACTTGATTACGACAGTGTACACTTGCACTTCTAAATACACCATCCTACACTCGTAACAATATGCAAAGAGGAATTATGAAGAAGAGTTGAAGATTGAAGTGCAAGACACTGTATTGTATTTGATTTAGACATTTCGATAGCCTTGTCTAGCTATACATTTTATGTATGTATCTAAGCAAATGAGGTTTGAGCAGAGAATAATCGTTATTGAATAAAACTATGAAAAGTGAGTCTTAAGCAAATAATCGCTCACAAACTTTGATATAATGAAATTAAGAGCCGATGAGACTTAGTGATGTAGTGAAACACGTGAAATTATTTAGAAAAGTTTTTCTTACCCTCTAAAAACCCTCTCAACCTTAGGTTTAACTCCTGAGTTGAGATTATGAATTTGTGAACATTTTCTGAAGTTAGGTAATCTAGGTTCGAATCCTAGTCCTATGAATGATTTCAGTACTCTTTTGTACTCATCTGAGACTATTGGAAATAAGGTATTACAGATAGCCATAAAATCAAGATTGTAAAACTTTTGCAGCGGTCTTGTTACCACCGAAATGGCCTCCATACTCAGAGGAATGGAAACACTTCAATACATCTTGTTGTTTACCTTCTAGGACATATCTTCTAATTAACTAATCATCACAATAGTGAAATAAGAAGGGTTCTTCCCAATGATAGAACTTAAACATAATGTAAGAACTTATTCCGTTGGTGATAGCTTAAGTCCTCAGAAATAATACCACTCACAAGGTAATTTACTATATTGGCATACCAAGGAGTTTTAGAATGACTTAATAGAAAGAATTGCTCATCTGTAAAAGTTTCATGAATGGGTAGATCTCCATCATGTTGAGCTTCTTTACTTAACCTAGATAAGTGGTCGGCAACTTGATTTTTAGAGCCTTTTCTATCAACAATCTCAAAGATAAAATTCTTTTAAGAGCAAAACCCATCGAATTAACCTTGATTTAGGGTCCTTCTTACTAAAGAGATACCTTAGAGTAGAATGGTCAGTATGGACAACTACATTAGCACCAATTAAGGCCGGAATTTGGCAAATGTATATACTATAACCAAAAGCTCTTTCTCAGTGGTAGTATAGTTTTCTTGAGCACTATCAAGTGTATAACTCACATATTAAATAGGATGGAAGACTTTATCCTTTTTCTGTCCAAGTACAGCTCCCACAGCATAAGCACTAGCATCACATATCACTATGAAGGGTAAATTCTAATCCGAAGCTAAGATGATAGGAGCGGTTACAAGTCTTCATTTCAATTCTTCAAATGCTTTCAACTGTGTATCATCAAACTTAAACTCAACATCTTTCTCAAGTAAAGCACAGAGTGGCTTAGTGATTTTAGAAAAATTCTTTATAAACCTTCTATATAATTCAGCATGGCCCAAAAAGCTTCGCTTACCTTTGACATTAGTAGGTGGAGGAAGTTGTTCATTCACCTTTATCTTTGCTTGATCAACTTCTAAATCGTTCTTGGAAACATGGTGGCCTAACACAATGCCTTCTTTCACTACAAAATGACATTTCTCCTAATTGAGCATAAGATTAGTATCTTCACACCGTTTCAAGACTTGAGCTAAGTTGGCTAAGCACTCTTCATATGAATCACCAAACACAGTGAAGTCATTCATAAACACTTCTATGGTATTCTTTATTGTATTAGCAAAAATAGCAATCATAACTGTTGAAATGTAGCTGGTATATTGCAAAGGCCAAATGGCATATATTTGTAAGCGAAGGTACCATATGGGCACTTAAATGTAGTCTTCTCTTGGTCTTCCAGAGCAATTTCTATTTGGTTGTACCCCAAATAACCATCAAGAAAACAAAAGAACTCCCTTCTAGCTAGTTTGTCCAACATATGATCAATGAAAGGCAAGGGAAAGTGGTCCTTACCAGTAGCCGTATTGAGCTTATAGTAGTCCATGCAAACCCTCCATCTGGTAACAATACGAGTGGGGATGAGTTCATTGTGGGTGTTTGCCACTACAATCATACCACCCTTTTTGGGAACGTATTGGACTGCTCACCCAAGAACTATCGAAATATGATATACAATGCCAGCATCAAGCCATTTAAGAAGTTCCTTCTTCACTACTTCCTGCATAATGGGATTGAGTTTTCTTTGATATTCAATGGAAGGCTTATGATTCTCTTCCAAAAAGATCTTGTGCATGCATATAAAGGGACTAATGCCCTTGCTATCAATAATTGTCCACCCAATAACTCTTTTATCAGCTTCAAGACTTCAACTAACTGCTCTTCTTATTGAATAGTGAGATCCGAAGCAATAATAACCGGAAGAGTGTTATTGGAACTAAGATAAGCATACTCTAAATGAGATGGCAATACCTTAAGTTCAAGTGAAGGTGGTTCCTCTAAAGAAGATTTAAACTTTGGTTTATCAGTTGAACCTAACTTAAGTAACTCAAATGGTTTCTTCCATCTAGGATAAGGGGTTGAAGCATCCATAATAGCCTTGTACTCCACTACATCCAAACCCTCAGACTCAACATCAAGAAGAGAGGCTTCAAGTAGATCTTCAATCACGGAGGTCTCAAATTCATCTTGTGTGACAAGACTAGTCATATCAAGAAAGAAACACTCTTCATACACATGAGGAGTCTTCATCAATTGACTCATATTAAAGGTAACTTAATCATCTGTTATGCTTAAAGTTAACTCACCTTTTTCTATATCTATCAAAGTTATTGCAGTCGGTAAAAATGGCCTTCCTAACAACAAAGACATTTCTGTATCAAGATCAAAGTCAAGAACGATGAAATCAGCAGGAAATATGAACTTATCAACCTTGAATAATACATCCTCAATAATCCCATTAGGATAAGACAAGCTTTTTTTGGCCAATTGCAAGATAATCATAGTAGGTCCAGCATCACCTAATCCTAACTTGTTGAATACAGACAAAGGCATAAGATTGACACTTGAACCAAGATCACATAAACATTACCCAAGAATTTACCTCTAACATGACAAGGGATAGAGAAACTATCGGGATCCTTCAACTTAGGTGAAAGTTGCTTGATAACATCGATGAAGCTTTTGGTAATGGCCACCATCTCAAACTTATTAAACATTTTTTTCTTTGTGAGGACATCTTTCATGAACTTGCCATATTTAGGCATTTGCTCTAAGGCTTCTATAAAGGGAATGTTGATATGCAACTGTTTCAACATCTCAATAAACTTCTTGAATGGCTTATATTTTTGGTGTTTCTTGAGCCTTTGTGGAAAAGGAGGTGGTGGAACATTTCATGGAGGAGAAGTATTAATCTTTCTCTTCTTCTCATCCATATTTTCAGGTGCAATAAGCTTACTTTGCACCACTTCATCTATATTCTCCTCGGTTTGTTTTCTCTTCTTGCTATCCTCTTCTTTTACCATAATGTCTTCATCAACATCTTCATCTTGATTAAGGTCTTTAACAACGTGGTCCTTTAGCTTTGTAGCAGCCTTACTCAAACTTAGAACATCGGGTAAAGTTTTTCCACTTTGTAGAGTAAGAGCCTTGCATTCTTCTTTACCTTCCTGCTTAGGATTAGGAACAATATTACTTGGAAGACCATTTCTTGGTTGAGCACTCAAGTGTGAAGAAATTTTTCCCATTTGTATTTCAAGATTTTTGATTGTTGTGTCATAAAGAGAAACCGTGTCAATAAAGGCTTCTTGACCTTTGAGAAGCTGCCTCAAGAGTTTATTTGTCTCAGAATCACCTTCTTGTGGCTTTTATGGGTGTTTAAAGCCCGGTGGACGTATTGACTTACTAGTAGAAGCATAGTGATTAATTGGGTTCTCACTAGGTCCAGTTTTCTTAGAGAAGTTGGGATGGTCCCTTATATCCTTGTTATAGGTATTAGAGTAAGGGTTTCCATATGGATATCTTTGATTATTGTTCAAATAATTCACTAACTCTGTAATATGATGATATTCTTCATAGAAGTGGGCTTCTCCACATATTTCACAAGAAGGACTTGGCGCTTGGATAACATTCACATTCTTGGAAGAATTTCTCTCTATCTTCAACTCGAGTTGATCGAATCTCTTAGCTATTGCTTCAAGTTGAGTAGCAATTTCCTTAGACACGTCTGAACTATGTGAAGGACTTGTTTCCTTATATGTTCGATAGCTAGAAGGTGATTTTTCATATTGTTGCAAGGAACTAGAGGTGATGTCCTCTGTAATATCCTAAATTTTGGCACAAGAGGCTTAAGATTAAGCCTGGATTAAGTGGACTACTAAACCCCAGTTTAGTCAATGTCCTAGTAAGGCATGATTGTTTTTCTAAAAATTCCTTTATACCCTTGGGGTATTAAAGGGAATATTATGGTAAATTAAAGAGCTTGGGGAATAACAAAATAATTCAATTAGAAGTCAGACACAACATGGTTAATTAGAACACAAAGTGGTATTGCTATCGATGAATTTTCCTATGTGGCAGTTGTGTTGTGTGACATCTTTCAAGGGGAAAAGGATGTCCACAAATTATGAAACTTTCCAAAATGAAAGTAGACTTATCAAGATTTAATTTTATATATCATATGAGTTATTTGGAGATGTACACAAGGAGTTATGTATTTTTGAAGTTAGCCTAATAAAATTGGGAATTTTTAGTGACAGCTTCAGAAAATTAGAATTATAGGAATGATGGGCTTCCAATTGGCCAAATATTATATTTTTACTTAAAAATAGACTCAATAAGGGTTGCATAGCCTTTATAACTACCCCAATTGAACATCTACACAATTAGATATGAATTTTCAAAATTTGATAAAAGTTCTGCCCAGCTTTGCATTGAGTGCGAAAATGAAATAAATGTAAGGGCAAAATGGTCATTTGACCAATAAAGCAAGGTGATATTTTTACAACATCATCACCATCTTTCTTATGCTATATTTTGTATAACATTGGATAAAGCAAAAGGGAATAGATATTAGCTGTTGAATATGACCTGAGGAGACAATTTGACCAAGGCATAAAAAGATGATGACTTGAGTCAACAATTGCAACCAAAAGTGATATGTTAGAAATATAAGAAGCCATTAAATATTCTCTTTCTACTCTTGCATTTTCGGTCAAAGCAAGAGGCAAGCAAGAAGAGTATATATTCATTTGGTTAGCCAATATTAATAAAGGAAGAGGAAAGCAAGAACCAATGGCATGCAAGCATATGTATTAAAGCAAAAGGTAAGAAGGATATTTTGACTAAGTCTTGATCTCTTCTCTTCCTCCTCTCAATAGCCACTTGACATGAAAATAAGAAAGAGGAAAGGGAAATTAATTGACTTGGTGGATATTAAAGCAAGAAGGAAAAGAAAATAAAAAGGAGCTCTTGACCAATCACAATTAGGCCCTTATAAAACCAAAAACATAGAGGAATTAAGTGAATAAATTATCAGCTCTTCTCTTTGCTCCTTCATTTGGCCAAACTAAACCAAGAAAGGGAGAAAGAGAGTTCAAAGAGATAAGCACACAAGAAGGGAGCTTTAGGGTTTCAAAGGTAAGAACTTGCAAACTTAGTGATTTTTTTCTCCTAATCACTCTATAACCTCTCCTAACCTCTTCTCCTCTATGAAATTCATGTTTTTCAAGACAAATAAAGAGAGAGGATAGAGTGAACAGTGAGTTTTTAGAGAGAGAAAGTGGTGAAATCAAGAGGTAATCTCATAAGCTTGATCCTCTTGTGTTATATGATGTTGTTGCTGATGTTGTTAGTGGTTTTCGCTTGGTTTTCTCTTGTTTTTCAAAATGGGATGAAGAAAAACCTAAGGGAAATGCTGCCTAAATTTCCTATAAACATGTCTATTTAGTGTTTAAATGGTTAATCATGTGGTTAGAAGTAGTAAGGAGGTGATTAAGCAAGAGAAAACAAGAAAACAACATAAACCTCCTAAGAACCCTAACATCCTGCCCTATACATGACATGATGAAGGAGAGAGAATTTGGTAATTTGGATGATTCCATTGGCTTTAGAAGGTAAAATTGTGTAGGTATGCAAGTGTTCATGATTTTTGGATGTTTGTATATAAATTTGGATATTTATGAAGTTGAAAGTGCATGTTGGTTGATCTGCCTCTTATGAGGCAGTGACATTGTACAATATATTTCATGGGCAAAACCTTGTCCAAAAATTATGAACCTTCTCAAAATTAAATTTGAGACATAGAGCTTTAATTTTATGGGTAGTTTATAATTTTTGGACAAGTATACTAGAAGATATGATTTTCCAAAGTCAGGCCCTGTTTTTGGAAAGCAATCTGGACCAGTGATTTTTAATGAATTATTGGAAATGATTTGTCTATATTAGGAAAACCTAACTATTTTTCCTCCAATTTAATTGAAAGAACTTCATTTAGGCTTTAGAATCAGTCAAATTGAATTTTCCTATAATTAATTATGATTTTCCAAAGTTGACTAAAAATCTGCCAATTTCTAGAACAACTGTGAAACTGCACTGTGCAGAGTTGTACTGTGCATAAACTATTAAAACTATTATAGATAACAATAAATATGAGTTTAGAATGAGTTATAACTCATATATTATAAATTGGGAATTTTAGGGTCAGACAATTGTGCCGATCTAGACCAAAGACAGTGGAATCGACAATGGATCAAGGAAGGGCAATTAAGGTAGTGAACTTACCTTACCTGCATGTATTTGATATGTATGTGTATGCATTGTTGTATGTGACTACTTTTCCTATTTGTGTTGAACATACTTGATTGATTGAAGCTTGTTATATTTATGCGATGGCCATGAGTATGTCATAACATTGAGCATGCAGATATGTCATTATGTTGGCATGAAGTATGAGATGAAAGCATGTCATGCATCATATATATATCTTACATGTATAGTGATATTGTTTGCTACTGAGATTCTCTCGAATCTCACTCCTCCCCCCAACCATATAGGTGCTGAGTACACATGAAGAATGCCTGAAGATATGTGAGGAGGAATTGCAAAGGTGAGGTGAAGATCGTAGTGTGAAGCACTACTATTTGTATTGATGTAATCAATTTACATTTGATAGCCTTGCACGGCTTTGCATTTAATTAAAGGAGAATAGCTCTAATTTCATTAAAAAGACAAGTAAGTCGCTCGTGTATACTCTAATTGTAATGAAATTAAGAGCGATAAGATATTAATGTCATAGTGAGGTTTCTGGAAATGTATTTAAAGTATTCTACCCTTTGAAAACCTTCTCAGCCTTGGGTTCAAATCCTGAGTTGAGAGCGAGGATTTATGAACGTTATTGAATGTTGGGTAGTCCAGGGTTAAATCCTGGTTCCATAATTGATTTCACTACTCTTTTGTACTCATCTGAGGCTATTGGAAATAAGCTATTACATCACATACAACTGTGATATATCACAAACCTGCATCTTACCAATTCCATTATTGGAGGAATTGTCGAGCATATTTGAGGTGGGTACATCCAATCCTGTTGCAAAGGCTTCAAGCAAGACATAGGTCTTTTTTTCATGGTTAGAACAATTGTGCCACATCTCCTTGAATCTCTCCCATGCTTCATGGAAGAGTTTTCCTTACTCTTGTTGGAAACCCAAGAGTTCAGCTCTTTGAACCGCTCGTCTACTCCTTGGAATAAACCTTGCCGTGAATTTAGATGCCATTTCATCCCAAGTAGTGATTGAGTTAGCCAAGCTCTTTCCTTCTTGTCAAGTGATAGGGGGAAGAGTCACAATCTGAGCACATCCGAAGTTACTCCTTGAAGTTTGAAGTTCTCACACACTTGTATAAAGTGTATCAAATGGTCAGCAGGATCTTCATTTTGAGTTCCCAAAAATAAGCCAATTATTTGGAGCATTTGAAGCATGATTGGTTTCAACTCAAAATCTTGAGCTTGAATAGCAGGGAACTAGATGCTAAATTAATAGGTGGAGCTTTCTTGCTCCATGTACTCATCCAAAGTATACTCCAAATCATCATCATTAGGATTGGCCATATTGTAATATGGATGAGGACGAGGTGGTGGTCTTGATTGCTCTAGTACCAGTAAAGGTTCAAATCCTTGTATAGGTTGCACTGGAGGTGGAGTCTCTGGTTCAATTTCAAAATCTTTAGAAAAATATTCAATAACTTTATCAAGAATGACTTCTAAATCTATTTGCATATGGATCACGAGTACCTACAATTTAAATATCTCATAATGAGTCTCAAACTTATGAACAATTAAGACTAAACTAATAAAAACAAGAAAAAGAACTATAGCTAAAACTATACTTAAAAACAAAGCAAATTAAGAAAGGAAAACAAGAAGAGGAGAAGGATTCAAGCGTAATCAAGCATACAATTACACTAATTAACTCAAGAGACTTTAGTCAATAGTCCCTGAAAACGGTGCTAGAAACTTGTTCGCTACCGCAAGTTCACGGATCACGTCAAATAATAAAGTGATAAGGATCGTTCCCACGAGGACTATAATAAAAGCGAGCTAACTCCTGCAAATATGTTCTTAATTAGGTTGAATGGAATCATTTGAATTTATCAAGATGAATAAATATTTTTGATGAAAACAACAAAGCAAACAATGAAAATTGAGAAATTATGTTTGACTTCAAGAGGTTATAAGCTTAGGATTACTTCTTCCCTATTGTATTTCATAAAACTATGCAATTATCCACTTATGTTGGTTAAATGAGTCTATATGGTAGTCAAAGATTCTAAAATCATCAACTAAGCTTTCTCAAGTCAAGATTGATTTTTAATCTTCATTAAAAATATTCAATCTCTTGTTTATAATTAATGAAAATCATCTTTCCAAAGAAATCCTTTAATAGACTATGCTAGGTTGTTAGACATATCTCTATTCTAACAATAAACCATCCATTTAATCCATAAACTTCAAGTCTAACATGATTTTTCTTAAGTTCTACAATCAAAATAGCTCTCTCAAGCATCTTCCAATTGAACTACTCTATTCATGTTGTGATCAAGCACAATATAGCATTAAGTACAAAGAAAAATCATCATATATACTCATTCACCAACAAAAGTAAGATAATCTAGTAGTTTAAATCAATACAATGGTAAAAGTAATATTAAATTAGAGTGTTTAGCTATTCATGGTCTATACATGCTTAAATCTCAGCATAAAAAAATCACCCATATCAATAAAATAAGAGAAAAAGTGAGAAGAACAAGAAAAACCCAAGATTGTTGCCTCAAATCTCCTTGAAACTCCAACCCCAGGCTCAAAATCTTCAAAGCTCTCTATTCCTAAGCTCTTCTTAGCTCAATTTCAGCATCTCCAAGTCAGAGTTAATGATTTTCGACCCATTTATCATCTTTATCAAGGTTTTTTCACAACAACAATTCAAAACATAGCTTCATTTTCGGGTAGTTGGCCGTCAATTCGCCATGGCGAAATGGTAGCAAAATTGCACTGGGCTTGGGCAGAAAGGTTACCAATTTTTGTCACGATTTCATTGTGGCAAAATGGGTGGTGTAATCATATTGAATTGCATAGAACAACCATTGATTTTTTCCATACTTCTACTGTGGCAAAACCGTAACAAGTACATACATCATTTTTTTCCTTTTTCATTTGATTCTTGCATTCTTTTCCATATTTCCTAGGCTTCCCATGATATTTTCAAGCTTTCACATATAGTCATCATCCTCCTACAAAAAGGAGGATTTTATGAGCTACTTAAAACTCTTTAAATAGTAAAAACTATTCAAATTTAGCTCCATATTTTCTAAAGTTTGAACATTGTTTCACCTAATCACATTTTCCTTTATATATGTCTATTTTATGCACAAATTGATTCCAAAAACCTATAAAAGTATAGGAAAATGTGTTGAAATGTATGAATTTCTAGAGATTATCACCTGATGATATCTCCTCCGATCACCCACTAACTAACACAATAAAAAGAGAAGATTCATCTTCATCCCAACTTAATGATACAATTAAACAACAAAAAGGAGGAAAAGGGAAATCTAAATTAAATAAGAAGACACAGAACAAAAACTTTGCCACTTACTTTCTCTCATCTTTGCCTATCGACCTAAAAATACACAGAAGCAACTCTACGACCTTATTGAAACCATTAAAGACAATATAAGAAATTATTGAGATGAAAATGAAGAATACGAAGAGATGTATAGAGAGGTAGGGCGAAGAATTGAAAAGAATGAGATATAGAGAGAATAATGAGATCAAGGGTGGTAAGGGGAAAAATATTACCTTGAAGAGAAAAATGAATTCATCTCTATTAGAAAATAGCCTAATCCACCCTTGGTGGATTAGGCCCAAGCCCAATAGGAATAGGGTCAAAATATAAATATTATAAAAGCTTGGGTGAATATATGAGATATTTCCTAATTATTATAAGTCATATTATTTGAACAATAAAATATGACTCTACAAGTGGTATTGTTTCACCGAAACAATATATCTCTTAATCAAAAGGATATTTTGTCTCTCTGGTGAAAGGATACATCAGTAGAGAGGAAGGGGTGCATAGAACACTATAAATAGGCATAAGGGGTTCAATTGTAAAATACTTGAAAAAAAAGATACTCTTACACACTCCTTATTCCCTCTACTATATTTCTCTCTCTTCTTTTTCCTGTCGGTGGTGTATTTGATGTACATCATAATTGCTTTTCAACTATGATATGATTAGCATGGGTACAAGGATTAATGGTCATACTCTGGGTATGCCCAATTTTCTTACAGGTATCAGAGATTGGTTTTTCTTGAGGCCATTTTTGTATAAACTTTGTGACTTCGTGTTCTCCTAAGCTTATGCTATTGCGTATAAATATATATTTTATCATACACGAATCTATATACTTATGTTGTTTCCTATCTTATGTGATTTATATGATATGAAAATTTCTTTCTAAGTATAATATGAATATAATATACAAATCCTAATACATTGTTATGAGTATATGTTCGAGTTCTTCTTTATGTTGAATTTTTCATTTGTGTGAATTAAACACAATTTACATTTTGGCTTATTTTTGTGTCCTATCATAATAGAAATATGAATTATAGACATAGAAAGAGTATGCTAGATCCTTAGAATAAAATAATATAGGTAATGTACTATGTATATTGAAATCCAAGTCTAGAAAGTTTTATTTTTTTGAATTAGGTTATTTAACAAAGAGAGATTTAGTTTTTGAAATTAGTCCTATTGCGTAGAACTCGAAAAAATGAAGAAAACAACACCAAGAACACCAAAAATGAATGTTAAACGGAGGAGATATAGAGGAGAGAAGTTTCGTTAAACGGACCCGACCCTTCCCTCCAGCCTAGTCAGATTTGACCCAACAAGGGGTTAAAGATGATTCCACATTCCAAAACAACGTCGTTTCAGTGTTTATAAAAATAATAATAATAATTAAGAGTTCAAAAGCATCTGGGTGGTAAGAAAAAAAATTTTGTTGGTTTCAGACCCAATAGTTGAGGTCCAAAAAAAAAATTTTTCCAAAAAAATTATTACTAAAAATTTTTCTTTTTGAGGCAGACAAGGCACACGCCATGTGAGGCCACATGTCAATTGCATTTTACACATGGAGGCCACCTTCTGACAGAGTGAAGTGTATGGATTCAGATGGACCGGCATGTCTTGCTAGATAATGGTTAGAAGGCGGCGCTTGGAATCCACGCTCCACCTGTGAGAGTGGTTTTGCTTTTTTTTCCCATTGTTTAAATTTTGTCTTCTTGTGGAGCGTAGGGGCGCTCCAGGTCTAATTGAGGTGCTGTTTGTTTCTAAAAATCCCTAAATTCAAGAGCTTTAATATGATATGTTGTATAGGTATTTTGGACACTAATTTTTATATATTTATGACGTTCTAAGTATTTTATTAATTGTGTTAAACTATTTTGAAACTTCTAAAATTTATTTGTTGGTTTCAATATTTTCTCTTATATTTAAATATGTTATAAACATGTTTTCATATATTATAGATATCTATTGTCTTATTTATGTTATAATGAAACATGTTTTAGTTGATTATTTTTGACAAGTGGGAGATTTTAGGAGTTGATGCTTCTAAAAGTTAGAATTGTAAAAGTACTTATATATAATTCTTGACAGAATTTAGTGATGTTACTAATATTTATGTGATGGGAAATACAAAGATATGTTCCTGATCATGAATTTAGTAGTATTATTACTTTTCTAGTTAGGAATAGTATAAGTACATGACATTGTATAGTGTGTTGTACTATATATTGTCAATGATATGTTCAATATATTAATTCACTTAGAGAGACATATTGAATTTGGAATAGATTTATCACAAGAATTGAAAATGACAACTAAGAATATCATCACGAAGCTAAATAAAGGGGACAAATTAAATGGTTACAATTAGGATATCTGATATCAAAAGGTGCAATATATTTTGGGGGAATAAGAGGCAATTGAGCCTCGAACAACAGTTGTAGCATAACCTGCTGCTGGGACTACGGCCCAGCACAGGAGGGACCAAAAGTTCTATGAGACTTGGAAAAAAAAATAACATTGCAAGAATTACATTGTTGAACATAATGGCAGACGACCTCATGTACGAACATGAGAAAAATGAAACAGTACACGCCATATGGGTAGTGTTGAAAGACAGGTTTGGTGGTAAGTCCACCTCTAAGCTTAGACAATTAACTATTAAGTTTCATACATATAAGCTTAGCCAAATACTTCCATGAACAATATGATTAGAGAATTGAAGGAAACTAGGCATACCGTCTATGGTAAACAACAAGTTTAGGCAATGATAAGACCATTACCATATATTTTAGAGCACATGAGGGTTAATCTAACCCATAATAAAAGCATAAAAAATTTTAATGATGTGGCTAAACACTTGGAACTTGAGGATGATCTCTTGGTGGAATACAAGTCTTCTGGTCATGCCTACTACACTGAGGGTACGGGTCCTTCTAATGCAAAGCCTAATTTCAAGAGGGGGAATAAATTCCAGAAGGATTGAAATAAGGATAGGACAAAATTTATAAAAGGCAAAAGGAATTCAAGAAGAAAGGAATAAAGTGTGGGAAGAAGAAGAAAAATGACTTAAAGAAGGTCAAATGTTTTACCTACCAAAAGATGGGTCATTCTGAGATTGCACCAAGCGAAATAAGAGAAAAAAGGTACTGTGAATTATCTAAATTCACATGTTTCCTATGTTTCTAGCACCATTTTTCTAACATAGAATGTCTGTTCTTCTTGGATTTTGGACTCAGGTTCAATAGACCATGTGACCAAGGATCGAGCATCTTATGTAGAATACCATTAGTTCCTAGATAGATGCAAGTGGCTTTATGTAGACACCAATGAAAAGATTAAAGTTAAAGGTATAGGAACTTGGAAATTAACTTTGCATAGTGGAAAGTTTAATATCCCAAATTTTGGGCCTAAAGACTTGAGGATAATTTTAAGTGAAGAAGACTACTAAGCCCAGTTTGGTAAGAGTCCCAAAGATAGAATGAGTTTTATGGGACTATATAATTCAGACCTCTGGGTTGAGAACGAGTCTCCAGATTACATAAGGCTCAGTGAGTGTAAATAGTCAGATAATAGATGCCAGTGTATGGTCACTTTGGCACACTTGGCGCCATTTTTGTGGCACCCAAAGGCATGTGTGGCACCATTTGGGTCCCACATGTATGAAGAAGCTTTTGAGTTGGCATAATGAGAAGTTGCCATATGTGCTGGAAGTTGAATGGAAGTTATCAGTGTCTATGTATACTCAGTGTGCTATAAGACACACAGGCTCACACATTGAAATTTTTGAGGTATGTGGCACCATCTTATGCCACACAGTCACATATATGGTGCATTTTTTATGATATAGACATATGTGACTTGTATGACCCTTTTTCATTATTGATATTGACCAGAGTAGCAATTGTGTAGTTCAGTGGGCACATAAGAATAACATAAAAATACTGATATTATTGAAACAATATGCTTGTTTATATACAAGAATTCCCCAAAGGGGTTTGTACATAAAAATTACAGACCTTAAACAATAAAAAGGTCTTCAGATAACCAACGACGCCTCCTATCTAGGTCTGGTACCTTCTGCCGCGAGAAATTATAGTTATGCCCTTCGAGTTGTTGCTTGCTATTGATAACTTACATGTTTATGGAAAGTGTGATATTCAGGGGAAACTCAATGGTAACATACTATCAAACATATACGATGTGAAAATAAATATGTCATGCACCATGTTGTGTAAGATAATAGAATGTTGTTCTGGCTTAACTCTGCGCCTCGTTGGGTCCCAGAATACAACTAAGCTAATATGTGTGTCCAAGACACTGTGCTCATGTCATAAAAGGTGGCATACTCAAAGCATATAATTATCACATAGTGCATGAACGAAAGTGTTACTACCTGGAACGTGCCCTTTCTGTAACTGTCAATCGGTCTAGCTCTGTATCCAGCTCAGGCTTTTGGTATATCATAAAATTTCAAATTTAGGATAAATGAGTTATTATTTATTCATAAATCATTCTAAACTCAATGTGTTTGGTTATCTTTAGAGCCAGGAAATCAGGCCGAGCCCGTCGGGCTGGCCCATTTAAGCCCTTTTAAATCAGGAGCTAGGCTTGAAAAATGGAACCTCAAAATGAAGTCAGGCCTAAAAGGGCCAGCCCTGTAGTGCTGAGGGTCCTGTAGGGCTAGCCCGTTAGGCCCTTTAGCTTTTTTTTTAAATTCCCCTACCACTCCTGCCCGTGCCCTTACTGACTCATCCCTAAAAACCTTAAAATTGCCAAATTAAATTTACATATGATGGTAATTTACTAATTCTTGATAGTTTTACCCCTTAAATAGAGTCTACTACTTAAAATGAAATATAATCAAATTTCCTTGAAATTTATGATAGTAGGAAAGAAGATGAAAACAATAGTCATCATAATCATGTTGCTTAGAGTGTTTATCTTTTTGCATTCTTATGCTTTGTATGAGATTATTAGTTACTTGTGGACAATATTTTTTACCTTTGATTATGAATTAATAACTACATTTGTTTTATTGCATGAGGCGTGTAGACATATAGTAAAATCTTGTGAAAATGGGCTTGGCCCGCATGCTCTCGGGCTAGGCTTTGAAAAATAACAATTTTTTCTTTCCCCATGCTCTATAGGGCTAGCCCTGATTCATAGCTCTAGTTATCTTGACTCAAAACTACAAAATTACTAAAATGCCCTTAGAGACTCGATCTATGCCCCTTTGTACCCGGTCCAATTGTACTTTACCAAAATTTATGACCCAGGCTAATCCTACACAATTTCATATGTAGGATCCTTTTTTCACCTTAGATTGGTCAAATTCAGGCCAAATTACTAAATTGCCCTTGGCAGCCTCTAACTTAGGGTTTTTAGGGTAGTTTGGTCATTTCACATTTTGTGGCTCAATTTTCCCTTTTAAACTCAATGAAACCATCAAATTAATAAAATTCCAGTTCCTTCCCTCCCAACCAGGTTTGGCAAAAAATTTACAGAATTAGGGAAAATGATGTTGTTTGGATTTCAATCCATTAATCACATGTTTAATCACTTAAACATCTTTTCCAATTGATTATTAGAAAATTGGATAGTATAACCTGTAAGGGTTTGAGCTTCCCAAAATCATAAACCAAGCTAAAACAACAACAACAACAACTACTACTAAGAACCATCAATAATAAAAAAAAGAAATTAGGTTCTTGAGTTTACCTTGGATTCCTCTTCCTTCCCTCTCTTGGTCATCCACCTCCCTTGTAACAGAGGGCCTTACCCTCCCTGGGCACTAGCAGTTCAGACCAACCCCCACCCTTACTGGGTACTGAGCTAGCCAATAATTATCCCCCTTCTTGGGGATTTAATACGCCTCCCCAGGGCTCGAACTTTTAACCTGAGGATAAGTACGAGACCTAAGAGCCACCTGGTAGCCACTTGCACTATAGTGCAAATGGTTACCAGGGAGCTCTTAAGGCGTGACTTAAGCCCCAAGTCATGGCCTCGAGTCCCTAGGGAGATGTCTCCTGTGGCGTGGTATGCAGCCAGGATATTAAATCCCCTTACGGTGGGGACAATTCCTGACCTTCTAAGCCCCAGAGGAGGGTGGAAGTTGGTCCGGACTGCCAGCCTGCAGTAGCAGGGGGTTGTCCATTACATCCCTTTATCTTTCTCTTGATTTTCCTTGCTAAACATGGTATTAAGGATGGAGAAGATATTAGAGGAGATTATACATGCATTAGAAGGAAAGAACAAGTAGAGATCACTTGTGACTCACCTTGGTTTGGCTTCTTGATTATTGCACTATCTCTTGCTCTTGTATGTTTTCTCCAACTCCCTGTTTTTCTTGGCTGCCATGTTTAGACAGAAATGATGAAGAACGAAGGGATATTAGCTTTATCATAATATCCCGACTTGCTTTATGTTAATATTATTTAATGTCAAAAGCCCAAGTGCTTGAAATACTTGGTCATAATTAATTCCTCTTCTTTAAATATAGGCCAAGTAAAGTAATTCCTCTTGCTTTCCATTTTTTTGACTGAATTGCTCAGCAAGAAAAGTGAAACTAATGGCCTTTTGCTTTATTGGTCAAATGACCATTTTACCCATATATTTTTCCCCATTTTCACACTTGCTGAAAAATATGACAGAACTTTCAGTAAAATTTGAAAATTTATCTAGTTGTATAAATATCTAATTAGAGTGGTTCTAAAGGCTATATAACCCTAATTAATTCTAGTTTTAATAAAACATATAACCTTTAGCGAACTAGAAGCTCAATATTCCCAGAATGATTTGATTTGCACGTTGCCATAGAAAATTGCCAGTTTTACTTGGCTAACTTCAAAAATATATAACTCTTTATGTACAACTCCAAATTATATATATGACCTATCAAATTAAAGCTTAATAAGTCTAATTTTATTCTAGAAAGTTTCACAATTTTTTAACATCATTTTCCTATTTAAATATGCCAGACAACACAACTGCCACACAAGGAAACTCACTGGTAGCAACACTAATTTGTGTTCCAATAACTATATTGTGTGTGACCTTTACTTGTCTTGTTTTGTCACTTAATGTGCTTTTCAATTCATCATTGTATTCCCCTTATTGCAACTAAAGTGTAAAAGAATTTTCAGGAATAAAATTATTACTTATTGGGATATTTACTAAACTGGGACTTAGTAGTCCACTTGATTCAGGCTTGTTCTCAAGCCTCTAGAATAATATCCAAAATTTTGGGACTAGAGACTTGAGGAAACGCCTATATCATACAAACGAATAACCCCAGTTTGGGAAGAGTCCCAAGAATGATGAGATATAGAAAGACTCTTAGGGGCTATATGATTTGGCCTTACCAGGAAAAGGGCTCGGTATTTACAAGCAGTATGATTAAAATTTCGGTGCAAATATGCACAGGACATATATACGGTGCCATTAGGTTGGTAGAAAGATGCCACCCAACTATATCATGAGGTAAGGGATCGATAAGTCAAGCAAAATAGGCCGTTGCAAGTGTGCATATGCCATTTTTAAGGCGTGCATGTATACCTTACGTTCTTAGAGTGAACGCCGGTATGTAGCCCCATACAAGGCCATGTACACTGTAATATCCTGAATTTTGGAACAAGAGGCCTGAGACTAAACCTGGATTAAAGGGATTGGTAGACCCTAGTTTGGTGAATGTCCTGGTAAGACATGATATTATTTCCCAAAATTCCTTTATATCCTTAGATATTAAAAAGGAATATTATGGTGAGCTAAAGAGCTCGGGGAAAAATAATCCAAGGGACAAAATGGTTATTTGACCAACGAAAGGCTAGCAGCCATTATTTCCCTATTATTGATGCCCAAATTAGTCAAATGTAAAGGGAAATAAAGGAAAAGGCAAGAAATGATTTATTACGATAAATCATAAAACGTAAGGTCAAAATGGTAATTTTTCCATAAGACAAGAAATGATGGGTTTTCCCTAATATTCATAATAATTTGAGTAGAATGAGAATTTAAAAAGAGGGAAAATGACTACTTGATAATTAATGAGCCTATGTTGGTGAATTATTATCAAGGAAAGTCAAAGAGGTAAAAGCACAAGGCTCTGGTCAAATGTGTAGAGGTAAGCGTAAGCTTCCTTCTGAACCTATCGGTTTGTCGTTTGGGTGAGTAGTATGGGAGTTAGGTACTATTCACTCTTCATTCAAATGGTGTTTAAATAGTCTTAACGATGTCCAATGCTTGACTAAATAGCTAATCATGCGATTAGAAGTAAAAAGGAAGTATTTAGGCAAGAGAAAGGAAGAAACCGACACAACTCTTATAAGAACTCTAAATTGGCTGCCTTGTATGTGCGACATAAGAAAAGAGTTGGAATTTCATCAATTAGATAATTCCATTGAGTTTATAAGAGCAAATTGTGTAGGGTGTTAATGATGAAGTGAGAAAAAGCCTAGAGGGTGAAATGACTAAATTACCCCTTAAAGCTCTAAGTAAGGGCTGTCAAGGGTATTTCTATCATTTGGGCCTAAATTTGACTAATCCGAGGTCATAAATGGATTCTACACGTGAAGTTATATAGGATTATCCCAGATCATAATTTTTGAGAAAGTATAGCTGGGACAAGCTTCCGGGGGCATTATGGTAATTTAGCAAAATAGGCTAAGTTATCCACTAAAGTGAGTCCAGAATGATACATGGATGACTAGTGACTTATTTCTTGTATACTTGGAATTAAGGACTCGACAAATGGTACCCGAGTTGGAGCAAGGAATAAATAGTTTGTAGAAGGACGCGAAGTCCGAGAGGTAGTGAACTTACCTTGCCTGTATGTATGTGATATGTATGTGCATTGTTGTATCTGACTGCTTGATTGATTGATGCTTTGTTATGTTATATGATGTCCATGAGTATTTTGTAACAATAAGCATGCATGAAGATGTCATTATATTGGCATGATTTTATGAATAGCAAGCATGTCATGCACCATGTATATATATTTTACATGCATAGTGGTAATGTTTGTTACTGAGATTCTCTCGAATCTCACTCCTCCCAACCAACCCTTTAGACAGGTAAAGAGTGTAGGGAGATATGCACGGAGGAGGATTGTAGAGGTGAGGTGAAGACCGTAATGTGAGGCACTACTATTTGTATTAATGTAATTGATTTACATTTGATAGCCTTGCATTGCTTTACATTTCATAGATGTATATGAATATATGAATGAAGTTTAGCAGAGAACCGCTCTAGTTTAATTAAAAGAGAATAACTCTAATTTCATTAAAAAGGCAAATGAGTTACTTGCGTATACTCTGATTGTAATGAAATTAAGAGCGATGAGATATTAGTGACATAGTGAATCTTGTGAAAATGTATTTAAAGTATTCTACCCTTTGAAAAACCTTTCACCCTTAGGTTCAAATCCTGAGTTGAGAGAGAAGATTTATGAATGTTATTGAACGTTTGGTAGTCTGGGGTTAAATCCTTGTTCTACAACTGATTTCACTATTCATTTATACTTAATTTGAAGTATTGGAAATAAGGTGTAACATACATGTTAGACATGATTAATTTTGATGATGAAAAATATAGATGTAAAATATTAAGAGAGAAAAAGTTTGCATAATATACTTATCTCTTACATTAACTAACTACTATATTTAATGTTGCATGTCTTGTAGATTAGTCAAGCAATGAAAGAAAGAGATTGAGAAATGAAGAACTTGTAAGAATTAATGAAGAATATGAAGATTCAAGTTCTTTGGGGGTACTGTAGCAGTAGTACTGTAGCGTGATTTGTTGATAGCTCGAGTGATTCTGCAGTCGAGTGATTTATTGTTTTATCAAAATCACAGTGAAGTAATGTTGCACTTAAGTAAATTTGATATCACTGCCAGAGAATTTATTGATAGCTCGAGTGATTCATTATTCTTATTAGAATCACCTTCAGAAACTTCACAGAATCCTGGAAATCACTTAAGGGATCATCATTACCAATGAAATATTGTTTAATCAAGATCACTGCCAGTGGAATATTATCTTATGAAAATCACCTTCAATGAAATCAAGTTTACTTCCAGTGATTCTTCAGTTTTTCAAGATCACTGCCAGTGAAGTCTGTAATCACCCGAGTAATGTTTTATAACGTCTATTTCTCTTAGTGCTTTTACAGGTCTTATGCACTACCGATCACATAGCATACACGGATCAATATTTAGTGACAACTAATCATAGGCACTAGCAATATTCAACGAATAATCAAAAAACTGCCTAATGATGAAGCATCTGTCAGACCAATGGGAAAACTGTAAGAAACTCTGAAGCATATGTCAGAGCACGATCAACGGAAAAATATTTAAATACACTCAATGACCATACAAAGCAATGGGACTTCAATCGAAAATGAAGTAGTATCTGTCTAAGCATCATATATGATTACAACAGAAAAATATCCAAATGAGCTCAACAGTCAAATGAATCAATGAACTCTAACGGATGGATGTTTACAACGGTCATCTTCCACAACTCAGCTATAAATAGGAGAGGATTCAATCACAGAACTACCGACAATACGATGAGAACATGAACATGCTGATATCCTAAGTCTTCAGCCTCCAACCACTCTTTGCTCTACTTCGTCTTCTATATTATGTATATTTGAGAGGGTGATAATATTTTGTATTGTACTTTAGTGAGTATCATATCTACTCTGTGAAAGAGTCTATAAACACTTCATCTGTATTTCAGAAGTGTTCTCAAGTTAGAGGGACCTTGAGTGGATTGATTACCTTACGGGGAAGCTGTAGAGTGAATTGCCAGTAAGACTTTCTGCTCGTAAGACTTACAAGGTACAAGTAGTAGAGAACATTGCTTCTCATAAGACTTACAGTGGTGTAAGCAGGAGAGAACGTTGCTACTCGTAAGACTTGCACGGTTAAGCAGGAGAGAAAGGTCTTCAGGATTGCTTTGCTTGACTTGCCGTAAGAGAGAGTAACCTTACAGTGTGTAAGGAGGAGTACTTTATAAGATATTTTTATAGGCTTATCTTGTGCCCAGTTAAATAAGAAGATAGTGGATTGGAAATCTAAGGAGGAGCCTAGGGACTGGACGTAGGTCATCGTGGATTGGACCAAACCAGGATAAATTACAGTTTGCATTCTCTCTTCCCTAAGCTTTTACATTTCCAGCATATATGATCTATATATCTGCGTATGAATTTATGTTCCATATGTATTGATTTGATAAGCTGTGAAAAGATTTTGAACAATCAGACTTTCTTATCGTACACTCAATTCACCCCCTCTTGGGTGTCAGCCAGTTCTAACATTTGGTATCAAAGCCGGACTCTTGTTTAAAGGACTTAACCGTCTCAAGAGTTATCAAGAATTATAAATGGTTGATTTTGGGTGTTGCTTACTTTCTGAAGGTTTCGATTATACCATCCCACCTATTTTGAAAGATATTGATTTTCGGTTTTGGAAAGCTAGAATGAATAGTTTTATAAAAGTATATGATTTTGATATGTGGAATGTTGTTACAAATACTTTTGATCATAAATCGAAAGAGAATTGGACTGACAGAGAAAAGAAAATATTTTCGTTAAACATTAAAGCAATGAAAATTCTGTATAGTGCTTTAACTAAAAATGATTTTGAGAAAATTAGATTTTGTTTATCCGCTAAAGCTATATGGGATACACTTGATTCTATATATACTTCTAACAAGTGTGTTGAAGTTGAAAGTGTTGACAGTTCATGTGAAACTATAATCTGTGCATTTGCTGCTCATGAACAATTGGAAGCTGATAATGATAAAGGAGAAATCATAGAACACTTCCATACAGTCAACACGGATAGACAAGAAGAAGAGGACTCCTGAAAAGAGCTCATTATAGACAGACATGAAAAATCACTCTCTAAAGCTCAAGATGAACTTAAGGTAAAAAGTTCAAATTCTTCTCGTGATTTTTGCAAAACAAATTTTCAAGGTTTGCATAAAATTGTTTTCCAACCAATTTATTGATTATGTTGTGAAAAGCAAAAACATTTTCAAACATGCTGGAAATTCATTTGTGAAGAAAGAACGTAGGCAAACTGAATACTTGAGATTTTTGTCCCTCAAACAACACAATACTTGCATAAAACTTCATAATATATATATTCATAGAATCTTCAATTATTGTGGTAAGTTTGGACATTTTTCACACACATGCTATATTAGAAGAAATTCTAATATAAGAAATAAATATGTTTGGGTTCCAAAAGGTCATGGAAATTCTAATGCGAACAATCAAGGACCCAAGTATATGTGGGTACCAAAATGTCCATCTATCACTTTGTGTAAGCAGGATGATCAGAAAAGAAATGGACATAAGGGTACAGAAAAGATGAAGAAAAAGCCAAGAGTTTTTCATGCACCAATTAAGAGGTTTGTATCATTGCAAAAGAGAACTCTTAGAGGATCTGTTGCTAGAGCTACAGAGAATAACCACCAAAAGAAGCAATGGAGAAAAGGCGTATGTTTTACCTCAAGAATAAACTACCATAAAGTGGCATTCAACTATCTTGAGCAGAACAAGAAAAGAAAAATCTCTCAGGTATCAAACATAAGACTTTTAAAGTCTATATCTTTTGAGAGAGCTTTGCAGACACCTTTGGGAACACATATGACTAATCAACATAACAGAAAGAGACAGTAGGTAAGCAAAGCCAATCCTCCAAGTACTTAAGGTGACGGTACACAATGATAAAACCTCCTATGTCATTGTCTATAACATCTATTGAGGTTTATATCATGCTACCTTAGTAATGAGCATTGCAAACTATTTTAAAATTATGTTTTCACATCCATTAGAAAATCCACTTGATAATTTCATGCAGGGATTGCAATGTTTAATAGCTTAACACTTTATGCATATATGCATACTTCAAGAGAAAATATTTTTATGTATAGTTTAATTCATTATGCTCAATTTCTGCAAATTGACTATATTGCTTGAGCATTTGAATTATGATTCCTACAAACTAACCATGAGTGGATCCAAGCAAAATTGGATACCAAAGGGAGAAAAACGATTATATAGTTTTGAAGGAAGAAGAAAAGAATGCTCTGATGTTGATCACTAAAATAAAGATGAATAGAGCATACATGAGCCTTGAGAAGAATATTGCAGAAAAGCATGGTTTACTCAAGTGATCCTGGAGGACTTGAGTAAAAGGATACAATGCCATGGAGATTAACTTGGGTGTCTATAAGTTACACTCAAGCCAGGTACGATGTATCATTATGTAAAACTTTCTGCAGAATTTGAGTGTCACGACCTTGTTTTCAAAACTCCTAGAAGCACTCGTTCTTTCCAACTCCATTTAAGTGATAAATATCTACTCATTATTGCACATCATTAGCAATCAATCATATGTGATTTTTGAAATGTTTCAGATTTTTAAATAGACTGAAAGTGAAATTGTGCATAATCCTTCTATGTATTTAAGTTTGAAATGTACATTTCAAGAATTTGCTTGGATCTCAATTCATCCTGTTTATAATTGTGCATACACATGGTTTGAAAATTATTCATATCTTGTTTGTATTCAAATCGATTTCAAAATTGGAAATTGATATATTTGTATTAACATGTCAGATGTTTCAAATCCAACTGCTATATTTTTTTCCACCATCATACTATTTCTTGATGTTGTCACATGGTTGAATTCCTTTGTCTTACTCTTTAACAAGTTAGACCTTATGTCTAACAAGTTGATTGAGTTTGAAGTGTATTTCCCAGAAAAGAATTCAAGATATGTAAGCCTTGTTCCTAATGCATAAATTTCTTTCGGTTAAGTTATTCCAAGTATTATAAATGTTCATTAATGCATTTTTAATGCATTAACCATTATAGTGGAATAACATACTAGGATGATATTATGGAACTCTAATCATTTGGACTATTGTGTATGTGCTTCATCATCTATAAATCATTGTACTCATCTTGTTACTCATATGCATTAATATATGTCTTTATTCATTTCTGAGTATCTAGAGTCTTGTACTCAAATTCTTGCCGTACATGCTCATATGTTTCATGACTCAATTCTAAGAGGCAAGATTATCTCTTGATTAATAGCAAAGTCATTGTGCTTATATATGTCTATATAGTTAAGCCCATTTTGGCTAATTCATTTTCCATATGACTTTTGCTCTTGGGAAAATTTTCAAACATGTTAACCCCACTGTCTAACATAGAGCTTTCTGATATACACACACATATATTAACTTCTACTACTTTCAACATAAGCATCGATTGTAAACATGTTTTAAAAATAAGTTTTGCATATATTTGAAATCTCAATTTTACAATGCATTGTCATGATTTGAAATAGCACTTGGGATTTGAAATACTTTACATATTTCATTCTTGAAAACTTGATTTCATTCACAAGTTGTCATTTCATAAAAGTTGGTCATTATGGATTGATTTTCTACTCTTTTGATCCAACTTACATAGATTGCATAAAAACCTTATCAATGACATATTTTCAATAAAAATATATTTACAAATTGTCATTGATCATTGAAATCTTCCTCTTGATATAATTTGTTTGTTGCCCTCTATGATTCAATGGTTTAAATTTATTGGGTAAAATTATATTTTGGTATTTGTTAGTTTTATGATACTCTTTACTTAAATGTCACATGATTTAATTGCATAAAGAGCATAAGAGATATGTCTAATATTGTGGACCCAAGAGAAACAATGGGTACCAAAGAGCATATATTTATACCTTTGCAGAAATTGACTAAAATGTTCTGCTTTCAGATACAAAGATCAGAGGATAATAGAGTAGGCATGACTGTCAGTGTTGCAGTATAAACAAAAGAAGAGTCTCTGATATAAGATGCGTCAAATTTGATAAGATGAGATATTACAAATCATCAGACATGCATTAATAGACTACAAAGGACTATACTTGAGTAATTACAACATTACTTGAGTGAGGTATTGTATTTCTTCCTAATTCAAATTCTCTGAGTTGCATCACTCGAGTAAGCACTCAAGTGACAATCGAGTGATATTGGGGTATAACTGTTAAAACCCTTGAATAGCATAGATATTTTCAAATTTGATTTCTCTCTAAATCTTCAACTTCCACTCTTAAAGTTTTCAATGGATTTCCAAATCCATAAGAGTTTTAAACTGTATTTCTCATGATAATTTTTAAGACCATGCATTCATTAAGGGGGAGCTTCACATTCTCATGTGTTTTATATCTTAAAATTTTATCTCCTTTATTTAGAAAATCATTATAGCATACTCATCTACATTTACTTTTAATTGATTAGTTTTGATGATGAGTTACTCATACATTTTCTTTCCAAGATCTTAATTTGCATATATTTTATAGAAAGAAAATTTTTAATATTAGATTGCACTAACCATTCTCCTTGCAAGAATAATTTTTAATTTATGACAGGAGAATTAGCTCAATACATGCTCACTCCTCAACATACTAAAAGGGAGAATATATCGATCTTGAGGACATTTGCTTTAATGATCAATCAAAGGAAAATATATTGGTTGCAATATTCAAAGCCCTATGCCAATACAAAGGAGCATTAGCCATATGTGATAAAAATATTGAACAGAAGCTCAAGAGCATCCTAGAGACTTCCTTATACTAGTACAACGAAAGTGTGGTAGATTGGACTTCATGGATCTATCATCAACTTGCCAAATCCAACTGAGCATTTCTAAATCTCATCTCTTTATATTTTGAGAACATTATGCATTTTTTTCCAATATGCTTTGATCATGAAAACATCTTTAAATGTGCATATTTGTTTCAAAATTGAAAATGTGAAAACTATTTTTCATTTGCATCACATTCAAATAGCATTACTTTCAAAAAGGGAAATAAATTTTTTTATTTTGATTAATGGAGAAAATGACAATTCTCAATGTATTTTCATACTTACTTCTCCATGAACATATCTTCTCTATACTTCAAACTTTTTGCTAATGTCAAATAGGGGGAGAGAAATAGAAAAATATGTTGCATTCAATTTGTCTATTCACATTCAAGCATATTTTTCTTTAAGGATTTGCCATCATCAAAAAGGGGGAGAATGTTAGACATGATTAGTTTTGATGATGACAAATATAGATGTCAAATATTAAGAGAGCAAAAATTTGCATAATATACTTATCTCTTACATTGACTAACTACTATATTTAATGTTGCATATCTTGTAGATTAGTCAAGCAATGAAAGAAAGAGATTGAGAAATGAAGAACTTGTAAAAATTAATGAAGAATATGAAGATTCAAGTTCTTTGGGGTACTGTAGCAGCGGTACTGTAGCGTATTTTGGCATTGTAGCATACTGTAGCACTATAGCAACCGAGTGATTTTGAACATCACTCGAGTGATTCTAGAAACAGGGAAAATTTCTTGGAGTGAGTCACTATTCACTCGAGTGATCTTTGAATTTTTATGCTCTGTTTTCCGTCCAACTGAGCGAGGCCTGGTTATTCAATTATATCTCTCAAACTACAACTCCGATTGAGACGAAACTAGTTGCATATGAAAATAGACTCCCAATGTGTCATTTTGAAACCAGAAGCAATATCAAAGAAGCTTAGATAAAGGATATATAAATATTGCAAGTTGAAACTCAAATCAGCGTTACTTTCCAGAACAGGTTTGGTATTTTGGACATAACTCTCAAACCACAGATCCTATTGAGATGAAATTGGTGCCATATGAAACTAGACCTAAAGATATTTCTATTGATATATAATATTGCAATTTTGGAGTTATATTCGAAGAGTTATGCCATCTGGAAGTGGACCCATGGTTGCTGTCAAATTGAAAGAGCAGCTACGAGTTAAAGTGCACTGAACAAAGAGCACCTGAGTGATTTACATAATCACTCGAGTGAAATGCGTCAAATGGCAGATCACTCGAGTGGCACAGAAATCACCGAAAGAATTTTTCACTATTCTCAAAATCACTCCCAGTGATATCAAAATCACTCGAGTGATTCTGTTGATTTTGCAAATCACTTCCAGTGCAAGCCAAATCACTGTAAGAAAAATTCACTGTTTACAATTTCACTTCTAGTGATACCGAAATCACTTGAGTGATATGAGATTTTTCATAATCACTTCCAGTGTAAGCCAAATCACTGCAAGAAAAATTCACTGTTTCGAAATTCACTTCCAGTGATCTCCAAATCACTTGAGTGATATGTGAAATTTTCAATATCACTTCTAGTGGCTCTGAAATCACCGGAAGAAAATTTCACTGTTATGAAAATCACTCCCAGTGTAGCCGAATTCACTCGAGTGATTAGCTATTTTCTTAGTATCACTTACGGTTGACATCAAATCACTACCAGTATATCAGTATGAATCAGACTCACTTCCCGTGAAGATGAGATCACTCCCAGTGAACCAAAATGCACCTCCAGTGAAAGCAATATGCTTCAAGTGATATGTTTATTTTAGTATATCACTCCCAATGCATTTCCAGTTAATCAAATACCTTCCAGTGATCACTCTGTGTACTCTCCACTGTGACAGAATCAGTTTCAGTGGCAGCAAATCAGAATCACATACAGAAATCAAGATCACTACCAGGAAAATGCTTTTGCAGTCGAGTGATTTATTGTTTTATCAAAATCACAGTGAAGTAATGTTGCACTCAAGTAAATTTGATATCACTGCCAAATAATTTATTGATAGCTCGAGTGATTCATTGTTCTAATTAGAATCACCTTCAGACACTTCACAGAATCATGGAAATCACTTAAGGGATCATCATTACCATTGAAATATTGTTTAATCAAGATCACTCCAGTGGAATATTATCTTATGAAAATCACCTTCAGTGAAATCAAGTTTACTTCCAGTGATTCTTCAGTTTTTCAAGATCACTGCTAGTGAAGTCTATAATCACCCAAGTAATGTTTTATAACGGCTATTTCTCTGAGTGTTTTTACAAGTGTTATGCACTACCGATCATATGGCATACACGGATCAATATTTAGCGATAACTAATCATGGGCACTAGCAATATTCAAGGAATAATCAACAAACTGCCTCACGCTGGAGCATCTGTCGGACCAATAGACAAACTATAAGAAACTTTGAAGCATATGTCAGAGCACGATCAACGGGAAAATATTTAAATACACTCAATGACCATACAAAGCAATGGGACTCTAACCGAAAATAAAGTAGTATCTGTCTGTGCATAAGATAGGATTACAACAGGAAAATATCTGAATGGGCTCAACGGTCAAATGAATCAATGAACTTTAACGGATGGATGTTTATAATGGTCATCTTCCACAACTCAACTTAAATAGGAGAGGATTCAAACACATAACTACCGACAATACGATGAGAATATGAACATGGTGATATCCTAAGTCTTCAGCCTCCGACCACTCTTTGCTCTACTTTGTCTTCTATATTATGTATATTTGAGAGAGTGATAATATTTTGTATTGTACTTCAATGAGTATCATATCTACTCTGTGAGAGAGTCTGTAAAAACTTCATCTGTATTTCAGAAGTGTTCTCAAGGTAGAGGGACCTTGAGTGGATTGATTACCTTATCGGGAAGCTGTAGAGTGAATTCCCAGTAAGACTTTCTGCTTGTTAGACTTACAAGGTACAAGTAGTAGAGAACGTTGCTGCTCGTAAGACTTACAGTGGTGTAAGTAGGAGAGAACGTTGCTACTCGTAAGACTTGCACGGTTAAACAGGAGAGAAAGGTCTTCAGGATTGCTTTGCTTGACTTGCCGTAAGAGAGAGTAACCTTACAGTATGGAAGGAGGAGTACTTTGTAAGAGATTTGTAGAGGCTTATCTTCTGCCCAGTTAAACAAGAAGATAGTGGATTGGAAATCTAAAGAGGAGCCTAGGGACTGGACGTAGGTCATCGTGGATTGGACCGAACCAGGATAAATAAAAGTTTGCATTCTCTCTTCCCTAAGCTTTTACATTTCCAGCATATATGATCTATATATCTGCGTATGAATTTATAGTTCCATATGTATTGATTTGATAAGCTACGAAAAGATTTTAAATAATCAGACTTTCTTATCGTACACCCAATTCACCCTCCCTCTTAGGTGTCAGCCAGTTCTACCTGTCTAAAGGGTTGGTTGGGAGGAGTGAGATTCTCTCCAATCTCACTCCTCCCAACCAACCCTTTAGACAGGTAAAGAGTATAGGGAGATATGCACGGAGGAGGATTGTAGAGGTGAGGTGAAGACCGTAATGCGAGGCACTACTATTTGTTTTAATGTAATTGATTTACATTTGATAGCCTTGCATTGTTTTACATTTCATATATGTATATGAATGTATGAATGAAGTTTAGCAGAGAACCGCTCTAGTTTAATTAAACGAGAATAGCTCTAATTTCATTAAAAAGGCAAATGAATCACTTGCGTATACTCTGATTGTAATGAAATTAAGAGCGATGAGATATTAGTGACATAGTGAATGTTGTGAAAATGTATTTAAAGTATTCTACCCTTTGAAAACCCTTTCAGCCTTAGGTTCAAATCCTGAGTTGAGAGCAAGGATTTATGAATGTTATTGAACGTTTGGTAGTCTGGGGTTAAATCCTTGTTCCACAAATGATTTTACTATTCATTTATACTCAGTTTGAAGTATTGGAAATAAGAGGTAACATACACACTCCAACCTGGTGTTACTTGACGGACGTCGATATGTGTATCGCAGTCCTAAGTAAAACCTCAGTGGAATCCCGGGTAAACACCGAAATGTTAGCTTTATTAAAGTAACTTTATTAAAGTAGCTTTAATAAAGTAGTAATAACGACACAAATTTTATGTTAGACCAACTAAGAGATGACACTTGTCCCATCTTTATGATAAAGTAACTTTTACTTTTATGTTGCCATCACTAGAGGGTGACACCTTACCCCGAGTTGAGGAAATCACCGGTATCAGGTTTCGTCACCTGACTAACTTTCTCAAAAACTGAGCCTGGGAGTTGGGGAAAATCATTAGACCCATATTTCCCCTAACATGTTACATGACTAAAGGCCCGAGAAAAGAGACGGGACCCACTTTATCAAAGGAAGTGACACGTGTCACCAAACTAGTAGATTACCGGACAAATAGCACCATAACTTTTTGACATGTGGTAATTAACTTTTCAAGATCATTAAAGGCCTTTAGATTTTCGTCTGAACATCTAAAACTACAGGAAAAATCAGAGAAAATAGGGAGAAATTGAAGAAGGAAAGAAAAAGAGTGTATAGTATTTTCTAAGAACTTCAATCCGTTGAAATACTATCGAATCGGCGTTTTCTCTAAAAGTACCCTTTACAAATCTTCTTCAACTTATCCCAAGCTTCATTTCTATATTTTTGAATTTTCATTTGGAGGTTTTTAGTGCTTTCTCACTGGCCAGAGTGATGCTGAATTTTTGAACCGACTGCGGAAATGTGTAGAGGTAAGCATAAGCTTCCTTTTGAACAAATTGGTTTGTTGGTTGGATGACTTCTTGTAAGGGTGGGGTACTGTTCATTTTCAACCTGTGGGTATTTTTAGGGTCTAATCATGTATTTATGGTTAGATAATGATTTATGATGATATTGTTAGAACCGGCTGACACCCAAGAGGGGGTGAATTGGGTGTACGATAAGAAAGTTTGATTGTTTAAAATCTTTTCGCAACTTATCAAATCAATACATATGGAACTATAAATTCATAAGCAGACATATAGATCATTTTTGCTGAAAATGTAAAAGCTTAAGAAAGAGAATGTGCAAACTGTGATTTATCCTGGTTCGGTCCAATCCACGGTGACCTACGTCCAGTCCCCAGGCTCCTCCTGAGATTTCCAATCCACTATATTCTTGTTTAACTGGGCACAAGAGAAGCCTCTACAAATTCACAAGAGTAACTCCCCCTTACACACTGTAAGTTTTACTCCTTCTTACAGCAAGTCGAGCAAAGCACTCCAAAGACCTTTCTCTCCTGCTTAACTGTGCAAGTCTTATGAGCAGCAACGTTCTCTCCTGCTTACACCACTGTAAGTCTTACGAGCAGCAACGTTCTCTACTGCTTGCACCTTGTAAGTCTTATGAGCAGAAAGTCTCTAACAATTCACTCTACAACTTCCCGTAAGGTAATCAGCCCTCTCAAGGTCCCTCTACCTTGAGTTCAATACAGAAGTATAGATGGTGTGTTTACAGACTCTCTCACAGAGTAGATAAATCATCACTGAAGTACAATACAAATATTCACTCTCTCAAATATACATAATATAGAAGATGAAATAGAGAAAAGAGTGGTCGGAGGTAGAAGACTTAGAATATCAACATGTTCATGTTCTCATCGTATTGCCTTTTTTTCTGTGTTTGAATCCTTTCCTATTTATAGCTGAGTTGTGGAAGATGACCGTTGTAGTCTGTTGATTCATTTGACCGTTGAGCCCATTCGGATATTTTTCTGTTGTAATCCCATCTGATGCTTAGACAAAAACTACTTCATGTTTAGTTGAAGTCCCATTGCTTTGCACGGTCGTTGAGTGTATTTAAATATTTTCCCGTTGATCGTTCTCTGACATATGCTTCAGCGTTTCTTACAGTTTGCCCAGATGCAATAGTATTTGTCTTCCATTACTTATGAATTTTGCTGCCGCTCATGAATAGTTGTCGTTTAATATTGATTCATGGAAGCCATGTGATCAGTAGTGCATAACACCTGTAAAAGCACTCAGAGAAATAGTCGTTAGAAAATATCACTCGGGTGATCACAGACTTCACTGGGAGTGATTTCAGAAAACTGGAGAATCACTGGAAGTGGACTTGATTTCACTGGAGGTGATTTTCATAAGATAATATTCCACTGGTAATTATCAGCATCCCTCGAGTGTACCATGAAATCATTTTCCTTGTTTCTGTCATACTTCTGGAAGTGATTTACATAAGCATTCCACTTGCAGTAGCTTTCTAAGAATAAGCATATCATTGACTCGATAATAATGATCCCTTGAGTAATTTCCATGATTCTGTAAAGAATAGTGAATCACTCTAACTATCAGTAAATTTACTTGCGGTGATATCAATTCACTTGAGAGTGGTGTCACTTCACTGTAGGTGATCAGTATTTCACTGGCAGTGACATTGTAAGAGTAAGTATATCTCTTGAGTGCATTTTAATGCACGGAAGCAATACTGATTCAGTTGGGATTCACTGGCAGTGCGTTCAAGCTTCTTCTGTCAAAAATCATCATATCACTCGATCATACAATATCTTACTGGTAGTGATCTGAGGCTGGAAGTGAAACTGAGAAACTGGCATATCAGTTCATTGGAAGTGATCTGGCGCATGTTGGTATTCTCTGGAAATGATCAGTCACTGCACTGGAGGTGATCTGAGGAATTTTAATATTCACCGGAAGTGATTCAGCAATCACTGGAAGTGATATGGAAAACTTCATATATCACTCGAGTGAATTTGGAGTCACTGGAAGTGATTTTGTAAATAGTGATTTCTTCTTGCAGTGATTTTGAATCCACTGGAAGTGATTTGCAACTTTTCAAACATCACTCGAGTGATTCAAGATCACTGGAAGTGATTTGGTAAACAGTGAAATATTCTTGCAGAGATTTCCAATTCACTGGAAGTGATTCAGCGAAAATGCAACATCACTCGAGTGATTTTAGGATCACTGGAAGTGATTTGAAAACTTTGGCGGATCACTCGATTGATCTGAGCTTCACTGGAAGTGATTTGCAAAACAGTGAATTTTTCTTGTAGTGAATCTTCAATCACTGGAAGTGATTTGGCGCATCACTCGAGTGATTCAGAATCGCTGGAAGTGATTTGGAAATTTTGGCGAATCACTCGAGTGATCTGAGCTCCACTGGAAGTGATTTTCAAAACAGTGAATTTTTCTTGCAGTGATTCTGGCGCCACTGGAAGTGAATTAGCATATCACTCGAGTGAATTCTGAAATCACTCGAGTGATCTTCAATATCACTCGAGTGATTACAAATCACTCGAGTGATCTGTTGTTCAGATCACTTCAGCTGCGTTTCTAATTCTTCAGCAAACAGGGGTAACTTTCCAGATGCCATAACTCTTCGAATATGGCTCCAAAAATTCTGTATTATATATCAATGAAACATTCTTGAGGTCTAGTTTCATATGGCATCGGTTTTAGCTCAATTGGATATGTGGTTTGAGAGTTATAGCTAAAATACCCAGTCTGTTCCAGAAAGTGACGCTGATATGAATCCCAAATTCAAACAATGATATCTCCTACATCTGAGCTCCTTTGATGTTGTTTCTGATGTCAAAAGGACGCATTAGGAGTCTAGTTTCATATGCAACTGGTTTGGTCTCAATTAGATTTGTATTGTGAGAGTTATGATCAAATAACCAGACCTCGCTCAGCTGGACGAAGAACAGGGCATGAAAATCACTCGAGTGATCAGTGAATCACTGCAAGTGATTTTCACTGTTCTCAGAATCACTCGAGTGATTCTGAACATCACTCGAGTGATTTCCAAAAACACTCGATTGCTACAGTGATGCTACAGTAGCTACAGTGAAATACGCTACAGTAACCGTATGCTACAGTGCCACTGCTACAGTAACCATAGAGCTTGAAATTTGCTATTTTTCATTGATTCTTGCAAGTTCTTCATTCCTCAATTTATTTCTTCCATTGCTTGACTAATCTACAATATATGCAATATCAAATAGTTAGTCAATGTATTAGAAAAGTATACTATGCAAACTTTGGCTCTCATGATATTTGATATATATATTTGGCATCATCAAAACTAATCATATCTAACATTCTCCCCCTTTTTGATGATGGCAAATCCTTAAAGAAAAATATGCTTGAATGTGAATAGACAAATTGAATGCAACATATTTTTCCATTTCTCTCCCCCTATTTGACATTAGCAAAAAGTTTGAAGTATAAGGAAGAAAGTTTCATGGAGAAGTTATTATGAAAATACATTTGAAATGTCATTTTCTCCATTAATCAAAATAAACAATTTTCTCTCCCCTTTTTAAAAGTAATGATATTTGAATATGGTACAAAAATAGTTTTCACATTTTTCAAAATATGCACATTTAAAGATGTTTTCATGATCAAGGCATATTGGGAAAAAAAATGCATAATGTTCTCAAAATATAAAGAGATGAGTTTTAGAAATGCTCAGTTGGATTTGGCAAGTTGATGATAGATCCATGAAGTCCAGTCCATCACACTTTCGATGTACTATTATGAGGATGTCTCCAGGATGCTCTTGAGCTTCTCTTCCATATTTTTATCACATATGGCTAATGTTCCTTTGTATTGGCATAGGGCTTTGAATGTTGTAGCCAATATATTTCTCTTGATTGATTATCACAGTATATGTCCTCAAGGTTGATATATTCTCCTTTTGGTGTGTTGAGGAATGATCTTCTCATAGAGCAAATTCTCCTGCCATAAGTTAAAAATATTCTTGCAAGGAGAAAGGTTAGTGCAATCAAGTATCTCATCATCAAAACTAATCAATTGAGGGTAAATGAAAATGAGTATACTAAAATGATTTTGCTAAATAAAGGAGATAAGTTTTTAGAACATATGTGAATGTGAAGCTCCCCCTTAATGAGAGCATGGCTTTAAGAAATATGAGGAATTCAATTAAGAATTCTCATGGATTTGAAGAACCATTGAATTAACTTTGGAGAGAAATAAAGCATAAATTTTGAAGATTTAGTCACGTTTTGAAAATGATGTTGTTATTCATAGATTTTAACAGTTGTACTCCATTATCACTCGATCCTTACTTCAATACTTGCTCGAGTGATGTAACTCAGAGAATTTGGATTAAGAAGAAATACAATACCTCACTCAAGTAATATTGTAATTACTTGAGTCATGATCCCCTTTTTTTTTATGCACTGTTGCCAATCATCGTCTGGTGACTTGATCAGTACTGAAGAACTCTGAGGGTGTGATCTCTATGGAATACTCATGATACTAAGATGATCACGCGATAAGGCCTTATGTGTATCCATTAGCTTTGTTTGTTCCCCTTGCTCAAGAAACACCATCGGGAAATTTTGATTTCATCATATAACATAGCTCCCTTATTTTTTTATCTATCAAGTCAAATAGAACTTTGAAGTTCTGGTTCACAGTTCCCTCATTTGACGCAATCTTGTATTATAGATTCTTCTTTTAGCTTCTACTACAACACAGTTAGTCATGCCTACTTTATTGACCTATGATCTTTACATCCTTAAGTGGAGCATTTTGGTCAATTCCTACAAAAGTGTATATATATATATTCTTTTGGTACCCAACTTTTCTTGGGTCCACAATATTAGACATAACAATTCTTATGCTCTTGTACAATTGAATCAAATGATATTTGAGCAAGAAGTATAATAAATCATTTAAGAATATAACCAATAAATTCAAGTTATTGAATGATGAAGCATAATGAGGAAATGATATTAATTAAGAATGATGTTTTCCAATGATCAATGACAACTTGTAAATACATTTTATGTTGAAAATATGTCATTGATAAGGTTTTCATACAATCTATGTAAGTTGGATCAAAAGAGTAGAAAATCTATCAATAATGACCAACATTTATGAAATAATAAATCATGAATGAGAATATGAAAATTGTTTCAAAATCTTAAATGTTCTTTTGAATGTATTATGACATTAAGATTTTGAATGCATGAAAACTCATTTATGTAATTTGTTAAGGATCAATCCTCATGCTCAAAATGGTGGAAGTCAATAGTTTAAGTGTATACATATACCAAAAAGCTTCCTTCTTAAAGATAACATGTTTGAGAATCTTCCCAAGAGCAAAAGTCATATGGAAAATGAATTGGCCAAAAGAATTAACTCAATAGACATATATGAGTACAATGACTTTGCTATTGACAAAGAGATAATGTTGCCTTTTAGAATAGTGTCATGAAACGTATGAGCATTCATGGTAAGAATTCGAACACAAGGCTCTAGTTACTCACAAATGATAAAGACAAATATTGATGCATTTGAGTAACAAGATGAGTATAATGAATTTATAGAAGATAAAGCTCATACTCATTAGTCCAAATAACTATAGTTCAAAAATATCATCCAAATATGTTATTCCACTATAATGAATAATGCATTAACATTCAATGCATTAATGAACAGTTATAATACTTGGATTAACTTAACCAAAAGGATTTATGCATTAGGAATAAGGCTTTCACATAATGAATTCATCTCTGGGGAAATATACTTGAAACTCATATAGATGCTTAATTTATTAGACATGAGGTCTAACAAATTAGAAAATAAAGACTAAGGAGTTCAAGCATTGGATAGCACATTTAAGATCAATGATCAGAAAGTCAAAGATAGGGAAAATACCCTGATGAATAGGTTTGAAGCATTGTCTTGTGAGGTTTAATTTTGGCAAGAATAGGGCATGAAGAAGGAATAGGTATTTTCCAAATTTGACGTTTCCAATGGATTCTTTGGGCAAAATTTTTTGGGGTTAAGGTGTGGTTGTGATTTTATAAGGGTTGGATTAAAAACCCAAGAATTTAAGTTAAAGGAATAAAGCTTCCAGATTTCGTTTTCTGATGGCAAGTTCATTTTGACATGTTTTTTAGTAGTTAAATATTATCCAATGACCAAGAAAATTTCCATAATGAAATTATACATGCTATGCTTTAATTCGATATATAATATGTCATTTGGGTTAGTAGATTGTGAGTTATGAATTTTTGAAGTTGTGCATTGATTCTAGAATCAATTATGTGGCATTGAGGCTTAATTAAGTATTCTTGAATTCTAGGCACGTGATTGTTAGCATGAGACATTTTTTCCTTAAAGATAAAGAGGGTTAAATATAACTTTGAACCACTTCATTTTGGATTTTTATGGACTTTTTTATAATTTTTACAAGTTTGGCCAAGAATCAAGAAAGGGAAGTATGGACAACCAAGTTTTGGCCATGGCCAGGTGATTTCTTAGCCTCGGCCAAAAAGTTTCTAACTTGTTTTAGCCGCAGCCAGGCATTTTTGGCCATAAGCCAGATCCCAGATTCCAATATTTCATGTTTTGGAAGGAAATTGACCTATTTAACCCGTGTTAACTTCTTGGGCCTTAACATACTCTTCCAATGACTTACAATCATGGCTTTAATGTTGTGATTGGGTATTTAGAGCCATGGAGTAGTCAAGAAATAAGAAGAATAAGAGAAGATACTTCAAGTAACCCTGATGGTTGGAAGAAGACAAAACAAAGGAAGCACATTAGTCCACAAGGTAGTAAGCTTTCCTAATTTGCATAACTTGATATGTGTGCTTGTGTATTGATGTGTTAATTGCTTTGATGACTTCCTTGAAGTATATGTGAATGAGTGAAGCTCTGTTTCCATTTATACTATAGCCATTAGTGTAATATGCTAAACATTGAGTATGCATATATGTCATTATGTTGGCATGAGTTATGTAAGCAAGCATGTCATGCAAAAAGCATTTCTTATATACATTTGTTAGTACTGTTTATTACTGAGATTCTCTCAAATCTCACTCTTCCTCACCCCAACCATATAGGTGTGATGAGTACAGGTGAAGAATGTGTAATACCTTATTTCCAATAGCCCTAGATGAGTACAAATGAGTAGTGAAATCAGTTGTATAACCAAGATTCAAACCCGAACTATCCAACTTTTGAAAATGTTCACAAATCCCCAATCTCTACTCAGGAGTTGAACCTAGGGTTGAGAGGGTTTTTTTCAGAGGATAGAAAAACTTTTCAATTATTTCCACAAGTTTCATCATATCAGAGTATGTGAGTGATTCTCTGCTTAAGTCTTACATGTTAGATATGATTAGTTTTGATGATGTCAAATATAGATATAAGATATTAAGAGCAAAAATTTTTCTTAATATATTTATCTCCAATATTGACTAACTACTATATTTAATGTTGCATATCTTATAGATTAGTCAAGCAAAGAAAGAAAGAGATTGGAGAAACAAGCACTTTAAGGAATTAATGAGAATATCAAGATTCAAGCTCCTAGGAGAAATATTATATGTTTCTATGTTCAGAAGGGAATTAAGAAGACTGTAGCAGTGTACTGTTTGACACTGTAGCAGTCAAATAGTGTAGCACGCAAGCACTGTAGCGTCTGAAAGACTATAGCACTCGAGTTGGTACTGTAGTAACTCGAGTTCTGGGCACTGTAACACTTGAGTTCAGGAAGTTCTCCATGAGAGTTTTGCTCAGAAACGATCTTTGGATGTATCCTAAGCTTTGCACTTGAGTTGGTTATGGATAACTCGAGTTCGGGACTGTTCAGCACTACAAAAATTGGTATGAACTCGAGTTTGGATCTGAGAACTCGAGTTCACAGTGAAGAACAACATACTCTGTTCATCCCTGTTTTACGTTCAGTTTGGGTGAGCTTCAGTAATTCAATCATATATCTGAAACCACAACTCCAATTGAGATTAAACTAGTGACATATGAAACTAGACTTCCAATGCATCATTTTGACACTATAACTAACATCAAAGGAGCTTAGATGAATCAGATATGAATGTTTGAAGTTGAAATTAAAATCACCATCACATTCAGGGACAGTTTTCATATTTTGGATATATCTCTCAAACTACAGGTCCAAATGAGTTCAAAATGGTTCCATAGGAAAGTAGACTCAAAGAGCTTTCCATGCATATATAATATGTTAAATTTTGAGTCATATTCAATGTGTTATAGCTTCTGGAAGTTGATGCTCGAGAATACATATGTTATCTACACTCATTGGATCATAACTTGGAGAATATAATGAGTTTGGAGGTGATTCCTTTTGCATTGGAATATAAATGATAAGAGATTTCTAATGATCAACTATTTACCATATTTGGAGTCTAAAATGAATGGATCATATTTTGAGTCCATTGTTCACACTCCCGCAAGCTTTGACGCATAAGCTGAAGTTTATCACCATACTCGAGTTTGAACTGACACACTCGAGTCCTCAGAAGATATGCACTCGAGTGATAGAAGTTTTGGAATGAGAGTTTGTTCCCAAGACTCAGTAAGAATGGGTTAATATGAAATGCACTCGAGTTTGGAGGGGAGTACTCGAGTTCCGTACGGTTTGCACTCGAGTTGTGAGAGTGTGGCCATGAGAGTTTATGCCAGAGAGTCTTGTGATGAGAATAACAAACGGTGCACTCAAGTTCCTTAGCATGCACTCGAGTTCTAAACCAAGATGCACTCGAGTCCTGCAAGTTTTGTAGAAAGAGTTTGAACCCGAGAGATTTGAAACCGTGAAGAAAAGAAAGTGCACTCGAGTTCGTAGTTCAACACTCGAGTTCTGAAGCAAAGTGCACTCAAGTTCCAGAAGTGCACTCTTGCGAGTTCATGGCTGAGACCACCTGAATGTAGTGAAACATCATCACGCACTCGAGTTTCATCGTGAGAACTCGAGTTCGCCAGTAACTGAAGTTGAGTGAATTTCAGAGATCAATCTGTATATGGTTAAACATCATTTAATCATTATGGTTTCACTTGTTTCTATACTTAAACAACATTTGACATTTATTTCAATTGTGAAACAGGAGATCAAACGTTTGGGTTGCATCTTTAAGTTCGGAGGTGACTCATGGCATATATCATCACACAAATAGATAATTCCCATAATGCAGAAATTCAGTTTCTGATTATTAATCCAATGTATTCATGACTAATACTTCATTGTATCAGTGGTTAAAGTGTTTCTCCAGATTAACAATGAAGATTTCATGGGAAGAGGCAAAAAGATGTTTGACAGAAGTGGAGCGTCCGACAACGGCTCTCTCTCTCTCAGTGCTTTACAGTTGTTATGCAATATCAGTACACATGGCAAATGACGAACCAATATTCAGTAACAATAAATCATAGGCAACAACCATATTCAACAAACGGATCAACAAACTGCTTAACGTTGAACCATCTTTCGGATCAACGGGAAAACTGTAAGAAACGCTGAAACATATGACAGAGCACGATCAGTAGGAAAATGTTTAAATACAGTTGCAACATTCATCTTCTGAACACCAATACTCAACAGAAAGCTCAACAGACCAATGGGAAAATATTCAAATACGTGCAACGTTCAAATGGAGCAATAGACTCTAACGGACAGATGCTTAACAACGGTCCTCTTCTATAACTCAGCTATAAATAGAAGAGGATTCAAACACAGAGATAACAGCGTACAGAAGAAAGAAAAACAGAAGCATGTTGATATCTTGAGTCTTCCGCCTCTTGCACTCTCTGTTCTTATCTGTTTATATATCAAGTATTTATGAGAATGAGATTATTTGTATTGTACCTCAGTGAGTATTTTATCCACTCTGTAAAGAGAGTCTATAAACATTGCATATATACTTTTGTATTGATCTCAAGGTAGAGGGACCTTGAGAGGGTTGATTTTCTTACGGGAGAAGCTGTAGAGAGAATTTCCAGTTAGACTTTCTGTTCGTAAGACTTGCACGGGTAAGCAGGAGAGAAAGGTCTTCAGGATTGCTCTGCTTGTAAGACTTTCCATAAGGGGGAGTGAACCTTACAGTGTGTAAGGGAAGGTAACTCCGTAGTAGGCTACACAAGTGCCCGGTTAAACTTGTGTGTTGTAGCGGCTTTTCTTGTGCCCGATCAAACAAGAAGATAGTAGATTGAAAATCTCAGGAGGAGCCTGGGGACTGGACATAGGTCATCGTGGACTAGACCGAACCAGGATAAATCATAGTTTGCATATTCTCTTCCCTAAACTTTTACATTTCCATCATATATGATCTATATATCTGCATATGATTTTATAGTTCCATATGTATTGATTTGATAAGTTGTGAAAAGATTTTAAAAGGTCAGACTTTATTATCGTACATCCAATTCACCCCCTTCTTGGGTGTCAGCCAGGTCTAACATCACATTTTATATTTTAGTCATGGTTCCTTTATCGTTCAGAAGTGTTAACCCAATATTAGGTTACCATTCATTCACTAGTTATTCCACTATGTTATCGTCAGAGTTACAAGGTTACACACCTTATACAGATCAAAATATTCAAAATACTAGAAACAGACAACCAACTTAGAAAATACATTCTGCAGCATCATCCTTTAGTTGTCTGTGCTTACCTTCTTGCCCTTTGGGCTATTAGCCTGGTCGCTTCCCTTAAGCGTTAACCAATCACTTCTCTGAGCTCAGGCAGGTCTTGGACTCCAGACAACTGTTAAATCCTCTTGATTCTTGTTGCTTCTCTCTCTAAAAACATCAGCCCCCTCTCTCTTTTCTTTATTGATTTTACCTTAGATTTTGGAAAACCCTAACTCTTTTGTTGCGTGAAGCTCCTGCACGTTCTCAAGCTCTCACTCCCTCCTTTAATTCAGATTTTGTATGAGAATGAGGATGGAAAGATGATGGAATATAACTTAAAGCAATTAGTTATCTTGCTTTACAAATGGTAGATTGTCATTGGTCCGAATATTGACTTTTTGCATAATATTATCTAAATAGTTCTTTTGTTCCTTTTATTCCCTTAAACCATTTAAATTGCATGAGAATTTAGAGATAAAATATTGGTCTTCAATTATCCTAGTGCCATCTTGCAAGTTGTTGACTTATAGACCTTTGACTTTTAACTATTTGACCTTCCTTGATAATAATTCACCAAAATATGCTTATTAATTACCAAGTACCCATTTTCCTCTTTTTAAATCACATTTAACTGAAATTATTGGGAATATTAGGGAAAAATATTTATCTTCTTGTTTTATTGCAAAATTACCATTTTGCCTTTACATTTTCTTCCATTTTCGCACTTAATGCAAAACTGGGCATAATTTTCATCAAACTTTGAAAATTCATATCTAATTGTACAAATGTCTAATTAGGGTGGTTCTAAAGGCTATGCAACCCTTATTAAGTATGGTTTTAATTAAAAACATATCCTTTAGCCAAGTAGAAGCCCATTATTCCCATAACTCTCATTTTTAGAAGCTGACATGGAAAAATGCCAGTTTCACTAGGCTAACTTCAAAAATACATAACGCTTTGTGTACAGATCCAAATGACTCATATTTCCTATCAAATTAAAGCTTGATAAGTATAATTTTATTCTAGAAAGTCTCAGAATTTTTGGACATCATATTCCCCTTGAAATATGTCACAACACGACTGTCATACAGGGAATTTCATTGTTAGCAACACTACTTTGTGTTCCAATTAACTATGTTGTGTGTGACTTCTAATTGCATTGTTTTGTCATTCCCTAGGATCTTTAATCCACCACAATATTCCTTTTAATACTCCAAGGGTATAAAGGAATTTTGTGAAATACAATTATGCCTTACTAAGACATTTGCTAGATCAGGGCCTAGTAGTCCACTTGATCCAGACTTAATCTCAAGCCTCTTGTCCCAAAATTTGGATATTACAAAATGCATGAAGAAATGAAAAAGGGGAAATACGAAGGAGAGTTGAAGATTGAAGTGTAATGCATTGTTGATGTATTAGACTTAAACACTTTGGTGTATATTTATATATGAATGAACTGAGAAAGAGCAGAGAAATACTTTAGTTTTCATAAAAGGAATTAAGAGTTGATAAGTCACTACAAAGTTGTGAACCACTAGAATATGCTTCCACAAAATTTTGAAATTTTCAAAAAAACTCACTCATCTATAGGTTTGAATCCTGTTTTGAGATTGAGATTTGAAAAGTATTATAAAAGAACATCGTGTAGTTGTTCGAATTAGCTGTGTAAAACTCATCAGAATGAGTGTAAATGTAAAGTGTTACTTCTAGTCCCAAATTTTGGGATGTTACATGACTAATTAGTCAGATAGAATATGCCGGTGTGTAAGTGTACATGGTATTTTTAAGGCAGGTGTCAAACCCCTCAATATTTTGACATTTATCAGAGTAATAATGTATAGTTTAGTGGGCATAAAAATAACATAAACATACTGATATAAAGTACTTGATTATGTTATTTGAAATCCCTACAGTGTTTGTATATATTAGTTACAAATCCTAAACTACATAAAAGGCTAGTAGATAACCAACAGTAAAATTCTTGCTATGGACTAAACCCTCAGTTGCTAGTGTCTACCTCGTTACCCTTCAACCTGCTTCCTCTAGTTGAAGTAATTTTAATTTATGGAGAGGGTGAGATTCAAACTAATTGAATCTCAGTAGTAACACACTATCAATCATATTAAATGCGAGAGATAAACATGCAATACAGCATATAATGCAGCAGATACTAATAATATGCACATGTCTGTCAATCAATGTTCAAGATCAAAACAATGATTTTGTCTGGATCAAAATGATCATAGTCCCTCCTCAAAGGTTTATTATATTTTCATTTAAGTCCCTTGGTCAAAACGCACGTTTTGACCAAGGGATTCATAGGTATTTGGATGCTGAGATAGGGAGCTAACATTGGGAGGCCGCTGGTTTTAGATAAAAGGAAAAGAAAAGCTGAAAAGGAGGATGATCGGAGAAGACTAGAGAGAGCAGCGGCTGTTGGGGTAAGAGCTGAGATTGAATAAGGAGAAGGTTACCTCTATCTTCATCATCCTTCACCACACTACCATCATTCCACCACCATCAACCTTAGCATCATTTCTATAAAGTTTTAGATTAGGAATTATAACAGAAAAGAGTTACAGTGGAGGAGGACGACGAATTGAGCAGCAGTGGCTGGAATCGAAGAAATTGAGAGAGGAAGTATCATCATCATCACTGAACATAGATAGAGGAGAGTCTGAAAGATGACGATGAGTTGAAGAGAGAGAAGGAGACGCTAGTTTGGAGAAAGGAGCTAAAAAAGAAGTCTGGAAGTAGAGGAGGAGGCGGCTACTGTTAGGTAATCATCAGTATCGCTGAATAAAGGAAATTGAGAAGCAGCGAACGGCGGATGTTGAGCGACAGAGAGGTAGAGTATTATTCACCATCGTTTCCCTTGCACTCATCAACATTATCAGCCACCTTTTTCGAGCTAAACCAGAGAGATCACAAAGGGCACCAGAGAGCGACGCTGAACCAGAGGAAGCTTGTTCATATTTTCATTCATTTCTTTAGCTTGATTTAATATGGTTTTGATCATTGGATTCTCTGCTGGCTCTGATAATGTTGAATTTTCTCTTGCTCTATTTAATTACCCTGGATTATACTAGTTTGCTGTTGTGATTGTAATTAAAGTCATCTGTGGCTAATTGTTCTTGAACCTAGAGTAGCTATGAACTAATTTGAGAATTTGAGCATGTATGAACCAATTAATTGTGGTTAGTGTTATTTTGTTTACTTAATCTTGTATTATTTTGTCTACTTAGTGCTTGATCACTATTAAGTATGAATTGGGGAATTTAGATTAGCCTTGTAAGAGGGATCTTAATTAAACCATAGGATTAAGTAATGTGGGATTAGAATTTATTCTAATTTACCAATAGGATATGAATATACCTATTGGACCCATATAATCATATTAGAGTGAAATTGAAAATTTATTGCCTCTTAAGTAAATTAGTTAGGAATAACAATTTTAACTTGAGAGAGGGATATGAGTAATTGGAAGATATTTATATCTATTCAAACTCTAGATTAACAAATTAACATTAAGTGCAAATATTTTGGATAAATACATGCTCTGAGACTTGAAAAAGGGATTAGCCACTCTAGGTAGTTTTCCTCCATTGAAATCTCAAAAATATTAAATTTAGGCCTTTTGTTTTTGTTTAAATTGATTTTCAAATTAGTTTCTTCCTTGATTTGCTCAACTTAAATGAACATGGAAAATTTAATGCCTAATCACTAGTTTAATTGAATCTATATGGGATGACCTTGATTTGCTACTATACTATTTCCACGGCCCGTACACTTGCGGTGCTTATTTAAAATTTAGTAGCATCAAGTTTTTGGTGTTGTTGCCGGGGATCGAACACTGGAATACATTTTGAGGAAGTAATGTTGATTGAGGATTAATGTCCCAAATTTTGATCACTAAGTATAATGTAGCTATTATGGTATTTCATGATAAAAGAGCATGTAAAGTGGCAAAACAAAGCCAATTAAGTCATGCTTAACAAAATAGTTGTTATATAAGATAGTTGGTATATTTATTGATGAGGTAGTTAGATTGTGTGACACTTTTAAATTAGTAAATGACCTCCAAAAATTATGAAATTTTCTAGAATTAAATTATACCTAATAATATTTAACTGGATAGGTTATATGGAATTTTTAGAGTTGTATGCAAGGAGTTATGAATTTTTGACATTTGCCCAGCGAATTTGACATTTTTCAGGGGCAGACTTCAAAAATAATAATTTTGAGAATAGTGAACTTCGAATTGGCTAAAGTTTATATTTTTCCCTAAAACTAGACTTAGTAAGGGTCACATAGACTTTGAAACCACCCTAATGGGATATCTATACAATTAGATATGGATTTTTAAAGTTTGGTGACAATTCTGTCAATTTTCTCAAGTATTGTGAAAATTGCAAGGGAAAAATGGTAATTTTGACCAAATAAATATAATCTGGAATTTTTTTATGAATAATTACAGAAAGGATGAAAGAGGGAGTTCATAAAAATAATTACATAATTAAATATGTAATTATATTATGTCATATGACATAAATAAATCAAGAGCTAATTAGATGATGACATGTATAGACCTCTAGAGAACTCCAAAAATTTCTTCTCCTTGGCTTATTTAAGGGCCATTTTAGCCAAGAGAGAGAGAAGAAAGAAAGAAGAGATCTTGGAGAGGCCAAGGAGGAAAGGGAAGAGGAGGAAGAAAGGAGAAGGTCCAAAGCTCAGATATAAGGTACGTATACCGAAATCTCTACTCAATCTTGTGTTATAGTACCAAAAACCTCTCCTTGACCTCTATATCCTCTTGGATTAGTCATTCAACAAGCAAAACTTCAAGGAGAAAAGGGGAAAGATTTTGGTCAAGAGGGAAGAAGAAGAAAGGAACAAGGTAAGTTGCTAGGACTTATGTATTCTTGTTAAAAATTGTGTTGTGACTGTGTTCTGGTTGGAAATCTAGTTATTTATGGTAGTTTCTGTAATTTGGGATGTCTAATTTCTAAGGAGAAATGCTGCCCAAATTTTCATTGATTATGTTAAATTGATGATTGGAGGGTTGAATAAGTAGAAACAAGTGACAAGAAGGTGTTTAAAAGGGTTTAAAGCATGAAAATCTATTTTTCCTTGAATTTCCCTATGTTTCGGCCAGAGTGAGAACTGGAGGTTAGAGATGGAATTTCATGATTTTAATGATTTCATGATGTTTAGAAGGGAAAATTGTATAGGGTTTATGCAAAGTGCAAAGTATGAAAAACCCCGGATTGTGAAATGACAATTTTGCCCTTAAACCTCAAGTTAGGGCTGTCAAGTACAAAACTATAATTTAAGTTGGAATTAGCCTAATTTGAGGTTAAAAATGGATTATGCATGCAAAAATATGCAAGATAAGCTTGGGTTGTAATTTTTGGAAAAGTACAAAAAATACCGAATTTAAAGGGGAACCGGGTCAAGTTCTCGGGGGCACTTTAGTAAATATTTGATTTTGAGCTTCTAGAATAAAGTATTAATGAGTAATAACTCATTTGTTATCATTTGGAAAATTTTAGGATTTGATAATTTCCTGAGCCAAATGAAAAGTTAAGGATTGGTTATAGCTAGGCTTTGGAAATGAGCCCAGGTAGTAACTCTATCTTTTATATACTATGTGAAAGTTAATATGCGATGATTGCCATGATCTGTTCAATGTATTGCTTGTGATTTTGATACTCTCTGGGTTTGGGTAATGAGTTAAACCACCTGATGGGACCTTTGGGGTACCATGTGGCCAGGTGGACCCAGTTGAGTAGCTTGATATGTACAGACGGATATAGGCCCGCTCCAAGTTATGATGATTATGGACAGGTATAGGCCTGCTCCACGGATAGGTATAGGCCTGCTCCAAGTTTTTGTGATCACATTATAAGTTTTTGCTATGCAAATCAGGAATAGATGATCATTTTGATCCGGACAAAATCATCATTTGGTTCCTAAGCATTGTCAAATAGGCGTTGGCATTTTGATTGCTACATTATGATAAATGCTACATAGCATGTTTCCTAAGCATGGTTGATATATTGTTACTACTAAGATTCTTTTGAATCTCACCCATTTCCATAAATTCAAAATTTACTCAGCTAAAGGAGACGGCAGTGGGCATAATAGCGAATATCAGAAACAGAAGGCCCGGTGCAGAGCAAGGAATTATTGTTGATTATCTCTTAGTATTTTTTGTATCTGGAATTTGTATAAACCCTGTGGGGATTTTCTTAATGTAATCAAGAATGTTATATTAGTATATTGTATTATTTCTATTTGCCCATTGAAATGCACGATAATACTCTGATAATTGTCAAATTAATATAAGGTTTGAGAGAGGATTCTTGAGGTTTTTCCCTATAATTAGCCTTGATTGGTATTTTTCCTTGAAAGAGTACTTAAAGAGATTTCTACAGGACTTAGAACCACCTCATTTGGAATTTCCTAGATTAAGTTATGAATTTTTAAAGTTTAGTATCAAATCTGCTTGATTGGGATAACCTACGGATTTAAGGTGCTAAGGCAAATTGTGTTAAGCTTGATCTTAAAGGGCAAAGAGGTAAGCACTGATGAGTGAAGGAAGTAGATAAAGAAATGAAGTTGTTTTACCTGTAAATATTAATATTTTGTTGACTTTAAATGATCATACGAGCTTGTATGTGTAATATCCCAAATTTTGGGACTATAAGCTTGAAATCAAGACTAACTCAAGCCGACTGCTAAGCCCCAGTTTGCAAAAGTCCCAAGAATGTCTTTTAGGGACTAATTTGGGAAGAACAAAGTATGGAATTTGGTTCCAAAGAGCTAAAGGAAATATTCAATTCCTTTATCCAAAGGAAAAAATGATATAAAGCCTAATTTGTATCTAAAAAGAGAGGGAATGGAGTATGAAAGAAAGAAAGAAGATAATTAAAATGAAATAAAAGAAATAATGGCAACTTAGTAAATGTTGCCATAATCAAGGGCAAAAGAGACATTTGCCATTGGATCTTGAGGTTAAAATTGGAACCCAAGATTAAAGGCTAGGATTTTTTCTTGAAAAAGTAAGTGTAATTATGAGAAGAGAAAAGAGAAGACAAGAAAATTTACTAAGAAAACCAATGGATAAAGAAGAAGGGAGACAAGAAGATGTAACCAAGTAACCAATGGATAATAAGCTACTTTATGTATAAGAAGTCATGAACCATTAGATAAAATATTACCTCTTTTCCCTCTCTCAATTTCAGGTTTTAGCTGCCCAAGAAGGAAGAGGAAATGACTTTGTTAGCTAAACCAAACTCCTTTGGTTAAGCCAACCAAACTAGAAAGCAAGAGGGAACTAAACAAGGACACTTCTTTATTTCTTTTCTCTATCTCTTGCTTATTTCATCCAACACATAAGGAGGGCCATTTAGTGTCTTTTAAAACACATCATCACCTCCCTTATTTAGCATTTTGAACGACCAAGAGAAGGAAGACGAGAGAGAAACCAAATCAGAAAATTGAAAGAGCAAAGGTAACTTTCTCTCTTCATTTTTACCCTCCTACTCACCTTTCTAGCAAAAAGTATCTTCAAGAACATTGTTCCTCTTGGTCTAAGCTTCGTTCCTATGTTTTAATTTTTTTCAAGAGGATGTGTTTTGAGGCATTTATCAAGGTCCAAAGTTATGGAATCAAGAAACAAAGCTTAGAAGAAGCAAGAGGTGAGTAAGAGCTTTATTTTGAACCATATATTAAGTGGTTTGGTTGATTTTTTATGGAATGGGTATTTTTGCCCTAATTTTTAGTTATATGGTTATTATTAGAGTTCATGGTGGTTTGGTCATATAAATAGTATTAAATAAGGTTTATAAATGAGAAATCATAAAACTTAGAACTTAAGAGCAGTGCTGCCAGATTTTATTTTCTAGAAAGTAGCAATGTTGTGGCATGTTTTTGATCAGTCAAACTTGTTCTAAAAGCTTTGAAACTTTCTAGAATAAAATTAGACATCTTGAGCTTTATTTTGATATGTAGAATGTAATTTTGGAACTAGTGAATTTAAAGTTATGATTTTTCAAATTTAAGCCATGTTTCTGTAATGAATTCTAAAACAGATAGGGTTTGATGAGTTTATGGGAATTTTGTGGCTATAATTTCCAGATGGTGATATCAGTCAATTTGGAGTTTTCAAGAATTAATTATGATTTTTGAAAATTTAGCATTGAATCTGGAAGTTGTTCTATGGCATATTGATTGTGACTGTTTGGCCAAATGAAATCCAATGGCCACAAAATTTTCAAGAATTTAATTTAACATAATAAGCTTTAACATAATATATAATATGTGTCATTTGGACAAGTACATTAGGAGAAACAAATATTTAAATTTTGGTAATGATTCTGGAAGCTGCCATGTGACAGAAGTGAGTAATTATCAAATATGGGATTTTGTGTGTGTGAGTTGCAGAAGTAATCATTTTTCCTTTAAAGTGGATTTAATAAGGGCCACATAGGGCTTTGAACTACCCTAATTGAAGTTTTTAATAATTAGTTATGATTTTTCAAAATATAGTGAAAAATCTGCAAGCTTTATGCCTTATGTGAATTTAAGATTTTAAGGCACAAATGTAATAATTAGGAACTCCATGGGTTAGGATTAGGCCCTTAAATTTTTTGTAGGCCCATATAGCCATATTGGACATTCATTTGTTATGGCTCTAATAATATGGCCATTTATCTAGGGCCATGAGATGATAAGGAAGAAGAATGGAAGGTTCTTCAAGCAACTTCAATGATTGGAAGAAAAAGCACAAAAAGGGGATTCGAAGACAAAAGATAGTGAACTTATCCTGCTTGCATGTATTAATATGAATGCTTATGTGTTAATATGCAGGATTGCTTTACCTGTCTATATGTAATATAGTTGAAGAATTGAAGCTCTGTTTTCTATTGATGTTATGGCCATATGTAAGAAATGTGAAGCATTGAGCATGCAGATATGTTATTATGTTAACATGAACCTATGTAAGGCAAGTATATCTTGCACTAGCATTTTTCTTACATGCATTATTGGTATTGTTTACGACTGAGATTCCTCTAAATCTCACCCTTCCTTAACCAACCATCTTGGCAGGTGAGCATAAGAAAGGAGTGCAGGATGATACACTAGAAGAAGTTGCGGATGAAGATTTGAGGAATTATTATGCGTTGTTCCATGATGTATTAATATTTGATGTGGTTAACTGTATAGCCCGTATGTCGAAGAGATTAATTATTCGAGCGCGTTAAATGAAATAGAAATAGGTAATCGCACAATATGAGCCCATTAATTAAAGGAATTAATAAGCAAAGAAAAAAACTCTAATAGTAATTAATGGAGTGAAGAATTGAATTGTAACCTCATAATAAAATATTCTAATAAAAAATGCTTTACCAAATGAATAAAGACCCTGCGAATTAAAATAAAATGGCCAATAATGCTTCCTTAACGCATAGCAATGGGGTCTAAGGACGGGCGTTACATTTGTTTTTTTATGTAACGAATGGCCCGAAGTCTCAATCTCCTCTATCCAAGCAGTTTGGACTGGCATCTCAATCTCCATCTAGCTAGCCAAGAACTGTCCCCTCCTCTTAGGGATTTATTTCGCCTCCCCAAAGACTTGAAACCATGACCTAAGGATAAATCATACCTTAAGAGCTCCCCGGTAGCCACCTACACCGTGGTGCTGATGGTTACCAAGGAGCTCTTAAGGCATGACTTATCCTCAGGTCGTGACCTCAAGTCCCTGGGGAGGCATATTAAATTCCTAAGAGGAGGGGAGAGTTCCTTGCCTTGCGGGGTGCAGCGGAGGTACCGTAACCATAAGCTTGGTTTGGACCTCCTGGATAGAGGAGATTGAGACTCTGGGCCATCCATTACAGTATGTATATGAATCCTGGTAGATATGAATAGTAAGGATAATGTAAGGTGGTATCAGAACACTTAGTTATTTGATCAAAATATTTACAAATTTGGTAATATTGGCCCACATAAAGATAAGATCAGAACATAAAATAAGGGTATTAGTACCCAAGCGTAGTATCAGAAGTATCAGAGAGCAGTGCTATCAGAGTGCATAACCAAGACGATAGTATCAGTATCATTATTATATTAATATATACAAGTGAATTAAGTAATAACTCATGCATATACATTAATTAAATAGGGGTTTTACAAAAAGGCCTTGATCCTTTATGAAGTGCTTTATGCTCCTATTATCAGACGAAATTCAGTTTCAGCAAAATGTCTTCTAAATTATGGGTTTAATGTAAACTTTTATGATAAATTTGCAGACATATTTTATAATTCTGTCCTTTCAAAAAAAAAATTTTGTAATGGATATTATTGATTATTATAATATACATGATTGCTTTGCTACTTCCTTATTCAACTGTTGATATGGATGTGTGGTATGCTAGACTAGGGCATATTAATCAAAATAAAATGATTAAACTAGCAAAAAAAGGTTAGCTATCCAATATGGAAATGTCATTGTGTGAAAGTTGTCTAGCTGGTAAGGCAACTAGAAAACCTTTTGGTAAGGGAACTAGATCAGAACAACCATTGCTATTAATCCATTTTGATATTTGCAGTCCTATGAGTGTGAGGGCAAGGCATGAAGATTGATATTTTATTACTTTTATTGATGACTATTCATGATATGATTATGTCTATTTAATCTCACATAAGTCTGAGACTCAATACATAAATGAAGTGGAAAATCAAATGGACAATAAAATTAAAGTGTTACATACTGATCAAGATCGTGAATATTTGACTGATTAGTTTAAAGAGCTTTGTGAAGAAAAAAGGATAATTAGGCAGCTAACTATCCTGGCACTCCATAACATGATGGAATTTCTACCCTAATTTTTGGTTATGCTAGGGTTTGGAGGTTTCATAATGTTTTGATTGTATAAATGGTGTCTTGTGATATTTAAATAGCATACAAAACTAGTTTGAGGATTTAATTAGAAGTTTGGTGATTGTTTGATTATGTGTCTAATTTTTGCTGGTAATTTTGATGCCACCCATGCATTCTATACAAAAAATGATGTAGGAATAGCCTCTGGCAATAAATTCTGGATCACTAGAATTAAACACTGAAAATTGGAATTTAAATATGTTGCTAGTGTGATTTCCTGCGAGGCAGTGCGATTGTAATTTTTTTTGGATAACCAAATGATCTAAAATTAATGTGAAATTTTCCAGAATAAAAGTATACATATCAAAATTTAATTTAATAGGTCATTAATGTCATTTGGATCTATACACTAAGAGTTATGTATTTTTGAAGCTAGTTAAGTAAAACTAGCATGTTTTTGTGACAGTGTCCAATAAATGGTAATTGTGGAATTGTGTGCACCTAATTGGCTAAAGAAAATATATTCCCTTCAAAATAGACTTAATAAGAGTAACATAGCCTTTAGAACCACTACAATTCGACATTTGTAAATAAATATATGAATTTTTAAAGTTTGATGAAAATTCTGTCAACTTTTAGTCAATGTACGAAATTAAAAGATAATGGCAAAATGCAATTACCTTGAACTCTAAGGGTAGAAATAAGCAGTTTGGATTAAGTTGACCACATTGATCCTTCATTTAACTTAGTGTATTAGCCCTAATGATGACCAACTTAAGAGCTTGAGTTATAAAAGAATTGGATGAGTAATAACTCGTTTGTCCGTGAATATTAATTTTTAGGATTTGACATTTGCCCGAGCCAGACAAAGAATTATTAGATCGGATTAGCTAGCAACTGGAAAGGATTATAGGTAGTAATTATATCTTTTATACACTATGTGATTGCTTATATGCTTTTATTGTGCTATGTTATGTGATATGAATTATTGTTACAAAACCTAGTTGTGGTGTGTGAAAAATACAAGTACCACCTGATAGGAAAAACACATGTACCATCAGACCAAGTAGGACCCAGCTGTTGTAGTATAGAAGTACAGTCAGACAGTTGTTTGCTCCGGAACACTACGTCAAGTAAGGGTCAAACTTGTTAGACCTGGCTGACACCCAGGAGGGGGTGAATTGGGTTTACGATAAGAAAGTATGATCTTTTATAATCTTTTCGTAACTTATCAAATCAATACATATGGAACTATAAAATCATAAATAGATATACAGATTATATATGCTGGAAATATAAAAGCTTAGGGAAGAGAAGATGTAAACTGTGATTTATCCTGGTTCGGTCTAATCCACGATGATCTACGTGCAGTCCCCAGGTTTCTCCTAAGATTTCCAATCCACTATCTTCTTGTTTATCTAGGCACAAGAAAAGCCGCTACAATCCACATGTTATACCGGGCACTTGTGTAGCCTACTACGGAGTTACTCTCCCTCACACAATGTAAGGTTCACTCCCCCTTACGAAAAGTCTTACGAGCAGAGCAATCCCGAAGAACTTTCTCTCCTACTTACTCGTGTAAGTCTTACGAGCAGAAAGTCTAACCGGTAATTCTCTCTACAGCTTCCATCGTAAGGAATCCAACCCTCTCAAGGTCCCTCTACCTTGAGATCAATACAGAAGTATAAATGATGTGTTTACAGACTCTCTCACATAGTAGATAAATGCTCACTGAAGAACAATACAAATATTCACTCTCTCAAATATACATTATATATAAAACAGATAAGAACAGAGAGTGCAAGAGGCAGAAGACTCATGATATCAACATGCTTCTGTTTTTCTTTCTTCTGTACTCTACATCCTTCTTTGAATGCTCTTCCATATATAGCTGGGTTGTAGAAGATAACCGTTGTTGGCATTCATCCATTGAAGACCCATTGCTTCATTTGACCGTTGAGCGTGTTTGAATATTTTCCCGCTGGAAGCTGATCATACTTCTGACAGATAACTCATACCGTTGCTTTCTGTTTACACGTTCTTGTTGTTTATTTAATTCTATTGATAGCATCTCAACATACCCGTTGGAGTCGCACTGCTTGTTCTGACAGATTTCCACTTTAGAAAACTAGTCGTTATCAGTTACGCTTGGCTTCTCGTTAAACAACTTTTCGCCTCTTCCCATGATTCCTTCATTGTTGATCTGGAGAAGCACTTCAATCATTGATACAATGAAGTATTAGACATGATTATATTGAACCATTAGTCAAAGGCTGGTCTTCTGCTTTCTGGGTCTCATCATTTTCAATTTGACGAAGATTGTCGTGTGTCACCTTCGAACTTGAAGATTCAACCTAAACATTTGATCTCCTGTTTCACACTTGAAATAATTGTTAAATGATGTTTAAGTTTGATAACAGGCATAAACATAATGATTAGATAACATTTAGGCATATTCAGATTCGTCACTGTAATTCACTTTGCTTCTGAGTCTGCCAAACTCAGAAACTCGAGTGCACACTGTTGTTTCAACATCTCCAGGTAGTCTTGGCCATAAACTCGCAAGAATGCACTTCTGGGACTCGAGTGCAAAATGACTCAGAACTCGAGTGCTAGCTGACGAACTCGAGTGCATCACGATCTCTTCAGAATTTGGCCATCTCTGGAATAAACTCTCTTGTCTTCACTCTCTAAACTCAAGTGTAGCAAGATGGAGAACTCGAGTGCACAAATGGGAACTCGAGTACGTTGTTGCTTTCATGTGCATTGTTGATGCACCATGTTTTCTTCATAGTTACAATACTCTCGGGTTCAAACTCTTTCCACAGAACTTGCAGGACTCGAGTGCTAATGCTATATAGAACTCGAGTGTTTATTTGAAGACTTGAGTGCAACGCTTCTTTCTTAGCATTAAGGCTCTCTGGTATAAATTCTCATGGCCAAACTCTCACAACTCGAGTGCAACACCGTACGGAACTCGAGTGCGTTGATGAGAACTCGAGTGCTTTGTATATACTCCAGTGCTTCAAATCTCTTGGGTATAAACTCTCATGGCAGAACTCTTAGGACTCGAGTATCCCATAACTCGAGTGCTTTATCCTGAACTCAAGTTCATGTGTTTAACTTCAGCTTCTGTGCAATGCCTGCGAGAGAGTAAACAGTGGACTCAAAATATGATCAATTCATTTTTGACTCCAAATATGGTAAATGATTGATCACTAGAAATCTCTTGTTGTTTACATTCCAATGCAAAAGGAATCAGCTCCAAACTCGTTGTATTCCCCAAGTTATGATCCAATGAGTATAGATAGCGTATCAGTTTTCTAGCTTCCACTTCCAGAAGGCATACCATATTGAATATAACTCCTAATTTGATATATTATATATCAATTGAAATATCTTTGAGTCTACTTTTATATGGCACCAGTCTCAGTTCAATTGGACGTGTAGTTTAGGAGATATGTCCAAAATACTAAAGTTGGTTTGGAATATGATGGTGATTTGAAGTTCCAATTCAAACATTTATATCTGCTTCATATGAGCTCCTTTGATATTGGTTCTGGTGTCAAAATGACACATTATGAGTCTCGTTTCATTTTCCACTAGTTTCGCCTCAATCAAAGTAGTTGTTTGGGAGATATGGTCTAATTAGTGAAGCTCGCCCAGACTGAACGTAAAACAGGGATGAATAGAGTATATTTTTCTTCACCGTGAACTCGAGTCCTACATCCCAAACTTGAGTTCAGACCCATTTTTGTAGTTCTGAATAGTACCAAACTCGAGTCATCCTTATCCAACTCGAGTGCACAACTTGGGAATCATCCGGAAATCGTTTCTGCCAAGAACTCGCATGAAGAACTCCTTGAATTGATGTAAATACTCTAGTTATTGTATTTTATGAGAAGTTATACATTTAATGTATATGTGTATGAATGTATGAATGAGTTTAGTAGAGAATAGCTCTAGTATGATTAAAAGAAAAACACTCGCCTATACTCTGATTTTATGAATTTAAGAGCCGATGAGGAGTTGTTGACGTAGTGAATCTTATGGGAACGATTATAAAGTTTGCTACCTTTTTAAAAAACCCTCTCAATCTTAGATTCAAATCCTGAGTTGGGAGCAAGGATTTATGAACGTTATTGAACGTTGGGTAGTTCCTGGTTCTACAATCGATTTCACTACTCATTTATGCTCAGTTGGAGCATTGGAAAGTAGGGTGTCACACTTGCCACATGTCAGCTTCCTATTGGCCCAAAATTCTAATTTTCGCATATAATGCTTGATTTGACAGAATTTTCATTCAATTTTGAAAATTCATATCTAATTGTACAAATGTCCAATTAGAGTGATTCTAAAGGCTATACGACCCTCATTAAGTCTAATCATAAGGAAAAATATAATATTTGGCCAATTGGAAGCTCAATTTTCCTAGAATTTTAATCTTTGAATGTTTTCTAAACAAATAATTAATTTCACTGGGCTAACTTCAAAAATTCATTTCTCTTTGTGTACAACTCCAAATGACTCGTATGACCTATCAAATTAAATCTTGATAGGTATAATTTCATTTTGGAAAGTTTTATAATTTTTCAACATCATTTTTCCCTTGAAATCTGCCATACAAACACAACTGCCACATCAGGATTTTCACCAATCTCAACAATACTTTGTATTTCACTTCAGTATGTTGTGTGTGACCTCCAATCACTTCGTTTTGTTATTCCCCGAGCTCTTTAGCTCACCAATATAATTCTTTTTAATATCCAAGGATATAAAGGAATTCTTACAATTAGATATGAATTTTCAAAATTTAATGACAATTCTGCCATATTGGATATTATGTGCGAAAATTTGATTTTTAGGCCAATTAGGAGCTGACACGTGGCAAATTAACTTAACACCTCATTTAACCATTAATTCATCATCTTCCTCACCATTTTCACGTAGAAATCATACCAGAAGAGAGAGAATGAAGCATAACAAAAACAGGGGTCTAGTAGTTCACTTGTTACAGGCTTAATATTAAGCCTCTAGTCCCAAAATTCGGGTCATCACAGCACTCCCCCCGTTCAATAAATTTCGTCCTAGAAATTTTGAACATCAAATGGTACCATCTGTACCTCAGAGAACCATCTCTAGACATTTAGTCTATCTTTCCTCATTCTAAGTAGCACTTTCATTCATTCTGTTCATACCATTATGTAGCATTCAATATTAAGACCCTTTGGTTTATTCTCACAACGCTTGGTTTCTCAGGCCTTACTACCTCTTAGGGACTCTACAAGATTGTATCACACATATCTCAAGCCTTACGGCTCATTCTACTATCACAGCACTGGATACTCCGGCACTACTTCCTAGGGGATTACCCCCTCTTAGGGCTTATGACCCTATCTACAATCTGGTCCAGTCTGAATATTCTACTAATCTCAACATATTCTTTGGACACATGGGTCCAATGTCATCACACTGGGTAACAACCACAGTGTTAGACAGATAGGTCTTATCGCTCAGGGACATTGCCCTATGCAAACTTACACCGTGGGTCTTATTGCCTCGAGCCTCTACTCGACTCCATTCTCAAGGCTGCCAAGGCCCAAGGTTGCTAAGGCTATATGCATTAGCCTTGGCGGGGCCAAGGCCACTATGTGGCCTTAGATTCCCTACCCCTTGGCTGTTTTAGGGACAAAAATTTTGCTATATGTGTTTTAGATAAACTGTTTGTTTATATCTCTTCAAGTTTTATAAAACAATTTCAAAAAAAGTTGTGGATTTAGATTTATATATAATTTTTTAGTTTTTACTTTGTTTAATTTTACTTCATAATTAATAGTCAATTTCAAATTATACCTTTGAAGACAATTATCACATATAACCAACCCAAATTATATATGGTAGTTTTTTTAGGTTGTATCATACGATAATTTGAAACATTAAACTTTTACTCACAAATGGCTTATTGGTAAATGTATTATGAAATAATGTGAAATTTGAGAATAAATAGATAAGGCTAAATCAAGAAGTAAAGTGATGTAACTAAAAAGAAGACAAAAATAGTCTTCTGCAATCCCTTTTAGCTTTAATTGATTGGCTTTCTTAAAATATGTAAATTGATCATATTACATATGATCATATATAATCACAGTCAAGGCAATACCACATCCAAAAATTAAACGTGACTAATAAAGTAAATATACACAATGATACTAAAATTAAAAAAAATGACAAAGCCTTGGAAGGCGCTTACTTGGAGAAGGGCCTTCCAAGGCTTAATACCAGCTATGACGCTTTGTAGCAAAGCATCATAGCTGGCACTTTATTTATTTTTTTAAAAAAATAAGTTTTGTATGGTGTTTTCTTAAAAAAGTGTCACACAAGCGTAACACTAAGCTATATCACTTATAATAGAAAGAGTTGTAGCTTCTAATTTCTTTTTTTAAAAAAACACAATTATATATGACACTTCTTTGAAAAAGTGTCATTAGTGGTACACCACTAAAAATCTCTTTTATAGTAGTGAATTAAATCAAGGGTTAAGGTGCAAAAATAGCAATGAATTATTTTCCAAAGTGCACCCAACACAACTAACTATTTTAGGGTGCAAAAATAGACATTATGAATTTTTTTTGGAGCAAAAATAGCAATTTTTGCACCCAAAATAGATAACAAAATTGCTATTTTTGCTCCAAGAAAAATTCATAATATCTACTTTTGCACCCTAAAAATTCATAATGTCTATTTTTGCACCCTAAAAATTCATAATATCTATTTTGCATCATAAAATAGTTAGTTGTGTTGGGTGCACTTTGAGAAATAATTCTTTACTAAATCTGCACCTTAACCTTTAAATCAATTTGTGGAGACCCCTGCTATGGATCGCCCTAGCTACAGGATGGTCAGGATAGTGTTGAAGCTAACCTAAGATCAGAGGAGGTACCAAAGGCCTAATAACAAAATAAAGCTACGAGGAATTAAAGAAGGATGATGTAAAGGCATTGGCGATGAAAAGAGCTTTTTCCACTGTAATATTTGTTTGGATTTAGCCAAGAATCCTGCTGTGACTTGCTGTGGTCATTTGTTTTGATGGCCCTGCCTCATCTATCAATGTCCGTACATGCATTCAGATGCTAAGGGATGTCATGCGGCAAGGATGCACAAAGGATTAGGGTTTTTTTTATTTTTTAATCATAAAATATCATTTTAATGTATATGCAAAAAATATATAATAATTATAAAATCATTAACTTGTAGAGATACCATATAGCGGATGCCGCATCACCCTCATTAATCGTATGTGGCATTTCCCGTCAGTAATTTAATGGCTGGGGGCTTAATATCGAAACTTCAAATATCAATGAGCTTAAATTTAAGTTCTTAAACGATAAGGGATTATATGCAACTGATTTAAAGTTCAGGGGAGTTTTGTATATTTTATCCTTTTTTTTTTAAGGTGATAACTGATAAGTTGTTGCACCTATAATAGTATAATTGTAATTTCCTCAAAAAAAAGCCCAAGGCAAAACTGCTTTGATTGGATCATCAGTGGAGTTTCTTGGACAAAGCTAGACAGACAATTCATAGCAAAAACACCTAAGAATCACTCAGTTGGTAGCTAGCTAGAGCCTTCCATTTTCAAGCAAAAAAGAAATTTTCCAGAACCCCAAAAAAGAAATAAAGCAAAACTTCAACATCATCAAATAATCCTCAGCAACAAAGCAGATCGGCATAACACAACTGAAGAAATTAAAGAATATTACTTGCACAAGTTCAAGTGGCCTTGGTAGGTAGGAGGTCTTCAATTCTTGAACCTTTTTTTTGATGTATTTTACACAGAAAGAAAAGCCAGCAAAATATCTAGAATGTGATATGTATATGTATGGAATATGTATGCATTCACACACACACAGAAATTTGATTCCATAAGGGCTTTGTGATTGGTCTGTTTAAACTTAGACTCGAGATGAGATCTGATTTTTAAGAGCAAAAGAGTTTCTTGTCTTGGCCATCTATTGTTGTTGCCCATATCATCAAATCCAAGCCATCCCTTTTCAGTGGCACTGATGCCATGATTTACTAAAGCAGAAGTAAATGTAACAGTAGGGTTTGAAGAAGTGAAGAAGGTAGGAGCAAAGCCATGAGAGAAAACGACGTGGTTGTAGTTATTAGGTAATAGGGGAGTAGTAGCACCAGAAGTGGTGTGGCACCACTACCACCCACACACGGTGGCTCCAGCAACTGATCATGGTGGTTTCTTCCTGCTGCTATGAGTTGTCAAAAATCGAGAAGCCCATAACAGTACGGATCACCCATGTGTGTGGTTCATCAAAGATTAAAAAATAGCGATAGGGTACACAGCTAGAGAGGTGAAGAGTCAAAACTTGGTTTCTGTGAAATGTGGAGGCCTTTTTCCAAAGGAGACATGATCCGAGTCTACCGTTTGTATTGAAAGTTTGACACCTCCATTATAGTAACTCGTAACTCTCTCTGAGTTGGTGCCTGCTTTGTATTTAGATTAGAGTTACTTTATCAATGTAATTTATTATTTATAATATATAAAATAAGTATATAAAATAAATTTTATTTTTAAATATGTCTTTTTAATAATAACACAAATAGGCCATTAGAGAGGGAGAGGGAGGAGGATACAAAAGAATGGGGTCAATGAGAGCGTGACAGATGGTAAAGTACTACCTGATGACGAAACTGCGATGCTGTGCACGGTGCTCAGTGCATAGTGCATGAGGTTCCATCTTTCTCAAATCTCAAATCTCAAATCTCAAATCACTTTACTTATTCGGTGGCATCTTTTATTTGTGACGTGGAGCGTAGCTTACCTGCTAAGTGCTAACTAGCTCCCCTGTCCTTCTTTCGTCATAATTTTTAGGTTCACATCATCAGAAGTTATATTTAAGGAATTTTGAGTTCATAAAAAGAATAATACTCTCTCTTATCTTAAATATAAGATAGAGTTTACTTTTTATTTTAGAGGATAAATAAATTACTTAATTAATTATATCATATGTTGTGTATTATTAGATTATATATTAGTTTATAAGTTAAGCAAAATAGTTTGAAGAAAAAAATGATAAATATAACACTAGTACAAAAAAGATTACTTAGACTGCCATATTTAGACCGGTTATTGCGGGTAAGGTCTAAAAGAAATATGCGGTGGTAATTTTGTAATTATAAGAACCTTTTAAGACCGGTTATTAAAAAAACCTGTCTAAAAAATACTATCTAGACCGGTTATATAAATAACCAGTCTTAAAAAAAACCGAAATAAAAATTATTTAAAGAAGATAAATTATTTTAACTTTTTAGACCGGTTTCAAAGAACAATCGGTCTAAAATATACGTACTTTTAGACAGGTGATTAGTTAAAACCTGTCTAAATATTAAGAGAGAAAATGATAAAAAATAATTTCTTTTTTAAGACCGGCTATCCTCATAACCGGTCTTAAAAGCCCATATTTGAGATCGGTTATATCATAACCGGTCTTAAAAGTCCAACTTTTAAGACCGGTTATATCATAACCGGTCTCAAATATAGGGCTTTCAAGACCGGTTTCCTCATAACCGGTCTTAAATATAGGGATTTTAAGACCCGTTATAAGTATAACCGGTCTTAAAATCTCATAACTGGTCTTAAAAGTCGTATAACCCTTTTTCCCCTTTTCATTTTGTTTTCCCTCTCGCTCATAGCCATTGCCGCAAAAGCTCCGTCACAGCCTCTGCTCTTTCTTGGTCATATTTCACCGTGTTCTCCAGCCTCTGCTACTGCTGCCATCACCGCCTCCTTTGCTCCATTTTCTGACCTAAAATCCCATTTTCCCTCTTCATTTTGTTTTCCCTCCTACTCATTGCTGTTGCTGCAAAACCTGCTCATTGTCGTTGCCGTAAAAGTTCTTTGAACTTATATCTCCATATATTTTAGTTTCAAACTGTTTATGGGTTGTGTTTTTTGGTAATTAAGAATGCCTAACTGCTTGGGTAATTAGGAGGGAAAACAACATCAATGCCTGATAGCTTGGTAATTAGTTTGTAACCATTTTTGAGCTATGTCTGACCTAAAATATTAAAATAATCAAGTCAATAGTAGATTTTACATCAGTAGAATGTTTGGTTACGGGACTTGGAATTATGGGGACTGGAGATCCAAATTTAACGTTGCTTTTGGTTTTATGGTATTCAAAACTTTGCTTAGTATGCCTTGGTATTGATGGTCTGCTGACTACTAATTAAGATTATAGCATTAGATTCAGTAACTAACTCTTACAATTATTACCGGAGTTGGTTGATTTGAGCACTTTTTCAAAACAATCATTGATTATTTGGATGGACAACATTGTGGTGCAGGCTTGAACTGTGTGTCTGGGATGATGTGTGGCTACTATTTCAGTTCTGCTTGCTCTGTTTTTTGTTTTTTAATTGAAAAGAATAGAAATGTTTGTGAAATTCACTTTCTTTTCACATGCACAATTTTCTCTCTTTATGCCTTATACCTAAGCCTAAAATGTAGCATAGTAGTTAAACTAGGTAGCTTGATGAGTGTAATGATTTCATACACTCATCATACTCCTGTCTTTTTCAGGAGAAAAAATATACAAAAAAGGTGTTGAAATTTATGGATCGTAGTTGGGTAAACGCTAAACGGACGAGTGTTGAATATGATAATGGGGTGAGAGGTTTTTTAGAATTTGCTAGAAGAAATGCCGATAATAATAGTGGGATGTTCTACTGCCCTTGTATAGAATGTTTGAATGAGAAGCGACTAAGTGTTGCAGACATATATACACATTTAATTTGTGAAGGATTTTGTAAGACTTATACTGTATGAGTATGTCATGGTGAAGGATTAGAAATGAAAAACACATCTCAACAGGGGGGAGTGACCTTTGATAATAATGACATTGATCTGGAAGATCGGATAGATGATATTATTTGTGATGTAGGAGAAGAGGCTTTTGAGTAATCATATGTATATGGTAATATGTGCAGTGATGTTGAGAAGCCGCTATATCCGGGGTGCCCAAAATACAAATTGTTGAAAGCTGTATTAAAATTGGTAAGCTTGAAAGCACGGCATAGATGGAGCGACAAGAGTTTTTCAGAAACGCTTGAGGCCTTTAAAGACATGCTTTCAGATGATAATGTGCTGCCTTGCCGATACTATAATGCTAAGAAAATACTGTGTCCACTAGGGATAAAGTATAAAAAGATCCATACATGCCTTAATGATTGCATATTGTACAGAAAAGAGCTTAAAGAGAAGCAGTAGTGTCCGATATGTGAAACTCCCAGGTACAAATCAAATAAAGCCGCTGCAAAGGTACATGAAGTTTCACAGCCTCCACTGAATGTCATGCAACAAGTGATTCTAATGGCATACGATACATCCTTCTCAACAAGAATTTGGCCTACTGATTCAGCTGTTGGACACTCAGGGGCAACATTCTATCTTGATAGCAAAGATATAATGTCCATGATCGCTCCTAGACAATATCTTACGGTTGGGATTGTCCAACTATTTTTAATGTAAGTATCTTCTATAATTTGGAGTAAATATTTTAAAAATTACGCTGTTTAATTTTGATTTGTGTGCTTGCATTATTGTAGGTACATGAATCGTAGGTTGGTCTCCTCTGACCAGAGGGATAAATTTAGATTCATTGCCCAGTTCAAGTCCAAGAGAAAGGGACCACTTCTGCCATCGGACATAGATATTTATCAAAGAGGCTTAGTGAAACAGGAATTGATTGTTTCTTGGTTCCTTATGTGCATGTGTAACAAACAAATTTAAACTCCAAAAACACATATAATGCTTTATATTTCCTTAACATTCATCTCTTTTTTTTAAGGGATCATTGGCAATTGGTTCTTCTGTGCAAGGCTAGTTACACAGTCATCCTCCTATGTTCCCTCCACTTGAAACCTGGGAGTGACTCGAAGAAGATCCTGAACTCGTAAGTTTTCTTGCTTTATTACCTTTTGTGTGCAAAGTTTGTGTGCAAAATAAGTAATCTTTGTGATTTTGATGATAGGGCTATGCGGACATTCCTACACGCTAAGTATGGTAGGCATGTTCGTGACTTGAAAGACCCTACATGGATCAGGCCAAATGTTAGTACACATTTATTTTCTTTAAGATGATAGGGCTATGCGGACATTCCATAAGTTATACTTTTATGCTTGCTTTGATGATGTCATGTTTTTTTTCAGACCCGTAGGCAGCCACCGGGGTCCCACTTATGTGGACTTTATATTTTGAGGCACATTTACAATATTATTTGCAATATTTTCAGCCTAGGCACGACTGATTTTACAAAAGAGGTAATAAATGTATATTTAAAAAATTTTTGTATTACTTTATTGTTTTTAACTTAGTAAGTTAATGTTTTGTTTGGCTTCGGTGTTACACATACAGATGTTTGATCTTGCTGATCCCTTTCCTGATGAAGATATTGATTTCATCCGCAACTGTTGTGTTGAATTCTTCTATGAGCTTATACAAAATTAGTAAGTTTTTTTAATCCAATGTTGATGTAATCATACTTATGGTTTTCATATCTAACTTGGTTTATATCTCTGCTTAGGACAATTTCTCGGATAATGATGATACTAGTAGCGGTTGCTGATACAGGCATGAGATCGCTATTGTAAATTGTCTTCCTTTTTTTTCATTTTTTTGTAAAGCTTAGGATTTTTTTGCACATAATGAAAATTTTTTCTTTTCCTTGCTTTTCTTTAGAAGTTTTGGGATTGAAAGGGCACAATGTTCAGATTTTCCTTCTATCCTTGTTAAATTGTGGTTCATTTTATTTCAAAATGCCTGATGATGATATATTGTTGACATTGTTGCTGAGAATTCAACAATGTTGCTTTTGAATTCAACAATGATTTTTATTAATAATGTTGCTTCTGTGAAATATAGGTGTAGTAATTCTGTGGCCATTGTTTCTGATTGTTAATATATATGTGTTGTTGCTTGTGTGGAAAGGAGATTGTTGTTTGAAAGGCTTACTGGCCTGGGCAAGGTTGAAACAAAATAAAATAATTGAAAAACATATTTTTAAGATCGGTTCTCTTCAAAATCGGTTTTAAAGGTCCTGACGGCAAGGACTACGGTCAGATTTTTAAGACTGGTTTCTGTCAACCGATCTAAAAAGTCACATACCTTTTAGACGGGCTGTATTAAGACCGTATACAAAACCGGTCTAAAATGTGTTTTTTAACCGGTCTAAAATGTATTTTTTGCAATAGTGTAAATACTTTAAAGAAATTTAATTAGCTTTCTTAATATTTTCAAATAAATCAACTTTATCTTATATTAAGGATTGGAGGGAGTATTAGGTAACAAAATTCATATGAATTATTTCTCAGTCAGCTAAATCAGACTGAAGTATGCCATTCAAACCACGTTGGACTAGGAGTTAACCATTTGTTTGATACAAGATTACATAGAAAATAGGATAAAGGTGAACCGGCAAAAAAATGAGAATAACTGGTTAAGAAGTAGAAAAATATTGAAAAACTAACATAATGCCAGTTTAAAGATGAGGCTAGAAATGGAGATAGAACAAGAACAACGTACAAATGGTGCAGAATATTGATGAAGAGAGGATGATGATGAAAAGAAAAAAAAAACTAAAAGGAAAACATATAGAAGGATAATAAAGAAGAAAAACGAAAATGAAGGAATTATAAAAAGAATAAGTTAGAAAGGACTTTATCAGAAAAGATCAAACCTGCGAATTGATGAGGAAGTTTGGGAGTGTATGTAACCCTCTTCTTTGCCTACGACTTTTACACTATACATGTTTATCAACCTATTGATTGGATATACTATATATGTTAGAAAAGAATAACACTAGGTTAAAATACACAATCATATTGATGATAATTGTTTAACTACATGTTAAAAGCTAACTATGTAAAGTATAACAAGATTAAAACACAGATTATATTTAACTTTAACTCTAGCTACCAACAAGCTATTGGTTGAGGTATTAAGCAGTCTCACCCCATAAAAAAAAAAAACACAAGTTTGAACCTCCAGAAACACACTTGTTGCAAGAAACAAAATACCTTACTTTGAAAGAAATTAGCACCCTTGATCAATTTTTTTTTTAACAAAAAACCTCTAACTCTAGCTAAGTTATCACTAATATATTATTACTCCCTCACCCCAATAATGCCTTTCTCTTTTATCAATATACTTTAACCCTGGCCAAGTTACAATTAGATACTCCTTTTCACCGATGCTTTTAACTTTTACCATATTGTTATCACCACCCTTGCGTGAAATCACCTTTTGGAAATTAAAAAAAAAAAGGCTTGCTGCTACTACTTGTTTTTTGTTTTTTAAAAATATCAGAAAAACCTAACTACTTTCTCTTAGGAACTAGAGCTAGCATAGTTGGAATCATAAACAATCCTCTCGTTCTTCATAAATACATTTTTATATTATATTATTATTGTCAAGTTATAAAATTTGATCATTTTTGTGTTATGAAAATTTTAATGCATGCGATTTTCTTTTCTTTCACTTTAGTATATAATATTCATTTTTGAAACTTATTTGTTAAGTTGTTCTTTCTATTTTACTTTTTTTTCCTAGTTTTGTAAAAATTTTAATATCCAATTAAAATACTATAAATTTATGAACAGTATTGGTCCGACTATGGTCTGACTGTCGTTTGACCACTGAATTTTGAACCAACGTTTTGGCCAATTTAATATCCGATCAAACATGTGGTCTTAACAATACAACTCCATCTCAACTTGGTATAGATGCGTGGAAAATGTGGTTAGATAGTTATGATTTGACATCATCAAAATCAAAATCAATATATTGATAAAAAAGAGAAAATTATAGTCAGGTCCTAAGTAAAAAGCAAAATAAAAAAAATAGTCCCTTAAAATCTCAAAATGAAAAAATGGTCTCATTGACAACTTTAGGAGTGGGTCATCGACAACTTTAGGAGTGGGTCATCGACAAGTCCAAGAGCTCTACTGACAAGTTCTTAAGACTATTTTTTCATTTTGAAATTTCAAGGGACCATTTTTTTATTTTGCCTTTTGTTTGGGATCTGACTGTAATTTTCCCATAAAAAAATCAATATCAGTACCAACATCACTTACTCAATTAATACTATTAAGATCAATATAAAACATAAATATTGTAGAAATTCATATTATTTATAAGTTATGAATAATCTAATTAATGAATTATAAATAAGTACCTGGAGTCGTAAGACCATTTATCTATAAATACCCACGCTAATCAATTACAGTAACTAACACAATTATGTACATACAATAAATACACCACATATATATATATATAAAGAAGAGGGGGGGGGGGTGTTATAATCCAGAGGAAGAGTGGTCAGTTTCTCATCAGATCAGAATGTGTTCGTCAGATGCACAAACTGAACTCCCCATGCCTATATATAGTGTTCCATATACCCCTTTCTCAACCAACACACTCCTTTCTCAACAGAGAATAGCTTATGGATAGGTTCAATAATACTAATCTGAATAACTGATGAATATACCATTTATGTACCTAAACTTTTTATTGTTTATAGTTTGAACTCAATGCTATTGGTCTTGTGCTTACTCAAGATATTTTCCAAAAATATGTGTGTCTTAGATAACACGGATTTTTACCTTTATCACACTTAATCTTTTTATAATAAATGATAAATTGTTGATCAACAGCCACCTTGTAGAAAACAAATAGGGATTTAACTTTAAATAATTTCAATTGACCAACTTTTTACATAACATAATTCCATTATCTTTTATACAAGAAAAGACAATGTGATGAGGACAAAAGGCGAAACATGTAACAAACACTATCATGGTGTTCGTTAAATGTCTCTTGTAAATTATCGTTTTCCATTATCGGTTATAGGATGACCATTTTGATAAACCAACTTACGTCTCAATAAAATATATGGGTAGTACAGTTATTAAACAAAAGACAATGTTTTATGTTAGTTTGGATCGAATCACTTCTCAGGGTTTTAATCAATTCATGTAATATCTTCTGATTTGATGTACTAAACCTTCATTAGTTGTATTCAATTAATAAGTAATATATGAAATTTGAACCAACAAGCTGTTAGTTTAGGTAGTATATAGCCCCACCTTTAAAGAGGAAAACATAAATTTCAATCCAAAGAAGAACACACTTTTTTAAGTTTTGAGAGGGGAAAACCATGATTTACTTTCTTTGTTGCTCGCTTGTTGTGAAATGTTTTAGTAATAAAATTGCTTATTATATGATACTGCACAACTAACCATGCTTAGTATATATAGTTCAAGAATTATGATGTTCTTTTAAAGAATATAAGATGGTATGAGATAATATGAGTATAATAATAATTAAATGAACATGTGAATTTCGATATAGTTGTATTGAGATATAATTTCATTCATAATGATGTATTACAAAAAGCTCATTTTACAAGATAGAAGAGGACTCATCTATCTTTCGTTTGGATGGATTTTCTTTCTTGCTGATTATTTCCAATAATGCGAAAAGAAGTTCATTTTTAAGATCTTTTATGTTATAAATAATAACCCGGTTAGGTCTATACGAGTTTTTAACAAAATTATATTAATTTTTGTTAATACGACTAAGGATATATTATATTAATTTTATAATTATTAAAGATCAATATTGATAAGATCAGAGGAAAAACTTGCTGATAAGAGGTTATGATAATTTCTTATAATTTTTAAATTATGCTGAATATTGACATAAATTTAACCATAATAAAACATAATAATAAATTTAAGGGAAAATTTCACTGCACCCCTATGTAGCAAATTATTCTTAAACAGCCCTCAAAACTTTTTAAAACTTCCCTGCCCCTAGGCTAAACTGAAATTAAAATTTGTAAGTGAAAAAACAAATGTGCCCTTACTTTACAAATCAAATATAATTGTTTACAAGACACATGTGAGAATTAGTAAGTCAAATATGCTTATTTACAAGATAAATAAATGAAATTACAAGATTATTTCAGCCATGCAGAAGACAATGAGCATATTCAAAAGAATACATGATATTTATAAGATATATTGAGAATTTACAAGTCAAATATATATATTTACAAGACACATGTGAAAATTTACAAGATTGTGTTGACAACAATACACAAAGAAAGTTCATACATGCTTCAAAGTGAGTTTGCTGCTGCATCTTTGCAGAAGAATGTGATAGGAGCAATATCCTCCATAGCTTCCTCGTTTAATATTTTTTGATAATGAGGAGTGTTGTCATTTGCGGGTGTAGAATCATATGACATTGATTTGAAGAAACAGATGGTGATCGTCAAAGGAAACGTGCTACTAGATACTGTTCTACAAGCAGTTTCCAAAACCAAGAAGAAGGCCACATTTTGGGACGCTGAAGGAACCGCCAGCCAAGCCTAAAATAGCAGTCGTTACTGCCAATGTTAATTGTGTAGTTCTTTTAACCAAATACAATTTGGTATACTATCAATAATTGTACAACTTGTATAATGATGTATCATATATATGCTGTGAACTAAAGGTACTATATGTTCATCTGATTGCGCTTGTTAGAAGAACTCCAACTAATGTTTGGTGTCTTGAATAAGGGAAATGAAATAAGTTTATATTAGTGGGTTCTTGGCACCTAAGTATAGTGCAAGTTCCTTTACTGGACACTCGCTCCACCTTACATGTTGAAGCCTAATATCCAACTCAAGGGTCCACAACCTTGAGTTTTCTCATTAAGAAGTATTGAGTTTTGATTTAACTCTCTTAAAGAGCGAATATATAATCACTGAAGTACAAGATATAAAGAGAATAATGAATGAAGACAAAGCACTACAAGCTGAATTGAATGTTTTACAATTCGGTTGGTACTCCACTTCAAATGCTTATGTATTTATAGTTTGAATGTAATAAATGATCATTGTGAACATTTCATTTGTCCGTTAGATTATCGTTGTTTCCTTTGAACATTCTTTATGTGTAGAAAAATAGCCATTGGAGCAAAGAGAATGCCTCGGTTGAGAACTCTGCTTGCATTAAATGCTTTTGACACAAAGTCACTTTTTCTTCTTTTTGAATGATTTCTTCATTGTTCATCTGGAAAATACTTTGTATACTAATGCAGTAAAGGATTATAGTGAAGAGAAGTAAAAGTATTGAATTATATGAACAATCAATAACTTTTAAAATTATAAGATGATGCTTTGTTTTTCTGGAGGCTATCAGTCAAGTGATCTTCAATTAGAAGATTTTCATTAACACAAGTCACTGGATGGATCACTCAAGTGTTAAGCTAGTGATCCACAAATGTCATCACTTGAGTGATCACTCAAGTAATTTTCTCTTATACATATCATAACACGACATATCACTGAAAGGGTCACTCGAATGTTATACTAGTGATCCATAAATGACATCACTCGAGTGATCACTCAAGTGATATTCAATGAATCTCTTGATGTATCACCTAAGTGCTCTGCTAGTGATTTTCAAAAAAGAGATCACTTGAGTAGTCATTGGAGTGATTTGATACTTTGAAAAATTTTTCAAGATGTGACCACTTTCAGGATCACTGCAGTGTTGTACTAGTGATGCTCTTTGGCATATCACTCGAGTGATTCAAAGCCATCACTTGAGAGATGTTTTTCATAAAGTTTTCAGAGAGGCATCTTTGAAATAAATTACTTGAGTGGCATGTTAGTGATAAGTTTTAAACTATCACCCGAGTGATTTTGCAACATCACTCGAGTGATTTCCCTTTATAAAGCATTTATATTGTTCTGAAAATAGTTTTTCAATTGTAGTGATAAGTATTGAAAGTAATTATTCGTTGAAAAGAATTCTTGTCAAAAAAATTTACCATAATAGTCTATCAAAAATTTCAAGCTTTGTTTACAAAACCATATCACTCGAGTGATATAACTATTTGTGTCAGAAAATTATCTTTTACTTGTTCAAAACCTTTTGCTTATCATTAAAACCTTTTGTAATATCTTTTTAAGCTTTGTTGTCATCAAAACATGGGATCTAGCATTCTCCCCATTTTTTATTATAACAAAACTTGATTATTTCAAGGAAAAAATTTTAAACAGTTTTTGAATTTGAGAACTTCATAACATCACTTTTACTTAAGTTTTGACAAATAATCCTGGTACAAGGATAATTAGATTAGAGATGCTTGGGGGGAACAATACATGTACCACGTAGCCCCTATGGTGGCTGGAGGGGAGGCTGTTACATAACAATGTGCCTTTTTATGTAGCGGACGGCCCCACCCTACTGGGCATTGGCTGTCTAGACCAACTTCTACTCCCACTAGGGCTCAGATTCCAGGTATTGTCCTCCTCCATTGAGGATTTAATACGCCTCCCCAAGGCTTGAATACTTGACTTGGGGTTAAGTACGAGTCCCGTGAGCATCCTGGTAACCATTTGCCCCATATCACCAATATTCCATATATGTATATTTGTGATATTTAGTGGAATAAAATGCTGAATTGTGGTGCACATAAATTTACAGAAATATTCCAATCGTCAGGTACACATAATTCGACCAAGTAAGGACATAAAGAGGAAATTAATGTCCACTTAAAAACCTAATATTGTAATCAAAACTTAAGCATAAAATGACACAAATAATGGCCTCATCTAAGTTTCAAAATTAGGCCAAGCAAAAGAAATGAGCGAGGAATGATTTATTTCAATAAATTATAAAATGTAAGGGAAAAATGGTAATTTTCCATAAAACAAGAAACAATTATTTTTCCCTAATATTCCTAATAATTCCAGCCAAATGGCAATTTAGAAAGGGAAAATGGCAACTTGGTAATTAATAAACCTATTGTGGTATATTATTATCAATGAAGGTCAAAGAGTCAAAAAGTCCAAAGGACAACAATTTGTAAGATGGCATAATGGGATAGTTCAAGAGCAATATTTTCCCTCTCATCTCTCATTAATTTTGGTAGAGTGAAGAAGAAAAAAGGGAAATGAACTTTATTTTTGATATTATACAAAACCCACATTTGTTGGGCCAATAGGGTGTGACCACATGTAAAGCAAACTTGAACAATTCATTAAATCATCATATCTTCCCTTTAGCTCTTAATTTTTTGGTTAGAAAACTCAAAGAGAGAGAGAGGGAGTTCAAGAACTTTGCAAGCACACAAAGCTTCAAGAAGGAATAGGGTTCAAAAGATCAAAGGAAAGAAGCTTGTAATATTGAAGTTTATGCTTCCTAATCACTCCAAACCTCTCCTAACCACTCTACTCCATTAAATTCATGGTTTTCAATAAAAAAATATCAAGAGAAGAGAGAGAGAGGGCCGAATTTTTAGAGATAGAAGGAGTAGGAATCAAGAGGTAAATTTCAAAACTTGCTTCTTTTGCCTTAGTTGATGTTGTTGTTGATGTTGTTGGTGGATGTTATGATGTTTTCTCTTGTTTTCCAATTATTGGGCTGAAGCTAAACCATGTGGAAATGCTACCCAAATTCCATCTAAACATGTCCATTTAAGTGTTTAAGTAGATAATCATATGATTAGAAGTGGAAAGGAAGTGATCAAGCAAGAGAAAGCAAGAAACCAACATAACTCTCCTAAGAATCCTGATTTTCTGTCCTATTTATGACATGAGGAAATAGTAAGAATTTGGTAATTTTGATGATTCCATTGGCTTTATAAGGAAAAATTGTGTAGGTATGCAATTGTTCATAATTTTTGGATGTTTATATGCCATTTTGGAAATTTATGAAGTGTGTGTATACATATTGTTTATATGCCCTGTCTGGAACAGTGATGTTGTGCATAGTGTTTCTTTGGACAAACCTTGTCCAAAAATTATGAAAATTTCCATAGTTAAAGTAGAGACATATAAATTTAATTTGATAGGTGGTTTTTAATTTTTGGACAAGTACATTAGGATATATAAATTTTTGAATTCAGGCCCTGTTTCTGGAATGCAATCTGGAATAGGTTATGTTTGGTGAAATTCTGTGTATGATGTGGCTATGATGCCTAAGATTGAGTATTTTTATATGAAATTATACTAAAGTAGCTTTACATGGAATTTATAACTACTCAATTTAGAGTTTTCTAGAATTAATGGTGAATTTTTGAAGTTAAGCAAAAAGCTAGTAGATTTGAGAGCAAAGGTGAAAATGAAAAATGTAATGGCATAAATTAAATAAGTTAAACTTTAAGGGTGGAAATAACGAACTTCGGATGGTTGGGCCACCTTGACTTTGCTTTTAGCTTAGTATAATAACTTTAATGACAACCAACTTGACTAATTGCATTGTGCAAGTATTGGATGGAATAATAACCTGTCATCCATAAATTCCAATTATAGGATCTAACAGCTGTCCGAAGCTTAAGACTTGCCTGAGCTCAGAAAAATGGAAGGAAATTGCTAAAGGAAAGCAACCAGGTAGTAACTTGTCTTTCATTTATTTATCATATGCACTGTATGTTGTGTGAAATCATCATGAATTTCTAGCACATTCTGGTTATGTGGAGTGGTTGCCCAGGGCCTCTCTGCATGGGTGGACCCTCTGGCCAATAACGTTCTGTGATACATGAGTGATGCCCGGGGCCTTTTTATGTGGGTATCCCGTTGGTGCCATGTAATTTACCTAGCGCTATGGTAGTTTATGAACCGCATGTGATACACTGAATGCTGTTGTGATAATTTTGTTATATGATGACTGTGTAGCATGCTTTATGATGTTATATTTATATGATTGACACTGTCACTGCTAAAATTATTATAATCTCATTGTTTTCCATAAACACATTTACAGTACAAGGAGATAGCTCAAGGGGTAAGAAGAAGGTAAATACAGACGGCTAAAGGCTGGAACACAAAAGACTTTAGTTTCTGTTGGTTGTCTGTTATTTGTACTTGGGATATTTTGGATCTGTATATGCTATAAATAGCCTGTAACTCTGACATGCTACGATAGTTAAACTGGTAATATCAGTATACTAGCAAAATGTTAGTTTAACTAAATTACGCTTCTGATTGCTAACGAAATTTAACCTAGGTATGGAACATCAGAACTATGTAGAGAATTACTCTAAAACTCTGATAAAATGAAAAGAAGAGCCGGTGAGACTTAGTGAGATAGTTAATGGTTGTGAAAATGGTTTGAGAAAATTTTACTACCCTCAAAACTCCTTTCTGATCCCAGGTTCAAATCCTTAGATAGGTTTGGAATTTGCGCAAGTTTTCTGAAACTGCTTAATCCAAGACTTGATCCTGGTTTCATGAATGATTTCACTACTCTTTTGCACTCATCTGAGGCTATAGGAAATGAGGTATCATATTTTTTGTATCAGAGTGTTATTTCTGGAAACAATAAGTATTTGCTAGAGTCCTCTGCTTATGTTGATAGGTTCTAATCCTTCGTTAGTTGCGTTTTGTTATGAAGCATGGCTGATAGAACAATGTCTAAGAATGATAACAATTGGAAAAGCAAGGATTGGATAACATATAAACGTATTGAGATTGATTGCTGAAGTTTATTTAGCTATAGTCAGCATATGAACTCGAGTTCATCTTGGCAAACTTGAGTGCATGGAGCACTTTCTTATTCACCAGGTAGTCTCTGCCAAGAACGCATGAGAGTGCAAAACACAAACTCGAGTGTAACCAAGCTGAGAACTCGAGTGCACCTCCTTTTCTTCACAGTTGTAAATCTATCGGGTATAAACTCTTTCACCATAACTTGCAGAATTCAAGTACAGTGTCTTCACATAACTCGAGTGCTAATCCTCAAACTCGAGTGCAACACTAATCCACAGCATCTGAGAGCTTTCTACAATAAACTCTTATTTGAAATTTTTCAGGACTCGAATGCAAAGCTTTTGATAACTCGAGTGCATCATCATGAACTCAAGTACAATTCTTCCTGTCACGTGCACAATTCAAATATCAGTTAAGTCTCAGTGGTGTACCAACTGAACTCGAGTGTCCCTTGAAAGACTCGAGTTTGTTGGCCAGAACTCAAGTTTATGCATTGAAACTCGAGTGCATCAACAATTATATACAATATGTAAACATGACTTTGTGCAATTCTTTCTTTAGAGATTTTAACACATTGTATTTCATTTAACTTGATCATTTCCTTGCAAAACATTTCATCACTATTTTGTTATCATCAAAACACGGATTATAATATAGTGGTGTATAGAAAAGCAGGAATGACAAGAGTAAGATGTACTGCATAGAAGAGTGTTCTAGCTCCTGTCTCTATCAAGTTAAGAAGCAAGGAAAAGAGAAGAAGACAAAGGAGTAGGTTACCCTCACTTCCATCCATTAACCAGCCTCCACTAGAGTAGCAGATACCAGAGGGTGAGACCATATAGTGATTAACAGAGGAGGGCCTGGACATGGACTGAGGATTATGCATACACGCAGAAAGAGCATTAAGTATCCAGTGTTTTATGGACCTATCACTAGGGATAAGGCTATTGTGGTTGACACGGATGACCAAGAGTCAGAGGATATTGAGCAACACCCAGTCTTAGACATATAGTCGAATGCTCCAGTAGAGAAGTTAGCATTTGACCTACAACCTGATCACAAATTATGGGATTAACTTAAGGATTTGTATATGACGACCTTTAGTGATTTCTTCACTCCCACGACACAATACATAGCATTCTTGGATTCGGCATAGAAGCTGTACGAGCAAAGGGAAGAGCTTAAGCTAATGATAACTGATGATGTTTAGACTCAAACTATGCTAGCTTATTTGCCTGACTTTACGTTATGGATCAAGAAAAAGAATGAGATCATATTTATGGGTCGTTTTGAGTTTATGCCTTTTATTAGGCATATGATTTTATATGTACTGTTTAATATGCACAAGGGATAATGTGGTAGAACGATAATAGTATGCCTAGTAAGATAGTATAGGCTTTCTTTTGATGTAAATACCAAGCCAGCTTAATGCAAATATGAATGTTTGCTATAATGGATATATATATATATGTTGTGTGATGGTATTTAAAAAATCTTGAGAAGTACATATGTACATATATGTGTTAATGTGGTATTAATGTAGTGTTCCTTCTTAATAGTGAAGGGGAACCATGGTGTGACCAAGAAGAGGGGGAAATGTACTACCCAATCCTAAACTTGAGAATAATACAAGGCTTGATCTTATGCATAAAGTTCTCATAATGCTTACCCAATAGCAAACTATGATTCAAAACTTGCGAGAATAAGTCCAAGAATTAAGAGAAAGGCGAAATGTCGATGGGGCACAACCTGAAAACCCTGCAGGGAAAACTTGGAAGGGAATAACCCTGAAGGGAATCAGTCGGAAGGGAATCACCTTGAAGGAAACCACCTTGAGGGAAACTCAGATAGGGAACAACCATCAAATGACGAGCAATCGCAGTCGCATGAGGTGAATCCAAAAATTCCTATTATTTAAGAACGTGAGAAGGATAATGTCTAGTATTAGATGCCTAAATTCATTAAGTACCATCTTGAGGCATTCAAGGGGAAATTTAATCCACAAGCTGCTGAGAATTGGTTGAACCAGTTAAAGAAAATCTTTGAGGTGCTAGGATGTCCTATAAAGATGAAGGCCAAAATGGCTATATATAAACTAGAAGGTGATGCTGATAACTGGTAGAAGAATACGACACTCATATTGCAAGCCCAGAATATTCCACTAACCTAGGAGTTGTTCTAGGAGAAATTTTATGAAAAATACGTCCTGAGGTCGATAAGGATTGAGAAGGAGAAAGAATTCCGGGAAATACAACAAGGTGATAATGAGACTTTTGATGAATATCTATATTTATTTATTTGACTGTCTCATTACTCTTCCTACCTGAAACTTAAAGATGATGAGGAGTGGAGCTCCGATATGCTAATTCGGGGACTGAAGCCCAAAATGAAAGAGAAACCTGTTGCCCGACATATCAAAAAGTTTAACAAGGCTTTGGAAGTGTGCCAACTGATAGAAGGAAATCTAAAGAGAGTACAAGCTAGTATGAGTACTAATCAAAGAGGTGGACCTACTCAAGGAGATACCTCACCAAAGCGTAAGGGACAGGGATTCCCACAAAAGGGAGACAATACAAAACCCTTTTGGTCTAGGAACCGCAGCGGCCAGAAACCCCTGACGTCTCAAACATTCCCTTGGTACTGTAAGTTTCATCTGGGATGACGCTACAATCTTTCTATTACTCAAGTGATCTATTATGCCTGTCAGAAACCAGGCCATTTGGTAGTGAATCGTCCCCAGCAAGCAGTACCACGACCTACTGAGCCCAGACAGAAGAATCAGGGCTGAGTATTTGCCTTGACCCAAGAAGAAGTGAAGAAGTCTCCTGAGCTGGTTTAAGGTAAAATCCTTCTCAATGGAAGTTCGTTGCAAGCTTTACATGATTCGGGTGCTAGTCACTGCTTCATGGCTTACGACTATGCTAAGTACCTAAGATTGCATGTACATAAATTTCCATTTGACTTGATTGTGTTGATGTTGATGGATGTTGATGGAATATGCGGTACGATGTCTTATCTACTAGAAGGTAAAGATTAAGTGCCAAAAACCACCAGGATTGCTTTAGAGTCCCCATATTCCAAAATGGAAATGGGAAAGCGTAACCATAGATCTTGTGGTGGTATTACCTAGAATCTGAAATTATGATGCAATCTAGGTGATTATTGATCATTTTACGAAGTGAGTGCATTTCATACCAATCAATGCCATCTATTTTCCTAATAAACTAGTATAAATTTACATTAAGGAGATAGTTAGACTCCATGGAACACCGAATAATATAATTTTTGATAGAGATCCTCACTTTACTTCAAAGTTTTGGAGATCTCTCCAAGATGCTCTAGGCACTATGATGAACTTTAGTACCGCCTATCATCCCTAGACGGATGGACAGACAGAGAGAACCATACAGACGTTGGAAGATATGTTAAGAGCGTGTATGATGGACTTCAAGGGAAGTTGGGATCACTACCTTCCACTTGTAGAATTCACTTACAATAATAGCTACCATGCGAGCATTTAGATAGCTCCGTATGAAGTATTGAATGGAAGGATATCCGATTTGACCTATGGACGAATACGCAAGCATAAGTTTCATGCTTGTTTGGGTAATAACAATGAGATTCCCCAATATCATGCTAAGAATAGCTAGGATTTCCAGAAGAAGATGCCATTCGTTTGATGAGAAATAAAAAGGAATATCGAAAATTCGAGTGGCTGAAGCTGAAGCCAATCCCCTCTCTGCTAAACAGAGTTATCAGAAAGAAGATTATACAGGCCAAATATAGTAGATCAAATTATTGAACAGATCAGAATCATCAAATAGAGACTACTTGCAGCTCAGAGTAGGCAAAAGAGTTATGATGATAAGTAGAGAAGACTATTGGTGTTCCAGGTCGGCGATCATGTATTTCTGAAAGTTTCACCTATTACAGGTGTTAGAAGGGCTATAAAGAGAAAGAAGCTGAGCCCTTGCTATATAAGGCCATTTGAGATTTTGTCAAGAATTGGGCCCATAGCGTATCAGATTGCTCTACCTCTAAACATGAGCAGATTGCATGACATCTTCCATATTTTGCAATTGAAGAAGTACTAACCAGACCCCTAGCATATTACTGAGTGTGAAGATGTAGATATGCGAGACGATCTCACTTATGAGGCTGAGCTAAAGCGAATTAATTATAGACAAGACAGGAAGCTCATAAATTATAGCAAACCATTTATGAAAGTGGTCTTGAAGGGACTATCGCCAAGGGAGGCGATCTAGGAAGCAGAAGAAGATATGAAAAGCTGATACTTGTGATTTATGCCATATGAGGTATAACAAATAATGGGGATGAAATTTATTAAATGGGGGGAGAGCTGTAATACCCAAATTTTTTACCAATATTCCTTATATGTATATTTGTGATATTTATTGGAATAAAATGGTGAATTGTGGTGCACAAAAATTTACAGAAGTATTCCAATCGTCGGTTACACATAATTCGGCCAAGCAAGGACATAAAGAGGCAATTAATGTCCACTTAAAGACCTAATATTGTAACCAAAATTTGAGCATAAAATGACACAAATAATGGCCCCACACAAGTGTCAAAATTTGACCAAACCAAAGGAAAAGAGCAATGAATGATTTATTTCAATAAATCATAAAATGTAAGGGCAAAATGGTAATTTTCCATAAAACAAGAAACAATTATTTCAATAATTTTAAGGGTTTTCTCTTGCTTAATCACCCTCTACCACTTCTAATCACATGATTAACCATTTAAATACTAAATGGATATGTTTAGAGGAAATTTGAGTAGAATTTCCCTTAGGTTTTACTTCAGCCCATTTTTGAAAAAAAAGAGAAAACCAAGGAAAATTCCACAACAACAACCACAACAACATCTTATAACACAAGATGATCAAGTTTATGAGATTACCTCTTGATTTCAACACTTTCTCTATCTAAAATGTCACTGTTCACTCCCTCCTATCTCTTAATTTGTCTTGAAAAATATGGATTTCAAGAAGGAGAAGAGGTTAGAAGAGGTTCCTAAGTGATTTAGAAGGCATAAGCACTTGAAATCACACCTCTTACCTTAGATTTTGGCTGCTTGAACCCTAGCCCTTCCTCTTTGTTCTTCAAGTTCCTTCAACTCTTCTCTCTCTCCATTTGGTTCAGCTTTCACGAAAATGAATGGAGAAAGATGAAGGTTTAATGACGTAAAGCATTCCTCCAAACTTACTTTACAAGTGTTTAAGTCTTATTGGTCCAAAATTGTAGTATTTTTAAATAATATTACAAAATAATTATATTTCTCTTTCTTTCTCTCTACTTCAGCCATAATTTATGCCAATTAAGGAAAAACTAAATGGCTTCTTCTAACTTTATTGGTCAAATGACCATTTTGCCCTTGTATTTTTGTAATTTCCGCATATAGTGAAAAACTGGGCAGAATTTTCACTAAACTTTGAAAATTCATATATAGTTGTGTAGATATCCAATTAGGGTGGTTCTAAAGGGTATGTGACCCTTATTGAGTATAATTTTAATAAAAAATATAAAATTTAGCCAATTAGAATCTCACTCTTCCTATAATTTTAATCTTTGGACGCTGCTACAGAAAATAGCCAGTTTCGCTGGGCTAATTTCAAAAATTCTTTTCTCTTTGTGTATAGCTCCAAATGACTTATATGACATATAAATTAAATATTGATAAGTCTAATTTCACTCTGGAAAGTTTTATAATTTTTTGACATCATTTACCTATTAAAAAATGTCACACAATCACCACTGCCATACCGGGAATTTCACCGGTAGCAACACTACTTTGTGTTCCACTTTACTATATTGTGTGACTTTTAATTGCTTTATTTTGTCACTCCAATGATCTTTAATACCCCCAAGGATATAAATAAATTTTAGGGAATTTAAACATGTTTCATAGGGACATTTGCTAAATCGAGGCTTAGTAGTCTACTTGATCCAAGCTTAATGTCAAGCCTTTTGTCCAAAAATTTGGGATATTACAACCCCCCCCGGTTCAATAAATTTCATCCTCAAAATTTTGAACATTAAATGGTACTATCTGTACCTCAGAGAACCATCTCAAGACCTTTAGTCTATCTTTTCCCATTCTAGTTCTTTCATTTGCAAGCTCATAGAGCACGCAACTCACCATTCATATTCATAACTCAAAATCTCATATAGCATTTAAACACAGGACCCACTGGTCTACTATTACAACGGTTGGTTTCTAAGGCGTTACTGCCTATTCGAGATTCTCTATCCATTTACTATATGCATACCAGGCCTTCCAGCCTCTACGAAACTCTCCCGTATCACACGGTACATATATCAAGCCTTACAACTCATTCTACCATAGTGCTGGATATTCTAGCCTTACTGCCGAGGTGATTTCCCCTATGCTACAGTCATTTAGTGCTTACAGTCCCATCTACAACTTGGTCTAGTCTGAATGTTCTACTAATCTCAATATATTCTCTGGACGCATTGGTTCAATGTCACAGCGCTAGGCAACAACCATGGCGCTAGATACACATAGGTCTTACGGCCTAGGGATATTGCCCTATGCAACTTTGCACATTGGGTCTTATTGCCTCGAGCCTTCGCTCTTCACAATCTCAACTTATCACATTCTGCCGCCCTAAGGACTTACTAATCCATTAGGTCTTAGAGTTGTGATTATGCCTGGAGTTGGATCGATATTGAAAGTCCACACGGAATGACCCCAGATGAGATGGAGAAATTAGAGAGAACATATTACAAAACTGCTAGAAAGGAGGGACCTTATGAGATATGGATTCCCGTTACATGTTACTTTCATTCAGAGGCGACCAACCAGACAGAGCTACCTACGGAGGATTCTGATTGGAAAGGGCTACCTACAGAGAGTTCTAATTGGAAAGGGCTACTTATGGGGAGATCTGATTGGAAAGGGCTACCTACGGAGGGTTCTGACCGAAGGGGGTGACGAGGTGTATGGGCACCTACGTGAAGCACTGAGTGCACTATCATAGGTGAAGCCACAATGACATCAAACTATAGTGTATAGCCGCTGCGATGACAAACTATGGAGTGAAGCCACCTTGACGTTGAAACTGTAGAGTAGAGCTACAGCAACGTTGACTCTCAATAGTGGTATATTGTAATGAGTCTTCCATTGAATAAGTTTCCTTAAGAGAAGGGTTTATATGACCCAGTGAATCACCATGGGGTGCTCCAGTGCCGATTGATGAAAGAGAAACAAAGATCAAGCTTGACGATAGAAAGGGAAGGAACTCTTACTCTCGTATCTTATGTAATGGTTCTACATGTATGTGTTTACCATCGAGTGTATTTGTGTTATGAATATATGGTAGGTAGCAAGACCTATTAGGCCAATATGTCTTTAGGCAGTTAGACCTGACAGGCGGAGGCCCGAGGCTGTAAATCCTGTTATGTCTACGACATAGGGGTGATTCCCTGAGCAGTAAGACCTAATGAGCATTCATAAGTTGCAGGGTGGTCGCCCAGGGCCTATCTTTACGTGGGTAAACACCACAAAGATTTCTATTATGCACGAGTAGTCGCTTGGGGCCTATTTTGTGCTAGTAGACACTCGAGGCCATGGAAAGTCCTGTTATGCACAAGTAGAATTTCAGGGCCTATTGCGCTGATAAACACTTGGGGCCATGTGACTTGTGGACCAAAAGTCCAGTGGATGCCGTTATGCTATATGCTAATGTGCCAAATGCTCTTGTGATGATTGTGATGATGATGGTTTGTTTAGCATGCTTCATGAACATTACATAAATATGTAAATGAGTTGAGTAGCAAGAGATGAAGCCTATAATGAGTTCAAAGTGCCTAGTGCACTATGTGTTCTAGGTAGCTAAACTCAATGGTACCAGGGTATGTCGAGTGCGAATTAAGTGGTGAATGTCGCATGCTCAATACCTGGGGAGGTATCCTTTGGGGGATAATGGAAGTGGCTATTTCATAAGCTTGCTGTACTCAGTCTTGGTGAGCCAGGGAGTGTGGGGCAGACTCTTGTGCCGCTGTAGAGGGCACCCATTGAGGGTAGCTCTGTAGTTGGGCCTAGTGGGAGGGCCATTACATAAATATAAGAACAAGGATTTCATTCCTTCATATCGTGCGGCTGTAGGGGGCGCCCAATAAGAGTAGCTCTGCAGTTGGCCTAGTGAGAGGGTTGTTATTCATCAAAGATGATCAAAGATGATGGAACGAGTGTCCTAGAGCCATAAGACCTAATAGGTTAGTAAATTCTTAGGCTGGCAGAATGTGAGATGTGTTGAGAATGGAGCCGAATAGAGACTCGAGGTAATAAGACCTAAGGTGTAAGTTTGCATCGGACAATGTCCTTAAGCGTTAAGACCTATATGTCTAGCACTGTGGTTGTTACCTAGTGCGATGACATTGGGCCAATGTGTCCAGAGAATATAGTGAGACTAGCAAAAAATTCAGACTGTACTAGGTTATAGCTGGGGCACTAAGCCCTAAGATGTTGAAGGCATGGGGGAAACCCCAAAGCAGTAAGGCTAGAATATCCAGCGCTGTGGTAGAATGAGCTGTAAGGCTTGATGTACATATAGTGTGGTTTGGGAGAGTCCCAAAGAGGCTGGAAGGCTTAGTATGCATATAGTGAACTGGTAGAGAATCCTGAAGAGGTAGTAAGGCCTAAGAAACCAAGCGTTCTGAGAATAGACCAAAGGGTATTGATATTGAATGCTATGTACTGGGAACATAATGAATGAAAGTACTACATAGTGAGCGCATAATGCTATCTGAGTTTTTCTGTTAAGAATATGATTGTTGAGTTGCATGCTCTATGAGCTTGCAAATGAAAGAGAAAGAATGAAAGAGATAGACTGAGAGTCTAGAATGATTCCCCAAAATATATATGTTCAAAATTTTGAGGACGAAATTTATTGAACAGGGGGAGAGCTGTAATATCCTGAATTTTGGGCCTAGAAACTTGAGGATAAGCCTGTATCAGGCAGACGACTAAACCCAGTTTGGGAAGAGTCCTAAGAGTAATATGATGTAGAAAGACTCTCAGGAACCATGCAATTCGGCTCTACCAGGTAGAGGGCTCGATATACGTAGAGAGTAAGATCAAAGTGTTAGTGTAGAGACGCACAAGACACATATACAGTACCATTGGGTTGGTAGAAAGATGCCACCCAACTATGTCATGAGGTAAGGGATCGATTAGTCAGGCGATATGGGCCAATGTAGGTGTGCATATGCCATTTCCAAGGCGTACATGTGTACCCTACGTTTTTTAAGTAGACATTGGTATGTGGTACTATGTAGGGCCCACATACACACTCCAACCTGGTGTCATGTGACAAGCTTCGATATGCGTGATGCAATCCCAAGTCCCAAGTAGATATCGATAAAGTAACTTTAATAAAGTAAGTAATCATGACATAACTTTTATGTTGGATAAATGAGAAAGTGACACATGTCCCATTAATGATGAAATATCATTTTACCTTTTGTGTTAGCATTATAAGAATGTGACATGTGGCACAGAAGTTAGGAGAATTGCCGGTCTTCGGTCGAAACACCGACTGATTTTCTTGAACACTGAGCCCAAGAGCTGGAGAAAATCATTAGACCCCTACTTCTCCTGACATCTTAGATGGTTAACCCACTTTATTAAAGTAGGTGACACGTATCACCAAATCATTGGAACACCGAACAAATGGCACCACGGGATCGCAACACTTGGCATAACTTTTTGAAACTCCTCCCAGGCCATATACTTTCAGCCAGCAGCCCAAAAAGGAAGGAAAAATCAGAGAAAATAAAGAAAAAATGTTGGAGGAGAGATAAGAGGTGAATAGTAATTTTTCACAACTTCAATCTGCTGGAACACTACCGAATCAGCGTTTTCTCTCAAAGTGCCCTTCACAAACCTCCTTCTACTCATCCTAAGCTTTATTTCTATGGTTATATATTTTCATTTGAAGGTTTTTGGTGTCTTCTCACTAGCCGGAGTACTTCCGGAATTTTGAACCAATTGCCGAAATGTGTAGAGGCAAGTGTAGCTTCCTTTTGAACCGATTGGTTTGTTGTTTGGATGATTTTTTGTGGGTGTTGGGTGCTATTCATTTTCAACCAAGGGATGTTTTTAGAAGTTTAATCATGGTTTAAAAATGTGTTTATGGTTAGATTATGATTTATGATGATATTGGACTAAGTTGTTGGACAAAATTCTGTTTTGGTGAATTGTTGTAGAAAACTCTAGTTTTTTGGTCTGAAGAGAACATGATGAAGGAATGGGAATTTTGCAAATTTGAGGTTTCCAATAGATTTCATGGTCAAAATTGTAGGTATACAAGTGTTCATGATTTTTGGATGCTTGTATATGAATTTGGAATTTTATGAAGTATAGAGATGCATGTTGCTTAAATCTGCCCTGTGTGGCAGTAAGGGTTATTCTTGATGTTTGAAGGTCTAAAACTTATCCAAAAATTCTAAAACTTTGTAGGCTTAAATTAGAGACATGGATCTTTGATTTTATAGGTAGTTTGTAATTTTTGGATAAGTATAGTAGGAGATATGAATTGTTGAAGATATACCCTGTTTTCTGGAAAGAATCTGAAACAGTGATGTTGTGTGAAATTTTTCATAGGGAAAACCTTGTCCAAAAATTCTGAAACTTTCCAGAATTAAATTAGAGGCATAGATATTTAATTTATTAGGTATTTTTTAATTTTTGGACAAGTGTACTAAAAGATGTTATTTTTCAAATTTATACCCTGCTGCTGGAAGAACATCTAAAATAGTTAGTGTTTGGAAACATTCAAGGAATGTTTTAGTTGTGGCATTCAAAATTGAGTATTTTTATATAAAACTACACTAAAGTATCTTTGTATGGAGCTTTGAACCACCTTATATGGAATTTTTTTGGAATTATTTATGATTTTTCAAAGTTAGGTGAAAAATCTGTCAGCCTTATTATGTCTTATGTGAATTTAAGACTTAATGGCACAAATGTAATTGGTATGAACTCCAACGGTGAAAGTGAGCCTTTAGGGCTAATGTGGTAGATTGAGAATTCACTTTTCATGGCTCTAATTATGTCATTACTTATCTAGGGCCATGAAGTGACAAAAAAGAGGTAATAGTTGGAAGATCAAGGTGTATGAGGAGGACATCAAGTAAAAGGTAGTAAACTTACCTAGCCTGCATGTATTTGATATATATATATATATTTGCATTGATTTATGTGATTGCTTTGCCTATTTGTGTTGAGCATAGTTGATTGATTGAAGCTCTGTTATATTATGTAATGGCCATATGTATGTCATAACATTGAGCATGCAAATATGTCATTATGTTGGCATGAAGTTGTATAGGCAAGCAAGTCATGCATTCATATATATCTTGCATGCATAGTAGTATTATTTACTACTGAGATTCTCTCGAATCTCACTCCTCCAAACCAACTATTTAGATAGGTGAAGAATGCATGAAGATATGCACGGAGGGGATATGAAGGAAGATTGAAGATCGTAGTGCGAGGCATTACTTTTGTATTCGATGTAAATATTTTGAAAGTTGTTTGTGGTTATACATTTTTATGTATACATAATGAATGTATGTAGTTTAAGCAGAGAATCACTCTAGTTTAATTAAAAGAAAAATGATCGTCTGTACTCTGATATATTGAAATTAAGAGCCAATGAGTCATTAGTGACATAGTGAGGTTTGTGGAATGATAGAAAAGTTTTATACCCTTTGAAAACCCTCTCAACCCTAGGTTTAAATCCTGAGTTGAGAGTGAGAATTTGTGAAAGATTTCAAAAGTTGGGTAGTTCGGGTTCAAATCCTGGTTCCACAATGGATTTCACTACGCTTTTGTACTCATATGAGGCTGTTGGAAATAAGGTATCACAGAAATGGTTTTGGGCCTCAACATAAAAGTTGTAGGTATTTTTCTTAGCTTTTTATCCATATAAAGCGCGTCCCAATCTAACATGTAGAACCCCAGATATTGCCTGAAAACTGAAACAAGGTCAAAATTTAGTATTTTTCAATGAATTCTATTTTATGTCAAAATCATTATTTATTTATCAATTATATCTAAATTCATTAAATTAAGCTCAAATATCATCCAAAAAATCTTCATAGAAGGGAAAATAAATATGCAAATATTTTACTTATCAAGCAGCAAGCCTAAGCTTGAAAAACTATACTTTATAGACTACTCAGGTCCCCAGAATCTATCATCTAGCAAACGTTTTTCTAGCATTACTTAAGATCTATAGCTTGGGATTTCCTCTAGTAATAACACCACTTGATCTAGGGTTGTTCTAGTGAACAGAGTGTGCTACACACTTTGAGAGACTACAAGATAGCTAAACACTTGTGGAGAGGAATTATTAAACCTAATAAATATTTTGTGTTTTTCTCTTTTGATTTGCAGGTATGGTTGAATTGGAATGCTTCTCACAACCAATGTAGGCCATAGTTTTCTCAATGGCCATGGATGGTGATTTTAGGAAGCATGTATTGGCTAATTTGGAAGCACAGATGCACCTAGGTCTTTGAAGGACGATAAGCTACTCTGGATGAAGTCCTACACTAATACTTGTTACATATGATGGAGACAACCGTAGGAGGAAAGCTTCATCATAAATTTTTTTCAACCGTTTATGAGTAGGGAAACAAATTGGAAGCTATTTTTAAGTGGTACTTTCTGAATAAATATGGATGCTTTAGGCCAATAGAATAATCGAGCAACATGTGGAGGGAGGCCTAATTATAGATGAGTATGGTCAATAAATCATAGGGTTAAAACATAACCTTAGTACATATCCAATAATAGTGGAAAAAATCATGGCCATTAAAGTAGGATTACAAGTATGTCAGCATCTCAACGTCCAAGATATTTAGACTAGCTCAAATTCATTAAAGACGATTAATGCCTTGATACGAGACAATGGAGTAAACCATCCTTTTAGAGCTGAGATCAAAGAGACTTGGAATCTGACTTATGGCACCTAGAATATAGAACTAGCAAATGGCAATAGGGAGTTCATTGAGTGTGCCGATATTTAGCCCGAGAAGCCCATGTGGAAGGTGATCAAGTTACAAGTGTGCATTTGATACAAATTTTATTGTTAAAATAGTTTACAATTTCCTATCGAAGCCAAATGGCAAGGGTGTGAATGGTATGTGGTAGAAAATTTGGTGTTGATCAAATCTCCATGCTTGGTTGCTCCTGAAACAAATTCCCCAGCATCAACATGTTGGCTAATTCTTCTTCAGAGAGCATCAAACTCCATTAGTACTAGATTAACCATCCTCAGTATCAACAAGTTGGCTAATTCATCTTTTGAGTTTTGCCTTTTTTCGATCTTGAGGAGCCAACTACTTAAATAAGCTCCCTCTACTAGTATCCACACAAACAGGACCCAACAACAGCAGCATGCTAGCGCCTCTAATGCCCCTATAGGGTTTTCTTATGGCTCTCTATTTTTTCATCATCCATAGAAAACCCTAGCTCTTGCCTTTTATGACTAGTCAGGGTCATCTATTTTATGATGGATATTGGATTTTTCAATTAATCTTAATTAGTTTCAAAAATCCTTATCATATCAATTAATACTTAATTGTTTTGAAAAACTAATTAAATAAATATTGTTTAATTAAATCTGTCCAACAGTTTTAATTTAACCTATTTATTTAATTAGAATAAAGAGCCAATTGAATTAGATTTAATTTATCTTTATAAATTAAATCTGAGATATTATCATATAATATCTATATCTATACATAATGTAATAATATTATCATATATAATATATATCATCAAATAATATATATTACATATATAATATAATATAATCATATATAATATATATTATATAAATGTATGTATGTATTTCAAAAAAACATATGTATATATATAGTATTATTAATTTTCTTTTCCAATGTAAATATACACACACACATATAAATATTTATCAAATAAATATTCATACAACATGTATATATCGTCTACCCTAGATTAATCATTGTATTAATTGAATCTTAGACGCATATTAAATTCAATGAATGTGGACATTATAGCTTATATTTGGCTATTATTGTGTGCGACCCTATAGGCCCATACGAAGTTGGCAGTGGGCCAATAACTATACTAGACCACAAGTCACAAGCAGCCTCTAGTAAGACATTGTGACTACCCAATTCATATCAGGATCGTTAACATGAAGCAACATGTCATACAACCACGTCACGTCACTTTTGTCACACGATATTTCGGTCAAGGATGAGGTATGAAGAATGTCATCCTCCTATTCCTGACCATTACTTTCTCGATCCCTGAGTAGTCTGACTATAGAAATGGAAACTCCTTTCCATCGTAGTATGTCTATACATTTCTCAGACTCACTCATCGAGGGGCCCAGTAATATCTCTCTACTAATGTAAGGGACAAATTCCATCTTGAACATTCACATTCCTCTGCATGAAAACTACCAAGCCCGATTGTAGCCTTTATCATCACCTGGTCAAAGGCGACTTTTGACTAGGTTAAAGCTTAGCGACTCTCATGTAGGAATCCATGATTATCTTAGGTCAAAGGGCATAATGACGTGGTTATACATGAGATAAGCTTATGACTTGATCCATGCAGCTTTCTCATAATGGGTCAATCCAACACCTTGTACTCCTACAAGTGTCTATGACTTTGACTTGTATCCCCATGCCTTATCAAAGTCATACTAGTCTTATTTCATTTTTCTCCCATATAGATGACCGACCAGGGACATTTAGGATAATCATTATGATTTATCCAAGAATACAGTTATCACAGTGAACATGCAAATATCCCATTTTAGGAAAAACACTTGAAGCCTCTAAGCATTCCATGAACCACTTGGTAAAAGAAAACTAGCCGTTGTATCTTCCACAACAATTTGGTTTGTGTTCATAGTAGCATACTCAATTTGTGGTCTCTCCAATGGTGTCCATAAGCCCCATTAGAATCACTTTGTAGTTCCATCGTTCACTTTCTTCCCTACTCATTTTTTAAAAAATATCCCATACCTCTATAATAACTTGCTATACCAAAGACTCATGGTGGTTTTTGGAGACTAAAGGAATAGAATTCTCTCCTTACAATCATATTTAGATTTGAGAACTTGAACCCACAATGCATATGGCTTAGTGATTAAACCCCAGCATAATTTCATAATGAAGGCTTAACTTTACTTATGAAGATTTTAATGCCCAAGCCTCCTATTGTTTTTTCTCTATTATCTTATCCTAAGCAATAAAATGCATTTTCTTGGCATCCTCATCTTGACTCTATAGAAAATGACAGCTACTTTTCTCTATCTCCCTGAGCGCCCTTTGGGAATAAGGGTTGATAGCATTTAACAAGACAGAAATGCAGCAATGACACTTTTGATGAGCATAGTTTGTCTTACCATGATGAGATATTTACCTTTTCAACTTAAAAGCCTTAACTTGACCTTACCAGTAATGTGCCTGAAAGTTTCTTTGGCAAGTGTAATATCCTGAATTTTAGGACTAGAGGCTAGAGAATAAGCCTGAGTAAAGTAGACTACTAAGTTTAGTTTAGTAAGAGTCCTAGGAATGCATAAGAAACATAACGAACTTTAAAAACTGCACTCGGAATAGAATATGAATTTCAGTGTGAATTAGTCAAAAGAAAATACCCGATTCCTTTAGGATATGTCAGAATAACATAGAACCTAATTTGGATTCAAAAGAAAAGGAAAGTAGTGTTTAGAAAGAAGTAAGAAAGAGAATTAAAAGAACCAATGACACAAGAAATAATATTATCACAATCAAGGGCAAAAGAGACAATTGACACTTCATCTTGAGGATAGATTTAGGAAACAAAAATGAAGGGTTAAGATTTGCTCTTAAAAAGTGAAGACAATTATGATGAAGATGATTAAAATAAATGCTAATCTTTTTCCTCTTATTTGGCTACATGACTTATGCTTACATAAAAAAGACAAAGTCAACATATTCCCTCCCCTTTTGTTTAATATTTCATCTAAGATAAGACCAAAAGACTAAGGTAGAGAGAGAATTTAATTGAAATCATTCCTCCTCATTTGTGCACAATTTTCGTTCAAGACAAAAGGAAGAGAGAGGGATAGCTCAATTAATACACTTTCCTATCTTTTAGACCAAGAAGTTGGTTAAGGAAAAAGCATGAAGAAAGAAGAAATAGGAAGAAAAGTCAACATATTTACCTAATCTTTATTAAGGAATGAGTCAACATGTCTTCATTCTTGTTTGACCAAAAAGTAAGAAGCTTTAAAAGAGAAATTGGACAACATTACTTTTTCCTTTTTGTATGCCAAGTTTGGTCAAGCAAGAGGAGAGAGGGAAAGGATGAAACTCTTATTAACCAACTTAGGTTAGTTAACTTGGCAACTTTTTCAAGAAGCCACAATTATGTGACACCTCATCCTTTTCTCCCAACTCACTTAAGACTTTTGGCCAACACACCAAAGAGATAAGAATGATATTTAATCAATTCATTTCCTCATCCTCACACACTCATTTGGAGGGCCAAGGAAAATAAAAAGAGATAAAAAGAAGGAAAAATAAAAAGGAAAGAGAAAGAAGATCAAGAAGCAAGGTAACAAGTTCTAGCTTGATTTTCACTTACAATATCACCTCTTTAGCTCAAATTGTCTTCATAAACATTGTTCTTCTTACTAAGAGATTCAATTCTATGGTTTTTGTTTTTCAATAGGATGTTTTTAGAGTTGTCAAAGAAGAGCCAAAGTTGGAGAATCAAAGAACTACCTTGGGAAAGTAATAAAGGTGAGTTAGAGCTTCATTTTGAGCTATATATTGTGTTGATTGGTTGGAAATTTTGGAAATTGAATTGCTGCCCTAATTTTGGTAGTCTTAGGGTTTTAATTTTTCATGTTGTTTTGATTATATACATGATGTATTGTGATGTTTAAAGAGCATATGAAACTTGTTTGATGATTAAATTGGAAACTTGACTGTTGAATTATGTAGCAAGTTTTTTCCAGAATAGGACATATAGAAGGTGTAGGAATTTGGTAATATTTATGTCACCAATGGATTCTACAAAAAAACTGTGTTGGAAGAGCCTCTGGCTATATTTGGATCACTGGAATAAAACACTGAAAACTGGAATTGAAATTACGCTAACAGTGTAGGTTTCTTGCAAGGCAGTGAGAATGTGACGTATTTTTGGATAATCAAATGATGTCTAATGAATGTGATATTTTTCATAATGAAATTATAAATGTCAAGATTTAATTTGATAGGTCATATAGGTCAATTGGATTTGTATACTATGAGTTATGCATTTTTGAAGTTGGTAATGTAAAACTGGCATGTTTCTGGGGCAATATCCAGTGAATGGTAATTCTGGAATGTTGTACATCCAATTGGTTAAGGGAAATATTTTACCTAAAAATATACTTAATAAGGGTCACATAGCCTTTGGAACCATTGCAATTGGACATTTGTATAAAAAGATATGAATTTTCAAATTTAGTTGAAAATTCTGTAAGCTTTTAGTAAATATGTGAAATTAAAAAGGTAATGGCACAATGTAATTACCTTAAACCCTAAGGGTAGAAGTAATCCTATGAGGCTAATGTAGCACAATGAGAATTCATTTATCATGACACTAATTATATGATTATATATCTAGGGCCATGAAAAGTCAAGAAAGGAGAAGAATAGAAGAATTTCCAAGAAACTTCAAGGGTTGGAAGAAAAGGGGATAAGAAGAAGACACAAGTCCAAAAGGCAGTAAACATTCCTAACTTGCATAACTTGATATGTGTGCTTGTGTATTGATGTGTTGATTGCTTTGATGAATTGTTTGAAGCATATGTGAATGAGTAAAGCTCTGTTTCTGTTTATACTATGGCTATTAGTGTAATATGTTAAACATTGAGCATGCATATATGTCATTATGTTGGCATGAATTTATGTAAGCAAGCATGTCATGCATAAAGCATTTCTTGTATGCATTTATGTCGCGATTGGAAGGCACAGTGGAAGAAATTAGACCTTTAAAATTTTTTCCCAATCCCTAACATGGATCTATCAACGACGTTTAAATCGAGTTAAAAAGAGTCGTACCTTTACATTTTTGCTTTTTCGATCTCAAGGAGCTCATGCCTTAAATAAGCTCCATCTACCGGTATCCACACGAACAAGACCCAACACCGGCAGCTTGCTAGCGCCTACAATGCCTTGCCAGGGTTTTCTTGTGGTTCTCTATTTCTCTTTTGCCTAAGGGTTTTTTATCCCTTCATTTTTAATAACTAGTAAGGGCTATGTTGGATCTTCAAAATTAATCTTAACTGATTTTGAAATCCATATTATATCAATTAACATTTAATTATTTTTATGAGCTAATTAAATAAATTTGGTTTAATTAAATTTGTCCAATAGTTTAAATGTAACCTATTTATTTAATCCGAATAAAGAGCCAATGGAAATAGATTTAATTTATCTTTACAAATTAAATATGAGATACTATATCTCTATGTTAATTATTAAATTTAATTTGATCAAATAAAATTAAATCCGAAACTAACACTACATAATATATATATATATATATATATATATATATATATATATATATATATATATATATAATATTATTATTATTTTCCTTTTTCAAATATATATATATATATATATAATATTATTAAACCCGATTGTAGCCTTTATCATCACCCAGTCAAAGGTGACTTTTGACTAGGGTAAAGCTTAGGACTCTTATATAGGAATCCATGATGATCTTAGGTCAAAGGGCATAGTGACGTGGTTATACATGAGATAAGCTTATGACTTAATCCATACAGCTTTCTCATAGTGGGTCGGTCCAGCACCTTGTACTCTTACAAGGGCCTAAGACTTTGATTCATATCTCCATACTTTATCAAAGTCATACTTGTCTTATTTCATCTTTTGCTCCCGCATAGATGACCGACCAGGGACATTTAGGAAAATCTTTATGATTTATCTAAGGATTAAGTTATCACAATATGACAACAACATAGAGAAATTCATTAAATAATAATGTTTAAAGTACAATGATTGGCTCATAGGGCACAATTTCCAACATTTGTTAGCATTGTTTGTTACTGAGATTCCCTGAATTTTACCCCCTTACCAACCATATAGGTCTGTAAATAGGAAAGAGAAGAATGCTTGAAGATGAACTATAAGGAAAGATGATAAAGAATTGAAGAATGGAAGTGTATTAATTTACTGTATGTAAATTATTTGCACAACAATATATTTGTATGAATAGGCAAGTTTTAGTTGAACGGTTATTGGGATCATTGAGAACAAGAATTAACTCTGATATTTGCTAAAAATAACGACTAATGAGTCATGAATAAGTAATCAACCCCTAAGGAAATGAAATTAATGCTTCCGATACGTAATAAAGAAGGGGTTGTAAGACGGGTCTTACATCAAGGTTAAAGTGAATAAGTGATACCTGTAGATATTTTCCCAAGTCTAAAGTTATACCAATCCCCAAATGGTTTTCAAGATTAAGTGCACAATTGATATTAACATTCTTTAAGAAAAAAATCTTTTGATTTGCTTAAATTAATCTTGTGAATTGACACCTTGGAGAAGGTGCCCATTACCCTTTTAATAATTTTCATTTGTCCAATTGAAGCTTTGGAAAAGAGCAATAAGTCATCTGTAAAGAAGAGATGTAATATAGATGGTCCCTCACTTGTCATCCTCAAAGGTTTCTTGGTATTTCTCATGCATTCATCTTCTTGAATTATATGACTTAATCATTCCATACATAAAACAAAGAGGTACAGGCTAAGAAGATCACCTTACCTTACTCCTCTGGATGGTGAGAAGCTAGGGTCTTCTTCCTATTCCATAATACCTTTATCAAATCTAAGTTCACACATGCCATAATGATGTTAATAAGATCATCCTTCACTCCTATACTTTGTAGAGTATTCTTTTGGAAGTCCTAATCAAGCTTGTTGTATGCCTTCTCCATGTCAACTTTCATTGCCATGTACGCTTTTCTTATAGGCTTGCATTGCATGAAATGGATAGCTTCCTGGCTATTATGATATTGTCACAACTGGATTTGGTCACTATAAAGCTACATTGTTAAGGCTCTACTAAATAATTCTTAATTCTTTAGAACCTAGAAGCCAACAATTTGGTAATCACCTTAAACTGACATTACACATCAATATTGGTCTCATCTCTTTCATGTTAAAGGGGGATTCCACCTTAGGTATTAGGACAATGTGAGTTTGATTGATCTCCCCTATAGTCAATAGATCTCTAAAGGCTTCCTTAACTAATTGACAAACCTTAATCCTGACATTACCCCATTGTGTTTGGAAAAAGTGTGCTTGTAGACTATTAGAGCCTGGTATGACTCTAAAGGCCAACAGGGCTTAGAAAGAGTGTACTTGCAGACCATTAGGGCTTTAAAGGCCCCCATCACAAAAGTAGTGTTTTTTATTTATATATCATTCACCTCTTGATGAAGCAGATCAGCCTGGTATGACTCTAAATAAGGAAAGAGATTTAGCCATTCATCATGTAACAATGTAATTTTACTAACGATGATAATGAGAAACAACTTGCTTCAAAGTATAGCAAAATTAGTAGAACACTTCTGTAATCAAATGTATCAAATTGCAAGGTAATTTAGTTCAATTCCTCAACACAAAACACAAGAAATAATGGTAAGAGACATCAACTTAAACTACCAATATGAGCTTAGTTTAGCAAGAATCAATGAAGACACAAAACAATATGCATGCACTAATGCAATGGGTGAAAAATATTGTTCACTCAAACTTAGATTGCAAGAGAAAGTAACAAAAACCCAAAGTTCCAAACCACAAAATACAACTTAATTTGGCATTTTAACAAAAGCACATATTATATGAGTTCAATATGCACCAAGCAATAAAAATTCCAGTAGCTAATCAAGGTTTAGAGTAATACACCAATTTCTATTCAAGAGCAGTCTTAGGAATCTAAAAGAAATTTTTAGATTTTTAGATCAACAATTACTAGAACTCACTTAGTGATCATTAGTGAATAAGCTTAAAACAATGGAGGCCAACAAATTTCACTTATGTCTAACAGCTAAACTTTAGATTCTTACTAAAAAAAGTGGGATAGGAACTATGGCATGTAATTTGGGACAACAGCAAACCAAAGTTAAAAGTAGTTTTGGACTTTCATAAATAATGCAACTACAAATTTATGCAAATTAAAGTAGAGGCTAAACTCACGCAAGTTCAACTATATGCACAAAGTTTGCTCAAGGATGGTGCAAGAACTCATGGAGACAGTATGAGGCGAGATGAAATCAGATTTAAATAGAACAAATGCAATTAATAAGCTAGTCAGATTGAAAATTTCTAGGAACACTCTAAGGCCTTGAGTTAGTCACTCCTTAATTAGCTCATAAAAAAAATTTGCAATGATTTGGATTAGTAAATTTGAGGCACAAGTCTGGAGCAAATACACAAAACAGAAAAGTTTTTTCCAAAAATTCTAGCACTTAATGCTCTCGCAAAATCAACTGTTAAACTCCATGGAATCTCATCCTGACAATTTTAACTAGCGCATGTAAATGAAAACAATGAATGAATTAATGTACCATATGTAGACTAACCACAATAGCAAGAACTTCTTTAAAACAAGTCAAATTTTGTGATAGCAAACAAGATACAGAACATCTCCAAACAATAGTACCATATGGGCTTGATATCAAATTATAGCAGCAACAAGTACCCAATTCTCAATTCTATTTCAGCATCATATGATCAAAGCTGACAATGTTTAACATTTCAACAGCTCACCAAATATAATGTCACATAGAGTTAATAAACACAAATACAATATCAATTTAGTAGCAATGCACAAAAACAACTATAAAAGAAATAAAGTACAGTAACAACAATCACACCATTCTGGTAAGCACACTAGTACAAAATATAGATTTTATACCTATTTTTTACACCTGACAAAACATGACACGTGTAGAAAGTGTGACCGGTGGCATTTTCATAAATATATGAAGATAAATGAATTTTCTACACGTGATATCTTATAACACGTGTAGAAAGTGGGACTTTCTACACGTGTTATGAGAGAATAGGTGTAGAAAGTAATTTTAAACTATTTTTTCTTTAATATTAATGGCTTTAATTTTAATTTTAATTTTTTTAAAAAATAAATAATAACTTTCTACACCGGTTGGGTTTCAACCGGTGTAGAAAGTCTGATGTTTCTACACGTGTTATGAGAGAACAGGTGTAGAAAGTTTTCTACACGAGTTGGACTTCCAACACGTGTAGAAACATCAGACTTTCTACACCGGTTGAGCGTCAACCGGTGTAGAAAGTTGGCGTTATTCTTAAAATAAAAAATAAAAACTCTCGCATTTGCTTCTTCTTCCTCAAAACTCATCGCCAAGACCTTCTGGATTTGCTATCTCGGTGTCCGACCTCTGCTTGGGCAAGCCGGCGTTGAAGCCGCTTCCACTGTTTTCTACCGTTGCCGACACCCTAGCCGCCATCAAAACCTTAGACGACAAATTCATCAGCGTCTGGTACTGCAACGACCACTCCTTCGTTGCTCGAATCTGCTTCGCCTGTCTCTACGACTTTGCCTAATATTTCAGGTATCGTGAGGCATCTTGAGCCATCTTTTATGTACTTCTCACTTACCATATGATTTGTTCTGGAAATGTTACTCTTCCCCCTTTTCTTCTTTCTTTTCCCTAGATTCTTGTGGTGATTTTATTTATTTATTTTTAATTTTCACTAGGTTTACTGCATATCACTTGAGACTTATGTGGAATTTTAATTGTTTGGTTGAAACTTGAAAAGCACATAGTTCTGTTTTTTCTCTGCAATTTTTGCAGTGATAACTGGAACAATGTCAATATTTAATGGCTTGTTTATCTGACAAGTTCATTTATATCTGAAGTTGAACATATACGCACATTGGATCTTTACCTACTTAAGTTCATTGTGTTGCTTAAGTAAAAGAAATGGGTTCTGATTGATACATTACGACAATTAGAGGTAATGGAAACTGTAAAATATCGTGCTAAATAAATTGGGCGTTCTTGTTCGATTTCTACTACCATGCAGGATTGTGGTCATGCTTAATATTCTCTATTTATCAGTAAAAAAAAGGGTTCACCAACTCTCATTTTTAGTTTTAGAAAGAGGTGGGGAACTCTAATTATCAATTGTTTATTAGCTTGTAGATCTGTAAATTTCTCCAGTTCCTTTAGGTAATTCATTTGTATCCTTACAACTAAAGTCATAATTTTTATGGCTTTTTTAATAAGATTCATTTTGCGAGCATCTGTGTTCTGCCAATTTATTGCCTCATACTAGTTCTTTTGATCATTCATGACCTTAACCGTGCAGCTATAGCTGAGTCCTTTCAAAATTTTAGAAATTGTAACTTAGTTATATTGAAATGATCTACAAAGAGAAATTTGTGTAAGCTGATAATGGGTTACATTGTTATTAATAGATCATGATTAGGAAAATGATTATATAGATTTTGGATAATACTTTTAACATTCTTACTGAATTCTTGTTTTGTAAATGTTCTTTTCAACGTGAAATATGTAGTTTTGTGAATCACTGCTTGTGAGGATTGCTACGGCTAGAGAGGAAGTGAAGCATCTTAAGAATTTTGATTATGTAGTTGTGAATGCTAAAGGGAAGCTTGAAAATGCAGTAACATTAGTGAGTTCCATAATTGATGCTGAGAAAGCTAAGGTATGGCAAAAGAGTGCTGTAGTACAGGTCATTTAGCTACTATGATTGAGGATTTTTAAGCTACTCCATACTTATTAATTGCTTTTTCAGATATTGAATCAGTTGTCATTGCGATATCATTAAGTGAGATATGATTCTCTTATTTACTCTTAAGTGATATCTCTTATTTTTTTTATTAAAACAGATATTCTACACCGGTTGAATTCCAACCGGTGTAGAAAGTTTAGACCTGACTTTCTACACCGGTTGAGGGTCAACCGGCATAGAAACACTTACATTTTACACTGGTTGAGGGTCAACCGGTGTAGAAACACTTACATTCTACACCGGTTGAGGGTCAACCAGTGTAGAAACTCTATTTTCTACACCGATTGATGCATCAACCGGTGTAGAATCTGAAAAAAAATTATTAAGACTTCCCTCCCTCCCTCCTTTTCATTTTGCCACCACTTAAGCTCTCATCCCTCCCTCCCTCTCACGCTCAGCCGCGCGCCAATCTCTGCCCTACTTGAGTTCAGAGTCCTCTCTCCGTCACCACCGCCATCTGCGTCACGCCATCTCTCCCTCACTGCCGTGATACCTCTCTCCGTCACTGTCGTGATAGCTCTCTCCCTCGCTGGCGTTTGCGCTTACCGGGATTTTAGGCACAAAAGGTTGCTGTTTCGGGCAGAATTGGGCACTGGAGTGAAAGTAAGCATTTGTTTCTTATGTTAGATCTTGCCAAAGTAGAATTTTTTTTGTTAATCAACTAACAAATGGGCTGCCTGGTGATTCTGCATCTGATAATTCTTAACTCTCCTGGGTAAAATGATATATATGATACAATTGGGAGCATGTATTGCGTTCTATGTTTGTAAATTCTGTTCTGTAGAAGGATAAGAAGAAAGTTATAAGCCTTAATGAAAACCAATATAAGACGTTAGACTTTTAGAAACCCATAATATAGCTCGGGTCAGCTTCCCTATTAGAATAGGAGCCTTAATGTAAGGCTGTGGGTTGGCACTAAGGCTTCCCCCTCCCCCCTCTTCCTTTTCTTGTTTTGTGTGTTTTTTTTGTTGGGGGGGTTGGTTGTTCTGTGTCTCCATGCCTTGTGAAGCTTAGGCACTATGCCCCTAGTGTTCCAATAATTTTAGTTGGAACGAAGTTAGGTAATCATTTTCTGACTCTTTAAGCCAAAAGTTCCTCTTATGACTCGATCCTTCAATAAATTGGCATGCTGTAATTGATTCTTAACATGCCTGTTGCAAATGCTGTAAAATCTGTTTTTTAGCAAACTATTTACGTTAGACTGAAAAATCAGCAAATATGGATGATGACATCAAGAGTTACCTTCCTGGTCCAACAGGTTCTCTTGTACCATTTTCTGTTGAAGTTTGTTTGCACATATGGATCGTAGCTGGATCTATGCTAGACGAACTAGTGATGAGTACGATAATGGGGTGAAGAACTTTTTAGAATTTGCTATAAGAAATGCTGGTGGTGATAAATCTGGGAAGTTTTATTGTCCTTGTGTAAATTGCTTAAATTTGAGGCGACTATGTGTCGAAGAAATAAGAGAGCATTTGATTTGTGATAGGTTCTTGAAGAGTTATACACGATGGGTATGGCATGGTGAATTAGTAGAAGACCTGAGTGCATCTAAAGAGGTGGAAGTTGATGTGGACATGGATGATCGACTAGAGGACATGATTCGTGATATTGGCGAAGAGGCCTTTGAACGATCACATGCATATGATAACTTGTCTAGTCATACAGAAAAGCCATTATACCCGGGATGTACAAAATTCATGTTGCTATCTGCTGTGGTGAGATTGATCTACTTGAAAGTAAGGAATGGGTGGAGTGACAAGAGCTTTATAGAATTGCTTAAGTTGTTGACAAGCATGCTTCCAGAAGGTAATGAATTACCCAACGGTAACTATGAGGCAAAGAAAATATTGTGTCCCTTGGGTCTACAGTACAAAAAGATTCATGCATGTCCTAACGATTGTATATTATATAGAGAAGAGTTCGAAGGGGAGCATAAGTGTCCAAAATGTGGTGCTTCACGGTACAAATTGAAAGGGAATTGCGATACAGACTTTGATGAGACTACTAAGGGCCCTCCTGCGAAGGTGTTATGGTATCTTCCAGTGAAACCAAGGTTCAAGCGATTATTTGCTAATGTGAATGATGCAAAGAACTTAAGATGGCATGCAGATGAGAGAATATTAGATGGGAAGCTTCGCCATCCAGCCGATTCTCCTCAATGGAAGAAAATTGATGAGATGTTTCCTGAGTTTGGAAAGGAGCCAAGAAACCTCAGGCTTGGGATGTCTACTGATGGCATGAATCCTTATGGCAGCCTCAGTAGTACTCATAGTTCATGGCCTGTTCTCATAGTGATTTACAACTTGTCTTCTCGTCTGTGAATGAAATGCAAGTATATTATGTTGTCTATGGTGATTTCGGGTCCAAAGCAGCCAGGAAATGACATTGATATTTACCTAGCCTCTTTAATTAAAGACTTGAAAGAGTTGTGGGAGATAGGTATGGATGTGTTTGACGCGAATCGAAAAGAGGTGTTCAACATGCGTGCCATGATCTTCTGTACCATAAACGACTTCCCTGCATATGGAAACCTATCTGGGTATAGTGTTAAGGGACATAAAGCATGTCCAATTTGTGAAGCAGGCACATGCCACCATCAACTTAAACATGGAAAGAAGACAGTCTATCTTGGGCACCGGAGATTTCTCAGCCAAAATCACCCTTATCGTAGATTAAAAAAAGCTTTTTATGGCCATCAAGAGTATGGAGATGCTCCAGTGCCATTGACTGGAGAGCAAGTTTATGAACGGGTGAAAGACATCAATGTTATCTTCGGAAAGACGCAGAAGAGTGCATATGTTAAAAATATATGGAAAAAGAAGTCTATATTTTTTGATCTTCCATATTGGCAAAGTCTTGATGTGAGGCATTGTATTGATGTTATGCATGTCGAGAAAAATGTGTGTGATAGTATTATTGGGACACTTCTCAATATAAATGGCAAGACCAAGGATGGTGTCAATGAAAGATTAGACTTGATTAAAATGGGAATACGAGATGAGTTACATCCACAACCACAAGGTGAGAGAACTTATCTACCTCCAGTCTCTCATACCTTGTCTAAGCTTGAGAGAAGAAGCTTTTGTGATTGTTTACATGATGTCAAAGTTCCTCAATGGTATTCTTCAAATGTTAAAAAGCTTGTGTCGATGAAAGATTTAAAATTAGTGGGCTTAAAGTCTCATGATTGCCACATCTTGATGCAACAACTACTTCCTGTGGCTATTCGGGGCATATTGCCAGATGATTTGAGACACACTATAACTAGACTATGCTTCTTCTTTCATGCCATATGCAACAAAGTGATTGACCCCGATAAATTGGATGAACTAGAAAAGGATGCTGCTATTATCTTGTGCCAACTTGAGATGCTCTTCCTTCCTTCATTTTTTGATATCATGACACATCTGATTGTTCATTTAGTGAGGGAGATCAGGTTGTGTGGCCCTTTTTATCTACGATGGATGTACCCAGTTGAGAGATACATGAAAATCCTTAAAGGGTATGTGAAGAATCCATACAGGCCTGAAGCTTCCATGGTTGAAAGATATATTGCCGAAGAAGCTATTGAGTTCTATTTTGACTACTTGTCAAACGAAGAAGTTATTGGGCTTCCTAAATCTCGTCATGAGGAGAGATTATTAGGTAAGGGTACACGTGGGGTAACAGTGAAAACTAATATGGATCATGATGCAGTGTTACAAGCACACTTATACATTTTGAATAACACCGATGAAGTTTAAGATTATATATCTATTCACAAAGAAATTATAAGGGCACAACATGGTCGCATGACTGAGCAAAGGTTATTGCTTGAGCATAACAAGACTTTCCCACAATGGTTCAAAAAACAAGTAGCCAATGATAATAGTGTTTCTCAAACTATAAAATGGTTGGCACTGGGTCCTAACTTCAATGTCATATGTTGGAGTGGATACGATGTCAATGGGTATTCCTTCTATACGAAATCCCTGGATGACAAGATCGAGTACTGTTCAAAATAGTGGAGTTATGGTTGTGGCTGAATCCATGCATTTTTCTAGTTCAAAAGACAAAAAGCCAAAGTTAGCAGCTATGCCTTATTTTGGGGTTATTGAAGAGATTTGGGAGGTTGACTATACTAAATTTAGAGTTCCAGTTTTCAAATGCAAGTGGATTGATAATAATAGTGTTCAAGTGGATAAGTATGGATTTACATTAGTGGATCTTAAAAAATTAAAGTACAGTGAGGAGCCCTTTATTTTAGCAGCCCACGCAAAACAAGTGTTTTATATAATCGATCTAGCAAATAAAAGTTGCTCCGTTGTTCTCCAAGGAAAAATCGTAGTTCACAGTGATGATAATAAGGAATTAAACTATGATGTTTCTGAGACTCCATGTTTCTCGTCAGGGTTTCCTGAATTAAATGAAGATGAAGTAGATGACATACATGCCACAAGAACTGACCACCATGAAGGGATATGGGAGAATATATTTACTCCTATTTGATAGACTTTAATTGAAAGTAAGAAAAGAAGAGTTCGTTGATTAAAAGTAAGAATATATTTACTCCTATTTGATAGACTTTACTTACCTTATTTCTTTGTTAAATAGGAACATGGAGAAGGATCCCCCATAGATTGATGATACACATTCTGGGCATAGCAGTGAGTCTGCTCAGGGAAAAAGAAAGGGTAGACGTGGCACGACACTAAAAGAGTTGACCAAGAGTCGAACGAATGACCAGAAGATACCGATTCAATTTGATGGGCAATGGAGACCAATCGGGCCTACCAAGAGCAAGTTTATTAGCTTTGTTGCCCTCCAAGCACGTAGCAAGCCTAGCATAACGTTAAGGAGTGGAATGAAGTGGATCAATCTATCAAGGATCAGATTTGGAACACTATAGCGGTATAACACTATACACCTATGAACTTTTGTAACTATTACATTTATTCATGTTACTAACTAATATAATGACTTCACAGCTTACTTACGACGTTCCTCCCAGTCAAGTCTTAAAGGATAAATTGTTATCATATTGCGCGGAGAGTTGGACAGCCTTCAAGACCTCTCTAACTAAAAGATTTGTGCATGTCGAGGTAGCAGAGGGTCAGAATCCTCCTAATCCTTGTAACGAGTATACATTTCTTGACGCAGCTACATGGAAAGAATTTTACAGGATAAAGACTACACTAGAAGCCTTGGTTAGTTTTTATTCACTTTAATTAGTTACTTACTTTATTCTCATTTAATTTTATCGATTAATGATTTTTTGGTTTCTTATTAAAAGATAAAAAGGGAAAAAGCTATAGCGAGTGGTAGAAAGAATGATTGCCCCCACAGATTGTCTCGTGGGGGTTATGAAAAGCTTGAAGAAGTAATGATGAAGGAGAAGCAGAAGAGGCGACAAGAAGAGGCTCAGTCTGATCCATCTACCATTATATCTCCACCATCTCCAATATCTCGTAAAGAAAAATGGAGGGCCGCACGTCAAAGGAAGACTGGAGAGTATACGAGCGAGAAGGCACGCGTGATTGGTGAAAGGATTGTAAGTAATTTAACATCAATCCTTATTATTTTCTTTCTTGTATAGTAACATATTAATTATGTTTGTTATCTATATATTACAGGATCAACTTCAACTAGAACATGCCCAGGGAGCCTTCATTTCACAGGGAAGGGATGATATCTTGACGGTTGCCACGGGGACTCCGGACCATGGTGGTCGTGTTAGGGGCGTTGGACGAGGAGTAGGCATAAGAGACTACTTTGGAGCACATACACGTTATGCCTCCCCGGGAATGGTCACTAAGCAAGAGATGGAATTGATGCTAGAGAATGAAAGGAAGCAGATGCAAGTAATATTAGAGAATGAAAGGAAGCAAACGGCCACCCAGATGTTACAACTGAAGGAAGAAATGATGAGCATCCTAAGCTCACGACAGGACATAACTATCCATGCGACAAGTTCTCCTGCAGTTCAAAGTACAAATGGGAGTTGTGTTCTTGGGCGTAAATCTGAGGAATCTGGAGTCCAAAAAAATAGTGAACCTTGTGAGTTATATTTAGAGGACCCTGATAGACGCTTAGTAGCACTTGGCGCAATACAAAACTTAGGGCCAATCGTCCACCACGAGCAAATGCAAGATGACGAAGTGAGAGTGGTGATTGGAGAGGTAAAAGTTACAGATGTGCCTGTTCCATTTCCTAATGATGAGGTGAAGATTGTGGGTGAAGCCCTCAAAACATTCCTTAGGTGGCCAAAGAGACTTGTTCGGGTTGTTCCAGCTGCAGTTCGTCCTGAAGTATGAAAATATTTGTCTTCTTGATATGTTTCAATTTTTTCATATTCGAATTTTATAACTTGCAATTATTACTAACTCTTATTAATTTTTGTTTATTTAGCAAACTACCCCATCCAATGAAGTGGTTCCACAACTCCAGCCCCAACTGCAGACCCACAACCAGGTGAAGCCGCTTCAACGTCTGTGTATGCTGGCGTTTGACGGATCCTTCTCAACTGAAGTATTGACGATGGATCCAGACGTTGTGGGTAAGAGGGACATATTCGTGCATATCGAGCAGGAGGATATAGTGCGGATGTTAATGAAGGATCAGATTACCATACCGCACGTCTACTTGTTTATGATGTGGGTATATTTTTAACAATATTACTAAGTATTCAACATTTGATTCTGACATGCTTTAACTATTGTAGGTACCTCCATCGCCTTTATACTTTATCAGGGAACAGTGACAAGTTTGGATTTCTTTGCCCGATTCACATCCAGAAAAAAGGGAACACTTCCGCCATAAGAGAGTCATACCTTCGGCAGAGGCTCTGTGAAGATGGAAAAGAGTGCTACCTAGCGCCGTATGTTCACGAGTAAGAAAAAGTTTGTAATTGATACCTTGTTTTTATGAATATATATAATTCATACCTCTTTTTGCAGCACTCATTGGCAGTTAGTGGTTCTATGTCCAAAGCAAAATGTCGTCGTTCTGTTATGTTCATTACATTATAATCCGGGAAAGGATTTGAAGAAAATGATGGACACGTAAGTATACTTTGACAATGACATTTTATTTGCATTATGTAAGTTTTTTAGATAACCTACCCTCTTTTATATATTTTTCTACAGGGCAATGGAAACATACCAAAGAGTGGTTAAGAAAAAGCATACACATGAGCTTAGGGAGACTATCTGGATACAACCAAAGGTAAACAGTTTCAATCCTTCTATGAACATAGTTATCGTGTTCACATATATAATTAATATAATATAATGCATGTTCAACTATAGTGCCGTCGTCAAACGGGGAATAAGGCTTGTGGATATTATGTGATGAGGCACATGTTAAACATCATCCTCTTGGGTAGTACAGAATTTACAAAAGAGGTAATTGTATTTAATTATATTTGTTTTATTAAGTTCATTTCGTAGTTATTAAATTGATGTGATTTTTTATTTTAAAATCTGTAGATGTTTGACATTACGGATGCATTTTCCGAAGAGGACATTGATGACGTTCGCACACGTTGGGCAACTTATTTTTTAGAGATAACAAAGTTGTGAGTGTAATGTTAAATATGTAAAGTTAATAACTATTTGGTATTATACATGTTGAATTTTATTGTCACTGTTTGGTATTGGGTTTGACTATAATTGTACAAATTTCGTTGTAAAAATGAGGTCAAGTTTGTGTACCTTTTTATGACTTTGTTAATATTTTGGATAGAATTTGATATTTCACATTAGTTTTGTTGCAAATTATTTTTTTATCAGGTGTTTTGTTGTTTATTATTATGTAAATGAGTTTATACAAAAATAAATTTTTTTTTCTGAAAAGGAATTTCTACACCTGACGTGAGCTGTCACGTGTAGAAAGTGTGGACTTTCTACACGTGACCCCCAAAGTCAGGTGTAGAAAGTCCCAAACATACCACTTTCTACACCTGACTTCAGGAGTCACGTGTAGAAAGTCCATACTTTCTACACGTGACCACTGAAGTTAGGTGTAGAAAGTCCCAATATACCACTTTCTACACCTGACGTGAGTGGTCACATGTAGAAAGTGTGGACTTTCTACACGTGACCCCTGAAGTCAGGTGTAGAAAGTCCCAAACATACCACTTTCTACACCTGACTTCAGGGGTGACATGTAGAAAGTGTGGACTTTCTACACCTGACTTCAGGGGTGACGTGTAGAAAGTCCACACTTTCTACACGTGACCACTCACGTCAGGTGTAGAAAGTTGACTTTTTACACCTATTTATGAAAGTCACATGTAGAAAGTCTACACGTGACTCCTCAAGTCACGTGTAGAAAGTGGGACTTTCTACACGTGGTTTACGACACATGTAGAAAGTCTCGATTTTCTACACCTATTGTTTCTACACGTGTTTTATGTCAAGTGTAAAAAGTCCATTCCGTCACATGTAAAAAGTCTTTTCTGCACTAGTGGCACAAGTAAAAATAATGAAATTTTTGTGGGAGTGGTGTATGTAAGACTAGGGACTATACAAGACACTCAATAATTCACCAAATGAGTGTTTTTAGCATGCAAAGTCAAAGGAAAGTTCAATCTTTCTTAGTATGCACTATACTGAGAATCAATACAAATTGGGTAACCAAATTTATTGAATATGAGCATTAAAGACTTTCTTGTTTGATACATATTTTCAAATAGAAAAAAATTTAAAATAGGACGAATTTCATGAACACATTTATTCATGCAAATTTTTAACTAGAAATTCTCATTCAAACCAATTAGAGTCAAGACCAAATGGTGTGGAACATGTGACACAACTTGAAGCATGTGACTACAACTACTTATAGAAGTGATATGGTGTGTAATCAACAACCAGGGCTCATAATCAAAGGCAAGGATGTACGGATTAGATTTAGTGAATTTTAGCTAGTAAATAACTAGCTAACAACAAAATTCGCTCATTGTCATAATATATTGAGCATTTCAAAGAATCCATGGCTTAAACATTTTTTTTTGCAAATTCTCCAGTGTTCAAGTGTATGAACCAATGTGCATTTCAAAAAAAAATATTTGAAAGTGCAGAACAAAATAACACTCCAATTCAATTTTATTAGCTTAAATATGTCACTTTTGAGACAACAACATCATTAAGACCTTATGAGTTAGATTGCTAGTCTAAGCAAAATTTGACAAGCCAACAATACGTCCACTTCAATAATATGCTCCAATATTGACTAAATGCTATGGAAACAAAATAGCGCACTCACATTTATGGAAAACTTTTGCTTATCATAGTAGTAGTTTGCACCAACAGCAGTTAATACCACTAAACATATTTTACCTTCCAGAATAATTTTTTATTTATACTGAACAGTAGAGGAATAATAAAACAATAATTAAATACTAATGTTTATATTTCCCCAAAAAAAATTTGGCAACACAAAACAATGAACTATTAACTATAAAAACTAATTCCAATGTTTGACTCCCTGTATGTGCAGTGCAAAACTAAGATTGATGAGATCATATCAGTTCAGCAAATCAAATAAGTTCAAAAGGACCCATACTAATTTTTATATGTTTCCCAAAAAAATTTCAAAAATGTAACATAATATGCTGTTGGTTACAGGTTCAATTTAATTACTGGAATGTAACACCCGTTAGTTATGCCCCTTTATTTTGTATTGGAAGCGTTAACTTTATTATTATGGCTTATAAGAATCAATAAATAAAGCTCCTAGAAAAAAACTTTCACCCTTATTCTTTGGGCACTGTTCATTCAGTAAAACCATATTTACCAAATTAATTATCTTTATTCACAGAGTTATTATTCACTTTAACTTTTCAATTCTTCCATTCATTATTATCTAGGTTTTTCTCGGCTTATCAATTCCTCTACTTACTTAATTAATGGACTCGTACTGTGCGAATACCCCTCCTTTTCTAGTTCATTTAACACGTTCGGATAATTAATCCCTTCGTCATGCGGGTTATATAGTTAACCACATCAAATATTAATATATCACGGAACAGTGCGTAAAAATTCCTCAAGTCACCCGCAACTTCTTCTGATGCATCATCCTGCACTCCTTTCTTGAGCTCACCTACCTAAAATGGTTGGTTGGGGGAGGGTGAGATTCGAGGGAATATTAGTATCAAACAATACCATTATGCATGCAAGATATATATTTAATGCATGACATGCTTGCTTTACATAATTTCATGTCAACATAATGACATATCTGCATGCTCAATGTTACAACATACTCATGGCCATATTATAAATATAACAGAGCTTCAATCAATCAAATATGCTCAACACAATTAAGCAAAGTAGTCACATAAATCAATGTCTAAACATACATATCAAATACATACATGTTAGATAAGTTAACTATCTTTTGTCTTCGAGTCCCCTTTTGTACATTTTCTTCCAACCACTGAAGTTGCTTCCATTACCTCTTCTTTGTCATCACATGGCCCTAGATAAATGGCCATATCATTAGAGTCATGATAAATAAATGTCCAATGGGCTACTTTAGCCTTTAAGACTTATCTCTATTCTTTGGGCTTATACTTGTTCTAAATTACCTTAAATGCCATTATTTTCTTATTTTCGCACAATTTTCAAAAGCTGACAAAATTTTCAATAAACTTTGAAAATTCATATATTTTTCTATAAATATTCAAATTAGGTGATTCAAAGACCTAGGTAACCCCTATTTTATGGGAAAAATGGATCCCACTGCACCTGGAAACGCTCAGTTCCAGAATTCCCATTTTATCCTTACTGCTATAGAATCATCCCAGTTTTAATGGCCTGATTTCTAAAATTCATAGCTTAATCTCTAAAACCCCAAATGAGGTGGTTCAAAGTCCCATTTGAAGCTCTTTAATTATATTTTAAATGAAAAAATATCTTCTGCTGCTCATTATGAGCACACAGTTCTAGGAACCTCGAGCAACAACCCTATCTCAGGATTCATTCCAGATTCAATACCTACAATTTAACAAATCATATCTCATAATCTACAAACTCAAATAACACATATTATATATCTAATTAAATCTTATGATGTCTACTTTAAATATTGGAAGTCTAATAATTTTTTTATCAAATTTTAGTTTTCCAAAACTTTGCTACAAATAATTTGACTTCCAGAAACATAATTTGACAATAATTAACTTCAAAAATTCATATCTCTCAATATAATGATCTAAATGGAACATATTACATATCAAATTAAAGATTGAAAGGTCTACTACAATGCTAGAAAATTTTATGGCCATTGGATAAGATTTGATCACTCAAAATCTCATCACAAGCATAATGCCTCCATAAAATGAAATCTGCCAGCACTACTACTTTGACTTTAATCTTTGGTTTTTCAATCCAACCCTTCTAAAATCATATTCACAACCTATTCCTACATAAAATCGTGTGTAGAATCTATTTCTAACCTCAAAAATACCAAAATCATCTTCTTTAGATAGGTTATGGGTCTGACCGAAAATAAGAGAAATAGAAAAACTCAACAAAACCTCAAGATACTCAGTTCAAAATGAAGCAATGGCTTACCTCTTCACGATTCTACAATCGATTCAGAATTTGGGCGGAACTCTAGCTAACTAGATGGCATAAAGCACCTCAGATTAGAAAACTGAGACCATAGAAAGAAAGCTCTCAGTGAGTAGAACAACTTTCCTGAAGAGCTTATCGATCGAAAACGATGATTTGAGATCAGAATCGGCTCTAGAATATTGGGATTTTCACTATTCATCCACCTTCTCTCTTCTTCCAATTTCTCTTGATTTTTTTCTCACTTTTCTCTCTCTTTTAGTGCTGGCTAAAAATCCTAATAAAGAGGGATAGAAGGTTGTGACTTCATCTTGCAATTTGATGTTCTCCTAGTATGCCAAGTGTCATGAGATTAAAGCCCAAGATGCCATATGTCATTAAAGCATATGCTTGGTTCCTCCTAAAATAATTTCCCCGGCATCTACATGTCCGCTAATTCTTATTAAAAGAGCATCAAACTCTATGAGTGTGGGATTAACCATCCCCGACATCAACATGTTGGCTAGTTCTACTTTGGAGTTATGCCTTTTGGATCTTGAGGAGCTAACTACTCAGATAAGCTCCCTCTACTGGTATCCATACGAACAGAACCCAACACCTGCAGCGTGCTAGCACCTCCAATGTCCTTCTAGGGTTTTATTGCGTCTCTCTATCTTTTCATCATATATAGAAAACCCTAGCTCTCACCTTTTCTAACTAGTCAGGGTTATCTATTTTATGATGGATATTTGATTTTTAAAATTAATCTTGATTAATTTTAAAGTCACGATCATATCAATTAACACTTAATTGTTTTGATAAGCTAATTAAATAAATATGATTTAATTAAATATGTCCAACATTTTTAATTTAACCTATTTATTTAATTAAAATAAAGAGCCAATCGAATTAGATTTAATTTATCTTTATAAATTAAATCTCAGATATTATCATATAATATCTTTATATATATACACAATGTAATAATATTATCTTATAATATAATATTATCATATACTTAATATATATTATCAAATAATGTTATATATATATATATATATATATATATATATATATATAACATTATCATATTATCATATAATATAATATTGTCATATATATAATATATACTATCTAATGATATATATTATCTATATAATATAATATTTTCATATAATATATATTATCAAATAATATATATTATATATGTATGTATGTATTTCAAAAATACATATGTGTATATATAATATTATTAATTGTCTTTTTAAATATATATATATATATATATAATTTGTCCACCCTAGCTTAAACATTGTATTCATTGAATTTTAGATGCATCTTAGATTCAATGAATCTGGACATTATAGCTCGTGTTGAGCTATTCTTGTGTGCGACCCTATAGGTCAATACGAAGTTGGCAGTGGGCCAATGACTATACTAACCCACAAGTCGTAAGCAGCCTGTAGCAAAACATTACGACTGCCCAATTCATGTGAGGATCGACAATACGATACAACCTGTGTATAACCATATCACATCCCTTTTATCACACGATATTTCGGTCAAGGATGAAGCATGGAGAATGTCATCCTCCTATTCCTGACCATTACTTTCTCGATTCCTGAGTAGTATGACTATAGAAATGGAAACTCCTTTCTATTGTAGTATGGCCATACATTTTTCAGAGTCACTCATCGAGGGGCCCAGTAATATCTCTCTACTAATGTGAGGGACAAATTCCATCTTGACCATTCACATTCCTCTGCATGAAAACCACTAAGCCCGGTTGTAACCTTTATCATCACCAGGTTAAAGGTGACTTTTGACTAAGTCAAAGCTTAATGAATCTCATGTAGGAATCCATGATGATCTTAGGTCAAAGGGCATTGTGACGTTGTTATACATGATATAAGCTTTTGACTTGATCTATGCAGCTTTCTCATAGCGGGTCGGTCCAGCACCTTGTACTCCTACAAGTTCATAAGGCTTTGATTCTTATCCTCATACCTTATCAAAGTCATACTGGTCTTATTTCATCTTTGCTCATACATAGATGACCGACCAGGGACATTTAGGAAAATCATTATGGTTTATCCAATGATACAGTTATCACAGTGAACATGCGAATAATGTGATAACTAAATGGAGAAATTCATTGAATAGCAATGTTCAAAGTACAATGATTAGCCCCTAGGGCACAATTTCTAACATCCTCCCACTTGCACTAGGTACAATCATTAGTTTACCTAATTCATATTGTCCTAACATGATGCTCATGCTTTGCCTGTACAAGCGGCTTAGAAAGAGGATCGACAATATTGTCTTCTCCTGCTACTTTGCATATTTTTTATATCACCTCTATCATTGATTTCTCTGATAAGATGAAATCTCTTGAGTATAAGTTTGGTCCTCAATAGCTTCGCTATTGTCACAGAGATGGTAGGAATCACCCCTAGTTCAATAACAAACTTTTTGATCCAAACGATTTCTTTAGCTGTATCCGATACTGTTATATACTCATTTTCTATTACAGAATCTGCTACTGTACTACTTGTAGATCTTCCAGCTTACTGCACCACTATTCGAAAGGAATATATATCTAGATTGCAATCTAAGATCATCTTGTTCAGTTTGGAAACTTGTATATGTATAACCAGTTACACATAGCTCATCATCTAATCCACCATATACCAAGAATAAGTCCTCAGTCATTCTCATGTTCTTTAGGATATTCTTGACAGCAGTTCAATAACCCTCACTACTCTAACTTAGGGTTATTAGTCTTTTAGATCTATCTCTATAGATCCTAATCCCTAGGATATAAGTGGCTTCACATGAGTCTTTCATCGAGAAAGACTTCCCTAACCAAGACTTGACACTCTGCAAGGTAGGAATGTCATTCCCAGTGAGTAGGATGTCATTTGTATAAAGCACTAGAAATACAACTGTACTCCCACTAACCTTCTTGTGAACACAAGGTTCATCGATGTTTTGAATGAACCCAAACTCTTTGACTACTTCATCAAAACAATGATTCCAACTCCGAGATGCTTGCTTTAATCCATAAATGGATCTTTGAAGCTTGCATACCTTACCAAAATCCTTTGGATGCACGAAACCTTTAGGTTGTGTCATGTACACATCCTCAAGGAGCTTTCCATTAAGGAAGGCTGTTTCGACATCCATCTGCCATATTTCATAATCATAATATGCTGCGATGGCAAGAATGATTCTAATTGATTTTGCCATTGTAATTGGGGAAAAGGTTTCATCAAAGCCTGTACAATGAGTTTGAATGAATCCTTTTGCAACCAGTCGTGCCTTGAAGACATTTACTTTGCTATCCATGTTGGTTTTCTCCTTAAAAACCCACTTGCACCTAATGGTTTTTACACCTTCGGGTGGATCGACAACTAAGGTCTATACCTAATTGTCATACATGGATTGCATTTCAGACTTCATGACGTTCAGCCATTTCTCAGAGTTCAGTCCTATCCGCAACAGTCCGCAAGTGTATGGGTCACATCAAGTAATAAAGTTATGAGTAAGATATCGTTCCCACGAGGATTTGGTTCCAAAACCTGATTAAGTAGCGATTATCACACTTTCGCCTAATTTGAGTTGGACAATTTTCACGGTGGATGAAAACAGAATTATAAACTAAAAAGAAAATATAAACAAGTGATTCATGGACTTAAAAGGATAATGAGTGGAAGTTAGGATTGTTTATCCCCCTTGTATTTCAAATGTACTCATTCATATCTCCATAATATGAGCTCTCAAGGATGGATTATGCTAACTAAGATCACTAATTTACCCATAAGTGCTCTCTCAAATCTCCAAATAGGTGTTTAGCTTAATTAGTTCATTAATCTCTTAATTGAAGAATTAAGCCCAGCCTACATTGCAGAACCTATGTGATTATGTGAGGTCAATGAGTGTATCTCTACCTCATCAACAAAACCATCCATCCAACCATGAATTTCAAGTTCCCACATGATTAAAATCAAGTTCTATACTCAATCTAGCCCTCTCAAGCATCAACCAAGTGAACCCAACAGCCTCATTGGTGGCCAACCAATAAGGAGCATTAAGAACAGAGTGAAATCAACACAAATAAACCATTCAACATAAATATAAAGGAGAAATGAGTATTTAATCCATACAAGGGTTCAAAACAATCCAAACAATAAAACTCTAGCTAAACATGTTCATAAAACCTAGAAGAAACAGGGCATACATACGTTACAAAGCAGAACAAAAGGGAAAGATAGCAGAAGGAGAGGAAAAACCAAGAGCAGAAGCTCTAATCTCTTTAAATCTTCAACATCTAGCCCAATCTCCACCTCTAAGCTCCAAATCCTGGTATAGCATTATCTCCACGGTGCCTCCCAAGTCCAGAATGAGGCTCTGATGCGTTAATTTCATATTTATAGGCCCTAGAATCTGTGATGTCATCAAAACGCATTTCTGCTGTTTTCGGGCATTAGCCGCGGCCAAAACATTTCTGGAAGGGTTTTGGCCATGGCCAAAGAATGTTGGCCGCAGCCAAAAATTTTATGGAACTTCTTTGGCCGCGGCCAAAGATTGGTTGGCGGTGGCCAAACTCCCCTGATGATCTTGGCCGCGGCCAAGCTTCTATAAGAAGCTTTTTGTCCTTCTTCACCCTTTTCTTGCTCTTTCATGGCACTTTGACTTCCTTAGCTCCATTCTCACTTCTTGATAATCTTTTTGTGCATCCAATGACTCATTTGTGGCTCAAATGTTAACCTATCAATACAAAGAAATCTATAAAAATAGTGTTGATGTAATTCTAATACAATTTTGTGGCTTAAACAGAGTATTTACACCTTTTTATCATCAATACCCCTAGCCACATTGCTTTTTCACATTTATCATCAATTATCTTTGAATTTATCCAAAATGTATACAAAACTAAAGGTAAATGTGTCACTTTGACATGACTTTCATAATGTTAACACACCCCCAAACTTAAACTTTTACTTGTCCTCGAGTAAAACCCATCGAGCAATAAAAGAGCTAGATTAATTAACCATTGACTTATAGCACATGCATGATGTTGTCCTCATTGGATGCTCAAGAGTTATATTCTATAGGAAAAATAATGAAATATAATGGAATTCAAAATTCATAATTTAAAACAGGTTTCCTAAAAACTTTCAGAATATGTATGTGTGAGGAGAGTTTGATAACAATTCTCTTGCAGATATCAAGATCAAATAATACTTTAATTTGTATAAAACAGACTCAATATTGGATCTCTATACGCTCACATCATCCTATCTCTCCCCTAATAGCTCATTCCACATAATTTCAAAATTAATAGGACTTTATAAGCTTGTAATGTGGCTAGTGGTTAATCTTCTTAAAAGAATGGGAAAAATAGAGGATTCAAATCTCTTGAGATAATATGATAGTACATAACTCTTCTCTTTGCACTACACAAAATTTTCTTTCCAGAAGTCTAAGCACTCCCCCAAACTTATCTCAAATTGAATTCCTTGCACTCTAATTCTTATTGGATTTAACACTCTTTCTTTTTCTTTTTCTTTTCTTCTTTTTTATTTTAAAAAAACATATAATTGAAAATACACTAACAACCATATACTTTATTCCTTATACCCATATTTTCAATACATAACTTTTCTAACTCCCATACCAATCCTTACTTCCATAATCATCAACAAATCATCATTCATCTCAAGATTAGGGTGATTCATGGTTTTTCAGGCTATAAAGGTTAAGGTTTAGTGTAGGTTCTCAAAAAGAAAATTTATATGGTTTTTTATAAGGCTCAAATGGGGTACAAATCGAATAATTGTCATAAGTAACCTTGAAAGGCACAATCGCATTTGAAAGAACATGCCCAAATCATTTTTCAAAAATGTGTGAAATTTTCATTTCATTTAAATGGGCTTTGAGGAAAAACCCTGTCTAGGTTTTGTAGGCAATTTAGAGCTTAATGCTTCTTCTAGCATCGTGGTCATGACTTTGTTGATCCTAGCATTGTAACGTGCCTCTTGCCGATCCCTTTCATTCCAAGAGGGTGTATCAGTGTCAAAATATGAGTATGGTGGATTAGGAAAGGCCTTTGATTTGCCTTTCCTTCTCGATACTGCACTCTTGGATTTTGATTGAGTAGTTCTGGGTTCTTGAATAACCACTCCTTTAGTGTTTAGTAGTGGTTTAAGTGGTGACTGATCCAAAACTTTGGGCTGAGGATAGTTTAAAGACTTGGATTTTGGGTTAATGATTTCTTCTGCTTTTTGGCAGGAGGAGGAGGTAGAGATCCTGAAGATTGGCCTCTAGTTGTTTTAGTCCTTGGCATTTAGACAATCAAGTACTCACTCATTGAAAATGTTCCCAAGAGGTATGACTTCTAAAAGACTAGGGCAGTGGATTTAGACAGATTGAGTAGGTTTTTGGGAGTGAAATTTGGGGGGTTTTATGTGGAATTGAGTGGGTAAGAGTATATGATAAATTTTGTTAGAGCATTGGGAGTCACTGGGAGTGATTTGGTGAAAATGACACTCTTCTTCACCAATACCCTATTCCTTGACATCACTCGAGTGATCATATTCAAAGGAAGTTTAAAATAAGAAATTATGCAATACCTGACCCGAATAATCTAGTAATTACTCATGAATGAATCCTTGGTAAGTGAAAAGGCATGTTACAGTTGTTGATTGCATGAAGGAGCAAGGCTTTGATTGAGTTCTTCATTTATCTGATGATCACTCGAGTGATCCTAGTTGATCACTCGAGTGGTCATTCAAGTGACTAATCCCTTCAACTTACAACTATTCATCTTCAACCATTTTTCTATTTTAATTTGAGTCATTTGAACTTCCTCGTCTCTTTAGCCAATGACTTGAGTGACCACTCAAGTGATTTATCTCATTACTAGTAGACATTACTCGAGTGATGTCATGGTGATCATCCACTCTGTTAAGCTCTATTTCTCTTACCATGTAACAGAGTATCTCTCAGACTCCTCAAAATAAATTTCTAGGTACTCTGATGCTTAAGTTAGTTAAATTATTATAAAAACATAATTAAAACACTTGTATAAACATAAAAATATTTTCAATTCATTAGGATTTACCATTCTCAATTCTCTTCATATAAATAAAATTTGATCTTTTCACAAGAGGTTTTGTGAAAATATCAGTTATTGGAAGATGAGTAGGGATGAATACCACTTTGACATCTTTCTTTAGAACATGTTCTCTAATAAAGTGTTGTCTGACATTAATATGATTGGTTCTAGAGTGTTAAACATGATTCTTCGCCAAGCTTATTGTGCTAGTATTGTCACAGTAGATAGGTATCTCCCTTAAGTGAATACCAAGATCTTAAAGTTGTTGTTTTAGCTAGAGCACTTATGCACAACAACTTGAGGTAGCAATGTACTCAGCTTCCATTGATTACAGAGACATTGTATTCTGTTTCTTGTTGAACCACGATACTAATGAGCCTTCAAGGAACTGACATTGCCTACTGGTACTCTTTCTGTCTATTTTTTAACCTTTATGGTCTAAATCTAAGTATGCAATAAGGTACTCATTTCCTCCCTTAGGATACCAGTTACCTAACTCTGATGTGTCGGTAAGATATCTAAAGATTTTTTTAACCGTCTCAGCATGTGATTCCTTTGGTACTGACTGGTATCTTGCACACATTCCAACACTGAATTGAATGTTAGGTCTACTTGCCGTAAGATAGAGTAATGAACCAATCATTCCTCTATACTTAGTGATGTTATAGTCTGCCCCTTTTACATCGACATCAAGTAGAGTGGTTGAACTCATGGGAGTGTCAGATCTATTTGCTTGATCCATCCCGTACTTCTTTAACAATTCTCTTACATATTTTGTTTGAGATATAAAGACTTTGTTCTTCCTTTGTTTAATTTGCAGGCCAAGGAAGAAGGTTAATTCTCCCATCATTGACATGTTAAACTCCCCTTGCATTATCTTAGAAAATTATTTGCATAAAAGATCATTAGTAGCACCGAAAATGACATCATTAACATATATTTAAACTATTAAAATGTCATTTCATTTTGTTTTATAAATAATCTTGTATAAACTTTTCCCCTAACAAAACCTTGATCAATGATGAACTTGACAAGTCTTTCGTACTAGGCTCTTGGAGCTTGTTTTAAACCATATAAGGCTTTCTTTAGTTTTAAAACATGATCAAATTTAATCACATCCTTAAATCCCAAAGGTTGTTATACGTATCCCTCTTCCATAATATAACCATTTAAAAAGGCACTTTTTACATCCATTTGGTAAAGTTTAAATCCTTTGATGCAATCAAAGGCTAAGAGTACTCGTATGGCTTCCAATCTTTCTACTGGAGCATATGTTTCCTTATAATCAATACCTTCTTCTTGATTATAGCCTTTAGACACCAATCTTACCTTGTTTCTAACAACGATTGCAGATTCATCAAGTTTGTTTTTGAATACCCATTTAGTGCCAGTGACCAGATGATCCTTAGGCCTAGGTACCAAATCCCAAACTTGATTTCCTTCAAACTAATTAAGTTCTTCTTGTATTGTTATCACCCAATCATTATTTAATAGGACTTCGTTAATGTTTGAAGGTTCAATCTTAGAAATAAATGAAGAGAAACTAACTTCATTTAAGATTTCATTTATAGTTTTTACTCCTTCACTTACTTATCCTATAACTTAGTCTAGGGGATGACTCTTGTTATACTTCAAAGCTCTAGGTTGACTCTGTATATTAGGTTTGTTTTCATTTTCATCTTTCTAAATCTTAGGATTAGAAGAATTAGGGATTGACTGACTATTTTCTTGTGTAAGGACTATTTCCTGCTCATTGTCAGTAGATTTGTCAGAGGATTCATTTTCATCAAATACAACATGAATTGATTCTTCAACAACACATGTTCTTTTATTAAAAACTCTAAGCTTTGCTTCAATTAAAGTAACCTAGGAATATTCCTTCATCAACTTTAGGATTGAATTTCCTAGGTTATCTTTGCCATTGTTATGAATAAAACACTTACAACTAAAGATGTGCGTATGAGCAAGATTAGCTTTCTACCTTTGTATAGCTCGTACGGTGTCTTTCCAATTTTTGATCTGATGTAAGCTCTGTTGGAAATATAGCATGCAGTGCTTAACATGAGCCCATAAAACTTGTGATATGTTCTTTTTATTCAACATAGCTCTAGCCATCTCTATGAGAACACTGTTCTTTTTTTCTACGACTCAATTTTGTTATGGTGTCCTTGGTGTGAAAAATTGTGATCAATGTCATTACCACCAAGAATTTTAACTCATGCTAGTCCAACTAAGTCTATATGGAGCAATTGAAGTGGTTTGATTATTGTGATTTCCTTTTTCGATTTAAATGATGACTTTGTTTGTTTACCCTTTTGACATGCATCACAGGCTAAATCATTTTTGAAGTTTCATTTTTGACGTTAGCCAGCCTTTTATGCCATAGCAACTTTCATCGGCTTACTTAGAAAATAGTTTTTAGAAATATTGTTGCTCATATCAAGAGTATAGAAATTACCTTGTTGCTCTGATTTTTTCTTTGAGATTCTTCTTCTCTATTTGTAAATCCTTTTTGCTTATAATCAGGCATTCTTCTAAGTCAAATATTACCCAATTGTATTTGTCTGTGCTTTGACTCACTCTTAGCAGATTATGGCATATCCCTCCAATATAGTATACATCTTTTACTTGAATTCCCTTATTACCTCCAACTCCTCCTATCCCTGCAATCTTGCCAGACTAGTTTCCTCTAAATTTTACTTTTCCACCTTCTTCAACCTCTAACTGTAATATTCTGGATTTTGGGCCTAGGAACTTGAGGATAAGCCTATATCTGGCAGACTACTAGGCCGAGTTTAGTAAAGAGTCCCAAGAGTATTGAGGAGATAGAATGATTTTCAAGGACTATATTTGGGTAAAGAACGAGTCTCTTGGTATGTAATATACCAAATTTTGTACTCGATAGACTTTTAAATATGTAAGTAGTGGAATAAAATGATTTCCAATGTTTACCAAAAAACATATAAGGACTAAGAATCCCAACAGCCAGTGCAAATGATATTAGCACAATCACTTTGGGAATTTTGTACGGAATTACTTCCGATGAATTAAGGAAAATAATTAATTTGTCCGAAATGTGTCTAGTGAGGTACAAAATATAATTTGAATCTAGAAGGAAAAGAGAAAATGGTGTATGGAAGAGAAAAGAGAATTTAATAAAATAGTTAATGGCAATTTAATTAACATTTCCATAATCATGGGCAAAAGAAATAATTGCTAATTGATCTTGAGTTTAAAAATTGGTACCCAAGATTAAGGGCTAGGATTTTGCTCTTCGAAAATAGAGTAATTAGGAGGCTCAACAAATTAAATTATTTTCTTCTAATTAAGACAACAAATTCAATCAAATTGGAAAAGAAAAAGGAAAGAGTAGTTGGAAACTAACCAAATGGCCCTTTAGTAATATTTACACTAACCTAAGGCAAGTTGGCTAACAATTTCCCCCCATTTTCTTATAGATTTTGGTCAACTTGAGGAGAGAGAGAATGAATTAAATGAAAAAAAAATATGCCCCCTCTCACATTCATTTTGGACGACTTGAGCAAGAACAAGAGAGAGAAGAAGAAGTCAAGAACAATAGGCAAGCTTCTCTCTAGATTTTCACTTACTTCCTCACATTTCTAGCTCAAATGTTCTTTATGAACATTATTCCCCTCATCTTAAGCTTCAAATATATGGGTTTTTTTTTGTTAAAATGAGGTGTCTTGAGCTATTTTCTAAGACCCAAAGTGGTAGAAACAAGAAACAAAGCCTAAAAGAAGCAAGAGGTAAGTTAGGACTTTATTTAAAGCTAAGTGTTGCTATGATTTGTGGAGTTTTTGGTTTCTCACTTCTGCCCTAAGTTTCGGTTCATAAGCGGAAATAGGATTTGATGCCAATTTAGTCTTGTAAATGGTTAAATAGGGTATTAAAAGATGGGTATAAAAAGCTATGTACTAAAACTTGAACCTTGATTATTGTTGCTTATGGGTGGTTGTTCGGTCAGAGGGGGGAAAAGTGGAAAAAGGAGTGATTGTAATGCTTCACTTTTTCCACTATACATTCCTTGTATATATTTAGTGGAATAAAATGGTAAATTGATGCGTGTATAAATTTACAGAAAAATCCCAATCGCCGGTTACACATAGTTTAGCCAAGTTGGGACACCAAGAAGCAATAAATGACCACAAAAGGGTCTTATATTGTAACAAAAAATTTGAGTATAAAATGCACAAATAATGGCTTTATTCAAGTGTCAAAATTAGGTCAAGCCAAAGGAAAGAAGCAAGAAATAATTTATTTCGGTAAATCATAAATTGTAGGGGGAAAATGGTAATTTTGCCATAAATAAGAGAATAAATATTTTTCTTCAATATTCCCAATAATTTTGGTTAAATGGGAGTTAAAAAGAGGAAATGGCCATTTGGAATATTATTACCAAATGAAATATCAAAGCTCGGAAAAGAAGTCAAAAAGTAAAAGCATGAAATTTTGACTAGGAATTTCAAGAAGCATTGAACAAGTTTTGGTCAACAAATGAAAGAGATATAGAAACATATAATTCCTCTCTCATTCTTCATTAAATTCGGTTGACATGAGAAGGAAAAAGGAAAGGAATTCATTTTGTGATATTATGCAAAATTGGACCAATAGGAAGCTTCCATGTGTAAATTAACTTAACCCATTGCATTTAGTCATCATCCTTCATCTTTTCATTTCTCATTCCCGTGAGTTTAATCAGAAATTAGAGAAAGAGAGAGAGCTTGAGAACGTGAGAAAAGGAAGAACAAGAAGAAGCTTAGGGTTTATCAAAGATCAAGGTAAGAAGCAAGAACTTTATGTCTTAAGCTTCCTAATCCTTCCATAACCTCTTCTTCTCATCTCTACTCCTTTGAAAACCATGGAATTTCATCTGATTTAAGAGTATAGAGAGGGAGACAAAAACATCCTAGAAAGAGCAAGAAATCAAGAGGTAACTTCCTAAACTTGTTCCTCTTGCTTGATTGATGCTATTAGAGTTGTTATTGGCTTGAATTTGGGTGGATTGTGAAGTTTGGATGTTGAAACCCTAAGAGGTTATAATGTTTAAACATGCTTCTAATCATGTGTAATAATTTTTTAAATAGCTAATCATTTGATTAGGAGTAGTAAGGAAGTGATTAGGCAAGAGAAAACGAAGAAACAACAAACTTTTTCTAAGAATCCTAATTGTATGGCTGTTCTGTAATGTGATGAAGATAAAGGAATTTAACCATTTGGATGCTTCCATTAGCTTTAGAAGGAAAAATTGTGTAGGTATACAAGTTTTCATGATTTTTGGATACTTGTATATGAATTTGGGAATTTATAGATTAAGGATGGTCATAGAGTTGATTTGCCTTGTCTGAAACATTGTCATTTTACATGATAATTTAAGGAGTAGACATTGCCTAAAATTTCTGAAACTCTCCAGTTTGAAATTAGACACATAGAATATTAATTTTATAGGTCATAATGATCAATTAGATTTATGTGCTAGAAGTTCTACATTCTCAAAATTTGAGCATGCAAAACTGGAAGTTTCTGGAATGATGTGTATAAAGTGGAAATAATGTATTAATTTATTGATATATAGATAATGGATATGTTTTTATTTGAAAATATACTTAATAATGGTCATGTGGGACTTGGAACCACCTTGATTGGATTTGTTTGGATTTAGAAATGAATTTTTGAACTGTCTGCCCTGTTTCAGGGAAGGAATCTGAAACAGGGTGATTTTTTGAAATACTAGGAATTCTATGTCTCTGATGGATAACATTGAGTATTTTTATGTGAAACTAGAATAAAATATATTTCTATAAAATTTAGAACCACTCAATTCAGAGTTTCCTAGAATTAATGGTGAATTGTTGAATTTATACCTGATTTCTGGGAAAGTATCTAAAACAGTAACTTTCAACAAATTTTTGGGAATAATTAGTAGACATTGGGAATGCTTAACTATTTTTCCTCAAATTTAAATTGAAATATTTTCATTTAGGCCTTGGAATCAGTCCAATTGAATGTTTTTAGAATTAGTTATGAATTTCCAAATTTTAGTGAAAAATCTATCAGTTCTGGAAAACAGTGAAATTGCACTGTACATAATTGTATTATACAGGAACTATTATAACTACTTTGGATAACCAATGAAATTTGATTTAAAGACAGTAATAGTGTAAGTAATAACCAGTTACTTATAACTCCAATTTTGATAGGAACTAGAACTTTCCCGAACTCAAACCAATGATTGGAAATTACTCAAGGAAAGCAACCAGGTAGTAACTTATCTTTCATATATTATATCATGCATGTGTGTTGTATGGATTCATTATGAGATATCTAACACATTCTGGTTATGGGGAGTGGTCACCGGGGCCTATTGTGCTGGTGGACGCTCTGGCCAATAACGTTATGTAATGTACGAGTAGATCCCGGGCCTATTGTGTGGGTATCCCTCGAGGCCTTTAACATGACTAGCGTTATGGTTGTTTATTATGAACTGCATGTGATTCCCTGAATGTTGTTGTCATAGTTTTATTGTATGATGTCTGTATACCATGCTTTGTGATGATATATATGTATGATTGGCAATATATTACTACTGAGATTCTTTTGAATTTCACTCTTTTTCATAAACCATCTACAGTACAGGGAGAGAGCTCAAGGGGCAATATGAAGGTAAATACAGATGGCTAGAGGCTGGAAATGCCAGATGATCTTAGTCTTTTTGTTGGTTGTCTGTTTCTTGTATTTTGGATCTGTATATAGTATGAATGGCCAGTAACCTTGACAGTGCTACGATAGTGAAACTGATAATGCCGACCGACTAGTAAAGGAACAATTTAGCTATATTTTGCTTCCGAACGCTAACAAAACTTAACTAGGGTATGAAACATGAAAACTAAATAGAGAATCGCTCGCATACTCTGATAAAATGTAAAGCTAAACTGGTGAGACTTAGTGAGATAGTGAATGTTTCTGAAATTGTTTTAAAAAAATTTTATTACGCCCAAAAAATCCCTCTCAGTCCCAAGTTCAAATCTTGAGATAGATTTGGGGAATTGTGAACATTTTTCCAAAATCTCTTAATCCGGGACCCGATCCTGGTTTCACAAATGATTTTGCTACTCTTTGTACTCATATGAGACTATAGGAAATGAGGTATCACAGTGATATTTTGAGATTTTGGAGTTCACCAATGGCTTGTACATGAAAAACTATGTGAAATAAAATGTGGTTGTGATTTTTGGGTGATTGTGTTAAAAATATCAAATTTTGGAAACCAAGGTTTTGTGCTGCCATAAATTGTTTTCTAGAGGCAGGGATGGTTTATCGCGTTTTTGAATAACCAAAACTGGTCCAAATGCTTTGAAACTTTCTATAAAGAAACTAGACATATTGAGCTTTATTTTGATGGCTAGAATGTAATTTTTGGACGAGAGAATTTAGAGTTATCAATTTTCAAAAATTGGTCTTGTTTCTTGAACCAAATCTGGAACAGTTGAGGTTTGGTAAATTTCTGGGAATTTCGTCGTTGAATTTTCTAGACAATGATATTTTTCCATGAAATTATACTTCAATAAGGTTATAATTTCTTCAAACCAATCAATTTGAAGTTTTCTAGAATTATTTATGATTTTTGAAATTTTGACATTGAATTTGTAAGCTGTCCTATGGCAAACTTGTGACGTATTTTTTTCCAACCAAATAGATTCCAATGTCCATGAGATTTTTCAGAAATAAAGTAGACCCAACAAGATTTAATTTGATTGGTAGTTTGTAATAATTGGATAAGTGCATTGGGAGATACAAATTTTTAAAATTTAGTAATGATTCTAAAAGCTATCTTGGGACAATGGAGAGTAATCTGGAAATCTGGAATTATGTGTGTGGGGATCATAGGAGTAATCATTTTTCTTGTAAAGTAAACTTAATAAAGGTCACACAGGGCTTTTAATAACCTCATTTGGATTTTTTATAGATTTAGTTATGATTTTTGGAAGTTCGGTCAAGAAACAGGGTATTCTTGCTCGTGGCCTAAAAGTTTTTGACCTGTTCCTAGCCGCAGCCAAGACCCAAATTTTTTCAAATTTCATATTTCCCAAGAGGTGTTGATTGATATGGTCTTTTCCAACCTTATAGGCATTTGTTGGGGCTTCCAAGGGCTACCTAAGTGACTCAAATGACAACAAACAAGCTAAATCAAGAATAATTTAATTTACATTATACCAAAAGGATTGGATTGAGTAATGACTCATTGTCTGTAATTCTAATTATAGGACCTAATAGCTGTCCGAAACTTAAGATTTGCCTGAGCTCAAAGAAACGGTTGGATATTACTCAAGGGAAGCAGCCAGGTAGTAACTCTTTCTTTCATATGTTATACGATAGATTGCATGTTTTGTAGATTCATCACGAATTATCTAGCACATTTTGTGATGCGCGTGTGGATGCCCAGGGCCAATTTCATGGGTAGCACTCAAGGCCTTTAGGTATCTATTTGTTGGTTCTGGATGCTTTGAGGCATACCAACAATTAAAGACAATTATGTTTAAAGTACCTATATAGTTTTGGGTCCTTTTGGATTAGTATAAATCACTTTATGAACATGTGATCCTTTAGGTACCTGTTTGTAGGTTCCATTCTACCTTCTTTTTTATGAAAACATGAGGATGTATAGTGACCCTTTCCATTATAGAAGTTGCAATGTGTAAAAGGATTTGATATATGTACATAATGTTGAAAATAGTTCAAATATGTTTTACCTCCTGTCTTTTTCTTTCCTTTCTTCTTGTCTGATTTGAGAACGTAACCAATATCAGACTAATCATTTACAAAATGTTGAGCTTTTAAGATAATATTTAGCATCTCACTCACTACCTTTGGTGAATTTTTAAGAGTTTTAGTGAGATCATCATTATTCTTTTAAAAAACAAGACAGATTTCACAACCCTTTTTAGAAGATTTCTCAAGTTTTTCTTTAAGAATTTTGTTTTTCTTTGTGTAAACAATAAAATCTTTAACTACTTTGATAAATTAAAAATGTAAAGCATTATATTTAGAATGTAATTTATCGTAAGTAGGGTCATAATCACCTACCTCTTCATCTTCTGACTCTTCTTGAGCAACTAGACAGATATTGGCTACTTTTTCTTCATCACTTTCTTCATCAGAGGAGCTATCTCCCCATATTGAGGATACAAATGCTTTCTTTTTGTTGAAGAATTTGCCTTTTCTCTTTTCTTTGTTCTTCTGAAGCTCTAGACATTAATATTTGATATGTCATAGCTTTCCGTATTCATAGCAGTTGATATTTTCTTGGTCTCCTTTCTATTACTGGTTCCTCATTTCTGAAGGTTTCTAAATCCTTGACCTTTCTTATAAATTTTTTTGAATCTTTTTACTATTAGCCCCCCTTTGTCATCGTCAAGATCTTCCTCATCCTCTTGATCCTTTTCTTCCTTTATCATGTTCAGTGCCAGACTTTTCTTCTTCTTATCATCGTTCTCTTCTAGTTCTCATGTGAACTTTAATTTTGTTCTCATATTCAGAGAGATTTCTAAATAGAGAAGCCACCAATCGCATTGATTTGCCTTTGGCTTTCTCTATTGCCGATACTTTGGCCTCCCTTTCCTTAGAGAGGATATTTAGTATCTTCCTCACTTAGGTGTTCTAATCATTGAGCTTCCTAAGTGTGCCAAGTTGATTTACAAGAAGAGTATACATGAGTTCAAACTCAGCTATTATTCACCTAACTTAATCAGGAGCATATCAAACTCTGTAAGAAGAGTATTAATCAAGTTTTCTTTTATGCTTGAAGTTCATTATTTAGATATTATTAGTTTTCATGATGTCAAATATTAAGAGCAAAAAGATTGCATATTATAATGATCTCCTACATTGACTAACTACTATATTTAATGTTGTATATCTTTTAGATTAGTCAAGCAAAGAAAAAAGATGATTAAAGATATTCAAGAAAATAAAGAATATATCTAATTGGGTTATGGAGTCAAGAAGAACGAGATTGAAGAAAAAAGAACTTGCAAGAACTAATGGGAATATCAAGATTCAAGCTCTTAGAAGTAATTCTAGAGGTTTCTATGGTCAAAATAAAATTCAAGTTGACATTGTAGCAGTTTGAATTGTAGCAATCGAAGCACTGTAGCAGTTCAGTCATTATAGCATGCAGGCACTGTAGCACTCAGTACTGTAGCAACTCAAGTTCACTGTAGCACTTCATCACAGTAGCATTCGAGTTTCTGGCAGAAATGATCTCCTGACATTATAACAAGTTGAGAACTCGAGTTTTCTTGTAAAAATCAAGTTAGCAGTGTTTTAACATGCAAAAATGGGTCAGCACTCGAGTTTGAGCTATAAACTTGAGTTCATAATGAGTTTGGAAGCATTCTGTTATGCTCTGTTTTACATTTAGCATGATAGAACTTTGGTATTTTGAACATATCTCCCAAACTAAATGTCTAATTGAGTTAAAACTAGTATCATATGAAACTATACTTAAAAGAAATTTCTATAGATAGGTAATGTGTCAAATTTGGAGTTATATTCAAAGCGGTATGCTTTATGGAACTTTATGCTCAAAAATTCAAATACTATCTAGAACAGTAGACACTCATTGAATCATAACTTGTAAAATACAAGGAGTTTGGAACTGATTCTTTTTGCATTAGAATGTAGATGACAAGAGATTTCCAATTATAGTTTATTTTCAAATATTTTGAGTCAAAATGGATAGATCATTTCTGAAGAGAACTCGAGTTGACTGCTTACACTCTCACAAGTTTTGCACAGAAACTTGTTCAAAAATTTAAGTTGTCACAAGAACTTGAGTTTTGGATGAAAACTTGAGTTGTGGTTTAAGATGAACTTGATTTTTCTTTTGCACTCTCGAGAGTTTAATCCAAAGACCTACACAGAATCTTGCAATTCTTAGAGAACTCAAGTTTGAAAGTAAAACTCGAGTTCTGGTGAGAAATGAACTAGAGTCTAAAACTTAACTTCCACAAGTTTTCCTCTAGAGATTTGGTTAGAATCATGAAGTTCTTAGAGAACTCAAGTTTGGTTGTAAAACTCAAGTTTTAGACATAAAGTAACTTGAGTTTGGTTTTGTACTTGTGCATGTTTTAACTAGAGAAATATTCAAAAGTAGGAAATAACTGGAGAACTTGAGTTTGGGAATAAAACTCGAGTTTTGCTGAAAGGAAAACTCAAGTCCAGAAATTAGCTCCCACAAGTTCTAGCCAGAAATGAATGTAGAAAACAAGAAGCACAGGGACAACTCGAGTTTACAGAGAGAACTCGAGTTCTGAACACTTTTGCTCTCGAGTTTGAAAATGAACTCTCAAAGTCCTAGTAGAGACAACCAGGAGAAGTGCTGACAACACTGAGAACTCAAGTTTCAGAGGAAGAACTTAAGTTTTCCAATAACGAAAGCAGAGTGAATTATAGAGATCAATCCAAACATGGTTAAATGTTATCTAATCACTATGTTTACACTTGTTGCTATACTTAAACATTAATTAACATATGATCCAAGTGTGAAATAGGTTATTAAACATTCGGATTGCAAATATGATTAATGAAGTCAAATGTGGCGGACATCATGATATGGGCTAGCCGTCACCAAATATGGGCTAATAACCACCACGAGTAACTGAGAAATCATGATAGCCTGTATGAAGATTCAAATATCCCACTCCACAACGAATACTTTATAATGTCTATCTTCAGTACAACTATATATATACAGAGATTTAAAGATAGACAGAACAATGGAATGACGACATAAGAACACAACTACATCAATATGCTAATATCATGAGTCATTCTCGATCCAGACACCCTATGTTCTTATCTGTTTTCTATATCATGTATATTTGAGACTATACTTCAGTGAGTATTATACCCACTCTGTGAGAGAGTCTATAAATCTTTACAAACATATTTCTAAGTGGATATTAAGGTAGAAAGACCTTGAGAGGATTGAATTCCTTACGGGGGGAAGTTGTAGAGAGAATTGCTAGTAAGACTTTCTACTCGTAAGACTTATAAGGTGCAAGCAGTAGAGAACATTGCTGCTTGTAAGGTTTACAGGGGTGTAAGCAGGAGAGAACGTTGCTGCTTGTAAGACTTGCACGGTTAATCAGGAGAGAAAGGTCTTCGGGATTGCTCTGCTCGTAAGACTTTCCGTAAGGGGGAGTAACTCCGTAGTAGGCTTTACAAGTGCCCAGCTAAACTTGTGATTTGTATAGGCTTTTCTTGTTCCTGGATAAACAAAAAGATAGTGGATTGAAAATTTCAGGAGGAGCCTGGGGACTGGACATAGGTCATCATGGATTGGAGCGAACCAAGATAAATCACAGTTTGCATCTTCTTTTCCCTAAGCTTTTACATTTCTAGCATATATGATTTAAATAGTTTCTTGTGATTTTATACTTCTATACATATTGAGTTATTAAGATATGAAAAGGATTTGAAGTTTTTAATTTCTTATTATACACCTAATTCACCCCCCTCTTAAGTGTCAGCCAGTCCTAACACATTTGTGCGCTATTTCCTGGGCTTGCCAAATTTCCTTTGCCGTTGGAAGTGTGCAAATCCTGAAATACTCCTTTTGACTTAAAGCACTTTGGGTCATCAAGATTGCTTTGCTGTTGAGAGTCACTAGCTTTTTATCATTGTTATCAAATTCTATCGGTTACTTAGGGATTGGTTGTCTATCTACAATATATAAAAGTATGTAATTCCCATTTTAAATAACCTCCTAGAGTCCATAGTCTGTGACCATTAAGAATACTCTGAACTTCATTTTCCAGAAAGAGAAATGTTCTCCATTAAAGCCTGTAGGTCTTGTAATTGAGGCTCCATCTGGAAGTATTTCTTCTTTCATGCTTGCCATTGGATCTTTCTTAGGTTGTTATACTTGAACATGACTAGGCTCTGATACCAAACGTTAGTGCAAGTGTTTCACCTAAGTGTTAAGAAAAATATCATCGAACTATATACTAGAGTTTATATTGGTTTAGTCATAACCTCATTGACCTACGTCTAGTCCTTAGATCGCTTATGTGATTTTCATTATAGCTTCCAAAATTCAGTGGGTTCTTGACACCTTAATACACTATAAGTTTCTTCACTGGACACTCGCTCCCCCTTACATGTTGTAGCCGAATACCCAACTCAATGTTCTAGAACCTTAAGCTTTATCAATAAGAAGTATTGAATTTTTGATATAACTCTCTCAAAGAGAAAATATATAATCACTGAAGTACAAGATATAAAGAGAATAATGAATGAAGACAAATCACTAAAAGTTGAATCGAATGTTTCACAGTTCTATGGTTGCTTTACTTTGAATGCTTATGTATTTAAAGTTTGAGTGTAATAAATTGCCATTACGAGCATTTCATTTGTCCATTAGAGTATTGTTGCTTCTCTAGAATATTCTCTGTGTATAGAAAAATAGCTGTTGGAGCAAAAAGAATGTCTTAGTTGAAAACTCTGCTTGCATTATGTCAAACCCCTTAATATTTTGACACTTATCTGAGTAATAACGCGTAGTTTAATGAGTGATTAGAAATATCATAAACATACTAATATAAAATACTTGATTATATTACAGGAATTTCCCATAGGGTTTGTATGTAATATTTACAAATCCTATAATAACACAAAGCTATAGATAATCAACACTATTGCTTGGATATGTCCGTGTTCTTCAGTGTCTAGTATCTGCTTCCTTGCCCTTGAAGCCATTGTCTCTTACTGAATAAGTTCTTAAATATTTGGAAAGGGGTAAGATTCACATGAATCTCAGTAGTAACACACAATTAATCATATAAAATGTGATAAATAAATATGCAATGCACCATATAATATAACATAATAAACATATTGCAAACTTGACTGCCTGTTCGGCATTCAGGATCAAATGATTGTTTGATCCCTACTTATTGTAATGTTCTAGAGCAGATAATTATCTTTTCGTACTTGTCTCACTACCTTAGCTAGGTCGCACTTGGCCTGATGGCACACTTGCTTTTCCCGCCAGGTGGTACTTGTGCTTTTCCCATACCACAGCTAGGTTTTGTAACATGCAATTCATATCACAGAACATGACAATATAAAGCATATAAGCAATCATATAGTGTTTGAGATATAAAGTTACTATCTGAAATCATTTCTAGTTGTTAGTTAGTCCAGTTTGATAATTATTTGTCCGGCTCAAACAAATGTCAAATCCTAAAATTCAAAAACTTACAATAAATGAGTTATTACTCATTCATGTCTTGTTCCTAAATTTATATGGTTGGTTATCTTTATAAAAAAAGAATAATTACCAAAATTCCCTTAGAAATATAGTTTAATTCCCTTTATACCCGGTATAACTGTACTTTACCAAAAATTATGACCTGGGTTATGCCTATACATTTTTGCGTGTAGAATCCATTTTTGACCTCATTTTTTCCAAAATCACACTCCATTTCCCAAAATACCTTTGGAAGCCACATGTTAGGGTTTTAGGGGTAAAATTGTCATTTTACACCTTAAAGCCTCCATACTCCATTTTTCACATGTTCCCTACACAAGTTTTCATTCTAAACATATTGGCAACATCAAATCTATCAAATTTCAGCCCAAACACTTAAAAAAACCCTGGCCAAAATTTAATAAAATTGGAGTTTCATGTTTTCTTTCAACATAACACCTTCTCACCTCAAATCACTTCTCACCGTTTAATTACACTTCCTATATGATTAATTAAAATTCGGCCAGCACCTCCCCTTAGAGTTTATGACTTCCAAATTACAAAATCATAACAACCAAACCAACCAATCAACCAAATCACCAACAACAACTACAAATCAACAAGTAAATAAAGGTTTCATGGTTTACCTCTTGATTTCTCTTCTTTCTTCAAATTCTGCTCTCCTCTCCTTCTTGTTATCTTTGATTTTCTTCTTGCTTCATGTGATTTAAGAAGGATATGAGGATTAGAAGAGGTTTCTAAGAGTTTAGAGACAAGAACAAGTGAAATTTACACCCAAACTTACCTAGGTTCCTTCTTGAATCCTTGTCTCTTCCCTTTGCTCTTTGTTCTTCAACTTGTGTCTCTCTCTCTCTCTTTTCTCTTGTTTGGCCAAAATTTAGCTCCTTTGGAGGTGTTAAATGGCTTCTTGAAATATCAATTCTCACCTCCTTAAAATAATATTAATTTAATGAATTTTTGCACATGTCTTTTACTTTTTTGTTTCTTTTTTTTCTACTTGTTAATTCCACTTTTAATTTATGTCCAAAAATTCATTTCCTTTTCCCTTGTTCCTTTTTGGCCAACTTTGGCCCTTAATCATAAAGAAAATAAGAGCTTCTTGAATTATTAGCCAAATGACCATTTTGCCCTTACATTTCTTCAATTTTTGAATTAAATATTGTATTCCTTCTTCCTTTTCCTTTTTGGCCAAACTTTTGCACAACAAATTGGGCCAAAAATTGTGCTCTTTCTTTCTTCATTTTGGGTTACAAAATTAGGCCTTTAAGAAGAAAACAATTGGGCTTTTATGTCTTAACTTGGCCAAGATTTCATGTAACCTCTGCTTACAATATTCTACCATTTCAAGTGTACCAAAATTCACCATTTTATTCCATTTAATGTAACAAATGTAGAAGGAATTTTTTATGAATAAAATTTGGGATGTTACACATTAAATGCTTCTGATAGTCACTTTTTCTTCTTTTCAAATGATTTCTTTATTGTTTAACTAGAAAATACTTTATATACAAATGTAGTGAAGCATTATAGTGAAGGGAAGTAATAGTATTGAATTATATGAACAATCAATAAACTTTGAAAATTATAAGATGATGCTCTGTTTTCCTAAAGTTTATCACTCTAGTAATCTTCACTTAGAAGTTTTTTATTAACATAAGTCACTGGGTAGATCATTCGAGTGTTATGCTAGTGATCCATAAATGTCATCACTCGAGTGATCACCTGAGTGATTTTCTCTTACACAAATCATAACACCACATATCACTGAAAGGATTACTCGAGTGTTGTGCTAGTGATTCACAATTCGAATCACTCGAGTGATATTCAATGAATTACTTGATGTATCTTTGCTATTTATTTTCAATAAAGGGATCACTCAAGTGGTTACTAGAGTTATTTGATACTTTGAAAAATTTTCAAGATGTGATCACTTTTAGGATCGTTACAGTAATATGCTAGTAATTCACTTTGACATATTACTCAAGTGGTTATACGAGTGATTTAAAGCCATCACTCGAGTGATGTTTTCCAAGAAGTTTCAGAGAGGCATCACTAGAACAAATCACTTGAGTGTTGTGCTAGTGATATGTTTTAAATTGTTACTCAAATGATCTTGGAACATCACTCAAGTGATCACTTGAGTAATTTCCCTTTATAAAGCATTTCTATTGTTCTAAAAATAGTTTTATAATTGTAGTGATAAGCATTGAAAGTAATTATTCTTTTTAAGAAATTCTTGTCAAAAACCTTTACCATAATCATCTATCATAGATTTTAAGCTTTCATCATAAAACCATATCACTTGAGTACTCACTCAAGTGATATAACTATTTGTCTCAGAAACTTATCTTTTACATGTTTAAAACCTTTTATTTATCATTAAAACATGAGATCTAACAATTTTTATACATATTAAACCCCATGTATATACACCATTTTTGTTGCTATTTCATCCTAAACACCATTATTATTGTTCTCCTAAGGTATTTCAAATTTGTGATCTCTAGTTCTTTCCACCCACCTTACTAATCTTACTTTATGGTTCTTCTTCATATTCTTCTACAACCATTCTCCAATGATGATGATTGGTTGTTATTAGCTCTTTTCCCAAGTGACTCTTTACTATCTCCATTAACGCAATTTCTCTTGTTGCAACCCAAGCTCTCTCATTAGCCCACATTTGATGCACTTGTTGATATAATCTTATTGAATCTCTCATCCTCTCTTCTTCCTTATACACCATTTCTTACTCTCTTTGCTCAACCATACTCATCATCTTCTCCATCCAAGCCTCTTAACTCTCTATCATCTTCATCATATGATACTCCACAATTTCTTTGACCTCAACTCTCAATCTCTTCCTCATTCTACTCTCTCTTTTTTGGTCCATCTCCACCTATTTCTGCTTCATCATCATATAGGTCACTACTGACATGTCCTTGATGTCATCATTATTATTTCTAGACAAGGATGTCTCAAACTGATGATTTGATGATAAGTTTCTTGACAGACTGATGAGGCTCTTTGAGTAGTACTTATTGATGTTGTTGTTGTGATGAAGAACTCTTTCACCATCTATTGTGAAGGTCATTAATGGAGGTTAGTAATAATTATCATAAGTAGTAGTAATATTGTTGTTGTTGTTGTTGGTGATGATTCTCCACATATTGCTTCAATCTGATGAAAGAACAGCTTGCAATGTTTCCCATCTTGTCTTCCTGCTTTCCCTTCCCTGGTACTTGTACAAATTCTCAAATTTCTCTTTGCATTTTTTCCCACTTCTATGGTACCCATATTCTTCAGTCATTATCCTTAACACGCACACATATAGGAAACCTTTTTATATATGCTCCTAAAACAAACACACACACACACACACAAACCAACTAGAACAAGATCCATATCTATCACTATAAAAATGTAGTGTTTACAACAAGTTATATATATACTATTCGTTGACTACAAACATTGCTATTGATTGCTCCTAAAATTTTATGCAATTTACAAAGCTTGCATAGTTATATATATATATTTTGACAACATTTCATATCAACATCATCACCTTTTTAGAAAAATAAAGTACAACGTGAGGAAGAAAATGCCTACTTAGACATTAATATGTGTCTGTGTGTGTGTGAAGTACTAATTAAAAATGGAAAAAAACTTTATCATCATGTGCTTAAAATTCCACTATATTATAGCAAATCCTAGTCTTTTTATCATCTTTTTTTTTGTTAACTAAATTCCACTATATCCTTAACTAGCTAAGCATATTATAGCTATGTTTATACATAAGACTAGAAAACAAGGACAACCTTTCTTTTAACGGGTGATAACTGATAATTAAGTTATTTTACATACAATAGTGATTTCCTCATATAAGTCCTAAGGCAAAACTGCGCTTATTGGATCATTAGTGGAGTTTCTTGGATAAAGCTAGCTAGACAATTCATAGCAAAAACAACTTAATTAGAATCACTTAGGGTTCATTTGGTTCAACCACATTGCATGCCTATAATGGTAATAATGATTGTATTACCAAGAGAAGAGTGTTAGGTTGCTCTTTAGCATAGTAATAGGGTTTACCAAGGTAACGATGATTACCAAAAAATTGGTAATCCTCATTCATACCTCCCCCCTATGAATCCTCATTACCATCCCATTGCATAGATAAAAAAGTCCAATTTACCCTTTAGTTTCACTTATCTTTATTTTACTTATATCTTTTTATTTAGCCACATTATGCTATAACTGCTACTACCACTACCTCCTCCTCCACCACTGCTACCCCTCACTGCCACCCATTGTCACCGCACTACCTCCTCCTCTTCCACCGCCGCCCCTCACCATTGCTGCCGCCACTACCTCCTTCTATTCCATCACCCTCCACCACCACTACCTTCTCTTCTACTGTCATTGCTGCCACCTCCACTGTTGCCATTGCCACCATGACCTTCTCCTCGTCGGCTAAACCTCATCACCACTATGTCCATAATTACCACCGCCCGCTATCATAACCTCCTCTTCCATCGCCGTTGCCACCACATCCACCACAACCTCCTCCTCCACCATCGCTGTCGCTAACTCTACTACCTCCTCCTTTTCCACCTTCGCTGTTGCCACCCTTGTCATCGCCACCACTACCTCCTCCTTTACTGTTGTTACTATGACCACCTTCTGCTGCCGCCGGCACAACATCGTTACCATCTTCTACCACTACAACCATCGCCATCTGACGATCCTCGGTAAGATAGAGTGACTGTTATGATGAGATAGCACGATAACTCTTAACTAATTTTTTTACAAACATTGTAGTAAGAGTAAAATAGGCTTTGTGTGATATATTAATTTTAAATAATTGTTAACATAATAACTCATTGTACCTTGCTTAAAAATCAAACCAAATATTAGCTCTGTAATTAATATTGCGCTGCATTACCATTACATCACATTACACCACACTATATAGTATAATGGGATCGAACGAAATGGGCCCTTAGTTCATTACTAGCTGGGGCCTTCCATTTTCAAGAAAAAAAAAGAAAATTTCCAAAACCCTAAAAAATAAATAAAGCAAAACTTTATCATCAAACAATCCTCAGCAGAAAAACAAATCGGCATAACGTAACTCAAGAAATTAAAGAACATTAATTAGATAACTTCTAGTGGCCTTAGTAGCTGGGTAGGAGGTTTTCAATTCTTACAATTTTTATTGATGTATTTTTTACAAAGAAAAAAAATCCAATAAAATATGTAGAATTTGATATGTATATGTACGAAATATGTATTTATTGATATATACCTAGAAATTTGATTCCATAAGGGGGACTTTTGATTGGTCTCTCTGAACTTAGATTCAAGACGAGATCTGATCTCTAAGAGCAAAAGAGTTTCTTGTCTTGGGCATCTATTGTTGTTGGCCATATCATCAAATCCAACCGATCCCTTTTCTAAAGCAGAAGCAGTAGTAATAATAAGGTTTGAATGAGAGAAGGTGGTAGTAGCAAAGCCATGAGAGAAAACGATGTCATTGTAGTTATTAAGTAGCAGTTGAGCAACATCACTAGAAGCGGCACTACCGCTCCTCGCATACGGTGGCTCTAACAAATGATCATAGTATGTTCTTCCTGCTATGAGTTACTGAAAATCAAGAAGCCTATAAGGGTATGGATGACCCATATGTGGGTGTTGATCGAAGATTAAAAAATACCAAAAGGGCACACTCAGAGACAGAGAATGAGTCAAAATTTGGTTTTTGGGAACTGTGAAGGGCTTTTTACAAAGGAGACATGATCCAAGTCTACTGCTTGTATTGAAAGTTGGACACTTACACTATAGTAACTCTCATAACACTCTCTCCCTCTCAGTTAGACACACATAAAGAGAGAAAGAAGAATACATAAGGATGAAGCCAATAAGAGGATGACAGATAACAAAGCACTAGATGATGATGAAGCTGTTATGCACTATGCTCAAAGCACAGTGCATAAGAATCCATACTCTCTCATATCTCACATCACTTTACTTATTCAGTAGTATATTTTATCTGTTAAGTGGAGTGTGGCTTGCCTATTAACGAGCTCTTCTATCTTTCTACATAATGTTTTTTAGGTTCACATCAATCAGCTGAATCAGATCTATACTGGTAACAAAATTCATATGAATTATTTTTCAATCAGCTGAATCAGACTGATGCAGGTGATTCACATGGGAGTGGCTTCTCTCCTTTTCCCTCACTCTCCTTTTGCCCTCATTTACTCTCCTTTTCTCATATCCACCATCAAATGAAAACTTTAATAGCCTAGATTTTACATCTTATAAAAATATTATTATAATTTTAGTTTTAAATACTTATATAAATAAATTCTAACTGCTAAAATTTATTCTGAATAGTTCACATCTGTAGTGAAAAAATTGAAAAGAAAATTTACTCTATAATAATAATAATATACTTTTTTTGGATAAAATTTTAATAATTTAAATTTATTTATGTATTTTTTAAGTAAAACCAATTATGTTTTTATAAGATGTAAAATCTAGGCCATTGAAGTTTTCATCCAATGGTGGAGATGAGGAAAGGAGAGCAAAGGAGGAAAAAGGAGAGAAGCAACTCCCAATTCAAACCATAGTTGGACTAGGAGATAACTATATGTTTGATTGGGTTTAGATTCTCTTAGAATCCTTTTTCTCATTTTCTTCTCGGAATCTGATCTCCACCCTCAGATTTAAGAAAATAGATTATCTAAATTTAATATTTTGTAAAACTATTATTTTGAACATAAATAAATAAACTTAAACTATTAAATCATGATCTACACAATTCATAATTGTAATACAAGAAAAATAAATAAAAAATTAATTTATAAAGCACTATAATCATAGTTTTGAAAAATATTAAATATGAACCATCCATTTTTCCACCTAAGGGTGGAAATGGGATTCTAAGAAGAAAAGAAAAAATGATTCTGAGGATATTTGCTCCCATGTTTGATCTAGATTACATGAAAAATAGGATAAAAGTGAATCGGTAAAAAATTAGAATAATTGGTTAAGAACTAGAAAAATATTGAAGAACTGACATAATTACTAGCTTAAAGAAGAGGATAGAAATAGAAATTGAACAAGAACAACAAATGAAGCAGAATATTGATGAAGAGAGAAAGATGATGAATGGGGAAAAAACTAAAAAGAAAACATATATTGAAGGATAGTAAAGAAGAAGAAAAAATGAAGGAAAAAGAATAAGTTAGAAAGGACTTCATGAGAATAGATCAAATTTGCGAATTGTCGAGAAAGTTTAAGAGTGTGCCCTCTTCTCGTCCTATGACTTTTACACTAAACATGTTTATCAAACCATTGGCTCTACTATGTTAGAAAAAGAAATATCATAGAGTAGATAATTATTTAACATGTTAAAAGCTAACAATATAAAGTAGAAAAAGATCAAAATACATATTCAAGTCTAACTCTAGTTACCCACATACTACTACAGAAATCATTTTTAACATTTAGTTTTAAGGCCTTTTAACGTCCTTTTATAGGGGGACGCCTATGTGAGCGACATAATAAATAATTGCAATAACGTCCGTTAAAGAAGGGATGCCTAAAGTTATACTTTATGTGTCCCTTTTCCTATACAATATTATTATCTACTTGACCTATGTTCCCATTTTCAATTTAACAACACAAAAAAAACATATCACAACCTATTATCTATATGACCTATATCATCAGGTATACATAGAGGTAAATATTGATGTGAAGAAAAATATAGCACAACCTTATGCTTTCTATTTTCATTTTAGCAACACACATAAAGAAACACTTGTAGCAAGAAAACTATAGTGGTGTGAGAAAATATTATAAAATCAGGAACTCCCATATATACTCTAACAAGCTAAAATCAAATTCTTCTTTTTTTGAATTCTAGATTCACTTCTTGAATAATTTGCATGGACTGTAATGCTCTTATACAACTGATAAACTCCCCTTTAGAAGATCAATAAATGAAATAGAGATTTAATGTTTTTTTTAAAAATGTACGAGACTTGATATTTTAGAAAGCGCAAGGAGTCCTTTAAAGTTGGAATAGGCATTCTCAGCATTTGGCTCTGCATTTACTGCCATGTATGAAGTATCCTTCTTGTCTTCCTTGTTGGGTGCATATCGATCATAACCAATAGCACTCTGCCATATACCATAGGTCTAAAGGGCTGTAATATTGTGAACCTGATTATTTACGGGCATACGAACTCTACCTATAGTAGCCGGCATCTTGAAATTTTGATACTGATACCTGTGAGAAACAACACACAATTCTCAAGAGATTTAACCAAAAAAAACCATGTCTCAAACAAATTAAAACAAGAATCAAAATAATAGATTTCCAGTTTTATAATATTAATAGTTTCCATGAGGTAAAAGGATGATTAACAAATTAGCCAAGACAAATTTAACATAATACCTGTCATCATAATAATGAAATATATATATGTAAATATATATATATATATATATATATATATATATATATATAAAGAGAATAAGGACCATACCTAAGAAATCGAGTTGAGTTTTAAACTTAGATCACTGTCAGTTGGTTGCGGTAGGTTGGTCCTTAAGGTTAGGAAGTCGGCGATAGACATTTGAGACAGAGGAGAAAGCAAGGAAGGTGATATGTAGAATGCCAATATGTCGCGATTGGATTCTTGATCTTTAATTGAAGCTGAAAGAGATGCCCCAAATGAAACAAAATTTGAGCTTCAACAAGCTGGGGTGGCAGCCGAGGGAGAGAAGAAAAATGAGAGACTTCGGAGACAGTAGGAAGAGAGATGTGACGAAGAAGATAGAGTAAAAAAATAGTCTTAAATTTCAGAAGCCAATCCAAATAAGCCATACCTGGTAGCTTTAAAAAATAAGCTACTTATAACTAGAAGCCCAGTTCACATAACGCTGAACCAAACAAACCCCAATCACTGGAAAGATCCTAATAGTTGCTTATGGGCTGCAATCGCGCGATTGGGAGGCTAAATAGCATAGCCAAACACACCTGATCGGCTAACATCTATGTTTGGAATCAGGTAGGCTTCATTAAAAGTAATAACTTTTTGGTTTAAAAGTGAGTTTATGTCATAAATTTCTGTTGGGGATGACGTTTAAAAATAAGCGCTTAAGACGAAAAAGCCATATTGAGAGTAAAACAGATTTTCATCGCTTCTGCTGTGAAACACATGGAGTTACCCACCTTTAATGCTTTGAAAACTGTCACCTACAGTACCCAACAAGAGGGGGAAAGGTAAGGTTACTAACAAAGTTTTTTCAAGCACCTGACACAAATAAATTTTGAAAGAGGAAAAAATATTAATAAACAATTTCAAATGGTGCAAATTCATTAAAACCATTAAATTTGATCAAACGGCCATTAAATTATAAGAGAAGAAAATACTAATGGTGTTTAATGTGAATTTGCACTCTTTTAAATTGTTTATTAGTATTTTTTCTCCTTTCAAAACTTATTTATGCCAGACACTCTTAAAAAAAATTTATTGGCAAAATTACACCTTAACCCTAATAAATAATAAGTTTTCACTTTACCAAAACCAATCTAAAGAAAAATTATGTCACTCTAACTGATTTTTCCCCAACTTTAATCTAAGAAGCCAAATAAATCAGTTGGAGTAAGTGCTGGTGATTGTAAAATGTGTGCCATGCTTATATTGTTAATACTTTCTTCGTCTCTAAAAATAAGCTTCAAATTTTAGAATAGATCTGTCGTTTAATATAAACTTTATTTTAGATTTTTCAAAACATTTATTACACTTTTTCTAAATTTACCCCTTTACTTTATTTGTTGCCTTTTTCTTCTCTCCCTTATCCTCTTTACAAATAAAAGCATAGTAGGAAAAAATACATATTTAATGCTCTTGACTAATTTTAACTATTTTCTTAATCATTTACTTGAAGCTTATATTGAGCAACGAAAGGAGTAATAGTGAAGCTGATGTTGTGTTGTTCAACTTGCACTACGATTGTTAGGTCAATTACTGAGCAAGCAAGAGTTGCTTTAAGTGGGAATTCGACAAGTCACAACGCCTAAGGCTGCTATGTTTATGCGAATATACCACCCTTGATATTGCCTCATATGGTTAATTATGTTCTGCTTCATAAACCTCTTATCTGAGAGGATATTATATTGATGATGATGAAAGAAGCAAAAAGAAACATAAATTAAAGAAAGGGTTGAGAGGATTAAAGGATATTACGTTGCATGAATTATCAACTTTGTATGCCCTGCTTCATGGCTTTTATCTACTATCCTAGCATTTGTAATGTGTTCTCATTATATGAGATTATACAAGAAAAGATAGTGAACACAAAGCTGAACACATATCACTCCTTGTATCTGGACAGACAAAAGAAAGAAAGTAGGAAAATAGCATAATGACATCAATATCTTAGGCCATTACCAAGTAAACTTTTTTTGTTGCAGTTCCAATAGTTATCATGACTACAATTGTTTCCAAGCCAAAAGATCCTTGATCCATTATTCTTTAAGTTACTATGGATTACTTCTTTGGTTTGGACGTTTAGCATTTGGAGCTGTAAACAATATTCTTTCATTTAACAGCCACAAGTGCCTTGCCTTCATCAGAAAATCAATAATATGATCTAGGAGCTGTAAAAGGTTAAAGAAGATCAACAACCTGGGTAGGTAGAATATCGCCAATGACCTTATTGATTTATGTAACGGCCCTGCCTCCCGCCACCATAGGTCGACGTGCCGACACCCTTGCCTCCCGCCACCGCAGGGCCGATATGGTGCAGGTATTATCCCCCCTTCCAGGGGATTTATTCCTCTTCCTCTACCCTTACTGGGCACTAGGAAGAGAACACCTCCCTAAGGGCTCAAAGCCAGAACCTGAGGATAAGTCCAAGCCTTAAGAGCCACTTGGTAACCACTTACACCATAAAAGAGGAAGAGGAATAAATCCCTTGGAAGGGGGAACAATACATGTACCACGTAGACCCTGCAGTGGCTGGAGGCGAGGCTGTTACATAAAAATGTACCTTTTTATGTAGCGGATGGCCCCACCCTACTGAGCATTGTCTGTCTAGACCAACTTCTACTCCCACTAGGGCTCAGATTCCAGGTATTGTCCTCCTCCTTTGAGGATTTAATACGCCTCCCCAGGGCTTGAATACTCGACTTGGGGTTAAGTACGAGTCCCGTGAGCATCCTGGTAACCATTTGCCCCATATCACCAATATTCCATATATGTATATTTGTGATATTTAGTGGAATAAAATGCTGAATTGTGGTGCACATAAATTTACAGAAATATTCCAATCGTCGGGTACAAATAATTCGACCAACTAAGGATATAAAGAGGCAATTAATGTCCACTTAAAAACATAATATTATAACTAAAATTTGAGCATAAAATGACACAAATAATGGCCTCATCTAAGTGTCAAAATTATGCCAAGCCAAAAGAAATGAGCAAGGAATGATTTATTTCAATAAATTATAAAATGTAAGGGCAAAATGGTAATTTTCCATAAAACAAGAAACAATTATTTTTCCCTAATATTCCTAATAATTCCAGCCAAATGGGAATTTAAAAAGGGAAAATGGAAACTTGGTAATTAATAAACCTATTGTGGTATATTATTATCAAGGAAGGTCAAAGAGTCAAAAAGTCCAGAGGACAACAATTTGCAAGATGGCATAATGGGATAGTTCAAGAGCAATATTTTCCCTCTCATCTCTCATTAATTTTGGTGGAGTGAAGAAGCAACAAGGGAAATGAACTTTATTTGTGATATTATACAAAACCCACATTTATTGGACCAATAGGGTGTGACCACATGTAAATCAAACTTGAACAATTCATTAAATCATCATATCTTCCCTTTAGCTCTTAATTTTTTAGTTAGAAAACTGCACAAAGAGAGAGAGAGGGAGTTCAAGAACTTTGCAAGCACACAAAGCTTCAAGAAGGATTAGGGTTCAAAAGATCAAAGGAAAGAAGCTTGTAATATTGAAGTTTATGCTTCCTAATCATTCCATAACCTCTCCTAACCACTCTACTCCATTAAATTCATGGTTTTCAATAAAAAAATCTTAAGAGAGGAGAGAGAGAGGGTTGACATTTTAGAGACAGAAGGAGTAGGAATCAAGAGGTAAATTTTAAAACTTGCTTCTTTTGCCTTAGTTGATGTTGTTGGTGGATGTTATGATGTTTTCTCTTGTTTTCCAACTATTGGGCTGAAGCTAAACCATATGGAAATGCTACCCAAATTCCATCTAAACATGTCCATTTAAGTGTTTAAGTAGATAATCATATGATTAGAAGTAGAAAGGAAGTGATCAAGCAAGAGAAAGCAAGAAACCAACATAAAGAATCCTAATTTTATGTCCTATTTATGACATAAGGAAATAGTAAGAATTTGGTAATTTTGATGATTCCATTGGCTTTATAAGGAAAAATTGTGTAGGTATGCAATTATTCATAATTTTTGGATATTTATATGCCATTTTGGAAATTTATGAAGTGTGTGTATACATATTATTTATATGCTCTGTCTGGAACAGTGATGTTGTGCATAGTATTTCTTTGGACAAACCTTGTCCAAAAATTATTAAAATTTCCATAGTTAAATTTGAGACATATACATTTAATTTGATAAGTGGTTTTTAATTTTTGGACAAGTACATTAGGATATATAAATTTTTGAATTCAGGCCCTGTTTCTGGAATGCAATCTGGAACAGGTTATGTTTGGTGAAATTCTGTGTATGATATGGCTATGATGCCTAAGATTGAGTATTTTTATATGAAATTATACTAAAGTAACTTTACATGGAATTTAGAACCACTCAATTTAGAGTTTTCTAGAATTAATGGTGAATTTTTGAAGTTAAGCAAAAAGCTAGTAGATTTGAGAGCAAAGGTGAAAATGAAAAATGTAATGGCATAAAGTAAATAAGTTAAACTTTAAGGGTGGAAATAACCAACTACGGATGGTTGGGCCACCTTGACTTTGCTTTTAGCTTAGTATAATAACTTTAATGACAACCAACTTGACTAATTGCATTGTGCAAGTATTGGACGGAATAATAACCTGTCATCCATAAATTCCAATTATAGGATCTAACAGCTGTCTGAAGCTGAAGACTTGCCTGAGCTTAGACAAATGGAAGGAAATTGCTAAAGGAAAGCAACCAGGTAGTAACTTGTCTTTCATTTATTTATCATATGCACTGTATGTTGTGTGAAATCATAATGAATTGTTTGGCACATTCTGGTTATGTGGAGTGGTTGCCCGGGGCCTTTCTATATGGGTGGACCCTCGGGCCAATAACATTCTATGATACATGAGTGATGCCTGGGGCCTTTTTGCGTGGGTATCCTATTGGTGCCATGTAATTTACCTAGCGCTATGGTAGTTTATGAACTACATGTGATACACTAAATGCTATTGTGATAATTTTGTTATATGATGACTGTGTAGCATACTTTATGATGTTATATTTATATGATTGGCACTGTCACTGCTAAAATTATTATAATCTCATTGTTTTCCATAAACACATTTACAGTACAAGGAGATAGCTCAAGGGGTAAGAAGAAGGTAAATGCAGACGGCTAAAGGCTGGAACACAAAAGACTTTAGTTTATGTTGGTTGTCTGTTATTTGTACTTGGGATATTTTGGATCTGTATATGCTATAAATAGCCTGTAACTCTGACATGCTACGATAGTTAAACTGGTAATATCAGTATACTAGCAAAATGTTAGTTTAACTAAATTACGCTTCTGATTGCTAACGAAATTTAACCCAGGTATGGAACATAAGAACTATGCAGAGAATTACTCTAAAACTCTGATAAAATGAAAAGAAGAGCCGGTGAGACTTAGTGAGATAGTTAATGGTTGTGAAAATGGTTTGAGAAAATTTTAATACCCTCAAAACTCCTTTTTAATCCCAGGTTCAAATCTTAGATAGGTTTGGAATTTGCGCAAGTTTTCTGAAACTGCTTAATCCAGGACTTGATCCTGGTTTCATGAATGATTTCACTACTCTTTTGTACTCATATGAGGCTATAGGAAATGAGGTATCACATTTTTGGTATCAGAGTGTTATTTCTGGAAACAATAAGTATTTGCTAGAGTCCTCTGCTTATGTTGATAGGTTCTAATCCTTCGTTAGTTGCGTTTTGTTAGGAAGCATGGCTGATAGAACAATGTCTAAGAATGATAACAAGTGGAAAAGCAAGGATTGGATAACATATAAACGTATTGAGATTGATTGCTGAAGTTTATTTAGCTATAGTCAGCATATGACCTTGAGTTCATCTTGGCAAACTTGAGTACATAGAGCGTTTTCTTATTCACCAAGTAGTCTCTGCCAAGAACGCATGAGAGTACAAAACACAAACTCAAGTGTAACCAAGCTGAGAACTCGAGTGCATATATGAGAACTCGAGTGCACCTCTTTTTCTTCACAGTTGTAGATCTCTCAGGTATAAACTCTTTCACCATAACTTGCAGAATTCGAGTACAGTGTCTTCACATAACTCGAGTGCTAATCCTCAAACTCGAGTGCAACACTAATCCACAGCATCTGAGAGCTTTCTACAATAAACTCTTATTTGAAATTTTTCAAGACTCGAATGCAAATCCTTTGATGACTCGAGTGCATCATCATGAACTCAAGTACAATTCTTCCTGTCACGTGCACAATTGAAATATCAGTTAAGTCTCAGTGGTGTACCAACTGAACTCGAGTGTCCCTTGCAAGACTCGAGTTTGTTGGCCAGAACTCAAGTTTATGCATTGAAACTCGAGTGCATCAACAATTATATACAATATGTAAACATGACTTTGTGCAATTATTTCTTTAGAATTTTAACACATTGTATTTCATTTAACTTGATCATTTCCTTGCAAAACATTTCATCACTATTTTGTTATCATCAAAACATGGATTATAATATAGTGGTGTATAGAAAAGCAGGAATAACAAGAGTAAGACGTACTGCATAGAAGAGTGTTCTAGCTCCTGTCTCTATCAAGTTAAGAAGCAAGGCAAAGAGATGAAGACAAAGGAGTAGGTTACCCTCACTTCCATCCATTAACCAGCCTCCACCAGAGGAGCAGATACCAGAGGGTGAGACCTATATAGTGATTAACAGAGGAGGGCCTGGACATGGACTGAGGATTATGCATACACACAGAAAGAGTGTTAAGTATCCAGTATTTTATGGACCTATCACTAGGGATAAGGCTATTGTGGTTGACACGGATGACCAAGAATCAGAGGACATTGGGCAACACCCAGTCTCAGATATATAGTCGAATGCTCCAGTAGAGAAGTTAGCATTTGACCTACAACCTGATCACAAATTATGGGATTAACTTAAGGATTTGTATATGACGACCTTTAGTGATTTCTACACTCCCATGACACAATACATAGCATTCTTGGATTCGGTACAGAAGCTGTACGAGCAGAGGGAAGAGCTTGAGCTAATGATAACTGATTATGTTTAGACTCAAACTACGCTGGCTTATTTGCCTGACTTTACGTTATGGATCAAGAAAAAGAATGAGATCATATTTATGGGTCTTTTTGAGTTTATGCCTTTTATTAGGCATATGATTTTATATGTACTGTTTAATATGCACAAGGGATAATGGGGTAGAACGATAATAGTATGCCTAATAAGATAGTATAGGCTTTCTTTTGATGTAAATACCAAGCCAGCTTAATGCAAATATGAATGTTTGCTATAATGGATATATATATATATGTTATGTGATGGTATTTAAAAAATCTTGAAAAGTACATATGTACATATATGTGTTGATGTGGTCTTAACGTAGTGTTCCTTCTTAATAGTGAAGGTGAACCATGGTGCGACCAAGAAGAGGGGGAAATGTACTACCCAATCCTAAACTTGAGAATAATACAAGGCCTGATCTTATGCATAAAGTTCTCATAATGCTTACTCAATAGCAAACTATGATTCAAAACTTGCGAGAATAAGTCCAAGAATTAAGAGAAAGGCGAAATGTCGATGGGGCACAACCTAAAAACCGTGCAGGGAAAACTTGGAAGGGAATAACCCTGAAGGGAATCACTTGGAAGGGAATCACCTTGAAGGAAACCACCTTGAGGGAAACTCAGATAGGGAACAACCATTAAATGACGAGCAATCGCAGTCGCATGAGGTGAATCCAAAAATTCCTATTATTCAAGAACGTGAGAAGGATAATGTCTAGTATTGGATGCCTAAATTCATTAAGTAGCTTGAGGCATTCAAGGGGAAATTTAATCCACAAGCTGTTGAGAATTGGCTGAACCAGTTAGAGAAAATCTTTGAGGGCTAGGATGTCCTATAAAGATGAAGGCCAAAATGGCTATATATAAACTATAAGGTGATGCTGATAACTGGTGGAAGAATACAACACTCATATTGCAAGCCTAGAATATTCCACTAACCTAGGAGTTGTTCAAGGAGAAATTTTATGAAAAATACTTCCTGAGGTCGGTAAGGATTAAGAAGGAGAAAGAATTCTGGGCAATACAACAAGGTGACAATGAGACTTTTGATGAATATCTATCTTCATTTATTTGACTGTCTCGTTACTCTTCCTACCTGAAACTTAAAGATGATGAGGAGTGGAGCTCTGATATGCTAATTCAAGGACTGAAGCCCAAAATGAAAGAGAAACCTGTTGCCTGACAGTTAAAAAAATTTAACAAGGCTCTGGAAGTGTGCCGACTGATAGAAGGAAATCTAAAGAGAGTACAAGCTAGTAAGAGTACCAGCCAAAGAGGTGGACCTACTCAAGGAGATACCTCACAAAAGCGTAAGGGATAGGGATTCCCACAAAAGGGAGACAATAAAAAACCCTTTTGGTCTGGGAACCGCAGCGGCCAGAAACCCCTGACGTCTCAAACATACCCTTGGTAAGGTAAGTTTCATCCGGGATGACGTTGCAATCTTTCTATTACTCAAGTGATCTGTTATGCCTGTCAGAAACCAGGCCATTTGGTAGTGAATTGTCCCCAGCAAGCAGTACCACGACCTGTTGAGCCCAGACAGAAGAATCAGGGCCGAGTATTTGCCTTGACCCAAGAATAAGCGAAGAAGTCTCCTGAGCTGGTTCAAGGTAAAATCATTCTCAATGGAAGTTCGTTGCAAGCTTTACATGATTCGGGTGCTAGTCACTGCTTCATTGCTTACGACTATGCTAAGTACCTAAGATTGCATGTACATAAATTTCTATTTGACTTGATTATGTTGATGTTGATGGATGTCAAAAAATATGAGTGCTTACGCTTGTGTGAACTGTGTGATAAATGTTTAGAGACATGAGTCTATAGTTGATTTGACCTATTTACTGCTCTAAAAACTTGAAGTTATACTGGGTTTTGACTGGATGATGGCAAATAATGTACTGGTAGATTGCGAAAACAAGAGGATAGTATATCCTACTTAGTGGGAGCTCAATGACAAAAATGCTAGTCTGAACTTTATCTCATTGGAAGAAGTTGGGAAATTCCAGAAGAGGGGATGCCAGGGATATATTGTGTTCTTTTCCGTGCAGGTGAAGACATAAATAGCCTTGGAAGACATTCTGGTTGTAAGAGAAATTCCTGATATGTTTCCAGATGACCTTAATAGTTTGCTTCCAGAAAGAGAAGTGGAATTTGTGATCAAGATCATGCTTACAGATGGGTCTATATCAAAAGCCCCATATTGAATGGCTCTAAATAAGATGGCTAAGCTGAAGAAGAATATAAAAGAATTGCTTGAAAAAGGGTTCATTCGACCCAGTGTGTCATTGTGGGGAGCTCTGGTGCTATTCATCAAGAAGAAGGATGGGAGCCTGAGACTACATATTGATTATAGAGAGCTAAATAAGGTAACCGTCAAGAATAAGTACCCATTCCTCGAATTGATGACCTTTTAGATCAATTGTCTAGAGCAAGTTTGTTCTCAAAGATTGATTTAAGGTTGGGGTATCATCAGTTGTGTGTGAAGGTAGAAGACATATTGAAGACTGCTTTCAGAACTCGATATGGGTACTACGAGTTCTTGGTAATTCCCTTTAGAGTAACTAATACACCAACCATGTTTATGGACTACATGAACTATATCTTTCACCAATATTTAGATCGATTCGTGGTAGTCTTGATCGACGACATTCTAATATACTCCAAGAGTAGAGAAGAGTATGAGGAGCACTTGAGAATCATGCTAGGTATTTTATGGGAAAGGTTACTTTATGGAAAGTTTAGTAGATGTGAGTTTTAACTCTCAGAAGTCAGATTTCTAGGCCATGTTATCTCACATGAAGGGGTTGCAATGGATCCTAGTAAGGTGGAAGCAGTGCTAGATTAGAAAAGACTAGAAACTATTGCTGATATACGTAGTTTTTGGGTCTTGCTGGCTATTACTGGAGATTTATTCATAATTTCTGTCAGATTGCCTTGCCGTTGACCAAGCTCACATGGAAAGATCAACCATTCAAGTAGGACGATCAATGTGAAAAGAGCTTCATGAAGTTGAAGGGGAGGTTGATAACTGCACCTGTGTTTATGCTTAAAGTCATGCGATACTACCTATATGGGGTGGTTGTTGAACTATACTGTGACCACAAGATTCTTAAGTACCTATATGATAAGAAAGAGCTCAACATGAGACAAAGTAGGTAGATGGAGTTGCTAAAGGACTACAACCTGGAGATCAAATATCACCCAATAAAAGCTATTGTTGTTGCTAATACTCTTAGTCAGAAAGCGGTGCAAGTGGCAGCTATGATGATACAGGACAGGAAATTAATAAAAGATTTTTGAGACCTAAACCTGACAAATCAAATCCTTTCTGCTGGTTATGGTGTTAGCCAAACGGAGAGTGATATAAGGACTAAGATTGTAGAAGCTAAAATACAAGATGAGCAAGCACAGTCTATAAGGACTATGATCAAATTAGGAGGGTCTCGGGATTATGATATATCACCAAGTGAACTGGTTCGTTATAAGAAGAGAACCTATGTTAACTGAAAACTAACCTGAGGTAGAAAATCCTTGATGATGCGTACAAGAGTCGTTACACCCTCTACCCAGGGATGGTAAAGATGTACCATGACTTGAAGGTGGTATACTGATGGCCTAGATTGAGGAAGGACGTGATGGAATATGCGGTACGATGTCTTATCTACTAGAAGGTAAAGATTGAGCACCAAAAACCGCCAGGATTGCTTTAGAGTCCCCATATTCCAAAATGGAAATGGGAAAGTGTAACCATAGATCTTGTGGTGGGATTACCCATAATCTAAAATTATGATGCAATCTAGGTGATTATTGATCATTTTACGAAGTCAGTGCATTTCATACCAATGAATGCCATCTATTCTCCTAATAAACTAGTAGAATTTTACATTAAGGAGATAGTTAGACTCCATGCAACACCGAAGAATATAATTTTTGACAGAGATCCTCACTTTACTTTAAAGTTTTGGAGATCTCTCCAAGATGCTCTTGGCACTATGATGAACTTCAGTACCGCCTATCATCCCTAAACGGATGGACAGATAGAGAGAACCATACAGACGTTGGAAGATATGTTAAGAGCGTGTATGATGGACTTCAAGGGAAGTTGGGATCACTACCTTCCACTTGTAGAATTCACTTACAATAATAGCTACCATGCGAGCATTTAGATAGCTCCGTATGAAGTATTGAATGGAAGGAAATGCCAATCCCCTCTCTGCTAAACAGAGTTATCAGAAAGAAGATTATACAGGCCAAATATTGTAGATCAAATTATTGAACAGATCAGAATCATCAAATAGAGACTACTTGCAGCTCAGAGTAGGCAAAAAAGTTATGATGATAAGCGGAGAAGACTATTGGAGTTCCAGGTCAGCGATCATGTATTTTTGAAAGTTTCACCTATTACCGGTGTTGGAAGGGCGATAAAGAGAAAGAAGCTGAGCCTCGCTATATCAGGCCGTTTGAGATTTTGTCAAGAATTGGGCCCATAGCGTATCAGATTGCTCTACCTCTAAACATGAGCAGATTGCATGACATCTTCTATATTTTGCAATTGAAGAAGTACTAACCAGACCCCCAGCATATTATTGAGCGTGAAGATGTAGATATGCGAGACGATCTCACCTATGAGGCTGAGCTACATCGAATTAATGATAGACAAGACAGGTAGCTCATAAATCATAGCAAACCATTTATGAAAGTGGTCTTGAAGGGACTATTGCCAAGGGAGGCGATCTGGGAAGCAGAAGAAGATATGAAAAGCTGATACCTGGGATTTATGCCACATGATGTGTAACAAATAACAGGGATGAGATTTATTAAATGGGGGGAGAGCTGTAATACCCAACTTTTTTACCAATATTCCTTATATGTATATTTGTGATATTTATTGAAATAAAATGGTGAATTGTGGTGCACAAAAATTTACAGAAATATTCCAATCGACGGTTACACATAATTCGGCCAAGCAAGGACATAAAGAGGCAATTAATGTCCACTAAAGACCTAATATTGTAACCAAAATTTGAGCATAATGTGACACAAATAATGGCCCATACAAGTGTCAAAATTTGGCCAAACCAAAGGAAAAGAGCAATGAATGATTTATTTCAATAAATCATAAAATGAAAGGGTAAAATGGTAATTTTCCATAAAAGAAGAAACAATTATTTTTCCCTAATATTCCTAATAATTTCAAACAAATGGGAATATAAAAAGGGAAAATGGCCACTTGGTAATTAATAAGCCTATTGTGGTATATTATTATCAAGGAAGGTAAAAAGTCAAAAAGTCCAATAGTCAACAATTTGTAAGATGGCATAATAGGATAGTTCAAGAGCAATATTTTCCCTCTCATCTCTCATTAATTTCGGTGGAGTGAAGAAGCAAAAAGGGAAATGAACTTTATTCCATGTAAAGCAAACTTGAACAATTCATTAAAGCATCATATCTTCCCTTTAGCTCTTCATTTTATGCTAAAAAAACTACATAAAGAGAGAGGGAGTTCAAGAACTTTGCAAGCACACAAAGCTTCAAGAAGGATTATGGTTCCAAAGATCATAGGTAAGAAGCTTGTAATATTGAAGTTTATGCTTCCTAATCACTCCATGACCTCTCCTAACCATTTCTACTCCATTAAATTCATGGTTTTCAATAAAAAATCTCAAGAGAAGAGAGAGGGGGGGGCTGACATTTTAGAGACAAAAGGAAGAGGAATCAAGAGGTAAATTTCAAAACTTCCTTCTTTTGCCTTAGTATATGTTGTTGGTGGATGTTGTGATGTTTTCTCTTATTTTCAAATTATTAGGTTGAAGCTAAACCATGTGGAAATACTTACCAAATTCCCTCTAAACATGTCAATTTAAGTGTTTAAGTAGCTAATCATGTGATTAGAAGTAGAAAGGAAGTGATTAAGCAAGAGAAAGCAAGAAACCAACATAATTGTCGTAAGAATCCTAATTTTATTTCATGTTTCTAATGTGAGGAAAGAGTAATAATTTTTTAATTTTGATGACTCCATTGGCTTTATAAGGCAAAATTTTGTAGGTATGCAAGTGTTCAAGATTTTTAGATGTTTGTATGCCAGTTTGGAAATTTATGAAGTATGTGTATACATATTGTTGATCTGCTCTGTCTGGAATAATGATGTTGTGTATAGTGTTTCATGGGTCAAACCTTGTCCAAAAATTTTGTAACTTTCTAGATTTAATTTGATAGGTATTTTGTAATTTTTGAACATGTACATTAGGAGATATGAATTTTTGAAGTTAGTCGTTGTTTCTGGAATGTAATCTAGAATAGGTTATATTTGACAAAATTTTAGGAATTCTGTGGCTGTCATGGCTGAGATTGAGTATTTTTATGTGAAAGTATACTGAAATATCTTTACATAGAATTTAGAACCACTCAATGTGGATTTTCCTAAAATTAATGGTGAATTTTTTAAGTTAAGCAAAAAGCTAATAAATTTGAGAACAAAGGTGAAAATGAAAAATTTAACGACATAAAGTAAATAAGTTAAACTTTAAGGGTGGAAATAACCAACTTGGGATGGTTGGGCCACCTTGACTTTGCTTTTAGTTTAGTATACTAACTTTAATGACACTCAACTTGACTAATTGCATTGTGCACGTATTGAACGGAATAATAACCTGTCATCCGTAAATTTCAATTATAGGACCTAACAGCTGTCCGAAGCTTAAAACTTGCCTGAACTCAGAAAAACATGAGGAAATTACAAAAGGAAATCAACCAAGTAGTAACTTATTTTTCATATGTTTATAATATGCATTGTATGTTATGTGAAATCATCATGAATTGTCTGACACATTTTGGTTATGAGGAGTAGTTGCTCGGGGCCTTTCTAAACGGGTGGATGCTTGGGCCAACAACGTTATGTGGTGCATGAGTGGATGCCCGGAGCCTTTCTGTGCAAGTATCCCTCAGGGCCATGTAATTTACCTAGAGCTATAGTAGTTTATGAACTGCGTGTGATACGCTAAATGTTGTTGTGATAATTTTGTTGTATAATAACTGTGTAGCATGCTTTGTGATGTTATATTTGTATGATTGGCATTACTTTACTACTAAGATTCTTATAATCTCATTCTTTTCCATAAACCCATCTACAATACAGAGAGATAGCTCAAGGGGCAAGAAGAAGGTAAATGTGGACGGCTAGAGGCTGAAATGCAAAAGACTTTAGTTTCTGTTAGTTGTCTGTTATTTGTACTTGGGATATTTTGGATCTGTATATACTATAAATAGCATGTAACTCTGACAAGCTAAAATAGTTAAACTGATAATGTCGGTAGACTAGTAAAAGGTTAGTTTAACTACATTATGCTTTCAATCGCTAACTAAGTTTAACCAAGGTATGGAACGTGAGAATTAAGCAGAGAATCGCTCGCAAACTCTTATAAAATGAAAAGAAGAGTCGGTGAGACATAGTGAGATAGTGAATGGTTTGAGAAAATTTTACTACCCTCAAAATTGCTTTCCAATCCTAAGTTCAAATTCTGAGATAGGTTTGGAATTCACGAACGTTTTCCCAAACTGCTTAATCCGAGACTTGATCCTGGTTTCACAAATGATTTCACTACTCTTTTATACTCATCTGAGGCTATAGGAAATGAGGTATCACAATTTATCCTTAAAGATGCCAACTTTTCCATCATTCAGTATGGAACCTAATTACAAAGTACTCTCCCCAAATCTACCTTCAGCCTAGAAAAACATTTTAAAAAAAATAACCACCTTAAAAACTATGCGAACCTGCCAGCATATTCTAAATCAAGCTTATATACTAGAAGTGAAACATCTGCATGATGGTGAATGCAAATCTATGATCATAAAAGTCGATCATTAATAAGTGTCATTCATAATATGTATAGTTACTTTATAGCACAAAGGACCAATAATATGATACAAGTCTATGAAATCTAAAACTCTTGTTGGGCGGAGTAGGAATCAAGGAGATTTTCAATAATGTAGAAGCTCCCCTGAGCTTATGAATTGTCAATAATTTTTAACTATTTTTAATCATCTTCCATTAATTTAAGAACTTATCTACCAAATCTTAAAACGCATTAACCTTATTGAGCTCTTAAACATTGTTTACATCCTAAGACAACAATTTGAAACCTTAATTTTAAAAAGAGAAGGAAAACAAGATTACACAGGATTGTGTTGACTTTTTACAGTAGAGTAAATTTTTAATTTGGACCTTAAAGCATACAGTTTCTAAAGTCCATGTGGTGTAAGCTCTGACATTTCTAGAAACATATTGTTTGTCTCCGTATAAATATGACATAAGAAGGAAGTAAAACTCTAATATATAACCATGCATCATTGAATGATGAGTCCATCAGCAACTGTGGGTCCCTAAAATAATAATATAGTAAAGGCATACATAGAAAGAAATCCAGCACCTATGCTTTTAATTTCTCAGAAAAAGCATATATGAAACCATGTATCAGGCCACAATGACAATTAGTATCATTAGAAAATTTGGATAAGGACATACTTACATGAATGACTTCAGAAATGCAGCTGTTACTCTGAGACTTGAGTTGTCATCTAAATTAATCTTCTGAGAAAGCTCATCATTTGTAAGAGAGTTCCAGGAACTTCTCGAAGAGTGTTCATTTGAAGATGGAGCAAATGTCTTCTTTGTCCCTTTAGAAGACAATGCTGGAGCACTGGAATTATCAAGACATTAGTTTACAAGTAAGAATTCACATTTTGGAACAAGTTCCTTGGCAAAAGAAAGGGTACTGAATGAATTGGGTACGACAAGCCTTATCCCACTAAAAAAGGAGGGTTATGTCAAGCCTCAAAACCAATATAAAACTTTTTGAATCTTTTTGACATAGATCAACGAATTGGGTACATTCTAAATAAATGAGAGGAAGTCAAATGGTTATGCATTAGGAAATGACTGAAAAAAAAAAGAAAAGTAGTAATAAATTCAAACTTACTTGATGGGAAGGTATTTGAACCGAGGTACTGTAGAGCACCTCAGAATATTAGACTCTGAATTAATAGCCAGTTTCTGAACAGTATCTGTGTACATTTGGTTGAGTTGCACAAAAAACCCAAAGAGAACAACATGACGCAAGTATTACTGTTTTTCATTCTCCCAAAGATATGGTTCAAACCTTTGGATATATTATATTACGTAAAATCATTAATATATCAACAGAAAGAAGCATTGCAATATTCACCACAAAAAGTTCCTTGAGAAGACGGCGCAGAAATTTCTAGAATGTCAAAATACCTAATTGGCAGTTCATATCACACAAGTACCTAGCACTAAATTAACCTATGTAAAAATTATACATGTCACATATTTTCACATACCAGAAACAATTATTTTGACTGCACAATCCCAGATTAAAAATCATGTGCTGAGATCAACAAACAGCCTGAATGCAGTGAAAATGATTGATACACTATTGGAAGTTAAAATGATTGATACACTACTTTTGTTCCAAACAATTTTATAAATTCAACCTTTTTGATCTATTTCACCTTCAGACCATGGAGCTCTGAGATTCAAAAGTGAATTTCATTTTTTCCCTACTTTAATTTAAATGATTTCACTTATTCTTGCTTGCAAGTGTAACTTGTGGCACAAGGCCTCCATTTTTGTCTTACCCCTTGCTACATTTCAAGGTGTTATTATCTAGGGAACATGGAAATCAAAACTTAAATGGAAGAATAAAACTTACGTGAGCCAGTCTATGGGGTCTAGTCTCTAAGAAAGATGTTTTAACAACTGATCACAATGTTCTCTAATAATTGAGGCCATCTGTCTTTAATCCTGCTTCCTTTTTTGATAGGTAACCCTGGCTTCTGGTTGCCAGATAATTCATCAATTGAACTTGAATGACCCCCAGAGAGAACATCAGTGGCAAAGTTGACATCTAACAAAACCTGCAAGACTCCTTTTTCTGACAATCCAAGACTACTAGTCTCTTTGGTGAAAAGAAAGTCCTCAAAGATTCCAATAATCTGCATAATAAAGTATATCCAGTAAGGATGTACATGCAAATGAGAACACAAAGACATACATAGTGATTAGGACCAATTTAGTCTCATTGTTGTTTTTAACCAAAAAGTTTCACTGCAAGAAAAAATCCTATAAATATATATTTGGGTAACTTCAAAGAATCCTAGATAAAGTTAAAAAAAACAAGTATCATTTTATAACACTCTCGACTTAGGTAATTGAGTAATTCCAAAGAAGCCAAATAATCAGTGGTAGAATTTAGAAATTAAGAAAAATGACACTTCAGCAGCTTGAGATCAAGTTGACAGAAACTTCCATAAAAAATCGTACCTTTTCCAACAGTCCAAATGCTAGCTTTTGCAAAATCTTCTTGTCAAGTGCATGACCCCCAACTAGATGAACTTCTTCACAAGCTTGAAATAGAAATAAGATTATATATAAAGAAGGCATTGATGGAAGAGATATTTTCACCTCTGATTTGTCAAACCCCGCAAAATTTAGACATTTCATCAAGCATTATTGCATAGTTCAAACAGGCAAATAGAATTTATACAAATATACTGATATATATACTTCTTGATTACAATACAGGAGTCTTAAAAGTAGTTAAGTAATGCGTATTACATCCCAAAAACTTAAGTAGTCTATACTAGGACTAACATTGGAATAACTTCATAAACTGCTTGATCTCAATCCTTGTGTTTGACTTTCTCCTTGCCTTTGGAATTGCTATGCCTAGCTAGATAATTTGTTTATAGGAAAGCAATAAGATTCAAACAAATCTCAGTAGTAACCAGAAATCATTCATATAAAATGCAAATAGTAAACATGTAATGTAGCATTTATCATGATGCAACAATCAAAATGCTTTATCCTATCTGAAAATGCTCAGGAAACAAAAGATGATTTTTTCTGGATCAAAATGATCATTTGTTCCTGATCTGCACAAATCATATCATAATGTGATCACAGCCACAACTTGGAGCAGGCCTACACCTGTCCGTTCTCATCATAACTTGGAGTAGGTCAATACTTGTCCGTACATATCAAGTCACTCAACTGGGTCCACCTAGCCACATGGTACCTCAAAGGTCCCATAGGGTGGTTTAACTCATCATCCAAACCCAGAGAGTATCAACACCATAAAGCAATACATTGAACAAATCATGTCAACCATCACATATTAATATTCACATAGTATATGAAAGATATACTATTTAAGTCACAATTGACTACTATTTAAGTCTATTTCACTTTGAAACTTATAACTTTAGCATTTCCTTCAAAATCACAAAATTTACCAAAATGCACCTGGGAACCTGGCATTTAACTTAGACACTCCAACTCTGTTTTTTATTAGTAAGGTATTTATTTGATAGTTGTTGGTTTGGAACTGTAAAATATTTTGATATCCTTCAAGGTTTTTTGAAAGAACTGTGGTATAATATCTCAATATATGACGATTATTAATGAATAACCATGAAGTCTTGGGTAGATTTTTTTAAAAAAACAAATTGGGGATCATTTTCAATTAGCCTCCATGCATATTACATACATATACAAATACATGTAAATGTAGAAACGAAAGCAAAGATATTTTCTAGTAATCAAAATGGCTAATCTATAGCTAAACCAGAAGCCAAAAGAGAGATCCATTCTAGTAATGAAAATATATACGGAGGAAACAAAACACAAACTAATAGCAAAAGAGAAACCAAAAAATTTGTTATAATTAGTTATTAATTACTTTTTTCTTTTCCTATTTATTTCAAAAAAATTGACATCATAACATCCTAAAATTAAATTTGAAGTTTTCCAAAAAATAAATACATTCTATAAGTCATAAATAATCAATCAATTATTAATCCAGCAACATCATATTTATAATTAAGAGATTAAAAGTATAGATACTTGGTATGAACTTGAAAGGAATACTACAAATACACTTTAACAAAAATTAAATTACATTCAATCAATTCAGACCTTATAATAACTACAAAGAACAGAGGCTTAAAAAATAAGAAGCACAACATATACAACAACAGAAGTTCTTCAACAATGTTAATTTGCAACTATTTCAATTTTGCATTTCCTCTCTCTCTCTTGTCTCACCGTCCACCTATCATATCCTCACCATTAATTTCTCTCTCCTTCAACAATCTCAACATTCTCTCTTTCATCGCTCATATTTTACATTTTTTCCAGCAAAAAACTTATTTATTAAGAAACTCTAGTATTTAAATTGTTCATGTATGAGTTATACACATTTTTTAATCGGTTTAGACTTAGGATAAATTTCAACTAAAAAGGAAAAAAATACACACATTTTGGGGGAAAAAGGCACTTACAGGAGAAAAAAAGATGTACGAGGCGACAAAAGTTGAAAACAACACGTGGGATCAGAGAAGCTTTGAACTGCAACCGAAGTGGTGACCAAATATTGAACAAATCACATGTGCACGGAGAAATCAGAGGAGATAAGAATAACGAAAGTAAATGGTGGGGAACCAAAGAAGCTTCTGTTTTTCACGTAGTCAAATAGAATATAATGGAGACGCGGGAGAAAGTGAAAAATGACACTCCCATGCGTAAGAATAAATTTAGATAGCTTTATAAGGCGTTTTTCAAAGAAAACGCCGTCCAAGATGTTTTTTTTAAAAACAAACTAGTACATCATAAAGGAAATTTATGTAAAAAGCATGCTATTAAACGGCGTTTTATTTTAAAGCACCGTCCAAAAGCACACTTTGTTAGATTTCATGTTTTGATGATAACAAATCATGTTTTGGAAGTCCATGGATTTTACATCAGTAAAGGAAGTGATAAAAGTGATATGAGCAAGATCACTCGAGTGATTTGAATAATCACTCAAGTGATAATCAAGATCACTCGAGTGATCTTTAAAATCACTCGAGTGATCTTTAAAATCACTCGAGTGATATGGAAAATAACTAGATCACTCGAGTGATATGTGAAATCACTCGAGTGATGCGCTAGATCACTTCCAGTGATTGAAAAATCACTGCAAGAAGATATCACTGTTCCAGATTTCACTTCCAGTGATCCTGAATCACTCGAGTGATACGTTATATCTTCCAAATCACTTCCAGTGAATCTGAAAACAGCGGAAGAAAAAATCACTGTTTTGAAAATCACTTCCATTGATTACCAGATCACTCGAGTGATGCCTGAAATTTTCCAAATCACTTCCAGTGAAATAAAAAACACTGCAAGAATATTTTACTGTTTTCCAAATCACTTCCAGTGATCTTGAATCACTCTAGTGATATAGTATTGTCGCTGAATCACTTCCAGTGGATTGAAAATCACTGCAAGAAGAAATCACTATTTACAAAATCACTTCCAGTGATCCAAATTCACTCGAGTGGCATATAAAATCTCATGTTCACTTCCAGTGAGTCTGTAATCACTCACAGAAGATTTTAACGTTTTCTAAATCACTTCAAGTGACATCATATTCACTCCAGTAATGTTTAATGTTGCTAGTAACACTCTCAGACAATCACTGTGATCCACTTGCAACTACTCCCATGGAGATCAACAGATTTTGTTAGTTAAATTTTGGTATTGATAATCATTACTAATTACTCCAGATTACTGTCAAAATCTTATGGCATATTGTTTCGATACTCAGTTGCTGAAATCCATCTCTAGTAAAAGCAAGATCACTCTTGATGGTTTCCTTGATCTTCAGAAAACACTTCCAGTGAATCATATTACTCTGATGATATTCAAATATTTTCTAACGGTAATGTTCTCAAGTGTGTTACAGCTGTACTCCACCATCACGCACATGACAAGTAACTGAACTCTCCATTCAACCAACAACTATTCATGGGTGGCAGCAAAATTCATAAGTAATGGAAGACAAATACTGTTGCATTTGTCAAAAGCATCTTTGAAGCAACGAAAAAATTTACAACGGTCTTCAAAGCCTCTAATATATATGTCCAGCCATTCAAAAATTACAAGTACGAAGAAAAACGCTTGAATACACTGCAAACAATACTTTTACAACAAGTGCTTCAAATCGTCATCTGTATTTCAATTTTTATCTATATACTCTGTGAGAGAGATTTGTCAGTCATACGCATTTATTTCCAATAGTGTTAACTTAATGTTGAGGAACCTTAAGTTGGGATTTAAGATTACCTTGTGTAAGGGGGAGCGAGTGTCCAGAGGAACTTGCTGATTGTACTGTGGTGTCAAGAACCCACTGAATCTTGGAAGATATAGTGAAAGGCTCAGAAGGATTTCTGAGGACTAGACGTAGGTCAAGTGGTTGAGACCGAACCAGTATAAACCCATGTGTGAACTTTGGTGATATCTGATTAATTTGTCTTGGGTGAAAAGCTTGCTCTAACACACTTTTTAAAACATAAAATAACATAAAAAGCATCATTAATAACTTCATCTAGAACAGAACATTGAATAATAAATTAGTAATAATCTCTCAAATTCGCCAAACAAAACTAATATAACCTCTGCGTATAATATTGTAAGTGGAAGTATATTTATATTAAAGAAGAGCCAAAACATGAAAAGCTTAAATAGATCAAAATGATTTTTCTAACATTTTGGGAAAAAGAAAGACAAATAAAAGAAAATAATCTAGTAAGTAATGAAAAGAGAAATTATAAGGAAGCTAAGCTTACCTGCAGGTGGAGAACAGAGCTATCTTTCAAAACAAACTGAAATAAGTCTGCAAAATGAAGATATAGAACAAAAGCACTGACAGAAAAAAGAAAAGTAGAAAAGACAAGAAGAACAAAAAACATGCCGACAGTGAGTGTAAGAAAAGAAGAAAGGAAAAAAAAAGGACCTTGTGTAAAGACCCCACCTTACATACCTTTTATTATTGACATTACTCAGAGTAGCAAATGCGCAGTTCAGTGGGCACACAAGAATAACATGAATATACTAATAATATTGACACAATATTGCTTGAATATACTACAAAAGTTTCCCCCCAACAAGGGGTATACATAATATTTACAGACCTTAAAATAACTTAAAGGTCTTCAGACAGCCAACAATATTCCTTTCGTGCATTCCTCTTCTCTGTTCTTAGCATACTTCTAGTACTCACCTGTCTGAATGGTTGGTTGGGGAGGGTGAGATTCGAGGAATCTTAGTAGCAAACAATACTAACTATTTCATACAAGAAATGCTTTGTGCATGACATGCTTGCTTACATGAATTCATGCCAACATAATAACATATATGCATGCTCAATGTTTCATATAACATACTTATGGACATAGTATAAACAGAGACATAGATTCACTCATTCACATATGCTTTATACAATTCATCAAAGCAATTAACATATCAATACACAAGCATACAAATCAAGTCATGCAAGTTAGGAAAGTTCACTACCTTTTGGACTTTGTGTCCTCCTCTTGTACCTTGATCTTCCAACCATTGCTTCTTCTTTGTCACTTCATGGCCCTAGATAAGTAATGACATCATTAGAGCCATGAAAAGTTAATTTCCAATAGGATACATTAGCCTTAAAGGCTTACTTTCATCCTTGGTGTTCATACTAATTACATTTGGCCCTTTCTTTCTTAAATTCGCATGGTAGCCAAAAGCTGCCAACAATTTGACCAAACTTTGAAAAATCATAATTAATTCTATTGAATTCCAATTGGGATGGTTCAAAGTCTTATGTGGAGCCCTTTAAGTGTATGTTTATGTAAAAATACTTTGGCCCTAGATAAGTAATGACATCATTAGAGCCATAAAAAGTGAATTCCCAATAGGCTACATTAGCCTTAAAGGCTTAAATTCACCCTTGGTGTTCATACTAATTACATTTGGCCCTTTCTTTCTTAAATTTGCATGGTAGCCAAAAGCTACCAACAATTTGGCCAAATTTTGAAAAATTATAATTAATTCTATTGAATTCCAATTGGGGTGGTTCAAAGTATTATGTGGAGCCCTTTAAGTGTATGTTTATGTAAAAATACTTTGGCTTGACTATTATTGTCATATTTTCCCAAACAATTCACCTAACCTAAACTATTCCAGATTACCTTTCAGAAATAAGGCATAACTTTGGAAAATCATATCTCCTAGTATACTTGTCCAGAAATTACAAACTTCTTATCAAAGTAAAGCTCCACTTTAATTATGGAAAGTTTCATAGTCATTGGATAACATTTGGTTACTTAAAAACACATCACAACTAACCTGCCTCCAGAAAACGAATTTCACAGCATCTACTCTTCAACTTCCAAAAATTCTCAATTCATATACAAGCATCCAAAAATCATGAAAACTTGCACACCTACACAATTTTTCCCAAGGGATCCATTAGGAAGATAAAATTTGGAAAATTTCCATTCCTTCATCATATTTTGTTCAGACCAAAAACTAGAGTTTTCTACAACAATCACCAATTCAGAATTTTGTCCAACAACTTGGTCCAATATCATCATAAATCATAATCTAACCATAAAAATATGATTAAATCATGATTAAACCTAAAAAATACCCCCTTCCATGAAAATGAACAGTACAAAACTCACACAAAACTCATCCAAACAACAAACTAATCGGTTCAAAAGAAAGCTTACGCTTACCTCTACGCGTTTTCGTAATCGGTTCAGAAATCCGGCAGTACTCTGGCAAGGGAGACAGCACCAAAAACCTCTAAATGAAAATAAAAAACCATAGAAATGAAGCTTAGGATGACTAGAAGAAGTTTTGTGAAGGGTACTTTGAGAGAAAACACCAATTCAGAGGTGAAATCATCTCCGGAACTCAAGAACTTTCACTATTTACATTTTCTCTTTCCTCTAACTATTTCTCAACGTTTTTTCATGAATTTTTTTGAATAATTAGGGAAGATGAATAAAATATATGGCCTAGGAGGAGTCTTGAAAAATTATGCCACGTGTTGCAATGTTACGGTGCCATTTGTTTAGTATTTCACTGATTGGGTGACATGTGTCACTTCCTTTAATAAAGTGGGTCCCACCTCTTTTCCCGAGCCTTTGGCCATCCAAATTGTTAGGGAAAGTAGGGGCTTGATGATTTTCCCCAGCTCCTAGGTTCGGTGTTTGGGAAAGTTAGTCGGGTGACTGGACTGAAGATCGATGGATTTCCCTGGCTCGGGGCTAGGTGTCACCTTCAGGTGATGACAACTCAAAAGATAAAGAAAATTTATCATAAAGAGGGGACACGTGTCATGCATTTATTTAGCTAACACAAAATTCAAAAAGTGAGCGCCATGATGAAGGGACATATGTCCCCTTCTAATGGTAACGACTGGCTACATGGCAATTTCTTATTGGTCCACCTCAAAAGTCACTTTTCAAAAATATTACTTTATTATATGGAGTCATTCGGTTTTATGCCATGTGTCCCTGTGGCCTCAAGACCATGCCAAGTGTCCGTGTAAGCCCTTTGATAGTACCACATGATCTCTGGCTCAGGGAATTACCGACTGTCTGCTTGTGGGCCCCACATGGCACCATAAGCCAGTGTCTTTTCCCAAAACACCGATGTATTCTTAAAAACGCATGGCATACTGGTCCACCCTGAAAACACCATATGTCCTCACATACATCATACTTTACTTGTTTAACTTGTCCCATACTTCATGACATAGTTGTGTAGCATCTTTCTGCCAATCCAATGGCACCGTATATGTGTCCTGTGCACATATGTGCATACACTTTAATCATACCGCCTGTAAATATCCAGCCTTCTGCTCGATAAGGCCAAGTCGCATAGTCCCAGAGAGTCTTTCTATATCTCATCATTCTTGGGACTCTTCTCAAATTGGGCTTAGTCGTTTTCCTTACTAAGACATTTCCTAAACTGGGGTTTAGTAGTCCACTTAATCCAGGCTTAATCTCAAGCCTCTTATCCCAAAATTTGGGATATTACACCTTGGTTGGCACTTCCTATGGAAGCGCTGGCCAAGGGTGGCCAAGGAAATGACCTTGGCCCAACTAGCTTCACGTGAAGCTAGTTGTTTAATTTCAAAAGGAATATATTCCTTTTGTTTCTTTTTGGCAGCCTTATGCCAAAGGTTTTTGTGTATGTGTGTGTGTGTGTGTGGAGCAATTTTTTTTCTAAGGCCAACTTGTATACTGGGAATCCAAAGTGAAATTTTATTTACGTATGTTTTTTAGATACTTTTGTTAATTTATTTTTTAAATATTTATTAGCATTAGAAATAAAGAAGTTGGGAGAAGTTTATTTAATTTGCTTGTGCTGATGACTACCTGTATATATCTAAATGTTGAGAATAATTTTAAATTATTACACCATTTATGACGCTTTTCTTTAAAACGCCATAGCTGATTTACTTGATATAAAAAAGAAAAAAAAGGAAAAAATGGCCTTGTATGACGTTTTTTCAGGAAGAACCATAACATCTCAACTCTAACTTACGACGCTTATAATAGAAAATGCTGTAGGTTATTATTTCTTTTTTTAGAAAAAAAATAAAACAGTTACCTACGACGTTTTTTTAAGAAACGTCATTAAATGTGCGCCACTAAAAGCCTCTTTTGTAATAGTGACGTGAGATGTGACATGGCTTTTAAGGTATAATGCCTTGTTGCATATGACTGGTAGGAAAGGAAACACCCTTTAGAGAGAACAACCATTGATAATTGAGAAAGGAAATCATGCTGACTAGGTCAACATCAAATATGCTTTATGTAACCTCCAAGAGCATCACGAATAAGGGTAGAATGTGAAATAAATATTCAACTCAAAATGTTGGAAAGCAAAGGATCTTGTAAGCAATTACAACTAACACATTTTCAATACACTTTAGTGACAGATCAAATTTCTAAAACCTTAAAGAAAATGTAAAAGGTCATCAGTTATATAAGGGGATCAAGTGAAATAGATAGAAGTTAGCAGTGAGTAGTTAACCTAGTTAGTTAAAATAGTTAAGGACACTGTCAGCTATAAATATGAACTTTATAGAGCATCATCTCTCCTTGTCTCTTCACAAGCGATTATTTGAAGAAGTTTGAGTAGTACAATCAAATTTTTTTCACTCTTTTCATTATTTTCTCACCTTACTATTTAGGCTCTTATTCACAATTAATTCCACTTCCATTGCATTGGTTCCTAGTGTAATGTCCCAAATTTTTATCATTAAATGTCATGTAGCTATTATGGTATTTCATGATAAAAGAACATGTAAGGTGGCAAAACAAAGTCAAAAAGGTCACAAATGACAAAATAGTTGTTTTACAAGATAGTTGGTGAATTTCCTGTTGAGGCAGTTGGAATTTGTGACACTTTTAAATTACTAAATGACCTCTAAAAATTCTGAAACTTTTTAGAATTAAATTAGACATGATAAGCTTTAATTTGATAGGTCATATGAAATTTTTGGAGTTTTACATAAGGAGAAATGAATTTTTTAAGTTTACCTAGCGAATATGGCTTTTTCAGGGGCAGACTTCAAAAATAATAATTCTGGGAATGATGTGCTTCCATTTTGCTAAAGGTTATTTTTTTAAAAAAATATACTCAATAAGGTTCACATAGCCTTTAGACCCACCCCAATTAGATATCTATACAATTAGATATGAATTTTCAAAGTTTGATGAAAATTCTGCCAATTTTTCTATCACATGCGAAATTCGAAAGATGTAAGGGTAAAATGGTCATTTTGGCTAATAAAAATCAAGAACCAATATTTTACCTTTACTTGGACACAAAGTCATTCAAGAGAATCAAGATCAAGAGGAAATATGATGTTGCCACATGGATGAACACATGTAAGCAAAGAGAAGCCATAAGGGTAAGAAATAATAAAAAATGTGACATGTGATAATTATATAATAAAATAATATAATGAGAGAATAAGATAAGAGATTTCTAGAACCATCCCCTTTCCCTTATTTAAGGCCTTAAGTTGGCCAAAAGGAAAGAAGAAAGAAGGAGAAGGAAATAGGAGGAAAGGAAGAGCAAGGAAGGGAGGCTAAGGTTCAAGGAGCAAGATCGAGGTAAGTATGTAGAAGTTTCTACTTATTCTTGTTCCCTAGTTCTTGAAATCTCTTCTTAAACTCAATTCATCTTGGAGTAGCTATTGAACAAGCTCAACCTCAAGAAAAGGAAGAGGAAAGTGACGGTCTAGAGGAGAAGAAGGAGAAGAAGCAAGGTAAGTTGCAGAAACCTTGAAATGCTTGTTGGAAACTGAGTTGAGATTATTGTTTGGCTGAAAATTTGGTTGTTTATGGTACTTTTTGTAATTTGGGATGTCCATTTTTTAAGGGAAGATGCTGGCCAAATTTCCATTAATCGTATAAAATTGATGATTAGATGGTTAAACAAGGACAAATAAGGTGCTTTAAGGGTTGAAATCAAGAAAATCTAATTTTCAATAAAATTCCTATGTTTCAGCCAAAGCTGGAAATCAGGGTTAGAATATGAATTTCATATTTTTGATGATTCAATTATGTTTATAAGGGGAAATTGTATAGGGTTCATGTAGATGGTGAAGCATAAAAGGTCTTAAACTATGAAACGACAATTTTGCCCCAAAAACCTCAAGTGAGGGCTGCCAAGGGTAAAACTTGTTAGAACTGGCTGACACCCAAGAGGGGGGTGAATTGGGTGTATAATAAGAAAGTATGATACTTAAAAATCTTTTCGCAGATTGTAAACTTAGTATATATGGAAGCAGCAATTCTGTAAAACGTATATGCTGGAAATATAAAAGCTTAGGGAAGAGAATGTGCAAACTGTGATTTATCCTGGTTCGGTCCAATCCACGATGACCTACGTCCAGTCCCCAGGCTCCTCCTGAGATTTCCAATCCACTATCTTCTTGTTTAATCAGGCACAAGAAAAGCCTTTACAAATTCACAAGAGTTACTCCCCCTTACACACTGTAAGGTTTACTCCTTCTTACAGCAAGTCGAGCAAAGCAATCCTAAAGTCCTTTCTCTCTTGCTTACCCGTGCAAGTCTTATGAGCAGCAACGTTCTCTCCTGCTTACACTACTGTAAGTCTTACGAGCAGCAACATTCTCTACTGCTTACACCTTGTAAGTCTTACAAGCAGAAAGTACTACTAGCAATTCTCTCTACAACTTTCCTGTAAGGTAATCAGCCCTCTCAAGGTCCCTCTACCTTGAGATCAATACAAAAGTATAGATGGTGTGTTTACAGACTCTCTCACAGAGTAGATAAATGCTCACTGAAGTACAATGAAAATATTCTCACTCTCAATTATACATGATATAGAAGATGAAGTAGAGCAAAGAGTGGTCGGAGGTAGAAGACTTAGAATATCAGCATGTTCATGTACTCATTGTGTTGCTTGCATTTCTGTGTTTGAATCCTCTCATATTTATAGCTGAGTTGTGGAAGATATCCGTTAGAGTCTGCTGATTCATTTAACCGTTGAGCCCATTCGGATATTCTTCTGTTATAATCCCATCTGATGCTTAGACAGTCACTATATCATTTTCGGTTGGAGTCCCATTGCTTTGCACGGTCGTTGAGTGTATTTAAATATTTTCCCGTTGATCGTGCTCTGACACATGCTTCAGCGTTTCTTACAGTTTTCCCATTGGTCTGACAGATGCAATAGTATTTGTCTTCCGTTACTTATGAAATTTGCTGCCGCCTACGAATAGTTGTCATTTAATATTGATCTGTGTAAGCCATGTGATCCGTAGTGCATAACACCTGTAAAACCACTCAGAGAAATAGCTGTTAGAAAATATCACTCGGGTAATTATAGACTTCACTGGGAGTGATTTCAGAAAATGGAAAAATCATTGGAAGTCAACTTGATTTCACTGGAGGTGATTTTGATAAAACAATTAACTCTTGACCGCATAAGCATTTCACCGGCAGTAATCTTGATTTCTGGATGTGACCGTCATTGGAAGTGATTCTGATTCAGTGAAGAGTGTACTGAGTGATCATAGATGCTGACAAGAAGTGAAACTGATAAAACTTCATATAAGTTGATCTTGGCATGTCTCTGGAAGTAATCTGCAAAATCAACATAATCACTCGCTTGGATATTATCTGATAGAAAGTGAACTGAGACATACTGGCTTTCACTGGAGGTGCATTCTGGTTCACTGGAAGTGATTTGATCTTCACGGGAAGTTATTCTGATTCAAACTGATATACTGTCACTGGAACTATGAAGAGTGAATTGAGTAATCACTGACTGTAAGTGATATGAGGTAACTGATATTTGACTGGGAGTGATCAAGTATGGTACTGGAGGTGATCAGTTGAAATGGAAGATCACTTGAGTGGAGTTCATGTCACCGGAAGTGATTTTCAAAACAGTCAAATATTCCTGAAGTGATTTCGCCTTGCACTGGAAGTGATCTTGAAATTTCCATGTTTAACTCGAGTGAATTTGGAATCACTGGAAGTGTTTTTTTAAATAGTGATTTCTTCTTGCAGTGATCTTGAATCCACTGGAAGTGATTTGCAACTTTTCAAACATCACTCGAGTGATTCAAGATCACTGGAAGTGATTTGGCAAACAGTGAAATATTCTTGCAGTGATTTTTGATTCACTGGAAGTGATTTGGAAACTTTCAGGTATCACTCGAGTGATTCAAGATCACTGGAAGTGATTTGGAAAACTTGGCGCATCACTCGAGTGATTTGGCATTCACTGGAAGTGATTTTCAAAACAGTGTATTTTTCTTCCGGTGATTTCAGGCGCACTGGAAGTGATTTGGCAAAGTTGAGATATCACTCGAGTGATTTGGAGATCACTGGAAGTGAAATGGAAAAATTGAGATATCATTGGAAGTGATTTGGCAAAGTTGAAATATCATTCGAGTGATTTAGAGATCACTAGAAGTGAAATGGAAAAATTGAGATATCACTGGAAGTGATTTGGAGATCACTGGAAGTGATTTGGAAAATTTGAGATATCACTCGAGTGATTTGGAGATCACTGGAAGTGAAATCTGAAACAGTGAATTTTTCTTGCAGTGATTTTTCGATCACTTCCAGTGAAATGCCATATCACTCGAGTGAATGCAGAAATCACTCGAGTGATCCGTTTCCAGTTCTTCAGTAAATAGAGGTCAACTTCCAGATGCCATAGCTCTTCGAATATGACTCCAAAAATTCTTTATTATATATCAATCGAAAGCCCTGGAAGTCTACTTTCATATGGCACCGATATCAGCTCAATAGGATCAGTGGTTTGAGAGTTATAGCCCAAATACTAAGACTGTTCCAGAAAGTGACGCTGACATGAAGGTCAAATTAGAATACTGATATCTCCCTCATAGGAGCTCCTTTGATGTTGGTTCTGGTGTCAAAATGACGCATTGGGAGTCTAGTTTCATATTCAATTGGTTTCGTCTCATTTGTAGTTTTATTGAGAGAGATATGATCAAATAACCAGACCTTGCTCAGCTGGACAAAGCACAGACTCTGAAATGCTGAACATCACTCGAGTGATTTGCTGAATCACTCGAGTGATTGCGTTTTTTTCAGAATCACTCGAGTGATTCATTAAATCACTCGATGCTACAGTGCCAAACAGTGCCAAACAGTGCCAGTTGCTACAGTACCCGTATTGCTACAGTGATAATGCTACAGTGCCAAACAGTAACTACTACAATACTTCTTAATTCCCTTATGAGCATAGAAACATCCAGTATTTCTTCTTAGAAGCTTGAATCTTGATATTTCCATTAATTCTTCAAGCTCTTCATTCTCCAATCTCTTTGACTAATCTATAAGATATATAACATTAAATATAATAGTTAGTCAATGTAAGAGATAAGTATATTATGCAAACTTTTGCTCTCATAATATTTGATATATATTTGGCATCATCAAAACTAATCATATCTAACTGCCAAGGGTAAAACTATAATTTAAGTTGGAATTAGCCTAATTTAGGGTCAAAAATAGATTCTACATGTAAAATTATACAGGATTAGCCTGGGTCATAATTTCTGGAAAAGTACAAAAATACCGGATAAAAAGGGAATTAGACTGGGTTTCCAAGGGCATTTTGGTAAATACATGATTTTGAGCTAAGATAACCAACTTATAAATTTTAGAATAAGATATGACTGAATAATAACTCATTTGTTATTAATTTGGGAATTTTAGGATTTGGTAATTGCCCGAGCCAAACAAAAGGTTAAAGGACTAGTAGTAGCTAGGCTATGGAAAGGAGTCCAGGTAGTAACTTTATCTTTCATATACTATGTGAATGTTAATATGCAATGATTTCCATGATCTATTCAATGTATTTCTTGTGGTGCTAAAACTCTTTGGGTGTGGATGATGAGTTAAACCACCCCATGGAACCTTTGGGGTACCATATATGTGGCCAGGTAGACCCAGTTGAGTGACTTGATATGTACGGACATGTATTAACCTGCTCTAAGTTATGATGAATACGGATAGGTATATACCTGCTCCAAGTTGTTGTTGTGATCACATTATGATATGATATTGAGCATATTAGGAACAAATGATCATTTTGATCCGGACAAAATCATCATTTATTTCCTAAGCATTGTCAGATATGCTTAGACATTTTAATTGATGCATCATGATAAATGATGCATTGCATGTTTACTATTTACAGTTTATATGATTGATATTCTGTTACTACTGAGATTTTTATGAATCTCACCCTTTCTAAAATTTCAAAATTTATTCACAAGTGGAAACTGCTCAGTGGGTAAAGTAATGGATATCAGCAGCTAAAGGTCCGGTGAAGATCAAGGAATGTTTAGTTGGTTATCTATTAGTTGTACTCTATAACTAGGATTAGTATTGTAAATTGCACATACCCTGTAGGATCTTTTTGTAATGTAATTATGAATTTTATATCAGTATATTGTACTATTTTTGTATGCCCATTGAACTGTGCGTTAATACTATGATAAATGTCAAAATAATGAGGGGTTTGATACCTAGACCTTTCTATTGGAACAGAAAACTCTTTGAAATCAGTTCTCATTTGACTCCATTGTGGAGGTGTCACAGCTTTGAAGCTGCTTGCAACCTAAGTGTCCCTAATCTTATCCAACACCATATTTCTTCCCTATACTTGTAAAAAAGACATATTCTCTAAAAGTTTACAGGCATAAGAGAGCGTAGAAAATTCTAGATAACTATAAGGTCAAGCATTCTTGAATTACAAAATAAAAATTATGAGATGTAATATCCTAGATTTTAGGCCTAGAGACTTGAGGATAAGCCTGTATCAGGAAAACGACTAATCCCAGTTTGGGAAGAGTCGCAAGAATGATAAGATATAGAAAGACTCTTAGGGGCTATGCGATTTGGCCCTACCGGGTAGAGGGCTTGCTATTTACAGGTATTATGATTAAAGTGTCGATGTATATATGCACAGGACACATATACAGTGCTATTAGGTTGGTAGAAAGATGCCACCCAACTATGTCATGAGGTAAGGAACCGATTAGTCAGGCAAAATAGGCTGGTATAGGTATGCACATGCCATTTTCAGGGTGTACATGTGTACCCTACGTTTTTAGAGTGAACGCCAGTATGTGGCGCCATATGGGGCCCACATACACACTCCAACCTAGAGTCATTTGACGAGCCTCGATATGTGTGTCATAGTCTCGAGCAAAACCCAAGTGCAATCCTAGGTAAACACCGATAAAATAGCTTTATTAAAGTAACTTTATTAAAGTACCTTTAATAAAAGTAATTATGACTAACTTTTGTGTTAGAAGAGTGAGAAGGTGACAAGTGCCCCTAATCATTACACTCACCTTTATGCTTTTATGTTGGCATCCCAAGAGCATGCCACCTAGCCACTGATTCGCAGATCTACCGATCTCCAGGTTGGTCACGTACTTAACTTCCCGAACATCGAACCCAAGAGTCCAGGGAAATTGTTAGGCTTCTCCTTTTCCCTGACAATTATAGCGCCACCTAAGAGAGAGAAAAAGGAAGACTAAAAAGCTAGAAACACATGTCATCCTTTGATCAGTTTATCAGACATGTGGCACCATAGGATTTTGACACATGGAACCAACCTTTCAAGACCCCCTTTTAGGCCATATATTTTGGTCAAATAGCCTAAAACAAGGGAAAAATCAGATTAGATAAAAAAAACGTTGAGAAATGGTGGAGGAAAGAGAAAACATTAATAGTAACTTTCAAGAGCTTCATTTCTATGGTTTTAGTTTCTTGAGAAGAGATGTTTTGTGCTGTCTACAAAATATCAAAGTTGGAGAAATCAAGAACAAGCCCTAAAAAGTGAAAGAGTGACTTTGAGGTTTGATTTAAGCTATATATTGTGTTGGTTGGTGGATTTTTGAGGCTTTTCTCTTGCTACCTTATTTTCAGTCTTTTAGGGTTTATTAGAGTTCATGATGCTTTCATCTCATACATGTGATTATATGTTAATTTGGAAGCAAATGAACTAACTTTGATGATTAAGTTGTGAATTGGTGAATTATTGTTTTAAAACCCTAATATTTTGGTTAGGAAAGGGCTTGAAGAAGAAATGGGATTTTGCTAAATTTGAGGTTTCTGATAGATTCCTTGGGAAAAATTGTGTGGGTTTAAGCTGTGGTTGTGATTTTAGAAGGGTTAGATTGAAAACCCAAAAATTTAAGTTAAATGAACAATGCTGTCAGATTTCGTTTTCTGGAGGCAGGTTATTTGTGGCGTGTTTTTGAATGATCAAACCTAGTTCAAACCTTATGAAACTTTACAAGATGAAATTAGACATCTTGGTTTTTAATTGGATAGATAATATAAGCCATTTGGACCAATGGATTAAAAGATATGATTTTTCAAAGTTAGGCATTGAATCTGGAGTCAATTATGTGGTAGTGAGGATTAATTGAGAATTATGGAATTTTAGGCATGTGATTGTTATAATGAGGTATTTTTCCCTTAAAGTATACTTAAAGTGGGTCACGTAGAACTTAGAACCACCTCATTTGGAATTTTTTGAATTTAGTTATGATATTTAGAAATTCGTCCAGGAACTAGAGGATTCTTGGCCGTGGCCAGAGGATTTCTTTTCACGGCCTAAAACCTTTTGACCTCTTTTGGTCATGGCCAAAGGATTCTTGGGCATGGCCAAGACCCCAAATTCTAGCATTTCATGTTTTTCGAAAGAAATTGACCTATTTAGCCTTTCCTAACTTCTTGGGCCTTAATGTACACTTTGAATGACTCGCGATCATGGTTCTAATGATGTGATTGGGTATCTAGGGCCATGGAGAAGTCAAGAAAGAAGAAGCTGGAAGAATTTGCAAGAAGCTTCAATGGTTAAAAGAAGAAGAAACAAAGAAAGGACATTAGTCTACAAGGTAGTGAACTTTTCTAGCTTGCATGTACTTGATGTGTTTGCTTGTGTATTGATATGTTTAATTGCTTGATGAATTGTATGAAGCAAATATGAATTATTAAAGCTCTGTTTTACTTATACTGTGGCCATTAGTGTAATGTATTAAACATTGAGCATGGAAATATGTCATTATATTGGCATGAATTTATTTAAGCAAGCATATCATGCACAAAGCATTTCTTGTATGTATAGTTAGCAATGTTTGCTACTAAAATTATCTCGAATCTCACTCTCTCTTACCCAACCATATAAGTATGATGAGTACTGGAGAAGAATGCATGAAGGTATACAAGGGGAAATATGAAGGAGAATCAAAGATTGAAGGGCAATGTACTCTTTCTGTATTTTGATTAGATTTGCATATGAATAAACTAAGAATGAGCAAAGAAATACTCTAGTGATTATATAAGGAATTAAGAAACGATGAGTTGCTAAGAAGTTATGAATAACTTTATGATGATGTTAAAAACAAATTTTTTAAACTATTCAAAAAAATCCTCTCAACTACAAGTTTGAATCTTGTATTGCGGTTGGGAATTAAAAGAACTTTGTAAAGAAAGATCGCTTAATGGTTAGAATCAGCTGCATAAAGCTCATCAGAACGATTACGGAAGTAGGGTGTTACACGAGAAACCAAGCAAAAGAATAGGAAAGGTCAGAAAAATAGTACTTATTCTCCAGGGAATACTCAAAGACAAGGCATCATCTTGTTTAAGACCCTGTGAGATAATAGTTGAAAGCTCATCACATAGCCATGATATCAACAAGCTGTAGGCTTTAATGCCAAGATCTCCCATAATCATGCTTAGTTCTTCCAAGTGTAGGGTTGTACTTTCTCGTCCCAAATAAAGCAGCTGCAACAAGAGAATTTTGTCTTTTAGTACCAGAGAGTACGTGTCTTCCTGGTGTATCACAGGCAGGAGAATCAATTCCAAACTTAGATTCCTTCATCACACATGGTATTTTTCCCAGAGCAGATGCAGTACCATTCACCCATGATTTAGGAGATCCAAGTATCAGGGGCACATGTTTAGAGTGGGTTTACAAAGCAAACAATAGTTTATCAATGAAAAGAGATCTTTTAGTGGTAACAGTTGCAGGAACATCTTTATCGTTTCTCTGCATTATAGCATATAGTTTATCTAGCTCACTTTTCAATGCCCTCAATATAGCAGATATGCTTTCATAACACTTAGTTTGCAGATAGGGCGTTAGATCCTTCAATCTTTGAGATGCCTTTAGAGATTCTAAGAAACATAATATATCCTCAAGAATGCTTTGAAGTGACATATAAACTAATTCTCTTAGGCTAAAATAGGCATTTAGACATGTTTAAAACTCATTCTCTTCATGTTGAACTTTAAATACAGCCGTTTTAGCATTTGATTCTAGTAACCAAACTCCACCAACTATTTATGGTCTGTTCAAGTACCCTTGAACATCATTCTACTTGGTAGAAGTGTCCCCGACTACATTAATCAATTTAAACAAGTCAACAGTGCCAATGAGTTCCCTAAATCACAGGTCAATGATCACCTTCATCCTACCAAGAAAAGCATCCTCAAAAATCTCATCCCATAGATGTAATATCCTAAATTTTGAGACTAGAGGCATAAGATTAAGCATGGATTAAGTGGACTGCTAGACCCCGGTTTAGCAAATGTCCCTATGAGGCATGTTTAAATTCCCCAAAATTTCTTAATATCATTGGATATTAAAAGAAATCATATTAGTGAGCTAAAGAGCTCGGGGAATAATAAAACGAAGTGATTGGAAGTCACACATAATAGAGTAAAGTGGAACACAAAGTAATTTTGCCATTGGTGAAATTCCCGGTGTGACAGTGGTGATTTTGTGACCTTTTTCGATGCGTAAATGATGGTAGAAAGTTATGAAACTTTTCAGAATGAAAGTAGACTTATCAAGATTTAATTTGATAGGTCATATAAGTCATTTGGAGTTGTACACAAAGAGAAATGAATTTTTGAAGTTAGCCCAGCGAAATTAATTATTTTCTGGGACAGCATTCAAATATTAAAATTCTGAGAAGAGTGAGATTCCAATTAGCCAAATTTTATATTTTTTCTTAAAACTAGACTCAATAAGGGTCGCATAGCCTTTGGAATCACTCCAATTGGATATTTGTACAATTAGATATGAATTTTCAAATTTAATGAAAATTCTGCAGAATTTGGTATTATATGCGACAATTCAAATTATGGGCGAATCATAAGGTGACACGTGGCAGTTGAGAAAACTGACCCATTTAATCATAAAATCATCTTCATCCTCGTCATTTTTCACGGAGAAGCACTGGAAGAAAGAGAGAGATGGAAATGGTGGAAGAAGAGAGAGAAAAATATTTCCTCCGAAACACTGCCGAAACGGCATCCTCTCTCGAAGTACCCTTCAGGAAAGTTCCTCTACTCATCGAGATCTTCATTCCTACGGTTTCGGATTTTCATGTGGAGGTGTTTGGTGTCGTCTCCCTTGCCGGAGTATTGCCAGAATTCTGAACCGTTTGTGGAAACGGGTAGAGGTAAGCGTAAGCTTCCTTTTTAACCGATTGATTCGTTGTTTGGATGAGTATATAGGAAGTTGGGTACTATTCATGCTGATTTAAAGTAGTGTTTTGAATGGCTAAACGATGTCCAATGGATGTATAAATAGCTAATCACTTGATTATGAGTAGTAAAGAAGTGATTAGGTAAGAGAAAACGAAGAAACAACAAACTTTTTCAGAGAAGTTCATTTTCTGCCCTGTACTATGACGTGGAGAAAGAGTGATAATTTGATAATTTTGATGCTTCCATTGGATTTAGGAGGCAAAATTGTGTAGGTATGCAAGATTTCATGATTTTTGAATACTTGTATATGAATTGGGAATTTTTGGAAATTGATGAATAAATACTGTGTAATTCGTTGTCTGGAGGTAGTGTTATGTTGACGTGTTTTTGAGTAGCCAAATGTTATCCAATGGTCATGAAACTCTCCAGTTTGAAAGTAGACACATAGACCTTTAATTGGATAGGTCATAATTATCAATTGGATTTTTGTGTATTTAGATATGAATTTTTGAATGTCTTCCCTGTTTTCTGGAAGAATATCTGAAACAGTCGGTGTTTGGAAAATTTCTGAGAATTTGTTGGTGGTGGCGTTTGAAATCGAGTATTTTTATGTAAAACTAAACTTAAAGGGATTCCAATAGAGCTTTGAACCACCTCAATTGGAGTTCTATAGAATTAATTATGATTTTTCAAAGTTTGATCAAAAATGCTGGTAGATTGAGTACCATGCGAATTTGAGTAAGAAATTGGCCAAATATAATTGGAATGAACTCCAAGGGTGAAAGTAAGCCTATAGGGTTAATGTGGGCTATTAGGTATTCACTTTTCATGGCTCTAATGATGTTATCATTTGCCTAGGGCCATGAAGTGATAAAGAATGAGCAATGGTTGGCGGATCAAGGGACAAGAAGAGAATGACATAAAGTCCGAGAGGTAGTGAACTTACCTTTTCTGCATGTATGTGATATGTATGTTTTGCATTGATTATGTGACTGCTTTGCCTATTTGTGTGGAACATGTATGATTGGTTGAAGCTCTGTTATATTTGTGCAATGGCCATATGTATGTCATAACATCGAGCATGCAGTATGTCATTATGTTGGCATGAAATAGTGTAGGCAAGCATGTCATGCATTCATATATATCTGGCATGCATAATGGTAATGTTTGCTACTGAGATTCTCTCGAATCTTACTCCTCCCAAACAACCATTCAGACAGGTGAGCATTGAAAACGTGCTGAGATCAGAAAAGAGGTATGCACGAAGATGAATGTTGCTGGTTGTTTGAAGACCTTTTAGTTATTAAGGTCTGTAAATATTGTGTAAACCCCTGGTGGGGAAACTTTTGTATTATAATCAAGCAATATTGTATTAATATTATCAGTATATTCATGATATTCATGTGTGCCCACTGAACTACGCATTGCTACTCTGAGTAATTAAGGTCAGTAATAAGTGATATATGAGACGGGTCGTTACAGTTGGTATCAGAGCAAGCGGTTCTGGCAACAGGATAGTATACTGATATCTTGATTATAACATGACAAGAACAGTGAAGTGGATTACTTCAGCTAGTTCACAATTAAGCCCAGTGGGCAGTATAAGATTGTCCTTGATCCGTTGGGTAAGGCCAAATTGTGAGCCTCATTCTAGAGTAGGATCACCAATGGGCTGACCAGAGTCGGACAGATAAGTCATAGACAACCTTATGAACTTTTGGGAGCATATTACAGGGTATGTGTCTAAGTACATATACTAATACTAATATGTGGCCTAAGCATAGTATTTTGATGCCCGGAGGCGGTGGGCATAATGGTTTGGATAAGGGCAGCCATGGGGTACCGGTAGTCAAAAGCAGCTCAAGCCGGTATCTTTATATTTGCATGAGTAGAGTAAAGTTAAGCGTGCTCAACCCAGGAAAATCTCAGGATGGGTGACCTCCTGGGAAGTACCTTGAAAATCTCAAATCTTTTGATTAAAGGTTTGAAATTTTGATTAGAGGTTCTTAAATGACCTAAGTAATGATTATAGATATAGAGATGATGAAATAAGTGTTGATCCTTAATCTGAACCATTTCTGTTGCAGAGATTACTGCCAGAAAAGTTCATCTAATAAGGTTACAAGAACTCAAGGCATAGTGATTGTTTTGAGGTTTCTCCATATTAAGTAATGATCCTCAGTAACCCGTGAGTTAAAGTCATATAGGCATGATATACGGTGATGCATGATGAGTGGTGATTATGCCGTATGTCTATCCTAGAAGATCTGAATTGATGATACAGAAGGTTGACGATATGGTTGAATCAGATCTAAGCTTAAATAATGCTTAGGTCAGAATGTGAATAAGGTTACATTAGGGTTCTATTCTATGATGGGAGTCTAAACCATGTGAACCTTATAGATAATGATGGACCTTCAGTAATTGTTTGAGGATATTACCCAAAGCCGTAGAGGTTAGAATAGGTGCTAATGATTTTGATTCTTAGCGTACCTATTGGGTATGATTGAGGAAAGTGATTTTCTGATTTATGTGATGTTGAGGTTCCAAGAGTTGAACCATAACCTGAGAATCAAATGTCATAGTTGAATTGATTCTTCAGGAAGTTAAGATAGCCTGAGTGGCTTGAGGTACTAGCATATAGTACAAAATTGTGTATGAGGTTACTGGAGATTGCTAGTTGCTAATCTAGCATAGGGAAAGATCTTGATCGTAGAATATTCCCTTAAACTTGTGATGATTTCCTGGAGCTGGACCGATATTGAAAGTCCATATTAAATGACCCCCAAATGAGATAGCAGATTATAGACCTGCTAAAGAAGAAGGACCTTATGAGATTTAGATCGTGTTATAATGATACTTCCATTCATAGGCGACTAACCGGACAGAGCTACTTATGGAGGATTCTGATCAGAAAGGGCTACCTACAGGGAGTTCTAATCGGAAAGGGCTACCTATGGGGAGATCTGATTGGAAAGGGCTACCTACAGAGGGTTCTAACCGGGGGCTGACCAGGTGTATGGGCACCTGTGTGAAGCACCGAGTGCAGTACTGTAGTGTGAAGCCACCATGACATCGAACTATAGTGTGTAGCCGCCGTGATGACAAATTGTGGAGTGAAGCCGCTATGACGTTGAAACTGTAAAGTAGAGCTACGGGTATGTCAACTCTCAATAGTGGTATCTTATAATGAGTCTTCTATCGCATAAGTTTCCTTGAGAAGAAGGGTTGGGTAACCCAGTAAATTGTCATGGGGTGCTCCAGTGCCGAATAATGACCGAGATTAAGGAAAGCTACTCTTGCTCTCATATCCTATGTAATGGTTCTGCATGTATGTGTTTACCATCACGTGTATTCATGTTATGAATATACGGTAGGCAGTAAGACCTTTTGGGCAGCGTGTCCTTAGGCAGTCAGACCTGACGGGCGGAGGCCCGAGGCGGTAAGTCCCGTAATGCCTCTGGCATAGGGGTGATTCCCTGGGCAGTAAGACCTGATGAGCATTCAGAATTTACGGGGTGGTCGCCCGGGGCCTATTACGCGGGTGGACGCTCAGGCCATAGAGATTCCTATTTTGCACGAGCAGTCATCCGGGGCCTATTGCGTGAGTAGACGCATTGCGCGGGTGGACACTCGGGGCCATGGAACTCATGTGATGCACAAGTGGAATCCCGAGGCCTATTGCGCGGGTGAACACTTGGGGCCGAATGCTCATGTGATTATTGTTGTGATGATGGTTTGTTTAGCATGCTTCGTGAACATTGCATAAGAGTATGAATGAGATGAGTAGCAAGAGATGGAGCCTGAAATGAGAAGTTGGTCGGATGTCCCGTGCGACTGCAGCGTGAGCCGAGTGCCGTTGTAGTGGGCCTAGTGGGACAGTCTGTTACATAAAAATGATACCAGGGTTTGTCGAGCGCAGTTTTTGTGGCGAATGTCACGTGCTTGATACCTTAAGAGGTTGCCTTTGGGGCATAATAGGTGTGATTATCCCATAAGCTTGCCGCACTCAGTCCTGGTGAGCCAGGGGGTGTGGGCTAGACTCCCGTGCGATTGCAGGTGGCGCCCAATAAGGGTAGCTCTGCAGTGGGCCTAGTAGGAGGGCTATATTCAGTAAGGATGATTGACGGTAAGGCCATAAGACCTAGTGGGATAGTGAATCCTTAAGCTGGTAAAATATGAGATGTGTTGAGAATGAAGCCGAGTAGAGGCTTGAGGCAATAAGACCTGAGATGCAAGTTTGCATTGGACAAATGTTCGAAGGCCATAAGACCTATATGTCTAAGTGCTGTGGTTGTTACCTAGCACCGTGACATGGACCAGTGCATCCAAAATATGCCATGAAGATGGCAGAATATGTAGGTTGTACCAGATTGTAGCAGATGCAATAAGCCTAAGATGCCTATGGCATAGAGGGTGAATCCCTAGGCTGTAAAGCCAGAATATCCAGCGTCTTGGAAGTTGAATACGCCGTAAGGCTTGATGTGCATACAGTATGATATGGGTGAATCCCAAAGGGGTCGTAAAGCCTAGTATACATAAAAGATGATTCAGGATAGTCTCAAAGGGGTAGTAAGGCCTAAGAAACCAAGCGCTGTGAGGTTGGACTAATGAGTCCTGTGTGAGTGCTACATACTAGGTACAAAATGAATGAAAGTACTACATAATGAGTACAAAATGAAATAATTAGAATGGGAGAAAGATAGACTAAATGTCTAGAAATGGTTCTTCGAGGTACAGATAGTACCATTTGATGTCGAAATTTCGAGGACGAAATTTATTAAACGGGGGGAGAACTGTAATATCCTAAATTTTGAGACTAGAGGCATAAGATTAAGCCTGGATTAAGTGGACTGCTAGACCCCAGTTTAGCAAATGTCCCTATGAGGCATGTTTAAATTCCCCAAAATTTCTTAATATCATTGGATATTAAAAGAAATCATATTAGTGAGCTAAAGAGCTCGGGGAATAACAAAACGAAGTGATTGGAAGTCACACATAATAGAGTAAAGTGGAACACAAAGTAATTTTGCCATTGGTGAAATTCCCGGTGTGACAGTGGTGATTTTGTGACCTATTTCGATGCGTAAATGATGGTAGAAAGTTATGAAACTTTCCAGAATGAAAGTAGACTTATCAAGCTTTAATTTGATAGGTCATATAAGTTATTTGGAGTTGTACACAAAGAGAAATGAATTTTTGAAGTTAGCCCAGCGAAATTAATTATTTTCTGGGACAGCATTCAAATATTAAAATTCTGGGAAGAGTGAGATTCCAATTAGCCAAATTTTATATTTTTTCCTAAAACTAGACTCAATAAGGGTCGCATAGCCTTTGGAATCACTCCAATTGGATATTTGTACAATTAGATATGAATTTTCAAATTTAATGAATATTCTGCAGAATTTGGTATTATATGCGACAATTCAAATTATGGGCGAATCATAAGGTGACACGTGGCAGTTGAGAAAACTGACCCATTTAATCATAAAATCATCTTCATCCTCGTCATTTTTCATGGAGAAGCACTGGAAGAAAGAGAGAAAAGAGAGAGATGGAAATGGTGGAAGAAGAGAGAGAAAAATATTTCCTCCGAAACACTGCCGAAACGGCATCCTCTCTCGAAGTACCCTTCAGGAAAGTTCCTCTACTCATCGAGATCTTCATTCCTACGGTTTCGGATTTTCATGTGGAGGTGTTTGGTGTCGTCTCCCTTGCCGGAGTATTGCCAGAATTCCGAACCGTTTGTGGAAACGGGTAGAGGTAAGCGTAAGCTTCCTTTTGAACCGATTGATTTGTTGTTTGGATGAGTATATAGGAAGTTGGGTACTATTCATGCTGATTTAAAGTGGTGTTTTGAATGGCTAAACGATGTCCAATGGATGTATAAATAGCTAATCACTTGATTATGAGTAGTAAAGAAGTGATTAGGTAAGAGAAAACGAAGAAACAACAAACTTTTTCAGAGAAGTTCATTTTCTGCCCTGTACTATGACGTGGAGAAAGAGTGATAATTTGATAATTTTGATGCTTCCATTGGATTTAGGAGGCAAAATTGTGTAGGTATGCAAGTTGTCATGATTTTTGGATACTTGTATATGAATTGGGAATTTTTGGAAATTGATGAATAAATACTGTGTAATTCGTTGTCTGGAGGCAGTGTTATGGTGACGTGTTTTTGAGTAGCCAAATGTTATCCAATGGTCATAAAACTCTCCAGTTTGAAAGTAGACACATAGACCTTTAATTGGATAGGTCATAATGATCAATTGGATTTTTTTGTATTTAGATATGAATTTTTGAATGTCTTCCCTGTTTTCTGGAAGAATATATGAAACAGTCGGTGTTTGGAAAATTTCTGAGAATGTTGTGGTGGTGGCGTTTGAAATCGAGTATTTTTATGTAAAACTAAACTTAAAGGGCTTCCAATAGAGCTTTGAACCACCTCAATTGGAGTTCTATAGAATTATTTATGATTTTTCAAAGTTTGATCAAAAATGCTGGTAGATTGAGTACCATGCGAATTTGAGTAAGAAATTGGCCAAATATAATTGGAATGAACTCCAAGGGTGAAAGTAAGCCTATAGGGTTAATGTGGGCTATTAGGTATTCACTTTTCATGGCTCTAATGATGTTATCATTTGCCTAGGGCCATGAAGTGATAAAGAATGAGCAATGGTTGGCGGATCAAGGGACAAGAAGAGAAGGACATAAAGTCCGAGAGGTAGTGAACTTACCTTTTCTGCATGTATGTGATATGTATGTTTTGCATTGATTATGTGACTGCTTTTCCTATTTGTGTGGAACATGTATGATTGGTTGAAGCTCTGTTATATTTGTGTAATGGCCATATGTATGTCATAACATCGAGCATGCAGTATGTCATTATGTTGGCATGAAATAGTGTAGGCAAGCATGTCATGCATTCATATATATCTGGCATGCATAATGGTAATGTTTGCTACTGAGATTCTCTCGAATCTCACTCCTCCCAAACAACCATTCAGACAGGTGAGCATTGGAAACATGCTGAGATCAGAAAAGAGGTATGCATGAAGATGAATGTTGCTGGTTGTTTGAAGACCTTTTAGTTATTAAGGTCTGTAAATATTGTGTAAACCCCTGGTGGGGAAACTTTTGTATTATAATCAAGCAATATTGTATTAATATTATCAGTATATTCATGATATTCCTGTGTGCCCACTGAACTACGCATTGCTACTCTGAGTAATTAAGGTCAGTAATAAGTGATATATGAGACGGGTCATTACAATAGATCTGACTCATCTTCCAAAATAAGTTCCCATATCCTACTCCAAGGTAACTTAATCTCAGACCTAAAAATAGTCTTGAGCCACTCCATATTACCTTCCAGTGCTTGCTTGCTTTCTACAGTCTCCCTTATTGATTTCTCAGTAAAAGCTAGTTCGTGGCCACTCCTAATGGCATCAATTAAATATCTTTCATTTATCTTGTTTACTATTTCTTTAATGCATTCCCTTGACCAATTTTTAAAGTACTAGTAATATAGTCTTTATCAAGCATTATCATAATAGACTCCAGTTTATCTCCAAACAAATTCCAGAGCTTTACCTCTTCATCAGGATTGGAAATTCCACCAAACAAATGAGATGCAGGAGGTGAGCCCAGAATGACTTTATAGAAAAGAGGCATATCATTCATCACTTGAAAAAACAACTCACCCACTTGGCCAACACTGACTTGAATTATGCCCAACACATCACAGAATATAGAAACTACAATAAAGGAAGCAGAAGCAGTAGTATCACAATCAACTAATATACGGGAGACCCATGAATTCCTCGATTCTAGAAAAGAATTCAATACCTGTTTTGGCTCAAGTTTATCTATAACGGGCACAATATCCAATACATCCATGTAAGCCCCAATGGTGAGGCCCAAATCTAACAGCCTATCCTAACTCCCTAGGAGATCTGAGTTCTGAAACTCTCAACAATTAGCCATTGGTGCTGAAGGATAGGGAAATTTAATAAGATCTTTTTCTGATCCCCATCAGCGACATTCCCATTATTGAAGAATAATTTATGATGTGCTTGCTTGGCTCACAAATAGCGTGATACTACCTCTAAGATCATGCCCTCATCCAGACAACCATAAATATTCTCTCGTGTATCAATCAAATACTTTACATAGGAAGCGATGTCATAAGTCTAGGTACGGTGGCAAAGGATTAGGAAGGAGATTTAGACTGCAATTGAGAGAGAGAGAGAGAGTAAGCAAATAGACTCATGAATTGAAGAGATGCTGCCAGAGATCGATCGGCAAGAGTTCTTCATGAAAATGATGGAATATGCCGAATTGATGAGGTCAGGTACCGATTGCCAACACGCTATTAGAGCTCTTCCTTCTTGTCTTCGATATGCTTCCTTATACCCATCTCCACATTTCAGATCTCAGTGGCAAATCGATGGTTATCGAAGTGAGTCGTCGTCAGCTTAGGTGTAATACTCTGAATTTTGAGACAAAAGGCTTGAGATTAAGCCTATAATAAATGGACTGCTAGACCCTGATTAAGCAAGTATCCTAGTAAGGAATGATATTATTTCCCAAAATTCCTTTATATCCTTGGATATTAAAGGGAATATTATGGTGAGCTGGAAAGCTCTGGGAAATATTAAAGGTAGGAGCAAAATGGTCATTTGACTAAAGAGATTATTTCCCTATTTTTTATGCCCAAATTAGTCAAATGTGGAGGGAAATAATGGAAAGAAGCAAAAAATGGTTTATTATGATAAATCAGTAAAGGTGAGGGCAAAATGGTAATTTTGTCATAAGATGAGAAATGATGGATTTTCCCTAATATTCCTTATAATTTGAGTGGAATGGGAATTAAAAGGAGGGAAATGACTACTTGATAATTAATAAGCCTATATGGGTGAATTATTATCAAGCAAAGTCAAAGAGCCAAAAGCATAAGGCTTGAGTTGACCACTTCAGGTGGTATAATGGGATAATTTGAGAATACATTATACTCTCTTATTTATCATTAATATGAGTGGAATGATGAAGGAAAAGAGAAATGAAACTTGTTATGTAAGTAATGAGATAGTTGGACCAACTAGTGGTAAGCCACTTGGATGATTTTAATTAATCATCATTTCCTTCATCCTTTCTTATTCTCTTTCTCGTGTGGATTAAAACAGAAGAAAATGAAAGAGAAATCAGAACAAAACAAGAAAAGAGAAAGAGAACGGAGAAAGAACAAGAACGCAGGAGAGAGAAGAGAGAGAAAGTTTGAGATCGTCGAAACTCTACTGAAACGATGTTTTCTCTTAAAGTACCTAGTACAAACATTCTTTTACTCATCCTGAGCTTCGATTATATGGTTTTGGATTCACGTTTGGAGATGGTTGGTGTCGTCTCGCCTGCCAAAGTGTCGCCGGAATTTTGAACCGAATTCAGGAAAGTGTAGAGGTAAGCGTAAGCTTCCTTCTCACCATTTTGGTTTGTCGTTTAGATGAGTATTATAAGAGTTGGGTACTGTTCATATCTTATTCAATCAGTGATTTGGAGGAAGAAACAATGTCCAATGGATGTCTAAACAGCTGATCATGTAATTAGAAGTAGAAATGAGGGTATTAAGCCTAAGAAGGGAGAAACCGACACAACTCTTCTGAGAACTCTAAAATGGCTGCCTTGGGTATGGCATAAGTAAAGAGTTGGAATTTCATCAATTGGATGATTCCATTGAGTTCAGAAGAGAAAATTGGGTAGGGTTCACGTTGATAATGAAGTGTGAAAAGGCCTAAAGGGTGAAATGACAAAATTACCCTTATAGCTCTAAATAGGGGCTGTTAAAGGGCATTTCTATCATTCGGGCCTGAATTTGAATACAATGAAGTCATAAATGGATTCTACATGTGAAATTATGTAGGATTGGCCTAGGTCATAATATTTGTAAAAGTACAGTTGGGCCTTGCTTCCGGGGGCATTCTGGTAATTTAGCATAATTTAGCTAAGTTATCAACTGATACGAGTCTAGAAATTTATATGGATGAGTAGTGACTCATTAAATGTATTTGGAATTCTAGGACTCGACGGATGGACGTGCCCGAATCGGAGCAAAGCCGAAGGATTGAGGACGGACGTGGAGTCAGACAGGTAGTGAACTTACCTTATCTGCATGTAGTTGATATGTATGTCTTGCATTGATTATATGACTGCTTTGCCTACTCTTGTTGAACATGTTTGATTAATTGAAGCTCTGTTATATTTTTGCAATGGCCATATGTATGTCAAAACACTGAGCACGCAGCATGTCATTATGTTGGCATGAAATAGTGTAGGCAAGTATGTCATGCATTCATATATATCTTGCATGCATAGTGGTATTGTTTGCCACTGAGATTCTCTCAAATCTCACTCCTCCCAAACAACCATTTTAGACAGGTGGAGATGCATGAAGATGCATGGAGGAGAATGAAGGTGAAGTGAAGATCATAGTGCAAGGCACTACTATTTGTAATAATGTAATTAATTTGACATTGGATGTGTGTGTGTGTGTGGATGTATATGTATAAATGTTGCATAAGCAGAGAATTACTCTAGTTTAAATAGAGAACGACTTTTATTTTAATTTAAAAGAATCGCTCGTATATTCTGATTTAAAGAAACTAAGAGCTAGTGAGGTATGAAAAGAAGGGTGTCACATTTGGTGATATCAGAGCGTTGATTCTGGAAACAATGGTAATTGCTAGAATTATAGAGTGTTGATTCTGGCAATAGTGGAACTTGCTCGAAGTGCTCTGCTTAAGTTGATAGGTTATGATCCTTGTGAGATGTCATGTGTTAGAAGGCATAGTTGATGGAACTATGGCTAGAGAATGATGGCATAGTGGTAGAAGTGTGGCTAAAAGTGATGCCAAGTAGAAGAACAATGATTGGATAACCTATGGGTGGATTCATAATAGTTTCTGAAGTGTTTATCAGCAGTGGTTAGATGATGAACTCGAGTTGAGCATGGTGAACTCGAGTTCATAGGCTATTTTCTGAAGGAAAAGTGGTATCGGGTAAGAATTCTCAGGGGTAGAGAGCCCGAACTTGAGTGCAAAATAGGGTGAGAACTCGAGTTCAGTGTGAAGAACTCAAGTACATGGAGTATTTCCTTGTGCAAAAGATGGTTTCAGGCAAGAACTCACGGGAATGCAAAGCCTGAACTCGAGTGCAGACATCCAAGAACTTGAGTTTGTATGGGCGAACTCGAGTGCACTTGCTATTCTTGCATGTTGAAATCCTTTATGGCAGCAACTCTTTCTCTAGAACTTAAAGGACTTAAGCGTGAGCAAGCTAAGGACTCGAGTTCATGAAGTAGAACTCGAGAGCAACGTCCTTCTCTTGGTGTGAATGATTTCTTTGACAGAAACTCTTACGGCGGAACTCGCATGACTCTAGTGGGAGGTAGACGCAAAACTCGAGTGATAAGATCTAAACTCGAGTGCTGTTAAAGATGAGAGCACGAGTATTGATTGTCAAACTCGAGTGTAACCTTTGTTTATGGCAATTGAGGAAATTTTCTAGAAGAAACTCTCATCTCCGCACTCTTAGGACTCGAGTGCATGAGAACTTGAGTGTGCCATGGTGAACTCGAGTGCAAGCCTTCATGGCATGTGCAAGGTTGCAATATCAGCTAAGTCTTGGTGAAATACCAATGAAACTTGAGTGTTCCTTCCAGAACTCGAGTTTATGAGTTCAAACTTGAGTGCAAAGGCAATGGTACAAGACAAAGGACTGTGACTTTGTGCAATGTTTGGTTGGAAGCTTTCGCACATTCTTGGAGACTTATCTGGCATGTCACGTGCTGGGTAGGGTGTTATGGGATGCCAATACCCAGTGATAGATGATTTGAGATGATGCTAGCTTTGATGTTTAGATCTCATTGGAACTCCGAGGCTAAGCATGCTGAGAAGAAGAAAAACCATGGGTAGATTCCACGTGGTCTTGCCCAGTTGTGGGTTAGAGTCTTGTGCCACTGTGGCGAGCACTCAAAGTAAGGGTAGTGTTGTAGCTAGACTTAGTGGGAATCCATTGTCAAGGTTTGAATACCTTGAGGCTAGATGTATGGTAATCCTTAGGGATGTCATAAGTGATGACTATACCATATAATGATCCAAGAGGATCCGATTAAATGATACTGAAGGATAATGATATGATTAGATCAGATCTGAGCTGGAAATGACGCTTAGGTCAAAATAAGAATCAGGTTACACTTTGGTTCTATTTTATGACGGAAGTCAGAACCTTGTGAACCTTATGGATGAAGTTGGACCTTCAGTAATCATTTAAGAATATTACCCATAACCATGAAGGTTAAAATGATCACTATTGATTTTGAGTTGTAGCGTGCCTATTGGGTATAATCAAAGAAATATTATCTCTTTGTATGGTGTTGAAGTTCTAAAAGGTGAACCATAACCTGAGAATCAACAGCAATAGTTAGATTGGTTCTTCAGGAACCTAAGATAGCCTGAATGGCTTGAGATACTAGAGTTTAGTACAGAAATGTGTGAGAAACTTCATATATGTCTTGGGGTTGCTAGTTGCTAATCTAGCATGAGGGAAATATCTTAATTATAGACTTATCCCTTTTAGTTGTGACAATTTCCTAGAGCGGGATTAATATTAAAGTCCAATGAATTGACCCAGATGAGAAAGTAGATTGTACAACTGCTAGAGAATAAGGGTTATATGACCTAGTGAATCGTTATGGGGTGCTCTAGTGCCAAATGATGAAAGAGATTGAGAAAGTGACTCTTACTCACAAATTTTATGTAATGGTTCTACATGTATGTGTGTACCATCTAGTATATTCATGTTAAGAATATACGGTAGGCGGTAACACCTATTTGGACCCGCGTGTCCTTAGGCAGTCAGACCTGATGAGTAGAGGCCAAGGCTGTAAGACCCGTGATGTCATTGACATAGGAGTGAATCCCTAGGTAGTAAGACCTAATGAGCATTCATGAGTTGCAGGGTGGTCGCCTAGGGCCTATCTTTGCGCGGGTGGACGCCACAGAGGTTTCTATTATGCACGAGTGGTCGCTCGGGGCCTATCTTTGCGTGAGTAGACACTCGGGGCCATAGAACTCCTATTATGCATAAGTGGAATCCCGGGGCCTATCTTTACGCAGGTAAACACTTGGGGCCATGTGACTTATGGACCAAAAGTCCAGCATATGCCATTAGGCTATATGCTAATGTGTCGAATGCTCTTGTGATGATTGAGGTGATGATGGTTTGTTTAGCATGCTTCATGAACATTGCATAAGAATGGTTGAGTAGCGAGAGATAGAGCCTGTAATGAATTTAAAGTACCAAGTGAACTATGTGTTCTAGGTATATAGACTCGATGAGTCAATAACTTAATGATGCCAAGGTTGTCGAGCGTGACTTAAGTGTCAAATGTCACATGTTTGATACCTGAGGAGACGTCCTTCGAGAGATAGCTGGTTGGGCGGCCAATAAAGCTTGCCTTTTGGGCTCCCAAGGGGGTTTCAGTTGGGTCGAATGCCGCACCCGTGCGCGGTTAGTCCAAGTGAGCCTGGAGCTGAGGCCTAATAGGTATAGGCCTAGTGGAACATTTGGCAAGATGATGGACTAATTGGTTGGGAAGTGGCTATCCCATAAGTTTTCCTCACTCAGTCTTGGTGAGCCAGGGGGTGTGGGCCGAATCTCTGTGCAGCTGCAGGGGGCACCCAGTGAGGTGGCTCTACAGTGGGCCTAGTGAGAGAGCTATTATTCAGCAAAGGTGATGGACTGATTGTCCTAATGCCCTAAGACCTGAGAGGCTCGTGAGTCCTTAGGCTGGTAAAATGTGAGATGTGAATGAGAATGGAGCTGAGTAGAGGCTTAAGGCAATAAGACCCGAGGTGCAAATTTGCATAGGGTAGTGTCATTGGGTTATAAGACCTATATGTCTAAGTGTTGTGGTGGTTACCTAGCACGGTGATATTGGACATACTTATCCAGAGAATATATTGAGATTAGCAGAATAATTAGATTGTACCAAGTTGTAGTAGAGGCAACAAGCCTAAGATGCCTATGGCATGAAGGGGGAAATTCCCTAGGATGTGAAGCTAGAATTTCTAACGTCTTGAAAGTTGAATGAGCCGTAAGGCTTGGTATGCATATAGTATGATTTGGGGAGAATCACAAAGAGGCTGAAATGCTTGGTATGCATATCAAATGATCCAGAGGAGTCCTGAAGAGGCAGTAAGGCCTGAGAAACCAAGCACTGTATGATCAGACTAGTAAGTCCTGTGTTGATGCTACATACTGGGTATAGAATAAATGAAAGTGCTGCATAGTGAGTGCAAAATTCCATCTAAGGTTGGTCTCAAGAATAAAATTCTTGAGTGGCATGTTCTATGAGCAGCAAATGGAAGAATTAATTGATGAGATGGTAGAGATTTGCCACTGTAATCGGAGGTTCTCACTATGTGAGAGTAAGATGAAGCGTTGGCTATAAAGAAACTAGACACAGTCCAAATCAACAAAAAAGAAGCTTACTAGGGGACTACAACGCCACAGAGATCTAAGAAAGATGACTCTAAGGAAGAGAGCGTGAGAGTTGAGAGGCGAGGTTGGAACTCACCGTGTTTTTATTTTTCACTGAGGGGTATCAATGAGAATATGAAAAAGTAATGGGGCAAATTAGTCACAATATTTTCCCCCCTCCAAAACACCCCAATTTAGAGGGAACAAAATTAAGGTGAGGGAAGGGATTTGGAGCCCACATTTTGGCTCCCCTTCCCTCCAAATTTTGAAACCAAATAAGGGGAGGAGCTCATTTTTTCCTTCCCTCCCCTCCCCTCCAACGAAACAAGTCCTTAATGAATAGTTACTTGAGAACTAAGAAGTCGCTAAGTCAATGGAATTGAAGTACTCTTTGAATAGAGCTCTCACCACCCCGCATTGCTCAATATATATGTCTAGTAAATGACAAAATTAGACTCCGAAGAGACTGCCAAATTAGTAGTTTTCTAGGTTTATATATATATATATATATTGATTATTGTTTATGATATAATTATGATCTACCTTTACATGTGTTGATGACGATGAACATCTCTACTTTTATCTTTAGACAAATTGTGATACCTTATTTCCAATAACCTAAAATGAGTACAAATGAGTAGTGAAATCCATTTGGAACTAGGATATGAACCCGGACTACCCAACTTTCCAAAACGTTCACGAATTCTCACTCTCAACTTAAGATTTAAACCTAAGGTCAAGAGGGTTTTTAAAAAGGGTAGAAAACTTTACCATCATTCCTACAAGTTTCACTATGTCATCAATACCTTATTGGCTCTTACTTTCAATATATCAAAGTATGCGAGCATTGTACTTGCCTTTTTCTTCAATACAATTAAAGCTATTCTCTGCTCATAAATCATTCATTCACTTATATATATATATATAAATGTTTATCTACAAAACTACTAAAACAATTACACCAATACAAACAAAATAGTGCCTTGTACTACGATCTTTACTTCACCTTCGCAATTCCTCTTGCATTTCTCCAGGAATTCTTCATTTGTAATCAACATACCTACATGTTTGGGTGAGCAATAGTGAGATTTGAGAGAATCTCAGTAGCAAACAATACCACTATGCATGTAAGATATATATATGATGCATGACATGCTTGCCTATCATAACTTCAAGCCAACATAATGACAAATCTGCATGCTCAATGTTATGATATATTTATGGCCATCGCATAAATATAACAGAGCTTCAACAATCAAGTATGCTCAACACAAATAAGTAAAGCAGTCACATACAACAATGCAAACACATACATATCAAAATACATGCAGGCTAGGTAAGTTTACTACCTCTTGGACTTTATGTCCTTCTTCAAACCATCGTCTTTGCTTCGGTTTGGTAAAATCCGTCGGGTCCTAAATTCCCAAATACCATAAATAAGTCATTACCTATCCATGTGCTATACCAAACTCATAATATTGGTTAACTTAGCTTAATAATGCTAAATTACCAAAAATGCCCCCAAATACCCGCCCTACGCCCCTCCGCACCCGGTCCAACAGTACCATACCAAAAATTATGACCCAGGCTAATTCTACACAATTTTGCATGTAGAATTCATTTATGAACTTCATGGAATCATCAAATTGATGAAATTCTAGCTCTTTGTTCACGCCACACATAAGGCAGTAATTTAGAGTTCTCAGAAGAGTTGTGTCGGTTTCTTGCTTTCTATTTCCTAATCACTTCCTTTTTACTTCTAATCATATGATTATCTATTTAAACACTTATTGGGCATCATTTAGACCTTAAAATCACCATTTTTATGAAGAGTGAACAGTACCCAACCCCTTAAAAACTCATCCAAACAGTGAACCAACCAGTTCAAAAGGTAGTTTACACTTACCTCTACACGTTTCTAAATTTGGTTTGGAATTCCAACAGCACTCTGGCCAGAGAGATTCCACCAACCACCTCCAAATGAAAATCTAAAACCATAGACATGAAGCTCAGGATGAGTAGAAGAAGGTTTGTACATTACACTTTAAGAGAAGACGCCTATCCGGCAGTGTTTCTGTGGATTGACGTTTTGAAAATACTATTCACTCTTCTCTCTCTCTCTCGTTCTAGTTCTCTTGTCTAGCTCTCTCCCTCTCTTTTGTTTCTAATTCACATGAAAGAATGAGAAAGAGATGGGAAAAGATGATGATTTAATAAATCATCTAAAGGTGTTATCCAAGTAGTAGCATCTCCTTTGTCCAACTTCCGACTCTTTACATAATATTTCCTTCATAATAATTCATTTCCCTTTTTCCCTTCTTCATTCCACTGAAAATGCATGAGAAATGAGAGTATACATTACTCTTGCATTACCCCAATGCCATCTTACAAGTGGTTGACAAAAACATTAAGCTTTTTACTCTGACTTTCCTTGATAATAATTCACCAACATAGGCTCATTAATTACCAAGTAGTCATTTTCCTCTTTTTAATTCCCTTTCAATTGAAATTATTTGGAACATTAGGGAAAAACAATGATTTCCTGTCTTATGGAAAAATTACCATTTTTCCCTTACATTATTTTCCATTTTCACACTTAACGAAAACTGAGCAGAATTTTCATCAAACTTTGGAAATTCATAACTAATTGCACAAAATGTCCAATTGGGATGGTTCCAAAGGCTATAAGAACTTTATTAAGTATAGTTGTAAGGAAAAATATAAAATTTTGCCAAATGGAAGCCCATTATTCCCAGAACTCTCATTTTTGGAAGTTAACACGGAAAAATGCCAGTTTCACTGGGCTAAAGTAAAAAATAGATAACTCTTTGTATACAGCTCCAAATGACTCATATGACCTACCAAATTAATTTTGATAAGTATAATTTCATTTTGGAAAGTTTCATAATCATGGGACATCATTTTCCCCTTGAAAGATGTCACACAAATACAACTATCATACCTGAAAATTCACCGGTAACAACATTACTTTGTGTTCCAATTCACTATGTCATGTGTGACTCCTCATGGCATTATCTTGTCACCCCCAAGCTCTTCTAATTCATCACAATATTCCCTTTAATACCCCAAGGTATAAAAGAATTTTAGGGAATACAAGTATTCCTCACTAGGACAATTGTTAAACTGGGGTCTAGTTGTCCGCTTAATCCAGGCTTAATCTCAAGCTCTTGTCCCATAATTCAGAATATTACAAAAATCAAATGACAATTACAAGATGACAAGGCTAGCTTCCCAAGTAATCATTATTTTATCGCACAGGCTTAGTTTAAGATAACTTATTTGCAGTTAAACTCAAGATTACTTTTAGCATCAAGTACAATTTCTTGGTCAAGTTCAGTAACCTGCTACAGTAAAACTTAGTTAAGGTTTGACAATAATAACTCCATCTTAATCAATGTTTGAACACACAATTTAACAACAACAATGACCCCAAATACAATTCTCAAATGTCACAAAGCTAATCTTTAAGGCATAAATTTGTTCTGAAAGGTGCATGTAATTTTTGAATCTCAAGATTATATGTACTCCGCTACTTCTCCATCTACGCTAAATATCAAAAAAGTAATACATTACCATAATAATATAGTTTTGTTGCGAACTTATCAAATTGAAACTCTACCGGAAAGATTGAAACAAAAAACATTGTCTCTGAGGATGATATATGAGGAAAATACTGAAAAGAAATTTAAATTGCACTCTTAAATTTAATATCTGTATCGAATAGACAATGATACCATCAAAATAACTCCTAGCTTCGACAATGACCGGCTTTGAACCTACAAATGGTTATTAAAACAATTCTCCAATTTCACATTTACTCTAGGAACCGACTACATGATTACATAAAATTAAAGAATAATACATTTCTCATTAAAAGTACCAGAATGATGAAGTTGTTATTGGTAAAGTCATTGTGCTTCTCTCCCTCTATAGTATTGTTCAATGTTCGACGATTGACAATGAGTGCTCTGCATTTTCATTGTCAAATGGGTTAGAAGGGCAAGAAACCAAGATTACAATAAACTGGTTAGTCAAGATTTAATTTTAAAGTGGCTGAAGACGAAGAGAGAAATTGCCGTTCAGATTGGTTAAACTCAGCTTGAGCATCGGTAATGGCTTTAAGAGAAGGAGAGGACTAGCTGCTCATGGATCTAAAGGATGCTTAACTCCATGATTTTGCCATTAAACAGTGATGAAGTAGATGAATTGAGGAATAATGGAACTGAGATGGTGGTCGAAGGGAAGAAGACGATGGATGGGCGGAGAGATCACAAAGAATGGGAAAGGAAATGGAGGTTAGCCAAATTAGGAATGAGATAGATGGAGTGGGATTGGAATGGTGAGAGGAGGAGGGAGGATTAAATTGGCCGGCCACTACATCGGCTGGGCATTGAGTTAAAGGTCAATGGGTTAGACTCAAGCTAACCCGAAACTAAACTAGTGAGAAATTGAAGATTTTAGGATTATTAATATGAAATTCTAAAGAAATATTAAAAAATCAATTTTTTAAGAAAAGAAAAAGAAAAAGAAAAAAACCGAACCGGGTTGATGACCAAACTTGATCCGTTTACTGGCCGATTCACTAGTTTCTGGTATAGACCGGGCGGTCCGGTCTAGGTTCTATTACACTGCTACTGAGAGATCAATAGTGGAATTAATAAATAATAATACACTTTTTTGTAAAATTCATATTCCATTTGGGAACATAAAAATTTTGAAATTATAAAATTTTAAATCAAGTATTTTTTAAAATTTATTTACAGTTGATAAGGAAATGACGAAAACTTAATAAGCAATTCACAACTTATTTTTTTAAAAATACCTAATTTGAAATTTTAAAATTTTAAAGTTCTTTTTCTGTCTTTTTTCCTATTTCATATTATTACTTTTATAATATGATGAAATCTATCTTTCAATATGAAGGCATATATATATATATATATTCGATAAATATTAAAAAGGGAAAAAGACAAATAAATACCATGTGAACTTTTAAAACCCATTAAAGTCTTCTAACCCTTGTAAAGGACAATGAAGTCATTTCATAGGAATCTGTGTTGGGATTAATAGGCACACAGTGAAAGAATTAAAATTTAAAATTACAAAAGTTTACCAATCACAATTGCGGATCCATCAAAGGCATTTAAATCGAGTTAGAAAGAGTCTTACCTTATTCATGCTTGTTTGAATACCCATAATCATCAACGTATTGCGAGTTTTCAAATCTCCATGCTTGGTTGCTCCTGAAATAATTTCCCCGACATCTACATATCCGTTAATTCTTCTTAAAAGAGCATCAAACTCTATGATTGTGAGATTAACCATCCCCGACATCAACATGTTGGCTAGTTCTTATTTGGAGTTTTGCCTTCTAGATCTTGAGGAGCTAACTACTAAGATCAGCTCCCTCTACCGGTATCCATACGAACAGGGCCTAACACTGGTAGCATGCTAGCGCCTCCAATGTCCTTCTAGGGTTTTCTTGCGGCTCTCTATTTTTCATCATCTGTAGAAAATCCTAGCTCTTACATTTTATAACTAGTCAGAGTTATCTATTTTATGATGGATATTGGATTTTTAAAATTAATCTTAATTAATTTCAAATTCCTTATCATATCAATTAACACTTAATTGTTTTGATAAGCTAATTAATTAAATCTGGTTAATTAAATCTTTCCAACAGTTTTAATTTAACCTATTTATTTAATTAGAATAAAGAGCCAATCGAATTAGATTTAATTTATCTTTATAAATTAAATCTGAGATATTATCATATAGTATCTTTGTATATACACAATATAATAATATTTTCATATAATATAATATTATCATATATTTAATATATATTATCAAATAATATTATATATATATATATAACATAATATTATCATATAAATATAATAGGAAAAATGGCTCAAAAATATCTTGCAAGGAAATTATTTACTGATTGGTACCACGGGTGCAAACAAGCACCCCTTATGTGCAAGCATCACCCACATGTGCAAAATGCATCCTTGCGAATGTGCAAACACCATCCCTTGTGTTCAAAATATCATCCACCCGTATGCAACTTATCACCCATGATGTGGAATGGTAGCAATTAGCAATTAATTTGCTTGCAATGTAGTTTTTAGCAATTCTTATAATATAATATTATCATATATATAATATATATTATCAAATAATAGATATTATATATATAATATAATATTCTCATATAATATATATTTTCAAATAATATATATTATATATGTATGTATGTATTTCAAAAATACATGTGTATATATAATATTATTAAATTTCTTTTCAAATATAAATATATATATATATACTCATATAAATATTTATCAAATAAATATTCACACAACATGTGTATATAATAAATATTTATATATAAAATTCGTCCACCCTAGATTAAACATTGTATTCATTGAATCTTAGACGCATCTTAGATTCAGTGAATTTGAACATTATAGCTCGTGTTGGGCTATTCTTATGTGCGACCTTATAGGCCCAAACAAAGTTGGCAGTAGGCCAATGACCATACTAACCCACAACTCGTAAGCGGCCTCTAGCAAGACATTATGACTACCCAATTGATATGAGGATCGACAAATACGATACAACCTATTGTATAACCATATCACGTCCCCTTTGTCACATGATATTTCAGTCAAGGATGAGGTATAGATAATGTCATTCTCATATTCCTGACCATTACTTTATCGATCCTTGAGTAGTCTGACTATAGAAATGGAAACTCCTTTCCATCGTAGTATGGCTATACATTTCTCAGACTCACTCATCAAGGGGCCCAGTAATATCTCTCTACTAATGTGAGGGACAAATTCCATTTTGACCATTCACATTTCTCTGTATGAAAACCACTAGGCCCGATTGTAGCCTTTATCATCACCCGGTTAAAGGTGACTTTTGACTAAGTCAAAGCTTTGTGACTCTCATGTAGGAATCCATGATGATCTCAGGTCAAAGGGCATTGTGAAGTGGTTATACATGAGATAAGCTTATGACTTGATCCATGCAGCTTTCTCATAGCGGGTTGGTCCAGCACCTTGTACTCCTATAAGTGCCTAAGACTTTGATTTGTATCCCATACCTTATCAAAGTCATACTAGTCTTATTTCATCTTTGCTCCCATATAGATGACCGACTAGGAACATTTAGGACAATTATTAAGATTTATCCAAGAATACAGTTATCACAGTGAACATGCAAATAATATGATAACTAAATGGAGAAATTCATTAAATAACAATGTTCAAAGTACAATAATTGGCCCCTAGGGGAAAATTTCCAACAATATGGAATTTTGAAGTTTGTGTTTTTACTAAAATTCCCTCCTCTTTCTTCTTTCTATTTCTCACTTCCTTCTCTATTCTCTTTCTATTCTCTCTTCCCTCTCTACCTTCCTCTCTCTCTTCTCTCCTTATGCGATTAAACATTGCCTCCTCTTAGCTGCGATCAAACTCATCCCCAATAAGGACATTGTCGCTACTGGAGCTTACATCGCGAGTTTGAATCTAGCTTCAATCAAGTTTGAAGTTCGATCTAGATGTAATGCAGTGAGACGGAGAGTTCAAATCTAGCTTCATTCATAATTGCTTGGCTACAATCACAAAGAGGGGATGGTATTTTTGATAAAAAAATCTGGGCTATAGTGGCAAAGGATTCATTGTTCTTCCCCTCTCTACTGGTTTTGGTATTCAGTTCTCTAGAATTTCTGTCGGTGGTTCTAGTTTTTGGTTCTCTAGAAGCAAGAAAAAAACACCTTTTTGGTATTTGATTTTGAAATTGAATTGTTTCTTACATGATTGACTAAAAAAGTAATTGTTTTGACAAAATCTATAATGGTTTTGGCAAAATAAATATTGACAATATCTGTAAAAGGATTGATAAAGAGTTTTGGGTTGTGATCAATAGAGTAATGTAATTAATGAAATGAACTGTGGTGTTGACAAAATCCGTAATGATTTTGATAAATCAATCTGTACTACCAAAAAATGTAAAAAGATTCACAAAGAGTTTTGTGTTATGACCAATCGAGTAATGAGATTAACTAAAAGAGTAATAATTTTGACAAAATGCATAATGGTGTTAATAAAATCAATAAGTATGGGATTGACGAAATGAATAGTAGTCTTGATGAAATATGTAATGGTTTTGACAAAATCAATAAGTACTGACAAAATGTATAAAATGATTGATAAAGAGTTTTCGATTGTGACTAATTGAATAATGAGATTAACTAAAAGAGTAATGGTTTTGACAAAATCCATAAGTACTGACAATATATGTAAAATAATTGAGTAATGGGGGCTTTTTGGTCTTTTCTCCTAAACATGAAAAACCCAAATTCCCACCCCATCTCCTCTCTGTCCTTTGCATATGTTAAGGGATTTTTCTGGGTTTGGAAAGTTGAAATGATATTTATTTGTCATTTTTCCAATTAAAAATATCAAGAAAAATAAAGTAAAAAAATTAAATAGTGATATTCAAACTATCAAAATGGTGATTTTTGAAGTTATAAAAATTTTTATTTAATAAATAATATAATATTAAGAAAAAGATAAACCTTTAAAACAAATTATAACAACTTTCAATTTTTAAATAATATTTTAGAAATAATTTTAAGATATGGACATATGAAATTAGGAAACTGTCATTTAAATACCACATGAACTTGCAAAACCTACAAATGTCTGTTAACATTTGACAATGACATAAAGGTGACAAGTATCAAATTGGGGTTTTAAAGTGTTGATACTTTTACCATTTTGCCTCTCAATTAAAAAAAAATAAAAGGTGCCCCTTATCGAAGCACTACCGCTGGTCGGCCGAGACCTTTCGGCGACTTGAGCTTTAGCGTAGGGGGCCTTTTTTAAAAAAGAAATAAAAGTTTCTAAAAGTGGCAATCCCACCCCACCCCTTTACAAAGGGATGTGGTGGCCATTTGGCCATCAAGCTCCTTTGAAATATATATATACATTAATATATATATATATATATAATATAAATGAATGCATAATGACTTTAACAAAATCAATTATGAAAATGACTAAATCCGTAATAGTTTTGACAAAATGGATAATGAGAATGACAACTAAGGCATGACCTCTTCACCAAATGTGTTAAAGTGTTGGCCTAGATGGGGGACTCTTACAAATTCACTAATGGGAAGGACTAAACCTTAATGGTTTTGACAAAATGAATATACATTTCTCACCAAATGTGTGAAAGTTTTGGCCCAAAGGGAGAGCTCTGACAAATTGCCACCCCTTGCCCCCTTCAGAAACTTTTCTTTTTAAAAAAAATCCCCCTTAAAAGAAGTCCCCTTGCGCCGAAGCTTTGATGGCAGGCGGCCAGCCTTGCCCCATTCAAAAACTATTTTTAAATGTTAAAAGTTAGAAGGACTTTTAGTGCAAGCTTGAGATTATTGACTTTTACCAAAAGCCTCTTTAGATCTTCGTCAATCACTCCTATTGTCTCTCTTTCTCTTCCCGTGTTCTCTCCTCTATTTTCTATATATATATGTGTGTGTGTGTGTGTGTGTGTTATGCAACCTCGGAGATATGAATCAATGTAATATAGGCTCTATGAGCCAATATGGTATTAAAGCTATGGTAGAAATGTTCCACGCCCAAAGCAAGCGGTGGTGCACCAGATAGACAACAGAGATCAATGACGGAAGCAGAAAAAAGAGGATGCATCCGAAGATAATTTCTCAGCATCCATGGTGCATTGAAGTACACCGCTACCTCATACAGGGTCAGACGACTCCAATCGATGATTCCTAGAGAAACATCAACATTTTAACCAGCGCGCAACTCACACACACTATCACAATCCCCTACACGTGATATCCATACATTGTCAGTCTTACTAGTGCGTGAACTACAAGCGTTGTAGTACACAATGTTTTTCAGCCACTAGTTTTCTAGAAATATGGATTCTTCAAATTTTCCTCCTCTTTTTGGCTCTCTTCCTAGCACTCCACCAACTAAGGCAACCCAATTGTACTTATGTCAGGTACAAAATCATGAAACTTAAGATTCATCTTCCTCGTCTCATTCCTCCACTACTAGTAGTACGGTGAAGGCTCTAAAACTCTCCAATAGTCAGATTATAGCCATTAACTATAAGTTCAATGGATAAAACTATCTCTAGTGGTCCCAAACCATGCTAAGGTATATTTGTGGAAAGCATAAGGAGAAATATATCAATGGAGCAACACGTCAACATGCCCCAAATGATCCAAAATTTGACACATGGTTTGCTGAAAACAATGAAGTTATGACTTGGTTGTGCAATTCTATGACTGATGACATTAGTAAAAGTTATCTCTTAGCAAACTTAGCAAAGGAAATCTGGGATGCAGCATTGCAAACTTACTCTTCCCTTGATAACACCGTTGCCTTAATTCAACTGAAACGATAACTTCGAGATTTGAGGTAAGGTAACTTAACAGTTACTGACTATTAAATGCCTTGAAGAAACTTTGGCAACAACAAGACCTCTTTGACGTACATCAATAGGAGACTGTCAAAGATGCCCAGTTACATAGAAAAATAATAGATGAAGGAAGAATATATGACTTCCTTCTTGGACTCAATGATTCATTTGAGGAGATAAGAGGCCAAATCATGGGATTAAAATCCCTGCCTCCCCTACTTGAAGCTATCAACCATGTGCAATTCAAGGAAAATCGAAAACTCTTGAATCGAAGTAGCTCTAATCCAATTGAAAGTTCAGCTCTTTCCATAAAAGGACCAAAAGACGAGCAAAGAAATAATAAATGGTGTACTCACTGCAAGAAAAAGAGCCACATCAAAGAGGAATGCTAGAAGCAACATAGTAAGCCATCAACAAGAAAACAACACCTACCTCTTATTGTTAACCTCATTACAGCTGAGCAAAAAGAGGGGATACTGATTACCTAAGCTAGGAAGAGGTACAGATGTTTCATCAGGTGCTTGACAAGCAAAACAAGTTCAACTCTATTCCTAGTATGAATCTAGTACGACCAGGTAATTCCGTTGTAGCTCTCAACGCTGTGATGATTGGTAAATATACTTGGATTGTTGACTCCAGAGCTACAGATCATATGACTGGTAACAAAACTTTAATTCACAGCCTTAAATTCTATCATAAACACCTTAAAGTAAAAGTTACTAAAGGTGTTTACATAAGGGTTAAAGAAATTGGCACAGTCACATTATTTGATCACTTGGAAATTAAAAATGTTCTGTTTGTACCTGCACTCACATGTAATCTAATATCTGTGAGCAAGTTAACTAGAGGTTGAACATGCCGAGTAATTTTCAATGATGATCTTTGCATTTTTCACGATTTAAAATTGAGGAAGATGATTGGGACTTTAAGAGAATGGGATAGACTGTACTACCTTGAAGGATCAAGCTTGTAAACTAAAGATGCAAGGAAGGCAAGAAGGGCACTGGTTAGCTCTAACTCTCAAAATCATGATGTACAGTTGTGACACTGTCGCTCAGGTCACCCTAGTTTTGAGTACATGAAACATGTATTCCTACTTTATTCAATAAAAATTCCATTCATTTTCATTGTGAAACTTGCCAACTTGCAAAGCAAACCAGATCATTATATCCCAAACAGCCCTATAAACCCTCCTCACCATTCATACTAATCCATAGTGACATTTGGGGTCCTGCACAAATAAAAGCCCTCAACAAAACTAGGTGGTTTGTTACTTTCATAGATGATCATACTAGAACCACCTGGGCTTATTTAATGAAAGAAAAATTTGAAAAAGCCAAAGTATTTTAAAACTTCTATACCTTTGTGCGAACTCAATTTAACACTTCCATTAAGGTACTACAAAGTGATAATGCCAAAGAATACATGAGCAATGCCTTTAAAGAATTTCTTGATCAACAAGGAATTCATCACCAAACTTCCCATCCTTGTAACCTTCAACAAAATAGAGTAGCCAAGAGAAAAAATCTTTACCTATTAGAAGTAACTTGAATCTTATTGATTGAACGAAATGTTCCTACCATCTTCTGAGGTAATGTTATACTCACTGTAGCTTATCTCATTAACCGCATGCCATCCAAAGTTCTAAATTATGATACTCCTATCCAAAAACTCCTTGAACAATTTCCAAATTGCCTACTGATTAATTCATCACCTTCAAAAGTGTTCGGTTGTGTTGTCTTTATCCACAAAAATGATGGCAATAAATTTACTGATCGAGCAGACAAATGTATATTTCTTGGCTATTCCTCTGCACAAAAAAGGTACAAATGCTACTATCATACTTCCAAGAAGGTTATTATCTCTGGGGATACTGTCTTCTTGGAAGAAGAAACATATTATCCCAAATTACCCATTCAGGGGAGTATATCGACATTGATGGCTAATCCCGGAAGAATCTAAATCCAAAGGCTTATCACATACATCATCATTACCACTACCATAACCTAAACCTAACTGTATAGCCACCATTGACTCATTTACTCCCATAAACCAACCTAGTCCTATCCAACTTGATCCTGAATAAGAACATAATCTACCCCAATCTAAACCCACTCCTAATAAACTGCAAACAAATGTTGAGATCAATTTAGGGTTTGATACCGAATCACAATAAGAGGAAGAGTCCAGGCTACAACTTAGAGATGAACCAAGCACTAGTAGTACTATCTCTCCCATTCAAAGGAACAACTATGTGTTCAATCTAGGATTAAATCCTGAAGAACTAGGTTTCCTATTACATTGAGAAAAGGGGTAAGAACTTGTACACAACATCCAATTCAACATTTTATCTCATATGGTAACTTGCCTGCAAAAATGCAGAGCTTTGTTGTAAACAATGTATTGATAAAAGTTCCATACACTTTTCAACAAGCTATGGCTGATCCAAATTGGAAACAAGCTGCAAAAGAAGAATTAAGGGAACTTAAGGAAAATAAAATGTGGGAGATTATAACTCTTCCTGAAGGAAAGAAACCAGTAGGATGTAGGTAGATCTTCACCCCAAAATTTAATCCCAATAGTAGTATCAACAAATACAAGGTAAGACTTGTTCCAAAAGGATATACCCAGACATATGAAATTGATTATCATGAGACATTTGCTCAAGTAGCCAAGCTTAATACCTCCAAGTGCTACTATCAATTGCAGCCAACTTTGATTAGTCGTTGCACCAATTAGATGTGAAGAATGCTTTTCTGAATGGAAACTTGGAGGAAGAAGTTTATAAGGAGATTCTAGATGGAATGCTCGGTCTCAATAACTCTGTGTGTAAACTCAACAAGTTACTGTATGGACTTAAACAGTCTCATATGGCTTGGTTCAGTAGATTCACCAAAAAGTTAAAGGACTTAGGTATACTCAGGGACAAGCAGATGACACGTTGTTCATCAAATGTATTAATGGAAAAATTGTAATATCCCAAATTTTAGGCCTAGAGACTTAAAAAACACCTATATCAAGAAAATGACTAAGCCCAGTTTGGGAAGAGTCCCAAGAATGATGAGATATAGAAAGACTCTAAGGGAATATGCAATTTGGCCTTATCGGATAGAAGGCTCGGTATTTGCAGGCGGTATGTTTAAAGTGTCAGTGTAAATGGGCACAGGACACATTTACGGTGCCATTGGGTTGGTAGAAAGTTTCCACCCAACTATGTTATGAGGTAAGGGACCAATTAGTCGAGCGAAATATGCTAGTGTAGGTGTGCACATGTCATTTTCAGGGTGTACATGTATGCCCTACGGTTTTTAGAGTGGACGCCGGTATATGGCGCCATGTGGGGCCACGTACACACTCTGACCTGGTGTCATTTGATGGGCCTCAATATGAGTGTCATAGTTCAGAGCAAAGCCCGAGTGGAATAAGAGGTAAACACCAATAAACCAGCTTTATTAAAGTAACTTTATTAAAGTAGCTTTAATAAAGTAGTAATAATGACAACTTTTGTGTTGGATGTCAAATCCTTATTATTTTAACATTTATCAGAGTATTAACGTGCAGTTCAATGAGCATACAAAAATAGTACAAATATATTGATATAGAAGTCTTGATTATATTAAAGAAATTTCCCACAGGGCTTGTACAAATTCCAATAAAAATCCCAGATACAATAAGAAACTAAGAGATAACCAACAAAATTTCTTGCTCTGCTCTGGACCTTCTGTTTCTGGTATTCTCTATTATGCCTTATGAGCTGCTTCATCTAACTGAGAAATTTATGAATTTATGGAAAGGGGTGAAATTCAAAAGAATCTCAGTAGTAACAGTTTATCAATCATATAAAATGTGAAAAGTAAACATGCAATGCAACATTTATCATGATGCAGTAATCAAAATGCCTAAGCCTATCTGACAATGCTCATGAAAAAAATGATGATTTTGTCCGGATCAAAATGATCGTCCGTTCCTGATATGCACAATATCATATCATAATGTGATCACAACAACAACTTGAAGTAGGCCTATACATGTCCGTACTTATCATAACTTGGAGCAGGCCAATACCTGTCCATACATATCAAGCTACTCAACTAGGTCCACCTGGCCACATGGTACCCCAAAGGTTTCATAGGGTGGTTTAACTCATTACCCACACCCAGAGAGTTTCAACACCATAAGCAATACATTGAAAAGATCATGGAAATCATGGCATATTAACATTCATATAGTATATGAAAGATAAAGTTACTACTTGGACTCCTTCCCAAAGCCTAGCTACTGCCAGTGCTTAAATTTTTCATCCAGCTCGGGCAATTATGAAATCCTAAAATTTCCAAAGTAGTTGAAAATGAGTTATTTCTCATTTATATCTTATTTTAAACTTATAAGTTGGTTATCTTTACTTAGAGTGTAAAATTACCAAAATGCCTTTAGGGAATCAGGTCTAATTTCCCTCATTCCAGGTATAACTGTACTTTTCCAAAACTATGGTCCAGGCTATTTCTACACAATTTCATGTATAGAACCCATTTTTGACCTTATTTTGGACAAATTCACACTAAAATTACTAGATTACCCCTGACATCCACCAATTAGGGCTTTAGGGGAAAAATTGTCATTTTTCTAGGTTTTCTAGATATTTCCAGTATTTTCAATCAAGTTTGAATATTCCTAAATAAATATAGAAAATTCCAAATATAGTGGTCTCAATTCCTATGTAAATATATTTTAGTAATCTTTTATAGAAAAATATTACAAGGCACCAGACATATCCAAAACGTTTGAGAAAATTCGTCCAAGCTAGTCTGCCACAGAATTTGTTCCAGACTCATGGTTAAACTTTGAAAAATCATATCTTTAAATCCATTTATCCAAATAGATTATAATACCTATCAAATTAAATCCCAGGATGTATACGTTCATCTTGTAAAATTTCATAAATTTTGGACAAGTTTAAACCATTCAAAAATATGTCACAACACATCTTGTACAAATTGGAAAAATGGAAGTTTCATGTGTTAACCTTCAAAACACTTTCCTTTTCGCTTGTATTTTCTTGTTTAATCATCCAAGGATCAAATTATCATAATCTATAGAAATTTAGGTAGAATCTCCCTTTAGAAATTGGACATCCCAAATTTACAAGATTCAACACAAATCCAGTATCCAGTCCAGAACAATCACTATAACTCAAGATTTTAAGGTTTCTGCAACTTACATTGCTTCCTCTCCTTCATCTCCTCTAAACCATCACTTCCCTCTTCCTTCCTTGAGTTTGAGCATGTTCCATATATATTCCAAGATGATATGGAGTTTAAGAAGAGATTTCTAGAATTATAGGATAAGAATAAGTAGAAATTTCTACCTACTTACCTTGATTTTGCTCTTAGAACTTTGTCCTTCCTTCTTGTTCTCCCTTTCCTCCTAGTGCTTCTTTCTTCCTTCTCTCTCTCTTTTGGACGTGTAGGAGGCCCTTAGATAGAGCTTGGAAGAGCTCTCTAGAACAAGCCTATGTGTCCCTTTGTTTATATTATTTTATTACAATATTTATCATGTGTTATAATTTTTATGTTTCTTTATTCTATGATTTTTCCTCTTGCAAATTCCATGATATTCTTCTATTTTCTTCCCCTTTTCTTTATGGCTGTCCAATCCTATTTATGAACATAAAATTTCTAAATTTATTCATTTGGTCAAAATGAATATTTTGCCCTTGCACTTTCTTCATTTTCGCAATAGTTGGAAAAATTGGTAGAATTTTCATCAAACTTTGAAAATTCATATCTAATTGCATAGATATCTAATTAGGGTGGTTCCAAAGGCTATATGACACTTATTAAGTCTAGTCTTAGGTAAAAATATAAAATTTAGATAATTGGAAGTTCATTATTCCCATAAGTTTTATTCTTGAAGTCTGCCCCTGAAAAAACATCAAATTCACTGGGCAAATTTCAAAACTTCATATCTCCTTGTATCCAACTCCAAAAATTCCATATGTACCTATCAAATTGAAGTTTGATTTATCTAATTTTATTTTGGAATGTTTCATAATTTTTGGACATCATTTACTATTTTAAAAATATCACACAATATAACTGCCTCACAGGACAATTCACCGACAACATCCTTATCTTATGTACTTGATAATCATATTATGTGTGGTCCTTAATTGCCTTGTTGTGTCTCTTGATATGCTCTTTACTACACCATTTTATTCCTTTAATACTAGTAAGCTATAAAGAAATTTTGGTGACTGAAATTTGGGATATTACATTGGACCAACTAAGAGATGACACTTGTCCCACCTTTATGACAAAGTAACTTTTACTTTTGTGTTGGCACTCTTTAGAGGTGACACCTAGCACAATAGTCTGAGAAATCCACTGGTGTCTGGTCCGGTCACCTAATTAGCTTTCCCAAGCACTGAGCCTGAGAGCCAGGGAAAATCATTAGACCCTTATTTTCCCTAACATTTTAGACGGCTAAAGGCCCGAGAAAAGAGACGGGACTCACTTTATTAAAGTAGGTGACAGATGTCACTGAACAAATAGAACACCAGACAAATGACACCATGAGAGCTTGACACTTGGCATGATTTTTCCAAGACTCCTACCTAGCCATTTAATTTGGCTAGCTACCATAACATTCAAGGAAAAATGCCAAAATATTAGGAAACAAATGTTTAGAAATTCGTAGAGGAAAGAGAAAATATGAATAGTAAAAGTTCATAAGCTTCAGAGCCAATTTCACCTCCAAATTAGCGTTTTCTCTTAAATGTACCCTTCATAAACCATCTTCTACTCATCCCAAGCTTTATTTCTACAGTTTCAAATTTTTATTTAGAAGTGGTTGATGCCGTCTCGCTTGCCGGAGTACTGCCGAATTTCCAAATTAACTGTGGAAACGTGTAGAGGTAAGCGTAAGCTTCCCTTTGAACCGATTGGTTTGTTATTTGGATGAGTTTTTTTGGGGATGTAGTACTTTTCATTTTCATCCAAAGGGGTATTTTTGGGGTTTAATCATATATTTATGGTTAGATTATGATTTATGATGATATAAGACCAAGTGGTTGGACAAAACTCTGTTTTTGTAATTTTGGTTAATTAATGGTTCTGTTGGGTCAGAAGGGAAGGGGCGAAAACTTTGGGATTTTGATGATTTTGATCATCCCATTATTTTCTACATGAAAAATGGTGTGGAAATAACCTTTGTTATTAATTTTGGATTATTCAGACACAAGTTGTAACTTTGTCAATTTCTGCCCTCTTAAGGTTTCTGCATGACAGTCATTTTTTGTGGCATTTTTGAGTGACTGAATGATGTCCAAATCTTGTGAAAATTTTAAGTCTAAAATTAGAATTATTAAGATTTAATTTGATAGGTCATAATGGTCAATTGGATTTGTATGCTGGAAGTTCTACATTTTTAAATTTGGTCATGTAAAACTGCTCAATTTTGGAGTAGGGTCCAATAAAAGGGAAGTCTGTACTTATGTGAGGAAAACTAGCTTATGGATATATTTTTTTCTTAAAATTGTACTTAAATAGGGTCACATAACACTTGGAACCACCTCATTTCGATTTCTTTGGATTTAGTTATGATTTTTACAAGTTTGGCCAAGAATCAAGAAAGGGAAATATGGACAGCCAAGTTTTAGCCACGGCCAAAAAGTTACTGACCTATTTTTGGGTGCGGGAAGTCAGTTTTGGCTATAGCCAAGACCCCAAATTTTCCCTGTTTCATATTTTCCAAGAGGTGTTGATTGGTATGGTCTTTCCCGACTTTATGGGCTTTTGTTGGGACTTCCAAGGGCTACCTAAGTGACTCAAATGACAACCAACAAGCTAAACCAAGAATAAATTAGCTTACATTATACCAAGAAAGGATTGGATTAAGAAATAACTCATCATCCATAATTCTAATTGTAGGACTTGACTGCTGTCCGAAGACTAAGACCTACTCGAGCTCAGAGAACTGATAGGATATTGCTCAAGGGAAGTGACCAGGTAGTAACTCTGTCTTTCATATGTTATAAGATACATTGCATGTTTTATAGTTTCATCATGAATTTTTTGGCACATTCTGTGATACACGAGTGGATACTCGGGGCTGATGCACGAGTAACACTTGGGGCCTTGTGATATACCTATTACTATGATGGTATGTTAACTACATGTTGTGTTCTGAATGTTTTGGTGGCATGCTTTGTGATGTTGTATCTATATGATTGACTATATGTTACTACTAAGATTCTTTTGAATCTCACCCATTTTCTATTAACCAATTTACAATACAGGTTAGTAGCTTAAAGGGCAAGAGGGTAAGCGTAGACATCTAGAAGATGAAGCTGCAGAATGTATTTCGTATGTTGTTTGTCTCTTTCTGCTTTTGGATATTTTGATTTGTATAAGGTGTGTATAACTTTGCAACCTTAATGACAGTACAGTGGAAAAACTTGTAATGCCAGTAGCCTATAGATGAACAGTAATCTATATCAGGTTAACACTTCCAGAAAAAGATAAACTATGACTAAAGTATAAAATGTGAGGCTTAAGTAGAGAATCACTCACACACTCTGGTATGATGGATCTAAGAGCCGATGAGACTTAGTAACATAGTGAAACTAGTGGAATTAATTGAAAAGTTTATTTACCCTCTCAACCCTAGGTTTAAGTCCTAAGTTGAGAGTGAGAATTTGTGAACATTTTCGGATGTTGGGTAATCTGGGTTTGAATCCTGGTTTACAACTAGTTTCACTACTCTTTTGCACTCATCTAGGGCTATTAGAAATAAGATATTACATAGTTGATATCAGAGCAGTGATTCTGGTAATGGAATTTTCTGCTCAGAGATACAAGTCCAGTTAGAACAAAGGGTTGTGACTATAAATTGTATTATCTACTCATGTTAATAGTATAGTGATCCCCTATTAGTGCTACTTTAACTAGGAGTTATAGATAGCAGAGGGATCTAAGGAGCTAGACTACCCATGTCTGTTAATCAACCTATTGAATGAAGAGGCAAAGGAATACACGGAGGAAGTGGCTTCGCTTGGCAGGGGTGTTAAAAGTGCCTAATCCCAGTGGGGATTCCTTTGCTAGTAATAGTGATAATGAGACCCTAAGGATAAAAGAGGAATCACAGGATTCAGATTCTATTGCTAAATCTAGGGCTCCTAATATTGAGTTAGAGTATGACCCAAATCTTTCCCCTATGTTATGAGAACACATAGAGGGGCTATACCAAGAAGCTGGTACTGCTTATGTTTTCCCTATAAGGATAGTATCCAGCATTTCTAGGCAGGATACCATGTTGTATTAGGATTGAGGTATGTATTGGCTACCGATACCTAATGAAAAATGGTATGGTACTAGCACCAATGCCATAGACTAATTAGAACTCCATGGTTAAGCGTGCTCAGGCAAGAGAAATCCCGAGATTGGTGACCCCCTTGGGAGGTACCTTAGAAATTTGAAATCTTTTGATTAAAGGTTTGGAATTCTGATTAGAGGTTCTTAGATGACCTAAGGAATGATTAGAGGCATAGAGATGATGAATTAAGTACTGATCTTTAATCTAAACCATTTTTGTTGTAGTGAGTAATGCTAAAAAAAGTTCATTTTCAGGGGGTTATGGAAACTTGAGTCATAGTGATTGTTTTGAGATTTTTCCGTGCTAAGTAATTATGCCATATTGAATAGTGATTATGCCATGTTCTATCCTAGAGGATTCAATCGGATGATACCAAAGGTTGAGGATAGGTTTGGATCAAATCTAAGTTGAAATAACGCTTAAGGCAAAATGAGAATTAGGTTGCACTATAGTTCTATTTCATGATAGAAGTTAAACCTTATAGATGATGTTGAACCTTCAGTAATGTTTTAAGGATATTACTAGAAAACCATAAAGGTTAGAATATGTACTATTGATTTTGATTCTTACCTGGGGGTTTCACATATCGGACACTGTTGCTTCTCTTTATGCTCTTTTCTGTACAATATGTAATCATTAGGGCATGCATGGATCTTTTTATACTTCATCCCTAATGGACAAAGTATTTTCTTAGCATCATAGTATCGGCAAGGCAGCACGTTATCATATGGAAGCATGTCCTTAAAGGCCTCAAGTGTTTCTGAAAAACTCTTATCGCTCCATCCATGTCGTGCTTTCAAACTTACCAATTTCAATACTGCTTTCAATAATTGGTATTTTGTGCACCCTGGGTACAACGGCTTCTCAGCATCACTACACATATTACCGTATGCATGTGATTGCTCAAAAGCCTCTTCTCCTACATCACAAATAATATCCTCTATCCGATCATCTAGATCCGTGTCATTATCATCAAAGGCTACTCCCCCTTGTTGAGCTGCACTTAGAATTTCTAATTCTTCACCATGCCATACCCATACTGTATAACTCTTACAAAATCCTTCACAAATTAAATGAGTATATATATCTACAGCACTTAGTTGCTTCTCATTCAAACATTGTACAGAAGAACAATAGAACATCCCACTATCATTATCAGAATTTCTTCTAGCAAATTCCAAAAAATCCTTCACCTCATTATCATATTCAACACTAGTCCGTTTAACGTTTACCCAACTACGATCCATATATTTCAACACCTTTTTTTTTCCTTCTCTTCTGTATATTTTCCCCCTGGAAAAGGTAGGAGTATATTGAGAGCATGAAATCATTACACTCATCAAGTTAGCTAGTTTAATAGAATTCTTCATCAGAATTCCTCATCAGATGTAATTACAGTCTGTTCCATTTTCTTCAAGTAATTTTTTTCCTTCACAAAGTTCTTACTTCTATTCAAGGGAGCACTATAATTATATCTGATTTTGAAGACATAAATAACGAAATTGATAGACTCAAGAAAGAAAATAATTCAACAGATTAAACAGGTTCATAACATCTTCAAGGGACTACTTCAACAGATTCAACAGAAAGAAATTGATAAAAAAACCAATTATATCTTCAACAAATTCAATAGAAAGAAATTGATATGCAAAATGCAAAAGGTCAAGCACTTGTGATTGAACAGATTCATAACATCCAAATTCGTAAATCACAAACCACATCATCAAAGAATTAATTGAGATAGAGGAGACATTACTCTTACCTGGAGGTAGTAACCTTCGATTGTGGCTTGAGGAGCAGGAGGAGCGGTGGTTGCAGCAGTTGGAGAACATGGAGGAGATAACAGTGAAAAGATAGTGCATAGTCAGAGATTCCGCGGCAATGGGTGCAATGACCTGAAGGCGGGAGGATTTTAGGTCAAAAAATATAGAAGGAGGAGGCGGCGGTGGCGGTGGCTGGAGCAAAGGGCAGAGAAAATGGTGGAATATGACTGGAGAAGAAGGTGCAGAGCTAAGATGAAGCTTTCGCGGCAGTGGAAATGACGGGGATGGAAATGAAATAGAAGGGGATTATGTTTGAATTACCGGACTTTTAAGACCGGTTATCATAATAACCGGTCTTAAAAGTCCACTACTTAAGATCGGTTTTAAGATAACCGGTATTAAATAGTGGACTTTTAAGAGAAGTTATATATATAACCGGTCTTAAAAACATACCGGATTTTTTTTATTTTCTTATTTAATTTTTAGACCCGTTCTAAATGATGACCAGTCTAAAAAATGGTATATTTTAGACTGGTTTTTATTTTAACCGGTCTAAAAAATTTAAAAAAATATTTTCTCTTTAAATAATTTTTTTTGTTATTTTTAAGACAGGTTATTTAAATAACCGGTCTAAATAATTTTTTTAAGACCGGTTTTTTAAAAATCGGTATTAGAAGTTTCTCTTAATTACAAAATTGCCACTGTGTTTTTCTTTTAGACCTTTCCCGCGAAAACCGGTCTAAATGTGGCGATCTAAATATCCTTTTTTGTACTAGTAATTTAAGCTACAATTACAAGTAATGTGTTACAATACATTTTTGAGTTTTGATTAGATAAAAGATTGAGAACTATATCTCTTTATTTAATTTCTTAGATGAATCAAATTAGAAATTGGGTTTTGAAATTTAATTAAAAAAAGAAAATGAAAATTAACGACTAGGAAGTATGGGAAAGTTTTGTTGATAATGCCATGAATTGATCTTTAAGAAATATGAATATTGTACATGAATTTAATCATTTTTAAATGTTTGCAATGTGTTTGTAAAAATTCTTGACTAGCTTGTTATATCCAAATGGGTATCCAAAGCTGATGATATATATTGCTTTTGCTTTTGAAACTGTAATAAGTTTGGAATCTGTGCTTTTGCTTTTGACAATATCTTTAAGCCATTTTTGCTATTTCTTATATAAATCAAAGTGCACCGATCTTTTTAAAGGGGTGAGATTCATACGAATCTCACTAGTAACACACAATTAATCATATAAAATATGATAGATAAACATGCAATGCACCATATCATGTAACAAAAATATAATACTGTAAACTTATCTGCTTGCTCGACGTTTTGGATCAAATGATTATTTTGTCCCTACTATCCATACTGTGTTCACTGTTCAGGATCAAATGACTATTTGACCCCTACTAGCTGTAATGTTTCAAAACAGACAACCGCCTATCCATACTTGTCTCACTGCCTCAGTTGGTTCCCACTTGGTATGATGGTACTTTGCTTTTCCCACTGGGTGGTAGTTGTGCTTTTCTCACACTACAGCTAGGTTATGTAACAACAATTCATATCATAGAACATGGCAACACAAAGCATATAAACAATCACATATTGTATGAATGATAGAGTTACTACCTGGAATCCTTCCCAATGTTTAGCTAGTTTCAGTCCACTAATTCTTTCTTCGGCTCGGGCAAATGCCAATCCCTAAAATTAAAAATTTATAATAAATGAGTTATTTCTCATTCATGTCTTATTCCTAAACTCATATAGCTGGTTATCTCTACCCAAAATCACATAATTACCAAAATACCCTTTGGAATCCGGTCTAATTCCCTTTATACCCAGTATAACTGTACTTTACCAAAACTTATGACCCGCGCTATTCCTACACAATTTTGCGTGTAGATTCCTTTTTTGACCTCATTTTTGTCAAAATCATACTCCATTTTCCAAAATACCCTTGGTAGCCACATGCTAAGGTTTTAGGGGTAAAGTTGTCATTTCATACCCTAAAGCCTCCATAGTCCATTTTTCACATGTTCCCTACACAATTTTTCATTCTAAACACAATGGAATCATCAAATCCATCAATTTCCAGCCCAAACGCTACAAAACAACATTGACCAAAATTCATGGAATTTTAGGGAAATGAAGTTTCATGTTTTTATTCAACAAAAGACCTCCTTTCCATCTTAAATTACTTCTTAAACCTTGTAATTACACTCCCTACATGATTAATCAAAATTTGGACAGCATCTCTCCTTAGGGTTTATGCCTTCCAAATGACAAAATCATGAAAACTAAGCCAACCAATCGACTAAATCACCAATAACAACCACAAATCAACAAGTTATGCAAGGTTTCTTGAATTACCTATTAATTCTCTTCTTTTCCTCTTGAAAATGTTCCCTCTCCTTCTTGTTTCTCTTTGCTTTTCTTCTTGCTTCATGTGATTTCAAGAAGGATGTGAGGATTAGAAGAGGTTTCTAGAATTTAAAGACAAGAACAAGTGAATTTTGTACCAATACTTACCTAGTTTTCCTTCTTGAACACTTGTCTCTTGCTTTGCTCTTTGTCTTCTTTAAAATGCTATTCTCTTATTTCTCAACTTTGCCAAAAATATGGCCCTTTAGAAGAGCTAAATGGATCTTATGATATCACCTTCTACCTCCTTAAAAATAATATTTGTTTAATGAATTTTTGCACATGTCTCCTACTTTTTGTTTCTTCTTTTTCAACTAGGCTACAAATGCTTCGACATGGTATAATTTATGTCCAATATTTATTTTATTTTCCCTTCCTCCTTCTTGACTGACTTTGCTCCTTAATTATGAAGAAAATAAGAGCTTCTTGATTTATTAGCCAAATGACCATTTTGCCCTTACATTTCTTCAATTTTTGAATTACATATTGTCTTCCTTCTTCCTTTTTGTTCTTGGCCAAAAAACACACCATAAATTGTTCCAAAAAGTGTGCTCTTCTATTCTTTATTTTGGGCTACAATATTAGGCTTTTATGAAGACAAAAATTTGGGCTTTTATGTCTTAACTTGGCCAAAATTTCATGTAACCTCTACTTCCAATATTTTACCATTTCAATTGTACCAAAATTCACCATTTTATTCCATTTAATGTAACAAATGTACAATGAATTTTGGTGAATAAAATTTGGGATGTTACATATGAAATGTTAGGATTGGCATATAAGTTTTAAATATGTTCCTATTTTGTGGATTAAAGTGCTCTGGAGAGGCAAATAGATATGTAATGAAGTTAATAATGGATCAATTTAATTGAAATCCAAATTAATTTATTTCAATAATATACATATTATAGAATTCTTTTGAGAGAAAATTGAAATTTTTGTTTTTGAATGATTATAAAATTTATTTATATATTTTACAATGGAATCTTTTTATAAATGGAAAGAAATGATTTCTTACAAGATTATAAACATTTTTATAAAAGGAAAAAACACAAAGTGCCTATTATTCATGACCTTTGTGTTACGCCAGTATTCGTGACTTCTGGGTTGTGCCTGTTATTCGTGACCTTCAGATTGTGCCTATATTTGTAAGTTTTGGGTTACGCCAGTATTTGTGACCTTCGAGTTGTGCCGTTATTTGTGACCTTCCAGTTGCTCCTTTTATTCTTTTTGTGTTGTTTCCTCTAATGAAACAAGGTTTTAGAAGAAAAGAAAAATTTTCATCATAATTTATATATATTATGAAAAATTGGTTTTATTTAAATTTGAAAATAGCTTTCAGAAGTTTAACGTTGAAAAAAATTTATACTCCAAAATATTATAATGTCACTTTATGTTATATTAATGAAATGGATCTTTCCAATTAAAAATAGAAAAAAGTAAATTAAAAAGGCCAACGAAGTGAAATCACCATATGCTTCATTCCGGTCATGCTTTTGTGTGTTCAAGTATGACAAAATGGTATCAGAGCCTAGGTTATTTCTTACTTATGTAGTAAGTGTTCAGTGGTCTCAATGATTCATTTTAACTTAGGCATAATTTGTTTTTTGTATTCGAGGTATCATTGATAGGATTTCCTTTTGTTTTCTTTCTTTTTTCTCTCCTGGTTTTGTTTTTTAGATGCATTGATATGGATAATTATAGTTACATTCTCCTTCTTTATTAGATGGCTCAAATAAGCATGAATAAGTTTGAGCTGATGCCAATCTTCAGTAATGCTTTTAGTAAGAAACTTGATTCTTGTAATATCCCAAATTTTATTCACCAAGAATCCCTTGTACATTTATTTCATTAAATGGAATAAAATGGTGAACTTTCATGCACCTGAAATAGCCAAAAGGTTGGATGGAAATGGAGATTACATGAAATTTTGGCTAAGACATAAAACATAATTTTTGTCTTTATAAAAGCCTATTATAGTAGCCCAAAATTAATAATGGAAGAGCACAATTTTTGGCCTAATAAAATATGAAAATTTTGGCCAAAACAAAAAGGGAAGAAGGAAGACAACAATTGGTTCAAAAATTGAAGAAAATGTAAGGGCAAAATGGTTATTTGGCTAATAAAATTAAAAACCAATATTTTTCACCTTATTTATGAGAAAGGTTAGCCAAAAGGGATGAAGAGGAAAGGAGAAATAATATTGTTCCATCTTGCATGCCATGTGGAGGTTTATGATGCCATATGAAAAAAGGACGAAGAAAAAGTAAGGACATATGTAAAAATTGACAATAAAATATTATATTTTAAGGAGGTGGACATGGATATTTTTTTAGAGCATTTTAGCCCTCTCAAGGCCTCATTTTCAGCCAAAATTGAGTAATAGAAGAGAGAGAGAGAGCAAGGGAAAAACAAAGAACATGAAGAAAGCTAAAAGAATCAAGAGGCAAAAACTAGGTAAGTTGTAGTTGAAATTGCTTGTTTTTGCCTTCAAACTCTTGGAAATTTTCTCTAATCTTCATATCCTTCTTGAAATCATGCAAAGAAAGAAAAAAATCAAGGGAAAAGGAGAGAGGAAGTGGACAGATTTAAGAGAGAAAGAAGGAGAAAGCAAGGTAAGCTTGGATACTTGTCTTACCTTGTTGATTTATGATTTTTATTAGTGTTTTGGTTGGTTTTTTGGCTTGGTTGTCTTGAATTTATGATTTGGGATGCATAAAGCCTAAGGGGAGGTGCTACCCAAATTTTGATCAATCATGATCAAGAGGTGTTTAAGTGATTAAACAAGTGATTAGAAGTAGAAAGAAGATATTTGGTTGATTGAAAATTGAAAAACTTCAAATTTCCCAATTGTCCCTAACTTTCGGCCATACCAAATTGGTGTGTTTGAGCTAAAATTTTATGGTTTTGGTTATTCCATTTATGTTTAGAATGAAAAATTGTGTAGGGAACATGTGAAAAATGGAGTATGAAGGCTTTAGGATGTGAAATGACAATTTTACCCTTAAACCCTAACTTTGTAGATATCAAAGGCATTCTGGGAAATACAGTGTGAATTTGTCAAAAATGAGGTCAAAAATGGATTCTACATGTGAAATTTTGTAGAAATAGCTTAGGTCATAATTTTTAGAAAAGTACATTTATACCGAGTATAAAGCGAATTAGACTGGATTCCCTAAGGGCATTTTGGTAATTATGCATTTTTGGGTAAAGATAACCAACTATATGAATTGTGGAATAATACATGAATGAGTAAAAAATCATTAATTATGAATTTGAAATTTTAGGATTTGACATTTGCCCGAGCCGGACAAAGATTTAGAAGACTGATATTAGCTAGGCAATTTGAAAGGATTCTAGGTAGTAACTCTATCTCTCATACATTATGGGAAAAGCACAAGTACCAACGGCAAAATAAGACCTAGTCTAGGTGGTTGATATAATTCCTCGTTGTGGAATTGGTAAAAGCACAAGTACCACCCTATGGGAAAAATAAAAGTACCATAAGACAGTGGGACCCAATTGAGGTAGTGATACAAGTACGGACAGGCTATTGCCTGCTTTGGAACATAATTGTGATCACTGTATGGCTAGTAGGGACAAAACAGTCATTTTGATCTAGACAAAACGATCGTTTTAATCTTGAAAGTTGGCAAGCAAATATGTGTATGGCATTGGTTTCTGTTGCATTATATGGTGCATTGCATGTTTATTTATCACATTTTATATGATTGATTGTGTGTTACTACTGAGATTCATATGAATCTCACCCTTTCCATAAATAACACTTATTCAATTAGAGGAGGTGGCTTGAAAGGCAAAGAGGTAGATACCAAAAACTGAGGGTTCGGGTGCTGATCAAGAATTTTACTGTTGGTTATCTACTAGCCTTTTATGTATTTTAGGATTTGTAACTATTATGTACAATGTAATATTCTAAATTTTGGTCCTAGAGACTTAAGGATAAGCCTATATCAAGCAGATGACTAAGCCTAGTTTGGGAAGAGTCTTAAGAATAACGAGAGATAGAAAGACTCACGAGGACTATGTGATTCGGCCATACAAGGCAGTAGGCCCATTATGCATAGGCAATAGGATTAAAGTGTCGGTGTAAATATGCACATAACATATATAAGATTCCATACCAGGCAGCGGGCCCAGCTATGCCATGAGGTATGAGACTGATTAGTCAAGCAAAATAAGCTAGTGTAAGTATGCACATGGCATTTTCAAGACAAGCCTGCATACCCTACGTTTTTTAAGAAGACATCGGTATATGGCACCATGTGTGACCCACACAGACACTCCGACCTGGCGTCATCTTGCAGGTTCTGATAAGCATGCCAAAATCCTGAGTAAAACCTGAGTAGACACCGATAAAGTAACTTTAATAAAGTAAACAATCATGACACAACTTTTATGTAGCTTTTTAAGAAAGTGACACATGTCCCTAATGATGACATAACTTTTGTGTTGGTTAAATGAGAAGATGACAAGTGTCCATCATGATGACACTTGCTTTTTAACTTTTGTGTTGGCATACTCATGAGTACCACATGTCACCTTAGTCAGGGAAATCCATCGGTCCCTGATCCAGTCGGGTACTTGAATTTCCTAAACGCCGAACTTGGGAGTCAAGGGAATTCATCAGTCCTCCCTTCCCCTAACATAAAAAGGATGGCCAAGGAGAGAAAAAGAGAGGGACCCACCCTTTTTAGGACATATGTCACTCCCTAAGCAAATCTTTGGACACTTGTCATAGTATGAGACCATCCAATTTCAAGATCAAATCACAACCCTTCCTTCCTCTTTATTAGGCCATTTCGGTCAGCCAAGAGAGAGGAGAGAAAAATCAGAAAAATGGAAGGGAAAATGGAAAAGGAAAGAGAAATGATGAATAGTAAAATTTTTGAAGTTCCAGAGCTAATTTCGACCTCGTAACACCGTTTTTTGCAGGTAAGTCATTCACAGACATTGTTCTACTCACTGAGATCTTTCTTTTTATGGTCTCATTTTTCTAATAGTAGGTTTTTTGTGCCTTCTAGTTAGCTGGAGTGTCGCCGGAGTTCCGAACCGGTTGTAGAGACACAAAGAGGTAAGCGTAGGCCTCGCTTTGAACCTATTAAATTGTGATTTTAGCAAGTCTTTTGGATTATTGGAAGGCCTAAAATTTTGGACAAGAGGTGTTTTTAAGGTCTTTAATAGATTCTACATGAAAAATGGTGAGGAATGACCCCAGTTATAGTCATAAAATTTTGTTGCAAGTTTTTAATTAACCAAATGTTATCCAATGTTCATGAAACTTTTCATAGTTAAGGCATACATAATAAGCTTTAATTTCATATATATTATGTTCCATTTTGGTTTGTAGATTGTGAGATATGAATTTTTGAAGTTAGGCATTGAATTTGGAATATTTTCTGTGGCAGATTTATTTTGGTGAAACTTTCACTATTCAAAATTTATTTGATGATAATGATAATTTCCAAAATTAAACTAGACATAATGAGCTTTAAATTTATATGTAATATGAAGGATTTGGATAAGTATATTAGGAGTTATGAGTGTTTGAAGTTAGACCATTAAAGCTAGAAAGATTTTCTGGCACTAAGGGTAAAATTGGAAACTGGGAATGGTGCATGGATAGGTGGTAGTAGGAATCATTTTTTCCTTAAAATAGACTTTAGAAGTGACACATATGACTTTAAACCACCTTAATTGGATATTCTTAGGTCAAGATATGAATTTTTAAATTTTGTTTGAAATTCTGCCAACTTTTAGAAATTTTGCGAAAATAATAAAGTAATGACATTTAAGGTAATTTGGGACAAGTATGGGCCAAATGTAACGAACAGCCCTCTGCCACTATAGGTTAGAAGTCCATACCAACTTCTACTCCCTATAGAGCTTAGAAGGCCAGGAACTGTCCCCTTTCTTGGGGATTTAATACACCACCTCAGGGACTCAAGGCCGTGACCTAAGGGTAAGGCACACCTTAAGTGCTCCCTGGTAACCATCTGCACTGGTGGAATTGGGATATTTTCAAAAGCATTATTTCTTCCTAAAGCACACCTTAATTTCGTCCAAAAGTTAGAGAAAGAAAAGACAGAGAGTTGAGTCAACATGCTTTCACCTTTGGTCAATAATTGTGGTTAGGCATAAAAGGAAAGAAGGAAGTAACTTGATTCAACAATATTTCCCTTCTCTTGCATGGAAAATTCAGCCAAATTAGGAAGGAAGAGAGAATGAGTGAATTCCAACCAAGCTTTGGTTAATTAACTCCTTCACTTTCCAAGAAGCCACAATTGAGTGACACATGGATTTTTCTCTTTTCCCTTATATCAATTTTTGGCCAAGCATGCAAAAGTGAAGAGGAATCATTTATTTAAATATCTCACTCTCTCTTTCACACTCATTTGGACGTCCAAGTTTCAAAAAATAGAGAAAAGAACAGGAAAAAAGAGAAAAGAACAAAGAAGAAGGTAAGGTGTTCAAGCTCAATTTTCTCCTACTTAACCTCTTCTTTGGCTCAAATAATCTTCATGACTCTTGTTCTCCTCTTCAAGAGCTTCATTTGTATGATTTTTTATTTTTAAGAGAAGGAGTTTTAAGCCATCTTGCAAGAGCCAAAGGTGGAGAATCAAGAAAAGAGCTCAAGAAGGAGCTAGAGGTGAGCAAGAGCATCATTTTGAGGTATATGTTGTTATGGTTGACTGAGTCTTGTAGTTGGTTATTGCTACCCTATTTTTTGGTTGAAAGGGTTGTTTAGGGTTTTTAATGGTTTTGTCTTGTAAATGGTTTTACATGGTGCCAAATGATGATTTAAAGGAAGATAAGTGATTAAAACTTGAAACTTGTGATTTTTGGTCATAAGAGACCATTTTCATCCTCAACGCAGAACTGAAGATAAGTTTAGGCACTGCATTTGGAACAAATCCTAGCACAGTTGTGTTAATTAAGGATTTTGGAATTATGGACGTATAACTGATAGTAGGTGATATTTTTACCTTAAAGTATACTTAAATAGATTTAAATAGGAATTTGAACCACCCTAATTGGAATTCTATAGAATTAATTATGATTTTCAAAGTTTGGTCAAAATGCTGGCAGCTTTTGGCTACCATGCGAATTTAAGAAAGAAAGGACCAAATGTACTTAGTATGAACTCCAAGAGTGAAAGTAAGCCTTTAAGGCTAATGTATCTATTGGACATTCACTTTTCATGGCTCGAATAATGTCATTACTTATCTAGGGCCATGAAGTGATAAAGAAGAGGCAATGGTTAGAAGGTCAAGGCACAAGAAGAGGATGCAAAGTCCAAAAGGTAGTGAACTTACCTTACTTGCATGTATTTAATATTTATGCTTGTATAGCGATGTATGTGTTTGCTTTACTTGATTGGGTAGAGTATATTTGAATATTTATGCCATGGCCATGAGTATGTTATATGAAACATTTGGCACACGGAAATGTCATTATGTGGCATGCATCTAGATAAGGATAACATGTCATGCACCTAGCATATATCATGCATGCATTATGGTAATTGTTTACTACTGAGATTCCTCCAAATTTCACCCTCCTCCAACCAACCATTTAGACAGGTGAACTCAGGAGATGTGCTAAGAACAGAGAAAATATTTGTACGCAGAGGAATGCAGTGGTGGATCAAAGAGGAGAATGTGTCTATTTGTTTTGTGTTAAACTTAGACACTTTAGTAGCCTTTTGTGGCTACACATTTTGTGTATGTAAATGAATGAACTAAGTTTGAGCAGAGAATTGCCATAATTGAATTAAAGGGAAAAGATAAAAATTGATGAGAGATAACAAAATAGTGAACCACTAGAATACATTTCCGTAAAGTTTTGAAATATAAAAAAAACCACTCAACTACAGCTTCAAATCCTATTTCGAGATTGGGATTTGAAATGCATTATAAAAGAATATCGCTTAGTGGTTTGAATTAACTGCATAAAACTCATCAGAATGAGTGTAAATGTAAAGTGTTACACCAAAGAATAGAGACAAGTCTTAGAGGCTAAAGTATCCCATTGGACATTTATTTGTTATGACTCTAATAATATGGCCAATTATCTAGGGCTATAAGATGACAAAGAAGAGGCAACGGAAGCAACTTCCATGGTTGGAAGAAAAAGTATAACAGGAGACTCAAAGATAAAAGGTAGTGAACTTACCTAACCTGCATATATTTGATATGTATATTTTTGCATTGATTTATGTGACTGCTTTGCCTAATTATGTTGAGCATATTTGATTGATTGAAGCTTTGTTATATTTATGCTATGGCCATGAATATGTTGTAACATTAAGCGTGTAGATATGTGATTATGTTAGCATGAAATTATGTAAGGCAAGCATGTCATGCATTAAATATATATCTTACATGCATAATGGTGTTTTTCGCTACTGAGATTCCCCCGAATCTCACCCTCCCCCAACCAACCATCTAGGCAGGTAAGCACAAGGAGTACATAATGATGCACTGGTAGAAGAAGTTGCGGATGAAGAGTTGAGGAATTGTTACACGCTGTTCCGTGACTGATAAGTAAAATATTTACATATTTATTTTCCCTTATGAGTAGATTTTTTGGATGATATTTGAGCTTAGTGTAATGAATTTGGGTGTAATTGATAAATAAAGAATGATTTTGACATAAAATAGAATTCATTTAAAATACAAAATTTTGACCTTATGTCAGTTTTTAGGTAATATCTAGAGTTCTAGATGTCAGATTAGGAAGATTTTTATATGGATAGAAAGCTAAGAAATATTCCTACCACTTTCATGTTAAGACTAAAACCCATTTCTACCCTCAAGAGTTCTGAAGTTTTCTTAGAATTTGAGTACATGAATTTGTCTAAGTCTGACCTTTGTAAACTAATTTAGCAATAACTAGAGCTATAAATGTTGAAATAAGGAGCTATTATATGAATTTTCAAGATAAGATCCATATCTATAACTTTTATGAAGAAAACAATTTGAGATTGTACCATTTTAATTGTCAAAAGTTGGTTGTAATCAAGGAGTAAGATGATCACAAGGTCAACATTGGTGGCTTATAGTCAAGATTCTGACCTAACAAGTGGAAATTTTTGCACCCCATTCATCTATAAATAGAGGAGTAGAAGACACAAGGAGACATACCATCTTAGAGTTAATTTCATGCATTTTATTATTTCTTGCATGCCTCCTTCATGGAAGGCTTAGGTAGTCCTTGTTTATGAATGATATAAGTTGTCACTTACATGGAAGGTTTTACCTCCTATATGAAAAGCTAGATTTTTTCCATTTTCATGTATCTTGTAGTTGTATCTTTATGTGTTAGAATTTCATAATCAAGTTTCTACAATGTTTATGAAGTTTTCAATTTATTTTGGTTTTATTTTTAATTTCATCATAAGCTAAATTTTCATTTTCTCAGGGTGATGACGTAGCTTACTAATGACGGATTGAATCTTAACTTATTAAATCTAGTTCTATTTTTTCCTTCATGTTTGAGTTTTAATTATTGTTCTTAATACTTTCAATTGACTAGCCATCTTTTGAATAATTTCAATATGTATGTTGTGACCTATAGGAGATGCATGTATATAGATCCTATAATTAAAACCATAATTTGCATATGAAATAGAAATATATTCATATGAGTTGCGTAGTCTTAATGAATTCTATAAATCTTAATGCATTATTAATTTTTTTAATTCATATAGTGATATATTAGATTAACAATTAATTATAGAATTGCTTGACCTTAGAAGAGACTAGTAATTAAATTAGAGAAACTCGACTATCAATCATGTGGAATAAATTAGACTAGAATAGATAGGTGATTCAATCCAAAATTTTCTATGTGAAATCTAACTCCCAGTGGCTTTTTCTTATATTTGTTTTCATATCAATTGAGTTCATATTTATTTTGTAATCTCAATCACCAACTAATTGATCGACTAAATAGAATTAAAATTACCAATTTTGGTACTTAGTGATCAATCATCATGGGAATGATACTCTACTTACTTCTACATTACTTGTTTATGACAACGTACACTTGCACTTTTTAATGAACCATCTACACGTCGTAACAAGTTTTTGGCGTTTGTCATTAATATCAATACCAAGTAATTTTAATACTAATTTGGTCTTCATATTACATTTTTTTTCTCTTTGGTGTCTTGTGTTTCTTTTCAGGATTTTTCTTAGTGCATGACCAGATCGAAGGAGATTGAATTACAGCCTTTTGATTTTGAGATCGAGAGAACTTGTCGATGAAGTTGAAGAGCTTGAAAGTAGTTTATTTCAATCCTAAGCAATCCGATGGAAAATCCAGAAGGAGGAGCAACAGATACCAAAACACTCTGTGACTATCCAAAACTAACAGTCATGGAGACAACTTCTAGAATCAAAAAACCGCCAGTAGTAGCCAATAATTTTGAAATCAAACCTACAATTATTCAGATGGTGCAAGCAAATCAGTTCGGTGGTTTGCCAATAGAAGATCCTAACACACGTATAGCCAGCTTCCTAGAAATCTGTGACACATTCAAGCATAATGGTGTTACTAATGATACAATTAGACTTAGACTTTTCCCTTTCTCACTTAGGGATAAGGCTAAGAGCTGGTTACACTCTATACCAGTAGAAAGCATAACTACATGGGATGCCTTGGCACATAAATTTTTGGCAAAATACTTTCTTTCAGGAAAAACTACTAAATTGAGGAATGAAATTACCTTATTTACCCAGCATGAACTAGCAAGCCTGGGAAAGATACAAGCAGTTGGTAAAGAGATGTCCTTATCATGGATTAGCAAATTGGTGGCAACTGCAAATATTCTATAATGGGATGACGCATACCACCAGAATTCATGTAGATGCTATAGTTGGAGGATCTTTAATGGGACAAAGTCTAGATGATGCCTACAATCTATGAGGAGATAGCAGCCAATGCATACCAATGGCCTTCTGAATGTAACATTTTAAAGAAAATAGTTAGAGTGCATGAACTGGATATCCTTACAACTTTGTCTTCTCAAGTTGCATTTATATCCAAGCAAGTAAGCTCATTAACAAACCAAGCAAATGTAATAAGCACTCCTCATGAAACCTGTGATCGATGTGGAGGATCATATGTGAGTAGGCAATGTCAAGAAGGATACTAATCCATGCCTTTTTAGTCAGAGCATGCTCATTACATCAGAAATCAAAGAAATGACCCATTCTCAAACACTTACAATCTAAGTTGGTGAAATCATCCAAACTTTACTTGGAGGAATAATCAGAATGTGTTTAAGCTGAAAGCGAACTACCAATAACAAGCTCTTCAACCACCAAATCCACCACAACAAAAAGTGAATGTGGAAGATGTACTGGCTCAACTAACCATAAATACATCCCAATTCAAGGCTAGAACTGACACACCACTCAAAAGCCAAGAAGCCTCAATAAATAACTTAGAAATTTAAATGGGCTAAATTGCAAATATGCAAAATTCCAGGCAACTAAGTACTCTTCTAAGTGACATTAAAAGAAACCCAAGAGGGCATGTGAAGGCCATTGTATTAAGGAGTAGGAAAGAATTGAAAGATCCTGTAATGAAAAAGAAAAATAACGGAGAAAAAGAAAGTTAAGAAGAACAGAAGGAGGAAGTACATAAACCTAAAGAGGATGAAGTGGTACTAGGAAGAATCAGCTTTCCAGATAACCCTCCTCCACATGTACCACCAGTTTCATACCCTCAGAGACTTGTGAAGGTAAAGCTAGACAAGTAGTTTAAAACGTTTCTAAAGGTTTTCAACAAGCTACATATCAATATCCCTTTCACAGGAACTCTTTCCCAAATACCCAGTTATGCAAAATTCATGAAGGATATTCTCTCAAATAAGCGTAAATTGGAGGAATTTGAGACAGTTGTACTTACTGAGGAGTGCAATTCTATTCTATAAAAGAAATTACCACCAAAGCTGAAAGATCCAGGAAGCTTTTGCATACCTTGTACTATAGGTCAATGTAACTTTGAAAGAGTACTTTGTGACCTAGGATCAAGTATAAATCTCATGCCTTTATCTGTCTACAGAAAACTCAGTATTAGATAGGTGAAGCCTACCACAATTTTATTCCTTCTAGCTGACAGATCAATAAAACATCTAAGGGGTGTTATAGAAGATGTTTTGGTAAAGGTGGACAAACTCATATTTCTAACTAATTTCATCATACTCGACATGGAAGAAGACCAAGAAATTGCTATCATTCTTGGGAGGAAATTCCTAGCAACTGGTATAACTTTAATAGATGTACAATAGAGAAAGCTAACATTGCAAGTTCAATATAATAAAGTATCTTTCAACATTTTTAAGGCTTTTCCTTCCCAAATGAAGGTGACACCTATTACAGAGTAGATACATTGACCAGCTACACAAAAGATGTAGTGAACGAAATCTACATGGAACAACATTAGCAATTAGAATGGTAGATGTACTAAAATCTACTAATCCTGAAATCTTGGAGTAGATTAGGTACCTTGATGCAAATTCCCCAATTTTTATCAAGAAACCATTTTAAAATTTAGGAGAAAGGCCGAGTAAGCTGGTACCATCAGTAGAAAAGCCACCAAAACTGGAGTTGAAAACACTACCATCCCACTTAAAGTATGCTTATCTGGGAAAAAATTCAACATTACCAGTGATCGTCTCTGTAGCTCTTACTCCCAAAAAAGAAGAAAAGTTATTAAGAGTTCTAAGGGAGTATTAAACAGCATTTGGATGGTTGATAGCTGATATAAAAGGAATCAATCTTTCTATTTGTATGCATAAGATCCTAATAGAAGATAACTACAAGCTATCAGTCGAACACTAGAGAAGACTCAATTCGAATATGAAGCAGGTGGTAAGAAAGGAGGTAATAAAGTGGCTGGATGTTGGAATAATCTACCCAATCTCTAATAATCAATTGGTAAGTCCGGTTCAAGTTATGCTAAGGAAGGGCGGAATGACAATGGTGCCTAATGAGAAAAATGAACTGATTCTATAACGAACGGTGATAGGATAAAGAGTGTGCATTGACTATAGAAAGCTTAACAAATCAAATAGGAAAGATCACTTCCCTCTGCCATTTATAGACCAGATGTTGGACAGACTAGTAAGGAAAGCCTATTATTTTTTTCTGGAGGGGTACATAGGATATAATCAAATTACAATTATACCGGAGGATCAAGAGAAAACAACTTTTACATGTCCATATGACACATTTGCTTTCAAAAGATGCCATTTGGTCTATGTAATGCACCAGCAACATTTCAAAGGAGTATGATGCCGATCTTTTCAGATAAAGTGGAGAAATTCACTGAGGTGTTCATGGATGATTTCTTAATATTTAGAGAATTATATGATCATTATCTTGCAAATCTGGCAAAAGTCTTACAATACTGTATGGAGACAAATTTGGTTTTAAATTGGGAGAAATGTCATTTCATGGAAAAAAAGAAGGAATCGTGCTAGGTCACAACGTATTTGATTGAGGCATTGAAATGAATCGAGCCAAGCTTGAAACAATTGAAAAGCTACAACCTCCCTCCTCAATCAAGGGCATTCAGAGTTTCTTAGGACATACGAGCTTCTATAGAAGATTCATCAAGGACTTCTCAAAAACCACAAAGCCACTTTGCATGTTGTTGGAGAAAAATACTCCCTTTATGTTTAATAAGGAATGTTTATTAGCCTTCCAAACTCTAAAAGAGACTTGACGTCTGCACCAATTATCATGGCTCCAGATTGGAACCTTCCATTCAAAATGATATGTGATGCAAGTGATTATGCAGTCGGAGCTGTGTTAGGCTAAAGAAGAGGCAATATTTTTCATGCTATCTATTATGATAGCAGGATATTCTTAGACACAAAAATGAATTATGCAATAACAGAAAAGGAGCTTTTAGCAGTGGTGTTTGCATTTGACAAATTCAGAGCCTACTTGATCGAGTCAAAAGTCATTATCTAGACATACCACTTAGCAATCAAATACTTGATCAAGAAGAAAGATGCTAAGCCTAAATTGATTAGATCGGTGATTCTGTTACAAGAATTTGACTTAGAAATCAAAGACAAAAAAGGGATTGAGAATCTCATTGCAGATCATCTTTCTCGGTTAGAACCATTAGAAAAAAAGAAAGAATCACCAATCCAGGAGAATTTCTCGGATGAGCAACTCTTTGTCATGCAATCATAACGCACTACTTGGTATGCTGATTTCATAAATATTGGCAAGTAGAGTAATGCCTTGTGAACTTTCTAAAGTGCAAAAAAAGAAGTTTCTAGCTGATGTAAGCCATTACTTTTGGGAGGATCATTTCTTATATAAAAAATGCCAGATCGAATTATTATGTGATATGTTCTTGAGGAAGAAATGGCTAGCATCTTAAATCACTGCCATTCATCCCCATATAGTGGTCATTTTGAAGCAAATAGAACAACTACTAAAGTCCTTCAATCTGGGTTTTACTAGCTTACACTCTTCAAGGACGCCCACAAAATTATGGCAACCTATGACAAATGTTAAAGAACAGGAAATATCTCAACGAGACATAAAGCCTTTTTAACGAATATCTTAGAAGTGAGCTCTTTGATGTGTGGGAATCGATTTTATAGGGCCTTTTCCATCCTCATTCAATAATTAATTTATTTTAGTAGATGTTGATTATGTCTCCAAGTAGATTGAAACAGCTGCTTTTCCTACAAAAGATTCTCGAGTGGTTGTGAGTTTTTTAGGAAAAATATTTTTACAAGATTTAGAGTGCCCAGAGCTATTATCAGTGATAGATGATAAGTAAAATATCTACATATTTATTTTCCCTTATATGTAGCATTTTTTGGATGACATTTGAGCTTAATGTAATGAATTTGGGTGTAATTGATAAATAAATAATGATTTGACATAAAATAGAATTCATTTTAAAATACTAAATTTTGACCCTGTTTCAGTCTTTAGGCAATATCTGTCATTCTAGATGTTGAATTGGGACGTTCTTTATATGGATAGAAATCTGAGAAAATTTCCTACAACTTTTATGTTGAGGTAAAAACCTAGTTCTGTCCTTAAGAGCTCTGAATTTTGCTTAGAAGTTAAGAACGTGATTCTGTCTAAGTCTGACCTTTGTCCACTAATTTGACCATAACTATAGCCAAAATTGTTGAAATAAGGAGCTCTTACATGAGTTTTCAAGCTAAGATCTAGATCTACAACTTTCATGAAGACAACAAAGTGAGATTCCAACATTTTAATTTCCAAACATTAGCTACAATCAATAAGCAAGGTGGTCACAAAATCAATATTGGTGGCTTAGAATCAAGATTCTTACCAAACATGTGGAAATTCTTACACCCAATTCTTCTATAAATAGAGGAGTTGAAGGCACAAGGAAGGACACCATCTTAGAGTTTAATTTCATGCATTTTTATTGTTCTTGCATACTTCCTACATGGAAGGTTTAAGTAGTCCTCCTTTATGGATGGTATAGGTTGACTCCTACATGGAAGGTTTTACCTCCTATATGAAAGGCTAGATTTTTCTATTTTCATGCATCTTGTAGTTGTATCTTTATGTTTTAGAATTTAATAATCATGTGTTTTGCAATATTTAAGAAGTTTTCAATTTATTTTGGTTTTGTTTTTAATTTCATCATGAGCTAAATTTTCATTTTCCTAGGGTGATGACGTAGCTTACTAATGACTGATTGAATCTAGTTTTAATTTTTTCTTCATAATTGAGTTTTAATTATTATTCTTAATGCTTTCAATTGATTGGCCACATTTTGGATGATCTCAATATGCATGTTGAGACCGCAAGGAGATACATGTGTGTGGATCCTATAATTAAAACCATAATTTTCATATGAAATAGGAATATATTCATATGGATTGTGTAGTCTTAATTGAGTTCCATAAATCTTAATGCATGATTGATTGCTTAAATTTATATGGGAATATATTGGGTTAGCAATTAATTATGGAATTACTTGACCTTGGAAGAGGCTAGTAATTAAAATAGGGAAACTCGACTATCAATTATATGGAATAAATTAGACTAGAATAGATAAGTGATTCAATCCAGAGTTTGCTAAGTGAAATCTAATCCCTATGGCCTTTTTATTATATTTGTCTTTACAACAATTGCATTTTTATTTAATCATTTTTATCTTGCAATCTCAACCACCAACTAATTGATCGGCTAAATAGTATTAAAATTATCAATTTTGGTACTTAGTGATCAATCCTCATAGGAACGATACTCTACTAATCACTATATTACTTGTTTACGACAGTGTACACTTGCACTTCTAAATACACCATTCTACACTCGTAACAAGTTTTTGGCGCCGTTGCCAGGGATTGTTGTCATTAATATCAATACCAAGTAATTTTAATACTAATTTCGTCTTTACATTACATTTGTTTTCTTTTTGGTGTCTTGTGTTTCTTTTCAGGCTTTTGCTTAGTGTAGGACAAGATCGAAGAATACTGAATTACAACCTTGTGATTCAGAGATCGAAAGAACTTGTCGAAGAAATCAGAGAATTCGAAAGCGACCCAGAGGGAGAAATAGCATATACCAAAATACTCCGTGACTATACAACACCAACAGTCATGGAGACAACTTCTAGAATCATAAAACTGCCAGTAGTAGCTAATAATTTTGAACTCAAGCCTTTAATTATCTAGATGATGCAAGCAATTCAGTTCGGTGGTTTACCAACAGAAGATCCTAACACACATATAGCCAGCTTCCTAGAAATTTGTGACACATTCAAACATAATGGTGTTACTGATTATGCTATTAGACTTAGACTTTTCCTTTTATCACTCAGGGATAAGGCTAAGAGCTGGCTATACTCTCTACCAGTGGGAAGCATAACTATATGGGATGCCTTAGTGCAGAAATTTTTGGCCCAATACTTTCCTTCAGGAAAAACAGCTAAATTGAGGAATGAAATTACCTCATTTACTCAACATAATTTGAGAGCCTTTATGAAGCATAGGAAAGATATAAGGAGTTGCTAAGAAAATGTCCTCATCATGGGTTACCAGATTGGTGGCAATTGCACTCATTCTATAATGGGATGACGCATACAACCAGAATTCTTGTAGATGCTACAGCTGGAGGATCTTTTCTGGGAAAGAGTCTAGAAGATGCTTACAATCTTCTTGAGGAGATGGCAGCCAATGCATACCAATGGCCTTCTCAACGTCATATTTCTAAGAAAGTGGTTGGAGTACACGAGCTGGATATCCTTACAACTTTATCTTCTCAAGTTGCATCTATATCCAAGCAAGTGAACTCATTGACAAGTCAAGCAAATGCAATAAGCACTCCTCATGAAACCTGTGATCGATGAGGAGGACCTCATGTGAACATGCAAAATCAGGAAGGACACCCATCCATGTCTTCTCAGATGGAGCAAGCTCATTACATTGGAAATCAAAGAAATGATCCATTCTCAAATACTTACAATCCAGGTTGGCGGAATCATCCAAACTTTAGTTGGAGGAATAATCAAAATGTGTTCAAGCCGTAAGGGAACTTCCAGCAACAAGCTCTTTAACAACCAAATCCACCACAACAGAAAATGAATATAGAAGATGCACTGGCTCAACTAACCATGAATACATCTCAATTCATGGCTAAGACTGATGAAAGATTTAAAATCCAGGAGGCATCAATAAAGAACTTGGAGATTCAGGTGGGCTAGATTGCAAATATGCTAAATTCCAGACAACCAGGTACTCTTCCAAGTGACACTGAAAAAAATCCAAGAGAGCATGTGAAGGCAATTTCCTTAAGGAGTGGGAAAGAATTGAAAGATCCTGTAATTTAACAGAAGAAAGATAGAGAAAAGAAAGAAAGTGAAGAAGAACAGAAGGAGGAAGCACATAATCCTCAAGAGGATGATGTGGTACCAGGAAGAATAAGCTTTCCAGATAATCCTCCTCCATATGTACCACTAGTTCCATATCCTCAGAGACTTGTGAAGGCAAAGCTAGACAAGCAGTTTAAAACGTTTCTGGAGGAATTCGAGACAGTTGCACTTACTGAGGAGTACAGTGTCATTCTGAAAAAGAAACTACCACCAAAGCTGAAAGATCCAGGAAGCTTTTGCATACATTGCACCATAGGTCAATGCAACTTTGAAAGAGCACTTTGTGACCTGGGAACAAGTGTAAATCTCATGCCTTTATCTATCTATAGAAAACTCGGTCTGGGAGAGGTGAAGCCTACCACTATTTCATTACTTCTAGCTGACCGATCAATAAAACATCCGAGGGGTGTCTTAGAAGATGTTCTGGTGAAGGTGAACAAACTCATATTCCCAACTGATTTCATCATTCTCAACATGGAAGAAGACCAATAAATTCCTATCATTATTGGGAGGCCATTCCTAGTAACTAGGAAAACTTTAATAGATGTACAACAGGGAAAGTTGACTTTACGAGCTCAAGCTAACTAAGTATCTTTTAACATTTTTAAGGCTTGGTCATGTCCAAATGAAGGTGACACCTGTTACAGAGTAGATACAATGACCAGCTGCACAAAAGATGTAGTGAAGAAAAGCTGTATGAATCAACCACTCACAATGGGAATAGTAGATGTTTCAAAATCAACTAATCCTGAAGTGCACAAAGAATATTGGGCAATAAAACCCTTAAATTCTGACTTAAAGGCAGCTGATAAGAAGAGACTTCTCCAACTCAATGAGCTTGAAGAATCTAGACAACAAGCTCATAAGAATGCAAAGTTATACAAGGAGAAGACAAAAACGTGACAGGATAAAAGAATTTTGAGGAGAGAGTTCACACCAGGACAAAAAGTATTGTTGTATAACTAAAGGCTAAAGCTCTTTCCAGGAAAGCTGAGATCAAGATGGTTAGGACCTTTTACTGTGATTCAAACATGGCCACATGGAGCAGTGGAGATTCAAGATGCTGATCGAAAATTCAAAGTGAACGAGCAAAGGCTGAAGGAGTATAATGATGGTGCGCTCAACACTTTGAAAATTGTCATCACATTTGAGGAACCAACATGTAAGTTCTAAACTTCAAAAAAAAGCAAGAAAAATAAATAAATAAATAAAACTTTAAAAAAAATAAAAAAAATATTTTGGTTTAGTCTTTGTCTAGCTAAAGACGTTAAAGAAGGGCGGCTATTTGGGAGGCAACCCCAATTTTCTTTTCCTACTCTTTCATTTTTCTTTCCTACTCACTAAAGTACTCTGTACTACATCCTTAAATCTTAATTCTCATTATTGTCATGGAGGAATTTCTTGCAAATCTCAAGAACAGGTTTCCTACTCTTCCCAAAGATGTGCTTAGGAAGATCTATAGCTTTCGACTTGAAAGAATGAAGACACTCAAGCATTTAGGCCTTCTTGAGGATGTTCGTTAGATCATCGAAGCTGAGGTACGTTTAATAGGTGAGATTCATGAATCATTTATTAAACTTATGCCAGGAATGGGAAGAAGCTCTTATTCTAAAAAGAGAAGAGCTAAAAGAATGCAGGTCTGTTCTATATGTGCAAGGTGGAATTGTGATCAGCGCTGTCAAAGCAAATGTATGGTTTCGATAAATCGAGAAGATAAAATTCAATTTATAAAGGATGGACTGAGTAAGGAGTCATTGGATGATATCATTCAGACTCTTGAGACGCATCCTAGTGTTGATGTTTATCGTGTACTTCTCGATTTATTTGACATATTCAATAAAGAAAAAGAGAGCTATCGTCTTGGGAATCTGATGTTAAAAGACCCTGTTTGCCAATTTATAAGAAAACTGGATGGGAAGCAAATCATCGATTCATAGAAAGCGTTTAAGCCGCTACTGGACGTAAAACCAAAGGAAGATGTGAACCACAATCACAACTACTGTACATAATCATGCTTTTTTCTAATCTGTCGTTTCTTTTCAGTAACTTTTTGACTTTCGTTACTCCTTTTATTTAATTTCTTCACGTAACGGCTATTGGTCATTCGTGTCGGATATTTTTTTTCAAACTTGTTGGAAAAATGTCTGATTTGCATGATCTTGTTGTCATTGTTTTAGTAGTATAAATATGTATTTTTTCACTTATAAAAACAAAAAAAATGTCTAAGAAAAATAGAGAGCAAGGGTGTCACCCAAAAATGAAGATTTACATCTATTTGCATTTTCGGTGAAACTGACTCAGGAAAGGATGGAGAGTTTATACCTGCAGCACAGGACTGGGATGTGCATTAGGTTCTAGGAAGATCAATTTTGTATACGGGGGAGGACTCCAGGGTCTGAAGATTTATACCCCAAGCGACTCGTCATTCTATCATTTCTGCACCAACTGTTAATCAACTACTTGATAAACTGCAAACCTATGAACCTACACCAGATCTTTTAGTAAAAGAAAAAGGTGAGCAGTCTTTAGATAGCAGTCAGAAGCAGAATCCAGATACCACTCTCCGGTTGTAAACTTTCATTAATCTTAATGGTTTTACTCTTAGCATTTTAGTTTACTTTATTGGTTGTTTATGTTTTCAAATAAAAAATTGTCTCTGATCTTTAGAAGACATTGAGGACAATGTCTGATTTAGGTTGGGGGAGAAAAAAAAAGCATAGTTTCTCCATTAAATAGTTAGTTAGTAAAACCATTAGATACATGGGGTGTGAAAAGATGGCAGAGCAAAGAGTTATTCTTAACTCTTGAGACGCATCTTATTAGTTGCATTTATTTTCTTTCTTTCTGTTTCATCTAAAAAAAAGGAGAGGTCCGATAAAAAAAATAAATAAATAAATTTTTTTTGTATGAGTGTTTTTCAATGATTTTAAGAAGTATATAAGTTTGAAGCATGGAGCAATTGAGTTTAGAGATTTTATAGCATGATTGAACAACTGATTGTTGGATTTGGTGATGAATTTTGAGATTGAATGAGCTGAATTTGAAAGTACCTAACCGTGAGTTTTTGAGCCTATATGATCAATAATGATTATCTTTCTTGTGTGTGATATTCATCTATGAAGTTGTTACTCTAGAACTTGCTTCAAATCTGGTTGAAATTACATGTTACATGCACATTCGAAAATGATAAAGGCATTCATTTTCTTTAGCCAGAGCCAAAAAGCCAACCTTACAATTATACCATTGATAAGCCCCTTTGAGCCAGATTGATTATTTCTTTATTGTCAACCCATTAATGTGTTTTAATGATATATCAAGTGCTCTTACTTAGTTTAAAAAGACTAACAAAGCATTTGAAATCTTTGTGAAATGGGCTTTTGACAAGTGTAGGGGTGTGTATATTATCAACTTTAGAATTGCAAAAAAAAAAGAGGAAAAAAAGAAAAAAAAAGAGGATATTTAGTTTTAAATAAAAATTGTGGGTTGCTATGATAAGTCTATTCATAAGATGGCCCATTTTTCAAATGCTCTATTTATTTCTTAGATGTACCCTTCATATCACTATTTACATTCCTTTTACCCTAGCCCCATTACAACCTTCAATAAGTCCTTTTGATTTGAATTATGCATGTGAATTCGGTAGTGGAGATTGAGATTTTTAGCAAGCTTATGGTAGTGCAACTTTTTCAGGTGAATTTGAGCGAAACACTTACCCTTAAATACTTGAGAGATTGAGAGGACGAGTCACAATTATGAATTTGGTTCATTCATTTTCAAATAAAGTTACCAGTTTATACTTTTGTTGATTCAAGAATACTAATATCTCTTTATTCTTTAATTTTGTTCTTGTTTATAACTTGACACTTCTGATTTTGTTGGAAGCACTTATTAGTCAATCCGTCTTGTCCGAGGACGTCCAAGAACTAAGTGTGGGGGAATTTGATAAGTGAAATATCAGCACATTTATTTTCCCTTATATAAAGCATTTTTTGGATGACATTTGAGCTTAATGTAATGAATTTGGGTGTAATTGATAAATAAATAATGATTTGACATAAAATAGAATTCATTGGAAAATACTAAATTTTGACCATGTTTCAGTTTTTAGCCAATATTTAAAGCTCTAGATGTCGAATTGGAACGTTCTTTATATGGATAGAAATCTGAGAAAATTTTCTACAACTTTTATGTTGAGATCAAAACTCAGTTTTATTCTTAAGAGCTCCAAATTTTGCTTAGAATTTGAGAACGTGATTCTGTCTAAGTCTGACCTTTATCCACTAATTTGACCACAACTGTAGCCATAAATGTTAAAATGAGGAGCTCTCACATGCGTTTTCAAGATAAGATCTAGATCTACAATTTTCATGAAGACAACAAAGTGAGATTCCAACTTTTTAATTGCCAAACATTAGCTTCAATTAATGAGCAAGGTGGTCACAAAGTCAATATTGGTGGCTTAGAATCAAGATTCTTACCTAACTTGTGGAAATTCTTACACCCAATTCTTCTATAAATAGAGGAGTTGAAGGCACAAGGAAGGACACCATCTTAGAGTTTAATTTCATGTATTTTTATTGTTCTTGCATACCTCCTACATGGAAGGTTTAGGTAGTCCTCCTTTATGGATGGTATAGGTTGCCTCCTACAGGGAAGGTTTTATCTCCTATATGTAAGGCTAGATTTTTCTATTTTCATGCATCTTGTAGTTGTATCTTTATGTTGTAGAATTTAATAATTATGTTTTCTGCAATATTTATAAAGTTTTCAATTTATTTTGGTTTTTTTTAATTTCCTCATGAGCTAAATTTTCATTTTCCTAGGGTGATGACGTAGCTTACTAATAACAGACTAAATCTTAACTTATTAAATCTAGTTTTAATTTTTCCTTCATGATTGAGTTTTAATTATTGTTCTTAATGCTTTCAATTGATTGGCCACCTTTTGCATGATCTCAATATGCATGTTGAGACCAGAAGGAGATACATGTGTGTGGATCCTATAATTAAAACCATAATTTTCATATGAAATACGAATATATTCATATGGGTTGTGTAGTCTTAATTGAGTTCCATAAATCTTAATGCATGATTGATTGCTTAAATTCATATAGGAATATATTGGGTTATCAATTAATTATAGAATTACTTGACCTTGGAAGAGGCTAGTAATTAAAATAGGGAAACTCGACTATCAATCATATGGAATAAATTAGACTAGAATAGATAAGTGATTCAATCCGGAGTTTTCTAAGTGAAATCTAATCCCTAGGACCTTTTTATTATATTTTTCTTCACAACAATTGTATTTTTATTTAATCATTTTTTTCTTGCAATCTCAACCACCAACTAATCGATCGGCTAAATAGTATTAAAATTATCAATTTTGGTACTTAGTGATCAATCCTCGTGGGAACGATACTCTACTCATCTCTATATACACCATCCTACACTCGTAACAATAGAGGAAGGCATTTTTGCAATCGACAGCTTGAATTAGTCTTAGCTAAATATGGAGTAACTCATAAGGTTACAACTCCATATCATCCACAATCTAGCGAGCAAGTGGAAATCTCAAATAGAGAACTAAAATCGATCTTAGAGAAGACGGTGAATTCCAATCGGAAGGACTGAGAAAGGAAATTGGATGATGCACTTTAGGCTTGTAGAACTACCTTCAAGACACCAATTGGTATATCCCCATATCAATTGGTATACAGAAAAGCATCTCATCTTCCTGTAGAAATGGAGCACAGAGCATATTGGGCAATAAAAGCTTTAAATTTTGACTTAAAGGCAGCTAGTGAGAAGAGACTTCTCTAACTCAATGAGCTTGAAAAATTCAAACAACAAGCTTATGAGAATGCTAAGTTATACAAAGAGAAGACAAAAAATGTGGCATGATAGAAGAATTCTGAGGAGAGAGTTCACATTGGGACAAAAAGTGTTGTTGTATAACTCAAGGTTAAAGCTCTTTCTAGGAAAGCTAAGATCAAGGTAGTCAGGACCTTTTACTGTGGTTCAAGTATGACCATATGGAACTGTGGAAATTCAGGATGGTGATTGAAAATTCAAAGTGAACGGGCAAAGGCTAAAGGATTATAATGATGATGCACTCAACACTTTGAAAACTGTCATCACATTTGAGGAACCAACGGTAAGTTCTAAACCAAGAAAAAAACAAAAAAATTAAAAACAAAAACAAAAACAAAAAAAAAAGCAAAGAGAAAAAAAAGTCAATTGGTTTAGATTTTGTCTAGGTAAAGACGTTAAAGAAGGGCGGCTATTTAAAAGGCAACCCAAAACTTCTTTTCCTTTCTCATTAAACTTTCTTTGCTACTCACTGAAGCACACTGTACTATGTTAAAAATTTTAGTTCTTATCTTCTTTATGGAGGAATTTCTTGCACAGCTAAAAAATAGGTTTCCCACTCTTCCCAAAAATGTGCTAAGGAACATTTAGCAGGTGAGATTCATAAGTCATTTATTAAACCTATGCTAGGAATGGTAAGAAGTCCTTACTCCAAAAAGAGAAGAACTAAAAGAATGCAGGTTTGCCCTAAATGTGTAAGGTGGAATTGTGATAAGCACGGTCGAAGCAAAGATATGACTTCTATAAATTGAGAAGTAAAATTCAATTCATAAAGGATAGACTGAGTAAGGAGTTACTGGATGATATTATTTAGACTCTTGAGACTCATCTGAGTGGTGATGTTCATCGTATTCTTCTCGATTTATTGGATATATTCAACAAAGAAAAAGAGCTCTACCATCTTGGGAATCTGATGCTAAAAGACCCTGTTTTCCTGTTTATAAGAAAACTAGATGGGAAGCAAATCCTCGATTCATAGAAAGCGTTTAAGCTGTTACTGGACGTAAAACCAGAGGAAGATGTGAGTCACAATCACAACTACTATACATAATTATGCTTTTGTCTTATCTTTTCAGTAACTTTTCACTTTCTTTACTTTTTTTGCTTGATCTCTTTAAGCAACGGCCTACCGATCAATCGTGTAGAAAATTTTTCAAACTTCTTAGAAAATTTTTCAAATGCGTGATTTGCATGATCTTGTTGTCGTTGTTTTAGTATTATAAAGATGTACTCTTCCACTTGTAAAAAACATAAAATGTCTCAGAAAAATAAAGAGAGAAAAGGTATCACCCTAAAATGTAGATTTACATTTATATGCATTTTTGGTGAAACTGACTTGGGAAAGGATTGAGAGTTTATACCTATAGCAAATGAACTTGGAAGTGCATTAGATATTAGAAAGATCAACTTTGTGTACGAGGGAGGAATCTAGGGCCTAAGGGGAAGAAGTGTGGCTATTTCTGCAACCATTAATGGTAGCAAGGGTTTGAGTTAAGGGTGAAGGAGTTGGAAGATCACATCTTTTGCTTAGGACAAGAGTTACAGGTTTCAACCTTTCCTGAACGAAAGGGACGTATGTTCTACAATGCTGAAGCTTTTATTGGTATACCCAGTAGTTTGGACACGTTGAATAGGATCTCTAGCGTTGCATATTGGACTAAACTAAACTTTCACACACAAAAAACCATTAGGTTTGTTAAATGTTAATGGTTTTTATGATGATCTATTGTCTTTTTTTGACCATGTTGTGGAAACAGGATTCATACCCCAAGCGACTCGCCATTCCATAATTTTTGCACCAACTGCTCATCAACTACTTGATCAACTGCAAACATATAAAACTAGAATAGATCTATTAGTCAAGCAAATAGGTGGGCAATCTTCATATAGCAGTCAAAAGCAAAATCTAGATACCACTCTCCGATTGTAACTTTCCTTAATCTTATGGTTTTACTCTTAGCATTTTAGTTTACTTTATTGTGTACTTATGTTTTTAAATAGAAACTTTCTCTAAACTTTAAAAGACATTGGGGATAATGTCTGATTTAGGTTCGGGGAGTAGTAAAAAAAAGTATAATTTCTTCATTAGATAGTTAGTCAGTAAAACCATTATTAGATGCATGGGGTGTGTAAAGATGGCAGAGTAAAAAGTTATTCTTAATTCTTGAGATGTATATCATTAGTTGCATGTTTTTGTTTCATCTTTAAAAGAATAAAAAAAGGTCCGACCTAAAAAGAATAATGTCTAGGTGCTTTTTAATGATTTTAAGAAGTACATAAGTTATAAGCATAGATCAATTAAATTTAGAGATTTCATAGCATGATTGAACAGCTGATTGTTGAGATTGGTGAAGAATTTTAAGACTGAATGAGCTGAATTTGAAAGCCCCTTATCGTGAGCTTTTGTGCCTATTTCTTTAATAATGATTATCTTTCTTGTGTGTAATATTCACCTATTAAGTTGTCACTCTATAACTTACTCTAAATCTGGTTGAGATTACATGTCACATGCACATTAAAAATGAAAAAGGCATTCATTTCTTTCTTTAGCTAGAGCCAAAAGCCAACCTTGCAATTATATCGTTGATACGCCCCTTTGAGCCTAATTGCGTGTTTCTTTATTCTCAACTCATTAACATGTGTTTTAATGATATATAAAGTGCTTTTACCTAATTCGAAAGATTAGCAAAGCATTTGAATTTTTTGTGAAATGGGTGTTTGACAAGTGGCGGTGTATATATCATCAATTATAGAATTGCAAAAGTTATGTTAAAAAAAAGAAAACAAGGTGAAAAAAATAAAGAGAAAAAGAGAAGAAAAGATATTAAGTATTTGAATTAAAATTGTGGGCTGTTGTAATGAGATAAATTTATTCATAAGATGACCTATTTTTCAATTGCTCTATTTACTTCTTAAGTGTAACCCTTCATATCATGTTTTACATTCCTTTTACCTTAACTCCATTACAACCCTCAATAAGTCCTTTTGATTTAAATTATACATATGAATTAGATAGTGAAGATTGAGATTTTAAGCAAGCTTATGGTAGTGATGCTACTAAATTTTAAATAAGTACCGTAAGTATACGGACCGTGGAAATAGTATAATAGCAAATCAAGGTCATCCCACAGAGATTCAAGATAATAAGTAATTAGGCATTAAAATTCTCATTTTCATTTAAAATGAGCAAATCAAGAAAAAAACTAATTTGAAAATCAATTTAAACAAAAGCAAGAGTCCAAAATTGAATGTTTATAAAATTTCAATGGAGGAAGAAAACCAAGAGTGGCCAATCTCTTTTTCAAGTCTGAGGGCATGTATTTTACCCAAAATAATTGCACTTAATATTAATTTGTTAATCTAGAGTTTAAACGGATATAAGTATCTTCCAATTTCTCATACCCTTCTCTCAAGTTAAAATTGTTATTCCAAACTAATTTACTCAAGAGGCAATAAATGCTCAATTTCACTCTAATATGATTATATGGGTCCAATAGGTATATTCCTATCCTATTGGCAAATTATAATAAATTCTAATCCCGCATTACTTAATCCTATGATCAAATTAAGAATCCTCTTCTAAAGCTAATCTAAATTCCCTAATTCATATTTAGTGGTAATCAAGCACTAAATAAATAAAACAATACAAGATTAAGTAAACTAAAATAACAATAAGCACATATTATTTAGTTCATACATGCTCAAATCCTCAAATTAGTTCACAGCTACTCTAGGTTCAAAGAGAATTAGCTACATATGGCTTTACAAACAATCACAGCAACAAACCAATATGATCCACAGTAGTTAAACCAAGCAAGGGAAAATTCAGCATCATCACAGCCAGTAGTAAATCCAAAGTTCAAAACCATATTGAATCAAACTAAAGCAAGGAAAATAAAGAATGAAGATCGGCTTTCCTAATCCTAAGTGGCAACTCCAGTGAGATGTTGCGATGGTATATAACCAGTGGAAGGTGACAATGGTGGTTAGTTAAGCTCTGTGCACACCGGTACAAAAATCACTTTTAAGACCGGTTAAAAAAGACATTTTAGACCGGTTCTGGATCAGGACTTGATACAGCCAGTCTAAAAAGTATTCAACTTTTTAGACCGGTTAAAAAACCAGTCTAAAATATGAAATTTTAAGACCGGTTCTAGAACAACCGGTCTTAAAGTTTAACTAACGAAACTAGTATGTAAATTTCAGTATAAAAAAATAACAATTTAAGACCAGTTCTAAATTTAACCGGTCTTAAATATGAATTTAAGACCAGTTATTAAGAGAACCGGTCTTAAAAGTTTACTTCTTTAAAACCGGTTCTCTTAATAACCAGTCTTAAATATAGATTTAAGACCGGTTAAATTTAGAACCGGTCCTAAAGTTTAATCTTTTAAGACCGGTTCTCTTAATAACCGGTCTTAAATTCATATTTAAGACCGGTTATTTTTAGAACCGGTCTAAAAATTTTGTTTTTTTTTTATTTTATTTGTTTCAATCTTACCTAGGCCAGTAAGCCATATTCAACAACATCCCCCCTGTGCCACATTACATACACATGCATATATGTATATATTGACAATCAGAAGCAGTGACAACAGCATTTTTATTTCCAAAAACAATTGGTATTTCTCATAATGCAAACTTGCTCCAAATATAGAATCATGAAGCCTAAAATCCTTATTAGTTCCCCTATCTCTCTTTTGTTAAATATGACCTTAGTTATCGTAATCGGTATGAACCTATAAATGTCAGTCTGTTCAAGGGAAAAACACTTGGCCCTTACAATCCTCGACTCTCAACAATCGAAGAATGAACATTATTAAACAAATCATTGAAAACAAACACATTCAATTCCAATGACTACTAATAACACATGATCAACTTATTCAATTCTTAGAAACAGTAAAATATTAACAATTTATAATTATCAGGCGTTTTGAACCACAGCACCACAATTAAACAATGATAGCAGGAAAATTGTGACTTTGTGTGAACTTGCAATCCCAAAGCTTGTAAAGAGAAGAGGAAAAGAAATATTTCTCATTATATGGAAAAAATTCCTAAGCTTTACAGAGAAATGAAAAAAGTGGAGGAAAATTTACAATAGTGATCCCCTTCCTGAATCAACAGCCAACTAGTATCACCAATATCCAAGAATTTGTCCTAAACAGAGATATAAACCAAGTTAGATATATATGAAAACCATAAGTATTATTAGAACAACATAGGATCGGATTCAAAAACTTACTAATCTTGTAAAAGCTCATAAATGAATTCAGCACAACAATTGCGGATGAAATCAATATCTTCTTCAGGAAAGGGATCAGCAAGATCAAACATCTCTATGTGCAACACCAAAGCCAAACAAAACATTAACTTACTAACTTAAAAACAATGAAGCAATACAAAATATTTGAAATATACATTTATTACCTCCTCGGTAAAGTCAGTCGTGCCTAGGCTGATAATATTGTAAATTTCCCTCAACATATAAAGACCACATAAGTTGGAGCCTGGTGGTTGCCTACGGGCCTGAAAAAGAACATGATATCATTAAAGCAAGCATAAAAGCATAGCTTATGAAACACATCTTAAAGAAAACAAATATGTACTAACCTTTGGCGTGATCCATGTAGGGTCTTTTAAGTCACGAACATGCCTACCACACTTAGCATGTAGGAAAGTCCGCATAGCCCTATGATCAAAATCAGAAAGATTACTTATTCTACACACAAAAGGTAATAAAGCAAGAAAAATTACGAGTTCATGGTCTTCTTCAAGTCATTCCCCGGTTTGAAGTGGAGGGAGTAGAGGAGGATCACTGTGTAACTAGCCTTACACAGAATAACCAATTGCCAATGATCCCTTAAAAAAAGAGATGAATGTTAAGCAAATATAAAGCATTATATGTGATGTTTCGAAATATAAATTTGATGTTTAATTTCTTACCCATGCACATAAGGAACCAAGAAACAGTCAGTTTCTGTTTCACTGAGCCTCTGTGATAAATATCTATGTCTGATGGCAGAAGTGATCCCTTTCTCCGTGGCATGAGCTGGGCACATGAATCCAAATTTAGCGCTTTGCCCAGAGGAAACCAACCTACGATTCATGTACCTACAAAAATGGAAGCACACAAATTAAGGTTACATAGCGTAATTTTTAAGATATTTACTTCCATTTGAAGAAGATACTTACATCAAAAAAAGTTGGACAATCGCAATCGTAAGATTTTGTCTAGGAGCGACCATGGACATTAAATCATCCCTCTCAAGATAGCATGCCGCCCCTGACAGTCCAACAACTGAATCCATAGGCCAATTTTTAGTTAGGAAAGATGTATCAAATGCCATCAGAATCACTTGCTGCATCACATTCAGTGGTGGAGGCTGTGAAACTTCACGAGGGAAGGGAGCTGGACTTGGGGCTCTGATAGGGGAATTTACAGCTCCAACAGAAACAAGGTTATTCGGCTATGATATGAAAGTACCCAAGACATCGGCCACAATCTTGAACTCCTCAGAAGGGATAGGGACAGGTGCGTCTGAGATAATAACCTCCTCAACTGACACCCTAAAATGATCATATGTCATCTCGAGGTGGTGAACAGTTGATCCTAGGTTGTGGACACTCCCCCGTGCAACTAACCATCTCAAAGGATCCTCAACATATAATTCACAAGGCTCAGCATCTTCCTTTCCAGGACCCTCTGATGACTGTCCCACATTGCAACAACTCCTTTTGGTGCTCTGCTTATGGCGATCGAGCGACTGTGCCTGGATAAGAGTGGTGTCTTGTCTTGTGCTCACCATAGCATATACCTCATCCTTTATCTTGCTCAACCGGGCATCCAATAGTGCATCAAATGATGCTTCTACCTTGGCCCTTGCTTCCGCCCTTGCAGTGGCCAACATATGCTCCAATTCATCTCTCGTGACCACGTTGGAGGAGGAATTGCGTGAGGAGGATCCAAAGCAATCCTTTATACCCACCCCTCCTCTAACTCCCCTGACGCGTCCTGGATGCTCACATTTTCTAGTAGCAACCGTGATAATGTCATTCCTCCCCTCCGACTTGAAGGCTCCCTCGACTTTCTTTTTTTGAAGTTCCTCTTGTGAGATATACAAAAAACACATATGAGTAATGAAACATGTTTATTAAACAGTTAATAAGAACAAAGATACTTACAATTTTTTCACCCACTATACGAGACTGGTCACTCATATAGGATCCACCACTCTTCCAGCAAGTATGCAACCACAACTCTTCGAGCCGTATCGGAGATGGTGGAGATAGCATAACAGAAGGATCGGATTGAGATGCTTCTTCCAATCTCCTCTATTTGGCCGCCAACAAGTCTTTCTCGGCCTTTGCGTATCCCCCACAAGACATTGTGTGGGGGCAATCATTCTTCTTACCACTCGATTGTGCCTTTTGCCTTCTTGCCTATGAATAAGAAATGGGAAAAAAGGTTACAAATAGTAAAGACAAAAGATAAGTAAATAAAGTACAAAATAAGTTAACTCACCAAAGCCTCTAGAGTAGTCCGAAGCCTAAAAAACTCCTGCCATGTCGCTTCATCGATGTACGAATACTTGCTGCAAGGAGTAGGATAAGGCTTACCAGCTGGCACCTCGATATGCACATAATTGTTGGCCATATTCGTCTTGAACTTCCTCCAGCGCTCACAACAATACATCATAATCTTGTGATACAAGATCTCACTCTAAGGAACATCGTAGGTGAGCTGTTATTCATGAATGAAAGGAGTTAGTAATAGTAATGAAACAAATTTGATAAAAGAAACATACAGAGGGAATTTTATACCTGAATAGTGTCTCAAATATGCTGCTTAAGCTTTTTGTCGAAATTCCTCCACTCCTCTATCAATATGTTAGGCTTATTCCGTGTGAGGAGGCCAACAAAACTCCTAAAATGACTGGCATTCGGCCTGATCGGTTTCCAGTATTGATCGAACTGGATCGGTATCCTCTCCTTAGCAGACCGACTCAGGGAAACATCCCTCAACCGTGTGCCCGTCCTGCCCCTCTGTCTGGGCTGGTGACTCGGCTCACCCGATAACTGCCCCTGATTAATACTCTGAGGCTCGCTGTGCTGAGCAGTAGGGTGCACCTGATCCACTGCTGTAGGATGCACCTGATCCTCTGCTATAGGAGGCACCTGATCCTCGGCTGTAGGATGCACCTGATCCTCTGCTATAGGATGCACCGGATCCGTCATTGTACTGTTAAGACAAATTGTTGAGTTAGTAAGTTATAAAATAACTATATATATAATCTGCATATAAGTTATAACGATAATGACTTTAAATAGATAGCTAACATTTAAAGTAGATTTATAAAGAGATATCCTCCCATATCCCTTCACGATGATCATTTCTTGTGCCGTGTTCATTATCAGCTTCATCTTCTTCGTTCAATGCAGGAAGACCCCTAGAAAAAGAAGGGGTCTCGAGGAGATAATAATTTGAACGACTTTCCTCTTCAATATCGATGACCCTTTTTTCCTTGGAGAGCTATAGACGACATTTTATTTGCCTGATCAATAATATAGAACACTTGTTTCGCTTGATCTGCCATAATGAAAGGTTCATCTCCAAAACTTTGATTGTTCAGATCAACTAATGTAAACCCTGACTTATCGATCCTCACACCATTATTGACATCAACCCACTTACATTTAAAAATGGGAAATTTAATTTTAACATAGTCAACCACCCAAATCTTGTCAATAACACTATAATAAGGTATGGCTGTCAATGTAGGGTTCTTATCTTTTGAACTAGAGAAGTGCATAGATTCAGCTACTAACATAACACCGCTGTTCTGGACAGTGCTCCTATCATCCAAGGACTTTGTGTAAAAGTTATACCTATTGATCACAAACGAAGTCCAACTTATGACATCAAACTCAGGACCATGTGCTAGCCATTTAATTGTATCAGAAACACATTCTTCTCCGTCAACCTTATGTTTAAACCAATATGCAAAGGTCCTGGTATGCTCCCTAATTAACCTTTGTTCATTCAATCGACTGTTCGCTTTCCGTACAATTTCTTTATGAGCATTTATGTAATCTTGAACTGCATCAACATTATTCAAAATGTACAAGTAGACTTGTTGTAATTCATCAGGATCCACACTCTTAACGGTAGCCCCGCGCCTACCCCCTTCTTCATCATGTCATTTAGGAAGGCCGATATGTCATACATTTGCCAAATAATGTTGACAGAATTCCATGGCTTCGTCAGAAACATATTTCTGAACAATAGAAGCTTCAGGTCGGTTAGGGTTCTTCACATATCCTTTTAGGATTTTCATAGTTCTTTCAATTGGGTACATCCATCGAAAATAGATAGGCCCACACAATTTTATCTCCCTCACTAGATGTACCATGATGTCAAAAAAGGAAGGAACAAAAAGCTTCTCAAGCTGGCACAAGATCAGGTAACATTCATCTTCCAATTCATCCAACCTTTCTGTCTCAATGACTTTACTACGAATCGCATTGAAGAAGAAACAAAGTTTGGTCAATATGTGTTGAAGATCATATTTGGCGATGCCTCAAATAGCCACTGGGAGTAGTTGTTGCATCAAGACATGACAATCATGAGACTTCAGCCCTACTAACTTCAAGTCTTTCATAGACACAAGCTTCTTAAAATTTGAAAAATACCCTGAGGGAACTTTGATGCCATGTAAACACTCACAAAAACTTCGTTTCTCATCCTTGGACAAAGTATGAGAAGCTAGAGGACAAAAAGTTCTCTTACCATGTGGCCTCGGATGTAAGTCTGCCCGTATTCCCATTTCTTGCAAATCTAATCTTGCCTTAACGCCATCCTTAGAACTTCCTTGTATGTTGAGTAGTGTCCCAACAATACTATCACACACGTTTTTCTCCACATGCATGAAATCAATACAGTGTCTGACATCAAGATTCTGCCAATATGGAAGGTTAAAGAAAACATACCTCTTTTTCCATATATTTTTTTCATTTCGACTCTTTGAAGTCTTACTGAAGATGACATTGATATTTTTGACCTTTTCATACACTTTCTCCCTAGTCAAAGCCTCTGGAGCATCTTCAAACTCTTGGCCACCAAAAAAGGCCTTCTTTAATCTGCTATATATGTGGCCCTGTCTAAGGAATCTCCTATAACCAAGATAAACAATATTTCTTCCATGTTGAAGTTGATGGTAGCATAGGCCTTCTTCACAAATAGGACAAGATTTGTGGCCTTTAACGCTATATCCTGACAAGTTTCCATAAGCAGGGAAGTCCTTTATAGTACAAAAGATCAAGGCTCGCATTTTAAACATCTCCTTCTTGTTCGCGTCAAAAACGTCGACACCTTTGTCCCACAACTCTTTCAAGTCTTCGATTAGGGGTTCTAAGTAAACATCTATGTCATTTCCGGGTTGTTTTGGTCCCAAAATCAACATAGACAACATGATGTACTTTAATTTCATACATAACAAAGGAGATAAGTTGTAAATTACCAACAGAATAAGCCATGAACTATGTATACTGCTTAGGCTACCGTAAGGATTCATGCCATCCGTGCTAAGCCCGAGCCTAAGATTCCTAGGCTCTTTGCCGAAGTCAGGAAACAACTGATCAATTTTCTTCCACTGAGAAGAATCAGCTGGATGTCATCTCCATGCCATCTCAAATTTTTGGCATCAATTTCATTAGCAAACAGCCATTTGAACCTCGGTATGATAGGAAGATACCACAACACTTTTGTAGGGGCCTTATTTGATTTGTATCTGGGGGTTTCACATATCGAACACTGCTTTTTCTCTGTATGCTCTTTTTTGTACAATATACAATCATTAGGGTATGCATGGATCTTTTTAACTTCATCCATAGTGGACATAGTATTTTCTTCGCATCATAGTATCGGCAAGACAACACGTTATCATCTGGAAGCATGTCCTTGAAGGCTTCAAGTGCTTCTGAAAAACTCTTGTCGCTCCATCCATGCCGTGCTTTCAAGCTTACCAATTTCAATACAGCTTTCAACAATTGGTATTTTTGTCCACCCCGGGTACAGCGGCTTCTCAGAATCACTGCACATATTACCATATGCATATGATTGCTCAAAAGCCTCTTCTCCAACATCACGAATAATATCTTCTATACGGTCATTCAGAACCGTGTCATTATCATCAAAGGCGACCCCCCTTGTTGAGTTGCGCTTGGAATTTCTATTTCTTCACCATGCCATACCGATACTGTATAACTCTTACAAAATCCTTCACAAATTAAATCTGTGTATATATCTGCAGCACTAAGTTGCTTCTCATTCAGACATTCTACACAAGGACAATAGAACATCCCACTATCATCATTACTAGAATTTCTTCTAGCAAATTCCAAAAAATCCCTCACCCCATTATCATATTCAACACTAGTCCGTTTAACGTTTATCCAACTACGATCCATATATTTCAACACCTTTTTTTTCTTCTCATCTGTATATTAACTGCCCTGGAAAAGGCAGGAGTATGATGAGAGTATGAAAAGGTTACACTCATCAATTTATCTAGTTTAACAGAATTCTTCATTAGAATTCCGCATAAGATATAATTGCAATCTGTTTCATTTTCTTCAAGTAATATGGAAAATGTATGAACATACACTAGCAATTTCAGGACTTCAATTAGACCACATACACAAGAATTGCTTTAGTCTAAACCTCAAATCACCTCTCAAATTTAGTTTCAAAACTAACTAAATATTATGTAACAATTTTCTAATCAGCCATTCATAAGCATACATGCCAGGAAATTTGACACAATAACTTAAGCAATCCAGAGACTATGAAAACTAGCAATTATCAGTACCATGATCCTTAAATAATCAAATCACACCAGTTCAAGACACCGTTAATTAAGCTTCACCAATTAATTTCCATAAGAGTAAATGTCATTTTTTCTCCATTTCTATTTTAACTAGCATTCCTATCATGGATAGACAGTGAATACACAATGTCTATTTATACGGAGGATTGAGACAGGGGACATTACCTGTTTAAAGTAACTTGGACCGTGGCTCGAGGCGCAGGAGGAGAGGGGTAGCAGTGGCTAGAAAACACGCCGGAGGGAGATAAAGGCTGGAGAAATAAGCTCAGCCACCCTTCACGATAGTACTCACGGCGACTTCTTTGCAGCAACGGGCACGTACGAACGGAGAAGGAAGGAGTATTTTAAACGCCGACAACAGAATATGGAAAATAAGCTAGAAGCGGTGGAGGTGACTGGAAGGGTTGTTGGAGAATAAGGCGGAAATCACCTACGATCCTGGACTTGAGCAGTTCGCGGCGATGGAAGCAGAGGGGGAAGGAAATGAAACGTAACTGATGAAATGAACTTTCGCGGCCGACTAGGTTTGAATATTAGACTTTTAAGACCGGTTATTTAAATAACTGATCTTAAATTATTGACTTGTAAGACCGGTTATTTAAAAAACCGGTCTTAATAATAACGTGATTTATTTATTCATTTTAATAATTTTGTTTGTCAGACCGGTTGTTAAAATAACCGATCTTAAATTATTGACTTTTAAGACCGGTTATTTAAACAACAGGTCTTAATAATAACGTGATTTATTTATTCATTTTAATAATTTTGTTTTTAAGACCGGTTGTTTAAATAACCGGTCTTAATTTGTTTTTGAGACCGTGTGTTTATATAACCGGTCTAAATAAGGTTTTTTTAGACCAGTTGTTTAGACAACTGGTCTAAAAAATTGATTTTAATTACTGAATTGTCACTTCGCCTTTCTTTTAGACCTTATCCGCAATAACTGGTCTAAATGATGCGGTCTAAAATGCCTATTTTGCACTAGTGGCATTCTGTGATTTCCCCTCTCACTATCAATTCTCTGCTCTCTTCACTGTCAACTCGTCGGAACATGAAACAATTTCTCAGTACTTCGCTTGCTCCGACGATGTTGCTACCAAATCTCCTATCTGGTTTTGATTTCACTTGGGCGATATTGGCAATGAAGATCCAAGTAGTTGACGAAAGAAGTAGACTGAAAGCGATGTTGATGCTCTGATAGTTGTGATATGAAACTGTCGTGTTCCAGCTGTATTTTTCCGGCAATGGAGGATGGTGTGACGAGAATGATGGTGACGGTGATGGTATTCAGCTCATTATCATCTTCGAACTCTCAGCTCTGTCATTTGTCTATTAAAAACCCAGCAGCTCCTCACTCTCTCTTTCAACTCTTCGCTTTTTCTTTCTTCCAAATGCCGCCGATCCTCTCTGTTTTTTTGTCCCACTCTAATCCTCCTCTCGTTCCAGCATAGTCTACTTTTAGGTCTCCAATTAGGTCCCTAAAATGATGTCGTATCCTCTATTGCGAATTTTATGAGAAGAAAATAAAAGTCAAAAGAAAACAAAAGATGCTGACAATAATAATAATAATGAAACTAAAACAAATTTTTTTATATAATTTGAGAGAAAATTTATAATAGTAGTGCTATTTATTTTTATTATCTTAACTTATTTATTTCTATTTTAAAATCCTTAAATAATGCGCCAAATTGATATCCTACCATAATCTCAAACAAACCTCTTAAAATTTGTTAAGATAACTCTTCAAATATCTTCAAAATATACTTTAAATATATTAAAAATGGAGAGTTATCACACCCCCATACTTGCATCAAATCTTGTCCTCAAGATTTCAAAATATCAACAACCAAAGAAAATCATGGAAGCGAGATTCTAAAGCAAGTAATACAAAACTGGAAATAATTCAAATTTTAAAAAATGAAGCTTTATTAAAACTCTTTTCCACCTTCTAAAAATGTAAGTAGCAAGGCAATTAATTTGACAAAGATAAATCATAATAGAATGTCCCTCACAAGGTAAGTGTTTGCACTCATCTCTAAAGATAATAAATGGCTAGTGTTTCACTCAATTTCACCTATTGCAACCCATCTACCATATGCTTGTTTATCATCTCAATATCTACTACATTATCCCATTGCATACTCACTACTACAGGAAATGTATACTACGACCATAAAAGACGTCTCTTTTTAAAAAAGGGAAGTAAAAAATGGACGGAGTGTCATTTCTGTAATTATAAGCTGTAATTTTGAAATATTGGGTCGCTTTAGATATCCCAATTAAAATTGGAGACGCATTAAGGGAACTTTAGGCGTCCCAAAAATTAATTGGGACGCCTAAACTAAGACTATTAGAGGCAAAATACCTATTTTTTTACGGGAAGAGATATTTAAAAAACTTTAGACGTTCTTATTTTAATTATAGACGCCTATTGTCTTAGTTTATGTGTCCCTATTTCAAATAGGGACACAAACTATTATGTCAGTCAAAACACTAACATGTCAGTTAAAAACTGACATATTTTAACTTATAAAATCAAATAGACATCCCTATATAAAATAGCGATGTCTATTTATCTCAAATAGGGACGCCACCGTGGCGTCCTTAATATCTAATATAAGGGACGCCACTTTTGGCATCCCTATTTAGAAATAGGGAAGCCAAAATGGGCGTCCCTAATATCTAATATGGATGCCACTTTTGGCGTCCCTATTTAAATATTAGGGATGTTAAAAGTCCCATATTTTTAAATATTAAGACTGAGTAGCAAATGAATTTTTATTTTTCTCTTCACCGCGGCATTTCTTTGTTTCTTTGACAGGAGTTGTAAAAAGAGACTCATACTTTATATATTTAAATGGCTTCTTTCAACTCTTCCTTCGTTTTTCTTGCCATCCTCTCTCTCATCATGCCCTTCACCGCTCCCACCCCTGCGATGATAATCCTTACGTCATTACTTCTCAGATCTAACATGCCAACCTTTGTTTATACTCTCTTTGCATTTGGATCTTACTCTTCTTCTATTTATTATTATTATTATATAATTTTCTTTCCTTTTTCACAATCAGATCTTGTATGGTACATGTAAAGATGAGGAGAATGTATTTTTGAATTCAGAAGTCTGACTAAAAGAAAGGAAGTAACATCGTTTTCAGAAGGGAAAAAAGGAATTAGTAACATAAAGAGAAAGAAGAAAAAACAAGCTATTGAAAAGCTGAAGAGCTACATGTTGAAGCTCGTTGTCTTTCTCTCTTCATTGAAGCTCGTCACAGTTTATTAAAATATAAATAAATATTTTTTTTTGAAAAAAAACATTTAGACGTCCCTATTTTGAAATAAGGACGTCTAAAGTCACCCTTTAGAGTGAAATAGGGACGTCTAAAGTCACCCTTTAGACATCCCTTCTTTTTAAGGGACGTTAAATGTCATATTTTACTACGTCGCTCACATAAGCGTCTCCCTATAAAAGGACGTAGAAAGGGCTAAAAAAGGGATGTTAAAAGTGTTTTTTGTAGTAGTGACTCAAATCAAACGGACTTTTCCAAGGATTGTAATGAATATGGTAGGATAATAAAATAAAGAGGTAAAATGATATGAAGGATTACTTTAATTAGTGCCAAACAATTCAATGGAATTCATGAAAAATGAAGGAATACCCACTTAAAGAAAACAAATCACTTACACTATAAACAACATTTATTCATTTAACCTCAACAATCATTTTTCCTTCCCATTCGTTCTTCTATTTTCTTTTTCATATACACCTTTCTTTCTTTCTATCTTTCTTTTTTTTTGTATTTTTTTTTCATGTATATCTTTCTCTCTATTTCATTTTTTTTATTTTAAGTATCCATACAAACTCACATAATATTGACTTCCTAATCCCTTCACTCTTGCTCTAAAATTGTTTTACTTGTCACTTACTAAAGTAACACATGAATGGAAAGGAAAATATATAAAAATTTCATTTCTCAAACAAAGGGCTATTTACTCTATGTAATTTTCTTTTAAAAATAAGTTGAGGCTCAAACGGTGTAAATGAAAGGATTTTCATATGATAAGGATGGTCATTTGGCCTTACTAGCTATGAAATGAATGCCTAAATCATCTTTATGCATGCAAAAGGATTTAAAGCTTCAAAAGAGATTCAAGACAAGTTCTAGAGATAAAATCACAATAAGTGTACTCCCTCTTGAAAGAAATGAATATTTTGGCTCAATTTTCTCACCGGCATTTGACATCCTAAAGTCATTTTTACCCAAGCTAAATTATTTGTCTATTTACTAAAATTTCAAGAAGATAAAACTAAATTCTAATAAAACTCAATCCTTTTCAAATTCAAATCAACCCAATTTCACCAATTTTAACAAGTAAAATCCAAGCTTCTATTGAAATTTTTTTTTCAAAATTTTTCTATTTATGTGAAAAACCAAAGAAATTTATCAAAATTAAGGACAAGTCATACAAAATTAATGGTACCCTCACCCCCACAATTAATTGTTACATTGTCCTCAACGTGAACTAGTAACACTAAGTAATAGAAGTGAAGAAATAACCATATCCAAGTGTAAAAATAGTAAAAGTTTCTAAGATCTCAAATGTTCACCAGTTAAGCACAACTCACAAGTGCTACCACTAAAATCAATAGTCAATAAAAAATATCAATCACATGTAAAGCTAGACTATAACCAGTACTCATGTCCTATAACATGTTATCAACAATCAATTCGAACAAAACAAAGAAAAGTAGAAGAATACTCTCCCCTCAATCCTTATCTTGTAGTCTTGAAAGCTCTAGCTTGTGGCTACCAATGTGGAATATACATCAGGGGCTACAAAAGTCCTACAAAATAAAACAACACATCAAACCAAACCTTGGGTTGCCTCCCAAGAAGCGTTAAGTTTAAAGTCTTCAGCTAGACTTCTCAAAACAAGCACTAATCATAAGTATCAAACACCAGGATTACCTTGTCTTCATTTCTTTTCAAGCAACAAGGTTTCAGACACAAAAAATGATCATTCAAGTTACTTACTTGTACTTCTTCAATCATAGAAAATTTAAGAGTACAAGTATTCACTGAATTCAAATAAAACACAACATTCACATCTTTGCAAACAGATTTAGGAGCTTCCAACAATTTATAGCATCCCACAAAATCCACTTGACTCTCATCAGTAAGAGTTAAATAGTCAATAGGATAATCATGAATAATAGCTTTTGGGACATCTACATCAATTTCAACATCAAAATGATAAGAATTAGGTTCCACAACTGAAACCTCTTCTAGACTACCCCCATTATTCCCTTCCAAACTAATTTTAGGCTCACATTCATTTTCACATTATCAAAAGTCTCATGCAACTGCACATCCTCAATTTCTTTACAATAATCATCATCAACACAAGAAGTGGTCATCATGCTTAAAGAATTATCTTGCCTCATAGTCTCAAGGGTTGAAACAATTTAATTCACACATACTCCAATATTTTGGGCCCTTGATTAAAAATCAGTGGCAAATTCCCTTTGCTCTCTACTAAATCTCTTTGATGATTCCACATACTCCTCAAATAATCTTTCTAAATTAGACTTTTCTTTATATTCAAGGGTGTTTTCTTTAAAATGAGGATGAGAGTAAACAATTGGGGTAATTTCTGTTGAATTGGAATTGAAATAAGGATCTCAAGGCTCTTGTTGCTCTAAACTTCCACTAGGACAAAAAGGATAATCAAAACAAGTTTGGTGCCTAGTGAAATCATCTCTCACATAATGATTGGTAGTGTTATATAGACAATGCTCATATGAATGACTCTCTCTGCAATAAACACAAGAAAAGTAATTATATTGAGAATAATCAACATTTTCAATCTAACCAGCATTTATATTTTCATGTTTCATTCCATCCACATGCATTCCTTGTAAAGAACCAAGATAGCATAATTTATCACTAGTTAAACCAAATGAATGCTGTGAATAATCCATTTTTTTCAATTTTTCTTTTTCAAAGACAAACAAGAAATAATGAAAATAAAAATATTCACAAAACTCAAGCTTAAACTACTAAAGGATTTTTAATTCTAATCACCAATTACCTTGGATCCCCGGCAATGATGCCAAGAACTTAATGCTACTAAATTTTAAATAAGCACCGTAAGTGTACGGGTTGTGGAAATAGTATAATAGCAAATCAAGGTCATCCCACAGAGATTCAAGATAATAACTAATTAGGCATTAAAATTCCTATTTTCATTTAAATTGAGCAAATCAAGAAAGAAACTAATTTGAAAATCAATTTAAACAATAGTAAGAGTCTTAAATTTAATGTTTATAAAATTTCAATGCAAGAAGACAACCTAGAGTGGCCAATCCCTTTTTCAAGTCTGAGAGCATGTATTTTACCCAAAATAATTACACTTAATGTTAATTTGTTAATTAGAGTTTAAATGGATATAAGTATCTTCCAATTACTCATACCTCTCTCTCAAGTTAAACTTGTTATTCCTAACTAATTTACTCAAGAGGCAATAAATGCTCAATTTCACTCTAATATGATTATACGGTTCCAATAGGTATATTCCTATCCTATTGGCAAATTAGAATAAATTCTAATCCCACATTACTTAATCATATGGTCTAATTAAGATCCCTCTTCCAAGGCTAATCTAAATTCTCCAATTCATATTTAGTTGTGATAAAGCACTAAATAGATAAAACAATACAAGATTAAGTAAGCTAAAATAGCAATAAGCACAAATTATTTAGTTCATACATGCTCAAATCCTCAAATTAGTTCATAACTACTCTAGGTTCAAAGAGAATTAGCCATACATGGCTTTACAAACAATCACAGCAATAAACCAATATGATCCAGAGTAGTTAAACAGAGCAAGGGAAAAATCAGCATCATCATAGCCAGCAACAAATCCAAAGTTCCAAACCATACTGAATTAAACTAAAGCAAGGAAAACAAATAATAAAACTCGGCTTTCCAAATCCGAAGTGACGACTCCAGTGAGATGTTGTGACGGTATATGACCAGAGGAAGGTGATAATGGTGGTTAGTTAAGCTTTTTGCATTCTGTGATTCCCCCTCTCGCTATCAACTCTCTACTCTCTTAACTGTCAACTCGTCGGAACATGAAACAATTTCTTAGTACTTCGCTTGCTCTGACGATGTTGCTACCAAATCTCCTATCTGGTTATGATTTCACTCGGGGCGATAGTGGCAGTGAAGATCCAAGTGGTTGACAAAAGAAGGAGACCAAAAGTGATGTTGATGCTCCGATAGCTGTGCTTTAAAACTATCATGTTCCAGCTCTGTTTCTCCAGTAATGGAGGATGGTGTGACGGAAAATGATGGTGACGGTGATGTTCTTTAGCTCATTGTCATCTTTGGACTCTCAGCTCTGTCATTTCTCTGTTAAAAACCCAGCAGCTCCTCTCCTCAAACAGCTGCCTCGCTCTCTCCTTCAACTCTCCATTCTTTTCTTTCTTCCAAATGTTGTCGCTCCTCTCTATTTTTTTGTCCCACTCCAATCCTCCTCTCGTTCCAGCGTAGTCTGCTTTTAGGTCTCCAATTAGCGCCTAAAAACGATGATGTATCCTCTACTGATAAGTTAATGAGAAGAAAATAAAAATCAAAAGAAAATAAAAGATGCTAACAATAATAATAATAATAATAATAAAACTAAACTAAATTTATATATATATAACTTGAGAAAAAATTTATAATAGTACTGCTATTTATTTTTATTATTCTAACTTATTTATTTCTATTTTAAAATCACTAAATAATGCACCAAATTAATATCCTACCAGAATCTCAAACAAACCTCTTAAAATTTGTTTAGATAACTCTTCAAATATATTAAAAATATACTTTAAATATACTAAAAATGGAGAGTTATCAGGTAGTGAAATTTTTTCAGCTGAATTTGAGCAAAACACTTATCCTTAAACACTTGAGAGACTGAGAGAATGAGTCACAATTATGAATTTGGTTCATTCAATTTTAAATAAATTTACCAGTTTATACTTTTGTTGAATCATGAATACTATGATCTCTTTATTCTTTAATTGTGTTCTTGCTTATGACTTTACACTTCTAATTTTGTTGAAATCGTAGTAAGAACTTATTAGTCACTCCGTATTGTACGAGGACGTTCAAAATCTAAGTGTGAGGGAATTTGATAAGTAAAATATTTGCATATTTATTTTCCCTTATGATAATATTTTTTGAATTATATTTGAGCTTAATGTAATGAATTTGGGTGTAATTGATAAATAAATAATGATTTTGACATAAAATAGAATTCATTGAAAATTCTAAATTTTGACTCTATTCCATCTTTTAGGCAATATATGGACCTCTAGATGTCAGATTGAGATGTTCTTTATATGGATAGAAAGCTAAGAAACATTCCTACAACTTTTATTTTGAGGATAAAACCCAATTCTACTCTCAAGAGTTCCAAATGTTTCTTAGAAGTTGAGCACATGAATTTGTCTAAGTCTGACATTTATCCACTAATGTGGCTATAACTAGAGCTAAAAATGTTTAAATAAGGACATTTTCCATTAATTTTCAAGCCAAGATCTATATCTACAACTTTCATGAAGACAAAAATATGATATTCTACCATTTTAATTGTCAAAAGTTGGCTGTAATCAAGGAGTAAGGTGGTCATAAGGTCAACATTGGTGGTTTATAGTCAAGATTCTAATAAAGGCTTTTAATTAATAATATATCAAAATCTATGGTCTTTGATAGAGCACAATGGCGTCGTGCGATCCATGTAGCCGACCCCACCTAGTGGGATAAAGGCTTTGTTGTTGTTGTTGTTGTTATGGCAGTGAGGATTGATTGTGGATTGTGGTTTCTGGAATTGTGTTCATGTAAGTGGATATGGGAGATATTTTTCCCTTAAAGTAAACTTAAAGAGCTTTAAGTACGAGCTAGAACTACCTCAATTAGAGTTCTCTAGATTAAGATATGAATTTTCAAAGATTATTGATAAATCTGGCACTTTAGGTAGACCCACGAATTTATGGTATTTGAAGTGAATTGTGACAAGTATAGGTTCAAAGAGTAGAGATATGGATAAGAACCTAATGTGACCACAATAGAGACCCAACTCACAAGAGACTAAAGCACATCATGTGCTAGTCATAAAGTGAGGAAAATTATAAAGACTATGTAAGAAAGATAAGTCATGAGTAATGACTTACTTCTATAGCTCTAATGAATTAACCATATAATGTGATTGTGTGTCTAGGGCCATAAGATGTCAAGAAAGAAGAAATGGAAGGATTTCCAAGCAACAATAATGATTAGAAGAGAAAGGGACAAGAGAAGGACTCACAGACAAAATGTAGTAAACTTACCTAACTTGCATGTACTTTATATGTATGTTGTGTATTGATATTTATGATTGCTTTGCTTGATTATGTGAAGCATATATGAATAGTTGAAGCTCTATTTCTGTTTATACTATGGCCATAGGTATGTTGCATGAAACATTGAGCATGTAGACATGTCATTATGTTAGCATGAGCCTATGTAAAGCAAGCATGTCATACACTAGCATTTGTCTTACATGTATTGATGGTATTGTCTGCTACTAAGATTCTATCAAATCTTACCCTCCCTTACCAACCTTATAGGTATATGTCGAGCACAGAAGTGGAATGCAGGAAGATGTGCAGACGGGAAAGTGTGATTGAAGAATAGGAGATTTATACATGATAATTTATTATATGAAAATTATCGTGTGTTATAAATAATTGTTTAGAAAATTTGTAAATAATATCAGTAGAGAAGTACTCTGATAATAATATATGAACAGTACCCCAAGAAAATAATTGTATTAACGCTTTTGTATGCATAATAAAGGGGCAAAAATGTAAGGTGTTACATTTCTTACATTGGCATCAGAGACATGACTTTTATTTGATTTAAAAACATCATTTTTAAGGAGCAAATCTTGAGTTAATTGGCGACAATTACAATACAACCCTCCAAATTCTCTCCTTCGTTTCACCCCTACCTAAACTCTATTTGACACATTCGAAGTGTCATTGGAATCATCTCTTTGAGCTCTACATACCCATGGCCTCACCTTGGGTAAAAAACTCACTTTCAAAAACCCAAAATTTTTCATCCTTGGCACTTTGTAACTTTATTTGGATGTGTTTTCTCTATGTTTTAAGAGCTCTTCTAGCTTTTAAGGGTTAAGTCTCTTGGTTTTGATTCCACATAGGTTTCAAAAAACTCAATTGTAATCATATCAAAGAAGTGAGGAGAAGAGGAAGAATGAAGCTTTGTAGCTATATGCCACACGAGTTTATATGGCCAGAAGGGCCCTATAAGAAGGAGAACTGAGTTAAGAAACAACAACATGGAGCAAATTTTGAATGTTCTTTCTTCATTATGATTAAACGGTTTTCTTGTAGAATTGAATTAAGAATATTCTCTCTCTTTTTTTCATGAACATTCCTGTTGTTATATAGATGTTATTATGTTATTATCTTGTTATTATAACTTTTATGATTGAGTAAGAGTTTATCGAATTTATCCAGAAATTCAAAGGGGAATGAGTTCAATAAAGACTATGGTTAAAAGGGTGATAGGCTAAATAACATGAGTGTGATGGGAGTCAACATAATTGTTGTAACATCCCAAATTTTAAGATAAGGGAACTGAGAATAAGTCTAATTTAAGAGGACTACTAGGCCCTGGTTTGGCCAGTGTCACAAATAGGTACGAGTAATTCCCACTATTTCTTGATACCTTAGGGGTATTAAATAGCTCAGGGAATGACAAACAAAGCAATTGGAGTGCGCACACGACATAATTATGTAATAAAACAAGGCAGTGTTCCTACCAGTAAATATCTATGTGGTAGTCGTGATAGTATGATGATTATTCAATGGGAAAATAACGTAAGGGCAAAATAGTAATTTTTCCATAAAGCAAGAAATAATTATTTTTCCCAATAATTTCAATGAGATGGGAACTAAAAAGAAGGGAAACGAATACTAACTGAATTAATACTCAAGAAAAGTCAAGAGCTATAAAGCATAAGGCTATGATTAACCACATGTAAGGTGGTATAATGTGATAGTTTGAGAATAATAATTCTCTCTATGTGTCTCATTATTTTAGTGGATAAAGAAACATGGCAAAGGAAATGAATTATCATGCAAGAAAGTTAAAGAAGTGGACTAATAAGGATGACCACAAAAGACCCATTTTTAATGACGCACTATATCACTTTCTTCATCCTTTCCTTTCTCATTCTTTCGTGCAATTGAATCAGACCAGAACGAAAGAAACGAGAACAAGAACGAGAAAGAATGAGAACATGGAGGAGCAAGATAGATCACAAGATCAAGGAATGGAGTTGTAATCTTGAAGTTAAAGCTTCCTAAACTCTCTACTACCTCTTCGAATCTCTTCTTTACCATTAAATCTATGGTTTTCAAGGCAAAACTTCAAGGGAGAAGAGAGAGAGAGCTAGCGACCTAAGAAGAGAAAGTAGAAGAAACAAGAGGTAAACTTCAAGACTTGCTTCTTTTACCTTAATTGATGCTATTCATGTTGTTATTGGTGATTGATGGTGTTGTTTCTTAAGTTTTCTAATGAATGGACTGTAGGGAGATAATGTTTGAATTCCCTCTAAATCATGTCCAATGAGTTTCTAACTAACTAATCTTGTGATTAGAAGTAAAAAGGAGATGATTAAGCAAGAGAAAATGAGAAACTGACATCACTCTTCTGAGAACTCAATAACTGCTACTAATTGTATGGCATGATAAACGAGTTGGAATTTCATCAATTGGATGGTTCCATTAAGTTCAGAAGGGCAACATGGGTAAGGGTTATATTGATGATGAAGTGAGAAAAGGCCTAAGGTGTGAAATGACTGAATTACCCTTAAAGCACTAAGGAAATGGATGTCAAGGGGTATTATCATCATTCGGGCCTGAATTTGAGTAAACTAAAGTCACCAATGGGTTCTACAGGAAAAATTGTGTAGGATCACTTTAAATTAATATTTTGGGTAAAGTGCAAGTCATTGGGTACAAATGTGCATAAGCCAAGTCTTAGGGGTATTTTGGTAATCATACAATTATGAGTCAAGATAACCAACACTTTGAGTTGAGAATGAGTTACGAGTAAATAATAACTCATTTATCCTAAATGTGTAATTTTAAGATATACCAACAGACGAGCCGAATCGGAGATTGACTAAGGACGAGCAAGGAAAGGACATATTCCATGTAGTAACCTCCTTCTTACATATACGATGCGATATCTATTATGAATGTCATCCATCGTAACATAAGCTAGTGTCCTATACACACCCATTCGACATGTTGTGGTCGAGGACTCAACAGAGGAACCAAGTCGACCAAGGTGCAGACGTAAGTTTAGCCTTGGGCTAGTGTATACACGAAAAGTCGATCATCTTACATGCCATAACATTGCATATCTATTTTCGCATTCTATTTATATGTAAGCATATTGCTATTGAGATTCCCTCGAATCTCACCCTTTCCATAAAAATGTAAGTTTTCAGCAGCAGGCAGCAGCTCGAAGAACAAAAGGGTGATTTCTGTCAACTGGAGGTGGCAGACTAGTACAAGAAGAGAAGTTGGTTATCTGAAGACTCCATAATGTATTTTAAGGTTTGTGACTATTTTGTATACCCCTATGAGACAGTTGTATATAGATCAAGCATTATGGTGTCATTATATCAGGATATTTAAGCTATTGTTGCGTGCCCATTATGCTGCGCAATCGCGACTCTGAGTGATATCATTAATGGAAAAAGGGCGTGACAATTTTCTCCTGAACATGAAACTAGTAAACTTATTATCTAATTATCATGTGTCTTATTTGAACAAATGAATGTGATTTGTATACCATAATCGTGTAAGTAATTAAATTATGGCCAAGTCTATTTTGCTAAGCTAATGAAGACAAGATCAATAAAGATATCTATGGAGTTTAAAACTCTTAAATCTCTTGTATTCAAGAAGAATGATATGTCAAAGACATCATACCAACTATTCTTCAGCATTTAGAGGTTGAAGCACCCTAAAGGAAATAGAATGCTTATGCTATCAAGCATAGAAAGAATAAGATTGCTCATATTTATGCCAATATGAGTAATATAACTTTATCTAGACAGTGTAGATAGCATTAGAAGATTATGGAACTAACAATTTTCTTTATAAAGTTAAAGTTAAGTTAAGTTTTAACATGGTATATTAAGTCCTAACATGTCATTTAGACAACACTTGAGGCAAATGTCAAATTAAGAAGTTGACACAAACAAGCCAAGTTCTTTCTAACAAACAATAAGTGTATGTTGTGACAAGACACCTCCTAGTAAGGGGGAGTAAGCTTCGTTTTCCAATGAGTGGGAGTATACAAAAGAAAATACTACCCATGATATGTATATTGTGACCTTTGGCAATATGGTTCACCACATTGAAATTGAGCATGAAAGACTGAGGGATCTGAGATCCATTAGTCACACAAACTTAGCTAAAGAGCCTAAGGGCAAGAAACATATAAGGTAAACTTGATATAAAAGAAGGCAAGAATATTTTCTATAAAGATAAAAGGCTACACTGATAATCCTTTAAGGGTTATAGAAGAAACAATCCACATGAATAGTGGATGTTTCATAAAATTATATGGCTTCATGTTGGATATAAAGCAAGAAAGAGAAAGAATCAAAGGATTGAAACTTGCATGTTAACCCTGCATAAATAAACTACCTTGATTCACTCCATGCAATATTCTAGCAACAAAATCATATCTTTGTTATCTCTTTAGTTAAAGATCGATGGGACTATGACTCCCAAATCTTCTGTTGGATTTGATGTTTCAGTTTGGGAATAACAATTCCATTTCTTGCCACATGCACACATTGATCAAAGGAATGATCAAAGTAGCAAAAGAGAATTTTCTAAGTAATATGCACTAAAGGATGAATATCCCTATGAGCAGCTGACAACTTAGTCTAACTGGCAAAAAAGATAATGAAACATTTTGAGAACACGTCCTCTGCAATTAGCAAACTATGACATTTGTGAACTAATAAAATGAGGGTAGTACACAAAGCTTAGTGTTTCATTAAAATCATGGACATTTACTCAAAATACAGTTATGTTAAGCTAAAAGGATAAGACCTTTTAAACTAACAAGGGTTAAGAACACCCATTTGATTAGTTGAAAATGCTTTGTGTACAAGAAAGAGATTATTAGGCAACTATCAATACCTAGAACCCTTTAACATAATAGAGTTATTGAAATAGAGTGATAGACCTCTCCTTCACATGATTGAGTAAACAATAGCATAAGTGAAACTATCAACCATATGTTGGCATGTAAACTCATAGCTATTAACTTTACACTTAACCAAACGCCCTCCAAGTCAATCACAACCAAGCCTTGAGAGTTTTGGATAAACCTCAAACTAGGCCTAAGCATGTTAAGACCATAAGGGTCAATAACTTAATATCTATAATTCTTCCTATGGGTATGGAAGACTGGGGCTAAGGCACAAAAGGTATGTCTTTATGAGATGATTTGAGAATTTAAAATGATACATCTTCATGAGTAAAAATGATGATGGCTCAATAACTGAGAGAACCAAGGAATGCAACGTTCATATAACACAAATTTCTTAGCAGGAAATGAGCATTAATCATACAAAAATCTCTTTAAGAGGTTAACAATGACAAGAAATAACCAAGTATTCCTAAGTTCACTGATTTATGTAGGAGGGTTAAGACCATTTTTACAACGAAAGAGATAAGAGGTAAAGTTACAAGAAGAATACATTATCCATACATAGGAAAGAGAATCCTATTAAATCCATCTTGGAGTAAATTGTCACTGTCATTTAGAAAATGATGATAAGGGGATGAATTTCCTAATAGATTGAATACTCTCTTCATTACTTAAAAAGTGATAATGACTACTTATAAGTATCTAAAAGACATTAGAAGTAACTGCTAAGAAGAATTGCAAAAGAAGATGTGGATTCTTTTTAAAACTAGCCAAGTAAATGCTTAGGCAATTTGTCACCTAGCCAAAAGGTTATTGGGAACAAGTAGGTTCTCAAATTCATAAGGGGCATATAAAACCTAAAGAACTTAGTAGCTAAGGGGTACTACAATGAGAAGATTTCCCATTGTACATTTTAACTCTGAACAACTAAATTTGGCTTTGACAACAAGCTTAGTCTTGAAATTACATTAAGATGATGTGAAGACCACTTTCCAATTTGAAAATTCAAAGATTGGATGATGAACTTTATATGAAGTAGCTTGAGGGATTCCTAGAAAGAATCATCTAGGTAGTAGTATATAAGGTTTCACAAAGAGAAAGCCTCACAAATTTTGAGATAATCGAAGAATACTGCATGAGTGCCAAACAATCTTGAGATGATTCTATGTAAAGTCTTCATTTTTCAAATGACCTATGTTTAGCTGAAACAAGTGTCAAGGGAATAAAGGATCGAAGTTATTCTTAAATTATGAGTTGAAAGATTATGGGTTGAAAGATTATGGGTTAAACAGAACATATCTTGAATGACAGGATAAATAGAGATTGCATAAGGAATGTACAATCTTTACCACCTAAGACATGTACAAGTATGATCCTTAGGCATCTCAATATGCTAAACTGCAAACCCATGGACACCCTTAAAGTCAAGGGCATAAACCTAGAGAGGTTACACATCCTACAAAGAATCTAACGCAGGAAAAGTGGATAGAGTCCCATAGTAAGAATATGGTTGGTAAAATAAATGTACACATTGGTGTATATAAGACCAAATATTTTTAATCGAACTTGGAAACTATTTTTTGGTCCAGCTGTGGAAAAGATTATAAGAGGAACCATGGATTAAGTTATCAAGGCAACAGCTCACATTTGGAAGGATACTCCAATACAAGATCTAGGCAAATGATTATGGAGTAAAGAAATAGATAATGTATTTCTATTATCCATAGAATTAAAACTTGAGTGTGTTCTGTCATCATTCAAGGAGCCATCTCTTGCTAGAGAATTTCCCATGAGTAACTAGGAATGAATGGTAGATAGAAGTATCTAAACGACAACATCTTATGATGTGGATCCTAAGTATCACAGCAAGGTGAAACATACATTTGATATATCTCTGTGATAGATATGCTTTCAGAGAAGGAAAACAACAGTTCAATAACCTTATGCTGACATAATGTTGGTAGTTCCCCTTAATAAGCCCCTAGCTCGATATTTATTAAGTTAGTGAAAATCTTAAGGCCCAAATAGAATATAAGGTCTTGAACTTCTTTCATACAAAGATAAGAGAAATAGTATGTATGTTATGAGTAAATACATGTATGGTAAAATATTTTGTATGTCGTATAGGTTGGAAAAGGTTGGTTCACTTATATGAATAACCGTGTTCCCACGTTTTTCAGGGGCATAGGAGGGTAAGACGAGCAAATGATCACCATGAGATGATTAAAAATAATCTTTGTATTTGAGTCGACTCAGTTAAACTGAGATGAGATCAATATGTACATGTATACACAAAAAATGGATCAAAACATGAATACAATATTGTATCCAAGCAAAGAACTCTTTTTTCATAAATGAGATTGCAAATGAGATACTGTAAAAAAGAGAGTTCTACTTCGAATGTTGAGTACATTTTGGAACTGATGTATGTATGGTGAAAGAGAAAGAAATTGACATACACTACAAATCGTTCACCGTATCATGCAATTCATACTGCATGTGTTTGAGAGTTACACTTCAACATGATACGTAGGTGAAAGATCCCTGGTTCACTATGGTATGAGTCCCAAGAAAGAAAAATCCTTCCATGATGCCTTTAATACTTAGGAAGCATCATGAAAGCTTAGTTACTTTAGCTGAAGCTTTATGATCACACATAATTTAATCAGATGAGCAAAAACTAGGAACGCGACTAAGTCAATACAGACTGATGTTTAGCCAAAAGGGAAGATTTACTCCTAGATATATAAGATGTGCTAGCGTCTATGGTCGACCCCTTACTAGTTATATGTGTAGCCACTAGTGCAAAATAGCATTTTTAGACCGCATTATTTAGACCGGTTATTGCGGATAAGGTCTAAAAGAAACACGCGGTGGAAATTCCGTAATTAAAAGCAATGTTTTAGACTGGTTGTCTAAAAAACCGGTCTAAAAAAATCTTATTTAGACCGGTTATACAAACAACCGGTCTCAAAAACAAATTAAGAATGGTTTTTTAAATAACCGGTCTTAAAAGTTAATAATGTAAGACCGGTTATTTAAACAACCGGTCTGAAAACAAATTATTAAAATGAATAAAAAAAACATGATATTATTAAGACCGGTTTTTTAAATAACCGGTCTTAAAAGTCAATAATTTAAGACCGGTTATTTAAACAACCGGTCTGAAAAACAAATTATTAGAATGAATAAAAAAATCACTTTATTATTAAGATCGGTTATTTGAATAACCGGTCTTAATAATTACTTTTAAGACCGGTTATCTAAATAACCGGTCTTAAAAGTCTGATATTCAAACCTAGATCGGCCGCGAAAGTTCATTTCATCAGTTACGTTTCACTTCCCCCTTTGCTTCCACCGCCACGAACTGCTCAAGTCCAACACAGTAGGTGATATTCTGCCGTATTCTCCTGCCACCCTTCTAGTCGCCGCCGCCGCTTCCACCTTCTTTCCCATATTCTGTTGTCGGCGTTTTAAACTCCCTCCTTCTCCGTTCGTACTTGTCGTTGCTACGAAGAAGTCACCGTGAGTACCATCGTGAAGAGCGGCTGAGCATCTTATTTCTCCAGCCTTTATCTCACTCCGGCATGTTTTCCAGCCACTGCTGCCCCTCTCCTCCTACGCCTCAAGCCACGATCCAAGTTACTTCAAACAGGTAATGTCCCCTGTCTCAATGCTCCGTATAAATAGACATTGTGTATTCACTGTCTGTCCAAGAATATAATATGTACTATAATTGAACTAGAAATTAAAGTAGGAATGCTCCTTCAACCAAATTATTCAAGAAATCCATTGTTGTGTGTATCTCATTGTTTGTACGGAATCAAGTCTGGGTTTGATACGCTGTTTGCATAGTCTATTTATTTTGTTGGCAAAAACAATGTAATGAGTGAAAGAATTCATATGCAAAAAAATGAGTGAAAGTTCATGGAGAAATACACCGTAAATGTTTCCATTGTTCTTCAGCTTCTTATTTCTATATATACTACCTTTAGTGCTTAATGTAAGATTCAGTTGACTAATTTAAAAAAATTAAAAAAATATAAATAAATTACTTAATTATAGCACCTATTATATGATCACTCTCTAAAATTCTTATGTGTATATATAGTTTAGAGAAAAAAGGTAAAATATTTTGGAGAAAAATAATAAATATATATACTTTAAATTATTTATTTAGCTTATTTAATCTCTCAAAATTAGTAAATTAGGTCTTATATTAATGACCAAATGTACTATTTTGTTATAACTAGCATCCATGATAGGAATGCTAGTTAAAATAGAAATGGAGAAAAAATGACATTTACTCTTATGGAAATTAATTGGTGAAGCTTAATTAACGGTGTCTTGAACTGGTGTGATTTGATTATTTAAGGATCATGGTACTGATAATTGCTAGTTTTCATAGTCTCTGGATTGCTTAAGTTATTGTGTCAAATTTCCTGGCATGTATGCTTATGAATGGCTGATTAGAAAATTGTTACATAATATTTAGTTAGTTTTGAAACTAAATTTGAGAGGTGATTTGAGGTTTAGACTAAAGCAATTCTTGTGTATGTGGTCTAATTGAAGTCCTGAAATTGCTAGTGTATGTTCATACATTTTCCATATTACTTGAAGAAAATGAAACAGATTGCAATTATATCTTATGCGGAATTCTAATGAAGAATTCTGTTAAACTAGATAAATTGATGAGTGTAACCTTTTCATACTCTCATCATACTCCTGCCTTTTCCAGGGCAGTTAATATACAGAAGAGAAGAAAAAAAGGTGTTGAAATATATGGATCGTAGTTGGATAAACACTAAACGGACTAGTCACTACTAGAAAAAACACTTTTAACGTCCCTTATATGGGACTTTTAACGTCCTTTTATGAGGGGACGCGTATGCCAGCGACGTAGTAAATTTGGAGTTAAGACGTCCTTTGTAAAAAGACGCGTAAAGGGCTGGGTTTAGGCGTCCCTTTGACCAAAAGGGACGCCTAAAGTAATGAGTTTAGGCGTCCCTTTGGTCAAAAGGGACGCCTAAAGTCCCCGTTTAGAATTTTTTTATTTAAAAATTAGGGACTTTAGGCGTCCCTTTGGCCAAAAGGGACGCCTAAAGTGTTTTTTTTTCAGAACCATTTTTATTGTTTCTGGCCATATCATTTTGAAAGCAAACAAAAACGTATACACAAAAAGGAAACATACAGCACGCAGTTTATAATTAACAAAACACAACATCCACCTCTAATGAAACATTATGCACTACATTGTTGACAGAAATGTTGTCCACTAATATAATAAACAACTACTAATAAGTAAATGTACAGGAAACGATAAACTTCTACAAATCAATGTGTTGAAGAATCCTCCCAGCCAACAAGTCTCTGATCAAATTAATGTCTTCATATAAGTAAGCAGCATCATTATCAAAGATCTACAAATTAGAAAATATGATTATATATACGAAATCAATGAAATTAAAGAATTGTTTAGCAATTCAATTAAAATACAACCAAAATATTATCATTTGATTACCTGTTGAAAATCATTTGTAAAGCCACTTTGAATGATATTATACATGTAAAGTAGAACATAATAGCCACATTCAGTACCACCTGGTTGTTGAGGGCACTATAAATCAAAAGCAATTGGTTAAAATCAATAACATACATCATTTATAAAACAACCGTAAATAAAATAACTTAAATTATATTGAAACCACATACTTTGGGATAGAACCACTTTGGCTTGCGAACAACTCTACCCTCACGTGACCCGCCAAGCATTCTATATGTTTGGGTCGCGCTACCATTAAAATGTAAAACATTTTAAGTTAGAACCATTAAAATGTAAAACATTTTAAGTTGGAACAATTTATTGAAATCAAGCATTTCTTTAATTAATAAAAAAGAAATAACTAACGTGTTGAAGACTGATTTTGTGTCTTTGTCTGGCTTTTTTGTCAAGGAATCAAACCAATAGATTTCATTGAGGCGTGGGCAAACAACACACAAGCTCCAATGGTAACTAAAACAATACACAGATTAAAATGAAGTTTAGATTAGAAGAAAATTATTTCTCAAACATCCAAAAATAAAATTTTTTACTACATACCCTTGAACAATTGGCGCTAGATAACATCGCAATTTGGTCGCTGCCATTGTGAAGCCCACATAATGCGTCCTTTGTGCGACATCATTTTTATCTGATGTCGTATTTGCCGGACACAAGAATCCATATAAATTTGATCTTTGCATATCAATGCACATGTGGTAGAAGGACCTAAAATATAAATAAAATGACCAATGAATTATTGAACTTATGAAATCTTGAACTTAGAAAAGAAAAACTAACCAAATGGCAAGTGTGACCCATCCTGCATCTATCTCCTCCAAATGCATAAACTCCTTAAGATCTTTATTGTCGATCGTGTAGGGATACGTCAATTGTGCACCCACAATCCCTGGAGGCATATTGAAGTTGACTTGGGGAATACCTTTGTACATCTGTTGGAGCCGTGCTAAAAAGGGCCATTTTTTCGCATGTTGCTCCTCCTATAAGCATAGAAAACAAAACCAATTATATTACAATGATGCCAATAAATGTCAAGTGATATGAATATAATTCCTACCATTGGTGGGGTTCCCAACGTGCCAATAAGATATTGAGGCCAAAGGATGAAACCTCCAATTGCCTGACCCAGCGTGGCAATCTCAACGTCAGGGATAGGGATGGCTGCACCTTCTTCCCCCTCATGAACACGTGTCACTGTCACCCTACGTAAATACTGTGGAATTTGATTATGATGGTGGGTGGTAGCTTTTGTGTAAACGAGAGCATCGGCTACAACACGAATCATGTCTGTGGTGTCCAAATAAAGGATACACGATTCACCCGACTCCGGAGTGGCAGAAGGCTGGCCCAGTGGTTCTGTTATGTGAGAAGGCTGGCCACAGGGTTCTGTACTATGGGAAGGCTGGACAAGACTATGGAAAGGAGCAGCAACAAGTTCTGGAGTATGGGAAGGCTGGACAAGGGGTTCTGGATTGTGGAAAGCCTCGGCAACGAGTTGCGGAGTGTGGGAAGGCTGTACAAGGGATTCGTCCGGCGGGTTGTGACTTCCTTTAGTGCTGGGGAAGGCCGGGGATTCCTCGTTTCTAACCCTAGTAGCCTCCATGTGATGAAAATCAAACCACGATTTCATTTCACCACGTAGTTGTGTCATTAGCTCATCTCGGAGCTCCTCTCGGATTTGATCGCGAAGCTTATCCACAAACTCTTGACTGGGTTCAGCTTGTGAAGAATATAACGAGGCTTTACCAAAATACTTCGAAATACCAACTCCCCTTGGCTCCCCTCTAACACGGCCTGGGTATTCAGCCTTCCCAATCGCCGTGGCCAATATGTCCATCCGTCCACTTGGAGTGAACGAACCTTGGCTACTCTGCTCTTCGAGTTCGTCCTGTAGCATACAATTCGTTATGAATACCCATTTAAATGCTAGAAATGTGAAGAATTTTACAATTAATTACTTATGCTATTACTACTTACAATCCTCGAGGCAACCTCAGCAATAGTAGGATTTATATATTTCCCACCCTTAATCCTCCCTGCTTTCCATTTTTTGTGACGTGGAGGAGGAGCTGGCTCTTGCACAACAACGGAAGGATCCGATTTCGCAGCGTCCTTCATTTTTTCCAGCTCTTCTGCCATCATCATCCGCTCCAGCTTCCTGTAGCCACCCCGAGACATGCAATGCTGGTACTGATTTGCTTCTTGCCTCTGTGTGTTCGCCGCACTTAATTCCTGTTTAAGGGAAAAAGGGAAAAACAAGTCATTAGTGCATTAACTATATTGAAATTATAAATTTTCATACTGAAGACAGAAAATTTACCAAAAATTCAGGAGCTTGTCGTTTAGCTACAAACAACCTCCAGTCCTCTGGAGATAGATATGAATATTCCTGACAAGGATCAAGATGACTCTTGTCACCTCTAAGGTACTTCCTGGAGAGCTTATTTTTAAAATCCTTCCAGCGCAAACGAACCTCTCCCATCCAGTGGTTGTACATGTCTGTGGTGTCAGGAACATCGAACGTTTGCTGCAAAAACGGAGACAATTAAACTTGAATAGGAAGAAAGGTCTAAATACATAAAATGTATCGAAAGTTATGTACCAAAATCTGTTGCCATATCATGGCTTTCGTCTTTTTGGGAACCTGCCTCCAACTATCATAGATGATTCGGACTTTGCTTCGACCCAAAAAACCAAGATAACTAATGAAGTGATCTTCCTCAGGACCCATTGGATTCATGTTGGCATCAAACTCTATGTGAACCCTCTCCTGTTCATTGTAGTGGCGCTTCGCCAATACAGCCATCTTCGTGGCACCTCTTGTTCTTCTCGGAGCGGGTGGCTCTTCTTGCCTTCCATTATGCTGCTCGCTGTCGCTCCCTGAGTCATTCCATTATGCTGCTCGCTGGCTCCATATATGCCCTCCTACCATCATCTCTTAGTTGTGGATGCAACCGATCTCTTATTCCCATATCAACAAGGTCAAGTCTCGCGCTCATTCCATCTTTGGTCTTACCTGGGATGTGCAAAAGCGTACTTACAAGGCTGTCACACACATTTTTCTCCACATGCATCACATCAATACTGTGTCTTACATCAAGACAATGCCAATACGGAAGATCAAATAAAATTGACCTCTTCTTCCATATATTCTTCTCACCCTTAGTCCTTTGATTTTTACCAAAGGTCACATTGACACGTTCTACCCGACTATAAACTTCCTCCCCGGTTAAGGCCCTTGGTGCAACTCCATGTTCTGGTAAGCCATCAAAACGCTTTCTCAGCCTACGATATGGGTGGAATCGAGGAAGAAACCTCCTGTGGCCAAGGTACACTGTTTTTTTGCAATGCTTAAGTTGTCGAAAGTGTGTGTCTCCTTCACAGATTGGGCATGCTTTATGACCCTTCACACTATACCCTGACAAATTTCCGTATGCGGGGAAGTCGTTTATCGTGGTAAAAATCATTGCACGCAACTTGAAAGACTCTTTCTTATAAGCATCGAACACATCCACACCTTCCTCCCATAACTTCTTCAAGTCCTCAATCAAAGGAGCCAAATACACATCGATGTCATTCCCTGGCTGTTTTGGTCCAGAGATCATCATAGAAAGCATAACGTACTTGCGCTTCATACATAACCAGGGAGGTAAGTTGTATATTACAAGGAGAACTGGCCACGAACTATGTATACTAGTAAGAGTTCCATACGGATTTATTCCATCTGTACAAAGTCCAAGCCGAAGGTTTCTCGGCTCGCTGCCAAATTGAGGGAACATTTCATCTATCTTTTTCCACTGTAGAGAGTCGGCCGGGTGCCGAAGATATGTTCCGTCACAAATTCTCTCATCAGAATGCCATCTCAACTTCTTTACTTTTGTTGCGGTCGCAAACAAACGCTTAAACCGTGGAATTATTGGAAGATACCATAACACCTTCGAAGGTTGCCGTTTACTTGTTGTCCCTTCTCTACAACCACCATCTTTCTTCACTTTATATCGTGATGTTTTACAGTTAGGACACTCACTAAGACCTGCATACTCCTTTCTATACAATACACAGTCATTAGGGCAAGCATGTATCTTTTTGTACTCCATACCCATCGTAGACAAGATTTTCTTTGCCTCATACATACGGTTTGGAAGTACATTATCTTCTGGAAACATATCACACAATAATTCCAATAGTAATGTAAAACTACTATCGGTCCATCCACAAGTTGCCTTTAAGTTCACCAAATGCAATGTTCCCGTCAGTCGTGTGTACTTACTCCCAGGGTATAATGGTGTCCCCGTATCACTCCGCAAGCTGTCAAATTCATGTGCCTGGGCGAAGGATTCAACCTCGGCATCGTGAATCATTTTCTCCATTCTATCTTGTTCCATAACATCCACTCCTTCCTTCTTGTGCGACGGACAATCAGTAATTACTTCCTCACCATGCCATATCCACCTTGTGTATCGAAGATTTATTCCATCACAAAGTAGGTGATCCCTTATATCATCAACATCTCGTCGACTCTCGTTTAAACAATTCACACAAGGACAAAAATACTTCCCATTTTTAGTTGGAGCATTCCTTCTAGCAAATTCAATAAACTCTTCCACCCCATTCTCATATTCTTCACTAGTTCTCAAAGCATTCATCCAACTATGATCCATTGTTTTACCACCTAAACCATTCCCAATAACACTCAAGTTTATAACAATTGTTAACTATGAGATTGCCTTTTATCACTTTTTTCAAAAAACATTTCGGGATCATTTCCCATTAAGTGTAATATCCCACAATTGTAATAACAAACCATTTCACCTTAATTCAAACAAAAAATAAATAAATAAAGTAACTTAGGCAATTAAGGACAATATCAACAATTTAAAATATCAATTTTTCTTTAGAGAACTAATATGTTTAAATTAGTCAAGTTAAAAGTTCTATGCACCTACCTAATATATTAAAAGTTCTATACATGCATTATTTCAAACCAATAAAAGTTCTATAGCACTCAGAGCTTCCTACACATGTTTTATATAATCAAATAAATTATATACTTATTTAATCTAATAAAATTAGTTAACTAGCAAAACTCCCATATGTACTTATGGAATCTAGCATACATATGTACTTATGGCATATATGAGTGGCTTATAGTTTCTAGCAAAACTACTATTTTAAATTAAACTGTCGATCATGACATTAACTAAAGTGAAATAAAATAAATCAAAATAAAAAAAAAAGCTTACAGGTTGGAAGAAATTAAAATGGCGTGATGATGAAGAGGTTGGGAGGGAGGAGGCGCGCTAGCCACCGTGAGAGAGGGAGCTCCGATGCTGCAAACAATGAAAAGATCAAGGAATATGAGGCTTTCACTGGTGGGGATAGCTGATTAGCTAGTTGGAAAAAAAGAAAGAAGAGATCGAACTGTACCGTAATACTTCTCAGCTGATCAGCTCGCTGGAACAAGTTAGTAAGGCGGCGGAAGAGAAAGATACAGGGGGTGAGTATTGAAGTGAGATGATAGAAGGAGGAGATGAGAGAAAATGAAGAAAGAGGGATTGAGCGGTGGAAGGGATATTCGGTGGAAGGAGGCTAAGTGTTTTTTATCAGAGAGGGAGGAAGTAGAGTGACGAAAGGAATGGAGGGAAATGATGAAAATGTGGAGGGAAATAATGTTTAGGCGTCCCTTCTGTAAGAAGGGACGCCTAAACATATAAATAGGCGTCCCTTCATAGAGAAGGGACGCCTAATGTCCCTACATTAGGCGTCCCTTCTCAAGAAGGGACGCCTAATGTGGGGTGCATGCCAGCCACGTGGCTGGCATGCACCCTTTAGGCGTCCCTTCTAGAGAAGGGACGCCTAATGTCCCAACATTAGGCGTCCCTTCTCAAGAAGGGACGCCTAATGTGGGGTGCATGCCAGCCACGTGGCTGGCATGCACCCTTTAGGCGTCCCTTCTGAAGAAGGGACGCCTAATATTGGGTGCATGCCAGCAACGTGGCTGGCATGCACCCTTTAGGCGTCCCTTCTCAAAGAAGGGACGCCTAATGTCCCGACATTAGGCGTCCTTTCTCTAGAAGGGACGCCTAATGTCTCCTTTAGGCGTCCCTTCTTCAATAAGGGACGCCTAAAGGTTAATAAGTCTCTCTTTATTTACATAAATGCCACCGCGTACACTTTTTACTTCCCTTTTTAAAGAAGGGACGCCTAATTGTGACGTTAAATCCCTTTTCTGTAGTAGTGAGTGTTGAATATGATAATGGGGTGAGGGATTTTTTGGAATTTGCTAGAAGAAATTCTGGTAATGATGATAGTGGGATGTTCTATTGTCCTTGTATAGAATGTCTGAATGAGAAGCAACTTAGTGCTGCAGATATATATACACATTTAATTTGTGAAGGATTTTGTAAGAGTTATACAGTATGGGTATGGCATGGTGAAGAAATAGAAATTTCAAGCGCAACTCAACAAGGGGGGGTCGCCTTTGATGATAATGACACGGTTCTGAATGATCGGATAGAAGATATTATTCGTGATGTTGGAGAAGAGGCTTTTGAGCAATCATATGCATATGGTAATATGTGCAGTGATTCTGAGAAGCTGCTATACCCGGGGTGCACAAAATACCAATTGTTAAAAGCTGTATTGAAATTGGTAAGCTTGAAAGCACAGCATGGATAGAGCAACAAGATTTTTTCATAAGCACTTGAAGCCTTCAAAGACATGCTTCCAGATGATAACATGCTGCCTTGCCGATACTATGATGCGAAGAAAATACTGTGTCCACTAGGGATGAAGTATAAAAAGATCCATGTATGCCCTAATGATTGTATATTGTACAGAAAAGAGCATACAGAGAAAGAGCAGTGTCCTATATGTGAAACCCCAGATACAACTCAAATAAGGCCCCTGCAAAAGTGTTGTGGTATATTCCTATCATACCGAGGTTTAAACGGCTGTTTGCTAATGAAATTGATGCCAAAAATTTGAGAAGGCATGCAGATGAGAGGATTTCTGATGGAAAGCTTTGATATCCAGCTGATTCTTCTCAGTGGAAGAAAATTGATCAGTTGTTTCCTGACTTCGGCAAAGAGCCTAGGAATCTTAGGCTCGGGCTTAACACGGATGGCATGAATCCTTACGGTAGCCTAAGTAGTATACATAGTTCATGGCCTATTCTTTTGGTAATTTACAACTTATCTCCTTTGTTATGTATGAAATGAAAGTACATCATGTTGTCTATGTTGATTTCGGGACCAAAACAACCCAGAAATGACATAGATGTTTACTTAGAACCCCTGATCGAAGACTTGAAAGAGTTATGGGATGAAGGTGTAGACGTTTTTTACGCGAACAAGAAGGAGATGTTTAAAATGCGAGCCTTGATCTTTTGTACTATAAATGACTTCCCTGCTTATGGAAACTTGTCAGGATATAGCGTTAAAGGCCACAAAGCTTGTCCTATTTGTGAAGAAGGCACATGCTACCATCAACTTCAACATGGAAGAAAGACTGTTTATCTTGGTCATAGGAGATTCCTTAGACGGGGCCACCCATATCGCAGATTAAAGAAGGCCTTTTTTGGTGGCCAAGAGTTTGAAGATGCTCTAGAGGCTTTGACTGGGGAGAAAGTGTATGAAAAGGTCAAAAATATCAATGTCATCTTCGGTAAGACTTCAAAGAGTCGAAATGAAAAAAATATATGGAAAAAGAGGTTTGTTTTCTTTAACCTTCCATATTGGCAGAATCTTGATGTCAGACACTGTATTGATTTCATGCATATGGAGAAAAACGTGTGTGATAGTATTGTTGGGATACTACTCAATATACAAGGAAGTTCTAAGGATGGCATTAAGGCAAGATTAGATTTGCAAGAAATGGGAATACGGGCAGACTTACATCCGAGGCCACATGGTAAGAGAACTTTTTGTCCTCCAGCTTCTCATACTTTGTCCAAGGATGAGAAACGAAGTTTTTGTGAGTGTTTACATGGCATCAAAGTTCCCTCAGGGTATTCTTCAAATTTTAAGAAGCTTGTGTCTATGAAAGACTTGAAGTTAGCAGGGCTGAAGTCTCATGATTGTCATGTCTTAATGCAATAACTACTCCCAGTGGCTATTCGAGGCATCGCCGAATATGATCTTCAACACATATTGACCATACTTTGTTTCTTCTTCAATGCGATTTGTAGTAAAGTCATTGAGATAGAAAGGTTGGATGAATTGGAAGATGAAGGTTACCTGATCTTGTGCCAGCTTGAGAAGCTTCTTGTTCCTTCCTTTTTTGACATCATGGTACATCTAGTTGTTCATCTAGTGAGGGAGATAAAATTGTGTGGGCTTATCTATTTTCGATGGATGTACCCAATTGAAAGAACTATGAAAATCCTAAAAGGATATGTGAAGAATCCTAACCGGCCTGAAGCTTCTATTGTTCAGAAATATGTTTCTGAAGAAGCCATGGAATTCTGTCAACATTATTTGGCAAATGTAGGACATATCGGCCTTCCTAAACGACATGATGAAGAAGGGGGTAGGCGCAGGGCTACCGTCAAGAGTGTAGATCCTGATGAATTACAACAAGTCCACTTGTACATTTTGAATAATGTTGATGCAGTTCAAGATGACATAAATGCTCATAAAGAAATTGTACGGAAAGCGAACAGTCGATTGACTGAACAAAGGTTAATTAGGGAGCATACCAGGACCTTTGCACATTGGTTTAAACACAAGGTTGACGGAGAAGAATGTGTTTCTGATACAATTAAATGGCTAGCACGTGGTCCTGAGTTTGATGTCATAAGTTGGACTTTGTTTGTGATCAATGGGTATACCTTTTACACAAAGTCCCTGGATGATAGGAGCACTGTCCAGAACAGCGGTGTTATGTTAGTAGTTGAATCTATGCACTTCTCTAGTTCAAAAGATAAGAACCCTACATTGGCAGTCATACCTTATTATGGGGTTATGACGAGATTTGGGTGGTTGACTATGTTAAAATTAAATTTCCCATTTTCAAATGTAAGTGGGTTGATGTCAATAATGGTGTGAGGATCGATAAGTCAGGGTTTACATTAGTTGATCTGAACAACAAAAGTTTTGGAGATGAACCTTTCATTATGGCCGATCAAGCGAAACCAGTGTTCTATATTATTGATCAGGCAAATAAAATGTGGTCGGTAGCTCTCCAAGGAAAAAGGGTCATCGATATTGAAGAGCAAAGTCGTTCAAATTATGATCTTCTCGAGACCCCTTCTTTTTCTAGGGGTCTTCCTGCATTAAACGAAGAAGATGAAGCTGATAATGAACACGGCACAAGAAATGATCATCGTGAAGGGATATGGGAGGATATCTCTTTATAAATCTGCTTTAAATGTTAGCTATCTATTTAAAGTCATTATCGTTATAACTTATATGCAGATTATATATATAGTTATTTTATAACTTACTAACTCGACAATTTGTATTAACAGTACAATGACGGATCCGGTGCATCCTACAGCAGAGAATCCGGTGCATCCTATAGCTGAGGATCAGGTGCATCCTACAGCCGAGGATCAAGTACCTCCTATAGCAGAGGATCAGGTGCATCGTACTGCTCAGCACAGCGAGCCTTAGAGTGTTAATCAGGGGAAGTTATCGAGTGAGCCGAGTCACCAGCCTAGACGGAGGGGCAGGACGGCCACACGGTTGAGGGATGTTTCCCTGAGTCAGTCTGCCGGGAAGAGGATACTGATCCAGTTCGATCAATACTGAAAACCGATCGGGCCGAATGCCAGTCGTTTTAGGAGTTTTGTCGACCTCCTCGCACGGAATAAGCCTAGCATATTGATAGAGGAGTGAAGGAATGTCGACAAAAACATTAAGCAGCATATTTGGGATACTATTCAGGTATAAAATTCCCTCTGTATGTTTCTTTTATCAAATTCGTTTCATTACTGTCACTAACTCCTTTCATTCATGAATATCAGCTCACCTACGACGTTCCTCAGAGTGAGATCTTATATCACAAGACTATGACGTATTGTTGTGAGCACTGGAGGAAGTTAAAGATGACTGTGGCCAACAATTACGTGCATATCGAGGTGCCAGCTGGTAAGCCTCATCCTACTCCTTGCAGCAAGTACTCGTACATCGATGAAGCGACATGGCAGGAGTTTTTTAGGCTTCGGACTACTCCAGAGGCTTTGGTGAGTTAACTTATTTTGTACTTTATTTACTTATCTTTTGTCTTTACTGTTTGTAACCTTTTTTTCCCATTTCTTATTCGCAGGAAAGAAGGCAAAAGGCACAAGCGAGTGGCAGGAAGAATGATTGCCCCCACAATGTCTCGTGGGGGATACGTAAAGGCCAAGAAAGACTTATTGGCGGCCAAACGGAGGAGATTGGAAGAAGCATCTCAATCCGATCCTTCTGTTCTGCTATCTCCACCATCTCCGATATGGCGCGAAGTGTTGTAGTTACATGCTCGCCGGAAGAGTGGTGGATCCTATATGAGTGACCAATCTCGTATAGTCAGTGAAAAAATTGTAAGTATCGTTGTTCTTATTAACTGTTTAATAAACATGTTTCATTACTCATGTGTGTTTTTTGTATATCTCACAGGAGGAACTTCAAAAAAAGAAAGCAGAGGGATCCTTCAAGTCGGAGGGGAGGAATGACATTCTCACGGTTGCTACTGGAGTATTGACCCAGATCTGAATGTGGATTCACCCCAGTATGCTTTCTCTCTCCTTATTTTTCCTACAATTGGAAATAACGAAATGGTTTTTTCATTTGAATTTGAACATGAGAATTGTTCTAAGGGCATCAAGTTATCAAGTCCTTTTGTTAAAGGGCAAGTGAAAAAAAGAGAGCTAGCCTTGAAAATTTGAATAGATTTATATATATTCATATGATTTTGATGAAGTTTTTAAAAATCAAAATTTCGATTTTTCTCTATTCCGTAAGTTCTTTCTCAAGTCCAACCCACACTTTGTATTGAGGTTCCTACTTGCAATTGTAAGAATTCCCTGTTGCTAAAGGGAATATTGTGACACCCTCATTTTCAACACCTCACCGGCTCTTAGTTTCATTAAATTAGAGTAAGCGAGCGATTACTTTAATAAATTAAAAGTTGTTCACTTTATTTACATTAGAACGATCCTATGCTTATACAACATTCATACCTATAAATACATAGAATACAAATAGTAGTGCCCCGCACTACGGTCTTCTCTTCACGTCTCCATATCTCCTCTGTGCACTTCTCCAGGCACTCTTCAACTTGTCACTGTTGTTGGTTGGGAGGAGTGAGATTCGAGAGAATATTAGTAGCGAACAGTACCACTATGCATGGCAGATACATATGAATGCATGACATGCTTGCCTACACTATTTCACGCCAACATAATGACATGTTGCGTGCTTGATGTTATGACATATATATGACCATTGCATAAATATAATAGAGCTTTAACCAGTCATACATGTTCCACACAAACAGGCATAGCAGTCACATATTCAACGCAAGACATACATATCATTCACATGCAGGAAAGGTAAGTTCATTACTTGTCGGACTTCACATCCGTCCTCAATCCTTCGTCTTTGCTCCGGTTCGGGCAAGTCTATTCATCGAGTCCTATAATTCCCAAACATAGCATACATGAGTCTCTACTCATCCTTATAACATTCTAGACTTGTATTAGTTGATAACTTAGCTCAACTATGCTAAATTACCAAAATGCCCCCGGAAGCCTAGCCCAACTGTACTTTTACAGAAATTATGACATGGCCAATCCTACACAATTTCATGTGTAGAATCTATTTATGACTTCATATTAGTCAAATTCACGCCTGAATGACGGAAATATGCTTGACAACCCTTATTTAGAGCTAAAATGGGTAATTCGGTCATTTCACACCCCATACATTTTCTCACTTCGTCATCAATATGAACCCTTTACATTTTGCTCTTTTGAACTCAATGGAATCATCCAATCGATGAAATTCCAACTCATGGCTCATGCCCCATGAATGACAGCCAATATAGAGTTCTCAAAAGAGTTGTGTCGGTTCCTCCCTTTCTTTGACTTAATACCCTCCTTTCTACATCTTATGACATGATTAGCCGTTTAGACATCGATTAGACATCGTTTTGGCCCCTAAAACACTGATTGAATGAGAGATGAAAAGTACCCAACTCCCATAATACTCATCCACACGACAAACCGAAATGGTAAAAATGAAGCTTACGCTTACCTCTACACAGTTCAGAATTTCGGCGACGCTCTGGCCGGCGAGATGGCACCAACCATCTACAAACGAGAATCCAAAACCACAAAAATGAAGCTGGGGATGAGTAAAAGAATGTTTGTATAGGGTACTTTGAGAGAAGAAGCCGTTTTGGTAGAGTTTCGGCGAATCACAACTTTCTCTCCCTCCACCACATTCTTGTTCTCGTTCTCTGTTTCTCGTTCTCACGTTTTCTGATTCTTTTCCCTTCTTTTTTCTATTTTAATTTGAACACAGGAAAGAATGAGAATCAATGATGAAGGATGATGATTAGTTAAAATCAATCAAGTGGCTTACCACCCATTGATCCGACTGTCTCATTACTTGCATAACAAGTTTCATTTCTCTTTTCCTTCATCATTCCATTAATATTAATGGGAAATAAGAGATTATAATTCACTCTCAAACTATCTCATTATACCACCTTAAGTGGTCAACCAAACCTTAAGCTTTTCCACTTATTGACTTTCTTTGATAATAATTCAGCCACATAGGCTTATTAATTATCAAGTAGTCATTTCCCTCCTTTTAATTCCCATTCAACTCGAATCATTGGGAATATTAGGGAAAAACCATCATTTCTCATCTTACGGAAAAATTATCATTTTGCCCTTACCTTTAATGATTTATCATAATAAAACCATTTCTTATCCCTTTTTGTTATTTCCCTTCACGCTTGACTAGTTGGGCATTCATAATAGGGAAATAATGGTTGTTAGCCATTAATTGGTCAAATGACCATTTCGCCCTTACCTTTTATATTTCCTCGAGCTCTCCAGCTCACTATAATATTCCCTTTAATATCCAAAGATATAAAGGAATTTTGGTAAATATAATAATTCCTTACCATGACACTTGCTAAACCAGGGTCTAGTAGTTCATTTAATTCAGGCTTAATCCCAAGCCTCTTGTCCCAAAATTCAGGGTATTATAAATATTCTTGGGTTCAATCTGTTTCACCCTTCAGAGTCAAATTATTGTTAATGTTTATAGGTTGTTTACATTAGCCTTTGCATATTCTCTAATCTCTGAGAGCTTTGTTGCAACTACTAATTCCTTCAATAACTTGACCTTAATCAGTTATCAACTGAGTTTTGGTGGAACTGTTTCTTGCTTAAAATAGGTATTAAGCTATCCAAATTTCAGTGCAACTAGAACTCCTTGTAAGTTATTATCTGTATGAACAATTACCTTCCTTTTGGCTGGATGTTTAAATCATAACATGTGTGTTTTTGCCACACAAAAAAATTGAAGAAAGGCACTAATGCATTTACTAGGTTTAATTTTGACAAAATGTAATTCTGAACTGGTTTGTTTGCTGAGCATTTATGAGAGAAATTTGCTAGAATAAATTCACCTCAGTGTGTGGCCACTGTTGCTGCCTTTATGAGTCTCGATATGGTCATTAAGATTAAGAGTTTCCACAGATTCTTTGGTCTCATACGAAATTATGCGTTTCTCAACAAGAAAGACATTTGAGTCATTAATTTTGTCATCTGCGACGTACTCTTCAAATTTTAAAATTGCTGCCACACTTGTTAGCACAAATTCATAAGTGGTTATAACTCTCTTTTGTGCTAGTGCAAAGAGTTTAATACTCTGAATGGGAGATGAATTTATTGAACCCTATTTTTTTCCCATTTTTTGATACAGTATTGGTAAACTCTTGTTTATTGAATCAGTTACCATTTGGTGAACTCTTGAAAACTTTCCTCATCAGCTTGAACACAAGGTGACAAAATTTTTTAAGTTAGATCTATGTAATAGTATTGCAAATTTTTGTGTGACTAGATTCTGTACAAAGTTGATCATTTTCAATTACTAGCTCAAACCAATCTTAAGCATTAATTTGAATTCCTTTTTAGTTCTGAAATTTTGTTTTAATCCAGTTAGCTTGTTAATTATGTTATTTTTGTTGTAGTACTTGTTGTGATTGTTTGAATTCAATGGATCGAGTTTGTTCCACTTGAGTTCAGTATTGCATATTACTGATACTCATTCAAACTAAATATTCAAATTTGATTAGAGCCAAGTTTTGAAGGTTATGGGCAAGAAATATAGAATTGGTACCTTATTTGTGAATCAATTTGCTATTGCCCGCACCATCTCTTTAGATTTCCCCTGTTTGTGAAAATATTTTCTAGTGTTGGTGGCTTAAATCAATTAACTGCCCACTTTGGTCTTGTTAATTTCCCTTGTGGCTTTAGCTCAACTTTTCATTTATTTGAATCACTTTCCAAGTGCAATTTCAGTTATATAAAATTCAGATTTTATTTGTTTTTGGCTTGCTTCCATTGCGTCAAAGTTTTGCACATGCATAGATTGTCCATTTGGCAAAAATTTACTCAAATTTTTGAAAGCAAAATTCTGTTTAATTCAATGTTTCTTGCTTGAAAAGGAAAAAAAACTGGTGTATTGACGTAACTGAGCTCTGGTGCATTCTTATCTGATTTGTTATCCAGCTACTTGAACAAGTATAGGATCAGTATTATAAATACAAGTGTGAGAATAACATAACCATTAGTCTCATCCTACCGGACAATGATTACAATAAACCAACAGGGTTAACTGTTGGGATTCGTACACGCAGCGGAAAAATTAACCGTTTAAAAACCTCGAATCCCAATCACGGATCTATCAAAGACGTCTAAATCGAGTGGTTAGAATAGTACCTTTATGTTTTTCGTGCTTTCGATCTCTAGGAGTCAACACCTCTGGTCGCCTCCCTCTACCGGTATCCACACGAACAAGACCCAATGCGGCAGCGTGCTAGCGCCTCCAAGATGCCTCTCTAGGGTTTCTCGTGGCTCTCCAAGTTCTCCATACAGCCTAGGGTTCTCAAGCCCTTAGAATTTTCTATCTAATGTAGGCCGTATAGGAATCTCAAAATTAATCTTAATTAATTTGAAATTCGAATCAAATCAAATAAATCTGACTTGATTAAATCTGTCAAACAGATTTAATTTATCATATTCATTTAATCTAATTAAAGAGCCAATAGATTTAATTTATCTTTATAAATTAAATATAAGATATGATATCTGTATTAGTTTTAATTATTTAATTTATCAAATAAATTAAATATAAAACTAACATCTTATAATAATATTATAATCTATATATATTATTATTTTTTTTTTCGAATTTATATATATATATATATATATAATTCATCCACCCTAGGTCAAATATTGTATTCATTGAATCTTAGACACATCTTAGATTCAATGAATCTGGACATCATAGCTCGTGTTGGGCTATTCTTGTGTGCGACCCTGTAGGCCCACATGAAGTTGGCAGTGGGCCAAAAACTATTCTAGCCCACAAGTCGCAAGCGGCCTCTAGCAAGACATTGCGACTACCCAATTCACATGAGGATTGATGATACGATGCAACCTTTTATACAACCATGTCACGTCCCTTTTTGTCACACGATATTTTGGTCAAGGATGAGGCATGGACAACGTCATCCTCCTGTTCCTGACCATCACTTTCCCGATTCCTGAGTAGCCTAAAATTAGAAATGGAAACTCCTTCCCATTACAGTATGGCCATACATTTCTCAGACTCACTCATCGAGGGGCCCAGTAATATCTCTCACTAATGTGAGGGACAAATTCCATCTTGACCACTCACATTCCTCTTCATGAAAACTCCTAAGCCCGATTGTAGCCTTTATCATCACCCGGTCAAAGGTGACTTTTGACTAGGTCAAAACTTAGCAAGTTTCATGCAGGAATCTATGATGATCTCAGGTCAGAAGGCACTGTGACATGATTATATGTATGAGATAAGCTTATGACTTAATCCATGCAACTTTCTCATAGCGGGTCGGTCCAGCACCTTATACTCCTACAAGTGCCTAAGACTTTGATTTGTATCTCTATACCTCATCAAAGTCATACTGGTCTTATTTCATCTTTGCTCCCGCATAGATAATTGACCAGGGACATTTAGGATAATCTTTATAGTTCATCCAAGGATACAATTATCATAATAAACATGCAAATGATATGATAACAATAAGGAGAAATTCTTAAATAACAATAATGTTTAAGGTACAATGATGGGCCCTTAGGGCACAATTTCCAACATTAACAAGTGTATGGTAGATCATTTAAAATTGTCAAACAGATTAGCTAATACTCATCAAGTATCTCACATGTCAACAATAAAAAATAAATGAATATTACACTAGTGCAAAATGCTATATTTGACATCGGTTAAAAATGTATTAACTACTGTTCAGCCGACCACATCATTGCCATTTATCTCCCTACCATTTATTAAACATTTATTTTTTCATGTAATTATTTATTAAGAATTAATATATTATTTATTCAAAAAAGATAAAAAATAATAATATTTTATAAAATAATATTTATATTATATATTATATATTTGTATTTGTATTTAATATTTATATTTTTTTATTTATATATAAAATTATTGAAAAATCACAGAATTTAATAAAAAAAATAAGCAACAATAATTTTTATATATTTATTTTATTATTTTATTTATATTATAATTTTTATAATATAATTTGTTGGAAATTACCGACAAACAAATTATGTCCCTAACTTTATTTTTTTTATAGTGAAATGACCTATATTAAGGCGTTGGTTAATAAGGACCTGACACAGTAAATGAATAAATGTATTATAACATCATACCTAAATACAATTATGTCATAATAGAAGGTAATTGTTTAATTGATTATGATATCCATTCTTATCTAAACTGTTGTCATATTTGCATATTACAGAAACAATTATAATAATAATTGACGTTGTATTAGGAATATAATTTTTTTAACATGTAAAATTTATATAATCCCTCATTTCAGAATCTACTTTATATGCAACAAACTAATGTACAACTATACAAATTTCTGGCTTAAAAAAGCTCATTTTAATGTAACTATAATATTGTTATTTCTTAAAATTTATTTTCATTATTTAATTAAAAAATGTTACATTTAAAATATATATTTATTTTTCAATAAATATATTACAAAAAAATTTCAAAACTTAATTTAAATCCTTTTAATTAATTACGGTGTTTGGTGCTTACTAAACTAATGCTCTAAATGCTAATATGACATCTGTTTGAAGTGCACTTAATACAAAAATATCATGAATCTAATTATGACATCGAGTGCTTATACAATTGATGTCATAATGTAAATTACGGCATCAGATAAACTTAAAACAGAAGTAAAAGTATGCCATATCCACTACCACTTATGTTCTTCAAGTAAATGATGCGAAATCATGTAGTTAAATTGGTGTTTTATACTAGTGTTAATTTAATTTTAACACAAGTGACATCAAATTCGGAGGGCCGATTTTTTTTAAAGCAGTAAAATGTAATGAGCCTGAAGATAAATGGGATGATTGTTTCTGTCATAATCCAGAAAATAAAATAGGATAATCGTTTCATTCTTATTTAATATTTTTTATTTGTTGTATATATGTGTAATGGACCTAAAAAAAATGAGATACTAATAATTAATTAGTGATTAATACTTTAACTGTTTGCTGTAAATTATTTTAACAAATGTAAATGGATAGCTTGGTGGCATGTAAAGCTATTGTATACCTCAGGAGTTAAGTTCGAACCAGATGTGTCAAAATGGGGCATGTTATGTAACGTTTTAAACACACTTTAAATTACTATAATGCCCTTGCGCCTTAAAAAACAGGAATAATAATACACACACCATCAGATTTTTGGGGAAAAAGAGGGGGCCCAATGGATTAACTAGAAAAAAAAAACAGAGAGGTGCAGAAGTTTTGGAAACTTGGGAAGCAAGAACCCTCACCACCATCCTTCTTCTCTTCTCCCCCACCGCAACTGTGTTTTTTACCATTGTTTTCCTTGCCGCTTGTGTGTTGCTGTATGTAAGCTTGGTTCGCTGTTCTTCACCTTCGAAGTTGTGCCGTTCTGCATCACCAAGTATTCTTCCTCTCCCTTTCTTCAGTTCGTTGCTAGTTGTTGCTGTAAGGTTTCGGTTCTTTCTTTCTTTTCTTATGCTATTCTTCTTTTGGACTGTTGTGCGAGTGGTGTTATGGGATTGGACATTTTCCTCTGCCGTCAAATGTCCAAAGAAGGGACGTTTGGATTGATAGCCCAACTAAGACATTCAAGAAAAATGAAGCTACAATTACAAGTAACGTTACAAAACATTTTTGAGTTTTGATTAGATAAAAGATTAAGAACTATATCTCTTTATTGAATTTCTTAGATGAATCAAGTTAGAAATTGGGTTTTGAAATTTAATAAAAAAAAAAGAAAATGAAAATTGACGACTAGGAAGTATGGGAAAGTTTTGTTGACAACGCCTTGAATAGTTCTTTAAGAAATTATGAATCTTGTATATGAATTTAATCATTTTTAATTGCCTGCAATGTGCTTGTAAAAATTCTTGACAAGGTTGTTATATCCAAATGGGTATCCAAAGCTGATGATATCTATTGCTTTTCCTTTTGAAGGTATAATTAATTTGGAATCTGTGTTTTACTTAGTTTAATGTCGTATTAATTGTTTTGAAGATTAGGTGCAGCTTGATTCATGCTTGTGTACTTGAAGGAAAGAACCTGAAGGTTTGACTTCTTGTATGATAAAAAGATTGGTGCACTTTATGCATACTTGTAATTGTTGCAAGAAAGATGTGATATCTGCTACAACAGCTGGAAGCTAGCTACGTTTATCATATTTTACTCTGATTTGTTAGACATTCGAACTTAATTTATATAAGAAATAGCAAAAATGGCTTAAAGCAATTGTCTTATGAAGTGAAGGTCGGAATGAATTAGAGACTTGTGAAATGTTAGGATTGGTGTATAAGTTTTAAATGTGTTCCTATTTTGTGGATTAAAGTGCTCTCGAGAGGCAAATAGAGCTGTAATGAAGTTAATAATAGATCAATTTAATTGAAATCCAATTGATTTCTTTCAATAATATACAAACTACAGAATGCTTTTGAGAGAAAATTGAAAATTTGGTTTTTGAATGATTATAAAATTTATTTATACATTTTACAGTGGAAGTTTTTCATAAATGGAAACAAACGATTTCTTACAAGATTATGAACATTTTTATAAGAGGAACAAGTACAAAGCGCTTGTTATTTGTGACCTTCAAGTTGCGCCTGTATTTGTGACCTTTAGGTTGCGTCAGTTATTCGTGACATTCATGTTGCGCCAGTTATTCATTTTTTGTTGTTTCCTCTAATGAAACAAGGTTTTAGAAAACAAAAAAAAAAAAGCTTAATTTATATATATTAAGGAAAATTGGTTTGATTGAAATTTGAAAATAGTTTTAGGAACTTCAACATTGAAAAAGATTTATACTTCAAAATATTATAATGTCACTTTATATTATATTAATGAAATGAGTCTTTCCAATTAAAAATAGAAAATAGTAAATTAAAAGGGCTTACAAAGTGAAATCACCATATGCTTTGTGTTGGTCACGCTTTTGTATGTTCGGGCGTGACAATGAATTATGAAGGTTCGAAGAGATTACGAAAGGTTTTGAAAGTGTTAGATAACGGTTGGTTCTGAAGATCGTTATATTTTGTTTTAACTAATATAAGAGGTTAGAAGACGAATCGTTTGTAAGTGTTATATTACGATTGTTTCACAAAAATCGTCATATTTGTCACTAAATAAATGACAGTTACTAACTACTACAATTATTTTTGTGTTTTCATGGATTCTGTCACTTAGTACATGATTATGCACATATTTAACTGTTAGGTTTAAGTGTTATATATTCTTGTGCAACCTCCTCCTTGATATATATGACGTTTATTAGCTATAACCATTATTTATTAAGCGTTATGTATGCTCAAATTTGTAGTAGTGCTTTTAATGTCTTATTTGTTAATTTTTGGAATCTCTTGTATATTAGCATAGAGAGCTTTTTGTTTTTTGTATGAAATTAGTTTTTGAAAGGTTTTTTCATCAAGGTAGTTAATTAGCATTGGTTTTACAAAAACTTGGAATCAATCATATTGCACTACTACAAAAAATTAAATTTTGTAGTGCTTATTTTTTCTTTTTTGTAGCATTTTTAAAATGCTATATACCTTACTGCTACAAAAATAAGCTGTAAAACTTTGTAAAACACTACAGATTGTGCATTATTTTTTTTAAAAAAATAAATTGTGTAGCGCTTTCTCAAGATAGCACTACAACATCCATTTTAAAAAAAGAAATTATTTTCTCTAGCTAAAATATCAAACAATGTTTTTTTCCAAAATATTTAAATTTATCAAAACCAAATAATCAAATGACTAGTTATGACCAATTAAGGAAGAACAAAAAGAAAGATTCATGAGTATTGATCACTATTCAATCCATTCTTAAAACAAATCTTTTTATTGCACTAATTAACACCATCATCAAAGGCAAATTGAAGCAACACATCTAGTTACTACCACTCTACCAGTATAAGAGAAAGAACAAAAATAAGCAACACCATTACAAGTAGTATGCGATTGAGAAAGGAGATGAAGGTGGTGAGGTGTGACAAACGATGACTGGAAACAATAGACGACAGTGACGATAAGATCCAAGATGACTGGTGAGGATGAGATTCATGAGATCTACGACAGCATAACACGATGGCCTCCCCCGAACCCATACCCTTTAAACATCTTCAATCTAAGTACTTTTTCCTTCGATCTAGCTGAACTCAACATTGTAATGACAATGGTGACAAATTCTTCTACAAATCTCGGCCTTCCTCCACATTCTTCCATATTAGAAGCCAGAAAAGAGGTGGTGGTGACAACATGTAGTGTTGAACATATTTTGGAGAGACAAGGTTCTTGGGACGAATTAAAGAAGAGTAAAGGAAGGTTTGATATTTCAAATTTTAATTACCAAAATTCTTTGAATATTTAATTATATTCAATGGAATAAAATGGTGAATTTTGGTGCATTTGAAGTAGCCAAAATAGTGCAAATAGTAATTATATGAAATTTTTGGCCAAGAAAGACCTAAAGCCTAATTCTTTTTATGGTAAGAGTCTAACATTGAGGCCTAAAATTAAGTACGAAAGAGAACAATTTTTCGGCCCAAAGCAATGCCAAAATTTGGCCAAGTTGAAGCAAGAAGAAGAAATTGACAATTGTTACAAAAATTTAAGAAAATGTAAGGGTAAAATGGTCATTTTGGCCAAATAAAATAAATTTGTCAATTTCCCTTAATAATTAAGGGGAAATTTGGTTAAGGAAGAAAAAATTTTCTAGACAAATGACAAATGGAAGCAAAGGAGGAAGCATGTGAAAAAAAATATATATAATAAAATCACATGCAAAAATTACAAAAAAAAATATTAAACTAAGGAGGTGATGGAGAACTCTAGAGAACTCCATAAAACCCTCTTGAAGGCCATAAAATTTGGCCAAAATAAGAAGAAAAAGAGAGAGAAAGAATTGTAGAAACAAGAACAAGAAGAGAAGACAAGAGAAAGCAAGAAGCAAAATTAAGGTAAGAAGTAGTGAAATTCAAGTGTCTTTGCTTCTAATCACTTGTAAACCTTTCCTAACACATGTGTCCTTCTTTGAATCATGTTAAGAAGAAGAAAATCAAAGGGAAAGAGAGAGGGAAGGTGGCGGTTTAGAAAGAGAAAGAATAAGAAAGCAAGGTAAGCTTGAGAACTTGTAATCTCTTGATGATTTATGATTGTTCTTGGTGTTTTGGTTGATTGTGTGGCTTGGATTTTCTTGGTTTTGTGATTTGAAATGAATGAGCCTTAAAGGGAGATGCTTCCCAAATTTTGATTAATTATGTGCAAGTAGTGTTCAAATAGTGATTAGAGGTAAAAGAAAGGTGTTTTGTTGATTAAAATCATGAAATTCCCTTTTTCTCAATTTTTAATAAATTTTGGCTAGGGCTATGTTTGTTGTATTTGAGCTGGAATTTCATGGATTTGATAATTCCATTGTGTTTAGAATGAGAAATTGTGTAGGGAACAAGTGAAAGAAGAAGTATAAAGACTTTAAGGTGTGAAATGACAATTTTAACCCTAAAACCCTAATTGGTGATTCTCATAGGTAAAAATATAAATGAAGTGTGAATGAGCTAAAACGGAGGTCAAAAATGGATTCTACACATGAAATTGTGTAGGAATAGCTCAGGTCATAATTTTTGGAAAAGTACAAATATACTGGGTATAAAGGGAATTAGACTGGATTCCTTAGAGGCATTTTGGTAATTATGAGATTTTGAGCTAAGGTAACCAACTTATAAGTTTTAGAAAAAGGTATGAATAAGTAATAACTCATTTATGATCAATTTGGAAATTTTAGGGTTTGACATTTACCCAAGCTGAACAAAAGTTAAAGGACTGTTAGTAGCTAGGCATTCGGAAAAGAGTCCATGTAGTAACTTTATCTCTCATATTCTATATGATTGTTAATATGCATTGTTTGCCATGTTTTGTGCAATGATATGTGTAAGGCAGTAAGTATCCTAGAGTTGGATGTGGGAAAAACACAAGTACTACCTTGAAGAAAAGCACAAGTACCTCTTGGCTCATGTGTATCTAATATAGGTCTACTAATGTGATTAATGATAATCTCTCGTTGGGTGTCGGACAAGTAAGGTACCACCCCCTAGGAAAAGCAAGGTACCATGAGGTCAAGTGGACCCAATTGAGTGGCATGACAAGTATGGATAGGTTGATACCTGCTTTGGAACGTCACAATTTGATAAGATATATGCTGGTAGGGATCAGGGCGAACAAAATCATCGCTTTGATATTAAACATTGACAGACATGTGCATGGAATTTTTATTTGTTGCATTATATATATGTTGCTATGCATGTTTATTTTTCATATTTTATATGATTGGTAGACTGTTACTATAGAGATTCGTATGAATCTCACCCTTTCCATAATTCAAAATAAATTCAGTTAGAGGAAGCGGCTTAGAGGGGAAAGTAGCAAATATCAGCAATTGAAGGTCTGGTGCTAGTCAAGAAATTTTCTATTGGTTATCTGTTAGTTTTTTTTTGTATTGTAATATGTACAAACCCTGTTGGGATTTTCTATAATGTAATCAAGAATTTTATATCATTATAAATTTAGTATTTTTTATATGCCTATTGAACTTCTCATTAATACTATAATAAATGTCAAAATATTAAGGGGTTTAACAGAAGCAAGGTATGGGCATGGAGAAGAGGAGAGAAGTGGGGAAGGAGAAGAGGCAGCATGGGGTCACCACTATAGATTCGTGCGTATATAATTCTTAATAAATAACAATTACAACTAATAAATGTCATGTATGTTAAGGTGTGTTAGATATGATTAGTTTTGATGATGACAAATATAGATGTCAAATATTAAGCATAGGAAGTTTGCATAGTATACTTTTCTAATACATTGACTAACTATTTGATATTGCATATATTGTAGATTAGTCAAGTTAATGGAAGAAAGAAATTGAGGAATAAAGAACTTGCAAGAATTAATGAAAAATATGAAGATTCAAGTTTTATGGGTACTGTAGCAGAGGTCACTGTAGCAATACGGTTACTGTAGCAATTGACATTGTTTGGCACTGTAGCATCGAGTGATTTAATGAATCACTTGAGTGATTCTGAAAAAAATGAAATCACTCGAGTGATTCTCTAACTCACTCGAGTGATGTTCAGTTTTTCAGAATCTGTTCTTCGTCCAGCTGAGTAAGGTTTGGTTATTTGATCATATCTCTCACAATACAACTCTGATTGAGACCAAACCAGTTGAATATGAAAATAGACTTCCAATGCGTTACTTTGACACCAGAAGAAACATTGAAGGAGTTCATATGAAAGAGATATAAGTGTTCTAATCTGGACTTCATATCAGCGTCACTTTCTGGAACAGGTTTGGTATTTTGACTATAACTCTCAAACCACGGATCCTATTGAGCTGAAACCGGTTCTATACGAAACTAGACTTCCAGAGATTTCCATTGATATATAATCCAGAAATTTTGGAGCCATATTCGAAGAGTTATGTCATCTGGAAGTTTACCTCTATTTGCTGAAGAACTGGAAACGCACGACAAAGAGATCACTCGGGTGATTTCAGTATTCACTCGAGTGATATGGAAAATCACTTCCAGTGGTGCCAGAATCACTGCAAAAATTTTTCACTATTTCAGATTTCACTTCCAGTGATGCCAAAATCACTCGAGTGATTTGAGATTTTTCAGAATCACTTCCAGTGCGAGCCAAATCACTGCAAGAAAAATTCACTGTTTGTAAAATCACTTCCAGTGATGCCAAAATCACTCGAGTGATTATGTTGTTTTCGAAGATCACTTCCAGTAGATGCTGAATCACTTCTAGTGAATTTCACTCTTTCTCAAATCACTTCCAGTGAACCAGAATGCACCTCCAGTGAAAGCCAGTATGCCTCATAGGACAATAAAGTAGGCATGACTAGCAGTGTTGCAGTAGAAGCTAAAAGAAGAATGTTACAAGATGTATCAAATTTGGTAAAATGAGGCGGATGTGAACCAGAACTTCAAAGTTGTATTTAAGATGATGAATCCGACTCTTCAAATAAGGGAGTTATGTGCAAACTAGAATTTCCAAATAATACTTGGCAAAAGGCGCATGCTAAGAGGATAAATGAATATGAAGCCTTTCTCCAAGCTCATCTTGTTGTTTCTACTCTTAAGTGTTCCATAGAGATCACACACTCAGATTTCTTCGATACTGATCAAGTCACCAGATGATGATTGGCAATGGTGCATCAATAAGAGGATCACAACTCAAGTAATTACAACATTACTTGAGTGAGGTATTGTATTCTTTCATAAGTGAAATTCTCTGAGTAAGGGCTTTAAAAGACATATTCATTCTTTAATTCTACCATCCTATCTGGATAGTAATTAAAGCTTAGGTCATTTAAATTTTCTGACTCGAATGATATTAGAATACAAATGCTAAAATCCATCAATAGCATCATCATTTTCAAATTTGATTTCTCTCTAAATCTTTGACTTTCACACTCAAAGTTTTCAATAGTTCTTCAAATCCATGAGAGTTCTTATTTGAATTCCTTATATTTCTTAAAGCCATGCACTCATTAAGGGGGAGCTTCACATTCACATGTGTTTTATATCTTAAAAGCTTATCTCCTTTATTTGACGAAAATCATTTTAGTATACTCATTTTCATTTACCCTCAATTGCTTAGCTTTGATGATGAGATACTTATCCATTTTCTTTTCATGATCACAATTTGCATATACTTTATAGGAAGGAAATTTTTGATTGCACTAACCATTCTTCTTGTAAGAATGCTTTTTAGTTATAGCAGGAGAACTTGCTTTATACAAGATCATTCCTCAGCACTCTACAAGAAGAATATATCAATCTTGAGGACATATGTTTTAACGATGAATCAAGGGAACTATATTGACTGCAACATTCAAAGTAACAAATAACTATGCCAATACAAATTAAAGAAGTATTAAGCATATTGTGATGGAACAAGGAGTTAAACTCAATGAGGAGTATCTTGAAGACAACATATACTTCAGAGTTACGCCTAAAATGTGGCATAAGCTGAACTTCCTGAATCTATCATCAGATTGCCAAAATCCAAATGAGCATTTCTAAACCCTCTCTCTCTTTATGTTTTATGAATACCTTGCATATCTTTTATCATGAAAGCTTTCTTGAAAAGTATTTTTCATTTGTATCACATTCATATAGCATTACTTACAAAAAGGGGAGAGACAATTGTTTATATTGATTAATGGAGAAAATGATATTTCAAATGTATTTTCATAATTACTTCTCCATGAAACCTTCCTCTTTATACTTCAAACTTTTTGCTAATGTCAAATAGGGGGAGAGAAATGGAAAAATATGTTGCATTCAATTTGTCTATTCAAATTCAAGCATATTTTTCTTTAAGGATTTGCCATCATCAAAAAGGGGGAGAATGTTAGATATGATTAGTTTTGATGATGACAAATATAGATGTCAAATATTAAGCATAGGAGGTTTGCATAGTATACTTTTCTAATACATTGACTAACTATTTGATGTTGCATATATTGTAGATTAGTCAAGCAATGGAAGAAAGAAATTGAGGAATAAAGAACTTGCAAGAATTAATGAAAAATATGAAGATTCAAGTTTTATGGGTACTGTAGCAGTGGTCACTGTAGCAATACGGTTACTGTAGCAATTGACATTGTTTGGTACTGTAGCATCGAGTGATTTAATGAATCACTCGAGTGATTCTGAAAAAAATGAAATCACTCGAGTGATTCTCTAATTCACTCGAGTGATGTTCAGTTTTTCAGAATATGTTCTTCGTCCAGCTGAGTAAGGTCTGGTTATTTGATCATACAACTCCGATTGAGACCAAACCAGTTGCATATGAAAATAGACTTCCAATGCGTTATTTGACACCAGAAGAAACATTGAAGGAGTTCATATGAAGGAGATATAAGTGTTCTAATCTGGACTTCATATCAGCGTCACTTTCTGGAACATGTTTGGTATTTTGACTATAACTCTCAAACCACGGATCCTATTGAGCTGAAACTGGTTCCATACGAAACTAGACTTCCAGAGATTTCCATTGATATATAATGCAGAAATTTTGGAGCCATATTCGAAGAGTTATGTCATCTGGAAGTTTACCTCTATTTGCTGAAGAACTGGAAACGCACGACAAAGAGATCACTCGGGTGATTTCAATATTCACTCGAGTGATATGGAAAATCACTTCCAGTGGTGCCAGAATCACTGCAAGAATTTTTCACTATTTCAGATTTCACTTCTAGTGATGCCAAAATCACTCGAGTGATTTGAGATTTTTCAGAATCACTTCCAGTGCGAGCCAAATCACTGCAAGAAAAATTCACTGTTTGCAAAATCACTTCCAGTGATGCCAAAATCCCTCAAGTGATTATGTTGTTTTCGAAGATCACTTCCAGTGGATGCTGAATCACTTCTAGTGAATTTCACTCTTTCTCAAATCACTTCCAGTGAACCAGAATGCACCTCCAGTAAAAGCCAGTATGCCTCAGATCACTACTGATGAACCAACATTTACTCAAGTGATATGAAGATCTTTCACTTCCAGTCACTTCTAGTAATCATGCAATGCACTGCCAGAAAAATACAATGTTTGTGAAAATCTCTACCAGAGAATCTAAATCACCTCCGATGATCACTCCCATTGGATATCAATTGCATCAGTTCACTATTCGTCAAGATAATATCCAAGCAAGTGATTATGATGATTTTACAAATCACTTCCAGTGCTAGCAGTCCAGTGCACCTCCAGTGAAAGATGTTTCAAAATCACTTCTACTGTAAGTAACCTAGTACAATTCCAACGTCCCAGATCACCTCCAGTGAAATGCTTCTGCATTCGAGTGAAATGTTGGTTTGAGAGAATCACTTCCAGTGGATTGTATGATCACTCGAGTGATTCAGTTCCTATCAGAAAACATCTTCAGAAGCTGACTGAATCAAAGTGAATTTCAGAGATCAACCTCTAATCACTATGTTTACATTTGTTGGTATACTTAAACATCATTTAACAGTCATTTCATTTCAAGTATGAAACAGGAGATCAAACATCTGGATTACATCTTCATGTACAAAGGTAACTCACGGAGAATATTGTCACTGAAAATGTTGAAGTTCCAGAGTGCAGAAATCATGTCTTTGATTATTAATCAAATTTTATCATGACTAATATTCCATTGTATCAGTGGTTGAAGTATTTCTCCAGATTAACAAAGAAGAAATCATAAGAAGACTCAAAAAACCATTTCACTAGAAGCCAAGCGTCCACTGATAACGGCTAGTTTTCTAAAGTGGAAATCTGTCAGAACAAGCAGTGTGACTCCAACGGAATTAAATGAACAACCAAGAGCGTGCAAACAGAAAGCAGCGGTATGAGCTATCTATCAGAAGCACGATCAGATTCCAACGGGCAGAATGTTTGAATGCTTCCAACAGCTCTCAACCATCTTCTATATAAACCAATGTATTCAAACATGAAACCCAGAGATGATGCGATAGAAACAAACTAATGGAGGGACGAGAACCCAACTATTCTAATATGTTGCTATCATAAGTCTTCACCTCACATACTCTCTACTCTTATCAGTTTACAATATCATGTACATTTGAGAGTGAATATTTACATTGTACTTCAGTGAGCATTTTACCCACTCTGTGAGAGAGCTTGTAAACACTTCATCTGTATTTCAGAAGTGTTCTCAAGGTAGAGGGACCTTGAGAGGATTGATTACCTTACGGGAAAGTTGTAGAGAGAATTGCTAGTAGTACTTTCTGCTCGTAAGACTTACAAGGTGCAAGCAGTAGAGAACGTTGTTACTCGTAAGACTTACAGTGGTGTAAGCAGGAGAGAACGTTGCTGCTCGTAAGACTTGCACGGGTAAGCTGGAGAAAAAGGTCTTCGGGATTTCTTTGCTCGACTTCCTGTAAACCTTACAGTGTGCAAGGGGGAGTAGCTCTTGTGAATTTGTAAAGGCTTTTCTTGTGCTCGGATAAACAAGAAGATAGTGGATTGGAAATCTCAGGAGGAGCCTGGGGACTGGATGTAGGTCATCGTGGATTGGACCGAACCAGGATAAATCACAGTTTGCATATTCTCTTCCCTAAGCTTTTACATTTCTAGCATATATGATTTACATATCAACTTATGTTTCTATACTTCCGCATATATTGATTTGATAAGTTGCGAAAAGATTTTAAAAGATCATACTTTCTTATCACACACCCAATTCACCCCCTCTTGGGTTTCAGCCAATTCTAACAAGGTGGAGGTTACATAATAATATAAAATGCTAAAAATTAATGTTTAAATATGTGTATCGTCATGTATTGTGAGGCATATTTTGGGAAAACAAAAAAAAATAACAGTTGTAATTATTAACTATCATATATTTAGTGACAAATATGACAATTCTTATGAACCAAATATCATGTAACACTTACAAATAATTCGTCTTATAACCTTATAACAACAAAAAAATCATAACAATCATAACAATTGACTGAAAAGTATGAAAGAGAAAAATGACGTTTCTTAAGAAACAATAGTTATGTAACACTTTCAAATGATCTGGTTTCCCTAAGTTATATTTCCCTAACAACTCTTATTTAAAGTAACTTTTCATAAATATCTCATTAAACTCACCTATTTAAACACTTTCAAATGATCTATCTTGTAACGGCTCAGCAGGGACCACCCTCGGAACTAGCCGGCTAGCGAGGCTTCCCTCGAAATTGACAAGAATTGTCCCCTCCTCTTGGGGATTTAAAATGACTCCCTAGGGAATCGAGGCAATAACCTGAGGATAAGTCATGCCTTAAGAGCTCCTTGGTAACCATGGGTTTAGGGTTTATAAGTCATGCCTTGAGAGCTCCCTGGTAACCATAGGTTTAGGGTTTTAGGGTTTAGGATTTAGGGTTTAGGGTTTAGGATTTTAGGGTTTAGCCTTAGGTCCTAGCTTCGAGCCCTTGGGGAGGAGGAATAAATCCCTTAGAGGTGGGGGACAATACCTACACCACGTCGGTCCTACAGTAGCGGGAGGCGGGGCCATTACACTTTTGCTACGCCACTCTGATGTGTTATTTCCTCATAAGAGCTAACAATGTTTGGATGATCCAATAAGAGTTACATAGAAACCTCCCATAACATCTGACTGAACCTAAATAGCCACTATCAAACAAACATAAGATAGGTGGGGCTGCAATATCTACCCACACTTGTCTTATTACTTTGATGTCATACAAATTAGAAATCACTTGCCTCAATTATACCCAATAGGCTTGCTGAAAGCAATCAAGATTAATTGCGCCTATACTAACCTTCACGGTATTTGGGTAATATCCTCGAAACATTACTAAAGGTTCAGCATCATTTGCAAGGTTCACAAGGTTCAACTTCTTCCTGGAACATAACTATAGTGCAACCTTATTCACATGCGACCCAAGCACTATTTCAACTTAGATATGTTTTAAGCCTATCCTTAACCTTCAATATCATCAAATCAGGTCCTCTAGGTTAGATATACGGCATAATCACCACTCATCATGCATCATCTCATACCATACCTACATGCCTTTAATCCCACGGGATTACTAAAGATCATTACTTAGCATGGAGAAACCTCAATAAATTACTATGCCTTGAGTTCTCATAACCTCATTAAATGAACTTTTCTAGGTAGCTCTCACTACAATAGAAATGATTCGAATTAAAAATCAACACTTATTTTATCATCTCGATGTCTCTAATAATTTCTTAGGTCATCTTCGACCATCTAATCAGAATTCCAAACCTTTAATCAAAAGATTTGAAATTTCAAGGTACTTCTCAGGGGGTCACCCATCCGAAGATTTCCCTGGGTTGAGCATGCTTAACTTTTGTATACTCATGCAATAATGCAGATACTGGCTTTAGCTGCTTCTGACCACCGATACCCTATGATTGTGCTTGTCTTAAGGATCGTTCCTACTACCTCCGGGCATCTGAATACTACACATAGGCTGCATATCATTGTCGGTACATGCACTTAACATGTATCCTGTGATATGCTCCTAAAAGTTCACAAGGTTGTCTGTGCTTATTTGTTTGTCACTAGTCAGCCTATTAGTGATTTTGCTCTAGGACGAGGCCCATACTCTGGCCTTAGCCAACGGGTCTAGGTCATCCTTATACCGCCCTTCAGGTATTCACCATTTTTCCAGAGCTTGACTATGAACTAGTCGAAATAATTCACTTCGATGTTCTTCTTATTGTATAATCAAGCATATCAATATACTATCTTAATGCCAAAACTACACGCACTGTGGCCAGAACCACTATTCTGATACAAAAAATGTAAGACCCGGCTTCATTATTGATATTAATCAGAGTAGCATTTGTGTAGCTTAGTGGGCACATAGAAATAGTATAAATATACTAATATATTGAAACAATATTACTTGATTACATACAGAAATCCCCATAAGGATGTACAGATTAATAACAGACCTTAAATAAATATAAAGGTCTTTATATAACCAATACCTTCTCTCGTACTAGCTCGGAACCTCTAGTTGCCAGAAATTACCATTCTGCCCTTCGAGCCGCTGCCTACTGCTAGCAACTTTGTACATTTATGAAAAGGGTGAGATTCGGAGAATCTCAAAAGTAACGCTTTCTTTCATGCACTATGTGATTATCTATATGTGTTGAGTATGCCAATCTCTATAACATGATCCAAGTGTCTTGGACACGCATATTTGTTAAGTTGTGGTCAGGGACCCAACAGGGGCGCCGAGTTGACTAGGGTGCAAACATGTCGTTTGACCATGGGCAAGTGTACACTGTAATGTCCTAAATTTTGATCATTAAGTTTCATATAGCTATTATGGTATTTCATAATAAAAGAAGTGTAAGGTAGCAAAGTAAAGTCAATAAAGCCACACATGACAAAATAGTTGTTTTACAAGACAGTTGTTGAATTTCTTGTTGAGGCAGTCAGATTTTAAGACATTTTTAAATTAGTAAATGACCTCCACAAATTCTAAAATTTTCTAGAATTAAATTGGACATAATAAGCTTTAATTTTACAGATCATATGGAATTTTTGGAGTTGTATACAAGGAGAAATGAATTTTTGAAATTTACCAGTGAATCTGGCTTTTTTCAGGGGAAGACTTAAAAAATAATAATTCTGGGAATGGTGTGCTTCCATTTGGCTAAAGTTTATATTTTTTCACTAAAAATATACTCAATAATGGTCATATAGCCTTTGGAACTACCCCAATTGAATATCTATATAATTAGATATGAATTTTCCAAGTTTGATGAAAATTCTACCAATTCTTCCATCACATGTGAAATTTGAAAGATGTAAGGGTAAAATGGCCATTTTGGCTAATAAAAATCAAGAGCCAATATTTTCCCTTTCCTTGGACACAAAGTCAGTCAAGAGAAGAAATAGCAAGAGGAAATATGATGTTGCCACATAGACGCATACATGGAAGCAAAGAGAAGCCATAAGGGTAAGAAATAATAAAAAATTTGACATGTGATAATTATATAATAAAATAATATAATGAGAGGATAAGATAAGAGATGTATAGAACCATCCCATTTCCCTTATTTAAGGCCTTAATAAGTCGGCCAAAAGGAAAGAAGAAAGAAGGAGAACGAAATAGGGGGAAAGGAAGAGCAAGGAAGGGAGGCTAAGGTTCAAGGAGCAAGATCGAGGTAAGTAGGTAGAAGTTTCTACTTATTCTTATTCCCTAGTTCTTGAAATCTTTCTTAAAATCCATATCATCTTGTAATAGCTATTGAACAATCTCAACCTCAAGAAAAGGAAGAGGAAAGTGACGGTCTAGAGGAGAAGAAGCAATGTAAGTTGCAGAAACCTGAAAATTCTTGTTGGAAACTGAGTTGAGATTATTGTATTGCTGAAAATTTGGTTGTTTATGGTATATTTTCTAATTTGGTATGTCCATTTTCTAAGGGGAGGTGTTGCCAAAATTTATTTTGATAATATAAAATTAATGATTAGATGGTTAAACAAGGACAAACAAGGTGCTTTAAGGGTTGAAATCAAGAAAATCTAATTTTCAATAAAATTCCTATGTTTCGGCCAAAGCTAGAAATCAGGGTTAGAATTGGAATTTCATGTTTTTGATGATTCCATTATGTTTAGAAAGGGAAATTGTGTAGGGTTCATGTAGATGGTGAAGCATGAAAAGTCCTAAACTATGAAATGACAATTTTACCCCTAAAACCCCAAGTGATGGTTGCCAAGGGTAAAACTGTAATTTAAGTTGGAATTAACCTAATTTGAGATCAAAAATGGATTCTACACATAAAAATATACATGATTAGCCCAAGTCATAATTTCTGAAAAAGTACAAAAATACTGGATAAAAAGGGAATTAAAACCAGGTTCCTTAGGGGCACTTTAGTAAATACGTGATTTTGAGCTAAGATAACCAACTTGTAAATTTTAGAATAAGATATGAATGATTAATAATTTATTTTTTATTAATTTGGAAATTTTAGGATTTGGTAATTGCCCAAGCCAAATAAAAGGTTAAATGACCGATAGTAGCTAGGCTTTGGAAAGGAGTCTAGGTAGTAACTCTATCTTTTATATACTATGTGAATGTTAATATGTGATTATTGTCATGATCTGTTCAATGTGTTGCTTGTGATATTGATACTCTCTGGGTGTGGGTAATGAGTTAAACCACCTCATGGAACCCTTGAGGTATCATGTAGCTAGGTGGACCCAGTTGAGTGACTTGATATATATGGACAGGTATTTACCTGCTCCAAGTTATGATGAGTACAGACAGGTATAGACCTACTCTAAGTTATTGTTTTGATCACATTATGAGATGTTGATTGTGCAGATCAGGAATGGATGATCATTTTGATCCGGACAAAATCATCATTAGTTTCATGAGCATTGTCAGATAGGCTTAGGCATTTTGATTGTTGCATCATCATAAATGCTGGATTACATGTTTACTATGTACATTTTATATGACTGATATTCTGTTACTACTAAGATTCGTATGAATCTTACCCTTTCCAAAATTTCAAAATTTATTCAGCAAGTGGAAACGGCTAAGTAAGTAAAGTAATGGATATCAGCAGCTAAAGGTCTGGTGAAGATCAAGGAATGTTTAGATGGTTATCTATTAGTTGTGCTCTGTAACTAGGATTAGTATTGTAAATTGTATATACCCTGTGTGATCTTTTTGTAACATAATTATGAATTTTATATCATTATATTGTACTATTTCTGTATGCCCATTGAACTGCGCGTTAATATTCTGATAAATGTCAAAATAATAAGGGATTTGACATACACATAGTTTTGATCATCTTACATAAAATAGCATTGCATATTTATTATCATATTCTATATGTTTGAAAGTATGTTACTACTGAGATTCTCCGAATCTCACCTTTTTCATAAATGTACAAAGTTTCCAGCAGTAGGCAGCGGCTCGAAGGGTAGAACGGTAATTTCTTGCAACTAGAGATTCCAAGCCAGTACGAGAGGAGTCGTTAGTTATCTTAAGACCTTTCTATTTATTTAAGGTATGTTATTAATCTGTACACCCTACTGAAAATTCTGTATGGAATCAAGCAATATTGTTTCGATATATCAATATACTTATGCTATTTCTATGTGCCTACTAAGCTACATAAATGCTACTCTGATTAATCTCAATAATGAAGCAGGGTCTTACATATCTTCCCTAAATACTCTTATTTAAAGTACGTTTTTATAAATCTCTAATTAAACTCACCTATTTAAACCCAAAGGAGCTTTTCCTCTACAAGCTCTTCATCCCTTATCACGATATTCTCTCAAGTTATTAATGGAATTTGTGATGATTGGATTTGCAAAGCTTTTCATTTGAGAATGATACAATTTCAATGAAATTGTATCATTCTCATGATGATAATGTTTGTAAATCCAATCATCATGAATACCATAGACAAAAATTTATAGGGACATGCTTGTTTTCGACTCAATAACTCGTAAAAGCATTTCCATTCCACTTCTACGAAAACCTAACTGTAAACTGATCTTTCTTATTCACTCTCTGGCCCTAAAAAAACTTACCTCTCCCGTTCGATTTTTGAATAAGAATGTCAAGAAATTACTAGAGAATGAGAATCTGATGATGTATTAGACCCTTTATCTAGATAACTTTATATTTTTTAATTTTTTAATTATCATTTTCTTTATTTAAATTTTTTTTGTAATATGGTGGTTGATTATACAACCACACACCAAAATAAAAAAAATGTCAAATACATAATGGTTATTAAATAAAATTTTTCACTTATTAGAATACCATATCAAATACCTAATGGTTATTAAGAAACAAACATCACCATTTATAAAATATAATGATCTTTAATACTAAATGATGTGATAAGCTCAATAATCCATAAAACTCTTTATATTTAAACATCTAAAAACTCAACTCAACTTCTCTACTTCCATTTCAACTTCTTATAGCCAACTATTGACTTTTTTCTTCACTAAAATCTTGGAAAAATTCAAGAGAACTTCTAAATATAGGAAAAAGCTGAAAGATGAACTCCCTCCACCAACATGCATTGAAGGTCTCATCCACGTGACCTGTGAACTCTATCATATAGTCTAGGTTTTCTTGCGAGAACAAGGACATATAGACTAGTGCTTGAAGGAACCTACCCCTCTTGTTTGCAATATGAATGAGAAGGTGAACAAGTTACTATAAAAGGAAGAATCTAACGATGCATCAGATTCTTAAAACATCTGTATAACTTTTTATTTTTAGTTTGTTTATTTACATTGTCCTTTTTTTTATTTTACTTACAAAATGGAGGTTGCATAATCAACCACAAAAATTTAAAAAAATGTTTAATATGTGACACCCTCATTTTCAACACCTTACCGGCTCTTAGTTCCACATATCAGAGTAAGCAAGTGATCATTTTAATAAACTAAAAGCCGTTCTCTTTATTTACACTAGAGCGATTCTCTGCTTTACAACAATCATACATTAACATATGTACAACCAGTGTATAATTACACATAAACACCACACCTTTACATCAATACGGAAGATAGTGCCTTACATTTCCATCGTCATCACTTCACCTTCCTTCTCCTCTGTGCATCTTCATGCATCTTCAACCTGTCTAAATGGTTGTTTAGGAGGAGTAAGATTCGAGAGAATCTCAGTAGCGAACAATACCACTATGCATGTAGATATATATATGAATGCATGACATGCTTGCCTACACTATTTCATGCTAACATAATGACATGCTACGTGCTTGATATTATGACATGCATATGGCCATTGCACAAATATAATAGAGCTTTAATCAATCATACATGTTCTACACAAATAGGCATAGCAGTCACATATTCAATGTAAGACATATATATCATACACATGCAAGAAAGGTAAGTTCACTACCTATAGGACTTCATGTCCTTCCTCAAACCTTTGTCTTTGCTTCGGTTCGGGCACCACCATCCATCGAGTCCTAGAATTCCAAATACGTTTAATGAATCATTACTCATCCATATAACATTCTAGACTTGGTTCGGGCACCACCATCCATCGAGTCCTAGAATTCCAATAACTTAGGCCAATCCTACACATTTTCGCGTGTAGAATCTATTTATGACCTCGGATTAGTCAAATTTAGGCCTGAATGACGAAAATACCCCTTACCAGCCCATATTTAGAGCTATAAGGGTAATTCCATCATTTCACCCCCTAGGCCTTTTCTCACCTCATCATCAACATGAACCCTACATAATTTGCTCTTCTGAACCCAATGGAATAATCTAATCGATGAAATTCCAACTCTTTACTCATGCCACACATTAGGCGGCCAATATAGAGTTCTCAGAAGAGTTGTGTCAGTTCCTCCCTTTCTTAGGCTTAATACCTTCCTTTCTACTTATAATTACATGATTAGTCGTTTAGACATCCATTGGACATCATTTCGACCCCAAAAAAACTGTTTGAATGAGAGATAAATAGTACCCTACTCTCAAAATACTCATCCAAACGGCAAACCGAAATGGTAAAAAGGAAGCTTATGCTTACCTCTACACTTTTCTGAATTCAGTTCGGAATTCTTGCGATGCTCCGGCCAGTGAGACGGCACCAACCATCTCCAAACGAGAATATGAAACCATAGAATTAAAGCTCAGTATGATTAGAAGAATGTTTGTACTGGGTACTTGGAGAGAAAACGCTGTTTTGGTCGAGTTCCGGCGAATTATCACTTTCTCTCTCTTCTCTCTCTCCACCGCCTTCATTCTCGTTCTTTCTCCGTTCTCTCGTTCTGTCTCTCTTTCTCATTTGTGTTTTGATTTCTCTTTCTCTTTTCTATTTTAATTGCACGAGAAAGAGTGAGAATTGATGATGAAGGGTGATAATTACTAAATGAGTCACCAAAATGGCTCATGATCAATTGGTCCAACTACCTCATTACTTGCATACCAAGTTTCCTTTCTCTTTTCCTTCATCATTTCACTAATATTAATGAGAATTAAGAGAGTATAATTCACTCTCAAACTATCCCATTATACCACTTTAAGTGGTCAACTAAAGCCTTATGCTTTTGGCTCTTTAACTTTACTTGATAATAATTCACCCACTTGAGCTTATTAATTATCAAGTAGTCATTTATCTCCTTTTAATTTCCCAATCCACTCAAATCATTGGGAATATTAGGGAAAATCCTCATTTCTCAACTTATGAAAAAATTACCATTTTGCCCTTAACTTTAATGATTCATCATAATAAACCATTTCTTGCCCCTTTTTATTATTTCCCTTCACATTTGACTAACTTGGGCATCAATAATAGGGAAATAATCTCGTTGGTCACATGACCATCTCGCCCTTACCTTTAATATTTCCCTGAGCTCTCCAGCTCACCATAATATTCCCTTTAATATCCAAGGATATAAAGGAATGTTAGGAAATTATATCATTCCTCACTAGGACACTTGCTAAATCAGGGTCTACCAGTCCTCTTATTATAAGATTAATCTCAAGCCTTTTATCCCAAAATTCGGGGTATTACATAATATATAACGGTTATTAAGTAAAACCTATCACTTATTAGAATACCATGACAAATACATAATGATTTTTGTTTAACCCTAATTCATAACATTGTGGCAATGTTATCTATTGTCTCATAAAAATATGTTGATAAAATAACTGTAATTATTAACTATCATATATTCACTACTACAGAAAATGCCTTTTATGACAGTTACTATCTGTGATACATCACGATTCTGAACTATCATATATATGGGCATTATATATGCTTGGCATAGATAAATTATGATTTCGAACCGTTATTTTTTCTAGCCCTATTATAATGGTTCTAATATAACACCTATTATGTATTAAAGCTTAGAGAGGCTATGATATGCATATTGTTGTGAAAATAATTAATTTGGCACATGTGAACAACCATTGTAATATATGGTAATGCTTGCAAAATACATAACGGTTTTATTTTGACAATCATTATTTATTTAGTAACATACAAAATAGTTTGTTATATAAGAACCATAACTTTTAATAAAAAAATAACGGTCACACGTAGACAACCGTTATGTAGTTAGCACATAAATAACAATTTATAAATAAGAATTGTGAACTTTTGTAATACATGAAAATTTTATATAATAACCATGATAAATAGATGTAAGGCTCTTCAAGTGAGAGCTTTCTGAGCTAGTAGGACTGATCTGTATATAATAGAATAGTACCTTCCAGATCTAGTAGCTATGTAATTGGGGATGGAGCAAGACATTCCAGACTTTGTAGGAAGAATCAATGGCAACTATTAACGTATATAAGTGATAATGTAACTGTTGGCCTATATAATTGTGTCTTTACAGAAGAATTAACCCTAGGAAGAAAAGCCCAAGCTGAAAAATGTACACATATCTATATAGGAAAGGATGCATGGGGTATGCAAACCCTTAAGCATAGCAAGGGGCAATGTAAACCCCTGAGCTGCTTAAGGTTTTTCATACCCCTTACAGCCTTTTGTATACGGAATTCGTGTTTTTTCACTTAGTTGTTGCTTTCCTAGCTTAGTTGCTGAAGAGACATGATTTATAGGTGAACACTTAGATTATGAGATATATAAGTCAGTAGTGTAATTGATTCTTGCCACAAATCCTATAAAATATTAATATGTCCCAAATTGCATCGCTACTCAATGCACGAAATACTACTCTATTAGATAGAGTTAAGACCAATTAGTGCAAAAAAGCTCACATTGAAGAGTCTATAACTAATCACAATGTTTAATTTTTGAGCTTTTAACTTGGTGCCATATGCTGAATATAAAAATAGGAGAGCAATCTTCAAGCAGAGCAATAATAGGTTTTCTAAAAAAAATATAACTTCACAAAAGCAATTTAATATGTCACCTTAAATACTTTATTGCGTCATGACTTCACAAATGCTGCAGGTATTTGCTTGTTCATGTATGAATCTTTGTACAAGTGAACTAATTTATTCATCACATCTTTATTGATCTTTTCGAAGTAACTTCTAAAGATATGGATACTTCTATAAAAGGAGAGATATTTGTTTAGAGATCCATATCTTTAGAAGTTACATAAACAAGATCAATTGAGTAGGAACCTTCAGTTAAAGTAATTAGTTGACAACTTCCTGTAATAGGAGAGCAATAATCAGTTTTGTAACAAAAACATAACTTCAGAAAAGTAATTTAATGTCACCTTGGATGCTTTATGGTATTATGACTTCACAAAGGTAGCCTAATCGACCATGTTGAACAATGCAAGTAACAGGAGAGGAATATTTAAAGTAAATGCAAGAAGGATAATGCAAAATGAATGAGGGAAATCATAACTATACCTATCTAGGGCTCAAAAATGAAAATGAGTTAGGGTAAGTAAACGCAACTCGTGCGGTAGTCGCTAGGACAAGGGGGTAAGTGTATTCACTAGCGTGGCTACTGCTGGGAAGTAAGACAAAGGCTTTTTATGATAGCGTTTGACTGAAAATGACTCTCAATGGCCGAAAAAGACAAGAGGCATCATAGGGTTACAATATTGGTGGCATTTATTTGAACAAACTAAGTGTCAAGTATATTATGTTTCAGATGTTTAAATAGAAGATGAATGGTAGGGTTTTTGGGGTTATTGTGCCTAAGACTTTACACCACAACTCTTTCGTAAGAACTATTATTTATTGGTTTACATTTATCGTGGTTTCTTTTCAATAACCATAAGGTATGTTATATTTTTTTTAAAAAAATCTTTTTTTGTTCTAATAGTGCTAAGATAATTACATTTTTATATTTTATAATAATAAAACCTAAAAATATTACCCTTTGATAGATGAACTGAGGTCTGTTATGAATTATAGAACTTTTGTTTCCTTCAATTTGAATGAATCAAAAGTTTCAAAAATTAGTGGCATATCTCACATCATCACATTATTGGTCACCAGAGAAGTGACCTAAATCATCTGGGAGTATGTCAAGATTATTGTGGCTAATCCCACACTCATCAAAAATAAGGCTGTCCTTTCTGTTCATACTCGAAAAATATTTTTCCAGTCTCCTCACAGCATGGCCAATGGGGTTTTCATAATGCATCATTACCTCTACTTGAGGGAGCAGAGGATGTGGAGGAAAAGGTGGTGGAGGAGGAGGATGATGCCAAGGATTTTCATTATGCCATTTCATCTTGAGAGAATAAAAGAGGATGATGAAGAAATATTACAAAAGACATAAGAAAATGGGGAGTTTAAATAGGTTGGAAGTGATAGTTTCTAACTATCACAATATATGTTGGAAGTTGAAGAGGAGCTTTTGCACGCAGTGTGTTAAAACTGGTTGACACCAAGAGGGGGTGAATTAGGTGTACGTTAAGAAATTCTGATCTTTTAAATCTTTTCACAGTTTATCAAATCAATATCTATGGAAGTATAAAATCATAAGCAGTTATGTAAATCATATATGTTGGAAATGTAAAAGCTTAGGGAAGAGAAGATACAAACTGTGATTTATCCTGGTTCGGTCTAATCCGTGATGACCTACGTCCAGTCCCTAGGCTCCTCTTGAGATTTCCAATCTGCTATCTTCTTGTTTAAATAGGTACAAGAAAAGCCTCTACAAATCTCTTATGAGGTTACTCCCTTTTACACACTGTAAGGTTTACACCCTCTTACGGTAAGTTAAGCAAAGCAATCCCAAAGACCTTTCTCTCTTACTAACCCGTGTAAGTCTTACGAGCAGTAACATTCTCTTCTACTTACACCATTGTAAGTCTTACGAGCAGCAACATTCTCTACTGCTTGCACCTTATAAGTCTTACAAACATAAAGTCTTACTGGTCATTCTCACTACAGCTTCCCCATAAGGTAATCAACCCCCTTAAGGTCCCTCTACCTTGAGATCACTACAGAAGTATAGATGAAGGTGTTTAAAGAATCTCTCATAGAATAGGTAAGATACTCACTGAAGTACAATATAAATAATCACTCTCTCAAATATTCATGATATAGAAAACAGAGAAGAGCAGAGAGTGTTTAAAGTAGATGACTTAAGATATCAGCATGTTTGTTTCTCATCACTCTTATCACTGTGTCTATGTGTAGTTCTCCTCGTTGAATGGTTGAGCTTATATAGAGAAGGATTTGAGAGCCGTTGAGTATTGAAATATTTTTCCCATTGAAGATTTGATCCGTTTCTTTAAATGAACTTGCAGTTACTCACTGTTGCTGATAATTATGCTCTGACAGATGCTTCAATGTTACTTTCTGTTTGCACATTCGTCGAGTTATTTTTTGAATATTGTTTCTGCCTATGATTCATTGTCGTTGTTCTCTGTTCATCTTTGAAATTCTTCATATAGATGTTCTAGAGATGAACGTTGGCAGAGTATTCATTGTGGAGTGGGATATTTGAATTTGCGTCTAGGCTATCATAGTGCATAATGATTTTGCATGGTTGTTGAAAGCATGTGCGTTGACAGCTAGCCCATATCTTTGTGTCTACTATTTTTGACTTTTAACTTGTCACTGCAATCCAAACTTTAATAACTATTTAACACCTTAAACAATTGTCAAATAATGTTAAAGTAAGGGAACATATGTGAATACAATGATTAGATATGATTTGAACATGTTTGGATTCATCCCATGATTTTACTCTATTTCTGTCAATGACAAACTCGAGTTCTTTCTATCAGACTCGAGTGCAAAAGGCATGAGAACTCGAGTGCATAAAGATGAACTCGAGTACACCAGGTATTTTCAACCTTCTAAGTTGTTCTCTGGTTGAAACTCTCCAAAGAGCATAACTGAACTTAAGTGCTAATCTCCACAGAACTTGAGTGCTTCATGTTAATCTGACTTTTCAAGCTTCTCTGGAACAAACTCGCATGCCAACACTCTCCAAACTCAAGTGCAATGAGATGGAGAACTTGGGTGCATTACGGAGAACTTGAGTGCACTTCTCTTCTTCACGGTTGCAAATCTCTCGAGTATAAACTCTTATGGCAAAACTCTTAGGACTTAAGTACACATGTTGTATAGGACAAGAGTGCTTCTTGCCCAACTCAAGTGCAACATTTATTTCCCAGCAACATGACTCTCGGGTATAAACTTTCACATTAGAACTCGCAGCACTCGAGTGTAAATGGTATGTAGAACTCGAGTGTGTCTTCTCAAACTCAAGTGCCTTCATATTAGCTCATTCTTACTAAGTCTCAGGAACAAACTTTCATTCAGAAACTTCCACCACTCGAGTGCATATCTTTTGAGGACTCGAGTGCAATGATTAACTTCAGCTTCTACATAAAGGCTTGCGTGAGAATGAACAATGAACTCAAATTGAGTCCAAGTATGATAAATGATTGATCATTATACTGGAAAGCTCTTGTTGTTTATATTCTAATGCAAGAAGAATCAGCTCCAAACTCAATGTATTCTTCAAGTTATGTTCCAACGAATATAGATAGCGTATGTATTCTCAAGCATCGACTTCTAAAAGCCATACCATATTGAATATAACTCCAAATTTCATATATTATATATGCATGGTTGCATATATCAACCACCATATTACATTAAAAATCTTAAAATAGGTGAACTTAGAGATTTATGAAAATGTACTTTAAATAAGAGTATTTGAGAAAGACATATAATTTGAAAGTATTACCTGAAGGTTTTTTTTCCCTGTCATAAGTTATATGACAGTTGTTTCAAGAAAACTATTATTTATCTTCGAATTCATGATGGTTATTACTGCATAACAACTTATGAATCGTTATCTATTATATTTCATGATAGTTTTTCTTGTAAGAACCATTAGATATGTTTTTTTTACAATATATTTAAAACAAAAAATGATAAAAAAATTGTTAGGATCTTGACCAATCTCATACTTATCAAATATGATATTGAACTTCCACTACTATAAAAAATAAAAGATGTGGCGCTTATAACAATAATATTTGTGGCCCTTGACAAGCGCCACATATTCTAACGCCACTAAAACAAGCTGTGGCGCTCCAACACAAGTGTCATAGCATCTAATATTATTTTTTTAATTAAAATAACCAAGGGTGGCACTTATTAAAGAAAGTATCACAGCTAGTTGGGAACTTCTTGTGACGCTTTCTTTAATAAGCGCCACTCTTGATATATATTTTTTAATATAATTTTTTTATTGACTGTCTTTTTTTTTATTTCACCTAGGGTAGCGCTTCCTTAAATAAGCATCATCCTAGGTATATACTTTTTAATATAATTTTATTTTATTGTCTGTCGTGTGTTGAATTTTTTTTTAATTTTAATTGGACTAAAGAAAGCATCACCCTAGGTATATTTTTTTAATATAAATTTTTTATTGTCTGTCATGTGTTGAAAATTTTTTTAATATTTTATTTAGACCTAGGGTGGCACTTTATTAAGAAAGCGCTACCATTTTTATTTGACCTAGGGTAGCGTTTATTTAAGAAAGCGACACCCTAGGTATTTTTTTTAAAATGAATATTGCTATATTTTTATCAGACCTTGCCTGTATCATGACAATGAAAACAAAAATTTCTATACCCAAGCAAACCACAATGGAATAACTAATAATTGATATAAATAGATAGCAAATTAACAAAATTACCTCTAAATATATATTTACTTAATTGTGAATATAAAATAGTAATTAATGCAACTACTTAAATCCACAACAACAAAAATAGAAAAATAAACAACCTAGTACCTTTATATAGTATTGCTAGCCAGAATAGTGCTTGAGCACATATTCACACCATTCCTCGATGAGTTCATTGATTTGATTATCAATCAAACTATCAGAACACTGATCTTCATAATACTACACTGATACAATGGTGCAGACAATGAATTAAAATTACTAAACATTAATTATCAAACAATTAATTAAATGCAAAACACAATATGAATTGTACAAAAATGACTTACTTTTGGTAGAACCTGAAGCTGATCATGAGTAATTACATCCTTCATAAATTTCATTATATAATACCCTCAATCATTGTTATTGGGCTGGAAAGGGCACTGCAATGATCTAATAAAATAGTTAACTAAAATTTTGTTAAAATCAAAATGCAATTAAATTCCTATATTAGTACCTGTATCTTCTTCCAGGTATAGCTATGGGCAAGATCTGCAAATCTAGAAAAGCTCAAGCTGGTAAAGGCTCTATATGCATTCAATGCACTAATAATGTTGATTACGTTGGGGTATTCAATGGCATGCACAAATATATATTTACACATACATATACATGCGTATATATGCTTACCTATTAATCAGCCGCAACAAATGAGGATGGTCTGAATGAACACCTCCACTTAAAGGATCTATATAGTAAATACGAGGGCCAGAAGGTGTTGTTGCATTGATCACAATCAAGATCCAATGTGCCCTAAAATATTTTGAAAGTTTTTCTTCAACCATGTGTGATATAGTAAAAGTGATACAGTAAAGAAATGTAAAGTGAAACACAACCACTAATAATAACTTTATTACCCCCTATAGTATGGCACTAGAAATAACATATTTGGGTTTGCTCTTTGTCTAAAGTATTCTTTTAGATCATTGGAATTCGCATCAGGATCTACTCTACCCCCGTGTTGTCCAATGAGATAAGGGTTGACAAAGGAGAATTGGACCTTGTGTGCGTCTACCAAGATGTAATGGTACAAGTACCTTACAAAGAACAAGAAATGTGATGATGACAAAAAAATTGAAAGATAAATAATAATAACAGTGATAAATGATGATAATAAAGTACCTAATCCAAATGTTGATGACCGAAGTACTAAGCTAACCACGACTAAAATTTTTTCCCAATACATCAGTAGTAATATATTCAGCTATGCCCTGAACACCGTATATGTTTCTATCAAATAGTAATGACAGACTTCCTTCGTATATCAACCTAGGTGCAATAGATGCCAATTGATTATGATATGAGATCATTTGTCTTCTTCTCTGCTGGCTAGCTGAGTCTTTGGAATTCGACTGTGTGGTCAAACACTTTAAGACCATGCCATGCAGTTGAACTTGTTTTCCTTTAGAATGTTCTGACATGGCTCTATCAAACCTATTGGTCAAGCAACATAATCGCCTACAACATCTTTAACCATTATCTCGTCATCCAGAGAAGGGATGGGTAATAGCGCATCATCATCCGTGCATACATTGACCCTTACTCGAATGGTGTTCTCTGGCAATGGTGAATTATGGAGGGTATCATTGTCTGTGTTGTAGGCAACACCCACCGCAACTGCGTGCTTTATAGAATGTTCAACATACAATTTTCACACTGACCCACCCTGTTAAAGATAGATCAGTTTAGGATGTTATGTTATACAGTAATTGATAAGTAACAATTAATTAAAGAAGAAATTAATTATCGAAGGGAGATGGACTTTAAGGATAGAAGTACAACTATCTCTCACACTTGGGCTGTCATAAGGAGGAACATTTGGCATTGCCTTAGATTGCACTAACTAATCAATGTTCTCCCTCAGCTACGCATTTTGCTCTTACAACAAACTCATTTGTGAATCAAATTGTTCTTGCATTTGATGCTTAATGCAGTTCATCTCCTCGCGTAGCTGTAAAAAGTAACTATTGTTCAAGCGCTTCTGGCATTTGAAGTATGATGTTTGTGTCACACCAAAACTAGTACCTCGAACACGACTATCGTACTCAGGTATACCCAGCGCTCTGCTTAACAGATCATCACGGCCAACATAAGGCGCCAACTATGGCACCTTTTGTATCATTGATCGCTATCACAAAAAGAATCACAACATTATGATTATTAGTTAATATAAACCAAAATCATATAAGCAGTGTTATTATTGTGCGTTCACATATGTTTTAATACTTACACAATATTCTGCAACTCTTCTTGCTTCTTCACTTTGAATTGTTAGAACTGGCTAACACCCAAGAGGGGGGTGAATTAGGTGTATGATAAGAAAGTATGATCTTCTAAAATATTTTTGTAGAATGCTAACTCAGTATTTATGGAAGTATAAACTCAAACAATTATGTAAATCGTATATGCTGGAAATATAAAAGCTTTGGGAAGAGAAGATACAAACTGTGATTTATCTGGTTCAGTCAAATCCACGATGACCTACGTCCAATCCCCAGGATCCTCCTGAGATTTCCAATCCACTATCTTCTTGTTTATTCTGGCACAATTAAAGCCTCTACAAATCTCTTACGAAATTACTCCCCCTTACATATTGTAAGGCTTACTCCCGCTTGCGATAAGTCAAGCAAAGCAATCCCAAGGACCTTTCTCTCTTGCTTACCCGTGCAAGTCTTACGAGCAGCAACATTCTCTCCTGCTTACACTACTGTAAGTCTTACGAGCAGCAACGTTCTCTACTGCTTGCACCTTGTAAGTCTTACGAGAAGAAAGTCTTACTGGCAACTTCCTCGTAAGGTAATCAACCCTCTCAAGGTCCCTCTACCTTGAGATCACTTTTAAGATACAGATGAAGTGTTTACAAGCTCTTTCATAGTGTAGGTAAAATGCACACTGAAGTACAATACAAATAATCTCACTCTCCAAATACATGATATAGAAAATAGATAAGCACAGAGAGTATGTGAGGCGAAAGACTTATGATAACAGCATGTTGGCGTAGTTGGGTTCTCTTGTTTCTAATCGCTGTAGTCTTTTTCTGTAAATCTCTATCTCTTCTTCTTGAATGCTTCGGTTTATATAAGATAGGTTGAAAGCCGTTGAAGCATTCAAATATTTTCCCGTTGTAAGCCGATTGTGTGCTCGGACAGAAAGTTCAACGGTTATGTCCATTGATCGTGGTGCTCTGACAGATGCAACAATATTGCTTTTCTTTTTGCACGTTGATAGTTATTTTTGAATATTACTGCTGCCCATGATTAATTATCATTGACTATTGTTCAGTTACTTGTCATGTGTGTGGTAGTGGAGTACACCTGTAATACACTTAGGAAATAGCCGTTCGAAAACATCACTCGGGTGATTACAGACTTCACTGGCAGTGATTTCTGAAAACCGAAGAATCACTAGAAGTGATTTTGATTTCACTGGAGGTGATTCTCAAAAGTAATATTCCATTGGAGGTGATTAGCATCCCTTATGTATAGCTAAAGATCCCTTGAGTGATTTCCATGATTCTGTTAAGAACAGTGAATCACTCTAGCTATCAATAAATTCTTTGATAGTGAATTCTGATTCTCTTGTAGTGATTTTAGTGTTACTGGGAGTGATCAGATTCGCTGATAGAAGTTGATATTTTCTGGTGGTGCACTGTAAGCGATTCTAAGAAAATCCTATATCACTGGCAATGATCTTGATTTCTGGAGATGGTTTTGATCCACTAACAATGGTTTTAACAAACATAATATATTACTGGCAGTGCATAGCGTGATTACTGGAGCTGATTATGAGTGATTCTGATTTACTATCACTGGAACTGATTCTTACATAGTGAAGAGTGCACTGAGTGATCATAGATGCTGACAATAAGTGAAATTGATAAAACTTCATATCAATTGATCTTGGCACGTCTCTGGAAGTGATATGCAAAATCAATATAATCACTTGATTAGATATCTGTTCATTGGAGGTGATCTGGTGCATATTTGTATTCTCTGGAAGTGATCATTCACGATACTGGAGGTGATCTGAGGAATTTTAATGTTCATCGAAAGTGATTCAGCATCCACTAGAAGTGTTATGGCAAACTTCACATATCACTCAAGTGATTTGGAGATCACTGGAAGTGAATTTTGAAATAGTGAATTTTTCTTGCAGTGATTTGGCTTGCACTGGAAGTGATTCTGAAAAATCTCATATCACTCGAGTGATTTCAGTATCACTGGAAGTGAAATTGCAAAATCAACAGAATCACTTGAGTGAATTGCATGCACTGGAAGTAATTTTCAACACAGTGAAAATTTCTGGGAGTGATCTGGAAGTGATCTGCGGAATAAGCTATATCACTCGAGTGAATTTTGGAATCACTCAAGTGATATGCAATTTCTGGCATATCACTCGAGTGATCTGTTATTCAGATCACTTTAACCCTTTGTTGCGTTTCCAATTCTTCAGCAAATAGGGGTAAACTTCCAGATGAAATAACTCTTTGAATATAACTCCAAAATTGTAATATTATATATCAATGGAAATATATTTATGTCTAGTTTCATATGCCACCGGTTTCAGCTCAATCGGATATGTGGTTGGAGAGTTATGACCAAAATACCAAGCCTGTTCTAGAAAGTGACGCTGATATGAAGGCTAAATTCAAACACTTATATCTCCTTTATATGAACTCCTTTGATGTTGGTTCTAGTGTAAAAGAATTGGAAGTCTAGTTGCATATGCAACTGGTTTCATCTCAATCAGAGTTGTAGTTTGAGAGATATGATCGAATAACCAGACCTCGCTCAGCTGGACATCACTCGAGTGAATAGTGAATCACTCCAAGTGATTTTCACTGTTTTTAGAATCACTCGAGTAATTCTGAAATATCACTCAAGTGATTGTTAAAATCACCCGATTGCTACAGTACGCTACAGTGCCATACGCTACAGTACCGCATGTACAGTGCACACTGCTACAGTACCCATAGAACTTGAATATTCATATTTTTCATTAATTCTTGCAAGTTCTTCATTTCTCAATCTCTTTCTTTCATTGCTTGACAAATCTATAAGATATGCAACATTAAGTATAGTAGTTAGTCAAGGTAAGAGACAAGTATATTATGCAAACTTTTGCTCTCTTAATATTTGACTTCTATATTTGTCATCATCAAAACTAATCATATCTAACATGAATTTCCCTTTTTTTGTTTGTGCAACTGACTACCCACAAGTCATGTCATGGAACATGTGTAATATATGAAGTTGATTCTTCTATCTATATATGAAAGTTAGTTGAACTTAAAAATGAGTCACACAAATTAAAGAAATAATCATTAGTTCTTACAATTTTTTGCTCTAACTTTACACAAGATACAGGTCCTTGTATGTAGCGGTATGTCATATTGATTGCATTGGAGCGATTCTTCTCACTTAATATTACAAATCCAAATGATTCATATTAATAAATATTAATTACAAATATATTACAAGTAGTTTATAAAGTATAATACCACATCACCTAAAATTGTTGAGTTGTATGTGTTCTCACAAACTCATCCCACGTTTCTTAACTGATGATCCTGTCGTATAATTCTAATGATGTTGGAATAATATTCTCGTTATTATCCCTTAAGAAATATTTCACAAGATCATAATGAAACTTTCTCATGAATTTGCCAGCTTTTCTAAGCACTAAGTTCTCGTGATCATCACCATCAATAACAAAACAAGACTGTGCTATAAAACTAAAGATAATTTGTTAGATTGTAATCATATGAAATAGAACAACCCAAATAATAAATTAATTAATGTCTTACCTTGACTTCACTCTAGATTTCATTCCCATATTATTTCTTCACTCATCTCTAATCTTGAATTGTAATAGGAATTCTGTCTCAGACTGTAGTCCCAATGAAATTATTGAGTGAGCTACTGTTCGGTTCAATTGGATTCCCTTTTTCATTCTAATCAAGTTCTAACTTAATGCCCTTACTTCTCATTTTGATCAAACTCACTATTACAGTCCTGCTACAGGCGACATATAGGCGACATGCTCAACAAATCTTTGTCTACCAATAAGTTGGGGAACATTGTCATCTTCACGTAGAGAATCCATTTTTCTACAAGTTAAACAAATAAAAGAAAATATAAGTGCACTGTGACAATCATGTCAATCAAAGTAAATGAATTTGACATATATGGGTATAGGTAAAACATACAAGTAAACAAATCAGGAACTCATTATCTTTTCCTCTTTCTTGTTTGATTTAAAATTTTCTTCTTTATTGTTCTTGTTGAATTAATAGTTGTGTATCCCTTGATTCTCCTAGTAGATGGAATTGTCAGCTTGACCCAAGTCCCCTCTTCATGATCATATCTCATATACAAGGGTTCGTCTTCATCTTCATCTATACCAATATATTCTTACCCCAAAAGCTCAAAAGAAGGATCTTCCTCAACAATATTCAAATAGTCATGACTTTCAATATCAACTTGTTCTTGACAATTCTTGTTTGATGGGAGTACAATGGACCAATACTTCTTAGCAGGATCGAGAATGAAGAATACTTGTTCTGCTTGTGATGCTAAAATGAAAGGATAATCTTTGTACCAAACTTTAGAAAGGTCCACTTGAACAAAGTAAACTCATCTATCCGCAATCCACTATTATTGTGAACCCACTTACATCTGAAGATAGGGACCCTCAACATAGAGTAATCTATAGAGTAATCTAACTCCCATATATGTTCAATGACACCAAGTATGACATTGGTGTGTAAACAGGATATATGTCTTTAGCACTGGATCTATGCCAAGAATCAGTAATAAGTGTTACCCCACTATTCTGCATCGTGCTCCGTGTATCCTATTCTTGTATATAGAAGGTGTAATCGTTGATTGCATAAACATTGTAAGATAATACATTTAATCTCGGTCCCTTTGATAACCATATCAATTTCTCATAAACTAAATCAGGATTCTTCTCCATCTCATCATTAGTGTGCTTTTTCAACCAACTTGAAAAATGTCGATTATGTTCTTTTGTTATTAAGTTTTCATTCCTATCACCATATAATTGTCGAAGAGCTTCCTTCTGTTCATCAACAAATGGTTCAACCTCATTAGTGTTATGTAGCACATATAGGTGGGCTTGCTCCCATTCAGTCACTGCTATCTTGATTACATCCTACATGCTTGTTCCTTTTCCTGATCTTCAGCCATTATGACAAGACTTTGGGATCCCAACAGGGTCAACATTTGATAGAAAATCAGCACATAAGTAACTTGCTTCTTCAACCATGTATTGTTCACCAATACATCCCTCTGGTCAATATCTATTTTTCACAAACCCTTTTAAAATTTTCATAAATCGCTCATTCGAATACATCCATTTTAAGTAGACTAGACTGCACAATTGAACCTCTTTCACCAAGTGTACATTTAGGTGGACCCTAATATCAAAAAATAAAGGTGGAAAATACATTTCAAGTTCACACAGAGTACAAACAATTAGCCTTTGCAAATGTCACAACTTGGTTGAATCAACTACTTTACTACATATCTACTTGAAAAACATGTGGAGTTTAGTGATTGTCTTTCTGACATTTTTTAGTAAGATGGATCGTATACCAACTGGTAAGAAATTCTGCATGAGCATATGACAGTCATGAGATTTAAGGTTCTTTAACTTCAACGCTTTCACTGAAACAAGGTTTTTGATATTTGAAGAGTACCCCTCTGAAAATTTAATTCCTTATAGAAACTCACAAAACAATTTTTTCTCCTTCTTCGACATTGTTTAAGCCGCTAGAGGTAGATAAGTGTGGTTCCCTTTCTCAACTGGTGACAATTATTCTCTTATCCCCAAATTAACCAAATCCAACCTCGCATTGACACTATCCTTACTTTTTCCTTGCACATTGAGCAATGTGCAAATTGTAATTTCACATATATTTTTTTCAATGTGCATCACATCGAGAAAATGCCTAAAATATAAGGACTTTCAATATCGAAGTTCAAAGAAAATGGACTTCTTCTTCCAATCACTTGTCCCAATTTGATTGACATAAGGCTTGCCAAAATTGTTATTGAGCTCTTTCACCTTTTCAACAACCTGAGCTCCCGTCAATATCTTTGGTTGGCTACCTTCTTTAGAGGCACCATTGAAAGCCTTTTTCCACTTCCTCCAACGATGTTTTGATGGTAAGAATCTCCGATGTCCCATATAGACATTTTTCTTACAATTATCTAGTCGCACTGAATGAGTATCATCTTCACATATAGGGAACGCATAATATCCTTTAATGCTGTATCTAGACAACATGGCTTTCAAAGTGAAACTTTCTTCCTTATACCCATCATAAACATTGACACCGTCTTCCCAAAGTTGCTTCAAGTCGTCAATTAAAGGAGCCAAGTATACATCTATATCATTCCGAGGCTGCTTTGGCCAATAAATTAACATCGACAACATCATAAACTTACGTTTCATTATCAAGTTTGGAGGAAGGTTATAAATCATTAATATTACCAGGCATGTGTTGTGCATACTACTTTGAACGCTATGCGGATTGATTCCATCAGTTGATAGTGCAAATCGTAGGTTCCTTACCTCGTTACCAAAGTCAGGATACTCATGATCAATTATCTTCCATTGAGGGGCATTTGTAGGGTGCCTAAGCTGTGTGTCTTCAATTCTCTCATCTGCATTCCATGTCAACTGCTTCGAGATCTCTGCATTATTGGACATACGCTTGAATCTCAGGATAATAGGAAAATACCATAGGACCTTGACAAGACTTTTTCATTTCTTCTTCCCATATCGAGATGCATTACATTTAGGGCACTTATCTAACGTTGCATATTGTTTCCGGAATAATATGCAATCGTTAGGGCATGCATGTATCTTCTCATATCCCATTCCAGTTGTTGAGCAAAGAATTCGCTTTGCCTTGTATGTCTTCGTAGGAAGTACATTTTCTTCTAGAAGCATATCTTGAAAAAGTTCAAGGAGTGTAATGAAACCCAAATCACTTAACCCATAGTGGGCTTTAAAGTTGTACAATTTCAGCACTACTAGCAATTTTGTGTATTTTGTATAACCAGTATATAACGGTTTCTCTGCATCACCTTTAAACTTCTTAAATTCTCTGGGACAGTTATAAAGTACATGTTCAACCACATTTAGCATTTTTTTTAAGACCATCATCTTCATCACACATGCTTCAGTCAAACTCATTCGAAGCACCACCGGTAGTATGCAACCGATCATTACAGGGGTTGTTTGTCTCACCATGCCTTGTCCATCGTGTATATGTTTGATCAATCCCATGATACACTAAATGATCTAACAAATCAAGTGGACTAATATGCTTTCCATAACAATAAGATAAGCAGGGACACAAGATTTTGTTAGAATCTTTTGTATGCTCAATTACAAATCTATTAAATTCTTTCACCCCATCTATATATTCCCTTGAACACCGATCAGATGACATCCATTTTTGATCCATCTATGGTTTCAATAACCTAGATTTAAGTAGTGGTTAGTTGCTATATATGAGAAAATCATTTATGCTTTCAACCTACATACACACTAAATAAGAAAACTATCCGTTATAAAGCGCATGTGAGTCAATTTAGACCAATTGGTCACGGTAGGTTTAAATGAAAAAAAATAGACTTTGTTCAAGATACAAAAAAAATTAAAAGAAAAAAACACAAAAAGGGAACTTATGTGAGGTTACTTATGTCACTGTAGAATCCAAATAAATAAATAATTAAATCCCATTTTTTTTGGTGAAAAAATAAATCCTAATTCACTTTGTCGATTAACCATATAGACGAAAAAAAAGACTTTGTCCAAGACGCAACAAAAATTTAAAATAAAAAAAGGGATTGCTTATGTCAAGTTGCTTTTCACTCTAAAATCCAAATAAAAAGGCCAGCTGAATTCTTGGAGAAAAAAGTAATTTTTAAAAGTTGCCTTTGTTTCCACTTTTCAAGGATATGCGCTAAATTCTTTAAGAAAAAAGTAATGAAAATACCTTTTTATGAACAACAGTATGAGTAATAATATATATATATATATATATATTTTTTTGGAGGGACAACTACTCTTAAATTGTTTTTCAAGTATGTCAATTGATTCTTGAGCAATGTTCCCTAATCTTTTGTATTTCCAAGGGTACCTATTGGATCATATGTGGTTCTTAAATGAGTAAACAACTTTGATTAATGACCCTAGAAGAAGGTGTTACATAAGGGAGGTTTTCATTTTTAGCCCCTTAAATTTAAAAAGTGTACTTTTATTCATTTAATTTTAATGCCCTTAGTTTTATTAAGGGAAAATTCTATGTGAGCAATCAAAACTGATGACTATATAACTAAGGGCTGGCATTCTAATATTTAATTTTCATTATATGTAAATAAACAATAGTTTGGTTAAAAAATAGTTAAGGAATTAAAATAAACCTTGATGTAAACTTAAAGAACCAAACATATACATTAAATTTTTTTTGAAGTATTTTACTTCTAAATATTTTGTATGTTTGAAAAGTGATTTTGTAGTATAAAAATTGATAAAATAATAAATTATTTATCACTTTTGTTAAAAAAATAATTATTTATATTTTTTGGGATCACTCTGCTAAAATAAAAATAATAAAACTTGGGGGATTTTAGGCTTTGATACTATATATTAATCCTTGGTGGGAATTAATTTCTTTTGTGTTGATCAAGATCGGTATCCCTCTTTAAATTCTCTTTATACTAATTACCAAATATGATGTTTTATAGTCAATGAATGAGGAGTTAAGAAAGCGATAATGGTAAAAAATTTTAAATTTATATTAGTATGTCAATTGATTCTTGATCAATGTTCCCTAATTCCCTATTTTTTATTTTTTTAATTAAGCTAATTAGCTATTATTATTACTAGTATAGGCCTTGATTAAATGATATTGGGGGCACATGAAAAAAAAGTTTAACTGAAAATAATGATAAATTCATAACATTATTAAAATTAAAAAAATTACAAAAAGGGCAGGGTCTCAATCATATAAAAAACAACAAAGACATATTAAAAAAACAATAAAAGACAAACTTACAGATTTGCAGTGAGGACCAAATGCTTGGATTAATAAGGGAGCTTTTGGCTGTGGGGATGCTTCACGGAAGTAAAACAGTGAGCTGAGAGAGCTGATCAAACCCGAGCAGATTGAAGCTAAGCAATAATAAATGAAATCTATCAGAAACAAGACCTAATTATAAGAGAAGAGGTGACTATGAATATAAGAGACCCACCTTGGAAGTAGAGAGACGGGGGAGGGAGGGAGCTGAAGGCAGACCACGCGTGCGAGTTGAGGGAGAGAACTGAGTAAGCATTGAGATAGGGGAGGGAAGGAGCTGAGGATTGAGGGAGCAGGTGGTGTAAGCTGGGGGCTGGAGGGAATGGAGCTAGGAGGAACAAGCTGAGGGCTAAGGAAGCAGTAGGCGGCGGTTGTCGCTGAGGGAGCTAGGGGGAACAAGCTAAGGGCTGAGCTGAGGGGAGTGTGGGGCCGGCGTGGTAAGCTGTAGGGTATTGATTAATTAGGTCAGCTAGATGGAGGTGGAGGGAATTAATTGAATTAATGGCAGGTGAATTTTAGACATTGGTAGGCGCTTGGTTCAATAAGCGCTACCCAATCACATTATTTAATTATATATTTATATTAATTAATCTATTATAATATATAAATTAATATAATTATATTACATATTAAATATATAATATTAATATTTATTCATTTAATCAATAAAAACTAAAAAGTAGATATTGGGTGGCGCTTAGTTCAATAAGCGTTACCCAATCAAATTTTTCATTAAATATTTATATTAATTAATTAATTATAAAAATTAATATTATTCATATATATTTATTAATTAATATAATTATACCAAAAATTAAAGATTATATTTTTTTAATAAAATATTTTTATTAATTAATTTATTAGAATGAATTAAAATGAGATGACTTTAATTATATTAATATATAATAATAATATTAATAACTTATAATTTAATTAAAAAATTAAAAAATAGATGCAGAGATGATTTTAATTTATAAAACTAAAATGAGAAATAAATGTAAGATAAATGCAGTAATCTATTACAATATATAAATTAATATAATTATATTACATATTAAGTATATAATATTAATATTTATTAATTTAATCAATAAAAATTAAAAAGGATACATTGGGTGGCACTTGGTTCAAAAAGCGCCACCCAATCTCATTTTTGTTTAAATATTTATATTAATTAATTAATTATAAAAATTAATATTATAAATATATATTTATTAATTAATATAGTTATACTAAAATTTAAAATTATATTTTTTTAATAAAATATTTGTATTAATTAATTTTTTAGAATGAATTAAAATGAGATGACTTTAATTATATTAATATTTATATCTTATCGTTTAATGAAAAAATTTAAAAATTAGATGCGAAGATGACTTTAATTTATAAAATTAAAATGATTAATAAATGCAAGATAAATGCAATAATCTATTATAATATATAAATTAATATCATTATATTAATTATTAAATGTATAATATTAATATTAATTAATATAAAAATTAATATTATTCATATATATTTATTTATTAATATAATTATATTAATATATTTATATTAATTACTTAATTTAATTAATATTTTTATTATTTCATATGTAATTAATTTAATATTTAATATAATGATATTAATTTATATATTGTAATAGATTCTTGCATTAATTTCTCATTTCATTTTATAAAATTAAAGTCATCTCCGCATCTAATTTTTTATTTCGTTTATAATTAATTTATAAGATATTAATATTAATATTATATATTTAATAAATAATATAGTTATATTAATTTATATCATTAAAGAATATATACTTCTACTAAATTATGTATTGTAAAAAATTATTCATTAAATTATATATTAAATTTATTTCTATTTTCATTCAATTTATTATAAAATTTGTATATAATATTAGAATTTTTTATTTTTTATTTTATTATAAATCTTACTATTTATAATCAATTAAATATGTATAATTTTGATGTCAATAAAAGAAACTATATAAAAAAAGATAATCGCTTTATTAGAAACTTTAAAATAATTGTAAAATAGAAAGATTATAAGGTGTCATTTATTTGAATAAGTGCCACAACTTTAACCAATTTTGTTGTTTTTAAATTTTTTTTGCAAAAATGCATTAGGTGGCGCTTTTTTAAAGAAGCCCCACCTAATGTTAATAGACAGCTGTGACGCTCATTTAAATAACTGCCACCTAATGTATTTTTACAAAAAAAAATTTAAAAATAACAAAATTAGTTAAAGTTGTGGTACTTATTCAACTAAGCGCCACAAAAGGTACGCCACTAAATCTATAATTTGTAGTAGTGTTTTTATTCACACTCGAGAGGTATCCAGAATGTCTCCTCATGCCATGATTAGTGTGTTCTGCATGCCGCAACATTGTCTTCAATTGATGAAGCATAGGATGTGGAAGCGGAAGAGGAGGCAGAGGTGGCAGTGGCTAATATTGGGGAGGAGAAGTAGGAGGTGGAGTTGAGGAAGAGGAGAATGAGGAGGTAGAGGGTGACACCAAGAGTTTTATGGTAAGTCTTCCGCATAGTATTTCATCTTGGCAATTAAGAGAACAAAGAGGAGGAGGATGAAGAAAATATAAGAAAACCAAATGAAAATGGGGAGTTTAAATAGACATTTGGAAGGCAAGGAAAAAAACCATCATGCACGCTTTAGAAGTTGAATAGGATGTAATGAAATTGTACCTGGTTCTCCTGACGATGATTGGATAACAAGGAGGCACCAAGAGTCAGTGCGAGGAAGAGGAAAGGCTTTGAAAGCATTAATTAATGTTTAATAAGTTAGAACCATTAAGTATGTTGGTGTTATTGTTACAAGAATACTTTACATTTTTTAATTAATAATTATGAATTATTAAGTTTTTTTGGGTTAACTTATTTTTTTTAACATTTAAAAAAGACAATAGTGGTGTTCAGTCGTCACCACCACTGCCATCCTCCTCTTCCTCATCCTCTTCCTCCTTTTCATTCTCATAATCGAAAGAAGGAGATGAAGGGTCTGCCTACAAGTCATATTCAACCTCATTATGATGAAGTATGAAGTTTAACTTCCTAGTCAACTTGTTGGCATATGCCACTAGATGCCTTGTGTGGCGGTCAAGTCTCAACAACATCTGCATCAAAGCCTCCATTTCAAGAGAAGGTAGAAGAGGAGGAGGTGGTGGTGGTAGAGGAAGAGATCCCTGAGATCTTAACACGATGAAGGAGAGAAGGAGGAGGCCGATAAAGAAACGTAGTAAGAATCACAAAGAAAATGTGAGTTTAAATAGAGGTCTAATAGATGTTACGAAGGGTTATGACTTATACAGGTTCGATGATGTTACTAAGGGTTATGAAAGTGTTAAACGATGATTGTTTCTGAAGACTATTATGCTTTTTCTTTACTGATATATGAGGTTGGAAGACGAATTATCTGTAAGTATTACATGACGGTTGTTCCAAAAGAACCATCATTTTTATCACTAAATAAATTACGATTATTGACTACAACTATTATTTTCGTGTTTTCGCGCATTCTGAATTGTATTGCATGATGGTACACATAATTAATCATTACTTTTAAGAGTTATATATTATTATGCGACCTTTGCCTTGACATACATGACTTTTATTGGCTCTAATCGTTATTTATTAAGTGTTATATATACCCGAATCTGTAGTAGTGATTGTCTCACAAAAATGACGGTTCTTATGGAACAACTTTCATGACACGCTTGCAAACAATCTGTCTTCTAACTTTATCTTCCAACTGTTCAATACTTTAAAAAAGTAAAAAATTATATAGAAGTTATAGTATTTTCTTAAGGAAGTGCTACAAAACATGCACTACTTATTTAACTTTTTTTAGTATGTTGGTTTGTCAAACTTTAGTGTTGTTTAACATATTATTCTCTTATCCTAATTCGTTAACATGCTTACACTTGGTTTTCACTCCTTTAACATGACAATTCTTATGCTTAAGGTGTTATCTTTATCCCAAGTCATTTTTCCTGTTTTGTAAGAATAGTAACATGTTAATCATAGATCCTAACACATTAACCTATGTGTTAAACACTTGTTTCACTAATCAAAACTTATACTTGACATGTAAAGTCTTATACCTATAACACTTTAACTATTTTTCATCAATTTGTGGTACTGTTCTAGCATTTCTTTGGTTCTTGAGCAACAATATATTGAGTACTGAAACCATTTCCAAATTTTAGTAAAATGGCCAAAATGCCCCCACAAAGCAAAATCAACACGCAATAATACCAAATATCTAGATAATCATGAAGATAATGACATTTTTACTGTTTAACAACTAATTCATGCAATCACTCTCAAGTCATAATTAATCACAATTAAAGTATTTAAGGCCTCATAAACATGATAAGATGCCCAAATAATAATGCATGAATTATTATGTTAATATAAAAACGTATTAGATGAAATTTAAGAAGACTGAAAATTTTTCTAAGGTCCAGCAATACAAACATTAAAAATACACATTTTAAGTCATTATAATTTCTCATAACAATCAATCAACCTCAAAAGTTTTCAAAATTCAACTAATTTAGCTCATAACTGGTTAGTGGGCCTCAAGCATGTATAAAATGGATTTATCACCTAAACATGAATAATCAAATGCATCGAGCCCTCCCCCACACTTCCCTTGCATTACCCTCAATGCGAACATGAAATTTAAACAAAAAATGCAATAATTGGTAAGCATGATTCTAACGATAGATGGGGAATCTTTTTATCCTAATTAACTATGCTAATCATAAACTACTTTTCCTAAAAGTGAAGCCCTTTCCCCACAGTTATCTTAAAAATTCATGTTCAATACATATAAGAAGCTATCACATACATTATATGAGAGATAGAAAGAGGAAAGAAATAACTGGCTACAAGGTGGCAGTGAGTTTGCTTGGTAGAGTTTGAGGAGATGTCTATTGGCCTTGAATGCTTGTCATATGGCCTTATCAATCAACTCTACCATCCCAAACTTTTGGACTTTAGTGACTCAGTATGGCCAATTGTAACATCAGAATTCTAAATTACATTCAAATTCATTGTTTAGTAACTTACCATGGTAATAAAGAATTAAAACTCAAATAATAAAAATTACCATGGTAGAAAGTTTAAATGCTAATTTAAAAAAACATTTTCCAAACCAATGAACCTTAATATGGTAGAAAAGAAAAGAAATTGGTTGAAAGATTAACCATAGTAGGAAAGAATTAAAATTGTTATCTCAAGAGCTAACAATGGTAGAAAAGAACAAAACTGCATATAAAAGGTCTACCATGGTTATTTAGAAAACAACTTTCTTTAAAGTTTTTAACACACTACCATGGTAGAAAAGGATCTACCATGGTAGAATAATATTAAACAATAGTTTGAAAATCTAATAAATGTAAAGGGGTAAAACTGAATAGAAGATACACCTTAATTAATAGAAAATAACAATAACAATTTAATAAAACATTTCCAACCATAATGGAAAGAAGTACTGGGTATCCTTGACAAACAACTAAACCTCATACATTTGAAGCCCAACATTTCAACAATCATTCCACAAGCCTAGATAGCAACCTATTAAATCCCTTGATCCATATCTATTATCACAAAATCATAACAACACGGCTTTCCCCAATAACAACAACACACAATATCAATATATTAAGCATGTGATTTAAACACTAAAACCAATAGTTTCTAAAATCATGGTTCACAATAATCAAGTCATGCAAATTTCCCAAAAAAAATAAATGGCATTACAAATAGGACATGAATAGGTAGAAGATTACATGTGTGAGTAAAGAGGAACCTTAATGAGAGCATATAAATATGCTCACCCTCTTACAACTTCCCTACAGCTCTACTCAAATCTTACTTGAAAAATGCTAATATAGCAATAGTGAGATCCAATGATATAAACAACCAATGGTTATTTAGAAATATGTATGCAAATCAAGATAGAGAACATACCATTCTAAAATCAAGTTAAACTCACAATAGTTAATTTATATTAGCCTTTTCATGAACCTTTCACAAAATAGTTATCAATTTGGTAAGCAAAAATCCTTTCTAAATAAGCTTCCAAATTTTTAAAGATCATAGTTCATTTCTCAAATCTCTTTTGTGATACCTCATTTCCTATAGTTTCGGTTGAGTATATAAAAGAGTAGTGAAATCACTCGGGAGACCAGGATTTGAACCCAGAACACCCAACTTCCAAAAATACATATGAATTTCCCAACCTCAACCTAGGATTTGAACCTAGAGTTGAGAGGGTAGTAAAATTTTCTCAAAAACTCTTTTCACAATTTTCACTAACTTGTTATGACTCACCAGTTTTCCCTTTTGTTCATGTTTATCAGAGTTGCGTGCTTACCTCTTCCGACTTTATATAGTCCATTACACATACATATTTCTTTAGCGATTGGAAGTAAAACTACTAATTTTCTTCCATTCATTCGCTTGTTAGCTTTACATGGTTCATTATTCTTAAACAACATTTACACCATATACATCATATTCCTCATATACAATCATAAAATCCAAAAGCATTCATAAGAGACATAAATGGAACTAGGCAACCATAAGGATAAAATCTTTAGCAGCTTGGCCTCTAGTCATCGCCGCTTACCTTCTTCTTGCATTTCAAGCTTTCTCCCTATACTGAAGGTGGTTTGAAGAAAAAGGGTGAGATTCGAAAGAATCTCAGTAGTAAAATAGGTTAAACATATAGAGATAGCATACAAAGCATGCTTCACACTCATCAATAAACAAAATTATCACAACATCATTCACTGCATTTAATGCAATTCATAAACTATCGTAGCGCTAGGCAAGTTACTTGGCCCCGAGGGGTACCCGTGCAAAGATAGGCCCCGAGCACCGCTCACGCAATTATGAACATTATATTGGCCTGAGTGTCAACCCGTGCAAAGATAGGCCCCAGGTGATCACCCCGCATAATCATGGAAGGATTAGGAAGCAAGAATCACAAGTTCATGACTTGAGTTTGTGAGAAACTAGCTGAATTTGCTTCAAGCTTCTTCCACTACCTCAGCTCTCTCTCTCATTATTGCTGGTTCAGTTTTGCATGGGATAGGAATGAGGAAATGGATGAAGTAATAATATAGGTTAACTTAAGAAAGTAACTTAATATAGGTGGCACTATTCCATTGGTCCACAAATTTCATTTCTTGCAAATTATTTTATTTCACTTCATGCTTCATCACTCCACCAAAATTGCATGAGAATTGAGGGAAATATATTGATCTCAACTATCCCATTGATATCTTGCAAATTGTTGACTTTTGTCTTTTGACTTATGACTATTTGACATTTCTTGATAATATTCACCAAACTAGGCTTATTAGTTATCAAGTAGTCATTTCCTTCTTTTTAGTGCTCATATAATTGAAATTATTAGGAAGATTAGGGAAAAACAATCATTTCCCACTTTATGGAAAAATTACCATTTTGCCCCTACGGTTAATGATTTATTTTGATTAATCATTTCTTGCTCCTTTCCTTTGGTTTGACCAATTTTCTTTACATGTATATTAAGCCATTAGTCATGTCATTTCATATTCCAATTTTTTGGTTAAAATAGCAAGCCTTTAGGTGGATCTTAAGTGCTCCTTGTGTCCTTACTTAGCCGAATTGTGTGTAACCAACAGTTAAAAAATATTATTGTAAATTTGTGCACACCACAATTCACCATTTTATTCCATTAGATGTATCAATTACATAGGAGGAATATTGGTGATTGAAAATTGGGGTGTTACAACTCTCCCCTCCTTAAATAAATTTTGTCCCCAAAATTTGTTAAAAGTACCGACTCATAAACTCTGGGAAACACTCCTACATGTCTTCTTCAGACTCCCATATAGCTTACCTATGAGATAATCCCTTCCATACTACTTTGATGAATGAGATACTTCAGTATCTCAGTTGTTTCTCCTACCAATCGATAATTCAGTCAGGTGTGACCTCATACGACATATCATCTCACAAGTCAACTTCTTCGTATTCGATCACATGCTGGAGATTAGGTTGATATTTCTTTAATTGTGACACATGGAAGGCATCATGAAGCCTGCTCAAGCTTGGAGGTAAAGCTATCTGGTATGCTACTGGCCCAATCTTTAACAAGATTTTGAAAGGATGAATATACCTTGGGTTCAACTTCTTTACATTCATTGCTTTGCCAATACCAGTAGTAGGCAAAACTTTCATAAATACGTGGTCACCAATCTCATACTCGAGAGGTTTCCTTCTCTTGTCGGTATAACTCTTTTGTCGGCTCTGTGAAGCTAGTAGCCTTTGCTTGATCAGTTTTATTTGCTCCGTTGTTTGATCGACAATATCTAGCCCATATATCTGTCTCTTAGACAACTTTATCCAGCATAAGGGCGATTGACATTTCCTTCCATACAACGCTTCATAAGGAGCTATTTGAATGTTCGAGTGATAGTTACTGTTGTATACAAATTCCGCTAAAGGAAGGAATTGGTCCCAACTACCTTTGAAATCAATCACGCACTCCCTGAGAATATCCTCTAGTGTTGGGATTGTCCTTTCAGTTTGCCCATCTGTTTGAGGATGATATGCCATACTGAATCAAAGCTTGGAACCTAATACCTCGTGTATTGCCCTTCCAAAACTTGTAAGTAAATCGTGGATCTTTGTCCGATATGATGTTCTTTGGCATACCATGGAGATGCATTATCTCCTTAATATAGATGTCTGTGAGCTTTTCGGGAGAATAGTGTATACTGATCGAGAGAAAATGGGTTGTCTTTGTGAATCAATTTACTATCACCAATATGGCATCATGATTTCAGACCTCTAGTAATCATGTCATGAAGTCTATAGTAATGCTCTCCCATTTCTACTCAGGAATTGTAAGGTTTTGTAGTAGCCCTGATGGTCATTGATGCTCATCTTTGACTTTTTGGCATGTAAGGCAACGAGTAACGAACCTTGTCACATCCCTTTTCATGCCTGGCCACCAATATGTGGACTTCAAATTGTGGTACATTTTAGTCACTCCTGGACGTAAAATATATTTACCCTTATGTGCCTCCTCCAGGATCTGTTGTTTCAGTTCTGCTTATGGTGGTACATATATTCACTTGTGGTACCAGACTAGTCCACTTGGTGATAAAGCATATTCCTTAGTCTCCCCTTTCGTAATCATGTTTCTGATAGACTGAGCATGCCTATCTTGCTTCCGAGTTTCTTCTATTTCCACTCTCAGATCATTCCCTATCTGACTGACATTGTTGTTGCTAATTAGTATCTGGTTTGAGAGGTTGAGTTCTTGAAAGTTCTCAATTAACTTCTGTTTATGGATCATAAGGACTGCAACCTGCACTACTTTGTGGCTCAATGCATCTGCCATGACATTGGCCTTACCTCGATGATACTTGATCTCCAGATTATAGTCTTTGAACAATTCCATCTACCTTCATTGTCACATATTAAACTCTTTCTCATCATATAAATATTTCAAACTCTTGTGTCGCAGTACAGCTCTACTGTTGTCCCGTAGAGATAATGTCTGTAGATCTATAGTACGAATACAATCGCTACCAACTCAAGATCGTGTATGGGATATTGTTGTTCATGAGGCTTTAATTGTCGAGATGCATATGCCACAACATAGTCTTGCTGCATTAGGACACATCCTAAACCATGCATACTGGTTTCTGTGTAAACCACGAAGGTTGATTGCGGATCTGGATTGTCATAATTGGTGTAGTCGTTAGCTTTTGTTTCAACTCGGTGAAGCTCTCCTCGCAATTGTTATCCCACATAAAATGCTTAGTCTTTTGTGCTAGCTTAGTCAATGGCATAGCTATTTTGGAGAAATTTGGCATGAATCGTCGATAATAGCCTGTGAGACCTATAAAGCTACGTATCTCAAATACTGTCTCTAGTCTCTTCCAATTCAGTATTGTTTCTACCTTGTTTGGATCCACTAAGACCCCTTGTTGTGAGACCACACGACCCAGAAATTTAACTTCTGAAAGCTAAAACTCACATTTCCTTAGCTTGGCATAGAGTTACTTGCTCCTCAAAGTATTCAGTATATATAGTTTTCAAGTGGTATTCATGCTCTATTTCGCTCTGGAAATATACCATAATGTCATTGATAAATACTACCATAAGTTAGTCCAAGTATAGATGAAAAATTTGATCATGTAGTCCATGAACACTGCAGATGCATTGGTCAGTCCAAATGGCATTACTAGAAACTCATAATGGCCATATCATGTTCTGAAGGCAGTCTTTGAAACATCATCGATCCTCACTCTGAGTTGGTGGTAACCTGATCTCAAGTCAATCTTTGAGAACACACAGGCTCCCAATAGTTGATCGAGTAAATCGTCGATTATGGGAAGCGGGTATTTGTTCTTGACAGTCACTTTGTTCAGTTCCCTGTAATCAATACAGAGTCGTAGGCTTCTACCTTTCTTTTTCATGACCAGCACTGAAGCTCCCCATGGTAAGACACTAGGTCTGATAAACCCTTTCTCTAGCAGTTCCTCAATATGCTTTTTCAGTTCTGCCATCTCACTTGGCGCCATTATATTTGGGGCTTTCGATATTGTCTCTACTCCAGGCTTAGTTTCAATTGTAAACTCCACTTCCCTGTTTGGGGGTAATCCACTGATATCCTCCAGAAATACATCAAAAAACTCATTCACGATAGGGATGCTCTCCGATGCTACACTTGCTTCTAATTGCATGAAGAAAAACACAATATATCCCTGACAACCCTTGTGTAAGCATTTCTTACCCTCGGCTGTTGAAAGAAAGTCCAGGTTGATTTCTATGTTGACCTTTACTAGTGAAGTAGGGTAAATAACCCTTTTGTTTCCACAGTCTAGTATTACGTTGTTTGCAGTTAGCCAATCGATTTTGAGAATTACTTCAAGTTATTTCAATGGCGAGCAAATCAGGTCGACTGTAGACTCGTGCCCTTTGACGTTTACTATACAGTTCAGGCAAACTTCTATGATGACGAACCCGTTACCTGTAGGCATGAATACCGTCAAATCATAAGGTAATCGATGCATGCTCAAGCCTAGTTGTCTTAAGCAGTTGTATGCAATGAATGGATGACTAGCTCCTGAATCAAACAATGCTTGTACTATATTACCATTGAGAGAAATCATACCTCTAATCAGCTTTGGTGACTTTTAGGCTTCCTCATGTGTCAAAGCAAACACTCTACCTTACACTTGCTGCCTCAGCTTTCTTGGCTCTTGTTGATGTCTACAATCCCTGGAAAAATGCCTTGGCTTATTGCAGTTGTAGCAAACAATTTTCCTGGCTGCTGTCATTGCTTGATTAGCTTGTGCACATATCTGATCCAGATGGAGAGGATTTTTACATTATCAGCAGATTCTATTTCCAGATGGTCTTGGATTACCTCAGCTATCAGACTGGTTAGGCTTCTTATTGTTGCCACTCGTAAACCACCCTAATATTGACGCTTCTGGGAAAAATGTCCACTACTTAGTGTAATCTTATTGCCCATACTTTTGTAGGTATATAGCTCTATCAGATTATGTTCAGTCATTCGGCACTCTTCGACAGGCTTATGAAATTATTTCAAAGTTTGAGACACAAATTTCTCTTTTAATTCTAGCTTCAGTCCCCTTATCATCATATCCGAACTCCATCCTTCGTCATCACGAACATTCAAATAAGAAAAGTATCTGGATAAATGTGTGTATCTGGCTAGGTACTCATCAAAACTTTCCTTGTCGCCCTGCTGAATAGTCAGAAACTCAGTTTCCTTAGCCAGTCTCACTGATTTGGGAAAATATTTCTCCTTGAATTTCTCTTGGAACACCTCCCATGTTAGGGGAATATTGCGTGCTTGTAGAATTGCTTTAGTGCTTTCCCATTATTGATTAGCATTACCTTCCAGCTTTTAGATGGCTAGACAGGCTTTAATATTGTCTAGCCATTCTAAAATTATGAAGATTTTCTCCAAACGAGATAGCCAGTTCTCCGAATCTTCAGGATCAAACTTTCCTGTAAAAATAGTTAGCTGATGTTGATTCATTCTGGTCACCCAGGTTTGTATACTCTCAGTTTCAACAATTGGAACCTCGGGCACCACTGGCTCAGGCTCTGGAGGCTGTAAGTGACCTCTGTCCTGTCCATCAATATTATTATGGGCTTCTTGATCAGCATTTTGCTTTTATTGCCCTTCTCTCATTTCATTACGAAGTTCATTCAAGGCATTTTGTTGTTCTAGCATCATACCCATCAATTGCTGTATCGGGTCAGGTCTAGCATCCTGTTCCTTATTATTATTTCCATGTCTGCCTCTACCTCACCCTCTGTCACCTCCTCGTATACGTGCCATCTCTATAATTCACTCTACATGAAAATAGAGAAAGGAATAAATCTCATAAGAATGCAAGGGCGTTTTTATCCTTTCACAACAATTTGCGTACATGAATTTATCATAAATATCACATAGCATGGTCATACATTTCATATAGCATGTATATTCAGTCCATATCATATAGCATGGTCATATACTATATCACCTTTCCATATGATGTTCAACTACCACAGAACTCGAGTTTGGACTCAAGAACTAGAGTTCTGACCCAACACTCGAGTCCTGCCAATATTACTCAAGTCCAAGTGGTTTCACTTAGACTTGGCTAATTCTTGAACTTTTACATGCCATGAAAGCTTACACTCGAGTTCACCATGTCACACTCGAGTTCTCTGGCTTGCACTTGAGTCCTGAGAGTTTGGAAATAGGAGTTTGTTCTAGAAAGCTCTTGGATATCATAAGATAAACATTGCACTTGAGTTCAACATTCAGCACTCGAGTTATGGGGATTTCATACTCGAGTCTTGCAAGTTCTAGGAAGAGAGTTCCTACCCAAGAGATTCCCAACTTGCCAGATTAGGATGTGCACTCAAGTTCTAAACCGATTGCACTCGAGTTCGGTTCTTGCACTCTCGCAAGTTCCTTCCTGAAATGCTCATTGCACTCGAGTTTCCTTAACCAACTCGAGTTCTCCATTCTTTGCACTCAAGTTCTCCATCATAAACTCGAGTTCTTACCACATGATTCACTAGAAATTAATCCATGAACTCGAGTTCGACAACACACACTCGAGTTCATCAGCTATGGATAGCTTATTACACTTCATAAACCACTCCAAATTCATTCCTAGCTTACCCAATCTTTGCTCTTGCATTGATTATCACTCTTAGGTAGTTTCCAACTACCATACCTCCTATCACTATGCAAACAAGACCATATCAATACCACATGTGTAAATGCAAGAATCACTCTACGCTTATGGCTTTATGCTTTACCTTTGATACCAAAAATGTAATACCGCTTTTCCACTTACGATATTCACGGATCTAAAAGCATAAAGAGTCATAAAGCGTATGGCACAGCGGAAATATATTGATATGTGGTACCAATTTATATTACAGGAGGATTCCCCAAAAGGGTTTGATAACACATAAATACATATATACAACTCATTCAAAACATATCCAGTACATGCAAAATAACTATAGCTGCATGTAAAGCTCCGAGACCCTGGCCACCAGGAGCCACCACCTTGTCTTTTGAATTGCCTGCCTCATCTAAAATGGTTTTGGGTTGAAAAAGAATGAGATTCGAGAGAATCTCAGTAGCAATATGCTTACATACATATAAAATACGAGGATATGCAATGTCATGTCATGTAAGATGACCGAAACGAATGTGTGTACACTTGCCCAATGTCAAACTACTTGTTTGCCGCTTGGTTGACTTAGTGCCCCTATCAGGTCCTTGACCACAACATGGCGAATTAGTGTGTCTAGGACACTAGTTCATGTTACGATGGATGACATTCATAATAGGTTACACATAGTGCATGTAAGAAGAAGTTACTACCTGGTTGTTTTCGTTTAAAATCCTTTTCTCGCTTTTCAGCTCTCAGGCAAATCTTATACTTCAGACTGTCCCCAAGTCCTACAATTTCCAATACATCATAGATGAGTTATTACTCTTTCACTCATTACCCAAACTCATGATCTTGGTTAACTTAGCTTTACTAATGCCAAATTACCAAAATGCCTCTGTAGACCCCGGTCTACCTGGACCTCACTAGAAATTATGACTCAAACTTTTTCTACACAATTTCATGTGTAAAATATATTTTTAACCTTAGATTAGTAAATTTTAGGGCTAAATGATGAAAATGCCCTTGGTAGCCCTTTCTTTAAGTTTTAATGGATAATTGGGTCATTTCTCATTCTGGGGCTTTTCTTATTTCATCATCAACATATACCCTACATAATTTGATCTTCTAAACCCAATGGAATCATCAGAATTATCAAATTCTATTTCCTTTACCATGTTTAGAATAGGGCTTAGGTTTTAGGTTCTCAATAAAATTGTGTCGTTTTCTCGTTTTCTCTTAGTTAATGACCTCATTTCTACTTATAGTCAAACTATTAGCTATTTAGACATTCATTGGACAAGATTTGGAGAAACTTGGACAATAAGGTCCTTTAGGTTTCTTCATCGATCATTCACAAAATCAACCAAACCAATCCAAGAATAACACTAATAGCATCAACCAAAGCATGAAAATCAAGTTTGGAGGTTTACCTTTGGATTTCTCAACTTTTTCTCTCTACACGTCTTACTTCTCTCTCTCTCCTCTTAGAAGTTGTCTTAAAAATTATGGTTCTAAAGAAGAAGAAATGAGCAAGAGAGATCATAGAAGGATTAGGAAGCAAGAATCACAAATTTGTGACTTCTTTACCTTGAGTTTGTGAGAAACCTAGCTGAATTTCCTTCAAGCTTCTTCCACCGCCTCAGCTCTCTCTCTCATTCTTACTGGTTTAGTTTTGCATGGGATTGGAATAAAGAAATGGATGAATGAATAATATAGGTTAACTTAAGAAATTAACTTAATATAGGTGGTATTATTCCATTGGTCCACAAATTTCATTTCTTGCAAATTATTTCATTTTACTTCATGCTTCATAACTCCATTGAAATTGCATGAGAATTGAGGGAAATATATTGATCTTAACTATCCCATTGCCATCTTGCAAATTGTTGACTTTTGTCCTTTGACTTTTGACTATTTGATATTTCTTGATAATATTTGTAATATCCCAAATTTCGGGACAAGATGCTTGAGATTAAGCCTATATTAAGGGGGACTAGTAGACCTATGTTTGGTAAACGTCACAGTAAGGCATGATATTATTTCTCAAAATTCCTTTATGTCCTTAGACATTAAAAGAAATTATATTAGTGAGCTAAAGAGCTCAGGGAATAACAAAACAAAGCAATTCGAAGTCACGCACATTATAGTAAAGTGGAACACAAAGTAATTTTGCCATTGGTGAAATTCCCGATGTAGCAGTGGTGATTGTGTGACATTTTTCAATAGATAAATGATTTTGAAAAATTATGAAATTTTCCAGAGTAAAAGTATACTTATCAAGCTTTAATTTGATAAGTCATATAAGTCATTTGGAGTTGTACACAAAGAGAAATAAATTTTTTAATATAGTTTTTTATCCTGCTAATTTAGATACTTTGGCGGTTAATTTTGATAAATTTGGTATATAATTCCTAGCTTGATTTACTAATTCTAAAAATGCTTGTAATTCCTTCGTATTAATAATCTTTGGAAATTCTTTTACTTTTTGACTTATATGATCTTGTAATTCTATTCCATCTTCTAATATTATTTATCCTAATGAATGGTATTTTCTTGATCTAAATTTCTCATAATTAACTTTCACAAGTATATAATATAATTTTGTCATATTAAACCCTAGATAATAGTTCTAATTTTTCTTTAAAATATTTTTTAATATTTTTTCTATTTGTTACATTATCCCATATATCATAACTTGGGTTTCTATTCATTATTGATCTTTTAAATAATTCTATATCTCTTTCATTTTTCTTGTCTTTTTTTCTTATTATGCGTATCATAAATAATCTTGATTCTATTATTGTTATTCTTCTTCCATCTATTATTATATGACTCACTATTGCAAAAATCACATTTTAGACTAGTTAAAAAAGACATTTTAGACCGGTTTTGGATTAGGTCTTAATACAGCCGGTCTAAAAAATATCTAACTTTTTAGACCGGTTAAAAAACTGGTCTAAAATATAAACTTTTAAGACTAGTTGTATCACAACCGGTCTTAAAGTCTGACTAACAAAATCGTTAAAAGAAAATTTCAGGTTTAAAATATACTTTTAAGACCGGTTTCTCTGAAAATCGGTCTTAAAAGTATAGGATTTTATGAACGGTTAAATAAAACCGGTCTTAAAGTTATATTTAAGACCGGTTATTATGAAAACCGGTCTTAAAAGTGTTAGTTATTTAAGACCGGTTCTCATAAGGTCTTAAATATCAATTTAAAACTGGTTATCTTGAGAACCGGTCTTAAAGGCTAGAATTTTAAGACCGGTTCTCATTTTAACTGATCTTCAATATTATTGAAAGATCGGTTCTTATGAGAACTAGTCTAATTTTTTTTTTAGTTTTATTTGTTTCAATCTTACCCAGGCCAATAAGCTATATTCAACGACAATCCCCTCTCCACATACACAAGCAACAACACATGTATATATATATATATATTTACAATTAGAAGCAGTGACAACATCATTTTTATTTCCAAAAACACTTGGTATTTCTCAGAATCAATTCAGCCTAAGGCATCATGTTATCCTATGCAAACTTGCTCCAAATTTAGAATTATGAAGCCTTAAATCCTTATTAGTTCCCCTTTCCCTCTTTTGTTAAATATGACCTTAGTTATCCTAATTTGTATGAAGCTATAAATGTCAGTCTCTTCAAGGCAACAACACTTGGCCCTTACAACCCTCCACCCTCAACAATCACTGAATCAACATTATGAATAAAAATAATTCAAAACAAACACATTCAATTCCAATGACTACCAATAACACATGATCAACTTATTCAATTCACAGCAACATTACAATATTAACAATTTATAATCATCAGGCATTTTGAACCATAATGAACCACAACATAACAATGATAGCAGGAAAATCTCAACATTGTGTGCACTTTCAATCCCAAAGCTTCTAAAAAAAGAAGGAGAAGAAATATTTCTCATTATATGGAAAAAATTCCTAAGCTTTATAGAGAAATGAAAAAAATGGAAGAAAATTTACAATAGTGATCCCATGCCTATATCGACAGGCAACTAGTATCACCAATATCCAAGAAATTGTCTTGAGCAGAGATATAAACCAAGTTAGATATATATGAAAACCATAAGTATTATTAGAACAACATAGGATCTGATTCAGCACAACAATCTCATAGATGAATTCATCACAACAATTGCAGATGACATCAATATCTTCTTCAGGAAAGGGATCAGCAAGATCAAAAATCTGTATGTGTAACACCAAAGCCAAAAAAAACATTAACTTACTAACTTAAAAACAATAAAGTAATACAAAATTTTTGAAATGTACATTTATTACCTCTTCGGTAAAATCAGTTGTGCCTAGGCTGATAATATTGTAAATTTGCCTCAAAATATAAAGACCACATAAGTTGGAGCCCGGTGGTTGCCTACGGCTCTAAAAAAGAACATGACATCATCAAATCAAGCATAAAAGCATAGCTTATGTAACACATCTTAAAGAAAACAAATATGTACTAACCTTTGGCATGATCCATGTAAGGTTTATGGATCTTTTAAGTCACGAACATGCCTACCACATTTAGCGTGTAGGAATGTCCGCATAGCCCTATCATCAAAATCACAAAGATTACTTATTTTGCACACAAAATTTACACACAAAAGGTAATAAAGTAAGAAAACTTACGAGTTCACGGTCTTCTTCAAGTCACTCCCTGGTTTGAAGTGGAGGGAGCATAGGAGGATGACTGTGTAACTAGCCTTACACAGAATAACCAATTGCCAACGATCCCTTAAAAAAAGAGATGAATGTTAAGCAAATATAAAGCATTATATGTGTTTTGGAATATAAATTTGATGTTTCTTACCCATGCACATAAGGAACCAAGAAACAGTAAGTTTCTGTTTCACTGAGCCTATCTGATAAATATCTATGTCTGATGGCAGAAGTGGTCCCTTTCTCTTGGACTTGAACTGGGCACATGAATCCAAATTTATCACTTTTGCTAGAGGAGACCAACTTACGATTCATATACCTATAAAAATGCAAGCACATAAATTAAAGTTAAACATCGTAATTTTTAAGATATTTACTTCCAATTGAAGAAGATACTTACATAAAAAATAGTTCGACAATCCCAACCGTAAGATATTATCTAGGAGCTACTAGGGACATTAAATCTTCCCTATCAAGATAGCATATTGCCCCTGACTTCCCAACAACTGAATCCATAGGCTAACTTCTTGTTAGGAAGGATGTATCGTATGCCATCAGAATCACTTACTACATCACATTTAGTGGAGGCTGTGAAACTTCATGAGGGAAGGGAGCTGGACTTGGGGCTTTGATAGGGGAATCCACAGCTCAAACAAAAAGGATAGGGACAGGTACGTCTACGATGATAACCTCCTCAACTGACACCCTGACTTGATCATCTGTCATCTATTGAAGGTGAATAGTTGATCCTAGGTTGTGCACACTCCCCCATGCAACTAACCGTCTTAGAGGATCCTCAACAAATATGTCACAAGGCTCATCAATGTCCTTTCCAGGACCCTCTGATGATTGTCCAATATTGCAACAACTCCTTTTGGTGCTCTTCTTATTACGATCGAGCGACTGTGCCTTGGCAGGAACGATATCTTGTCTTGTGCTCAATATAGCATATACTTCCTCCTTCATCTTGCTTAACCGGGCATCCAATAGTGCATCAAATGATGCTTCTACCTTGGCCCTTACTTCCGCCCTCGCAGTGGCCAACATACACTCCAATTCGTCTCTCGTCACCACGTTGGAGGAGGAATTGTGAGAGGAGGATCCAAAGTAATCCTTTATACCCACCCCTCCTCCAACTCCCCTGACACGACCTGGATGCTCACATTTTCTAGTAGCAACTGTGAGAATGTCATTCCTCCCCTCTGACTTGAAGGATCCCTCGACTTGCTTTTTTTGAAGTTCCTCCTTTGAGATATATAAATAACACATATAAGTAATGAAACATGTTTACTAAATAGTTAATAAGAACAACGATACTTACAATTTTTTCACCGACTATACGAGACTATTCACTCATATAGGATCCACCACTCTTTCAGCGAGCATGCAACCAGAACTCTTCGCGTCGTATCAGAAATGGTGGAGATAACAGAACAAAAGGATCGGATTGAGATGCTTCTTCCAATCTCCTCCATTTGGCAGCCAACAAGTCTTTCTCAGCCTTTGCATATCCCTCATGAGACATTGTGTTTGGGCAATCATTCTTCCTGCCACTCTCTTGTGCTTTTTGCCTTCTTGCCTATGAATAAGAAATGGGAAAAAATGTTACAAACAGTCAAGACAAATGATAAGTAAATAAAGTACAAAATAAGTAAACTCACCAAAGCCTCTGGAGTAGTCCGAAGCCTAAAAAACTCCTACCATGTCGCTTCATCGATGTATGAATACTTGCTGCAAGGAGTAGGACGAGGCTTACCAGCTGGCACCTCGATATGCATATAATTGTCGGCCAGATTCATCTTGAACTTCTTCCAGCGCTCACAACAATACGTCATAGTCTTGTTATACAAGATCTCACTCTGAGGAACGTCGTAGGTGAGCTGTTATTCATGAATGAAAGGAGTTAGTGACAATATTGAAACAAATTTGATAATCATTATATACAGAGGGAACTTTATACTTGAATAGTGTCCCAAATATGCTGCTTAACTTTTTTGTCTACATTCCTCCACTACTCTATCAATATACTAGGCTTAGTCCATGCGAGGAGGCCGAAAAAACTCCTATATTAGCTTGCATTGGGCCCGATCGATTTCCAATATTGATTGAACTGAATCAGTATCTTCTCACCGGCCGACCGACTCAGGGAAACATCCCTCAACCGTGTAGCAGTCCTGCCCCTCCGTCTAGGCTGGTGACTCGACTCACCTTCACTCTGTCTCTGATTGACACTAAGAGGCTCGCTGAGCTGAGCACTAGGTGACACCTGATCCTCTACTGTAGGATGCATCGGGTCTGTCATTGTACTTTTCAGACAAATTGTTAAGTTAGTAAGTTATAAAATAACTATATATATAATCTATATATAACTTATAATGATAATTACTTTAAATAGATAGCTAACTTTTAAAGTAGATTTATAAAGAGATATCCTCCCATATCCCTTTACGATGATCATTTCTTGTGATGTGTTCATGATCAGCTTCATCTTCTTCGTTCAATGCAGGAAGACCCTTGGAAAAAGAAGGAGTCTCAAGAAGATCATAATTTGAATGACTTTCCTCTTCAATATCAATGACCCTTTTTCCTTGGAGAGCTACAGACCACATTTTATTTGCCTGATCGGTAATATAGAACACTTGTTTTGCTTGATTTTCCATAATGAAAGGTTCATCTCTAAAACTTCTGTTGTTCAGATCAACTAATGTAAACCCTAACTTATTAATCTTCACACCATTATTGACATCAACCCACTTACATTTGAAAATGGAACATTTAATTTTAACATAGTCAACCACCCAAATCTCGTCAATAACCCCATAATAAGGTATGACTGCCAATGTAGGGTTCTTATCTTTTGAACTAGAGAAGTTCATAGATTCAGCTACTAACATAACACCACTGTTCTGGACAGTGCTCTTATCATCCAGGGACTTCGTGTAAAAGGTATAACCATTGATCACGAATGAAGTCCAACTTATGACATCAAACTCAGGACCACGTTCTAGCCATTTAATTATGTCAGAAACACATTCTTCTCCATCAACCTTGTGTTTAAAAGATTGTGAAAAAAGTTCTGGTATGCTCCCTAATTAACCTTTGTTCAGTCATTCGACTGTTCGCTTTTCGTACAATTTCTTTATGAGCATTTATGTAATCTTGAACTGCATCAACATTATTCAAAATGTACAATTGGACTTTTTGTAAATCATTAGGATCCATACTCTTGACTGTAGCCCTGCTCCTACCCCCTTCTTCATCATGTCGTTTAGGAAGGCCGATATGTCCTACATTTGACAAATAATGTTAACAAAATTCCATGGCTTCTTCAGAAACATATTTCTTAACAATAGATGCTTCAGGGCGGTTAGGGTTCTTCACATATGCTTTTAGGATTTTCAAAGTTCTTTCAATTGGGTACATCCATCGAAAATAGATAGGCCCACACAATTTTATCTCCCTTACTAGATGAACAACTAGATGTACCATGATGTCAAAAAAGGAAGGAACAAATAGCTTTTCAAGCTGGCACAAGATCAAGTAACCTTCATCTTCCAATTCATCCAACCTTTCCGTCTCAATGACTTTACTACAAATCACATTGAAGAAGAAACAAAGTCTGGTCAATATGTGTTGAAGATCATATTCGGCAATGCCTCAAATAGCCACTGGGAGTAGTTGTTGCATCAAGACATGACAATCATGAGACTTCAGCCCTACTAACTTCAAGTCTTTCATCGACACAAGCTTCTTAAAATTTGAAGAATACCCTGAGGGAACTTTGATGCCATGTAAACACTCACAAAAACTTCTTTTCTCATCCTTAGACAAAGTATCAGAAGCTGGAGGACAAAAAGTTCTCTTACCATATGGCCTTGGATGTAAGTCTGCCCGTATTCCCATTTCTTGCAAATCTAATCTTGCCTTAACGCCATCCTTAGAACTACCTTGTATGTTGAGTAGTATCCCAACAATACCATCACACACATTTTTCTTCATATGTATGAAATCAATATAGTGTCTCACATCAAGATTCCACCAATATGGAAGGTTAAAGAAAATCGACCTCTTTTTCCATATTTTTTTTTCATTTTGACTCTTTGAAGTCTTACCGAAGATGACATTGATATTTTTCACCTTTTCATACACTTTCTTCTTAGTCAATACCTCTAGAGCATCTTTAAACTCTTGGCCACCAAAAAAGGCCTTCTTTAATCTGCGATATGGGTGGCCCCGTCTAAGGAATCTTCTATGACCAAGATAAACTGTCTTTCTTCCATGTTGAAGTTGATGGGTAGCATGTGCCTTCTTCACAAATCGAACATGCTTTGTGGCCTTTAACGATATATCCTGACAAGTTTCCATAAGTAGGGAAGTTGTTTATAGTATAAAAGATCAAGGCTTGCATTTTAAACATCTCCTTCTTGTTTGCGTCAAAAACATCGACACCTTTATCCCACAACTCTTTCAAGTCTTCAATCAGGGGTTCTAAGTAAAAATCTATGTCATTTCTGAGTTGTTTTGGTCCTGAAATCAATATAGACAACATAATGTACTTTCGTTTCATCCTTAACAAAGGAGATAAGTTGTAAATTACCAACAGAGTAGACCATGAACTATGTTTACTGCTTAGGCTACCGTAAGGATTCATGCCATCTGTGCTAAGCCCAAGCCTAAGGTTCCTAGGCTCTTTGCCAAAGTTAGGAAATAATGGATCAATTTTCTTCCATTGAGAAGAATCAACTAGATGTCGAAGCTTTCCATCAGAAATCCTCTCATTCGCATGCCATCTCAAATTTTTGGCATCAATTTCATTATCAAACAACCGTTTGAACCTCGATATCATTGGAAGATACCACAATACTTTTGCAGGGGCCTTATTTGATTTGTACCTGGGGGTCTCACATATCAGACACTGCTCTTTCTCTTCATGCTCTTTTCTGTACAATATACAATCATAGGACATGTATGGATCTTTTTAAACTTCATCCCTAGTAGACACAATATTTTCTTAGCATTATAGTAACGGCAAGGCAGCACGTTATCATCTGGAAGCATGTCCTTAAAGGCCTCAAATGCTTCTGAAAAACTCTTGTCATTCAATCCATGCCGTGCTTTTAAGCTTACCAATTTCAATACAGCTTTCAACAATTGGTATTTTGTGCACCCCGGGTACAGCGGCTTCTCAGCATCACTACACATATTACCATATGCATATGATTGCTCAAAAGCCTCTTCTCCTACATCACGACTAATATCCTCTATCTGATCATTCAGATCCGTGTCATTATCATCAAAGGCGACTCCCCCTTGTTGAGCTGCGCTTTGAATTTCTATTTCTTCACCATGCCATACCCATACTATATAACTCTTACAAAATCATTCATAAATTAAATATGTATATATATCTGCAGCACTTAGTCGCTTCTCATTCAGACATTCTACACAAGGATAATAGAACATCCCACTATCATCATTACTAGAATTTCTTCTAGCAAATTTGAAAAATTCCCTCACCCCATTATCATATTCAACACTAGTCCGTTTAGCGTTTATCCAACTATGATCCATGCAACACCTTTTTTTCTTCTCTTCTGTATATTAACTCCCCTAGAAAAGGAAGGAGTATGATAAGAGTAGGAAATCATTACACTCATCAATTTATCTAGTTTAACAGAATTCTTCATCAGAATTCCTCATAAGATGTAATTACAGTCTGTTCCATTTTCTTCAAGTAATTTTTCCCCATTCACAGAGTTTTTATTTCTATTCAAGAGACCACTGCAATTACATATGATTTTGAAGACATAAACAGTGAAATTTATAGACTCAAGAAATAAAATGATTCAATAGATTCAAAACATGTTCAAGGGACCACTTCAACAGATTCAACAGAAAGAAATTGATAAACAGCATAATTACATCTTCAAAATATTCAACAGAAAGAAATTGATATACAAAATGCGAAAGGCCAGGCAATTATGATTGAACAAATTCATAACATCCAAATTTGTAAATCACAGACTACAGCATTGAACAATTGTTTCCTATCCAGTAATAAAACTACAAGCCAGCGCTAACATTTATACGAAGAGTTCTTCAAAATCATTTTCGCTATTAAAAATCAATTTCACTAAATTTCTCTATTTATATAAAGAATTAACTGAGACAAGGAGACATTACTCTTACCTGGTTGTAATGACCTTGGATCGTTGCTTGAGGAGTAGGAGGAGCTGCAGTTGCAGTGGCTGGAGAACACACTGGAGATAATTATGATTTCGTGGATACGGGCTGGGGGATGAACGGAAAATGGAGAAGGAGGGGGCGGCGGTGGTATTTTAAAACCAGTGGGTTGAACGGAAAATGGAGAAGGGAGGGGCGGCCGGAGCAGAGGTTGAAATATGACCGGAGAAGAATCGCAGGGCTGAAATGGAGCTTTCACAGCTTTGAAAGGACTGAGAGGGATACGAAATGAGGGCGGGCTTGGTTTGAATACCAGAATTTTAAAACCGATTAATTAAATAACCGGTCTTAAAAGTTATCTAATTAAGACCGGTTATCAAATAACGGGTCTTAAAGGTCTTAACTTTAAGACCGGTTATTTAAATAGCCGATCTAAGAAAGGATTTTTTATTTACATTTTAATTAGATATTTAAGACCGGTTATTTAAAAACCAGTCTTAAAATAATGACTTTTAAGATCGGTTATCTTAATAATCGGTCTTAAAAATAAATAGATTTTTTAATTCATTTAATTACTTTGCTTTTGAGACCGGTTGTTTAGAAAACCGGTCTAAATAATGTTTTTAAGACCAGTTATTTAAATAACCGATCTAAAAAGTTTCTTTTAATTACAAAATTGCCACCGCATGTTTCTTTTAGACCTTATCCGCAATAACTGGTGTAAATGATGTGGTCTAAAAATGCTATTTTGCACTAGTGACTTGTCATTCTGAATCTATTTCTTATCCTTTCCATTAAACCCTTGATAATAATTCTAGTTTTTCTTTGAAATTTTTTCTAAATATTATTCTTTCTAATATTATTTTGATATTTCTATTGTATTCCTCATAATACATTTCCTTATTAATATAGTATAACTCATTTAATCTCCTCCTATCTTCTTTTAATACTTTGTTAATTTATGTTTTATATTTCTCATTAAACTCTTATATGTACTAGGTAATTTTATTATTTGTCCATCATTTGACATATAATAATTATCCATTTAAAACTATCATACTCTTGATAATAATTCTAGTTTATTTTTATAATATTCAATCATATCACTTATATCTGCCATTATTCCTTCTTCTCTTTTATATTCTTCAATAAATTCTATTGGATTTTGAAATTATAATTCTTTTAATCATCTTTTTTCTTGTTTGTTTAGTCTTCCGAATTTATTTACTAAATATTTTATAAAACTTTTATCAGCACTTGGTACTCTTATTACATGTCCATTTCTTACATAATAATCTCCTTGATTTTAATTATTCATTTAAAACTTTTGTAATTATAACACTTGTCCTGTTGATATTTATTATTATTCTTTCATTTTATATCTTATATGGTTGCACTTTTTCTAGAAAATATCTTGCTAATATTAGTGGATAATTTTCCATATTTTCTCTTAATCCTAATGTTACTTCCATAATATCTCTATTATTAAATCTTATTATTGATTATGTTGGAAAATGAAGATTATGAGGAATATAGAAATGTGAATGAAGGATCAGTAGAAAAAAAGATGACATTTAATCATAAACAATATAATAAAATAAAAGGAATAAAACTAGATATGAAATCAAAAGAAATACAAAATGAAATTTTCATGGAAAGAATAAATAAAAAGTTTAAAGCTAGAAAAAATCAAAAGACACATTGTGTAATATTAGAAAAGAAACATATGATAGAATCAAAATTAACTGAAGGAGTTTTGAGAATACCCCTAATAAGCAAGCAATTAATTGAAAACGAAATAAAGAAATTACCATTTAAATATGAAGCAACAAAAATATATATAGCAAGAGTGCAATTACTACTAAAAGCTTACTTCAAATAAGGAATAGATTCACTTATAGAATAATTAATAACTGATGGAAGAATAATAAGTGACATATAAGATAGTATTAGGAATGTTAGCAAGAAATTTAATATATCAAAAATTAAAATTTACACTCAATGCAAATTTTGCAATATCAAGAAATGATGAACATATAAATCAATCTATAATAGTGTATCATAAACTAGGAGGAATAAAATTACTTCTAGGAGTAAAAACTATAAGTATAACAGCAATGATAGGACTACTTTTTACAAATGAACATAAAATTTATAATAAATCTCAAGGAAAAATAAGTATAGAAAAATATTTTATGCCTATATTACAAGAACTACCTATGGATCCAGTAACAATAACAATACTTGAACAATTAAAAATAGAATTAGATAAAACAAAGAATTATAATGATATTAATCCAAGCATGATAGAAGCAAATAACCAATTAGGACAAAGATCATTGAGAATATATAATCCAAACATTAATCCAAGAAGGTATCTTAGTTTTTCTTAGTTCATCTTTTTTGGGTGATATGTTAATTCCTTTTTCATCTATCAAATCCATAAATATTTTTAAGTGTTTTTCATGTTCTTCTTTATTCTTTGAGAATACTAATATGTCATCAATATATATTACTGTAAAATCTCTTATAGGACTAAATAATTTTGATACATGTTCTTGAAATATACCAGGACTATTATGGAATCCCATTGGTAGAACATTACATTTATATAATTCTTCATATGTACTAAAAGCAATATACTTCTTATTATCTTCTTCTAATTTTATTTGAAAAAATCATGATTTGCAATCAAACTTGCTAAATTTGGTTTTTCCTCTTATTAGTTAAACAATAATTCCATTTTTGGTATAGGATACCTATTCCTTACATCTATTTCATTTAGTTTTGTATAATTTATTACCATTCTTGACTTTCCTCTTTTTTCTTCACTATGTTTTATCACTATCATTGCTGGTGATAAATACTCTGATCTACTTTCTCTTATTAAATTATTTATTTTCATTTCTTCTATATGCATTATGAATTCATTTCTATCTTTTTCTGTCCAAGGATATGGTTTACAATTTATTTCTTTACTATAATCTTTCAATTCTATTTTTGCTATCGGTTTAGATTTTTCCCAGTGTATTAAAGGGTTATCATCATAATTATCTATTAATCTTTACTCAACAATTTTGTCTTCTTGTTGTACTACTTCTTTTATTGTTAATGTAGCTAACATGTGTTTTATTTGTACTGGTTTATTATTTGGTAAGAATTGTACTTCATATTCATTTGTTTTTTTTTCTGAAATACTTCATCTTTTCTCCTAAAGGGTTCTTATTGCTTTTGAGCTTTCCCAGTTCTCTCTTTTGTAAACTTTCTTACCATCAATAAAATTTTTGTTCAGTAATTTTGTGTGGAATTCTCTTAGGAACAACAACAATAATAATATTTTGAAAAGTGTCTAAGGTATGTCCGACTAAACCCTTTATAGGAATTTAGGGAAGTAGTTTTATCATATTCTAAATAAGTATGGTCTAATATGGGATTATAGGATCTAAGTTCTTATAATCATTATTATAAGAATAATATTATGGTTATGCCTTTGGTAGGAAACGAAGGAAGGCTGTGATGAAATAATATGAAGGAAGAAGGTTTGAGATCCAGTGGGATGCTCTGTAACAGTATCTATGCATGAAAGAGGGCATATATCCTTCTATAATCTAGATTATTCTCAATCAAACATCATAGTATTTATCTTATATTTTGATTATGAATTCTTAAATCCTATATGTCTCATATTTAGTATCAGAGCTCACATTTAGATGAAGATAAAATGAAACCTTAAATTCCTATGTCTTATATATTTGTTGTTTTTAGCCTTTATATCTATCTGTTTGAAAGATTTTCTGAGTATCCTCTGTAGTTGCAGTTTATATGATCTGCTACAAGAGAAAAGAAATATTATAGTTAGTTGAATATTTGTACAAGTAATAGTCATATAACATGAATATAGTAGGAATATTATAACCTCAAATATATGAAATGGAAAAAGAAAAATTACCAGTATGTTTATAATAAGAATTGATAATACTTAAGTAAAACATTGGTTGAAAAATGGAATAAAAAATAGAAAATTAAGTAATAAGATGTTATTAAAATGGCATGGAGATTTGTCTTATTATGATTATGAAGTTGAATATATAAAAGGAAAAACTATATATACACATATTTTTGACAAGCATATAAAAGAATAATTAATGTTACCTCTACTCTAAGCTTATTATTACCAACAGTTGAACACTCCCGATTTGCCAACATCAAATAATTTAATGGAGCATTAAAAAACTTAACACGTTTATCACACACACACGCACACATACACAGATTCAGTCAAAAAATAATATATATTGATAAGTTAAATATATTTTTATAATTGAAAAAATAGCAATATAATAATAGAAAGTACATAACTTGAATATGGAATTAATCCAAGTTTTAAACTAATATCTATTGGTCAAGTAAAACAAAAACAACAAATACATTCTACATTTTTAATGGTGTCATTATTTGAAGTAGGGAAAAGCAAGATGTGTGAAAGGTAACATGTGTGCTTAGGTTATGGGTAAGAGTGAAAAGATGGAAAGTGAATATAGCTATTGGAAAATGTGCATTAGTAAATGTGAAATTCAAGCAATCTAAACATTGATATTTGAATATGAGAAATACTAGCCATTGATGTATGAATATAAGTGTATATTTTTGGGCGTACCTAGAGTGTAGTTTCGTACTCTAAAGATACCCACACGAACCGGATCACGTCGGAGTCCGGCTATAATACATAGCAAAAACACTGAAGGAAAGAGAGAAAAATATGTCTGGTTTGAAGAGGATAATCCTTTATATATCACACAACCTACATATATATAAAACTGTTCCCACCAATTATAACAGGAAAAACCATTCCCACCATTTGTTTCAAATATTTGGAGAATATTGCCAATAAATGTCCCTCAATATTGTCAACAAATGCCCATAAAATTGGGTATTTTATTTTAGACCTAAGGCAAATGGGTTTGGGCCTAATCCACCAAGGGCAGATCAAGCCCATTTCCCAACATCTTCTTTTCACACTTGGTAGATTAGATACCGTGAGCCTTGTCTCTATCCTTTCCTCCTTTCATACTAGGTGTTTTGCCATGACCGCATGCACATGACGTCTCCAGAGTGCCTGTAAATGGAATCCCTTTCATAGGACCAGCACAAGAAAATCTTTCTTGTGTATTTTGAATTAAATATTATGTCTCATATGTCCTAGATTTAACAATATATACTTTCACATGGCAGATCTAATCCATCTCAAATCAAGATAAAACTTATATCTCATTTTCATATGCTTTATGTCCACAGTTACGAAATTACCAAAATTAATATCATAAGGGACATGTCTCAAACACTAGTATAGGTGTGTACATTCCAGGTAATCTTCCTTTCTTTCATATATTATTTTAATATACGTCAACTACTTTCCTAACATAATACCTTAAATTACATCCATCATGATCATAGGATGAATGCTAAAGTAGCAGCCAATTAAGTATACCTCCATGATAATGTCAAAGTCAAAAGGACATCATAGAAGTGTTTAACCTTCTTGGGACTCACACAACAACAAAACAGGGATCTATTCACTTGCTTCTCATTTGTGTTTCTTTCGTACATATGGTTGAATCACATGCAATGGTGTTTCCCTTACACTACAAGAGTATAAGTCATTTTGAATCTTATTATTAACACCATACAAAAATAAGTTTAGATACTCCCAATATCTAAACCCAAATTCTTCTACTTTATTTATCTCTTATGATGTCAACATTGAAGAATTTGTTTTCTGGCAACAAGCAACATGGAAATGGGCGTCCATGATTCAATCTATATTTATTTATATTTATTAGATCTTATCTCGACATACTACACTCTTGTCAAGGTGGCATAATTTATGTTTCTTCTCTACCATATCAGCATTTTTGTTGTTTTACTGGTGAACATAACTATCTCATCTTTATATACTTATCCTGAGTATTAAAGGCGGTTTCTCGTGTGAGAGAGCTAACCTCACATGCCTGTACAACATACTAGACATTGTATACCTTTCATATAGACACATAAATTTATAAAGAAACGCTTTCATTAATATAAACATATTACATAGTGTCTGTAATTTTACATTTTATGCATCCCAATAGCCTTTACATGTTTGTCATATATTTCCTTGGTTATTAGTTTGGTTAGAGGATCTACGACCATACTCTTGGTCGAAATATGTTGTACAGTAATAACTTTCTGTGTTACATAATCTCTCACAAAATTATACTTTATATCTGTGTTTGGTCTTACTATGATATTTGGGATATTTCATATAGGTTATGGTTGCAGTATTGTCACAATACACTAACACCGAATTGGTGCTTTCATTTCCAAATCCAAGGTATTCAATAAATCTCTTGAGCCATATAGCCTTTTACACTGCTGAGGTGCATGCCACAAATTCAGCTTCCATAGGATGTAGGTTAATGCATGTCTGCTTCTTGATGCTCCAACATATGGTTCCATTGTTCAGTGAGAAGGTATATCTTGAAGTCGATCTTTGCTCAACTTCATCTCCAACCAATTCAGCGTCGGAGTATCCAACCAAGCTTAGATCACTTCCTTGATAGCATAGTGCATGATCTGATGTGCCCTTCAAGTATCTCAAAATCATTTCACTACTTTCCAATATTGCTCACCGAGGTTTGATTGGAATCTGCTAACCATTCCAACTACATAACAAATATCTTGCCCTGTACACAATATTACGTACATCAAACTTCTATCATTGTGTAACAAATATAGGGAACCCTTTACATTTTCTTCTTTGCTGACTCAGTTTTGGGACACATATCAAGACTCAGGGTTACTCTAGAAGCTACTGAAGTATCTAAAGGATTACAATCTTTCATATTGAATCGCTCAATAATTTTCTTGATGTAATTCTCTTGTGAGAGAGAACGGATTCTTTTAGAATGACCCCTTTGGATCTTAACTCCAAGTACATACTCTGCTTCACCCATGTCTTTAATCTCAAAATTCGATAATAGCCATTCTTTAATAGCTAAAACTGAATTTAGACTATTTCTAGCCAATAGTATGTCATATACATATAAGGATAATATTACAAAATTACCCATAAATCGTTTAATGTAGACATAGTGGTCCTCTTCAATCTATTGAAAATTGTAAGAGGTTATCGCTCTATGAAACCTCAAATACCACTGTCTAGATGATTGTTTCAATCCATAAATAGACCTTTTGAGCTTACAAACTTTACTCTTTATTCCTTTCTTAATGAAACCTAATTGTTGTTCCATATAGATTTCTTCATCCAGATCACCATTTAGAAATACAGTTTTTACATCCATTTGATGTAGTTTCGAATCTAAACTATTTACTATTTCCAGAATAAGTCTTATAGAATTGAAATATACAATAGGTGAGAAGGTATCCTTGTAATCTATGCCTTCCTGTTGTGTGTACCCTTTTGGAACTAATCGAGCCTTGTATTTGTCAATTAATCCATCAAATTTTCTTTTCATTTTGAGGATCCATTTGTTTCCAATGGCTTTTTTCCCTTTTGGTAGATCAACTAGTTCCCAAACTTGATTCTTTTTCATTGAATCAATTTCCTCTTCCGTTGCCTTTTTCCATTAATCCTTAGCAGGGCTTGATAAGGCTTCTTGTACAGAACATGGTTTATCATCTCCATCTGGAGTAATAATAAGTTCCTCTGCTTTTATTGAGAAGCGTCTCCTGGGTATATTTCCCTTGTCACTCCTTCTTATAGGAGTTTCTTGTCTTTTTCGCTTTTCTTGTATAGGCCTTTATAAAGACCTTTCTGAGCTCCCACTCAAGTCAATGTATTGAGACGATTGAGGATCATTTATTTGTTTTGTACTACCTTATTCTTGTGTTTCATAAAGAGATACTGTACGATCAACATCTCCCCTACAAGAAAATTCATTTTCTAGAAATACGGTATCTCTTGATTCAATTTCAGTGACGGTTCCATCTTCGTTTTCACCTATGAAAGCATATCCTTTTGATTGTTTAGAGTATCTTATAAAGATACACTTCTTTCCTCTAAGACCCAACTTCCCATACCTGTGAGAATCATTATGAAAATATGTAGTCAACCCTTAGGGTCTAAGAATGCTTAAATCTAGCTTGCGTTTTGTCCATAACTTATCGGATACATCAGTGACTGATTTTGAGGGCACAGGGTTAAGAAAGAAGGTAGCCGTCAATAAGGCATCACCCTAATATGAAATTAGCAGATTTTCTTGAGCCATCATTGACCTAACCATGTCTAGAAGAGTTCTATTTCTTCTTTTTGCAACTCCATTTTGTTATGGAGTACCAAGGATAGTTAGTTGCCTAATTATCCCTTTTTCATCACATAGCTCCTTAAACTGATCAGATAAGAATTCATGACCTCAATCAGTATGTAACACTTTAATTTTACAATCTGTTTGATTCTCTACTTCATTCATGTATCGTCTAAAGCACTCAAGAGCTTCAAACTTGTGTGAGATCAAATAGAAGTGACCATATCGTGAATAGTCGTCAATGAAGGCAATGACATTCCAAGCTCCATGTCTTGCCCTCACATTCATTGGACCGCATATATCACAATAGATTAATTGTAATGGAATCTCAGCTCTAGTTCCCTTACCGAAAGGTTTTCTAGTTCCCTTACCAGCTAGACAATTCTCACATACAGACATTTCCATATTTAAAACTTAACCTAGCAAGCCCTCTCTAGGTAGTTTAATCATTTATTTTGGTTAATGTGTCCTAGCCAAGCATGCCAAATATTCATGTCAATAGTTATATTGGAGGAAGTAATGAAATAGTCACACACATAAAAATCACCAATAATATCTATAATAAAGAACTTTCTAGAAAGGAAAGCTAAACCATAAAAGGTCTTGTTGCTAAAAATGTCTATAACTTTTCCATGAAAGTTTACATCAAACCCATAATCTAAAAGATAAAGTACTTAAACTAAATTCCGTCGAATGTTAGGTGTATGAAGAACATCATGTAGGATCAAGGTCTTTCTACTATGCAAAGCTAACTTACAGGTGTAAATTCCTTTGACTTTGATCTTTACATTACTGCCCACGTAAAGCCATTTGCTTAGATGCAGCAACCGACGATATTCCATGAAGGATCCCTGATCCCTCATCACATAGTTTGTTGAGCCTGAGTCCAAAATCCTAGAAGAATAATCAGGTTCTATTAGAAAAGCAGTACTTAAAATAAAAGAAATATGTGAATTCACATAATTCACTAGTACCTTATCACGGTCTTTTTGCTTGGTACAATACCGTACGAAGTGACCCATTTTTAGGCAAGCGTAACACTTGACCTTATTCAGGTCAACTTTCTTCTTGAATTTTCTTTTGCTCTTTTTAAACTTTGAACCATCCTTCTTGCCTCTCTTCTAAGATTTCTTGCCCTTCTTGGAATTGGGCTTAGCATTAGAAGGGCCAGCATTCTCAATACAGTAGGCTTATCTAGAAGCCTTATACGCCTCTAGGTATTCATCCTAAACCTCAAGGTGTTTTACTACATCATCAAAAGTGACGATGTTGTCATTATGAGTCAAGTTCACCTTCATTTGCTCCTAGCTAGAAGGAAGTAATTTAATCACAGCCTGAACTTGTTGTTCATTAGTCAAGGTATGTCTAGCTTCCTAATTAAAGTTCTCTGATCTTGTTCGACATCTCTTTAAGATGCTGCTTCATAGGTGTATTCCCACTAAACTTGTTGGTGTCAAACTTGATTGTCAACCTCCTAAGTTTAGTGCTTGATATGCCACCAAACTTATCCTTCAGTGTAGCCTACATAACCTGAGCAGTTTGGTATTTCTCATATTAGCACATCAGATCATTCTCTATAATGCTGAACAAGCTGACTCTCACAATATTGTTCTTCTTTTTCCATGCTTGGTAAGCTTCCAAGTTTCTGCTGTGCTGAGTAGTTGTCCCAGCTTGAAGTTCCACCAAAATAGTGGTCAGTAGCTCAACAACCTTATGTTCCTCCATAATGTATTAAACCTTGCAGTGCCAGATATCCTAGTTGTCACCATTTAATTTCTCCCCTTATTTAATTTAGCAATGATGCCTTTCGTGGTCATTTGTCAATTTTGGGGCAATGTTTTTCATATTTAGAAACGTTGTTCTCTTTAAGAGAACTTAAACAAACAATTATATAGCATATCATGGTATACAATGTTTGTACTTATATCATTCTTGACAAGAAAATAATTTTATTACTAGATCCATGATCAAGAGAATATGTTTGTATCTCCCATCACACAAATACTAGCAACTTTATTATTTTATGTCAAAAATTTCACTTAAGTACTTTAAATAAGTCATCAACTTTTAGAAGTTTTACCTTCTAAAAGCTCCTACTTATCAGGGATTCATGGTATTATAATGTATAATTAAAAATTGCATTAACTAAAAAACATAATTCATTATATGAAAAATACCATGTGAATACATAAAACATTATAACAACAACATATAGAGTCATATTCTCAATACAACCAACATAAAAATAACAGGAACATTATACACCATTTAAATGTCAGAACAACATTACTCAATAATGGCTTTCCTTAGTTTCCTAAAAAATCTTCTCTTTTTCTTCATGAACCTTGTCGTTTTTCTTACAACATGAATCCAAGAGACAATCATAGAGAAGGTGCCCTTTACTCTTACAGCTGCTCGATATTTCATCATTATGCTCACTTAGAATTCTACATTCTTTTTGTCAGTTATACTTTCTATATAGTTTGCAATCATTGAGTATATGATTTGTATATTCTTTGTTCTGGTTGTTTTGTTTGCATCAAGTTTTGCTATTTTCTCAGCCATAGCAGTAGATAGGGTTAGTCAACCTCTTCTTCTAAATTTTGAGGTTTATTAGAACAAGAGGGTTCAAACTTTAGTCAAGAATCAGAGTAGACTACATGAGGTTCCTCTTGCTTAGGCTCTTCAATATCTTCTTCAAGAATAAGAAAAAGATCATCATTGGGATCTTCTTCAAAAAATTCAATTTCTTCAGGATTCTCTTTAGGATCATCCATGTGAGCTTGATAATCCACAAACTCAATGCTAAATGACCCATACTTATGTGTTTCAGTGTTGTTATAAGCCTCTTGGTTCATTGTCACCTAAATAAATAAATGAGTCATGATTGTAATTTTAGGGATTAATGCATATAAACACTTAAATAAGCACTGCAAACCTCACAAACAAGCCCTGAATTACCTATAAAATAGGCAAATAGCATATCACCATGAAGATCTCAAATTTAGGAATTTTTAGAAATAAACTGCATCTCAATTGGAGCTCTCACATGCCTACACGTGGCCCAAGAAGATTTAATCCTGAAAAAATGGAAAATAAGGAATAATCTCATTCTCGTAGAAGGCACGTTGTGATACCCTATTTCCAATAACCTCAAATGACTATAAATGAGTAGTAAAATCCATTGTGGAACCAGGATTTGAACCCGGACTACCCAACTTTCGAAATCGTTCATAAATTCCCATCCTCAACTTAGGATTTGAACCTAGGGTTGAGAGGGTTTTTCAAAGGTAGAAAACTTCTCAATCATTCCTACAAGTTTCACTACATCACCAATGCCTTATCGGCTCTTAAATTCATTATATCAGAGTATGCGAGTGTTATACTTGCCTTTTTCTTTAATTCAATTAAAGCTATTCTTTGCTTATAAATCATTTGTTATTTTATATATACATAAGTTGTATATCTACAAAACTATCTAAATAATTACACCGAACACAAATAGTAGTGCCTTGTATAGCCTACTATCTTCTTGTTTATCCGGTACCCAGGCTTCTCCTGAGATTTCCAATCCACTATCTTCTTGTTTATCCGGGCACAAGAAAAGCTGCTACAATCCATAAGTTTAACCGGGCACTTGTATAGCCTACTACAAAGTTCCTCTCCCTCCACACTGTAAGGTTCACTCCCCCTTACGACAAGTCTTACGAGCAGAGCAATACTCCCTACAGCTTCCCCGTAAGGCAATCAATCCTCTCAAGGTCCCTCTACCTTGAGTTCAATACAGAAGTATATTTGTAGTGTTTATAGACTCTCTCCAATAGTAGATATGATACTCACTGAAGTACAATACAACTAATCTCACTCTCAAGTATACATGATATTGAAAACTGAGAAGAACAGAGAGTATTTGAGGTGGATGACTTATAATATTAGCATACTGGTGTAGTTGGGTTCCCGTCTCTCTGTCCGGTGCTTTCTTCATTGAATGCTCTCATATATATATATATATAGCTTAGTTGAGATAGTTGTTGTTAAGCATTTTTCCATTGGAGTTTATTGCTTCATTTGACCGTTGAGCATTATTCTTCCCGTTGAGCTTCTTTGTTCATATTGCAATGTATCCGCTGGAAAGTGGTATGGGCATTTGAATTCTTTAGGGCTGTCAGAGTGTGCGGGAGCTACTCAGTATTGGTCGATGTCGCATCCTCTCCTCTTCTTCTTTGAATGCATTGCTTTTCTGTTTACACATTCTTGGTTGTTCATTTAATTCTGTTGCCGTTGGAGTCGCACTGCTTGTTCTGACAGATTTTCCACGTTTGAAGAACTAGTCGTTATTAGTGGACGCTCCACTTCTCATAACATGGTTTTTCCTACCTGCATGGACTCTTCATTGTTCTTTCTGTAATAATACATCAAATACTAACATAGCAAAGCATTAGTCCCAAATACATTAAATCATTGATCAAAGATTGGATTTCTGCTTTCTGGGTTCCATCACTTCGAGTGACGATGTTTGCCGTGAGTCACCTCCAAACTTGAAGATTCAGCCCAAACATTTGATCTCCTATTTCACACTTGAAATAAATGTCAAATGATGTTTAAGTATAGTGACAAGCATAAACAGAATGATTAGATAACGTTTAGGCATATTCGGATTCGTCACTATAATTCACTTTGTTTCTGCATTTGCCAAACTCGAGTGCTCATTATGAAACTTGAGTGCATACTGCTGCTTCAACATCTCTAGGTAGTCTCAGCTATGAACTCGCAAGAATGTACTTCTGAGACTTGAGTGCTAGTTGAAGAACTTGAGTGCATCGCGATCTCTTCAGGATTTGGCCGTCTCTGGAATAAACTCTCTTGTCTTCACTCTCTAAACTCGAGTCCAGCAAGATGGAGAACTCGAGTGCACAAATGGGAACTCGAGTGCGTTGCTGCTTTCGTGTGCATTATTGATTGAGAACTTGAGTGCAAACATGAGGACTCAAGTGCACCGCGTTTTCTTCACAGTTGCAATACTCTCGGGTTCAAACTCTTTCCACAGAACTTACAGGACTTGAGTGCTAATGCTATACAGAACTCGAGTGTTTATTTGAAGACTCGAGTGCAACACTTCTTTCACAGCATTAAGGCTTTCTGGTATAAACTCTCATGGCCACACTCTTACAACTCGAGTGCAACACCGTACGGAACTTGAGTGCGTTGATGAGAACTCGAGTGCTTCATATATGCTCCAGTGCTTCAAATCTCTCTGGTATAAACTCTCATAGCAAAACTCTCAGGACTCGAGTATATCTCATCCCAGAACTCGAGTGCTTCATCCTGAACTCGAGTTCATGTGTTTAAGTTTAGCTTCTGTGCAATGCATGTGAGAGAGTGAATAGTGGACTCAAACTATGATCAATTCATTCTTGACTCCAAGTATAATAAACGATTGATCATTAGAGAGCTCTTGTTTTTTTACATTCCAATGCAAAAGGAATTACCTCTAAACTCATTGTATTCTCCAAATTATGATCCAATGAGTGTAGATAACATACGTATTCTTGAGTAACAAATTCCAGAAGTCATACCGTATTGAATATAACTCTAAAATTGACATATTATATATCCATGGAAAGATCTTTGAGTCTAATTTCAAATGGAACCATTTTGAACTCATTTGGACGTGTATTTTGAGAGATATATCCAAAACATGAAAACTGTTCCTGAATATGACGGTGATTTGAGTTTCAACTTCAAACATCCATATATGATTCATATGAGCTCTATTAATTCTGTTTCTTATGTTAAACTGATGCATTGGGAGTCTATTTTCATATTTTATTGGTTTGATCTTAATCGGAGTTGTGGTTCTGGAGATATTATTGAATTACTGAAGCTCGGCCAAACTGAATGTAAAACAGGGATGAACAGAGTACACTTTTGTTCATACCAAACTCGAGTTCTGATCCCCAAACTTGAGTTCTAGCCCATTTTTGCAGTTCTGAACAGTACGAACTCAAGTTTTACATGGTCAACTCGAGTGCAAAACTTGGTATACATCCGGAGATCGTTTCTGACCAAAACTCACATGCAAAACTCCTTGAACTCGAGTGCTACAGTTTCTCAGATGCTACAGTGTCTGACCACTACAGTTCCTTGATACAGTGCCAAACAATGTATTTGCTACAGTACTCCTGAATTCCCTTATGAGCATAGAAGATCCAGTATTTCTTCTAGGAGCTTGAATCTTGATATTCCCATTAGTTCCTTCAAGCTCTTCTTTCAGTAATCTCTTTCTTGCTTTGTTTGACTAATCTATAAGATATACAACATTAAATATAGTAGTTAGTCAATATAAGGAGATGAATATATTATGCAAAATTTTTGCTCTTAATTTCTTATATCTATATTTGACATCATCAAAACTAATCATATCTAACATTCTCCCCCTTTTTGATGATGACAAATCCTACAAGAAAAATATGTATAAATGTAACTTGTACAAATATTATGCAACATATTTTGCTTGCCTTTCTCTCCCCTTATTTGTCATTAGCAAAAAGTTTGAGGGATAAGGAATACATACTTATAGAGAGATAAATATACAAACAAATTTGAAATGTCTTTCTCTCTATTAAACAAAATAAACAAGTCATGAAAAACAATTTTCTCTCTCCCCCTTTATGTTTTCATGTGATACAAATGAGTAAATAATTTGAAGATATATCCAAGAAAAATTATCATAATGAAATCAAAGAGATGCACAATATCTTCAAAATTTATAGAGATAGGGTTTAGAGATGCTCATTTGGATTTGACAAGCTGATGATAGATTCATGAAGTCCGGTCCATCACACTTTCGCTATATAACACTGATGATGTCTCTAGGAAGTTCTTATTGAGTTGAGCTTTTGTTCCATATTTTCATCATAATATGCTTTGTGTTCCTTTGTATTGGCACAGATAAATTTGTTACTTTTAATATTGCAACCAATATTTCTCTTGATTGATCATCAAAGCATATGTCCTCAAGGTTATATTCTCCTTTTAGTGTGTAGAGGAATGATGATCTTGCATAGGGCAAATTCTCCTGTCATAAGTTAAAAAAGATTCTTGCAAGGAGAATGGTTAGTGCAATCAAGTATCAAAGGTTTCCTTTCTGTAGGATATATTCAAATTAAGATCAAGAAAAGAAAATGTATAAGTATCACATCATCAAAACTAATCAATTGAGGGTAATTGCAAATGAGTATACTATAATCATTTTCTAAATAAATAAGATAAGCTTTTAAGACATAAAACACATGTGAATGTGAAGCTCCCCCTTAGTGTATGCATGGTCTTAAAAATTATCATGAGAAGTACAGTTAAAACTCTTATGAATTTGGAAAACCATTGAAAACATTGAGTGTGAAAGTTGGAGGAATTAGAGAGAAATCAAACTTTCAAATAATCATGCTATTCATGGATTTTAACAATTGTACTCTAATATCGTTTGAGTAAAAAAAAATTTAAATGACCTGAGCTTCAATTACTATCTAGATAGGATGGTAGAATTAAAGAATGAATATGTCTTTTAAAGCCCTTACTCATAGAATTCCATTTATGAAAGAATACAATACCTCACTCAAGTAATGTCGTAATTACTCAAGTATAGTCCTCTGTAGTTTATTGATGCATCATTGGCTAGTCACTATCTAATTATGTGATCTGAAGGCATAATCTTCTCTTATCAAATTTGATGCATCTTCTATCACAGATTTTGTTTCTGCTTATATTGCAACACTGCTAGTCATGCCTCCTTTGTTAGCCTTTGATCCTTTTCATTCAGAAGTAGAGCATTTTGGTCAACACCTATAAAAGTATAAATACAAGCTTCTTCTTTGGTACCCAACTTCTCTTGGGTCCACAATATTAGACATACCAACTCTTATGCTCTTATACAATTAAATCATATGATAATGGAGCTAAGAGTATCATTAACCAACAATGATTAAATATAATTTTACCCAACAAATTCAAGTCATTGAATCAAGAAACATAATGAGCAAATGATATCAAGAATGATGATTTCAATGATCAATGACAATTTGTAAATACACTTTATTCAAATAAGTCATTGATAAGATTTTCATGTAATCTATGTAAGTTAGTTCAAAAGATTAGAAAATCAATCTATAATGACCAACTTTAATGAAATTATAAATCATGAAAATATGCAAATTGTTTCAAAATCTCAAATGTTCTTTTGAATCATGAATTTGCATTATGAAATTGAGATTTTAAATGCACGAAAACTCATTTATGAAGTTTGTTAAATATCAATGGTTATGCTAAAAATAGTGGAAGTCAATAGTTTAAGTATATACATGTAACAAAAAGCTTCCTTCTTAAAGAACAATTAAGATAGCATGTTTGAGAATCTTTCCATGAGCAAAAGTCATATGGAAAATGAATTAACCAAAAGGATTAATTCGATAGACATATATGAGTACAATGACTTTGCTATTGACTAAGGGATAATCTTGCCTTTTAGATTTGTGTCATGAGAACATATGAGCATTCTTGGCAAGAATTTGAATACAAGGTTCTAGTTACTTAAAAATAGATGAAGACAAATGATGATGCGTTTGAGTAACAAGATGAGTATAATGGTGTATAGATGATAAGGCACATATTCATTAGTCCAAATGACTAGAGTTCCAAAATATCATTCTAGTATGTTATTCCACTATAATGGTTGATGCATTAACATTCAATGCATTAATGAACATTTATAATATTTGGAATAACTCAACCAAAAAGGATTTATGCATTAGGAACAATAATTTCACATATTGAATTCATCTCTGAGGAAATATATACTTGAAACACATATAGATAAAATTTAACTCATTGGAAAATAAGGATTGAGGAGTTCAAGCCTAGGATATATTGAAGATCAATGATCAATATGTCAATGATGGGAAAATACCCTGGAGGATGAATTTGAAGCATTTATGACTTTCAGTATACAAAGCATTAACTTCCAATTTTGAAAATGATTTGAATGCAAACAAAATATGAATAATTTTCAAATCATTTGTATGCCCTTTTATAAAAACAATATGGATCAAAATGTATTCTTGAATAGTGCATTTCAAACTTAAATGAATAGAAGGATTACGCACAATTTCATTTTCAATTCATTTAGCAATCTAAAATATTTTGAAAACCATAAATGATGATTGCTAGTGATATGTAATAATGAGCAAGTATTTAGCACACAAATTGTTTTGGGAAGAATAATAGGTGCAACAATTAAGCTCAGGAAATTGAAATAAACTCACAACACTCGAGTTCTTCCTACAGAACTCGAGTTCATCTGTACTCGAGTTTGGCCCTCCAAACTCGAGTTTATATGGACTCGAGTTTGCCACTGCAAACTCGAGTTTTGCAGTTAAACTCTCATGCTAACCCAGCGTACCTGACTTGAGTGTGACTTGTAGATACTCAAGTTAGTTTCCAATTGCTTGCTTCTTTGTACTCAAGTCCTCTAAGATCACTTGAGTAACCTATGTTCATGAATCAAACTTTTCTACAAATTTCTTCCTACAAAACTGTATAACCCATTTTGTTCCTTCGGTATCCAATCTTACTTGTATCCCTCATGGTTAGCTTGTAAGAATCATAATTCACATACTCTAGCAATACAATCAATTTGAAGAAATTGAGCATAATGAATTAAACATGACTTTATGCATTAAAGTAGAGATATTTTCTTTTAAAGCAAACATGTATGAATAAAGAACTAAACTATTGAACATTGCAGTCCCTTTGCAAATAGGTTTACAAGATGAATTTTTCAAATGATTTGAAAACATATTTCTAAAATAGTTTGCAATGCTCATTCCTAAGGTAACATGTATAAACCTCAATAAATATTAAAGATAACAATGTAGAAGGTTTTACCATTTTACACATTTACCTTAGGTGCTTGGAGGATTACCTTTGCAAACATATTGCATCTTCCTTTGAAGCTTTGTTTTTCAATATTTAGCTTTGGGATTAAGCAACGCTCTCTCAATTGATATAGGCTTTGAGAATATTTGTATATGAGAGATTCTCTTATTATTGTTCTCCTCAAGGTAGTTAAATGGTATATTATGGTAGTCCTTTCTCGAGGTAGAACACATGCCTTTTCTCCATTGTTTCTTTTGGTGGTTATGCTTTGCAGCTCTACCAACGGATGCTATAAGAGTTCTCTTTTGTAATGATACAAACCTCTTAATTGGTGCATGAGAAACTCTTGGCTTCATCTTCTCTATATCGTTATGTTCATTTCTTTTTGGATTATCCTGCATACATAAAGTACTAGATAGACATTTTGGTACCCACATATACTTGGGTCCTTGATTGATAGTATTAGACTTCATATGACCTTTTGGAACCCAAACATATTTGTTTCTCACATTAGAATTTCTTCTAATATAGCACATATGAGAAATATGACCGGATTTACTACAATAATTGCATATAACATGATGATATACATTGTGAGGTTCTGTACAAGTATTGTGTTGTTTGAGGGATAACAATAATATATATCCAGTTTTCCTACATTCTTTCTTCACATATAAGTTTCCAGCATATTTGAAAACATTTTTGTTTTTCATAGTAGAATCAACAATTGGTTGGAAAATATTTTTATGCAAACTTTGAAAATTAGTTTTATGAGAATCATAAGAGGATTTGAAACTTGTTACCTTAAGTTCATCTTAAGCTCTAGAGAGTGATTTCTCATGTCCATATGTAATAAGCTCTTTTTTGGAATCCTCATCTCCTTGTCTATTCGTGTTGATAGTATCGAAGTGTTGTATGACTTCTCCTTTTTCATCATCAACTTCCAATTGTTCATGCACCATAGATGCGCAACTTATAGTTTCACATGAACTATCAACATTTTTAACTTCAACACACTTGTTAGAAGTATACATAGAATTAAGAGTATCCCATATATCTTTAGCATTAGAGCAAAATCTAATTTTCTCAAAATCATTTTCTGTCACGGCATTATAGAGAAACTGCATTGCTCTAATATTCAAGGAAAACATTTTCTTTTCATTGTTTGTCCAATCCTTTCTCGGTTTATGATCAAAAGCATTTGTAAAAATATTCCACATATCAAAATCATATGCTTTTATAAAACTCGTCATTCTAGCTTTCCAAAACTAAAAATCAACATCTTTCAAAAGAGTTGGGATTGTATAATCAAAACCTTCTGGAAGCATAAAATACCCAAAGTCAGCTATTATAACTCTTGAGACGGTTAATTTCTTTAAACAAGAGCCCAAGCTCTGATACCAAATGTTAGACCTGGCTAACACCCAAGAGGGGGGTGAATTGGGTGTACGATAAGAAAGTCTGATCTTTTAAAATCTTTCGTAACTTACCAAATCAATACATATGGAACTATAAAATCATAAATAGATATATAGATTATATATGCTAGAAATATAAAAGCTTAGGGAAGAGAAGATACAAACTGTGATTTATCCTGGTTTGGTCTAATCCGCGATGACTACGTCCAGTCCCCAGGCTTTTCCTGAGATTTCCAATCCACTATCTTCTTGTTTATCCGGGCACAAGAAAAGCTGTGACAATCTATAAGTTTAATCGGGCAATTGTGTAGCCTACTACAGAGTTATTCTCCCTCACACACCGTAAGGTTCACTCCCCCTTACGACAAGTCTTACGAGCAGAGCAATACTCCCTACAGCTTCCCCGTAAGGCAATCAATCCTCTCAAGGTCCCTCTACCTTGAGTTCAATACAGAAGTATATTTGTAGTGTTTATAGACTCTCTCACATAGTAGATATGACACTCACTGAAGTACAATACAACTAATCTCACTCTCAAGTATACATTATATTGAAAACTGACAAGAACATAGAGTATTTGAGGTGGATGACTTATAATATCAGCATACTGGTGTAGTTGGGTTCCCGTCTCTCTGTGCGGTGCTTTCTTCGTCGAATGCTCTCATATATATATATATATATATATATATATATATATAGCTTAGTTGAGATAGTTGTTGTTAAGCATTTGTCAATTGGAGTTTATTGCTTCATTTGACCGTTGAGCATTATTCTTCCCGTTGAGCTTCTTTGTTCATATTGCAATGTATCCGCTGGAGAGTGGTATGGGCATTTGAATTCTTTATGGGCTATCAGTGTAATACCCCGAATTTTGGGATCAAAGGATTGAGGTTAAGCCTATATTAAGTGGATTGCTAGACCCCAGTTTAGCAAATGTTCAAGTGAGGACATGGTTAATATCCCAAAATTCCTTAATATCTTTGGATATTAAAAGAAATAAAAGGTGAGGGAAAAATGGTAATTTTTCCATAAGTTGAGAAATGATGGATTTTCCCTAATATTCCCAATATGTTGAGTTGAATGGGAATTAAAAGGAGGGAAATGACTACTGGGTAATTAATGAAGTCATGTTGGTAATAATTATCAAGTAAGGTCAATAAGTGGAAAAGCTCAAGGCTTTGGTAGACCACTTGAGGTGGTATAATGAGATAATTAGAGAGTGAATTATACTCTCTTATTTCTCATTAATATTAATGGGATGATGAAGGAAAATAGAAAGGAAACTTGCTATGCAAGAAATGTGATAGGTGGACTAATTGAGTAAAGGCCACCAGATGATTTTAATTAATCATCATCCTTCATCAATTAATTCCCTTTATTTCCTGCGGTCAGATTAAAAGGAAAAGAAAGAGAAAGAACGAGAACGGAGAACAAACGAGAGAGAGAGAAGAGAGAGAAAGTGTTGTTTCGCCAGAACTCGTCCGAAACAACATTTTCTCTCGAAATGTCCAGTACAAATATTGTTCTACTCATCCGAGCTTTGATTCTATGATTTCGGATTCTCGTTTGGAGGCGTTGGTGCCATCTCGCCTGCCGAAGCGTCACCGAAATTTCGAACCGAATTCAGAATCGGGTAGAGGTAAGCGTGTGCTACCTTTCTGTCATTTCGGTTTATTTTTTGGATGAGTATTTTGGAAGTAGTGTACTATTTATCTCTCATTCTCTTAGCGTTTTAGGGGCCAAAATGATGTCCAAGGGATGTTAAAATGGCTAATCTTGTAATAAGGAGTAGAAAGGAGGATATTAAGATAAAGAAAGGGAGGAACCGACACAACTCTTCTGAGAACTCTATAATGGCTGCCGTGCGTGTGGCATAAGGATAGAGTTAGAATTTCATCGATTGGATGATTCCATTGAGGTCAGAAGAGAAAATTATGTAGGGTTCATGTTGATGAAAAAGTGAGGAAAGGCCTAGAAGGTAAAATGACCAAATTGCCCTTGTTGCTCTATATAGGGGCTGTTCAAGGGGCATTTTCATCATTTGGGCCTGAATTTGACTGATATGAAGTCATAAATGGATTCTACATGCGAAATTTTTTAGGATTGGCCCATGTTGTGATTTCTGTAAAAGTACAGTCGGGCCAGGCTTTCGGGGGCATTTTCTTAATTTATCATTATTGGGCTAAGTTATCAACTAATACGAGTCTACAATGATATAAGAAAGAGTAATGACTCATGTATTAAATGTTTGGGAATTCTAGGACTCGATGGATGGTCGTGCCCGAACCGGTGCAAAGACGAAAGATTGAGGACGGACATGAAGTCCGACAGGTAGTGGACTTACTTTTCCGGCATGGGTGTGATATGTATGTTATATGCATTGATTGTGTGACTGCTGTGCCTATTTGAGTTAAGCATATTTGATTGATTGAAGCTATGTTATATTTGTGCGATGGCCATTTGTATGTCCTAACATTGAGCATGCAGTATGTCATTATGTTGGCATTAAATAGGGTAGGTAAGCATGTCATGCATTCATATATATATCTGCCATGCATAGTAGTATTGTTCACTACTGAGATTCTCTTGAATCTCACTCCTCCTAAACAACCATTTTAGACAGGTGATAGATGCATGAAGATGCACGGAGGACATATGGAGACGTGAAGTGAAGAGGAGGTCGTAGTACGAGGCACTACATTTGTATTTCATGTATGTGTATGTATGAATGTTGTATAAGTAGAGAATCGCTCTAATGTATTTAAGAAATTTTCTAGCATGAATAAGAGAATGACTTTTAGTTTAATAATTTATCGCTCGCTTACTCTGATATAATGAAGCTAAGAGCCGGTAAGGTAATATAAGGATCAATGAGTGTAGATAACATACGTATTCTTCAAATTATGATCCAATGAGTATAGATAACATACGTATTCTCGAGCATCAACCTCCAGAAGTCATACCGTATTGAATATAACTCCAAAATTGACATATTATATATCCATGGAAATCTCTTTGAGTCTACTTTCAAATGGAACAATTTTGAACTCATTTAGACATGTAATTTGAGAGATATATCCAAAACATGAAATCTGTTCCTGAATATGATGGTGATTTGAGTTTCAACTTCAAACATCCATATCTGATCCATATGAGCTCTATTAATTATTTTTCTTGTGTCAAAATGGCGCATTGGGAGTCTGTTTTCATATTCCACTGGTTTCATCTTAATCAGAGCTGTGGTTTGGGAGATATTATTAAATTACTGAAGCTCGCCCAAACTGAACGTAAAACAGGGATGACAGAGTACACTTTTGTTCATACCAAACTCGAGTTCTGATCCCCAAACTCGAGTTCTAGCCCATTTTTGCAGTTCTGAACAGTACACTCGAGTTTTACATGGCCAACTCGAGTGCAAAACTTGGTATATATCCGGAGATCGTTTCTGACCAAAACTCACATGCAAAACTCCTTGAACTCGAGTGCTACAGTCCCAGAACTCGAGTTCCACTATTCAAACTCGAGTGCTACATTTTCTCATATGCTACAGTGTCTGACCACTACAGTTCCTTGATACAATGCCAAACAATGTATTTGCTACAGTACTCCTGAATTCCCTTATGAGCATAGAAGATCCAGTATTTCTTCTAGGAGCTTGAATCTTGATATTCCCATTAGTTCCTTCAAGCTCTTCTTTGAGTAATCTGTTTCTTGCTTTGTTTGACTAATCTATAAGATATACAACATTAAATATAGTAGTTAGTCAATATAAGGAGATGAATATATTATGCAAACTTTTTGTTCTTAATATCTTATATCTATATTTGACATCATCAAAACTAATCATATCTAACAATCTTCACTTCACCTTCACAATTCCTCTCCACATATCTTCAGGCATTCTTCACCTGTACTCAATTTACCTATAAGGTTGGGTGAGGAAGTGTGAGATTTGGGAGAATCTCAGTAGCAAACAATACCACTATGCATGTAAGATATATATATGATGCATGACATGCTTTCCTTTTATAACTTCATGCCAACATAATGGCATATCTGCATGCTCAATGTTTTGACATACTTATGGCCATCGCATAAATATAACAGAACTTCAATCAATCAAGTATACTCAACACAAATAGGCAAAGCAGTCATATACAACAATGCAAACGCATACATATCAAAATACATGCAGGTTAGGTAAGTTCACTACCTTAATCGTTGTTCCTTGATCCACCATCTTTGATCCTGCTCGAACATAACCGTTTGGTCCTAAAATTCCTAAATATACAATAAATAAGTCATTACTCATCCATGTATCACTCCAAACTCATATTATTGGTTAACTTAGCTTAACAATGCTAAATTAGCAAAATGCCCCTGGAGACTTGGCCTACGCCCCTTCGTACCCGGTCTAACTATACCATACCAAAAATTATCACCTAGGATAATTCTATACAATTTCACATGTAAAATCCGTTTCTTACCTCAGATTGGTCAAATTCATGGCTAAATGACGAAAATACCCCTTGACAACCCCTACTTAGAGCTTTGAGGGTAATTTGGTCATTTCACATTCTAGCGCTTTTCTCACATTGCCCTGAACATGAACCCTACACAATTTATCCTTATGAACTCAATGAAATCATCAATCAATGAAATTCTAGCTCTTTGTTCATGCCATATATAAGACAGTAATTTAGAGTTCTTAGAAGAGTTGTGTTGGTTTCTTGCTTTCTCTTGCTTAATCATTTCCTTTTTACTTCTAATCATATGATTAGCAATTTAGACATCTATTAGACATCATTTAAACCTCAATAACACCCTTTGTACAAAGGATAAACAAAACCCAACCTCCTCAAAACTCATCCAAACAACGAACCAATAGGTTTAAAAGGAAGCTTACGCTTACCTCTACACGTTTCTGGATTCAGTTTGGAATTCCGGTAATACTTCGGCCAGCAAGATAGCACCAAACACCTCCAAATGAAAATCCAAAAATGTAGAAATGAAGCTCGGGATGAGTAGAAGAAGGTTTGTACAAGGCGCTTTGAGAGAAAACACTGATTCGACAGTGTTTCGACGGATTGAAGCTCCGAAAATACTATTCACTCTTCTCTTTTTCTCTTTCTCGTTCTCGTTCTCTCGTCCATTCTCTCTCCCTCTCCCTTCTGTTTAATCATGAAAGAATGAGAAAGAGATGAAATAATGATGATTTAATAAAATCATCTAAGAGTGGCTCATATGTGGACATTTCCCATTAGTCCAATTCTTTAACTTTCTTATATGATAATTCATTTCCCTTTCATGCTTCTTCATCTACTAAAAATAATGAGAAATGAGAGAGGAATATTACTCTCAAACTATCCTATTATGCCACCTTACAAGTGGTTGACCAAAGCCTTAAACTTTTCCTATCATCGACTTCCCTTGATAATAATTCACCAAACTAGGCTCATTAGTTACCAAGTAGTCATTTTCCTCATTTTAATTCCCACTCCACTAAAATCATTGGGAATATTAGGGAAGAATACTCATTTCTTGCATTATGAAAAAATTACCATTTTTCCCTTACATTATTTTTCCCATTTTCGTACTTCAGGAAAACTAAGCATAATTTTCATCGAACTTAGAAAATTCATATCTAATTGCACAAATGCCCAATTAGGATGGTTCTAAAGGCTATACGATCCTTATCAAGTCTAGGTTTAAGGAAAAATATAAAATTTGGTAAAATGGAAGCCCTTACTTCCCATAATTCTAATTTTTGGAAGCCGACACTGAAAAACACCAGTTTCACTAGGCTAACTTCAAATATACATAACTCTTTGTGTACAGCTCCAAATGACTCATATGACCTATACAATTAAAGCTTGATAAGTCAAATTTTATTTTGAAAAGTTTTAGAGTCTTTAGATATCATTTCCCCTTGAAATATGTCATACAAACATGACTACAACACAGAAAAGTTCACCCGTAACAACACTATGTGTTCCAATTCACTATGTCGTGTATGACTCCTCATTGCATTGTCATATCATTCCCCCTAATCTCTTCTAATTAATCATGACATTCCCTTTAATACCCTGAGGTATAAAAGAATTTTAGGGAATACAAGTATGCCTCACTAAGACAATTGCTAAACTTGGGTCTAGCAGTCCGCTTAATCCAGGCTTAATCTCAAGCCTCTTGTCCCAAAATTTGGGATATTACACATATGTATGCTACATGCCACCTTGGAGGTGTCTGATTTCTAACACGCCAATGATTTAGACTCCACTTACCGTCTGCAGTCTAGTCATGCCCACCACGTGCCGAAAGGGTCTACCACGTGGCATATCTACCCCTTTTTTTGAAATTAAAACTGTTTTTTTTTTGATTTGGTCTTAGAGATCAAGTTGGGCTTTTGACCCAAGTTGACCTAATCTAATGCTTTTTTTGTTAGGGTTGGGCCAACATTGGCCCAATCCAATAATTTTTTTTTTATTTTATGGATACGAGTTTGATCCAATTTATGACCCAGGACTAACCCATTTTTTTAACTAAAGCCTAAACGCCACCATTTCATTTTTTTTACTTCATCTTCAACCTCCAGTTAAGTCTGATTGACCCGACCGGAGAGATGGGTTGGGTTTGTTGGACCAGATTCTTCTCTCCTCAATATCTTCACCGTCTGACGCCTGTTTTATGTGTTCTTGTGTCGTTTTCTTCATTTTTTTGAGCTCTACGCAATGGGGTCAATTTCAAAGCCTAAATCACTCATTTTTTAGATAGCTCAATTTAATTTACTTTTATTTTTTTGATAGTTTCTCTTAGGATTGTGTTCAACCTTTAGTTTCCTTCATTCCAGAGTTTTGTTATGTGTATTATGAGGCTTTTAAATACACTTATACTTATAGAACTAAGGCATAATGAAAAGGACAGGAATTGACGGAAATTTGAGAAAACAATAAAGTACCAAAAAATGAAAATGCAGAAAAAATATATACACCGTTTAACACAATGAACAGAAACTAATCTCATATAGAAAGATATATATTTGAGTTATAATCATATACTTTCATATATATATCCATAAACTGAGGGAGATAATATCTTTAATATATATACATGCTTTCAATAAAACCATCACTATTCATGAACATGTTAAGCAGAAGTAATTCAGCCATAGAATAGATAATAAAACTTGGCTCTAATACCAATGTAGATTTGTAGGTGTACCTAGAGTGTAGTTTTGTACTCTCAAGATGCCCATACAAACCGAATCATGTTGAAGTCTGGCTATAATGCATAGTAAAACACCTTAAGGAAAGATAGAAAAATATGTCTGAAAGTTTTTCTTTCATTTTGTACTATTTGAAGAGGATAATCCTTTATATACCACACAGCCCACGTATATGTAAAACTGTTCCCACCAATTATTATGGGAAAAACCATTCCCACCATTTGCTTTAAATATTTTGAGAATATTGCCAATAAATGCTCCTAAATATTGTCAACAAATGCCCTATAAAATTGGGTATTTTATTTTTGCCTCAAGGCCAATGGGTTTAGGCCTTATCCCGCCCATTTCCTAACAATAAGAATTTGAAATAGTTGAGTCATAAGAGATGAGAACATAATAGTACTATTACTTTTCATTTTTGTTCCTTAGTTATCTTATCTCTTTGTTGTTTCAATTCCATCAAGTCTTCACCTACTTTCTTCTTCATTTTAAATCCAGCAAATTTGAAGGTCTTTGCTATCAATAGCAAGTGGTTCATGAGGTTTCATCTTTTGATTTCGCTAACATTTTTTTCCATATTCCTTTTGTTATTGAAGAAATAATAGGTAGGCATTGTTTTTTATATGGTTCATCTTCCTACTTCCTCCTCCTCCTTCTTTAGTATAGTTAGATCCTCATCTTGTAACTCGTCCGGTTTTGGAAGATTTGCTAGGATTTTTGAATGGTTTTCTCCCACAAATGGATAGTTTGGAACTTTCGGTCATCTGATCTGATTCGGGTCTGAAATAATTGGTTACAGGTATTGAGAGGTTTTCTCCGCAGAAGCCACCCAATAGATTTTTATCCTCAAGAAGCATTGAACCTTTATCTACTTCAAGTGGCATTAAAAAATATTTAGGTGGCCAAAAGTTTGTTATTCTTGATAACTTACTACCTATGAGATACCTAAACTCTACACATTGAAATTTCATTGTTAGATGAATTTTGTTTTGTGTAGGTGTTCTTATTATATGAATGTTGCAATCTGTTTTGATAATACTTTAATTTGTAGCAACAATCTTCATTCACTAGTGTAAATAGTCTTTTTAGACCGTATTATTTAGACTGGTTATTGCGGATAAGGTCTAAAAATATGACCGGTGGTAGTTTCGTAATTATAAAGAATTTTTTAGACCGGTTCTTAAAATAACCGGTCTAAAAGATATTATTTAGACCGGTTATCCTAAAAACCGGTCTAAAAATATAAAATTAATTAAAAATTAAAAAATTTTAAGACTTTTTAGACCGGTTGTCACTAATAACCGGTCTAAAAGATAAAACTTTTTAGACCGGTTGTTGATGATAACCGGTCTAAAAGATGCGAAATTAAAAAATTAATTTTTTTATTTTTAAGATCGGTTATTAGTTATAACTAGTCTAAAGGTGAACACTTTTAAGACTGGTTTTGTCAAATAACCGGTCTTAAAAGTCCGCCCTAAAATTTAAAATCTTCTATCGCGGCTTTATCTAGCGCCTAATTTAAACTTTGAAATATGATACTCATCAAGTTTCTTATAAACTCCTCCCTCGTGCCGTAGCAGCTCCTCTTTCCCACATCACTCCTCCATCCTTGACCATCTTAGCCGTCAACGGAGAGGTACGGTGGAATCCATCATCGTAAAGCTCGGCTTTTCTTCCCTCCGATTGGTTTAAGATAAGCGCTCTACTTAATTAGTTTTATACATACTTCAGAGTAGATAATGTCATATATTTCAGATCGATTTCTATTACAAAAATTTATACTCATATTTGTTTCAAGTTTACGATTGCGACATCTGAGAAAGTTTACAAATTGGATTCTTCATTAAAGGCTGATGTTAGTGTTTTCTTTTGTCATTTTCCTTGTTTCTAAATATTTATTCTCCAAAAAAATTTCTTAAACACAAATTATCTTCCAACTTGCGTTCTAATTACTTTATTTTCTAATATTATTTCATATTGTTGAGCCATTCACAGCTCATTATGTATTTGCACTGGGTGTTGCAAGATTTCTGAGTTGTGCTTATTGTGTTCTTCAGGTATGACTCCACCAAGATATATTCGTGATTAGTAACTATAATTATGACCTTGGAAGCATACTTTTAGGATATGTACAGACTAAGCATATTAACATAATCAATAGACTCGCAAAAAAAAAATTAAAACACTTTTTAGACCGGTTATTTAAATAACCTGTCTAAAAAGTGTCTTAATTTTTTTTAGTCCATTAATTATGTTTGTATGCTTAACATTTTAGACCGGTTATTTAAATAACCGGTCTTAAAAGTATTTTTTGGACCGGTTATTTAAATAACCGGTCTAAAAAGTGTCTTAATTTTTTTTTCAATCCATTGATTATGTTTGTATGCTTAACTTTTTAGACCGGTTATCCACATAACCGGTCTTAAAAGTCTTTTTTAGACCGGTTATTTAAATAACCGGTCTAAAAAGTCACACTTTTTAGACCCGTTGCATAACCGGTCTAAAAAGTATCACACTTTTTAGACCGACTGTATCAAGACCTCATCTAAAACCGGTCTAAAAAGTTATTTTTACCTTGTCTAAAAAACCATGTTTCCACCGGTGATTAATACAAACTACTACCCATGACGTTTATTGAAATGACATATTGCTAATGCTTACGGGGTTTAGTAAAAGCAGTAGTGGTGGGGTCTGTTATAAAGCAATAGCCATGGTAAGTCATACTTATGGCATCTATTGCACAGTTCAGTTTTTTATTTATTTAAGTTCTTTATCAAATTTTATTAAGACTTTAAAGGCATATGGACTCTAAACCAACAAGACCATATGCCATTGCTCTCTCATGGATAAACAAAAATAAAGGATTAATATATTAATATATGTAACAAATTAAATATTATTATTGATTAATAATATATTTAAAAAAAATTATATTGTTGTATTATAATGTAGTTAAATTAATGTGATATTTTCAAATTTATTTTATTTATTTATTATAATTTCACAAGATAAAGGTATTATTTTAGGTTGCCTTATTTCCTCTAGAGAGATTGAGGTTGATAGAGCTAAAATTGAGGTTATTTCTTCATTGCCTTATCCATCTAACTTGAAAGAGTTGATATTTTTTCTAGGACATGCAAGCTTTTATCGCCGGTTTATCAAGGACTTTAGCAAGATTGCCTTGCCACTCTCCATACTAATTAACAAGGATGTTGATTTTATCTTTGATGAAAAATGCAAAATTGCCTTAGACAGTCTATCCTAGTTACACCTCCTAGTCTCAAAGCACCCAACTAGAACTTGTAACATCCTAACTTTTAATTTATAGGATTTAAATGATATTAAGGAAGGATCATTTATGATAAACAAAATTTATTATGTATTATTGGATTAAATAAAGTTTACCCAAAATAAGATTGATATAAATAAAAGGAATTTTTAAATAATAATGAATTGAAATTAAAAATAAAAATACAATGAAAATAAACAACATAAAAGAAATTGAAAAAAATCAAATAAAATGAAATCTGAGAGAGAAATGAATACAAAAACATATAAAAAAAAGTAAGGGGCATGTGGCCCCTTATTGGAGCATGGAGGGTATTATATTAAAGGATTAAGGTGGTAAAATAACCTTCAACTTTTATAAAAATTGAAAAAAGTAACAATAAACTATTTTTTAGAGTAAAAGTAACCATAGACTTTTAAATTTGGGGAAAAACCATTAAACCTAACCAACTTTTATTAGTATTGAGGTTTCACACAAAAAGGGGGTGAATTTGATAACATAAAAATTTAAAACTTTATAATTAAAATACAAAATTAAGCTATAATTAAATAGAGAAGAGTTGAAGAAATATCACCGAAGTGCACATAGGGATTTATACTAGTTCAGTCTCAACAACTAACCTACATCCAGTCCTCAAAGCGTCTATGAGATTTTCACTAGATTTCCTAGATTCGATTGGTTCTTGGCACCATAATACAAGCAAGCTCCTCAATAAGACACTCACTCCGCCTTACACGCTATAATCAAATCCCACTCAAGGTCTCACTACCTTGAGAATCACTTTACAAGAAATGATTGAACGTATTTAAGGCTCTCTCAAAGAGTAGATAGATAAAGACTGAAGAACAGAGAGTATATAAGAGAATAATAGACAAGTTAAAAACATAGCACTTAATAAGAAATTTCAATATCATTGTTGGTTAGTTGCTCCATATTGAATGCTTCTATATTTATAGGTAATAAATGTTTTAAGACTGTTGTGAGCATTCAAATTTATTCGTTAGAGAATAAGTGTAGCCATTAATGAAAGAAAGTGTTTTCATTGCTCCCCTTTGCTACACATTTAATGCTTATGTTAGAATTTTGCTTTTCACAATTTTGAAGTTAATCTATTGTTTAAGCACCTGAAACTTACTAGGAAATGAGATAGTAACAATTAGGAATAATATAGAGATTCAGAAAGTAATTTAAGATGTAAAGAATATGTATTGAATTTCCCAAGACGATGATCTTTGGATTTTGATATCTTCACTCGAGTGTGTTTGCTAATCACCTGAAGTGTGTAATATCTCAAATTTAGGCACAGAGACTTGAGGATATGCCTATATCTGGCAAACTACTAAACCTAGTTTGGGAAGAGTCCCAAGAATGACAAGAGATAGAAAGACTCTTAGAGACTATGTGACTTGGCCTATCGGGAAGAGGGCCCAATATGTGTAGGCAGAATGATCAAAATGTTAGTGCAGATGTGTATAGGACACATATACGATGTCATTGGGTTAGAAAGATGCCACCCAACTATGTCATAAGGTATGCCATTGATTGGTCGAGCAACATATACCGATGGTGTGCATATGTCATTTTCAGGGCAGACAGGTGTGCCCTGCGTTTTTGGGAAAAGACATTGGAATGTGGCGCCATGTGGGACCTATACACTCAAACCTAGATGTCATTTAGCTGGCCTCGATATACATGTCACATTCTTGAGAAAAATCTGAGTAGAGTCCCGAGTAGACACCGATAAAGTAACTTTATTAAAGTAGCTTTAATAAAGTAAGTCATGATAGCTAATCATGACACAACTTTTTGGTTGGCACCACAAGAAATTGATTAGTGTCCTCTCATTATGACAAAGTACAAGATCACTTTTATATTAGCATGCTAAGAAGATGACCAGTGTCCATCATGATCACACTTGCTTTTTTCCTTTTGAGGTGGCAATCTGAAAATTGGCCACCTAGCCCTGAGTCTTGGGAATCCATCAGTCTCTGACCCGGACACGTACTTGACTTTCTCGAACACTGAACCTATGAGTCTGGGGAAATTGTTAGGCCTCTCCTTTCCCTAACACAAGAAAAGGACGTCATATAGGAGAGAGAAAGGGAAGAGAAGATGCTTTATTAACATTTGGGATCTTGTACTCTTTTCCTTTGACACTTGGCACATAAAGAGAGTATCAAATGCAACATTAAATCCCAACCCTCCATTCTTCTTTAAGATTTCAGCTAAGGGTAGAAAAATTAAAGAAAAAACATGGAGAAAATAGAGAGAACGTAGAAAGAAGAGAGAAGGTGTATGAATAGTGAAAGTTCATGAGAAATAGAGCCGATTCCGACCTCGAATTGTTGTTCCCTGTCAATGAAGCCTTTAGTAAACTTCTTTTACTCACTGAGAGCTTTATTTCTATGGTCTCAATTTTCTAATATGAGGATTTTGGTGCCATCTAGCTGGCTGGAGTGCCATCAGAATTCTGAACCGACTATAGAAACGTGAAGAGGTAAGTTTAAGCTTAATTTTGAACCGAATGTCTTGTGAGTTTGTTGAGTTTTTGTGGACTCTTAGAGCACCCTAAGGTTTTGGCTAGAAGGATTTTTTGAGTTCTAATGATGTTTTAATCATGAATATATGATAATATATGGTGTTTGATGATAATATAAGACTAATTTATGTGCGGTCAGATTCCAATTTTGTGAGGCAGTCTACTTGTTATGACTTTCAGAATGCACAAATCTTGTCCAATGGCCATAAAACTTTTCATAATAATACTAGACATATAAGTATTTAACTTGATATATAATATGTGTTATTTGGATCAGTATACTACGAGATATGATTTATTGAAGTTATGCATTGGATTTGGAATGTTTTGGGGACTAGATGTGTTATTCGAAGATTCTAGGAACTTTAGCCTTGTAATTAGTAGTTGATAATATTTTTTCCTTAAACTAGACTTAATGAGGTTCATATAGGAATTTAAACCACAAAAATGAGATTTTTCTATATTTAGTTATGACTTTTCAAAGTTGGGTGAAAAATATGGCAGATTAGGTGGACCTACAAAATTATGGTATTTAAGGTAATTTGAGCCAAGTATGGGTCCTAATAATAGAGATAAGTCCTAGAGGATAAAGTAGCCCATTGGACATTCAATTTTCATGACTCTAATAATGTAATCATATGCATAGGGTCATGAGATGATAAGGAAGATTCTTCAAGTAACTTTAGTGGTTGGAAGAAAGGGTATAAAAGGAGAACAAAAAGACCAAAGGTAGTGAACTTACCTAACCTATATGTATTTGATATGTATGTTTGTGCATTGATTTATGTGACTTATTTTCCTAATTTTGTTGAGCATATTTGATTAATTAAAGCTCTGTTATATTTATGCTATGACCATAAGTATGTTGTAACATTCGGCATGCAGATATGTCATGATGTTGGCATGAAATTATATAAGGCAAGCTTGTCATGCATTAAATACATATCTTTCATGCATGATGATATTGTTTGCTACTGAGATTCCCTTGAATCACACCCTCCCCCAACTAACCATTTAGGTAGGTAAGCAGAAGAAAGGAGTGCAGAACAATGCACCGGAAGAAGTTGCAGATGAAGAGTTGAGGAATTACTACGTGCTGTTCTGGGATGTATTAATATTTGATATGGTCAACTGTATAACCCGCATGACAAAGGGATTAATTATCCGAGCATGTGCAATGAACTAGGAATGGTTAATCGCACAGTACGAGCCCATTAGTTAAGTAAGCAAAGGAATTGATAAGCCAAAAAAAACCTTGATAATAATGAATGGAATAATTAGAAAGTTAAAGTGAATAGTAACCCCGTGAATAAAGATAATTAATCTGGTAAATATGGTTTTATCGAATGAACAGTGCCTCAAGAATAAGGGGTGAGTTTTTGGCTAGGAGCTTTATTTATTGATTCTCTTAAGCCATAATAATAAAGTTAATGCTTTTGATGTATAATAAAGGGGTATAAGTAACAGGCATTACAAAGTGATTCTTAATCACTCGAGTGTTGATCTCAGTCACTCAGGTGATATGTGATTTGGCACTCTAAATTTTATCAAAGAAATCAGTAGTGGTAATTTTGAAAACTAAGTATCACTCGAGTGCTTAGAATCAGTCACTCGAGTGATATTTTAATATATGGAAAGTTTAAGAAATCACTATCCAGTGTTTATCACTTTCATGTCACTTTGATATCACTTGCATAAATTTGCAAGTAATTACGGATCATTTGAGGTAATGTCTAATTCACTTGAGTAATCTTCTTTAAAGATCACATAACTTGAAGTGATGTGATAGTAACTTTCAAAATGAGTGCCATTACTTGAGAGTTTTTACCACATCACTCGAGTGATCTATTAATTCAGCTAAGAAAGTCTGCATCACTCGAGTGATCTGATTTTCAAAGCATAAGTGATGTCTGCTGATCACTCAAGTGATTAGCTTCTTAATGAATGTCACTCAAGTGATATGTTTCTTTTCACATATCAGATCACCATTTTCCTGTAATATCACTTGAGTGCTTACCAATCACTTTAAGTGATATTGTTCCTCTATATATTCACTTCCAATTCTTCTGGGAGTCACCTATGAGTGATGTTACCACTCGAGTAAATACCTATTCACTCAAGTGATTTGTTATAGATAAATTTTCGCAGACTTTGATTACCATGAAATAACTGAGAATTTTTCAAATGAGATTTTTCCTAAGAATGAACTTCATCACTCGAGTGATCTTCCACTGGTGATTGAGTTTAAGCTTAATCTTAATAATTTCACCATGAAATTCACTCTTATTATTTTCAAATGATTTAAACATTACTTAAGATTATTGAATTTAGATTTGTTATCATCAAAACCTAATGAGAAGTAACAACTTCCATATATTATAATAGAGAAAATTAATCTTTCGGTTCTTAAAGTTATGACTCACTTATAACTTAGTCCCTGAACTTTTGACTCACTTACAACTCAGTCCCTGATATTTTTGAGTCATCCTATGTGGTAAAAGATGTTAAAATACTGTAAAAATATTTCTTAGGTAGATTTTACCTAAATTGCAAAAAAAATAGCATCATCAACCATACTAACTTGCATCCCCCTCTGCCTCTGGTTTCCAAAAACATTGTTGGGCACCCGTGATGTCCATGACAGATCCTTTTGAAGCACTAAGGGGCAACAAATGACTCAGATTGAAGAACAGGTTGAAGCCACTTATTATGCTTTTAACTCTAATAAATCACCCAAGTGTGCAAGAAAAAGCCATTGTGGAAAAAGATTTTTCTTAACTTTTGAATGATAAATGAAGAATAGCACTTGGAAGAGGATTAGATTAGAAAAAAAACAAAGCCCACCTACTTCACAACATACCTGGCGCACAATCTCTCTTTTTAATAATAGATAGAGCTATAGATCTATTACATGATGCTTATAATTTTGAAGGCCCTTTAATATAAGAAAATTGATTTAACATTATGCTTAAAAGGTGTCAAACCCCTTAACATTTTGATATTTGAAGAGTAATAAGAGCATAGTTATGTAAGGCATACAAAAATAGAGGAAACATATTGACATTAAATACTTGTTTACAATAAAGGAAGTTCCCGTAGGGTTTGAAAAATATTTACAAAGTGTATAGAATGTCCAAAGAAAACAAAAGTACAAACCAGATAACCAACAATAGTCTTCACATGCATCGGGATGCTTACTTTCCGGTGGCTACTGACTTGCCCTTCGAGCCGCTACCTTCTACTGGAATGTGTTTGAAAAAGGGTGAGATTCGAGCAAATATCAGTAGCAACATACAATCCAACATACATAATATGATAATAAATATGTAATACATCATGTTATGTAAAATGTGAACTCATGTTGTGTGCATATTGTCCAAGGCCAATTGAATGTTTGCAACCCCGTCTTAACTTGTGTCCAAGGTCAAACGACTATTTGAACCATTGGCTTATCACATGTACTATCGCTAGATCCCTTATTATAGCTAGGTCGTGTTCCCTAATCACTATCATGTTATAGAAGATGACATACACAAAGCATATAGATATTCATATAGTACATAAAAGAAAGAGTTACTACCTGAGTCCTTTTACAGTCTTACGGTCGGTCCAAAACTCTTGTTCTGGCTCAGGTTATCATAAATTCCAATCAATTTAGAGTTACAAGTAACTGGTTATTACTTAAACTATTACTGATTTTAATCATATTTGGTTGGTTATCTATTACAGTTTCAATAATTTTTGCATAGTATAACTCTGCACATTGCAGTTTTACAGTTTTCCAGAAAACTAGTAGATTTTCAGTCAATTTTGAAAAATCACAATTAATTCTAGGAAATTCCAAATTAACCAGTTCTAAAGCTGATATGAAGCTATTTAAGTTTTCCTTTAAGGAAAAATACTTAAGTCTGGCTATTAAAACCAAACTATTCCCATAGATTCGCCAAACTTCCATTGTTCTAGATTACATTCTAGACACAGGCCTCAACTTCAAAGATCCATATCTTTTAATCTACTAGTCCAAAATTACAATCTACCTATCAAATCAAATCTCTAGATGTCTAAGTTAATCCTATAAAGGTTCATAATTTTTGGACTAGGTTTGGTCAACAAAATTCATTTTACAACAACACTGCCTCCAGTGAAACAAATCAAACAATATTTCCTTCGAACTTCAATAAATTCCAGATTTGCATACAATTGTCCAAAAATCATAAACTCATATATTCCTACACAATTTACCCTTATAAATCCAATTGAACAATTAAAATTACCAAATTCTAACTCCTACCCTAAGTTCTACACCTTGCCAAAACATAGATGGAGAAAAGGGAAAATGTGTTTTCTTGATTCCAATCCATAAACACATTCCTTTCCTCTCCTAATCACATGTTCAATCATTTAAAAACTCTTTAATCATGATTTGAGGGAATTTTGGCAGCATGACCCCTTAGGATTTCATCATCCAAAATTTACGAAAAAACAAAACCAATCCAATATCCACAACAACCACTACAACAAACAACACATAAGGCAAAGAGGATTAAAGTTCTGGAGGTTACCTCTTAATTTCCTCACTTTCTCTCTTTAGGTTCCATTTTATCTCTCTCTCCCTTCTTGGATTTTGCTTGCTAAACATGATATTCAAGATGGAGAAGAGATTATAAGAGGTTTTATTGAAGTTAGAACGCAAGAACACTTGATTTCAACCATAGTTACCGTGATTCTTGCTTCTTGAACCCTAGCTCTTTCTCTTGTTCTTCAAGCTCTCCTCTCTCTCTATTTGATGTTGCTTGACTGAAATATGGAAGGAAAGAAGGGATATTGGTTTAACAAATATCTCTTCTTGCTTTATGTTTATTATTGTTTAATACAAATTTCCATGTGCTTGATTTACTTTGCTATAATTAATCCTTCTTGAATTAATGTGGGCCAAGGAAATCTTGTTTTTCTCCTTTATTTCCCTGTTGACTGAAAATTATGTCTTGCAATGGAAGGAGAATAGTTCTTAAAATATCTTTCATCCATCTCCTTAAGATATTGTATTTTAACGTAATTATCACATGCCAATTTTGCGTTCTCATCATCATTTTCTCTTTCTCTATTTTTGTTGCCCAAAAGTGACGTCCAAGGGCTTTAAAAAGGGACCAAATAAGTCTCTTAATTTGACTTCATTTACCTCTTGAAATTACCATGTAAGAGCCCTTTAATTACAATTGTGCTTTGTTGACTTTTCAACTACAATTTACTTGGCTAATATTGCTCCCTTTTAATTAAATTTGAGTCAAGTATTAATTTTCTTTTTTACTTCCCTTTTTAACTAAAATTTATCCCAATTAAAGGGAAAAATAAATGGCTTCTTGCTTTATTGGTCAAATAACCATTTTACCTTTATATGTTTTTTAATTTCTCACATGTACTCATTCTACAGGAATTTTCATCAAACTTTGAAAATTTATATCTAATTGTACAAATGTCCAATTGTAGTGGTTCAAAAGGATATGTGACCCTTATTAAGTCCGTTATTAATAAGAAATATATCCTTTATCCAACTAAACACTAATAATTCCAAAATCACCATTTATTGGATGTTGTCACAGAAACTTGCCAATTTTACTTGGCTAACTTTAAAAATACATAACTCTTTTGTGTAGAGCTCCAAATGTTTTATATGACCTATCAAATTAAAGCTTGATAAGTCTACTTTCATTTTGACAAATTTAATAGGCATTGGACATCATTTTCCTATCTAAATATATCTTACAAATAGACTATCACACAGGAAAACAAATTGGCAGCAAATCTAATTTTTACAACTTGTGTTCCAAACATAGTTTTGTTGTGTGTGACCACTCATTGTCTTGTTTTTAATGTACCATGACCACCAAAATTCACCTTTTTATTCTTTTTAATATGAAGGAATATTAGTGAATAAAAAGTGGGGTGTTATAGCTCTCCCCCCTTAAATAAATTTCATCCCTAAAATTTGCTACATGTACTGGCTTGTGAATTCCAGGTAACGCCTCTGCATGTCTCCCTTGGCCTCCTAAGTGACTTTTCTAGGAGATAACCACTTTTATGAATGGTATGCTCCTATGCCTCAATTGTTTCTCTTATCGATCCATGAATCGATCAGGTGTGACCTCATACGTTTGATCATCTCGCACGTTTACCTCTTCGTATTCGATCACATGTTTTGGGTCAGGTTGATATTTCTTCAACTATGACATACGGAAGACATCATGCAGCCTGCTCAATCTTGGGGGTAAGATCTCAAAAGGACCAATGTACCTGGGGCTTAGCTTTTTCACTTTTAGTGCCCTGTTAATGCCAGTAATAGGCGAAACCTTCATGAATACATTATTTTTTCTACCTCTTGTTAGCATAGTTATTTTGCTACTGTTGAGCAGCTAATAGTCCCTGCTTTATCAACTTGATCTACTTTATGGTTTGATCCACTATGTCCGACCCATACATCTACCTCTCAGACAGATCTGTCTAGCATAAGGGCGACTGACACTTCCTTCCTTACAATGCTTCATAGGGAGCTATTTGAATTCTTGAGTGATAACCGTTATTATATGCAGATTCTGCAAGTGGAAGGAATTGATCCCAATTGCCTATGCACGCCCTCAGCATATCCTCTAGCATCGGTATGGTTAGTTCTATTTTTCTATCAGTCTGAGGATGATAGGTCATACTTAATCTGAGCTTAGTGCCTAAGGCCTCATGCATTGCCTTCCAAAACTTGGAAGTAAATCAGGGATCTCTGTTATGAAATCCATAGTGATAGTCTCCCATTTCCACTTAGAAATTTTAGGGTTTTGCAGAAGCCTTGATAGTTGTTGATACTCAACTTTCACTTTCTGATAAGTAAAGCAGCAAGCAACAAACTTTGTCACATTTCTTTTCATCCCTGGCCACAATATGAGGACTTCAGATTATGATATATTTTGATTGCTCTTGGGTGTAGAGTATATTTACTCTTGTGCGTTTCTTCTAGGATTTTCCATCTCAACTCTATTTATGGTGGAACATATATTTTCTTCTTATATCTTACTAGCCCACTTGGTGACAAGTCATGTTCCTTGGTTTCTCCCTTTTTAATCGTGTCTTTGATAGACTGTGCTCATCTATCCTACATCTGAGCTTCTTCTATCATTGTTCTCAGATCATTCCCTATCTAAATGACATTACTGTTTATGATATGGTTTGATAGGTTAAGATATGTGAACTTCTCAATCAGTCTTTGTTCGTGAATCATGAAGGCTGATACCTGTACTGTTTTGTGGCTCAATGCATCTGTCACTATATTAGCCCTTCCTGGATGATATTTGATCTTTAGATTGTAATATTTGAGTAACTCCATTCGTATGTGCTATCTTATGTCAAGCTCTTTCAGATCATACAGATACTTCAAACTCTTGGGGTTACAATATAGCTTTACGGTCACCGTATATAAATAGTATCTCTAGGTTTTCACTGCGAACACAATCGTTGTTAACTCAAGATCTTGTGTGGAATATCTTTGTTTGTGAGGCTTTAGCTAATGGGATGCATATACCATTACTCGACTCTGCTGCATCAAAACACATCTCAATCCATGCCTACTTGCATTTGTGTAGACCACGAAGGTCAACTGAGGATCTGGGATTGTTAACACTGGTGTTGTTTTTAATTTCTATTTCATCTTTGTGAAGTTCCTCTCACAACTGTTGTCCCACACAAAATGTTGAGTTTTCCGTGTTAACTTTGTCAATGGAAAAGCTATTCGGGAGAAATTATGTATAAATCGCCTGTAATGCCCAGTAAGACCCTGCAAACTACGTATCTTAAAAACAGTCTCTAGCCTCTTCCAGTTCAGTACCATTTCCACCTTGTTTGGATCCATTGAGACCCCTTGTTGTGAGACTATTTGGCCCATAAATTTGACTTCTAAAAGCTAAAGCTCACACTTGCTTAGCTTGGCATGGAGTTACTTATCCCTCAATGTGTTCAATACTATTCTATATAGCAAAAAGTGCTTGTTAGGCCTTACTGCCCAGGGACACTGCCCCATGCAATCATGTACCTCAGGTTTTATTTCCTCTATTCTCTATTCGGCATAACTTTGATTGCTTAGAAATCTACTAACCTATGGATATACTAGTCTAACAGGTTTTATGTGTGGACACATAATCTACTTGCAATTCTAGGCCTCATTGCCTTGTTGGAACACTTCTCGGTGTATTTAGCCTTATGGCTTAAGTCATTTTATTCTCACAACACAAATCTGAATATTTCAATCTTATTGCCATGTACAAACATGTACATTAGGAGTTACTACCACTATGTCTGTACTCCTGACTATCTATAACCATTTCTGTCTGTAAATATGTTTGTTTAAAACCATGTCTATCTATTTAGGGTTTAGGGTCAAGTGACTATCTGATCGTTACTGCCCATATGGTGTGCACTGTTCAGGATTAAAGCGATGATTTTGTTCTGGACTAAAATGATTGCTTTAAATCCCTACTTGTCACATCATGATATCCCTACTTATCACATGAACACTCCGGAACAGGCATCAACCTGCCCGTACTTGTCTCATATTCTCAAATCTAAATCAACCGTTGCTAGCTTTACTACATGAGTGGGGTAGTTTATTTTGTGAGGCTATATCTGTCAAGAAATATTTATAAGCATTATGCAATACTATACTAGGGCTTATCCCAATCTCTGTTTACATGTGTCACCATAAACCACATAGGTTGTGTGACTATTGACCAAACAGGTCATGTTACTACAAACCACATAGATTTTTCATGGGAAATATCACTGTACGCTATACATGATGTAATATTGTTGGCTATATCACCATAGCAGCATGCTTTATGCACTGCCTCTCGACCATAGGGCTACTTATTCTTTTCACTAGTGCAACCAGGACTCTCTTCTGGCCATGTCAAGGGTGCATCCTGATCATAGGATTGATTAACATGCTCTAATAGGGATACCTCACCACTGATCACACAAGATAAATCACTGTATACCATATAGGCTGTGTTACTATAGACCACACAGGTCTAAACATGATATGAGATGATCAACACTGGTGCGAATATTAACCTTTCCGGTTCTCCTCAAATGTCACACATCAATTTATTATCCCCATTCCATTGTTTTATATGCTCATACTAGCTTCCGTTGTGCCATTCCGATATTACATTCCCTTATGTGAGGTCTAGTAATGTCAACATGATTTGATAAGAGTTCCATAGGAACCTCTTACAATACCTGACTGAACCCAAAAATTGTGTATCTCGGTGACAATTTCTGTCGTCCTTTAGCTCAATACTATTCCTACTTTATTAGGATTTATTGGTCCCTATTTTGTGAGTCAACATGTCTTAGCACCGCTCATAGGTGCTTCTCATGTTTTCATCTACTCCTTGAGCAAATCAAAATGTCAACACTAAGTTTATCAAAGCTAGTCTAAACACGATCAGTAATTTCATGCTGTGAAAAAATCACTACTTAGTAAAGCATGAAAGAAATCCTTTGTCAGCTGAGGATTAACTTTCCTCGGGAAATAAGGGCATCAGCCTTTTTCATCAGCAACCCCCTATTGACTGAACTGTGTTGCTTACATTTGTAAACTATCTCCCACAGGGGAAGTTCTAAGCAGAGGATCCTGTTTACGTTCTTCATGCTATATGAGCTCACTTTCTGTCCACCTGGTTATTGCACATTTCACTATCTGCATTCTATTCTTGTTGTATCCCTCGCAGCTCATTCGTCAATCCATTTAGCATAGTCTGATGTACTGTCGTCATGTCCAATAGTTGCTGCAATGGATCAGGTTTAGCTTCCTGACCTTGCCCAGCACCTCCACCTCTTGGTCTACCTTTTGTTCTTACTATCTTTATGTTTAATTATATTAGAATGAGGAAGAGGTAAATTTTACTTAGTCATAAGGGCATATTTGTCATTTCATATAATTCTGGTACAAAAGTAGTTCAAATTGATGCACATCATACCATTGTAGCAGTTTAGGAAAAGTTTGTAACAATATACAATTGATAAACTACTACATAATATGTTACATATCTTATTTAAATTGTATAGGTTACTTCCTAGGGGGTCCCATCCCGACATTTCTTTGAGTTCAGCACACTTAACTTTTACTATACTCGCACAAAACAAGACACTGACTCCGTTTGCTTTGGACCCTGACTCCATGAACTGCCCTTACTTCAAAAAGCATACCAGCTACCTCCGGTCACCCATAATATAGTGTCTAGACCCTGCATCACTCCAAATTCATGTGCCTCCATATATAGTCCGTGATATATTCCATGAACTCCCCAAAGTGGTCGTTTGACAATCGTATTCTAATTTTAATTCGAAAAGGTTGTCTCCGGTAAGAAACCAATAGTAGTAAAGATCCATAACTTATCTGGCATCTTGATATCCAACAACACCTACTTCCAGTACAAGGTGTCTACTATATCTAGGTAGGCAAGGCACTAGTTAACTGGGGTATTATATGGTTACACTGCACGCTTGTATCTGCCGCACAAGTATTCCTATAGCTCCTCATTTTGGCTGTAGATCATATGGTACATGTACTATCTCTACTCGAGAGATGTTAATGATACTCAGGTCAGACTCCAAACCATCAGACAATGGATGTCTTGACTCTCCCACTAATGCATTAGGCACTAGCTCTGGCTGTGACTATGGTCCGTATACAAGCCTAACTTAGACCTGCTTCCGGGTTGTCACCCATACTTCACTACTATCGGGTGTCCGGTATAGTATGTGATGTTGTCCTTTAAGGACCCACTGATCTAGGGGACGCTGATTCTCTGATAAAGGTGATCTATCCCGTTGTCGCCGTCTTCTGTGTATGATTCCTCTCGCCATGCAAACATGACCTTATTAGTATACTATTCTAAAAGTGTCAGAACCACTTTAAGATCTTATACCAAAAATGTCAAACCCCTTAACCTTTCAATATTTGTAGAGTAATAAGTGCACAGTTCTATAAGGGATACAGACATAGCAAAAACATACTGACATTAAGTACTTGTTTACAATAAAGGAAATCCTTGCAGGGTTTGAAAAATATTTACAGAGAATATAAAGTTTCTAAAAAAACAAAATTATAAAGTAGATACCCAACAACAGTCTTCATATGCATCGAGACACTTACTCTCCGGTGGCTATTGACTTGCCCTTCAAGCCGCTACCTTTCGCTGTAATGTTTTTGAAAAAGGGTGAGATTCGAGCGAATCTCAGTAGCGACATACAATTCAACATAAAAAATATGATAATAAATATATAATGCACTATGTTATTTATGATGCAAACTCATGTTGTGTACACATTGTCCAAGGCCAAACGACTATTTGTAACCCTGGCTTAACTTGTGTCCAAAGTTAAATGACTGTTTGAACCCCTGGCTTATCACGTGTACCATTGCTAGATACCAGGTCAAAGCTAGGTCATATACCCTAGGCATTGTCATGTTACAGAAGATGGCAAGCAAAAACCATATAGATATTCATAAAGTACATGAAAGAAAGAGTTACTGCCTGAGTCCTATTCCAGTCTTACGGTCGATCCATAACTCTCGTTCTGGCTCAGGCTATCACAAATTCCTATCAAATTAGAGTTACAAGTAAGTGGTTATTACATAAAATATTACTGCCTTTAATTATAGTTGGTTGGTTATCTATTACAGTTTCAGCAATTTTTGCATAGTGCAACTCAGGACAGTGCAGTTTTACAGTTTTCCAGAAAACTAGCAGATTTTAGTCAATTTTGAAAAATCACAATTAATTCTAGGAAATTTGAAATTGACTGGTTGCAAAGCCTATATGAAAGTATTTAAGTTATCCTTTAAGGAAAAATACTTAAATCTGGCTATTAAAACCTGTTCCCATAAACTCGCCAAACTTCCATTGTTCTAGATTACATTTCCAAACACAGGGCTCAACTTCAAAGATCCATATCTTTTAATCTACTAGTCCAAAAATTATAATCTACCTATCAAATTAAAGCTCTAGATATGTACTTTAATCCTGAAATGTTTCATAATTTTTGGACCAGGTTTGACTTACAAAATTCATTTTACAACAACACTGCATTCAGTGAAACAAATCAAGCAACATTTCCTTTCAACTTCAATAAATTCCATATTTCCATAAAATTTTCCAAAAATCATGAACTCATATATTCCTACACAATTTTCCCTTATAAATCGAATGTAACTATCAAAATTACCAAATTCCAACTCCTCCCCTATGTTCTTCACCTGTCCGAAACATAGATAGAGAAAAGGGAAAATGTGTTTTCTTGATTCCAATCCATAAACACCTTCCTTTCCTCTTCTAATCACATGTTTAATCATTTAAAAACTCATTAATAATGATTTAAGGGAATTTTAGCAGTATGAACCTTAGGGTTTCATCATCCAAAATTTACAAAAACAACAAAACCAAGTCAATATCCACAACAACCACCACAACACATAAGGCAAGAGGATCAACGTTCTAGAGTTTACCTCTTTATTTCCTTACTTTCTCTCTTCCTTCTTGGATTTTTCTTGATAAATATGATATTCAAGATGGAGAAGAGATTAGAAGAGGTTTTATTGAAGTTAGAAGGCAAGAACACTTGATTTCAACCATAGTTACCTTGATTCTTACTTCTTGAACCCTAGCTCTTTCTCTTGTTCTTCAAGCTCTTCTCTCTCTCTATTTGGTGTTAGTTGACTGAAATATGGATGTAAAGAAGGGATATTGGTTTAACAAAAAACATCTTCTTGCTTTATGTTTATTATTGTTTAATGCAAATTTCCAAGCGCTTGATTTACTTTGCCTCAATTAATCCTTCTTGAATTAATGTGGGCCAAGAAAGTATTGTTTTTCTCCTTTATTTCCCTCTTAATTGAAAATTATGTCTTGCAATGAAATGGAATGAGAAGAGCTCTTAAAATATCTTTTATCAAAAAGTGACGTCCAAGAATTGAAAAAAGGGATGAAATAAGTCTCTTAATTTGACTTCATTTACCTCTTGAAATTACCATGTAAGAGCCATTTAATTACAACTTTGATTTGTTGACTTTTCAACTACAATTTACTTGGCTAATATTGCTTCCTCTTAATTAAATTTGAGACAAGTTTTAATTTCCTTTATTGCTCCCCTTTTTGACTAAAAGTTATTCCAATTAAAGGGAAAAATAAATGGATTCTTCCTTTATTGGTCAAATGACCTTTTTTCCCTTACATTTTTTGCAATTCACACATGTACTCAATCTGCCAGAATTTTCATCAAATTTTGAAAATTCTTATCTAATTGTATAAACGTCCAATTAATATGATTTGAAAGGCTATGTGACCCTTATTAAGTCTATTTTTAAGGAAAAATATATCCTTTAACCAAATGGACACTCAAAATTCAAGAATCACCATTTGTTGGACACTATCACAGAAAATCACCAGTTTTACTTGGATAATTTTAAGAATACATAACTCTGTGTACAGCTGCAAATGACTTATATGACCAATCAAATTAAAATTTGATAAGTCTACTTTCATTCTTGAAACTTTCATAGGAATTGGACATTATTTTCCTATTTAAAAATGTCACATAAATTGACTACCACACAGGAAAACACATTGGTAGCAAATCTAATTTCTACAACTTGTGTTCCAAACATAGTTTTGTTGTGTATGACCACTCATTGTCTTATTTTTAATATGCCATGACTACCAAAATTTACCTTTTTATTCCTTTTAATGTCAAGGAATATCGATGAATAAAATGTGGGGTGTTACAAAAGGAACCCCTAAGGGATCTGTCATAGACACTGCAAATGATTAGTGAGGTTTCACGATAACAAAGGTAGAGGGGATGCGAGATGGTGGGCAAGGGAATGCTTTTTTTATTTTCTAAATTTATATAAAATCTACTTAAACAATTTTTGATAGTATTTTAATTTTTTCTTCCACATAGGATGACTCAGAAACATAAGGACTGAGTTGCAAGCAAGTTTAAAGTTTAGGAACTGAGTTATAAGTGAGTCATAACTTTTAGGGCTAAAAAGTAATATTCCCCCATTGTAATAAATGGGAGTTTGTTGGGTTTAACAGTTTTGAAAGTTTATAGTTACTTTTGCTCTAAAAATAGTTTATGGTTATTTTTACATTTTTGATAAAGGTTGAAGGTTATTTCAGCATATTAACTCTATATTAAATACCCCCACGTCTTGTGAAATAGCAAAGGGGGCCAACATCACACAGTTTCATTTTTCTGCTCCACCACTCGACGACAGCTCCATTATTTCAGGTTAGGGTTCAAGGTTTTCAAATTATTTTGGTGCTTAAAATCACTTCTTTTCATCAACTTTCCTTCATGAAAGTTTTTCCACGTATTTTTATCTTTCTACTGATGGTAATATTGTATTGATTAAAGTAAATTTTACGGTTAGGGTTTTGGGAGAGTTTTGAGTTTTGAAATAGATGACTATACATAGTTAGAGGAAAACTAATAGCTAATTTTAATCAGTTTATATTAATTATTTGGTTGTTTTATGATGTTATAATTAATTTCTTTTATAAACAAATCATAAATAATTTCTTAGGACATTTTTGCCAATTAAATTTGGGTTAAATAATTTGTTTGGGTTATTGGAGGTATTATTGAAATTTTAATCAGTTTATTTTTGTTAGATTTTGAGCTATATGAAATTATAAGTTAGAATTTGACATTTGAGTTAGGATTTGATATGATTTTGATTATGTGGAGGTTTGAAGAGTTGTTTAATAATTGGGTTATGCTCATATAAGTTAGAAAAGAGATTTAATCGGTCTAGGATATTGATATTGATATTGATGATTTTAGAACTACGGATGTGTTGGAGGTGAAAATTTAACTTATGAAATTGAGTGATTGATGTAAGAGGATAGTGTAGAGGTTATCTAAGGATTTTAATGAGTTATTTGGGCTCATGAGAAGTGATCTATGACCTTGCATAGTTGAGGTTAAGGATTGTTAAGGAAATTGGGATGTTGAAGATAATGGTTATAGAGGAAATTGGGTTTGTGGAAGTTGAATTGTATAACTTATTTATTTTATTGTTTCTTGTGGTAGATTGATATCTACATTGATAATGTAAATCTTTCTTGTAACCGGTGATTGTTCCTCCTTTAGTTCTCAAGTTAAAGTTAAGCTTAGAATTAAGGTAACTAGAGTTAATTATTCTATATGCATGCTTTAGGCTGTAAGGTGTTTTATAAACCTTACTTTTATCTATACTATTTGTATGTGTTTTGAAAAATTGTGTGTATGTTTGAATGTGAACTTAGTTTAGTGAAGCAGTGTAGCATTGTATTATTGATAATATTATTATTATGGTCAATAAACCTGCTTCATTGACTTACAATCCTTTCTTTCATGCATTGTAAATTGATTTTGGTTTCTGGGACTTTATATATCACCCCGTTATTGTTAAAAATTTTCAGGCAAGACCTCTAATTTTACTAAAGGCTAAGGGAAGCAGCCAGAGGCGTAGGTGCTAATAGCTTTATAGGCCCCTTTTAGTATTGGTTTTATATTAATTTCTATATTATCATTCTAAGGCCCTCATGTTTTTTAAATATTGTATTTATTGTTTTAGAGAACCGTTTTAGGATTACTGTTTAACTATTATTTTGCATACTCTGATATTTTGGTGGATCCACAATCCTATCTTATGTTGGAAATTATTTTATGTAAACCCTAATTTATGGGGTTCAATGTTATAAAACTCATAGGCTATGTTTTCTACTGTTTATTATTTATAGCCAAAGTGATGGATTTTTTTGGAGTAGGCTTGTGTGCATGTTTTGTGCATTAACCCCAGTGTATTTTATTGAAAGAAATGCTTTCCGCTTATTATTATTTTTTAATTAGGGTTAGTCAAACCATCATCGTTAATTGTTATTGTAAGAAAGGGTCTTTCAAGAGCTTGCACTTCAAATTGTAATGTGATGCTTAAAATAGTATAGGGGAACTACTATAGATTTAGGCATATATAACACTTAATAAATAGTGGTTACATTGAATAAACATCATGTATGTCATGGCGGAGGTCGCGCAAGGTTATATAATGCTTAAAAGTAATGGTTATTTATGCACATTGTCATGTATTGCAAGGCGGAATTCACGAAAAGATAAAAATAATGGTTGTAGTTAATAACCTCATTTATTTGTTTAGAAAAATAACAATTCTTAAAACACAACCATCATTACAACAGTTATACCTATTGACTATAAGGTATGAACGACAAAAACAACATTTCATAATAAACAACTGTCATGTAAAGAACAAATCTAAAAAGCACCTTTTAAAAACCTTGTATTATCCCAAATTTTATTCACCAAAAATCTGTGTACATTTGATTATACTCAATAGAATAAAATGGTAAATTTTGATGCACTTGAAGTAGCTAAAATGGTGGAAAATAGTGATTACATGAAGTTTTGGCAAAGTAGACATAAAGCACAATTTTTTCTTCAAAAAACCCAACATTATGGCCTAAAATTGAGAATGAAAGTTCACAATTGTTGGCCCAATATATTGTGAAAAATTCGGCCAAAACAAAAAGGGAAGAAGGAAAACAACACTTGGTACAAAAATTCAAGAAAATACAAGGGTAAAATAGTCATTTGGCTAATAAAAATAAAAGCCAATATTTTCCCTTAGTAAGAGGCTAAAGTCAGCCAAAAGGAAGATAAGGCAAGGGAAAAATCATGTGGTTCCATCTTGCATGCCATGTGCAGGTATTGGATGCCATATGGAAAAAGAAAACACAAGAAAATGCCATGTGTAAAGATTATGCAATAAAATATTATATTTCTTTAAGGAGGTAGAAGGGATATTATAAGACATTATTTCCTCTTGATAGGGCCATATTTTTGGCCAAAATGAGAAAAGAAGAGAGAGAAAGAGCTTAGAGAAATAAGAGCAAGAAGGAAGAACTACGAGATTTAAGAAGGCAATAGGTAAGATAGTAGCCAAAATTCTTATGTTCTTGCCTTCAATCTCTTGTAAACCTTCTATAATCCTCATATTCTTCCTGAAATCATGTAAAGTAAGAAGAAAACCAAGGAAAAAGGAGAGAGAAATTGGGTGTCTAGGGAGAGGAATCAAGAAGAATCAATGTAAGCTTGAATACTCACTAGTGCAAAATAGCATTTTTAGACCGCATTATTTAGACCGGTTATTACGGATAAGGTCTAAAAGAAACACGCGGTGGCAATTCCGTAATTAAAAGCAATGTTTTAGACCGGTTGTCTAAAAAACCGGTCTAAAAAATATTATTTAGACCGGTTATACAAACAACCGGTCTCAAAAAAAAATTAAGACCGGTTGTTTAAATAAACGGTCTTAAAAGTCAATAATTTAAGACCGGTTATTTAAACAACTAGTCTGAAAACAAATTATTAAAATGAATAAAAAATCATGATATTATTAAGACCGGTTTTCTAAATAACCGGTCTTAAAAGTCAATAATTTAAGACCGATTATTTAAAAAACCGGTCTTAAAAAAAATTCTTAAAATGAATAAAAAAATCATGATATTATTAAGACCGGTTTTCTAAATAACCGGTCTTAAATATCAATAATTTAAGACCGGTTATTTGTATAATCGGTCTTAAAAGTATTTATTAATACCGGTTATTTAAATAAACGGTCTTAAAAGTCTGATTTTCAAACCTAGAACCGCTGCGAAAGTTCATTTCACATTTACGTTTCACTTCCCCCTCTGTTTCCACCGCCGCGAACTGCTCACTTCCAACGCAGTAGGTGATATTCCGCCGTATTCTCCTGCCACCCTTCCAGTCGCCGCCGCCGCTTCCACCTTCTTTCCCATATTCTGTTGTCGGCGTTTGAAACTCCCTCCAGCCTTTATCTCACTCCGGCGTGTTTTCCAGCCACTGCTGCCCCTCTCCTCCTGCGCCTCAAGCCATGGTTCAAGTTACGTCAAACAGGTAAAACTCTGTTAATATAATGGCTGCAATTTCTTTCTTCGTTCAGGATATTAATAATGGCTGGATTCTGAACCGCGCTTCTAGAATTGTTCATGCGAAATCTGTACTTTTTGCTGAAGGCTGAAGGGCTAGCCTTTCTTGATGCTATTTCTTATTATTTAAAATTTGAGGTGTCAAAATTAAAATAGAGTAAAAATAAGAAATAAATATCATATTAACCCGTTTTTTGTTAATCCTCTTGGTGGACAATTCAAACCATGCCCTTATCAACCTTATTTTTAATCCTTTGATCTATTGACAATTGATCAATGACTTTGAAATCTGAGGTACTAGTAGTAGTAGATGAAGGAAGCGTTTAATTAGGTATATACTGCATATGGGTGTGTGTGTTTGGAATCAATCAAATATAAGGGTGAAATTATAAATTTAATCTATAATTAATGAGTTAACTAACTCTTTTTGGTATATAAGAGGTAGTTAATTTAGACTTATAAATAAAAATAGAATGATATACACAAAAGCAAATAACAGTTGGGAAGAATGTGAGGGGTGGATAATAATAATGCTCTGATTGAGCAAGAATTGATAAATGGGTTGGGATAGAGACAAGAAGGACACAAATTTAAGAGGTTTCTACCAAACAAAAAGTCCAGAAAGCATCATGATGAGATGACAATGGAAAATGATATATCAAGAGAGCTAGAGAGGGGAACCAAGACCAGTTGTCTTATTGACCAGCTGGTAGTATACATGCTTATTTTAAATCCATAAATACTCCATCCTTGTCATCATTATGGTCTTCAGATCATGCACCACCAATCCACCATACGGTAAAAGTCTTTTGTTTTTTTTTTGGTATTTAAAAGTTTAGGTGGGTACGATAAAAGTCTTTAAAGACGATGATTTGTCTTTGATTCCAAATACCCAATAAAACAATCATGTGGGCTCCCTTACACTCATTTTCTCCCAGGCCGATACTATCTGTTATACTCTCCCACTTACCACTACCCTACACTACGCGTGGCTTAAAGTTAAACCATCAAACTAAAAGCTTTGAATTTGGTGTTTGCCGGGAGATTCAACTAAGCAGGATTAAAGAGGCCAAGGAGGCCTCCTAATTCAAAGTGAAGTGACTGTGGTAGCTTCCACCTACGACCGCCACCAACCGGCCAATCGCTGCAGTGCTGCTTCTGCAAATATTAGCCTTGTCATCCACTATGAACGGGAAAATCTCTTATCTTTTCCTGAAAAAACACAAACAAACAAGCGTGATGTGATCGAGAAATTTAAAAAAGAAAGTTAAAAAAATGATTGGGAAGGATGGGTCCGATGATTATATGTAGTAGAATAGTGAGGGTAAAGGTTTACTTTGAAGAGATGATATGAGGAGGGTGGGAGACAAGGCGACCAAGTTTCTGAAGCTGGCCATGGGAGGGACAAAACAGGAAAGATAAGTGGGAAAGCAATTAAGAATGAGATAAAGGAGAAGGTTCTTTTGACAACAATAACCTGAGACTCAGGACAGAAACAATTAAGGGTTGATTAGAAACTTAGCTCACAAGCCCCACACTATGTTGAACCCCATAAGTGTTAGTTCTCAAATATGTTTTGATGATAACTAATCTTGATAAACAATGAATACTTTGTGATTCAAGTGAGTTAAGAAAATTTTTGAAAGTTTAAAGTATGTTTGAGACAAAAGAAATGAATTTAGAAAGAAACTTGAATCAGAAGATATTCATCCTTCAGTGATCTTAGATGATCACTCGAGTGATAGGCAATTCACTTGAGTGATTCCCCTTCACTTACGTAATCTCAGCAAGTCACTTAATAACTCAACAATTTTTCTTAACAGTACAATGACGGATCCGGTGCATCCTACAGCCGAGGATCAGGTGCATCCTACAGCCGAGGATCAGGTGCCTCCTATAGCAGAGGATCAGGTGCACCGTACTGCTCATCACAGCGAGCCTCAGAGTGTTAATCAGGGGCAGTCATCGGGTGAGCCGAGTCACCAGCCTAGAGGGAGGGGCAGGACGGCCACACGGTTGAGGGATGTTTCCTTGAGTCGGTCTGCCGGGGAGAGGATACCGATCTAGTTCGATCAATACTGGAAACCGATCGGGCCGAATGCCAGTCGTTTTAGGAGTTTTGTCGGCCTCCTCGCACGGAATAATCCTAGCATATTGATAGAGGAGTGGAGGAATGTCGATAAAAAAGTGAAGCAGCATATTTGGGACACTATTCAGGTATAAAATTCCCTCTGTATGTTTCTTTTATCAAATTCGTTTCATTACTATCACTAACTCCTTTCATTCATGAATAACAGCTCACCTACGACGTTCCTCAGAGTGAGATCTTGTATCACAAGACTATGACATATTGTTGTGAGCGCTGGAGGAAGTTCAAGACGAGTCTGGTGAACAATTACGTGCATATCGAGGTGCCAGCTGGTAAGCCACGTCCTACTCCTTGCAACAAGTACTCGTACATCGATGAAGCAACATGGCAGGAGTTTTTAGGCTTCGGACTACTCCAGAGGCTTTGGTGAGATAACTTATTTTGTACTTTATGTACTTATCTTTTTTCTTTACTGTTTGTAACATTTTTTTTCCTATTTCCTATTCGCAGGCAAGAAGGCAAATGGCACAAGCGAGCGGCAGGAAGAATGATTGCCCCCACACAATGTCTCGTGGGGGATACGCAAAGGCCGAGAAAGACTTGTTGGTGGCCAAATGAAGGAGATTGGAAGAAGCATCTCAATCCGATCCTTTTGTTCTGCTATCTCCACCATCTCCGATACGGCGTGAAGAGTTGTGGTTGCATGCTCGCGGGAAGAGTGGTGGATCCTATATGAGCGACCAGTCTCGTATAGTCGGTGAAAAAATTGTAAGTATCATTGTTCTTATTAACTGTTTAATAAACATTTTTCATTACTCATGTGCGTTTTTTGTATATCTCACAGGAGGAACTTCAAAAAAAGAAAGCCGAGGGACCCTTCAAGTCCGAGGGGAGGAATGACATTCTCACGGTTGCTACTGGAAAACGTGAGCATCCAGGCCGCGTCAGGGGATTTGGAGGAGGGGTGGGTATAAAGGATTACTTTGGATCCTCCTCACGCAGTTCCTCCTCCAATGTGGTCACGAGAGACGAATTGGAGCGTATGTTGGCCACTGCGAGGGCGGAAGCAAGGGCCGAGGTAAAAGCATCATTTGATGCACTATTGGATGCCCGGTTGAGCAAGATGAAGGACGAGGTATATGCCATGGTGAGCACAAGACAAGACACCGCTCCTGTCCACGCACAATCGCTCGATCGCCATAAGCAGAGCACCAAAGGGAGTTGTTGCAATGTGAGACAGTCATCAGAGGGTCCTGGAAAGGACGATGCTAAGCCTTGTGATTTATATGTTAAGGATCCTTTGAGACGGTTAGTTGCACGGGGGAGTGTGCACAACCTAGGATCAACTGTTCACCACCTCGAGATGACAGATGATCAGGTTAGGGTGTCAGTTGAGGAGGTTATTATCTTAGACGCACCTGTCCCTATCCCTTCTGAGGAGTTCAAGATTGTAGCCGATGTCTTGGGTACTTTCATATCATGGCCTAAGAACCTTGTTTCTGTTGGAGCTGCGGATTCCCCGATCAGAGCCCCAAGTCCAGCTCCCGTCCCTCGTGAAGTTTCACAGCCTCCACCACTGAATGTGATGCAGCAAGTGATTCTGATGGCATTTGATACATCTTTCCCGATTAAAAATTGGCCTATGGATTCAGTTGTTGGACCGTCAGGGGCGGCATGCTATCTTGAGAGGGATGATTTAATGTCCATGGTCGCTCCTAGACAAAATCTTACGATTGTGATTGTCCAGCTTTTTTTGATGTAAGTATCTTCTTCAATTGGAAGTAAATATCTTAAAAATTACGCTCTGTAACCTTAATTTGTGTGCTTCCATTTTTGTAGGAACATGAATCGTAGGTTGGTTTCCTCTAGGCAGAGCGCTAAATTTGGATTCATGTGCCCAGCTCATGCCACAGAGAAAGGGACCACTGCTGCCATCAGACATAGATATTTATCACAGAGGCTCAGTGAAACAGAAACTAACTGTTTCTTGGTTCCTTATGTACATGGGTAAGAAACATCAAATTTATATTCCGAAACATCACATATAATGCTTTATATTTGCTTAACATTCATCTCTTTTTTTCAGGGATCATTGGCAATTGGTTATTCTGTGTAAGGCTAGTTACACAGTGATCCTCCTCTGCTCCCTCTACTTCAAACCGGGGACTGACTTGAAGAAGACCATGAACTCGTAAGTTTTTCTTGCTTTATTACCTTTTGTGTGCAAAGTTTGTGTATAGAATAAGTAATCTTTGTGATTTTGATCATAGGGCTATGCGGACTTTCTTACACGCTAAGTGTGGTAGGCATGTTCGTGACTTAAAAGACCCTACATGGATCACGCCAAAGGTTAGTACATATTTGTTTTCTTTAAAATGCATTTCATAAGCTATGCTTTTATGCTTGCTTTGATGATATCATGTTCTTTTTCAGACCCGTAGGCAACCACCGGGCTCCAACTTATGTGGTCTTTATATGTTGAGGCAGATTTACAATATTATCAGCCTAAAAACGACTGACTTTACCGAGGAGGTAATAAATGTATATTTTAAATATTTTGTATTACTTTATTGTTTTTAAGTTAGTAAGTTAATGTTTTGTTTGGCTTCGGTGTTACACATACAGATGTTTGATCTTGCTGATCCCTTTCCTGAAGAAGATATTGATTTCATCCGCAATTGTTGTGCTGAATTCATTTATGAGATTTTACAAGATTAGTAAGTTTTTGAATCCGATTTATGTTGTTCTAATAATACTTATGGTTTTCATATATATCTAACTTGGTTTATATCTCTGTTTAGAACAAATTCTTGGATATTGGCGATACTAGTTTGCTGTTGATTCAGGCAGGGATCACTATTGTCAATTTTCCTCCACTTTTTTCATTTCTCTCTAAAGCTTATGAATTTTTTCCATATAATGAGAAATATTGTACTGTTTCTGAGAATTGAATAAGTTGATCATGTGTTATTGGTAGACATTGGAATTGAATGTGTTTGTTTTCAATGATTTTTTTCATAATGTTCATTCTTTGATTGTTGAGAGTGAGGATTGTGTATTGGTAGTTTCTGGAAATAAAAATGATGTTGTCACTGCTTCTGATTGTCAATATATACATATATACATGTGTATGTAATGTGACAGGGGGAATGTTGTTGAATATGGCTTACTGGCCTGGGCAAGATTGAAACAAATAAAACGAAAAAAAACAAAACAAAATTTTAAGACCGGTTCTCTTAATAACCGGTCTTAAATATATATTTAAGACCGGTTATTAAGAGAACCGGTCTTAAAATATTAAACTTTAAGACCGGTTCTATTAATAACCGGTTCTATTAATAACCGGTCTTAAATATATATTTAAGACCGGTTATTAATAGAACCGGTCTTAAATTGTTATTTTTTTAAGCTGAAATTTCCCTACTTGTTCCTAGTTAAACTTTAAGATCGGTTGTTGAAGAACCGGTCTTAAAAGTTCATATTTTAGACCGGTTTTTTAACCGGTCTAAAAAGTGTAATACTTTTTAGACCGACTGTATCAAGACCTGATCCAGAACCGGTCTAAAATATCATTTTTAACCGGTCTTAAAAGTGTTTTTTGTACCGGCGACTTGTCTTATCTTGATGTTTTATGATTGTTGTTGGTGGTTTTGGTCTGTTATTGGCTTGTTTTGTCTTAAATTTGTGATTTGAGATGCATGAAGCTTAAGGAGAGGTGTTGTCCAATTTTTGATTAATCATGTTCAAGAGGTGTTTAAGTGGTTAAACAAGTGATTAGAAGTGAAAATAAGATGTTTGGTTGGTTAGAAATTGAAAAACATCATATTTCCTAATTTTCTAAAACTCTCAGCTAGTAGCAATTCTGGGTGTTTGAGCTTGAATTTGATAGATTTGTTGATTCTATTGTGTTTAGAATGAAAAATTGTGTAGGGAACACGTGAAATATGGTGTATAAAAATTTTATGGTGTGAAATGACAATTTTGCTCTTAAAACCCTAACTTTATGGCTATCAAGGGTAATTCTGGAAATGCAATGTGATTTTTTCAAAACTGACGTTAAAAATGGATTCTACACATGAAATTGTGTAGGAATAGCTCAGGTCATAATTTTTGGGGAAAGTAGAATTATACCAGATATAAAGGGAATTAGACCGGATTCCCTAGGGGTATTTTGGTAATTATACTTTTTTGGGTAGAGGTAACCAACTTTATGAGTCTTGGAATCAGGTATGAATGAGTAATAACTCATTTATAATCAATTTGGCATTTTAGGATTTGATACTTGCCCAAGCCAGACAAAGAGTTAAAGGACCGGTATTAGCTAGGCACCGGAAAAGGAGTCAAGGTAGTAACTCTATCTCTCATATATTATGTGATTATTTATATGCATTGTATTGTCATGTTCTATGTGGTGAAATGTATATTGTGGTAATTCCTAGAGCTGTGGTGTGGGAAAAGCACAAGTACCATGAGGCCAGTTGGACCCAACTGAGGTAGTCTGACAAGTACAGATAGGTTGGTTCCTTCTCTGGAATATTTTGTGTTCACCATGTGGCAAGTAGGGACAAAACACTCATTTTGGACAAAATCATCATTTTGATCCTGAACATTGATTGATAGACATGAGCACAACATTATTTTTTGCTACATTATATGCTACATTGCATGTTTATCTCTCGCATTTTATATAATTAGATTCATTTGAAACTCACCCTTTCTATAAATTAAAATTTATTCAGCAAGAAGAAGCAGCTCTAATGGTAAGGATGTGGACACCGACAACTGAGGGTTTTGGTCAAGAGCAAGTATTTTGTGTTGGTTGTCTGTAGACTTTTTACGTGTTTTGGGTTTTGTAATTTTTATGTACAAATCTAGTGGTGATTTTCTATAATATAATCAAGCACTTTATATCAGCATGTTTATGCTATTTCTATATGCCTACTAAACTATTTGTTACTACTCCAATAAATGTCAAAATATTGAGGGGTTTGACAAACCTCATTCGATCTGACACCAAATACCAGTTATCCTAAGTAAAATACTTTATAGCGAAGTATTCAACTTTATTTATACTAATCTATTCCTTTTATCCTTAGTACTTTTCTAAAAAGCACATTTTCGTAACTTCATCCTTCTCTCCCTTATTATGGTCATACGCCAGATAGCTCTTTTTACTCGCCCTCCTCCTCCTCCATAAGCCCCTACTGCTTATAATGTATGGACAATAATAGTAATGATGACTGAAAACTACTACTTCTTTTTTTTATTTTTAAATATTAAAAAAATTAATCGTTAGGGCCATGTAGCCCAAACTATGAAAAACAAATTGTCACTTTACAGTTATTAGTGAACAACCATTACTGATTTTAGAGACATGTTCACGGTTATTAACAAATAACTATTACTTATGTTAACCATGACAATTTATAAGGACATATTTGGCTATATAATGTAACCCTTTCTATTCCAAAAGACACATTCTACTTCATAACCCGCAAAACCCTTTCCATTCCATGTCTATTTAATTAACAAGAAATGATCTTTAAAGGACACGTTTGGCAAGGACGCGTGAACAAGTTTGAAGGAACTTGTACCACCATACTTTTATGCTATACAAAACAGTCTAAAACGTGACCTGATGCTAGATCAGAGACCAGAAATAGTTTTCAATTCATTTGGGATGCTGACTTCACTACAACGTTCAATCTTAAACTAAAGTGGGTTTCTGAAAAGTTTTTCAAAACAATTTAGCTCTGGTCTCATTTCAGTTTTTCAAATCCATTTAATTCATTCGGGTCTGTTTCCATTTGTTAATATCAGAGTACTTACTGAAGTTCTTAGTGGGTATTCAGGATAAGTTTATTGCTAGATGGTCCACCTGGTGCGGTCACCCTTTTCTAGTTGATTTACTACGATTACATACAAATTTTAAGGTCTACAGTTGGTGTACTTCTGCCACCATGAGTACTAATTTTACAAAATACCATTCGGCATTATATACAGATCCAAAAGTTAGATAACCAATAGAAAATAGACTCTAAGTCTTCACTTCTACTTGTCCGTGGCTACCTTCTTCCCACGAGAGCTACTTGCCCGTGCTGCAGGTTAGTTATTAGAAAGGGGTGAGATTTAAAAGAATCCCAGTAGTAACAAACAACACTCATATAGAATGTATACAGAGAAACATGATATATCATCCATCACATACTAAACAATTCAATATTCATTCACATTCAGAGATATGTTTATGAAACAAACAATTCTATTTAAGAACTTACTATCCCTTCCCACAGCGTTGGGTATTCTACTAGTTCAAAGCCCTTCTCATCTAAATACTTAACAGGCAATTATGCCCAATTCATGTTCACAGTTCAAGTATGTATCATGGCAAAAATATGCATGAAGCAAGATACATAGAATATGAGGGAGAAGTTACTATCTTAACATTTCCAATATTCTGAGATGTGTTACCAGTTCCTTAGTCATCCCGGGAAGATATCGAATCCTATATCTGTGAATTCATGAATTGGATAGGTTATTACTTATCTCAACACTTTTGTACAAGGTAAATTAAGTTATTCTTAACTCATTCCTATGTTTATCCTCGGTTTTAGCTCATTGGTTATCATTTAAGTCATTTAAGTATCCCTTTGAAGCTCAAATAAAAGCTCATGGGGTTGAGAAAGACCAATACCAATCAAAACCTCTTGGAAAATATAAAATATAGGAAAAATTGGGTCTTGGTTGCGGCAAAAAAAACAACTCAGTAACTTTTAAGCCACGAGCAAGAATCTCCTGATTCTTGACTTAAATTCCAAAAATCATAACTAAATCTACATAAATCCAATTGAGGTGGTTCTAAGTTTTACCTAATCCTAATCAAGTGTAATTTTAGTGGGAAATATAGTCATTATCTAAATGGATATATATTAATACGAAATTCGCTTTAATTAGACACTATTCTAGAATTTTCCAGTTTTACATGACCAAACTTTAAAATTATATAACTTCCAGTATACACATCCAAATGACCATTATGACTAATCAAATTAAAGCATGATAATTCTACTTTTATACTGAAAATTTTCACATTTATTGAACATTATTTACCTATTCAAAAATGTCATCAAAACAGACTGCCACACAGAAAATTCACATTGGCAGAATTTGCAATATTACAAATTAGATTCCAATAATCCAGAATTTATAAGTAGGGGCTATTCCCACACAATTTTTTGTATAGAACACAATGGTTATATTAAAATTACCAAATTCCAACTCCTTATATGTGTCCTATTTTGGCAAAAATTTGACATATAATCCAACAATTACCAAACTTCCAATTTAAGCCTCAAACTAGCTTCATATGCCTTCTAAACATCATACACTACCATGAATACAATCAAAACACCATAACTCTTCAAAACCCTAGCTTGACCAAAAAATAGGGTAGAATTTCTCATGCCAAAATACTCAACCAACCAACACAATCCATAGCTTAAAATGAAGCTAAAGCTCACCTCTTGCTCCTCCTTAGGTTGTTTCTTTGGTTCTTCAACTTTTGCTTACTACGACAAAAATAAGCTTTTACTTCCCTAAAATACGTCCCTATTTTAAAAAGGGAAGTAAAAAGTGAACATGATGGTATTTATGTAATTTTGAAGGGAAATTTCAAACTTTATGCGTCTCAAATCACAGATGGCACGCCTAAGTTACTTCATTTGGTGCCAAAAAAACAATTTAGGCATTCAAAACAATTTTAGGGATGCCTAAAGGTAAATTTCACCTACTTTAGGCTCCCCATTTGTAATGGGGACGCCTAAAACTTCTTATGGTTGATAAGACAGGAATGACAGTTTTGCAGATCCCTTTTTGCGTCCCCAAAATTTCTTGGGGATGCATAAAACTGGTTTAGGCATCCCCAAAAATGGGTGGGGACCCCTAAACCTCTACACTGACCCTCTCTCCTTTGTCATTCCCTCCCTCTCCTTCCTCACACACACATACAAACACTCCCTCCCTCCCTCCGTCGTCATTCCCTCTCCTTCCTCACACACACATACACTCGGTCACTCCCTCATCTGTCCCTCCCTCTCCTTCCTTACTCCCTCCCTCCGTCCTTCCCTTTCCTTCCTCACACAACACACACATAGTCATCCTTCCTATATCCTCACTCCCTCTCTATCCTCACACACACACACATACACACACATAGTCCTCACTGTCCACTCCCTCTCCATTGTCATGCGCGCGCGTACGCACACACATATAGATAGCTATCTCGCAAGACGGTAGATGCAAAACAATACTGAATTATATTGACGCTTCCTTCAAATTTATGGTACGTAGTTCAGCTTATTTTCCTTTATTATTAAATATATTAGAAATATGTACCCGTTTAATTCGTTTGGTTTTTTAGAATTATATTTGTGTTATGAAGGATATTGCTAGTTTGATTGGATTAATAGGAACCATTAGAATGATTGAAATATTAACTTACATTGGAATTATTTTTCTGAAATTATTGTTGTGGGTATAGGAAACTCTATGATTTTTGTCCAAATAGCTTGTGAATTATGACTTATGAGTTAGAGTGTTTGTGTGTGTGAAGAACCAAACCTATTCAACATCACAGCATGATATATATGCACATTCCCTTATTATATCTTGTTTTTGCTATGCCCTTTTTATATGACAATTTCATGACTATTCCTCTATTATAATTGCGTAAAACAGTTCCAAATTGCCTTAATTAGTTAGTTTTATTAAAATTAAGCTAACATAATTTGTTATTAGAATTTTGGGGTGTCTCATGTTTAAGGGGAAATACTACCAATTTTTTTTAAAAAAATTATAATAAAAAGAAAACCCTACAATTGTTCTAAGCTTGAGTGTTGTTAGGAATAACTTAGGTGGCAATAAAATGGATCATAGTTGGATGAATACTTTGAGAACTAGTGAAGAATATGAGAATAAGGTAGAAGAATTTATTGAATTTGCTAGAAAGAATGCTCCAACAAAAAATGGAAAGTATTTTTTATCCTTGTGTCAATTGTTTAAATGAGAGTCGGTGCGATGTTGAAGTTATAAGGGATCACCTACTTTGCGATAGAATAAATCTTCGATACACAAGGTGGATATGGCATGGTGAGGAAGTAACAAATTGTCCGGCTCACAAGAAGGAAGTTTTGAATGTGATAGATGAATACATAATGGAGAAAATGATTAACAATGTTGAGGTAGAATCCATTGCACAGTCGCATGAATATGACAGCTTGTGGAGTAATGCGAAGACACCTTTATACCCTGGGAGTAAGTACACACGGCTGATAGGAACATTGTATTTGGTCAACTTAAAGGCAACTTGTAGGTGGACCGATAGTAGTTTCACATTACTGCTTGAATTGTTGTGTGATATGTTTCCAGACGATAATGTACTTCTAAACTATATGTATGAGGCCAAGAAAATCTTGTCTATGATGGGTATAGAGTATAAAAAGATACACACTTGCCATAATGACTGTGTATTGTACAGAAAAGAGTATGAAGGTTTTAGTAAGTGTTCTAAGTGTAAAACGTCATAATACAAAGTGAAGAAAGATGGTGGTTGTGGTGAAGGAACAACTAAAAGGCAACCCTCAAAGGTGTTATGGTATCTTCCAATAATACCGCGGTTTAAGCAGTTGTTTGCGAGTCCAACGAAAGCAAAGAAGTTGAGATGGCATTCTGATGAGAGAATATCTGAAGGAAAATATCTTCGGTACCCAGCTGACACTCCACAGTGGAGGAAATGTTCCCTTAATTTGGCAGTGAGCCAAGAAACCTTTGCCTTAGGCTTTGTAAAGATTGAATCAATCTATATGGAACTCTTACTAGCATACATAGTTTGTGGCCAGTTCTCCTTCTAGAAAGTTTAAGAAATAATTTCCTTGTCAACTAACTTCATTTAAATCCATACGTTGTTTCCATTCGAGTTTGTGTGTTGTTTGTCCTCACATTAATCAATTCTATTGGTTTGATTCCTTGGGTAAAAAGCTAGACAAGGGAACAAAATTCGTCTTCAATATGTAAGTTATTTTATTTTTATTTCATTGATTAGTGACTTAAATGAATTGTTCTAATTTTTGTGGTTTTACATTTTAATGGTAGTGCAACCCAGACATATAGAATGCTTGGTGGGTCATACGAGAGTAGAGTTGTTAAATACCCGAAGTGGTTTTTTCTAGCAGTATATGGTTTCAATTCAAGTTCTTTTATTGATGGTCGTTTTAGATATGACTTTATTGATTTTGACCAACTGCTTTTGATTTATAGTGCCCTCGACAGCCAGGGAACACTGAATACGGCTTCTACAATCTCCTTTACATGTAAAACATCATTCAAAGTGGTGTTACAAGTGATTTTCAGCAGGTAATCAAATGATAATATTTTTGGTATTGTGATTGAAATATGGATTCATTACTGATTCTATCTAATCTTATTTTCTAATTTGTAGATTTTTGATAATGAAGATGCCTACTTACATAAAGACATTAATTTGATCAGAGACTATTTGGCTGGGCAGCTTCTTCAACACATAGATTAGTAAATGTGTATGTTTATTTTAGGTAGTGTAGACAACATTGTTGACAACACTTTGTTGTGGTTCTTGTACATTGATAGTATTAGGAGTTAATTAGGTATTGCTAGATGTTTCCTTACCACTTGTAAAGATATTATGCATTATTCTTCGATCTTGTTTCTGTAGTTTCAAATTTAAGGCAGACCAAATTATAAAAAATCCTTTTTTTAAAAAAATTAGTTTTTACGTCCACAAGAAATAGGGACGTCTAAAGACACTTTAGACGTCCTTTTTACAGCAATGGGGACGCCTAAAGTGGGACTTTAGGCATCCCTAAAGAGTTAGGGATGCCTAAAGTCTCCCACAGGTGGAGGTGGAAGGGACTTTAGGCGTCGCTAAATTCATGAGGGACACCTACCTAAAGTCCCCACTTTAGGCGTCCCTAATGAATTTAGGGACGTCTAAAGTCCCCTTCATCTGTACCTGTGGGAGCCTTTAAGTGTCCCTAATTGCTTAGGGACGCCTAAAGTGCCACTTTAGGCGTCCCTATAGAGTTAGAGACACCTAAAGTCTTTTCTTTCTACGACGCCTGAATAGGCGTCCCACAATAAAAAGACGTTAAAAGGCCTAAAATAGGGACGTTAAAACTGTTTTATGTAGTAGTGGCTCTTACAAGATGGCTCAAAACTCCTCCTCTTATGAAAAACCATAGAAATGAAGCTTTTAAAAAGGGGAACAATATTCATGAAGAGATTTTGAGCAATAGAGGTGATCCACTAAGTGATTTTGAAGCTAGAAGCTAACCTTGTGTTCTTGTGCTTTCTCTTTCCTCTTACCTTGTGTTGGCCGACCTTGAGAGCTTGGAGAGAGAGTGAAACGTGACTATATGAATTCACTTCAGCTCTCTTTATTCACTTGGATGAGAGTTTTCAAAGAAAAGTGGAGAAAGCACTAGTACAAAATATAGATTTTACATATGTCAAAATAGGACACGTGTAGAAAGTGTGACTGGTGACATTTTGTAAATATATGAAGATACAGGAACTTTCTACACTTGTTGAAAAGACAACACGTGTAGAAAGTAAATTTAAAATATTTTTTCTTAAATAAATTATCATTTTTTTAGATGTGTTTTTGGAATCAAGCGTGATTAATGCCTTTAATTTTATTTTAAAATTTTTTTAAGAAATAAAATATTACTTTCTACATCGGTTGGACTCAAACCAACCAACCCGTGTAGAAAACATACTTTGTACACGGGTTGGGCTCCCAACCCATATAGAAAGTTGTCCTACGTTAAAAAAAATAAAAACTTTGCCAGTTCCCTCGCCCTGCTATATTTCATTTTGGCGCTTCGGCCTTGTTTCATTTTCGCGGCTAGTCTCTTTATTCCTATTTCCAAGGCTTCCTTCCTCTTTCACAATCTCTTCCCTTTCTCTGAAACAAGCAAAGTATTTTGGTGAATTAGATTAACCCATTCTTTGTTCTTCTTTTGCGCCCATAACTCATATCCCTTGTAATTCACTAATTCTAATCAAGTGGCTAGGTTACCTGCGAGCTTCTGTGAGTATCAAGCACCGCAGATCCTTTTATGCTCTTGTGGATCTCAAGGTTTTTAGCAACGTATTTAAGGGTTTCTAATTCTTGAGGTTTGTTTGGTACTTCTCTCTCTTTGCATTCTTCCTATAATATCACTCGATTCTTGATTGAGTTTTCACTGATTCATTTTCTTTCTTTGATTCTCATTATTGATTATGCCAATTAGTACTATAATGCATTTCTCTTCAATATTTCTGCAATGGTTCTCTTATATTACTCGATTCTTGATTAGGCTTGAGTATAGTTTGAATTAATATAGTAACTTAATGAATGCTTTTTTATATGACCAACTTACTCTTCTAAGAGGCATGCTTAATGATTTTGCATGGTTATTGAAAGCATATGCACTGACAGCTAGCCTATATCATTATGTCCGTTATTTCAGAATTTTGAACTTGTCACTGCAATCCAAAAGTTAATACTTGTTTCACACCTTAAACAATTGTCAAATAATGTTAAAGATAACATATGTGAATGCAATGATTAGATATGATTTGAACATGTTTGGATTCATCCTATGATTTTATTTTGCTTCTGCTAAATTATGAACTCGAGTTCATAATGTCAAACTTGAGTGCATTGTGTATTTACACAATCTCCAGATTGTTTCTGTTACAAACTCGCGAGAGTGCATTTGTCAAACTTGAGTGTAAATGATGTCAAAACTTGAGTGCATATGGGTAAACTCAAGTGCATCAGGTTTTTTAGCATTCTGTCATTTTTTCTTATAAGAAATCTCGAGGGTACAGTAGGTAAACTCGAGTGCATGTTGGCTCATAACTCGAGTGCAACCTTCAGAACTTAAGTGCACTTGATCTCTTCAGGATATGGCAGTCTCTAGAATAAACGCTCTTGACATCACTCTCTAAACTCGAGTGTAAATGGCATAAATAACTCATGTGGATCACAAGGAACTAGAGTGCATACTTTTTCTATGTGAAACCAATCTTTCGAGTACAAACTCTCAAGTTAGAAACTCTCTTAAACTCAAGTACACACATGTTTAAGAACTTGAGTATGATGTTGACAACTCTAATGCATGTCTTCTGTTTTCAGTTTCAAGACTCTCGTGTATAAACTCTCAGGACTTGAGTGCATTGTCTCTTTAGAACTCGAGTACTTTCCTACAAACTTGAGTACATAACTCATTCATAACAAATCAAACCTTTGGGTGTAAACTCTTTTGGAAAATCTCTTAAGACTCGAGTGCACTTTCTGTTCAGGACTCAAGTGCATCATATAAGACTCGAGTGCACTTTCTATTTAGGACTTGAGTGCATCATATAAGACTCGAGTGTATTACACCTATCATGAACAAAAACTCATGTATCAGATAGATTTCAATGGAATTTATACTACAGAACTTGAGTGTAAAATACTAAACTCGAGTGTGTTAGCATAATTACAGATTATATCAACATGAGTTTTGTGAAATGCTTTCTTTGGAAGAAATTAACATGTTGTACTTGATTAAACTTGATCATTTCCTTGCAAAACACTTCATCACTATTTTGTTATTATTAAAACATTGATTCTAACAACTCTGTGTCAAGATAAGGATTTTTCAAATACCTAATGAGTGTTCATTGTTATTCAGGTTGGTTTTGTCGTCTCTGCTTGCATTGGTGTTGGTTTTGTCATCGCCGCTTGCATTACCTGTTGGTTTCGTCAGGAGCCTAGTAGCCACAAACTAAATCCACAAGGTACACCCTAGATTAAATCATTTTGCCTTCTGCAATTTTCCAAACTTCTATTTTCCTGATTAAAAAAATCTATGGTAGCATATGCATCTTGACAATGACAAGAGTTCATGATAACTATAGTCAAAATAGCTAAGGTATGAGGAGAGGTTAGATTTGGTTTAGTTTGATGACTTGCTTGCTGGTTGGATACAAACACACAAGTGGTTTCACTGTGCATGTGCTTTACTTCCTCTTTGACTATATTATGTTTCTTACTCCAATGAAACCTACAAATCAATGTACTTGTAGCCTCCCTCCTTTGCTTTTCCATTGCCATACGTCTTGTAGCTAATAGACACCAACCTCTAGATTTTGGTTTAGTTTGATGACTTGCTTGCTGGTTGGACACAAACATACAAGTGGTTTCGCTATACATGTGCTTTGCTTCCTCTTTTATTTCTCCCAATTGTTAAGACCCTTTTGTTCTTATCTCTTCATTTTCATTCCTCCTTTAATGGTCCTATAATTTCAACACCTAAAATTTTAAATAATTTCTTTTCTCTTTAAGTATGTTTACACATATGGATCGTAGCTGGATCTGTGCTAGACAAACTAGTAACGAGTACAAAAAGAGGGTGAAGAATTTCTTGAAATTTGCTATAAGAAATGCTACTGGTGATAATTTAGGAATTTTTATTGTCCTTGTGTAAATTGTTTAAATTTGAGGTAACTATGTATCGCAGAAATAAGAGAGCATTTGATTTGTGACAAGTTATTGAAGAGTTATACATGATAGGGTATGGCATAGTGAGTTAGTAGAAGAGTTGAGTGTATCCAAAGAGGTAGAAGTTGATGTGGACATAGTTGATCGACTAGAGGACATGATTCGTGATATTCGCGAAGAGGCCTTTGAGCGATCACATGCATATAATAACTTGTCAAGTGATGCAGAAAGGCCTTTGTACCCGAGATGTACAAAATTCAAACTATTGTCAGCTGTGGTAAAATTGGTCTACTTAAAAGCAAGGAATGGGTGGAGTGACAAGAGTTTTACAGAATTGCTTGAGTTACTGAAAGACATGCTTCCATAAGGTAATGAATTACCGAAGCGTAATTATGAGGCAAAGAAAATATTGTGTCCCTTAGGTCTATAGTACAAAAAGATACATGCCTTCCCTAATGATTGTATATTATATAGAAAAGAGTTCGAAGGGGAGGATAAGTATCCAAAATGTAGGGCTTCATGTTACAAATTTAAAGGGAATTGTGATATAGAGTTTGATGAGACTACTAAGGGCCGTTCTGTGAAGGTGTTATGGTATCTTCTAGTGAAGCCAAGGTTCAAGCAATTATTTACTATTATGAATTATGCAAAGAACTTAAGATGACATACAGATGAGAGAATATCTTATGGGAAGCTTCACCATCCAACCAATTCTCTACAATGGAAGAAAACTGATGGGATGTTTCCTGAGTTCGGAAAGGAGCCAAGAAACCTCAGGCTTAGGCTATATATAGATGGCATGAATCCTTATGGCAGCCTTACCAGTACTCATAGTTTATGGCCTGTTCTCTTAGTGATTTACAACTTATCTCCTCAGGTGTGCATGAAACGCAAGTATATTATGTTGTCTATATTGATTTTAGGTCTAAAATAGCAAGAAAATGACTTTGATGTTTACCTAGCCCCTTTGATCGAAGACTTGAAAGAGTTGTAGTAGATAGGTAGGGATGTGTTTGACGCGACTTAAAAAGACGTGTTCAAGATGTGCGCTATGATCTTCTGTACCATAAACGACTTCCCTACATATGGAAACCTTTCTAGGTATAGAGTCAAGGGACATAAAGCATGTCCAATTTGTGAAGCAGGCACATACCACCATCAACTTAAACATGGAAAGAAGACAATCTACCTTGGCTACCAGAGATTTCTCAACTAGAATCACCCTTATCGTAGATTAAAGAAAGCTTTCTATAGCCATCAAGTATATGGAGATGCTCCAATACCATTGAAAGGAGAGCAAGTTTATCAACTGGTGGAAGACATCAATGTTATCTTTGGAAAGACGCAAAATAGTGCAGCTGATAAAAATGTATGTATAAAGATGTATATATTCTTTGATTTTCAATATTGGCAAAGTCTTGATGTGATGCAATATATTGATGTCATGCATGTGGAGAAAAATATGTGTGATAGTATTATTGGGACACTTCTCAATATAATTAAAAGGAAAGACTAAGGATGGTGTTATTGTAAGATTAGACTTTATTGAAATGAGAATACGAGATGACCTACATTCAAGGCCACAAGGTGAGCGGACTTATCTACCCCCAGCCTCTCTTACCTTATCCAAGCTTGAGAGAAGAAGCTTTTGTGATTGTTTACATGGTGTCAAAGTGCCTCAAGGGTATTCTTTAAATGTTAAAAAGCTTTTGTGAATGAAAGATTTGAAATTAGTGGGCTTAAAGTATCATGATTTACACGTCTTGATGCAACAACTACTTTTGGTAGTTATTAGGGGCATATTGCTAGATGAATTGAGACACACTATAATTAGATTGTGCTTCTTCTTTCATGCCATATGCAACAAAGTGATTAACCCTGATAAATTAGATAAACTGGAAAAGGATGTTGTTATTATCTTGTGTCAACTTGAGATGCTCTTTCTTCCTTCATTTTTTGATATCATGATACATCTGATTGTTTATTTAGTGAGGGAGATAAGGTTGTGTGGCCCTGTTTATCTATGATGGATGTACCCAGTTGAGAGATACATGAAAATCCTTAAAGGGTATGTGATAAACCCTAAATTTAATATATTTTGTCCCACATTATTCATTTATTTTGGGGATTATTTTAGGCTAATTTGGATTTATTAGATAATATTTAGATTATTAGCCAATTTTAGGAAATAATATAAAATCTAAATAAAATATGAGATTATTAGTTTAAATGATTAGTATTCTGATTGTTATCTCGTGATTAATAAAATATTTCCACATATATGATAGATCACAATTTTATTCGATTCTTGCAGGATAAGTAAAAACAAATTAAAAGATCATACAGTGCATAATTTTTCTGAGAAGCTAGAAAGGAATTCAATGGTTGAATTTTAATGGGCTCAAATTTAAACCCCAAGACTCTCCATTATTTAAATACACATAAGGACGAGACGGAGGAGCAGCTTTGGATTCGCTGCCACACACACACTCACGAACAGAGGAGGGTTCACGCCTTATCCATTGTTTCCATACCTTCTCAATATCTGTTACATTCACGCACAGCATGTGAGGTTGTATCCAAGCATTCAATCCTCAATTCCCATCCTCTTTACTATTCATGGGCCCCACTGCCAATTGATTTAATTTCATTCCCTCCACCCTTTTTCATTCACGTATCAGCACGATTCACCCATTATTCACTCACAATCTTAGTTCTTTCAATGGCTGTGACAAGTTGTGTGTAGTTTGGAGGAGAAACTAAATTCATGGCAGCTTAAGCATATTTAGGAGGCAACTTGGGATGAGCGTGGAGGAAGCTAAGGACTAAAAGCTTACACTTGAAGACTACAGGGGAGTGTCTTTCTTTTTATTAATTTGATTCAAGACTTGAGATTATTTTGTTTTAGATAATTTTGAATAGTTTTATTGAGAACAATCTAGTTTTAGGTTGTAGACATATTATTTGATTTGGATTAAATTAATAATTTGGATTTGATTTGTGCTTAAATATTTATTGAAATTTTTGTTTGTAAACCCCTTGATTGTCAATTAAATTATTAATTGAGTTCTCGTTATTATTTTAATTGTCAATTTGGGTTTAACCTCTTAATTGTTTAATTAGGTTGGTTAATTTTCGAATTTTTTAATTAGGCAATTGTGAACATTATTTCCAAACTATCTTAAATTAATTTCACTGATTTTTAATGGATTTAATTAACTAGCACTTTTTTTATTATAAGTTTTCTAGTGGGATAAGTGTTATTGAACTTGAGGGTTTCCCACGTTTCAAGTAGGTAATTGAATTTATTAATTCCAACCCTTCATCAACCTCCCTTTGGTCTAATTAATTAATTTAGGCTAAAAAAAGTTAACTCCATATGAATCCTAAGTTGTCCCCTTCATCATCATAACCAAATTAAATCTTTATTGTTTGTCTTGCTTTTTCTTAATTTTTCTACTTAGTATCTTAATTTCTCTTTCATAAAAAATCCCCAAAAATGACATTCAACCTCATAGATTAGTCTCATTTTTATATAGTTTTTAGAGTTAATTGCATTATTGCATTTAATTATTTTAATTGCATTTAGGCATTAGTATCTTGCATCCTAGTTTAGGTCGATTCCATTGCATCTTTTGTCATTTAAAAATCAATCCTAAAGAAAACCCATAGCTTGCTCCTTAGGAGAATGACCTAGGTTGACCCTAAACTGTATAATTAATTAGGACATAGTTTAATTGATTGCTTTAGCGACAGAAGCACGACATCAGTATGTGAAGAATCCATACAGGCCCAAAGCTTCCATAGTTGAAAGATATATTGCTGAAGAAGCTATTAAGTTCTTTTCAGACTACTTGTCAAATAAAGAAGCTATTGGGCTTCCTATGTCTTGTCATGAGGATTGATTGTTAGGTAAGGGTATACGTGGGATAACAGTGAAAACTAATATGGATTATGATGCAGTGTTACAAGCACATTTATACATTTTGAATAACACTGATGAAGTTCAACATTATATATCTATTCACAAAGGAATTATAAGAGCACAAAATAGTCAAATGAATGAGCAAAGGTTATTGCTTGAGCATAACAAGACTTTCCCACAATGGTTCAAAACACAAGTTATGAATGATAATAGTATTTCTCAAACTATAAAATGGTTGGCACTGGGTCCTAACTTTAATGTCATATGTTAGAGTGGATACGATGTCAATTGGTATTCCTTCTATACGAAATCCCTGGATGACAAGAGTACTGTGCAAAATAGTAGAGTTATGGAGGTAGCTGAATCCATGCATTTTTCCAGTTCAAAAGACAAAAAGCCAAAGTTAGCAGCTATGCCTTATTTTAGGGTTATTGAAGAAATTTGGGAGGTTGACTATACTAAATTTAGAGTTCCAATTTTCAAATGCAAGTAGATTGATAATAATAGTGTTCAAGTGGATAAGTATGGATTTATATTGGTTGATCTTAATAAATTAAAGTACAATGAGGAGCCCTTTATTTTAGCAGACCATGCAAAACAAGTGTTCTATATAACTGATCCATCAAATAAAAGTTGCTCCATGGTTCTCCAAGGAAAAAGTGTGGTTGACACTAATGATAATAAGGAATTAAACTCTGATGTTTTTGAGACTCCATGTTTCTCGTCAGGGTTGCCTGAATTAAATGAAGACTAAGTGGATGACATACATGCCACAAGGAATGACCACCATGAAGGAATATGGGAGAATATATTTATTCCTATATGATGAAATTTAATTAAAAGTTACTAATCTTATTTCGTTGATTATCTATCTTGGATTTTCATTATTTTATTATAATATTTCATTTTCATTTACTTACCTTATTTCATTATTACATAGGAACATGGAGAAGGATCCCCCCAATAATGGTGATACTCATTCTGAGCATAGCAGCCAGTCTACTCAGTGAAAAAAAGGGTAGATGTGGCACGACACTAAAAGAGTTTACTAAGAGCCGAGCAATTGACCAGAGGATGCTGATTGAATTTGATAGGCAATAGAGACCAACCGGGCCTAACAAGGGAAAGTTTATTAGCTTTGTTGCTCTCAAAGCATGTACCAAGCCTAACATAATGATCAAGGAGTGGTATGATGTAGAGGAATCTGTGAAGGATCAGATTTGGAACACTATAGCGGTACAACACTATGAACCTATTAAATTTTGTAACTATTACATTTATTCATGTTACTAACTATTATAATGACTTCACAATTCACTTACAATGTTCCTCCTAGTCGTGTCTTGAAGGATAAATTGTTACCATATTGCATGGAGAGTTGGACGGCCTTCAAGACCTCTCTAACTAAAATATTTATGTGTGTCGAGGTAGAAGAGGGTAGGAACACTCCTAATCCTTGTCAGGAGTATACATTTCTTGATGAAGATACATGGAGAGAATTTTACAGGATTAAGACTACACCAGAAGCTTTGGTTAGTTTCTATTCACTTAGTTACTTACTTTATTCTCATTTGATTTTATCGATTATTGATATGTTGGTTTCTTATTAAAAGATAAAAAGGTATAAAGCTAAAGTTAGGGGTAGAAAGAATGATTTCCCCTACAAATTGTCTCGTGAGGGTTATGAAAAGCTTGAAGATGAAATGATAAAGGAGAAGTAAAAAAGGCAACAATAAGAGGTTCAGTCTAATCCATCTACAATTCTATCTCCACCATCTCTAGTATCTCATAAAGAAAAATGGAGGCCTGTAACACCTTACTTACGTAATCGGTTCTGATGAGTTTTAGGCAGCGGATTAAACTACTAAGCAATCTTTCTTTGCAAAGTTCTTTCAATTCCCAACCTCAATACAGGATTTGAACCTATATTTGAGTGGGCTTTTCTAAATAGTTTAAAAACCTTGTTTTTGACATCATCCCAAAGTGGTTCGTAACTTCTTAGCAACTCATCGTTTCTTAATTCCGTGTATAATTACTAGAGTAATTCTTATTCTCAATTATCCTAATACTAGTTAATTCAAATACTTATATTCATATAAATAAATATTATCTGTGTACAAATAATGATATACACAATAAACTAAACACAATTCAATCTTCAATTCTTCATCTTCTTCTCTTCTGAATCATCTTCAAGCATTCTCGTCTTTCTTGTTCATATACCTATATGGTTGGAGGGGGAGACTGAGATTCGAGAGAATCTCAGTAGGAAACATATAGACAATGCATGTAAGATGAATGCTAGTACATGATATGCTTGCCTTACATAGGCTCATGTTCAATAATGATATTTTACATGCTCAATGTTTCGTACAACATACTTATGGCCATAGTAAAAGTAGAAACATAGCTTCATTCATTCATGCATGCTTCACACAACCAAGCAAAGCAATACAGTAAATCATTACACAGTATAAGCATCACATACATACAAGTAAGTAAATTTACTACCAAGTGGACCATAGTCCTTCCTTTTGTTTCCTCTTCCTCCAACCATTGAAGCTTCTTGGAAATTCTTCCATTCCTCTTCTTTCTTGACTTCTCCATGGCTCTAGATACTTAATCACATCATTAGAGCCATGATTGTGAGTCATTAGAAGTGTATATTAAGGCCCAAGAAGCTAGGGAGGGCTAAATAGGTTAATTTCCCCTAAAAACCATGAAATCCTCGAATTTGGGGGTTTTGGCTGCAGCCAAAAATAGATAGCTGTGGCCAAAAACCAGATAGAAACATTTTGGCCATAGCCAAGAACCTTTAACCTTGGCCAAGAATCTCGTTGTTAAGAATTTCACCGTCCTAATTCTTGGCCGAACTTGTAAAAATCATAACTAAATGTAAACAAATACAAATGAGGTGCTTCCAAGTTATTTGGAACCCTATTTAACTATAATTTAAGGGAAAAATATATGTATAAGCTAAAAATAATCCCATAAGTACATAATTCCATTTAATTGGACATTACTCCAGAATTGCCCAGTTTAACATGACAAAACTTTGAAAAATCATAACTCTTAGAATACTTGTACAATTAACCATTATCACCTATCAAATTAAAGGTATCAAAACACATCATAAAGACACTGCCTCCAGAAGACAAATTTCACACTACTTACTCTTCAACTTCTAAAACTTCCAAATTCATATACAAGCATCCAAAAATATGAACACTTGTATACCTACACAATTTTCCCAAAGTAATCCATTGGAAACCTCAAAATTGGCAAATTCCCATTCCTTCATCACGTTATGTTCAGACCATAAAACTAGAGTTTTCTACAACAATTCACCAAAACAGAATTTTGTTCAACAACTTTATCCAATGTCATCATAAATCATAATCTAACCATAAACACATGATTAAACCTTAAAAAAATCCCTTGGACTAGAAATGAACAGTACCCACCTTACAAATACTCATCCAAACAACAAACCAATCGGTTCAAAAGGAAGCTTACGCTTACCTCTACGCGTTTCCGCAGCCGGTTCAGAATTTTGGCAATACTCCAGCTGGCGAGACGGAACCAAAGGCCTCCAAATGAAAATCTAAAACCGTAAGAATGAAGCTTAAGATGAGTAGAAGAAGGTTTGTGAAGGGTGTTTTGAGAGAAAAAGTCGATTCAGTAGTGTTTCGGCAGATTGAAGTTCTGAAAAATCACTATTCACCTCTCCCCTCTCCTCCAACATTTTTTCTTTATTTTCTCTGATCTTTCCTACCTTTTAGGGCTGCTAGCTGAAAATATATGGCTTAAGAGGACTTTCAAAAAGTTATGTCAAGTGTCGCAATCTCATGGTGCCATTTGTTCAGTGTTGCACTGATTCGGTGACACGTGTCACCTACTTTAATAAAGTGGGTCCTGTCTCTTTTTCTTGGGATTTAGCCACCCCTTTGTCAGGGAAAGTAAGGGTCTAATGATTTTTCCCAGCTCTCTGGCTCGGTGTTTGAGAAAGTAGTCGGTGACCTGACCGGAGACTGGTGGATTCCCCTGACTTCTGTGCCACATGTCACTATCTTAGAATGCCAACACAAAAAGAAAAAGGATATTTCATCATTAATGGGACATGTGTCACCTTCTTATTCATCCAACATAAAAGTTATGTCATTATTACTTACTTTATTAAAATTACTTTAATAAAGTTACTTTATCGGTGTCTACTCAGGATTCTACTCGGGACTTACTCGGGATTGCATCATGCATATCGAAGCCCGTCAAATGACACAAGGTTAGAGTATGTATGTGGGCCCCATATGGCGCCACATACCAATGTCCAATTCAAAAACGCAGGATACATATATATGCCTTGAAAATGACATGTGCACACCTACATCGGCATTTTCCGCCCGACTAATTGGTCCCTTGCCTCATGACATAGTTGGGTGACATCTTTCTACCAATCTAATGGCATCGTATATGTGTAAAGTGCACATTTGCACTGACTTTTTAATTATATTTCCTGAAAAACACTAAGCCCTTTCCCTGATAAAGTGAGCTTGGTAGTCCTTTTGATCACATTTTAATCACATCTGCACAAGTCTCTGAGAGTCTTTCTATATCTCATCATTCCTAGGACTCCTACTAAAGTGGGCTTGGTAGTCTACTTTATTCAGGCTTATTCTCTAGCCTTTAGTTCCCAAATTTGGGATATTACAAGGCACACGTGGTTGCTAAAAGGATTGTAAGTAATTTAGCATCAATCCTTATTATTTTCTTTGTTGTATAATAACATCTTAATTATATTTGTTATTTACATATTACACGATCAACTTCAACTAAAACATGGCCAGGAACCTTCATTTCGGAGGGAAGGAATGATATCTTGACAGTTGCCATGGGGACACTGGACCATGGTGGTCGTGTTAGGGGCGTTGGACGAGGAGTAGACATAAGAAACTACTTTGGAGGACATACATGCTATGCCTCTGTAGGAATGTTGACTAAAGAAGAGATGGAACTAATACTAGAGAATGAAAGGAAGCAGATGCAACTGATATTAGAGAATAAAAGGAAGCAGACGGCCACCCAAATGTTACAACTGAAGGAAGAAATGATGACGATCCTAAGCTCATGACAGGACATAACTATCCATGCGACTCATTCTCCTGCAGTTTAAAGCACAAATGAGAGTTGTGTTCTTAAATGTATATCAGAGGATTCTAGAGTCCAAAAAAATAGTGAACCTTGTGAATTATATTTAAAGGATCTTGATAGACGCTTAGTAGCACTTGGTGCAATACATAACTTGGGGCCAACCGTCTACCACGAGCAAATGTAAGATGACAAAGTCAGAGTGGTTGTTGGAGAGGTAAAAATTCCAGATGCGCTTGTGCCATTTCCCTATGATGAGGTGAAGATTATGGGTGAAGCCCTCAAAACTTTCCTTAGGTTGCCAAACAGACTTGTTCAGGTAGTTCCAGCTACGATTCATGCTGAAGTATGAAAATATTTGTCTTCTTGATATGTTTTTTTCATATTACACATTTATAGCATGGAAACTAACTCTTTCTTATCAACTTTCCTTTATTTAGCAAACTGCCCCATCTAATGAAGCGGTTCCACAACTCTATCCCCAATCCCAACCCTAAACCTAGGTGAAGCCGCTTCAACGTCTGTGTCTGCTGGGGTTTGACGGATCCTTCTCAACTGAAGTATTGACGATGGATCCAGATGTTATGGGTAAGAGGGACATTTTGTACATATTGAGTAGGAGGATGTGGTACAGATGTGAATGAAGGATCAGATTACCATATCACACATCCACTTGTTTATGATGTAGGTATATTTTTATTATTACTAAGTATTTAACTTTTGAATCTAACATGCTTTCACTATTGTAGGTACCTCTATCACCTCTATACTTTTTCAGGCAACGGTGACAAGTTTGGATTCCTTTGCCTGCTTCACATCCAGATAAAAGGGAATACTTCCATGATAAGAGAGTCATACCTTCGGCAGAGGCTCTATAAAGATGGAAAAGAGTGCTACCTAGCACTATATGTTAACGAGTAGGAAAAAGTTTGTAATTGATACCTTATTTTTGTGAATTTGTATAATTCATACCTCTTTTTGCAGTACTCATTGACAGTTAGTGCTTGTATGTCCAAAGCGAAATGTCGTCATTTTTTATGTTCCTTACATTATAAACCGGGAAAGGATTTAAAGAGAATGATGGACACGTAAGTGTACTTTGTCAATGACATTTTATTTGCAATATGTAAGTTTTTTATATATAATATAGCCTCTTGTATATATTTTATCACAGTGCAATGGAAACATACCAAAGAGTGGTTAAAAAAAAGCGCACACACTAGCTTAAAGAGACTACCTGGATACAACCAAAGGTAAATGGTTTGAATCCTAACATTCTATGAACATAGTTATCTTATTCAGATAATTCATATCATGCATGTTCTTCTGTAGTGTCGTCGTCAAATGGGGAATAAGGCTTGTGGATATTATGTGATGAGGCACATGTTAATCATCATCCTCTTAGATAGTACATAATCTACTACAGAGGTAATTGTATTTAATTATATTTGTTTTATTATGTTCTTTATTTTATTAGTTCATTTTGTAGTTATTAAGTTGATGTGTTTTTTTTATTTTAAAATCTCTAGATGTTTGACATTACGATCCATTTTATGAAGAGGACATTGATGACATTCGCACACGTTAGGCAACTTCTTTTTAGAGATCATAAACTAGTGAGTGTAATGTCAAACATGTTATGTTAATAACTATTTGGGATTGCATATGTTGAATTTCATTGTCACTGTTTGGTATTGGACTTGACTTTGATTGTACAAATTTCATTGTAAAACTGAGGTAAAGTTTGTTTACCTGTATTGATATAGCTTTGTTAATATTTTGGATTAGAATTTACAATAAATTTGATATTTCAGGTTAGTTTTATTGTAATTGTTTTATTTGTCAGGTGTTTTGTTGTTTATTATCTTGTAAACGGGTTTATAGCATAATAAACAAACAATTTTTTTTTTTAAAAAATGAGTTTCTACACTAGACGAACAAGGAGAGGTGTAGAAAGTTACACTTCTACACTTGCTGAACAAGTAGAGGTGTAGAAAGTCACACATTTTACACTTGACGCATACGGAGAGGTGTAGAAAGTCACACTTTCTACACCTATTTTCATAATAATACGTGTAGAAAGTGAGACTTTCTACACGTGTTGTGAGAACAACAAGTGTAGAAAGTGGACTTTATATACTTCTTCACTTTCTACATGTGTTGTGAGAACAAGTGTAGAAAGTGGACTTTCTACACTTATTCGCTTTCTACACTTGTTGTGCTGTACAACACGTGTAGAAAGTGGGACTTTCTACACGTGCTTTAGAACAGATGTAGAAAGTCTGACTTTCTACACCTGTTCTTTCTACACTTGTTGTAAGTCAAGTGTAAAAAGTCTTTTCCATCAAGTGCAAAAAGTCTTTCCTGCACTAGCAAATGTGTACAAATAAATGTGTGCCCTTTAATGCTTCTTGCAAAGAGTTGTAAGGTTAATTGACAACTATGGTTAAGTGCAGTTAGGTTAACCCTCATGCCTTCCATTTTCCTCTTTTTGAGCAAAGTTTGTGCCCAAAAAGGAAGAATAATTATTCATCTTTATACTCTTACAAGATTTCTTTTTGGTCAACATACAAAATTGAAGTCCAATTATAAATTTGGTTGACCTTTCTTCTCTTCCTTTTTCTTTGCTTTTTTGACTAACCAATGCCTATGGTTTAATTCAATTCCACTTCCTTATCTTTATTGTGGTCTTGAAAGAAAATATATGCCCAAAAAGAAAGAAGAATTTATTGACTAATTGCCCTTAGTCTCTTCTTCCTTCTTTACCCTTGATCTTGGCACTAATAATTAATGTGCCATTAACTCTTCCATTTCTCTTTGTTTCCTTACTAGTAGTGTCATTCCCTTCTATTCTTGTGTTTCAATTAGGTTTTTGATCATTCCCGATTTTAGGCGAAAATTAGGTAATTTACCGATAGCTAATCGAGACTAAAGTCATTGTACAATTCTTAGGGATAATTCTATCATTAATCTCACTATCTATTTTGTACACTTGGCCCTTGAGTACATTTTTGGATATTACAGAACTGACCTCTCTAATTCACTCTCTAGATCAAGAAGGTGGAGAAATTACTAGAGAAGGTTAATCTAATGATGCAACATATTCTTCATCCTCATAACTTTTTATTTTTTATTTGTTTATTCACAGTCTCATTTTCTTTCTTTAACATTTTTTGTTTGTACTATGAGATTGAATAAACAACTTTAAAAATTATTAAAAAAATTCAAATAAGTAATGATTATTATGTAAAACCCATCACTTTTTTGAATACCATGTCTAATAGTTAACAGGTGTTAAGAGAAAATCATCATCGTTTACAATACCTATCGATTGTGAAAACATTTGGCTCTATAACAGTTATAAATTAAGAATCATAAGAAAATTCCACCTTTCATAATGATTCTAAACTTATAACTGTGAGCATTTCATCAAGTATTTTAAAACACACGCTATCTAAGGTCTCTTCATATTCCCACGTTATTACACTTAACAAACTTGTCTTTGGTCAAACGTTACCTACAATCCTTGAAACCCTACAAAATTTAATGTCTATTAACAGTTACTTTTAGGCGAACCACATCCTCCACTACTTTCTTTGAACTTCATTCAAATAGTCGTACTAGTGGCTTTGATTGCCCTAACTCACTTTTTCATTTTGGAGCCCTAGCTAGGCCACATTCCTTCATGTGCTCTATCCTCCTTATTTTAAGGTATCATTTCTGTTTTGAGTAATATCCAAAATTATATTAACCAAAAATCCTTGTATATTTGATTATGTTAAATGGAATAAAATGATGAATTTTGGTGTATTTGAAGTAGCCAAAATGTTGGAAATGGTGATTATGTGAAATTTTGGCCAAGAAAGACATAAAGCACAATTTTAGTCTTTATAAAGGCCTAACATGGTAGCCTAAAATTAAGTATGGAAGAGCATAATTTTTTGCCAATTCATGATGAAAAGTTCAGCCAAAACAAAAGGGAATAAGGAAAACAATATTTGGTACAAAAAATCAAGAAAAAGTAAGTTTTTAAAATAGTCATTTAGCTAATAAAAATAAAAAAGCCAATATTTTCCGTTAAATATTGAGTAAAGTTAGCCAAAGAGGAGAAGAGACAAGGAAAAATATTATGATGCCACCTTGCATGCCATGTGATAGTCTTATGAGTCACATGGAAAAAGTAAGAGATAAGAAAATGCCATGTGTAAATTTTTGCAATAAAATAATATATTTATTTAAGGAGGTGGAAGGGAATTTTTATAAACACATTTTAGCCCATTTAAGCTCATTTTCAGACAGCATTAAGAAGAGAAGAGAGAGAGAGCAAAGGACAAGGAGAGAGCAAGAGGGAAATCAAGGTAAGTAGTAGGTTAAATTGCTTATTTTTTACTTCAATCTCTAGGAAACTCTCTCTGATCCTCATATTCTTCTTGAAATCATGCAAAGCAAGAAGAAAATTAAAGGAAAAGGAGAGAGAAAGTTGGCATCCTAGAGAGAGAAAAAGGAAGCACTCAAGGTAAGCTTGAATACATGTCTTACCTTGATGTTATATGATTGTTGTTATTGGTTTTACTTGGTTATTAGCTTGTTTTGTCTTAGATTTATGATTCAAGATGCATGAACCCTAAGGGAAGGTACTTCCTAAATTTTGATTAATCATGTTCAAGAGCTGTTTAAGTGGTAAAACAAGTTATTATAAGTGAAAAGAAGAAGTTTGGTTGATTCAAAATTAAAAAACTTCATTTTTCAAATTCTCTTTAAACTTTCAGCCAGACCAATTTTGAGGGGCTTGAGATGGAATTTGATATATTTGGTGATCCCATCGTGTTTAGAATGAAAAATTGTGTAGGAAAAAGGTGAAATATGGAGTGTGAAGGTTTTAGGGTGTAAAATGACAATTTTGCCTCTAAAACCTTAATTAGTGGTTGTCAAGGGCATTTTGGTAAATGCAGTGTATTTTTCCAAAACTGAGGTAAAATATTGTGTAGGAATAGGCCGAGTGATAATTTTTAGGAACGTAAAATTATACCAGGCATAAAGGGAATTAGATCGGATTTCCAAGGGGTATTTTGGTAATTACGCGTTTTGGATAGATATAACCAACTATATAAGCTTTGGAATAAAGCACGAATGATTAATAACTCATTTATTATGAATTTTAAATTTAGGATTTGATATTTGTCCGAGCTGGACAAAGAGTTAAAGGACCGGTATTAGCTAGACATTGGGAAGGAGTCAAGGTAGTAACTCTATCTTTCATACACTATGTGATTTTTTATATGCATTGAATTGCCATGTTCTATGATGTGAGGTCTGTGTGACCTGATGAGAAGTCTGTGTGACATAATGTAAAGCTTGTGTGGCATAATTCCTCACTGTGGTATGGGCCAACACTCCTATCACAAAGCGCAACTGGCTTTGGGTAGGGAGAAATTACGTAAATGTTATTTTGGACAATATGAGGGTAAGATATATATGCTTGTTAATTACTTACTAGATAATTATAAAAATGTTAACTTGAATTGTGTACTTTGTGGTCTACATATCATCTAGACAAAACTTCTAGGAAATATGTATCACCTGTTCCTTATACCTCTTTATTATGCATCGGAAGCAATATTATTATTATTATGATTCAGGAGAATTAGTAAACAAGCTCCAAGCCAAAAAATTTCACAATTATTCTTAGGGGCACTATTCATGTAGTAAGCCATACTTACCAGATTACTTTATTCAAGTGATTACTTTTCAATTTAACTTTTCAATTCTTCCATTCATTATTATCAAGGTTTTTCTCTGCTTATCAATTCCTCTGCTTACTTAACTAATAGACTCGTATTGTGTGATTACCTATTTCTAGCTCATTTAATGCGCTTAGAGAATTCAATTCATCCATTAACTAGGTTAGACAGTTACTCACATAAAATATTAATGCATCACGAAATAGTGCTTAATAATTCCTCACATCTTCATCTGTAACTTCTTCCTTGTGCATCATGTTGCACTCCTTTCTTGTGCTCACCTGCCTAAATGGTTGGTTGGGGGAGGGTGAGATTCAGAGGAATCTCAGAAGTAAACAAAACAAATAATGCATGTAAGATAAATGTTAGTGCATGATACTCGCCTTACGTAGACTCATGTAAACATAATGACATATCTACACGCTCAATGCTTCACATTACTTACATATGGCCAAAGCATCAATAGAAAACAAAGCTTTAATCATTCAACTATGTTACACATTGACAAGTAAAGCAATCATGCACATTAACACACAAGCATACATATCAATACACGCAAGTAGGGTAAGTTCACTACCTCTTGTCTGTGAGTTACCTCTTGTACCTTTTCTTCCAACCACTGAAGTTGCTCTCAGGACCCCTTTAATTCCCTCTTCCTTGTTAACTCATAACCCTAGGCATATGATTACACTATTAAAGACATGAAAAATGAATATTCTATGTGGCTACATTATCCTCTAGGACATGTCCCTTATCTTTAGGCCTATACTTGTCCCAAATTACTTAAAATGCCATTACTTTCTTATTTTTGCACAACTTCCAAAAGTTAGTAGAATTTTCAACAAACTTAGAAAATTCATATCTTTTTCTAAAAATATCCAAATTAGTTGGTTCAAAGACCTAAGTGATCCTTATTAAGTTTATTGTATAGAAAAGATAGATCTCACTACCACCTAGAAACATATAGTTCCAGAATTCCCATTGTACCCTTACTTCCATAGAATGGTCCTAGTTTAAATAGCCTGACTTCTAAAATTCATAACTTAATCTCTAGACTCCAAATGGGGAGGTCTAAAGTCCCATATGAATCTATTTAAGTCTATTTTAAATTAAAAATATCTCCTTCTACCCATTATTAGTACATAACTCCAGAAACCTTGAGCAACAACCTTGTCTCATGATTTTATCTAGATTCAATGCTCATAATTTAACAAATCATATCTCATAATATACAAACCTAAATGACACATATTATATATCAAATTAGAGCTTATGATTTCTGATTTGAATATATAAAGTTTCATAAATTTTGGTCAAGGTTTAGTCTTCCAAAATTTTGCCACAACAATTTGACTTCCAGAAACATAATCTGGCAATACCTAACTTCAAAAATTTATATCTCTTAAGTTATTGATCTAAATGGCACATAATACCAATCAAATTAAAGCTTGAAAGGTCTACTACAATTCAGAAAAGTTTCATGGCCATTGTATAAGATTTGGTAACTTAAAAACTCATCAAAATCAGACTGCCTCTAGAAAATAAAATCTAGCAGCACTACTACTTTAACTTCAATCTTTGGGTTTTCAATCCAACCCTTATAAAATCATGTTCACTATAATATCCCATATTTTAATAACCAAAATTACTTGAATATTTATTTATATTCAATAGAATAACATAGTGAATTTTGATGCGCTTGAAGTAGCTAAAATAGTGTAAATAATTTTTTTGCCAAGAAAGACCTAAAACCCACTTTTTGTTATAGTGAAAGCCTAACATTTTGGTCTAAAATTAAGTATGAAAGAGCACAGTTTTTAGGCCCAAAGCAATTCCAAATTTTTGCCAAGTTGAAGGAAGAAGAAGAAATTGGCAAGTGTTAAAAAAATTCAAGAAAATGTAAGGGTAAAATGGTCATTTTGGCCAAATAAAATAAATTCAGAAATTACCCTTAATAATTAAGGGGAAATTCAGTTAATGAAGTAGGAACAAGAAGGAAGAAATAATTTTCTAGACAAATGACAAATGGAAGCAAAGGAGGAAGCATGTAAAAAATAATAAAATAAAATCACATGCAAAAATTATAATAAAAAAATATTAAACTAAGGAGGTGATGGAGAACTCTAGAGAACTCCATAAAACCCTCTTGAAGGTCATTAAATTCAGCCAAAATAAGAAGAAAAAGAGAGAGAAGGAGTTGGAGAAACAAGGACAAGAAGAGAAAGCAAGAAGCAAAATCAAGGTAAGTAGTAGTGAAATTCAAGTGTTTTTGTTTCTAATCACTTGTAAACATTTTATAACACATGTATCCTTCTTGAAATCATGTTAATAAGAAGAAAATCAAAGATAAAGAGAGAGGGAAGGTGGCTGTTTAGACAGAGAAAGAAGAAGAAAGCAGGGTAAGCTTGAGAATTTGTAATCTCTTAATGATTTATGATTGTTCTTTGTGTTTTGGTTGATTGTGTGGCTTAGATTGGCTTGGTTTTGTGATTTGGAATGCATGAAATCTAAGGTTAGATGCTACCCAGACTTTGATTATTTATGTGCAAGTTGTGCTCAACTGGTTAAACAAGTGATTAGAGGTAAAACAAAGGTGTTTTGTTGATTAAAATAATGAAATTCCCTTTTTTCTCAATTTTTGATGAATTTTGACCAGGGCTTTGTTTTCTATGTTTGAGATGGGATTTCATAGATTTGATGATTTCATTATGTTTAGAATGAAAAATTGTGTAGGGAACAAGTGAACGAAGTATAAAGGCTTTAGGGTCTGAAATGACAATTTTTTCCCTAAAACCCTAATTGGTGGCTATCAAGGATAAAACTAGAAATGTAGTGTGAATTTTTCAAAATGGAAGTCAAAAATTGATTCTACATATGAAATTATCTAGGAATGGCCTGGGTCATAATTTTTGGAAAAGTACAAATATACCGAGTATAAAGGGAATTAAACCGGATTCCCTAGGCACATTTTTGTAATTATGTGATTTTGCGCTAAGATAACCAACTTATAAATTTTAGAAAAATGAATGAATGAGTAATAACTCATTTATGATCAATTTGGGAATTTTAGGGTTTGACATTTGCCCAAGCCGGACAAAAGTCAAAGGACCATTAGTAGCTAGGCAATCAGAAAGGAGTCTAGGTAGTAATTCTATCTTTCATATTCTATGTAATTGTTAATATGCATTGTTTGCCATGTTCTATGTAATGATATGTGTAAGGCGGTAAGTATCCTAGAATTGGATATGGGAAAAGCATAAGTACCACCTAGAGGGAATGCACAAGTACATCTTGGCCAGTGTGTATTCAATCTAGACTAGCTAATGTGATTAATGATAATTTCTCACTGGCTGTGGGACAAGCAAGGGACCATGAGGCCAAGTAGATCCAGTTGAGTGGCTTGACAAGTACGGACAGGTTGATGCCTACTTTAGAACATTGATGTGATCACAATGTCATAAGATATGTGCTGGTATGGATTATGCAATCATTTTGATCTAGAAAAAATCATCGCTTTGATCCTGAACATTGATAGACAAATGCATGACATTTTGATTTATTCCATCTTATATATGCTGCTATGCATGTTTATTTTTCACATTTTATAAAATTGATAACCTGTTACTGCAGGGATTAGTATAAATCTCACCCTTTCCATAATTAAAAATAAATTCAGTTAGAGGAAGCGGCTCAGAGGGTAAAGTAGCATATATCAACAATTGAAGGTCCGGTGCTGGTCAAGAAATTCTCTATTGGTTTTCTGTTAGTTTTTCTTTGTATTCAGGATTTGTATTGTAATATGTACATATCCTGTGCGGATTTTTGTAATGTAATCAAAAATTTTATATCAGTATAAATTTACTATTTCTATATGCCCATTGAACTACACGTTAATACTCAAATAAAAGTCAAAATATTAAGGGGTTTAACTTTTATGGTATCAGAGCATGCAATTCTAGCAATAACAAAACAGTATATTGATATGATCTTGATTACATGGCAATGGGAAATATAAGCGGAAGGAGTTGCTAGCGGAGTAAATCACCGCTATCGGTAAATCAGCCCTAGAGGAGTAAAGGGTATTTGAAGGACAACTAATATGAACATATCAAGTTGGGGGTGGACTCAAAAGATTGCGAACCTTGAAGAAGTGGGTATGGCCAAGGCTTGTGTTCAGGCCTTATCTCAAGCCAGCATCGACAGTCAATTCACCTGTTAGTGATGTAGAGTAACCGTTGTCTGTGGGAAAGGAGTCGGATCCATATAGGGTTACCAGTTCCAAAGTTCAATCCATACACATGAGGTATAACCTATAGCCGATTAAGAGTTGTAGGAATGCATCAGGAACATATACAGGAGGGCTCTCCTGTTCATGATACACAAACAACCCAGTATGCACAGTATGTGTATGATACTGACATATGGTATTGGGAGCAGGGATTAATTGGTATAGAGTTGACAGACAAAGATCGGATCCATACGACACTGGATTCATTCCTAGACATTATATTCTTAGTAGGGAAGAGGAATGACCTAATAGAGTAAGGTCCACATGATAACTTTATGGAGATAGTGGAACATATGACCAAGTATGTATTGGACCATATGTACCGGTACTGATAAATAATTTATACACAGTATTTGGTCACTTGGAGATTATTGGCATGACTAATCAGGACAAGAGCAGTCTAGAGGTATCGATGCTTAGAAGCGGTTGGAGTCAGTACCAGCGTTTTTGCACCAGTACATTAAAGTTAAGCATGCTTAGTCCAAGGAAATGGAAGGATGGGTAATCCCCTGGGAAGTTTTTGAAAATGTTAAGTCATGAAATACAAAAGAGTGGGAGCATGTTGTACAGTCGTGTATAGGATATATATTATAAAAAATCCTTCCCTAAACATCCATAAATGTCTGTTGTATGCTATTATTCAAGCATCAATATGATCGAACTTTGCAAAATGACAAAAATGCCCCTATTAATGTATGGAACTTACCTCTTCCCAGTTTTAATATAAAGAGACATAAAGATGGTCAGGAAGTTAGACCTAACCCAATACAGCAGATATTAGGCATGTTGATGAAGCAACATGCAATAGTGTATGACTTGAGTAGCAAGCTATCAGAAGTGTAGCAAAAAAAAGATGTAGATAAGGAAAAAAACAAAATAAAATAATCCTGGTAGACAGGGAAAATGAGCACGTATAGCTTGAGAACCCTAATCAGTAGCCTTCACCTAGGCTTTTGCCTGGATTTGTTGTTGAGGGCAAAATCTTGCAGATATAAGTAGCATGACTTTTTCAACAACAACCTCCTACCTCCAAGGGAAGTTTGATACTCATATAGCATAGTATTGGCCAGAATTCCCTTTAGGAGTTTACTAACAGGATCTTCACTTCATACACATATCCAATGATCAAATTTGAGAGAGTGGTCTTTGACTTAGCATAAAAGAAAGCTATAATCTAACAGATTGTTTTAGAGATCCTAAACAAGGAGATGATAAATACAAGATCTATCAGCTTCTTTATGAGGTATTTGTTCAATTGTGATTAAATATTTGGCTTCTTATAACATTGATTACATTTTGATATGTTGGTTTCAGCATTTCAAGCACCTGTCCATATGTACATCCTCTCCTTTGGCCTCCAGGACAATATCAAATTCATCTTACCTGACAATCTCAATAACCAAGGTGATGACATGAAGGAAGATGTAAAGCAATATCACACGAGATTTCTAGGGATGAATTCATTAAGAGGGCGTTAGAGAGAAGCGATACTTACTTCTTTGTGCCTTACATTTTAAGGTGTGAACATATTTAACTCTGCTTAAATTAATTTTTATTTATTTTGAAATTTTCTTAATGGTGTGATCTATTATTGTACTTAGAAACCATACTAGATACTCATAGTAGTAAATCCAATGTGCAAAAAGATTTGGTACTATGACTCTATAGGTGGGGTTCCTAACAAGAGACCGTACATGCAGGAGACATTTTACCAGTAAGTTATCTATTCATCATCTCTTATAACTCAGTCCATCTTGCATGTTTCTATGTATATGATTTTTTATTGTATCTTCTCAGAGCTGTGTATAGATACCACACATAAAATGGTCTCGACTATAGAAATTGTAACCTCATCGATAGCCACTTCAGATATGCCTTCCAATGGCTGTATCTGAAGGTATATATATTATTCACTAATGACTATAATATTAAATTAAAGCACACTATAGTTTATATATATGAATAACTGATAAACGTTTCTTCTCATTTCCTTATAATGCCTAAAGCAACCGAACATGAGAAATGATTGTGGGTATTGTGTGATACAGTACATGAAGGACATAGTCATGCACATCCTAAAAATATTGATACAAATAAGGTATATTATATGCTCAATTTGTTCATATACACATTCAGTTAGCTATATATTACAATATGTAACTTCTATCTATTGTTTCCTTTTGTATAGAGTATTTTAGTGCCTCCTACATAATGTTTAGCAAGTCACAAATGGAAGAAGTGGCTGAAGAATGGTACCATCTATTCAACATCAATACAAGAGTAAATACATCGAATGATTGTAAATTTATAGATATTGATTATTTGTTTGTTTTAAAGTTTTAGTTTTAGTAGTGTATACATGTACATGAATGATTATAAATATATTCTAATTTGTTGTATTATTCTGTATATGAATAATATAAACATATAGGGTTAAGATGTAAGAAAATGTATGAGTTTTTACCTAAAGTGCATCCAACATCATATGTTTTTTGCAGGTGCAAAAGTGCCCATAAACTTTCATAATGAGGGTAAGAATACCATCACCGTCAATCTATCACGTTGACCATTAGTTTGTCCAAAACACTGATAGGAATCAAACATAACTGTCTCAGTTAATTTTAGTCTAGTTGGCAGTAGAGGGAGAAAGAAAACTTAGCAATAGGATGACCAGAGAAATCAAATCATAAAACCTTCAAAGAATAGATAACAAACATAGAAATCCAAATAAAAAGACAAATCAAAAATAGAACCATCAAGAATACACATAAGAATCAAGTCAGTAAATCCTCATTCATTAGAAGCGAAACAACAGCAACACAAGAAATCATCAAACAAGAAGAAACTAATAAATCTAAAATGCATGATTGAGAAACTGCTAAATTTGCAGGTTGTAGCAGAAAATTCATAAACTTTGGAGAATATTGGAAAGAATAAAACATGAGTTATAAAGCAGCAACCAATCTCTATTTTTTCCAAACACTCTTAGATCTGAAAAGCTCATCACATTGCTCCATCATCTCCATCTTGCTCAAAGAACCACCCTTAAAGAACCCCCTACCATCAAAGCAACTCCCCAACAAATTGCCTCTACCAGTACCAAAACCAACACCGGTAGGAATAGAAGACAAATTTGACTAAGGAGGGAAAAATAAATATGAGCTTTTAGGTCCAAGTGTCAAAGAAGTTGAGAGTAGAGGAAAGTCTAAAGTTGTACAAATCCTGCATCCTAGCATTACATAAGCCAAGAGCTTATAGAAAAACAAATCTAACACAATCTTAGGCCAGTGAATCTGAGGTAAGGGAAGCTAAGAGCTGTGCAAGATGAAGAGTAAGAGAGAGAGGTAGAGAAGAAGAAGAAGATTTTAGGGAAGAGGTCTAAGATCAAGAAAGAGGAAAGAACTCTATTGCTGCCACAACTTCACAGATCAGGGAGGAAGAGGGGAAGGAGACAAGGTTGGACTAAGGATGGACCGTGGACAGCAGACGACGGCCGGTAACTAGGTTGGTAAGAAGGCGGAGTAGTTACGACTAGTAAAGGCTATGGATATTATGTACGATGTGAAAATCTACAGATGGAGGTAAGGTTGGAAATTTTTATTTTTGTTAATGATAAATTAAAATTTGTAGGCATATGTGGAATACTTTTATTTTTATTTTTTTCTCCATTTCCAACCAAGACATTCTTATAGCTAACTAGCTCCCATTTCAGTGCTTTTGGTCAAAATAATGGTCAACGTGACTTAGATTAACGGTGGTGTTATTTTTGCCCTCATTTTAAAAGTTTATTGGTACTTTTGCACCTCTAAAAAGCATATGGTGCTAGGTGAACTTTATGTAAAAAATCATGGGTATTTTTGCATCTTAACATAAATATATATATTTTAATTTGTTCTGTATAAAGGTATATGCAGGGGGATATTAAAAGTAAAAACCCCCTCAATTTGAAAAAAAAAATAGCTTTGATAAATCACAGTTGTTACCAGTTGGAAATTATGCCCTAGTGGCCAATCATTACACATTAAACATTGTTATTCAATGAATTTTTCTATTTTGTTATCATATTATTTGCATGTTCACTATGATAGCTATCCTTGGATAAATCATAATGATTCCCCTAAATGTTCCTGGTTAGTCATCTATGTGGGAGCAAAGATGAAATAAGACCAATATGACTTTGAAGAGGTATAGAGACACAAATCAAAGTCCTAGGCACGTGTAAGAGTATACGGTGCTGGACCTACTGGCTATGAGAATGCTGTATAGATCCAGTCATAAGATTGTATGATGTATAAACACGTTACTATGCCCTTTGTCCTAAGATTATTATGGATTTCTATATGAGAGTCACTTAGCTTTGACCTAGTCAAAAGTTACCTTTGACTAGGTGATGATAAAAGCTATGTTTGGGCTTATTAATTTTCACGCATAGGAATGTGAATGATCAAGATAGAATTTGTCCCTTGTAAAGACCCTGCCTTATATTCCCCTTATTATTGACCTTATTCAGAGTATCAATGCGCAGTTCAATGGGTACACAGGAATAGCATGAATATACTGATAATATTAATACAATATTGCTTGATTTAATACAAAAGTTTCCCCCACAGGGGTTTATACAATATTTACAGACCTTAAAATAACAAAAAGGTCTTCAGACAACCAGCAACATTCCTCTTCGTGCATTCCTCTTTTCTGTTCTCAGCACACTTCTAGTACACACCTGTCTGAATGGTTGGTTGGGGAGGGTGAGATTCGAGGAATCTCAGTAGCAAACAATACTAACCGTTGCATACAAGGAATTCTTTGTGCATGACATGCTTGCTTACATGAATTCATGCCAACATAATGACATATATGCATACTTAATGTTTCATATAACATACTTATGGCCATAGTATAAACAGGGACAGAGCTTCACTCATTCACATATGCTTCATACAATTCATCAAAGAAATTAACAATAATACACAAACATACAAATCAAGTCATGCAAAGTTAGGAAAGTTCACTACCTATTGGATCTTGTGTCCTCCTCTTATATCTTGATATTCCAACCATTACCTTTTTTTTGTCACTTCATAGCCCTAAATAAGTGATGACATCATTAGATCCATGAAAAGTGAATACCCAATGGCCTACATTATCCTTAAAGGCTCACTTTCACCCATGGAGTTCTTACCAATTACATTTAGCCCCTTCCTTTCTCAAATTCGCATGGTAGTCAAAACTGCTAGAATTTTGACCAAATTTTGAAAATCATAATTAATTCTATAGAACTCTAATTAAGGTGGTTCAAAGCTCTATTTTAATCCCTTTAAGTTTAATTTAATATATAAATACTTTTTTCTGACTATTATTGGCATATTTTTCTAAGAAATTTGGCAAACATGTACTATTCCAGATTTCATTCTAGAAACAAGGCACAATCTCAAAAATTCATATCTCCCAATATAATTGTCCAAAAATTACAAATCACCTCTAAAATTAAATCCATACATGTCTAATTTAAGCCTGAAAAATTTTAGAATTTTTGGACAAGGTTTGACCCACACAATACATTGCAAAATATCACTGCCTCACAGGAGGCATATCAACCAACATGCACATTCAACTTCATAAATTTCTAAATTGATATACAAACATACAAAAATCATGAACACTTGCATACCTATACAATTTTACCTTCTAAAGCCAATGGAGTTATCAAAATTATCAAATTCGAACTCCATCACCATGTTATGAATAGGACAGAAAATCAGGGTTCTTAGGAGAGTTATGTTGGTTTCTTGTTCTCTCTTGCTTAATCACCTCCTTACCACTTCTAATCACATGATTAACCATTTAAATACTACATGGAAATGTTTAGAGGAAATTTAGGAAGAATTTCCCTTAGGTTTTACTTCAGCCCATTTTTGAAAAATAAGAGAAAACCAAGGCAAATTCCACAACAACATCTTATAACACAAGATGATCAAGTTTATGAGATTACCTCTTGATTTCACCATTTTATCTCTCTAAAAGGTCACTGTTCACTCCCTCCTCTCTCTTGATTTGTCTTGAAAAACATGGATTTCAAAAAGGAGAAGAGGTTCCCAAGTGATTTAGAAGGCATAAGCACTTGAAATCACACCTCTTACCTAAGATTTTGGCTTCTTGAACCCTAACCCTTCCTCTTTGTTCTTCAAATTCCTTCAACTCTTCTCTCTCTCTATTTGGTTCAGCTTTCACGAAAATAAATGGAGAAATATGAAGGTTTAATGACTTAAAGCATTCCTCCAAACTTACTTTACAAGTGTTTTAGTCTTATTTGTCCAAAATTGTAGTATTTTGTATAATATTACAAATAAAATAATTATATTTACCATTCTTGCTCTATACTTCCGCCATAATTTATGCATATTAAGGGAAAAAGAAATGGCTACTGACTTTATTGATCAAATGACCATTTTGCCCTTACATGTTTGTAATTTCACAATATAGTGAAAAATTGGGCAGAATTTTGCACTAAACTTTGAAAATTCATATCTAGTTGTGTAGATATCCAATTGAGGTGATTCCAAAGGCTATGTGACCCATATTTAGTCTAGTTTTAGGGAAAATTATAATTCCTAGAATTTTAATCTTTGGACGCTGCCACAGAAAATAGCCAGTTTCACTGGGCTAATTTCAAAAATTCATTTCTCTTTGTGTACAGCTCCAAATGACTTACATGAACTATCAAATTAAATCTTGATAAGTCTACTTTCACTTTGGAAAGTTTTATAATTTTTTAATATCATTTACCTATTGAAAAATTTCACACAATCACCACTGGCATACCGGGAATTTCACCAATAGCAACACTGCTTTGTGTTCCACTTTACTATATTGTGTGTGACTTCTAATTGCTTTATTTTGTCATTCCCAATGCTCTTTAATACCCCCAAGGATATAAATAAATTTTAGTGAATTTAAACATGCCTCATCGGAACATTTGCTAAACCGAGGCTTAGCCGTCCACTTGATCCAAGCTTAATCCAAGCCTCTTATCCTAAAATTCGGGATATTACAACTCTCCCCCTATTCAATAAATTTCATCCTCGAAATTTTAAACATCAAATAATACTATATGTACCTCAGAGAACCATCTCTAGACCTTTAGTCTATCTTTCCCCATTCTAGTTCTTTCATTTGCAAGCTTATAGAGCACGCAACTCACCATTCATATTCATAACTCAAAATCTCATTAGCATTTAAACCACTGGTCCACTATCACAATGCTTGGTTTCTAAGGCATTACTGCCTATTCAGGATTCTCTCTCCATTTACTATATGCATACCAGGCCTTCCAACTTCTATAAAACTCTCTCGTATCGTACGGTACATATATCAAGCCTTATGGCTCATTCTACCATAGCGCTTGATATTCTAGCCTTACTACTAAGGGGATTTCCCCATACCATAGTCATCTTAGGGCTTACGGCCCCATCTACAACCTGGTCTAGTCTAAATGTTCTACTAATCTCAATATATTCTCTGGACACATTGGTTTAATATCACAGTGCTAGGAAACAACCATGGCGATAGATACATACAAGTCTTACAGCCCATGGATATTGCCCTATGCAACTTTGCACATTGTGACTTATTGCCTCAAGCCTTTTCTGGTCACAATCTCAACTTATCACATTCTGCTGCCCTAAGGACTTATTAATCCATTAGGTCTTATGGCCCTAGGACATTTGGTCCATCATCTTTGCTTAATAACAGCCTTCTCACTAGGCCCACTGTAGAGCTACTCTTACTGGGCGCCCCCTGTAGCCACACGATATGAAGGAATGAAATCCTTGTTCTTGTATTTATGTAATGACCCTCCCACTAGGCCCAACTGTAGAGCTACCCTCAATGGGCACCCTCTACAACGGCACGAGAGTCTGGCCCACACCCCCTGACTCACTAGGACTAACTGTGGTAAGCTTAGGGGATAACCACTCCTATTATCCTCCAAAGGAAACCTCCCAAGGTATTGAGCACGTGACATTTGCCACTTAAGCCGTGCTCAACAACCCTGGTACAATTGAGTTAGCAACTCATTGAGTCTAACTACTTAGAACACATAGTTCACTTGGTACTTTGAACTCATTACAGGCTCCATCTCTTGCTACTTAAGTCATTCATACTCTTATGTAATGTTCATGAAGCATGCTAAGCAAACCATCATCACAACAATTATCACATGAGCAATCAGCAATTAGAATATAGCATCACGGCATCCACTATACCATAGGTCCCATAAGTCATATGGCCTTAAGTGTTCACCCGCATAATAGGCCCTAGGATTCCACTTGTGCATCACAGGAGTTCCATGGCCCAGAGTGTCCACTGCTCAATAGGCCCCGGGCGACTACTCGTGCATAATAGAAATCTCCATGGCCTGAGTGTCCACCTGCGTAAAATAGGCCCCGGGCGACTACCCCGCATATTTTGAATACTTACTAGGTCTTATGGCCTAAGGAATCACCCCTATGCCATAGGTATTACAGGTCTTACAACCACGGGCCTTTGCTCGTTAGGTCAAACTGCCTAAGGACACGCTGGCCCAATAGGTCTTACTTCCTACTGTATATTCATAACACAAATATACTCGATGGTAAACACAAACATGCAGAACCATTACATAAGATATGAGAGCAAGAGTTACTTTCCTTAATCTCTTTCATCATTCGGCACTGGAGCACCCAATGGCAATTCACTAGGTCACCTGGCCCTTCTCTCAAGGAAACTTACACGATAGAAGACTTATTAACATATACCACTATTGAGAGTTAATGTTCTCATAGCTCTACTTTATGGTTTCAACGTTACAGCGGCTTCACTCTACGGTTTGTTGTCACAGCAGCTGCACACTATGGTTCGACATCATGGTGGCTCCATACTACAGTACTGCACTCGGTGCTTCACACAGGCGCCCATACACCTGGTCAGCCCCTTCAGTCAAAACCCTCTATAGGTAGCCCTTTCTGATTATATCTCCCTATAGGTAGCCTTTTCTGATCAAACTTCCCATAGGTATCCCTCTCCGATCAGAATCCTCCGTAGGTAGCTCTGTCCGGTTGGTCACCTCTAAATAGAAGTAACATGTAACAAGAATCCAGATCTCATAAGGTCCCTCCTTTCTAGCAATTCTGTTATTTGCTCTCTCTTATTTCCGCCATCTCATATGGGGTCATTCGACGTAGACATTTAGTATCAGTCCTGCTCCAGGCATAATCATACCTCTAAGGGAATATTTGATGATTAAGATCTTTCCCTATGCTATATTAGAAACTACCAACCTCTAGTAACCTCATACACATTTGTGTATTATATTCTAGTACCTCAAGCCACTTAGGCTATTTCAAATTCTTGAGAGCTAATTCAACTATTGCAATTGATTCTCAGGTTACGGATCAACACCTAGAACCTCAACATTACCCAATAAGTATACTAAGAATCAAAATTAATAGCACTTATTCTAACCTTCAAGGTTTCGGGTAATATCCCCAAACAATTACTGAAGGTTTAACATCATCCATAAGGTTCACAAGGTTCAGACTTCCTTCATGGAACAGAACCTAAGTGTAACCTTATTCACATTTCAACCTAAGCACTATTTCAACTTAGACCAGTTTTAAATTGATCCTCAACCTTCAATGTCATCAAATTGGATCCTTTAGGTTAGATATACGGGATAATCACCACTCATCATGTATCCCTGCATATCATGCCTACATGTCTTTAATCCCATTGGTTACTAAGGATCATTACTTAGCATAGAGAAACCTCAAAACAATCATTATGCCTCAAGTTCTCGTAACATCATTAGATAAACTTTTCTGCAGTAATCTCTGCAATAGAAATGGCTTAGATTAAGGATCAATACTTATTTCATCATCTTTGTCTTTAATCATTCTTTATGCCATATAAGAACTTCTAATCATGATTTAAACCTTTAATTGAAAGGTTTTAACTTTTCTCATAACTTAAGAGTATTTCGGTCATTTCACACCATGTTGAGTACACAAGTTCTCCTATATTAACGTATAACAGGGGTTCACAGTAGCCAGGGATAGACCTGTAACTATATACAGCCTCTAAACTACGGTATAACATGTTCTTACTCCTTTATGTTACATAACATAACATGTTCATGTAACTTCTCAGGAGATCACTCGTCCCGAGATTTTCCTGGGTTGAGCATACTTAACTTTTATATACTCATGCAAATATGAAGATACCGGCTTGAGATGATTTTGACTACTGGTACCCCGTGGCTGTCCTTATCCCAACCATCATGCACACCGTCTCTGAGAATCAAGATACTATACTTAGGCTGCATATCAATACTAGTATATGTACTTAGACACATACCATGTAATATGCTCCAAAAAGTCCATACAGTTATCTGTGGCTTATCTGTCTGTCACTGGTTAGCCTATTGGTGATCCTACTCTAGGATGAGACCAACACTCTGGCCTTATTCAACGGATCCGAACAGTCGTATACTACCTATTGGCTTAACTGTGAACCAACCAAAGTAATTCACTTTGCTTTCTTGGGATCCGTCCACTCTCTTTAGCGCTTATCAGGGAACCACCCGAAGTAATTTACTTCGCTATCCCTATCACTACATAATCAAGCATATCAGTATACTATCCTATTACTAGAACTACTTTTTCTAATACCAACTGTAAAGACCCTACCTTATATTCCCCTTATTATTGACCTTATTTAGTGTAGCAATGCGTAGTTCAGTAGGCACACATAAATAACAAGAATATACTAAAAATATTAATACAATATTGCTTGATTATAATACAAAAGTTTCCCCCACACGGGTTTACACAATATTTATAGACTTTAAAATAACTAAAAGGTCGTCAGACAACCAGCAACATTCCTCTTATCGTATTCCTCTGCTCCGTTCTCAACACACTTCTAGTACTTACCTATCTGAATGGTTGGTTGGGGAGGGGGAGATTCAAGGAATCTCAGTAGCAAATAATACTAACCATTGCATATAAGGAATGCTTTGTGGATGACATACTTGCTTACATGAATTTATGCCAATATAATGACATATATGCATGCTCAATGTTTCATATAACATACTTATGACCATAGTATAAACAGTGACAGAGCTTTACTCATTCACATATGCTTCATAAAATTCATCAAAGCAATTAACACAAAACTACACAAGCATACAAATCAAGTCATGCAAGTTAGGAAAGTTCACTACCTATTGGACTTTGTGTCCTCTTCTTGTATCTTGATCTTCCAACCATTGCCTCTTTTTTGTAAATTCATGGCCCTAAATAAGTGATGACATCATTAGAGCCATGAAAAGTGAATGCCTAATGTCCTACATTAGCCTTAAAGGCTTACTTTCACCCCTGGAGTTCTTACCAATTACATTTAGCCTTTTACTTTCTCAAATTCGCATGGTAGTCAAAACTGCTAGCATTTTGACCAAACTTTAAAAAATCATAATTAATTTTATAGAACTCTAATTGAGGTGGTTCAAAGCTCTATTTTAATCCCTTCAAGTTTAATTTTATATATAAATACTTTGGTCTGACTATTATTGGCATATTTTTCCCAGAAATTTGGCAAACATGCACTATTCCAGATTTCATTCTAGAAACAGGGCACAAACTCAAAAATTCTTATCTCCCAATATACTTGTCCAAAAATTACAAATCACCTATCAAATAAAATCCATATATGTCTAATTTAACCCTGAAAAATTTTAGAATTTTTGGACAAGGTTTGACCCACGCAATACATTGCAAAATATCACTGCCTCACAGGAGGCAGATCAACCAACATGCACATTCAACTTCATAAATTTCTAAATTGATATAAAAACATCCAAAAATCATAAATACTTGTATACCTATACAATTTTTACTTCTAAAGCCAATTGATTTAACAAAATTATCAAATTCCAACTCCATCACCACGTTATGAATAGGACAGAAAATCAGGGTTCTTAGGAGAGTTATGTTGGTTTCTTGTTCTCTCTTGCTTAATCACCTCCTTACCACTTCTAATCATATTATTAACCATTTAAATACTAAATGGAAATGTTTAGAGGAAATTTAGGCAGCATTTCCCTTAGGTTTTGCTTCAGCCCATTTTTGAAAAATAAGAGAAAACCAAGGCAAATTCCACAACAACATCTTATATCACAAGAGGATCAAGTTTATGAGATTACCTCTTGATTTCACCACTTTATCTCTCTAAAAAATCACTGTTCACTCCCTCCTCTCTCTTGATTTATCTTGAAAAACATGGATTTCAAGAAGGAGAAGAGGTTCCCAATTGATTTAGAAGGCATAAGCACTTGAAATCACACTTCTTACCTTAGATTTTTGCTTCTTGAACCCTAGCCCTTCCACTTTGTTCTTCAAGTTCCTTCAACTCTTCTCTCCCTCCATTTGGTTCAGCTTTCACAAAAATGAATGGAGAAAGATGAATGTTTAATGACTTAAAGCATTCCTACAAACTTACTTTACAAGTGTTCAAGTCTTATTGGTCTAAAATTATAGTATTTTGTATAATATTACAAAATAATTTTATTTCCCTTTATTGCTCTCTACTTCAGCCATAATTTATGCCAATTAAGGGAAAAATTAATGGTTGCAGACTTTATTGGTCAAATGACCATTTTGCCCTTATATTTTTGTAATTCTAGCATATAGTGAAAAATTGGGCAGAATTTTCACTAAACTTGAAAATTCTAGAGACTATGTGACCTATATTGAGTATATTTTTAAGGATAAATATAACCTTTGGCCAATTAGAATCTCACTCTTCCCAGAATTTTAATCTTTAGACGTTGCTGTGGAAAATAGCCAGTTTCACTGGGCTTATTTCAAAAATTCATTTCTCTTTGTGTACAGCTCCAAATGACTTATATGAAATATCACATTAAATCTTGATAAGTCTAATTTCACTATAGAAAGTTTCATAATTTGTCAACATCATTTGCCCATTAAAAAATGTCACACAACCACCACTATTATACCGTGAATTTCACCGGTAGCATCACTACTTTGTGTTCCACTTTACTATATTGTGTGTGACTTCTAATTACTTTATTTTTTCACTCCCAATGCTCTTTAATACCCCCAAGGATATAAAAAAATTTTAGGGAATCAAAACATGCCTCATAGGTACATTTGCTAAATTGAGGATTAGTAGTCCACTTGATCCAAGCTTAATCTCAAGCCTCTTGTCCCAAAATTGGGGATATTACATCTCTCACATTAGTAGAGAGATATTACTGGGCCCCTCGATGAGTGAGTCTGAGAAAAGTATGGTCGTACTATGATAGAAAGGAGTTTCCATTTCTATAGCCAAACTACTCAGGGATCCAGAAAGTAATGGTCAAGAATAGGAGGATGACATTCTTCATGCCTCATCCTTGACCAAAATATCATGTGACAAAAGGGACGTGATATGATTGTATGATAGGTTGATAAGTTTATCAACCCTCATATGAATTAGGTAGTCGAAATGTCTTGCTAGAGGAGACTTACGATTTGTGGTTTAGTATAGTTATTGGCTCATTACCAACTTCATTTGGGCCAACAGGGTCGCACACAAAAATAGCCCACCACGAGCTATAATGTCCATATTTATTAAATCTAAAACATGTCTAGATTTAATGAATGTAATGGTTAATCTATGATGAATGAATTTTACACACACACACACACGTATATACATGCATATATGTGTGTGTGTGTGTGTGTGTGTGTGTGTGTATGTACACATGTTGTGTGTATATTTACTTAATAAATATTTATATGGGTGTGTGTGTGTGTAATAATATTATTATATAGTGTTAGTTTTAAATTTTGTTTTATCTGATAAATGAAATTTAATAACAACATGATAAAGATATAATATTTTTGATTTAATTTATAAAGATAAATTAAATCTATTTCCATTGGCTCTTTATTCAGATTAAATAAATAGGTTAATTTAAAACTATTGGACAGATTTAATTAAACCGTATTTACTTAATTTACTTATAAAAAATAATTAACTATTAATTGATATGATATGGATTTTGAAATTAATTAAGATTAATTTTAAAAATCCAATATCCATCATATTATAGAAAACTCTTACTAGTTATAAAAGGCGAGAGTTAGAGTTTTTTACGGATGATAAAAAATAGATAGAGATCCGTGAGAAAAAGAAAACTCTAGAGAGACATTAGTGGCCCTAGCACAATGTTTATGATGGACTCCTATTCATGTGGATACCGGTAGAGGGAGCTGATCTAAGTAAGTTGTTAGCTCATTGAGATCAAAATAAAGACTAAATACATAAGAAAGGCACATTTTCTACTAGATTTAAATGTCGTTGACATATTTGTAGTAGGGATTGAAAAATTTTTTAATTTTACTTTTTTGATGGGCCTACCAATCCCAATAGTGGCATCAGAGCCAGGTCAATTATGGGTTTAAATTGAGTTTGAGTGCTTATTGCCTGTTTATATATGTGATATATAAGTTGAACATGATTTTAGAAGGGTTGGATTGAAAACCCAAAAATTAAAGTTAAAGTAGTAGTAGTGCTGTCATATTTCATTTTCTGGAGGAAGTACAATTGTGATGAGTTTTTGAATGATTAAATCTTATTTAATAACTAAGAAACTTTCAAGAATAAAAATAGACATCTTAGGCTTTTTTTGATATATAATATGTGCCATTTGGGTCAGTATATTAAGGGATATTAATTTTTAAAGTTAGACATAGAATATGGAATGTTTTTTGTGGCAGTGATGATTAACTGGTGTTTCTGGAACAGTGTACGTATAATTTTTTAAAGGATATATGTTTCTTCAAGTAGAGTTAATGAGGGTCACATAGAAATTTAAACCACTGCAATTGGAGTTTTCTAGATTTAATTATGATTTTTCAAATTTAGGTGAAAAATCTAGCAGTTTAGCGAGACCGCTATAGCTAACTATTCGTAGTGTGACAAAATCATAACATTTATTACTTTTCATATTGTATGAATTTTCATTTGTTGTGTTTTTAATTTCTATAATTGTTTGGGTATAGTGAACAATATGACTCTAGTTTTTTATAAGGATTGTAAATTTTTAAATATGGCTTGTGTGTGGCGCCTTCCTCTACATAGTCTGGATATACATTTTTTTCTTATCTCACTCCTCTCGTATGTTTAAACGAGGTTTCTCAATGTATTTTATTTTCTTACTAGAGAGGTCCTCTCATTGTCTTGAGAGGATTTAGGTTAGGTGAGCCATATTGTATCACATTTAAATTATATTTTTTTTGCACATACACACACATATTTGTATGAGATACAACCGCAATATATGTATTCATATAAACGAAATAATTAATTAAGACATCCAAATAAAATCTTAAGTCATAAATACTTGTCAAAACCTAGATCGCTCAATTGTAGGTTCCATCAAAGTGGATACATTTGAGTTATCTTTGTGAGATAAGCATGAGTAATGGTGCTAATCACAAAGATTCATTATTGTTTTGACTTAATTATGATTAACAAAACGGTTTTAGATCTCAAGGCATTAGATAAGATTAAACATGCTGGATCATATGGTGATTGATGTAACATCCCAAATTTTAAGACAAGAGAACTAAGAATAAGCCTAATTCAAGAGGACTACTAAGCCCTAGTTTGGCCAATGTCAGAAATAGGCACGAGTAATTCCCACAAATTCTTTATACCTTGGAGGTATTAAATAGCTCCGGGAATGACAAACAAAGCAATTGGAGCACACACATGACATAATTATGTTATAAAACAAGGTAGTGTTCCTACCAGTGAATATCTATGTGGTAGTCGTGATAGTGTCATGATTATTCAATAGGAAAATAACGTAAGGGAAAAATAGTAATTTTTCCATAAAGCAAGGAATGAGTACTTTTTCCAATAATTTCAATGAGATGGAAACTAAAAAGGAGGGAAATGATTATCAAATGAATTAATACTCAAGAAAAGTCAAGAGCCATAAAGCATAAGGTTACGATTAACCACGTGTAAAGAGCTATAATGGGATAGTTTGAGAATAATAATTCTCTCTATATGTCTCATTATTTTAGTGGATGAAGAAGCATGACAAAGGAAATGAATTATCATGCAAGAAAGCTAAAGAAGTGGACTAATGATTATAACCACATAAGAGTCACCTTTAATGACACATTAAATTACTACCTCTTCATTCTTTCCTTCTTATCCTGGTGTACCAATTGAATTAGATGAGAATGCAGAAACAGAACAGAGACGAGAACAATAAAACGAGAACAGAGGAGAGACAGAAGAGAGAGAAATCTTCAGAAGGTCGAAACGCTATCTAAATGACGTCTTCTCTCCAAGTACCCTTCACTAACATTCTTCTACTCATTACGAGCTTCAATTCTAGGGTTTCAGATATTTGATTGGAGGTCGTTGGTGTCATCTCACCGGCCGGAGTTTCGCCAAAATTCCAAACCGAATTCATAAATAAGTTAAGGTAAGTGTATGCTTCCTTTTGAGCTATCTGGTTTGTCAGTTGGATGAGTATGGTAGAATTCGGGTACTAGTCACTCCCTGTTCAATCATTGTTTTAATGATGTAAATGATATCTAATGCTTGCCTAACTAGCTAATCTTGTGATTAGAAGTAAAAATGATATGTTTAGGCAAGAGAAAACAAGAAACCGACATAACTCTTCTGAGAACTCAATATTACTGCTAGTTGTGTGGCACGATGAACAAGTTGGAATTTCATCAATTGGATGGTTCCATTGAGTTTAGAAGAGTAAAATGGGTAAGGGTTGTGTTGACTACGAAGTGAGAAAAGGCATAGGGTGTGAAATGACTGAATTACCCTTAAAGCACTAAGGAAATGGCTGTCAAGGGGTATTTTTGTCATTTAGGCCAGAATTTGAGAAAAACGAGGTCACAAATGGATTCTACACGCGAAATTGAGTAAGATTAACCTAAGTCAGAATTTTGAGTAAAGTACAAGTGACGGGGTACAAATGGGCATAAGCCAAGTCTTAGGGGTATTTTTGTAATTATACAACAATGAGTCGAGATAACCAACACTATAAGTTGAGAATGACTTATGAGTAAATAATAACTCATTTATCCTAAATGTGTAATTTTAGCATATATCAACAGACGAGCCGAATCAGAGCTGGACCAAGGACGAGCAGGGGAAGGTCATTAGTCCAGGTAGTACATCCTTCATACTTATACTATCTGATACTAATTATAAATGTCATCCACTTGTAAGATAAGCTAGTATCCTAAACACACAATTCTGCCATGTTGTGGTCATAGACCCAACAGGGGCACCAAGTTGACTAAGATGTTGACGTAAGTTTGGCCTTGGGCTAGTGTACACACAGACGTCGATCATGTTACATGCCATGACATTGTATATCTATTTTCACATTCTATTTTTATGTAAGCATGCTACTACTGAGATTCCCCCGAATCTTACCCTTTTCATAAAATGTAAGTTTCCAGCAGCAAGCCGCTCGAGGAGTGCAAAGATGTTTTCTATCAACGGGAGGTTGCAGAGGAGTCAAGAAGAGACGTTGGTGATCTGAAGACTCCATAATGTATTTTAAGATTTGTAAATATTTTGTATACCCCTATAAGACGGTTATATATATATCAAGCATTATCGTGTCATTATATCAGTATATTAGCGCTGCGATTATTTTAATGGGCCATTGTATTCCACACAATTGGGACTCTGAGTATTTTCCATATTAGAATAAGGGACGTTACAATCGAATCCATAAAGATGTAAGAGTTACATATGATGTAATGGGTAAAGAGGTTACCTACTTAAATAACTTGATCTAAGAGTCCTGCTAACATGGACTTAAATTTAAGAAAAATATGGATCTTAGCCCACAAATTATTATATTGAGGGTTGTTAATTTAGTGGTAGATTACTAACCAACTTTGCATATTTTATTGTAGAATCATGTCGACTAGTAATACTACTACATTATCATTGCAATCACTATTTGAGAACAACAAACTCAATGGGACAAACTTTCTTGACTGGTTCAGAAACTTGAGAATTGTTCTCAACCATGAAAGAAAAGCATATGTCCTAGATCAACCCATTCTTGAGGAGCCTGCAACCAATGCTCTAAGAGCTTAGAAAGATTTTTACACAAAGCATAAGGAAGACTCTGTGGATGTAGGTTGCTTGATGCTTGCTACCATGGTTCCAGAGCTCCAAAGAGATCTAGAACTTATGGAGACTCATGAGATGATTGTGCACCTTAAGGAAATGTTCGAGTAACAGGCAAGACAAGAAATGTATGAGACCATAAAGGCCTTACACTCCTGCAAAATGGCTGAAGGAGCATCTGTTAGTACTCACATGTTAAAGATGAAAGGCTACATTGATCACCTTGAAAGGCTTGGATTTCCTATGAGCCAGGAGTTAGCTACAAATTTGATCCTGAACTCACTCCCAGAATGTTATGACCAGTTTTTTATAAACTACAACATTAACAATATGGATAAATAAATTTATGAATTGTATGGGATGCTTAAAACTGCTGAGTATAACATTAAGAAAAAGCCCAGCACTATTTTGATGGTTCAAAAAGGAAAGCATATGAAAAGAAAAGGCAAGGGCAAGGGAAAAGTTAATGGCTTAGGTTGTAAGACTAAAGAGTCAAACAAGCCTGAAACTACGCCTGCAACCAAGAAGGTAAAGCCTCCAAAGGAAGGAGTATGCTTCTTCTGCAATAAACCCAGTCATTAGAATAGGAATTGCAAACTCTACCTCGAAGATCTGTAAAATAACAAGAAGGATAGCGAGGCTATCTCTTTAGGTATTAATGTTATAGATATTAATCTTTCTACTTCCTTTACATGGGTATTAGATATTGCATATGGTTCTCACATTTGTACAAATGTGTAGGGTCTTAAGGATAGTAGAAAGCTGAAGAAAGGCGAAGTGGACTTACAAGTTGGAAACAGAGCAACAGTTGTTGCTTTAGCTATAGGCACTTATGAATTGGTTATGTCCAGTGGGCTTTTGATAGTTTTGAACAATTACTATTATGTTCCTGCTTTGAATAGTAACATTGTTTCTCTTTCTTATTTAGATAAGAAAGGTTATACTTCCATTACTGGGAATGGTAAATGTTTTATTTATCGTAATGACATTTTCTATGCTAATGGTGATTTGCATGTTGGTCATTATATATTAAGTTTGGAACATCCTAATAGTGGAAATATCTATAATGTAACTACCAAAATGATCAAGTCAAATAATTTGAATCCGACATACCTATAGCATTACCGTCAAAGGCATATAAATAAGAAGCATATTTCTAAATGCCATCAAGATGGATTTATAATCTCATTTGATTTTAAATCATATGATACATGTTAATCTTGTTTATTAGGAAAGATGACAAAGGCCTCTTTTACTTGGCATAATGAGAGGGTCATTGGATTGGGCCTGATATATACAGATGCATATGGACCATTGGATACAGCTACCAGAGGAGGTTATATGTACTTCATTACATTTATAGATGACTTTAGTATATATGGATATATCTATCTAATGAAGCATAAATCTGAATGTTCTGAAATGTTCAAAATATTCTAAAATGAAGTATAAAATCAATATTGTACGAAACATTAAGCATGTAGAATATCAGTATGTGAACATGAGCCTATATAAGGCAAGCATATCATGTACTAGCATTCATCTTACATGCATTGTCTGTATGTTTGCTACTGAGATTCCCTCGAGCCTCATCCCCCCCACCAACCATATAGGTACAGGAACATGACAGAGAAGAATACCTGAAGAAGAATCGGAAGGAAAGAAGATGAAGAATTGAAGTCTTCAAGTGTATTTATTTTACTGTTTGTAAAGTATTTACACTTGACAAATACGTATGAATAAGAAAGTATGAAAATGCATATTAGAAGTGAATGGTAATCGGGATCACTGAAAATAAAAGTAAGAGCAGAGAAATAGAACAACTCTAATACTTGGTAAGAATAACGGCTCAAAACCCGAAAATATTAACTTCCAATTTTGAAGCATTTCAACTGATGGATGAATTTGAAACATTTCTGATGTTTAATATACAAAAATATTAACTTTCAATTTTGAAATCGATTTGAATGCAAATAAAATATGAATAATTTCAAATCATGTGTATGCACTTTTATAAACAAGATGGATTGGAATAAAATCAAATTTTTGGAATATACATTTTAAAACTCAAATACATAGAAAGTTATGCCCAATTTTACTTTTGGTTCATTTGGCAATCTAAAATTATTTTGAAAACCATAAATGATTAATTGTTACTAGTATACAATAATAAGCAAGTACTCATTACCCAAATTAGTTCATATGATCACAAGATTGGAAAAGATATTGCGAGATTATTGAAATAGAGCACTAGAAGTGAATCTTCAAATGAGAGTGAGAAATGATGTTGTAAAAAGGGTTTTACCTTTAAGAACCCGACATCACTCGAGTGGGCTCGAGTCCCTAACCATCACTCAAGTGATCACTCGAGTGATAGAACCCTAAAGATTTTGATGGAGTAAGAAAACAATACCTTACTCTAGCAATCTTGTAATCACTCAAGAAATTATCCTTTGAGGTTCAATTGGGCATAATTCCTTGACTTTTGTCTCCCAATCTTTCGATTGGTCTAATTACTTGGACAGTCACTCCTAGTTGTCAAGCGGTGATGAAGATCACTTGAGTGGTTACTCTAGTGATACTTAATTATGCATCTTTTCTTTCTTCATCACTAACTAGGTAGTCTTAATGATGTCTCAAGTTCTGCTTCCATTTTGCATGCTCAACATCAAAATCAAGCTTCAAGGTCCAAACTCATTAAAATTTAAAATAATTTCTATGTAGTCACAATATTAAGATGAAGCTCTTCCTTTCTTCTTCCTATAAAATAATATAACTCTTTTGCTTCCTTCGGTATACAATTTTACTTAGATCCACTCATGGTTAGCTTGTAGGAATTATAATTGATATGCTCTAAGAATATAGTCAATTCGAGGAAATTGAGCATAATGAATTAAACATGACTTTATGTATAAAAATATTTTTTTTAAGTATGCGTATATGCATAGAGTTAAACTATTGAACATTACAATCCCTTTTATTATTAAATGAATTTTCTAAGGGATATTAAAACATATTTTCAAAATAATTTGCAATGCTCATTCCTAAGGTAACAAAGTATAAACCTCAATAGATATTAAAGATAAAAGTATAATTGGTTTTACTATTTTATACTTTTACCTTAGGTGCTTGGAAGATTTCCTTTGCATACCCACAACATCTTTATGTGATGTTGATACTTTAAATCCCTTGCTTTAGGTGCTGGCTACCATCTCTCAAAAATTCTAGACTCCAAGAGTCTTTTACTTGATGCTTGAGAGATCCTCCTTTTTGTATTTTCCTTAGGATATTTAAAAGGTGCTCCCCTTCCTTTTATCCATTGCTTCTTTTCATTTGATGATGATGTTGTAGCAATAGCTTCTCTACAAGTTCTCTTAACTGATGTGCATCTCTTTTCAGTTTCACGAGAAACTCTTGGATTCTTCTTCCTCTCTTCCGTACCATTATGTCCATTCTTTTTAAAATTAAATTGCACATACAAAATGTAATACCCCAAATTTTGGGACAAGAGGCTTGAGATTAAGCCTGAATCAAGTAGACTACTAAACCTCGATTTAGCAAGTGTCCCAGTAAGGCATAATTGTATTCTCCAAAATTAATTTATACCCTTGGGGCATTAAATGGAATATTATGGTAAATTAAAGAGCTCAGGTAATGACAAAACAATGCAATTAGAAGTCAAACACACAACATAGTTAATTGGAACACAAAGTAGCATTGCTGCCAATCAATTTCCCTGTATGGAAGTCTTGTTTATATGACATTTTTCAATAGACAAATGATGTCCAAAAATTATAAAAATTTACATAATAAAGTTACACTTATCAAGATTTAATTTGATAGATAATTTGAGTTATTTGGAGCTGTACATAAAGAGATATGAATTTTTGAAGTTAGCCAAGTAAAACTGGCAATTTTCAGTGACAGTATCCAAAAACAATAATTATTGCAAGTATAAACTTCCATTTGGCTAAAGGTTATATTTTTCCTTAAAACTAGATTTAATAAGGGTCACGTGTCCTTTAGAACCACCCCAATTAGATATCTATTCAATTAGATATGAATTTTCAAAATTTAATAAAAATTCTGCCCAGTTTCTTAATTAGTGCAAAAATGGAAATAAATGTATAGGCAAAATAGTCATTTGACCAATAAAGCAAGAGACAATTATTTTCTCCATATTAGGGAGATATTTCAGTCAATTTTTATGGTCAAACAAAAAGATGATGTCTTGAATTAAAAAGGGCCATAATCGTATAACATGAAGAAGGAAAGAAAAAGATGAAGATTTGGTCAACAATTGCAACTAAAGGATTAATATTCAAGAAGCTAAAATTTTGATATTTCATAAAGCTCTTTCAATATCTCCAAGCAAACAATTTCGGCCAAGAAAATAAAGCAAGAGAAAAAGATGATGACATAAGAAAATGGCATGTGCTTATTATAATAAAATACAATATTTCAAGGAGGTGGATTATGATATTTTTAAAAGGCTTCTTATCTCTTTCTCTTGGCTATATTTTGGCCAAAAAACCAAGAACAAGAGAGAGAGAAGAGCTGAACAAAAATATGGAGAACAAAGGAGCTCAAGTATTCAAGAGCTAAAACAAGGTGAGTTGATGACAAAATTCTTATGTTCTTGTCTTCAATCCCTTGGAAACACTCTCTAATCTCTTCTCCTCCATGAAATCCATGTTTTTAAAGATAAATCGACTTTATTCTCTTGGTTTGGTTGAGGTTGTTGTTGATGTTGGTGGTAAATATTGCTTTGTTTTCTCTTATTTTTGAAAAATGGGCTAAAGCTAAACCTAGGGAAAATGCAGCCCAATTTTCATCTAAACATTTCCATTTAGTGTTTAAGTAGTTAATCATGTGATTAGAAGTAGAAAGGCAGTGATTAAGCAAGAGAAAACAAAAAAACAACATAAACCTCCTAACAACCCAAAAATTTGTGTCCTATCTATAAAGAAGTGAGAATTTGGTAATTTTGATGATTCCTTTCGCTTTAGATGGAAAAATGGTGTAGGTATATAAGTGTTCATGATTTTTGGACGTTTGTATACAAATTTGAAAATTTATGAAGTTGAATGTTCATATTGTTTGAACTGCCTCTTGTGAGGCAGTGACATTGTGCAATATATTTTGTAGGCAAACCTTGTACAAAAATTATGAAACTTAGAAGGAGTAAAGCAAAGACATATAGCTTTAATTTTATGAGTATTTTGTAATTTTTGGATAAATACATTGGAAGATATGAATTTTTGAAATTGTACCCTGTTTCTTGAAGGTAATTGGAATAACGCAGGTTTGGCAAATTTATGGGAAAACTACGATATCAATGGTCAGAACAAAGAATTTTTACCCAAACTTACATTTAAAGATCTTAATTTAGGCTTTCAAATAAATCAAATTGTATTTTCATAGAATTTATTTTCATTTTCCAAAGTTGACTAAAAAATCTACCAATTTTCTGAAAACAGTGAAACTGCACTGTGCAGGATTGTACAATGCAGAAACTATTGAAATTGTGAAAGATAACCAAAAATGTGAGTTTATAATGAGTTATGAATGAATAATAACTCATTTATCATAATTGAGAACTTTTGGATCGGACAGTTGTGCCCAAGTCGGACTAAAGACAGTGGAACCTACAATAGATTAAGGAAGGGCAATTAAGGTAGTAAACTTACCCTACTTGCATGTATTTGATATTTATGCTTGTGTATTGGTTTTCTTAATTATGTGAAGCATATTTGAATGAATAAAGCTCTGTTTCTCTTTATACTGTGGCCTAGATATGTTTTATGAAACATTGAGCATGCAGGGATGTCATTATGTAAGCATGAGCCTATGTAAAGCAACCATATCATGTACTAGCATTTATCTTGCATGCATTATGGCATTGCTTACTATTTATATTCCTCTGAATCTTACCCTCCCCCAACCAACTATTTAGACAGGTGGATATAGGTGGGATGCTGGAAATTGTGTGAGAAGAAAACGTGATGGTGGACTGAAGATTTAAGGTCCAGTAAACAAAAAACTTAAACACTTTGGTAGCCTTGTGTGGCTACACTGTTTGTGTATGTAAATGAATAAACTAAGTTTGAGTAGAGAACCACCCTAATTGAATTAAAGGGAAAAGATAAGAACCGATGAGTAATAACGAAATCGCGAACTGCTTGAATTTGCTTCCACAAAGATTTTTAAAATTTTTAGAAAAACCCACTCAACTACAGGTTTGAATCATATTTTGAGGATGGGATTCGAAAAAGTGTTATCAAAGAATAACACTTAGAGGTTTGAGTTTGTTGCATAAAACTCATCAAAACAAGTGTAAATGTAAGGTGTTACACAAAGCACTAGATGGACATTTTGGTACCCACATATACTTGGGTCCTTGATTGTTAGTATTGGACCTTACATGTCCTTTCAGAACCCATATATATTTATTTCTCATATTAGGATTTATTCTAATATAGCATGTGTGAGAAATATGACCAAATTTACCACAATAATTGCAAATTGTATGATGATATGTATTATGAGATTCTATGCAAGTATTGTGTCGGTCATGATAGTAAAAACCCAATAAGTTTCATTTGACCATTCTTTCTTCCCAATAAACTTTCAAGCATGTTGAAATGATTTTTGCTTTTCAAAATAGAATCAATGATTGGTCAAAAAACAATTTTATGCAAACTTTCAAAATCATTTTTCTTAAAAGCACAAGAAGAATTCAAAATCATATTCTTCTATAATGAGCTCTTCTTGGGAATCCTCATCTTCTTGTCCATCTGTGTTGACTATACCATGGAAGTGTTCGATGATTTCTACTTCTTCATTGTCAACTTCCACTTGTTCATGAACCATAGATATGCAGCTTATAGTTTCAGATAAACTATCAATACTTTCAACTTTAACACAATTGTTAGAAGTATAAATAGAATCAAGAGTATCCCAAATATCTCTAACAGCAGAGCAAGATGTAATTTTCTCAAAATCGTTTTCATTTAAAGCACAATAAATAATTTTCATTACTTTAATATTCAATGAAAACATTTTCTTCTCTTTCTGTCCAATCCTTTCTTGGTTTGAAATCAAAGGCATTTGTAAAAATATCCCACATATCATAATCTAATCATTTTATAAAAGATGTCATTCTAGATTTCCAAAAAAAAAATCAATCTCTTGTAAAAGAGGTGAAACTATATAATCAAAACCTTCTGAAAGCATATAACTCTTAAAATCAGCCATTGATAACTCTTGAGACAATTATGTCCTTTAAATAAGAGACTAGCTCTGATACCAAATGTTAGAACTAACTGATATCGAAGAGGAGATGAATTCGGTGTAAGAAAAAACTTAAGAACTTTGATAATCTTTTCACATCTTAATAAAAGTAACAATTATGAAAGTAATAAATCATAAATCAACAGTCAGCTTATTAAATAATATATGCTAGAAATATAAGAGCTTGGGGAAGAGAATATGCAAACTGTAATTTATCCTAATTCAGTCCGATCCACGATGACTATATCCAGTCCCCAGGCTCCTCCTGAGACTTTCAATCCATTATCTTCTTGTTTAATCCGGGCACAAGAGAAGCCTTTATAATCCCACAAATTTTTGTGAAGTCTTTTACAAGTCTCTCACTGAGTAACTCCCCCTGACAGACCGTAACGATACAATAGAGTTACTCCCCCTTACACACTGTAAGGATACAACCTTGATAACGAAGGATTACAATCAATCTTCTCTCTCAAAAGTGACTATACATAATTATAATTGCTTTAATATAAAATGAAAACATTTTCTTCTCTTTCTGTCTAATCCTTTCTTGATTTGAAATCAAAGGCATTTATAAAAATATCCCACATATTATTATCAAAGCATTTTATAAAAGATGTCATTCTAGCTTTCCAAAACTAAAAATCAATCTCTTTTAAAAGATGTGGAACTGTATAATCAAACCCTTCTGAAAGCATATACCACCCAAAATCAGCCATTGATAACTCTTGAGACAGTTATGTCCTTTAAATAAAAGACCAGCTCTGATACCAAATGTTAGAACCGACTGACACCAAAGAAGGGGTGAATTTGGTATAAGATAAAACTTAAGAACTTTAATAATCTTTTCACATCTTAGTGAAAGTAACAATTATGAAAGTAATAAATCATAAATAAACAGTCAGTTTATTACATAATATATGCTAGAAATATAAGAGCATAGAGAAGAGAATATGCAAACTGTGATTTATTCTAATTCGGTCCAATCCACGATGACCTATGTCCAGTCCCTAGGCTCCTCCTGAGACTTTCAATCTACTATCTTCTTGTTTAATCCGGACACAAGAAAAGCCTCTACAAACCCACAAGTTTTTGTGAAGTCTTTTACAAGTCTCTCACCGAGTAACTCCCCCTGATAAACAATAAAGGATATAACAGAGTTACTCCCCTTATATACCGTAAAGATTCAACCTTAATAATAAAGGATTACAATCAATCTTCTCTCTCAAAAGTGAATAAGATGAACACTGAAGTACAATACAAAATAATCACTCTTACTAAGGAAAATGATATCAGAGCTAGATAAACAAAGAGTATTTGGGTTAAAGTGGTTGATTCATGATTTTAGCATTTTAGCGTTGTTGCTCTCTTCTCTTACGCTTTGAATGCTCTTCTATTTATGGTTGTTGAAGATTGATGACCATTGTGAGCATTCATTATTCTGCTCAGTTTTGCATTAAGTGCGAAAATGAAAATAAATGTATGGGCAAAATGATCATTTGACTAATAAAATCAAGTAACCATTATTTTTCCCTTTCCTTGATAAGTATTACGTCAAAATAGGGAAGCAAGAAGGGGAATATATACTTGGTCTAAATTAAAGTAATAAGGAAGCATTTTGGCCAAGTAAATTGATGTTTGAAAAGTCAAAAAAGCATTACACAATTAATATTAGTTTTAATAGATGAATGAAGCTAATAGAAGGAGCATATTTGGTTCCTTCAACAACCCTTTTTACATCATATTGGAAGAGAGCAAAGGAAAATTTTATTATGCCACATGGAAGCATTTTTTACTAAGGTTGAAAGAGATGATGACTTTGGTCAACAATTGCAACTAAAAGTAATATGTTGAGAATGACCTATTCAAGAAGCCTTTTTAATCCTCTTCCATGAGCACTTTTGTATGACATGAGCAAGGAGAAAGAGAAAGCAAAATACCTTACTCACATTAAATTCAAGAAGGGAATTTGTTGGCCAAGTAAATATGACACATACTAATTACCATTAAATAATATTATAAAAAAAAGTAAAAAGGAGATATTTGATTAAGCATTTATCACCCTTCCTCCACTTTATTTACGGTGGAAACACAAAATAGAGAGAGAGAGGGAAGAGCTTGAAGAAGAGCTCAAGAACAACAAGAGGTCTTAGAGTTCCATGAGCCAAAACCTAAGGTAAGAGCATGTAAATCAAGTGCTTTTGCCTTCTAATCTCCTTAGAACTTCCTCTAACATCTTCTTCTTGAAATTAATGGAAAGCAAGCCAAATCAAGAGAGAAGAGAGAGAGGACAGAGGCATTTTAGAGAGAGAAAATGGAAAATCCAAGAGGTAATCTCATAAACTTAATCCTCTTGTGATATATGTTGTTGTTGTTGTTGTTGTTGGTTTTGGCTTAGATTTTTATTGTTTTGTATATTTGGGAAGATGAAACCCTAAGGGGAGGTGCTGCTCAATTTTCCATTAATCATTTTTAAGAGGTATTTGATGGATTAAACATGTGATTAGAGGTGAAAGAGAGGTGGATTATGAATTAAAATCAAAAGAACTCATTTTCCATTAAATTATCCAGATTTCATCCAGGGGCATTTTCATCCTATTGGAGCTAGATTTTTCTATTTTTGATGGTTTCATTGGATGTAGAAGGGAAAATTGTATGGGAATATATGTGTTCATGATTTTTGGATGATTGTATATTAATCTGGAATTTTTAGAAGTTAAGAGGATGTGTTATTTGATTTGGTTCATTGGAAGCAGTCTAATTATGAAATGTATTTCATTCATCAAAACTAGTCCAAAAATTATGAAACTAGTAGGATTAAATTAGAGATGTATAGCTTTAATTTTATGGTAGTTTGTATTTTTGGACAAGTATACTAAAAGATGTGATTTTTCAAAGTTAGGCTCTATTTCTGGATTAGAATCAGGAACATGTTGGGTTTGGCGCAATTCTGGGAATTTTATGACTTTGATGGCTAGATTTGGGTATTTTATGTGAAAATATACTCCAATTTATCCATATAGGACTTTCAACCACCCTAATTGAAGTTCTATAAAATTAATTATAATTTTTCAAATTTTGGTCAAAATGCTGGCAGTTTTGACTACAATACGAATTTGAGAAAAAAGTGAGCCAAATGTAATTAGTAAGAACTCTAAGGGTGAAAGTAAGCCTTTAAGGTTAATGTAACCCATTGGGAATTTAATTTGTAAGGCTCTAATAGTGTCATTACTTATCTAGAGCCATGAAGTGACAAAGAAGAAACAATAATTGGAAAGTCAAGGTACAAGAGGAAGACACAAAGTCCAAAAGGTAGTAGACTTACCCTACTTGCATATATTTGATATTTATACTTGTGTATTGATTTACTTGATGATGTGAAGAAAATTTGAATGAATAAAGCTCTGTTTTTTGTTTACACTTTGATATAAGCCTAGGTAAGGCGAGCATATGATGCACTAGCATTTATCTTGCATGCATTATGGTATTGTTTACTATTGAGATTCCTCCAAATCTCACCCTCCCCCAACCAACCATTTAGATAGGTGGACAGAGGTGGGATACTAAAAGTTACTCAAGAAGAGAATGCGATGGTGGTGGATCGAAGATTTAAGGGTCCATAAATGTAAATTTATAAAACATAAACATTTTGGTAGTCTTGTGTGGCTACACAGTTGTGTATGTAAATGAATGAATTTGGTTTGAGCAAAGAATCACCTTTATTAAATTAATGGAAAAAGATAAAAATTGATGAGTGATAATAGAGTTGCGAACCACTAAAATATGCTTCCACAAAAGTTTTAAAATTTTCTGAAAACCCACTCAACTATAAGTTTAAATCCTATTTTAAGGTCGGGATTTGAAAAGTGTTATAAAACAATAATGCCTAGTGGTTCGAGTTCACTGCGTAAAACTCATTTTGACTCAAGTGATCTACCCATTTTGACTCTAAATATGAAAAATGACCTATCATAAGAAAGCTCTTTCCGTCTACATTCTAACGAAGAAAGAATCAGCTCTAAATTCATTATAGTCTGCAAGTTATGATCCAAATAGTGTCTACTATTCTAGACAGTGTTTGAATTTTTTAGCGTCAACTTCCAGAAGGTATACCACTTTAAATATAACCCTAAATTTGACACATGACCTATCCACAAAAATCTCTTTAAGTCTAGTTTCATATGTATCAAGTTTCAACTTAATTAGACGTGTGGTTTGGGAGATATATATGTCCAAAATAACAAACCTATTTTGGAATATAGCGGTGATTTGAATGTCATCTTCCCAAACTCATATCTCTTTTATATGAACTCCTTTGAAGTTGATCTTGGTATCTATGTGACTCATTAGAAGTCTTGTTTAATATGAAACAAGTTTCATCTCAATCAGATGTGTGGTTGAAGAGATATGTCCAAAATACCAAACCTCTATCATGCTCAACAAGAATAGAGCACAATAGAGTAGTGATCAATCAAGTGATAGTAAATCACTTGAGTGATCATCTCGGAGGTTCCATAACTTCCATATAAGTCATTTTAACTTCGTATTGACTCATTCCAACTTCTATTTGATCACATAAACCTCGAATATCACTTCTAAGATCTTGAATCTTGATATTCCCATTAGATCTTGCAAGTTCTTCTTTCTTCAATCTCTTTCTTCTTGATTTTCCTCTTGATGATCATTCTCTATAATCCAAGTAGATGGCTTCTTTATTTTCTTGACTATCTTCAATCTTCCTCTTTCTTTGATTGACTAATCTATAAGATATTTCTTATTAAATATAGTAGTTAATCAATGTAGGAGATAAGTAATTCTGCAAACTTTTTGCTCTTAATATTTAGCATCTATATTTGTTGTCATCAAAACTAATCATATCTAACAAACGGTATCTAGCATTTATGGGGAGGTTAACATGTTATACTGAGATTGAGGTATGTATGAGTTGCCGATACATTTGGGACTATACCAACACTAATGACCCAGATTCCTTGGGACTATACATTTAGGACTCAACAGTTAAGCATTCTTAAACGAGAATAGTCCTAAGATAGATGACCCCTTAGGAAGTCCTCATATAGAAACCTTTGGCCAAAGGTTAGAGTGCATAAAGGTTGTGTTGAGTCAAGGTGTTATTCTTAGATAATTTAAAGAATGCTTAGAAGCATAGAGATGATAGAGTAAGTATTGATCTTTAATATGAGCCATTTCTATTGCAGTGAGTGCTCCTCTAAAAAGTTCATTTGATAAGGTTATAGATGCTTAGGTTTCTCTATGCTAGATGAAGTGCGATGCTATAAGGATGTAAGATTGAATATTGTGATCATGATGAATCCTCGTATGCTTGTTGGGTATAATTGAGGAAAATGATTTCTCGACTCAGGTGTTGTTGAGGTTCTAGAATCAGTTATGAATTTAGATGTTGGGTGAATATTCAAAGAATTATTACCCAGTGAATTGTAACCTAAGAATTGAACTCTATAGTTGAATTGATTCTTTAAGTAGTTGATATGGCCGAAGTAGTTCAAGGAATTTAAAATGTATATGAGGTTTTTATAAAGGTTGCTAGTTGCTAAGCCTAGCATAGGGAAAGATCTGATCATACACTATTCCCTTGAAAATAGTGTTTGTGAATTAGTTCCCTGATGGAACAAAGTGGTAGATAGAACCAGGGTAGCCAGGAGTTTAAGCCTCTTAATTGAGATAGATAATAGTGTGTGTGTGTGCGCGCGCACTAATGACTAATGAATTCCCAGGAAGACGTCGATAGATTAACCTTAGGTAAGGAAAGTGGAATTTGTGATTATGCTTGGAGCTGGACCAATATCAAAAGTCCATACAGAATGACCCCAAATGAGACAGTGAAATTAAAGAAGCAAATTGTCAAATTCTTGAAGAAATAAGAGCCTTATGAGGCCTTGAGTTACCGTTACAATGGCACTTTTATTAAGAAATGATCAACAGGAGAGGGCTACCTATAGAGATTTCTGACTGAAGAGGGCTACCTACGGAGAGTTCTGACCTGAGAGGGCTACCTACAAAGGGCTCTGACTGGAGGGCTGGTCAGTTAGTGACTGAGTAAAAAGCCAAGTAAAGTTCTGTAGAGTGGAGCCACTATGATGTCGATCCATAATATGGAGTCACTGTGATGTCGAACCAAGCCATCGAGATATCGACTTTTGAGAGTAGTACATTGTAACGAATCCCACGGTAGGTGGGTTTCCTTAGAAGTGACTCCCTAACGTATACTTAAATTTATACTACGTTCAAAATTTCGAAGACAAAATTGATTCAACGAAGGGAGAATTGTAATATTCTGAATTTTGGGTCTAGAAACTTGAGAATAAGCCTAAGTCAAAAAGACTACTAAGCCCAGTTTGGTAAGAGTCCCAAAGATAAAATGAGTTTCATGGGACTATGTGCTTCAATCCTCTGGGTTAAAAATGAGTAACTAGATTACATGAGGCTTAATGCATAAAAGTAAATGAATAAAATATATTATTACATGTGTACCATGGCACGCTTGGTGCCATTTGGTTGGGCCACATGTGTAGAAGTAGTCTTTGAGTTGGTGCTACGGTGAGTTGCCTTATGTGTAATACTTGGCACTATCTTAAGGCTTATAGAGGCATGTATGATGTCAGCTTATAGCCTGCATAGGCACATGGCTCATTTTAGAGGTGTAGGTATACATGTGATCATTTAGTCAGCAGAAATACGCCGGTATAAGTGTACACGTGGCATTTTCTAGGCAGATACATATGCCCTGCGTTTTTAGAAAAGACCCCGATATGAGGAGCCACTTGCTGAGGAATCTATAGGCTATGTCCCATTTATAGGCCCCACATAGACACTAAGGCTCATACTTAGCTATCCCCAGAGGCACGTGGTGCCGTTTGGAACATACACCACAAAAGTAGCTTTTTAAAAGTAGTTTTATTAAAGCCGCTAAAAGTAGCTTTTTGAAAGTTACTTTGTGGCTAGCCAATCATGTTGTGACATTGTGAACTTTACTTTATAGCTATTCAATCACTTGTCGACACGTCTTAAAGGCACAATTCACATATATTCTTTTCCCTGACACCTCTTAGGTAAGCCGAATGAATTCCCTAATGAGTTAGCCAGTCAGAATTGTAAGAAGGGGCGTTTGGCACCCTAAGAGTTTCAACACTTGACACGTGTCACCACAAGATCACTCCATCACCCTTCTTATAACACCTTACATTTATACTCGTTCTGATGAGTCTTACATAGTGAATTCGAACCGCTAAGCGATGTTCTTTTATAATGTTTTTCAAATCACAATCTCAAAACATGATTCACACCTATAGTTGAGTAGGTTTTTCTGAAAATTTCAAAATCTTGCGAAAGTATATTCTAGTGGTTCATAACTTTGTAGTTACTCATCATCTTTTAATTCCTTTTATAAATACTAAAGTATTTCTCTGCTCATTCTCAGTTTATTCATATACAAATATACACCAAAATGTTTAAGTCTAATACATAAACAGTGCATTGCACTTCAATCTTCAATTCTCCTTCTTATTTCCCCTTTGCATATCTTCATACATTCTTTACCAATACTCATCATACCTATATGTTAGGTGAGTAAGAGTGAGATTCAAGAGAATCACATTTGTAAACAATGCTAACAAATGCATACAAGAAATGCTTTGTGCATGACATGCTTGCTTACATAACTCATGCCAACATAATGACATATATGCATGCCCAATGTTTATCATATTACACTAATGGCCTTAGTATAAATGGAAACAGAGCTTCACTCATTCACATATGCTTTATGTAATTCATCAAAGTGATTAACACATCAATACACAAGCACACATATCAAGTTATGCAAGTTAAAAAAGTTTACTACCTTATGGACCAATGTCCATCCTTTATTTCCTCTTCTTCCAACTATCAGAGTTACTTAAAGTATTTTCCATTCTTCTTCTTTCTTGACTTTTCCATGGCCCTAGATACCCAATCACATCATTAGAGCCATGATTGCAAGTCATTGGAAGTGTATATTAAGGCCCAAGAAGTTTAAAAGGGCTAAAAGGGTCGATTTCTTTTGAAAAACATGAAATGATGGAATTTAGGGTCTTGGCAGAAACCAAAAGAGGTCAGAACTTTTTAGACCATGGTCAAGAAATCCTCTGGCCTTGGCCAAGAATCCTCTGGTTCTTGGCCAAAATTCTAAAAATCACAACTAAATCTAAAAACTTTCAAATGACGTGGTTCTAAGTTTTATGTGACCCTCTTTAAGTATAATTTAAGGAAAAAATACCACAGAGCACTAATATCAACCACACAATTCTAGAATATTCATCAAATCCAGTTACCTAAGATTTCATCCTAGATTTCAGGTCAAACTTTGAAAAAAAACTCTCAATCCACATATCCAAATGACACATAATACCTATCAAATTAAATCCCAACATGTATATTTTCATCCTATAAAACATTATGAAATTTTGATCATGTTTGATTACTGAAAAACATGCCACAACAATACTGATTTAGGGAAATCAATCTGGGCAGCAACAACCTAAACTTTCAAAAATTCTAGAATTATGTGTAATCCTCCAAAAATCATAACCACATGCTTACCCTCACAATTTTCCATTATAAACACAATGGAATCATCAAAATTATCAAATTCCAATTTCTTTTTAATGCCCTGTTCAGACCAGAATTTTAGGGTTTTCTACAACAATCAACCAATTCACAACTTAATCATCAAACTTAGTTCATTTGCTCCCAAATCAACATACAATCACATGTATGAGATGAAAGCATCATGAACCCTAATAAACCCTAAAATACCAAATTTAGGACAGCAAGAGAAAAGCCACAAAAATCCACCAACCAATACAATATATACATCAAATTGAAGCTTAAGCTCACCTCTTTCACTTTCTAGGGCTTGTTCATGATTCCTCCAACTTTGGAATTTTTTAGACAGCATAAAAAACCACATTTTAAGAAAATAAAACAATAGAAATGAAGCTCTTAATGATAGAAACAACTTTTATGAAGACCTTGAGAACAATAGAGGTGGTTTGGAAGGTGAAAATTGAGCTAGAAGCTCTTACCTTGCTTATGTCTTGCTTTTTCTCTTCCCTTGGAGTTTTTGGCCAACTTTGAGATCTTGGAGAAAGAGAAATATAATCTTAATTTTATCTTCCTTTGCCTCTTAAAAGCTTGTCTGAAAATTAGCTAAGAGATTAGACGAAAATGTGTCTTCTTACATAAGCCTCAAGTTAATTAACCATATGTGATTAAGTCCACTTTATTGACTTTTCTTTCCTCTTTCCTTCCTCTTTTATTTGACCAAAATTCCTTCTCAAAAAGTAGAGGAATTATTGGCCAAAATGATCTTGAATTAATGGCTTCTTACTTTATTGGAAATTGACCAATTTGCCCTTACATTTTTTCCATTTTTGCACATATACTCAAATCTGCCAGAATTTTCTTTAATTTTTGAAAATTCATAACTAATTCTACAGATGTCTAATTGTGATGATTCTAAAGGTTATATGACCCTTATTGAGTCTATTTTTGAGGAAAAATATTTTCCTTAGCAAAATATATGCTCAGAATTCCAGAATCACCATTTATTAGATGTTATCATAGAAACTTGCTAGTTTAACTGGCTAACTTGAAAAATACATACCTCTTATACACAGCTCCAAATGACTTATATGACCTATCAAATTAAAGCTTAATTTTTTGACATCATTTTCCTATTTACAAGCGTCATGCAAATTGACTGCCTTGCATAAGATACACACTGGCAGCATTATTCTAACTCTTGGAATTCAAATCCATTCTTTCTAAACACCATTTTCCATTTCCTTTGGATCCGGGTCAGGTTCTATGTCATACTGACATATCTAAAAGGAGTTAGGTACTTTCATTTGACTAATTCACACCAAAATTCATACTTTATTACAAGTGTGATTTCTATAAGCCATTCTGCTTCTTATGCTTTCCAGGGACACTTACTAAACTGGGGCTTAGCATTAAACTTGATTCAGGCTTATCCTCAAGCCTCTAATCTTAAAATTCAAGATATTATACTTCTAAGCTTATTAATTTTATGTAACTACCAAAAAATAGGAGAAAAACTCAAAAAATCAGGAGTAAATGAAAAAGGAGAGAAGTTGCAAGTGTTCTTGAGCTCTGGAGCCGATTTTACCTCCAAATCGATGTTTCTAGCTCTTGAAGCCTTTACTAATCTTCTTTTACTTGATGAGATCTTCATATCTATGGTTTCAAATTTCTAATCCAAGGAGTTTGGTGCTGTCTACTGGGTGGAAGTACTGCCAAAATTATAAACTGATCATATAGACGCATAGAGGTAATTGTAAGCTTTAATTTAAGCATAACGTCTTGCTATTTTATTAAGATTTTTGGAGTTCTAGACCCCTTAGAGTTTTGGCCAAGGTGCTAAAATTAAGCTTTAATGGATGATTGATGATGAATATGTTGTTAACTAAGGGTTTATGGTGGTTAATTATATGTTTAGACGTTAAAAGTTGTAAGAACACAATCTGTGTTTAGAAGTCAGATTTGGCCAGATTTGATTTATGGGTTTATAGCTAGATTTTGATTAATTTGAGGTTATAAATAGATTCTATGGCCAAAATTGTGTAGGAATAGCATATGGTTATGATTTTGGGACAACTGATTAGAAACCCTAATTTGGAAATCAAAGGGATGTTGCTGAATATGCTAGATTCGTGGCAATCTGGTTGTGAGCAGTTTTTGAATGGTCAAAGCTTGTTCAATTTCTATCATATTTTACAGGGTTGTATTAGACATCCTAAAATTTCCAATGATAAGTAATATATAACACTTTGCTTTGAAAATTGGGAGATATGCCCTATTGACGTTGTGACCTAAACTCTGGAATGTGTTCTGAGACAGTAATGTTGGTCATGATTAGGTTTTAACCCTGTAATTATCCCTATGTGGTAATTTCTTTGAAAAAGGACTTAAATAGATAGCCATAGGACTTAGAACCACCTCATTTGGAGTTTTCTAGATTAAGTTGTGATTTTTGGAAGTTCAGCTACAAAATAAGAGAAAACCTAGAAGCACAGTTTCTTGGTTACGGCCAAATGATTTATTGGCTGCAACCCAAAATTTTCTGGACGCCATTTAGCCACAGCCAAAGGATTCCTTGGTTGTATCCAATACCCCATTTAATCACCTCTTATTTTTCCATGGAATATTAACATCTAAGTCACAAGAGAGGTATTAAAGAGTATGTAAGGGAACCAACTTTGATTCCAAAAGATAAGAGCATGCACTAGAAGCTAGTGTAGACCTCATTTACTGTCTATTAACCTAATGTGCTAGACTTAGAAGATACCTAACCAAGTAATAACACATTTGTTATGAATTCTAACTTATAGGATTCGACCTCTGCCCGACTGACCAAGAACTGGTAAGAGAGGATAAGTCATTAGAAAGGCGTACAGGTAGTAACTATATCTTTCATACACTATGTGATTATTTATATGCTTTGTGCTTCCATGTTTTGTGATATAAATTTTTTGTTACAAATAGGAAAACACAAGTACCATCAGGCCAAATGGGACCCAGTTGAGATAGTCAGACAAGTACAGACAAAAAGTTATCTTCTCCAAAACATTACAGCAAGTATAGATCAAACAGTCATTGATCCTTAATATTGTACACAGTATGGCCAGTAGGGAAAAACAGTCATTTGATCCTGAACGTCAAACTGATAGATATGTTTGCAGTATATTTGTTCTATTACACTATATGGTCCATTGCATGTTTATTTATCACATTTTATATGATTGATTAGGTATTACTATTAAGATTCGTATGAATCTCACTCTTTTCCACAAATTTAAAATTTATTTAGCTAGACGAAGAAGATCCAAGGGTAAGGAGGTAGATACCAGCAACTGAGAGTTCCAGTCCTGTTCAAGCCTTAGTGTTGATATCTGTAGTTTTATTTCATCTCTTGTAATTTGTAAATATTATGTACAAACCCTATGGAAATTCCAGTTCAAGTATTTTATATCAGTATGTTTATGATATTTTTATTCACCCATTGAAATGCACGTTAATACTCTGATAAGTGTTAAAATATTAATGGGATTTGATATAACATTCCAACATCTCACTCTTGATAGACCATTCATGAAAGAATCCTTACACCAGTAAGTTGAATATGCATGCTCCATTTTTGTTATTACATTTAAATTAAGTTCAACTTGTTTCTAAATATATAGTTTTTATTGTCTCTTAACAACGCAGTTTATAAGTACCACTCAAAAATAACCTTGAATGCCCCAAAGTCCACAAAGGCCACTTCAAAAAAGTGTTCTAATAGCTAGAAGTAAACGTATATATATTATTCATCATTACCTATAATATTGAAGCACATATATATAGTTAATTAAACGATTGACTAACATATTTTTCTTCTCATTTCTTTATTGTACCTGTAATGTTAGTTCAACCCTTTCACCCAAGAGGGGGGATGAATTGGGTGATATTAAAAGTTTTAAACTTAAAAACAAAACTTAATAAAGAGATTCTAGTTAGAGAGATATCACCAAAGAGATAGATACAAGAGATTTATACTGTAATATCCCAAAATGTACTCAAGGGCTAAGTGTACAAATAGATAGTGAAATTAATGATAAAATTGTCCCTAGAAATTGTACAATGATTTTAGTCCCGATTAGCTATCAGTAAATTACTTAATTTTTGACTAAAATCGGGAATAGTCAAAAACATGATAGAAACACAAGAATAAAAGGGGAATGACATTACTAGTAAAGAAACAAGGCTATCTAAATCATTAGTGTACAAACAAAGAGAAATAAAAGAAAAATAAAGATTAATGGCATATGAATTATAATTGCCAAGATCAAGGGTAAAGAAGAAAGAAGAAGCTTAGTCAAATGGTCTTCATTTGATCAAGTTGAAAAATTGACCAAAAGGCAAGTTTACAAGAGCAACTTGGTCAATATAATATCCTCCTTTTGGAATGACCAAAATGTTCAAGAATAGAAGGAGAGAGAGAATCCAAATTGAAACCAATTTATATTCATGTAACAAGTCAAAAAGGAAGAAGGAAAAGTCAACAATTGTAACTTAGAAAAGTTGACTCCAAAAAGCAAGAAACAAGGGAATATTATAACATCTTAATCTCCCTCTCTTTTCCTCATATTTTGGTCAAGATAAGCAAAGGCAAGGAAAGAGAAAATGACACCAATAACTAACCACCTTAGGTTGATTAACCCTTCACCTTTTCAAGACTCCACAACAAGATGACACATGGTCTTTTTCTCCTTTTCCTTGGTGAAATTTCGGCCAAGTGATAATAGGTGAAACCAAATGAATTAAAACACATCAAACACTCCCTCTCCAAGCTCTCCAAGTCGTCCAACCTCAAGAAGAAAGAGAAAAGGAAGAATCAATTTGAGGTAAGACCTTCCTCCTTGATTTTGACCTATTAGATCACTTTTATGGCTCAAACACTCTTCTTAAACATTGTTTCTCTTGACGAGAGCTTTAATTATATGGTTTTAGAATTTCAATAGGAGGTTTTTTGAGCAATTTTGTAAAAGCACAAGTTGAAGAACCAAAGAAAGAACCTAAGAAGGAGTAAGAGGTGAGTTTTAGCTTCATTTTAAGCTATGGGTTGTGTTAGTTGGTTGAGAATTTTGGCATATGAAATTCTGCCCTATTTTCCCCCAAGCTAGGTTTTTTAAGAGTCATGGTGTTTTGATTTCATTCATGGTATTTTATGATGTTTAGAAGGCATATGAAACTAGTTTGAGGCTTAAATTGGAAGTTCAGTAATTGTAGGATTATATGTCAAATTTATGCCCTGTGCATGACATGGTGAAGGAATTAGAATTTGGTAATTTTGAATGTTTCTATTGGATTTAGAAGGAAAAATTGTATAGGTGTGCAAGTGTTCATGATTTTTAGATACTTGTATATGAATTTGGGATTTTTGAAAGTAAAGAATAAATGTTGTGTAATATGTCTTCTGGAAGAAGTTTTGTTGCAATGCGTATTTCGTTAGCCAAATGATGTCCAAATTTTATGAAACTTTCCAGTCTAAAAGTAGAATTTTCAAGCTTTAATTTTATAGATCATAATGGTCAAGTTGATTTGTGTACTGGGAGTTCTACATTTTTAAAGTTGAGTCATGTACAACAGGAACTTTCTGGTATAGTGAGTAGAAAGGGGGAATTCTGTATTAATTTGTGAACCTATAGCTAATGGCTATATGTTTCCTTGAACTAAGACTTAATTAGGTTCATGTAGAACTTAGAACCACCTCATTTGAAATTTTTTAAATTTAGTTATGAATTTTCAAAGTTCGGTCAAGAACCAGGGGATTCTTGGCATCGACCAGAGGACTTCTTGGCCACGGCCAAAAACTTTTTGACCTATTTTTGGCCATGGCCAGGTACTTTTAGCCTTAGTTAAGACCTAAAGTTTTCCATATTTCATATTTTCTAAGAGGTGATGATTGGTATGGCATTTCCCAACCCTATAGGCCTTTGTTTAAGCTTTTAAAGGCTACCTAAATGACTCCAATGATAACCAACAAGTTAAAACCAAGGATAAACATAGGGAGGAGTTAACAATAATTTATTTTACCTTATATAAATTTATAGGAATAAGTAATAACTCGTCCAATTCATGAATTCCTGCATATAGGATTTGATATCTGCTCGGGACGACCAAGGAACTAGTAACACATCACGAAACATTGTAGAGGCTAAGGGAGTAACTTCTCCCTCATGTTATATGTGTCCTACTTCATGCATATTATTGCCATTATACATACCTGAACTATGAACATAAATTAGTAGAATTCATTCAGATGAGAAGGGCTTTAGCCCAATAGAATACTAAGCGCTGTAAAAATGGACGGTAAGTCCTTGAATAGAATTAGTTGTTGCATAAACATATCTCCGAATGTTGAATGAATATTGAATTGTTTGGTATGTGGTGGTTGATATGACATGTTTCTCTGTATACATTTTATATGAGTATTATTTGTTACTACTAGGATTCTTTTGAATCTCACCCTTTTTCCAATAACTAACCTGCAGTACGAGCAAGTAGTTCTTACGGGAAGAAGGTAGCCACGGACGGGTAGAAATAAAGACCTGGAGTTTATTTTTTGTTGGTTATCTTACTTTTGGATTTGTATATAAACTGAATTGTATTTTGTAAAACTAGTACTCTTGGTGGAAAAGTACACAAACTATAAACCTGGAAGATTGTATGTAATTGATGTAAATTATTTAGAACAGGGTGACCATATCAGGTGGACCCTTTAGTAGCAAACTTAATCTGAATATCCGCTAAGAACTTCAGTAAGTACTCTGATATTAACAAATGGAAATAGGCCCGAATGAATTAAGCCGATTTGAAAAATGAAAATGAGACCACAATTAAAATTTTTTGAAAAACCTTTCAAAAAACCCACTTGACTATAGGATCGAACCCTGTTATGAAGTTGGGATCCCAAATGGATTAAGAACTGTTTCTTGTCTCTAAAGTAGCATTAGGTTACATTTTGAACTATTTTGTACGGTATAAAAGTAAGGTGTTACATATACTCGTTCAATCTAACTATTTGACCTACATCTAATCCTCAAAAATCCTTCTAAGTATTTCACTATGCTTTCAAGATTTACTGGGCTCTTAGTGCCTTAGTACAAGCGAGGCCCTTCTCAAGGAACACTTTCTTCTGTCTTAAGAGATTTGTGTGTACACTCACGGTCTCACTACCTTGAGTTATAAGCTGTAATAAATGGTTCAATGTAATTTCTCTCTCAAAGAGTAAATGAATAAACACTGAGATACAAAAAGTATCACAAGAGTAGAGAACAAGACTTAGTAATTAATGAAACAGTGAAAGCTTACAGAGAATTAGTGCATTCATTTTCAATACTTGGCCATTTATAGCTTGGGTTGAATTAAGACCATTTCTTATTTATATATATTTATTGGATGCATGAGGTCACTTCTTCAGTCTTTTAATGTAGTTGTTGAAGGATAAAGATAATTTTGATTAGTTGAGGAAAGATACACTAAATGCTTCTAGCAAAAAGTGGTTTTTGCTAATCCTTATGTTAATCCATGATCAAGAACCTAAAACATGTTCATACAATAGTTTAGTAATGTATAGAATCAATTAAGAGTAAAAGAAACATGTTCAAGAACGATTCGAATGAGTATTAAAATTTTTGAGACGTTCTATCATTGTGACTACCTCACTCAAGTGGTCATCACTTTATTCAGAAAAGCTATTTCAAAAACATAGCATATCAGTCTTAGGATCACTGGAGTGACATGAAAGTGATACAAAATTGTGAGGTCCCTGAAATGCTCACTCGAGTGATCTTTCTATGAAATACACTTATCCCTTCTTGAATCACTCAGGTGCTATGGAAGTAATCTCTATTTGATTGGTCACTCGAGTGATCAACTTAGAAATAGAGTTTAAGTTAAATTGAACACTTCCTGAATTACTTGTATACGTTCAAAGTGATTACCAAATTGGTACATCACTCGAGTGATCAAGTTGAACTTAGTTTTTCAAAAAACATATCACTTCCCTAGTTCACTTGAGTAGAGTGAAAGTGATGTCAAAACTTGAGGTCACTCGAGTGCTCACTCAAGTGTTCTTTTGAAAATCATTTTCCTAAAACATAGATCACTGGAAAAATACTTGAGTGATGTAAAAGTGATATAACTTTTATAGGTCACTCGAGTGATTAACTTAGAAATATTTTTATAAAATTCAAATCACTTTCAGAATCATTGCAGTGAGGTGGAAATGATGACAAATTGATGCATCACTCAATTACTTACTCGAGTGATCTTTAAAGAAAAATATTGAATCACTTCCAGTAACTTTTACAGTGAAGAGTATTTCAAAAAGACATCACTTAAATGCTCACTCGAGTGATCAACAAGAATTTTCACAAATGGTCCATTTAATTGGTAGTGGAGTAAAAGTGACTAAGTATAAAAACATCATTCGAGTGATCAAGTGATTCAACCTTTTTCACATTACTTGAGTGCTCACTCGAGTATTCACCATTACATGCTTGAAAAATATTTTCTTAAGGTGCAAACAGTGATTCACTTGCAAAACATTTTATTTAAGCTTTGTTATCATCAAAACATGGAATCTAACACATAACAACCAAGAAGTAGCAACAATTATGGGTACTACATGATGAAGCTCATGAAGGATATAGTCACGCATAGTGCCAAAGTGTAGGTATATATATGCTTATTCATTCATATATATATTCGGTCAGTTATATATTACTATATCTAACTTGATATATTATTTTATTTTGTGTATAGTACTTTGAAGACACATATTGCAAGTATATACCCAACTCAAATGCATAAATTCGATGAAGTGTTAGTGACTAATATACACCATTAGTAGCCATCACGTGGAAGACTTCCCCGGTGTAAATGGTATATGCTTCAATAATTATTGGTCTAATTTATGTAATCAGTTTGATGTTTAGATACAATTTAGATAGTTCTCAAATAGGTTTTAAACTTTTGGTTTTAATGTGCATATATACACATGAATGAATATAAATATATATACAAGTGTGTGTATGTGTGTGTATTTTGATTTTTACCGTGTAGTTGTCTGCTATGTTGTCTTATAAATTTCATTATGTACTGTTGTTTCTTTGTATTTGTATTTATGAAAGCAAGGGGATATTAAAAGCAGAACCCCCCCCCCCATTTTCTTAATAAATTAGCATCAATACTTAACAATTACAATGTAGAAACCATTAATTATTAAAAAAACATTTAACAGTTATTATGGACAACCATTATGTATGTTAACTATACTTAGCGGTTGTTTATGCAAACCCATTAAGTATTTAGCCAGCACTACTCTCAATATATAATGGGTTTTGTATTAGAATTGTTGTATATGTTGCTAAATATATCATGGTTGTTTACATAAACACGTTAAGTACTAATACTAGCATTACTCATATCATGGCCTCACCAAGCCTTAATGATTTGAAAGGTTTTGTATTACAATTGTTATATTTTTTATTGAATATATAATGATTTGAAATCGTTAATTATTTGCTCTGAGGATATATAACTCTTCTATACATGATAGTTTATAACCGTAATATATTGACAAAAATAACTTTTAAGTATGGACTTTTCTGTAATAGTGGTAGTAGAATTAACCAACTTTCATGGCATATATTTAAGCTCATTTTTGTTTGATTTATTTTGCCAAATTAAGTTTGCATAATTAAGGGTGAAAGCCATGTATTAATTAGCCTAGCTTGTTAAAGTTTCCTAAATATGCTTGGTATGATGTCTAATGATAAATACTTGCTATGGTATGTTTAAGTAAGGTGGTGCAAATCCACAAGGGAAAAATCCCTACGAACCCAAAACTAATTGGAGATATACTCTCCCTAAGAAAGCTAAACAAAGATCTAGTAATCTACTTGAATCCTTGATAATGAGATCCAGAATCAGCAAGTTATCTCTTCAAATTCAAGTGATGACTCTTCAACTTCAAATGATCATTTTTCAAATTCCAGCTGGTCCAATCACAAAAGCACAAGCTAAAATTTTTAAGGAAGCATTGATTAAGATGATTCAAGAGGTTAATGCAAATCAAATGGCAATTGGATCAACAATTCTAGACAAAGATGCTGAAAATGTCACTAATTTCATATGGGCTACAAATGGAGATACTAATCAAGTTGTGGGCTTGGAGACTTCAAAACAAAGAGCTTTGACCTAGTACTATACATGGGAGGATTCATTTGGGCCTAAATGAGCACATTTTGGGCCTTGAATGCTAATTGTATTTTATGTAAAAATTTGGGTTTCCTAATTAATTAATTGTATTAGGTTAGTTTCTATTTTCTAGGATGCATTTAATGTAATTAGGGTTTTTGAATACTTTTCTTTAAATACTTTGTAACCCTTCATTTGGAGGTAGAGACTTTCAAATTTGATTATTGAATGAAAGGTTGCATTTTTCTGCACCTTGTTTCTTGAGAGTGGATTCTCTCTAGGGTTCTTCTTAGAACTAACAGACTTATTAAGGCTTGATCAACCTTGTGGTGTCTTCCAACATATCGGGTCCTTGTTCTTTCTTGCTCAAGGGTTCAAGTGGATTATCGATCTGTGTTTAGCTTTCTTGGGGTGCTTCTATTCAGATTGGTTTCAGGTTTGTAGGACCTTCCCTTGTGGGTTCGCACCTCTGCCTCCAAATGAAGGGTTACAAGGTATTTAAAGAAAAGTATTCAAAAACCCTAATTGCATTAAATGCATCCTAGAAAATAGAAACTAACCTAATACAATTAATTAATTAGGAAACCCAAAAAACTAATATGCCAATTATCTAATAATTTTTGCACAAAATATAATCAGCATTCAAGGCCCAAAATGTGCTTATTTATGCCCAAATGAGTCCTCCCATGTATAGTACTAGGTTTACGCTCTTTGTTTTGAAGTCTCCAAGCCCAAAACTTGATTAGTATCTCCATATGCAGCCCATATGAAATTAGTGACGTTTTCAGCATCTTTGTCCAGAATTATTGATCCAATTGCCATCTAATTTGCATTAGCCTCTTGAATAAGCTCAATCAATGCTTCCTTAAATATTTTAGCTTGTGCTCTTGTGATTGGACCAGTTGGAATTTGAAAAATGATCATTTAAAATCGAAGAGTCATCACTTGAATTTGAACATATAACTTGCTGATTCTAGATCACATCACTTGAGCATGGAAGAATGAGGAACCGAAGAGCTGGAAGATGCCACAAGGTTGATCAAGCCTTGATAAGTCTGTTAGTCCAATGAAGAAATGCAACTTTTCATTTTAAAAGTCAAGTCTCAAGTCTCATTACAAAATAAGGGTTATAATGTATTTACAAGATACATTGAAAAATCTGACCTAAGGAGCATTAAAGGTAAACTAGTGACTCAAAATATTAAATGCTAACTTAGAAAATAACTAACTAACACTTAATACAATGAACTAAGAAACTCAAAAGTCAAATTTTCTAGCTATTGAATAATTTTTGCGCAAGTAAAATTAACAAATTATAATCAGCATTTAAAGTCCTAAATGTAATTATCTTAGCCCAAATAAGTCCTCCGATGAGTAGTACTTGGTCCAAGCTCTTTGTTTTTAAGACACCAAGCTTGTAACTTTATCAGAACTCCATTTTTAGCCCAAATGAAATTAGATATGTTTTTAGCATTATTTTTTAGATTTATTAATCCAATTGTCATTTGCTTTACCTAGGTTTCTTGCACTAGCCTATTAAATGCTTCTCTAATTTTTTTGGCTCTTGCTCTTGTTATTGGCCCACATGGAATTTGCAAAGGCTCACTTGAAGTTAAAGAGTCACTAAATGAATTTAAAGAGATAGCTTGCTAATACACATCATTCCCTCTCTAGTTAAAAGGATTCATCCTTGAATCTTTACCTTCTTGACAATGCATCAGTAACCATATTTTATTTACCTTTCTTGTATTTTATGACATAAAAAATGCATCAATAAATTCCAGCCACCTCACATGTCTCTTGTTTAGATTTCTTGACCTTCAATGTGCTTCAAGGATTGATGATTACTGTGAATGACACACTATTTTGGCCAAATGTAGTGTTACCAATTTTCCAGTGTCTTAGAGCAAGCTTATCACCTAAGAGGGGGTGAATTGAGTGGTTAAAAAATAATCGGACACTTAATAAAAAGGAAAAATTCCAAAAAAATACCATTTAAATTTCAAAATCCCAAATAGGTGATTTAACAATAAAATGTTTTATCAATTGCATTACCATTCTTGTTAATCTCATTAACAACTTTGTCAACGAGATTTTGAAGTTTAAAAGGTATTTTTTTGGAATTTTCCCTAATAAAAATTAGGTAACTTAGAATCACAATAAAGAGAAAGGAGAGAAATCACCGAAGTATACACCAGGAGTTATACTGGTTCGGTGACAACCACTTTAACCTACATCCAGTCCCTAGAATACCTTCTAAGCCTTTGACTATATCTTCCAAGATTCAGTGGGTTCTTGGCACCTCAATACAAAGCAAGTTCCTCACCCTGACACTCACTCCCCCTTACACAAAGTAATCTAAAATCCCAACTTAAGATTCCACAATCTTAAGTTATCTCAAAAAAATATATTGAGCTTGTAAACAAACCTCTCTCACAGAGTACATATATGAACACTGAAGAATAGAGAATGAATATGAGAAACAGATCACTATGAATGTATTGATCAATGTATGTTCATGTGTTGTAAGCGTCTCTCCTTCAATGTTGAATGCTTCCAAATTTATAACTCAGTTGTGATAGCCGTTGGTAGCATTTCAATATGTCTGTTAGAGTAGCATAGCTTCTTTTGACTATTTTCCATATTTGAAAAACTAGTCGTTACGTTCAAAGGACTTTACGCTCTGTACAGTTTGTAATATCCCAAATTTTGGGATTAGAGACTTGAGGAAACACCTATATCAGGTAAACGACTAAGCTCAGTTTGGGAAGAGTCCCAAGAATGATGAGATATAAAAATACTCTCAAGGACTATGCAATTTAGCCTTATTGGGCAGAGGGCTCGGTATTTGTAGGTAGTATGACAAAAATATCAGTACAGATGTGCACATAACATATATACGATGCCATTGGATTGGTAAAAAGATGTGACCCAACTATGTCATAAGGTAAGGACCAATTAGTCGGGCAAAATAGGCCGGTGTAGGTGTTCACATGCCATTTTCGGGGCATACATGTGTACCCTGCGTTTTTAGAGTGAAAGTCGGTATATGGCATCATGTGGGGCCCACATACATATTCTGACTTAGTGTCCTTTGATGGGCTTCGATATACTTGTTGCAGTCCCGACCAAAACCCGAGCAGACACCAATAAAGTAACTTTATTAAAGTAACTTTAATAAAATAAGTAATCATGATGACTAACTTTTGTGTTGGAAAAGTGAGGAGGTGACATGTGTCCCTTATTATTACACTCATATTTATGCTTTTGTGTTGGCATCTTGAGAGCGCGCCACCTAGTACTGGAGTCCGGGGAATCTACCGATGTCTAGCTTGGTCACATACTTGACTTCCCGAACACCAAACCCGAGAGTCCAAGAAATTGTTAGGCCTCTCCCTTCACCTGACAATTATAGCACCACTTAAGAGAGAGAAAAATGGAAGACTCAAAAGCAAGTGACACGTGTCACCGAACCAATAGAATACTGGACAATTGGCACCACAGGAGTGTGACACTTGGCGAAAATTTTCAAGACTCTCTCTTCGCCTATAATTTCCTCCAAACAGCCATAAAAATCAGGAAAAAAGCCCAAAATGCCAAGAAAATGTTAGAGGAGAGAAGAAGAGCAAATAGTGAATTTTCACATCTTCAATCTACCGAAACACTACCGAATTGATGTTTTCTCTCAAAGTATCCTTCACAAACCTTCTTTTACTCATCCCAATCTTCATTTCTACAGTTTTGAATTTTCATTTGGAGGTGTTTGCTGCCATCTCACTAGCTGGAGTGCTGCCAGATTTCAAAACTGACTGTGAAAACACATAGAGGTAAGCGTAACATATTGGTTTATTGTTTGGATGAGCTTTTGTAAGGGTAAGGTACTATTCATATTTGACCAGGGGTATTTTTTAGGTTAATCATGGTTTAATCATGTATTTATAGTTAGATGATGATTTATGATGATATTAGACTAAGTGGTTGGCCAAAATTCTATTTTGGTGAATTGTTGTTTTATGAGGTTCTATTTTGGCCAGAACAAGGCATGAAAAAGGAATAGGAATTTTCCAAATTTCAGTCTCCAATGGATTACTTGGGCAAAATTATGTGTGGTTAAGGTGTTACATTTTATGGTATTAGAGAAGGAATTATGGCAATGGAATTGTCTACTCATAGATATAAGTCCAGTCAAAGCAAAGGATTCTGACTATAGGTTGTATTTTCTGCTCATGTGAATAGTACAGTGATCTCCTATTAGTGCTACTTTAATTGGGAATTGCATAGGGATCTAAGGAGTTGGACCACCCATGTCTGTTAATCAACCTATTGAATGAAAGGGCAAAGGTCTACACAGAGGAAGTGGTTCTGCTTAGCAGGGGTGTTACCGGTGCCTAGTCCCAGTAGGAATTCCTCTACCGGTAATAGTGATAATAAAACCCTAAGGATAAAAGAGGAAGAGTAGGATTTTGATTCTATTGCTAACTTTAGGGCTCCTAATATTGAGTTAGAGTATGACCCAGATTTTTCCCTTTTGTTATGAGAACACATAGAGGGGCTATACCAAAAAGCTGGTACTGCTTATGTTTCCCTATAGGGACAGTATCTAGCATTTCTAGGTAGGATGACATATCATATTAGGATTGAGGTATGTATGGGCTACCGATACCAAGTGACAAATGCTATAGTACTAGCACTGATGCCCCGAATACCATTGGAACTCCGTAGTTAAATGTGTTCTGAAGAAAGAAATCCTGAGATGGGTAACCCCCTAGGAAGTACCTTAGAAATTTTAAATATTTTGATTAAAGGTTTAGAATTTTGATTAGAGGTTCTTTGATGACCTAAGGAATGATTAGAAGCATGGAGATAAAGAAGTAAGTATTGATCTTTAATCAAAACCATTTATGTTGCAGTGAGTACTGTGCGGGAAAAAGTTCATTTGATGAGGTTATGGAAACTCGAGGCATAGTGATTGTTTTGAGGTTTCTCCGTGCTAAGTAACGATCCTTAGTAACCCGTAGGGTTAAAGGTATGTAGGTATGATATATGGTGATACAAAATGAGCAGTGATTATGCTGTATATCTATCCTAGAGGATTCGATCTTATAATACTGAAGGCTAAGGATAGGTTTGGATTATATCTAACCTGAAATAGTGCCTAGGTCAAAATGAGAATCAGGTTGCACTATGGTTCTATTTCATTATAGAAGTTTGAACCTTGTGAACCTTATGGATGATGTTGAACCTTCAGTAATATTTTAAGGATATTACCTAAAAACCGTAAAGGTTAGAATAGGTGCCTAATGATTTTGATCCTTAGCGCAACTATTGGGTATAATAGAGGAAACTTGATTTTTTTGCTCAGGTAATGTTCAGGTTCTAAGAGTTGAATCATCACCTGAGAATCAAATGAAATAGTTGAATTGATTCTCCAAGAATTTGAAATGGCCTGAATGGCTTGAGGTACTAGAATATAGTACAGATATGTGTATGAGATTTCTAGAGGTTGCTAGATGCTAATCTAGCATAGGGAATGATCTTAATCATAGAATATTCCCTTAGAGTGGTGATTATGCCTGAAAAGGGATCAATATCAAAGTCTAAATAAACTGACCCCAGATGAGATGGCGAAATTAAAGAAGCAGATTACAGAACTGCTAGAAAAGAGGGACCTTATAAGATCTAGATTCTTGTTACAATGGTACTTCCATTCAAAGACAACCAACCGAAAAGAGCTACCTATAGAGGATTCTGATCGGAGAGGGCTGCCTACAGAGAGTTTTGATTGGAAAAGGCTACCTACAGGGAGATATGATTAGAAAGGGCTACCTATGGAGGGTTCTGACATAAGGGGCTGACCAGTTAGGTAACTGAGTAAATCATTGAGTGCAATACTATAGTGTAGAGCCACTATGATTTCATACCATAGTATTTAGCTGCCGTGACGACAAACTATAGAGTGAAGCCTCTGTGATGTCAAACAGTAGAGTAGAGCTAGGGGAATGTTGACTCTCAATAGTGGTACATTGTAATGAGTCTTCCATCAAATGTGTTTCCTTGAGAGAAGGCTTTATATGATCCAGCGAATCACCATGGCGTGCTCCAATGCCGATTGATGAAAGAAATTAAGGAAGAACATGCTCAACAGTATAAAGGAAAGCAACTCTTACTAGTACAAAAAAAACTTTTTACATGTTACGGAAATGACTTTTTACACTTGACGTACGACAGGTGTAGAAAGTTTAGACTTTCTACACGTGTTCTTGAACACGTGTAGAAAGTCTACTTTCTATACGTGACATATCAAGTCAGGTGTAGAAAGTGAGACTTTCTACACCTGACGTGAGAGGTTGGGTGTAGAAAGTGGGACTTTCTATACCTGACGTGAGAGGTCAGGTGTAGCAAGTGAGACTTTCTACACCTCTTCATGTTAGTCAAGTGTAAAAACTCATTTTTTGAAAAAAACATTATTTATTTATTATTCTACAAACCCGTTTACATGATAACAAATAACCAAACACCTGAAAAATAAAAATAATTATAACAAAACTAATGTGAAATATCAAATTTTTTAAAAAATTATACTAAAAAATATTAACAAAGCTATATCAACTTTTATAATGAAATTTATACAATCAAAGTTAAGTCCAATACCAAGTTGTGATAAAAATGCTGAAAAGACAACTTAAACAGGTCTTGATAGATGCATGACCAAATATTTACCACTCAAGTGTTGAAATGTTATCCAATGAAAGGACAAAAAAACAAAACAAAATCTCTCATATAGACAGCTACACACCACACCGATACTAACTCCTTAGTGTTCTCTAGCAAAATTTGCGAACCAACGAAGAAATTAAATAAGCTAAGCAAGGAAAACAATATAAGCTAACATGTGTTTCGATGATCAATTGCAATGTGAATATAGTTTCTTACTTCTCTCATGTAGTTTGCAACTGCTTTCTAGCCTTCAATTGCCAGTTGCATAACATTGTCCAATATGTCAATTAGTAGTTTAGAATCCATCTATACCACAGAAAAATGTGAACTAGAATATTTTATTGATATAACAAAGAAATTAACATCTTTCTCCACTAAATTTGTCAAATCAAATAAACGTTGTGCAAAAAGATTGCTATAACCAATAGCAGAAGTTTAATTATGCATATTATTAATTAACCCATAATAACCATACAAACTTAACAACATCTGTCAAACCTGGAAATCTCAAGATACTTACCTCTTCCCGCTCAATATATCCTGTTTGCTTCAAGTCATACAATTTAAAAGCAACTGCAAGCAAACGAGAAGAGACAATAGATATTGATTAATATATAGTATTGAATTGGATCATATGAAGGAAACAACTGCTATGTGATTATTGAAGTCTTACAATCAATTTTCTTTTCCAGGGGAGCAGCAGGATGAAAGACACTAAGAGACATGTAATTGTAACATAAGTAAAAGCATCCTGCAACTCAAGTTCATTTTTCAAGACTCAGTAGTGCATGCTCAATAGCTACCAACCACACAAAGCATCCTCTAATTCCTAGTACAAAACATACTCACTAAAGCCTAAAAGACAACGAGTTCTTCAAATGCCTCAGGCTCCAATCTTTAACGCATGAATCAGAGAAATACATAGAAACAAATTAAAAGAATCGGGAAAGATACAAAGATGAAACACAGAATTAGCGTTTGTTTCTCTCTTACCTAGTAGTAGAAAAATGCCTCAGGCTCCAATCTTCAAATGCTTGTCATCCTTGTACACTGAATGAGTCTAATCCAAATCACAGGTCTATTCGACAAACCAGATCAAGCAAGAAAAAACACAACAACATACAAAAATTGCATACTCAGAACAACAAAATCAGGAATCAATTCAAGGATACGATCTGTAGAAATGGTGGCCATAAGAAATCAGCAAGATCCACGTCCGACAGAGATGAGAAATGGAACTCGAACAATAATATAAATATAAGAATGATAAGAGAAAACAAAAACCCCAAATCCAAATAAAGATACGAGGGTTTCAGAAGACAAGCTCGGGAAAGAGAGGAGGAGAGAGAGGAAGAGAGGATTTGAGAAAACCCTAAGTAGTGACAAACAGAGAAAAATGGGTCACACACCTTGTCGTCCTTGTACACACCACTAGCAAGAACACAAACGAGAAGAAGGCGAGGGGGAGATAGACAATCGGAGAGCGAAGAAGATAAAGAGAATGTTAAAAAAAATTTTAACATGGGACTTTCTACACCGATTGGGAGCACAACCGGTGTAGAAAGTTTAGAGAATGTTAAATTTTTTTAATATGGGACTTTCTATACCGGTTGGACTTACAACCCGTGTAGAAAGAAATTATTAATTTTAAAAAAATTAAAAATTAAAATTAAAATACTTTCTACACCGGTTGGACTCCCAACCCGTGTAGAAAGTAATTGTTAATTTTTATAAAAGGACTTTCTACATGTGTTGGGATCCCAACACGTGTAGAAAGTCATTATTTATTTTTTATAAAATGACTTTCTACATGTGTTGGGATCCCAACACATGTAGAAAGTCATTATTTATTTTTAAAAAAATAAAATTTTTAAAATAAAATTAAAGGCATAAATCACACATAATTCCAAAAATACATTTAAAAAATGCTAATTTATGAAAGAATTTTTTTAAAAAAATTACTTTCTACACGTGTTGTCTTTCCAACACGTGTAGAAAGTTCCTTCATCTTCATATATTTATGAAAATGCCACCGGTCACACTTTCTACACGTGTCCTGTTTTGTCAAGTGTAAAAAATAGGTGTAAAATCTATATTTTATACTAGTGTCTTGCTCTTGTATATTATGTAATGATTCTGCATATATATGTTTACCATCGAGTATATTTGTGTTATGAATATATGATAGGAAGTAAGACCTGTTAGGCCAGCGTGTCCTTTGGCAGTCAAATCTGACGGATAGAGGCCTGAAGTTGTAAGTCCTGAATGCCTCTAGCATAGGGGTGGTCCACTGGGGGCCTATTTTCATGGGTGGACGCCCAGGCCATGGAGATTTCAGTTTTGTAAGAGCTGTCACCTGGGGCTTTTCTAGTCGAGTGGACACTCGAGGCCTTGGAAACTCCTATTATGCACAAGTAGAATCCCAGGGCTTATTGCATGAGTGAACACTCAGGGCTATATGACTTGTACGACTGAGGGTCCAGTAGTTGCCATTATGCTATATGTTAACGTCCCGAATGCTCTTATGATGATGGGTTGTTTAGCATGCTTCGTGAACATTACATTAGAGTATGAATGGCTTGAGTAGCAAGAGATAGAGCCTATGATGAATTTAGAATACCTAGTAGACAGTGTATCCTAGGTAGCTAGACTCGATATGTATTCAGAAAGGATGATGGACCGATTTTTTTTAGGCTACAAGACCTGAGGAACTAGTATGTCCTTAGGCCAACAGAATGTTATCTGTTGAGAATTATGCTAAGTGCAGGCTCAAGGCTATAAGTTTCGATTACAAGTTTGCATAAGGAAGTGTCCCTGGGCCTTGAGACCTGTGTGTCTAAGCTTTATGGTTATTTCTTAGCACGGTGAAAATGGACCAGCGTGTCTGAGTATATTTTAAGATTGACAGAACATTCAGACTATATCAGGTTGTAGCTGAGGTAGTAAGCCCTGAGATGCCTATGGCATGGGGTGGTCCCCTAGGTAGTATAGCTGGAATATCCAACACTGTGAGAGTAGAATGAGCCGTAAGGCTTGATATGCATGCAATGTGATCCAAGAGAGTCTTGAAGAGGCTGAAAGGCCTGGTATGCATACAATGTGATCCAGGAGAATCCTGAAGAGGCAATGAAGCCTGAGAAACCACGCTTTATGAGAATAAACTAGTGGGTCTTGTCATTGAATTCTACATACTGGGTACATAATGAATGAGAATGTTGTATGGTGAGTACTGAATGCTATATGAGATTTTATGTTAAGAATAATATTATTAAGTCGTATGCTCTATGAGCTTGTAAATAAAAAAGATAGACTAAGTGTTTGAAGATGATTCCCCGAGGTACAGATAGTACCATATGATGTTCAAAATTTCAAGCACGAAATTTATTGAATAGGGGGAGAATTGTAATATCCGAAATTTTAGGACTAGAGACTTGAGGAAATACCTATATCAGGAAAATAACTAAGCCCAGTTTGGGAAGAGTCACAAGATTGATGAGATATATAAAGACTCTCAGGGACTATACGATTTGGCCTTAAAAGGAAAAGGGCGTAGTATTTGTAGGCAGTATGATTAAAATGTCGGTGCAGATGCATACAAGACATATATACGCTACTATTAAATTGGTAGAAAGATGTCACTCAACTATGTCATGAGGTAAGGGACAGATTAGTAAGGTGAAATAGGCCAGTGTGGGTGTGCACTTACCATTTTTAGGGCATACATGTGTACCCTGCGCTTTTAGAGTGGACGTCGATATGTGGCGTCATGCATAGCCCACATACATATTCTGACTTGGTGTCATTTGAAGTGCTTTGATATGTGTATCGTAGTCCCAAGCAAAACCCGAGTATAATCCCAAGGAGACACCGATAAAATAACTTTAATAAAGTAAGTATTCATAACTAACTTTTGTGTTGGAAGAGTGAGGAGGTGACAAGTATCCCTCATTATTACACTCACCTTTATGCTTTTATGTTAGCATCTTAAGAGTGAGCCACCTACTACCGGAGTCTGGGGAATCTATCGATCTCTGGCTCAGTCACGTACTTGACTTCCCAAACACCAAGCCCGAGAATCCAGGGAAATTGTTAGGCATTGCCCTTTCCCTAACTATTACAGCACCACCTAAGAGAGAGAAATAGGGAAGACTGAAAAGCAAGTGACACGTGTCACCGAACCAGTGGAACACCGCACAAATGGCACCGCAGGAGTGCGACACATGCTGACACTTTTCAAGACTCTGTCTAAGCCTATAATTTCATCCAAACAGCCATAAAAATAAGGAAAAATGATAAAAATTCCAAGAAAATGTTAAAGGAGAGATGAAGAGAGAATAGTGAATTTTTACATCTTCAATCCGCCGAAACACTACTGAATTGGTGTTTTCTCTCAAAGTACCCTTTATAAACCTTCTTCTACTTATCCCAAGCTTAATTTCTACAGTTTTACATTTTCATTTGGAGGTGTTTGGTGCCATCTCATTGGCTGGAGTGCTACCGGATTCCGAACTGACTGCAGATACACGTAGAGGTAAGCGTAAACTTCCTTTTGAACTGATTGGTTTGTTGTTTAGATGAGATTTTGTAAGGGTGGGGTACTATTCATATTTTACTAGGTGGTATTTTTGAAGTTTAATCATGTATTTATTTCGTTAGACAAAATTCTATTTCGGTGAATTGTTGTCTTATGAGGTTCTATTTTGGTCAGAACAGGGCGTGAAGAAGGAATGGGAATTTTCCAAATTTGAGTTTCCAATAGATTCCTGGGGAAAAATTGTGTGGGGTTAGCATATTACAAATTTTCTCTTTCTTCTCATTGCATGGTCTCTTAATTGTTTCCTGAAAATATACTTAAAATACTATTATAATGAAGGGTTAATCATATATATAACAAATCAATAAACATCATATAATTATCATGCAATTTGGACTTTATTACTTGAGTGATCAAGGGCTATCTCTCGAGTGGTCCCTTCTAAAAACTGGCATAGAGTTCAAAGTCCATATCTTAACACATCACTCGAGTGATCATAAGAGTGATACCTTCTAATTTCTGCCAGAGAGTATGTTTGTATAAAATGACTCAATGAATAGTACATCACTCGAGTGGTCACTCAAGTGATCCTTTTATTATCACTCGAGTGACCACTCGAGTAATCCATTATAAAACTTGGCAAAAAGTCTTTCTTAAAATTCACAAGTTATCTTACCTTATCACTCGACTGGTCACTCGAGTAATTAAGGGTCTTCACTAAAGTAATCCCTACTAAAATAAGGCAAAGAGTTTTGGACACTATTCTGACTCCATCACTCGAGTAATTTAGGCCATCACTTGAGTGATCACTCGAATGATTCCTTACAGAATCAGTCAGAGAGTTTCTTTATTTCACCATTGCTCTGCATACTACAATAAACTTGTTAAATCATTTAGAATTTTTTTTGTTTATCATTAAATCATCTTTAACATCTTTTGTTATCATCAAAACATAGGATCTAAAATTCCCCCCTTTTTTTAATAATGACAAAACATGTTGGTTTTTGAAATAGTCATTAAGAGTGATTTTGCAAATACATTGATTCATTTGAAAACCTTAACATCATATGATATAAATATTGCTTTGAAAAATCAATTTGTGATATAGGAAGTAGAAAATCATAACTTTTCACAATATCAACTATAAATCCCATAATCTCTAGAAATCAAACATAATTGCACAAGTTAAATATGATTTGTATAAGTTCAATATGATTATTTAAAAGTAACATGAAATGTTTAAAATGACATTAAATAGTGAAAAGACAATAAAAAGCTCCCTAAATCCCTATACACCCATATGCACCCAGTACTATGACATCTACATTCTACCAAATCAAAAAATCAATATGCCAAGACTTCTCCCAATCTTCTCCTCCTTTTTGACATCATCAAAAAGGGTGGATCGGTCAAGAGAGGCAGAGTTGAAACTAGATGGAGAAGAGGGCTGGACAGTGGAGATGGGGGTGATGTTGAGAGTTGAGGCTCCAATATCATAAGTATCACCCTGCTGAGTAAAGAAAGTAGGTGAATATTGCTCAGGCTCAGGAAGGTTCACAGGTTGAATCTAGAGAGTGTCATTAGGAGATAGTTATAGATAGGAGGGTTCTATAGTGGTGATGGTGGTGAAGTCTGAGAGGTGACCACTGTTGTCTCGATGTTAGCAGATGAATAGTTTGAATGGTCATCAAGGAGTGGTGTGAATGGTGACATGGTGACTGTGAGAATGGCTCAATGCCTATAGGTGAGGCAATAAGTGTGGGCACTGTCTGGGGCTAGACTGGCTTATCAAGAGTAATATGAATATGGTCAGATGATTATGGGTTAGCCATGATAAAAAAGGAGATTATCAGGTGTGGTTTATGGTATGGTAGGAGGAGGGATAGAAGTAAGGATAAGCTCAGTTACCAAGATAGAACCAAATACTAGAGCAGAGGTAGGAATGGATGGACCAGGGGTGAAGGCAAATTCCTTCTCGTGTAAGGACATCAGGAGACTCCTAATCTCCTGTAATACACTAGTTTGGGCCGCTGCTATGCTAATACCTCTCTGTTATGTGCCAGCATTGCCTCATTATGCTTATTCATGTGTTCCACTATCTCACCCATCTTGAAGTTCATATGAGTGATGAGTTCAGCGTTTGTGTTGGCGATATCCACATGAAAACTTTCAAGGACCTCCTTCATATAGTTTTTGACTGTTCAACCGATAAAGAAAGGTGCAAAGGTAGTAGCAGGAGCAAAAGACTAACAATGAGATCAGCTAAGGGAAAGGCATTAATGTAGTCTGGGTTCCAAAAAAACCTATGCCTTTTGATCTCAGCAAAGATAAGTTCACCCAAATTCCTCAATTCTTTCAGAATTATAAAGGCCATGTTTCTAAAGTCCCTCTCAATGAATTGCATGAAGTTATTAGACTTGTTGATAAGGTCTCGAGAGTAGATGTACCATAAGACCCTATGCATATCACATATGTCATTGGGGTTGAAGATTAGGGGTCCTACTCTCTCGCCAGGCCTCAATATACTAAAAATTGGTTTCAGTCTAGATTGGCTTGGATGCCATTAAGAGGATCCTCTATGCCTAGTTAGGTATTAATCTTGGAGGGTGAGATCAAAAATTGTTGTCCCCTCACTTTGGCTATCATTTCCTCTTCTACTGATTTCCTTATCTCATCATTTACTGGTTCCAAATTGAAATAAAAAAGTGTCTAACTACTTTTGTGCAATAAGGAAGTTTCACAAACAACCAGGGCATGTAGGGTTCTAGATAAGGACTCAAGTCAAATTTTAAAACCTCAAATTAAACTTGAAGGTTAATATAGAACATCTTCCAAACTTTTCTTCACGAGAAATGTTCCTTGAATTTTGAAGATTCTTTAAGTTTATTGGTGTTAAACCCTTGAGGAGGTATGGTGATATCTTCTTCCATCATGTCCTTTTCTCCACTTCCTTCTTTCAATTAAGACTTGGAAGCCTTAGAGGATGTTCCCTGCTTTCCTCCCTTTGATTGGTAGGCTTCATCTAACATACTTGCCATAGCCTTGGCAAGTTTGACATGGTACTTAGATCCCTTAAAACTTTTCCCAGTCCATGAGGGAGTGTCGGAGGAATCTGAGGATGGTGTAGATGAAATTTTAGCCTCTTTACCCTTTCCTAGAGGAGTTTCCTTCTTAGTTATAGCCCTTGTGACCACGGGCTCCTTGATCACAACCCCCTTGACTTTGAATTTTGGTTCCAATAGATTTTTCTCTTGAGTTTTTGGCTGAGGATATGCTTTAGCTTTGGAGATTGGTGAAATATTTTATTTCTTGGGTAGAGGAGATGGAGGAGACTTAAAGGATAATAGAGGATCATTACAGGGTACTTTAGTTCTCACCATTTGAGATTTGAATGTTGAAACTAGATTTCCCTTTTTAAATTGCCGACATTCGTGAAAGTTAGGGGAAGAGATTTCAGCAGTTTAGGAAGTTTTTGATATTCTAATATGTTAGGTTTTAGTCGGAATCAAGTGGGTAGATGATTAGGAAAAAAATTTGGGAGAGCACGGGGAGAATCATTGGAAGAGATTTTCTGAAAATGACAAAGTGCCGACAAATATACCCATTATGCCGGCATCACTCGAGTGGTCACTCAAGTAATCTTGAGGAATCACTCGAGTGGTCGCTCGAGTGATCATGTATGACTGATGTAAAACTTCAAAATTTAAATGCATACCTGGCATGAATAATATTGTAACTACCCATAGATATTCCCATGATGATTTGTAACAATTGGATGGCATATTTGAGTTGAAACTTGTTAATTTTCCATTTGCACTGATAATCACTTGAGTGCTCACTCAAGTGAATTGAGTTATCATTCAAGTAATAACTTGAGGAATTAGCCTCTTCAGCTTCTAACCATTTATATTCAAATGTTATGCCATTTCATTTTAAACTAATTTGAATTAATCTCAACTGCCGTGTCTTTTCAGGTCATCACTCGAGTGGTCACTCGAGTGATACATCCATCACTGCCAGTTATCACTCGAGTTATGTCTTGATTACTGGAAGTTATCACTCCAATGATTACTCCCTCTATTTATCCCTACTTTCCTTACCACTTAACAGAGTATCAAGGTCCTACAATACTCTGATGCTTAAGTTAGTTATCATCAAAACATAACCAAATAACAATATATAGCATTTATGAAATGCTTAACAACTTACAATTCATTGGGATTTACCATTCCCAATTCTCTATGTATAAACAAAAATTGATCTTTGGTAAGGGGTTTTATGAAGCACTTACAGCCGAATATGTGTAGATGAGCAAGGTTTGGCTTCCTTCCCTTGTAGAGTTCGTATGGTTTCTTTCCTAGTTTGATTCTGATATATGCTCTATTTGAAATGTAGCGTGTAGTGCTTATAGCATATGCCCAAAAAACTTGAGACATGTTCTTTTCATTCAGCATGACTCTGGCCATTTCTGTAAGAACTTTGTTCTTCCTTTCTACAACTCTATTTTGTTGTGGTGTCCTTGGTGCAGAGAAATTGTGATCAATGCCATTGGTGTCACAATAATCTCTAAAGGCTTGATTTTCAAATTCTCCACTGTGATCTGTCCTGATACCTGCAATGAACATATACTACTACAAAATATAGATTTAACGGCGCTAATCTTATGGCTCTTCTTCAAACAAGCGTCAGAGGAGACTTCTATTTTAGAAAAAAAACATCTGGTAGTTATAGCGCTTGACCAAAAAAGTGTCGTAGCTGCCTAATACCTTGTATGATGCTTGTCTGGGGAAGCACCATGCTAGGGGCTATTTAAAAAAAACAGTTAGACCCCTTGTATAGTGCTTACCCGAACAAGCATCATAGCTGACCTTATTCCTTTCTTAAAAGAATATAGGCCCTATATCATATAGGGAGTTTGTAAGTCAAAAAGCTTTTAACAGTGCTTGGACACCAAGCGTCGTTAAAGGTAACATAATACGAGGCCTTCAACGGCGCTTAATGAGTAAGCACCGTTGAAAAGGCTATATCATCATCAAGCACCGCTTAAGGCTAGGCAATATATAATATGGCTAGGTAATATATAATATTTCTTATGGCCTTAGACGGTGCTTAATCATTAAGCACCATCTAAGGCCACAAAGGCAATATTATATATTACCTTGCCTTGGCAACAAGGCAATATATAATATTGCCTTGGCCTTTAACGGCCAAGGCAATAAATAATATATTATATATTATAAATAAATATTGCCTTAAAGGCATGCATATATATATATATATATATATATATATATATATATATATATAGCCTTTAAAGCAACAAATATCTATTTTCCTTCAATGGTGCTTGGACAGCAAGCGTCATTAAAGGTTATTAATTTTGAATTTAAGGCCATTGCTTTTTTATTTTATTTTTTTCAATTATTAAAAGCTATGACGCTTTTCTAGGAAAGCGTCAAAGCTTCCCTAGACTTTGTATGTCACTTATACATCAAGCGCCCTACAAAGTTCTATTTTAACTTTTCACCAGCCCGCCATTATCATCTTCTTCGCACGCCCTCCAGCTCCCTATTATTGTCTCGGCCTCTTACAGAAGCCCCTTAGCTTGTAAGTGTTTTTTATATACAAAAGCTTAAATCCATACATTTTCTTCTTCTTCTTCTTTTTAGTTAAAATCTATCATGAATCTTATATATATGCTTAATTTTTTTTCCAAGTATTTACTTGGAGTTTCAAGTCTGCCTTCTTAAACTTCCTGTATATTGTAATTTTTTTATTTTTTGAGCTTAAAAATATAATAATACTAGTTTAGTCCTCCGTAGAACTACATGTACCAGTAATGTGTATGGCTCAAGTTTAAGCAACTTAAATGCTTGAGTTCTTTCATACTTAATAGATGAAGACGGGAATTCAATATTGCAAAGGATATCTACAAGTTTGATGATGGATTTGGACTGTAAATACAGATCGAGGGTTTCATTAGGAAAAGAAAACAATTACGTAAAATTATTTTTTTAAAAAGACATTCTATGGAGATCCACACTTCCTACGCCGCTTCTGTAGGGAAGCGTCGTAGGAAGTGTATTTTAAAAAGAAAAATAAAAAACAAACCTATGGCACTTTCAAAAATTCAAGAAGCATCGTAGGTTGCTTTAATAACACTGGAAGCTACAATGCTTCCCAAGCGTCATAATATTTGTAAAAATAAGCGTCATCTATAGTGTATTTTGTAGTAGTGATACCTTTCTCATTTTGCACTTTCTTGACAAAAACAATAAATTCACTAAAAGTTTCATCCTTAGATGACAAGAAAATAGTCCATGTAAATCTAGAGAAATCATCAACAATTATCAATGAATATAAATTTCCACTAAGACTTTTAACTCTTGCTAGACCTACTAAATCCATATGCAGCAGTTGAAGTGGTCTATTTGTTGTAATTTCATTTTTCGGTTTGAAAGACAATTTTGTTTGTTTACCATTTTGGCATGTATCACGGATTAAGTCATTTTTTAAGTTCACTTTAGGTAAACTAATTACTAAATCTTTTTTAAGTAATTTGCCTAATTGATGCATATTGACATGAGCTAGTCATTTATGGCATAGCTAACTTTCATCGGCGTTACTCATAAAGCAATTTTTCTGAAGCATTTTCATTCATATCAATGGTATAACAGTTACCTTCCATTTTTTCTCTGAGTTTTGCTTCCAAATTCTTCTTCTCTATTTACTTATCCTTTTTTCTTACAACCAGACATTCTTCTAAGTCAAATATCACCCAATTATCTTTGTCTATGCTTTAACTCATGCTTATCAAATTGTGACACAAGCCTTCAATGTAATATATGTCCTTGACTTGTATGCCATTATTGCTTTTTATTTCACCGATTCCTGCTATCTTCTCAGATTGATTTTCTCCAAATTTTACCTTGCCATCTTCTTTTGGTTCTAGTGGGGTAAAATTCTCAAGATCACTAGTTATATGTCTAGAGCATCCACTGTCTATATACTATTTGTTGGCCCTGGATGCCCTAAAGCAAATCTGCAATTAAGAGTAATTAAGTTTTAGGTAACTATATCTTTTTGAGTCATTTTAGGTTCGTACAGATGACTTTCTGAACATATGAATCCTTATATACCCACTTGTAAGTTCCTACATTTATTTTCTTTTTATGAATGCATGAGGAAGTGTAGTATCCCTTCCTATTACAGTAATTACTGTGAGCGAAAGGATTAGATGTATGTACAGAATGCCTAAAGTAATTTAAGTACATTTTTCCTCCTATTTTCCTTTTACCTTTCCTTTTGTCTAGTTTTGGATCATATCATTTACAAAATGTTAAGCTTTTAAAATAATGTTTAACATCTCACTTCCACTTGTAAATTTTTCAAGAGTTTTAGTGAGATAAGTATTTTTCTTTTTCAAAGTAGGACAATTTTCGCAATCTTTTTATGAAATCTCTGTAAGTTTTTCTTCAAGTAATTTGTTTTTCTTTTTTAACACAATAAGCTCTTTAACTATTTTGATGAATTCAGAATGTAATTCATCATAAGTAAGGTCAGGATCACTTACCTCTTCTTCCTCTATTTCATCTTAAGCAACCAGGCATATATTGGTTGTCTCTTCGTCATCGCTATCTTAGTCTAAGGAATTGTCTCCCCATATTGCATAAACAAATACTTCTTTTTGTTGAAGGATTTTCCTTTTCTCTTTTCTTTATTTTTCTGCAACAGTTACGAACATTCCGATTTGATATGTCCTGGCTTTCCATATTCATAACAAATGATTTTCTTGGTTTCCCTTCTGCTACTAGTTCCTCCCTTTTGAGGATTTCTGAAACCTTAGCCTTTATAGAATTTCTTAAATCTTTTCATTATCAGGCCCATTTCATCATTATCAAACTCATCATCTTCTTCTTGGCTTTCTTCCTTCATCACGTTTAGTGCGAGGCTCTTCTTTTTCCTGTCATCGACTTCCTCCAGTTCTCGTTTGACTTTTAATTTACTTTCATATTCTAAAAAACTTACAAACAGAGAAGCTATGGATCGCATCGACTCTCCTTTTGCTTCCTCGACTACCATGACTTTGGCCTCCTATTCTTTGGAGAATATATTTAGTATATTTCTTACTTAGGTATTCTAATCATAGAATTTTCCAAGGCCTGTAAGTTGATTCACAAGGTGAGTATATCTAAGTTCAAATTCAGCTATTGACTCACCTGCCTTCATATGAAGTATATCAAATTCTGTAACCAAAGTATTGATCCATTTTTCCTTTATTCCTGATGTTCCTTCATGAGCTACTTCCAGGGCTTACCACATCTCTTTAGCAATTTGAAGTGTACAAATCCTGAAGTATTCTTTTTAGCTTAACACACTTTGAATCATCAGGATAGCTTTACTGTTGAGAGTCATGAGCTTTTTGTCATTATCCTCATATTCTGCTCGTGACTTAGGAACTTTGCGTGAATCTTCAATTTTTGTGGGCACGTAGTTCCCATTTTCAATCACATCCCATAGTCCATATTCTGTAGACATGACGAATACTCTAAACTTAGCTTTATAGAAAGAGAAGTGTTCACCATTGAAACCTAGTGGTCTGGTGATAGAGGCTCCATCGAGAAGAATTTCTTCACTTATGCTTGCTATTGGATCCTTCTTAGGCTGTTATACTTGAACAAGAAGACCTACACTCTGATACCAAATGTTAGAGCAAGCTTATCACCCAAATGGGGGTGAATTGGATAATTACAAAATAATCAAACACTTAATAAAAATTAGGTAACTTAAAAGTATAAAAAGAGTAAGGAGAGAAATCACCGAAGTGTATGTCGGAAGTTATACTGGTTCGGTCACAACCACTTTGACCTACATCTAGTCGTCAGAATTCCTTCTGAGCCTTTCACTATATCTTCCAAGATTTAGTGGGTTCTTGGAACCTCAGTACAAAGCAAGTTCCTCACCCGGACACTCACTCCCCCTTACATAAGTAATCTCAAATCCCAAATTAAGATTCCACAATCTTAAGTTATCTCAATAAAAGATATTGAGCTTGTAAACAAATCTCTCTCACAGAGTAAATATATGAACATTGAATTACATAGAATGAATATGAGAAATAGAGCACTATGAATGTATTGATCAATGTATGTTCGTGTGTTGTAAGTGTCTTTCCTTTAATGTTGAATGCTTCCATATTTATAGCTGAGTTGTGATAGCCGTTGGTAGCATTTCAACATGTCCGTTAGAGTGGTACAGCTTCTTTTGATTATTTTCCACATTTGAAAAACTAGTCGTTACATTCGGTGGACATTACGCTCTATAAAGTTTCTCTTTCTTCTCATTATGTGGTATCTTCATTGTTTCCTAAAAATATACTAAAAATACTAATACAATAAAGGGTTAAGCATATAAATAACAAATCAGTAAACATCAGATGATTATCATGCAATCTGGACTTCATCACTTGAGTGATCACTCGAGTGATCCCTTATGAAAACTAGAAGAGAGTTCAGAGTCCATATCTTAACACATCACTCGAGTAATCACTTGAAAGATCCAGGGTGATCACTTGAGTGATTCCTTCTAATTTCTTCCAGAGAGTATATTTGTATAAAATGACTCAATGTACAGTGTATTACTTGAGTTCTCACTGAAGTGATTCATTTATTATCACTCGAGTGACCACTGGAGTGATCCATTATAAAACTTGGCAGAGAGTCTTTCCTAAAATTCACAAGTTATCTTACCTCGTCAATAGAGTGATTAAGCATCACTCGAGTGATCACTCAAATGATTGCTTCCAAAATCAAGTAGAGAGTTCTGGAAACTGTTCTGACTCCATCACTCGAGTGGTCACTCGAGTGATTTTAGCATCACTCAAGTAATTCCTTATAGAATTGGTTAGAGAGTTTCCTTATTTCATCATTACTCTGCACACTATAATAAACTTGTTAAATCATTCAGAAACCTTTTTGTTTATTATTAAATCATCCTTAACATCTTTTGTTATTGTCAAAACATAGGATCTAACACAATGCTTTTTAAAGTACATATATAAAACTCTTTGTCATAAGTTGTATACTTCAAGGTTGCTCCATATAGATTTTCACTAAAATAAGCAATTGGCTTTCCTTCCTGCATTAAAATAGCTCATATCCTAACTCCAAATGCATCACATCTAATCTCAAAAATTTTGTTAAAGTCAGGAAATACTAACATAGGTACAGAACATAATTTATCCTTAAGTTCAATGAATGCATCATCTTGTGCTTTATCCATTTAAAACCAACAAATTTTTTAATGAAATCAGTGCATGGTGCAGCAAGTACGCTAAAATCATTCACAAAGCACTTATAAAAACTAGTCAAATCATGAAAAACTTTACACCTTAGTTATGCTTATAGGTTGTTGGCCATTCTTTTATAGCTCTTATCATTTCCTCATCAACTTCTATTCCTTTAGCACGTACCATAAAACCAAGAAAATCAATTTCATCCATACAAAAGTCACATTTTTTCATATTTGTAAATAATATAATTTTTCCTTTATCAAAACATCAAGCACACGATGCAAATGATTCTCATGCTTATTATGATTCTTGCTATTGATTAGAATATCATCAACATAGATCTCAAATTCCTATAATAAGAACGCCAATGAACAAAAAACTTCATGTCTGCTGAAAATTCAATGGGTGGAAATCAAGGTATCTTAAAGGTAGTGAGCTATCAAGAATAACAAGTTTCAGGCTACCAAAATAGTTTTCAATGCCACTTAAAGAAGTTAAAGCTTCTATGCTTCTTGAGAATAAGAATCCATCATATGGCTTCTTAGGAAACAAGTTCAAGAATACCTGCAACATGCTAGAATGACAAGGAAAAAGATGGTTATCTGTAACATCCTAGTGCCTCGCTCTTGATATTTTCCACTTTGGGGTCCCTATGATCCCTCACGATTTTAAAACGCATTGAGGGGGAGTTATCCAAACTTTTATAAGGTGTTTTACATTCTCTTCCACAACTGATGTGGGACTTAACACTCCACCACCAACAAGTCCAGTGTCCTTTCTGGCACATAAACCCATATCAATACAAGCCTAACTCTCATACCAATTGTAATATTCAAGTGCCACGCTCTCAATATTGTTTGCTTTGCTCGAGTCGATATGGGTTAATATGCTATTGAGGATACGGAGTGTGAAGTCCCACATCGGTTGAGAAAGAGAATGAAAGATCACTACTACAGATGGGGGTTTTTACGTCCCTAAAAGACATCCCTTTTTAAGAAAGAGAAGTAAAAACTGAACACGGTGGCATTTATATAAATATAGAGGAGTTTTGGTCCATTTAGGCGTCCTAAAAATGAAAATGGACGCCTAAAGGGACACATTAGGCGTTCCTTCTGTATAGAAGGGATGCCTAAGAGGACCCTTAAGCGTCCATTCTTGAAGAAATGATGCCTAAAGGGATTGCATGCCAGCCACTTGGCTGACATGCATAACACAATAGGCATCCCTTCTCCAAAAAGGAATACCTAAAGAGGCTGTCAGAGATGTCTTGTCGCCCCCTCCCTCAGGTCATTCATTGTCATTCCCCATTTCCCTCCTTTGATACCCATTTTTCTTTGAATGTGCTCTCTCTTATCGTCACTGTGCTCTCTCTTCTTACGGTCTTCCTCCTCTCCTTCTGCCACCGACGGTGTCCTCTCCCTCTCTCAAGAAGCTCATCTTCCACCGATGTTCTCCTCCTCCTCCCTCTGTCAAGAAGCTCATCGGCTACGTCTCACCACGGTAGCTGCTCCTCCCTCTCTTACAGTCTCCACAAGGCTTCACTGAAGCTCCTCCCCCATAAAGGCACAGCTCACGCCTCCCTCTCCCTCTATCTTTGACGCTGCAGCCATTGATTTTTTCTGTTACCGTACACTCAAGGTTTGGATTTTTATTATGGTTTCTTAAGATTATTAAGGTTGAGATTTTTATTATGTATAAAATGCATTTGTTGAACTCTTGGCTAGGCATTGCTCTTGTTAGTTGCATAGGCGATGAAGTCTGAGACAGTTGTATTTATTTATCTTCCTAGTAAAATTATATTTTTCATGCATTCATTCAAAGAGACATAGACACAAATGATGAGCATATTTTGGACTGCAAGAAGTATAATTTTTAAGGTGAGGCTAATATTTTCATATAGCAATACAGAAAAAAATGTCTCATAGCAACTAACACAGTTATATAACTTAATATAAGATAACAATTAGTACAATCAAAATTGGTATTATTATGCGTCAATGAATTGAATTATTATAATTAGAATATTGTTAATATTCAAAATAAATATAGATTCCTCCATCAAATATAATAAATAAAAATATTTTAATTTATTACATAAAAATATCAACACTAAAATTATTGAACATACTTTAATAAATTTTTTATGGTTACAAATTTTACATAGGTAATTTTTATGTATGTGTTTGAGCAATGTGAAAAATATACATAACCCCGAAATGTAAATTATTAGAGCTTAATATTGAATTTTTATTGAACTAAAATATATATTTAAATAATTTAAAGGTTGCGATCCTCATATATATATATGCAGTACTTATTTGAAAAAAATAAGTTACATTGTACCCTCATATATATATATATATATATATATATATATATATATATATATATATATGCACACACACAAAAACTTATCCTTAGTAGAATAATAATTATGATTCCATTACATGTCTCTTGATATAGTTCACTACAAAACTTAAAATAACTGTTGTCATAATAATAATAATATAAGTTTAAAATCTTTTAACACTTCCTTTTGAATTTTTTAGTTTCATAATGAAAAATTAGGGGATTGTATCGTTGATAGTGTTCTAAATTGTCTCAAATAGTTTGTTCTGTTTGCATTAAGTTAAACTGGTTTGTTATTCAAATTTTGGGATGTCTTAAATTTCAAAGGAAATGATGCCGATTTTTTTTTAAAAAAAGTTATGAAAGGAAATCTCATTGTTGACAATTGTTCTAAACTTTAGCGTTATTAAGAATGGCTTAGGTAAAAAATGGATCATAGTTGGATGAATGCTTTGAGAACTAGTGAATAATATGAGAATAGGGTGGAAGAGTTTATTGAATTTGCTAGAAGAAATGGTCTAACAAAAACTGGGAAGTATTTTTGTCATTGTGTCAATTGTTTAAATGAGAGTCGACGGGATGTTGATGATATAAGGGATCACCTACTTTGTGATGGAATAAATCTTCGATACACAAGGTGGATATAGTAGAGTGAGGAAGTAACTAATTGTTCGTCACACAAGAAGGAAGGTATGGATGTGATAGATCAAGATAGAATGTAGAAAATGATTCATGATGTCGAGGTTGAATCCTTCACCTAGGCACATGAATATGACAGCCTGCGGAGACACCATTATACCCTGGGAGTAAGTACACACGATTAACAGGAACATTGCATTTGGTGAACTTAAAGGCAACTTGTGGATGGACCAATAGTAGTTTTACATTACTGCTAGAATTATTGTGTTATATGTTTCTAGAAGATAATGTACTTCTAAATCGTATGTATGAGGCTAAGAAAATCTTGTCTATGATGGGCATGGAGTACAAAAAGATACATGCTTACCCTAATGACTACGTATTGTACAGAAAATAGTATGAATGTCTTAGTAAGTGTCCTAAGTGTAAAATGTCACGATACAAAGTGAAGAAAGAAGGTGGTTGTAGCAAAGGGAACATAACTAAAAGGCAACCTTCGAATGTGTTATGGTATCTTTCAATAATACCATGGTTTAAGCATTTGTTTGCGACCGCAACAAAAGCAAAGAAGTTAAGATGGCATTCTGATGAGAGAAATATGACAGAAAATATCTTCAGCACCCGGCCGACTCTCCACAGTGGAAGAAGATAGATGAAATGTTCCCTCAATTTGGCAGCAAGCCGAGAAACCTTTGGCCTGGGCTTTGTACAAATGGAATCAATCTGTATGGAACTCTTACTAGTACACATAGTTCGTGGCCAGTTCTCCTTGTAATATACAACTTACCTCCTTGGCTATGTATGAAATGCAATTATGTTATGCTTTATATGATGATTTCTGGACCAAAATAGCCAGGGAATGACATCGATGTCTACTTGGCACCTTTGATTGAGGACTTGAAGAAGTTGTGGGAGGAAGATATGGATGTATTTGATGCATATAAGAAGGATTCTTTCAAGTTGCGTGCAATGATTTTTACCATGATAAACGACTTCCTTGCTTACGGAAACTTGTCAGGGTACAGTGTGAAGGGGCATAAAGCATGTCTAATCTGTGAAACAGACACACACTTCTGAAAACTTAAGCATTGGAAAAAAATAGTGTACCTTGGCCACAGGAGGTTTCTTCATCAATTCCACCCATATCGTAGGTTGAGAAAGCAATTTGATGGCTTACCAAAGCATGGAATTGCTCCAAAGGCATTAACTGGGGTGAAAGTTTATAGCCGGATAGAATGTATCAATGTCACCTTCGATAAAAATCAGAGGATTGCGGGTGAGAATAACGTATGAAAAAAGAGGTCAATTTTATTTGATCTTCCTTATTGGTGTTGTCTTGATGTAAGATACAGTATTGATGTGATGCATGTGGAGATAAACGTGTGTGATAGCCTTGTCAGTATGCTTTTGCACATCCCAGGGAAGACCAAGGATGGAATGAGCACGAGACTAGACCTTGCTGATATGGGAATAAGAGAACGGTTACATCCACAACTAAGAGATGATGGTAGGAGGGCATATATGGAGCCAGCAGCGCATACGCTATCAAAAGAGGAGAAAAGAAGTTTGTTTGGGTGTCTGTATGAAGTTAAGGTCCCACAGGGGCATTCTCCTAATGTGAGCAGGTATGTGTCAATGGACAATTTGAAGTTAGTGGGAATAAAGTCCCATGACTATCATGTGTTGATGCAACAATTATTACCAGTAGCCATTAGAGGCATTATGAAAGATAAAGTGCGAACCACTATAACTAGATTGTGTGTTTTCTTTAATGATATCTGTAATAAAGTTATTAACACTGAGAAGTTGGATGAACTAGAAGATAAGGGTTATATTATTTTGTCCCAACTAGAGATGCATTTTCCTCCTTCAGTTTTTTATATAATGGTGCATTTGGTAGTTCATTTAGTAAGGGAGGTAAGGCTTTGCGGTCCAGTTTACTTGAGGTGGATGTACCCTTTCGAGCGGTACATGAAGATCTTAAAAGGGTATTCTAAAAATCCTTATCAACCTGAAGCCTCAATAGTTGAGTGATATGTAGTTGAAGAGGCTATGGACTTTTGTAAAGATTATCTATCTGGGAAGAAGGAACAGTCTCGGCATGAAGAGGGGAGAAGCAAGGGAACACGAGAACTTAAAGTGAAGACTGTAGGTCATGAAGAGGTGTTACAAGCACACTTGTATATCCTGAATAATATGGAAGAAGTTCAACCGTACATAGGCAAACATAAAAAGACTTTGAAGAACATGAATCCAAAGAAAAGTGACATGCAAATAGCTATTGAGTAAAACAAGACATTCATAGAGTGGTTTGAGGAGAAGGTTTCACATGAGACCAGTGTGTCCGAGACAATCAAGTGGCTAGCTTGGGGGCCTTCATTTCAAGTTGTTACTTAGACTGGTTATGATATAAATGGGTATTCTTTCTACACAAAAGAGTAAGATGACAGAAGTACCATGCAAAATAGGGTGATGGTATAAGCTAAAGCTATGCACTTTTCCAATTCCAAAGACAAAAACCCCATATTAGCATCAATGGCTTATTATGGAGTTATAGAAAAAATATGGGAGAAGACCTACAACAAGTTCAAATGTATGTGGGTTAGCAATACTGTTATGGTAATAGATTCACAATTTGGATTTGTCTCAGTCGATCTTTGAAGAGTTGGTTATAGAGATTAGCCCTTCATTCTAGCAAGCCAGGTGAAGCAAGTGTTTTATGTCACATATCCTACAAATAAAAAGATGTCCATCATACTTCAAAGTAATAAACAGAAGTATAGTGATCCAACCTTCAACCTTGATGATACACCACCTTTCACAATAAATCCACCTATAGGAAGTGAAGTAAAGTTGATAGATGATGAAGAATATTCTGCAAGAAATGATCATTGTGAAGGAATATGGGAAACAATATAAAGTAAGACCTTTAACTATATAAAATTGTATTCTGTGCTATGTGATTTTTTTCCCTTAATGCAGTTTATACATATACTTACAATTTATTTACCTCTCCAACAATGACTTTTTTTATGTACAATAATATGTCAAGTTCTAGTCACTCAGGGAGTGATAGCGAGCAGCATGATGAAAGGCGAGTAGTTCCACCCACTCCAAGAAGAATAAGGGGTGTCACAAAGATGAGTGTATTGGCGAAGCGTCACTAACATCAATAGGAGAGGGTTCACATGGAGTTTGATGCCAACATGAATCCAGAGGGTCCTGAGGAAGACCACTTCATTAGCTATCTTAGTTTTTTAGGTTGAAGCACAGTCTGAATCATCTATGATAGTTGGAGGCGAGTTCCCCTAAAAATGAAAGACATGATTTGGAAACAAATTTTGGTACATAAGTTTTTATACATCTTCATTTAGATCTTTATTCCTATTCAAATTTAATTTTCTTGGTTTCTGCAGCAAACGTACAATGTTCTTGACACCAGAGAGATGTACAAGCATTAGATGGGGGAGGTTTGTTTGCGATGGAAAGATTTTAAAAATAAGATCACCCAGAGGTATATTCGAGGGGAGAAGATACATCTGGATCCATGCAAGGAATATTCATATCTATCTCTAGAGGACTGGAGGTTGTTTGTGGCATCACGACAAGCTCCTGAATTTTTGGTAAATTTTTTGTCTTCAGTATGAAACTTTTTATTTCAATATAGTTAATCTATATTGACTTGTTTTTCATTGTTTTCCTTTCATAGGAAGTAAGTACAGCAAACGCAGGGAGGTAAGCAGTAAATCAGTACCAGCATTGCATGTCTCGTGGTGGTTACAGGAAGCTTGAGCGAACGATGATGGCAGCAGAGCTGGAGAAAATGAAGGAAGCTGCCAAATCGGATCCTTCCGTTGTTGTACAAGCCCAGCTCCTCCTCCGCGCCATAAAAAATTGAAAGCAGGGAGGATTAAGGGTGGGAAATATATAAATCCAGCTATTGCTGAGGTTGCCTCAAGGATTGTAAGTAGTAAAAGCATAAGTAATTAATTTTGAAATTCTTTCACATTTCCAGTGTTTAATTTTTGTTCACAATGAATTGTATGCTATAGGACAAACTCGAATAGTAGAGTAGCCAAGGTTCATTCACTCCTAGTGGACGGATGGACATATTGGCAACGGCAATTGGGAAGGCTGAATACCCCGGTCATGTTAGAGGGGAGCCAAGGGGAGTTGGTATCGTGAAGTTTTTTGGCAGAGCCTTACAAAATGCATCACAAGTTGAACATAGTAAAGAGTTTGTGGCTAAGCTTCGCGATCAGCTCCGAGATGAGCTATTGGCTTAGCTATATAGTAAAATGAAATCAATGTTTGAATCAAAAATGGAGAGTGATAGGGTTAGAACCCAGGAATCCCCACCCTTCCCCAGTACTAAAGGAAGTTACAACCCGCCGGAGGAATCCCTTGGACAGCCTTCCCACACTCCGCAACTCGTTGGAGAGCCTTTCCACACTCTGGAACCCCTTGTCTAGCCTTCCCATACTCTGGAACCCTATGGCAAGCCTTCTCAGACCCTAGAACCCCTAGGCTAGCCTTCTCACAATACCGAACCACTAGGCCAGCCTTCTACCACTCTGGAGTCGGGCGAATTGTGCATCCTCTATTTGGATGCCCTAACGCTGCGTGTTACTGCCGATGCTCTCGTTCACACACAAGCTACCACCCACTATCATAATCAAATTCTATAGTATTTACGTAGGGTGACAGTGACGTGTTCGAGAGGGGGAAGAAGGTGCAACCATCCCTATCCCTGACGTAGAGGTTACCACGTTGGGTCAGGCAATTAAAGCTTTCATCCTTTGGCCTCAATATCTTATTGGCACGTTAGCAACCCCACCAATGGTAGGAGCTATATTCATATTACTTGACATCTGTTGGCATAATTATAATAATAATAATTGGTTTTGTATGTTATGGTAATAGGATGTGCAAGATGCGATAAAATGACCCTTCTTAGCACAGCTGCAACAGATTTACAAAGGTATTCGCCAAATCGACTTGAATATGCCTCCAGGGATTATGGGCTTAGAATTGACGTATCCCTACACTATCGACAATAAAGATCTTAGGGTGTTTCTGTATTTGGAGGAGATAGATGCATGATGGGTCAAACTTGCCATCTGGTTAGTTTTTCTTTCCTTCAATTGATGTAATGGTTTTTTGGTTTCATAAGTTCAATAATTCATTGGTCATTTTATTTCTATTTTAGGTCCTTCAACCGCTTATGCATCGATATGGAAAGACAGACTTTATATGGATTCTTGTGTCCGAAAAATACGACAGGGGATAAAAATGATGTGCAACACAGGACACATTATCTAGGCTTCACAATGGCAGCGACCAAATTGCGATGTTATCTAGCGCTAATTGTTCAAGGGTATGTACTTTAATTTTTATTTTTTGGGATGTTTAAGAAATAATTGCCTTATAATCTAAACTTCATTTTAATATGTGTATTGTTGTAGTTACCATTGGAGCCTGTATGTTCTTTGTCCGCGCATCAACAAAATCTATTAGTTTCATTCCTTAAGTAAAAAGCCGTACAAGGACACAAAATCCGTCTTCAACACGTAAGTTATTTCTTTTTTATTTAATTGATTCTCGACTTAAATAAGTTGTTCTAATTTTTGTTTTTTTACACTTTAATGGTAGCGCGACCCAAACATATAGAATGCTTGGCGGGTCACGTGAGGGTAGAGTTGTTCGTAAGCCAAAGTGGTATTATCCCAAAGTATGTGGTTTCAATTTAAGTTCTTTTATTGACGGTTGTTTTAGATATGACTTTATTGATATTAACCAATTACTTTTGATTTATAGTGCCCTCAACAGCCAAGGGGCACTGAATGTGGCTACTATGTTATCTTTTACATGTATAATATCATTCAAAGCGGCATTACCAGTGATTTTCAACAGGTAATCAAATGATAATATTTTGGGTGTATTTTAATTGAATTGCTAAGCAATTATTTCACTCCATTGATTTTATCTAATCGTATTTTCTAATTTGCAGATTTTTTATAATGATGCTGCCTACTTATATCAAGAAGACATTAATTTGGTCAGAGACTTGTTGGCTGGGCGGCTTCTTAAACACATAGATCTGTAAAAGTATATGTTTACGTTTAGTTAGTAGTTGTGTAGTAGACAACATTTCTGACAACACTGCATAAATGTTTCCTTATTGTTGGATATTGTAGTAGTTAAATATATACTGCTTGCTGGATGTTTCTTTACTATGTAAGGAGACTGTTGTTCTCTTATATTTTTCTATGCTATGTATGGGCAGAAACAATACTAATAATAGTTCTTTTTTTTAAAAAAAAGAACCAGAAGGGACGCCTAAAGTGGACTTTATGCGTCCCTTATGCTAAAGCCAATTCTTTATTAAAAAAAATTAGGCATCCCTTTTGAAAGAAGAGACGTCTAAAGTTGGGGCTTTAGGCGTCCCTTCTGGCAAAAGGGATGCCTAAACCCAGTTCTTTTTAAAAAAAACTTTAGCAGAAGGGACGCCTAAAGTTGGGGCTTCAGGCGTCCCTTTTGGCAAAAGGGATGCCTAAACCCAGTTCTTTTTTAAAAAAAACTTTAGGGGTCCTTTAAAAAGGGACGCCTAAAGTCTACATTTACTACGTCCCTGGCATAGGCGTCCCCCATAAAGGGACGTTAAAAGTGTTTTTTCTAGTAGTAGGTGTCTTATAAGGGTCTGGATATCTCCCCTTCTCAACACATTTTAAAACCATGAAGGGTGATAGGGCCCTTAAAGAGAACAATATTAAGAGCAAGTTGTCGGGATGTTACATCATCACTCTCTTTTTTACTCTCTTTATTTTGAAAACACTCTATACTCTTAATATCTTTTTATCTCTCAATCTCAATTTTTCTCTTTGTAGGAGTTCCATATAAGGCGTTCTCACTCATATTTTCACTTTTATTTTCTTGATCGAGAGGATCTTGTCTAACTACAGTACTAATATTTGGAATAATGAGTTCTTCTATAAATTTGTCTGCTTGGTTTTCAAAAGTTAATTCTTTTTCCTTCTTGGTTAGCTCTGGTTCATCATTAAGGATAATAATAAGCATGCTTTCAATCTCCTTTACGTTGGAGCTACTTTTGTACATCTTTGTTGCTTGTTTTTTGGCTCATACTCGGCAACTAATAGAACTAAAATGTTCAATTAACATGAATCTACACATCTTTGCAAAACAAGCCAACTCAAGATTAAGCCCATACACAAAACTCACCACAACACAACAAAAAGGCCTTTTTCTCTTTATTACCCTAGCCTCTAATAAGTTAAAGATAAGGATTATTCCCACTAATAAAATGAATCATCCAAAGGAAAAGGAAATACATAACTTTAGGATAAGGAATTACCGATATAGGAAGCGGAATAACCATATGAACTATATTCCTCTCTTGCTTGCTTTAGTGCTTTACTCTAACAAGGGAATCCCCACATAAAGCCCCTTTTCCCAGTAGTAGTATGGAAAAGATTTGGAATAAGACGTAGCACTAGGCTAAGGCAAGCATAGAAGGGAAGCAAGAAACTAAACTCAATGCCAGGGCGGATTTGAAAACTAGGAAGCCTTTGCTATCAGCCTCAACATCACCCTCTTCACCGGCTTTTTCTTGGGAATCTCTTCACATCAATGCATCTTTAAAGAATGAGAGATTGCTTTCTGGATTTAAAGGCTATGCTGAGCTTCAAAGTAGGGCTTTGTTGCTTGGTTTACGCTTTGCTTAAGCTACTACGCTCCTTAAGTACATCACCCGTAAGAGAGGAATATGATTTATCACTTGTTTTACGTCTTTCACTTCCCAACCCATGCCTGGATATGTTCATTCCTCAACCCTAATCAAAGCCTTATCAGCCTTCTTGGAGGTATGCGAACAAGGTCTCATGATGAGCTACTTGCTTAGAGTTCGGTACGGGGATCAACACTCTTTCTTTAGGCTAGTTCAACTCTATATAAGAAATCAACCCAAAGCATCGTTATAGACGCAACAGCAACCTACACCCACCGGCACTTTTCACCTAGTTCACTAACCTCACAAATCTGATTTAGCTCTATATTGTCCACTAAGGAAACTCCAAACAACTCCATTACCGATCTATAGTGACTTTTAGAGTTTCCTTAACACTAGTCCTAATCATAGCTAATTCCATCTCTTAAGAATATTCCTCACCACTCATGGAGCCTTGTTTCAACTCCTTCAATATACTATATAATTCTCATTTTAACTTAGAGTTGTGATTGCCGGGCATCCATTGGTCTACTTCAACATTTAGCTTTTGGAGTCCATTTCACAAGAATAAAAGATCGTCACAACAACAACAAAAAAACACTCAATTTCCAACAAGTTAGCCACATAATGTTTTTATGTAGCTAATTTTGTTAACAAAAATTTAGACGTAACTTTTACATGGCTAATAGACACAGAGTTTGCCACCGAAAATTTTCATCACTATACAAAAATGAATTTTATGTTAAAAATAAATTTTATATTAAAAATAAAAAATATTATTATTATTTATTAAAAATAAAAATAAATTTTATATTAAAAATAAAATATTATTACTATTTATTAAAAATAAAAATAAATTTTATATTAAAAATAATATTCATAATATTATAATATTAGTTGTTAATCAATGTTAATTAAGAATAAAAATAAAAATAAATTATTAGTTATTAATGTTATATTAATAATTTTATATTAAAAATAATATTTATAATATTAAATTATTTCAAATTAATTTATAATATTAATAATGTATAATTTGAAATTAATTTATATTAAAAAATTATAATAAATATATAAAAATTATTTCAAACTCTTTTACAGTTTATTATTAGTTTTAAATGACATACATACATACATACATACATACATATATATATATGTGTGTGTGTGTGTGTGTGTGTGTGCGTGTGTGTGTGTGTGTGTGTGTGTGTGTGTGTATTTAAATAATATCGTAGGTTCATTGCAACTCAACTTGCAAAGGCTTACGTGTGCAAACATGAGGTTATGGGTTCGAGATGTAGGTTTACAACTCAACTTGCAAAGGCTTACGCATGCAAACATGAGGTTGTGGGTTCGAGATGTAGGGAGCTCACATTTTTAGAATTATGAGAAGGTGATATGTGCCATACTATGAGGAGGGGACACATGGCAGCCGATGGATCAGACACATAGTGGCTGATAGAGCGAACACATAGTAGCCAGTAGAGCGAACACATAGCGATCGCGACGATGAGGTGATGTGTAATATCCCAAATTTTAATCACTAAAATTTCTTGAATATTTAATTATATTCAATGGAATAAAATGGTGAATTTTTGTATACTTGGAATAGCCAAAATATTGGAAATAGAAATTATATGAAAATTTTAGTCAAGAAAGATTAAAGTCCAATTTTTGCCTTGGTAAAAGCCTAACATTGTGGCCTAAAATTTAGTATGAAAGAGCACAATTTCTAGGCCCAAAATATTGCCAAAATTCGGCCAAGAAAGAAAGGAAATAAGGAAATAGCAATTGTTTCAAAAATTCAAGAAAATGTAAGGGCAAAATGGTCATTTTTGCTAAATAAAATAAATTCAGAAATTTTCCTTAATTATTAAGGAAGAAATCAGTTTTGGCTTAAGGGATAATGAAGGAGAAGATATTTTTATGAAGATGGACACATGGAAACAAGAGGAGAAGCTTATGGAAAAAAACAATAACAAACAAAAAAAATCACATGATGAAATTCTAAATAAATAATAATAAAGAAGGAAGAGAGGAGAGAACGCTAGAGAGCTCTCCAATTCTCTTTAAAAGGGCCAAAATTTTGGCCAAACTAGGAGAGAAAGAGAGAAGAAGATCAGAGACCTAGAGAAAGAAAGAAGCAAGAAGGAGGAAACAATATCATAAGCAAAATCAAGGTAAGTAAATAGAAATTTATACTTATTCTTGTCTTATAATTCATGAAAACATCTTCTTGATCTCTATGTCATCTTGGAATAGCTATCAAGCAAGCAAAACTCAAGAGGAAGGAGGAGGAGGGAGTCGGTTTTGAAGGGAGGAAGGAGGGGAATCAAGGTAAGTCAAGAAAACCTTGAAATTCTTGTTGAAATCAAAGTTATGATTGTTGTTTGGTTGGTTGTTGGCTTGTTTTGGTGGGATTTTTGTAATTTGGGATGTTCAAACCCTAAGAAGAGATGCTACCCAAACTAATACTAATCATGTTCAAATAGTGTTTAAGGAGTTAAACATGAGATTACAAGTGGAAAGGAATGTGTTTTAAAGATTAAAACATGAAACTTCCATTTTTCCAATTGTTCCAGATTTTTTGTAGTGTATTTTTGAATGTCTTAACCTAGTCCAAACTTTATGAAATTTTAAAATATAAAAGTAGACATCCTGAGCTTTAATTTGATAGGTATTATATGCCATTTGGATCAGTGGATTGAAATATATGATTTTTCAAAGTTTGACCATACATCTAGAATGAATTTTGTGGCAAACTAACCTTGACGAATTTTATGGAATTTTGTGGTTATGCCTGGTGCTTTGTGATATTTTTCCTTAAATGAGGACTGAAAGACCTTTACATAGGAACTAGAACCACTTAATTTTGTATTTTCTATATTTAGTTATAAATTTTCAAAGTTGACTAAAAAGCTAGAAATTTCTGGAAAACCTATAAAAATGACAATTTTTCCCCTAAAACCATAAATTGGTGGCTGTCAAGGGTAATCTATTCATTTCAGTGTGAATTTTTCCAAACTAAGGTTAAAAATGGATTCTACACGTGAAATTATGCAAGGATAGCTTAGGTCATAATTTTGAGGAAGTACAAATATACTGGGTAAAAAAGGAATTAGACCAGGTTCCCTAGGGGCATTTTGGTAATTATGTACTTTTGAGCAAAGATAATCAACTTATGAATTTTAAATAAGATATGAATAGTTAATAACTCATTTATTATCAATTTGAGAATTTTAGGACTTGATATTTGCCCAAACCGAATGAAAAGTTAAAGGACTGATAATAGCTAGGCTTTGGAAATGAGTCCAGGTAGTAACTTCATCTCTCATATTTTATGTGAATGTTAATATGTATTGTTTGCTATGTTCTATGCAATGAGATATGAATTGCAGTAATTCCTAAAGCTGGGTGTGGTAAAGTATGAGTACCACCCTAAGAGACAAGTAAGGTACCTCTTGGATCGGTAGGTACCCAGTCTAGGTAGGCCAAATTGATTTGCCTGTGTGGCGATGTGATCACATTATGATTTGCTGTGTGCAAGTAGGGATCAGGAAATCATTTTGATCTCGGGCAAAATCATCATCTTAATCCTGAGCAATTGTCAGACATGTGATTGGCATTTTGATTGATGCATCTATACATGTTTATTTTTAACATTTTATATGATTGATAGCTTATTACTATTGAGATTCGTATGAATCTCACCCTTTCCATAATTTAAAATTTATTCAGCAAGTGGAAGTGGCTCAAAGGGCAATGCAGCAGATACCGAAAATTGAAGGTCCAGTGCTGATCAAGATATTTATCGTTGGTTATCTATTAAAATTCTGATGTAATTGGGATTTTTATTATATTATGTACAAACCCTATGGGGATTTTCTGTAATGTAATCAAGAATTTTAGATTCGTATATTGTACTATTTCTGTATGTCCAATTAAACTGCTCGTTAATACTCTAATAAATGTCAAAACATTAAGGAGTTTGACACGATGGTTGCCATAGCTTATACATGCGGCACCGGTGAGGGCCCGACAATGAGGTGGCCTCTTACAGACATGACATGTGCTTCTCCTGAGAAGGTTCACGTGGCACTTTAAATTTAAAAAATAAAAAATAAATTAGCAATGGAATTCTAATTTTGTCACAATTTTCCGTGACAGAATTCTGATCCATCAGAAATTGAATTGCCATGGTCCTATCAGTAAGGGAACATATTTTGTCAGAAATTCCATCAAAAATCTGCTTCTGTTGCAAATACGTCTAGAACTATGAATTTCGTGGCAAATTCCATCAAAAATTCAGTTTTTTTTTGTAGTACTCTTTGAAGTTCTTTTTCACCATACATGTTGATGATTGAAAAGTTAAAAATAGAGAAAAGGGGACCTCACTACTTTACTCACATGATTCACTCAAACAAGTTTAGTTTCACTCATATTTCACACAAAATTTAGCTTTTAAACTGATGTTTGTCACCTTGCCTTTTTCTATCCTCTAAATTCCTCTTTGAAAAACTAAACAATTTAATCAAAGCAATCACAATATGTAAAATCAACACAACACTTAGAAATTTATAATATCAAAGTAAGTATTGAAGAATGAGTTCAAGGAAATCAAGAGTTCAATTGACACAGATTGAAAAAGTTCAATCAAATTCTGGATATCAAGATAGATACTTGCATAGAATACTTCCAGCACATCAATTGATGGATTTTTTTCTCCTCTGTATTTTTTCACATTTTTTGTATTTTTTTCCTACTAAAGTTTAAAGAAAATAGCACAATCTATCACAAATAGCACAACACAAGCAATCTGATTCCAGAAATTCAAAAAAAAAGTGTCCATTTTGAAAATGATGTAACTCATTTGAAATTATGGATTGAGATTAAATCAAAACGAACAGAAAGAAGAGAGTTTTAATAATGAAAACAACCTATTAAATGTTGGAAAACTCAAAGGGAAAGTGGTCAGAATAGAAAGTTGGGTGACATTCTAAAAAAATAGAAGATGAATAGACACAAAATTCTAGAAAATGCATTTTGATTAAAATGGATGTAACTCACAAAAGAAAAATCAAATTAAAGAAATTCCAAAAAGAGAAGAAAGACGATATTTTGAACTAGGAAAATGACTTGTTACACATCATAAAACTCAAAGAAAAAACTCATGAACAAAGGCAAAAATTTCGGTAACAAACAGAAAAGTAAAAAATGAACAGACACAAAGAAAAAGCACAAATCACATAATGAAAATAGAAACAAAGAAGATAAAGACATGACTTGAGTTTATATCCAAAGTTTTAATACCAAGATGGTACGAACCCACAACGAATTGAAGATATAATCACCCCAAGAAAGCTAAACAAATATCTAGTGATCCACTTAAGCTTGTGAGCATGGATGAAGAAGGACACAAAATTTTGGAAGACATCACAAAGTTGATCAAAACTTAATAAGTTTGTTAGTTCAATAATGAACCATAGAGAGAATCCACTATTCAAAAGTCAAATCTCAAGTCTCATTACAAAATGAGGGTTACAATGTATTTAAAGGATGCATTGTAAATTATGACCTAAAGAGCATTAAATACAATCTAGAGACTCAAAATACTAAATGCTAATTAGAAAATGAATAACTAAAACTTAATTCAATGAACTAGGGAACTCAAAAGTCAAATATGTCAATTATTGAATAATTTTCGTACAAATAAAATCAACAAAATATAATTATAATTTAAAGCTTAAAATGTGATTATCTTAGCCCAAATGAGTCCTTCCATGAATAAGCTCTTTAAGTCTCCAAGTCCATAAATTGATCAGCAACTTAATTTTCAGCTCAAATGAAATTAGTGACATATTCAGCATTTTTATTCAAATTTGTTGATCCATTAGTCATTTGCTTTTGCCAGATCTCTTGCACCAGCTCATGATGCTTCCTCAATTTTATTGGCTCTTGCTCTTGAGATTGGTCCGCTTGAAATTTGCAAAGGTTTACTTGAAGTTAAAGGTCATCAAATAAATTTAAAGAGACAGCTTGTTGATTTACATCATAAGGTGAATGACTATGAATGCCAAATGGGAGTAAAGTTAGAGGGTAAAAATGCCCCTACTGAGCACTAAACTTTGGATGAAGCAAAAATATAGCAAATGAACTTAGTTAGCTAGACACGAAATTTTCCTGTCCAAAGATACACATCTAGAGCTTTTAAACAGGCATAATTTGCTAAAACTTGATGCGTAAATTAAAAGAAAAGAATTTTTCAAGTTGGCATAAATAATGTGGATGTGCTGAGTGACCAAATGAATAGTATAGATCAATGACATGGATTTTCTGGAATGATTGCTTAAGAAATCAGTCCATTTGATATTTTCCCTGTAGAGGACATGTGGAGCTTCATCTAGAGACTTGACCTGTAATATCCCAAATTATGGGATTATACCCTAGTTTAGCAAGTGTCCAAGTAGGGCATAATTTTATTCTTTAAAATTCTTTTACACCTTTGGGGTATTAAAGGAAATAAAATGGTGAGTTAAAGAGCACATGGGATGACAAAATAAGGAAATTAGTGGTCACTCACAACATTTTATATTTAGAACATAAAAGAGATTTGCTGCCAGTGAGTTTCCCTGTGAGACAGTTAGTTGTGTGACATTTTTAAATGGCTAAATAATGTCCAAAAATTTTGAAATTTTCCAGAATGAAAGTATCCTTATTAATATTTAATTTTATAGGTCATATAATTCATTTGAAGTTGTACACAAAGATTTATATATTTTTGAAATTAGCCAAGTAAAAATGGTGATTTTCAGTGTCAGTGTCTAAAAACAATAATCTTGGGAATGTTGAGCTTTTAGTTGGCTAAAGGCTATATTTTTCTGAAAACTAGACTTAATAAGGGTCATATAGCCTTTTGAACCACACCAATTGAACCTCTGTAAAATTATATATGAATTTTCAAAGTTTGATGAAAATTCTGCCAATTTTTCCAGTAAGGTACGAAAATGGGAAAAAATGTATGGGCAAAATAGTCATTTGGCTAAAATAAGTCCACAGCCCATATTCTTTCCTTTTTCTAGTGTGTGGGATGTCACTTTTGGTTAAGAAGCAAAGGGGATTAATAAATGAATTTCAAATGCCAAGTTGAAGTATTTAAACCAAGAAAAAAGGTGAAGGTTTGAAAAGTTAAAAGTAATTGGCATGTATGGTAATTTCAAGAGGTAAATGAAGTCAAATTGAGAGACTTATTTGGTCCCCTTTTGCAGCCCATTTGGCATCAAAATGGAAAGAGAAAGGGAAATCAATTTACTAGGCTCATATTTATTCAAGAGGAAAAAAATAATGGCCAAGTAAAAACAACACATGGAAATTAGCAAAAAATAATATTATTACATAAAGCAATTGGTGATATTTTGAAGAGTCATTTATCCTTTTTGCCTCTTCATTATTTTGGCCAGCATATGAACAAGAGAGAGATGGAGTGTTTCATGAAGCAAAACCAAAGAGAAAGAGCAAGGAATCAAGAAGCAAGATCAAGGTGAGTTGGTTGTAGAATTCACTTGTTCTTGTCTTCAATCTCTTGTGCATCTCTTCTAGCTAATCTCTTCTTCATCTTGGAAACCATGTGTAGCAAGCAAAATCAAGAGGGAATAGAGAGAGGAAAATGGCGCCTAGAGAGAGAAAGTAAGAGAATCAAGAGGTAAGCTCAAGAACCCTAATCCTCTTGTTATTTATTGATGGTCATTGGTGGTTGTTGCTTGATTTGTGGTTGTTTTGGCTTTGCTTCATGAATGGGATGCACAAACCCTAAGCGGAAGTGTTGTCCAATTTTCCATTAATCTTTTTTAAAAGGTTTTTAAATGATTAAACATGTGATTTGAGGTAATAGGAAGGTGATTAATGGATTGAAGTCAAGAAAACATCATTTTTTCCTCACAATAATGCTTTTTAGTTAGACCTATTTGGGAGAATTAGAGCTGGAATTTCATGGTTTTTATGATTCCATTGGGTTTAGAATGGAAAATTATGTAGGGAACATGTATAATATGAAGTATAAAGGCCCTAGAATGTGAAATGACCAAACTACCCTTAAAATCCTAAGTTAGGGGCTGTCAAGGGTAATTTCATAATTTAGGCCTGAATTTGACTAATCTGAGGTCACAAATGGATTCTGCACATGAAATTGTATAGGATTGGCTCAAGACATAATTTTTGGTAAAGTAAAGTTGGACCAGGAACAAAGGGGCAGAGACTGGGTCCCTAGGGGCCTTTTGGTAATTTTATAGTTTTGAGTCAATATAACCAACATAATGAGTCTAGAGTGAGTTATGAATAGCTAATAACTCATTTATCCTAATTTGAAATTTTAGGATATATCAGTAGCCCGAGCCGAATAGACAGTGTAATACCCCAAATTTTGAGATTAAAGGCTTAAGATTTAGCCTGGATTTAATGGACTACTAGACCCCGGTTTGGAAAATGTCTAAGTGAGAAATGATATATTTCCCAAAATTCCTTAATATCTTTGGATATTAAAAGAGATAAAAGGTGAGGGCAAAATGGTAATTTTTCCATAAGATGAAAAATGAGGGTTTTTCCCTAATATTCCCAATATGTTGAGTTGAATGGGAATTAAAAGGAGGGAAATGATTACTTGGTAATTAATGAAGCCAGTTGGTAATTAATATCAAGTAAAGTCAATAAGCGGAGAAGCTTAAGGTTTTGGTGGACCACTTGAGGTGGTATAATGGGATAATTTGAGAGTGAATTATACTCTCTTATTTCTCATTAATATTAATGGAATGATGAAGGAAAAGAGAAAAGAAACTTGCTATGCAAGAAATGTGATAGGTGGACTAATTGAGCAAAAGGTCACATGGATGATTTTAATTAATCATCATCCTTCATCATTTATTCTCAATTCTTTCTTTTCATTTGAAATAAAAGAGAAAGAAAGAAAGAGAAACAGATCAGAACGGATGAGAACGAGAAAGAAGGAAAGAAGAACGAGAACGCGACGAAGAACGAGAGGAGAGAGAGAAAGCTTGTATTGGCCGGAACTCATCCGAAACGGCATTTTCTCTCGAAATGTCCAGTACAAATGTTGTTCTACTCATCCTGAGCTTCGATTCTATGGTTTCAGATTCTCGTTTGGAGGCAGTTGGTGCCGTCTCGCCGGCCAAAGCGTCGCCGGAATTTCAAACCGAATTCAGAAGCGGGTAGAGGTAAGCGTAGGCTTCCTTCCTACCATTTTGGTTTATCATTTGGATGAGTATTTTGGAAGTAGTGTACTGTTCATCTCTCGTTCTATCAGTGTTTTAAGGGCCAAAATGATGTCCAAGGGATGTCTAAATGGCTAATCATGTAATAAGGAGTAGAAAGGAGGATATTAAGATAAAGAAAGGGAGGAACCGACACAACTCTTCTGAGAACTCTAAAATGGCTGCCTGAGGTGTGGCATGAGCAAAGAGTTAGAATTTCATCAATTGGATGATTCCATTGAGTTCATAAGAGCAAATTGTGTAGGGTTCATGTTGATGAAAAAGTGAGAAAAAGCCTAGAGGGTGAAATGACCAAATTACCCCTTAAAGGCTCTAAGTAAGGGCTATCAAGGGTATTTTCATCATTCGGGCCTAAATTTGACTAATCTGAAGCCATAAATGGATTCTACACGTGAAATTGTGTAGGATTGGCCCATGTTGTAATTTCTGTAAAAGTACAGTCGGGGGCGAGCTTCCGGGGGCATTTTGGTATTTTAGCATAATTGGGCTAAGTTATCAATTAATACGAGTCTAGAATGATGAATGGATGAGTAATGACTCATTGAATGTATTTGTAATTCTAGGACTCGATGGATGGACGTGCCCCAACCGGAGCAAAGCAAAGGATTGAGGATAGACGTGAAGTCTGACAGGTAGTAAACTTACATTTCCTGCATATGTGTGATATGTATGTTTATGCATTGAATATGTGACTGCTATGCCTATTCGTATTGAACATGTTGATTGATTGAAGCTTTGTTATATTTATGCAATGGCCATATGTATGTCATAACATTGAGCATGCAGCATATCATTATGTTGGTATCAGATTTGGTAGGCAAGCATGTCATGCATTCATATGTATCTGCCATGTATAATGGTACTTTTCACTACTGAGATTCTTTTGAATCTCACTCCTCCCAAACAACCATTTCAAACAGGTCGAAGAGTGCTAGGAGAAGTGCACGGAGGAGATATGGAGACGTGAAGTGAAGAGGAGGTCGTAGTGTGGGGCACTACCTCTTGTATTTCATATATGTGTGTATATATGGATGTATGTGTATGTATGAATGTTGTATAAGCAGAGGACCACTCTAGTGTAAAGTATGAGAACGGCTTTTAGTTTATTGATATATTCGCTCGCTCTCTCTGATTTAATGGAACTAAGAGCCGGTAAGGTAATGTAAGGAAGGATGTCATATTTGGTGGTATTAGAGCATAAGACAGATTTATGCTCATATGTGACGGTCCTTACAGTTATGGTATCAGAGCATAAGACGGATTTATGCTCATATGTGATGGTCCTTACAGACAGAGCTGGACCGACAAACAGGAAGGGAAAGGGCACATTCCAGGTAGTAACATTTTCTTTCATACACTATGTGATAATTATATGCTTTTAGTATACCATCTTTTGTGACATGAGCACAGTGTCTTGGACACGTATATTAGCTTAGTTATGGTCTGGGACTCAACGAGGCGCAAATTTAAGCCGGCACAACATTCTATCATCTTATACAACATGGTGCATGACATATTTATTTTTAAATCGTACAAGTCTGATTGTATATTACTACTGAGATTCCCCCAAATCTCACCATTTCCATAAACATGTAAAGTTTCCAGCAGTAGGCAACGGCTCAAAGGGAAAAACTGTAATTTCCCGCAGTGGAAGGTTCCGGACCAGTCCGAGAGCAGGCGTTGGTTATCTAAATACATTTTTATTTGTTTTAAGGTCTGTATTTATTATGTACGAACCCCTATAGGGAATTACTATATATAAGCAAGCATGTTGTTTCAATAATATCAGTATATTTATAATATTTCTAGGTGCCCACTGAACTATGCAAATGTTACTTTGAGTAATATCAATAATAAAGTGGGGTCTTGCATGAGCCACTCTCTTTGGATTTTTTTAAATTAGTTATGATTTTTTTAAAGTTTATTGAGAATAAAGGGGTTACCGAATAAATAGTAACCCTAAATTAATTGGGCAAATGACAGAAAAAAATTTTTAAAATTGCAAAGTCTCAAATTATGTTTGTTATCAAAAATTGATAAAGTAATGACGAGACTTAATGAGCAATGCACAACTCATTTTATGAGAAATACCTTATTTGAGATTTTGCAATTTCAAATTTCTTGTTTTGTCATTCTCCCATTAACATTTCAGGAAATTGAATTGTTTTCACATTTAGAGTTTGAAATGGACTAAAGTGGTTCCTGAATAGTCTATGTTGCTCTTATATATACATGGAAAGTAAGGCGTGACATAATGCACCTTCAGGCCAAAACAAAATGCACCCAATCGTTGTAGAGATTTGAACATTGTTCTTGTTTTATTGAAAACAATCTTTTGAAGTGTTATTTATTGAAGTGTGCGCTCTCTTCATCTACTTAAAATTATATTGTCTTGAGCGAACAAAAGTCACCTTGTAACCTAACAATTTGGCTTTTCTTCAATACAAAACAGTTATTTGATTGATGCAATAGTTGTTAGTAGTAATTAGTCTGTGAAGTAATTTGATAATAAGTATTTCAATTTGTTGAAGAATTTAAGAACAGTTAAAATTTTTGTAACCACCTCATTCATCCCTCTTGTGTTGGTTGCCTTACCTAGCACAAGTATAAAATTTTTGGGTGTGCTATAACAAAAATAAAATAGTTTATCGTTCATATATAATATGATATTTATGATGTCATGGAAAGAGCAAAAATTGAACAATAAAGGAAAAGTACTCAATTATTTTATTTTAATTTATGAATTATTATTGATTGATATATACTTTTGGTACCTTTGCTTCAAATTATTATGACTATGATCAAAATATTTCACAAGCAATAAATATTATCCACCACCAATTATGCAACTACGCACAATTATGATTAATATTTGACGAAGCCCTTTTCCTTTTCACTAAGAATATATTTTACCAAATTCAAACAATGCGATATTTCATGTGCAAATCACCTCCTATAGGATCCATGATCATGAGCCTAAGAATGAATTATAGCCATGCAAAGATTTCAAAAAAGAGCATAAAGAGTCATAAAGATTATTAATTTATGGTACCAATTGATCACGTTATGAGAAAATAACACTTAAGACCCATAACTCATAATATTGGTAGTTAGAGACCTTGAAAATGAAAATTCATCTTAAAAGGTCATAGATACGAGTTACGATTAGTGCCTTCGAAAGTCAACAGTTACTTTCTCTAAATTAAGTTATAATAAGGACTTTTTTATATTAGAAGAGTAACTTCATTTTGGAATAATGTTATATTCAAACATATTAATAACTTTGATTCTACACTTGGTATGCAAACATTTTAAAGGAATGAAAATTAATGAGAGAATGTGATGAAAATAATTCAAAAATATTAATGTTTGGTATGCATGTATTAAAAATGGAACATAAGTGAGTGAGCAGGGTAGTGTGTGTGTGTGTGAGAGAGAGAGAGAGGGAGGGGGGGGGGAGGGATCATATTATAACTACTATTGGGCTAAATGAAAAGTCAGCCCTTCATAGCCTAATTGAACTACTAGCCCATTAAGGTTTGAGGGAACCTAATTACAACTAACTAACTACTTAGTTAGTTAGTTTTGATGGAGTAAAAACTAATTTTAAGCACGTGTTTTAAGTGTTTAAATTGAAATAAATATGTGAGAATAATTTTACCTCATAAAACATAAAAATGTTTAAAAAAATGTTTCCAAAACCTAGCTATTTGAGCGTTCATAATTTAGAAGTTTTTTTTTACCTTCTCTCTCTGCTAAAAGGGTTAGGCCATTTGCAATGATCTAACCCTTGCCATATGGTGGTGGTTGTTGCTATAAAGGGTAGGCATGAAGCTTCAAGTATATGTATTGTCCTCTAAAACTAACTATAAGAGGATGAGTCGTAATTTCATACAGCAATAAGAAAATTGGTTGAGTTGATTATTTATCATTAGTATGTAAAAAATGTGTATCATTTTTCCCTAAAATTAAATACCCATTTTAATAAGGGTGTTAGATGTAGAAGAGATGCTACAAAAAAAAAACGCGCTTATTTTTTTCCGTTCCCAATGTCTTTAAGCACCATCAATGACATTCGTTGTGCTATTGAAAAGAGCCGCGGATATATTCATAAGAATTGTTCTCACTATATGCTTTAATTTCACTCAAAATACATCCTAAAAACGCCTCTGATGAAAGTATTTAAGAAAAAATATGAAATTAATTAGGGTAATCTAGGGATAAAATATAAAACGAAAGAGACAAAGTAAATCAAGGTAATATATTTTGGATGAAACCAGGCCACATCTATCAATGTTATTTGTGACATTCAACACGAACTTATTATTATCATCAAGATTCTTAATTTTTGATAGTATCCTTTCAATTAAGAGGCTTTGGATGTAATTTGTGCATTATAATGCTAGGGCATAAGAATAAGATAAGAAATAAGGAATCATGAGCATGAAAAAAAATTCAAAAGAAAGAGAGCACATAAAGAGCAGTCATAAAGGTTATTATATGGCTGTGTGTGACAAAATTGATGATATAACGTAACATAATCTTCAAAATCATGAACAACAGTGACTCCCTCAAAATCAAAACAATTTTCATTGAAATACATGATGACTATACTCCCTCCTCCTCCTGTCAATCAATTTGATGGATAGATCGAAACAAAGCAAATTTGAGCCAAGAAATTTTTTTAAAAAATGAAGAAAAGCTTCAAAAAGACATTTGTCCTTTTCTCCATTGAAGTGACCTCACTGGTAAGCCCATCACCGTGAGAACGCTTTTCATGTTCATGTTCTTGGATTTGACAACATTTAGGAATTACTTCGTGGTTTCCAATCACTAGGCAAAAACGAAAATTATTCTTGTATATTTCTATTACCGAGAGAGATTTTGCCTTTTTTTTTTTTTTTTTTTTTTGCTTTAGGATACCTATCTTATTGGTAAAAAAAAAAAAAAAGATACACATCTTAATTAATTAGCGCCATGTTCCATAATCCACGTTAGATTTACTACTTTTTTATATAAATAATCACTAAAAACAGTGGATTAATTATGGAATTGTACATTTTTTTGTTAAATAGATTGTCACGAATTAATTCCGTCATTAAGTCAAATTAACGATAAAATTCTATTGTTAAATTCCATTACTAATTAACTGTTTTAGCTATACTTTTCCTAATCATAAGTAAATAGCATATGAGTAAGATTTTTACTTATTTGCTATTTAGGTGAGTGCTATATGCTATTTGCTAACTAAGTATTAATTAGGTGAGTGCTGGTACGACCCCACTAGAATTAATTGAGACTCAGTACATAATTTTTTATGATGGAAAATTTTAATAATTAAAAAACTAGAACATATGGGTGATATCTTCTTGGAACTTTATAAAAATGGCTTAATTTGAAAATTAATCATTTACAAATTCATTTCAACACAAAATTTCAAAAGTTTCAATTTTTACATAGAATTATTTCACACACATATATATATAGTTCTTGATGTCCTATTCCATACATATTTCTGTTCTTACAACAAATCAAACGGTAGGGAAGGGCAAAAGATGATCTGTCATAAAAACGATAACCAAGTTCATGCACATGCAAAGAAATATGTGAGACCAACCATAAAATAATTTTCCCTGAATAAATTATCTATTTTAAGGAGAGAAAAACTCGAAGTACAGAATGAAGTTATTATTAAATAGTACAGTATGTTCGTCATATAAAATTTTCTAATCACAAAACCCCATATTATGTTATTAAAATCGTATCACTCTGATCACTAGTTATTTTTAATCAGATCAAAAGGTGGACCCTAAAATAAAAAGTGTGTATTTGTAGCCATTAATGAAGCATTAAATTAAAGGAACAACCAAGCTCTTCAGATTCGTATCTGTTCCAAATAATATTTCTTGGGGGTAAAATACGTATAAAAAAGGGAGAATTGCTAAAAAAAACCTTGCAAGCAAATTAATTGCTCATTACTACCATTGCACACGGTGGGTGGTATGTTGCACACGGGCGGATGATATGTTGCACACAAGGGATGGTGTTTGCACTTTCGCAGGGATGTTTTTTGCACATATGGATGCTGATTGCACATGATGGATGCTTGCTTGCACATTGGTACCATTTAGCAATTAATTTGCTTAAATGGTATTTTTTAACCATTTTCCCTATAAAAAAATATGAGGTTATCATGCATACAAAATTTTGTAAATTGTAAAAGTAATTAATTATCCCCATGCACAAGTGTTATGGCCAAACTTATTTTTTCAATACTCAAATGAAGTGAATAATTAATTAATTATACTTAAACTGACGAAGGAATCTGAACATATTAAAGGATACATATTACATGCACAAATAGGGTAGCATGCACATGCAAAATGATTAAATGCCAACCTCGTTTTGCTGGATTTATTTTTTACAAACCGATACTAACAGATAAGACCGAAAAAAGATCATTTTCTTTCTAACAAGTGATATAAAAAAATGCATAATTAGATTCAGAAATATAATTAAACACTTCAAGTTGGTGGATAAAAGCGAAAGAAACAGAAAAGCCGATCGAGGAACTAAAGAAAGAAGAAGCATGCATTTTTTTCCCCCTCTTTGGTCTCACATATCCCTAGAGGGAGAGAGAAGGAGGAGGAGGAGACTGATAAGAAAAGTCAAGATTTATATTAGCTAGAGAGAAAATAGTGTATCTTTTTAAACCTGTGTAACCTTTTGTCATCCTTCATGAAGGTGATGATCTGAGAAAAAGCTTCTTTTTCCGTTTTAGAATAATCAATCCCAATAAAAATTAAATAATAGTTAACAATGCTCTCTCTCCACTTTAAGCGATGAAAGAGAGAGAGATGGACTGTCCCATCTTTTTTATCATCAATCTACTCACTCACTCAGCTTTCTTTCTTTCGAGTCATGTTCATGTCTATCTCTTTCTCTCTCTATAAATCTATCTCCTCAACGTACTCTTTTAACTGTAGAAACCCTCTGTTCCTCACCGCTTTCTGTCCCATCCACCAATATTCCCAAAACGAACGTGGGACTCCAAGAGGTTGCTTCCACCAATCAATATCCTCTCTCTCTCATTCAAATATATGTGTGCTTTTAGTTTTTACTGAGTTTAATTAAATTAATTATTTTATCTTTCTGACTGTGGGTCTGGTAAATAACAAGATAGAGAAAGTGGAAATCTCTCATAACTTCAGTGTACGACATATGTTTGATCAGGGTCTGTTGCTATAGAGGCTATACAGAGGTAGGCTTCATCATAATTCATATTCTTTGACAATGAGTTCGTACACAATAATTTTTTTAAAAATATATATATCTTTAAGAATTCATCAGATATTAAAAATTATATAGTTTTAAAATTTAAACCTAAATTCTTAGAATTGAATTACTAAATTTATGAAGCAGATATTTAAAAAAAATAAATTCAACAATAAAGAATTAAAATTATGAGCTGAAGGAATTAGTTAAACTCAATCTTTTCGATCTATAACTAATAAGGGTTCTAGAGAGACTAAGAAAAACTTTCTATAACATTACCCTTTGCAAAGCAGATGAAAAGAGATTATAGCAAGACCTTGAATTAATAATAACAATATTTCATGACCAAAACCAAAAGAAAGGTAAAGGAAAAAAGATTATAGAGGGTAATAATGAATAATAAATAATTCTTAATTTCAAGGTCTTGTTATAACCCTCTCTTTTGTTCTTCAAATGAAGTGGTGGTGGTGTTGTGAATATGAGCTGCTGATGCTGATGTAGAAGATGATGATGACCAGTCAATAAAGAGATTACTGAAAGGATCTAAAGCTTTGGATTCTCTCTGATGATGATGATTCTCTTCATTGTAACCTGCTTGAGTGAACAAGAGATTCAGTGGGTCAGCTTCTATCTCTCCCAATTCTGCAAAGAAATCCTCAGAAGTCTGATTATTATTATCATTGCTCTGATCCAACATACATGGCTTGTATCCCACTCCTCCACCTTCAGATCCATTATTATCATCTTCCATCATCATATTCTCAAGCTCTTCTTGATCATTATTCTCTTCCATTTCCATCTCCTCCTTCACTGATGATGAAGAGCTAATTTTCCCTCTCTGCTGCTGCTCTTGATGATCCTCCTCCTCCTCCTTTGGATTTGGCGGCCGAATCAAAGCCTGATTATCGGAATTGTAGTTGTTGTTGTTGTTGTTCTTGAGAGCGTTGTTGTTGTTGTTTTTGGAAGGCTGAGACCTTGTTGAGCCGGCGAGAGCGTTTCGTTGAGTCGGCCATGGATGGTTGTGCTCTGAGGTGTAAGTGATGACCAGCATGTTTGGGTCTGTCCTGCTTCTCTCTACTTGTTTTCTTGCTGAACAACCCTTGGAGCTGCTACATCTGTAGTAACCCCTGCAAACACAGACATATATATACACACACTTCAGGTACAAGAACATGATGATATACATATATATAGGCTTTTTGGTTCTGATTGATGATTTGACTCTAACTAACTGGAACCTCAGACTCGGATTTTAAGAGATATGTAACTCTACTATAAGCTAAGACTAGAGACTAGAGACTAGAGAGAGATTATATAATCCTATGTGATTCAGATCATCAAGTTCTTTTCATGTTGTTGTTAATGGAACAAATCGTTTAAGAAACGTATTAATAAGGTCTTAAAAAGATTAGGTTAAAATACTTTTTAAAGCTATAACTAATTTCAAAGATCAAAATCGTCTCCAGCTGATTTAACTTAAGTTTTCTAAAACTTTTACTAAACTTCGAAATTTTTTAAAACATTTTTTGAAAAAACTAGTAATAACTTACATCATACTTATCTTTTAGTAGCTTTATTTTTAAAATAAAAATAAATAATTGATCTTTTTAAAATTTGGATCCTAACATGCAATTTAAGCCTCAGCTGTTGAGAACCATTTGAAGACCTGTTTTGGGAGTGTCATTTTGACCGCAATTTTCCTAATAAAAATGTCATTATACTACTAGCTAGTGAGGGCAGTTGGTTTAAGTAATAATAGAACCTTAACACAATACAAATAAATTAATATTGAGTTCTAGCCTAATAAACTTATAGACAAAAAGAAATCACGTTAATTATAAGAGAGACTCGCCCTAATTAGTAATACTGAAAATTGAATTATATGTAGGTGTTTTCTTTAGGCGCATAACCTAATCCTAATGAGTACTCCTTGAGACCCAACTCACATGAGTCTTTTGTCATGAAAGATAGAAAATAAATCCCATGTACTATATTAGTACTTAACAGACAGTAGCATCAACTAGTAAGATATCTTTTGTCGAAGATGAAGCTAATTAAACCTAGTTAATGATGATGGGTTATTATTATATTATTAAATATTAAATTAATTAGACTTAATTACCTTGGGTAAGGAGAACCTTTGATGGGTTTCTGACCGTACTTTCGCCAAGCCCACAAATCAGAAGGAACTACCTCCCCACTACTTGGTCTGCTATTTGCAGCTGCTGGTGCAGGTATACATACCACCTTCTTCGCCTGACTCTTTCTGCATCCACACACCCCAATCATAGATAATCTCTCACACACACACATATCTCATACCAAAATCTTATATTACTACTTTATCTAATCATTATTATCATCTCTGAACAAAACTATGGAGAGAGATATATAGCTATATCTATAGCCACTCTATCCTATCTATATACATAGTGTTGGGAAGCTATATATATATATATATCCAATAATGCTGAATCTGGTGCAGAATGGGACTGTAGAAGAAGCTGTTGATTTTTGGCGTTCAGAAGAAACAGTAGTGCGCTAACAATAAAGGCAGAGTATGGTATTTATGACACACACCTAAGTTTAAATGAATAGGACATTTCAGGTGAGGTAGACCAAAATTTACAAGCAAAGTTTTCACATATATCATTTAACTCCTTGAAAGCTCAGTCTGCCATTCTTAACTTCACACACACAAACTTTTTTTTTTCATCATCTGGCCTTGATTAATCGACCAAAAATGCACATATATGTATATGTGATTATGTCTTTAATTAATTAATAAATATCAACTATATATTTATATGGGTGTTTTCTCTCACACCTGTGAAACTTGATCATGCTTCTTCTTGTTCCCAGTCAAATCAGCTAAAAGTAATGGTAATAGTAGTAGTAGTAATAATAAGCCACCCAACTGTGCCAAACCCTACTACTTTCTCTGAAGGAGCGCCATGATTTTATGGGAAATTCGATTTCCCAAAAACGGTCGTGCTGATAATTAGTTCCTTTTTTAATGAAATTAATGGACCATAGAAATAAATTTTGTTCTTTCTGTATGATCAGTGAAATCCTTGGGAAGAAGAAGAAGAGGAAGCTGCCTTATATATTCTCGATCCATCGCATTTAATTAATTGCATAGAGATCATTATAAAAAAATAATTAATTATTAATAGACTCATCACCTTCGTTTGAGACCCGGATTCCTTGGAGACGAGATCTGCACTGCTGCGTTGTCCACAGTGATATTCATGTTGCCCGCGGAAACCAAAGAAGAAGAAGAAGAAGGCTCAATTCCCCTCGGCGACGACAACAGCAACGATGATGAAGAGGAAGAATTCACGGTGGCCATATTCACCGGAGGAGAATCGCACAGCGAAACCGGTAACTTGGCGGCGGCGGCGTTGGGAGAGATCTGAATCATGTTGGAGAATATGGTGGTGGTGGTGTTACCTGATGCTAAAGGAGGAGGCCTAATTCTCATATTATCATGATGAGACAAAACAACAGAAGAAGAAGCAGAAAAGCCAGGGGATGCACCTTCCATGGAAGAATTATTAGGAGCAGAACTGAAGTAAGAAGAAGGTAAGTGGAATTCAAGGTCATGAAGAAAGGGATCTCGCATGTTCGAGAAGGGATCGCCGAAGAAGTTGGCGGCTCTCAGAGAATCTTCCATCATTACAGAAGAGAAATTCATCTGGTGGTGTTGCTGATGGTGCTGGTGGTGCCAACTTTCCGATGAAGAAGAAGAGAGATCATGGGGAGCTAATTCAGATGTTGAAGAAGAAGAAGTGCCATATGAACCACCACCACCACCACCTCCACCTCGGCCGCCGCCGCCGCCGCTTGCACGGAATATGTCAGTTAAATCGCCCTGATGATAATTGTTGTCCATGATTGAGCCAAGGATGCTGCTGCACATGCTTTTTTCCTCAGTGGAGAGATAATATTGCTTCAATCAGAGAGAAGAGAGAATCATAGCTGGTAGTAGCGTCAGTCATATGTACACGCCTTAATCTGCTTGATGTGCATGCAAATTAATCGTGCTTATGGAAATAATAGAAAGCAATAGAGAGGGAGGGAGGGAGAGGGAGAGAAATACTATAGAAATAGGTTAAGAGAATGAAGCTTGAGAGTAGTGATTGTGTTTGATTTTGTGTGTTTGTGTGATGGTCTCTGAATAATAATAAGGAGAAGAAGACGATGAATGAGAAGGAGGAGGAGGAGAAGCAGGAGGAAAAGATTAAAGAGAATGGGTTTAGAAGAGAGAGACGCTGACTTTTCACTCAAAACAACTTCATTTCCATACGCAACATGATGAGAGAGAAAGAGGGGAGAGATGGGATAAATAAAATAAAGGAGAAATTTGGAATAGAATAGTGATGAGCCTAAGTTTTGAGCTGGGAAAATATAAATTAAATTTATGTATATCATAAACCATCAAATGGGGTCAAGTTTGTGCCACTGTTTTTGTTTATTGTTACTATTGTTATTAGCCTCTCTCTCTCTCTCTCTCTGATTAAGAAAAGATGTCATTACATTACAGAATGGTCATTTCTCGAAAACAAGTGTGTGGAACTAAAGAGGCGGCAAGTAGCCGCATTTCTCGGAGAAACGTTTCGAAACTTTCTGCCGTTTCTCGCTACCAATCGAGAATGTTTTAAAGAGTACCACTACGTGAGATTGTTATCTTATTGTTAATATCAAGAGATATATATATATATCTGCTGGGTGGAACAACTTGATCCGTATGGCACTTTTCACAGTTTCAACCTTCTCCAGATATGGCTTACAAAAAATTAATTTTCTTGTATTAGAGGAATTAATGTAAGAAATATATGATTCAAAAGTATTTATGATTTAGTTTTTAAAATTTTAGAAATAAAGAGACATCAGTACTTTAATTTTTATTCTCTAATCGCTTTATTTTTGATAAATCGAAAACACGATAATTGATTCAGAATGATCCAATAATTTCTAGGACTAATTCTGATTAATCCAAGCTCAAGCTGCATGTACATCTCAACTACCATTAGTTAATCTCTACTTATTACCTCTTATTCATTAGAAAATGTGTTCATGTTGTATTATTTTCTCTGATGTTTTTACATATAAAAAATCTAAAAAAAAATTGGGTCAATTGATAAAGATGTTATTCATATCGTATAAAAAAGTAATTTAGAACCTCACTATCAGTGCAAGAAACTTGATGAAAAACCTATCAACATCTTTATAAATAAATATCTTTTGAATTGTGAGGCATACTCTATAACCCTAGTGAGTCTTGAGACTCAATTATATACTTTCTTGTAACAGGGAAAAAGGAAGGAAGGAAGAAAACTAACAATTAATCAGTAAAATTTTTAAGCACGAAATCATAAATTTCAAAATTATGGACTCAAATTAATGAAACACTACACTCAGTCCCCCCGGGGGGGCGGGCGAAGACACTACACTTACTAAGACTTTGGCAGAAATGCACAATTGGTCCTCAAATTCATACAACATTTAAGTTAGGTCCCTTAATTTAATAAAATATTTTTTTTAAAAATTCTCAAACCCTAACATTGGTGGTCTCAAAAAATGTTTTGATTTGTGCAATCATTGTTATTTTAATAAATTAAACTCAATATTAGGCAAAAAAATAAATTAAACTCAATATATTAGTATTATTTGTAAATACTACTAAAAAAAACAACATAAACAGCACTTATTTTTATAAATATTATGATGTTTATGAAGTGGTACAGCTTTCAACACCATGAAATCAACGTAAGGCTGCCAAAGGCCATATGAATGACCTTGGATTCCCCTGCCAATGCCTAATTATTCAGCCTTGGCAGGAATCTAAGGCAACTTTGCTTGTAATTTAACCTTACAACTATTGTGGCTCTGAATTTACTGATTAATCTAGTGTTTGGAATAAAAATTTTACTGTAGTTTTTAGATGAACTTTTTATATCTCTTCAACATTATAAAACAATTTATAGAAAAAGTTGGGATTTAGATTTATATATACTTAATATATATTTTTAGATTTTATTTTATTTTATTTTATTTCATAATTAAAACAATGGAAATAAATACGTGTGTGAAAATTGAGAATGTCTATTATATTTATGCAAGCAGTGCTTTATATTTACTAAAAAATGTCATAGCTGATACTTAATTTTCTTTTTTTAAAAAAAATCTTGTATAAAGCTTTGTTAAGAAAGGGTCATATAAGCCTACGGCGCTTATAATATGAAGTGCCGTAGATTCTAATTTTCTTTTTTACAAAAATATAACAATTATCTATGGCGTTTTTTGAAGAAGTGTTATCAAAGTTGTGCCACTAAAAGCCTCTTTTTGTAGTAGTGAAATGTTTTGTCAAAACTTTAAATTTCATTGTCATCATTTTTATTAATGAAACTAACAATGTTAAGGTTAGAGAAATACAAAGACACCCTATATCAAAATGAAACCTCAAGTGAAAACTAGAAAGATCAAATATGCACTTTTGTCTTGACACTTATTAAAATGTATTCAAACTTCTCACCACACACTACCAAAGGCTTGCTTAAATTAGCGGTACAAAAACACGTTTGCGTAAGACAAGACAAAACTCATCTCACATACATATCTTATACATTGTAAATCACATTAGAAAAGTAGTTTTTATCGCTAATTTAAACAGGCACTAAATACCTTGTACTAAGTAGCTTTTCAAAGAGAATATGTTAAAACCAAGGTTATCAAAACTAGACCGGATCAGCCAGTTTGACTAGAAAAGCTGTGAACTGGGCATCTAACCAGTTTGGTCTGCCCGATTTGACCGGTTCAATTTTTATTCACCGCACACCTTCAAAAATTCACATTTAATTTTATATATCTCCAAAAGTTATAAATTAAGACTCTATGAAAAGTTCGAGATGTCTACTTTCTAAATTTAAAAAAGAATCACTCAAAAATAATATTATTTGAACCTCAAAAATTCACAAATTCTAAATCCACTCTCACTTCCTCACCTATTTGGTTCTAGGTTAGCTCCGGTTTAACTTCGATCTAACCCACTACCCTAATCCGAGTTTATTAATAACGTTGGTTAAAACTCATATATATTAATCACCTGATGAATAATCAGAAATTAATTAATCTCCTAATTGGAAAACTTTTGGTTTAATTGATTTTCCATTTTTATTTTACAAAGGCGATTTCAATACTTTCAAATAGAAGTGGGAAACTATTGATGAAGATATGGAGGGAAAATCAAACTCTTGAATAATTTCAAAGCAATAATAATACAATAACTTTGGAGGGTTATTTTCTGTCATGAAAGAATGAAACAGTGGTGATAATTACTTAAAAACTTTTGATTCAAAGTTCAAGGGACTCTATAAGGTCCTGTTTGGTGTACCAAATTTTAGGCCAACAGCGTATACTGTCTGACCCAAGTTTGAATATTCTTTGTTACCAATAATTTATTTTCCTCTTGGTCCCCTCGAAAAGATCCCTAGCTACTACTCCTCCATGTGCTAGATTATATATAAATATAAGAGATGCCGATTTCAGACTTTAATTTAATAATGGCCTAATTTTTTAACTAAAAAAAAATCAATTTTTCATTTAAAATATTATGTTTGCACTTATTTCTTTCTAATTTTTTATTAAAAATTTATAATTAAGTTTGGTTTTAGGAAGAAAGCGTTAGAGTAACTCTTACTATTTAAATATATATATTTTCATAGATAATTACAAATTATCTATAAATAAAAATATTTCGTCAAATTATACCAAGTACCAACATTATATCTCGACATACACACAGACACATATATAACTCCCATGACTATAAAAGTGGATGTATTATTTTTAATTTGTTACATTTCAAATAATTTTGGGTAAAAATAAAAAAATATTTTTGAAATTGTAAAATCCCAAATCACTTTTGTTACTAAAAGTTGATAAGGGGATGAAAAAACTTCATAAGCAATTTACAACTCATTTTTAAAAAAATACATGATTTAAAATTTTATAATTTCAAAATTCTTTCCTATCTTTTTCGTAATAATTTTTGTCCTATCTCATAAATAAACTGAAAATGAAAAGTAAAATTGATTGGATATGACTAGAGCGATAATACAAGTACCTTGTGTGACTTATACAGCCTATATACAAACATGAAGGGACCTATAGAAAATGTCATATTAATATTAACTATAAATTATATATATTATGTTGACAAGATAGCTTATAGGTATGCTTAATTTTTTCCCCCTTTTGTGGATCCCATCTATCCGATTTAGAAATGAAATAGACATTTTCAAAGTATACATTTATGTAACACTCATGATAATATAAATTTCAAACTTCCATTTTAGTCGCCCCAAAAATTATGTGTCCATTTTTATATGCTATTGAACTTTATCATGTCTCTAATTTTGTTTTTTTATTTTTGGATTTTCGAAAATAAAAAATTCTTAGTAAATATTACATGATATGTACATCTAAATAAAGAACCTCAAACTTGACAAAAGTTATATTGAAGAAATTCAAGAGAAACAATAATTTACCCACATGGACCAAAAAAGTACTACCATTATTTTACAGCAACAAAACATGATATATTAAGATAGTTGCTATTAACGTTTAAGAAAATTGTTCAAATTTATAACTTCCTTAAAATCTAAACAAAACTTCTATAAAACTTGTCCTAATTGATTTTTCTTAAAGAAAATTATAATCACCAACTCAAATTGATGTAAGTGCTAAAATTTCCCATTACTTAAGCATGTGATTGAGATCTAAATCTCAACATTTATGCACATATATATATCGCAACCTAGTTGTGATGGGTCTACTCCTTTTCTTTCTACATATGTACCTAGTATCCCAAGCTAACCTCTTTTTTTGAGGACTTCACATGCCTAAACTAATCTAGATTCGGGGTACTACAGAGGCCCATAAATGAGACACCTCTCAAGCCAGTAACTTTATTCACAACCCAAGATTCAAACTTTGGAGTTTGTATGTTGTTTAAAGGGACCTAAGGCCTTATCTCACTAGACCAACTGGACATTAGTGATGGGTTGACTCTTTACTCTCAATGCCTTGATTCTTTGTTCTCGGCAAAGCATATCAAAATTACTAAAATTATAACTTTACTAAAATTTGGTAGTAACTATTTTTTTTTATGTTTGGACAACAACTTTTCTAAAATTTGACCGCTTTTTAGATGTTCTTAACGTAACTGCCTCTTCAAAAAAGTAACAAGAAATTGGTAAAACATGTCTCTTTTCAAAAGGATGTAAATCATTAAATAATGTATTCACACACACACACATATATATATATATATTGAAAGTGCTATGAAGATACAAACAAACGTAACTGACGAGGCCAATTCTCAATTACTATCAAAGTCATGCTTTGGGAATTAGGTTTTTCTTTTTATTGGCTTTTGGGAAATTTTTTAAGTGCAGTAATTGCCGTTTTCTTACTCTAGTCACTGTCTATGTGCATAAGATAATAATTTTACTTTACTTGAGTTTTATTAGAATTTGTGTACAGGAAGGAATCTCATGATATTTATGTTATTTAATTTTGTTATAGCCGAATAATAACATTAATAATGAATTATTTTATGTACCGTCCCTTTTAACAAGTCAATGGTTTTTTTAGAAAAGGGAATACAAAATCTATCTATATATCTTAATTAATAGTGACCCCTTGGGAACTCATATTACGTACTTAAATTTTTTATACACAAACACGTGTATTTATTTAAAAATTAAAATTGAAAGAAGTGAAATTTAATTATAAAGGAATATATGTTCTTTAGATTCTGATGACCAAGATGTTGCTAATTATATTTCTGGTATTTTCAGTGATAAAACCTTGGAGTGTTAAAAGAGCTATAAAATGAAACGTGATAGGATAAGAAAATTAATATCATAATGCTACACTTTCGATCAAAAGGTTGGGTTGTTATTTTTTTTCAATGGACAAAGTTGTTGTTTTTTTTTATCGATATTATGGGGAATCTTACTTATATACATGAATTTGAAATAATTCTTCACACACATTTAATGCTGACTAGATTATGATAAATCAGCTACGTCATCTAGGTTTAGGAGATTTTTCTTGGGCTTGTCGTGGTTACATTATTTATAAAGATACCAACAAGATTAGATCTAGTGAAAGTGATTAGTGTCAAACAGTTCCTCAAGCAGACCTCCAAATGGAGGATACATGTGCTTATAAAAAAAATATTATTTACATGATATCATTGGTATTATTAATGTCTTTGTTAATTATTTTTCCCATTTAAAAAGTTTATCAAATCAAGCAGGTAGCCAGTTATGAAAGTTATTTTTTTAGGCCATAACCAACTATCATATATCAAAGTAGAAAAGCAATTCTTAGTTATTCTTTGGAAATGGAGAGAAGGTGACCTTTATTTTAATAAGCGGCATATTTAATGATAATACTTCTTTTTCATAATTATACTCTCATGTACTCATAAGCATCTCATCATATCTTTAAAATTAAATTTTAGTCATGCAATTTTTTTTTCTTAGGAACGTTACGTCTAATAATTATAGGATTCATCATTAACTTTTATTAAATTTATTGTTAGAATTCAGAAAAGTTACTTAAAAATACAACTTTTCTAAACTTTACTCATAAGTCATGTAAAATTTTACTGTAACTTAATTAAGACCTGAAATCCCTGCACATCAGTGTACATATGACTTGAGAAGTAAGAAAAATGTTAATAAAATTTTCATCGTGATGATGTAACCATTATATAGTTGTTAAATATTCAAAATGTATACAATTCATCATAATTTCTTTTTTTCTTATCATAGGAACGGATTGATTAAGGAAAGGTCCACACAATCCATTAATCAAAGTCAGTAATATATATGAGTTGACTTTCTCAGGCTATTAATTAATTATACAATTTTGTTTTACATATATGATATATCTGCTTTTTCCCCTGTAGTTGATAGTCTTTTAATTTCTTTCTAAGCAAATCAATCAACAATTTCATAATTCACTTTTAATGGAACCTGCACGCTCACTACTTTTCATCATCTTGTGAGGTCACAAGTAAAAGCAAATTGTTTAATTAAGATCGAAAAAACTAATATAAATAAATAAAAGCTTTAAATTAGGACGGCTATTTTAGGATTAATCAAAACTTGTAAAGTTGATTAATGTGCATGATGGCATTGTGGGATGCATTTAGAAGTAACTAATATGTGTTGTGTCGGAATGATAAAGGACAATGATTAGATTAATGAAAAAGCCTAATCTATCTCTTTTTCATTTAATTTATATTATAGCTAGGTTTAGTTAGTTAGTTAACTAGCATCATATCGTCCACTTTGTAAAAGGGTCATATTAATATGTATGCCTCTTTTTTTGTTCCAAAACCTAAAAAGTATTATCATTGCTTTAATTTTACAGTGCTTAAGTGGGCATGTTCAGTAAGAAGGATAAATTTTAGATAAAATTCATTTATAAAATATATATTTTCTTAAATTATAATTATAAAATTGATTTATAATAATTGACTATGGATCGTTTTTAACAAAATCAAGATTTTATCATATATATAACTGACTATAAATTCTATCCTAACAAGCACTAAATCAAGTGAAATAAGCTCAACATCCCTTAAATAAAATATTAGGTTTAATCTTAGTGAATGTAGGAAAATCTTATGAGAGTTACTATTACTATGAAGACAATGCTCAAATCTGAACTAAATTATGAAAAAGCAATAAATAAATAAATATATATTGCAAATTTGCAATGTTAATATTTAAAAATAAAAAATAAAAATCGATATTTTTGGTTAAATCACACATTTTTATTGATATGACACTTTTTTTAAGAGGCATCTCCTTGTTAGGCATGCATGCATTCCAAATCATGATCTGATATCTAAAGTCAAGATTTTCTTTGTCTCAAATAACTAAGAAAAATTTATAAAAAGTCATCTTAATTATAATTTTCATGCCATCCCAATATTTAAATTAATATTTTAATCTACATATATATTTTGTCATATGATGGTTTCTGTTTTTGGTATATAGTGTTTAATTTTCCTCACAGCAGAAATCTTTACTTGTGTTTCTTAATTAATATAAAAACTGCATGATCACTATTGCATATTCGAACATATATATAACGCTTAATAAATAACGGTTACAGTGAATAAACGTTATATATGTTAAAGCAGAGGCCACGTAAGAATATATAAAACTAAAATCTAATGGTTAAATATGCACACCATCATATATTGAGTGGAAGAATTTACAAAAACAAAAAATATAATGGCTGTAATTATTAACCGTCATGTATTTACTAATAAAAATAAAGGTTTTTACAAAATAATCGTCATGTGATACTTTTAAACTATTTGTCTTCACAACTTTATATATGTAGTGTGTGTGTAATTAACTATAAAGTATGATTTCTAAATACTTGTCTTTTTTTAATAATACTTAATGATTAAAAATGATAACAATCATATATAAGAAGGCAAGATTTTTTTTAAAAAAATTATTTCATAATATTTTATAGTTCTTCATAAATGAACTGTTATATATTCTTCAAGAATACTTAACAATAAAAAAAATAATTTGACAATACATTATAATTATTCACAAATAACCGTTAAGTATTATTTAATATAAATAAGGTAGAATCATGAAAGATATCATATATAAGGGAGCATGGTCTTGAAAAATATAATTTGGCAATACATTGCGGTTCTTCACAAAGAACTATTAATTATTCTTTAATATAAATAAAAGTAAGATTCTGAAAGATATCATATATAAGGATACATGATCTTATCAAATATAAAAGACGGGATTCTAAAAAAAAAAATTTGACAATACGTTATGATTCTTCCCTAAGAACTGTTAACTATTCTTTAATAAAAAGGCGAGATTTTGAAAATTATCAAATATAAAGAAGCGAGATTTTGAAAAAATTTTATCTGACGTAACTCTTTAACTTCTTCTCAAAAGTTTTTTGAGTTTTCTTAGTGGGTCTCGTACTCTTTTTTCTATAAGTTTTGTTCTAATGTTGCAAATCTTGTCCTCTACCACTGTTATAGGTCTTTACTCCATAGCTCCTTCTTCTTGTGATTCTTCCTTGTGTACGCTTTCATTTTTTTTTTCAGTTAACGTTTCTAGTTTCATTTTATTTTTTACAGTACGGGAGCTCACTAGTTGATGCACAAAGTCACTGATCGAGATTACCTTATCTAATTTAATGATGGTAGTTGGTTTGACGATTAAAAGAGAGGGACAAAAATACAAGATAAAGTAGAGAACACGAAAAAAAGAGGTAAAATACTGAATTTTTTTTTATTGATCATCTCAAGTTCCTAAACTTTAGCAACTCAAATTATAAGTTGAAGTTAAGTTTGTTGAATCAGGTTCTGATATTTGCTCAAATTTATATATTTGCCATTTTTTACCATATTATGATTTTCAAAGCTATATTCCGAAATTTATTTAAGTTTTTATATTTTCTTATTTTTATTATATATATTATTTTTAATATTTATTTATCCTTTTATAGTTAAAGGATATGTAACGGGAACTCTTAGAGTGAACTGATATGTGATCTAGGGACAATCTACAACAAAAGCATTTTTGATTTTCTTTTAGAATTTAAGACATTAGAAGATAATATTTCATTGTGAGAGCATTTAACTTTTAATTTCTTTTAATTATATGAGGTTTATCTATAATTTATTGAATTTTAAATCCTATAAATATAATTTTTTATTTAATATTATTAATTTTTTATTATCAATGATTTATATTGTGTCTTATATAATAAATATTAATAGTAAAAATAAATAAATAAAATAATAAAATAATAAAAATAACTATATATAATAAAACATAAAGCCAATATATTGCGGTTATTAACAAATTATCGTATATTGCCTTAATATATTACGATTTGGAACTGTTATTTATTTGCGCGGAGTGTATATAGTGCCTGCATATATGACAGTTCGGAACCGTCATATATAGTTAATAATAACTATCATAAAAAGCCTTTTCTACAGTAATGGATGTTTAAAAATTATTTGTCATTGATATATTAGCGTATTCCTTTCTATAATAATTTAAGATATAAAATGCTACCAAGTTATTTTTATCTGTATCATGAAAAGTTGAAATTTAAAATGTAATAACTTTCAACATTGTTTTTGTCATAACTCACACACCCATCGTACCCTAAATAGATTGTTAGAACTCACAACCTCATGCTTAAAAAAAACATTAAGAGATTGTTTGATAAGAGGGATTAAGAGGAGAGATGAGGAGAAAATTTGTATGTTGGATTTAAAAAAGTGGAGAAGTGGAGTTATAAAATTTTAATAAAGAGAAGATATAAGATAAAATAGTAAAAAAAATAAATTAAAAACTGTTATACCCACTTCTCTATTTTTTAAAAAATCCAACTCATAATAATTGTCTTTTCCCTCCCCTTTAAATCCATTATACCAAAGACCATCTAAGGGAGGCACTTTATATCAGTTGGGTTGCAAGACCCCAACTCTTGCATTTGCTCTTGGCATCGATGAATGGAATATAATTAATTAATATATTTATTTTTCTATTATTCGATGGTTGTGGAAACAATTTAATTATATCGTTACATGTTCTCATTCATTTCAAAGGTTTTCTGTAGATAAATTGTAACATACAAAATTACATTTTCGACATTTAAATCAATAACAATACGTTAAAGGAAAGTTATAGAATAATCCAATTGAAACATTATTATTAAACTGAAATACTATATATTAGTTTTGAGAACAACTTAATTATTTGTGATCTAACTGCTAATATAGCCAATGCTTATATGACTGCTGCATATAACCCTTAAGATTTCATTTTTTTTTACTACATAATTGTTATATATTTTCAAACTCCTAAAATTCATAAAAACTTTATATTATATGTTTCTTAATTTCAGCTTTTGTTTGACTTTATGCACTACGCCCTTGTTGACGAATTTACTTGGATAAGAGAAGATAATACTTTTTTGTTTTTAATGTATGACATATTTACCTTGTAAAGCTAGAGAGAGGAAGAGATAGATAAAAGTGTATTCTCAATAACTTACTAATTCATGTATACAATAGGGTATTTATACACAGAGCCTTAAGATTAATGGCTCATTGTGATGATTGATTTCCTAATCGTAATCATAATATCTGATTATGTGCGATACTAATTGATTCTAAGATATTTACATTAATATATTTCCTAACATACCTAATTTGATGTTATTAAGGAAGTTAGTTAATTTAGTTACTATGATATGTTTTTCTTCTAAAACACATTAATCATCTTCTTTAATGCCCTTCATCTCTCTTTTACTTGATATTGTTAAAGGAACATCAATAAGAGGTAAATTAGGAAAATATTAATAAATATAAAAAATAAATCTTATATTAAAAACTAAAACCAACTCTCTATTTAAGTCCTACGTTAAAGACAAGAGGGAGCAAGTCTTTGGTAGAAGAAGAAGATATTTCTTATTGAAAATAGGGAAATTTTCACTACACTCCCTCTATAACAAATTATTCTCAAGCAGTCCCTAAAACTTTTTGAAACTTCACTGCACCCCCTACGGCTAAACTGAGATTAAGTTTTTTGGCTAAAAAGATATTTATGCCTTTGTCTTGTACATAACTGATACGGTCTTATACATATGCATAGTTGACTTTTAAATTCTCACACTTATCTTGTAAATATCATGTATTCTTGTGAATATGCTAATTGTCTTGTATATGGCCAAAATGGTATCGTAATTTCATTTACTTATCTTGTAAATAATCATATTTGAGTTGTAAATTCTCAAATGTCTTTTGTAAATAATCATACTTGACTTGTAAAATAAGGATATAATTGTATTCTCACCCACAAATTTTATTTTCAGTTTAGCCCTTAAGGATGCACTGAAATTTCAAAAAGTTTTAGGGGCTGTTTGAAAATAATTTGCTATAAAGAGAGTGCAATGTTGAAAATATCCAGACCTCTGTTAATTCCTCATTTTTCTGAAGAGGTTTCGAAACGTTTCTCTTTCTTTTACATGTGTGTCTATATATATGTGTGTGTATAATATAGTCCACTGTGCAAGTGAAAAAAAATGAAAAGAAAGCACCCGAAGATGTGGGCATGGTGTGGGGACAAAGAGGTAGGGTTTTGTAAATAATTTGAAGGGTTGAAGTTTTCAATAAGCCAATGATGAAGCAGAGAGTCACCGACCTCTAATGCTTGATGAGACATTTTCAGAATATATTATTTACATAGCTAATTACATAACCCTAGCTCTAATTTCTCTTTCTTCATCCCTTTCAATAACATATTTGTAGTTTTCTGACTGAGCTTTTAATTTTTGCCTAAATTACCAGGTATATGATATTACTAAGTAATTCAAATATATTTAGATATGGTCGAGCTCTGACCTGAAAAAAAATTCTTTTATTGTGATTTTTTTAAAATATAAATTTCTTATACTCTCAACGGTTTGAGTTCTCATCACTAAACTAACAACTACAGATTGTGGCTTATGTACTTTATACTTGTTGGTTAAATTTAAAACCGACATATAAGTGATCAAGATTAAAATAAAGGTGCTGTCAAAGTGGTAGAGTCGGGAAAATGGGCCGAGATCATCAGGCCAACTGGTTTAGGCCCTAAATTTATGAGGGTCGGGTCTAAGAATTTTGCCTTAAAAGTGAAAGTAAGCCTAAAAGAACTACCCCTGTAAAGCTTAGGGCTTAAAAGGGCCAGCCTTAAAGGGCTACAAGTCGGCCCTTTTAGGGTCATATATATTTTTTTATTTTTTGAAATCATTTATATGATAATAATATTATTGATTTTTTTATATTTTGTTAATAATGTTGCAAACATTTAGTTGTTATTATATTTTTAAGAATTAAGTTTTATAAGAATATCTTATATTAAGTATCACAAAAATTAAAACTTATAAAAGATATTTTTTATTTCACAAGTATTCTTACCAATTTTGTATTTTTTGACTTATTTTCTGGTGATTGTTTTGTTTATATCTTGTGTTGTTTATTTTGTTGACTACTTACACTTTTCAAGACATATTTATAAGAAGTATTTTTAATTTTGTGAAGTCTTCTCATTAATTATTTGTAATTGTGGTATGTGGATAATAATTTACTTTTGATTATGACTTATTGACTGTATTTATTTGTTGCATGATGCATACCATTTACACCATAATTTTGACAAAATTTATATGTTAAATTAAGACTTTTATTATTATATTTTTTTTAAAAAAATAAAAATTATTAAAATAACTTCAACCCTGTAAGGTGTCCTTAACTCTTATGCTTACGGGCCGGATCTAAAAAAATGACTATTTTTCTTTAGTCGGGCCTAAAAGGACTCATGAAAGGCCGGCCCTTTTTACCAACTCTACAAAGCGGTTAGATTTAGCGGAACAAATTAGTCTCTCATAACATTATAAGCTAATAAATTTTAAATTTCTACTGTAAAAGGTGTCCATATTTATTGTCTGAGAGAGAATAGGATTGCCTTTTTAAAAAAAAAAGGTGTGCCTATTAAAAAGTCTATATGGGAAGGTGTTATTTGACGATTATTAAAAACTGTAAGGTATATGAAGAACAATATTTTATGGTTAAACTAAAACTTGTAGTTATTTGACGATTATTAACTCTTTTTTTTTTATTTTTTTGGAACAAAAAGTTGTAGTTATTTGACGGTCAGTCGTTTGTAAATCTACATCAAAAAAAAAAAAATGGAGTTAAAATTTAACAGTTCATTTGGGGGAAAAAACCCCTAAAGCTTACACGTACTACTGATAAGCTTTTAACTTTTACCTAAAATATCAGGTATATGATATTATTAAGTAATTCTTTTGATTGATATGATTTTACTTTCAAACTATATAAAGTTCTTAATTACACTCAATGGTATAATTGAGTCCTCGTCACTAAACTGGCCAACAAAATGAGATAGTTGAGTTATTTCGATTTTGACGTTAAATGATCCAAAACTCTTACTATTACGCCAACAACACCACACACTGTTCAGTACTCATCATATTTCCTTCTTTATTTCTTTTCTTTAAGCCTTTGGTGATTAGGCTTCAAATCAATGTGTGCGCTTTATTCCACCATGAAATCATTCAGTTTCCCTTCCAAATTAACATATTATTCCTAATAATAATAACTACCTGTAATTATTAATTTTTATCCCTCTCTCTTAGTGTTTTTAGTGCATGCTTTGGATCGATTTGTAGGTGAGTGAACTTTTTGTTTTTTACATGTGCAAAAAGGTTGAAGTTAAACTGATCTAATATATGTTTAATTTCGTCATAATTATATTAAGGATGACGTTAATTGAATCAATTTTAGGTAAATTGAGGGCTTGTTTGATTATGTGATCTATTTTTATGTTTTTAGGGTAATTCTGTAGAGTCATTTTTAGAACAAGCTTTGAAAATAAAAATTAAAAAAATTGTTTGAACCATTATTTTGAAAAAATTATCTTAAAGTGAAGTGAAAGATGAAGTAATAGTTTTTTAAAAAAAAAAATTTTGGACCTAAAGGCTTAGAATGCAAAGAGGTTTCATCTCTCCTAACACAAATGCATTTATTGGAATTTAAACTTATATTCTTTTTCTTACAGAATGAGGTCGCTTACCACTTCAATTAATAGTTTCTTGGTAAAATAATAGTTTGTTTTATTATAGCATGATTGTCATTAATGAAAATACATTGTTATATGCTTCTTCTCTAATTTGTAAAACAAAAAAATATATAAAAACAATGATATAATTGTTTTTTTTTCAAAATGAATTTTAAATTTTTTGTTTTGTAGAACACATATATAATAAAAAAAAATTTCAAACATAATTTTTTATTTTTTAAAGGGCGAAGGTGCAAACTTAACTATGAACAGTTTTGCTGTAAGCACTCATAAGACTTACCTATTTTTTGGTTTAAAAGTAGACAAAAATAATTTATTTGGAAATAGATATAGAAACGCGGTTAAAGAGATTTAACTTCTATTATTTTTGTGTGCTGTGGGTCCCACTAATCTTCTCTCTCTATTATTTTAATATTTTTTAATAGGTAAATATCACTTATATACCATGAAAATAATTTCATTTCAATTAACCCTCAAAAAATTCTGAAATTTCACTACACCTCTTTAAGGTCGAAAAGAAATTAAGTTATGTTAGTATAAAGATAATAATATCTTTATATTATTTCTTTTATAAGAGAATTTATAAGATAAATATGAGCATTTTCAATACAATAAAGACATTTTTAAGACAAATATGTGAATGACTAGGAAGTTAAAAAATTTTGGTCATTCATATATTTGTCTTGTAAATTATTATATTTGACTTGTAAAAAAAGTTTTTAACTTCCTGAATTTTTTTACATCCCTTTATTTGTTTGGTAAATAATTTTATTTGTCTTGTAAATACCTTTATTTATCTTGTGAATTCTCTTATTTCTCTTGTGAATAGTCAAAATGTCCTTGTTAACTCATTGATATTCTTTGAATCCATTTCTTTGTTTTAAAAATGCTCATATTTTTCTTGTAAATGCTCTTATAAAAAAATAAAGAACATTATTGTCTTTTCACTAAAAAAACTCAAGGTGCAATAAATTTCAGAATCTTTTGGAGGTTAACTAAAATAAAATTGTTTACATTGGTCTAAGTGATATTTTTTTATTAAAAAATATTAAAATAATAGAGAGAGAATATTGGTGAGACCTACAATACAAAAAGTAACGGAAATTAAACCTCCTTAACGGCATTGCTATGCTCCCAAATAAATTGTTTATGTCTATTTTTACATCAAAAAATAGTTAAGTCTAGTTAAGTTTTATGGGTGCTCATAGTAAAATTATTCATTTCTAAATTTACACCTTCATCCCTTTTTCAATTCAAAAAAATATTTTGAAATTAAAACAACAAGAAATTAAGCATGCCCTATATTTTTTTTCTAATGACGATAAGAATATTGATTTAAAATTATCATGTTGAATGGTTTGTTTAGGGGAAGAGCGCGCGCGCGCATAAATTCGTAACATTTCATTATCTAAAGAAAAATAAAAAATACTAATTAATAAGATCCAAGAATTAATAAGTGATCGATCATTCAAGTAAAAAAAAAAAAAATTGGACCGTAAATTAATAAAAAAAAAATCAAGTGAGTTGGTTGAAAACTTATCAAACCAATAAAAATTAATTAAGTTGGTAAGAAATTGCTATTTTTGGTCTAAATTAGAATTTTGACATTTTGTGTTGAAAGTTATTAGTCTCTACTTGATTTGAATAATTAAGCCTTAAAAATTTTCGTCAACTTGAAATCATTATGATCAGTCTCAGCTTCCGCCATTCACATTGCTAATAATAATGCTAATAATACTATGTGTAATTATATATATCCCCACTTAGTGTTTTAGATGCATGCTTGATCGAGCTGTAGCTCAGATAACTTTTCCTTTTCTTAAAAAAATAATTTAAAATAAAATATATTTAGATTCCATTGTTGGTTATATAACTCATATTTTTCTATTTATACATGGACAGTAAAAATATTAGTTTTCAATTAATAAAATAAAAATAGAGGGAAAGTATATATATTAATATATGTACATAAAATGGCAAGTTAATAGATAAATTAAAAAGAAAAAATGACACTTATATCTCAAAAGATTAATTTAATGACATTTCGGTTCCAAAATATTTGTATTTAAAATATAAGTTACAAATATCGATTGAGACAATTGTATGAATGATCATCTCAATTATAATAATTAGGTGAGATCTTTAAAATTTAAATGTTTTAGTTTTAATTGAAACTCATATTTGCCAATTATTTCTTAGTCAATATTTGCAATTAACCTTTTGATAAAATTTTTTAAAATTTAGTTGTCATTAAATTTGTCAAGATCTCCAATTCTGAATCAGTATACTTACAAGAACAAAAACTATATTTATTAATGAAGGAAGCAAAAATTACTCCCCATCCAATACAATACCATCCTATTTATCACAGTGTCCTATTTATAATGTGATAAGGAGACTTATTACAACAATTAACAAACACATACAAATTACACAAATGTCCTTACAATCAATTAACCAAACATATTTTTAACACTCCCCCTTAAATTGGAGGTTGAAACAGATCTACAACACCCAATTTGCACAGTAGCTTGCGTTGAACATCTACTCCTACAGTCTTAGTAAGTAAATCAGCTTGTTGATCCTCAGATTTAACATGTTGTAGTGCAATGATCTTTTTCTTTACCTTCTCTCATACAAAATGACAATCTACCTCTATGTGCTTAGTCCGCTCATGAAAGACAGGATTGTTGGCAATGTGAATAGCCGCTTGGTTGTCACAATAAACTTTGACAGGATTGCAGCTACTTACCTTCAACTCTTTGACCATACCAACTGTCCAAACTACTTCTGATACAGCCATACTCAACCCCCGGTATTCAGCCTCAGTCGAAGACTTAGAAACAGTAGCTTGTTTCTTTGTCTACCACATCACTAGAGACCCTCCAAACTTCAGTAAATACCCAGTCATAGACCTTCTGGTGGTCTTACAGGATCCCCAGTCCGCATCACAAAAACATTCCAGCTCCAAATCACCTCCAGAACTCAGCAACACTCCCGTGCCTGGACTTCCTTTGAGGTATCTGACCACATTCAAGGCTGCTGCCATGTGCTCCTTGGTGGGTAATTTCATGAATTGACTTAATGTCTGCAAGCAAAATGAGATATCAGGATGGGTTAAAGTCAAATATATTAACTTACCAACCAATCTCCTGTAACGCTCTGGATCTTAAAGCAGCTCATCCCTTTTGTTTCTTCCTTCCTCAAATGCCATAAGTTTCTGGTTCTGTGCTAAAGGCACTTTGAGGGGTCGGCAAGCACTCAGTCCTGTTTCAGCCAAAATATCTAGAACATACTTTCGTTGACACAAAATTATGCCATTACTAGACTGAGATAACTCAATTCCCAAGAAATATTTCATTAGCCCCAGATCTTTTATTTTAAAGGTGTTGTGCAGAAAAGTCTTAATCTCAAGTATACCTATTTTGCTGCTGCCCGTGATAAGTAAGTCATCAACATATATAAGTATTAACACAGTGCCATTATTTCTATTATGAATAAAGAAAGAATGATTATACTCACTTTGTTTGAACCCAACAGAAGACACAGCTTCACAAAGCTTAGAATTCTATTGCCGTGAGGCTTGTTTGAGCCTATACAGCGATTTATGCAGTTTACACACTAAATTCTCCCCCTTAATAGGAAAGCCTTGAGGTACCTCCATATATACCTCTTCATCAAGATCCTCCTGCAAAAAGGCATTACACACATCCATCTGGTGCAATTCCCAATCATACATAGCAGCCAATTTCAATACTAACCTTACTATTAACATTTTAATAACAGGTGAAAAAGTTTCATAGTAATCTATTCCTTCCTTTTGACTATATCCCTTAGCCACTAACCTAGCTCTAAATTTATCTATACTTCCATTAGAATTATATTTAATTTTATATATCCACTTACAACCAATAGCTCTCTTCCCCTTGGGCAGCGATACAATGCTCCAGGTTTTATTATCCTCTAAAGCTTGAATCTCATTATTCATTGCCTCAATCCACCGTATATCCTTTATGGCATCTTTATAAAATTCAGGTTCATGTACCAAATCAATAGATGTAACAAAACACATATGATCAGAGGAAACATTGGCATATGAGATGTAATTATGAATGCTATAAAGGTACTTGTCATCCCTTTCTACCTGTATAAGTGAGCAGACATAGTCCTTGGACCAAATAGGAGGTTGTCTTGCTCTTTCTGTTTCGAGAAATAAACGGAAACAGAAGATAAACCTTGACGGAGATTAAAAATTTCACGGTGAATGGCAAAAATCCGTGAACCGGTCTTCTTGTCGAATAATTCCTTCAAATCGGACCAGACCTTGTGTGCATTGTCATAGATTACAACACTGTTAGCCAGATCCTTCGAGATCGAAGTCAAGATCCAAGAAAGCACAACGGCATTGCAATGCTCCCACTAATCTTGCAAATCCAGTGGTTGGTCATCTTTCTTGCAAGAACCATCAACGAAACTGAGCTTATGTTTCCCTTTAAGAGAAAAATGCATAGCGCGGCTCCAAACCGTGTAGTTGTCGGTGCCGGTGAGAATGTGGGAAACAATCGCTGAACCTTGAGTCTCAGAAGGGTGGAGATAGAGGGGTTGTGTAAAAGGAAGGTTCGCCGGATCAGGACCCACACTGGCACCAGATCCACCAGCGGTCTTCGAAACAGAAGCCCCTCCGTCGCTCATCGAGAAAGCAAGAAAGTCGAAAGGAACAAAGAGATGGAATGGTGGAGACTCGCAGGGAAAGAAGAAAAACTTACAGAGCTGGAGACATGTGTATCACGATCACACCATTGGCTCTGATACCATGTCAAGATCTCCAATTCTGAATCAGTATACTTGCGAGAACAAAAACTATATTTATTAATGAAGGAAACAAAAATTACTCCCCATCCAATCCAATACAATACCATCCTATTTAACACACTGTCCTATTTATAATGTGATAAGGAGACTTATCACAATAATTAACAAACACATACAAATTACACAAATGTCCTTACAATCAATTAACTAAACATATTTTTAACAAAATTGATCTTTTGAGAACCTAAGTGTCATTTCCCAAAAACAAAATTGTAATTATGATCCAAGAATGAAAGTATGAAAGAAGGCCAACAAAATATGAAAGTATGATGAAACGATGATGATCCATTTGACCTAGGAGTAAGAAATAAAAAAACTCCCTCTCGTTTGAAATATAAGCTTCAAATTTGAAGGGGTCTATTTTGTTTGTTTGTTTAATAAGTTACAATTTGGATTCGTTTGATCATTTAATAGGTATTTCTTACAATTTTGTTACACTCTCCATCTTGTTAAATTTTTTTTATACATTCTCTTTTATCATTTTTCTCACTTATTGTCTCTCTTATTTATTATCTTTATAAAAAAAACATGTATAGAAAAAAAAAATACATGTCTTACATATTTATTACTTTTAACTTAAATTTTTGATAAACGCAATTTGAAATTTATATTTTGAACTGGAGGGAGTAATACTTTATAAACTAAATTGGTCAAAACTTATCAAACCAATAATATTTTTGTTGGCCAAACAAACCAGTAATATTAACTAAATTTGATATTAAATTGGTAAAAATTAATTTTTATTTCATTTTCTATATTAAAAATTTGAAATTTTGTAGTCATTTGTAAAATTTTTATATTTTAAATACAATATTCTCCTACCCCCAAAACACATACTCTTTCAATTTTCAAGCACTATCATTTTGGGGTTTTGAATATGTTTCCAAACAATTGCCGGTTTAGAAATTTAATCCTGTATTGATTTAAATAATAATTTGACAACAATAACAACAACAATAATAACGGTATTATAGTGATATATCTTTGTATTTTATTATAATTTAGGTTATTTACTAATTTCCTTAATATGTGTACACAAACTTATTAATTTAAAAACGGAGGGTCAAAAGTAATGAACTATACATATTCATTCACATATCAATGACTTGTTTGTATCTTGAAACACTGAAAATATATAATAATTAATTTCTGAAAGATTCATTGAAAAAACGAGTAATATATTTCTTATATTTGGGGAAAATTGAAGTAAGTTGGATATATGAAAGCTTATCAAAATCGAAAAAGGCCTAGTTGCTCAAACCAAGCACATCACTTTATATATATATATATATATTATTTTTTTATTTCTTATTTCAATTAGAACAAGTCGCCACATGAAGATAATACAAAGTGGTCCTATATGCATTAATTGTTGGCTAAGATTTGCTACATTTAGCCCCAACTTGAACTATTCAGCCTAAAAAAATATTATATATATTTGTCAAGTTTCCGGACAATTTCCCTTGTTTATGCCAAGGACCATTTCTATAGGGATTCTTAAAACAAGTGAGTATGTATGTATGTATGTATATATGTATGTGTGTATATGTGTGTGTGTATGTACATATGTGTGTACATGTACGTATAAGTATATGTACATATACGTATATGTGTGTGTATTCCCCAAAATGTCCACAGTTTTATGGCATACATCGGTTTCCATGTTCGTTTCAAAATATATGTCGTTTGATCAAGGTTATACATAAATATATACTTTTTTTAAGGAAAAGAAAAATTCCCTCAATTATTAATTTAGGAAGATTTTTTTGTTATCAAATACAAAGTTCTCCCTCTAGTCTTTAATATAAGACATAATTACCTAATTTAATTAGATTAAGTTAGTTTAGTTGATTAATATGACACATATTTTCTAGAACACCTTAGACATCTTCCTTAATTCCTTCATTATATCTTCTCTTTGATTATTGTTGCGAGAGTATCAATATGAATAAATTAGGAAAATATTAATAAATATGAAAAATATATCTTATATTTAGGATCAGGATTAACTCCTCAAATATGTCTTATATTAAGGACCTGAATGATTGTATATAATGAAGAGTTCTATCAATATTTAGTAATACTTCTTTTTACATATTTTCAAAATTACTCAAAATTACCGAATCAATTTTGTCTTTCTATTTTCCTATGCATGCTTGTGGAGAAATATGATCGTATGCAAAATAGGAAAGGAAAAGTATTTTTCAGACACCAACGACTTTTAAATATATCATTACATTTGTGCCTTATATTTTTATAATAAATGGAGTAATAAACAGCTTATCTTTCTGCCATGTGGACCTTTTGGTGGCATGTTTGAGTCAATTTTTTCATGCATGGGGTTACATGTAATTCTTATGTATTATGCTAATTCAGGGTGTTTGATTGGGACAACAAAGTAACCCAATATAATCTTAATTACAAAAAATCAAGTAATCTCCATTTATAACTTTTGTTGTGTAATTCGGATATTCCAACTTACATAAATCAATATATGGACATTTATGCCCTCCATGAATCAATATTAGTTTAAACACTTATACTCTCCATTTTTTTGCTTAATAGAGTTAAAAAGACTACCATGTCAAATTTATCTTTATTTTTTCTATATAAAAACTAAATTTCATTCCATGATTTTTTTGATGTTATATATCAAATGAATTATATGTAACGGTTAAGGAAAGTAGAAATGGAAGCAGATCGGTTTTGAGTGAATGGCTATTCTGAGATAGAACGAGAAAATGTAATGGTTATTCCATTACATTATATTTCCTATGATTCTTTAAAAGCAAATTGGCATCAATGATTTGATAGGGACTTGGATCCATGCTCATGGATGTGGCAAGAATTTGTGTTCCATTCGGTTAATTATTATTATTATTATTGTTGTTGTTGGATTGAATTAAATTGAGAGAAATTATTGCTGCACGTTTGTACATGACAAGCCAATGACGAAGGCCAGAAAGGAACAAAATGGAAGTGGGATTCTCTTACCATTACTCTAACATTGATTTTGTCTTCCCATTATGAATCACAAGCATCCTACCATGTGAGGCAGGCCTTTTCTTTAATACTCTATATTGTTATAATAATAATTGTAATATAGAAATATATTATTTTAACAATGACTCATAGGCTTCTTAAAATGCCAACCCTTCATATTCGCTGATCACTCACCGCCACTCCTCTTTAATAAACAATAATTCATCAACGTTTTGATTGATTAAACCTAATTATTATTTAAGTATTAATCTCTTATGGTAGCGCCACAGCTGCTTGCTTTGACAATGGTGTATGTCCATGGGCACGCTTGATCGTGATGTGTGGAGGTGCAAGCCGGCTTGACCAGGTTGATCATGGCCGTTGAAATGTACACATGAATAGTTTGATGATATGGCTGCTATTGTTTTTTTATTTACTTAAAACAAGTGATTAATTTATATGAGGGATTAATTAATACATTATAATGACCCACTTAATTAAGTAATGTCAAAGCAGGGGTCCATATACTTCATAACGTCCAAGATTTTGATTCTTTATTGATTCCCTTGCATTTTAGCTACCACAATATTTTACTCTTTCAAAGGATTATTCAGTTGGGAACAAGAGACATTGGACATTATTTTAGAAAATTGTGTTTAAGTATAATTTCTAACTCTTATAAACACAAAAAATATGTCATTAATAGATAAATAAATAGAGAAAATAGAAGCAATAATATTTTCCTTATTGTTTCATTTATTTTCTTAAAAAAATTAGTCCTTATTATGATATTATTAGAAATAATATTTTTAATAAACTCAAATAATTTTAACAGTAAGGAATAAATTAAATTTAAAAAATTTGTAAATAGTAAGGAGTTCAATTATAAGTTCGCAAACTATAATAAGAATTAAATTAAAATTTTAACAAAGCCATAGGCATTAGAAGTACCATTTTTTTGAGAAAAAAAAAATGTATACTAACCAAACATGTTTTGAACAGATTTATAGAAGATCATAAATACTTTTCACTGAACATGTTTAATTGATGTAATAACAAAGTTTTGCATTTGAGAATATCATAGTTTTATTTTATAATTTATTTTTATCATATTGTTATGTGATAATATATACCTTTTAGAGCATAACACACACCCCAAAATGGACTTAGTTTATAATGTACTACTATTCACAAAGTTACATCATACATGAACGATATGTGAAACTTGTATTGGACTTTGTGCTTTTTAAAAATTGTATCATTTCTGTCGTCTTATTTTCTCTATTTTTAATCATTTGTGTCTTCTATATTATATAAATGCGAATTTTTCATCTAGAGTTTTATTGAAATAATCCAGAAGTATATTAGTAATAAAGAAGAAGTTTTATCATATAATAACTAACTATATATTTGTTCCATACATATTTGATTTGAAAGGAATAAAATCTAATTAAAATATATAAAAAAATGGAAAAAGGTCAATTGGAAGAGGACAAATAAATTGACTTTAAACATATGAAAGAAGGAGTTCCTTTTGTGAAAGTGGGAGTTTCTTGCTTCCCACCATCTACAGTGCCTACTTAGTAGGCTTAGCTGTAAATTTCTATTTTCTATGGGCGAGGGAATGGACCATCACACGTACGATTTCTTTTCTTTTTCTTTTTTGTTTTTAATTTTCAACATTCACAAGGGAGAAACTAATAGGCACCATTATTATTAATAACGTCCATAGTTTTCGCCATAACGTAAAATATTATCATCCTTTTACTTTAAATTGAAGTATGCCAACTATAACATTTGCGAAATTAATAGTGCATCTTCTAAATTAGATTGTGAGAAAATTGTAAACTTCCTAGTCTAAAGATTCACTTTCACACTATAAAAATTATGATATTTGACGGTTATTATTTATAATATATAATGATATTGAAGTGTTATATATGTTGGCATTATAAAAACTAGAGGCAGATACATTACAGTTTTAAGCTGTAATTTATTCTGTATCTATTATAATAGTTCTAATATCACACTCGTTATATATTTAAATATGGTGAGGTCATGATATACGTAATGCTGTCATGATAATAAAACATGCTCATGTAGACATCCATTATATATATCGTAATGCTAGCATAATAAATAATAGTCTTAAGTAAACAACTATGATAAATTCTGTAACATACATAACGGTGCTTTCAAAATAACTGTTATATAAAGTTTAGCATACATAATGGTTGTTATATTACAGCTGTTATTTATTTGCTATAAATATTAACAAGTTTAATGAAACAACCATCATATATAATGTATAAATATATAACGGTTTTTATGTAAGAATCGTTAATTTTTTAGGATTTTTTTTTTTAAAAAGGGGATTCTTCTTTTGATATTCCCTTGATTGCATACAGAATAAAAATATACACAAATTTGTATATTACAGAAGCTCATACATCGAGTATAGCCATGGAATTTAGGATGGATCAAGACATTTTCGGCTTTGTGGCTAGGCTCAATAAAACTCTTAACTGTAAAGGGCTCAAGGGGTATGTGTAATACCCCATTTTTCACCAATACATTTATGTGTATATTTGATGTATATTTAATGGAATAAAATGGTGAAAAATGATGTGAATGAATTTATGGAAAATATTTCAATCGCCGGTTACGCGTAAATTGGCCGAATAAGGGTATAAGAGACTGGTAAATGCCCAATATGGTAACCCAAATTCACAAAATTTAATGACATGATTAATTACCTCATTTAAGTGCCAAAATGGAAAATAATTATTTTTCCTCAAATTCCCAATGATTTGAGCTAAATGAGAATTAAAAAGAGCAAAATGACTACTTGATCATTAATAAACCAATTTTGGTGAATTATGGTAAAAAATGGTCAAATAGTCAAAAATTCAATTACTTGGTCAACAAGTTACAAGTTGACACTATGAGATAATTGGAGATTCAGCTTTTCCCATAATTCCCTGCATAATTTTGGTTGAAATGGATGAAGAAAAGGAAGATTTGATTAATTAGTGAATAATGACAATTATGGGCTAATTGGAATGTGACACTTGTCATGATCAATATAACCTTCATTAATATATCAATCTTCATCATCCATCAGCTGCTCATTTCACACGATTAGAATTGAAACAAAAAGAGTGAGAGCGAGAGCTGCAGCATGGAAGAAGGAGGGAGCTAGGTTTCATCAAGAATCAAGGTAAGGTGCTTGAACCTTGTGATTAAAGGTTCCTAATTCCTCTATGGTCTCTTCTCTTCATCTTCCCTACCATTCAATCTCATGATGTGCAGCTGAATCAAACGTGGGAAGGAGAGAAAGAAATCGACCTAGAGAGAGAAAGTCCAAGAAAATCAAGAGGTAACTTCCAAAACTTGTTCCTCTTGCTTGATTAAGGTTAGTAGAGTTGTTTTGGGCTTTATTATGGTTCATTTGGTATAAGATAATTCAAGAAATCCAAAGAGACCTTAATATGTAAGTGTCTCTAAATCAAGTCCAATAAATGTCTAACTAGTTAATATATTGGTTATAAGTAGAAATGAGGTGATTAGGCCAAAGAAAACGAGAATCCGACACAACTTTTTTGGGAATTTATTTTCCCTTCCCTGTGTTGGACATGATGAATGAATGAGAATTTGACCAATTCGATGCTTCCATTAGATTTAGGAGGCCAAATTGTGTAGGGTCTATATTAACTCTGAAGTGAGAAAAGGCCCGAAGAGTGAAATGACAAAATTGCATTTTCTAAGCCTTATTTGAGGTTTGTCAAGGGTATTTTCGTCATTTGGAATTGATTTTGGTCAATTCGAGGTCGGAAATAAATTCTACACGCGAAAATGTCAAGGAATGACCTAAATCATGATTTTGAGAAAATACTGATAATAAGGACCTAAGGGGTATTTTGGTAATTTGGCACCAATAGGCTAAATTTACCAATGTAATGAGTTTGGAAGAATGTATAAATGAGTAATAACCCCTTTGGTGGTATTTGGAAATTTCAAGACTTGACAACCGGTTTGGCCTCAGGATTGCCCGAGCTTGAATCAAGGGGAAAAAGTTGTATAAAGTAGCAACCAGGTAGTAACCGTCTTCATATAACATAGCATGCATATGTGTGATGTGTTATCATCAAACGTATAACATGTTTAGATTATGCGGAGTAATCACCCGTGGCCTATCTTTGTGCGGGTACCCCTCGGGGCCAAGTCCTTGTCTAGCGCTAGCATGGTTTGTGAATTGCATGAAAATGACACTAAATGATGTTATGATGATTTGATTGATGATTGTATGATGAGCATGCTATATATGTGTTATCTTGTATGTTGTATGTGTTACTATTGAGATTCCCATGAATCTCATTCTTTTCTAAAAAACAAATATGCAGTACAGGGAGGAAGCTCGCGGGGCAAGGAAAGGTAAAGGATGATGAGTCAAGGCCGAGCAGTGGATGAGCTTAGTCTAGGTTGTCTAGTCTCTGGATGTATTTTTAAAATTGTATGAGATTTTGGGTTATATATATGAGAAAGAGAGTAGATGATGTGTATGTGGTTTTGTATTTAATGTATTGTGCATGTATGTAAATAATTGTACCAATAGAGGTATTGCTCGCACTCTGATAATTATATTCGGTGAGTATTGGCTATTGAATACTCTATCGTAGTGTTTGGAAATAAGGTATCATAGTATGCAGCCTCGAATAAAAGTTGATAAAGAAGGAGGAGTTAGATCTATAGTATGCCATCTACTCCTTCTCTTTAGGTTGCATATGACATTCTATAATTCAGTGGGTACATAGAAATAACATAAATATACTGATATAATTGATACAATGTATACAATGTGCTTGATATAATACAGAAATTCCCTATAGGGGTGTACATAATGAATACATACCTTAAAATAATAAAATGTCTTCTAATAACCAACTACTTCTCTCATACTAGTTTGGAACCTTCCGTTGCCGGTAATTACAGTTCTGGCCTCAAAACCGCTGCCTGTTGCTGGAAACTTTATACTTTTATGGAAAGGGTGAGATTTGAAGAATCTCAGTAGCAACATACAATCAGACATATACGATGTAAAAAAAAATATGTCATGTACCATGTTGTGTAAGATGAAAATGTTGTGTGCACACTATCTAAGGCCAAACGACTGTTTGCAACCTTGGCTTAACTCTGCGTCTCCGTTGGGTTCCAGACCACAACTAAGCTAATGTGCCCCTGGCATTGTGCTCATGCTACAGAAGATGACATACACAAAGTATATAGATAATCATATAATGTATGAAAGAAAGAGTTACTACCTGTATGAAAGAGAGAGTGGTCATGAATTTTGAGGCAAGATCAAGTGGAAAATAACCTAGAACTCACCTTGGTTGCCTCTTGAACCTTACTCTCTCTTATCTTCTTGTGTTTCTTCAAGTTGCTCTCTCCCCCTTTCTTTCTTAACTTGGATGACATATGGCTCTTGAAAGAGCAAAATTGGCTTCTTGAATAAGCCATTTCCACCTCCTTGAAATATTATATTTTATTTGCTAATTAACATGTGCTTTCTACTTTTTGACTTTCAACTTATTTTACTTGGCTCAAATTGCTTAATTTCTTAATTAATTGAGACCAAGTAATAATTTCCTTTGCCTCCTCTCTAGCTGGTTGAAATATCTCTCTAATGTGGAGCAAATAATTGCTTCTTGCTTTATTTGTCAAATGACCATTTTGCCTATACATTTATTTCCATTTTTGCACTCACTGAAAAATTGGGCAGAATTTTCATTAAATTTTAAAAATTCATATCTAATTTTACAAAGGGTTTAATTGGTATGGTTCCAGAGGATGTGTGACCCTTATTAAGTATATTTTCAAGAAAAAATATAGTCTTTAACCAACTAGAGGTTTAAAATTCCCAGAATTATCATTTTTGGTTGCTGCCGTAGAAACTTGTTAGTTTTACTGGGCTAAATTTAAAAATACATAACTCTTTATGTACAATTCCAAATGACTTATATGACCTATCAAATTAAAGCTTGATAAGTTTATTTTAATTCTGAAAAGTTTCATAGGCATTGGAAATCATTTTCCTATTTAAAAGTGCCATACAATTAGACTGCCACACAGGGAAACACACTGGCAGCAAATCTCAACTCTTACAATTTGTATGTGACTCCTAATTCCCTTGTTTTGTCACTTAATATGCTCTTCAATTCATAATTTTATTCCCATTAATACCCAAAAGGTGTAAAGGAATTTTAGGAAATAAAATTACGCCTTACTGTGACACTTGCTAAACCGGGGCTTAGTAGTCCACTTGATTTAAGTTTATTCTCAAGCCTTCAATCTTAGAATCAGGAATGTTACATCATTCTCTATCAAATCTTGCTCAAGGTTGCATACCCTTTGAGCCCTTTACGGTAGGGAGTCCCATTGAGCCTAGCCATAAAGTCAGGAATGTCTTCATCCATCCCAAATTGTGTCAAACCCCTTAACATTTTGATATTCGCAGAGTAATAAGGGTATAGTTCATAAGGCATACAGAGATAATGGAAATATGCTGATAATAAGTACTTATTTACAATAGATGAAATCCCCATAGGGTTTGAAAAATATTTACATAATCATAAAGGAACAAAAGTACAATTAAAATAACCAACATCAGCTTCTGTTTGCACCAGGACTCTTACTCGCCTGTAATTACTGCTTTGCCCTTAGAACCGCTACCTTCCGCTGGAATTTTTTTAAATGTTGAAAAAGGGTGAGATTTGAGTAAATCTCAGTAGTAACATACAATAAGACATATAAAATGTGAAAATGAATATGAAATGCAAAATGTTATGTAAGATAAAAATGTTGTGTGCACACTGTCCAAGATCAAACGACTGTTTGCAACCCTGGCTTATCTCTGCACCTCAACTGGGTTCCAGACCACAACTAGGTAATGTGCCCTAGGCACTATGTTGGTGTCCTAAACACTATGTTCATGTCACAGAAGATTGCATGCACAAAGCATACATATATTCACATAATGTATGAAAGAAAGAGTTACTACTTGAATCATTTTCCTGTTCTACTGTCAATCCAAAACCCTTGATCCGGCTCGGGTTATATCAATCCCTATCAATTAAAGTTTACAAGTAATTGGTTATTACTTGCATTACTACTGTCTTTTAATTATAGTTTATTAGTTATCTAACACAGTTACATCAGTTTTTTCACAGTACAATTTTGCACAGTGCATTTTTACAGTTTTCCAGAAAATTGTCAGCTTTACAGTCAACTTTGAAAATTCATAATTAATTCTAAAAAATTTAAAATTGACTGGTTCCAAATTCTATGTAAAGATATTTAAGTTTAATTTTATGTAAAAATACTCAAGTCTGACTATTATCATCACATTATTCTCAGAAATTCGTCAAACCTCCCATATTCCAGATTTCCTTCCAGAAATAGGGATTAACTTTGAAAAATCACTAGTTCAAAAATTATGTTCTACCCATCAAATTAAATTTTTACATGTCTACTTTATGTATTTAAAATTTCATAATATTTAGACTAGGTTTTCCATCTAAAAACATTTCACAATAGAACTGCTTCCAGTGAAACCAATCAAACATCACCTCCTCTTAACTTCTATAATTTATAGATTTGCATACAATCATCCAAAAATTATGAACACATGTATTCCCACACAATTTTCCATTATAAATAAAATGGAACCATTAAAATTACAAAATTCCAACTCCTTCCCCTGGTTCTGCACTTGGCCAAAACATGCAACCCTAAAAGAGAAGTTGTGTTTTCTTGATTTCTCTTGATTAACCACTTCCTTTTCACTTATAATCACATGATTAACCATTTAAACACTCAATAAACATGATCCATGGAAATTTTGGCAGCATAACATTCTTGGGTTTCATCTTTCCATTTTTCAAAAATCATGAAAATCAAGCCAATCACAACAATAACCACCACAACAACAACATATTAACCAAGAGGATCAATGTTTTTAATATTACCTCTTGAGTTTTCCACTTTCTCTCTCTAGGAGCTAACTTTCTCTCTCTCTTCCCTCTTGATTTTGCTTGCTAAACATGATTTCTAAGATGGAGAAGGGATTAGAAGATGTTCTACATACACTAGAAAGCAAGAACACTTAAATTCAAGCCTACTTACCTTGGATTTTGCTTCTTAAACCCTAGGACTTTCTTGCTCTTCCAAGGTTCTTGAAGCTCTTTTCTCTCTCTCTATTTCTTTTGCTTGACCGAAATAATGAAGAATAGAAGGGATAATTACTTCTTAAAATATCTCTCTTCTTTCTTGGAATAATATTGTTTAATGCAATATTTACCATGTGCATTTTACTTGGCCATGGTTATTCCTCCTTGAATTATTTTGGAGCAAGCAAATTATTTTCCTTTTTTCCCCTTTTGGCGTAAAATCAAGAGAAGAGGGGAAAAAATAAATGCTTCTTGCATTTTCCATAATTCCTTCTTTAATTAAGTAATTATGTCATATTTACTTTTTGACTTTTCCACTTATTTACTTGGCCACAATTGCTCCAAAATTAAGATATTTATCTCCAATTAATCACTTTCCCCTTTGTTTCCCTTATTTGGCCAAAAATTTGGCCTAATATTAGGAGAAAATAATTAGCTTCTTGTTTTATGGCAAATTACTATTTTGCTATTACATTTTGTGATTTATTATATTAAATCATATCTTGTATGTTTTCGTCTTCCTTGTTTTGGCCAAATTTTATCACAAATATTGAGCCAATATTTGTGTTCTTTCATGCTCCAATTTAAGTTAAAATGTTAGGCCTTTAAGTAGACAAGTGTTACTCCTTGTGTCTTAGCTTAGACAAACTGTATGTAACCACCAGTTGGAGTGTTTATCATTTTATGTGCACCACCATTCATCATGTTATTCCATTAAATGTATCAATTACATAAAAAGGAATATTGGTGAATAAAACATGGGATGTTACAAATTGCGTGGCTATACTTGATGTGTGAGCTTCTGTTATATTATATAGTCAAATTCAACAAGTAAAAGCAAAAACTTTATCTAAAACACACACACACACACAAACACAATATAAGATGAAGGTATACCTTTTTTTGTCATAGATGGTATGATCATAAGGTGGTCAAGCCAAGCAACAAGTTCAAGCATACAACAAAACTCCTCCTACCAGTATCTGTGGTGACCATTGGAAGAGCAAACTTAGGATCGATGATGGCCTTTAGCTCTCTAGGCTAACATGATTATGAGGGAGAGGAAAGTTGTGAATTGTGTTCTCCCTCTGTAGGTTATACATGTGGCCTGTAGAAACAATTGTGAATTGTGTTCTCTACCTGTAAGTTGTGGCTTGTAGCAACCGTATGCCACTTGGAGCTATCTACCACATACTCAACATAGTGAAATATTTGTAAATCTTTAATGACTTCCTTTAGCAGGAGAGGAACTTTCAATTAGAGCAGTTGATTTTTCAAAAAACAAAACATGAGCACAACTTCGGTCAAAATATAGCTACAAAACATGAAATGAATAATAATAGAGGATGTATAATGGAGAGGGGAAGTCATACCTCCATATGATGAGAACAGATCACGCAAAGAAATGTGACCTAGCTAGGACTAAAGAACGAAAGTACGAGTAAGGGCAACTGAAGTAACTTGTGCAGCTATTGCAAACAAAAGTATGGTGAATGCTTTGGATTGTGTGGTTCCATTGAAAATGATTGACGAATGCCAAAAAATCCAACGGAGAAGTGGAGTTCCGAGGTTGGTTGTTTACAATAAACCCTAAGAAAAGTGTGGTCATGAATGAAAACACGTGTTAAGGCTTGCATAGCAACTCACATAGCTGTTATTGAGAAGTACGGAGAAGGCTTTGTAGATGGTGTGGTTCGACTAAAAATGATGGTTGATGACCAAAAAGATAACCGGAGTGGTGGGGTTTTGTGGTTGGTGGGTTTGGGGTTTACATTTGATTTAAGACACATGTGCTAATGAATGACATAGAGAAGTGGAAAGACATTTAAATATCAGATACGTTTAACTTTGTAACAATTCAAATATAAAACCCTTAATGTATTGCTCTATTGTTACATATATAACGGTTATTGTAAGAGACCGCTAGTTATTTTGGAAACATATATTATGATTTCTAGCTAATGACCGTTAAATATTTGCAACATTTATTTTTGAAAAAATTAGGGGGTACTACTATCGATTGCCACATGCTTTCATAAAAAATACATAAACAAACAACAATACAATAGACTATTCATAAAAAAACACATAAATTAACCCAGCCCAGCAGTAGGAAAACAACAATACACAGTTATAACACCGAACTTAAGTGCCTCCTAATCTTAGCCTTTTGTAAGTTAATTTTCTTAGCTTGAATTCTACTCTTCTTATCAAGTAATGATTTCCCCCTTCTTTGAAACCCAAATGCCTTTCATTATGATTGTGCTAGATGTACAAAGCATCTTCTTCATCCAAATTAAATAGTTCAAGTGACCTTCCATTGAATAGATCGTCCTCAACTCCATCACCCACTTCCTCATCAATCACTTTATTTGTCAACAAAACAATAAACCATCTAGGTACAATGGGGAAATATCATAATGCCTTATTCTAGTTCTTCCCATTCTGTTGGTAGCGTGGCTCCTCACATATGGAACAATGTGTTAGCTATGTATATTCATTCCTTAACTAGACACAATTATTAGGGCAATCATGTATCTTCTCGTAACTAAGGCTGATAGAGTATGACATTTTCTTTGTGGCATATGTTTTAGGAGGAAGCATGTTTTTTATTAATAGCATTTTATTCAAAGCCTCTAGCAATCATGTGAAGCTCGTATCAAACCATCCATTTCTCACCTTTAAGTTGTACAATATCAACACAGTGTTCAATAAGGTAAACTTAGTGTACCCCTTATATAATGACTTCACCGTGTTGCCCTTCAAAGTTTCCATCATTTTAGGATTATCCCAGAGATCCTCTTTTAACGCCTTGGTCATATCTTCGAGATGGTCGGTGTCAAATGTACTTGTGTCAAAATCAGGTAATGCACAACTTTCCATATACTTAACCACCCCACTGCTTGTCTCCCCATGCCTAATCCAACATGCATAAGAAGGATCAATTCCATGAATCACTAAGTGATACATACACGTTTCTCGATCACACTACTATACATTGCCACACTTTACACAGGGTAAAGAATCAAACTGTCATTTTGGCAATTATGCACAAATTCGAAGTCAAGAAAATCTATTGCCTCATCTCAATAGTCTCTCGTTAGATGTTTGACATATATCCACTGCTTATTCAAAGACCCCATCTAGCATGAATCATTTAGAAGCAAAAACCCCAATCAAAACCCAATAATCATCCGTGCTTAGAATAAACTCACAAAAATGCATATAATGAAAGAAAAACCATGAACTTTATGTCAACGTGGCTCAAAGTTGAAGAAAGAAAACTTTGAGGTTGAACGGATGCCTTCTACAAGTTGAAAGAGCTAGAGCTTTTGATTGAGTGCGAAATTTTTCAAATGTCAAACTAATTAGATGTTTTGCAAACAAACCCCTGCTATAGATTTGAAGGTCTTATATAATGGTTAGTTGGTGAGAACCGCTAAATGTTTTATTTTTATAACGGTTATGTTCAAATAACTATGAGGCATGTTATTAACAAATTTACAGTGTTTAAGGTCTTACATAATGGTTAGTTAGTAAGAACCGTTAATTATTGTTTCACCTTTATAACAACTATTTTTAGTTTACCATAAGGTATGTTATTTATTTGATTTATCACAGTTCTTTAATAACAACTGTCAGGTATGTTATTATTATTTTTAAATATATGTTGAAGCCATTACATTAATATATTTTTATAAATAAAACTAAAAAAAATTAATAAAACCTACACATCATCCTCAAAGGAGTAATTTGAATTATTTGAGAAAATGAGAATGAGCTTGTAGTCGATGTGGTAATGGTGGCGGCCATAGGTCAGAGGAGGCGGTAGAGGTTGGGGGGAGGAGGAGCATGAGAAGGGCGTGGAAATTGGGTAGGAGGAGGTGCATGTTGAGAAGCAGTATGAGGAGGAGAAGGAGGTGGTGGTTGGGGAGGCGATTCTCCAGCATTTCTGTAGCGCGTCGCTTGACCATGATGATGGGGATAATAGAGGAAGGTGATAAAGAAAACATATGAAAATGGGGAGCTTATAATTGGAATTGAAGTGAACGATGAAAGTTGAAGAGGATCAGTCTGCATAGTTATATATGTTCTTTTTCCCGTGCCATGAGTTTCATGATGGTTGTTTTATAGACACTGTTAGTTATATACAAATTCATGACAATTGTTTTGAAAGAACAGATAACGAAAGTTATTTATTATATTTTATAATGGTTGTATTCTAATAATCGTGAGAAATGTTCTATATTTTTTTAATAATACATTTAAAACGATAAAATGTAAAAAATAGAACAGTGGTGAGTATCTTGATGAACTGATAAGATCGTCAGGCTACTCGAACTAGAGGAGTGGCTAGGATCATGGCTAATCCCATACTCATCAAGTATGAGATTGGCCTTCCTGTTCATACTCGAGAGGTATAAAGAAAGCCTCCTCACAACATGTTCAGTGTGTTCTGCATGCCGCAATATTTCCCTAATTGTGGAAGCATAGGATGTGAAGGTGGAGGAGGAGCCGGCGGTGGTTGATGTTAGGGAGGAGAAGCAGGAGGTGGAGGATAAGGAGGAGGTGGAGGATGATGCCGGAAGCTTCCTGGAAATTCTTCTGCACGACATTTCATCTTTGCAATTGAAAGAACAAAGAGGAGAACGATGAAGAAAACTTAGGAAAAACAAATGAAAATGTTGAGTTTAAATAGATGTCTGGAACTTTGGATGGGATGGAAAAAAACCATTATTGCACACGTTGTAAGTTAAACTTGATGTAATGAAAGGGTACATGGTTCTCCTGACAATCATTGGGTAACGAGAGGGCACCCAAAGTCATCGTATGTAAGAGGAAATGTTTCGAAGGCTTTAATTAACATTTATTAAGTTAGAACCGTTAAGTATATTGGTGTTTTGTAACCACGGTATAAGAATACTTTACGATTATTAATTAATAATAGTGAAGTATGAAGTTTTTTTATAAATTATTTTTTTAAATATTTTAAAAATACAATAGTGGTGTTCAGTCATTACTACCACTGTCCTTCTCCTCCTCCTCCTCATCATCAAAGAAAGGAGATGAAGTTTCTGATTGCAAGTCATATTCAACCTCATTATGATTAAGTATGAGGTTCAACTTCCTATTCAGCCTGTTGGCATATGCTGCGAGACACCTTGTGTGGCGGTCAAGGCCTGCCAACAACTATATCAAAGCCTGTATTTTAGGAGGTGGAGGAGGTGGTGGTAGAGAAGCTCCCTGGGATGTTAACATAATGGAGAGAAAGAGGAGGCTGATAAAGAAAAGTAGTAAGAATCACAAGGATGTGAGTTTAAATAGAGGTATAAAAGATGTTATAAAGGATTATGACTTATAAAGTTTTGACAATATTATGAACGGTTATGACCTATGAACTGGTACTTGGGGAAGATAGATCGTTTGAAAGTGTTACATGATGGTTGTTTCTGAAGATCGTTATGTTTTGTCTTTGCTGATATAAGAGGTTGGAAGTCGAATCGTTTGTAAGTGTTACATGACAGTTGTTTCGAAAGAACTGTCACTTTTATTACTAAATAAATGACTATTATTAATTACAACCGTTATTTTGTGTTTTTGCGAATTTCACCTCACAATACATGATGGTGGGCATAATTAACCGTAACTTTTAAGCATTATATATCCTTACGCGACCTCCATCTCGACATACATGATGTTGATAAGCTGTAATTGTTAAGTATTAAGCGTTATAAATATGTGAATCTGTAGTAGTGTTTGATCCTTTAATTTTATAAAGCGACTTTTTAATCTTCAAACCTTAACATCATTATACCTAAATGATGCTTTTTTTTTTGTTTCAATCATTATTATTTCCAAAACTTAAAATTATTATATCATTATTTGTGAATGTTTTGTCAATATTTAAAATTTCAGTTGTAATTCTTTTTGCTAATAAAATTGACGATATTAAGTTTAAATGATTGAAAAGTTAAAAGAATTAAGAGTCCGTTTGGTTCAATCTTATTACATGCATACAATATTAATCATGATTGCATCACTTAGAGAAGAATGTTTGGTTGCTCTTTAGTTTAATAATAAATTTTTCCTATGAATATTTATTACCACCTGATTGCATGTTTAAAAAAAGGTTCAATTTATCCTTTAGTCTTATTTGTCTTTATTTTACTCATCTCATTCCACCCACCATACCCTGATGCGGCCACTACTACCACAAACCACTACTATAAGAATTCATTTTATGTTTCCAAATATCTTGTTTGGTCCTTTCCTTTTCCAAAACTAGAGAGAAATATGAGGGGGGGGTGCCTTAGCAAGCTCTGTCGGTTGATCCTCAGCGAGGTAGCATTATAGTTATTGTATCACACTGTGCTGCATAGTGTAATGGGATTGAACTAATAGGCCTTAAGATGTACTTTTGCTTGAAATTGTTGGGGTAAATTTTAGGAGTAAAAGATAATTACATTAGTATAATTATTTGTATTTAAACTTCATAGCGTCCAAATTAAATCTATTAAGCAGTTGTAGAAAAAAATTTATGGTGTTTGGTTGGATAATAATCACTCAATACCTCTTAAGCACGTTTGAATTTCATAGATGAAAAAAAGTTAATTTGTAAGAGAGCTATCTTATTTACACTCAATAATACTGGAATATTAATATGAAAAGACAAAAAATATTTGTGGGAGGCAACGTATTCGGTAAATCTTTTATAATCTTAATGTGCAGCACGTATACATTTTGAACAGATATTTGATTTGACATGACAACAACAATTTTTTTTAACCTCCTCTAATTAGCCGCTTTACAGCCGAGGGGGCAACTCTGAGTATCCTTACGGCTTAAATCCTTTGGATCCACTATAGGACTTCGAATCGGTGGAGGAGAGCGTAAGATATTTATCCAAGGGTCATTTCACCTTCCAGGAAGGTCATCCCAGAAATCGAACAAAGGTTCTTAAGGTTCTTATCCATGGGGTCACAGCCACTAGCCACTGCGTCAACCCTTCATTGGTTGACAACAACAATTTTAAATGTCAGAATTATACCGCACGATGCAATATATTATGGTCAATTAATCATAATATTTGTTTATTTATGTATAAACTTGCTTCGTTTAATTTTGATTCACTTTCGCAACTTCAAAGTAGGAAGCAAATTAAAGCTAAGTAAAGCCTAAGAAATAATTGAAGACCCATTTTCAAGTGGTAAAAGTCGGCATGTTCAGCTAATGAGGATAACTCTACTACAGTTCGTTATATAAAATAATTCATATTGGGAGATGCAATTTGAGATCACTTGCATGTGACAATAATCCTTCACTTTTTTTTTCATTTCCCCCAAAATTCAAACATAATAACTCAAATTCAGGAGCCTTGTGAATTATGTTTCTATTAGCTAGCATACTATATATATATATATATATCTCACAATAATATCCTTCACATGTCCTATATATATTAGATATAGTTTTTGCAGCAATTATGATCCTATTTTTAAGTAGCACTATAAATAATGTCTGAAATTTTAACAAAATATTTCATATTTTCTCATTAATTACATGTTATTACTATTGTACTATTAATTATCTTTCACACGTCTCTTTTTTTTACTTTGGGTTCTCTCATTCTTCTCTTTCTTTTTATTATTATTTAGAATCGTCTCATATCCAACCTTAGATGAAAAAAAATGGATGAGTCAGATTTAATATTTTATAAAATTATTGTTATATACAATTCATAATTACAATATAGATAAAATAAAAAAAGTTCATTTATAAGATATTATAATAATGATTTGATAAAATATTAAATCAAAACTATCTATTTGTTTTATTTAAGAAAGAGATGAAATAATGAGAAGAAAATAAGAAAGAGCAAGAGGAGAGGATCTGGTTCCCTCTTTTTCCTACTTATTCAATGATCTCTCTTATTAAATAAGGGTATTTTTTTAAAAATAAAATACATTTTTATCTATTTTTCATTTTAACTAATTTCAACCAATTTTGTATCCAAGTAATTTGATTATTTATATAATTTTTTGAAAAAAATCATATAATATATATATATATATATATATATATATATATATATATATATATATATATATATATTAATTTGGGATTATTTCACTAGTCGATCAACTTAAATTATCTAGAGCTATGCTTCTAAATAAAATTATATTTTGTTAAAGAAATGGAACGTCAGACTTGATATCCCTTCAACAAGGTACAAAAATCATGTTAGGAGAGCTACCTTATATAAAATCAGTCCTAGTAATACTATATACATAATAATTAATAAAAAACCGAAATATTGATTAACAGATATCTTAATTATCATTACAATACAATATAAAAAATATATATTCATATTAAATCCCTTAGGTTATGGACCATGTAGCCCTTCCCATGTGGTATATATATTAAATCCTTTGGCCCCTTGTTGGGGGGATTGTTTAGAGATCCTATGCTTATGACCCTTTAAGTGCATTTCAAGTTTAAGAAAAGCCACTTATAGTCACCCTTATCTTGTTTATATCATGCTTTTCATATTTTTTTGGAATTTTTTTAATTACTAAGGAAAAAATATCATTTACTATCTAATTCTATAGAATATTTAGGCATTAATTACCCATTGGCTACTTATTAATCAAAATTAGGGCAATAAAGAAAATAAATGAGATATTATATATTATATATATAAATAGAGGACTTCTGTTGCTGTTTGTACAATAATGACAAAAGACCTATGTATGCTGAATTTTGTAAGACAAGTAATTCAATAGCAAAATTGTTTACAAATAAAAATGCTTAGCTTTTTTTTGTTGGCTTTCATCTTTTTATTTTTTTAATTACTCTTGAAATTAGGAAACGTACATATATTAGGCTATATTAACAACAAAATATTGCACTGTTAATTTAATTTCACTTTAGATAGTTTAATTATTTGAAATTTATTTTTCAACTATAACAGCAAAATCCCATGGTCGTACTGCTTAACATGTTAATTAATACAGTTGTCTTAATGTTAGCTCGTAATGATACCATTAAATTTTGGGTTAAAGTGTAAATTTAACAACGAACTTTTAGCGAAGGAGCGCCTGACATAATAATGTTTTGTTGGGGGAAAAAAATACATAAGTTTTTCTGAGGGGGCAAAAACACTAAATCCATAACTCTTCCAAACGGACGTTATCTTTTTTTTTTCTTTTGTGTGACCCACTGCTTTCAACTTCATCTCACCCCTCATAGGCCCATCTTTTCTCTGGTCTCCTCGCTCTCCTCTATCCCGTCGGCATCTCCATGGTAACTCTATCTCTAAAAAAGCCTTCAACAGCTAGCAAACATTTTCAATCAAAAGGGCCTACTTGCTTTATATACCTAAAATCCTCTGTGAATTGCAATTGGATTGCTTCTTTTTCGTTATGAGTTTCTCAATTTTCTTGAGAAAACCTAACCATGGGCATTTGTTCGAATGGGTAAAATTTAAGATTGGTGGTAGCGTTTGAAACCACGACCACAACCTTGCCAATGCCGGCTAGAATTCCATGTTCGGAGCAATGTTCAGTGAGGCTAGAAACCTGAACCCTGACAGTCATCGGGCTGAGTACTTCATTGACCGTGACCTGATTGCTTTGCCATACTCCTTGATCTCCTCCCCATTGGTGAAATCTACATCTCGGGCAGAAAAGAAAGAGCGATAAAGCGTGGAAGAGAAAGAGAAGGGTGAGGGAGAGGCAATAAAGGAGAAGATGCCTCCAAGATAAATAGAGTGAAGAAGAAGAGGAAGATAGAGAAAGAGAGAGCCAACAAGTTAAAAAAGGAAGAGTCTGAGGAAGGATCTAGAAGGAGGGAGAAACTTGCCTATAAGAAATCAATAAGATAGAGATGTGATGGCTTGAAGCCATGCCTTATCTTAGTTCATAATCTCACCCTCCATTTTTAGCCTTCGATGCTTAAGGAAGATAATGAATGAATGGGCTGAAGGATTTTTTAGGGACAGATAGTTGTCATGGAGATGCCGACCAGAGGGAGGAGGGAGAGGAGAAGGATTATGGTTGAGAGAGAGAAGGTTGGTATGAGAGGTGTGATGTAATGGGTCCCACAATAGAAAAAAAATAACAGCCGTTTAGAAAAGTTAATGGATGCGGTGTTTTTGTCCCCTTAGAAAAACTTCATATATATTTTTACTCCCAACAAAACTTTATTGTGCCAAGTGCCCGTCTGCTAGAAGTTGATTGTCAAATTTGCACTTTATCCCTTAAATATTAACAGAATTTGTAGCTTGATCTCACTAACACGTCTCCCAAAAAAATTAAAAAAAGTCACCAAAAAATTTAAAAAGTTGCAATCCCTTCATTTCACTAAGGTTCAATTTAATGCATATTTCAACTAAGAAATTGATTTCCGTTGTAACGTGATATAGACTTCATATTATAATTTGATTTGATTATGTTGATTATTATGTTGTTTGAATCGGAAGGCAAAGATGGAAATGAAGTAGAATAATTAAGGAAGATACTCCCTCCATATTTCATATTATCCGTTACAAAAATATTGTTTTTCAAGTTTCATAATACTTGTCGACTTTGGATTTTAAAAATGTATTAAATTATGTATTTTAATGTTTTCCCCCTTGTTAATTTTAGATTATAAAGAATGAATTAAATTAGAAGTAGTGTTTATTATAAGAGGCAAGCTTCACCCAAGAGGGGGGTTGAATTGGGTGATGCAGTTAATTTTTTGGTTGATACGGCGTTATGAAACTGAATGAAGAAAGAGTAGAGATGAGAGAAATTACGTACAGAGATTTATACTGGTTCGGCTTTAATCCCAGGCTTACGTCTAATTCTCAGAGATTAACACCTCCTGAGCTTTTTACTAAACTTCCAAGATTTAGTTGGTTCTTGAAATGCACAGTACAACAATTGTCCTCGTAAGAATTATAAGCAGAAATGTTCTACTACACTTAAAACTTTCCCCCCCTTATGGCAAGTCCTACGAGCAGAGCAATTTCAACGGCCTTCTCTCCTGCTTACTTATACAAGTCTTACGAGCAGCAACATTCTGTCCTGCTTACATCTCCTGTAAGTCTTATGAGAAACAATGTTATCTACCGCTTGCATCTTGTAAGTCTTACGAGTAGAAAGTCTGTCAAGGAACTCTCTCTACAGCTTCCCTGTAAGGAAATTCTAGTCTCTTAAGGTCCTTTTACCTTGGGATGAAAAATACAATGAAAGTGCTTATAAAACTCTCTCACAGAGTAGATATGATGAACACTGAAGTACAATATGAATACAAAGAAAAATATGAAATCAAAGACTTGTGTAAACTCTTAGTTCTTTTCGTATGTGTTGTTCTCTTCTTTTCGTTCGTCTTTAAATCTCTGTATATATAGTTGAACCAGAGATAGACGTTGCAAAGTGTCCGTTAAGGAGCGGGAGGTCTTCGTTTGAATCTTCAAATAGGGTGTCATGGTGTGCGTCAGTTGCCTGTGGTGGTTGTTGGCCCATTTTCGGTGACAGCTAGCCTATATCATTATGTCTACCATATTTGACTTCTTTAGCGTATTTACAATTCAAACGTTTGATAACCTGTTTCACCCTTGGAACAAATGTTAAATGATGTTTAAGAATAGCAATAAGTGTAAACATAATGATTAGATACCATTTAACCATATTCGGATTGATCTTTACAATTTATTCTGCTTCCATTACTGGCAAACTCTAGTTTTCCCTATGAAACTCGAGTTCACAATGTTGTTACCATATCTCCAGGTTATTTTTGCCAGGAACTCGTGAGAGTTCACTTCAAACTAGAGTGAAAAAGTCCCCAGAACTCAAGTTCCTTCAATAAACTCGAGTTCTCCCTTTAATTCAAGTTTTCTCCATAGCTTTCTGGTTGAAATTTGTGGAAGTGCATTTATGGACTCGAGTATTAATGACGCTAGAACTCGAGTTTTGAAACCCAAACTTGAATTCTCCAGCTCCTCAGTGATTCTAATTAATTCTTTGGATAAAACTCACGGAAGTACATAATCAAACTCAAGTTACTTTATGCCCAGAACTCGAGTTCAAAATCCAAACTCGAGTTCTCAAAGAACTCCAACATTTTGACTGAGAAGTTGCGGAAGTTAAGTTTTAGACTCAAGTGCATTTCTCACCAGAACTCGAGTGTGACACTCAAACTCGAGTTCTCCTCATTCTGCTGGTTTTTGAGTCAGTCTCCGGAATAAACTCGCGAAAGTCAACATCCAAACTTGAGTGCAATTCAGCCTAGAACTTGAGTTCTCTTGCTTTATCTTTATAACACCAAACTTTTGGGCAGAAACTCTCAATGCAAAACTTCTAGGACTCGAGTTCATTTAATGCTAGAACTCGAGTGCAACTTTAGAACTCGAGTGCATATGTCTAAGATCACTTCCTACAATGCACACAACTCGAGTGTTAGATAAAACTTGCGAGAGTTACACTGAAATTTGCTTACAGAACTTGCATGTTGCTAGGAAACTCAAGTTCATATTCATTCATAACTCGAGTGCATATGTCAAACTTGAGTGCATCAGCAATTTTGCAAAATATAAAGTTGTGAGTTTGTGAAACGTATTTAACAACCAATACATGCATCTCAATGTTTTTCATCATTTCTTTGTAAAACAATTCATTATTATTTGTGTTATCTTCAAAACATGAATTCTAACATTTATCTGAAGAAAACTAAAGACATGTTAAAAAAGTAGTATTTATTTGAGCGTATATTGTAATGCCATACATTTTTCTTTTATAAAAAGACAAATTCAGTTGCATAAGGATAGAGTTGGGAAATCGGGCCGAGCCTGTTGGGCCGGCCCTTTTAAGCCCTTTTAAATCACGAGTCGGGCTTGAAAAATGGAGCTTCAAAAGGAAGTCGGGCCTAAAAGGGCCAGCCCTGTAGGGTCGGCCCTGCAGGGCCGAGGGCCGGCTCGTTAGGCCATTTAACTTTGTTTTTTGTTTTAATTTTACTACCCTTCCTACTCATGCCCTTGCTGACTCCTCCATAAGAACCTTAAAAATTACTAAATTTACATATGATGGTAATTTACTAATTCTTGATATTTTTACCCCTTAAACAGAGTCTACTACTTAAAGTGAAGTACAATCAAAATTCCTTGAAATTGATGATAGTAGCGAAGAAGATGAAAACGACAGTTTTCATAATCATGTTGCTTAGAGTGTTTAGCTTTTTGCGTTCTTATACTTTGTATGAGACTATGCATTACTTGTACACAATATTTTTTACCTTTAATTATGAATTAATAACTGTATTTATTGTAGACGTATAGTTAAATTTTGTGAAAATTACTTCTGGTCCTGCGGGCCGGCCCTGATGCTTTCGGGCCGGGCTTTAAAAAACAACAATTTTTCTTTTCTCAGGCCCTGTAGGGCTGGGCCGACCTTGATTCCCATCTCTACATAAGGATGACATAGCATGCTGAATTATTGCATGGCATTATTCATAAGCAAGCGGATCTTATTTTACCAAAATCTATGTGAAGGTCTTGTCACAATATTCTTTTAGTGAGAGTAGAAAATGTTAATTATACAAAATAAATGTGCATTTTTTGTATAATAAAAATAATTCTAATACATATATATTTTTTGGCCTTCATAATACATATATTTTTCAAACTTTCAAACTTGTTATAAATAAATATCACATTCAGAGAAGCGACATTTAAGAACCCAAAAAAAATATTAATTATAATGAATGATTTAGAAATTTTTAAATTTAAGATAAGGACCATGGTTCTTTGGTGAAAATAATTTTTGTGGGTTATTTTTTTTCAATACACATCTTTCACATTTTTGGTTCTCTCCTTCCACATTTTCAGTATTTATCATTAGCATTTTCAGTACTCAGGTTTTCAATGTTTTAATAATCATCATAGGTTCTTTCAATACTCATCTTCCAATGATTTAATACTTAAAAAAAATCCAAGAAGTATTTAGATGAGATGGTAATTTTTCTTACAGCAGTAAATAAAAGGAGGAGAAAGCACACTTGTTGAGAAAACTCTTACCTTAATACTCCCAACTCGATAGACTAGCCTCAAATTCAAAATGACATGGACACACTGATTTTACACTGCAAAATATTAAAAAAATAAAAGAAATTGAAAAATCAGAGTATTGAAAATGCTAATGTGAGTACTAAAAGCATATAATTTGAATATTGGAAAATTCATTGACCAATTTTAAACTCGAACCAAGAATCATGGTCATTTTTTAAAAAAAAATTCAAAATTTCCAAATTCTAAACAATAATTATTGTTATGAGATTTGGAAGAGAGGAGAGAGATTTTGCTCAATTCTCTTTATTTAGCTATGCAAAATTTTTTGGACCTCTCCTGTACTAACCCTCCCCTAAAAAAATATAGGGAGGGGTAATATTTTTCCATGTCTTGACTATTATAACTCCAATTATTTTTAATATTCTCAAACAACCCTTCTTATCTTATAATAATAATAATATACATTATTATATAATGTATATTATTATTATTATTATGATAAAATTATACATATTATAATAATTATTACATATAAGTATAAATATTATATTAACATTTACAACAACAACAATAATAAAATTTTATTATTATCATAGTAATATATATATATATATATATATATATATATATATATATATATATATATATATATATATATATATATATATATATATATATAATAACTATTTGATTATATTATATTGTATAATACTTGATCATTATATATTAATTATAATATTATAATTATTTTTTATGAAGATGATATTTATAATTATTATTGTATACACTTAATTATAAAATATAATCTTGTATATATGTATAAGTATAATTATATTTATAATATGTAAAATTTTTATTAAAAATTTTAGTATAGTTAATTTTGGCAATTTATTACATAAAACTTTTATTTGTTCTATAATCTTCTGAGTTTCTTCATTCCATTTCCAAATTGTTTTTTCTCCTGCTAACTTAGATACTTTTGCAGTTAGTTTTGATAAATGAGGTATATAATTTCTAGCTTGATTTACTAATCCTAAGAATGATTGTAATTCCTTTTTATTATTTATTTTTGGAAATTCTTTTACTTTTTGACTTATATGATCTTGCAATTCCATTCCATCTTTTGAAATTATTTGTCCTAAAAATCCTATTTTTTCTTTTCTTAGTTCAGCTTTCTTGGGAGATATATTTATTCCTTTTTGTTCTATTAATTCCATAAATCTTTCCAAATGTTCTTCATGTTCTTTTTCATTTTTTGAGAATATTAATATATCATCAATATAAATTACAGCAAAATTTCTTATTGGACTTGATAATTTAGAAACATATTCTTGAAATATACTTGGACTGTTGTGAAACCCCATGGGTAATACATTCCATTCATATAATCCTTCTGATGTACTAAAGGCTGTATATTTTTTACTTTCTTCTTCTAATTTTATTTGAAAAAATCCTGATTTACAGTCAAATTTACTAAATATAGTTTTTCCTCTTATTAAATTAAACAATAATTCTGTAACCAGAGTTTGTATAAAGTAATCATGGTCTGTAAACTATAGTTGTAATGTAACTAGAGTCTGTAAACCATAGTTTAATTTCTAGTCTATATAAACAACTTGTAAGCTTCATTCTGGAGCATCGAGTTTTCAAGCTTTGTAATCAATTCTGAATACAAGCATCCAGTTTCCCAATCTCTTGAGTTCTTGTTCTCTACCTTTTATTAAATAACCTTCATTACAGCAACATATACGTGGAAAGAAGAATCTAAAGATTTTAATCGGCATCTAAGGTATGGAGTTCTAAACTCCTTATAGGGATTTAAGGGAGTAGTTTTATCAGAATCTATACATATTATAATAATTATTACATATAAGTATAAATATTATATTAACATTTACAACAACAACAATAATAAAATTTTATTATTATCATAGTAATATATATATATATATATATATATATATATATATATATATATAATAACTATTTGATTATATTATATTGTATAATACTTGATCATTATATATTAATTATAATATTATAATTATTTTTTATGAGAATGATATTTATAATTATTATTGTATACACTTAATTATAAAATATAATCTTGTATATATGTATAAGTATAATTATAATTATTTGATATTATATATATATATTATATATTAATTAATTATATTTTTCAATTTCGATAACTATAAAATAATAATTTTATATATTAAATGTCAATTATAATTATATTTTATTAAGTTTGAAAAAAAATAAAGGAAAAATGTTCCATATAAAAATTATTTTCCCTTCCCTTCCTCTCCTCTCCTCTTAAATCAAACGATGTAACATTAAAACTCTCTCTCTTTTGATTAATCTAAATGAGATAATATTAAAATCCTTCATCTCCCTTCCATTAAAATTCCTCGCTGCCCTCTGCTAAGCCAAACAAATGTTATTTTCTTTGAATATAAAACTGTATAATTACTAACAAGTTATTGGTTGAAATGGTAAGCGATTTCACTTTGGTAAGAAAGATAATGCAAGTTTGAATTCCATGAAGCATACTGATTGGAAGAGGCGAAAACCTTTTGTGTTCTAAATCTCGAAAGCGGAAACCTTGATAAAATTTTAAAAAAAAACTATGTAATTTGACCCACTTTGTGATTGTAGCAGTTGTCCCCCAAGTTTCCCTTTTTGGGGCTTGTTTAGTATGGGGGGAGAGGAAAGAAAGTTGGGAGGGGGGTTGGAATTTTTTTAGATGGATTTAAGAAAATTAGAGAAATGATTAAGTGCCCGTTTGGTTCAGGAATTGGAAGTAATGTAATGGAATGTAATGTAATGATGATTATATAATTTTTTTGGTTTGTCATTAAGAAAATATAGTGTATATACATAAAAATGTTTAGTTAGATTACATCAAACATGAGAATATATATGAATAATATAGCAAGTAACAAAATTACCCTTTTTCACACATATAATAATGTTCACATTGGGTTCATGATAATTTTTTTCATTCCATGTAGTGTACACGCTGGGTTCATAATAATTTTTTAATATTTAATGATGGAAATATTATACAATGTATAGATTGGATTCATGTTAATTTTTAATATTTAATGATGAGAATATTATTTAATGAGATATTTTAATATATTTTAACGGTGGAATATAATATTTTTAAATTTTTGAATGGGGGAAAATTTCTTAAATTTATATATTATTAATTTTTTTATATTTAATAGAGGTAATTAAAATTATTTAATATTTAACCGTATTTATAGGTAAGCACTTTGGTCAATTTAAAAAATTATAATGGTAATAGTGTCATTTTTACTCGATTACAGGATGTCTGCATCCTCATTCATCAATCATAGTAATGTAATCCTGATTACATCAAATGATATAATCAGCATTACATAACGTAATTCTTTTTACATTATATAAGCCTAACAAAACGCTGTAATCGCGCTATTACATCATGATTACATGTGATCCTTTCTCATATAATCGAACCAAATGAGCTATAAATGTTTTTAATTATTTTTTTGACTCTTTTATTTTTATTAAAATTTTATAACCATATTTCTCAAATTTATTAAAATCCAACTCATAAAAAATGCCCTACCCTCCAAATCTCATATCATACCGCCCCTTAATAATGAGCTTATATAAAAGCCATGACATAATTGACGAGGCACCGAGAGAAAACACAACAATAACAATACAAAAATTATTAGCCCAAGTGTTAATGTCGAGCCCAACACTGACAAAGATTATCCTGTCTCCAGCCCAAGAAATTTCGCAATAAAGCCCAAAAGATTGTAGATACAGAAACTGTTAATGGCATTTAAAAGAACCCAAAAAAATTATCATATTAGAGACTTCAAATATCAATTAACTGGGCTAATTATGCGATGCAGAATGTAATAAAAAGCTCATTTCTACATATTAAAAGCAGCATTCACTTTTTTCATTTTGTTTTTTCCACATTGATCCTCCTCCTCCGATGCAGAATGTTGTCATTATAGGGTGTAATGTTGCCCTAGAAATTTTTAAATCATAGCAATTTTATCTTGACTGTTGTCCTAATTAAATTTGAGTATTAGTTGAACAAATATGCTAAACTAGCTGTCGATGTGTCATCCATGTCATTTTTGTTAAGATGTAAATTTGCCTTGTAAGTTACCAAGTCGTAAAAATGTCACCCTAACAGTTATCTAGGTTAAATTTGATTGTTGGCTAACTAAATATATTGGTTTGATAGAGTGAACAACATTGAAGAAGAAGAAGAAGTTACATATACTCCATCGATGTCGAGATAGGTAAGCACCTCTTCGATTTTCTCTTTATTTCACATTATTTTTTCATCTCTTTGATTGTCTCTAATCCTTCAGACATGATGCATTTTTTATAAAATTTTACTTATTCTTAAATCTAATTTTTCTTTAAAAAGGAAATGGATAACACATTGACTTGCCAAATCAGTATATTTGGTTAACTAACAGATAAACTTAAACAAGATAATTGCTAGGGAAAAATTGCTATAATTTAGAAACTTTTGGGATAATGTTACATCTCGAAAAACTTCCAGAACAAAATAGCCGTTTAACCCAAGATAAAATTACCATTTTCAAGTCAAATTTATGGTCCAAATATCGATACAAATCTTTTATCAACTCATGAAAAATGAGTATTGACTTAACATTTTTCACACATATGATATACTAAATATTAAAATATTTAAAAAGAAGAATAACTATTTTATAAAAAAATAAAAAGGAAATGAATGAAAAGTGATACATAAACTTGACATGAAATAACTAATATAGAGTTGATCTAACGGTGTAAGACCCTGTTGGATCCATCTGGGTCTTGAGTTTGAATCCCAGAGGAGGCACTTGTACTGGGGGTAGTCACGAACTTAGAATTAGATACTGGATGATAACATCAAAAAAAAATGCCATGAAATAAACGAATTTGAAAAGTATAAAGAAGAGATAAGAGAAAAAGTCTTAATATATTATTTCATATTACAATACTAATGAGAAGGTGATTTTGGATTTCAAAAACTTTAGATTTTTAGTTTAGTGATGAAAGTTTGTTTTTTCACTATGGAAGAAGCAAAATCAGAATTTGTGGCTATTGTTTGAGGTTAAAGAGGTGAGTTAAGGCTATTGTTTGGATCAATCCTAGGTTGTTCAAATTTCTTGAAACTACAAGTATTTGCTATGGGTATATTATAATATGCTTGTTGGAAACGTTAAATTATGTATGGATGAATAATGTAGATTTATGGAACATTGAGGGATTTAATATGAATTTTCAAGAGACAATAATTGAGAAATCTTTTCACTAAAAAAATTATATAGTTTGAAGTTTTAGGCTTTGTTTGGTTCAATGGAGGGGGAGATTGATCAAAGGGTGTGGTATAGGGGGTATGAGCTTTGTAATATCCCGAATTTTAGAACTAAAGACTAGAGAATAAGCCTAAATTAAGTGGACTGCGAGACCCCAGTTTAGCAAATGTCCTAGTGGGGCATGGTTGTATTCTCCAAAGTTCCTTTATATCCTTTGGATATTAAAGGGAATATTATGATGAATTTAAAGAGCTTGGGGAAGAAAAAATAATGCAATTAGAAGACACATACAAAGTAGTGTTGCTACCGGTGAATTTTCCGGTGTGGTAGTTGTGTTTGTGTGACATCTTTCAAGAGGCAAAATGATGTCCAAAAATTATGAAACTTTTCAGAATGAAAGTAGACTTATCAAGATTTAATTTGATAGGTCATATGAGTTATTTGGAGCTGTACACAAAGAGATATGTATTTTTGAAGTTAGCCCAGTGAAACTGGCTATTCTCAGTGGCAGCGCCCATAAACAATAATTATGGGAAGTATGAGTTTCCAATTGGCCAAATGTTATATTTGTCCTTAAAACTATACTAAATAATGGTCTTATAGCCTTTGTAACCACCCCAATTGGATATCTACACAATTACATATGAATTTTCAAAGTTTAATGAAAATTCTGCTAAGTTTTGTATTGAGTGCGAAAATGAAATCAAATGTAAGGGAAAAATGGTAATTTTTCCATAAGACAAGAAATGACTATTTTTCCCTAATATTCCCAATAATTTCGGTTAAATGGGAATTAAAAAGAGGGAAATGACCACTTGGTAATTATTAAGTCTATTTTGGAATATTATTACCAAAGAAAGTCAGAGTCTTTGGCAAGGACATATGACTTTGGTAAACAAATTGCAAGATGGCAATGGGATAATTTAAAGACCAATATTTTATTCTCATATTTCATTTATTTTCGGTGGATTGAAGAGAAGAAAAAGGGAAAATGAAGCAAATTGAGAAATTACAAAAAACATAGAAATGTGGACCAATAGGAAGCTCCCATTTGTCAAACCTTTTGACCATTCCATTATATCACTCTTTCCTTCATCTTTTTCCCTTTATTTTCATGTGAAATCTGAACCAACGAGTGAGAGGCAGCTGCTGGACGTGAAAGAGCATGAAGAACACAAAGGGCTTAGGGTTTTCACAAATCAAAGGTAAGGAAGTTGTAAACTTGAAGTTTAAGCTTCCTAATCACACAATAACCACTTCTAACCTCTTCTCCTCCTTCAAATCCATGGTTTGCAAGAGAAAATCAAGAGAGAGGAGAGGATGAACAATGGCTTTCAAGAGAGAGAAAGTGGAGGAATCAAGAGGTAAACTTCAAGACTTACTTCCTTTACCTTAGTTGTTGTTGTTGTTGAGGTTGTTGGTGGATATTATGTTGTTTTCTCTTGTTTTTGGAAATTTAGAGCTGTTGAAACCCTAGGGGAAATGCTGCCAAAATTTCCCCTAAATCATGTTCATTTATTATTTAAATAGCTAGTCATGTGATTAGAAGTTGAAAGGAAGTGATTAAGTAAGAGAAAACAAGAAAACAACATGTTACACCTAAGAACCCTGTTTTTCTGCCCTGTGCTGTGACATGTAGAAGGAGTAGGAATTTGACCATTTTGATGCTTCCATTAGCTTTAGAGGGAAAAATTGTGTAGGTATACAAGTGTTCATGATTTTTGGATGCTTGTATATGAGTTTGGAAATTTTGAAGTATGAGTATACATGTTGTTAATCTGCCCTGTCTGGAGGCAGTGTCATTGTGATGTGTTTTTGAGTGGCCAAATGTTATCCAATGACCATGAAATTTTCTAGATTAAAATTAGACATAATGATATTTAAAATTATATATAATATGAAGGATTTGGAGTAGTACACTAAGAGTTATGATTTTTCAAAGTTTGGTCATGTAAAATTGGAAAATTCTGGAGCAGTGTCCACTAAAATGGAACTATGTACACATGTGTATACATTTATCTTATTTATATATTTTTCCCTGAAATTAGACATAACAAGGGTCACTTAGAACTTGGAATCACCTCATTTGGATTTTTTTAGAATTAGTTATGATGTTTACAAGTTCGGCCAAGAACCAGGAAATGGAAAAATCTGTCGGCCAGAGGTTCTTGGCAGCGGCAAAAAAGTCTCTGACCTGATTTTGGCCGCGGCCAACACCCCAAATTTCAGGATTTCATGTTTTTGAGGGAAATTGACCTATTTAGCCTTCTCTAGCTTCTTGGGCCTTAATATACACTTCTAATAACTCACAATCATGGCTCTAATGATGTAATTAGGTATTTAGGGCCATGGAGAAGTCAAGAAAGAAGAGGAATGAAAGAATTTCCAAAAAGCTTCAATGGTTGGAAGAAGAGGTAACAAAGGAAGGATAGTGATCCACAAGGTAGTAAACTTACTTACTGGTATGTATGTGATGTTTATGCTGTGTATTGATTTGCTGTATTGCTTTGCTTGATTATGTGAAGTATATATGAATGGATGAAGCTCTGTTTCTATTTTTACTATGGCCATAAGTGTGTTGTACGAAACATTGAGCATGCAGAATATCATTGTGTGAACATGAGCCTCCGTAAGGCAAGCATATCATGTACTAGCATTCATCTTACATGCATTGTTTGTATGTTTGCTACTGAGATTCTCTTGAATCTCACTCTCCCCACCAACCATATAGGTATATGAACAGGAAATAAGAGAATGCTTGAAGATGATTCAGAAGAAAAGAAGACGAATAATTGAAGACTGAATTGTGTTTAGTTTATTGTGTGTATCATTATTTGCACACAAAGAATATTTATTTGTAAGAGTATAAGTATTTGAATTAACCAGTATTGGGATCATTAAGAATAAGAAATACTTTAGTAATTATACAAGGAATTAAGAAATGATGAGTAGCTAAGAAGTTACGAACCACTTTGGGATGATGACAAAAACAAGGTTTTTAAACCATTGAGAAAGGCCCACTCAATTACAGGTTCGAATCCTGTATTGAGGTTGGGAATTGAAAAAACTTTGCTAAGAAAGATCGCTTAGTAGTTCAATCCGCTGCCTAAAACTCATCAGAACGATTACGTAAGTAAGGTGTTACAGGCTTTGTTTGGTTAGAGGGGAGGGGAGAAAAAGGGAGATATTTTAATAATTCTTGTATGGTTAAGAAGGGAAGGGGAGGTTAGCAAATTATAATTTGAAAATTATACCCTTATCTTGTTATTTTTATTTTTTTTCTTTATGACGATGGTTTGAGCTCGCCTTTTAAGGTAGGTACTAAAGAGAGTGGCTTGTTGCTGTCACCTACTAGGTAGCGAGGGGGTTTTCATTTGGAAGGTTGTTTCCATTAGTGGCGGCAAAAATAAAGGATAGAGAGGCGCTAAAATGGAGTAGGAAGAAAGTTAGGATATGAGGATAATATTTTATTAGTGATGTTTCTCTTAAACCTGGTGTAGAAGAATGGATGGAAAAGAAATTAGAGGAGGGAAGTCGATCTCAATATAAGGAATTGTAGATGAAGAATATTCTACCGTCTTGGTATGATCTAGATGATATGTTAAGGGAAGAGAATGAAATGAAGAATGGAATTTTAAGGGGTTGGTTGCATCTAATGGATTTGTTAGAAGCTAACCAAATCCTAATGTAAAGGGTTATAAGGTTGGCAAAGGGGATGTGGTAGGCAGTATGAGGAAGAGGTTTGGTGATGCAAAGCCTATCGAAGAGCTTGATATGAATGGTGAAGACCGTGATGTTATGGTAAGAGGATAAAGGGGTAAGGTAGGGTGACTGTGCCTAACATTTGTTTATGATGAACAACATTGTATAGAATTGTAGAGTGGCAGCGGGTATGGTTCCTGGCTATCATGAAACGTCTTTGTAATAAGTTTAGACTGGATCTAGTAGTGTTACTTGAGCCTATATTATGTGGAAGAAGGGCTAGAAGGATTATAAGAAGTTTGGGGTTTGCTTATTATGAAATTGAGGATATAAAATGAGTTGGAATTTGGGTGATATAGAATGAGTTGGAATTAAATGTTGAAATTATTTTAAATGTTGAAATTATTGAAAAGCATGAGTAATAAATGTTTCTTCATTATAGTTTATGCTTGTCTATAGAAGGAAAGGAGGGTTGAGTTGTGGGATGGTCTTGGAACAATTTGCCTTAGTATTTATACTCACTTTTATGCTCAGACATCATCTCTTGCCTCTTGAAGTCGTATACACGCTCTTCCTCTCTCTGTTGTCTCCAGCTACCATAATCTCTCTCTTCGTCTTAAGGATGGCTTGGTATTCCTTTCTGTGGGGCTCTTCCTCTTTGTCGTCGCCATTTAACTCGCACGTTTGACAAAAAATGTTGGCTTTCACAAACTCTTGAGGGTCTTCTTTTGTTAGTATTCTCTTTTATTATTTTTTCTTGCATGAACATTTTAATTAGTTCATTTTGATTCACAGTCCTTTTATTTCTTTTTCGAAACACTAATGCTTATGCCTTTTTGTCCTTTATCAAAACCCTAATTGAAATTTCACATTTTTTGTTCTTTTTCAAGTCATTGATGCTCACTCCTTTTATCATCTATGTTATGTATCTATGTCTTATGTCCTTTGACCTTCACATATATCATAAGGTTTAACTTGCAATAGAAATGGACATATAAGACATACATATATATCATAGAGGCTAGATGAGTGCTAAACAGACCATGTATTCATGAGTATGAAGATAGTATGAAGAGCTTCATGAGAAGCGTTTAATATATGTTATCTGTCATGGTGTTGGTAGGCCAGGATTATTTACTTTGCTCCTTGCTCTAAATGCAATGCACTCATGAACATATGTAGTACATTACATATGCAGTAATTATGTTATGTAACACATGTTCATGAGTTGCATTGCATTGCATTCATAGCAATTAATTCTAGCCAACTAACACCACTACATATATTACAAGGTTTGACTTGCAATGGGAATGAATAAAACAACTCATATATAGCATGGAGGCTTTGAAGAGTGATAATTTGAGTGGTTTTTTGTAGTTGTCAATTATATTTTGCTGCTTCTTTTATAATCTATATTATTGTGCTCATTACATATCCCTTTAAGTTTTAAAAAGACATGTGAATAACATTATATAATCTCATATAATATGTAACTCTGTGTAATTGAAAATAGGCGATGAATACAGTTGGAGGTTGCAGATGCAGGCAAGCCAAGGGTTACTGCATTCTCTGTGGTTTTTTCCTTCCTTCCTCAGGTATAAATGTAATATACTATGGACAAAATTTGAACTTGTCATTATGAGAATCATACAATTTCATTTAACATGAACATATCTTGGTGCTTCTCATTATATAACATGTTATCTCATGTTCTGTTATATCATATAAGCATCAAGTTGATATGTTCATGTTTAATGAAATTATATCATTCTCATCATCATCATCATCATCATCATCATGTTTATTTGTTTATGTGGTTGTTTAATTGAATATTGTTTTCCATGCCTTTGTTCTCTTTCAAGTTATTTTTTGTTTGGATGGCCCCTCCTTGAAAGGGCTTATATCATTGTTGAGTTTTTGGTGGGAGTATTGATTGTGATTTTAAACTTGACGTGTGGGAGTCGATGTGTGATTCATATCATAGGCCATCCTTATAGTCAAATGTATCGTGCTAAGCTTACCAATCTTAGGTATTTTGGCTCTTTTGAGACTTCAAGTAGAATATGGCTCTAGCCTACCTCAATTGTAAGTGATAAAGGTGGAGTGTCTTATTTAATGAAGCTGAGTCTAACAAGGTTGATATATAAACTTGATAATTCTATTTTGTATGGTTGAATATGGTTGTATGGTAAGGTCTTAGTTGAGATGGAAATTAAAGTGGAGGCTAATAATAAGGAGTCACCCGACTAGGTGGAGTTAGTAGTGATAGGTTGATAATTAAGACGTCTAAATTTGACAATGAAAAATGTAGGCCAAGTGATCTATGCTTGCAAGGAAAAATTTGTTAGACTGGAGGAAAAATTTGTTGTCTGGAGGAAAAATTTGTTGTCCTAGATTACCACCCAGTCCAACAAATTTGTCCTTACAAGTGATGATCATCCATATAATGTTTGTCATCCTTCAATTTAGAGTTATTAATCCTCACTTTGTCACTAGTATTTCCACCTAGTCCGTTACTTCCTTATTATTGGACTTTATCTTGTTTTCCATATTATCCAAAACCTAATCACGATATCAAATTCACTCATATAAAATCCAATTCTCATATTTGTATATTAACTTTGTTATACTTAGGTTCATTAAATAAGAATCTTCTCCTTTATCTTATGAAACTAGGGTAGGATAGAGCCATGTTTCATATTTGAGGTCAAGAAGAATCAAAATGCATAAGCATGGTAATCGAGCACCAATCCATGGGTAGCTACATTCAACTTTAAGGATGCACATAATATGAATCATGCGTAAACAAAATGCAGATGTCGGGTTTAAAATTGCATCTACTAAATCCAACACTGAAAAATAATCTAACTCCTTTGAAGGTGGGGAAAATGCAAGCATAAAAAGTAAACCTTGGAAAAACAAATGCCGAAATTAAGATTCAATAGTTATCTTTGACTTAGATTTATGGTTATTAGTTATAATTATTTTTTATATTGATTGCATTTGTATTTTTAGGGTTTTCTGTAGAATTTATATTGCATAATATAGCTTTTAGATATTATAATCCAATAGGGTTTCTGTGAAACAAAATAAAATGTCTTTGGCAAAAAAAAAAAGAAACAAAATAAAATGTATATTTTTTTTAAAAAATAATTGCCTTTCTTTTAGACCTTACATGAAATTAGCTGATCTAAAAAGTGGGCATTTTTTTTATTATAAATTAAAATTTTTTAGATCGGCAATTTAAACAACTGGTCTTAAAAAGTAACATTTAATATTGGTTGTAGGTCTGGTCTTAATAAGGACAAACTTTTTAAATCGGTCAATATAAGACCAAACCTAAACCCAGTCTAAAAAGTCAATTTCAACTTCTCTAAAAGACATTTTTTCTAGTAGTGGATGCTTCTTCTGGCGGTTCTTTCCTAGATCTATATGCTGAAGAAGCATGGACATTGGTTGATAAAATTGCTATCAATGATCAACAATTCCAAGAGACATATGCTAACAAGTTCATGAGGTAGGTGTTGCTAAATCATCCCCTAATGGTTTGGATAGTGTAACTTCTCAAATGGTAACCATAAACATTAATAATATTTCTAAGGTTGTCGCATATCTATCTAAATTGGGACCCAAGGCCAGTCTTCTCATGCCCTAGTGCCTATGAGTTATGCATTGTGTGACTGACCTATTGTAATACCCACTTTTTCACAAATATTCCTTATATGTATAGTTGTGATATTTAGTGGAATAACATGGTGAATTATGGTGCACATAAATTTACAGAAATATTTCAATCATCGGTTACACATAATTCGGTCAAGTAAGGACACAGAGAGATAATTAATGTCCATTTAAAGGCCTAATATTTTAACCAAAATCTGAGTATAAAATGACACAAATAATGGTTTGATATAAGTGTCAAAACTAGGCTAAACCAAAAGAAAGGAGTAATAAATGATTTATTTCGATAAATCATAAAATGCAAGGGCAAAACGGTAATTTTTCCATAAAACAAGAAATAATTATTTTTTCCTAATATTCCCAATAAGTTTAGTTAAATGAGAATTAAAAAGAGAAAAATGGCTACTTGGTAATTAATAAGCCTATTTTGGTGAATTATTATGAAGGAAGGTCAAAGAGTCAAAAAGTCAACAATTAGCAAGATGACATATGGGATAATTCAAGACCAACATATACTCTCTTTTCCCATTTGTATTTTCGGTAGACAAGAGAAGGAAAAGGGAAGGGAATTATGTTTTGTGGAATTATACAAAAAATCCACATATTTGGACTAATGGAAAACAATCACTTGGAAAGTAAAAAGAATGATTCATTAAATCACCGTTTTCTTCATCTTTCTATCTCATTTTAATGCAAAAATATGAACCAAGAGGGAGAGGGAGTTCAGCCATATTCCAAGAACAAGAAGCACAAGGGAGAGCTAGGGTTCCAAAGATCAAAGATAAGAAAGTTGTAATCTTGAAGTTCATGCTTCCTAATCACTTTATAACCTCTCCTAATCACTTCTACTCTATTAAATTCATGGTTTCAAGACAAAATCTCAAGAAGAGAGAGGGGTCTGACATTTTTAGAGAGAGAAAGAGTAGGACTTAAGAGGTAAACTTCAAGACTTGCTTCTTTAGCCTTAGTTGATGATGTTATTGTTGTTCTTAGCTTGGATTTGGTTGTGCCGTGAAAAAATGGATGATAAAACCATAAGGGGTCTTGCTGATCAAATTCCCTCTAAACATGTCTATTTAGTGTTTAAATAGATAATCATGTGATTAGAAGTAGAAAGGAAGTTATTAAGCAAGAGAAAATAAGAAAACAACATGTTACTCATAAGAATCCTATTTTCTGCCCTATGTGTGGTGTGAGGAAGGAGTAAGAATTTGATAATTTTGATGCTTCCATTGGCTTTAGAAGGTGAAATTGTGTAGGTATCCAAGTGTTCATGATTTTTGGATGCTTGTATATGAATTTGGAAATTCATGAAGTGTGTGTGTGCATGTTGTTAATTTGCCCTATCTGGAATATTGTGGTTTTGCGTGGTGTTTCATTGGTCAAACCTTGTCCAAAAATTCTAAAAATTTCCATAATTAAAGTAGAGACATATATATTTAATTTGATAGGTATTTTGTAATTTTTGAACAAGTACATTAGGATATATGGATTTTTAAAGTTATACCATGTTTTTTGGAAAGAAATCTAGAACAGTGATGTTTGGTGAAATTATTGGAATGTTGTGGTTGTGGTGGCTAAAATTGAGTATTTTTATGTGAAATTTTACTGAAATAGATTTACATAGAATTTGGAATTAATGGTGAATTTTTAAAGTTAAGCAAAAGCTAGTAGATTTGAGAGCAATGGTGAAAATAACCAATTTGGGATGGTTGGACTACCTTGACTTTGCTTTAACTTAGTATACTAACTTTAATAACAACCAACTTGATTAATTGTATTATGCAAGTATTGGATGGAATAATAACCTGTCATCCGTAAATTCCAATTATAGGACCTAGCAACGGTTCGAAGCTTAAGACTTGCCCGAGCTCAAACAAACGGGAGGAAATTGCTAAAGGAAAACAGTAAGGTAGTAACTTGTCTTTCATATGTTATAATATGCACTGTATGTTGGTTGAAATCATCATGAATTGTCTGGCACATTCTGGTATGCGGAGTGGTCACCTGGGGCCTTTCTGCGTGGGTGGACGCTCGGGCCAATAACGTTCTGTGATGTACGAGTGGATTCCTGGGGCCTTTCTGCGTGGGTATCCCTCGGGGCCATTGAATTTACCTAGCGCTATGGTAGTTTATGAACTACATGTGATGCACTGAATGTTATTCTGATAATTCTGTTGTATGATGACTGTAATACCCCGAATTTTGGGATTAAAGGCTTGAGGTTAAGCCTAGATTTAATGGACTGCTAAACCCCGGTTTGACAAATGTCCAAGTGAGGAATGATATTTATCCCAAAATTCCTTAATATATTTGGATATTAAAAATGGAATAAAAGGTGAGGGTAAAATGGTAATTTTGCCATAAGATGAGAAATGATGGTTTTTCCCTAATATTCCCAATATCTTGAGTTGAATGGGAATTAAAAGGAGGGAAATGACTACTTGGTAATTAATGAGGCCATATTGGTAAATAATTATCAAGTAAAGTCAATAAACGAAGAAGCTTAAGGCTTTGGTGGACCACTTGAGATGGTATAATGGGATAATTTGAGAGTGAATTATACTCTCTTATTCCTCATTAATATTAATGGGATGATGAAGGAAAAGAGAAAGGAAACTTGCTATGCAAGAAATGAGATAGGTAGACTAATTGAGTAAAGGCCACCAGATGATTTTAATTAATCATCATCCTTCATCAATTGATTCTCTTTCCCGTGCGTTCAGATTAAAAAGAGGAAAGGAAAGGGAACAGATCAGATGAGAACGGGAAAGAAGGAAAAGAAAGAACGAGATGCGACGGAACGAACGAGAGAGAGAGAAGAGAGAGAAAGTGTTAATTCGCCGGAACTCATCTGAAACGGCGTTTTCTCTTGAAATGTCCAGTACAAAGGTTGTTCTACTCATCTTGAGCTACGATTCTATGGTTTTGGATTCTCGTTTGGAGGCCGTTGGTGCTGTCTCTCTGGCCAGAGCGTCGCCGGAATTCCGAACCGGATTCAGAAGCGGGTAGAGGTAAGCTTGTGCTACCTTTCTACCATTTTGGTTTATCATTTGTATGAGTATTTTGGAAGTAGTGTATTGTTCATCTCTCATTCTTTCCGTGTCTTGGGAGCTGAAATGATGTCCAAGGGATGTCTAAACGGCTAATCATGTAATAAGGAGTAGAAAGGAGGATATTAAGATAAAGAAAGGGAGGAACCGACACAACTCTTCTGAGAACTCTATATGGGCTATCATGCGTGTGGCATGAGTCAAGAGTTTGAATTTCATCGATTGGATGATTCCATTGAGTTCAGAAGAGCAAATCGTATAGGGTTCATGTTAAAGAGAAAGTGAGAAAAGGCCTAGAAGGTGAAATGACCAATTTACCCTTTTAGCTCTATACAGGGGCTGTCAAAGGGGTATTTTCATCATTCGGGCATGAATTTGACTAATCCGAAGTCATAAATGGATTCCACACACGAAATTGTGTAGGATTGGCCCATGTTGTGATTTCTGTAAAAGTACAGTTGGGCTGGGCTTCCGGGGGCATTTTGGTAATTTAGCGTAAGTGGACTAAGTTATCAACTAATACGAGTCTAGAAGGATATAAGAAAGAGTAATGACTCATGTATTGAATGTATTTGAGAAATTTTCTAGCATGAATAAGAGAACGGCTTTTAGTTTGTTGATATACTCGTTCGCTCACTTTGATATAATGGAACTAAGAGCTGGTAAGGTAAGTATATAGAAGGGTGTTTACAATAACTGTGTAGCATGCTTTGTGATGTTATATTTGTATGATTGGCACTACATTACTACTGAGATTTTGAATCTTACTTTTTTTTAAAAACCCAGCTACAGTATAGGGAGAGAGCTCAAGGGGTAAGAAGGTAAATGCAGACGGCTAGAGGCTTGAACGCTGAAGACTTTAGTTTTACTGGTTGTCTCTTATGTGTATTTTGGATATGTATGTACTATAAATAGCTTGTAACTCTGATATGTTACAACAGTTAAATTGGTAATGCCAGTAGACTAGTAAAAGAACAGTTTAATTATATTATACTTCCGATAGGTAATGAATCATAATGAAGGTATGGAACATGAGAACTAAGTAGAGAATCACTTGCAAACTTTGATAAAACGAAAAAAAGAGTGCAGTGAGACTTAGTGAGATAGTGAATGTTTGTGAAAATGGTTTGAGAAATTTTAGTATCCTCGAAAATTCTTTTAAATCCCAGGTTCAAGTCCTGAGATAGGTTTGGAATTTTTGAAAGTTTTTCAGTATTCCTTAATGTAATATCCCGAATTTTGGGACTAAAGGCTTAAGATTTAGCCTGGAATAAAGGGGACTACTAGACCCCTGTTTGGTAAATGTTATAGTGAGACATAGTGTTATTTCCTAAAATTCCTTTATATCCTTGGATATTAAAAGGAATTATATTGGTGAGCTAAAGAGCTCGGGGAATAATAAAACAAAGTGATTGGAAGTCACACACAATATAGTAAATGGAACACAAAGTAATTTTGCTACTAGTGAAATTCCTAGTATGACAGTGATGATTATGTGACATGTTTTGATGGGTAAATGATGGTGAAAAATTATAAAAATTTCCAGAATGAAAGTATACTTATCAAGATTTAATTTGATAGGTCATATGAGGCATTTAGAGTTGTACACAAAGAGAAATGAATTTTTGAAGTTAGCCCAGCGAAATTAACTATTTTCTGAGGCAGCATCCAAAGATTAAAATTTTGGGAAGAATGAACTTCCAATTGCCCAAAATTTTGTATTGTTTCTTAAAACTAGACTCAATGAGGGTCGCCTAGCCTTTGGAACCACCCCAATTGGACATTTGTACAATAAGATATGAATTTTCAAATTTTAATGAAAATTCTGTCAGTTTTGCAATTAAGTGCGAAAATTGGATTTTGGGCCAATCATGGCTTGACACTTGGCAAAGCCATTTAATCATCAATTAAACCATTATCTCCTTCATTCCTCAGCTCATTTTCACATAGAAAGAACCAGAAGAGAGAGAGAGAGAGAAGCTGTAGAAAGAAAATGGAGAAAGGGAAGAGAGAGAAACTATGAGCCGCCAAAACACTACAGAAACGACGTCCTCTTTCAAAGTGTCCTTCATGAACGTTCCTCTACAGATTGAGAGCTTCATTTCTATGGTTTTAGATTTTCATTTAGAGGTGGTTGGTACCGTCTCACCGGCCGGAGTATTGCCGGAATTCTGAACCGTTTGCGGAAACGGGTAGAGGTAAGCGTAAGCTTCCTTTTCAACCGTGTAAAGACCCCGCCTTACATACCACTTATGTAATGACATTACTCAGAGTAGCAATGCGCAGTTAAGCGGGCACACAAGAATAACATGAATATACTGATAATATTGACACAATATTACTTGATTATACAACAACAGTTTCCCCCCACAGGGGGTATACATAATATTTAGAGACCTTAAAATAACTGAAAGGCCTTCAGACAGCCAACAACATTCCTCTTCGTGCATTCCTCTTCTCTGTTCTTAGCACACTTCCAGTACTCACCTATCTGAATGGTTGGTTAGGGAGGGTGAGATTCGAGGAATCGCAGTAGCAAACAATACTAACCATTGTATACAAGAAATGCTTTGTGCATGATATGCTTGCTTACATGAATTCATGCCAACATAATGACATATATGCATGCTCAATGTTTCATATAACATACTTATGGCCATAGTATAAACAGAGACATAGCTTTACTCATTCATATATGCTTCATACAATTCATCACAAAGCAATTAACACATTAATACACAAGCATACAAATCAAGTCATGCAAGTTAGGAAAGTTCACTACCTTTTGGACTTTGTGTCCTCCTCTTATACCTTGATCTTCCAACCATTGCTTCTTCTTTGTCATTTCATGGCCCTAGATAAGTAATGACATCATTAGAGCCATGAAAGGTAAATTCCCAATAGGCTACATTAGCCTTAACGGCTTACTTTCACTCTTGTAGTTCATACTAATTACATTTGGCCCTTTCTTTATTAAATTTGCATGGTAGCCAAAAGCTGCCAGCAATTTAACCAAACTTTGAAAAATCATAATTAATTCTATTAAAATCTAATTGGGGTGGTTCAAAGTCCTATATGAATCTATTTAATTTTAAATTTATCTAAAAATACTATTATCTGACTATAATTGTCATATGTTTCCCAGAAATTGGCTGAACCTGAACTATTTCAGATTACCTTCCAGAAACAGGGCTTAACTTTGGAAAATCATATCTCCTAGTATACTTGTCCAAAAATTACAAAATAAATATCAAAGTAAATATATATGTCTCTAATTAAATTTTGGAAAGCTTTATAGTCATTGGATAACATTTGTTTACTAAAAAATATGTCACAACAGACCTACCTCCAGAAAACGAAGTACACAACATCTACTTTACAATTTTCAAAAATTCCAAATTCATATATAAGCATCCAAAATCATGAACACTTGTATACCTACACAATTTTGCCCAAGGAATCCATTGGAAACCTCAAATTTGGAAAATTCTCATTCCTTTATCACGTTCTGTTCATACAAGAAACTAGAGTTTTCTACAACAATTCACCAATTCAGAGTTTTGTCTAACAACTTGGTCCAATATCATCATAAATCATAATATAACCTTAAAAACATGATTAAATCATGATTAAGCCTCTAAAAACAGCCCTTGGTTGAAAATGAACACTACAAAACTCCCACAAAACTCATCTAAACAACAAATCAATCGGTGAAAAAGAAAGCTTACGCTTACCTCTACTTGTTTTTGCAATCGATTCGGAAATCCGACAGTACTCCGACAAGGGAGACAACACCAAACACTTCCAAATGAAAATCCAAAACAATAGAAATGAATCTTAGGATGAGTAGAAGAAGGTTTGTGAAGGGTACTTTGAGAGAAAACACCGATTCGGAGGTGAAATCGGCTCCGGAACTCAAGAACTTTCACTATTCACATTTTCTCTATCTTCTAACTATTTCTCAACGTTTTTTCATGGATTTTTCTGAATAATTGGGGCAGCTGAATAAAATATGTGGCCTAGGAGGAGTCTTGAAAAATTATGCCACGTGTCGCGATGTTACGGTGCCATTTGTTCAGTATTCCACTGATTCGGTGACATGTGTCACTTCCTTTAATAAAGTGGGTCCCGCCTCTTTTCCTGGGCCTTTGGCCATCCAAATTGTCAGGGAAAGTGGGGGAATGATGATTTTCCCCAGCTCCTGGGTTTGGTGTTCGGGAAAGTTAGTCGGGTGACTGGACTGAAGGCCAGTGGATTTCCCCGGCTCGGGGCTAGGTGTCACCTTCAGGTGATGACAACTCAAAAGATAAAGTAACTTTATCATAAAGAGGGGACACGTGTCATGCACTTATTTGGCCAACACAAAAGTCAAAAAGTGAGGGCCATGATGAATGGACATGTGTCCTCTTCTGATGGTAACAACTGGCTAGATGGCAATTCCTTATTGGTCCACCTCAAAAGTCACTTTTCAAAAAATATTACTTTATTATACAGAGTCACTGGTTTTATGCCATGTGTCCCTATAGCCTCAAGACCGTGCCAAGTGTCTGTGTAAGCCGTCAGATAGTGCACATGATCTCTGGCTCATGGAATTACCGATTGTCTGCTTGTGGGCCCCAAATGGCACCATAAGCCAGTGTCTTTTCCAAAAACACCGGTGTATTCTTAAAAAAGCAGGGCATACTGGTCCACCCTAAAAACAATATATGTCCTCACATACATCATATTTTACTTGTTTAACTTGTCTCATACTTCATGATACAGTTGGGTAGCATCTTTTTGCCAACCCAATGGCACCGTATATGCATCCTGTGCACATTTGTACCGACACTTTAATCATACCGCCTGCAAATATCGAGCCTTCTACTTGATAAGGCCAAGTCGCATAGTCCCAGAGAGTCTTTCTATATCTCATCATTCTTAGAACTCTTCTCAAACCGGGCTTAGTCGTTTGCCTTACTAGGACATTTACTAAACTGGGGTTTAGTAGTCCACTTAATCTAGGCTTAATCTCAAGCCTCTTGTCCTAAAATTTGGGATATTACAGCTCTTCCCCCGTTCAATAAATTTCGTCCTCAAAATTTTGAATATCAAATGGTACTATATGTACCTCGAGGAACCATTCTAGACACTTAGTCTATCCTTCCCATTCTAGTGCTTTCATTTGCAAGCTCATAGAGCATGTAATTCACTGTCCAAATTCTTAACTCAAAATCTCAGATAGCATTCAAACACATGACCCATTGGTCCACTCTCACAACGCTTGGTTTCTAAGGCTTCACTGCCACTTAGGGATTCTCTCCTGGATCACTATATACATACTAGGCCTTCCAGCCTCTTCGAGACTCTCCCGAACCACAGTGTATACATACAAGGCCTTATGGCTCTTTCAACTTCCAAGACGCTAGATATTTTGGCTTCACAGTCTAGGGATTCATCTCTCATGCCATAGGCATCTTAGGCTTATTGCCTCTACTACAATTTGGTACAACCTACACATTCTGCTAACTTCAAGGCGTATTTTGGACACACTGGTCCATGTCATGGTGCTAGGTAACAACCATAGCACTTAGACATATAGGTCTTACAGCCCAAGGGCACTTCCTTATGCAAACTTGCACTTTAGGTCTTATTGCCTCGAGCCTCTACTCGGCTTTATTCTCAACACATCTCACACTTTGCTAGCCTAAGGGTTTACTAACCCCTTAGGTCTTATGGCCTTAGGACATTTAGTCTATTATCTTTGCTGAATAACAACCCTTTCACTAGGCCCACTGCAGAGCTACCCTCACTGGGAGCCCCTCTGCAATCGCAAAATATAAAGGAATGAAATCCTTATTTTGTATTTATGTAATGGCTCTCCCACTAGGCCCACTGTAGCAGCACATGAATTTCTCCTACTAGGCCTGCTGCAGCCGCACTGAAGTCCAGCCCAATCTCAACCCCACTGGGCTCAGAAGGCAAGCTCATGGAATAACAACTCCCCTTATTTCTCAAAGGAGACCTCTCCAGCTATCAAGCACGCGACATCCGCTACTTAAGCCGTGCTTGATAAACCCTGGTACCATTGAGTTAGTTACTACCTAGAACACATAGTTCACTAGGTATTCTGAACCCATTACAGACTTTATCTCTTGCTACTCAAGCCATTCATACTCTTATGCAATGTTCACGAAGCATGCTAAACAAACCATCATTACAACAATCATTACATGAGCATTCGGCCCCAAGTGTTCACTCACGCAATAGGCCCCGGGATTCCACTTGTGCATCACAGGAGTTTCCATGGCCCCGAGTGTTCACTCGTATAATAGGCCCCAGGCGACTACTCGCGCATAATAGAAATCTCCATGGCTTGAGCGTCCATTCACGCAATAGGCCTCGGGCGACCACCCCGTAAATTCTGAATGCTCATCAGGTCTTACTGCCTAGGGAATCACCCTTATGCCAGAGGCATTATGAGATTTACAGCCTTGGGCCTCCGCACGTCAAGTCTGACTGCCTAAGGACACGCTGGCCTAATAGGTCTTACTGCCCACCGTATATTCATAACACGAATACACTTGATGGTAAACACATACATGCAGAACCATTACATAAGATACGAGAGCAACAGTAGCTTTCCTTAATTTCTATCATCATTCGGCACTAGAGCACCCCATGACAATTTACTGGCTCACCCGAACCTTCTTCTCATAGAAACTTATGCGATAGAAGACTCATTATAAGATACCATTATTGAGAGTCGACGTCCCTGTAGCTCTACTCTACAGTTTCAAAGTCATGGCGGCTCCACTCCACGGTTTGTCATCACGGCGGCTGCGCACTATGGTTTGACGTCACGGTGGCTCCATGCTACGGTATCATACTCGGTGCTTCATATAGGTGCCCATACTCCTTGTCATACCCTTCAATCAAAAATCCCCGTAGGTAGCCCTTTTCGATCAAATCTCCCCACAGGTAGCCTATTCCGATCAAAATTCCCCGCAGGTAGCCCTCTCCGATCAGAACCTCTATAGGTAGTTCTGTCTAGTTGGTCATTTCTGAATAGGAGTATCATTATAACAGGATCTAAATCTCATAAGGTCCTTCTTCTTTAGCAGTTTTGTAATCTGCTCTCTCATTTGGGGTCAATTCATTGGACTTTTGATATTGGTCCAGCTCCAGGCATATTACAACTCTAAGGGAATATTCTATGATTAAGATATTTCCCTATGCTAGATTAGCAACTAGCAACCTCCAGAAACCTCATAAACATCTCTGTACTATATTCTAGTACCTCAAGCTAGTTAGGCTCTTTCAAATTCTTGGAGAACCAATTCAACTATTGTAATTAATTCTCAGATCAAGATTATACTTTTAGAACCTCAACATTACCTGAGTCAGAAATCACTTTCCTCAATTATACCCAATAGGCATGCTAAGAATCAAGATCAATAGTACTTATTCTAACCCTCACGGTTCCGGGTAATATCCTCAAACAATTACTGAAGGTTCAACATCATCCATAAGGTTCACAAGGTTTAAACTTCTGTTATAGAATAGAACCCTAGTGCAACCTTATTCACGTTTCGACCTAAGTACTATCTCTGCTTAGATCTACCTCAATCTTATCCTTAACCTTCAGTATCATCAATTCAAATCCTCTGAGATCGATATATGGCATAATCACCACTCATCATGCATTATCGTATATCATAACTACATACCTTTAACCCCACGGGTTACTAAAGATCATTACTTAGCATGGAGAAATCATAAAACAATCACTATGCCTTGAGTTCTCGTAACCTCATTAGATGAACTTTTCTGGCAGTAATCTCTTCAACAGAAATGGTTCAGATTAAGGATTAATACTTATTTCATCATCTCTATGTCTTCAATCATTCTTTATGCCATATGGAAACTTTTAATCATTATTTAAACCTTAAATCGAAAGGTTTTAACTTTCCTCATAACTTAAGGGTATTTTAGTCATTTCACATCATGTTGAGTACACAAGTACTCATGTATTAACATATAATAGGGGTTTATAATAGCCAGGGATAGACCTGTAACTATATATGGCCTCTGAACTACGATACAACATGTTCTTGCTCCTTTATGTTACATAACATAACATAACATAACATAACATAACATGTTCATGTAACTTCCCAGGAGGTCACCCATCCCGAGATTTTCCTAGGTTGAGCACGCTTAACTTTTGTGTACTCGTGCAAATATGAAGATACCGGCTTGAGCTATTTTTAACTACTGGTACCCCGTGGCTGCTCTTATCCCAATCATCATACCCACTGTCTCTGGGCATCAAAATACTATGCATGGGCCGCATATCAGTATTGGTATATGCACTCAGACACATAACCTGTAATATACTCCCAAAATTCCATAAGGTTATATGTGGCTTATCTGTCTGACATTGATCAACCTATTGGTGATCTTACTCTAGGATGAGACCAATATTATGGCCTTTTACAATGGATCCAGGATATTCGTATACTGCCCACTGGCCTAACTATAAACCAGCCAAAGTAATTCACTTCACTTTTTTTGGGATCCATCTACTCCCTTTAGGGCGTATGAGAGAACAACCTAAAGTAATTTAATTTGTTATTCCCATCACTTTATAACCAAGCATATAAGTATACTATCCTGGTGCCAGAACCGCTTGCTCTGATAACAATTGTAAAGACCCCGCCTTACATACCTCTTATGTAATGACATTACTCAGAGTAGCAATGTGCAGTTCAGCGGGCACACAGAAATAACATGAATATACTGATAATATTGACACAATATTACTTGAATATACATCAACAATTTCCCCCCACAGGGGGTATACATAATATTTAGAGACCTTAAAATAACTGAAAGGCCTTCAGACAGCCAACATCATTCCTCTTCGTGCATTCCTCTTCTCTGTTCTTAGCACACTTCCAGTACTCACCTGTCTGAATGGTTGGTTGGGGAGGGTGAGATTCGAGGAATCTCAGTAGCAAACAATACTAACCATTGCATACAAGAAATGCTTTGTGCATGATATGCTTGCTTACATGAATTCATGCCAACATAATGACATATATGCATGCTCAATATTTCATATAACATACTTATGGCCATAGTATAAACAGAGACAGAGCTTCACTCATTCACATATGCTTCATACAATTCATCAGAAAGCAATTAACACATTAATACACAATCATACAAATCAAGTCATGCAAGTTAAGAAAGTTCACTACCTTTTGGACTTTGTGTCCTCCTCTTATACCTTGATCTTCCAACCATTGCTTCTTCTTTATCATTTCATGGCCCTAGATAAGTAATGACATCATTAGAGCCATTGAAGGTAAATTCCCAATGGGCTACATTAGCCTTAAAGGCTTACTTTCACCCTTGGAGTTCATACTAATTACATTTGGCCCTTTCTTTATTAAATTTGCATGGTAGCCAAAAGCTGCCAATAATTTAACCAAACTTTGAAAAATCATAATTAATTCTATTAAACTCCAATTGGGGTGGTTCAAAGTCCTATGTGAAGCTATTTAAGTTTAAATTTATGTAAAAATACTAGTATTAGACTATAATTGTCATATGTTTCCAAGAAATTGGCTGAACCTGAACTGTTTCAGATTACCTTCCAGAAACAGGGCCTAACTTTGGAAAATCATATCTCCTAGTGCACTTGTTCAAAAATTACAAACTACATATCAAAGTAAAGATATATGTCTCTAATTTAATTCTGGAAAGCTTTAAAGTCATTGGATAACATTTGATTACTAAAAAATATGTCACAACAGACCTACCTCCAGAAAACGAAGTACACAACATCTACTTTACAATTTTCAAAAATTCCAAATTCATATATAAGCATCCAAAATCATGAACACTTGTATACCTACACAATTTTGCCCAAGGAATCCATTGGAAACCTCAAATTTGGAAAATTCTCATTCCTTTATCACGTTCTGTTCATACCAGAAACTAGAGTTTTCTAGAACAATTCACCAATTCAGAGTTTTGTCCAACAACTTGGTCCAATATCATCATAAATCATAATCTAACCATAAAAACATGATTAAATCATGATTAAGCCTCTAAAAACAGCCCTTGGTTGAAAATGAACAGTACTCAACTCCCACAAAACTCATCTAAACTACAAATCAATCGATGAAAAAGAAAGCTTACGCTTACATCTACACGTTTTTGAAATCGGTTCAGAAATTCGGCAGTACTCCGGAAAGGGAGACGACACCAAACACTTCCAAATGAAAATCCAAAATCGTAGAAATGAAGCTTAGGATGAGTAGAAGAAGGTTTGTGAAGGGTACTTTGAGAGAAAACACCGATTCGGAGGTGAAATCGGCTCCAGAACTTGAGAACTTTCACTATTCATGTTTTCTCTTTCCTCTAACTATTTCTCAACGTTTTTTCATGGATTTTTCTAAATAATTGGGGCAGCTGAATAAAATATGTGGCCTAGGAGGAGTCTTGAAAAATTATGCCACGTGTCGCGATGTTACGGTGTCATTTGTTCGGTATTCCACTGATTCGGTGACATGTGTCACTTCCTTTAATAAAGTGGGTCCCGCCTCTTTTCCCGGGCCTTTGGCCATCCAAAATGTCAGGGAAAGTAGGGGCCAGATAATTTTCCCCAGCTCCTGGGTTTGGTGTTCGGGAAAGTTAGTCGGGTGACTGGACGGAAGGCCAGTGGATTTCCCCGGCTCGGGGCTAGGTGTCACCTTCAGGTGATGACAACTCAAAAGATAAAGTAACTTTATCATAAAGATGGGACACATGTCATGCACTTATTTGGCCAACACAAAAGTCAAAAAGTGAGGGCCATGATGAATGGACATGTGTCCTCTTCTGATGGTAACAACTGGCTAGATGGCAATTCCTTATTGGTCCACCTCAAAAGTCACTTTTCAAAAAATATTACTTTATTATACGGAGTCACTGGTTTTATGCCATGTGTCCCTGTGGCCTCAAGACCGTGCCAAGTGTCCGTGTAAGCCGTCAGATAGTGCCACATGATCTCTGGCTCAGGGAATTACCGATTGTCTGCTTGTGGGCCCTACATGGCACCTTAAGCCAGTGTTTTTTCCAAACACACCGGTGTATTCTTAAAAACGCAGGGAATATTGGTCCACCCTGAAAACAACATATGTCCTCACATACATCATATTTTACTTGTTTAACTTGTCTCATACTTCATGACATAGTTGGGTAGCATCTTTCTGCCAACCCAATATCATCGTATATGCGTCCTGTGCACATTTGAAGGAAATTGATCCATTTAACCCTTCCTAGCTTCTTGGGCCTTAATATACATTTCTAATGACTCATAAGCATGGCTCTAATGATGTAATTGGGTATCTAGGGCCATGGAGAAGTCAAGAAAGAAGAGGAATGGAAGAATTTCCAAGAAGCTCCGTTGGTTGGAAGAAAAGGGAACAATTCAAGAAGAAGGACATAAGTCCACAAGGTAGTAAACTTACTTACTTGTATGTATGTGATGTTTATGCTGTGTATTGATTTGTTGTATTTCCTTGCTTGATTATGTAAAGCATATATCAATGAATGAAGCTCTGTTTCTACTTTTACTATGGCCATAAGTATGTTGTACGAAACATTGAGCATGCAGAATATCATTATGTGAACATGAGCCTACATAAGGCAAGCATATCATGCACTATCATTCATCTTACATGCATTGTCTGTATGTTTGCTACTGAGATTCTCTCGAATCTCACTCTCCCCCACCAACCATATAGGTATATGAACAAGAAAGAAGAGAATGCTTGAAGATGATTCAGAAGAAAAGAAGACGAAGAATTGAAGACTGAATTGTGTTTAGTTTATTGTGTGTATCATTATTTGCACACAGAGAATATTTATTTGTAAGAATATAAGTATGTAAATTAACCAGTATTTGGATCATTGAGAATAAGAAATACTCTAGTAATTATACAAGGAATTAAGAAATGATGAGTTGTTAAGAAGTTGCGAACCACTTTGGGATGCTATAAAAAACAAGGTTTTTAAACCATTCAGAAAGGCCCACTCAATTACAGGTTCGAATCCTGTATTGAGGTTGGGAATTGAAAGAACTTTGCTAAGAAAGATCGCTTAGTAGTTCGATCCGCTGCCTAAAACTCATCAGAACGATTACGTAAGTAAGGTGTTACACTTAATCCATGACTTAATCCTGGTTTCATGAATGATTTCACTACTCTTTTTGTACTCATTTGAGGCTATAGAAAATGAGGTATCACACCTATGCATTTAGGTAGTGATTGTCCTAACATTGGTGGGTGAAAAATCCCTATTTTATTGTATATTTTCATATTTTATTTGGGGTTTTCCTCATAATAATTGAGCTTAAAATGCCTTATTTGTGATTAATTGGGATTAAGAGTAAATATATTAAATTAGGACTAAAAAAGGAAAAATTGTAATTTCTCTTAATCATTAATTTGTGAAAATATTTAATGTTTTTTTAATTGTTTTTAATTGTTGATGCTTGAAAATTGGATTAAATTAAAAAATGGCAATTTAGGGCTTGAATTTTAGAAATGACAGTTTGGTACTATAAATTTCAGAAATACCAATTTAGTCTACCCAAAAATTGCTGCATTTTCGCCCTATGAAAATAGGTCAGAAGCTTGACACTTATAGTTTGAAGATCAGAAAAGCACTGTGTAACACACAGAATATCCATCGCTCTCTCACCTTCAACATTTACCCTTCTGTCCGTAGTCACCGGCGACTTCCACTCCTTCATCCACCATTGCTGACAACCTTCTTCCTACAACCACTAATGTTATGGACTTGAAGAGCAGGCGTGAGTTGTTAGATCTTGATAATGGAGCTTAGAACTGTTATATTCCATGTTTTGATGATAACACAGCTTATAAATGTTTTGCAAAGGATTTGAAAGATGAACAAAGTGTTTTGAAAAGAAAAAGATCACTTTCTGCAAAAATAGTTGATCACACGAGTGACCACTCAAGTGATGCATTTTCATCACTACAATAATCACTAGAAGTATAAAACTAGATCACTCGAGTGATGTGATAAAACTTAGGTAAATCATTATGGTGATCTTTTTAGTGAAATCCTTTTACAAAAGAAGATCACTCAAGCAACCACTTAAATGACGTGTTTGAATTTTTATCACCACCACATTACCATAGTGAATCACCTAATGATCAGTATTATAAATAATTTTCAAAGGGAAAATCACTCGAGTGATGTTCCATGCTTACTCGAGTGACCACTAGAGTAATGTATTAAATCTCATTACTAGTAGACCACTTAAGTGATCTATCCTAGTGATGCTGCTCTAAAATATCTTGAAGAAAATGTCACTCGAGTGATGACTTGAAATCACTCAAGTGATCAACGAGCGATGAGTCAAAGAGCATCACTAGCACAACACTGCAGTGACCCTGGAAGTGTTTTGAAGTCGGAAAGTTTTCCTAAGTGGAAGATCACTTGAGTGACCATTGGAGTGATATGTTAAAACAATATCATCGGTAGAACACTTTAGTGACGTGATCAAGTGATATGTTTTTCTCAAAATTAAAGAAAACAAGATCACTCGAGTGAATACTCGAGTGACCTTGTAATTCTTATTACTAGTTGATCACTCAAGTGATATATCAAGTGATAAGAAACAAGATCACTTGAGTGATCCCCTTTATGCATCACTAGTACAGCACTTTAGTATCCATCCAGTGCTGTGTAAGGTTTTTAAACTGCTAAGAGAAGATCACTCGAGTGACTACTCGAGTGATGCTTTCCCAAAAAATAAAGCATTACTTCAAAACCTTTTAAATCATTGGAGTGATTGTGTAACTTGTTCTTCTTGCTTATAATCACTCTAACTCTTTATTATATTAGTGCTTAAGTGTGTTTTGGGTTATCAAACAAGGATTAACACACAAATTGGAAAAAGCACTTTTATGTTAGAAGCATAACAAAAGCTAATTCCTTAGACAAAAAATGTTTGGAGACTTCAACGGCTATAACAATGACTAAAGACATTCCAACGGATACATTTAATAAGACAATAGTCATGAATTCACTCTACCAATAAATACCTAGAGATTTGGAGACAAATCAATGAACTTCTGTGAAAAACTTACTGTTACATCCATTGCAAAGTCTTAAGCTCTTAAATTCGAGTCTGTACTTCAGTGATAATAATATATCTACCTACTCTTGTGAAAGACATTTATTGATTCATTTATTATCTAAGAGACTTAAGATTGTGGAATCTTGAGTGGGCATTAAATTGCAAAGTGTAAGAGGGAGTGATTATTCTTTGAAAAAGAACCAGCTTGTATTGAGGCACCAAGAGCTAGACGAATCTTAGAGTATAGTGGAAATCTTAGAAGGCTTTTGAGGATTGTAAGTAGGTCAAGTGGTTTGTACCAAACCAATATAAATCTTGTGTGTTTATCTTCGGTGACATCTTTTCAGCTCTATTTTAGTTCTTTAAAGTTTGCATTAAAATTTGATTTTTTAATTATCACTCAATTCACCCCTCTTGGGTGAAACTCTTGTTCTAACAGGAACCACACCCTTTCCTCCTCCATCCTTGCCTGTGCTCCTTACTGTAACTTTATTCCTTCATTGGTGTATATTCCGACAAACTAGAGCTAAGAGGACCTTTCAGATTCGAAATAGGGCAGCCATAAAAACAACCTCGTCCCTCCACCCTTACCATCACATCATCACTTCAATGTCTTCCATCGTTAGTTACTTTTCTTCTTCCATTTTCATCATTGAGCTCAATTTTATGGTGTCATTTCTCATGGCTGAAGTTCCAATGTGTGTGGCAAGGCTATTTTGATGTTTGGTAGCACATAAATCCCTCTTCCTAGAGCAACGAGTTGATTCTTGAGCTTGGAGCTTTAAAGGGGAGTGTTATTTATCTAATTTCCTACTATTTCCATTTTAATAATTGAATTATAGGTTTAGGTTTGATTATTATGATGGTTTGATGTTTTGTATTGAGGTTTCATATAATTTAGGAGATTTCATGTATTTGTATTTGATTTTGTGCATTTAACACTTTGAACTTCATTAGTAGCAAGTTCTTATATTTGACTTAGGAAAGCTTATGCTTTAGATTGTTATAAAAAATATTATGTTTGTAATTTAAGGGTTCTTGATTACTTACGTTAATGTATTTAATTGATTCCAATTGCTAGATTTTTTTTATATTTGGGTTTGGTTAGAGGGATTAATTTACGGTGTGGAGAAATTAATTCACTTAACTTAAGCTAGCTTAAAGGGTCTTTTGGGAATTTTTTGTTAAACTAGTACACTCTTATTATCTTTTGAAGTAAGGATAGATAAAATTCATTATTCTAGAAGACTTTATTATATTTTCAAATCCAATTTCTATTTCATCCATTTTTATTCCAAAACTCAAAAAATATTTGTTTTAAAGCACTTTTAGTGTAATTGCAACCTAGTTGTTAGATAAAAATCTCAAATAATTGTTTTTGTGCCAATCATCACACTTAGTTTACTAGGAAGTAGTTTCATAATCAGCTCTTAAAGTAAAATGACCCAAGTTGTACACTATATTGCATTAATTCTGTTTTATTCTTGATAACCCTAAGGAGACTAAAGGGTTCTTTTAGTGGGGAAATATATGGTTTTTTAAGGGTGATAAGGACCTAATCAATCACATAGGGCTTGGAATCCTTATTCTAATAATTACAATGAGGGATTAAGATCTCATTGTAATTTTAGTTGGAGGAATAATAATCAGAATCAATTTTATAGTCCCAATTCATCTCAGCCTTAATCTCACTTCTACTGGGACATTTCAAGGACAACTTGGTATTTCAGGAGTGATGGTACCTGTGATACCCTATTTCCAATAACCTCAAATTAGTACAAATGAGTAGTGAAATCTATTGTGGAACCAGTATTTGAACTTAGACTACCTAACTTTAAAAAACGTTCACAAATTCCCACTCTCAACTCAGGATTTGAACTTAGGGTTGAGAGGGTTTTTCAAAGGGTAGAAAACTTTGCTGTCATTCCCACAAGATTCACTACGAAACTAATACCTCATCGGCTCTTAGTTTCAACATATCAGAGTATGCTAGCGTTTTTCCTTTTAATTAAATTAAAGCTATTCTCTGCTCATACTACACTTATTCGTTTATATACATAAACTGTATAATCACATAAAACTACTTAAGCATTTACATCAAATACAACAATAGTGCCTTGCACTACAATCTTCACTTCACCTTTGCAATTTCTCTTTGCATATCTCCATGCATTCTTCACCTGTACTCAATTTACCTATATGGTTGGGGGAGGAGGAGTGAGATTTGAGAGAATCTCAGTAGCAAAAAATACCACTATGTATGTAAGATATATATTTAATGCATGACATGCTTGCCTTTTATAACTTTATGCCAATATAATGACATATCTGTATGCTCAATGTTATGACATACTCATGGCCATCACATAAATATAACAGAGCTTTAATCAATCAAGTATGCACTACACAAATATGAAAAGAAATCACATATAACAATGCAAAAACATACATTTCAAATACATAAAGGCTAGGTAAGTTCATTACCTCTTAGACTTTGTGTACTCCTCTTGACCCACCACTACTACAGAAAAGGGATTTAACGTCACATAAAGATGTCCCTTCTTTGAAAAGGGAAGTAAAAACTGTACGCAGTGGCATTTACATAAATAAAGAGAGACTTTTTAATCTTTAGGCGTCCCTTCTTGAAGTAGGGACGCCTAAAGGAGACATTAGGCGTCCCTTCTTGAGAAGGGACGCCTAATGTGGGCACATTAGGCGTCCCTTCTCAAGAAGGGACGCCTAAAGGGTGCATGCCAGCCACGTGGCTGGCATGCACCCCATATTAGGCGTCCCTTCTTAAGAAGGGACGCCTAATGTGGGCATGTTTAGGCGTCCCTTCTTGCAGAAGGGACGCCTAAACATATTTCCCTCCACTTTTTCATCATTTCCCTCCATTCCGTTCGTTCACTCTTCCTCCCTCTCTCAAAAACACTTAGCCTCCTTCCACCGTCTCCCTTCCACCGCTGTATCCCTCCTTCTTCATTTTCTCTCATCTCCTCCTTCTAGCATCTCACTTCAATACTCACCCTGTATCTTTCTCTTCCGCCATTACTAACTTCTTGCAGCGAGAAAGTACATCTTCTCTTCTTTCTTTTTTTCCCCAACTAGGGAGACGAAGGTCATCAGCTCCCCACCATCAGTGAAAGCCTCATTTCCTTCTTTTCATAGTTTGCAGCATCGGAGCTCCCTCTCTCACGGTGGTACGCGCGCCTCCTCCCTCCCAATTCAACCTCTTCATCACGCCATTTTAATTTCCAACCTGTAAGCTTTTTTGTTTTTTTTGCTTTTAGTTTATTTTATTTCACTTTAGTTAATGTTATGATCGACCGTTTAATTTAAAGTAGTAGTTTTGCTAGAAACTATAAGCCACTTATATATGCCATAAGTACATGTATGTATGCTAGAGATTCCATAAGTTTTGCTAGTTAACTAATTTTATTAGATTAAATAAGTTATATAATTTATTTAATTATAAAATAAAACATGTTTAGGAAGCTCTGAGTGCTATATAAAAAGACACATTTTTACAGTGCTAAATGCAATTTAAGTCTAAAATCTAAACATGCATATAACTTGTTTTATTTTATAAAACAAGTTATCAACAAGTAATTTTCAACAGTAACCAATTGATTTTAATTTCATTGGTTTGAAATAATGAATACATGTATAGAACTTTTAATATTATGTAGGTGCATAGAACTTTTAACTTGTACTAATTTAAACATATTAGTTCCCTAAAGAAAAATTGATATTTTAAATTGTTGATATTGTCCTTAATTGCCTAAGTTACTTTATTTTTTTTTTTGTTTTGTTTGAATTAAGGTGAAATGGTTTGTTATTAAAATTGTGGGATCTTACACTTAATGGGAAATGCTGCCGAAATGTTTTTTGAAAAAAGTGATAAAAGGCAATCTCATACGCTATGAAAAGCGGAGAAAAGAAGTTTGTGTGGGTGTTTGCATGAAATTAAGGTCCCACAGGGCTACTCTTCTAATGTTAGTAGGTGTGTGTCAATGGACGATTTGAAGTTAGTGGGAATGAAGTCCCATGACTATCACGTGTTAATGCAACAATTGTTACCAGTAGCCATTAGAGGCATTATGAAAGAAGAAGTGCGAACTACTATAACCAGATTGTGTGTTTTCTTTAATGCTATCTGTAACAAAGTCATCGACACTGAGAAGTTGGATGAACTAGAAAATGAGGGTTACATAATTCTGTTCCAACTAGAGATGCATTTTCCTCCATCATTTTTTGATATAATGGTGCATTTGGTAGTTCATTTAGTAAGGGAGGTAAGGCTTTACGGTCCAGTTTATTTAAGGTGGATGTACCCTTTTGAGCGATACATGAAGATCTTAAAAGGGTATTCTAAAAATCCTTATCAACCTGAAGCCTCAATAGTTGAGCGATATGTAGTTGAAGAGGCTATGGACTTTTGTAAAGATTATCTATCTGGTAAAAAGGAACAGTCTCGGCATGAAGAGGGGAGAAGAAAGGGAACACGAGGACTTAAAGTGAAGACTGCGGATCATGAAGAGGTGTTGCAAGCATACTTGTATATCTTGAATAATATGGAAGAAGTTCAGCCATACATAGATGAGCACAAAAAGACTTTGAAGAACTTGAATCCAAAGAAGGGTGACATGCAAATAGCTATTGAGCAAAACAAGACATTTGTTAAGTGGTTTGAGGAGAAGGTTTCGCATGAGATCGGTGTGTCCGAGACAATCAACTGGCTAGCTTGGGGGCCTTCATTTCAGGTTGTTACTTGGACTGGTTATGACATAAATGGGTATTCATTCTACACAAAAGAGCAAGATGACAGAAGTACCATGCAAAATAGTGGGGTGATGGTTGAAGCTGAAGCTATGCACTTTTCCAGTTCTAAAGACAAAAACCCCATATGTGCATCAATGGCTTATTATGGAGTTATAGGAGAAATATGGGAGATGACCTACAACAAGTTCAAAGTTGCTTTGTTCAAATGTAAGTGGGTTAGCAATGCTGCTGTGGTAATAGATCCACAATTTGGATTTGTCTCAGTCGATCTTCGAAGAGTTGGTTATAGAGATGAGCCGTTCATTCTAGCAAGCCAGGCGAAGCAAGTGTTTTATGTCACAGATCCTGTAAATAAAAATATGTCCATTGTACTTCAAAGCAAAAAAAAAAGTATGGTGATCCAACCTTCAACCTTGACGACACACCACCTTTGACAATAAATCCACCTTTATGAAGTGAGGTCGAGTTGGTAGATGATGAAGATTATTCTACAAGAAATGATCATTGTGAAGGAATATGGGAAACAGTATGAAGTAAGACCTTTAACTATATAAAACTGTATTATGTCCTATGTGCTTTTTTCCCTTAATGTAGTTTATACAGATACCTGCAATATACTTACCTCTCTGACAATGATTTTTTTGTATCTAGGAATATGTCAAGTTCCAGTGACTCAGGGAGCGACACCGAGCAGCATAATGGAAGGCAAGGAGAGCCACTCGCTCCGAGAAGAACAAGAGGTGCCACGAAGATGGCTGTATTGGCGAAGCGCCACTACAATGAACAGGAGAGGGTTCACATAGAGTTTGATGCCAACATGAATTCAATGGGTCCTGAGGAAGACCACTTCATTAGTTATCTTGGTTTTTTGGGTCGAAGCAAAGTTCGAATCATCTATGATAGTTGGAGGCAGGTTCCCAAAAAGATGAAAGCCATGATATGGCAACAGATTTTGGTACATAACTTTTGATACATTTTATGTATTTAGACCTTTCTTCCTATTCAAGTTTAATTGTCTCCGTTTTTGCAGCAAACGTTCGATGTTCCTGACACCACAGACATGTACAACCACTGGATGGGAGAGGTTTGTTTGCGCTGGAAGGATTTTAAAAATAAGCTCTCCAGGACGTACCTTAGAGGTGACAAGAGTCATCTTGATCCTTGTCAGGAATATTCATATCTATCTCCAGAGGACTGGAGGTTGTTTGTAGCTAAACGACAAGCTCCTGAATTTTTGGTAAATTTTCTCTGTTCAGTATGAAAATTTATAATTTCAATATAGTTAATGCACTAATGACTTGTTTTTCCGTTTTTCCCTTAAACAGGAATTAAGTGCGGCGAACACACAGAGGCAAGAAGCAAATCAGTACCAGCATTGCATATCTCGGGGTGGCTACAGGAAACTAGAGCGGATGATGATGGCAGAAGAGCTGGACAAAATGAAGGAAGCTGCGAAATCAGATCCTTCCGTTGTTGTGCAAGCGCCAGCTCCTCCTCCACGTCACAAAAAATGGAAAGCAGGGAGGATTAAGGGTGGCAAATATATAAATCCTACTATTACTGAGGTTACCTCGAGGATTGTAAGTAGTAATAGCATAAGTAATTAATTGTGAAATTCTTTCACATTCTAGCATTTAATTTTTGTTCATAACGAATTGTATGCTACAGGACGAACTTGAAGAGCAGAGTAGCCAAGGTTCGTTCACTCCAAGTGGACGGATGGACATATTGGCCACGACGATTGGAAAGGCTGAATACCCCGGCCGTGTTAGAGGGGAGCCAAGGGGAGTTGGTATTTCGAAGTATTTTGGTAAAACCTCATTATATTCTTCACAAGCTGAACCCAGTCAAGAGTTTGTGGATAAGCTTCGCGATCAAATCCGAGAGGAGCTCCGAGATGAGCTAATGACACAACTACGTGGTGAAATGAAATCGTGGTTTGATTTTTATCACATGGAGGCTACTAGGGTTAGAAACAAGGAATCCCTGGCCTTCCCCAGCACTAAAGGAAGTCACAACCCGCCGGACGAATCCCTTGCACAGCCTTCCCACACTCCGCAACTTGTTGCTGAGGCTTTCCACAATCCAGAACCCCTTGTCCAGCCTTCCCACACTCCAGAAGTTGTTGCCGCTCCTGTCCATAGTCTTGTCCAGCCTTCCCATAGTACAGAACCCTGTGGCCAGCCTTCTCACATAACAGAACCACTAGGCCAGCCTTCTGCCACTCTGGAGTCAGGTGAATCATGTATCCTCTATTTGGACACCACAGACATGAGTCGTGTTGTAGCCAATGCTCTCGTTTACACACAAGCTACCACCCACCATCATAATCAAATTCCACAGTATTTACGTAGGGTGACAGTGACACGTGTTCATGAGGGGGAAGAAGGTGCAGCCATCCCTATCCCTGACGTTGAGATTGCCACGCTGGGTCAGGCAATTGGAGGTTTCATCCTTTGGCCTCAATATCTTATTGGCATGTTGGGAACCCCACCAATGGTAGGAATTATATTCATATCACTTGACATTTATTGGCATCATTGTAATATAATTGGTTTTGTTTTCTATGGTTATAGGAGGAGCAACATGCGCTGAGATGGCCCTTTCTAGCACGGCTCCAACAGATGTACAAAGGTATTCCCCAAGTCGGCTTCAATATGCCTCCAGGGATTGTGGGTACACAATTGACGTATCCCTACACGATCGACAATAAAGATCTTAAGGAGTTTATGCATTTGGAGGAGATAGATGCAGGATGGGTCCAACTTGCCATTTGGTTAGTTTTTCTTTTCTAAGTTCAAGATTTCATAAGTTCAATAATTCATTGGTCATTTTATTTCTATTTTAGGTCCTTCTACCACATGTGCATTGATATGCAAAGACCAAATATATACGGATTCTTGTGTCCGGAAAATACGACATCAGATAAAAATGATGTCGCACAAAGGACGCATTATGTGGGCTTCACAATGGCAGCGACCAAATTGCGATGTTATCTAGCGCCAATTGTTCAAGGGTATGTAGTAACAAATTTTATTTTTGGATGTTTGAGAAATATTTTCTTCTAATCTAAACTTCATTTTAATCTGTGTATTGTTTTAGTTACCATTGGAGCCTGTGTGTTGTTTGCCCACGCCTCAATGAAATCTATTGGTTTGATTCCTTGACAAAAAAGCCAGACAAAGGCACAAAATCAGTCTTCAACACGTTAGTTATTTCTTTTTTATTAATTAAAGAAATGCTTGATTTAAATAAATTGTTCTAACTTAAAATGTTTTACATTTTAATGGTAGCGCGACCCAAACATATAGAATGCTTGGCGGGTCACATGAGGGTAGAGTTGTTCGCAAGCCAAAGTGGTTCTATCCCAAAGTATGTGGTTCCAATATAGTTTAAGTTATTTTATTTACGGTTGTTTTATAAATGATGTATGTTATTGATTTTAACCAATTGCTTTTGATTTATAGTGCCCTCAACAACCAGGTGGTACTGAATGTGGCTATTATGTTATACTTTACATGTATAATATAATTCAAAGTGGCGTTACAAATGATTTTCAACAGGTAATCAAATGATAATATTTTGGTTGTATTTTAATTGAATTGCTAAACAATCCTTTAATTTCATTGATTTCGTATAATCATATTTTCTAATTTGTAGATCTTTGATAATGATGCTGCTTACTTATATGAAGACATTAATTTGATCAGAGACTTGTTGGCTGGGAGGATTCTTCAACACATTGATTTATAGAAGTTTATCGTTTCCTGTACATTTACTTAGTAGTTGTTTATTATATTAGTGGACAACATTTCTGTCAACAATGTAGTGCATGAATGTTTCATTAGAGGTGGATGTTGTGTTTTGTTAATTATAAACTGCGTACTGTATGTTTCCTTTTTGTGTATACGTTTCTGTTTGCTTTCAGAATGATATGGCCAGAAACAATACAAATGGCACCGTATGGAAAAAAAACCATTTAGGCGTCCCTTTTGGCTAAAGGGACGCCTAAAGTAAGGATTTTAGGCGTCCCTTTGGCCAAAAGGGACGCCTAAAGTCCCTAATTTTTAAATAAAAAAATTCTAAACGGGGACTTTAGGCGTCCCTTTTGGCCAAAGGGACGCCTAAAGTCCTTACTTTAGGCGTCCTTTTTGTGTTCAAAGGGACGCCTAAACCCAGTCCTTTAGGCGTCCTTTTCCAAAGGACGTCTAAAGTCCAAATTTACTACGTCGCTGGCATACACGTCCCCTCATAAAAGGACGTTAAAAGTCCCAAATAAAGGACGTTAAAAGTGTTTTTTCTAGTAGTGCACCATCTTTACTCCGGCTCGGGCATAATCGTCTGGTCCTAAATTCCTAAATATACCATAAATGAGTCCCTACTTATCCATGTATCATTCCATACTCATAATATTGGTTAACTTAGCGTAACAATGCTAAATTACTAAAATGCCCTTAAAGACCCGACCTATGCCTCTCCGTACCCGGTCCAACTGTACCATAGCAGAAATTATGACCTAGGCTAATCCTATACAATTTCATGTGTAGAATCCATTTTTGACCTCAGATTAGTCAAAGTCAGGTCCAAATGATGAAAATACCCCTTGACAACCCCTACTTAGAGCTTTAAGGGTAATTTGGTCATTTCACATTTTAAGGCTTTTCTCACTTCACCCTCAACATGAACCCTACATAGTTTTCCCCTCTGAACTCAATGGAATCATCAAATTGATGAAATTCTAGCTCTTTACTCATGACACACACAGGGAAAAGAATTAGAGTTCTCAGAAGAGTTGTGTTGGATTCTTACTTTCTCTTGCTTAATCACTTCCTTTCTACTTCTAATCACATGTAGAGCCGGGAAATTAGGCCGAGCCTATCGGGCTGACCCTTTTAAATCATGGGTTGAGCTTGAAAAATGAAGCTTCAAAAGGAAGTCGGACCTAAAAGGGTCAACCCTATAGGGCTAGCCCGTTCGGCCCTTTAGCTTTTTTTTTAAATTCCCCTTGCCCTCCTGCCCGTGCCCTTGCTAACTCCTCCCTAAGAACCTTAAAATTGCCAAATTTACATATGATGATAATTTAATAATTCTTGATATTTTTACCCCTTAAGTAGAGTCTACTACTTAAAGTGAAGTAAAACCAAAATTTCTTGAAATTGATAATAGTAGCGAAGAAGATGAAAATGATAGTCGTCATAATCATGTTTCTTAGAGTGTTTAACCTTTTTTCTTCTTATGCTTTGTATGAGACTATGAGTTACTTGTGAACAATATTTTTTTACCTTTGATTATGAATTAGTAACTGTATTTATTTTATTGCATGAGGCATGTAGACGTATAGTTAAATTTTGTGAAAATGACTTCTGGCCCTGCGGGCTTTCCCTAGCCCTCATGCTCTCGGGCTGGGCTTTGAAAAATATCAATTTTTCTTTCCTCGGGCCCTATAGAGCTAGACGTTTTAGGCCTTGACCCGTCAAGGGCTGGTCCTGATTCTGACCTCTAATCACATAATTAGCTATTTAGACATCCATTGGATCATTTAGACCTCAAAATACCATTTAGACGAGACATAAACAGTACCTAACTCCCACAATACTCATCCAAACAACAAACCAATAGGTTCAAAAGGAAGCTTACGCTTACCTCTATACGTTTCTGAATTCTGTTTGGAATTCCAGTAGCACTTCAGTCAGTGAGATGGTACCAACTACCTCCAAATGAAAATCCAAAATCATAGAAATGAAGCTCATGATGAGTAGAAGAAGGTTTGTAAAGGGAACTTTGAGAGAAGACGTCGATTCTGCAGTGCTTTGGTGGATTGAAGTTCTGAAAACATTCACTTGTCTCTTTCTCTTTCATTTTCTCCTTTTTTGTTCATCTCTCTCTCTTCTATCTTTGGTTCTTGTCGCACAAAAGAATGAGAAGAGAATGAAGGATGATGATTTAATAAATCATCTAGAGGCTTTGCAAGTGGTAGCATTTCCTTGGTCTAACTTTTGACTCTTTACATAATATTTCCTTCATCATTCCATGAAAAATGAAATGAGAAATGAGAGTATATAGTACTCTCAAATTATCTCATTATGCCACCTTACAAGTGGTTGACCAAAGCCTTATGCTTTTGACTCTTTGATATTCCTTGATAATAATTCACCAAAATAGGCTTATTAATTACCAAGTAGTCATTTTCCTCTTTTTAATTCCCATTTAACTGAATTTATTGGGAATATTAGGGAAAAATAATCAATTTCTTGCTTTATGGAAAAATTACCATTTTGCCCTTTCGCTTCATGATTTATTGAAATAAATCATTTCTTGCTCATTTCCTTTATTTCCCTCTTTATTTAACTGAATTGGGCAGCAACTAAAGGGAAAATAATGGCTGCTAGCTTTTATTGGTCAAATGATCATTTTGCCCTTAACATTTATTCCATTTTCGCACTTATTGCAAAACTTGGCAGAATTTTCATCAAACTTTGAAAATTCATATCTAATTGTGTTGATGTCCAATTGGGGTGGTTTTAAAGGGTATGTGACCCTTATTAAGTCTAATTTTAAGAACAAATATAAAATGTGGCCAATTAGAAGCTCACAATTCCTAAAATTCTCATTTTTGGAAGCTAACACTAAAAAATGCCAGTTTCACTAGGCTAATTTAAAAAATACATAACTCTTTGTGCACAGCTTCAAATGAATCATATGACCTATCAAATTAAATATTGATAAGTCTAATTTCATTCTAAAAAGTTTCAAAGTTTTTGGACATCATTTTCACATTAAAAGATGTCACACAAACACAACTGCTACACCGGAAAATTTACTGGTAGCAACACTACTTTATGTTCCAATTAACTATGTCGTGTGTGACACCTCATTGAATTGTCTTGTCATTCCCCTAAAATCTTGTCATTAAATTGTCTTATCAAATTAAATATTGATAAGTCTAATTTCATTCTAAAAAGTTTCAAAGTTTTTGGACATCATTTTCCCATTAAAAGATGTCACACAAACACAACTGCTACACCGGAAAATTTACTGGTAGCAACACTACTTTATGTTCCAATTAACTATGTCGTGTGTGACACCTCATTGAATTGTCTTGTCATTCCCCTAAACTCTTTAATTCACCATAATATTCCCTTTAATACCCCAAGGATATAAAGGAATTTTGGGGAATACCAATATGCCTTACTTTGACAATTGCTAAACCGAGGCTTAGCAGTCCACTTAATCCAGGCTTAATTTCAAGCCTCTTGTCTTGAAATTTGGGATATTATGGTACCATCTCAAGATGCTACATATCATAAAGAAGAAATGTCTCAACTCATTAAAACCATGTTTGATTTCACTGCTAGTTTGACTGTAAATATGTCTAGTCTGTCCAAAGAAGTTTATTCTCTAGGTTATGCTCTGAATAATTCTATGACTCAGTTGGAATCTTAAATGCTTAATATGGGATCTTGATTAGAAAATGCTTGTAGTTAGTTTGAGCAGCTAGACAGCAAGAACAATACCCTTACAACTCACATGACATATTTGGCTAATGTGGTAAATGAAAATAAATCCAGATTTGGAAAATGATTACCTTCCAATTCAGTTACAAACAATAAACAAATAAATGCTATTTCACTTAGAAGTGGAAGGAGGGTGTCATTTCCTGATCAAATCACCAATGTAGATGCTCAAGATACTGATGAAGATGCTGCAATTAATAAAAATCTAGAGCATGCACCTATTGCATTTCTTGAGATTCCTGTGAGTGGTCGTGGTGATTTGAAATATGCATCTACTATGGGCTATAAATTTTAAAGTGATAAGGAGAATGCTTTGTTGCAGACGAAGGATTCTGGACATCATAACCAATCGGCAGATTTAACTATACATGGTGATATTCATACTCATTCCTTGGGTACAGGTAAAGAGGTCAATATTTCTGACTTGCCTTTTCCGAAGTCTTATACATTGAGTAGGAAGGTTGACAAAGAAAATCAGTATAATGAGATGCTTGATATTTTTAGCAAATTCAATTTGCCTTTGTTACATTTGGTTAAAGTACATACCTATGCCAGGTTCTTTAAGGATTTATGCACACATAAAATGCTGTGTAAACCCAATGAGTGTGTCCAGCTGAGCCCTAGTGTGTCAGCTATTTATAAGCCTCACCTCCCTATTAAGTGTTAAGATCAAGGTGCCTTTATTGCGCTATGCAAAATGGGTCATTTAAATTTTGGGTGTGCACTTCTAGATTTGGGGGCTGCCATAAAGGTCATGACTCTTTCAGTTCACACAACTTTATGGTTTGACAACATTAAATCCATATCTATAGCATTGCAACTAGCTGGTAGGACAACTAGGAAACCTAAAGGTTCGCTTGAGGATGTGTTGGTGATAGTAAAGGATTTAGTCTTTCTAGTTGAATTTTATGTGTTGGATATGTTAAGGGAAGCTTCTATTGAGAAACCTCTTATCTTTGGAAGACCTTTTATGAGGATTGCTAACAATGTAATTAGTATGAAAGAGGGATTTATTACTATAGGTTGGTGATCAATTCATAAAGTTCAATGTTTATGTACCTATGAAACATCTATATGAAGATTATTCTTTATTGGATTTGAATGCCATTGACTTGGTACTTATAGAAGAATTGATAAGCATGTTGTGCCATTGTGTGACAAATCTAATACTAAAATGAATAATACTTGTACCTCTGCTTTTCTGTTTAATCCACAATCTTATTCATGTCTTGTTTGTGTCAAGGAAATGTGTAGTGCTCAATACTTATGTCTTGATATCTCACTTTGAATTTTCCAGCTAGTATGTATGCCACACTCTAAGATTTCTAATTGTGTTAATCCATTTATGCAAACTAATAGTGAGGAAGATGTTGGAAGTTCTTGTGCAATTGCAAGATCCATAAGTCAGACCAACTTTGATCTTGATGGTTAAATTTCATTGTCATCTTTATAATCAGATTCTACTACTTCATATGGCCTTACCTTTAAATATTAGGAACAATGGTGTTATGGAGATACAAATCTTCATGTTCATGACCTTCCCCTTCATGTTTCACATTCTGACTTGCACATGAGAAAAGGAGTATCTAATTTCATTTCTTCTAATGAATTTCCAACTCTTTCTATAGATAATCCTGTGCTGAGTAAATTCTTACATGATACTGCAGGTCATATTAAAATGCTACCTGAGAGATTTAGGAGTTTGCATCTACCTTATGATCATAATTCTGGTCAAATCCATACAGCCCCCCGCCATGGAGTTTCAAACTGTTGGGATAAGGAAGTATGTAGGTGCTGCATAATTAAAGGAACATATTCCTTCTATTGTATAGCTACCTACCCTTTAACTTAAACCTCTTCCATCAAACTTAAAGTATGTTTGCCTTACTGAACATGAGAAACTCCTTGTTATTATTGGTACCTCTTTGTCTGCATGTGAAGAATTGAAACTTGTTGCTATTTTGACCAAAAATAAGCAAGCTATTAGATGGACCTTGGTTGACATACAAGATCTTAGTCTAACCTTGTGCACACACAAAATCCTTCTTAATGATAGTGGAAAACCTGTAAGGCATCCTCAAAGGCGTTTGAATCTACTGATTTTGGATGTTGTCAAAAAAGAAGTTGATAAGTTTTTAAGTGCAGGGATTATTTACCATATTTCAGATAGTGAGTGGGTCTCACCTGTCTAAGTGGTCCCTAAGAAAAGTGGCATTTGTTAAAAATGAAAAAGATGAGCTAATCCTAATAAGAGTTCAAAACTCTTGGCGTGTGTGCATATATTATAGGCACTTGAATGAATGTATTAGGAAAGATCACTTTCCCTTGCCATTTATTGATTAAATGCTTCAGCTTGTTGCAAGAAAATCTGATTATTGCATTTTTAGATAGCATGCATGTTTTTTTAGGTACTAATTGCTCCTGAAGATTAGGAGAAGACCGCTTTTACATGCCCATTTGACACTTTTACTTACAAAAGAATGCCATTTGGCATATGTAATATACTTGGAAATTTCCAGTATTGTATGGTGGCCATATTTTGTAATCTTTTAGAAAAAAACATGGACATTTTCATGGATGATTTCATAATTTATGGGTATATTTTTAATGAGCGCTTAATCTATCTTGAAATGGTTTTGTAAAGATGTGTTGAACAGAAATTGGTACTTAATTTTGAAAAGTGTCATTTCATAGTAGACAAAGATATAGTGTTGGTTTCTAGTGTCTAGCAAGCGGATAGAGGTAGACAAAGCTAAAACTGAAATAATTTCCTTACTCCTATATCCCAAAATTGTTAAGTAATTGCAAACTTTCCTTGGTCATGCTGGTTTTTATAAGCATTTCATTAAAAACTTTAGCTAAATTGCTTCTCCATTATCTTATTTATTGCAACAGGATGTTGATTTTAATTTTGATGTAGGTTGTAAGGAAGCTTTTGGTAAATTGAAAGCTTTCCTAATCTCTCTACCTATACTACACTGTTTGGTATGTGGATGAATATGAACTTTCTTGTGATGCTTCTAATGAAATTTTGGGAGTCATGTTAGGGTAAAGGGTAGATAAATTGCCTAGGGTCATTGGATATGCATACAAGACATTAGATAAGGATCATGTTAATTATACCACTATTGAAAAGGAGATTTTTGCCATTGTGTTTGGTTTAGAAAAATCCAGATAGTATTTATTGTTCATGGTGCTGCAAAATTCTTGATTAAAAAGTAGCAAACTAAGCCTAGGCTAATTAGGTGGAAGCTTTTAATCCAAGAATTTGATGTGAAAGTCAAAAGATAGGGTTGGGAGTGAACATTTAGTGGCTGGTCACTTAAGCAAACTACCTTTTAATGTTAATGGTGTGGACTATTTTGAATTAATTTGTGATGGCTTTACTAATTTTAGCTTATGTGCTTTATATGTTTAGGATCATTGGTTTGATAACATGGTTAACTACTTAGTTGCCAAGTTGTTCATCCCTCTTTATCTCATTTTTAGGTGCAGAAATTGATGAGAGAGGTCAACTACTATATTTGGGACGTGACAATTTTATGGAGAATATACAGTGATTACATTGTGAGAAGATGTGTTCCATATTAGAAGATTGGTGATATCCTAACTTCATGTCATCCTATTATATGTGGTGGTCACTTTTATGGAAACAAAATTTATAAGAAAATTTTAGACTCAAGATTTTATTGGCCTAATATTTTTAAGGATTCAAATGAGTTTTGCAAAAATTGTGATAAATGTCAAAGGTTTGGGGCTTTTAAGTAAAAAGTAGTAGATGCCTCAATATCCTATGTTGTTTTGTTAAGTGTTTGTTGTGTAAGGTATAGACTTTATGGGATCATTTCCCACATCTATGGAATTCACTAAGATCCTTCTAGCTATTGACAATCTTTCTAGATGGGTGGATGCCATTCCTACTAGGAAAGTGTTGGGATTGGTAAGCACAACGGAAAATTAAAACTCAAAAATTTCAATCCCTACTGCGGATTTGTCAACAACATTTAAATCGAGTAGTAGAAAAACATACCTTGTTTATGTTGTTCGAATACCTACAGTCATCAACACATTGCCAGCTTTCAAATCTCCACGCTTGGTTGCTCTTAAAATAAATTCCCCAACATCAGCAAGTTGGCTAATTCTTCTTCAGAGCGCATCAAACTCCATGAATACAAGATTAACCACTTCCTGGTTACCATCAACTCGTTGGGCTAGGCTAATGCCAATTGCAGAACTTAAAACCATCAATGATTTATTGCTCTTCTTAGTCTCTCTTTTAGATGATATTGAGCTGCTCCGATCCATTACTCCATGGTTTGATGGAGCAAAGTCTATAGGCCTTCTCCATGAATTGATCAAAGTATGAATCAAAACATCTACGTTCACAGCAAAGGGAGAAGTATTATTTCTTTTGTTTTCAGTCTTTCTTTTCGATCTCAAGGAGCTAACAACTCGGATCAGCCCCCTCTACTGGTATCCACACTAATACGAATTAGACACAAACAACGTACTAGTGCTACCAATGTCCTTCTAGAGTTTTCTTTTTTTCATAACTCTCTATCTATTTTCCATCATCTATAGAAAATCCTAACTCCCTCTTTAAATAACTAGTCAGGATTTTCTATTTTATGATGGATATTGGATTTTTAATCTTAATTAATTTCAAAATCTATATCATATTAATTAACACTTAATTGTTTTTTATAAGAAAATTAAATAAATCTGGTTTAATTAAATATGTCAAACGGTTTTATTTTAACCTATTTATTTAATCTGAATAAAGAGCTAATGTAAATATATTTAATTTATCTTTATAAATTAAATCTGAGATATTATATCTTTATCATGTTAGTTATTAAATTTAATTTATCATATAAAACTAAGTTTAAAACTAATACAATATAATAATATTATCATATATAACATTGCTAATTTTTTTAATATATATATATATATATATATATATATATATATATATAATTCATCCACCCTAGATTAACCATTACTTTCATTGAATCTAGACATCTTAGATTCAATGAATATGGACATTATAGCTTGTGTTGGGTTACTTTTATGTGCGACCCTGTAGGCTCATATGAAGTTGGCAGTTGGCCAATGACTATACTAACCTACAAGTCATAAGTGGCCTTTAACAAGACATTACGACTACCCAATTCATATAAGGATTGATAAACCGATACAACCTTTCATATAACCATATCACATCCCTTTTGTCGCACGATATTTCGGTCAAGGATGAGGCATTGAGAATGTCATCCTCCTGTTCCTAACCATTACTTTCTCAATCCCTAAGTAGTTTGACTACAGAAATGGAAACTCCTTTCCATCATAGTATGGCCATACATTTCTTAGACTCACTCATCGAGGGGACTAGTAATATCTGTCTACTAATGTGAGGGATAAATTTTATCTTGACTATTCACATTCCTCTGCATAAAAACCACCAAGCCCGAACATAGCCTTTATCATCACTAGGTCAAAGGTGACTTTTAACTAGGTCAAAGCTAAGCGACTCTCATGTAGGAATCCATGATGATCTTAGGTCAAAGGGCATAGTGACGTGATTATACATGAGATAAGCTTATGACTTGATCCATGTAGCTTTCTCGTAGTTGGTCAGTTCAGCACCTTATAAACTTACAAGCGCATAGGACTTTGATTCGAATCTCTATACCTCTTTAAAGTCATATTGGTCTTATTTTATCTTTTCTCCCGCATAGATGATCGAACAGGGATATTTAAGATAATCATTATGATTTATCCAAGGATAGTTATCACTGTGAACATGAAAACAATATGATAACAAAATGGAGAAATTCATCTTATAACAATGTTGAAAGTATAATGATTGGCCCCTAAGACACAATTTCCAACAGAAAGATGATTCATAAAAATTTCACTACCTACAAACAAATGGTCAGGTTGAGATTTCCAATAAGGAAATTAAGAGACAATTGGATAGAATTGTTAAACCTAATAGAAAATATTGGAGTCTTAGAGTATGAGAGGCTCTATGGGCATATCATATAGCTTTAAAACCCTTATGGTATGTTTCCATTTCAAGTAGTTTTTATAAGGGCTTGTCATTTGCCTTTGGAATTGGAACATATGTCATATTTGGCTTTCAAATAGTGAAATTTAGATATAGAAGCATCTACTGCACAAAGACTGTTACAATTGTAGGAATTTGAGGAGCTGAGATTAGATGTTCATGGTAGCTCTATAATATATAAGGGGAAGACCAAATTGTTGCATGCAAATATTTTATGGAAGGTGACAAAGTGCTACTATATCAGGCCAAATTCAAATTCAGTCCTGGAAAACTCAATAAAAAATGGGATGGCCCTTTCACTGTGCTAAAAGTTCATGGCTTTAAACTCATTAAGCTTCTAGATGAGAAGACTGAGCATTAGCTTAAGATTAATACGCACCTTCTCAAGCTCTATCATGAAGCCAAAAAACCTCCTTGATGTGATACCTCATTTCCTATAGCCTCAGATGAATACAAAACAACAATGAAATCATTTGTGAAACCAGGATTAAGTCCCGGATTAAGAAATACTGAAAAACATTCATAAATTCCAAACCTATCTCACGATTTGAACCTGGGATTGGAAAGGAGTTTCGAGGGTAATAAAATTTTCTCAAACTATTTTCACAAACATCGCTATCTCATTAAGTCTCACATGCTCTTCTTTTTGTTTTATCAGAGGTTGCAAGCGATTCTCTACTTAGTTCTTATATTCTATACCTTAATTATGTTTCGTTAGCGATCGGAAGAGTTATATAACTAAACCGTTCTGTTGTTATGGTACATAGTTATATACATTATATACAATCCAAAATATCCAAATATCAAAATAGACAATTACCAAAAGAGACTAAAGTCTTTTGGCGTTCTCAGCCTCTAGCCATCTGTATTTACCTTCTTTTTGCCCCTTGAGCTTTCTCCCTGTATTGTAGATGGTTTATGAAAAAGAGTGAGAATCCAAAGAATCTCAATAGTAATGTAGTACCAATCATACATATATAACATTACAAAGCATGCTACGCATGTTAGATATGATTAGTTTTGATGATGCCAAATATATATATCTAATATTATGAGAGCAGAAGTTTGCATAGTATACTTTTCTAATACATTGACTAACTATTTGATATTGCATATATTGTAGATTAGTCAAGCAATGGAAGAAAGAAATTGAGGAATGAAGAACTTGCAAAAATCAATAAAAAATAGCAAGTTTCAAGTTCTACGGTTACTGTAGCATTTTCACTGTAGCTACTGTACCATCACTGTAGCAATCGAGTGATTTTGGAAATCACTCGAGTGATGTTGAGAATCACTCGAGTGATTCTGAGAACAGTGAAAATCACTTGCAGTGATTCACAGATCACTCGAGTGATTTTCATGCTCTGTTCTTCATCCAGTTGAGCGATGTCTAGTTATTCGATCATATCTCTCAAAATACAACTCCAATTGAGACCAAACCAGTTGCATATGAAACTAGACTCCCAATGCGTCTTTTTGACACTAGAAGCAACATCAAAGGAGCTCAGATGAGGGAGATATCAGTGTTCGAATTTGGGATTCATATCAGCTTCACTTTCTGGAACAGACTGGATATTTTGGCTATAACTCTCAAACCACAGATCCAATTGAGCTGAAACCGGTGCCAATGAAACTAGACCTTAAGAGCTTTCCATTGATATATAATACAGCAATTTTGGAGCCATATTCGAAGGTGATTTTGGAAATCACTCGAGTGATGTTGAGAATCACTCGAGTGATTCTGAGAACAGTGAAAATCACTTGCAGTGATTCACAGATCACTCGAGTGATTTTCATGCTCTGTTCTTCGTCCAGTTGAGCGATGTCTAGTTATTCGATCATATCTCTCAAAATACAACTCCAATTGAGACCAAACCAGTTGCATATGAAACTAGACTCCCAATGCGTCTTTTTGACACTAGAAGCAACATCAAAGGAGCTCAGATGAGGGAGATATCAGTGTTCGAATTTGGGATTCATATCAGCGTCACTTTCTGGAACAGACTGGATATTTTGGCTATAACTCTCAAACCACAGATCCAATTGAGCTGAAACCGGTGCCAATGAAACTAGACCTTAAGAGCTTTCCATTGATATATAATACAGCAATTTTGGAGCCATATTCGAAGGTGATTTTGGAAATCACTCGAGTGATGTTGAGAATCACTCGAGTGATTCTGAGAACAGTGAAAATCACTTGCAGTGATTCACAGATCACTCGAGTGATTTTCATGCTCTGTTCTTCATCCAGCTGAGCGAGGTCTAGTTATTTGATCATATCTCTCAAAATACAACTCCAATTGAGACCAAACCAGTTGCATATGAAACTAGACTCCCAATACGTCATTTTGACACTAGAAGCAACATCAAAGGAGCTCAGATGAGGGAGATATCAGTGTTCGAATTTGGGATTCATATCAGCGTCACTTTCTGGAACAGACTGGGTATTTTGGCTATAACTCTCAAACCACAGATCCAATTGAGCTGAAACTGGTGCCATATGAAACTAGACCTTAAGAGATTTCCATTGATATATAATACAGTAATTTTGGAGCCATATTCGAAGAGTTATGGCATCTGGAAATTTACCCCTGCTTGCTGAAGAATTGGAAACGAAACAAAGAGCTAAAGTGATCTGAACAACAGATCACTCGAGTAATTTTTAATCACTCGAGTGATATTGAAGATCACTCGAGTGATTCCAGAATTCACTCGAGTGATATGGCTTATTTCGCAGATCACTTCCAGTGGCGACAGAATCACTGCAGGAATTTTTCACTGTTCTCAATATCACTTCCAGTGAAATGGAATTCACTCGAGTGATATGAGATTTTCTGCATTTCACTTCCAGTGATCTCCAAATCACTCGAGTGATATCTCAAATTTTCCAAATCACTTCCAGTGATCCTGAATCACTCGAGTGATGCGCCAAATCACTTCCAGTGATTGAAAATTCACTGCAAGAAAAATTCACTGTTTTGAAAATCACTTCCAGTGAATGCCAGATCACTCGAGTGATGTGCCAAGAATTCCAAATCACTTCCAGTGATCCTGAATCACTTGAGTGATGTTGCATTTTTGCTGAATTACTTCCAGTGAATTGGAAATCACTGCAAGAATATTTCACTGTGTACCAAATCACTTCCAGTGATCTTGAATCACTCGAGTGATGTTTGAAAAGTTGCAAATCACTTCCAGTGGATTCAAAATCATTGCAAGAATATTTCACTGTTTACCAAATCACTTCCAGTGACCTTGAATCACTCGAGTGATGTTTGAAAAGTTGCAAATCACTTCCAGGGGATTCAAAATCACTGCAAGAAGAGATCACTATTTACAAAATCACTTCCAGTGATCCCAAATTCACTCGAGTGGAATATGGAAATTTCATATTCACTTCCAGTAAATCAGTAATCACTGTGAGAAGCTTTCAACGTTTTTTAAATTCACTTCCAGTGATATTGTATTCACTCTAATAATGATTTATTGCTCCAGTAAACACTTTCAAACATACACTATGATCCATTTGAAATTACTTCCATGAAGAACAATTGATTTTGTTAGTTAAATTCTGTTATTACTGATTTCTCCAAATTGCTGTTAAAATCATATGGTATATTATTTTACTGCTCAGTTACGAAATCAAGATCACTCCTGATGGTCTTATTATTGTTTTTCAGAAAACACTTCCAGTGATTCATATTAGTCTGTTGAGATTCAAATATTTTCTAACGGTAATGTTCTCAAAGTGTGTTACAGCTGTACTCCACCATCACGCACATGATAAGTAACTGAACTCTCTATTCAAACGACAACTATTCGTGGGCGGCAGCAAAATTCATAAGTAACGGAAGATAAATACTATTGCATCTGTCAGACCAATGGGCAAACTGTAAGAAATGCTGAAGCATATGTCAGAGCGCGATCAAACGGGAAAATATTTAAATACACTCAATGACCATGCAAAGCAATGGGACTCCAACCAAAAATGAATTAGTGTCTATCTAAGCATCAGATGGGATTACAACAAAAAAATATCCGAATGGGCTCAACGATCAAATGAATCAACAGACTCTAACGGATGGATGTTTACAACGGTCATCTTCCACAACTCAGCTATAAATAGGAGAGGATTCAAACACAGAAAGAAAGCAATACAATGAAAACATGAACATGCTGATATTCTAAGTCTTCTACCTCCGACCACTCTTTGCTCTACTTCATCTTCTATATCATGTATATTTGAGAGAGTGAATATTTGTATTGTACTTCAGTGAGTATCCTATCTACTCTGTGAGAGAGTTTGTAAATCCTTACAAATATATTTCTATATTGAACTCAAGGTAGAGGGACCTTGAGAGGGTTGATTACCTTACAGAAAATTTGTAGAGAGAATTGCTAGTAATACTTTCTGCTCGTAAGACTTACAAGGTGCAAGCAGTAGAGAACGTTGCTGCTCGTAAGACTTACAGTGGTGTAAGCAGGAGAGAACGTTGCTGCTCGTAAGACTTGCACGGGTAAGCAGGAGAGAAAGGACTTTGAGATTGCTTTGCTCAACTTACCATAAGAGGGTGTAAACCTTACAGAGTGTAAGGGGGAGTAACTTCGTAAGAGATTTGTAGAGGCTTTTCTTGTGCCCGGTTAAACAAGAAGATAGTGGATTGGAAATCTCAAGAGGAGCCTGGGGACTGGACGTAGGTTATCGTGGATTGGACCGAACCAGGATAAATCACAGTTTACATATTCTCTTCCCTAAGCTTTTACATTTCCAGCATATATGATTTACATATCAGCTTATGTTTCTATACTTCCGCATGTATTGATTTGATAAGTTGCGAAAAGATTTTAAAAGATCTTACTTTCTTATCACACACCCAATTCACCCCCCTCTTGGGTGTCAGCCAGTTCTAACAACGCAGACATCATACAACATAATTAGCACAACATCATTAAGTGTATCATATGTAGTTCATAAACTACCGTAACGCAAGGTATGTTATAGGCCCCGAGGGATACCTGCGCAAATAGGCCTTGGGCACCGACTCGTGCATTAATGAACATTATATCGACCTGAGCGTCTACTTGTGTAGATAGGCCCCGGGCGTCCACCCAACATACAATATATATTATAAACATATGAAAGATAAGTTACTACCTGGTCGCTTCCCTTGAGCAATATCCAACTGTTTCTTTGAGGTTGAGCAAGTTCTAGTTCCTATCAAAATTAGAGTTACAAGTAACTAGTTATTACTTGCACTATTACTGCCTTTAAATCAAATTCTGTTGGTTATCTAAAGCAGTTATAAAAGTTTCTACATATTAGTACAGTGCAGTTTCACAGTTTTCCAGAAGCTGGCAGATTTTTCAGTCAAATTTGGAAATTCATAATTAATTCTAAAAAAATACAATTTGTCTAATTCTAAAGGATAAAATAATATATTTCAATTTAAATTTGAGGAAAAATATTTAGGTTTTCCCAATATAGACAAATAATTCCCAATAATTCGTTAAACATCACTGTTCCAGATTGCTTTCCAGAAAACAGGCATAATTTCAAAAATTCACCATTAATTCTAGGAAACTCCAAATTGAGTGGTTCCAAATTCTATGTAAATATATTTTAGTATAATTTCATATAAATACTCAATTCTAGCCATAAAATCCATAAAATTCCTGAAATTTTTCCAAACATGACCTGTTCCAGATTACATTCCAAAAACTGGGTCTGACTTCAAAAATTCATATCTCCCAATGTAATTGTTCAAAAATTACAAAATACCTATCAAATAAAAGTTCTATGTCTATAATTTAATTCTGGAAAGTTTTAGAATTTTTGGACAAGGTTTGACCCCTGATACCTTATGTACAATAATATTGTTCCAGACAGGGCATATTAACTATGTCAAACACCTCGTTATTTTGACATTTATCAGAGTATACGCGCGTAATTCAATGGGCACACATAAATAGTACATCATACTGATACAATATTCTTGATTACATAACAGAAGAATCTCCATAAGGTTTGTACAGGCTATATTACATATTCAAATATAAATAGGGTCTATCAAATAACCAACGAAGAGATTCTTGAGCCAGCATTAGACCTTCTTTTGTCAGCATCAGCTACTTTTTCCCTTTGTATTATTTCTGCTTGCTGAATAAATTTTAGATTTTCGGAAAGGGGTGAGATTCATATGAATCTCAGTAGTAACAAAGTATCAATCATATAAAATATGACAAGTAAACATGCAATGCAACATTTATCATGATGCAACAATCAAAATGCCTAAGCCTATCTGACAATGCTCAGGAAACAAATGATGATTTTGTTTGGATCAAAATGATCATCCGTTCTTGAATTGCACAATCAACATCTCATAATGTGATCACAACAACAATTTGGAGCAAGCCTATACCTGTCCGTACTCATCATAACTTGGAGCGGGTTAACCCCTGTCCGTATATATCAAATCACTCAACTAGGTCCACCTGGCCACATGGTACCTTAAGGGTTCCATGGGGTGGTTTAACTCATTACCCATACCTAGAGAGTATCAAAATCACAAGCAATACATTAAACATATCATGGAAACCATTGCATATTAACTTTTACATAGTATATGAAAGATAGAGTTACTACCTGGACTCCTTTCCATGGCCTAGCTACTATCAGTCTTTAACCTTTCGCCTGGCTTGTGCAAATATCAAATCCTAAAATTTCCAAATTAATAATAAATGAGTTATTACTCATTCATACTTTATTCTAAAATTTATAGGTTGGTTATCTTATCCTAAATTTTCATATTTATCAAAATGCCCCTGGGGAACTTGGTCGAGTTCCCTTTTTATCTGGTATTTGTTTTTGTACTTTTCCAAAATTATGACTTAGGCTATTTCTACATAATTTTGTGTTTAGAACGCATTTTTGAACTCAAATTAGTCAAATTCCAGCCCCAATTATAGATATGCCCTTGGCAACCCTAACTTAGGGGTTTTAGGGACAAAATCGTCATTTCACAATTTGGAACTTTTCACACTTCGCACTCTTCATGAACCCTACACAATTTTCCCTTCTAAATACCATAGAACCATAAAAAAATAAAATTACAACCCAAAAAAGGTGAAAATGCCCTTGGGAAAAATCTAGAAAATTAAGGGAAAATGTTGTTTCTTGATTTTATATCTATAAACCACCTTCTTTTCACTTGTAATCCCATATTTAATCACTTAAACACCTTTCCCCCATAATTATTAGAAAATTAGGCAAAACCTCCCTTTAGAAATTGGACATTCCAAATTTACAAAGATTGCCATAAACAACCAAATAATCAGCCAGAACACAGTTACAACACAGTTTTCAACATAAATCCCAAAGTTTATACTACTTTACCTTACTTCTTCTTCTTCTTCCTCCTTGGACATGCACTCTCCTCTTTCTTCCTTGATTTTTTGGTTGTTTGATTGCTATTTAAAGAGAATAGGGAGGTTAAGGAGAGGTTTTCTTGAACTAAAACACAAGATTGAGCAGAAATTTCGGTATACCAACCTAGTTCCTGCTCCATGGACCTTAGCTCCTCCTCTTCCTCTTCTTTTCCTTCTTGAGATTATCCTCCTTTCCTTCTCCTTATCCTTGGCCGACTTTGGCCATTATATAGACAAGGAAGGAGAACTTTGTACATTTATAGTGTCTCATATGCATCATTTTCTCATTGGCTCTTGTTTTATTTAATTCACTTGGCATAATATAAATATATATTTAATTATGTAACATTTTATATGCTACATATGTCCATCCCTTGTGCATTTAGTCAAAAAAATTTCAGATTATATTTATTTGGTCAAAATGACCATTTTGCTCTTGCAAGTTCTCTATTTTCACAATAATTTCGTAAAATTGGTCGAATTGTCATCAAAATTTAAAAATTCATATTTAATTGTGTAGATATAAAATTGAGGTGATTCAAAAGGATATATGACCCTTATTGAGTATATGTTTAGGTAAAAATATAAATTTTATCCAAATGAAAGCTGACTATCCTCATAATTTTCATCTTTGAGGTCTGATCCAGAAAAATGTCAAATACGTTGGCTGAAATTCAAAAATTCATTTCTCCTTGTATAAAACTCCAAAAATTCCATATAATATATAAAATTAAATATTATCATGTCTACTTTTATTCTAGAAAGTTTCATAATTTTTAGATGTCATTTACTAATTTAAAAGTGTAACACAATCTGACTGTCTCAACAAGAAATTCACCAACTATCGTATAAAACAACTATTTTATCCTGTGTGACCTTATTGACTTTGCTTTGCCACCTTACATGTTCTTTTATCATGAAATACCATAATAGTTACATGATACTTAGTGATTAAAAATTCAGGACATTAGAAACTCCATGCACACATACACTTCATTAATTTCTAAATTGATATATAAGCATCCAACAATCATGAATACTTGCATACCTACACAATTTTGCCTTTTAAAGCCAATAGAATAATCAAAATTATCAAATTCTTACATCTTCATCACATCACATACAGGGAAGAAATTAAGATTCTTAGATGACTCATGTTGTTTTCTTGTTTTCTCTTGCCTAATCGTTTCCTTTCTACTTCTAATCACATGATTAGTTACTTAAACACTAAATGAACATGATTTAGGGGAAATTTTGGTAGAATTTCTCTTAGATTTTTATCAGCCCAAATTTGAAAAACAAGAGCAAACAAGCCAATATCCACTAACAACAACACCAACAACATCCAACAAGACAAGAGAGGCAAGTTTTGAAGTTTACCTCTTGATTCTTGGTCCTTCTCTCTCCTGAACCTTTTTGAACTCTCTCTATACACTCTTGATTGAACTTGCTATCCATGCTTCTTAAGGAGGATTTATGAGAACCCTAGCTCTTATGCTTCTTGCTCTTGCAATATGGATGAACACTCCCTCTCTCTCTAGGTTCAGTTTTTGAATGAAAATGAGGATGGAAAGATAAAGAGGTGATGGCTTAAGGAACTGGTCAAGTTGATTTACATGTGGTCAAGTTTTTATTGGTCCAAAATTCTGGTATTTTCCTTTCCTTCTCTTATATGCCGACTTTTGTTATATCCCGAATAGAGATGATGCAACAATATTAGCAACTGAGTGGTCAATTTGAACAGATGATTGTCAAGATAGAACAACAAATAGGAAAATTGGTTCATGAATCTAATCATAACTTCAACATCATCATACAAACTCAGGCAGAACATTCTCAAAGGTTGAATGATTTGGAGACCATGATTCGGTTTACTCTTGACACTCCTGGTCCATCTTCAATAGTTCCACCCTCTACCACTATTACTACTCCTGGGGATCATTCTATTCTGTTTACTTATACTGATCCCATTACCTCTACTCATATGGATGTCACCCTTGACACTCTTGACACAGATCCCACTTTCACTCAGCCATTATCACCACCCTTTACACCAGCACCATTTAATCCATCTACTGTACTGGTTGTTTACTCTCCACCAGCATCATCATTTGATATCACCTTCCCTATACCACCCTCTGTGGATAATGATAAAAAGGGGGAGAAGAAGGAGTGATGGCATTTTAAGCTCTCCATGGTTGTTTAAGGGGGAGTCTTAGTGTTTTAATTGAGGGGGAGTCTTTATAGTCTTTGTTTCTATTTTAATTGGGAGTCTATGTTTATGTTTTTTTATGGGGGAGTTATGAGTTATCTTGTAAAACCTCTTGAATTATGTTTCAATTGGTATTATTTCATTGATATTGCACTCGAGTTCTGTTCTCTTTCACACTCGAGTTTTTCACTGCACTCGTGAGAGTTTGCATTAGAAAACTCATGTAGAACATAAAAATATTTAATGTACTCGAGTTCTTTTTATTACATACGAGTTCTTATGATTTAGTACTCGAGTTTTCTTTATATCCATATTGTGAGCATTAATGATTATTTTATCTGCTTTGTAAGAGAGTTTTTATAAACATTTTCATTGTAATCTTCATTTCAAGGTAGATGGACCTTGAGAGGGTAGAGTTTCCTTACAGAAGAAGCTAAGAGTTCCTTGGAAGACTTTCTGCTCGTAAGACTTATAAGGTGCAAGCGAGAGAGAATGTTGCTGCTCTTAAAACTTACAGTGGTTTAAGCAGGAGAGAACATTGCTACTCATAAGACTTGTATAAGTAAGCGGGAGAGAAGAGTCGTTGGAATTACTCTTCTCGTAAGACTTACCATGAGAGGAAGAAAAAGTTCTAAGTTTAGAACGTTTCTGCTCGTAGTCCTTGCGAGTACAATTGTTGTAACGTGTGTTCTAAGAGCTGACTGAATCTTGGAAGATTAGTGAAAGGCTCAGCAGGTGTTGACCTCTGGGGACTAGACATAGGCCAGGGATTAAGGATGAACTAGTATAAATCTCTGTGTTTAATTTCTTTCATCTCAATACTCTCTTTGTTTAGTTTAATATAGCCATATCAACCGCAAAAAATTGATATCACCTAATTCACCCCCCTCTGGGGTGAAACTTGCCTCTTACATTTGTTATCAAAGTAAGGTCTTCTCAGAAGAGTTTAATGACTTGAGAAGGATCCATTCATATGGAAACCATGGGTGGGAATATTCTTCCAAATGGAGCTTCAATTACTAGACCTCCTGGTTTTACCAGAGAGCATTTTTTGTTCTAGAAAGCTAAGTTTAAAGTCTTTTTAATGGCAACTGAATATGGCTTATGGAATGTAATACAAGATGGAGATTATGTTCCAATGAAGAAAGTTGAAGATAGAGTTTTGAAGAAAAATCCAGAAGAATTTGATGAAAATGACAATAGATTGGTGACACTTAACAACAAAGTAATTTTAATGGTTCAGAGTGCACTCAATCAAAAGGAATGTTTCAGAATCTTTACGTTGCATACAGCTAAAGAACTATGGGATGATTTAGAAATCATACATGAAGTTACATCGGTAATCAAATAAAATAGAATCAATACTCTAACTACAGAGTATGATTTGTTTAGAATGAAACCTGGAGAAACAATATCTAAATTCAAACTCAAATATACGCATCTAGTCAAATAGCTGGCAGCTCTTGGGAAAACATTTTAACAAAATGTCCAAGTAAGAAAGATTCTTAACATTCTTACGAAAGAGTGAGAAGCAAAGGTGACAACCATTGAAGAAGCTAAAGTTGAATTGATGAGATTGGTAGCTACACTCTTTGGAAGTCTTTTTGAATATGAAGGAAAGCCCAAGTTCAAGAAAGAACTGGAAGATTTTGATGATAAAAAGAAAAGAGGAGTCACCTTCAAAGCTATCAAGGAAGTCAAACCATTCGAAAGCAAAGAAGAACTAGACGAAAAGGATATGGGAATGATCATTAGAAAGTTCAAGAAGTTTTATAGAAGAGGTCAACAGAACTTCAAGAATCAGCAAGGAGGTTCGAGCAAGAAAGAAAATAAAGAGCAACAAGTTGTATGCTACGAGTGCGGGAAACTAGGACATATAAGGTCCGAATGCTTCAAGAATAAAGACAAGAAGAAGCAGAGAAAGAAAGCATACATATCATTTATATGGGATGATAGTTCATTGGATGAGGAAAGTGACGATGATGAAGTTGCTAATATTTGTTTAGTAGCTAAAGAAGAAGAATCAGACTCTGAGGTAAGTGATTCTGAACCTTCCTATGATGAACTTTATCTGAATACAATGCATTGCATTCTAAATTCATTAAGATAGCTAAGGAAATGGTTTCTTATAAAAAGAAAGTGAAAGGACTTGAAAGTAGAAACAATGTCAGTATATCATATTCATCCTGTGCATCATGTAATGATAAAGATAAGAAAATTAGTGATCTAACAAGCACTTTAGAAAAATTCTGTATGGGAAGTGAAACTTTGAAAGTTATTTTGAAATCTCAACGTGTTAGCATGATAAATCTGGAATTGGTCATAAACCTGTTCAGAGTAAAAAAACAAACGTAAGAAACATGGCAGTAAGACATATCTGAAGTATTTTAGTAATTCAGTTCATGAATCAAATCCATTTGCATTATGTAATTACTACAATAGAAAAGGTCATTATACTTCATCATGTCATTTTAGAAAAGGAAGAAACATCGGTACATATAAATGGGTTACAAAAAGGACATATGTACCAAGAGTGAGTCATACTAACCATGAAGGACCCAAGAAAATATGGGTACCTAAAATTCAATGATATCACTCTAGGTATGTCTTAAGGCATTACGGACAAATAAATGGTACATTGATAGTAGATGCTCGAGATACATGACTGATGACAGAGAGAAGTTCACTACACTGGAACTAAAAGAAGGTGGAAAGGTAACCTTTGGAGGTAACCAATCTGGACACATAGTTGGAATTGGTGAAGTTGGAAAGTCCAATGGAGTTCAAATTAATACAGTTTACTACGTTGAAGGATTATGCCACAACCTCCTATATATGAGCCAAAGCACTGATAAAGATAACTAGGTGAAATATTCGATTCAAAAGAATACCTAATAGTAAATAAGAGGATCTGCAGCTTATCAAAGAATCCATCAAAGCAAAGATCCAAGTTCAAAGGGATGGTAACTGGTATACTCTTGACTTAAATTTCAATTCTTTAGAAAACTATTTTCTAAGTAAAACTGAGGAAAGTTAGCTATAGCATAAACATCTTGCTCATGTGAACATGAATAAGCTTGAAAAACTTGTTAGAAAAGATTTAGTCATTAGTCTTCCTAAATTAAAATTTAAAGATGGCATGATTTGTGAGCATGTCAAAAAGGAAAACAGACCAAATCATCTTTCAAAACCAATAATGAGATTTCAACTTCAAAACCTTTACCGTTACTTCATATGGATTTCATTAGACCTGCAAGAATAAAAAGTTTTGGAGGAAATCTTTATACATTAGTTATTGTTGAGGACTTTTCAAGATTCACCTGGACTATATTTCTTGCATCTAAAGATGAAACATTTGTAAATTTCATTACATTTGCCAAAAAGGTCTAAAATGAGAAAGGTATGTCTATTGTGTCTATTAGGAGAGATCATGGAGGTGAATTTGACAATCAACTTTTTGAAGACTACTGTAACAATAAACAAATTGATCACAATTTCTCAGCACCCAGAACACCTCAACATAATGGAGTTGTAGAAAGAAAGAATAGGGTCCTCACAGAGATGGCAAGAGCAATGCTTAACGATAAGCAAATGTCTCAACTATTCTGGGCAGATGCAATGAGCACTACATGCTACATCTCTAATCGAGCCTATATCCGCAAGAAACTTGGAAAGACGCCCTTGTTAGATTCCATGTTTTGATGATAACAAATCATGTTTTGGAAGCTCCTGGATTAATTATCAGCAAAGCAAGCAATTCTGGTGATCTGTGCAAGATCACTCGAGTGATTTTTATAATTACTCGAGTGATATTCAAGATCACTCGAGTGATCGCTGAAATCACTCGAGTGATCCGCAAAAATAACAGATCACTCGAGTGATATGGGAAATCACTCGAGTGATCCGCATATCACTTCCAGTGATCGAGAAATCACTGCAAGAAAATTTCACTGTTCTAAAAATCACTTCCAGTGATTCTTAATCACTCGAGTGATACGCCAAATCACTTCCAGTGATTGTGAATCACTCGAGTGATGCGGCAAATCACTTCCAGTGATTGGGATTTCACTTCAAGAAAAATCTACTGTTTTACAAATCACTTCCAGTGAAGCTGAGATCACTCGAGTGATCCGCCAAAATTCTCAAATCACTTCCAGTGATCCACAATCACTCGAGTGATGTTGGATTTTCGCTGAATCACTTCCAGTGAATTGGAAATCACTGCAAGAATATTTCACTGTTCACCAAATCACTTCCAGTGATCATGAATCACTCGAGTGAAGTTTGAAAAGTTACAAATCACTTCCAGTGAATTGGAAATCACTCCAAGAAGAAATCACTCTTTACAAAATCACTTCCAGTGATTCCAAATTCACTCGAGTGAAATATGAAATTTTCAATATCACTTCCAGTGAACCAGCAATCACTCTCAGAAGTTTTCAAAGTTTTCAAAATCACTCCCAATGACATTATATTCACTTCCAGTGATATTGCACTTGCTCATATAATGATCTATTGTTTCCATGTGCTTTTACCTTCATAAACTTCAACTGATTTTGCTAGTGAAATTCTATTATTACGGATTTCTCCAAATAGCTATCAAAATCATATGGTATATCATTTTAATACTTAGTTGATCCATATTAATTTGTTGAGATACAAATATTGCTTAATGGTTATATTCATAAGTGTGTTACAACTGTACTCCACCATCACGCACTTGACTTGTAACTGAACACTCCACTCAAACGACAACTATTCATGGTAGCAGCAGAAATTCAAAAGTAACGGAAGAGAAATACTGTTACATTTGTTAGAAGCATCTTTGAATCAACGGACAAATTTACAACGGTCTTCAAGTGGTTCTATTATATATGTCCAGCCATTTGAAAAATACAACAACGAAAAAAAAACACCTGAATACTCTACAAGCAATATCCTCACAAAAAGCTTCAGTTCATCATTTGTGCTTCAGCTCTTATCTACATACTCTGTGAGAGAGATTTTTCATTCATACTTAATTATTTTCAATATAGTTAACTTAAGGTTGAGGAACCTTAAGTAGGGATTTGTGATTACCTTGTGTAAGGGGGAGCGAGTGTCTAGAGGAACTTGCTGGTTGTACTGTGGTGCCAAGAACCCACTGAATCTTGGAAGATATAGTGAAAAGCTCAGAAGGATTTCTGAGGACTGGACGTAGGTCAAGTGGTTGAGACCGAACCAGTATAAATCTCTGTGTGAATCTCGGTGATATCTCTTCCTTTCATTAACTGTGCTTTAAGTTTTATAAATTGAATTTAAGCTTTCGATTATTTTGTAATCACCCAATTCACCCCCCCCCCTCTTGGGTGAAAAGCTTGCTCTAACAACCCTATGAACTTTACAAAGGAAGGAAGCCTAATCTTGCTCATCTCCACATCTTTGGTTGCAAATGCTTCATCCACAACAACGGTAAAGAAAATCTTAGTAAATTTGATCCTGAATCTGATGAAGGTTTATTCTTAAGATATTCTAATAGAAGTAAAGCATATAGAGTATTCAATAAAAGAACATACATTGTAGAAGAGACTATTCATGTTGTGTTTGATGAAATAGAGTCCAGACAAAGTTACTTGATGAAGAAGAAATGGACTTGGTAAAGAAAACAAAAGATATAACCATTCTTGAATAAAATGATATTAAAAACAATGATAATTTCGATGAATATGCTCAGCCTAGAGCATGGAGACATATGAAAGATCATCTAATTGATCAAGTAATTGGAGATATTCATGAAGGTGTTAAAACCAGAAATAAAGTTCTAAACGAAGTAACATTTTCTGCATTCATTTATGAAATAGAACCTTCTTGTATTGATGAAGCACTTTCTGAAAATGATTGGGTAATTACTGTGCAAGATGAATTAAATCAATTTAAAAGAAATCAAGTTTGGGATTTGGTACCTCATCTTAAGGACTGTCCGGTCATAGGAATCAAATGGGTTTTCAAAAAAAAATTTGATGAATCATCAATCATTGTGAGAAACAAGGAAAGATTAGTAGCCAAAGGCTATAATCAAGAATGTATTGATTATGAGGAAACATATGATCCAGTGGTAAGATTGGAAGCCATACGAGTACTCTTGGCTTTTTCATGTATAAAAGGTTTTAAACTTTATCAAATGGATGTTAAAAGTGCATTTTTAAATGGTTATATAATGGAGGAAGTTTATGTAGAACAACCTCTTGGTTTCAAAGATGATTCAAAGCCAGATCATGTTTTCAAACTGAAAAAAGCCTTATATGGTTTGAAACAATCTCCTAGAGCTTGGTACGAAAGGTTGAGTAAATTTCTTCTTAAGCAAGATTTTGTTAGAGGTAAAGTAGACACTATGTTATTCATCAAACATAACAAGAATGACATATTAGTAGTATAGATATATGTAGATGATATAATATTTGGTGCTACTAACCAATCTCTTTATCAATAATTTTCTAAGCTTATGCAGGGAGAATTTGAAATGTCCATGATAGGAGAATTAAACTTCTTTCTTGGACTTCAAATCAAACAATGGAAAAAGGGAATCTTTATTTCCCAAACTAAATATTTGAAGTAGTTGTTAAAGAAGTATGGAATGGAAAATTCCAACAGAGCTGACACTCCAATGAGTTCAACTACTTCATTGGATGATATGAGAAGGGTAAAGCATATGATATAACCAAGTATAGAGGAATGATCGGTTTATTACTCTATATAATAGAAAGTAGACCCGACATATAGTTCAATGTTTGAATGTGCGCAAGGTATCAATTTGCTCCCAAATTATCTCATGCTGAAAATGTGAAAAGAATTTTTAGGTACTTGGGAGATACTACAGAACTTGGTATAAGGTATCCAAAGAGAGGAAATGAATATCTGGTAGCATATTCAGATTCAGACCATGTAGGATACAAAACTGATAGAAGGAGCATAAGTGGACAGTGTCAATTCGTTGGAGGCTCTTTGGTGTCTTGGTTCAGCAAGAAGTAGACTACTATTTCATTATCATCAACTAAAGCTGAATACATAGCTGCATCAAGTTGTTGTTCTCAAGTACTGTGGCTAAAACAACAACTTCAAGACTTGGGAATCTACTTGAAAGAGAAACCTATTATGTGCGACAACACAAGTACAATAAGTTTGGCGATAAATCCTGTGCAATATTCGAGGACCAAGCATATAGACGTCCGTCATCATTTTATATGTGATCACATTCAAAGAATGGATGTTAACGTTGAATTCATTCCAACTGATTTCTAACTTGCTAACATATTCACAAAATCGTTGGAAAGAGAAAAATTCGTGTATATAAGGAGAGAATTAGGAATGTCTAATCCCAATGAATTGTAAGAGTTTACTATATATTTTAAAAGTATTTATGTTCATGTTTTGATGATTGATTTACTGACTTAAGCTTCAGAGTATATAGAATTTTGTTTTACAGGAAATGCTTAGTACATGTTCAGTGAAATAGGGATTAACAGAGTGCATATGAACTCTAAGTGAAAATTCTAGTTCATAAGAAGTTCAGAGACAATAACTCGAGTTTACTGTAGCAAACTCGAGTTCACTGAGAAAAATTCAACACAAAACTTGAAAATAGGTGAAAATGGCAGCTTGGCTTACTCAAGTGATTTTAGAGGACTTGAGTACAAAGAAACAAGGAGTTGGAAATTAACTTGAGTGTCTACAAGTCACACTCAAGCCAGGTAAGCTAGTTTGGTATGGGAGTTCAACTGTAGAACTCGAGTTTGCAGTGGCAAACTCGAGTCCATATGAACTCGAGTTGGGATAACCAAACTTGAGTGTAATAGAACTCGAGTTCTTAAGTGAAGAACTCAAGTTCTTAAGTGAAGAACTCAAGTGTCAGGGGCGTATATCAATTCTGAGAGCTTAGAACCATCCCACTTCTTCGCTCACTCTATTGCGTCTCTTCACTCCTTCACTGACCCATTGAGATTCCACCATTTCAATCTCCAAATGGCTCCATTAGTGTCTTCAATCATCAGTTACATTTTTTTAATTATTTCCAAATGGCAGATTTCCTTCTATAAATCTCTCCAAGCCCTAAGTAAAAGTTCATCCATCGGCATTCTCATTCTCGGTAATTTCTGATTCATTTCTTCTTAAAGCTTCTTTGTATAATCTCTTTCTTCAAAATGAGGAGCTAGAATCCAGAATTACATTCATCCTCTTCTACCTACTCCGTTTCAAATTCTATTGAATCACCGTCTTTGGCTTTTGGGTTCCAATCACCATCTCACTCACCAACTCAATCTTCAACTCCTACTCTATCTCCTTCACTGAATATTTCATCTAAGAGGAAGAATCAACCTAAGTCTAAACCCAAAGCCTCTGAGCCTCCAGTCAAAACGCCCAAAACCCTCTCGATCAAAGAGCCGATTGTTACAAGTTTGAAAACCAAAGAAGTAAAGGGAAGAGGCAAACAACCCTCACAAGACTCATCTCATGAACCTTCCACTGACAGTGAAGAGGTTAGACTACTCCGAGAAGTGATTATATAATTGAAGCTTGATGCCTTGGCGAGCAAGTTAGGAGCCAGAGCTGATAGTTCTAAGACTGGTCCATCAAAGTCCTATAAGCCTTCTCATTCTTTAGCACCCTTTGCATCACAAGTTCCTAAAGAAGATGAAGAAACAAAACCACCTGAAGGATTCAACACTTCTACTCTCAAACATCTGGACAAAAAGGTATACAACAATGAATTCGCCCATCATAAATTTTATCCAGTTGTTTATGTTGACTTAGATCATTTGTACACCCACTACCATATTGACTTGAGAAATTATTTGAGCTTATATGAACCATTGCTCAAAAGCTATCTACTATATTCACCATATGTTCTTAGAACTTTTTATTCGAACATAACTATGAAAAATACAATTTCAAAAAGTGGTGAATTGATAGAAGAGGGAATTAAGACCATAGTTCATAGATAAACGATTAGAATCACCCCCACCATTATCAATTATATTCTTGGTTACAATTATCTACCTCCCGAGCCTGATTCTGAATTCACTCCTGCCCAAATTCATCTCTTGTTGAGACCTGGTGAGAATGTAGGACCCTTGAATTTTGAAGCCTATTCAGATGCCTGCTATCCAGCAAATCATGTTTTATATTTACACCAGGAGCATTATGAACAAGTCAAGGAACTTCACCCACTTTGCCCACAGACACTATTACATGATGGCTTCTCTAATATCTGGTCAAAAGAGGAATGTATGAGATATGGTTTTCAAAAAGATAAGGAGGTTCCAGTTCTCATCTACCTTGAACACCTGCATACCCTTGCTTTAGATTGTCTCTCTCATTCTTCGGTACAACAAGATTTGGTATCTGGAAAAGGATGAGAAAGTAAGGATTTTGAGATTTGGAATGACTCAGATGCATCGAATGGGGATATCACTACCTTTGGAGACTGATAAGAGACCATCTCCTTCTGATGAGGCTCAATCCTTCACAAAAGGAAGATCGCATTCCCATTCATTCATTGGTGCTTCTATTCATAACTGTGTGGGGGAATTAATAACTAAAGCTATTAATGGTCTTTGAATAGAGGTGATGCAACAATATTAGCAACTGAGTGGTCAGTTTGACAAAGCTGTATCAACCGTAAAAATTTGATATCACCCAATTCATTCGCCTCTTAGATGAAACATGCCTCTTACAATATTTCTCTCTCATTTATCATTATTTTTCAGTGCATGAAGAAGTATGAAGGAAAATGAGTTATCATGCAAGAAAGTTAAAGTTTGGACTAGTTGGCTTGAGAGCCATATGGATGACTTATTAAAAGTCATCATTCATCATTTCTTTCTCATTCTTTCATTCAGATCAAAACAAAGAGAGAATAAAGAGAGAGATGCATGAGAGAACGGAGGAAACGAATGAGAACAAGAGAACGGAAGAGAGAGAAATCTTCCAATCACCGAAACACTGTCGAAACGGCATCTTCTCTCAAAGGACCCTGTATAAACCTTATTTTACTTATCCCGAGTTTCATTTCTATGGTTTTAAATTCTCATTTAGAGGTGGTTGGTGCTATCTCACTGGCCGAAGTGCTGCCAAAATTCCGAACCGAATTCAGAAACGTGTAGAGGAAAGCATAAGCTTCCTTCTAAACCTATTGGTTTGTTTTTTGGATGAGTATGGTGGGAGTTAGGTACTGTTCACTCTTCTTTCAAATGGTGTTTTTTAGGTCTAAACGATGTCCAATGCTTTCCTGAATAGCTAATCATGTGATTAGAAGAAAAAAGGAAGTGTTTCAGTAAAAGAAAGGAAGAAACCGACATAACTCCTCTGAGAACTCTAATTGCTGCCTTGTGTGTATGGCATGAGAAAAGAGTTGGAATTTCATCAATTGGATGATTCCATTGAGTTGTAAATTGTGTAGGGTTCATGTTGATGATGAAGTGAGAAAAGGCCTAGAGTGTGAAATGACCAAATTACCCCTTAAAGGTCTAAGTAAGGGTTGTTAAGAGTATTTTCATCATTTGGGGCTGAATTTGACTAATCTGAGGTTAGAAATAGATTCTACACATAAAATTGTGTAGGATTAGCTAAGGTCATAATTTCTATAATGGTACAGTTGGACCGGGTACAGAGAGGCATAGGCCTGGTCTCCGAGGGGATTTGGGTAATTTAGCATAATTGAGCTTAGTTAACTAATAATATGAGTTTAGAATGGTACATGGATGAGTGATGACTCATTAAATGTACATTTGGGAAATGTAGGACTAAACGATCGTGCCCTAATTGGAGTGAAGACGATGGTTTGAGGAAGTTTACAAAGTCCAAGAGGTAGTGAACTTACCTTGCCTGCATGTAGATGATATATATGTTTGTGCATTGTGTTATGTGACTGTTGTGCCTGATTGTATTGAACATGTTTATTTGATTGACGTACTATTATGTTTATACGATGGCTGTGAATATGTATAACATTGAGCATGTAGATGTCATCATTGGCATGATTTTATGAATGGCAAGTATGTCATGCATCAACTATATATCTTGCATGCATAGTGGTATTGTTTGCTACTGAGATTCTCTCGAATCTCACTGCTCCCAACCAACCATTTAGATAGGTGAAGAGTGTAGGGAGATATGCACAGAGGAGATATGAAGGTGAAGTGAAGAGCGTAGTGCAAGGCACTACTATTTATATTGATGTAATTAATTTACATTTGATAGCCTTACACGGCTTTACATTTCATGTGTGTATATGAATGTATGAATGAAGTTTAGCAGATAACCGCTCTAGTTTAATTAAAGGAGAATAGCTCTAATTTCATTAAAAAGGCAAGTAAATCACTCGCATATACTCTGATATAATGGAATTAAGAGCTAATGAGGTATTGGTGATGTAGTAAAAATTGTGGAATGAATTGAGAAGTAGTTTACCCTTCAAAAAATCCTCTTAGCTTTAGGTTCAAATCCTGAGTTGAGAGCGAGAATTTATGAAATTTATTAAATGTTGGTAGTCCGTGATCAAATCTTGGTTCCATAATGGATTTCACTACTCATTTGTACATATTTTGGAGTATTGGAAATAGGGTGTCACAACTTTAACAAGTTATTAGAGTATATATATATTTCCCTTGGCTTGATCGAAAGTGTAGAGGAAAAAGAGTATTGATTGCTTCTTGCAATTTATCAACCAAGGCCACATTAGTTTTTGACCATTTTGACGTATGCTTCCTTATGATTGGTTTTTTTCCTCTTCTTGTATTAATATATGTATGTCTCTTGCTATTTCCCTTTTGTCCACCGAAATTAAAGAAGGATAAGAGAATATATATTGGTCTTGTATTATCCTATATGTCATCTTATAATTTGTTAACCAAAGCCTATGCCTTTGCTTTTTGACTTCTTTTTCAAGCTTTGATTTTTCCTTTGGTAATAATATTCCAAAATGGACTTAATAATTACCAAGTGGCCATTTCCTCTTTTCAATTTCCATTTAACTGAAATTATTAGGAATATTTGGAAAAAATAATTATTTCTCATCTTATAGTAACATTAACATTTTGCCCTTACATTTTATGATTTATTGAAATAAATCATTTCTTGCTCCTTTTATTTTGGTTCGGCCTAATTTTGAAACTCATGTGAAGCTATTATTTGTGTCATTTTATGCTCAAATTTTGGTTACAATATTAGGCTTTTAAGTGAACATTAATTGCCTCTTTGTGTCCTTACTTGGTTGAATTATATGTAACCGGCCATTGAAATATTCTGTAAATTTACACACACCACAATTCATCATTTTATTCCACTAAATATCATAAATATACATATGAGGAATATTGGTGAAAAAGTGGGGTATTACACTTGATCTACGATTGTTTCTCTCCTTTCACACTATTTCAGTTAATTGCCATAATCCTTGTTTTGCATTCCAGCTATGGTTGCTAATTTTAATACGTGATAGCGGAATTTAAGTAAGGGGGAGTGAAACATACTAGTAGAAATATTTTTAATATAGGGTCTTGTTGGGTAGAATTTTGGAATTGTTCATATTCCTGTGCTTAGCTATTGGTTCTGTGTTTTTATGATTCTTTTAAGCAGTGGATATCTGTGTTTTTGTTGTGATGTGAGTGTATCGTTTGGGACAATGTTGTTCTTAAGTATGGGGTGAAGTACGGTGTGTATTCTAGTCAGGTTTCAAACCTTGATTTTTTTGGCATTATATTAGGGGGTTGAGTCATTTTTGTGCAGATGTATTTAGTTTTTGATATGAATAACTAAGATGATTAGAAAATAGATGGATAGCTATTTTGGATGGATTGGAGTGATTTTGATTTTATTACATGATTATGGGATTTCTCAATGCATGTGGACTAGAAGTAGCTGGGTTAATCTTAGTTGTAGTAGGTTGAAATGCAAAAAGCTAGCTAGAAGGATTTGAGCTACATGCATACATCTTTATATGCATATTCCTAAAAGCATTGTGTGGGAATTCCCTAGTCCTAGTCACTCTCTAGAACTTGTTTTAGTTCTAGGTTAAAATTAAATTCTTAAGCCCTAAGTGAGTATAAATGACAGAGGCTTTTTTGTTGAACACCTTTTTTCCCTAAACATAAACCTTCCACTATTCTATTTTGATTTCCCTTTTTGAGCCTTCACTCCTTTTCCATTATAGATATTCAGTCAAGACCTGGGTCTAAATAGTTGTAGGTATTGCTAGTTAAAGTATATGCTGGATATATTTGGACTTCATTATTAGTAGGATACCCATCCATGTTGTGAAAAGAGCATTACATTTGGAAGAAAGAGAAAACGACATGCTACTCAAAAAAGAAGAAAAGAAGAGGGGGAAAAACAAGTACAAGAAAAAAATCAGATCTGATAGAAGAAAAAAAGAGACAAGCAGAATAGTAAAGAAATATGTGTAGAAGTACAACTTCTTACTTAAACAGAGATAAAGAGCTAGAAGAAAAAAAGGGATTCTTGTGAAAGGAAACACAATGTTGCACTTCATATTTGTTGTGGAAAAAGGATAAATCATAGGTGTTTTAATGGCTATGGTGACCATACTATACCAGTTTGGTTCTTGAATGAATATCTAATTGTCCCATTTAGCCATTCCAACATTACAAACCTGTAAATACATCTTGATGTATGAATTTTGGGTGAATGATAATAGTGGAGACAATATGTAACGCCTGTCACTTATGCCCCTTTATTATGCATCGGAAGTGTTAACTTTATTATTATGGTTCAGGAGAATCAATAAATAAAGCTCCCAGTAAAAAAACTTACACTTTTATTCTTAGGGCACTGTTCATTCGATAAAACCATATTTATTAGATTAATTAACTTTATTCATGGGGTTACTATTCACTTTAACTTTTCAATTCCTCCATTAATTATTATTATTGAGGTTTTTCTTGGCTTATCAATTCCTCTGCTTACTTAACTAATGGGCTAGTACTGTGCAATTACCAATTCCTAGTTCATTTAGCACGCTCGAATAATTAATCCCTTCGTCATGCGAGTTATATAGTTAACCACATCAAATATTAATACATCACAAAATAGTGCGTAATAATTCTTCAACTCTTCATCCGTAACTTCTCCTGGTGTATCGTCCTGCACTCTTTTTTTGTGCTCACCTGCTTCGATGGTTGGTTGGGAGAGGGTGAGAATTGTGGGGAATCTCAGTAGAAAACAATACTACTATGCATGTAAGTTATATATTTAATGTATGATATGCTTGCCTTACATAATGTCATGCCAACATAATGACATATCTGTATGCTTAATGTTACAACATAGTCATAGCCATGACATAAATATAATAGAGCTTTAATCAATCAAATATGCTCAACACAATTGGGCAAAGCAGTAACATAAATCAATGCACATACATATCAAATACTACCTTTGATCTTTGTGTCCTCCTCTTGTGCCTTTTTTTCCAACCATTGAAGTTGCTTCTTCTTTGTCACCTCATGGACCTAGATATATAACCATATTATTTGAGCCATGACAATTGAATGTCCAATGGGCTCTACTTTAGCCACTAGGACTTGTCTCTATTATTTGGACCCATACTTGGCTCAAATTACCTAAAATGCCATAATTTTGTAGGTCCACCCGATTTACCAGATTTTTCACCCAAATTTGAAAAATCATAACTAAATCTAGAAAAATCTAGTTGTAGGGTTCAAAGTCTTATATGACCCTCATTAAGTCTACTTTAAGGAAAAAATATTAGCCACTACCAATTACAGGGCTAAATTTCCTAGAATCATCAAACAACATAATTAGTCCAGAAAACATTCTTGATTCAATGCTTAACTTTAATAAATAATATCTCTTAGTGTCTTGATCCAAATAACACATATTATATATCATTAAATCTTAGCATGTCTACTGTTATTTTTGAAAGTTTCATGGCCATTAGACAATATTTGTTCATTCCAAATCTCATCACAAGCATATTTCCTCAAGAAAATAAAATCTGGCAGCACTACTATTTCAACTTGAATCTTTGGGTTTTTAATCCAACCCTTCTAAAATCATGTTCAATAACAAAATCATTCTCCTTCTCCAGTTTCTCCCCTAACCTAAACTCATACCTAAAACAACAACAATCAAGTTTGTATTTTAGCCATCAAACTAGTCTTATCTTGTCATTAAACATATGATTTCACCATATTCAAGCTTAAATAAACACTAAACCTCAAAAAATCCACTTGGATGAATATTAAGGCAGCCTCAATAATCCATGAAAACTTAACAAAACCACAAGACAATCAGTTCAAAATGAAGCTTGGGCTTACCTCTTCACGATTCTACAACTGGTTCAGAACTCTGGTGACACCCCAGCTAACTAGACGACATAAAACACCTCTGATTAGAAAATTGAGACCATAGAAAGAAAGCTCACAGTAAGTAGAACAATGTTTGTGAAGGACTTACTGGCCAAAAACGGTGTTACGAGGCTAGAATCGGCTTTGGAACTCTTAGGATTTTACTATTCACCCTTTCTCTTTCCTCTTCTAATTTGTCTTGAATTTTTAGATTTCTTTTTCTCTTTCCTTTAGGTGTTGACAAAATTCACTAATAAAGGGGAAGGGAGGGCTTGATTTCTATCATTTGTCCCTTACTTTAATCCAATTGTGCCAAAATGTGATAAGTGTCTTGTGATTAACTCATAAGTTGCCAAGTATCCTCCTCTCTCTCTCCTCTCTCCTCTTAGGTATCCTTGATTGTCAAGGGAAAGAAAGTCTTGACAATGTCCCCAAACTCCCGAGTTCGGTGTTTAGGTAAGTCAAATACGTGTCTAGGTCAGAGACCAACAGATTCCCCGGACTCTAGGGCTGGGTGGCACCTTTACAGAGTACCACCTCAAAAGGATAAAAGTAGGTGCCATCATTAGGGACACTTTCCATTCTCTTAACATACCAACACAAAGGTTGATTTGTACTCTGTCATGATGAATGGACAAGTGTCACTTTCTTATTTATCCAACACAAAAGTTGAGCTATCATTACTCATCATGACTTACTTTATTAAAGCTACTTTAATAAAATTACTTTATTGGTGGCTACTCAGGTTTCACTCGGGACTTAATCAGGATTGCATCACGCATATCAGAGCTTACAAGATGATGCTAGGTTGGAGTATGTGTGTGGGCCCCACATGACACCATATATCGGTGTCTTTTCTAAAAAGGCAGGGTATACATGTTTGCCCTGAAAATGCTATGTGTACACCTATACCAGTATATTTTGCTCGACCAATCAGTCACATACCTCATGAAATACCTAGGTGGCATCTTTCTACTAACCCAATGGCACCGTATGTGTTATGTATACATTTGCACCGACACTTTGATCCTACTTCCTATGCTACTGGTCTTATTGCTCGGTAGGGCCGTATCATATAGTCCCCAAGATGTTTTTTATCTCTTATTATTCTTAGGACTCTTCCCAAGCTGGGCTTAGTCATCTTCCTGATGTAGGCTTATCCTTAAGTCTCTAGGCACAAAATTTGGGATATTATACTATAGAATTATTATAAGCATACGTTAGAGCCTAGGATATGTGCGTAGAGTGAAATGATCTTAAATACTAATGAGTGTAAGAGTTCAACACTTTAGCTTGTGAGGCATTTCAATTCTACTCTTTAAGTTTAACTCAAATGCTTTTGTAGTCTTATGCATTAAGTGGTCCATTTGATTGTAATGAATGATAATTCGTCTATAAAGTTCATTGTATTTATTTCCTTGCATCTAGTTACTTGTTTGTGTATCATCAAGCAGCTGGATCATCCTACTTAGAACTGATTCTTTACTTAGAAGTCCAAAGATTAAGTGTGGGGGATTTCGATGAGCATGTATTTTATACCATAATTCCATGTTGAAATCAAAGGTTTTAATACATTTCTTAAGGATATAGGAGTAGAGCTAGAAATTGATGATGAATAGGGTTAATGATTGAAATTTTTTTTTAATTTGATAGCATTATGAGATATCTTAATTTGGAGTTTTAATGACTACAGGAATTTGAATAAAGTACAGTAAAGGATGCAGATGCAAAGAAGGAAAGATTGTGGGGTTTAAGTGAAAACATCATAACTTCATAAATAATGCCCATAAAGGAGTAAAATGCCAGTAAAGAAAGTTTTCAGGGTCTGAGCTTAATTTGGAAAATATTAAAATAAACATTCATTTGTTACAATTTTGAATTGGATTTGACCTCATGAAAAAAAAGACCTGACCCGATTTGTAATGGAATTTTGTTATGTGACAAAGATAAGATTCTTTATGGGAGTTCATGTAAAACAATAATCAAGCTGAGAGCTCGCACTGAGTTAAAATTTCCTTTCTTCTCCTTCATCTTGTATTGGGCCTCGGTGTTCATGACAGTTGTCACCGCTTCCAGACTGGTCAGAGTTCATACATCGGTAAAGCTTCTAAGAATAACATTAGTGGCTGAGCTAGAGTTTTTTCTCTTGGGAATCTCACTTGAACTAGAGACAACATCCAATGGGAGCATTCTTTTACCTCTTTTACATTTACAACTTAGACCTCTAGATTTAGCAGAATTTGATGTATATGTTATGTGGTACTATAGAAACAATTCTTGCTACTATTTGGCAATATTTGTGATTGATTTATGTTACTATTTCTTTTGTCAATATTTATCGATGCCTTCTAGTTAGCTTTGATCAGTATGATTGGATGATATAACTAGCTAATTGCATTGAATCTAACCGATTGTTAAGATATCTCAATTTGGCTAAATCTCTATATATTAAATGCGATGAGAACTCAGTAAACAATCTAAGAGAACTACCAATATTAACTCGTTCCAGTTCCATCTCTTTCTATTTGTAATATCTCAAATTTATTCACCAAAATTCCTTGTACATTTAATTATATTCAATAGAATAAAATGGTGAATTTTGGTGCACTTGAAGTAGCCAAAATGTCAGAAATAGTTATTATGTGAAATTTGGGCGAAGTAAGACATAAAGCATAATTTTTTCTTGACAAAGGTCTAACATTGAAGCCTAAAAATAAGTATGGAAGAGCACAATTATTGGCCCAATTTATGATAAAAATTTTGGCCAAAAAGAAAAAGGAAGAAGGAAAATAAAACTTGGTACAAAAATTCAAGAAATTATAAGGGTAAAATGGTCATTTGGCTAATAAAATAAAAAGCCAATATTGTTTCCCTTAAATATGATGATAGTCAGCCAAGAAGGAAAATCAAGAGGGAAAAATGTGATTGGGACACATACATGGACATGTGGAAGTGTAAATTGCCATATGGAAAAAGGAATGCTAGGAAAATGTAAGAATAATAATTTGGAAATAAAATAATAATAAAATTGTAAGTGCACATATTTCAGCACATTTGGCCCTCATTTTTAGTCAAGCAATAAGAAGAGAAGAGTGAGAGAGAGAGAGCAAAACAAAAAATAGAGAGCAAGGAGAGAACAAGAGGTTTCAAGAAGGCAAACAAGGTAAGTAGTAAAATTCATGTGTTCTTTGCCTTTAATCCCTTGTGAACCTTCCCTAATCTTCATATCCACCTTGAAAACATGTAAATCAAGAGAAAATGGAGAAGGAAGCAACGGTTAGAGAGAGAAATCAAGACAAAGCAAGGTAAGCTTGAGAACTTGTAATCTCTTGATGATTCATGCTTGTTCTTGGTGTTTTCGTTAGTTGTTTGACTTGTATTGGCTTGGTTTTGTGATTTGGATGCATGAACCCTAAGGGGAGGTGTGGCCTAAACTTTGATTAATCATATGTAAAATTAAGCAAAATGGTGTTTAAGTGGTTAAATAAGTGATTAGAAGTGAAAAGAAGATGTTCGATTGGTTGGAAATTGAAAAGCTTCATTTTCCTCAAAAATACCAAACTTTTGGCTAGGTGCACTTCAGAAGGCTAGGGTTGGAATTTGATGGAGTTGATGATTCCATTGTGTTTAGAATGAAAAATTATGTAGGAAACATGTGAATTGTGGAGTGTGAAGGCTTTAGGGAGTGAAATGACAATTTTGCCCCTAAAACTCTAATTGGTGGCTGTCAAGAGTAAATCTAAGAATGTAGTGTGAATTTGTCAAAAATGAGTTAAAAAATGGATTCTACAGGTGAAATTGTGTAGGAATAGCCTGTGTCATAATTTTTGAAAAAGTACAAGTATACTGGGCCGAAAGGGAATTAGATCGGATTCACTCTAGGCATTTTGGTAATTATGTATTTTTAGATAAAGATAACCAACTTATGAGTCTTAGAATAAGGTAAGAATGAGTAATAACTCATTTTTTATCAATTTGGGAATTTTAGGCTTTGATATTTGCTGAGTCGGACCGGAAGTTGAGGAGCGTCATTAGTTAAGTAAGGAAAAAAGTTAAGGTAGTAACTCTATCTTTCATATTCAATGTGATTATTAATATGCATTGTTTGCCATGTTTTGTGCAATGACATGTGAATGGCAGTAATTCCTAAAGCTGTGGTGTGGGAAAAGCATGAGTACCATCCTGAGGGAAAAGCACAAGTACCTTTTGGCCCAATGGTACCCAGTCTAGGTAGGCCAATGTAATTGATGAAATTCCACGCTGTGGTGTGGGAAAAGTATAAGTACCACCCCATGGGAACAACACAAGTACCATGAGGCCAGTGGAACCCAATTAAGATGATGTGACAAGTATGAACAGGTTGATGCCTTCTCTAAAAAGTTAATGTGGCAAGTACGGACAGGTTGGTGCCTGCTTCGAAACATAATTATGATCACGATGTGGCAAGTAAGGACAAGGCTATTATTTTGATCCAGAAAAAATCATCGCTTTGATCCTAAAGATTGATTGAATGACATGTGCACTGTAATACCTTATATCCAATAGACTCAGATGAGTGCAAAATGAGTAGTGAAATAATTTGTGAGTCTAGGATTTGGTCCTGGATTAAGCAGACTTTCGAAAATGTTTGCATATCCCAAACTTATCTTAGGAATTGAACTTAGGATTGAGTGGGTTTTTCAGAGGATACAAAAACCTTTTCGAACATTTTCATAAAGTTTACTTCCTCCCTAAGTCTCATCGATACTTAATTCCATTTTATCAGAGTGTGCGACCATGTTTCTGCTTAAGTCCCACATTGCATTCGTTAGTTAATGCTTCTTTATAATTTGGAAGCATTATCTAGCTAAGTTATCCCTTTATTATGTTATGGTCTATTTACTAGGCTACCGGTACTACTAGTTCTACCACTATACTATTGTCAGGCTTACAGAGTTATATACATCATATACATATCTAAAATATCCAAAATAGACAACCAATAGAAAATGAAATCTTGCAGCTTCATCCTCTAACTATCTATGTTACCTTCTTGCCCTTTAAGCTATTAGCCTGTACTGTAGATTTGTTTATAAGAAATGAGTGAGATTCAAAAGAATCCTAGTAGTAACAGATAGTCAATCATATAGATACAAATCACGGAACTTGCCACACAATCATCATATAAACATAATTATCACAACAACATTCATGTTACAACATGCAATTCAACATATTACCATAACGCTAGGTATAACAAATCATACGGCCCTGAGTTTTACCTATGCAAAAGGCCCCGAGTATCCACTCATGCATTACAGGAATTTTCAATGGCCTAGGCATCCACCCGTGTAATAGGCCCCGGGCGGCCACCCCGCATAATCAAAATGTGTCAGAAAAATTCATGATGAAACCATAAACATAAAGTGTATCTTATAATATATGAAAGATAAAGTTACTACCTAGTTTCTTTTCCTGAGAAATATCCAACATTTTTTCCGAGCTCGGGCAGGTTTCAAATCTCAGACAGCTATTAGGTCTTATAATTGGAATTTACAGATGGCAAGTTGTTATTTCATCCAATACTTGCATAATCCAAACATTCAAGTTGGTTGTCTTTAAGGTTAGTATACTAAGCCAAAAGTAAAGTTAAAGTAGTTCAACTATCCCAAGTTGGTTAGTTTCACCTTAAAGTTCAAAATAATTACATAGTGCCATTACATTTTCTATTTTCGCACATGTATTCAAATCTGCCATAATTTTGATCAATCTTTGAAAATTCATAACTCTATGTACAAATGTCCAATTACAACCATTCCAAAGTATATATGACCCCTAATTACTATATTTTTAGGGGAAAATATATCTATTAGTCATCTAGATGCACATCAGTATAGAATTCCACTTTATTGGTCACTACTCCAGAACTTGGCAGTTTTACATGACCAATCTTTAAAAATGCATCAATTTTAGTGTACACATTCGATTGACACAAATGAGATATAAAATTAAAGCTTGAAATTTCTAATTTTATACTAGAAATTTTTACAATTTTTGAAAATCCTTTACATATTCAAAAATATCACACAATCAGACTACCACATATAAAATTCATATTGGTAGAATTCCAATTTACAATATTTATTTTCAGTGGTCCATAATTTACAACCAAGGGCTATTCCCACACATTTTTCCATTTTAAACACAATGGAAATATCAAAAACATTAAAATCATAAGTCTTTAGCCCCTATCCCTATCTGGCCGAACATAACCCTTTTTACCAAAATCAACCAAAACAGAATTTTAACCACCAAATTGATCCAACATCATCATAAGTCATTATCTAACCACAAATACATGATTAAAAAACCATTAATCCTTAAAAAACCCTTTGTCCAAAAATACCCAGCCCCCAAACCCTCATGAAACCTTATCAAAATGACAAACCAATCATTTCAAAACAAAGCCTACGCTTACCTTTATGCATTTCCGCAACCGGTTCAGAAATTTGATAGTACTTCAACAAAAAAGAAGTCACCAAAAACCTCCAAACAAAATTCTCAAACCTTAGAAATGAAGCTTATGATGACGGGAAGAAGTTTTGTGAAGAGTGTTTCAGGAGAAAACACCGATTCGACAGTGTTTCGGCGGATTGAAGTCAAAGGAAAATACTATTCATACTCTCTCTCTCTGTTTTCTACCATTTTCTCTCTATTTTTATGATTTTTTTTGGATTTTAGGGTTGTTTGGATGAAAATTATATGGCCCTTAATGGCCTTGAAAGTTGTTCCCCACGTGTCACAAACCTGTGTTACCATTTATTTGGTGATCCAACAATTCGGTGACACATGTCACTAGCTTTAATTAAATGGGTCCTGCCTCTATTCTCAGCCTTTTGGCCATCCAACTTGTCAGGGAAAGTGAGGATTTGATTATTTTCCTTGATTCCCGGGTTCGGTGAAAGTTAGTCGCGTGACCAGTGGATTTCCCTGGCTTGGGCTAGTGGTGTCCTTTGGGTATGCCAATACAAAAGTAAAAAGCAACTTTATCATAAAGGGGACATGTGTCACCTTGCTGTTAGTCCAACACATAAAGTCAAAAAGTGACTTTATGCTCTATTCCACTAAAATGGCGCCATGTGTCCCTTATTTTTGGGACCCACGCTCTTTCTCTTTCCTCCACCTAACCAGTCCACCTTGTCGGGGAAGGAAAGTTAGGGGATTTTTCCTTAGTCCACCCACAAGGTGTCATCTTTATGTAGGATAACGTACTCTTTATGTATTTTGATTAGATTTGTGTATGAATAAACTAATAATGGGGAAAGAAACACTCTGGTAAATATACAAGGAATTAAGAAGTTACGAACCACTTTATGATGATGTTAAAAACAAAGTTTTTAAACTATTCAGAAAAACCCACTCAACTACAAGTTCGAATCCTGTATTGAGGTTGGGAATTGAAAGAACTTTTCAAAGAAAGATCGCTTAGTGATTCAAATCTGCTGCGTAAAACTCATCAGAACGATTACGGAACTAGGGTGTTACAGTTGCATCATATGCTGCATTATATCTTTATCTTTCACATTTTATATGATTGATTTCATGTTACTACTGAGATTCGTTTAAATCTCACCCTTTCCGTAAATAAAATTTATTCAGCAAGAGGTAGTGACTCTAAAGGCAAGGAGGTGGACACAGGAAACTGAGGATTCCGGTTCTGATGAAGAATTTTGTGTTGGTTATCTTTGTTCTTTACATTTATTTTTGGGTTATTTAATTGACTATGTACAAACCCTGTGGGGATTTTCCTATAATGTAATCAAGAATTTTATATTAGTATGTTTATATTATTTATGTATGCTCATTGAACTATGTGTTGGTACTCTGTTAAATGTCAAATTATTGAGGGGTTTGACACTGTTATTTGTCCATAAGTTCACATAATTCATAGAAATTGATACTTAGGAATTATGTTTGAAATCTATTTCATCCATTCTCATCTCTTTGATTAACTTCACTCTAATATTAACAATCATAACTCCAACAAGCTAGAGATTAAGAGATCAATATCTTGAATTGCTCTATTATGCTATAGTAATTTTAGTATTTTTTTTATTGGACTTACAAGAAGGAACAAATCATGAGTGCTTACCTTGGTGGGATATAGTTGATTAGTCTGAGGATTGTGAGTGGCTTCACAAATGCCCAAATCAAACTTATGGGGTTATAGTGGTTCTCAAGTACTCAGTTTAAACAAGAGGGAGATCGTGGATTGAAAATCTTAGGTGGAGCCTAGCTATTAGATGTATGTCATCCTAGATCATACGAAACCAGGATAAATTGATTTTTGCATATTCTCTTTCCTTATCCTTTTTGTTTCCAGCAAAACTAATTTAGATATTTGATTATGCATTTTTGAATAATGCCCTCTTCGATGTTATGAAGTTCTAACAATTGGTATCAAAGCAGGGCTCTTATTTACAGGACTAAACCATCTCACCAGTTTATAATGGCTAATTTTGGGTATTACTTACTTTTGGAAGGTTTTGATTATAAAACTTCACCTCTTTTAAAAAATATCGATTTTTGGTTTTAGAAAGCTAGAATGACATCATTTATAAAAGCCTTTAATTTTGATATGTGGAATGATTTTACAAATATTTTTTTTATTTCAAATTGAGTAGGGATTGGATTGATAAAGAAAATAAAATATTTTCTTTGAATATTAGAGGTATGAAAATTCTATATAGTGCTTTGATTGAAAATGATTTTGAGAAAATCAAGTTTTGTTCTAGTGCTAAAGATATTTGAAATACTCTTGATTCTATTTATGCTTCCAACAATTGTGTTGAAGTTGAAAGTGTTGATCGTTTACTTGAAATTATAAGTTTCATATGCACTCTTGGTGAAATGGAAGTTGAGATTGAAGAAGGATAAATCATTGAACACTTCCTTGAGTCATTCAACATAAAAGGACAAGAAGAAGAAGATTCCAATAAAGAGCTCATCATAGATAAATATGATGAATCCTTCTCTGGAGCTCAAGATGTACATGAGGTAAAAAGTTCCAATTCTTGGGCATTTAGGAAAAATTATTTTGAAAGTTTGCATAAAATTATTTTTCAATAGACGATTGATTCTATTTTAAAAAGAAAACATGTTTAAAATCAAGCGGGAAAATCTATTGGGCAAAAAGAAACTTGTGGCTCCTCTTTCACCACTAAGAAAAATTAACAGTAATGAGAAGTCAAAATTAAAAACTATATATAGGTTTTTTATTTGCATTTCTTTCATTTAAACTTTCAGCATGTAAGGAAATGTTGTTGTGTGGTTACTTGTGCTGAAGAAAGAGTGTTAGCCAAACATATCAAAATTGAAAAAGGTTTGAAATATTATGAGTATGTTGATACATGTCTATCAACATTGAATCTTTGGGACCCAAAATTTATTGAAATCCCCCCTGTTCATATAACTATGTGTGTTCAAATGATAAAGGATTGAAAAATAAGTATATATGACACTATATGTATTTTGGTTTGTTATTAGCAAACTTTACCATTACAATTTGTCTTCATGTATGTATGATGATCTTATCTAACTTTATAGTGGGTTCATTGTTTCTAACTCATTTTAATTATAATTGTTTATAAATAAAGGTTCGCTCCTCTATGTTGAATTTCTTGATTGAAGGAGTAAGGGAAAATTTTGCTTATGTATTCTCATTATGCTGCCAAATAAAGCTTTACATTAAGGCATTGTATTTTTCATGACCATCTATCTCCTATTTGAAATTAGCGAAATGTTTGAAACAAGGAAGGGAATAATATTATAATCAAACAGCTCAACCATGATGTTGTTGGTGGATATTGCTTTATTTTCTCTTGATTTTGAAAAATGGGCTGAAGCTAAACTATGAGGAAATGCTGCCCAAATTTCCTCTAAACATGTCCATTTAGTGTTTAAATAGCTAATCATCTGATTAGAAGTAGAAAGGAGGTGATTAAGCAAGAGAAAACAAGAAAACAACAAACTTCACCTAAAAATCTTAAATTATGCCCTATATTGTGATGACATGGTAAAGATGTAAGAATTTGATGATTTTGATACCCCCAATGACTTTATATGGAAAACTTGTGTAGGTAAATAAGTGTTTATGATTTTTGGATGCTTCTATATCAATTTGGGAATTTATGAAGTATGTGTATGCATGTTGTGAATCTGCCCTATCCGAAACATTGTGTTTGTATATGGTGTTTCAGGGGTGAAACCTTATCCAAAAATCCTGAAATTTTTCATAATTAAATTAGAGACATAGAGATTTAATTTTATGTGTAGTTTGTAAATTTTGGACAAGTATGTTAGGAGATATGAATTGTTGAAGTTATGTTCTACTTTCTAGAAAGAGATCTGAAACAATGATATTGGGCGAAATTCTGGGAATTGTTTAGTTGTGATGACCAAAATTGAGTACTTCCATGTGAAATTATACTGAAATATCTTCACATAGAATTTAGAACCACTCAATTTAGAGTTTCCTAGGATTAATGGTGAATTTTTAAATTCAGTCATGTAAACCTGGAAATTCTGGAACAATGATTAGAAAAGGAGAATTCTATGTTAATATGTGTACATATAGCTAATGGCTATATTTTCCCTTGAAAGTAGACTTAAAGAGAGTCAAATAGAGCTTTGAATCATGGATCTAATGATGTAATTGGGTATTTAGGGCCATGGAGAAGTCAAGAAAGAAGAGGAATTGAAGAATTTCTAAAAAGCTCTAATGGTTAGAAGAAGAGGAAGCAAAGGAAGGACAGTGGTCCACAAGGTAGTAAACTTACTTGTATGTATGTGATGCTTATGTTGTATATTGAGTTACTGTATTGCTTTGCTTGATTATGTGAAGCATGTATGAATGAATGAAACTTTGTTTCTGTTTTACTATGGCCATAGATATACTACACAAGACATTGAGCATGCATAATGTCATTATGTGAACATTCGCCTAGCTATGTAAGGTAAGCATATCATTCACTAGCATTCATCTTGCATGTATGTCTGTATGTTTGCTACTGAGATTCCCCGAATCTCACCCTGCCCTACCAACCATATAGGTACGAGAATAGGAAAGAGAAGAATGCTTGAAGAAGAACAAGAAGGAAAGAAGACGAAGAATTGAAGAAGAATGTGTATTAATTTATTGTATGTAGATTAATTGCACGACCCAACACTACTACAGAATGTAGATTTTACGTCCCTAAAAGACGTCTTTTTAAAAAAAAGAAAATAAAAAATAAAGAAGGTGGCATTTTTGTAATTGTGGGTAAGAATTAAGTAACTTTAGACGTCCCTTTTTAAAAAGGCACGCCTAAAGTCTTAAAAAAATTAATTGTTTTACTTTAGGCGTCCCTTTTTAAAAAAGGGACGCCTAAAGTTTTAAGAAAATTTAAAAAAAATAATTTTTTTCTTACTTTTTACTTCCCTTTTTCAAAAAGGGAAGTATAAAGTAAACAAAAAAAAATTAAAAGAATTAATTTTTTTAATTTTTTTTAGACTTTAGGCGTCCCTTTTCGAAAAAAGGATATCTAAAGTCTAACTGTAGACGTCCCTTTTTCAAAAAGGGAAGCCTAAAGTAAAACAAATTAATTTTTTTAGTTTTTTTTAGACTTTAGACGTCTCTTTTTGAAAAAGGGACGTTTAAAGTCAAGTTTTTTTTACTTTAGATGTCCCAAATTCAAAAAGGGACATATAAAGGTAACGTAAATCAGTTAAACTGATACTGACATCACTCTTTTTAAGGTTATGTCTACCCCCGCAAGCTAGCTTCCTCGATTCAAATTTCAAAACTCTTATTTTCTCTCAAAGCTGAATCTTCCACCACTCTCTTGAAGCTCATTTTCCACCATAACTCTCTCTCTCACTCCCTTTCATTATCGTTGTTCTTGTTTTGAAAGTTGTCCTCCTCTCTCTCTACCACCATCATCTACCGTCTTCCTCTCTTCCTCTCCATTGTTGAAGTTCGTCGTCATTGTTCTTCCTCGATCTTTGATGCCGTTGTTTCCTCCTCCCTCCCTCTCCCGCTGTTGGCCTCCCTCCTCCCTCTCCTACCGTAGCTAAAAGGTATGGATAATTACTTTTTCTTTTTATAGGCTAAGTTCTGAACTAGGATTATTATATATGTATTTTGTTGTGTTAAGATTTAGATTTATCTTCATTGTAGATTCATTTTGATTTATCATCCTTCACCAATATTAATCTGTAAGGACATTTTGGTTTATGAAAAATTTTTTGATCTTATTTCTGTAGGTTATAATTGTTAGGCAGTGAAAAATATAAGTAAATTTTAAAAAAAAAAAAAATTTCGACGTCCCTTTTTAAAAAAGGGACGTCTAAAGTTTTGTTTTTTTTAAAAAGAAAACTTTAGACGTCCCTTTTTTAAAAGACGTCATATCCTGACTTTTTTACGTCCCTGGTATAGGCATCCCTCTATTTTTAGACATTAAAAGGGCTAAAAAAGGGACGTTAAAAGTGTTTTCTGTAGTGGTGCAGATATTTGTATGAATAGTATGAATAGACGTGTATTAAAGTTAAACTATAATTATGATCGCTAAGAAAAAGAATTAACTTTGGTATTCTTAAGAATCATGGGTCAACAACCGGAAATGAGGAATAATCCCCTAAGAGAATATGAGTAAACGCTTCTGTGTACGTAATAAAGGGGTAGAAATGTAAGGTCTTACAAAGTCACTGTGACGTCGAACTGTAGAGTAGAGTTATGGGAATGTTGACTTTCAATGGTGGTGTATTGTAATGAGTCTCCCATAGAATGGGTTTCTATAAGAGAAGGGTTTATATAACCCATGCTCCAGTGCCATTTGTAAAAAGAAAGATGAGTAATGAAATTAAGGAAGAAAAGGCTTGAGGTATAAAGGAAAGCAACTTTTGCTCTCGTATCTTATGTAATGATTCACATGTATGTTTCTACAATCAGATATATTCATGTTATGAATATATGGTGGGCAGTAAGACCTATTGGGTTGCCATGTTCTTAGGTAGTTAGACCTGACAGGCAGAGGCCCGAGGCTGTAAGTCCCGTAATGCCTATGGCATAAGGGTAATTCCCCATGCAGTAAGACCTAATGAGCATTTAGATTATGTGAGGTGGTCGCACAGAGCCAAATGCACAGGTAGACGCCTGGGCCATTGAGATTTCTTTTCGTGCACTAGTAGAGACTTGGGGCCTATTCCGTGGGTATACGCTCGAGGCCATATGATTTTTTTGCACCGGGTAGATGCCCGGGGGCCATATGACTTGTTTTACCAAGCGCTTTGGTGTGGTACCAATGGTCTAGTGGTTGACATTATGCTATATGCTAATGTGCCGAATACTTTTATGATGATGGTTTGTTTAGCATGCTTTGGGAACATCACATAAGTATATGTGTGATACCCTATTCCAATAACCTCAAATGAGTATAAATGAGTAGTAAAATCCATTCTGGAACCAAGATATGAACCCGGACTACCCAACATTCCAAAACGATCACAAATTCCCACTCTCAACTCAGGATTTGAACCTAGGGTCGAGAGGGTTTTTCAAAGGGTAGAAATATTTTCCATCATTCCCACAAGATTCACTACGTCACCAATACCTCATCGGCTCTTAGTTTCAATATATCAGAGTATGCAAGCGTTATACTTGCATTTTTCTTTAATACAATTAAAGCTATTCTTTGCTCATAAACTTCATTCATTCTATACATAAGTTGTATATCCACAAAACTACCAAACATATTACATCAATACAAAATGGTAGTCCCTTGCACTACAATCTTCACTTCACCTTCACACTTCCTCATCGTATATCTCTAGGCATTCTTCACCTGTACTCAACATACCTATATGGTTGGGGGAGGAGGAGTGAGATTCGAGAGAATCTCAGTAGCAAACAATACTACTATGCATGTAAGATATATATATATATATATGTATATATATATATATATATATATGATCTATGACATGCTTGCCTCTCATAACTTCATGCCAACATAATGACATATCTGCATGCTCAATGTTATGACATACTCATGGCCATCGCATAAATATAACAGCTTCAATTAATAAAGTATGCTCAACACAAATAGGCAAAGTAGTTACATACAACAACGTAAACATGCTGGCTAGGTAAGTTCACTACCTCTTTGACTTTGTGTCCTTCCTCAAACCATTGTCTTTGCTCCGGCTCATCCGTTGGGTCCTAAATTCCCAAATATAATAAATGATTCATTACTCATCCATGTATCATTCCATTCTCATATTATTGGTTAACTTAGCTCTATAAGACTAAATTACCAAAATGCCCTCAGAGACCCGGTCTACGCCTTTTTGTACTCAGTCCAACTGTACCATACCAGAAATTATGACCCAGGCTAATCCTACATAATTTTGCATGCAGAATTCATTTCTAACCTTAGATTGGTTAAATTCAGCATCAAATGATGAAAATACCCCTTGCAGCCCCCTATTTAGAGCTTTAAGGTTAATTTGGTTATTTCACATTCTACGGATTTTCTCACATCGCCCTCAACATGAACCCTACACAATTTGTCATTCTAAACTTAATAGAATCATCAAATTGAAGAAATTTCAACTCTTTTCTCATATAACACAGGGCAGCAATTTAGGATTCTGAGAAAAGTTGTGTTGGTTTCTCGTTTTCTCTTACCTAATCACTTCCTTTCTACTTCTAATCACATGATTAGCTATCTAGACATCCATTGGACATTTTTTAGACCTTAAAAACACCATTTAGATGATACATAAACAATACCCAACTCCCATAATACTCATCCAAACAATGAACCATAGGTTCAAAAGGAAGCTTACGCTTACCTCTATACGTTTCTAAATTCGGTTTGGAATTTTGGCAGCACTCTGGCCAGTGAGACAGAACCAACCACCTCTAAATAGAAATCCAAAACCGTAGAAATAAAGCTTGGGATTAGTAGAAGAAGGTTTGTGAATGGCACTTTGAGAGAAGACGCTGATTCAGCAGTGTTTCGGCGGATTGGAGTTTCGAAAACACTATTCACTCTTCTCTGTTTCTCTTTCCCATTCTTGTTCTCCCATCCATTCTCTCACCCTCTCCCTTCTGGTTTTGTAGTAAAGAATCAGAAGGAAAGGATGATGGATGATGGATGATTGATGATGACTTTAATGAATCATCTAAATTGACTCCCATCCAATTCGTACAACCATCTCATTTTATTAAAATATTGATTCCCCTTTCTCTTCATCATCCACCAAAAATGTAATGAGAAATGAATATATTACTCTCAAACTATCCCATTATGCCACATACAAGGGGTTGACCAAAGCCTTAAGCTTTTGACTCCTTGACTTCCCTTGATAATAATTCACCAAATTCGGCTCATTAATTACCAAGTAGTCATTTTTCCTCTTTTTAATTCCCACTTAACTGAAATTATGAAGAATACTAGGGAAAAATACTCATTTATTATTATCTTATGGAAAAATTACTGTTTTTCCCTTACATTATTTTTTCCATTTTCGCACTTAAGAAAAATTGGGCAGAATTTTCATCAAACTTTGAAAATTCATAACTAATTGGAAAAATCTCCAATTGGAATGGTTCTATAGGCTATGCCACCCTTATTAAGTCTAGGTTTAAGGAAAAATATAACATTTGGACAAATGAAAGTTTATCCTTCCCAGAATTCTCATCTTTGGAAGCAAAAACTGAAAAAAGCCAGTTTCACTAGGCTAACTTAAAAAATGCATAACTCTTTGTGTATAGCTTTAAATGACTCATATGACCTATCAAATTAAATATTGATAAATCTACTTTCATTCTGGAAAGTTTCAAAATCTTTGAACATCATTTGCCTCTTGAATAGTGTCACACAAACACAACTGCCACACCAGAAAATTCACTGGTAGCAATACTACTTTATGTTTTAATTCACTATGTTGTGTGTGTCTTCTCATTGCATTATCTTGTCATTCCTCCATTCTCTTTTATTCACCATGATATTTCCTTTAATACCCCAAAGGTATAAAGAAATTTTAGGGAATACAAGTATGTCTTACTAGGACAATTGCTAAACTGAGGTTTAGTAGTCCACTTAATCCAGGCTTAATCTCAAGTCTCTTGTCCTAAAATTTAGGATATTACAATATGAATAGGTTGAGTAGTAAGAGTTAGAGCCTAGAATGTATATAGAATACCTAGTAGACTGTTTTTCCTTAGGTAGTTTGTCTCGATAAGTATTCATCAAAGATGATGGACTGAATGTTCTGGGCCTATAAGACCTAAGGGAATAGTATGTCCTTAGGCTGGCAGAATGTTACATGTTGAGAATTGTGACGAGCGAAGTCTCAGAGCAACAACACCTGGTGTTCAAATTTGCATGGGGTAGAGGCCCTGTGCCATATGATATATGTGTCTAACGCGGTGACATTGGACCAATGTGTCCAAAGTATATCTTGAGGTTGGAAAACCAATCATGCTGCACCAGCTTGTAGCATGTAGCAGTAAGACCTATAAGTGCGTGAAGCATATGGCTATGTCCCTAGGCGATAAGACAAGAATACCCAGCACTGTGGGAGTAAAATGAGTTGTTAGGCTTGATATGCTTACAGTGTGATCTTGGCAGAGTCCCAAAGAGACTATTAGGCCTAATATTGTGATCTAGGAGGAGTTTCGAAGAAGCTGTAAGGCCTGGTATGCACACAGTGTGATTTAGGTAGAGTCCTGAAAAGGCTGTGTGGCTTGAGAAACCAAGCACTGTGGGAATGAACCAATGGGCATGTGTGTGAATGCTACATACTGTGTACTAAATGAATAAGAATCATATATGATGATTGCTGAATACTATCTGAGATCTTTGTCAAAAATATGATGGTTTGAGTGCATGCTCGATGAGCCTGTGTAATATTCCAGATTTTAGGCCTAGAGACTTGAGGATAAGCCTGTATCAAGCATACTACTAAGTTGAATCTATGTTTTCATGATAATAATTAATAATGAATTGTTTTTCAAAGGAATGAAAAAATTTAATCAATAAAAATTAGTTAAATTGATCGATAAAAGCATTGCACAAATTGACATTGTTATATTGTGTAAAATTGCTAATGCACTCCAGTTTTGCAAGGGAACTCAAGTTCTAAGTAATTATGAACTCGATTTTGGTAAGCATATTTCAGTATAACTCTTGCAAGTTTTGTCTAACACTCAAATTGTGTACATTGTAAGAAGTAATCTCAAGCTGATACACTTAAGTTCTAGATTAGCACTCAAGTTCTGACTTGAAGTAAACTCGAGTCCTGGAAGTTTTGCATTAAGAGTTTTTGTCTGAGAGTTTGGTGTTATGAAGACAAGGCAAGAGAACTCGAGTTCTGGACTAAAATGCACTTGAGTTGGCAAGTTAACTCTCACGAGTTTGTTCCAGAAGCTAAGCCATAAACTGATGTTGTCATGTGAACTTGAGTTTTAGGAAAGAACTCAAGTTCTAGTTCAAGTTGCACTTGAGTTTGATAGTTGCACTTGAGTGATATGTTGTTTCTGAGAAATCACTTCCAATGAAGCATCAATGCACCCGAGTGAATTTTAATTACTTCCAGTGACCTGATTATGAACTCGAGTGATTTGATCAATATACGTTTAGAGACCTGCTCAGAATCCTGCAATACTTTGAGAACTCGAGTCTGAAAGTAAAACTTGAGTTCTATTGAGAAATGAACTCAAGTGTGGAATTACACTTCCGTGAGTTTTATCTAGAAAATCACTCAGAAGGTGCCAATAGCTGGAGAACTCGAGTTTGGGAGCAAAACTCGAGTTCTAGTGTCATGAAAACTCGAGTCTAGAAATGAACTCCAGCAAGTTTCAACCAAAGAGTCATACAAAAAACTAGAAGTAAAAGGAGAACTCAAGTTTGCAGGTAGAACTCGAGTTCTGGACACTTTTGCACTCGAGTTTGAAAATGAACTCTCATGAGTTCTTGGCAAAGAAAACCTGGAGATATGCTGATAATAGTGAGAACTCAAGTTTTAGAGGAAGAACTCAAGTTTTCCAGTAACAGAAGCAAAGTGAGTAACAGGGATGAATCCGAATATGGTTAAACATTATCTAATCATTATGTTTACACTTTTTGTAATACTTAAACATCAATTAACATATCTTCCAAGTGTGAAACATGTTATTATACATTTATATTGAAAATATGATTAAAGAAGTTAAATATGCTAGACATCATGATATGGGCTATCTGTCACCAAATATGGGCTAACAACCACTATAAGTAACTACACACCATGACAGCCTGTCTGAAGATTCAAACATGTCACTCCAGAACATACTCTTTGCAACGTCTATCCCTAGACTAACTATATATATAGAGATGCATAGACAAACAGAAGAAGAAAAATGAACGAACACGAAAAGAGCTATATACATACACGAGTCTTTGATTTTATATTTTCTCTATTGCACTTCAGTGATTATCATATCTATTCCAGGAGAGAGTTTTGTAAACACTTTCTATTGTATTTTTCATCTTAAGGTAAAGGGACCTTGAGAGGGTAGAATTTCCTTACGGGAGAAGCTATAGAGAGAGTTCTTAGTAAGACTTTCTACTCGTAAGAATTACAAGGTGCAAGCTGTAGAGAATGTTGCTACTCGTAAGACTTACAGGGCTATAAGCAAGAGAAAACTTTGTACTCATAAGACTCACACTGGTAAGAAAGAGACAAAGGTTGTTGGAATTACTATGCTCATAAGACTTACCATAAGGGGAGAGAAAGTTATAAGTATAGAACATTTCTGCTCGTAGTCCTTGAATGGACAGTTGTTGTACTGTGTCATTCTAAGAGCCGACTGAATCTTGGAGGTCTATGAAAAGCTCAGGAGGTGTTGATCTCTGAGGACTGGACGTAGGCTTGGGATTGGGATTGGGTCCGAACCAGTATAAATATCTGTGTGCAATTTCTCTCATCTCTACTCTTTCTTCATCTACTTTATAGTGCCATAATAACTGAAAAATTTACTACATCGCCCAATTCACCCCCTCTTAGGTGAAGCTTACCTCTTACATTTGGTATCAGAGCAAGGTCTTCTCAAAAGAGTCTAAAATCTTGAGAAGGATCCATCTAAATGGCAACCATGGGTGAAAACATTCTACTAGACAGAGCTTCCATTACTAGACCTCCTAGTTTTGAAGGAGAGCATTTTTTGTTTTGGAAAGCTAAATTCAGAGTATTCGAAATGGTGAACGAGTATGGCTTATGGAATGTAATACAAGATGGTGATTATGTTCCAACAAAGAAAGTTGAAGATAGAGTTGTAAATAAAAGCCCAAGGAATTCAACGACAACGACAAAAGGCTAGTAACATTAAATAGCAAAGCTATTTTAATGTTGTAGAGTGCTCTTAGCCAGAAGTACTTCAGAATCTGTACATTGCTAATAGTGAAAGAGATATGGGATGCATTAGAAATCACACATGAAGGTATGTCCAAAATTAAAGAGAATAAAGTCAACACTCTAATTATAGAGTATAATCTGTTTCAGATGAAAATTGGAGAAAGAATATATGAATTTGAACTCAAATATACCCACCTTGTCAACCAGCTGGTAGCACTTAGGAAAAATTTTAATCAAAATTCCCAAGTAAGAAAGATTCTTAACATTTTTACAAAAGAATGGGAAGTAAAAGTGACAGCCATCAAAGAAGCCAAAGGTAAATCGATGAGATCGGTAGCTGCACTCTTTGGAAGTCTTTCTAAGTATGAGGGAAAGCTAAAGTTCAAAAAGGAGCTGGAAGAGTTCGATGATAAAAAGAAAAGAGGAGTCACCCCCAAAGCTATCAAGGAAGCTGAACCATCTGAAAGCAAAGATGAACTTGATGATGATGATATGGGAATCATCGTCAAAAAATTCAAGAAGTTCTGTAGAAGAGGTCAATGAAACTTCAAAAATCAGCAAGGAGGTTCGAGCAAGAAAGAAAACAAAAAGCAACAAGTTGTATGCTATGAGTGTAAAAAGATGGGACATATTAAGTCTGAATGCTTCAAGAACAAAGATAGGAAGAAGCAAACAAATAAAGCATACATATCATCCACATGAGGTGATAGTTCATCAAACGAAGAAAGTGACAACAAAGAAGTTGCTAACATATACTTGGTAGCTAAAGAAGAAGAATCTGACTCTGTGGTAAGTGATTCTGAACCTTCTTATGATGAAATTTTATCTGAATACAATGCATTGCATTCTGAATTCATTAAGATAGTTAAAGAAATGGTATGCTATAAGATGAAAGTAAAAGAACTAGAAAGTAGAAATAGTACTAGCATATCGTGTTCATCATGTGCATGATGCGAAGAAAAAGAAAAGAAAATAGGTGATTTGATGAAAACCTTAGAAAGATTTACTAAGGGAAGCGAAACTCTTAAAATAATCTTGAAATCACAAAGGGTTAAGCATGATAAATCTGGAAATAGTTATAAATCTATACAAGATAAAAATAGAGGAAAGAAGAAGAAAGGCAGTAGAACATATCTTAGCTATTTTAAAAACACAGTGCGTACATCAAATCCATTTGCATCATGTAATTCCTATAATAGGAAAAGTCATTACACTTCATCATGTCATTTTAGAAAAGGAAAGGCCATCGGTGTCAAACCCCGCATAATTTTGACATTTCATAAAGTATCATTGCATAGTTCAAACAGGCAAACATAATTTATACAAATATACTAATATATGTTTCTTAATTACAATACAGGAGTCCAAAAAGTATCTAAGTATTACATATTACATCCTAAAACTTAAGTAGTCTATACTATAATTAACACTGGAATAGCTCCATAAATTGCTCGTCCTCAATACTGGTGTTCGACTTTCTCCTTACCTTTGGAATTGCTATGCCTAGCTAGATAATTTGTTTATAGGAAATAGATGAGATTCGTAGTAACCAGAAATCATTCATATAAAATGCAAATAGTAAACATGCAATGTAGCATTTATCATGATGTAGCAATCAAAATGCCTATGCCCATCTGACAATGCTCAGGAAACAAATGATGATTTTGTTCGGATCAAAATGATCATCTGTTCTTGATCTGCACAATATCATATCATAATGTGATCATAACAACAACTTGGAGTAGGCCTATACATGTCTGTACTTATCATAACTTGGAGCAGGCCAATACATGTTTGTACATATCAAGCTACTCAATTGGGTCTACCTGGCCACATAGTACCCCAAAGGTTCCATGGGGTGGTTTAACTCATCATCCACACCCAGAGAGTTTTAGCACTACAAGCAATACATTGAACAGATCATGACAATCATTGCATATTAACATTCACATAGTATATGAAAGATAAAGTTACTACCTTGTTGCCTTTCCTTCCCTAAAGTAACTGTCTTCATAGGTTCAGCTACGCAGGTATCAAATCCTAAAATTAATCAAAATAATTGCAATTAAACTACTATTTAAGTCTATTTCACTTTAAAGCTCATAACTTTATCATTCCGTTCAAAATCATGAAATTTACCAAAATGCCCCTAGGGACCTGGTTCGGCCCCGGTATTTTGTACTTTTCCAAAAATTACAACTTAAGTCAATTCCACAAATTTTCATGGGTAAATATCATATTTGGCCTTAGATGAGATCCATTTCAACTCAAAATCATCATTTTACAATTTGGGGCTTTTAACACTTCGCATTCAATATAAACCCTACATTATTTTCCTTCCTAGACATCATAGAACCATTAGAATCATGAAATTCCAGCTCCTTCCCTTATTTTCTCTCTTGGCCGAAATTACAAGAGAATTGAGAAAATTATGCTTTCATGATTTTAACTCCTAGAACACCTTCTTTCTACTTGTATTCCTTTGTTTAGCTATTAATTCCCAAATTTATCATAATCAATAGAAATTTGGGTAGCATTTACCCTTAGAAAATGGACATCTCAAACTTTACAAAACCACCAGAAACAGCTCAATAACAAGCCATAATATATTCACAACTCAATTTTCGGTAAGAATTTCAAAGTTTGAGTAACTTACTAATCTTTTTCTTCTTCTTCCTCTCTTGACCGAAGTCCCCCTTTTTATCCTCTAGATTTTGTTAGCAAACAAGTAACCTAGGAGGAAATAAAGATTATAGAAGAGGTTTCTCAAATTAAATGGCAAGATTGAGTAGAGATTTCGGCGTACTTACCTTACACTAGCTCACAACTTCCTTCTCCTTCCTCCTCTTCTTCCTCTGTTCCTTCTCTTGCTTCTCTTCTTTCCTTCTCCAAAATTGCCAACTTAGGCCTTTAAGTAAAGGAGGCAGCATTTTGTGGAGAATTCTAGAGCAAGTCTTGGCATTATCTCATTGGTCAATATATATATGTGTGTGTGTGTCTATATATATATATATATATATATATATATATTGTAATAATTACCCATTTAATTATGTAATTATTTTAAAATTTCAATATGTCCCCCTTTTCTATAATATATATAAATTAATTCAGATTATTTTTAGTTGGGTTAAAATGACCATTTTACCCTTGTAATTTCTTCCATTTTTGCAACATTTGAGAAAATGGACAAAATTATCACCAAAATTTGAAAATTCATATCTAATTATGTAGATATCCAATTGGGATGGTTCCAAAGGCTATGTTACCCTTATTAAGTTTAGTGTTATGGAGAAATATAAAATTTAGCCAATTGAAAATATTTTTGAAGTCTTCTCCAGAAAAATGTCAAATTCGCTGGGCAAAATTCAAAAATTCATTTCTCCTTGTATACAAATCTAAAAATTCCAGATGACCTATCAATTAAAGCTTATCATATCTAATTGTATTCTGGAAAATTTTAAAATTTTTTGAGGTCATTTAGTAATTAAAAAGCATCACACAGTTTGACTGCCTCAATCGGAAATACACCAACTATCTTATATAACAACTATTTTATCATATGTGACTTCTATTGACTCATTTTGTCACATTACATGCTCTTTTATCATGGAATACTATAATAGTTACATGATACTTAGTGATCAAAATTTGGGACATTACAATTGGTATATATAAATGGGTTCCAAAAGGGACACATGCACTAAGAGTAATTATACTAACCATGAAAGACCCAAGAAAGTGTAGGTACCTAAAACTCAATGAAATTACTCTAGGTATGTCTCAAAGCATCACGAACAAACAAATGGTACATTGATAGTGGATGCTCGAGACATATGACTAGTGACAGAGAAAAGTTCACCATATTGGAACCTAAAGAAGGAGGAAATGTAGCCTTTGGAGGTAACCAATATGGACGCATTGTTGGAATTGGTGAAGTTGGAAGAATTAATGGAGTTCAAATCAACGGGGTGTACTATATCGAAGATTATGCCACAACCTCCTAAGTGTAAGCCAAAGAACTGATAAAGATAACTGGGTGATCTTCGATTAAGAAGAATGCGTGATAGTAAATAAGAAGGATCTTCAGCTTAATAAAGAATCTATCAAAGCAAAGATCCTAGCTCAAAAGGACGGTAACTACTATACTCTTGATTTAAATTTCAATTTTTCAGAAAATTGTTTTCTAAGTAAAAATGAAGAAAGTTGGCTATGGCATAAACATCTTGCTCATGTAAATATGAGTCAACTTGACAAACTAATTAAAAAGGATTTAGTTGTTGGTTTTCAGAAACTTAAATTTGAAGATAACATGATTTATGATACTTGTCAAAAGGGAAAACAAACTAAAACTTCTTTCAAAACAAAGAATGAAATTTCAACTTCTAGACCTTTAAAATTATTGCATATGGATTTGGTAGGACCAACACGAGTAAAAATTTTCAGAGGAAATTTATACACTCTAGTCATTGTAGATGATTCTTCAACATTTACATGGATTATATTTCTTGCCTCTAACGATGAAACTGTTAGGATTCATACACACAGCGGAAGAAATCAACCGTTTAAAATTCCTGAATCCCGACAAAGGATCTATCAACGACGTTTAGATTGAGTAGTTAGAATAGTACCTTTTTTGTTTTGCTTCTTGTTCGATCTCCAGGAGTCAATGCTCCTGACCGTCTTCCTCTACTAGTATCCACACGAACAATACCCAACACGGTAGCGTGCTAGCGCCTTTAATCCTCTCTAGGCTTTCTTGCGGCTATCCAAAATCCGTACAGCCCAGGGCTCTCCAGCCCTTCGAATTTTATATCTTTTGTGGGCCGTATTAGGTTTTTCAAAATTAATCTGAATTAATTTTGAAATTCAAATTAAATCAAATAAATCTGATTTGATTAAATCTGTCAAACAAATTTAATTTCTCTATCACTGGGAGTGATTTTGAGAACAGTGAAAAATTCTTCCGGTGATTTATGTGCCACTAGAAGTGATATGCGGAATAAGCCATATCACTCAGGTGAATTCTGGAATCACTCGAGTTATCTGCAATTTTTGGCATATCACTCGAGTGATTACTAAAAATCACTCAAGTGATCTGTTGTTCAGATCACTTTAACTCTTTTTTGTGTTTCCAATTCTTCAGCAAACATGAGTAAACTTCCAGATGAGATAACTCTTCAAATATAACTCTAAAATTGTCATATTATATATTAATGGAAATATGTTTACGTCTAGTTTCATATGGCGCCGGTTTCAGCTCAATCAGATCTGTGGTTTGAGAGTTATGGACAAAATACCAAACCTGTTCCAGAAAGTGACGCTGATATGTAGGCCAAATCTGAACACTTATATATCCTTTATCTGAGCTCCTTTGATGTTGCTTCTAGTGTCAAAATGACGCATTGGGAGTCTATTTTCAGATGCAATTGGTTTTGTCTCAATCGAAGTTGTATTTTGAGAGATATGATTGAATAACCAGACCTCGCTCAGCTGGACGAAAAAACAGAGTATGAAATTCAAAGATCACTCGAGTGAATAGTAACTCACTCCAAGAATTTTTCCCTGTTTCTAAAATCACGCGAGTGATTCTGAAAATCACTCGATGCTACAGTGCTGCTACAGTGCTGCTACAGTGAAATACGCTACAGTACCGTATGCTACAGTGCCCACTGCTACAGTCCCCATAGAACTTGAATCTTCATATTTTTCATTAATTCTTGCAAGTTCTTCATTCCTCAACCTCTTTCTTTTAATTCTTGACTAATCTACAAGATATGCAATATTAAATATAGTAGTTAGTCAATGAAAGAGATAAGTATATTATGCAAACTTTTGCTCTCATAATATTTGATATCTATATTTGTTATCATCAAAACTAATCATATCTAACATATAAAAGTTACAAAAAAAAACTCAAATCAAATAAGGGTAAAGTTGTCCAAATGAAAATATTTTCCCTCTCCTTCTTTCTTAAGCCAAACAAAGTAACATTAAAATCCCTCATCTACCCTCTGATGTGGTTCAGCAAGTTGTGTCTTCAAATTCAAGTGATCCTTTGTAAATTCCAAGTGGACCAATCACAAGGACAAGGGCTAAACAAATTAAGGAAGCATTAAATGGGCTAATGCAAGAGGCCTGGACAAAGCAAGAGGTGATTGGATCAAATCTGGACAAAAATGCTAAAAATGTTACTAATTTCATATGGGCTGCAAATAGAGATACTAATTAAGTTTTGGGCTTGGAGAATTCAAAACAAAAAGCTTAGACCTAGTACTATACATAGGAGGACTCATTTAGGCCTAAATAAGTACATTTTGGGCCTTGAATGCTGATTATATTTTGTAAATTTAATTTGTGCGAAAATTATTAGATAATTGGCATATTTGAATTTTAGGTTTCCAAATTAATTAATTGTATTAATTTTTAGTTTCTATTTTCTAGGATGCATTTAATACAATTAAGGTTTTTGAATACTTCTCTTTAAATACCTTGTAACCCTTCATTTGGAGGTAGACTTTCAGACTTGATTGTTGAATGAAAGGTTGCATTTTTATGTACTTTATTTCTTGAGAGTGGATTCTTTCTAGCATTCTTCTTAAAGCTAACAGACTTATCAAGACTTGATCAATCTTGTGCCATCTTCCAACACTTCAGGTCCTTGTTCTTTCATGCTCAAGGGTTCAAGTGGATCATCGATCTGTGTTTAGCTTTCTTGGGGTACGTATATCTCATATTGGTTGTGGGTTCGTAGGATCTTCCCTTATGGGTTAGCTCCATCTTGGTATCAGAGCTTCAGATCTAAACTCAGGTCATATCTTTCTGTTCTTTGTTTCAATTTTTGTTTTAAGTTTGGTGCTTTATTCTAAAGTCTTTTCATCTAGGTCATCTGTGTTCCTGTCTGAAATTGTTGCTTCTGTTCATCAATATTTTCTTTATGGTTTCCGACATTTAGTGAGTTTTTTATATAGTTCAAAATATCTTCTTTCATCTCAATTTAGAATCGTTTCAATCCGATTTGTCATTGGTGAGTTCTATCCGTTTTAAACTAGTAGTGTTTCTGGAACTTTTCTGTGTCTGTTCATCTTCATTTTTCCAAAACGTCACCAAATATTTTGTCCTTGTTTGAACACTTTTACTTTTTTTTCCCATCATTTAATAGGTCATTTTCATTGTTTAGAATCTCTTCTTTCCATTCATTTTGGTTTCATCTTAATCCAAAATTTCCATAGTGAGTTATAATCTTTTCAAAAAGGATGCTTTTTCTGTGTCTGTTCATCTTCATTTTTCCAGAACATCACCAAATATTCTATCATTGTTTGACCACTTTTAATTTTTATTTTCCATCGTTTAATAAGTCATTTTCATTGTTTGAAATCTCTTCTTTCCATTTATTTTGGTTTCATCTCAATCCAAAATTTCCACAGCAAGTTATAGTCTTTTCAAAAAGGACGCTTTTATGGAATTTATGGGTTCAAATTGCTTGAGGCTGTTTGTGATAGATTGTGTATTCTCTTTAAATTTTAGTAGAAAAAAAAAAGAAAAAAAACAAGTATCAAAAAGAACAAGAAAAGAAAAAAATTGATAAAAAAAGAGAGAAGAAAGTTCCAATTGATGTGCTGGAAGCGTTCTATGCAAGCATTTATCTTAATATCCAAAATTTGACTGAACCTTTTCACTCTGTGTCAATTGAAATTTTGATTTCCTTGAACTCCTTTTCTAATACTCACTTTGATATATTCCTTATTTCTGAGTATTGTGTTGATTTCTACAAGTTGTGATTGCATTGATTAAATTGCTTAGTTCTTTAAAGAGCCTTAAGAGGAATCTACGAGTAGAAAAGGGCAAGAGTGATATATATCAATTCAAAAAGCCAAATTTGAGTGAAACACGAGTGTAAAGTGACATTCTTGAGGGAAATATGTGAGGAAATTTTGAGGAAATTTATTTCTCTAACATCTTTCTTGCAGATACAATGTCTAATACAGAAGAAACATCAGGGGGTAATCTAATGAATCTAGATGACCACCTTAGGGCAATGTTGCAACTATTTGCACGTATGAATGTGATTTTTGGAGAAATAAGGGATATGATGGATAGGCAAGATGAAAGGATTGTAAAATAAACAACGAGTTTGACCAAATCCTCTAGGCACAATAGGCAATGGGATATTTCTATGGATGAATTTGAATCTAAAAATTATGAGGTTAGTAGTGCTAGTATGGAAGATTTTGAATCTGAATTTAAAGTGGGAAGAAATATGAATAGAGGAGATAGGAGGTATGGAAGAAGACATGGCAGAAATATTCCTAGGGAAAGAAATATAGTGGATGGAAACCTTGGGAGCATCAAAATAAAAATACCACTTTCCAAGGTAAGAGTGGGCCTGAAGCATATTTGGAGTGGGAGAAGAAGATATAAATGATTTTTGAGTGCCGTAATTATTCTGAGGCTAAGAAAGTGAAGTTGGCAGCAATAGAATTCACTGATTATGCCATTGTTTGGTGGGATAAATTAGGCATTAATAGGAGGAATAATGGTGAGAGGCCTATAACAATAAGGAGAGAAATGAAAACTCTAATGAGGAGGAGATTTATTCCTAATCATTACTATAGGAAGCTTTATCAAAAGTTGCAAACCTTTACACAAGGCTCTAAGAGTGTTGAGAATATTATAAAGAGATGGAATTAGCTTTAACAAGAGCTAATGTGCAAGAAGAAAGAGAGGCTACAATGGCTGGTTTCCTGAATGGACTTAACAAAGAAATTGCTGACATAGTGGAATTGCAATACTATATGGGGTTGGAAGACATGGTGCATATGGAAAATAAGGTAGAAAAGCAACTCAAGCGTAAAAGTGCTTCAAAATTCCATTCTAGATCAAGTTCTTCATAAAAACAGATTTAGAAGAAAGGAGAAAGAGCTATCCAAAAGAAGACAACTAAAGGTAAAGAAGACGCTACATCAAAGGGCAAAGGTAAACTTGATTCTCAAACTTCTAGAAATAGAGATATGAAGTGTTTCAAGTGTTTGGGTACAGGTCATATAGCTTCTTAATGCCCAATAAGAGAGTCATGATTTTGAAAAATAATGAAGTTGTGACTGAAAGTGAAAGTGATCATGATTCCATGCCCTTACTTGAAGATGCTAGTGATGATGGGATTGAATATGTTGTGGAAGGAGAATGCCTTATGGTTAGAAGAGCTTGAATTGTCAAGTGAAGGAAGATGAGATGAATGAGTAAAGGGAAAATATTTTCCATACTCGTTGCCTCATTAATAACAAGGTTTGCACTTTGATCATTGATGGTGGGAGTGTAACAAATGTTACAAGCACTACATTAGTTGAGAAATTGAATTTACCTACCATTAGACACCCTAGACCATACAAGTTGCAATGGTTGAATGACTGTGGGGAAATTAAAGTTAATAACCAAGTTCTTGTTTCCTTTTCTATTGGAAAATATTATGATGAAATAATATATTATGTTGTTCCTATACATGTTGCACATCTACTTTTAGGAAGACCTTGGGAGTTTGGTAGAAAAGTAAAGAGGGATGGGTTTACAAATAGATATTTTTTTGTAATGAACAACAAACTCGTAACTCTTATACTATTGACTCTAAAGTAAGTGTATGAGGATCAACTCAAGATGAAAAGAGAGAGAGATAAGAAAAAGAGTGATATGAAAAATGAAAAATATGAGAGAGAAACATCAAAAAAGAAAAGGGAGTGAAAAAGAGAGAAAATCTGAGAGTTCAAAAAAAGAAACCCAGAGAAAGGAAAAGAATGAAGAGAGAAAAGAACAGAAGAAAATGAGTTTTTATGCAAAAGAAAATGAAGTAAGGAGTTCTTTTCTTGCTGAAACGCACTCGCTTCTCCTTGTTTACAAGGAATCCTTTTTGAACACTAATGACATTAACTCTTCCTTCCCTAGTGTTATTGGTTCTTTGTTGCAGGAATTTGATGATGTGTTCCCTGAAGAAATTCCACCAGGTTTACCACCTATTAGAGGAATTAAACATCAAATTGATTTCATTCCTGGAGCAACAATTCCTAATAGGCCAGCATATAGAAGCAATCCTGAAGAAACAAAAGAGCTTCAAAAGCAAGTGGAAAAGCTCTTGGCAAAAGGATATGTTAGAGAAAGTTTGAACCCTTGTGCAGTCCAGTACTTTTAGTGCTAAAGTAAGATAGAACTTGGAGGATGTGCATTGATTGTTAGAGGTGTCAACAATATCACTAAAGGCATCGCCATCCCATTCCTAGATTAGATGATATGCTTGATGAATTGCATGGTTCTATTGTCTTTTCTAAGATTGATTTGAAATCTGGATACCATCAAATTAGAATGAGAGAAGGGGATGAGTAGAAAACTGCTTTCAAGACCAAACATGGATTGTATGAATGGTTAGTTATGCCATTTGAGTTAACTAATGCACCTAGCACTTTCATGAGACTGATGAACCATGTTTTACGTGCTTTCATTGGAAAATTTTTTGTGGTTTATTTTGATGATATTCTAATTTATAGCAAGAATCTGTATGAGCATTTGAATAATTTGAATTGTGTACTTGATGTTTTGAGGAAGGAAAAATTGTTTGCGAATATGAAAAGGTGTGATTTTTGCATGGATAAAAATTTTTTTCTTTGTTTTGTGGTGAGTGCTAAAGGAATAGAAGTTGATAAGGAAAAGATAAGAGCTATAAAAGAATGGACAACACCTAAAAGCATAACTAAGGTGAGAAGTTTTCATGGTTTTGCTAGTTTTTATAGGCAATTTGTGAAAGATTTTAGCACACTTGCTGCACTACTCACTGAGGTTATTAAAAAATCTATTGGTTTTAAATAGGATAAAGCACAAGAGGATGCATTCATTAAACTTAAGGATAGATTGTGTTCTGCACCTATGCTAGTATTGCCTGATTTTGGCAAAACTTTTAAGATTGAATGTGATGCATCTGGAGTTAGGATAGGGGCTGTTTTAATATAGGAAGGAAAGCCAATTGCTTATTTTGGTGAAAATCTAAATGGAGCAGCCTTGAAGTATCCAACTTATGATGAAGAGCTCTATGCACTTAAAAGAGCATTGGAGAATTGGCAACACTACCTTTGGCCTAAACAGTTTTGTGATTCACACTGATCATTAGTCCTTGAAGCATATTAAAGGGCAAGGTAAGTTGAACAAGAGACATGCAAGGTGGCTGGAATTTATTGAGACATTCCCATATGTCATCAAATACAAGAAAGGTAAAGAGAATGTGGTTGCTGATACATTGTCAAGAAGGTATACTCTTCTTTCTTCTCTTAATACTAGATTGCTTGGCTTTGAATATATCAAGGAGTTGTATGCAAATGATGCTGATTTTGCTGAAGTATTTCTTGCTTGTGAAAAGAAAGCATTTGATAAATTTTACAGAGTGAATAGATACTTGTTTAAAGAAAATAGATTATGTGTGCCTCAATGTTCATTGTGTGAATTGCTTGTGAGAGAAGCACATGGAGGAGGTTTAATGGGTCACTTTGGTGTCAAATAAACTTTGGATGTTTGGCATGAGCTTTTCTTTTGGCCTAAAATGAAACGTGATGTAGAAAGAATTTGTGCTAAATGCATACATGTAAAAAGGCTATATCTAGAGTTTTACCACATGGTTTGTATACTCTTTTACCTATACCTAGTGAACCTTGGGTTGATATATTAATGGATTTTGTTTTAGGGTTTCCTAAGTCAAAAAGAGGAATGGATTCCATATTTGTGGTTGTTGATAGATTTTCTAAAATGGCACGTTTCATTGCATGGTATAAAACTGATGATGCCACATATATTGCTAATTTATTCTTCAAAGAAATTGTGAGACTTTATAGTATTCCTAAAAGTATTGTTTCTGATAGAGATACAAAATTCTTGAGTCATTTTTGGAGAGATTTATGGGGAAAGCTTGGTACTAAATTGTTGTTTTCTACTGCTTATCATCCACAAATTGATGGACAAACTAAAGTTGTTAATAGAACCTTATCTCAATTACTCAAAATTGTGATTCACATGAACTTGAAAAATTGGAAAGGTTGCTTGCCATTCATTGAATTTGCATATAATAGAAGTGTGCATTCATCTACTGATTATTCCCCTTTTGCAATAGTGTATGGTTTTAATCCACTAACTCCTTTGGATTTATTACCATTACCTATTGATGAGAGAGCAAGTCTTGATGGGAAAAAGAAAGTTGAATTAGTGAAGCAACTTCATGAACATGTGAAACAGCAAATTGAAAAGAAAAATGAGTAATATGCATCTAAAGCCAACAAAGGGAGGTATGTTCTTTTTTAACCTGGAGAGTGGATGTGGGTGCATAAGACAAAAGAGAGATTCCCAGCTCTAAGAAAATCAAAATTATCTCCAAGAGGAGATGGTCCATTTCAAGTGGTTGAAAGAATAATTGATAATGCTTACAAGATCGATTTTCCTGGTGAATCTTCTGTTAGTGATACTTTTAATGTAGCTGATTTATCTCCTTTCGATGTAGGTAAAGATTTAATGATGAATCCTTTTAAGGAGAGAGGGAATGATGCGGTTCAGCAAGTTGTCTCTTCAAATTCAAGAGATCCTTCGTAAATTCCAAGTGGACCAATCACAAGGACAAGAGCTAAAAAAATTAAGAAGCATTAAATGGGCTAGTGCAATAAGCATAAACAAAGCAAGAGGTGATCAGATAAAATCTAGACAAAAATGCTGAAAAACATCACTAATTTCATATGGTCGGCAAATAGAGATACTAATCAATTTTTAGGCTTAGAGACTTCAAAAAAAAGAGCTTGGACCTAGTACTATACATGGGAGGACTCATTTGGGCCTAAATAAGCACATTTTGGGCCTTGAATACTGATTATATTTTGTGAATTTTATTTGTGCGAAAATTATTAGATAATTGTTATATTTGACTTTTGGGTTTCCTAATTAATTAATTATATTAAGTTTTAGTTTCTATTTTCTATGATGTATTTAATGTAATTATGGTTTTTTAATACTTCTCTTTAAATACCTTGTAACTCTTCATTTGGAGGCAGACTTTCAAACTTGATTGTTGAATGAAAGGTTGCATTTTTCTGCACTTTGTTTCTTTAGAGTGGATTCTCTCTAGCGTTCTTCTTAGAACTAACAAACTTATTAAGGCTAGATCAACCTTGTGGCGTCTTCTAACACTTCGGGTCTTTGTTCTTTTGTGCTCAAGGGTTCAAGTGAATCATCAATCAAATTTTAGCTTTCTTGGAGTATTTATATCTCATATTGGTTATGGGTTTGTGGGATCTTCCCTTGTGGGTTCACACCACCCTCCCCCCTCATTAATTCCAAAAAGGTAATATTATAAACGCCCCCAACTTCCTCTCCTTTCCCCTCCCTTCCATTAAAATCCCTCCTTTTTTCCTACCTTTCTCTAATCCAAACATACTTTTTATTTCAAGGTCCCTACAATAGAAAACAATTTCAAACAAGATAAAAGGTCCTAAGAAATAATCTTAATTAAAAGTAATCACAAAAGCATTTATCAAATATTCACTTTTTAACCTTAATTTCATGTGATTATTCTAATCTCAAATTATCTACAAGCCAATGCAATAAAAGCCTATAATTCATGATAAAAAAACCCTAAATATGACATGATTTTAACATATAAAAAAATGGTACGATCAATTGGTATTGTTTTAACTTCAACTCCCACATCCTAAGTTCACCATCATTCAGCTCATATATGCATTTAAGATTTCTTAGTTCACCATGAATTGCATCAATCTCTTCTTTTAGTCTCTACTTGTAACATCCTAAATTTTAGGACTAGAGGCTTGAGATAAGCCTAAATCAAGTGGACTGCTAAATGCCAGTTTAGCAAGTGTCCCAGAAATGTATAATTTTATTCCCTAAAATTCCTTTACAACTTTGGGGTTTTAAAGGGGAAAGAATGGTGAACTAAAAAGCACATTAAGTCATAAAACAAGGAAATTAGAGTCACACACATTATAATTTTATTTGAAACACAAATTAAATTTGCTGCCAATGTGTTTCTCCACACGGAAGTCTGATTTTGTGGAATTTTTAAATAATAAAATGATGTCTAGACTTGTAAAGATTTAATTTTCTAGGTCATATAAGTCATTTGGAGCTGTACATAAAGAGTTATGTATTTTTGAAGTTAGCCTAGTAAAACTCGTAAGTTTCTATGGCAGCATCCAAAAACGATAATTCTGGGAATTTTGAGCTTCCATTTTGCTAAAGGATATATTTTTTCTTTAACATAGACTTAATAAGGATCATATAGCCTTTGGAACCACCCCAATTAGATATGATTTTTCAAAGTTTGATGACAATTCTGCCAGGTTTTTCAGCAGGTACAAATGGAAATAAATGTATGGGAAAAATGGTCATTTGACCAATAAAGCAAGAAATAATTATTTTCTTCACATTAGGGAGATATTTCAGCCAACTAGAGAGGAGGCAAAGGAAATTAATACTTGGTTTCAATTAATCAAGAGATGAAGCAATTTGAGCTAAGTAAAATAAGTTGAAAGTTAAAAAGTAGAAAGCACATGTTAATTAGCAAATAAAATATAATATTTCAAGGAGGTGGAAATGGCTTATTCAAGAAGCCAATTTCACTCTTTCAAGATTCATATGTCATCCAAGTTAAGAAAGAAAGAGAGAGAGAGCAATTTGAAGAAACACAAGAAGAGAAGAGAGAGCAAGGTTCAAGAGGTAACCAAGGTGAGTTCTAGGTGATTTTCCACTTGATCTTGCCTTGAAATTCATTACCACTCTCTCTAATCTTCATCTCTTCTTGAACCACACATGAAGTAAGAACAAAATCAAGAGGAAAGAGGAGTAGGTGCCATGATTTCGTGAGGAAGAGAAGGGAATCAAGAGGTAACCCAATAAACCTTGCTCCTCTTATTGATTCTTGATTGTTATTGGTGGTTGTGGTTGATTTGTGGCTTTTTTTTCATGGTTTTGTGATTTTGGGATGTTGAAACTCTTAGGGGAGGTGCTACCCAATTTTCCATTAATCATGTTTAACAGGTGTTTAAGAGGTTAAACAAGTGATTAGAGGTGAAAGGAATGCGATTAATGGAATGGAATCAAGAAACTTCAATTTTCCCAAATTATTGTAATTTTTGTCTAAACCTTTTTTCATTGTGTTTGGACTGGATTTTGGTGTTTTTGATGATTCCATTGGGTTTAGAATGGAAAATTGTATAGGAAGCATGTATAGTATGGAGTATAAAGGCTTAAAATGTGAAATGACAAAAATGAGGTCATAAATGGGTTCTACACATAAAATTTTGTAGGATTAGCTTGGGTCATAATTTTTGGTGAAACACAGTTTGATAAGGTATAAAGGGACTTAGACCGAATCCCCAGGGGCATTTTAGTAATTTTGTAGTTTTGAGTCAAGATAACTAACATATTGAGTTTAGAATGAGTTATGAACGAATAATAACTCATTTATCCAAAATTTGAAATTTTAGGATATATCAGTAGCCCAAGCCAGATAGACGGAGCTGGACCAATTAACAGGTAGGGAAAGGGCGCATTCCAAGTAGTAACACTTTCTTTCATGCACTATGTGATAATTATATGCTTTGAGTATGCCATCTTTTGTGACATGAGCACAGTGTCTTGGACACACATATTAGATTAGTTGTAGTCTGGGACTCAACGAGGCGCAGAGTTAAGCCGACATAACATTTTCATCTTACACAACATGGTGCATGACATTTATTTTCACATTGTATATGTCTGATTGTATGTTGCTACTGAGACTCTTTGAATCTCACCCTTTCCATACATGTATAAAGTTTCTAGCAACAGGCAGTGGCTCAAAGGGCAACACTATAAATTTCCGGCAATGAAGGTTCCAGACCAATACGAGAGGAGCTATTAGTTATCTCAAAACCTTTATTTATTTTAAGGTCTCTATTCATTCTATACGAACCCCTAAGGGGAATTCCTGTACATAAACAAGTATATTGTATCAATAATATCAGTATTTGTGCTATTCCTATATGCCCATTGAACTAGGCAATTGCTACTTTGGTTAATATCAATAATGAAGTGGGATCTTACACTACTTATCATCTCCTTTTCTAATCTTGATATTGTCGTTGTATAGTCTATCGACATCATCTAGTAACTCTTTAATCACAGTAGTTGCCTATTTCCCAAAGTCAACATCATATCAAGAGAAATAGCCACACCTACCCTCCTGTGAGTATTCAAAAGCATATTTGAAATCAAGAGTAAACTCACATAGAAATGCCTTTCCCTACACACCCCATAGAACCTTATACCTGGTTGTAGTATGGGTTTCCATAGAACCTCCTACCTGGGTTCCTATTAATCCGTGCCATCCATCTAGACCATCAATTTATAGTGGCAAAACCTCCTTGGAGCTTCATACTTGTCTACCCGACTTGGTTGTCTCAACAAAGCAACCCTTCTTGTATATCTTTTCATTGTTGAAGATGATGATGAGGCCATCAGCATCAATTTTCCAAATCACTTCAACTTCTCCCTGCTTCTTCACCTCCTTTAACTAGTTTAGCTTTTCAGCTGACATAAATGGGTGATGAGATAAGGTATGTTTTATCATTAAATAGCATATTCAATTCTTCACCTGCCATATTTGAAACCTTCCCCTACAAACAACATGCTAGCTAGAACAATTGTAGGTCCCACAATGCTTAGAACGTCAGAGCTGGTTAACAGACTTGCAAATATACTAACTTAAAAAAATGATTGTATACTTTTGAACCGAACAAAAGATGATTATGCTAGGTACTTATAGTGAAAAAGTTCATTGCTAAATTTGAACATTTACCCTATATTAAATGGCTTAGAAATATTAAGTCTTTTATGAGAGAGGAATTTATTTCTTTAACCTACTTGGATGGATGGAAAAGAAAAGGAAACTAACAAGAAAAATAAGGGGATGTGTTTTTTTGTGTTTCGATGAGAAAAAGTGAGAGGAAAGAAAAGTTGATGTGAAAATAGGGTATGGGACACACCACATTCTTCTCTCCACATATAGAAAGAAAATGAGAAGAAAAGTCATTTTTTTTTATCAAACCCTCATGCACTCTTCTTTAACCTACTCAATTTCTCAAACTTTCATATTGTTTGTTATGCTTTCAAACTTGTATATTCTACTTTAACTAATTTTTGATATTATTTTTATCATTTATTAATAATGTTCAATGGTTTATAATTATTTATTTCCTTTTATTATACTTATAAAAAAAGTATCTACTTTTGTTATTTTTTTACCTTGAAAAATAATATTTTTCACAAAATTAATTAGCTTTAAAATATAATAACATGAAAATATATCTTTACCAAATAATTTGATTTTAAATTTTTTGCTACTTATTTAGTTGTTAGATAAAGATCTATATATTATTTTCAAATTCAAAATTTGAAATGAATTAAGAAATTTCATTCACATTTGAAACAAATAAAACTTGGGTTATATATATATATATATATATTGAATTAGGGTTAAACTTGTGAATTTTGTTAGTGCATGTTACACCCAAAATGAGGTGAACTAGGTGTGTAAAAAAAATGAATCTTATAATCAAAACTGCTAATGTTGAATAACTAAGAGTGTATAAAAATGAAATATATAACAAGAGAGAATTAGAGCTGGGAAAACGGGTCGAGCCTGTCGGGCCGGCCCTTTTAGGCCCTGAATTTACAAAGGCCTGGCTTAAGATTTTAGCCTCAAAACTGAAAGCGGGCCTAAAAAGGCCAGCCCTGTAGGGCCGAGAGCCTAAAAGAGCCAGCGTTGTAGGGCCACGAGCCGGCACTTTAGGCCCTTATATATATTTTTTATTTTTTAAAATTATTTATATGATAATAATATTATTGATTTTTTTATGTTTTGTTGATGATGTTGCAAATATTTAGTTGTTATTATCTTTTTCAGAATTAAATTTCATAAGAATATCTTATATTAAGAATCCTAAAAATTAAAAATTTATAAAAGATATTTCTTATTTTATAAGATAAATACATTAGATATTTCTTATTTACTCCAAAGTTTCACATATGATGGTAATTTACTAATTTATTTGTATTTTATATTTTTTATAGAGTTATTTATCATTTCGGTTTATTATTTGTTATAGATAAAGATTATGGATGTATTCATGATGTGGGAGAAGAAATTCTTGATATTTTTACCCCTCAAGCAGACCCTACTACTCAAAGTGAAGTACAATTAAATTTTCTTGAAATTAATGATAGTGGTGAATAAGATGAAAATGATAGTTATCATACTCATATTGCTTAGAGTGTTTAGCTTCTTGTCATCTTATACTTTGTACGAGACTATGAGTTATGTGTTGACATTATTTTTTACCTTTGATTATGAATTAATAATTGTATTTGTTTTATTGCATGAGGCATGTAGACGTGTAGTTAAATCTTATGAAAATATCTTCAAGCCCTGCGGGCAGACCCTGACCCTCATGCTCTCGGGCTGGGCTTTGAAAAAGAGCAATTTTTCTTACCTCGAGCCCTGTAGGGCCGGCCCTTTTAGGCCCTGGCCCTTCAAGGGCCAATCCTGTAGGGCCAGGCCGGTCCTGATTCTCAGCTCTAGAGAGAATATTACTACTTGAATAAGGAAAGAATGAAGCTACAAAGCATATAACAAGTATAAAGATCAAGTCAGTGAGATGAAGAGATGTTGATGCAACAACTTTATACTAGTTTGGGGAATCTTTATGAGATTTTCAATCCTCTAATTATCCAAGATTTAGTTAGACTCTTAGTGCCTCAATACAATCCTACTAGCTATAGGCGCCTTAATGACATAATAACATGTTTAATGACATAAATTGGTAATGGCTTGGAGCAATATGGGAGTACATATATAGTCATACAAAATCTTTTAATTGCCAAAATTAACATCATTTATTGTAGGATAACATTGCTACAATTTAGAAACTCTTGGAGCAACATTGAGCCATGAAAACTTGGGCTGATATCAAGCTCTCCTAAGTGAGAAGTTGTGGGATAAATTTGAACCTTAACCCAAATGATATGGATGATACGTGAGCTTGTCAGCTCATTATGTTTGATAACTAGGTGTCAAATTTAACTTAAATAACAGATGGGGTGACATTACTATGATTTGGAGAATTTGTGAGCAATATTAAACATCAAAAAAACTTATAGATGCCCAGCACTCTTAAGGGAAAACTTCCACAACAAATTGGCATCTTTACCAAAAAAATAATTGATTTTTAGTTGCTTTTTTTGCTTTGCAAATTGCATTATACGTCCATAGGCATGGTATTCGTTTGGAATCACTTACACATTTTCTCCTTCAAAAGCTACTTTTTGCTATTTTTAAATGTTTGGTATAACAATTTCTCAATCTCACTCATTATCCTCTTTCACTAGTACAAAAAAATGTGTTTTATACCGAAACATTTAGACCGATTATAGAAGATAAATTCTAAAAGATATGACCGGTGGCATTTTTGTAATTAGAAAGCTACTTATGAGACCGGTTATATAAATATAAAGTGTAAACAAAATTATTTTGACCAGTTTTCTAAAGAATCGTTCTAAAATGGTAAAACAATTATATATGTAATATATTTACTAGACCGGTTATAACTATGATAGATCTAATATATTTTCTTAATTAAAACGTAATTAAAAAATAAAATTTTTATTACATTTTAGACAGGTTATCCTTTATGACAGGTCTAAAAGATTAGGATTTTAAGACCGGTGATATAAGGAACCAGTCTAAAAAGCCAAGGAAAAAAATATATTAAAAAATCCTTTCTTTTAAAGACTGGTAGTGTCAAACAACTTGTCTTAAATAGTGTATTTTAAGACCAGTTATTTGACAACCGGTCTAAAAAGATAAGGGAAAAAATATTAAAAAAATCATTTCTTTTAAGACCAGTTGTTTAACATAACCATCTTAAAGATTATATTTTAAGACCGGTTATTTTAAAATCGGTCTTAAAGATAATCTTTTAAAAGCGGTTATTTAAAATAACTGGTCTTAAAAGTCTTCTCCAAAATTTCAAATCTCGTGCTCATTTCCAACTCTGAAACTCTTCTTCTAAATTCCTCCCGTGTCTCTTCCTTTCCTTGTCGCTCCTCAACCCTTAACCATCGTCGGTATGGTGGATTGCATTCCCAGTCACTTCTCTGTTTTAAGTAAAGCCGCCATCGATCCTTCCTACGCCACCATTGCTTGCCGCCCTTGGGTTTCTTCCTTTAGGTCGGTTTCTTCCTCAAGCTCCTCCTTCCCACTCTCCTCCATTTTTAACCAACGCTTCCAGTAGACACAGTGGTACAATGGACTTGCATTCCAGGCCACATCACTTCTCTGTTATTAACCAATGGTTTTGGCTTTTTTTGTTGTTTCTCTGTTTGATTCTTCTCGGACTCTAGGTAATTATGAGATACGTTTGCCTTTTTCTGTTGCTTGTTCTGAGGCATTTTCTATTGCTTGATCTCCTTGGAAAAAATATCTGAATTGGTTTCACAAAAAATAAGCATTTCTTTCCCTGCACAATATTTTCAACATACATTTTATATTACGATAGAAATTGATATTGCACATATTTAACATGTGTTGGTAGTTTACATTACCTGAATATTATTAGATCATAACCAAACCCAACTACTAACATATGGAAAATACATTTAATTGGACAATAAAAGTAAATCAAGTATTCATCCTTGGCAGCCAGCTCATAAGAATGCCTTGTGCTCTAGTAAACCAGGCTCTGAATGAACAAACACATTCCTTTAAGAGATTATGTAGTAAAAGTAACTTACTTTATGCTTCATTTTTAAGTTAGTACCATCTCTTCTTGTATGTTAGTGTCGCTTAATTAGTTGCAAACTGAGTTTGCATTGTCATACTATGTGTAGCCGACCTCAGCTAGTGGGATAAGGCTTTGTTATGTTATGTATGCATTAAGGACTCAAAAAAGTTGTCATGTATCTATCTTGTGACCAGTGACATTGTTGTGTAGTGCTTGTGTGTTCTTCAATGTCTCTGAAGAATAATTGTGATAATATTTCTGATAAAAAACTTACGAGAGTGAGAATTCAAACTCGAGTGCATTAGGCTCTAGAACTCGAGTGTGACACAAGAACTCGAGTGCATCTCATTCTTCTGATTTCTGACTAAGTCTCTGGAATAATCTCGCTAAAGTACATTTGTCAACTCAAGTGCATATTGTTCTAGAACTCGAGTGCATGCTGGGAACTCGAGTTTCTTCACTTGTTCTTCATGGTGTCAAAACTCTTGGGTATAAACTCTTATCCTAGAACTCTCAGGACTCAAGTGCATTTCTCCTCAGAACTCAAGTGCTTCATATGAACTCAAGTGCAATGGTTCCTGGAATGTATATAATTCAAGTATCAGATAAAACTTTGATAGAATTTACACTAAAATATTCTTATTGGACTCGAGTGCAGCTACCAAACTCGAGTTCATTTCACTCAGAACTCGAGTGCACCAGCAGATTAGTAGATGATATCAACATGAGTTTGTGCAATGCTTTCTTTAGTAAATTTAACATATTGTACTTGGTTAAATTTGATCATTTCCTTACAGGACATGTGTTTATACTTGTATGAAAGTTTATGCAAAGAAAATAAGGTTTAGGACCCATGATGCATATGTTAAGAGTAGTGCTATGTACTTGTTCATTATTATTTAGTAGTTAAACTAGGTAGTTGATTAGTGTAATAATTGCATACTCTCATCATACTCCTGCCTTTTCCAGGTGAAAAAATAGAAAAGAAAAGGGTGTTGAAATATATAGATCGTAGTTGGATAAAAGCTAAACGGACGAGTGTTGGATATGATAACGAGGTGAGGGGTTTTTAGACTTTGCTAGAAGAAATGTCAATGATGACAATGGGATGTTCTATTACCCTTGTGTAGAATGTTTGAATAAGAAGCAACTAAGTGCTGCAGATATATATACACATTTAATTTGTGAATGATTTTGTAAGAGTTATACAGTATAGGTATGACATAGTGAAGAATTAGAAATGTCATTTGTATCTTAACAGGGGGGAGTGGACTTTGATAATAATGACAGGGATCTGGATGATCAGATAGACAATATTATCTGTGATGTTGGAGAAGAGGCTTTTGACCAATCACATGCATACGGTAATATGTGTAGTGATGCTGAGAAGCCGTTGTACCCAAGATGTACAAAATATCAATTGTTGAAAGCGGTATTGAAATTGGTAAGCTTGAAAGCACGGCATAGGTAGAGTGACAAGAGTTTTTCAGAAATGCTTGAGGTTTTTAAAGACATGCTTCCATATGATAATGTGATGCCTTGCCGATACTATGATGCTAAGAAAATACTATGTCCACTAGGGATGAAGTATAAAAAGATCCATGCGTGCCCTAATGATTGCATATTGTACGGAAAAGAACATGAAGAGAAGTAGCAGTGTCCAATATGTGAAACCCCGAGATACAAATCAAATAAGACCCCTGCAAAAGTGTTGTGGTATATTCCAATCATATTGAGGTTCAAGTGCTTGTTTCCTAATGAAATTGATGCCAAAATTTTGAGATGGCATTTGGATGAAAGGATTTTCGGTGGAAAGCTTCGACATCCAGCTGATTCTTCTCAATGGAAGAAAATTGATCAATTATTTCCTAGCTTCGCCCAAGAACCTAGGAACCTTCGGCTTGGGCTTAGCACGGATAGCATGAATCCTTATGGTAGCCTAAGCAGTATACATGGTTAATGGCCTATTATGTTGGTAATTTACAACTTATCTCCTTTACTATGCATGAAATGAAAGTACCTCATGTTGTCTATATTGATTTCAGGACCAAAATAACCCAAAAATGACATAGATGTTTAGCTACAACCCTTAATTAAATACTTGAAAGAGTTGTGGGACGAAGGTGTCGATATTTTTGACACAAACAAGAAGGAGATTTTTAAAATGTGAGCCATGATCTTTTGTACTTTAAATGACTTTCCTGCATATGGAAACTTGTTAGGATATAGCATTAAAGGCCACAAAGCATGTTCAATTTGTGAAGAAGGCACATGCTACCATCAACTTCAATAAGGAAGAAAGACCATTTATCATAGATTAAAGAAAGCTTTTTTTGGTGGCCAAGAGTTTGAAAATGCTCTGGAGTCATTGACTGGGAAGAAAATTTATGAAAATGTGAAAAATATCAATGTTATCTTTGGTAAGACTAGAAATAGTAGAAATGAGAAAAATATATGGAAAAAGAGGTATGTCTTCTTCTATCTTCCATATTAGAGCAATCTTGATGTGAGACACTATATTGATTTCATGTATGTAGAGAAAAACATATGTGATAGTATTGTTAGGACACTGCTCAACATACAAGATAGTTCTAAGGATGACATGAAGGCAAGATTAGATTTACAAGAAATAGGAATATGAGAAGACTTACATCTGAGGTAATATGATAAGAGAACTTTTTGTCATCCAGCTTCTCATACTTTGTCTAAGGATGAGAAAAGAAGTTTTTATGAGTGTTTACCTGACATTAAAGTTCCTCAATGAAGCTTGTGTCGATGAAAGACTTGAAGTTAGTAGGGCTAAAGTCTCATGATCGTTATGTCTTAATGCAACAACTACTCCCAATAGCTATTCGAGGCATTGTCGAATATGATCTTCAATACATATTGACTAGACTTTGTTTCTTCTTCAATGCTATTTGTAGTAAAGTCATTGAGACGGAAATATTGGATGAATTGGAAAATGAAGGATATATAATATTATGCCAGCTTGAGAAGCTTTTTCTTCTTTTTTTGACATTATGGTACATCTAATTGTTCATCTAGTAAGGGAGATAAAGTTGTGTGGCCCTATCTATTTCTGATGGATGTACCTAATTGAAAGAACTATGAAAATCCTAAAAGGGTATAGAAGAACCCTTACCGGACTAAAGCATCTATTGCTCAGAAATATGTTTTTGAAGAAGCCATGTAATTTTGTCAACATTATTTGTCAAATGTAGGACATATTGGGCTTCCTAAACGCCATCATGAAGAAGGGGGTAGACGTTACGCTATAGTAAAAAGTGTGGATCCTGATGAAGTGCAACAAGCCCACTTGTACATCTTGAATAATGTTGATGAAGTTCAAGAGTACATGAATGCACATAAAGAAATTGTACGGAAAGAAAATAGTCGAATGACTGAACAAAGGTTAATTAGGGAGCATATCATGACTTTTCCACATTGGTTCAAACAAAAGGTTGGTAGAGAACAATGTGTTTCTGATACAATTAAATGGCTAGCGCGTGGTCCTGAGGTTGATGTCATAAGTTGGACTTCATTTTTGATTAATGGTTATACCTTTTACATGAAGTCCCTAGATGATAGGACCACCATCCAGAACAGTGGTGTCATGTTAGTGGCTGAATCTATGCACTTCTCTAGTTCGAAAGATAAGAACCTTAAATTGGCATTCATACCTTATTATGGGGTTATTGAGGAGATTTGGGTGGTTAACTATGTTAAAATTAAATTTTTCATTTTCAAATGCAAGTGGGTTGATGTCAATAATGGTGTGAAGATTAATCAATTAGGATTTACTTTAGTAGATCTGAACAGTAGAAGTTTTGGAGATAAACATTTCATTATGGCAGATGAGGCGAAACAAGTATTCTATATGACCGATCATATAAATAAAATGTGGTTTGTAGCTCTCCAAGGAAAAAGGGTCATCGATATTGATGAGGAAATTCATTCAAATTACTGCCTTCTTGAGACTCCTTTTTCCAGGCATCTTCCAGAATTAAACAAAGAATAAAGCAAATAATGAACATGTCACAAGAAATGATCATCATGAAGGGATATGAGAGGATATCCCTTCATAAAACTACTTTGAAAGTTAGCTAGTTAAAGTAATTATCATTAAGTTATATTCGAATTATGAATATGGGAGGATATCCCTTCAGAAGTTATATTTCATCTTACAAACTTAACGATTTATCTTAACAAGACAATAACGGATCTGAGGCGTCCTAGTGTAGAGGCTTTAGAGCCACCTAGTGCTTATCAAAACGAGCTAGCTAGTGTTAATAAGAGCGAGCCTAGCAATGCTCCGAGCTATAATCAAAGTGAATCGAGTAACAAGTCTGTACAGAGGGGTAGAAGTGTCACACGGTTAAGAGACATTACCCTCAGTTGGAGTGCCATGCAGAAGATACTGATTGATTTTGATAGATATTATATACGAATAGGGCTTAATGCAAGCTGATGTAGGAGTTTTGTTGGCCTCCTTTCACGTAACAAGCCTAGCCTCTTGATAGAGGAGTGGATAAATGTTAATGAATGTGTGAAGCAACATATTTAGGACACTATTCAGGTATAAAGTTCTCTTCTGCATATAATGATTATTAAATTTGTCACAAATTTTCCACTAACTCCTTCCATGCATCATAACATCTCACCTATGACGTTCCTCAGAGTGACATCTTATACAAGAAGACTATGACGTATTTTTATGAGCGCTGGAGGAAGTTTAAGATAAATCTGGCTAACATTACGTGCATATCAAGGTGGAAGATGGTAAGCCTTATCCTAATCTGTGCAACAAGTATTCATACATTGATGAAGCGACCTGGCAAGAATTTTTGAGGATTCAGACTACTACAGAAGCTTTGGTGAGTTGACTTATTTTGCATTTTATTTACTTATCAATTGTCTTTATTGATTGTAACATTTTTTTTCAATTTCTTATTCGTAGGCAAAAAGTTAAAAATTAAAGCACAAGAGAGTGGTAGAAAGAATGATTGCCCCCATACAATGTCTCGTGGGGTTATGTAAAGTCCAAGAGAAAGGGACCATTACTGCCGTCAGATATAGATACTTATTAGAGAGGCTTAGTAAAACCGTAACTGAGTGTTTCTTGGCTTTATATGTGCATGGGTAAGAAACAAATTTATATTTCAAAACATATATAATGCTTTATATTTGCTTAACATTCATCTCTTTTTTTTAGGGATCATTGGCAATTGGTTCTTCTGTGCAAGAATAGTTACACCGCTATCCTCTTATGCTCCTTCCACTAGAAACCAGGGAATGACTTAATGAAGACCATGAACTCATAAGTTTTTTTTCATTCTTACCTTTTGTGTGCAAAGTTTATGAAATTTATGCAAAATAAGTAATCTTTGTGATTTTGATAATAAGGCTATGTGGACATTCCTACACGCTGCTTGTGGTAAGCATGTTCATGACTTAAAAGACCCTACATGGATCATCCCAAAGGTTAGTAAATATTTATTTTCTTTAAGATGTGTTCTATAAGCTATGCCTTTATACTTGCTTTAATGATGTCATGTTCTTTTTCAAAGCCGTAGGCAACCACTGGGGTCCAACTTATGTGGTTTCTATATTTTGAGGCACATTTATAATATTATCACCCTAGACATGACTGATTTTACCGAAGAGGTGAATGCATATTTCAAAATTTTTGTATTAATTTATTGGTTTCAAGTTAGCAAGTTAATGTTTTGTCTGTCTTTAGTGTTACAAACAAATGTTTGATCTTGCTGATCCCTTTCCTGAAGAAGATATTGATTTCATCCGTAACTATTGTGCTGAATTCATCTATGAGCTTTTACAATAATAGTAAGTTTTTTAATCTAGTATTGTTCTAATAATACTTGTGGTTTTCAAACCTAACTTGGTTTATATCTCTGCGTAGGATAATTTCTAGGATATGGGTGATACAGGTTGGTTGCTGATACAAGCCAGCATGGGATGTGAATGATTGACCTCTGTACTTTTTTTTATTTGTTTTATTTTTCTGTAAAACTGAGGAATTTTCTGCATATACTAAGGAATTTGTCTTCCCTCTACTTTTCTTTAGATGTTTTAAAATTGAAAGTGCATAAAGTTGAGATTTTACTGCTGTCATTGTTAAATTATGTTTCATTGTTATCTCAGTAGATTCAAATTGTGTTTTAAAATGCTTGAAGATAATGTGTTGATATTGTTCCTGAGAATTGAATGTTTTTTAAATTGTTCTTGGAATTGAATGTGTTGATTTTCAATTTTTTTATTGATGTTGCTTCTGTGAAATGTGGGGTGTAGTAATGTTATTGTCATTGTTTCTGATTGAGTATGATATGTTTGTTGCTTCTATGGAATCTGGGATTGTCATTGAAATGGCTTGCTAGCCTGGGTAACCTAGGTTGAAAGAGGAATAAAATTTTTTTAAAAATGCACTTTTAAGACCGTTTGTGTCCACAACTAGTCTTAAAAGTCACACTTTTAAGATCGGTTCTGGCCAAAACTGGTCTTAAAAGTCTTACTTTAAGACTTATTTTTCTTAATGTAAGACTTTTAAGACTGGTTGTGGCCAGAACCAGTCTTAAAAGTCTGACCTTTTAGATCATTTTCTTAATCGGTCTAAAAAGTAACAGAATTTTTAGACCGGCTGTATCATGACCTCATCCAAAAATGGTCTAAAAAGTCATTTTTTAACAGGTCTAAAAAGTCATTTTTCCACTAGTGATTGTACGATGATGGTGAAGCAACTTTAAGGTTTCTTAATAAAAGTCATGATTAGTGCAATGGAGAGAGAAGGAAAGGGTTAAGGAAAAATGAAAGATAAGTGGTCCAAAGAAGAGATGTGGAGAGAGAAGGTCACACATGCATAAAAAAACAGAGAGAAGGTCACATTATTAGAAAAGGAAGGAGATCACCTTCATTTAATAGAAAAGAAGAAATTATACCTAATAACTTTACAACAACACATAATAGTGAAAAAATTAACTAAAGAAATTTAATATGAAAGTTCCCTACAAAGAGCTAGGAAAATGGGTTTAGTCTATCGGGCTGGCTTGATAAAGGCCATTTAAGCTGAGAGTCAAGCTCATGATTTAGAGCCTTTAGAGAGAGTCGGGCTTAAAAGGGCAAACATTGTATGCCCAAAAAATAAAATGGATGTGTATGGATCTAGTTGCTTTGGACTTTTCATCAGCCTGTACAAAAAGAAAATCCTATTTGCTATTGGCCTGTTTAGTTCAATTTCATTGGAGAGGATTAAATGTAATCTTCATGCAATAAAGTGATTGCAACTTTATATTTTATAATCTTGATTACATGCATCGTATAATGTAATCAGGATTACACTGCTTGAACTGATGAATGAGGATGCATACCTCATGTAATTCAGTGTAAAAGATAATATTGTTGTTATAACTTTTTAAATTAACCAAAGTGCCAGCACATAAAACCCTACTTATCACCTTCCTCTTGTTATATTATGGATGAAGGGTAATTTTAATTTGTCTATCAATTTAATATTATGCGTGCTTGGTAAAAATAGATACTCTTACTTCATCACACACACACACAAATAAATTTGTCTCTTAGATATATTATTCTCACATATTGTCATATTTGATGTAATTCAACTAAACATTTTCATATCTATAATCATCTTTCCTTAATGACGAATTATTAACTAAATTCATGTAATTATCATTACACTTCATTTGATTCTGTAAACCAAACATGCCATAAAACAAGCCATATTCACATCATCTCAACTCCTCAAGCTTGTGCTATCGTGCGTGTTCTCATCTTTGCCAAACTCATGATTTAAAAGACTGAAACTCTTACACGGGTAGAAAAATGATTTTTTAGACCGGGTAAAAATGATTTTTTAGACCGGTTTTAGATGAGGTCTTGATACAGCCGGTCTAAAAAATATGATACTTTTTAGACCGGTTATGCAACCGGTCTAAAAAACACTTTTTAGACCGGTTGTTGGAACAACCGGTCTAAAAAGTCACTTTTTAGACCGGTTATTTAAATAACCGGTCTAAAAAGTGTCTTTTTTAAATTTTTTAGTCCATTAATTACGTTATTATACTTAATTTGTACATATTCTAAAAGCATGTTTTTAAGGCCATACTTATAATTACTTATCACGAATATATCCTGGTGAAGTCATACATGAAGAACCCAATGAACATATCTTAGGAATCCTGCAACACCCAAAGCAAATACATAATGAGTTGCGAATGGCTCAATAATATGAAATAATATCAGAAAATGAGTTAGAAAAGAAAGTAATTAGATCATAAGTTGGAAGATAACTTTGTATTTAAGAAATATTTTCGGAGAATAAATATTTAGAAACAGGGAAAATGACAGAAGAAAATACTAACCTCAGCCCCTACTAATGAAGAATCCAATTTGTAAACTCTCTCAAATATCGCAATCGTAAGCTGCAACAAATATGAGTATAAAATTTTGAAATAGAAATCGATCTAAAGTATATGACGGTAGCTAATATGAAGTATGTATAAAACTAATTAAGTAAAACACTTACCTTAAACCAATTGGAGGGAAGAAAAACTGAGCCTTACGGTAATGGATTCCACCGTACCTTTGCGTTTGACGGCGGAGATGGTTAAGGATGGAGGAGCGATGTGGGAAGGAGGAGTTGCCGCGACATAGGGGGGTTTACGAAAAGCTTGATAAATATCAGATTTCAAATTTGAAATTAGGCGCCAGCTAAAGCCGCGAGAAATGATTTTAAATATTATGGCGGACTTTTAAGACCGGTTATTTAACAAAACCGGTCTTAAAAATTTCACCTTTTAGACCGGTTATAACTAATAACCGATCTTAAAAATAAAAACTATTTAGTTTTTTTAATTCCACATCTTTTAGACCGGTTATTATTAACAACCGGTCTAAAACGTTTTATCTTTTAGACCGGTTATAACTAATAACCGGTCTTAAAAGTAAAAAAAATTTAATTTTTTTAATTCCGCATCTTTTAAACCGTTGTTAATAACAACCGGTCTAAAAATTTTTATCTTTTAGACCGGTTATTAGTGACAACCGATCTAAAAGATGCGGAATTAAAAAAATTACATATTTTTTACTTTTAAGACCGGTTATTAGTTATAACCGGTCTAAATAATATCTTTTAGACCGGTTATTTTAAGAACCGGTCTAAAAAATTCTTTATAATTACAAAACTGCTACCGGTCATTTTTTTTAGACCTTATCCGCAATAACCGGTCTAAATGATGCGGTCTAAAAAGGTTAATTTGTACTAGTGTTAAGCTCGTGCTGTTGTGTATGTGCTCATCCTCTCTAGCTCTACTTCCCTCCTCAAGCTCGTGCATCGTCGTCTCGTCTCAAGTAGCAGCTTGCCTCTCTCAACTCTAAAGTTACAAGTCGGAGTCGTATTGAAAGCTAGTCGTGGGTAGGGGCAAAATTGCATATCCATATCCATGGGAATAATATTGCATATCGACAATAATTTTTATAGGTTTGTTTAAACTTTTGTTTCTTTTTGGTGTCCCCTTGATATAGCATATCAATTTTTTTTAATTAGAAAGTTTTAAGTGAGTTGGGTTCTGGGGGTTCACCAGGCCTAGAGCATGCCTTCAGATTCAAAGAGCGCTTATAGAAGTACTTACAAATCACCCATCAACAAGGTCCTTATATAAGTGAGTTTTGAGTCCACAACCTTATAATTATGAGACAAACTTTTGTTGGCTTGCATATCAATTTTGTTTCAATTTTTCTGTTCATCTTTTATAGTAAGGACCAAATGGGCCAAAGGCTGGCCTGTTTTCTCAACTCTACTTACAAAGCTAATTGATCTTTGTTATTAACCTTGAATCAAACTCAAAATATCTAAAAAAATAAAATAATATTGATATATTGATTCTTACTACCTCTTGTCCTTAATATAAAATCCAATTGACCTTTTTTTTAAAGAATAAGAAAGTTTTTATTGGTCAATTAGAAAATAAGAAAGTTAAATAAATTAATTTAACGAAAAAAAAGATAATTAAATACCACTTGAACTTCAAAATCCCAAATCGAGTCTGTTGACAATAAGAATAATGGAATTGATAAAAAGAATATAGTAATTGACAACTTAAGTTTTTAGAAAATCACTTATTTAGGATTTTGATGTTTAAATGGTATTTAAATATTTTTTTTAATTTAAATACTTATCATTTTTAAAAAAATAATTTTTTAAATTTATAAATTGATATAATCAAATAATAAATAATATATGTTATGAGTATTTAACTTTCATTAAAAAAAAAAATCAAATAGGTCTTGTTAAGATAATAAGATGAGAGGTTGTATTAACCACACCGTTGATGTGCGGGTGTGGAATAGTGCTGCGTTTCGATGCTTATGACTTATAGGATGGATGCTCGCTCAAATTGGATCGATCGTATTAGAGAATCATGCGGCCAATTTGTGTCCCACGTCAACTAGATTGCATTTAAGCCGAAGAAGTTATTAGCTTTGTAATTGGAATCGAAAACCGTTGGGATAGTTGTAATCATTACGTTCTTTCAGTGTTCGCCTTGATCTTGAAAGTAATATCACCCAACATTCATGAATGAGTAAAGGCAAATAAATATGGCAAACTGCCTCTGAACCATTCTCGAAGGTAAGTTATCTCGTTGAGCTACACTACCACATTATAGTTTAAATTTTCCTGTTCTGAGGAAAAATCGTCGTTATCGTTGTCTATTGGATCCATTTGTGTCGTATGTCAGTGAAATTTAGTGCGAGGGAGATATAATTTGATGCTGAGGTTACACGCTCCCATGGCAACGCCATCTCGGTTTTTATCGGTACCCCGAAGGGCATTTTCTGCTGCTTTGAAGTTTGAAGGAGGAGTTTCCGTGGTTCAAGGAGCTTCCAGAGGAATAGGCCTTGAATTTGTGAGAATTTTCTTCTTATCGCTTTTAATTTGTGGCCTTTGTTTTGTTTTATTTGCTTGCATTGTAGAACCAATGGACTTGTCTTGAACTTTTACATGATTAGGCTGCACCATGGAACACTACCGCTTCCATTGAAAATTGCAACAGCTTCATTCGATTAAGTTATAGTCTAGAAGTGGAGAAATGAAAATAAGGATACGTTTAGTTCTAGGAGCGAGCATAATTTATGACATGATGTAGGATGCAGATATTGCAGGTTGGGTAGTTTGGATATCCTAAACCTCATCAACCCCTGATTGTTCCTCTTTTGTATCGTTCACCTAAGCATTTGAAATAGTGATAACAATGTTTATATTACTACTCTTGCAATGTAACAGTTCAGGATCAATAAACTGTTTAAAGAAGGTTTATTGCTGAACTCTATCTTTCCTTCGTTTACTTTTTAAGAGAAGTTTTGAAGTTATTAGTATATTCTACCAGATGTTTCTTCATGGGGATTGATTTTCTATTTGTATATTTTTGTCATCTTATTTGGGCAGAGGAAGTATAGTTTTTACTTTCTTTAAGTTTTTGGTTTTTGAAATTATCTAGAGTCCGTAATGGAATCAAATGATGTGATTGGAACAGTTTTTCGTGTTAACCATGCTTCAGTTACTGCCTGACACAGGTGAAACAGCTGCTAGAGAATGATGATAAAGGGCATGTCATTGCTACCTGCCGTGATCCTAATGGATCAAATGGGCTTGTCAATCTGAAAGATAAATTTGCTGAACGTTTAAGAATTTCACAGTTGGATGTGACCGTTGAAAGCTCAATTGAGGTCATGCTTCTCCCTTCATTTTGATCTCTCTCACCCTCTCCTTCTCCTTCTGTCCCTCTCCCTATACCTCTCTGTCATTAGTTCTTCCCGCCAATCCTATTAATTATTAGCTGGTATCCCTAGCAGCAATATAACTTTCATTTATGTTGGTGAATAAACTTTTGATCATTTAGTTAATCTATAAGGTTTCATTTTCCCTGTTTACATGCTTTTCAAGTTATTCATGTCAAGAATCTCCTGTGCTCGTATATTTAGGCATGGAATATGTACAGAAGAGATATATTCAAACAATATGCTTGTCTAACTTTGGGAAGAAAATTATTAAATATATAACACTCTTTTATGGGTATTTTGATGATTTTCTGCTTCTGTTAGGCGAATATTCCTGTACATAATAGGCTTTTGTTGTATGACACACCATTTTTAAAGGCAATGGCGAGGGAAATAAAGGAGACATATGGCCATCTAAACCTTCTCATCAATGCATCTGGCATTCTTTCTATACCAGAAGTACTACACCCAGGTAAAGATAAGGCTATGGTAATAGCCTTTTTCTTCTGCATATGGTAAACACAGTGAAAAAAATATTTTTTTCTGTCACAGATATGTTGTGTATGATTCATATGCTGAGAGCATTAAAACCAGGAGGGAGAAAGATAGGTGTACCAATCTGGCATATGAAAAAACTAGTAAGATAGATATAGTTATTGTTGGAAACCAAGTTTTTGAGCTGGGGAACTGTTAGCACCAGTCAGGACACAAAGGAAACTGAGGTAGAGAAAAGAAAAATTCTATTAGGAAGGTTAGAGTAAGGATCTCACTCTTAGCTTTCTAAAGCCTTGGAGAATCTCCTTCACAATTAGTTTACTCTGTAAAATTCCGTATCCATTCCTCAGGGATTTTCGCCAATTTATAATGAATTTATAGAGCTATATTTTTAGGTTTTTCTGTTAATAAATGCTGAAATAAAGGACACTAACAGACTCTTCCTATTTAGCAACTGACACGATCCTAGGATTTTAAAATAAAAGAAATTATTAAAAACAGACTAAGTAAAGCATGCTTCTCTTCTACTCTGGCACGTTTGGTTTTTCTTGAATAACTCAAACTTGGGCTTCTATCATTACTCTCCCCCTATCATAATCTTCCCATGTTGCATCTTCCACTGAATGATTTCCCCATTGGACTAGAAGTTCCAATTTGTTGGCGAACCAATGATGTTTGAGGATTTTAAGGGGAGTAAGCAGCAGTTCTTTTTCTGCAGAGAGTGGTAATGGAGCAGGTGGATGAGCTGGTTGCTGACCATGAGTCGGGCGAAGGAGTGAAACATGGAAAACCGGGTGGATTTTGGTTTCCGTCGGGCGTGCTAGTTCATAGGCGACTTTACCAATGCGCCTCACCACCATGTAAGGACCAAAAAACCTTCGACATAGTTTTTCGTACCTTGTCTTAGCTAGGGACTTCTGTTTGTAAGGTTGAATTCTTAGCCACACCGAATCCCCTGGGATGAATTCAAGGTCCCGTCTACGTCGATCAGCTTGAGTCTGCATTCGGTCTTGTGCCTTTAACAGATTTTCCCTTAGGATTCGCAGCATACCGTTGTGTTCTTCTAGCTATTCTTCCAGGTCAGCAACTAGAGTTTCACCTCGTACGTATGGAAGAAGGGTTGGAGGTTCTCTTCCATATACCAACTGAAATGGAGTGCTTTGTGCTGCCATATGAAAACCTGTGTTGAATGAGAATTCCGCTCAACACAAGAACTTACTCCATAATCGAGGCTGATCGTGGGTGAAACACTAGAAATAAGTTTCTAAACATTGATTCACCACCTCTGTTTGCCCGTCCGTCTGAGGATGGTAATCGGTACTCATGTTCAATTTGGTTTGGCTCAGTTGGAATAATTCTTGCCAAAAAGTGCTAAGGAATACTGAGTCACGGTCTGATATGATAGAAGGTGGCATCCCATATAGTCTTACCACCTCCTGATAGAATATTTGGGCTACTGACTTAGCTGTATACAGGTGTGACAACGCAATGAAGTGGCTATACTTCCTCAATCGGTCAACGACCACTAGTATAACATCAAAACCTCTGGATTTGGGTAGGCCAGTAATGAAGTCAAGGAAAATATCCTCCCATATTCGTTCAGGAATTGGGAGCGGTTGTAGCAATCCTGCTGGTGTAAGGGTCTAGTATTTGTGTTGTTGGCAGGTTGAACATGGTTGGATAAAGCGTTTGACATCCGTCTTCATGCCTTGCCAATACAAATGGGTCGTCACCCTCTTTAATGTCTTATGGTATCCACCGTGCCCTCCAATTGGTGTTGAGTGAGCTTCTTCTAATAGGCTTGTGCGCAGCTGAGGATTATTGGGGATTACCAATCTTTGTAATACAACCTGTTATTGATGATGTTGTGATGAGGTACTGATTCGGGATCATGCAGCAAATCCTCCATCTTCCTCTTTGTCTTGGGATCTGCAAGCAATAACTGAAGCAATTGTTGAATATCAACAGCCAAGGGCATTACTAGCTGGAAACAATCTGCAGCTGTGTTCTCCTTCCCTGCTTTGTAATTGATAGTGAAGTCAAAAGGCAAGAGTTTAACCATAAGACACTGTTGGGAATTTGTGACTATTTTCTGATCTAAAAGATATAAAAGGCTGCAATGATCAGCATGGACAAAAAAGTGGCACCCCAGTAGGTAATGTCGCCACTTTTGTAATGACAAGACCAGTGCAAGCAGTTCACGTTCATATGCGAACTTGTATCGATTGGTAGGTGAGAATCCCTTGCTGAAATATGCAATAGGATGCCCATTTCGCATGAGAACAGCTCCTACACCACTCATGGAAGCATAACACTCAATCACAAACGGGAGTTGGAAATTGTGTAATTGCAAGATAGTGGTTGTGCTTAATGCACCCTTGAGCTCTTCAAAAGCCTTTTTGAGCGTGTTCTGTCCATTTGAAGGCATTTTTCTTGGTCAATTCTGTGAGAGGATGAGCTATAATACCATAATTTTCACAAATCGCCTGTAGTAACCGGTGAGCCCCAAGAATCCCCTTAATTCCTTTACCGATGTAGGCACTGGCCAATTGGTTATGACAGTAACCTTGTCAGGCTCCTTTCCTTGATACAATGTGCCCTAGATAATCAATCCGAGTCTGCCCCAAGAAGCACTTCTTGCTGTTAGCATAGAATGAGTTCTGCTGTAAAATCTGAAAAATCCACACGTTGATGCTCAAGTGTTGGTGAGCATTAGCACTGTAAACCAGAATATCATAAAAAAAGACAAGAACAAATTTTCTCAAGTAAGGGCGGAATAAGTCATTCATAACAGATTGAAAGGTAGCTGGGGCGTTAGTGAGCTCAAATGGCATGACCACAAATTCATAATGACCTAAGTGCGTGCGAAAATCAGTTTTATGTACATCTGTGGGGGATACACGTATTGGATGGTACCCCGACCTTAAGTCAATTTTGGAGAAGAAAACAGCCCCATGCAATTCATCCAATAACTCATCAGTATTTGGAATAGGGAACTTATCTGGGATAGAGTTTGTTGAGACATCGATAGTCCACACATAACCTCCAAGATCCATCTTTTTTGCTCACTAACAAAACCAGACTGGCAAACGGACTTGAGCTGCGTCTAATAAATTCTTTCTCGAGTAAAGCTGCTACTTGTGACTCGATTTCGTCTTTTTGGTAGTGGGGGTATTGATAAGGTCTCAGGTTTGGAGGAGAGGCGTTAGGCAGCAAAGGAATGGTGTGGGAACGAATAGGTGGTGGTGGTGGCAATTGTATTGGTTCAGAAAATGCCTCTGGAAATTCTTGATTCAAAGCCCTACATGTCAAATTATCCTTCGGTTCTGCCTCGAATTCCTGATCCAACCCCATACTTTGGAACTGTACATGTATGTGTGCGCTTGCCTTCACTCTCTGTAACTTATATTTCTTTCCCTTAACCCAAAAGATCATGAACATATCATTCCAGTTAGCCTGGACCGTATTTAATGACGCAAGCCGCTTTATGCCTTGAACAAGGTCAGTCCCTTTCAGAGAAAATGAAAAAATTCCTGTTTAATTTTTAATTCAGAGACTTGTACCTCAATTTCAGAGCATACCTGATTGCAGCGCACCAATCTGCTGTCCCTTATCTGAACTCCAAAGGTTGGCGTTTGTTCTACGGGCAGCGAGAGCTCAGTAACCAACTCGCGGATATGAAATTGAGGGTCGACCTACAGTCCACCAAGATTAAAACCGATCTGTCTTTAATTTTTCCGGCCAACCTCATAGTTGATGCAGACGCTTTCCCGAGTATAGTGTTAAACGGAATTTCCGCTGCTACACCTCCTTCATCGTCAGCGATGTCCTCAGCTAGGGGAGGTATCACTTCGTCGCCCTCCTTAGTTATCTCCATTAGCGAGAGTGAACTTGCACATCGGTAGCCTGGTCGAAAGTTTTCGCCGCATTGAAAGCGTAGTCCCTTTTCACGACGGTGTTGGTATTCAGTCGGTGGAGGCGGGGGCAAGGCTTTCGTGCCCAATGTCGATGCATTAGAACCCGACCAATGCTGGAGTTGCCACAAGAATCACGAGCCGTTGCCTAGGTGTGTTTGGGGCAAGAACCAAGTGACTTTGGGCTTTGTGGCGTTTTGAAGCTTAGCTTCATATTTTAATGCAAGACTAGTGGCCCGGTATACTGACTTAGGCTTATGAATACGCACATCAGATTCGAGCTCTTCCTTCAATCCATTAACAAAAACACCCAGCAAGCAGTGATCAGGCTAATTTCTCACGTGTTCTTGTCTTTTTTGCGAATTCTGATCTGTACTCATGCACCATACCTATCTGCTTAATACTCTGCATAAATACTCATCTGGGTTTTGGTATTTAGGAGGTCCATATTGTTCTTGAAGTGCCTTAACGAGTTCTTCCTAGTACACCACTATTCGTTGCCCTATGATCCATGAAAACAAGTCAAGAGCATCACCTTCAAGGTACATGGAAGCAATGTTGACCTTGTCATCTTACGGGGTTTCATAATAGCGGAAGTATTTTTCTATTTTGAGTATCCACCCTCGGGGGTCAGTGCCACTGAATTTTGGAAACTCAATCTTTGTATATGGCAGCCTTGTGTGTTTTGGGTGGATATCCGAATCCTCATCACTTTCCCCATCACAATATCGGTAAACCCCTTTTGCATGGTGTTGGCATCTGGAACTTGCCTCCAAAGCCACAACCTTTGCTTTCAATATGTCTAATGTTTCAAGTTGGGAAGCTATGGTGGCTAAGGGATCGTCGCCGAAGGGATTTTCCTCTGGAATGTAATACCTTATTCTCATAGCCCTAGATGAGTGCAAATGAGTAGTGAAATCATCCGTGAGACCAGAATTCAAACCCGGATTACTCAACTCTTGAAAATGCTCACAAATCCCCAATCTCAACTCAGGAGTTGAACCTAGGGTTGAGAGGGTTATTCTGAGGGTAAAAAAAACATTTCAATTATTTCCATAAGTTTCACTACGTCACTAACCCTCAACGGCTCTTTGTTTCATTATATCAAAGTATGCGAGCGATTCTCTGCTTAAACATAATGCATTTATTGACATACATGGAATGTATAGCCACATGTACATCAAATATATAATTACACATAACCACCACACTCTTACATCAAATATAAATAGTAGTGCCTTGCACTATGATCTTCACTTCACCTTCATATCTCCTCTAGTGCATATCTCCCTCCACTCCTCACCTGTCTAAATGGTTGGTTGGGAGGAGGGAGATTCAAGAGAATCTCAGTAGCAAACCATACCACTATGCATGCAAGGTATATATGAATGCATGACATGCTTGCCATTTCTAAAATCATGTCAATAGGATGACATCTACATGCTCAATGATACAATATACTTATGGCCATCATATACACATAACAATATTTCAATCAATCAAGCATGTTCAACACAACTAGCAAGGCAGTCACATAAAACATTGCAAAACATATATATCAAATACATGCAAGCTAGTTAAGTTCACTACCTTTTAGACTTTGTCTTTCCTTTGTTTCATCTTCTTCCAACCATTGGAGCTTCTTGGAAATTCTTCTATTCCTCTTCTTCCTTGACTTCTCCATGACCCTAGATACCCAATCACATCATTAGAGTCATGATTGTGGGTCATTGGAAGTGTATATTAAGGCCCAAGAAGCTACAGAGGGCTAAATAAGTCAATTTCCCTTAAAAACATGAAATTCTAGAATTTGGGGGTTTTGGCCGCTGCCAAAAGTGGCTGGCTGCAGCCAAAAACAGGTAAGAACATTTTGGCCGCGGCCAAGAACCCCGCTCTTCCAGAATTCCAACTTTCTGATTCTTGGCCGAACTTGTAAAAATCATAACTAAATCCAAAAAATTCCAAATTGAGTGGTTAAAAACTCTACTTGACCCTCGTTAAGTCTACTTTAAGAGAAAAATATGGCCACAAGCTAAATGAACTCACATAATCACAGAGGTCCATTCAATTGGACATTGCTCCAGAATTTCCCAATTTCATGTGACCAGACTTTGAAAAATCATAACTCCCAGCATACTTGTCCAAATCATTCATATTACCTATCATGTTAAAGCTTATCATGTCTACTTTAATTCTGAAAAGTTTCATTGTCATGGGATAACATTCAGCCACTCAAAAACTTGTCACAATGACACTGCCTCCAGAAAGATTTCACAACATGCACACACTTTATTCATAATTCTCCAAATTCATATACACGCATCCAAAAATCATGAACACTTGCATACCTACACAATTTTTCCTCCTAAAGCCAATGGAAGCATCAAAATCATCAAATTCCAAGTGCATCACCACGTCACACACTGAACCTCAATTTAGGGTTCTTAGAAAAATTATAATGTTTTCTTGTTTTCTTTGCCTTATACACTTTCTTTCTACTTCTAATCAAATGATTAGCTATTTAGACATCCATTGGACATCGTTTAGCCATTGAAAACACCATTTTAAACCAGCCATTAACAGTACCCAACCTTTCCAAAACTCATCCAAACCACAAACCAATCGGTTAAAAAGGAAGCTTATGCTTACCTCTACGCGTTTTCGCAGACGGTTCGAAATTCTGGCAACACTTCGACGTGTGAGACAGCACCAACCACCTCCAAATGAAAATCCGAAACAATAGAAATGAAGCTCGTGATGAGTAGAAGAAGGTTAGTGAATGGCAATTTGCCAAAAGACACTGATTCGGCAGTGTTTCGGCAGTTCAGAGTTTCTCTCTCCTCTCTTCTCTATTTTTGTTCAGCTGACTCTCTCTCTCTTTCTGATTGATTCACGCAGGAAAAATGAAGAAGAAGATGCAGAATTATTCATTAAATGGGTGTTAAAGTTGCTTGCCGCGTGTCAGCTTCTCTTTGGCCCAAAATTCCAATTTTTGCATATAATGCTTGATTTGGCAGAATTTTCATTAAACTTTGAAAATTTATATCTAGTTGTGTAGATATCCAATTGGGGTGGTTCTAAAGGCTATACGACCCTTGTTGAGTCTAGTTTTAAGGAAAAATATAATCTTTGGCCAATTGGAATCTCACTCTTCCCAGAATTTTAATCTTTTGACGCTGCCCCAAAAAATAGTTAATTTTGCTGGGCTAACTTCAAAAATTCATTTCTCTTCGTGTACTGCTCCGAATGACTTATATGACCTATTAAATTAAAGCTTGATAAGTCTACTTTCATTCTGGAAAGTTTCATAATTTTTTAACATCATTTACTTATTGAAAAATGTCACAATCACCACTGTCACACCAGGAATTTCACCGGTAGCAACAATACTTTGTGTTCCACTTTATTATATTGTGTGTGACTTCTAATTGCTTTGTTTTGTCACTCCCAAGCTCTTTAATTCACCATAATATTCCCTTTAATATCCAAGGATATAAAGGAAATTTTTAGAAGTAATACCATGTCCCTATAGGACATTTGACAAATCGGGGTCTAGCAGTCCCCTGAATATAGGCTTAATCTCAAGCCTCTTGTCCCAAGATTTGGGATATTACATGGAACCTGCGTGGCATGTGATGAACGGGTTACTACCATAATGAATCGACATGTCTCCGATGCCAAATTGTTAGCACCAGTCAGGACACAAAGGAAACTGAGGTAGAGAAAAGAAAAATTCTATTAGGAAGGTTAGAGTAAGGATCTCACTCTTAGCTTTCTAATAGCCTTGGAGAATCTCCTTCACAAATAGTTTACTATGTAAAATTTCGTATCCATTCCTCAGGGCTTTTCGCCAATTTATAATGAATTTACAGAGCTATATTTTTGGGTTTTTCTGTTAATAAATGCTGAAATAAAGGACACTAACAGACTCTTCTTAAGATGTGGGAATAGTGGGTGCTCCCATGTTTTCAACAACTGACATGATCCTAGGATTTTAAAATAAAAGAAATTGTTGAAAACAAACTCAGTCAAACGTGCTTCTCTTCTACTCTGGCACGTTTGGGTTTTCTTCAATAAGTCAAACTTGGGCTTCTATCAGGAACTGCTACCAAACATGACAAAACCCAAGCTACAAATTAACAGGGGAATATATATTTGAAATTATAATCAGGGGAATAATCTAAGAAAGCACTGATATTATATTAATATTTGAAATTATCTTCTCTTCAGAGGTAAGAAAGAAAGTTAAAGGAGAAATAAGCTCACACATACTGGGAATAAGCTACTAGAAATGAGAGGAATACACATTCTCACTCTCAAGGCTTGCTAACGAGACATACTGACAACATGAATAATGATGAAGAAAGAAGCCTTCCTCCCCGCAACCTAGCATTTGAGAGACCAGTAACCTCCTTCACAAAACCACTAACTTCCTTTCACCTTTATTGAACCCTCCTCCCCCAGTATATACCGAAACAACTGGCTTGTCTCTCTCTCTATCTCTCACTCTCTCTTTCACTCTCTCACACATGTATGCACGCACACACACAATGCGAGTCAGTCTTGGCCCATTAATTATGGGCCCATCAGTTATCCATTTGACAAAAGTAAGATATAAATGAGAGCGCTCAAGCCATCATATCTGCTTTGACTCTTTCTTACTAAGGTGAGGTAGTTGATCCTATTAAATGTTAACTTTTCTTTTACAGAAACAACATTGAGCAAGGTGGAGAAGTCATCTTTGATGCTTGCTTATGAGGTTAATGCTGTGGGTCCTATCTTAGTAATTAAGGTAATACTTATCCAATCTTTATTATAATATTTTTCATATCAATCAACATTAGAATAAATTTTGAAGTACAGATGACTCCTCTGTATAGCTGTTGTGTGGTAGAAACTAAAACCAGTTAGCTCTTGTTTTCTTATTTATTTGTTTATATGTGGGGAAAAGAGATTGGAAGGTGAGAATGAGAAGGGACTGTCATAATTCTTAGATTTTGGATTATATATCAACAATGAACAAATTCTTTAAATTCTCAAACTCTTGGGGTAATTGGGTCTTGCCATAATAGAAAGACTTGATTCACTTTTTATGGTGAATTCTTCTTGTTATAATTTTGTGATATGAACAGAATATCTGCATATGTTATATGTTAGAGAATCATAGAGTAGACATGTGATTCGCTTTTTGTGGTGCTTGCTTCTTGTTATAATCAAGTTATATGTAAAGAATATTTGCATATACTATAGGATAGAAAATCATAAAGTTTGTATGATTGTAAATATTGTTATCCTAGTGATTAGGGAATCAATGTCTATTCATGAGCCACTAATACATAGGCTCCTTCCTCTTGTATTATATAGCTACTCAAAGAATGCAAAATTAACGATTTCTTAATCCTTCCCTTCAGCATATTTCAGTGGCTCCTTGAGAATATCTTCAGAAAATGCCAATGAGGTTTTTCATGATTGTAAAAGTCAGACATATTTGCATGTAGTTTTGAATGATTCATGCATTCATAATTTTTTTGACATTGTCAACTATTGTTGTTTTGGTCCATGTATAGAAAGGATCCTAAAACTATTGTCAACTATTGTTGTTTTGAATGATTCATGCATTCATAATTTTTCTACTCATTAGTCGTTAGATTGTCAGTAGCTTACTCATTTAATGATATAGTCAATTGTTGATGACCATAATGACAACTGTTGCCATCCTGGTTAGCAGGATTTTTAAGGAAAGGTATTGTAAGTTTTGATTGCTTTGCAAGAATTATGACAAAACTCAAATCAAAATATCACTTCTTTTATTCTGTGCCATCTTTTCTACGTATACTTTCAGTTCTAGTTGATTTTAATGATCAGTTCCCAAATTTTTCCTTTTCTTGAATAGAGACAGTCTAATATCTTTGGTTTGCTCATGCCTTTATCACTTGATTTCATGGCATTATATGATGCTCTAGCTCAAGACCTTTACACTAATGTGATCATGAAAGATCATCAAAAAGATACTACTTCTCGACCTGATTTTGAGATTGTTGAGCTTAAATTATTCTAAACGTGTTGTTTAGTCATTCCTCACTTATCTGAGCAGCACAATAAGCTACTAGCTGAGGCACATGAGATGCACATAGGGTGGTCACACAGGCTTTCTCAAGTTTGTAAATGGCTGTCTGACAAATTTCTTTTTGGTCGAATGAAGAAGGATGTAAAACTGTGTCAAATTGCTTGATGTCAAAACAACAGATATAAAACAATTGCTCCAGCTGGCCTCTTGCAACCATTGCCCATTCCATATCAAACATGGATAGATGTCATGATTGGACTATCAAAATCAAAGAATTTTGACATTATATTGGTGGTTTTATGATGCTTGAGCAATACAGTCATTTCATAGCTTTGTCACATCCCCACGCAGTGTAAGAAATAATCTTCTTAATGGAATGCCCTGTTCTATCTTATAGGTAGGGATTCTATTTTCTGAATGCCTTCTAGCAAGATTTGTTTTGTCTTAGCAGAGCTCAGCTTCAAATAAGCACTTCTTAACATTGACAAACTGATGGGCACTTCGTATGGTAACTAAAGAAGAACATTGCTTTTATATTTATACAATTTATTCTGTTTTGTATATCATGTGAAAGTGATTGGGTTATCTTATCCTTAACAAATTATCAACACCTTATCTATGTGCCACCTCATTGTATGTCGTGGATCAAATTTTATATACGGAATCACTAGCCCCAAAAAAAATATCTTTTCACATGGAGGGCCTGTCCTTACACTGTGCAAAAGTTAGTTGAAGAAGAATGTTGCTTTTCAATTTATATAATTTATTTTGTTTCGTATGTCATGGGAAAATGATTAGGTTGTATTTTCCGTAACCTATTATTTTCAACACTCCAAGTGCCACCTCATTATGTCAGGGATCAAGTTGTATCCTTCATTAGCAAAACATATTCCTTTTACAGAGAGAGTCGGTCCTAGTGCTGTGCAAAAATCAGTTGAACTGCTTTCTTTATCATTTTATTTTAATTATTAAACTTAGTTTTTTTGGGGCAAGAACTCTAGGAATGTTTGTTGTGTTTCTCTATCTAATATTTGTATTTTAATTCTTTTTCTTGTTTATTCAAGGATTAGATGTGTTTTAAATTTTTTTCCCTATGAATTTCGAATCAGCACATGTGGCCTCTCCTTAAAGTTGGAGGAGGGTTTGGGACTGAAAGAAGTATTGCTGTGGTGGCTAGTTTGAGTGCGAGGGTAGGATCCATAGGGGACAACCGTCTTGGAGGTTGGCACTCTTATCGGTCTTCAAAGGCTGCACTTAATCAATGTATGACTCTTTCCATACACTCTGAATTGCATGTCATCTATTAATGCCTACGATCTTTTTGTTTCCTTATGTTTAGTTCATAGTTGACTAGCAGCTCACTTTCTGTTCATTTGATGGTGCTTCCATGTAAGATTAAAATGAGTAATAGTTTTATTTACCAGAAAAATGGGTAATAGTTTTTTTTTATTTAGTCTTTTTTGTGCATGGGTAGAAATATGTTATTGCTAACAACAGTAGTATTTTAATAAGGATCTCATACTTTTGTAAGTGTAGTAAGAGAACACACATCCAGTTTTTGGCGTCAATCTCATGAATGTATGGTAAAAAACCCAACATGATTAATGATATATAGAGTTATAGACTACAACAAATCAGGTATACAATGGTAGTAACCACGTTTTGCATATTTATGTGCTGTGTCTGTTGCATTACTCACCAAAATATTCTTCGCTACTCTGTTTTGTGGCACTCATAGTCATACATAATATGTACACTCCTGCCTCGCATTCAGAATTAAGGTAGGTTTGGTCGCAAGACAGGAAGGAAACGTTGGGGTAATGTGAATGGAAATGATTTTTGTATCCACTACGTAAAAAACAGTAATGAAGAGGAATATACACATTAGATAATTTCATAATTGATGACATGCATATAATATGTATAACATAACTAATTGGCGTCTCGTTTTCCTTAATCCTCATTGTGTTATGGTTGCCAAACATACCCTTGACCTTGTATGCTTACAAGGGTGTAAGAGGATTCAGTTTGCGTCGGGTGACCTGAGGGTAATTTTTTCCTTGTCAAAATCACTTTTTCTATTTTTTTTTATTTTCCATTCTATTTATTTTTATTAAGTATATACCAAGCAGCTCCTTGATCCAGTTCTATCCTCCGTTAGATTGATCTAACAATAATTTTATTGATTTTTAACAAATGACAAATTGACCTGTCAAATATGTGATGCTGGGCTATGAATATATTCACCTGTCAAATTTGTCATTCTGTTTAAAGCTGATAGAGAACATTTAAGAACTGCATCTGACTGGCCTTGATTAAAATTGCTGTATATGGGAAGGCTAGATTTTTTGATATTTTCCTTTTTTGTCCCCCCTTGATGCTTTTCAGTAACAAAGACTATTTCAGTGGAATTTGCAAGAAAGAAGGATCCAATTGCATGCATTCTTTTGCACCCAGGGACAGTTGACACAGATCTTTCTAAGCCATTTCAAAGGAATGTTCCCCAAGACAAGCTCTTCACCAAGGAGTTCTCAGCTCAAAAGCTCCTAAGTATCATTAACAATGTCAAGAGTCATGACAATGGCAAGTTCTTTGCTTGGGACGGTCAGGAAATTCCTTGGTAAGCTTTTCAATATTGCCTTGAATAAAATGCTTATAGTAGTAGTTTTACAGTATACCTAAAGTTGACACATTCATTTAATCCCAATTTATTATTAAATTTCAAATACATTGAACTGCAAGTTCAAATACAGTCAAACTTTATAATTTTACTTTTCATTCCCACTCTTCACATTGCTTTAGTTTTATGGTTTCCAATATTCTGACTGCTTTGCGCATAAATATAAAAATAAAATAAATAAAAAATAAAAAACTATTAAAATAAATATTAAAGTAAAATGACAAAGCTCATAATGTTGTCGCCGAAATGTTTGATATTAGCAAATTTAGATAGTTCATAATCCAAATAATTTTGGAAGAGAAATGTTACATATTCATTTCTTTGCCATTGTTGTTTATTCTTTATGGGTCGATATTTTTGTTACCGTTGATATCTGCTGTTTTTATTCTCTTCTAAGCTTTAAAACCATGAGCTGGAACTCTCCGATTTTAAATTTAGGAGTTGGAAAACTAATTTGCATATATTAAAAAAAATTAGTTAACTTAGTTATTTGTAAAAAAATTGAAAAAAAAAGTTATTTGTAAAAAAATATAATCGGTTTCCTTGAGATATCTCCTTTAATCATTTGCACTAAAATTATGCTTATAAGCAAGCTCATGTTTAACATATGTAATCAATAAAGATAATATTAAAAAAAAAGTTGTTTACAAATTTGGAAGATGAGGTGGATTTGAGTTTTATGTTGAAGTCCAAAACAAACCTTTGAATCAGTTCTTATATTCAGTAGGATGGAGGGAGTAAAGTCTAATAGCCTCTATAAGAGACCAAGTTAAGTCTGAAACATTATAGGATGCACGAACACTAATCTTGATCCTCAAACTAGGCTAGGATGTTCTTAGGTTCTCTAAGCCTTGATCAATGGAACTTGGCCTAGGATCTCTTGAAATTTTATCCGAGTCCTAATGCTCTAAATATCTTCCTCAAATTAAAGAAAAATGTTAAATTTTTTATTGGGCCGGTCCATGAATATTAAATTAAATTAAATTAAATTAAAATATTTATATATCTTGAACTTAAATCTTTAAATTCAAATATTTCAGACATTCAATTTTGTTGGGATTATGTGAATTAAAAATTGATAGAAACATACATCGTATATGCTAAAGTCAAAATGATCCAAGTATTCGTCCCTAAATTCCAATACCCACAGGAACCTCTAATTCAATCCTCCTATATCTGTTGTGGATTGTTTTTGGAATTTAAATTTGTGATTCTAGTTATTATGTGTCTTGAATTTTTTGTTCAGTCGAATATTTTTCTATGAAGATAAGCTGACCCAGTAAAAATAGGGAGGAAGACATATAAAGACTGCTAAAACATATAATTCCAGATTAGTCTCTCAAAGGCTTTTAAGTTCTACAAAAATCTTAATGACTATTCTAAAATTTAGTTGTTTTTTTTTTTTTTGCGAAATGTTCTAATTACTCCTAGTGAAATTAGTTGTCATAGCCTTGGTTATTGTTGTCATTTGATAAATGAAAAATGTGTACTATTTACGCTGTTGTCATTAATTTTTAGCGAGAAATTTCAATGAAATTAATTACCGCTATTTTAATTATTGTCGTGGTTGGATAAGTTAAAGTTGATGCTTATTATTGTTATCGTTTTGTTTTCTCAATTTTAAGGCATTTTGTTTCATCAAAAAAAAGTTTTAAGGCATTTTGGTAACTTTCCTACAAAATTTAATCCTGAATTCATCCCCAGGGGCTTCACAATGATTAGGTCATTTTGAGATCTCAAATTGAAGTTTGTATATTTAGGGGGCGCATTTGTGTCTTTCTCCCATAAAAATATCTATAACAGGAATTCTAGTTTTCTTTTTTAATTTAGGCTATTACATGAATTGTATGGAGTTGAAATCATTCATATTAAATTGCTAAATATTAAGTCTCTTGTGAAAGAAGAATTAATTTCTTTAACCCTTGTTTGAGATCACTTTTGGGATCCCTAAAAGTGTTTATTTATATAAGTCGATACAAAACTCATTTCACATACTTACCTCGTATTCCGTAAATTATAATTGAAAATCTACTTTTAAAGGCTCAAATCGTTATTTTAAATAAACCACGTTGAGAAGGCAAATTGGGATGAAAGAAAAATTAGGGAGAACCCCATTTTCTCTCCAACTTTTATCTCCACTTATGAAGAGAAAATGAGGAGATTTCATATAAGCCCTTATCACTCACTGTTGTCAAACTCGGAGTCAAGTTTGACCAAACTAATTTTTTTAGGTAAGAAAACCGAGTCAGCAATATGAACAATGGGAGTGAAAAGTAACATAGTTTGATTGTATTTGGGGACAAACTATAACTGGTCATAAACTCGCTCAAACTCGTTGGTGACTTGGTGAAATTCGGCAAACTTGCTGTTTTAAAATTGAGTTAGGCGTGTCAGAGATTTGAGTTGTAAAAGGAAATTGATATAAGAAAAAAAAGATTGAAAACACAAGTTTACGCGCTTTGTGCTGCCATCATCTTCCTCAAGTTTACCCAATTTACTTTTCCTTCTCCTTCCATAACTTCAAGCTTGGATACTGGCTTCCCTTTTCTACCAGTTCCATCCACTGCTATCTTTTTCTTAAAATTACACCGTTTTGTTGTAGTTTGGCTGAAGATTTTTTTCCTCTTAAATATAATGGTGTCTAGTATTTTGAAGTATTTAGTATCTTCAAATTAATTTTTTATTATTTAGTCATATACATTTAATAGCTATTTATTAATAAAAGTAAATTCTTATGAGTTTACGATACAAGTTTGCATCTCTCTCACAAATTCACCTAAACTCCTGAATTTGACAGCTTTGCCTCTCGTGTTTGTCAACACGTGCCCTTCTTTAACCATTTCTATGAACACCTTATTTTGTCTGGGCTCCACTCAAAAAATAAAAAATAAAAATAATTGAAGATAATTAGGATCCAAATTGGCAATCAATATTGAAGAAGAAGGTTAAAAAAAGGAGAAAATAAAAAAATAATTAGTAATCATCATTCATTGAAGAGGAAAATTAAAGAAAAAATAATTAAAAAATTGAATGAAATTCCTCTTATTGACGATGATCGTGGTCTGAATTGGCAATCATTAGTAAAGGGGAAAATAAAAAAAACAAAAAAAAATCTCTTATTGATGATAATTGTGGTCTAAATTAGCCTTATCATTCATTAAAGGAAAATAAAAAAAATAAATTTAAATTAGGAATTTACTTGTGGGGATAATGTAAAAAAAATAAAAAATAAAAAATAAAAAAAATCTATCATTGATGGTGGTTAGGTCAAGTTAGGAAGTTTAATTAACAGAAAGTATAATAAAAAATGAAAATTAAAAAAATGCATTAATGAGGCAAAACCCTAGGTGATGCCTATTTAAAAGAGAGCACAAGAGAGAACAAGACACACAAAAATTTTAGGAGAAAAAGGAGTCAAGAGGGGAGGTAGAGAATTTTCTTTTATTTAGGAGAAAAAGGAGTCAAGAGAAAAAGGTTGGATCACCATACTGCATTTACCTCTAGCCATCTACATTTTAGGAGAAGGTTGGATCACCATACTTCTGTTTCTTGCTTTGAAGTACGATGAATATTTTTTTATTTGCAAGATCTGTGACATAAAACACCTGCTTCGCCTGACTTGCTAGAATGAAGGGCTCATCTCTATAACCAACTCTTCGAAGATCGACTGAGACAAATCCAAATTGTGGATCTATTACTACAACAGCATTGCTAACCCACTTACATTTGAACAAAGCAACTTTGAACTTGTTATAGGTCATCTCCCATATTTCTTCTATAACTCCATAATAAGCCATTGATGCAAATATGAGGTTTTTGTCTTTGGAACTGGAAAAGTGCATAGCTTCAGCTTTAACCATCATCCCATTATTTTGCATGGTACTTCTATCATCTTGCTCTTTTGTGTAAAAATAATACCCGTTTATATCATAACCAGTCCAAATAACAACCTGAAATGAAGGCCCCCAAGCTAGCCAGTCGATCGTCTCGAACACGCCGGTCACATGCGAAACCTTCTCCTCAAACCACTGTACGAATGTCTTGTTTTGCTCAATAGTTATTTGCATGTCACTCTTCTTTGGATTCATGTTCTTCAAAGTCTTTTTGTGTTCATCTATGTACAGCTGAACTTCTTCCATATTATTCAGGATATACAAGTGTGCTTGCAACACCACTTCACGACCCACAGTCTTCACTTTAAGTCCTCGTGTTCACTTGCTTCTCCCCTCTTCATGTCGAGACTGTTCCTTTTTACCAGATAGATAATCTTTACAAAAATCCATAGCCTCTTCAATTATATATCACTCAACTATTGAGGCTTCAGGTCGATAAGGATTTTTAGAATACCCTTTTAAGATCTTCATGTACCGCTCGAAAGGGTACATCCACCTCAAGTAAATTGGACCGCAAAGCCTTACCTCCCTTACTAAATGAACTACCAAATGCACCATTATATCAAAAAATGATGGCGGAAAATGCATCTCTAGTTGGGACAAAATTATATAACCCTCATTTTCTAGTTCATCCAACTTCTCAGTGTCAATGACTTTGTTACAGATAGCATTAAAGAAAACACACAATCTGGTTATAGTAGTTCCCACTTCATCTTTTATAATGCCTCTAATGGCTACTGGTAACAATTGTTGCATCAACACGTGATAGTCATGGGACTTCATTCCTACTAACTTTAAATCGCCCATTAACACACACCTGCTCACATTAGAAGAATACCCCTATAGGACCTTAATTTCATGCAGACACCCACACAAACTTCTTTTCTCCTCTTTTGATAGCGTATGTGCTGCTGGCTCCATATATGCCCTCCTACCATCATCTCTTAGTTGTGGATGCAACCATTCTCTTATTCCCATATCAACAAGGTCAAGTCTCGTGCTCATTCCATCCTTGGTCTTTCTTGGGATGTGCAAAAGCGTACTGACAAGGCTATCACACATGTTTTTCTCCACATGCATCACATCAATACTGTGTCTTACATCAAGACAATGCCAATATGGAAGATCAAATAAAATTGACCTCTTCTTCCATATGTTCTTCTCACCCGCAGTCCTCTGATTTTTACCAAAGGTCACATTGATATGTTCTATCCGACTATAAACTTCCTCCCCGGTTAATGCCCTTGGAGCAATTCCATGCTCTGGTAAGCCATCAAAACACTTTCTCAGCCTACGATATGGGTGGAATCGATGAAGAAACCTCATGTGGCCAAGGTACAATGTTTTTTTCCAATGCTTAAGTTGTCGGAAGTATGTGTCTGCTTCACAGATTGGGCATGCTTTATGACCCTTCACACTATACCCTGACAAATTTCCGTATGAAGGGAAGTCGTTTATCGTGGTAAAAATCATTACACACAACTTCAAAGACTCCTTCTTATAATCATCAAACACATCCTCACTTTCCTCCCACAACTTCTTCAAGTCCTCAATCAAAGGCGCCAAGTACACATCGATGTCATTCCCTGGCTGTTTTGGTCCAAAGGTCATCATAGAAAGCATAACGTACTTGCGCTTCATACATAGCCAGGGAGGTAAGTTGTATATTACATGGAGAACTGGCCACGAACTATGTGTACTAGTAAGAGTTCCGTACAGATTGATTCCATCTGTACAAAGTCCAAGCTGAAGGTTTCTCGGCTCGCTGCCAAATTGAGGGAACATGTCATTTATCTTCTTCCACTGTGGAGAGTCTGCCGGGTGCCGAAGATATTTTCCGTCACAAATTCTCTCATCATAATGCCATCTTAACTTCTTCGCTTTTGTTGTAGTCACAAACAAACGCTTAAACCGTGGTATTATCGGAAGATACCATAACACCTTCGAAGGTTGCCTTTAGTTGTTGTCCCTTATCTACAACCATCGTCTTTCTTCACTTTGTATCGTGACGTTTTACACTTAGGACACTCACTAAGACCTGCATACTCTTTTCTATACAATACGCAATCATTAGGGAAAAAATGTATCTTTTTGTACTCCATGCCCATCGTAGACAATATTTTCATAGCCTCATACATACAGTTTGGAAGTACATTATCTTATGGAAACATATCACACAATAATTCCAGCAGTAATGTAAAACTACTATCGGTCCATCCACAAGTTGCCTTTAAGTTCACCAAATGTAATGTTCCTGTCAGTCGTGTGTACTTACTCCCAGGGTATAATGGTGTATCCGCATCATTCCGCAGGCTGTCATATTCATGTGCCTGGGCGAAGGATTCAACATCGGCATCATGAATCATTTTCTCCATTCTATCTTGATCTATGACATCCACTCCTTCCTTCTTGTGCAACGAACAATCAGTTACTTCCTCACCATGCCATATCCACCTTGTGTATTGAAGATTTATTCCATCACAAAGTAGGTGATCCCTTATATCATCAACATCCCGTCGACTCTCATTTAAACAATTGACATAAGGACAAAAATACTTCCCATTTTTTGTTAGAGCATTCCTTCTAGAAAATTTAATAAACTCTTCCACCCCATTCTCATATTCTTCACTAGTTCTCAAAGCATTCGTCCAACTATGATCCATTTTTTACCTAAGCCATTCTCAATAACGCTAAAGTTTAGAATAATATAATTGACAACAATGAGATTTTCTTTTATAACTTTTTTAAAAAAAAATTGGTAGCATTTCCTCTTAAATTTAAGACATCCCAAAATTTGAATAATAAACCAGTTCAACTAAATGCAAAACAGAACAAGCTATCTGAGACAATTTAGAACACTATCAACAATACTATCCACTAATTTTTCATCATTAAACTAAAATTCAAAAGGAAGTGTTAAAAAATTTAGACTTATATTATTATTATTATTATTATTATGACACAACAATTATTTTAACTTTGTAGTAAACTATATCAAGAGACATATAATGGAATCAAAATTATCATTCTACTAAAGATGAGTTTGTGTGTGTGCATATATATATATAATTTTGAGAGTATTTTTCATTCTTTTCATATAAAATAATTAATCTCAACAAAATCCATGAATACATAATTATGCATATTGATAATTATAAGTGTACATGTTCAGTATTACAAAACTGAAATAGGAGAATCAAAAATCCATATGCGATTTTTTTGTTCATAATTGCTGATATTACAAAATCCATAGGCTTCAGTATTACAAAATTCGTACGGCATCAAGACATAATTGCTGATATTTGTTCATATTCCAAACACACCCTTAAATAACCATAAAAAAATCCCAGTCTACAAAAAAAAAACCAATGCAAAATCCATGCCAATGACAAACATCGAAGATAATGGCTGCAACATCAAAGATAAAAAGAGAGGGAGGCGCGAGAGCTGTACCTTGGAGGAGGTTCATTGAAGCCTAGCTTGTCGTACGTGGAGATCGATCGAGGTGGATGAGCTTCTTGAGAGAGGAGGGAGGAGGAGGCCGTCGCTATAGCAGAGTTTTTTGAGAGAGAGGGGACGACGGACTTACTCGTGACCATGAGAGGAGAGAACGAAAATTATTGAAAGCTGGAGGGAAATGAAGCAAATCTCCGGAGGGAAAACAAAAGGGAGGGAAGACACCTTGGGACACCTAAAGGTATCCCTTTAGGCATCCCTTCTGCAAGAAGGGATGCCTAAAGGACGCATGTCAGCCACGTGGCTGACATGCAAAACAATAGGCGTCCCTTCTCTATTGTTTGCTGCATGTCAGCCACGTGGCTGACATGCAGTCTTTCTCTCCCTTTAGGCGTCCCTTCTCTAAGAAGGGACGCCTAATATGCTCTTTACACGTCCTTTTTCATTCTTAGGACGCCTAAAGGGACAAAAAATTTTCTTTATTTACTTAAATGCCACCGCGTCCAATTTTTACTTCCCTTTTATAGAAAGGGACGTCTTTTAGTGACGTGAAATCCCTAATCTGTAGTAGTAGGGGCTACTAGACCCCTATTTGGTAAATGTCATAGTGAGACATAGTATTATTTCCCAAAATTCCTTTATATCATTGGATATTAAAAAGGAATTATATTGGTGATGTCCTTGGATATTAGAAAGGAAATATATTGGTAAGCTAAAGAGCCCGAGGAATAACAAAATAAAGTGATTGGAAGTCATACACAATATACTGAAATGGAATATAAAGTATTGTTGCTATTGGTGAAATTCCCGATATAGTAATCGTATTTGTGTGGCAGATTTCAAGGGGCAAATGATGTCTAAAAATTATAACACTTTCCAGAATGAAATTAGACTTACCAAGCTTTAATTTGATAGGCTATATAAGTCATTTGGAGTTGTATACAAAGTGAAATGAATTTTTGAAGTTAGCCTAGTGAAATTAACTATTTTCTGGGGCAGCATCCAAAGATTAAAATTCTGGGAAGAGTGAGCTTCCAATTGGCCAAAGGTTATATTTTTCCTTAAATTAGACTCAATAAGGGTCGCATAGCCTTTGGAACCACCCCAATTGGACATTTTTACAATTAGATATGAATTTTCAAAGTTTAATGAAAATTCTGCCAAATATAGTATTATATGCCAAAATTGGAATTTTAGGCCAATCAGAAGATGACACGTGGCCACAAACTTTAATAACCATTTAATGAATAAATCATCATCTTCATCAGCCATTTCAAGTAGAAAACATAAAAACAAGAGAGAGAAAGAGGCTGAATGAAAATAGAGAAAGGAGGAGAGAGAAAATTCTATTCGCCGAAACTCTATCAAATCGGCGTCTTCTCTCAAAGTGCCCCTTAGGAAACTTCTTTTACTCATCGTGAGCTTCATTTCTATGGTTTTATATTCTCATTTGGAGGTGGTTGGCGCCATCTCATCGGCTGGAGTGTTGCCGGAATTCCGAACCATTTGCGGAAACGGTTAGAGGTAAGTGTAAGCTTCCTTTTTAACCGATTGGTTTGTCGATTGGATGAGTATAGAGGAAGTTGGGTACTATTCATGTTAGGTTTTAAAGGATTTTTTTAATGGCTAAACAATTTTCAACGGATTTCTAAATAGCTAATCATTTGATTAGAAGTAGAAAGGAAGTGATTAAGCCAAAGAAAACACAAGACCGACAAACTCTTCCTGAGAACTTTGATTTTTCTTTGCTGTGTTGTCGTGGAAGAGGAGTTAGAATTTGATTATTTGATGCTTCCATTGGCTTTAGGAGGCAAAATTGTGTAGGTATGAAAGTGTTCATGATTTTTTGATGCTTGTATATGAATTTAGAAATTTATGAAGTTTGGGTATTAATGTTGATAATCTGCCCTGTCTGGAACAGTGTTTTTGTGCGTTATATTTGATGGGTCAAACCTTATCCAAAAATTATGAAACTTTCTATATTTAAATTAGAGACATAGAGCTTTAATTATATAGGTATTTTGTAATTTTTGGACAAGTATGTTGGGAGATATGAATTGTTGAACTTTGGCCCTATTTTCTGAAAATAAATCTAGAACAGTGATGTTTTCCGACATTCTGGGAATTTTATGTTTGTATTTTCCAAAAAATGATATTTTTCCTTGAAATTATACTTAAATAGGATCAAATGGAGCTTTGAACCACCTCAATTGGAGTTCTATAGAATTAATTATGATGTTCCAAAATTTGGTCAAAATGCTGGTAGTTTGATTACTATGCGAATTTGAGTAAGAAATTGGCCAAATGTAATTGATTAGAACTCCAAGGGTGCAAGTGAGCCTTTGAGGCTAATGTAGCCATTGGGCATTCACCCTTCATGGCTCTAATGATGTCATTCTTATCTACGGTCATGAAGTGTTAAAGAAGAAGTAATGGTTGGAAGATCAAGGTGCATGATGAGGACATCAAGTAAAAGGTAGTGAACTTACATTTTCTTCATGTATGTGATATGTATGTCTTGAATTGATTATGTGACTGTTTTCCCTATTTGTGTGGAACATGTATGATTGGTTGAAGCTTTGTTATATTTGTGCAATGGCCATAAGTATGTCATAACATCGAGCATGCAGCATGTCATTATGTTGGCATGAAATAGTGTAGGCAAGCATGTCATGCATTCATATACATCTTGCATGCATAGTAGTAATGTTTGCTACTAAGATTCTCTTGAATCTCACTCCTCCCAACCAACCATTTTAGATAGGTGAAGGATGCATAGAAAGCACGGAGGAGATATGGAGGTGAAGTGAAGATCGTAGTGCAAGGCACTACCTTTGTATTTGATGTAAATGTTTTGTTAGTGTTTATGTGATTATACATTTGATGTATATGTATATGAATGTATGAATGGATCGGCAGAGAACCACTCTAGTTTAACTAAAGGAGAACAACTCTTAGTTTATTTAGAGTAAACGCCCGCATACTCTGATTTTATAGATTTAAGAGTCGATAAGGCATTAGTGATATAGTGAATCTAGTGAAAATGTTTTAAAGTATTCTACCCTTTGAAAATCCCATCTCAACTCTAGGTTCAAGTCCTAAGTTGAGTTTGGGAGATTCATGAACTATTGTGAGGTTTCGGTAGTCCGGGTTCAAATCCTGGTTCCACAGCTGATTTCACTACTCATCTCTATTTATCTTGGGCTATGAGAATAAGGTGTTACATTTCATACTTCACAATCCACATGAACCCTACATAATTTTTCCTTCTAAACTCAATGAAACCATTAAATTGATGAAATTCTAGTTCCTTCCCTCCCAACCAGGTCTGGGTGAAACATAAGAAGTTCAAAGGAAAATGATGTTGTTTTTGTAACACCCTACTTTTAAACCGTACAAAACAGTTGAAAACATGACTTGATGCCACATGAGAGACCAAAAGCAGTTCTTAATCCATTTAGGATCCCAACTTTACTATAAGGTTCGATCCTATAGTTAAGTGGGTTTTCGAAAGGTATTTCAAAACATTTTAGTTGTGGTCTTATTTTCATTTTTCAAATTGGTTTAATTCATTCGGGTCTATTTCCATTTCTTAATATCATAGTACTTACTGAAGTTCTTAGCGGATAATTAGAATAAGTTCGCTACTAAAGGGTCCACCTAGTACTGTCACATGGTTCTAGTTAATTTACATCGGTTACATAAAACCTTCCAGGTTTACAGTTGGTGTACTTTTCCAACATGAGTACTAATTTTACAAAATACCGTTCATTTTTATATACAATTCCAAAAGTTATATAACCAACAGAAAATAAATTCTAAGTCTTCACTTCTACTTGTCCGTGGCTATCTTCTTCCCATGAGAACTACTTGCCCGTACTGTAGGTTAGTTATTGGAAAAGGGTGAGATTCAAAAGAATCCCAGTAGTAACAAATAACACTCATATAAAATGCATACGAAGAAACATGCCATAACAACCACCACATACCAAACAGTTCAATATTCATTCAACATTCAGAGATATATTCATTCAATAAATAATTCTATTCAAGGACGTACCGTCCCTTCCCACAGCACTGGGTATTCTATTGGGCCAAAGCCCTTCTCATCTGAATGCTTAAAGGGCAATTCGGCCCGATTCATGTTCACTGTTCAAGTATGTATAATGGCAATAATATGCATTAAGCAGGATACATAGAATATGAGGGAGAAGTTACTACCTTAACTTTTCCACTATTCCGAGCTGTGTTCCACTTCCTTGGTCGTCCCGGACAGATATCAAATCCTATATGTGGGAATTCATGAATGGACGGGTTATTACTTAGCCTAATACATTTATAAATTACTACTTAATGTTGGTTATCATTAGGGTTATTATGGTAACTTTACCAAGTCAACCAATGAGTTAAAATGGTCAAATTATCGCAAGGGACTAATTTCTACCCATGGTGTACAAATAAATTACAATATGCCATTACATTTTGCAATTTTCGCATAGGCACAAATGCTGTCAGATTTGGTCCACTAACTTTAAAAAATTCATATTTTTTTACAAAAATGTTCAATTGGGGTGTTTTCAAAGAATATGTGACCCTTATTAAGTCTAGTTTCATGGAAAAATACCTCACTCAGCCAATTGGACGCACAGAAATCCAGAATTTCCAGTTATTGGACATTGTTCCATAATTTTTCAGTTTTACATGACCAAACTTCAAAAATGTGGAACTCCCAGCATACACATCCAATTAATCCTTATGAATTATCAAATTAAAGGTCTATGTTTCTACTTTTATAATGGAAATTTTCAGAATTTTTGGACAGGATTTACCCTTTGAATTATCACGCACAACATCTACTGTTACACAGGGCAGATTACATAACATGTTCATGCACACTTCCAAATTTTCCAAATTGATATAGGAACATCCAAAAATCATGAACACTTGTATACCTACACAATTTTTCCCTTTAAATCCAATGGAATCATCAAAATTATCAAATTCTTACTCCTTAAAGGCGTCCTATTTTGGCAGAAATTTTACATATATTCAAAAAATTACCAAACTTGTGATTTAAGCTTCAAACTAGCTTCATATGCCTTCTAAGCATTCATAAAACACTATGAACACAATCAAACATCGTGATTCTTCAAGAAACTAACTTGACCAAAAACAGGTCAGAATTTTACATGCCAAAATACTCAACAAAACAACACAATCTATAGCTCAAAATGAAGCTAAAACTCACCTCTTACTTCTCCTTAAGTTCTTTCTTTGATTCTCCAACTTTTGTTCTTGCAAGGTTGCTCAAAACACCTCCTATTGAAATTCTAAAACCATAGAATTGAAGCTCTCATCAAGAGGAACACTGTTTATGAAGAGCATTTGAGCCATAGAAGAGGTCTACTAGGTGAAAATCAAAGAGGAAGGTCTCACCTTAACCTGTTCTTCTTTTTCTCTTTCCTCTTGAACTTGGCCGTGAATTTGAGCTTGAAGAGAGAGTAGAATATGATCTAAATAATCCACTTCAGTCCCTTTATTTCTGTTGGACGTAAGTTTAAAAAAATCAAGAGAACAAGCCAAGTGTCAACTTCCTATGTTTTCTTGCAAAATTGGTTGGTTAATTGCCAACCATGGTCAAGTTTACCTTGATTAATCCTCTTGCCTTTCATTTTCCTCTTTTTGACTGTAAATGGCTGCCCCAAAATGGTGTCCATTTAATTACCCAAGTTCTCTTCCAATTCATTTATATCTTAGTCAAAATTTCCAACTTACAAGTTTATCATGTTAACTTTTTGACTTTCAACTCTAACCTTTAATTGGTCAAAATTCACTCCTTCTTGATTCATTTAACCCAAGCATTTGATTTTTCAATATTTCCCTTACTTGATCGAAAATGGCAAGAAAAATAGGAATTATTAATTACTTCTTGCATAATTGGAAAATTACGATTTTGCCCTTACATTTTATGATTTATCGAAATAAATCATTTCTTGCTCATTTCCTTTGGTTTGGCCTAATTTTTGACACTTACATAAGGCCATGAATTGTGTCATTTTACGTTCTAATTAAGTTTTTAGTCATTCCCGACTTTAGGCGAAACTTAGGTCGCTTACCGATAACTAATCAGGCTAAAGTCATTGCACAATTTCTTAGGATAATTATTTCATTAATTTCACTATCTATTTATACATATAGCCCTTGAGTACATTTTGGGATATTACAATTCTCCCCCCCCTTTAAAAAAATTTCATCCTCGAAATTTGTTACACATCTTGAGGCATAAACTCCGGGTAACGCCTTTTCATGTCTTCTTCTGCTTCCCTTGGGGAGAGTCCCTTCCAGACCACTTTCAAAAATAGAATGCTTCAGTTTCTGAGCCATTTTTCTTGTCGATCAATGATTTGTTTCGGCTCTACCAGAAAAGTGGAATTCTCTTGCACGTCAATATCTTCGTATTCAATAATATGCTCGGGGTCTGGTTGATACTTCTTCAATTGTGAGACATGGAATACATCATTGAGTCTGCTTAAGTTCGGGGGCAGGGCTTTTCTGTATGCCACCGGTCCAATTCTTGCAAGAATTTCAAATGGACTAATGTAGCGTGGGCTAAGTTTCCTTCTTTTAACTGCTCTACCAATTTCGGTGACTGGAGATACTTTCAAAAATATATGATCACCACTTTCGAATTCTAGAAGTCTTCTCCTTTTATCAGCATAGCTTTTCTGTCTAGTCTGTGCTGTTAGGAGTCTCTTTCTTATAATCTTGATCTGTTATGTAGTCTGATCAACCAGATTTGGCCCATACAGCCTTCTCTCATATAATTCTGTCCAGCAATGGGGTGATTGACACTTCCTCCCATATAGTGCTTCATACGGTGCCATCTGGGTGCTCGTATGATAAGTATTGTTGTAAGCAAATTCTGCGAGTGGAAGGAAATGATCCCAATTCCCCTTGAAGTCTAATACACACGCCCGTAACATATCTTCCAGCGTCTGTATGGTTCTTTCTGACTGCCCATCCGTTTGGGGATGATAAGCTATACAGAATCTTAACTTCTTGCCCATAGCTTCATGTAGAGCTGTCTAGAACCTAGATGTAAATCAAGGATCTCTATCAGAAATAATACTCTTTGGTGTACCATAGAGTCTAATTATCTCCCTTATGTAAATTTCTACCAACTTCTCAGGAGAATAACTAGCATTGATGGGGAGAAAATATGCCGACTTGGTAAGACGATCGACAATTACCCAAATCACATTATGGTTTCGGATTCTAGGTAACCCCACTACCAAATCCATGGTAACGCTCTCCCACTTCCATTCAGGAATTTATGGGCTTTGAAGAAGTCTTGGTGGTCGTTGATGTTCGATCTTCACTTTCTGACAGGTGAGACATTGAGCCACATATTTGGTTACGTCACTCTTAAGTCCTGGCCACCAATATTCAGACTTCAAATTTTGATACATTTTGACACTCCTGGATGAAGTGTATATCTACTCTTATATGCCTCATCCAGAATTTTCTACCTCAGATCAGCTTATGGGGGTACATATATTCGCTTCTTATACCGGACCAATCCGCTAGGCGAAAGATCATGATCATGAGTTTTACCCCATGTGATCATATCTCGAATAGATGTGGCATGTTCATCTTTCATATGAGCTTCTTCAATTTCTGTTCTTAGATTGTTTTCCTCCTGGCTAACACTAAAGTCAACAATGAAGACTTCATTGGGCACGTTCATATTCATGAATACTTCGATTGACATGTTCAGGTCTCAAAATTCTTCTAGCAATTTATGTTCTTGTACCATCATATATGCCACCTGTATCGCTTTTCTACTTAGAGCATCTACAACGACATTTGCTTTCCCTGGATGATATTTAATCTCTAGGTTGTAATATTTCAGCAACTCCATCCATCTACGCTGTCTCATATTCAATTCTTTCTGTTCATGAAGATACTTGAGACTCTTGTGGTTACAGTACAATTCTACAGTGGTACCATATAGGTAATGCCGCCATATCTTCAAAGCAAACACGATTGCTGCAAGTTCTAGATCATGAGTGAGGTAATTCAATTCATGAGGCTTCAGCTGTCAAGAGGCGTATGCCACTACTCTACCCTGTTGCATCAGGACATATCCCAATCCCTGTTTACTAGTATTGCTATACACCACGTAGGTTTCACTGGGATCTGGGATAATTAATACTGGTGCGGATATTAACCTCTCCCTTAGTTGTATGAAGCCCTTCTCACATTTCTCATCCCACACAAATGATTGGTTCTTTCTCGTGAGCTTTGTCAATGGTAAGGCAACTCAGGAAAAATTCGGTATAAACCTGCGATAGTACCCAGTAAGACCCAGAAAGCTACGTATCCCAGCCACAGTTTCTGGTCTCTTCCAGTTCACTACTGCTTCTACTTTACTGGGATCTATAGAAACCCCTTCTTGTGAGATAACATGGCCCAAGAATTTGACCTCTGTAAGCCAAAACTCACATTTACTTAGTTTGGCGTAGAGTTTCTTTTCTCTTAGAATATTCAATACTATTCTCATATGATTCTTATGCTCTTCTCTACTCTTTGAGTATATCAGGATGTCGTCAATGAAGACTACCATGAACTGATCTAGGTATTAACGAAAGATCTAGTTCATGTAGTTCATAAACACGGCAGGTGCATTGGTTAAGCCAAATGGCATCACCAAGAATTCATATTGCCCATATCTGGTTCTAAAGGCTGTTTTTGAAACATCCTATGCTTTGACTCGCAGCTGATGATAGCCTGATCTCAGATCAATCTTAGAGAATATACTAGAACCAGACAACTGATCAAGTAGATCATCAATCCTGGGGAGTGGATATTTATTCTTGATGGTTACCTTGTTCAGCTCTCGGTAATTGATGCATAATCGCAGGCTTCCATCTTTCTTCTTAATAAATAATACTGGAGCTCCCCATGGTGAAATACTGGGTCGTATGAACCCTTTTTCCAGTAGTTCCTCTATTTGATTCTTTAATTCTGCCATTTCATTCTGTGCCATTTGGTAAGGTGCTTTGGATATCAATCCAGCTCCTGGCACAATTTCAATAGCAAATTCGACTTCTCGTTCTGGAGGCAATCCACTAATGTCTTCTGGAAATACCTCAGGAAATTCATTTACTATCGGTATATTCTCAAGTATGGTTTCCACTTCTGTCTGCGTGGAGAAAAATACCATATATCCTTGGCATCCTCTTTCTAGACATTTATCAGCTTTAGCTACTGAGAGGAAATTCAAGTTCACACTTACATTGCCATTCTTCTACGGATCAGGATACACAAGCCTTCTATTACCGCAGTCCAATAACACATTGTTTGCCGTCAGCCAATTCAAACCCAATATGACTTCGAGATTATGTAGTGGCAGACAAATTAAATCTACCATAGACTCATGTCCCATAACATTTACAATACAATTCAAACATGCATCAGTAGTAATTGTCTTGCCACCGACAGACGTTGAGACAATTAAATCATACGGCAGTTTATGGGTACTCAGTCTTAAGCGTCTAGCACAATCACATGCAATGAAAGAATGACTAGCACCCGAGTCAAACATGTTAGAGCAAGCTTTTCACCCAAGAGGGGGGGTGAATTGGGTGATTACAGAATAATCAGAAATTTAAATAAAATTTATAAAACTTTAAGGCACAGTTGTAAGAAGGAAGAGATATCACCAAAGTTTACACAGGGGTTTATACTGGTTCGGTCTCAACCACTTGACCTACGTCCAGTCCTCAGAAATCCTTCTGAGCCTTTCACTATATCTTCCAAGATTCAGTGGGTTCTTGGCACCACAGTACAACCAGCAAGTTCCTCTCTTTGGACACTCGCTCCCCCTTACACAAGGTAATATTAAATCCCAACTTAAGGTTCCTCAACCTTAAGTTATCACTATTGGAAATGCGTATGATTGACAGATCTCTCTCTCACAGAGTATATAGATGAAAACTGAAATACAGATGAAGAATTGAAGCACTTATAAAAGTATTGTTTACAGTGTATTTAAGCGTTGTTCGTCGTACTTGATTTTTCGAATGGATGGGCATATATATCAGAGGCTTTGAAGACCATTGTAAATTTTTCCGTTGATTCATAGTGCTTATGACAGATGCAACAGTATTTATTTTCCGTTATTTATGAATTTTGCTGCCGCCCACGATTAGTTGCCGTTTGAGTGGAGAGTTCAGTTACTTGTCATGTGGGTGGTAGTGGAGTACAATTGTAATACACTTGAGAATATTACCGTTTAGAAAATATTTGAATATCATCAGAGTAATGTGATTCACTGGGAGTGATTTCTGAAAATAAAGGAAACCATTGGGAGTGATCTTGCTTTCACTGGAGATGGATTTCAGCAATTGAGTAATTTTAATGAAATAATATGCCATATGATTTTGACAGTAATCTGGAATAACTAGCAATGATAATCACTATCAAAATCTAACTAACAAAATCTGTTGATTTACGTGGAAGTGATTGCTAGTGGATCACAGTGACTGTTTGAGAGTGATACTGATAAAATGAAGCATCACTGGAGTGAATTTGATGCCACTGGAAGTGATTTGAAAAACCTTAAAATCTTCTGCAAGTGATAATAGACTCACTGGAAGTGAACATGAGTTTTCATATACCACGCGAGTGAATTTAGCATCACTGGAAGTGATTTTGCAAACAGTGATTTCTTCTTGTAGTGATTTTCAATCTACTGGAAGTGATTTAGCTAAAATAGTGTATCACTCGAGTGATTCAAGATCACTGGAAGTGATTTTGCAAACAGTAAAATATTCTTGCAGTGATTTTCGTTCCACTGGAAGTGATTCTGAAAATTGTAAGGATCACTCGAGTGATTTAGTTATCAATGGAAGTGATTTTCAAAACAGTGATTTTTTCTTCCGATGATTTCAGATTAACTGGAAGTGATTCAGCAAAAACAACGTATCACTCAAGTGATTCAAGATTACTGGAAGTGAAATCCGGAACAGTGATTTTTTCTTGCAGTGATTTTTGATTCACTGGAAGTGATCTGACACATCACTCGAGTGATTTCACAGATCACTCGAGTGATTTGTTATTTTTTATATCACTCGAGTGATTTTTAATTATCACTCGAGTGTTCTTGCTCAGATCACTTTTCTCACTTCTTTTGCTGCTGTATTTGTTTTAATCAAATCCAGGGACTTCAAAAACATGATTTGTTATCATCAAAACATGAAATCCAACAAAACAATGCTTGCAAAGTATTTCCATAAAGGAGGATAGTACCTTGGATAATTTTTGGGGACTTCTGGGCCTCCTCATGGGTCATAGCAAAAATTCTACCTTTATTTCGGGGTCTGGGCTCCGCTGGTCATTGTGGACAATCTTTGATAAATTGTTCAGGCTTCTTACAAGGATGAAAAATCAATTGCCCATCACAAGACCTACCATGGTGTGTCCTACCACATCGAGAACAGGGTTGCAGTGTTTGGGGGCCTTAGTAGCCTTTCTTCTCCGATTTGGAGGATTTCTTATTGTCTTCTCGGGGCTTGAACCCTTGCCATTTCCTCTTCTGAGAAGAGTGCCCTCGACTCGACTCACTGTATCTATTGGCATTCTTCATCGCATGCAAGTCTTTCATATTATTCTCAATGATCTGACATTCCTCTACCGCCTTGTTGAATTCGTCGAATTGTCGTGAGACCAACCTGTCCTTGATCTCATACTTCAATCCCCTTATCAGCATATTAGAACTCCATCGCTCACAATTTCAGTTTCTCACGTAGGGAGAATATCGAGACAGTCAAATGAATCGAGCCAAGTAGTCATCAAAGGTCTCATCACTGCCCTGTTGAATTGCCAAGAACTCTGATTCCTTAGCAATCATAACCGACCTAGGGAAATACTTCTCATTAAACTTGGAACACTTCCCAAGTGACAGGAATATTCCGAGCTTGTAAAATCATTTGTGTTCTTTCACCATCTATCTGCATCCCCTTTCAACATGTATATTGCCATTGGTGCCTTTTTCTCAGTAAGAAACTCTAGTACTCGAAAAATATTTTCCAACCTCAGCATCTTCTGGATTAAACCTTCCCTCGAATACCAAAAACTGGTGTTTATTGAGTTCAGTAATCCAGTACTGCAGTGTCTCTCTAGCCGATGGTATCTGATTATTCTGAGGTATAAGAGGCTGGCCCTCAAGCTGTAGCTGTTCTTCATTTGATTCACTTTCTTCATTTCCAGTTTCATCTTGAGTACTGTCTTCGGTTTCAGAATGCACCCTATCTTCATTTTGTTTGGCCTTTACCTCCTGAAGCTCTTCCCGAAGTTCCAGTATCATAATCCGTTGTTCTGTCAACATGCCTAGTACTTGTTGCATAAAATTAGGTGGGTTCTGAGGCACTTCGTCCCCTATCTCAACCTCCGGGGTCACTGCTCGATTTCTCAGGCGAACCATGATTTGTTTTCACTATCACAGAGAAAAGATTGTACCATTAATGTCATATTGTTATGTATATATATATATATATATTCCTTATACCTAAGTATCCATGTCAAGAAAGGAACATACATATATGAGTTTGAATAGTTATATACATAACAACAGTGGCTTTACATTTACATTCATAACTCAGGATTGGAGGTAGAATCAAAAACCAGCTTCATCTCTGGAGCCCTAAAGCTAGTCATGGAGCCATTACCATATACTACCTCTCCTACCCCTAGGTTACTATCCAAGAGTCAGTATACCTACTTAGCAATAATTCTAACTTCATGCCAGAACTTCTGCTCTGATACCAAAAATGTAACACCTTACTTTTGAACTGTACAAAACAGTTGAAAACATGACTTGATGCCACATGAGAGACCAAAAGCAGTTCTTAATCCATTTGGGATCCCAACTTTACTACAGGGTTCGATCCTATAGTTAAGTGGTTTTTCGAAAGGTATTTTAAAACATTTTAGTTGTGGTCTCATTTTCATTTTTCAAATTGGTTTAATTCATTCGGGTCTATTTCCATTTCTTAATATCATAGTACTTACTGAAGTTCTTAGCGGATAATCAGAATAAGTTCGCTACTAAAGGGTCCACCTGGTACTGTCACCCAGTTCTAGATAATTTACATCGGTTACATACAACCTTCCAGGTTTATAGTTGGTGTACTTTTCCATCATGAGTACTAATTTTACAAAATACCGCTCAGTTTTATATACAATTCCAAAAATTATATAACCAACAGAAAATAAATTCTAAGTCTTTACTTCTACCCGTCCGTGGCTATCTTCTTCCCATGAGAACTACTTGTCCGTGCTGCAGGTTAGTTATTGGAAAAGGGTGAGATTCAAAAGAATCCCAGTAGTGACAACTAACACTCATATAAAATGCATACGAAGAAACATGCCATAACAACCACCACATACCAGACAGTTCAATATTCATTCAACATTCAGAGATATATTCATTCAATAAATAATTCTATTCAAGGACGTACCATCCCTTCCCACAGCGCTGGGTATTCTATTGGGCCAAAGCCGTTCTCATTTGAATGCTTAAAGGGTAATTCGGCCCGATTCATGTTCACTGTTCAAGTATGTATAATGGCAATAATATGCATGAATCAGGATACATAGAATATGAGGGAGAAGTTACTACCTTAACTTTTCCACTATTCCAAGGTGTGTTGCCAATTCCTTGGTCCTCCCAGACAGATATCGAATCTTACATGTGGGAATTCATGGATGGACAGGTTATTACTTAGCCTAATACATTTATAAATTACTATTTAATGTTGGTTATCATTAGGGTTATTATGGTAACTTTACCAAGTTAACCAATGAGTTAAAATGGTCAAATTATCACAAGGGACTAATTTCTACCCTTGGTGTACAAAGAAATTACAATATGCCATTACATTTTGCAATTTTCGCATAGGCACAAATGCTGGCAGATTTGGTCCACTAACTTTAAAAAATTCATATATTTTTGCACAAATGTTCAATTGGGGTGGTTCCAAATCATATATGACCCTTATTAAGTCTAGTTTCATGAAAAAATACCTCACTCAGCCAATGGACGAACAGAAATCCAGAATTTCCAGTTATTGGACATTGTTCCATAATTTTTCAGTTTTACATGACCAAACTTCAAAAATGTGGAACTCCCAGCATACACATCCAATTAATCCTTATGAATTATCAAATTAAAGGTCTATGTTTCTACTTTTATAATGGAAATTTTCAGAATTTTTGGACAGGATTTACCCTTTGAATTATCACGCACAACATCTACTGTTACACAGGGCAGATTACATAACATGTTCATGCACACTTCCAAATTTTCCAAATTGATATAGGAACATCCAAATAATCCACTTTAGCCCCTTTATTTCTGTTGGACGTAAGTTTAAAAAAATCAAGAGAACAAGCCAAGTGTCAACTTCCTATGGTTTCTTGCAAAATTGGTTGGTTAATTGACAACCATGTTCAAGTTCACCTTGGTTAATCCTCTTGCCTTTCATTTTCCTCTTTTTGACCGTAAATGGCTGCCCCAAAATGGTGTCCATTTAATTACCCAAGTTCTCTTCCAATTCATTTATATCTTAGTCAAAATTTCCAACTTACAAGTTTATCATGTTAACTTTTTGACTATCAACTCTAACCTTTAATTGGTCAAAATTCACTCCTTGATTCATTTAATCCAAGCATTTGATTTCTTCAATATTTCCCTTACTTGACCGAAAATGGCACGAAAAATGGGAATTATTAATTACTTCTTGCATAATTGGCAAATTACGATTTTGCCCTTACATTTTATGATTTATCAAAATAAATCATTTCTTGCTCATTTCCTTTGGTTTGACCTAATTTTTGACACTTACATAAGGCTATGAATTGTGTCATTTTACGTTCTAATTAAGTTTTTAGTCATTCTTGACTTTAGGCGAAACTTACGTCTCTTACCGATAACTAATCGGGCTAAAGTCATTGCACAATTTCTTAGGATAATTCTTTCATTAATTTCACTATCTATTTATACACATAGCCTTTGAGTACATTTTGGGATATTACAGTTTTCATTTCACTTGTTTAACCCATTCCTTTTCACTTGAGAGTGCATCAATTACCATATGATCTAGTAGTGTCAACACCTATGGGTGCTGGATCTATTACTGTTAAGGTTCTTTTTAAATTGCATCATAAATGCTGAGAAACATAAATCAACAGTAGATCTAATCTGTCTATCACTACATAAACTAGAAGTAATTCTCGGCATTGATTGGATGACATCCAATAATGTTCTGTTGGATTACAAAATCAAAAAATTTATTTATCCTTAAGTATGTTCTGTCAATTACCATATGTTCTGTTGTAACTGTATATCAGCCCATAAGTCAACCTTAATTTTCTTTTAGTAGCTGAGGCTAAAAGATATCTGCATAAAGGTTGTCAGGGATAGATGGTGATCTTTTCCATGCAGTTAGAAACTGGAGTAGCACTTGAGAATATCCATGTGGTAAATGAGTTTCCCGAGGTATTTCCTTAAGATATTAGTTGCCTCCAGAAAGGGAAGTGGAATTCACGATAAAGACTAAGCACGAAGTGAAACCCATATCCAAAGCCCCATACAGAATGGCACTAAATGAAATGGTAGAGTTGAAATAGAATATTGAGAAGGTATTAGAGAAAGGGTTCATTAGACCCAGTGTCTCACCGTGGGAAGCTCCGTTGCTTTTTGTTAAAAAGAAAGACAGGAGCCTGCACCTTTGTATTAATTATAGGGAGCTGAATAAGTAACCATAAAGAACAAGTGTCTACTTCCCTGAATTAATGATTTGCTCGATCAGTTGTCTGGTTTGTGCATATTCTCAAAATTTGATTTGAGGTCAAGGTATCATTAGCTTCAGGTAAAAGCAGAAGATGTACCAAAGACAACATTCAAAACTAGAGATGGGCATTATGAAATTTTGGTGATGCCATTTGGGATGACCAATGCACCTGTAATGTTTACATGAATCAAATTTTCCATCCGTAGTTAGATCAATTCATAGTAGTCTTCATTAATGATATTCTTATGTATTCTTAAAGCAAAGCAAAACATGAAAAGCATTTGAGAATAGTGCTAGGCACATTGAAAGATAAGCAACTCTATGCCAAGCTAAGAAAGTATGAGTTTTGGCTTTTGGAAGTTAAATTCCTAGGCCATGTAGTCTCACAAGAAGGGGTCTCGGTGGATCCTAGTAAAGTAGAACCAGTATTGAATTGGAAAAAACTAGAGAATGTTACTGAAATATGCAGTTTTCTGGGTCTTGCTGGTTATTACAGGCGGTTTATACAGAATTTCTCCACAATAGCATTGCCTTTGACAAAGTTGACATGAAAGACTCAACATTTTGTATGGGACGAAAGTTGTGAGAGGAGCTTCACAAAGCTAAAGGAGAAATTGACAACAGCACCAATGCTGATAATCCCCAATCCACAATTGACCTATGTGGTATACAGTGATGCAAGCATGGATTGTGATGTGTCCTGATGCAGCAGGGCAAAGTGGTAGCATATATCTCCTGTTAGCTGAAGCCTTACAAACTGAATTATCCCACTCATGATCTTGAGTTACTAGCAATTGTATTTGCATTGAAAATCTGGAGACATTATGTCTATGGGGTAACTGTAAAGTTCCATTGCGACTATAAGAGTTTGAAATACTTGTATGATTAGAAAGAGTTAAACATGAGATAACACAGGTGGATGGAGTTTTTTAAAGATTACAACTTGGAGATTAAATACTATCCAGGGAAGGCTAATATAGTTGTAGATATATTAAGACATAAGATGGTTCAAGTAGCAGCCTTAATGATATAAGAGCAGAGATTGATAAAATATTTCAGAGATCTTAATCTGTCAACTAGATTTTGATCAGTAGTAGCAGTGTTAGTCAGGTAGAGAATGATTTGCTAATAGAAATTAAGGAAGATGCTTTACAAGATGATAGGGAATAGTATATGAGAAGCTTGATTGAAACAGGTGAAACTTAGGAATATAACTTATCACCAAGTAGATTAGTCAGATACATGAAGCGAATATATGTTCTACCACAGGCTGACTTGAGATAGCAGATCTTGGATAAGGCACATAAAAGTAACTGTAACTTGCATCCAGGAGCAATTAAAATGTATCATAACTTAAAGTCTATGTATTGGTAGCCAGGGATGAAAAGAGATATGATAGAATTTGTGGCTCATTGTCTCACCTGTCAAAAAGTGAAAATTGAGCATCAACGACCATCAGGGCTTCTACAAAATCCTGAGATTCTTAAATGGAAACAAGAAAGTATCATAATGGATTTTTTGACAGGATTACCTAAGGTTAGAAATCATGATGCAGTTTGGGTAATTATTGATCGATTCAAGAAGGTAGCCCATTTCCTACCAATTAGTATTCATTATTCTCCTGATAAGCTAGCAGAGATTTTTATCAAGTAGATTGTTCGACTACATGGTACACTAAAGAACATAATTTGTGATCGAGATCCGTGATTTACCTATAAGTTTTGGAATTCATTACACGAGGATTTGGGTACCAAACTCATATTTAGCATCACCTATAATCCTCAGACATACAGACAAACAGAGAGAACAATATAGACTCTAGAAGATATGCTGAGAGTGTGTGTATTGGATTTTAAAGAGAGCTGGGACTGATTCCTTTTACTTGTAAAGTTTGCATATAACAATAGTTATCATTAGAGCATTCAGATGGCTCCATATACAGCATTATATGGAAGGAAGTATTAATTACCTTTGTGTTAGACAAAACTGTCTGAGAGAAAGATGTTTGGGTTAGATATAGTTGATCAAACGACAGAGCAGATTAAAATGATTAAGCAAAGCTTGTTAGTTGCTCAAAGCAAACATAAGAGTTATGCTAATAAGAGGCAAAAACCACTGGAGTTTACAGTTAGAGACCATGTGTTTCTAAAGGTTTTACCAGTTACTGGGCTTGGTAGGGCATTGAAACAAATAAGCTAAGCCTTAAGTACATTTGTCCATTCGGTATCTTGTCGAGAATCAGGCTAGTAGCGTACCAAATAGCTTTACCCCTAAACTTAAGCAGATTGCATGATGTCTTCCATGTCTCTCAATTGAAGAAGTATCAACCCGATCTGGAGCATGTAATCAAGTATGAAGATGTTGATATGTGAGACAATCTCACATATGAGGTTGAACCTGACCGAATCATTGATTGGAAGGAAAAATAACTTAGACACAAGAGTATTCCATTTGTAAAAGTAGTCTAGAAAGGGTTATCACCTAGAGAAGCTACTTGGAAAATGGAAGAAGACATGCAAAAGTGTTACCCAGAGTTCATAAATATGTTTGTGTAGCAAAATTCAGGGCTGAAATTTTAATGAAAGGGAGAGAGTTGTAATATCCTAAATTTAATCACCAAAATTTCTTGTACATTTAATTATATTCAATTGAATAAAATGGTGAATTTTGATGCACTTGAAGTAGTCAAAATAGTGAAAAAGGTGACTATATGAAATTGTTAGCCAAGAAAGACATAAAGCCCAATTTTTGTCCTAGCAAAGGCTTAACATTGTGACCTAAAATTAAGTATGAAAGAGCACAATTTTTAATCCCAATATATTGCAAAAAATTTGGCCAAGAAGAAAGGGGAAGAAGAAAATGGCAATTGTTTCAAAAATTCAAGAAAATATAAGGGTAATATAGTCATTTGGCTAAATAAAATAAAAGCTAATATTTTCCCCTTAAATAGAGATGAAAGTCAGTTAAGAAGGAAGAGAAGAAGAAGGCATATGATTTTGCCATCTATTTGGACATGTAGAAGCAAGAAAGATGACATATGAAAAAGAAATCACAAGAAATTGCCATATGTACAAAATTGCCATATGAAGAAGAAGGCATATGATTTTGCCATCTATTTGGAAATGATAATTTAAGGGAAATATTTCTGCCCATTTCCTCTCTATTTTACTTGTTTTTGTCTTGAAAATTCATGAAAACACCTTCCTAACCCTCATGCCTTCTTGAATCACATATATAGCAAGTTCAAAGACAAGGACAAGAAGAAGATAGAGGGACAGTTTTTGGAGTTAGAGCGAAAAAACCAAAGGTAAGCTTAAGAACTTGATGATTCTTGCTGATTTAAGCTTGTTCTTGGTGGTTTAGGTTTATTGTTAGCTTGTTTGGTGTTGGTTTTATGATTTGGGATTCATAAACCCTAAGGGAAGATGCTGCCCAAACTTTGATTAATTATGTGCAAATGTTGTTTAAGAGGTTAAATAAGTGCTTGGAAGTGAAAAGAAGATGTTTAGTTGGTTGGAAAATTGAAAACTTCAATTTCCCTAAAATAACCAAACTCTCAGACAGATCTAGAATAGGAGGTTCAAGTTGGTATTTAAGGGATTTCATGATTGCATTGTGTTTAAAATGAAAAATTGTGTAGGGAACATATGAATTGTGGAGTGTGAAGGTTTTAGGGTGTGAAATGACAATTTTGCCCTTAAAACCCTAATTGGAGGTTGTCAAGGGTAAAATTAGAAATGCAATATTATTTTGTAAAAGCTGAGGTCAAAAATGGATTCTACACGTGAAATTATATAGGAGTAGCCTGATAAGTAAAATATTTGCATTATGATGATTTTGTGGACTATATTTGAGCTGAATATAATCAATTTAGGTGTAATTAATAAATAAATAATGATTTTCTTGCAGCTATGGACAGTACCGGATTAAGAAGAATTAAAGAAGGCATTTAAGGGGAAGTTACTATTCATGCGGTACTATTCACTATACACTATTCATGCGGTACTGTTCACTATAGCAGGGATACTGTAGAGGACCATTGCGTTTCACTGTAGCGGACCATTGCGTTGTACTGTAGCGGTCGGTGTGTGTGGAAGTGGGGTGGTTCAGTGCGGTTCCTGTAGCATTCGGTTCATTGTAGCAAGTGGGTGGTCGGTTCACTGTAGCAAAATCACTATAGAAAAATACTGTAGCAGTCTGAAAATGAAGCCTATAAATAGAGCTTCTTGGCACCCTAAAATGAGGAGGAAGGAAGAGAGAGAGAATTTCTATTTTAGAGAGAGAGTTGTTATTTTTAGAATTTATTTCTTGCATTTTTTTTACTTCTTGCATACCTTCTACATGGATGGTTTTACCTCCTATATGGAAGGCCTAGGTAGTCCTCCTTTATAGATGGTATAGGTTGCCACCTACATGGATGGTTTTACCTCCTATATGGTAGGCTAGATTTTCCATTTTCATGCATCTTGTAGTTGTATTTTTATGTTTTTGTAATTAATTTTTATGCAATATTTATGATGTTTGTAATATATTTTGGTTTTGTTTTTAATTTTATCATGAGCTAAATTTTCCTTTTCCTAGGGTGATGACGTAGCTTACTAATGACAGATTGAATCTTAACTTATTAAATCTAGTTTTAATTTTTCCTTCATGATTGAGTTTTAATTATTGCTCTTAATGCTTACAATTGATTGGCCAGCTTTTGGATGATTTTAATATGCATGTTGAGACGAGAAGGAGATACATGTATGTTGATCCTATAATTAAAACCATAATTTGCATATGAAATAGGAATATATTCATATGGGTTGTGTAGTCTTAATTGAGTTCCATAAATCTTAATGCATGATTGATTGCTTAAATTCATATAGGAATATATTGGGTTAGCAATTAATTATAGAATTACTTGACCTTGGAAAAGGCTAGTAATTAAAATAAGAAAACTTGACTATCAATCATGTGGAATAAATTGGACTAGAATAGATAAGTGATTCAATCCGGAATTTATTAAGCGAAATCTAATCCCTAGGGCTTTTTCTCATATTTGTCTTTATATCACTTGTATTAATATTTCATCATTTCTATCTTGCAATCTCAATCACAACTAATCAACCGACTAAATAGAATTAAAATTACCAATTTTGGTACTTAGTGATCAATCCTCGTGGGAACGATACTCTACTCACTTCTATATTACTTGATTACGACAGTGTACACTTGCACTTCTAAATACACCCTCCTACACTCGTAACATAGCCCGGGTTCTAATTTTTGGAAAAGTACAATTATACCATGTATAAAGGGAATTAGATCAGGTAAGGGTATTTTGGTAATTATGTGGTTTTTAGCAAAGATAACAACTTATGAATTTTAGAATAAGGTATGTATAAGTAATAACTCATTTGTGATCAATTTGGAAATTTTAGGATTTAATATTGGGTATGTACAAGTACCACCCTGAGGGAAAAGCACAAGTACCTCTTGGCCAGTGGGTATCTAGTCTAGGTCGCCTAATGTGATTGATAATAAGCCTGTGTGGCATAATTTATCGCTAGGTGTGAGAAAAGCATAAGTACCACCCCAAAGGAACAACACAAGTACCATGAGACCAGGTGGACCCAATTTAAGCGACATAACAAGTACGGACAGGTTGTTGCCTACTCTGAAACATTGATGTGATCATAATATGGCAAGTAGGGATAAGGAAATGTTTTTGATTTGGATAAAATCATCGCTCAAATCTTGAACATTGTTTGACAGACATGTGCACAACATTAATATTTGATGCATCATATATACTACATTGCATGTTTTCTTTTTGCATTTTATATTATTGATTGCTTATTACTACTGAGATTCGATTGAATCTCACCACTTTCCATAAATAAAAATTTTATTCAGCAAATAATAGGGGCTCAGAAGACAAGGAAGTGGACATTGGAAATTGAAGGGACCGGTCTTCAAAGAAAGTTTGTGTTGAATATCTTGTACCCCTTTTTATGTATTTTCTGGGTTATGTAATATACTATGTATAAACCCTATGAGGATTCTTGTAATATAATCAAGAATTTAATATTAGTATGTCTATGCTATTTTTGTATGCCCATTGAACTATGTGTTGGTACTTTATTAAATGTCTAAATTTTGAGAGGTTTGACATATTCCTTACAACTTATTCAAGTTTCTTTTTTCTTTATAAGAGGACTCACTCTTCCTAATTAGAGGAGTATGCATACAATCTAAAAATTGTTAAGGCTTCGTGGTGAATCTTGTTGAAAAATGAATAGTTGAAAGAAAAAGATAAAAAAGAAAAGAAAAGAAGCTTGCTAAGTTGAAAACCTATAAAGGCAACTTAAGCAAAAGTGAGAGTAGGAAAAAAAAGGCTAAAAGCTCGCTAAGTTGAAAACCCGAAAGGGTAATTTATGCAAAAGTTAGAGCAACAAAAAATAAAAGAAAATAGAAAAAATCAAAAGAAAGATGGGCAAATATCAAGGGAAACATATAAAGAGTTTCCTTCAGTTCTACTTTTGTTTTAAGGCCTTTAGAGTGTGCACTTGTTTGGTTCTTATTGCTCTTAGGTATTATGAGTATCTACTTTGATCCTTAGATATCATTGATCTTCTACTTACCTTTTATTCAAGGTACTTTTTTCTTGTTTCTAAGAGCAATATTCTTGGTTAGGTGAATAAGTTTTCATTCCTACAACTTTTGAGACCGCCAAAGTAATCTGGTTGTAAGGCTAATCTCTTTTGGATATTTTAAAAAAGAAGAAAAACAAAGAAAAAAAATTTAAAAAAAAGCTCGCTATGTTGAAAATCCGAAAGGGATACTTAGGCAAAAATTAGTGCAAAAAAATGAAGGAAAAAAAGGAGAAAAAAAATCAAAAGAGATGAATAAGTATATAAGAATAAGAATTGGATAATCTTTATCTTCTCTTTACCCTTTGTTTGTACCTTATGCTCACATAAAAAGTCCTTGTGATCTATGTTATCATATGGCTCTTTTATGATGGAGAACTTATATTATTGATAAGCTTATGAAATAGGAATTGGATAATTTTGATATAGAGCAAACACTAACCCTCAAACACTGAGTGGTTAGAGTAAACACTATATCTAGTAAGGAAATCATTGGGGCATTGCATTCTTGTTAAACCTTTTACCTTTATACTAGTTAACTTGAGGTTGGTGACATGATTTAGATAATGATGCATTGATATATCTCTTGATCCTCTATTCTTATGACTTGGACGTTGTCTTCTTTGTTTTAATTCCTAAGATTTCATGATCGGATGTTAACACCTTGCTAGGTTTATTGAGTTATGCTTAGAGGTCTTTCCTCAAACATTTGGGTCTAAGGAATTCTTCCATTTCAATCCTTTTCTACTCCTACTGCGGCATGTGAGGCTTTCCCAATTTTATCACTTCACATTTGGGACATTACCTTCGTTCTATTTTCCTTTCAATAGAGGGAACTAAGCTAAAATTTGGGGCTTCTCCTCAATTCTATTGCCCCCATCCATTTCTTAGGATAACATTGACATTGTTATGGTATGAGAAAAGCACAAGTACCATCCATTTCTTAGGACAACATTGACATTGTTTAGGTAGTAATTCTATCTTTCATACACTATATGATTGTTTACATGCTTTTGTGTTGCCATGTTCTGATATATGAATTGTATGTTACAAAACCTAGATATGGTATGGGAAAAACACAAGTACCATCATGCCAAGTGGAACCCAGCTAAGGTAGTGAGACAAGTACAAACAGACAGTTATATGCTCCAGAACATTACAACAAGTAGGGGTCAAACAATCATTTGATCCTGAACAGTGAACACAGATGGCTAGTACGGAAAAAATAGTGCATTCCATGTTTATGGTGCATTGCATGTTTACAGTATGGCTGAACGTTGAGCAAACAGACAAGTTTACAATATTTTATTTGTTACATGATATGGTGTATTGCATATTTTTTTATCACATTTTATATGGTTGGTTGTGTGTTACTACTAAGATTCGTATGAATCTCACCCATTTCCATAAATTTAAAATTTATTTACCTATCCAAGGGCAAAGAGGTAGATACCGACAACTAAGAGTTCTCATCCTGTTCTAGTTGGTTATCTGTTATTTTATATCGTCTTTTGGGATTTGTAAATATTATGTGCAAACCATGTGAGGATTCCTGTAATGTAATCAAGTACTTTATATCAGTATGTTTATACTATTTCTATCCGCCCACTGAATTATACGTTATTACTCTTATGAGTGTCAAAATATTAAGGGGTTTGACAATCATCATCCTCATCCTCATTAGTACTTCATCATTTTCATCATCATCATCCTCATTTCGTCATTTCCTTATCATCATTATCATCAGTATTGCCATAATTCTCATTAGGAATTTTTCATTACTATCATGATCATTAACATACTGCATATCTACGGCACCGCATGATTAGTGTCACAAAACTACCACTATTTACATGAGCACTTCATCATCACTACTATAATATCTCAAATTTTGGGACAAGAGGCTTGAGATTAAGCTTGGATTAAGTAAACTACTAAACCCCGGTTTAGTAAATGTTCTAGTAAGGCATAGTAGTATTCCCCAAAAATTCCTTTATAGCTTAGGTATTAAAGGGAGTATTATGATGAGTTAGTTAAAGAGTTTGGGGAATGACAAAACCATGCAATTAGAAGGCACACACAAAGTAGTGCTGCTATCAGTGAATTTCCCAGTGTGGTAGTTGTGCTCGTGTGACATTTGTTGAGGTGCAAATGATGTCCAAAAATTATGAAACTTTCTAGAATGAAAGTATACTTATCAAGATTTAATTTGATATGTATATATGAGTTATTTGGAGCTGTACACAAGGATTTATGTAATTTTGAAGTTAGCCCAGTGAAACTGGAAATTTTTAGTGATAACTTCCAAAAATGAGAATTCTGGGAATGATGGGCTTTCAATTGGCTAAAGGTTATATTGTTTCTTAAGACTATACTGAATAAGGGTCGCATAGCCTTTGAAACCACCCTAATTGAACATCTACACAATTAGATATGAATTTTCAAAGTTTGATGAAAATTCTGCCAAGTTTTGTATTAAATGCGAAAATTGAAGAAAATGCAAGGAAAAATGGTCATTTGACCAATAAATCAAGGAATAATTATTTTTCCCTAATATTCATAATAATTTCAGTTAAATGGGAAATAAAAAGAGTGAAATGGCCACTTGGTAATTATTAAGTCTATTTTAGAATATTATTACCAAAGGAAAAATCAAAGCTTGAAAAGAAGTCAAAAAGCAAAGGTATAGGACTTTGGTCAAAAAATTACAAGATGGCGTTAGGAATTCAAAGCAATATTCTTCCTCTTATTTCTCATTGGATTTACGGTGGAATGAAGAAGGGAAAAAGGGAAATGGAATATTATACAAAATACAACACATATTTGAACTAATGGGATTGAAGCACTTGTAAAGCAACTTAACCATTTCATTAAATCACTATTTCCTTAATCTTTCCTCCCCATTCTTGTGCAAAAACTGAACCCAAGTGAGAGAGGTAACTGTTGGATAAGAGAGCAAGGCAAGCACAAGGAAGAGCTAGGGTTTTCCAAAAGCAAAGATAAGAAGCATGTACACTTGAAGTTTATGCTTCCAAATCATGTAGGAACTTCTTCTAATCTCTTCTCCTCCTTAAAAACTATGATTAGCAAGCTCAATCAAGGGAATATAGAGAGAGACTAGAAATATTGAGGAGGGAGAAAGAGTTGGAATCAAGAGGTAAACTTCAAAACTTGTCTCTCTTGCCTTGTTGGATGTTGTTGGTGTTGTTGTTGGTGGATATTGGCTTGTTTCTCTTGTTTTTTTCAAATTTGGGCTGATGAAACCTTAGAGGAAATGCTATCAAAATTTCCCCTAAATCATGTTCATTTAGTGTTTAAATGGTTAATCATGTGATTAAAAGTAGAAAGGAAGTAATTAAGAAAGAGAAAACAAGAAAACAACATAAGTCACCTAAGAACCTAAACTTGCTGCTATGTAGGTGATGTGATAAGGAAGTAAGAATTTGATAATTTTGATGCTTCCATTGGATTTAGAAGTAAAAATTGTGTAGGAATACAAGTGTTCATGATTTTTGGATGCTTTATATCAATTTCAAAATTTAGGAAGTGTGCATGAACATGTTGTTAAATCTGCCTGTCTGGAACACTATTATTTTACGTGATGTTTTAGGGGCCAAACCTTGTCCAAAAATTCTAAAAATTTTCAGAATTAAATTATATATATAGATTTAATTTGATATATATTTTGTAATTTTTGGACAAGTACTTTGGGAGATATGAATTTTTGAAGTTGTGCCCTGTTTCTGGAATGTAATATGGAACAAATTGTGTTTCGAAACATTCTAGAAATTATGTGGCTGAGGTAGGTATAATTGAGTATTTTTATGTAAAACTATACTGAAATATATTTGTATAGAATTTGGAACCACTCAATTTGGATTTTCTTAGAATTAATGGTAAATTTTTGAAGTTATGACCTATTTTTTGGAAAGCAATCTAGAAAGTGATATAAAACGCATTTATGGGAATTATTTGTCTACATTGGGAAAACCTAACTATTTTTTCTCAAATGTACATTGAAATAGCTTTATTTAGGCTTTAGAATCAGTCAAATTGGATTTTTTTAAAAAATTAATTATGAATTTCCAAATTTGACTGAAAAATCTGCCAATTTCTGGAAAATAGTGAACTGCACTGTACATAATTGTATTATGCAGAAACTATTATAACTACTTTAGATAACCAAAAGAATTTGATTTAAAGGCAGTAATAGTGAAAGTAATAACCAGTTACTTGTAACTCTAATTTTGATAGGAACTAAAACTTGCCCAAGCTCAAAGAAATATTTGGATATTGCTCAAGGGAAGCAACCAGGTAGTAACTATATTTTTCATATGTTATAAGATACACTGCATATTTTGTGGATTCTTCATGAATTGTCTGGCACATTCTGTGATACACAAGGGGATGCCCGGGACCCATGACTCTGGGCCTTGTGATATACCTGGCATTATAGTGATATTTGAACTGTATGTTATGTACTGAATGTAGTTGTAACAATTCTGTTGTATGATGACTGTGTGGCATGCTTTGTGATGTTGCATCTGTATGATTAACTATCTGTTACTACTGAGATTCTTTTGAATCTCACCATTTTTCTATAAACCAATTTATAGTACAAGCTGATAGTTCAAAAGGCAAGAGGGTAGCATGGATAGCTAGAGAATGATACTGCAGATTGTATTTTCTATGTTGGTTGTCGATTTCTAGTATTTTGAATATTTTGATCTGTATAAGGTGTATAACCTTGTAACATTGATGGTAACACAATGGAATAACTAGTGAATGAACGGTAACCTAATATTGGGTTAACCCTTCTGAACGATAAAGGAACCATGACTAAAATATGAAATGTGAGACTTAAGCAGAGAATTGCTCGCATACTCTGATATGATGAAACTAAGAGCTGATAAGACTTAGTGACATAGTGAAACTTGTGAAAATAATTGGAAATTTTTTCTACTTTGTAGATAAAACCCTCTCAACCCTTGGTTCAACTCCTGAGTTGAGATTGAGGATTTGTGAATATTTTTGAAGGTTGGGTAGTCTGGGTTCAAATCCTGGTCTCACAACTGATTTTACTACTCATGTGTACTCATCTGGGGCTATCAAAAATAAGGTATTACAACTACCATCATCATTTTCAGTGTCATCACCTTCGTCATGATCATCTTCACCATTATCATAATCTCCTCGTTATCATGGCCATCATCATCCTCTTCATCATCATTGTTGCCATCCTCATTAGGATTTAATCATCACTACTATCATCATTATCAGTGTCATCACCTTTGTCATGATCATCTTCACCATTATCATAATCTCCTTATAATCATGGCCATCATCATCATCCTCTTCATCATCATTGCTATCATTAGTGTCATTATCATGTTTGTGGGCACTCATGCTTAGTGTCATGTCATCACCACCATTATCATCATCATGTATGACTTTCCCATTAGGGTTTCATCTTCATCATCACTATCATATTGCATGTTTAGGTCACCGTGTGCTTAGTGTTACAGCATTACTACCATTGTCATCACCATGCAATTCATAAACTGACTTTGTGCTAGACGGGTTCTTAGCCCCGAAGGGCGCCTGTGCACAACCATACAATACAACTTCATAACCGACATTGCGCTTGACAGGTTCTCTTGGCCCCAAGGGGTGCCCGTGTAAAGATAGGCCCCGAGTCCCACTCGTGTAATTATGAACATCTCGCCTGAGTGTCAACCCGACCTTCAATAGGCCCTGAGTGTTCCCTTTGCTCAATCTAAACATGTTAGACATTTTGATGATGATAACAAACAATATATATGCATGTCATGTTATATGAAGACGGTTACTACCTAGTTGCTCCTCTATGCAACTTTCCCACTCGATTCAAGCTCGGGCAACTACTGAGGTTAGACCGGTTGTCATGTCCTGAAATGGCCAAACCTCACAAATGAGTTATTACTCATCCATACATCCTTCTAAACTCATAATATTGGTAAATTTCGCCTAATGACGCCAAATTACCAGAATACCCCTTAGGTCCTGATTATCAGTATTTTTCTCAAAATTGTGATTTAGGCCATTCCTACAGATTTTCGCGTGTAGAATCCATTTATAACCTCAAATTGGAAAAATTCAAGCTCAAATGATGAAAATACCCTTGACAGCCCTCAAATAAGGCTTATAAGGGGTAATTTTGTCATTTCGCTCTCCGGGCCTTTTTTCACTTCGGGGTCAACATAGACCCTACATAATTCGACCTCCTGAATCCAATGGAAGCATTAAATTTTTCAAATTCCCATTCATTCATCACATCCAACACAGGGAAAGGGAAATAATTTCCCAAAAAAGTTGTGTCGATTCTCGTTTTCTTTGGCCTAATCACCTCCTTTCTACTTATAACCAATATATTAACTAGTTAGACATTCATTGGATTTGATTTGGAGACACTTACATATTAAGGTCTCTTGAGTTTTCTTGGATTATCTTATACCAAATGGACCTTAATCAAGCCAAAAACAACTACTAACCTTAATTAAGCAAGAGGAACAAGTTTGGAAAGTTACCTCTTGATTTCTTCAACTTTCTCTCTCCTGGATGTTTTTGTCTCTCTCTCTCTCTAACTCTTGATTCAGCTGCTCAACAAGGAATCTAAGGGTAGAGAGGTGAGGAGAAGAGATCATGGATGGATTAGGTAGCTTTAGACACAAGATATAAGTCGCTTACCTCAATTTCCAAGCAACCCTAGCTTCTTCCTTCTCTCTTTCATGCTTCTCATTCTCTAGCTCTCACTCTCACTCTTTCTAATTCAATTGATCAGGAATGAGGGCTGATAGAGAATAAGAATTGATATAATGAAGATTTAAATTAATTTGGAACATGTGGCACAATGCAATTGGTCCATAATTGTATAATCCTCCAATTAATTCCATTTCCCTTCTCCATGCCACATAACAACCGCAAATCACATGAGAATAAGAGGGAAATATTGATTCTCCATTTATTTCATTATGCCAATATATAACTTGTTGACCAAGTCATTGACTTTTTGACTATTTGACCGTTTTGACCATAATTTACCAAAGTTGATTTATTTATGATCAAGTAGTTGTTTTACTCATTTTAATCCCCATTTAACTCATATTAGTGGGCATATTAAGGAAAAATAATTATTTTCCATTTTTCGGCAAAATTACCATTTTGCCCCTGCATTTCATGATTTACCGAAATAAATCATTTTTTGCCCATTTCTTCAGCTTAACTCCATTTTGACACTTAAATGAGGCCATTATTCATGTCACTTATTTTCTTGAATTTTGGTTACCATAATAGGCCTTTATCGGTATATTAATCGCCTTCTTACATCCTTATTCGGCCAAATTACATGTAACCGGTGATTTGCATATTTTCCATAAATTCTCATAAATTCATCCATATCATTTTTTACCATTTTATTCTACTAAATATACATCAAATATGCACATAAATGTATTGGTGAAAAATGGGGTATTACAATTCTCCCCACGTTCAATAAATTTCGTCCTCGAAATTTGCTACACCACTTGTGCCATAAATCCCGGGTAACATTTCCACATATCTTTTTTTGCTTCCTAAGTTACCTCCCTTGGCGATAATCCTTTCCAAACCACTTTCACAAATGGTATGCTTTGATGTCTAAGCCCCATTTCTTGTCTATCAATGATTCGTTCTGGATCAGCCTCATAGGTGAGATCATCACGCATATCCAGTTCTTCATACTCAATAATATGTTGATGATTCGGTTGGTACTTTTTTAACTGGGAAACATGAAACACACCATGTAATCTACTTAAATTTGGGGGTAGAGCAATCTTGTACGCTACAGGCCCCACTCTTGCCAATATCTCAAATGGCCCAATGTAGTGAGGACGTAGCTTCTTTCTTTTCAATACTCTTCCGAGACCAGTCATAGGTGATATCTTCAGAAATACATGATCACCTACCTGGAATTCCAACGGTCTTCTCCATTTTTTGGCATAACTTTTCTGCCTACTTTGGGCTGTAAGCAATATCTACTTGATAATTCTAATTTGCTCTGTAGTCTGATCGACTATGTCCGGCCCATATAACCTCCTTTTAGACAACTCTATCCAATAGAGAGGGGATTGACACTTCCTCCCACACAATACTTCATACAAAGCCATTTGAATGTTCGCATGATAGCTATTGTTATGAGCAAACTCTGCAAGAGGAAGGCATTGATTCCAACTTCCCTTAAAATCCATTACACACGCTCTTAACATATCCTCTAGCGTCTGTATAGTTCTCTCTGACTGTCCATCTGTTTGAGGATGATAGGCCGTGCTGAAACTCAACTGAGTGCCCAAGGTATCATGCAGAGATCTCTAGAACTTGGATGTAAACTGAGGATCTCTATTAGAGATTATACTATTCAGTGTCCCATGGAGTCTCACTATCTCCTTTATATAAATTTTTGCCAGTTCATCTAGAGAATAGTTAGCACTGATCAGTATAAAGTGCGCTGACTTCGTAAAACTATCAATGATAACCTAAATTGCATCATGATTCCGAATTTTGGGTAATCCGACTACCAGATCTTTGGTCGCACTTTCCCATTTCCATTCTGGAATTTCGGGACTTTGAAGTAATCCCGGCGGCCTCTGGTGTTCAATCTTTACTTTTTGATAGGTAAGGCATCGTGCCACATATTTTGTCACATCCTTTTTCATTCCAGGCCACCAGCATACCGCTTTCAAATCATGGTACATCTTTACCATTCCTGGATGGAGAGTATAGCGACTCTTATGCGCATCATCGAGAATTTTTTTCCTCAGTTCATCCCTCGGTGGAATATAAGTTATTTGCTTATACCAAATTAGTCCACCAGGTGACAAATCAAAATCTCGAGTCTCTCCTCATTCAATAATAGCTCTGATTGAATTCGCTCGCTCATCTTGCATCTGAGCTTACACAATTTCTGCTTTCAAGTCATTTTCAACTCGGCTAATACTATAGCCGGCACAGAGGATCTGACTTAAAAGATTCAGATCTCTAAAATTCTTCTATTAATTTTCTCTCTTGTATCATCTAAACTGCCACCTGCACCGCTTTACAACTAAGAGCATCAGCGACGACATTAGCTTTACATGGGTGATTCATAGTCTTTCAGCAACTCCATCCATTGAAGTTGTCTCATGTTGAGCTCTTTCTGATCATACAGATATCTAAGACTCTTGTGGTCACAGTATAGTTCAACGGTCACTCCATATAGGTAGTGCAGCCAAATCTTCAATGCAAACACAATTGCCGCCAGCTCCAGATCATGTGTGGGATAATTCGACTTATAAGGCTTCAGCTGTCAAGAGGCATAAGCCACCACTCTGCCCTGTTCCATCAGGACACATCCCAGTCCCTGCTTACTAGCATCACTGTAGACTACATAAGTCACCTCGGGATCAGGGATAATCAATACTGGTGCAGATTTTAACCTCTCCTTTAGCTCCCTGAAGCTCCTCTCACAACGTTCGTCCCACTCAAACATCTGATCTTTTCGCGTGATCTTGGTCAATGGCAAGGCAATCCGAGAGAAATCTTGAATAAATCTCTGGTAATAGCCTGCAAGACCTAGAAAACTGCGTATCGCAGCAACAGTCTCTGGCCTTTTCCAGTCTAACACTGCTTCTACTTTGTTGGGATCTACTGAAACCCCTTCTTGCAAGATCACATGGCCCATAAATTTAACCTCTGAAAGCCAAAACTCACATTTGCTCAACTCAACATAGAGTTGCTTTTCTTGTAAAATACCGAGCACAATTCTCAAATGCTCCTCATGCTCTTCTATACTCTTAGAGTATATCGTCAATGAAGACTACCATGAACTGATCTAAGTATTGATGAAAGATATGGTTCATGTAGTCCATAAATACCACTGGTGTATTAGTCACCCCAAAAGGCATCATTAAAAAATTATAGTGTCCATACCGAGTTCGAAAAGCAGTCTTCGGTATGTCCTCTGCCTTTACTCACAGCTGATGATACCCTGACCTCAGATCAATGTTCGAGAATACACTCGCTTCAGCTAGTTGATCTAGAAGGTCATCAATCTGGGGAAGTGGGTACTTGTTCTTGACGGTTACTTTGTTCAATTCCTTGTAGTCCATACACAACCACAGAGTTTCGTCTTTCTTATTAACAAACAATACTGGAGCTCCCTACGGTAACACACTGGTTCGTATAAACCCTTTCTCAAGCAATTCTTCAATTTACTTTTTCAATTCAGCCATCTCATTTGGAGCCATTCGATTTGGGGCTTTGGATAGACCCAGCTCTGGGTATAATCTTGATTGCAAATTCAACTTCTCTTTTCGGAGGTATACCACTAAGGTCATCAGGAAATACTTTAGGAAACTCCCTTACAACTGAGATATCCTTCAGAACCATTCCCGTATCTACTTGCACGAAAAAGAATATGACATACCCCTGACATCCTCTTTTCAGGAACTTCGTAACTTCTACTAATGAGAGGAAATTCAAGTTGACATCTTTGTGGCTAAGCTCTCACGGAGTAGGATATATGATCCTCTTGTTTCCATAATCTACTAGCATGTTATTTGTCGTAAGCCAGTCAAATCCCAATATAACTTCGAGTCTTTGGAGTGGCAAACAGTTCAAGTCCACTGTAGACTCATATCCCTTGACATTTATAACACAGTTTAAACAAACATAAGTAGTCAAGGTTTTAACACCCATCGGTGTAGATACAATTAAATAAAATGGTAGTTGATGCATATGCATTCCTAGGCGCTTAACACAGTCATATGCAATAAAAGAATGACTAGCACCTGAATCATATAATACTTGCAATATACTACCATTAAGAATAACTTTACCTTGAACTAGCTCTGGGGATTCTTTTGCTTCTTCTCGAGTCAAGGCAAATACTCGTCCCTAACTTTGCTGTCTGGGTTTGACAGATCATGGTACTGCTCGTTGAGGATAATTTATCACCAAATGGCTTATCTTCTGGCAGGCATAACAGATCAATTGGCTTACAGGAACGTTACACCAATATCCTGGATGAGATTTGCCACATCGAGCACAAATCTGTAATGTTGAGGGTTTTCGACCACCACGGTTCCCAGACCAAAAGGGCCTTTTATTGCCTCCCTTTTGCAGAAAACCTTGTCCTTTTCATTTTTGTGAGGTCTCTCCATGACTGGATCTACCTCTTTGACTTATACCCTGTAATATCCTGAATTTTGGGACAAAAAGCTTGAGATTAAGCCTGGATTAAGTGGACTGCCAAGCCCCGGTTTAGCAAATGTCCCTATGAGGCATGTTTAAATTCCCCAAAATTCCTTTATATCCTTGGATATTAAAATGAATTATATTGGTGAGCTAAAGAGCTCGGGGAATAACAAAATGAAGTGATTGAAAGACACACACAACATAGTGAAGTGGAACACAAAGTAATTTTGCTACCAGTGAAATTCCCGGTATGGCAGTAATGATTGTGTGACATGTTTCGATAAGTAAATGATGGTGAAAAATTATGAAAATTTTCAAAATGAAAGTAGACTTATCAAGATTTAATTTGATAGGTCATATAAGTCATTTGGATTTGCACACAAAGAGAAATGAATTTTTGAATTTAGCCCAGTGAAATTAACTATTTTCTAGGGCAGCATCCAAAGATTAAAATTCAGGGAAGAGTGATCTTCCAATTGGCCAAAGGTTATATTTTTCCTTACAACTAGACTCAATAACGGTCACATAGCCTTGAGAACTACCCCAATTGGACTTTTGTACAATTAGATATGAATTTTCAAAATTTAATAAAAATTCTGTCAGATTGAGCATTATGTGCGAAAATTTATTTTTTGGGCCAATTAGAAGCTGACACGTGGCGAGTTAATTAGACCACCCATTTAATCAATTATCCACCTTCTTCTTCATTCATGTTTACACAGAAACAAGAAATGAGAGACAGAAAAAGATGAACCAAAAATGGAGGGAGAGGAGAGAGAAAACTTTGAGCTGCTGAAACACTACTGAATCGGCGTCCTCTCTCAAAGTGTCCTTCAGGAAACTTCCTATACTCATCGAGAGCTTCATTTCTATGGTTTTGGATTTTTTTTGGAGGTGGTTGGCACCGTCTCACCGGCCATAGTATTGCCAGAATTTTGAACCGTTTGCAGAAACGGGTAGAGGTAAGCGTAAGCTTCCTTTTTAACCGATTGGTTTGTTGTTTGGATGAGTATAGAGGAAGTTGGGGTACTGTTCATGACTAATTTAAAATGGTGTTTTCAATGGCTAAATCATGTCTAATGAGTGTTTAAATAGCTAATCACTTGATTAGGAGTAGAAAGAAAGAGATTAAGCCAAACAAAACACGAAACTGACAAACTATTCCTGAGAACCCTGATTTTTCTTTGCTGTGTTGTTGTGGAAGAGGAGTTGGAATTTGATGATTTTGATGCTTCCATTGGATTTAGGAGGAAAAATTGTGTAGGTATGCAACTGTTCATGAGTTTTGGATGCTTGTATATGAATTTAGAGAATTATGAACTAAATGTGTGCATGTTGTGAAATTAGTCTCGAGATAGTATCCTTGTGACATTCTTTTGAAGGTCTTAGTGTTGTCTAATGATAATGAAACTTTCCAAATTTAAAATAGACATGATATGCTTTAAATTGATATGTAATATGAAAGATTTGGACGAGAATGCTAGAAGTTATGAGTTTTCAAAGTCTGGCCATGTGAATTTGAACAATTATGGGACAGTGTCCAATTGAATTGACCTCTATGATTATATGAATTGATTTAGCTTTTGGATATATTTTTCCCATAAATTATACTTAAATATGGTTCCATAGAACTTGGAAGCACCACATTTCAATTTGTTTAGACTTAGTTATGATTTTTACAAGTTCGGCCAAGAATCAGGAAGTTGAAATTTTGGAATAGTGGGGTTCTTTGCCGCGGCCAACAATTTTTGGCCGCAGCCAAAATATTTCTGACTTATTTTTGGCCGTGGCCAGCCCCTTTTGGCCACGGCCAACACCCCCAAATTCCAGCATTTCATATTTTTAAAGAAAATTGACATATTTAGCCCTTCCTTGCCTCTTGAGCCTTAATATACACTCCCAATAACCCACAAATCATGATTCTAATGATGTGATTGGGTAGAGGGCTATAGAAAAGTTAAGAAAGAAGAGGCATGAAATAATTTCTATGAAGGAAGAGGCATGGATGGATTTTCAAGAAGCTCCAAAGGTGGAAGGAAGAGGAAACCAAGGAAGGACTATGGTCCCCCAGGTAGTGAACTTACCTTACCTGCATGTATTTGATATATATGTTTTGCATTATTTTATATGACTTCTTTGCTTGTTGTGTTGAACATGCATGATTAATTGAAATGTTGTTATGTTTGCATGATGGCCATAAATACATTGAATCATTGAGCATGTAGATGTCATCCTATTGGCATGATTTTAGAAATGCAAACATGTCATACATTCATATATATCTTGCATGCATAGTGGTATAGTTTGCTACTGAGATTCCCTCGAATCTCTCTCCTCCCAACCAACCTTTTAGACTGGTTGAAGAGTGTAGGGGGACATACACTGAGGAGATATGAAGTTGAAGTGAAGCTTGAAGCGCAAGGCGCTAGCTTGTATTTGATTGTATTTATAAGAAGTGATACATGTATATGTGGATGTATCTATAGAAATGAATGTGTTTAGCAGAGAACGGCTCTAATGGATAGCTCTTAGTTTATTTTATGTAATCGTTGCACACTTTGATATTGTGAAACTAAGAGCCGATGATGTATTAGTGACATGGTGAATCTTGTGGAAATGTGTTTAAAGTATCTACCCTTTTGAAAACCCTCTCAACCCTAGGTTCAAATCCTGAGTTGAGAACGAGGATTTACAAACATTTTGTAACGTTGGGTAGTCCGGGTTCAAATCCTGGTTTCACGAATGATTTCACTACTCATTTATGAGTATTGGAAATAAGGTGTCACGTTTAATGGTATTAGAGCGTTGATTCTGGCAATAATGGATATTTGCTAGAGTTCTCTACTAATATTGATATGCTATAATCCTTTGTTAGATGCCTTGAGTTAGGATGCATGATGGTAGAACTAAGGCTAAGAATGATGCCAAGTGGAAGAACAAGGATTGGATAGCCTATGAGTGAATTCAAATTAAAGTCTAAAGGATATTCAGATTGGGATACCTGATGAACTTGAGTTTAGCTTGCAAGACTTGAGTTCATGGACTCAAACTCGAGTGCAGAGTGAATGTGAAGAATAGGGAAGTGTGCCTTTGCGAAATGTTTCTTTGGAGATTTTCCTGACATCTCACGTGGTGGTTGTGGTATTATGGGATACCGATACCCAGTGATAAATGATATGAGATGATTCTAGCATGAATACCCTGGATTTCATCAGAACTTCATAGTTAAGCAAGCTTAGCAGAGGAAACATTATGGGAAATCTCTACGTAGCTTCTCTAATTGTAAGTTAGAGTCCAATGCCGCTGTAGCGGGCGCCCAGTGAGGGTAGCGCTACAGTTGGGCCTAGTAATTGCTTTGAGGCTTCTCCATGCTATGTAATGATTCTTATAACCCATAGGGTTAAAGGTATGTAGTTATGATATGCGAGGATGCATGATGAGTGGTAATTATGCCATATATCGATCTCAGAGGATCTGAATTGATGATACTGAAGGTTAAGGATAAGATTAAGGTAGATCTAAGCAGAGAGAGTGCTTAGGTCGAAACGTGAATAAGGTTACACTAGGGTTCTATTCTATGACTGAAGTCTGAGCCTTGTAAACCTCATGGATGATGTTGAACCTTCAATAACTGTTTGAGGATATGACCTGAAACCATAGAGGTTATAATAGGTGCTATTGATTTTGATTCCTAGCGTGCCTATTGGGTATGATTAAGGAAAGTGATTTTTCGATTTACGTGATATTGAGATTCTAAGAGTAGAATCTTAATCTGTGAATAAATTGCAATAGTTAAATTGGTTCTCCAGGAATGTGAGATAACCTGAATGGCTTGAGGTATTAGAATATAGTACAAAAAAGAGTATGATGTTTTTAGAGGTTGCTAGTTACTAATCTAGCATAGGGAAAGATCTTAATTAAAGAATATTCCCTTAAACTTGTGATGATTGCCTAGAGCAGGACCAATATTGAAAGTCTATATTAAATGACCCCAAATGAGAGAGCAAATTATAGAACTGCTAAAGAAGAAGGACCTTATGAGGTTTAGATCCCGTTATAGTGATACTCCTATTCAGAAATGACCAACTGGACAGAACTACCTACAAAGGATTCTAATCGGAGAGGGCTACCTGTGGGGAGTTTTGATCGGAACAGGCTACTAGTGGGGAGATTTGATCGGAAAGGGCTACCTACAGGGATTTTGATCGGAGGGGCTGACCAGGTGTATGGGCGCCTGTGTGAAGCACCGAGTGCGATACCGTAACGTGGAGCCACCGTGACGTCAAACCATAGTACGCAGCCGCCGTGATGACAAACCATGGAGTGGAGCCGCCGTGACGTTGAAACTGTAGAGTAGAGCTACGGTAACGTCGACTTTCAATAGTGGTATCTTATAATGAGTCTTCTATAGCATAAGTTTCCTTGAGAAGAAGGGCTGGGTGACCAAGTAAATTGTTATGGGGTACTCCAGTGCTGAATGATGAAAGAGATTAAGGAAGAACATGCTCAGCAATATGAAGCTAAGTGACTCTTGCTCGCGTATTTTATGTAATGATTCTGCATGTATGTGTTTACCATCGAGTATATTCGTGTTATGAATATACGGTAGGTAGTAAGACCTTTTGGGCCAACGTGTCCTTAGGCATCAAACTTGACAGGCGGAGGCCCAAGGCTGTAAGTCCCGTAATGTCTATGGCATATGGATCATTCCCTGGGCAGTAAGACCTAGTGAGCATTCAGTAATTGCGGGATAGTCGCTCGGGGCCTATTGTGAGAGTGAACGCATTGCGTAAGTGGACGCCCAGGCCATGAAGATTCCTATTTTGCACGAGCAGTCGTCCGGGGCCTATTGTGTGAGTAGACGCATTGCGTGGGTAGATACTCGGGGCCATGGAACTCATGTGATACACAAGTGGAATTTTTGAGCCTATTGTACGGGTGAATACTTAGGGCCAGTGGTTGCTATTATGCTATATGCTAATGTGCCGAATACTCTAGTGATGATGGTTTGTTTAGCGTGCTTCGTGAACATTACATAAGAATGAGAATGAGATGAGTAGCAAGAGATGGAGCTTGAAATGAGAAGTTTAGGCTAGACTCCCATGTGACTGCAGTTGAGCCTAGTGGGAGGGTCATTTCATGACTCTCGTGCCGCTGCAGAGGGCGCCCATTAAGGGTAGCTCTACAGTTGAGCCTAGTGGGAGGGCCATTTCATGACTCTCGTGCCGCTGTAGAGGGCGCCTATTAAGGGTATCTCTGCAGTTGAGCCTAGTGGGAGGGCCATTTCATTACTCCTGTGCCGCTGTAGAGGGTGGCCATTGAGGGTAGTTCTGCAGTTAGGCCTAGTTAGGCCTAGTGGGAGAATGAGATGAGTAGCAAGAGATGGAGCCTGAAATGAGAAGTTTGGGCTAGACTCCCATGTGACTGCAGTTGAGCCTAGTGGGAGGGCCATTTTATGACTCTCGTGCCACTGTAGAGGGCACCCATTAAGGGTAGCTCTGCAGTTAAGCCTAGTGGCAGGGTCGTTTCATTACTCCCATGCCACTGTAGAGGGCGGCCATTGAGGGTAGCTCTACAGTTAGGCCTAGTGGGGAGAGTCGTTACATAAATACAAAACAAGGATTTTATTCCTTTATATTTTGTGGCTGCAGGGGGCGCCTAGTGAGGGTAGCTCTGCAATGGGCCTAGTAAAAAGAATGTTATTCAACAAGGTAACAAACTAAATGTCCTAAGGCCATAAGACCTAATGAGTTAGTAAACCCTTAGGTCAGCAAAGTGTGAGATGTGTTGAGAATAGAGCCAAGTAGAGGCTCGAGGCAACAAGACCTAAGGTGTAAGTTTACACAGGGCAGTGCCCTTAGGCTATAAGACCTATATGTCTAAGTGTTGTGGTTGTTACCTAGCGGCATGACATGGACCAGTGCGTCCAAAATATGCCTTGAAGTTGGCAGAATGTGTAGGTTGTACCAGATTGTAGTAGAGGCAATAAGCTTAAGATGCTTATGGCATGAGGGATGAATCCCTAGGTTGTGGAGCCGGAATATCTAGCGTCTTGGATGTTGAAAGAGCCGTAAGGCTTGATATGTGTATAGTATGGTTCGGGAGAGTCCCGAAGAGGCTAGAAGGCCTGATATGCATATAGTAATCCAGGAGAGAATCCTAAAGAGGCAGAAATGTCCCTATAAGATTAAGCCTTGATAAAGTGGATTGCTAAGCCCCGGTTTAGCAAATATCCCTATGAGGCATGTTTAAATTCCCCAAAATTCCTTTATATCCTTGGATATTAAAATGAATTATATTGGTGAGCTAAAGATATTGGGAAATAACAAAACGAAGTGATTGGAAGTCACACACAACATAGTGAAGTGGAACACAAAGTAATTTTGCTCCCGGTGAAATTCCTAGTATGGCAGTAATGATTGTGTGATACGTTTCGATGAGTAAATGATGGTGAACAATTATGAAACTTTCCAGAATGAAAGTAGACTTATCAAGATTTAATTTAATAGGTCATATAAGTCATTTGGATTTGTACGCAAAGAGAAATGAATTTTTGAATTTAGCCCAACAATTTTAACTATATTCTGGGGTAGCATCTAAAGATTAAAATTCTGGGAAGCTTTTAGACAGGTTGAAGAGTGCAGGGGGACATACACCGAGGAGATATGAAGTTGAAGTAAAGTTTGAAGCGCAACGCGCTAGCTTGTATTTGATTGTATTTATAAGAAGTGATACATGTATATGTGGATGTATCTATATAAATGAATGTGTTTAGCAGAGAACGGCTCTAATGGATAGCTCTTAGTTTATTTTATGTAATCGTTGCATACTCTGATATTCCTTCTCTTTCTCATTGATCTCAGAAAATACTTCTCATAAAACTTTTCTTGAAATAACTCCCATGTCAGTGGGATATTCTGAGCGCGTAGTAGCAATGATGTGTTCTTCCACCAATCATCAGCATCGCCTACCAACTTATAGATTTCCATCTTGGCTTTCACCTCTGTCGGTCATCCAAGTAATTCATAGATTTTCTCTAGATGATTGATCCAATTCTCCATAACTTGCGGGTTAAACCTCCCCTGGAATGCCTCAGGCTGGTACTTGATAAACTTAGGCATCCAGTATTGGACCATATTCTCATCTGATTCTTGAACAATAGGAACATCCATGTTCACTTCATGCAACTGCGGTGGCTCGTCATTTGATGATTATTCCTCATCTGTATTCTCCTCATATTGGTTTCCTTCAGGTTGATTTCCATCAGGGGGATTCCCTTCCGGATTATTCCCTTCAGGGGGTAGCTCATCTGTATTTCATCTTTCCCTTAACTCCCATACTTCTTCTTGCAAGTCCTGGATCATAGTTTGTTATTGAGCCAGCATGGTAAAGACTTACCGCATCATATTAGGCTCTGCATTATTTTCCAATTCAGGATTTTGGGGTACATTCTTCTTTGGTCTACCTCGTCCCATTGTTCCTTTTCACTATTAAGAGGAACACCATGTCAATCACCATATCAACACTTATATGTACATACAATATTCCAAAGTCATATACCAACATGCATCAATCACACACTCAAGAAACCATGTATTTATATCAAAAGGAAACATGTGCTTAAACACACTTGGTCATATGTACACAAGTGGCTTAATATTTACATCAAAATAAGCCCATACTACCTCACTGAGCATACTCTCATCTTTTACTCTTTATGCATATTAATCACCACATACATAATCATATGCTTAATGAAAGGTAAAAACTCAAAGGGACCCATCATTACAATCTCGTTCTTTTTCTTGATCCAAGAAGTGAAATTAGGAAGATAGGCTAACATGGTTCAGATCCAAATATCATCATCCATCATTAGCTCTAACTTCTCTCTTTGCTCATATAGCTTTTGCACTGATTCCAAGAATGTTGTAAACTGCATTGTGGGAGTGAAAAATTTCGTGAAAGCTGTCACATAAAGATCCTTCAATTGCTCCCATAGTTCATCATTCGAATGTGGATCAAAAGCCAACTTCTCTACTGGTGCATCCGACTCCACAGCTGAGTCTGCATGTTGGAAACTATCCTCTGAGTCCACATCATCTTTGTTAACCACTATGGCTTCGTCTTTAGCAATAGGGCCAAAATACACTGGCCACTTGACGCTCTTCGTACGAGTTCACGCCATCCTTGGTCCACGTCCTCCTCTATCGAGGATCACACCAACTCTTCCTTCTGGGATTTGCTCTTCCAGAGGAACTTGATTGACAGAAGGAAGTAAAGGCGACCTACTTCTCTGCCTTCCACTATCCGACTCATCTCTCTTCTTGATTGCCACAGGGGCTGGTATGCTCTTACGAGTTGTCCATCTTACTCTTGTTACACCGGATCCTCTATACTCCACCGTATGTGGGTCCATATCCCCTTAATCACAATGATGATGATATAATACTCTCTGTACAGAAGTAATCAAGTTAGAAAAAGCTCAATGTGTCAAAGTTCCTAAGAGAAACATCATACAAAGGTTCATGTAAACATGCTGGAAACCACCACTGCACTCGAGTTTGGGGTGCATGAACTCGAGTTCTAGCCAGTAACTCGAGTTTTGCAGCTTACACTCGAGTTCTGTTGGTCTATCACTAAAACTCATATGATTCTCCACTATCGCACTCGAGTTCTCCACCAAAACGTGCACTTCGAGTTTGAAGAATGCTAGAGTAGAATTCATTCCAGAAAATCTTCAGATTTCACTAAGTGTTGCACTCGAGTCCATGAACCAGCACTTGAGTTCTGGTGAAATGTTACACTCGAGTCCAATGAGTTTGGAGGATCAAGTTTCTATCAGAGAAACTCCAATGCTCGAAATAATAGACATGAACTTGAGTTCACCATAGCGCACTCGAGTTTTGCATCAAACGTATACTCGAGTCACGCAAGTCATGGCCTGGAAGTTTCCACTCGAGAACTCCAAGTTCAGCGAAATCCATTATACACTCGAGTCTATCACTTGGCACTCGAGTTCATTGCATCCGTTTCACTCAAGTCTCGTGAGTTATGGCTTGAGAGTTTCCACTTGAGACTCCAATGCTCAACAGAAATCAAAATGCACTCGAGTCTTTTCCTTAGAACTCGAGTCCACCAGCTTGTCATACTTGAGTTCACTTTTGAACTCTCACGAGTTTCTACCTGAAACACATGATTTGTGGGAAAATTCCTTATGCCCTCGAGTTCTCAACCATCAACTCGAGTTCTGGGCTATGATGCACTCGAGTTTGGCCTACAACACTCGAGTTCTTCAGTTGTTTTCCCATATTGAACCTCTTCCAAACCATCCAAAACTTCCTCATAATCACCAAATCAACTTCTATACTTTCTCCACTCTTTCAACACTTCCACTACACCTCTTGCTCATGTTCTTACTCATCATAACCCCCTTAATCAAGACAATTCTAATGAATGTGCAAATTTTCTTAAATCCAAGCAGAGGATTTCCAACAATGACCATTATTGCCAGAACCATTGATCTGATACAAAAAATGTGATACCTTGTTTCCCAATACTCCGGTAGAGTACTAATTAGCTAATACTCATCAAGTACTAAACATCAAGATGCGGAAAAATGCTAGAAACTTTATACAATGCCTCTGTTGGATATAAATATTCACATATAAACACATTCATACACAATTTATATTACAACACTTACAATCTCTCTTTACTCCACTTTATATACAAAACCCAAAATACTCATATGGTTCTTAGAATACGTATCGAAAGCTTGACAACCTAGCCTAAGCTCTCCCGTTACTCGGCCTCGTCTCATCGTCATTTACCTTTTCTTTGCCCTGCGAGCTCCCTCCCTGTACTGGAGATTTGTTTGGGAAAATAATGAGATTCATGGGAATCTTAGTAATAACGCAATCAAGCGTATAATATAACACACATAAGCATGCTTTACTCACACAATCATCAACAAAATCATCAAATATTGTTCAGTGCAAACATGCAATTCATAAATTGACTTCGCGCTAGACGGGTTCTTAGCCCCGAAGGGCGCCTGTGCACAACGCATACAATACAACTTCATAACCAACATCGCGCTTGACAGGTTCTCTTGGCCCTGAGGGGTGCCTGTGCAAAGATAGGCCCCGAGTCCCACTCGTGCAATTATGAACATCTCGCCTGAATGTCAACCCGACCTTCAATAGGCCCTGAGTGTTCACTTTGCTCAATCTAAACATGTTAGAAATTTTGATGATGATAACAAACAATACATATGCATGTCATGTTATATGAAGACGGTTACTACCTAGTTGCTCCTCTATGCAACTTTCCCACTCGATTCAAGCTCGGGCAACTACTAAGGTTAGACCGGTTGTTTTGGGAATCGTACACGCAGCGGAAAAATTAACCGTTTAAAAAAAACTTTCGAATCCCAATCGTGGATCTATCAAAGACGTCTAAATCGAGTAGTTAGAATAGTACCTTTATGTTTCTCGTGCTTTCGATCTATAGGAATCAACACCTCTGGTCGCCTTCCTCTACCGGTATCCACACGAACAAGACCCAATTCGGCAGCGTGCTAGCGCCTCCAAGATGCCTCTCTAGGGTTTCTCGCGGCTCTCCAAGTTCTTCGTACGGCCTAGGGTTCTCTAGCCCTTCAAATTTTATATCTGATGTAGGCCGCATTGGAATCTCAAAATTAATCTTAATTAATTTGAAATTCAAATTAAATCAAATAAATCTGATTTGATTAAATCCGTCAAACAGATTTAATTTTTCATATTCATTTAATTTAATTAAAGAGCCAATAGATTTAATTTATCTTTATAAATTAAATCTAAGATATGATATCTGTATTAGCTTTAATTATTTAATTTATCAAATAAATTAAATATAAAACTAACATGTTATAATAATATTATAATCTATATATATATTATTATTATATATATTTTTTTCGAATATATATATATATATATAATTCATCCACCCTAGGTCAAATATTATATTCATTGAATCTTAGACACATCTTAGATTCAATGAATCTGGACATCATAGCTCGTGTTGGGCTATTCTTGTGTGCGACCCTGTAGGCCCATATGAAGTTGGCAGTGGGCCAAAACTATTCTAGCCCACAAGTCGCAAGCGGCCTCTAGCAAGACATTGCGACTACCCAATTCACATGAGGATCGATGATACGATGCAACCTTTTATACAACCATGTCACGTCCCTTTTTGTCACATGATATTTCGGTCAAGGATGAGGCATGGACAACGTCATCCTCCTGTTCCTGACCATCACTTTCTCGATTCCTGAGTAGCCTGAAATTAGAAATGGAAACTCCTTCCCATTACAGTATGGCCATACATTTCTCAGACTCACTCATCGAGGGGCCCAGTAATATCTCTCACTAATGTGAGGGACAAATTCCATCTTGATCACTCACATTCCTCTTCATGAAAACTCCTAAGCCCGATTGTAGCCTTTATCATCACCCGGTCAAAGGTGACTTTTGACTAGGTCAAAACTTAGCAAGTTTCATGCAGGAATCTATGATGATCTCAGGTCAGAGGGCTCTGCGACATGATTATATGTATGAGATAAGCTTATGACTTAATCCATGCAACTTTCTCATAGCGGGTCGGTCCAGCACCTTATACTCCTATAAGTGCCTAAGACTTTGATTTGTATCTCTATACCTCATCAAAGTCATACTGGTCTTATTTCATCTTTGCTCCCGCATAGATAATTGACCAGGGACATTTAGGATAATCTTTATAGTTCATCCAAGGATACAATTATCATAGTAAACATGCAAATGATATGATAACAATAAGGAGAAATTCTTAAATAACAATAATGTTTAAGGTACAATGATTGGCCCTTAGGGCACAATTTCCAACAGGTTGTCATGTCCTGAAATGGCCAAACCTCACAAATGAGTTATTACTCATCCATACATCCTTCCAAACTCATAATATTGGTAAATTTCACCTAATGACGCCAAATTACCAGAATACCCCTTAGGTCATGATTATCAGTATTTTTCTCAAAATCGTGATTTAGGCAATTCCTACACATTTTCGCGTGTAGAATCCATTTCTAACCTGGAATTGGCCAAATTCAAGGTCAAATGACGAAAATACCCTTAACAGCCCTCAAATAAGGCTTATAAGGGGTAATTTTGTCATTTCGCTCTCCGGGCCTTTTCTCACTTCGGGGTCAACATAGACCTTACACAATTTGGCCTCCTGAATCCAATGGAAGCATCAAATTGGTCAAATTCCCATTCATTCATCACGTTCAACACAGGGAAGGGGAAATAAATTCCCAAAAAATTTATGTCGAATTCTCATTTTCTTTGGCCTTATCACCTCCTTTCTACTTATAACCAATATATTAACTAGTTAGACATTCATTAGACTTGATTTAGAGACCTTGAGTTTTCTTGGATTATCTTATACCAAATGGACTATAATCAAGCCGAAAACAACTCTACTAACCTTAATCAAGCAAGAGGAATAAGTTTGGAAAGTTACCTCTTGATTTCTTTAACTTTCTCTCTCCTGGACGTTTTTGTCTCTCTCTCTCACTCTTGATTCAGCTGCTCAACAAGGAATCCAAGGGTAGAGATGTGAGGAGAAGAGATCATGGAGGGATTATATAGCTTTAGACACAAGATATAAGTCTCTTACCTCAATTTCCAAGCAACCCTAGCTTCTTCCTTCTCTCTTTCGTGCTTCTCGTTCTCCAGCTCTCACTCTCACTCTTTCTGATTCAATTGATCAGGAATGAGGGCTGATAGAGAATGGGAATTGATATAATGAAGATTTAAATTAATTTGGAACATGTGGCACAATGCAATTGGTCCATAATTGCATAATTCTCCAATTAATTCCATTTCCCTTCTCCATGCCACATAATAGCCGTAAATCACATGAGAATAAGAGGGAAATATTGATTCTCCATTTATCTCATTATGCCAACTTGTAACTTGTTGACCAAGTCATTGACTTTTTGACTATTTGACCGTTTTGACCATAATTTACCAAAATTGATTTATTTATGATCAAGTAGTCGTTTTACTCATTTTAATCCCCATTTAACTCATATTAGTGGGAATATTAGGGAAAAATAATTATTTTTTATTTTTTGACAAAATTACCATTTTAGCTCTGCATTTCATGATTTACCGAAATAAATCAGTTTTTGCCCATTTCTTCGGCTTAACTCCATTTTGACACTTAAATGAGGCCATTATTCATGTCACTTATTTTCTTGAATTTTGGTTACCATAATAGGCCTTTATCGGTATATTAATCACCTTCTTACATCTTTATTCAGCCAAATTACGCGTAACCGGCGATTGGCATATTTTCCATAAATTCTCATAAATTCATCCACATAATTTTTCACCATTTTATTCACTAAATATACATCAAATATACACATAAATGTATTGGTGAAAAATGGGGTATTACACTTTGCACCCTTTAAAGCCCTATATCGGCAGGAACATTTTTCAAAGCCTAGTAATAGATGGCACCCTTTCAAAGCCTAGTAACAACTGGTACCCTTTCAGAGCTCTATATTGACAAGTATCCTCAAAGACCGGTAATGGCTGGCACCCTTTCAAAACCCTGTATTGGCAGGAACCTTCAAAGCTCAATAACGATTGGCACATGTTCAAAACCCTATATTGATAGGAACCCTTTTGAAGCCCAGTGACGGTTGGCATCCTTTTAAAGCATTGTATCGGTAGGCATCCTTTCAAAGCCCTGTATCGACAAGGACCCTTAAATCCTAGTAACAACTCGCACCCTTTAAAGCCCTATAATAGCAAGCACCCTCAATCCCAATAAACAATTAGCATACTTTTAAAGCTTTGTATCGACAGGCACCCTCAAAGCCCAATAACGGTTGGCATATTTTCAAGCCCTATCGAGGTAGGCACCCTTTTCAAAGCTCAGTAACAACTGGCTAATGGGATTGGTAGGCACAACGGAATTAAAATTCAAAAATTTTTCAATCCCTACTACGGATCTGTCAACGGCGTTTAAATCAAGTAGTAGAAAAGCGTACCTTTCTTATGCTTCTTAGTTTTTCCTTTCGATCTCAAGGAGCTAACAACTTGGATCGGCTTCCTCTATCAGTATCCACTTGAATAGGAATCTAACACGGACAACGTGCTAGTGCTACCAATGTCCCTCTAAAGCTTTCTTTTTCTCACGGCTCTCTATCCCTTTTAATCATCCTTAAAAAAGCCCTAGCTCTCACTTAAATAACTAGTCAGATTTTTCTATTTTATGACGAATATTGAATTTTTAAAATTAATCTTAATTAATTTCGAAATCCATATCATATCAATTAACACTTAATTTTTTTGATAAGTAAATTAAATAAATATGGTTTAATTAAATTTTTCCAATAGTTTTAATTTAACCTATTTATTTAATCTGAATAAAGAGCCAATGAAAATAGATTTAATTTATTTTTATAAATTAAATCTGAGGTATTATATATTTATCATGTTAGTTATTAAATTTAATTTATTAGATAAAACCAAATTTAAAACTAACACAATATAATAATATTATCATATATATATATATATATATATATATATATATATATATATATATATATATTTCAAAATTTGTCGACCCTAGATTAACCATCACATTCATTGAATCTAAGAACATTTTAGATTCAATGAATCTAGACATTATAGCTCGTGTTGGGCTATTTTTGTGTGCGACCCTGTAGGCCCATATGAAGTTGGTAGTGGGCCAATTACTATATTAACCCACAAGTCATAAACGGCCTCTAGCAAGACATTATGACTACCCAATTCATATGAGGATCGATAAACTAATACAACCTGTCATACAACTATATCACGTCCCTTTTGTCATATGATATTTTGGTCAAGGATGAGACATGGAGAATGTCATTCTCCTATTCCTGACCATTACTTTCTCGATCTCGGAGTAGTCTGACTATAGAAATGGAAACTCCTTTCCATCGTAGTATGGCCATACATTTCTCAGACTCACTCATCGAGGGGCCTAGTAATATCTCTTTACTAATGTGAGAACAAATTCCATCTCAACCATTCACATTCCTTTGTATGAAAACCACTAAGCCCGAACATAGCCTTTATCATCACCCTGTCAAAGGTGACTTTTGATTAGGTCACAACTAAGAGACTTTCATGTAGGAATCCATGATGATCTTAGGTCAAACGGCATAATGACATGGTTATACATGAGACAAGCTTATGACTTAATCCATGCAGTTTTCTCATAGCGGGTTGGTCCAACACCTTGTACTCTTACAAGTGCCTAAGACTTTGATTTATATCTTTACACCTTTTCAAAGTCATACTGATCTTATTTCATCTTTACTCCTACATAAATGACTGACCAATGGCATTTAGGACAACCATCATGATTTATCCAAGGATATAGTTACCATAGTGAACATGCACATAATATGATAACAAAATTGAGAAATTCATTGAATAACAATGTTCAAAGTATAATGATTAGCCTGTAGGGCACAATTTCCAACACTGGTACCCCTTTAAAGCCCTATAGCGATAGTCACCCTCAAACTCAATAACGGTTGGCACCCTTTAAAAGTCCTATATCAGCAGGAACCCTCATAGCCTAGTAATGGTTGTTACCCTTTGAAAGCCCAGTATCGGCTGGCATCCTTTTAAAGTTCTGTATCTGCATGCACTCTCAAAGCCCAGTAACAGGTGGCATACTTTACATAGCTATGTATCGACATGCACCATTAAAGCCCAATAACGGGTGTCACTCTTTCAAGCTTTGTGTGATACCTCATTTCCTATAGCCTCAGATGAGTGCAAAAGAGTAGCAAAATCATTTGTGAAACCAGGATCAGGTCCCAGATTAAGTAACTTCTTAAAACGTTCACAAATTCCAAACCTATCTAAAGATTTGAACCCGAGATTGTAAATGAGTTTTTGAGAGTAAAATTTTTTTCACAAACATTTACTATCTCGCTAAGTCTTACCGATTCTTCTTTCTATTTTATTAGAGTTTGCGAGCGATTCTCTGCTTAGCTTTCATGTTTCATACCTTAGTTAAGTTTTATTAGTGATCGGAAGCGTAATATAGCTAAACTATTTTTTTACTAGTCTACCGGCATTACTAGTTTCACTATTATAGCATGTTAAAGTTACATGCTACTTATACTGTATACAGATCTAAAATATCCAAAATACAAGAAACAAACAACCAACAAAAGACTAAAGTCTCTCGCATTCTCGATCTCTAGTCGTCCATATTTACCTTTTTCTTACCCCTTGAGTTATCTCTATGTACTGTAGATGGTTTATGAAAAAGAGTGAGATTCAAAGGAATCTCAGTAGTAATATAATGCCAATCATAAAGATATAACATTACAAAGCATGCTACATAGTCATCCTACAACAGAATTATCATAACAGCATTCAGTGCATCATATGCAGTTCACAAACTATCATAGCACTAGGTAAATTACAAGGCTCCGGGGGATACCCGGGCAATAGGCCTCAAGCACTTACTCGTGCACCACAAAAAGTTATTGGCCTGAGCGTCCACCCTTACAGAAAGGCCCCAGGTGACCACTCCGCATAACCAGAATGTGCCAGATAATTCATGATGATTTCAAACAACATACAATGCATGTTATAACATATGAAAGACAGGTTACTACTTGGTCGCTTTCCTTGAGCAATATCCAACTGTTTCTTTGAGCTCGGGTAAGTTCTAATTCCTATTAAAATTAAAGTTATAAGTAATTGGTTATTGCTTACACTATTACTACCTTTAAATCAAATTATGTTAGTTATCTAAAGTAGTTGTAACAGTTTCTACATAATACAATTTTGTACAGTGTAGTTTCACTGTTTTCCAAAAACTGGCAGATTTTTCAGTGAACTTTGGAAATTCATAATTAACTCTAAAAATCCAATTTGACTGATTATAAAGCCTAAATGAAGCTATTTTAATTTAAATTTGAGGAAAAATAGTTAGGCTTTCCCAATGTAGACAAATAATTCCCAGTAATTCGTTAAACATCACAGTCCTAGATTGCTTTCCAGAAAATAGGCATAATTCAAAAATTCACTATTAATTCTAGGAAACTCTAAATTGAGTGGTTCAAAATTATATGTAAATATATTACAGTATAATTTCACATACAAATACTCAATTCTAGCCATAAAAGCCACATCATTCCCAGAATTTCGCCAAACATGACCTGTTCCAAATTATATTCCAGAAACAGGGCATGAATTCAAAAATTCATATCTCCCAATATACTTTTCCAAGAATTAGAACATACCTAATCAAATTAAAGATCTATGTCTCTACTTTAATTATGTAAATTTCACAATTTTTGGACAAGGTTTGACTCCAGAAATACCACGAACAAAAATATTGTTCTAGACAGGGCATATTATCACTATGCACACAAATACTTCATTAATTTCCAAATTCATATACAAGCCTCCAAAAATCATGAACACTTGCATACCAACACAATTTTTCCTTCTAAAGCCAATAGAAGTATCAAAATTTTCAAATTCTTACTCCTTCCTCATATCACAAACAGGGAAGAAATTTAGGATTCTCGGGAATAATTTGTTGTTTTCTTGTTTTCTCTTACTTAATCACTTCCTTTCTACTTCTAATCACATGATTAGCTATTTACATACTTAAATGGACATATTTGGAGGTACTTTCAGCAGCAAGACCCCTTAGGGTTTTCTTCATCTAATCTCCACAAAACAACAATTCCAAGCCAACAACAACAACAACAATGGCAAGAGAAGCAAGTTTGAGAGTTTACCTCTTGATTCTTGTTGCTTCTCTCTATAAAAAGATGTCAGCCCTCTCTCCCTCTTCTCTTGGATTTTTTTCTTGAATACCATTAATTTGATGAAGTAGAAGAGATTAGAAGAGGCTATGGAGTGATTAGGAAGCTTAAACTTCAAGATTACAATTTCCTTACCGTTGATTTTGGAAAACCTAGCTCTTCTCTTGCTTGAGCTCTCCTTCATGTTCAAATACTCTCTCTCTCCTTTGATCATATTTTTCACGAGAATGGAATGGAAAGGATGAAGAAAATATGACTTAAAGAAGTCATCTTTCTTGCTTTACAAATGGTGAGTTCCTATTGGTCCAATTTTCTATTTTTTTTTGTCCAAATGTATCATTTTCTTATTTCCTTCTTCATTCCACCTTAAATCTAATAAGAATTAGGAGCAAAATTATTATTTCAAATTCCTAAAGCCATCTTGCAAATTGTTGACCTTTTAGACTTTTGATTTTTTGACTATTTGACATTTTTTGATAATAATTTACCAATATAGTCTTATTAATTACCAAGTAGTCATTTTCTTATTTTTAATTCACATTTAACTAAAATTATTGGCAATATTAGGAAAAAATAATTATTTCACATGTTATGGAAAAATTACCATTTTGCCCTTACATTTTATGATTTATCGAAATAAACCATTTCTTGCTCCTTTCCTTTGGTTTGGTCTAATTTTGACACTTATATGAAGCTATTATTTGTGTCATTTTATCCTCAAATTTTGGTTACAATGTTAGGCCTTTAAGTGGACATTAATTGCCTCTTTGTGTCCCTACTCGGCTGAATTATAAGTAATCAACGATTGAAACATTTTTGTAAATTTACGCACCACAATTCACCATTTTATTCCACTAAATATCACAAATATACATATAGGGAATATTGGTGAAAAAGTGGGGCACTACACTTTGTATCGGAAGGCAAATTTAAAGCCCAGTAATGACTGGAGCCCTTTCAAGCCTTGTAGCAACAGGCACCCACAAAGCCCAGTAATAGTTGGTATCCTTTTCAAGTCTTATTTTGGCAGGAAGTCTCAAAGCCTAGTAACGGCTAACACCCTTTTTAAGCCCTGTTGTTGCAGACACCTACATAGCCCAGTAACGGCTGGCGCCCTTTTCAAGCCTTGTAGCGACAGACACCCCCAAAGCTTTGTAACGGATGGCATAATTCTTTTAAAGCCCTATAATGCAGGCACTATTCTTTCAAATCTCTGTATTAGCAACAACCCTCAAACCCTAGTAATGGCTAGCACAATTCTTTTAAAGTCCTGTAATGGCAAGCATTTTTCTTTCAAAACCTTGTATTGGCAAGCACCCTCAAAGCTCGATAATAGCTGGCACAATTCTTTTAAAAGCCTTGTAATGGTAGGCACTATTCTTTGAAAGCCCTGCATCTTCAGACATCCCTTAAAGCTCAGTAACAGCTAGCACAATTGTTTCAAAGCCTTGTTTTGGAAGGCACTATTCTTTTAAAGTCATGTCCTGACAAGAACTACTTCTTTTCAAGCCTAGTAACGAATGTCATAATTCTTTTACGTCCCACCAAAGTCCTATGTAATTGGGCACTTCACTTCCATTCCATGTGATCATCTAGCTCCACTGGTGTTCTTCTCTCTTATAAACCAAGTAACGAGGTGCGTGGTCACTGTATATTGTCCAAACTCTTTGGTTCTAAGGGGAACTTTATTTTATTTGACCAGAAAAAATACGAGTTCTTATCGTTACTTATTTCATAGACGAGAATCTGTCTTTTCTCAATTACGAAATAAGTATAGAAGGGTAACATTGAACACCCTAATTTGTCCGGGCTCCACTCAAAAAATTAAAAAATAATAAAAATGAAAATGAAAGAAAATAATCTCATTGATGATGATTGGGATCAAATTGGAAATCAACATTAAAGAAGAAATTAAAACAAATAAAAAAAAGTGAAAAAAAGAAAATCCTCTCATTGATGATGATTCAGGGTCCAGATTAGCAATTATCCTTCATTGAAAAGGAAAATAAAAGAAATGAATTAAAAAATGAATAAAAATCCTCTCATTAATAATGATTATGTCTAAATTGATAATCTTCATTAAAGGGAAAAAATAAAAAAAAAATTCTCTTATTTATAATGATTATGGTTTAAATTGGCATTATCATTCATTTCATTTTGATAGGTTCAAATTAGGAATTTACTTATGGGAAAAATGTAAAAATTTTTTTTAAAGAAAATGAATTTAAAAAAAATCTCTTATTGATGGTGATTAGGTCAAGTTAAAAAATTTAATTAATAGAAAATTAAAAAAATTAAAAAATTAAAAAATTAAAAAATTAAAAAATTAAAAAAATTTCATTAATGAGGTAAAACCGTATGTGATGCCTATTTAAAGGGGAGAACAAGACACAAAAAGTTTGGGAGAAAAAGAAGGCAAGAGAGGAGGTAGAGAATTTTCTTTTATTTCATTATATTTCTTCTCATGATAACAAGGGTTCAAGAATGGGAGGAGGTGCTTGAGATAGGGTCATATCCATTACTATGTCTTCTTCATGTCCCCAAGTAAAAGATATATTTTGTTGTTACAACATATGTGAATCTCGACACCAACAACTTGAGAGGAATCTAATATGATTCAAATTTGATTATTTTGCTCTCATTTTCCCTCTTCCATTATGCCTTTGCTTTTTTATTTTTGTTCTCATCAATATATGCTTACCCATTCTACCTTACATATTGTAATTGTCGTATCATTGCTTACTAATACTTGCTCCTTTCCTCGGCAATGGACACACAACCATTGAACATGGCATGTGCAAAGCCATTATATTTTGGCTTGGTATGACTTTTGTTCTTGGCTATATTTGTTAGATGATATACTCATTTGTGATTAAGATAATTGCTCCTTAACTTCTCTCTCTCTTAATTGAATAAATGGCATTAATGGTATAAGCAAGTGTTTCAGGTATGTGCTCTATATGCTTTTAGATCTTTTGTTATAAATAATATGTTGATCACATGATTAATGCTTGTCTTTACTTGCTTAATACGTGTGAATCCACTTTTCTTATAAACCTAAAAAAATATTTATTTTCTCAAAATAAATGAATTTGATTTCAAAAAGGGATGTTTAATCCAAAATATGTTTTCAGTAAAAGAAGATAAATAAATTGATTTTTTTTTTAAAAAAATGAAAAACATAAACCAAGCAAGAAATATTTTTCTAAAATAAATTAAAATAAACCTTTTTTTGAAAAAAATACCAACCAAGTGACATGCATTTTTACCCCTTAAACTATATAGCTTTCGATCGTTCTAAATGGTATGTAGGCCCTAGGCTCTCTTCTTAGGTCAAGTCTAATTTTGTAAATAAACAGTTTTCTCTTTATTAATTTATTTTTTTGTAAATATTTTCTCAATTTTCTTTTCTTCTTTAGGTAATAATGATAAAATTAAAGGCCATATTTAGTTTTAAATAATTGACTTAGGATAACCGTTCTTATGAATGAGTACTATGGGGGTGCCTAATATCTTCCTCATACACAATCGACTCTCAAATCCTATATGGTTTTCATATTTTAAAAAATGGTTTTCAAAATTATCCTTGTTTAAAAATAGAAAAATTCCAGAAAAATGAAGCCAAAAATGGGAAAGGACAAATCAGAACAGCGAAATTATGAAATCTCAAATCAGTTCGGTGTCAGTACGGTCAAGGAATCTGAGATTTTGAAATTTCAGCGAAAAGACTCTCTTGCCCTTCAACTCTCCCTCTCTCTCATCTTGGAATAACAACACCAGGCTATTACTTAACATCACCATAATCTAAAATACGGTGTTGTTAATATAAAGACCAGTGTTGTTATTGGCCATTAAAACTTGTGGATTTCAAATTTATCCCTAGAGTTGTTAATGAAGAATATGATGTTGTTAATCAAGAGCCCGATATTGTTATTCCGAGCTGAGAGAGAGGGAGAGTTGAAGGGCAGAATTGTCTTTTCGCCGAAATTTCAATATCCTAGATTCCTCCACTGTACTGACACATGACTGATATGAGATTTCACAATTTCATTGTATTGATTTGTCCTTTCCCATTTTTGACTACATTTTTTTTGGAATTTTCCATTTAAAAATTTTGATGGCGACTTCATATTTTCTAAATTTCAGGCCTACACTCTCAATTTCTAAAACTCTTATATTATACTTCAACCCTTTCATTTTTGTATTACTTTTTGTATTTTTATAACAATGTTGGATGGTGTGTTGTTATTTATTTCCTTTTTTATATTTAATTTCAAAAATAGTATCCACCTTTTTTACTTAGAAATATAAGATATTTTTTTCTAAATTATTTAGACTTAAAATATAGTAACATGAAAATATGTATTTACCTTATACTTTGATTTTAAAATGTTTGATGATGTTAATGTTAATATTATTTTTCCATTTTCATGTTAATTTGATTTTAGACATGATATATTATGGGGCACATGATATTTTCTTCTTGTTTTCTCTCGCCCATCTAAATAGAGGAGGTTATACCATTTTTACCCAAAAAAGAAAAGAAAAGAAAATGCTATACCATCTTCCCTCAAGTTTTCTCTATTTTTCTCTCCTCTCATTTTCTATCCTGCCAAATTTTTTACCATACAAACAGAGTAAGAGATTTCCTTGAATTTTAAGTTGAAAAATATTAGCCTCATTCATATCATGCATCTCAAAACTTGGTGACAATATTTTTAGCTAAAATTGAATATATGAACTACTCTTATAAATAATATATCTCTTTAATTGGAATTTATTTAGGATCCATTTGGTTCAATTATTGGAGATTAAATAAGCTTAATTATATTATAAATGATGATTATTAAATTTTTGGTAATTGTTATTAATATGATAAGCTGTTGGACTTTGGGTCCAAGTCCGCCCTTGATGGGCTAGACTAGTTGATTAAAATACAAGTAGCCTAATCAAATAAGAAACAAATCAGTATTAATTATAAATTGAGAAATAAATTAGTATTAATTATGATAATGTTAATTGAGAAACAAGTAATCATAATTCAAAAAATTAATTGAGAATTAATTCTCCTGATTACTAACTTGGAAGGTAAGAAGGAGTACATATTATTTCCTAATTAATGGCCACCTTAAACCACTATAAATAAGAGGGGCCTCCTTATGTTATAATCTATCCCTGCTATTGAACCTTCTGGAAATCTCTCTTCTCTCCTATCATCTTGCTTGTTTTAGTGCACTGCTATGCCAACCCCAATTAGGCTCTAGTAGTCTAATACTTGTGTGAGCTCTTTACTACTCAGATTCAACCTAACCTGATACGCGTTTCTTCCCTCTATCTTTTCATATTTGTCTTTCATTTGTATCAAAGCTTACTTGATCTTGTGGTTGTATCTAATGTGTTCTTCCATGATATTATATACATATAACATGTATATATGTGTGTGTGTAATATAACTGTCACCTGCATATTCTATTTTCTTTCCTCCTTATGCATGTTCATTTTTTCCCTTCTACTGCCATTCTGAGTAAATGCATGTTCCTTGTATTATTATTATGACCAGAAGCATGCATACATGAACATGTCTTCATTCTCTCTCTCTCCCCTTCGTCTCTCTCTCCTCTATTCATAATTTCTGGTTTACATGCCTTATCTTCATACAAACATTACATTTTCACTAAACATAGTCATGCCTACAAGATTATTTATATGCATTTATATGTATGAAGCATATTCTTTTAGTGTTTATGCTTTTTCTCTCTCTTTTCGTTTTTCCTCCCTTTGTTCTCAAATAGTTGTTTGCTTATGACACTGTGTAAATTAGAAAACAACAACTTGAACTAATAAATAAATGTATGAGATCATAAAACATATAAAGGAATGAGCCAGAGTATGTTTCTGTATGAATCTAACAATCACTGACGTGCTTCAAGAATTTGGTCTTTAAAACCGTGAGCTTTTGTGTGAAACAAAGTGTTGAACATGAAGTACTTGAGGAGACAATCCTTACCAGAATTGTATGAAACAGAGGCCGGATGAGGGAGATATCAAGTAAAGAAGTTGTTGGGTCGCGACAGACCCGCCAGAGCTTTGGCCAGGTCATGACAACCTGAATAGAGGTTAAAGATGACCCATAGGAGGCCAAAACAACATCGTTTTGGCCTATGCTCCCCAAATGCAGTCATTTTATTAAATAAAATGACAAATTTTACACTGACAAAAACGGCATCGTTTTGGCCAGTAAGAGGAGCTGTGTTTCGGGTCAAAGGAAAGATGGGCTGGTTTGACTTACCATAACCGGCCCAACCTAATTTCATTAGGAAAAATAATTCTTTGTTTTTTTCTTGGTGTGTGGGACCCACCCCAAGGCTATATGGGCCATATAAGTACATTGTCATACTCATCGCATTGAGATAAGTATAATGATATAGCAAGCGTGGCAAGAGGAAGTGCCTAAGACGGCGCATGAAGCACATGCGCCTGCAACCGAGAGTGGGGCTTCTCTGATTTTTTATTTTTTCATGAATTTTCACCCATAAAGCTTCTGGGGGCACGTGAAGGCGTATTTTTGGGATCTTTTTAGCCTTAAAAATTCCTAAATTTATGATCTTCATGTTGCTATGCTATATGTTTGTTTTATAAATTATTCAGTATCTTTAATTTACGTTTTTGAGCTATTTTTTGTATTGAACTATTTTAAAATAATTTCTAAAAATTGTTTTCTTCGTGTTAAACAATTATTGGTTAGATATCACAAATGTTGAGACTGACCGTTCCTTTGATGGGATCCTCCCTGAGTATTCCCCTGCTTTAGATGATAAAAATGAGGTAAAAACCTCAAGTGCAATTGGTAGCACCAACAAGAAAGACCCCCTCTATCACTGCAAGATTCAAACACACTTGATGAGCTGAAGCAAGTTGAGAAAATGAAAGTCATATATGATGAATTCAAAGAGGAAGAAGTCGATAGATTAAGGACTAGTCTTTTAATCAAATCACTTGCTGAAAAGGATGTTGATCATTATGTTAAGATCAAGAGTGTCTATGGAATCATTTGTGAATATGGAAGACAAGTTACCAATGCAAGTGACGCAAAGTTCTATGTAAAAGCTATGGTGGAATACTGTGAGCAAGTGACAAAGAGGGGTCATTTTCATGGCCTGGGATTTTGGAAAGATGTTTTCAAGAAAGGCTTAAATAATATTGATGTAGGAGCTCATAGAACCAAGGCTAGGAGAACTAGAAAAGATTTCGACATTAATGTACCTCGTTATTAAAACTTGATTATCGATGTTATAGTTTGCTTATTTTGAATTTGAATTAATTGCAACTCATATGAACCTTTTATGGATTATTGCTTAATGAATAAATTATCTTTGAATTATTTATTCTTCTTGCTTGTGATGTTTCTTTTGAGTGGGAGTTTTCTAGAATTGTGTTTCTTAAAAATTCAATTTTTTGGGGATATGTTTGAATAAGAACGAAAATTAAGAAAATGAGCAGTAAGCTAAAATGAGTGGGATGGGGGTCAACCTAGTTGTTTCTTGAACACAAAGCTGGTAAGCCCTCATTCTATTAGTTTCTTTTCTTACTTAAACAAGAGAATGTATTGTTAGATATGGTTAGTTTTGGTCATGTCAAATATAGATGCCAAATATTAAGAGCAAAAAGTTTGCATAATATACTTATCTCCTACATTGACTATATTTAATATTGCATATCTTGTAGATTAGTCAAGCAAATAAAGAAAGAGATTGAAGAAAGAAGAACTTAATTGATCTTAAGCTGATGCACTTAAGTTCTGGGTCAGCACTCGAGTCCTGACCTGAAGTGAAATCGAGTCGTGGAATTTTGCACGAAGAGATTTTGCTCGAGAGCTTTAGGGTGTGTTTGGTTTGAGGGGAGGGGAGGGGAGGAACCTTACCTTGTTTGGTTTGTTAGAACAGAGCTCAAACCATATAGACCCTTAGAGTTATGTAAACAAGGCAAGAGCACTCAATTTCTAGATGAGCACTTGAGTTCTGGACTGAAATGCACTCGAGTTGGCAAGTTAATTCCTGCCAGAAGCTTGGCTAGAATGTTGCATTGAGTGGAGAACTCAACCTTTGATATTGAACTCAAGTTTTGGTATGAAGTGCAACTCAAGTTAAGATGAGAACTCTTGTAAGTTCTTACACAGAAGCTGAGCTAGAATATGATGTTATCATGTGCACTCGAGTATTAAAGTAGCACTCAAGTTTTAGTTCAAGTTGTACTTGAGTTCCACCATAGCACTTCCGTAAGTTTTAGGTAGAAATCAACATTCTAACGTTGTAGAAGTTGAGAACTCGAGTTTGCTAAGAAGAACTCAAGTTTAGAAGCACTATGTTCTCCTATGTTTTATGTTCAACATGATAGAGCTTTAATATTTTAGACATATGTCTCCAACCACACTTCTGATTGAGCTGAAACTAGTTGTATATGAAACTAGACTCCTAATGCATCGAATAGACACTAAGATCAACATAAAATGAGTTCATATCAAAGAGATATTAAATTCAAAAATTAACACTGGAATTTCTCAAGTTAATTCATAACAGTTTCAGTAATTTGGATGTATCTCATATAATACACATCCAATTGAAGTGAATCTTGTTGCATATAAACCTAGACTCTAAAAGTGTTTCAACAACCTCAAGATCATGGTCAAATAAGAACAAATGATAGAGATATAAACTTCAAAAGTACATAGTCATATAAAGACGTTGCAAGACACTACTCCAGACATGTTGTTATGAATATGATAAAAAATTACAATAAATTTGGAGATGATTCTCTTTGCAATGGAAAGAAGACTTGAAGAACTTTTTGGGGATAGGCCATGTGTCAAATTTGGAAGATGGAGAAAATCATTCAAGTAATGGTTTGTGAACTTGAGTGATTTAGCGTCACTGGAAGAAATTTTACAAGTGACTCATAAAGGTTTTGAGAGTTGAAGCAAAGCACTCGAGTGATAGGCTCAAGAGCACTCGAGTAAATTGGCGATCACTTGAATGATGCTGTAGAGTTTCAGCAAGGCACTTCCAAAGAAATACTCATAAGCTGAAGACTCAAGTTTTGGAACAAAACTCGAGTTCTAGTAAAAGGAAAACTCAAGTCCAGAAATAAACTCCCGTAAGTTCTAACCAGGGACTCATACAAAAAATGTGAAGTAAGGGAGAACTCAAGTTTATAGGTAAAACACAAGTTGTGGACAGAAGTGTTGATATCAACTCGCAATGGCTTTGCAAGTTATGAACAAATCTCACTCGAGTGAGTAAGTTGTCACTTGAGTGATAACAAGCAACTCATGTGGGTTTAGCAAGTCACTCTCTGATAAACCAAGAGTGATACTCTACCAGAACTCAGGCACTCAATTGCAAAGCACTCGAGTAATGAGTATTCACTCGAGTGATACTGAATCACACTTGAGTAGACGTTTATCGTGTTTTGAAAATCCACATCTTGGATTTCTCCATAATCTTGCAAACTTATTTAAACCTTGATTATATTGCTTCTAATAATTCCTAATCATCACTAATCAAGTTTACCTGAAAACTATAGGTGATAGAACTTGGATTAGAGCTTAACGGCCAAAAAGTAATTTGTGTCAGAAACTCAAACAGTCATATTTCTATAAAGCAACAAAGTCACAACGAGAATACAAACATGCCTAACGGATACTTCAACATCTCCAATGGTCATCAGAGCTACATGAACTATAAATTAGAAAGCATTCAAAGTCAAAAAAGAGCTAGCACCTTTACTGTCAAAATGCCAACACTCTGACATTTTATCTCATAACTCTCTGTTTTATGTATCATTTATCATTGAGAGTGAGATTATTTGTATTATACTTTAGTGAGCATCATATATACTCTGCAAGAGGGTCTGTAAATCTTTACAAACATATTTCTGAGTTGATCTCATGGTAGAAGGACCTTGAGAGGGTTGAATTTCTTAGGGAAGCTGTAGAGAGAATTCTCTTAAGACTTTTTGCTTGTAATACTTACAAGGTGCAAGCAATAGAGAACGTTGCTGCTTGTAAGACTTACAAGGGTGTAAGCAGAAGAGAATGTTGCTGCTCGTAAGACTTGCACGGGTAAGTGAGAGAGAAAGGTCTTCAGGATTTCTCTGGTTGTAAGACTTGCCTTAAAGGAGAGTAAACTTTACAGTGAGTAAGGGGGAGTAACTCAGTAAGAGTTTTGTAAAAGGCTTCACAAGTTCCTAGTTAAACTTATGGGATTATAGAGGCTTTTTTTGTGCCCGGTTAAATAAGAAGATAGTGGATTAGAAATCTCAAGAGGAACCTAGGGACTGGACATAGGTCATTATGAATTGGACCGAACTAGGATAAATTATAGTTTGCATCTTCTCTTCCCTAAGCTCTTTTATTTCCAGCATACATTACTTAAAGGACTGGCTATTGATTTATGACCGATTACTTTCATACATATTGTTTTCACTAAGATGCGAAAAGATTTTTAAAGTTCTTAAGTTTTTATCTTACACCCAATTCACCCCCTCTTAGGTGTCAGTCAGATCTTACATGTATCTCTAGCATAATTGCATACCTAATGAAAAATGCATGTTGTCTATGTGAGAGAAAAATGGCTCAGATGACGAGCAAGAATTTTGTTGTTGATCTTGTAAGAGGAGAGAAGATGAATGGTGATAACTTCAGCATGTGGCACGATAAGATCTTGTATGTCTTGGAAGAGTAAGATGTCATGGACGTCTTGACTACTGTGGTTCAGTAACCTGATGCTAATGTATAACGAAGGGACTAAAAGGCTTTTACAAGCTGGAAAAGAAGGGATACCATTGCTCGGATAACAATGCTTGCAGCTATAACCGATGATATGATATGTTAATTTGAGGGACATGTTACTGCCTTTGCCATGTGGACAACACTAAAAGATGAGTTTGACGACACTTCTGAAGTAAGGCTCAGGAGGATTACTATCAAGCTTGACAATTATAAGCTGGGTCCAAACATACCATCAAACAATATTTGAGGAAAATGCATAACATGATAAGGGAACTTATCGAGGTAGGAGGAACCCTTTCTGAAGCATAGCAAGTGCAAGATGTTGTGAGATCACTCCCTGAAAGTTGGGATCATATGAAACATACCATAACTCACAATAACACCATGAAGACATTTATTAATGTTGCTCATCACATCCAACTAGAGGATGACTGTCTGGATGATGCAAAGACCAACGATCAAGCACTTTTAACTAAAGGAAAAGGGGCTTCATCCCATAAGCGTAGGCTCTATAAAGGCAAGGGACCCTACAAGAAGAAGGGGAACCCAGGGGCACAAAAGGATAAGAACACCTTCAAGAAGAACAAGAAACTTGAAAAGAAGCAAGATCTTTTAAAAGTCAAGTGCTACTCTTGCAAAAAGAAAATCCATTTCTCTAAGGATTGCCCTGAGAAGAACAAGGTACTACGTGATAACTCTTCTCATTTTTCTTTTGTTTCTAGTACTGCCTTTATAGCTGAGGCTAATCTGGTTGTAGACTTAGGGGCCACAGACTATGTAAGCAGAGATCGTGGGAATTTCATAGAGTGCCACAAGCTACCAGCTAGAAGCATATGCCTTTACGTTGGGAACAATGCGATGGTAGAAGTTAAATGGATTGGCACCTATAAACTAACTTTACACGGCAAAGATGTCCTCTACGCTTCGAAAATTTAACGAAACCTTGTGTCTATTATTTCTTTACTTAACTTTAGTTTCAATGTTAACTTTTGTGATCAAGTTGTTGACATTTCAAATGGGATCGACTTTTTCAGATTTGGTTGTATTTCATATGGTTTCTTTAATTTAACAAATTATGATTTTGATTCTAGTTATTGCTATGCAATCTTAACTAATGTTGATTACGATACATGGCATGCCAGGTTAGGATACATTGGTCAAAAATGCATGACCAAACTAGAAAATGAAGGATTACTAGGAGAAGTGTTGAAAAAGGAAATTTCTCTATTTGAGCATTGCCTTACTAGCAAGAGCACAAGGAAATCCTTCAGAAAAGAAACGAGCAAAATATCCTCTTAAACTAGTACACTCGGATATCTATCGACTTATAAGTGTAAGGGCACGACATTGAGCGTGGTACTTCATTACATTTATCGATGATTTTTCATGATATGGGCATGTATACTTGATCTCTCACAAGTCTGAAGCTTTAGAATGCTTCAGGAAGTAAATTAATTTGGTCAAAAACCAACTAAACTACAAGGTCAAAGCCTTGAGAACTGATAGGGGTCGAGAGTATCTCTCAGAATAGTTCAAAACGCTTTGTGATGAAAAGGGAATTGCTAGGAAACTAACAATCCCTAAAACTTCTCAACAGAATGGGGTAGCCAAGAGAAGGAATAGAACCCTTCTCGATATGGTTAGGTCTATGATGTTACAAGCAGAACTACCAATTTCATATTGGGGTGACTCATTGCTAACTGTGACAAGTATACTTAACTTAGTGCCTTCCAAATCAGTTACTTCTACACCTTATAAGTTGTGGACAGGACAAAAGTTGGATCTAAGTATCTTACAACTATAGGGGTCAGCGGCCTATATGCACAACTTGTCTCACAAACATGGAAAGTTGGGACCTAGAGGCAAGAAATGAATCTTTATAAGATACTCTGAGCAATCAAAAGGATATGTCTTCATTGGTGAAAATGAGAACGACTTAATGACTGAGGTAGAATCAATAGACACAGTATTTATAGAGGTAGATTTTCCTAGCAGAGGAAGCCTTAATTAAACTAAAACTCTATATGAGAGTGAGGAAGTTAAAGGCACTCCTCAGATGACTGACCCAAGTGGGAGAGTTGAGTCATTTTCACAATGTGGAAACCTCACTCAATCATAAGAAGAGAACCTTGAAGAGATCCCATACCAGAGAAGCCAAAAGGATAAAGTCCCTAGAGGATGCTTCTCTATTGAAGGGGAAGTACTCATTGTCAATCTAGAAGATAATGAGGAAGATCTGACTAGCATCAAAGAAGTGTTGAATGGACTTACTAAGGAAAAGTGACAAAAAGCCTTAGAAGAGGAGATAAATTCCATCAAGGCTAACCAAGTTTGGGAATTGGTTGACCTGTCACCAGGTCGAAAGGCAATTGGGAACAAGTGGGTTCTCAAATACAAATGAAAGGTAGATGGATCAATTGATAAACCTAAAGCACGCTTGGTAGCTAAGGGGTACACCTAATGGGAAGGAATAAATTATGAAGATACATTTTCACCGGTAGTGTGTTTTAACTCAATTAGACTCATACTCACAATAGTGGCATGCATGGATTTGGAGTTACATCAAATGGATGTAGAAACCACATTCCTTAATGGAAAACTAGATAAACAAATACATATGGAGCTACTAGAGGGCTTCATAGAAAAAGGAAGTAAACAAAAGGTTTGTAAACTCCTAAGGTATATTTATAGACTAAAACAATCATCTAGACAGTGGTATTTAAGATTTCAAGAAGCAGTAACCTCATTCAACTTTGAAATGATCGAAGAAGACTACTGCATCTACATAAAGTGGTTTGGAAATGATTTTATGATATTATCTCTCTATGTAGATGATATACTCCTGTCTGGAACAAGCCTTAAGGCAGTTAAAATAATCAAGGACATGTTATCCTTGAACTTAGAAATGAAAGATATGGGTGAAGCAGAATATATCTTTGGAGTCAAGATAAAGAGGAAACATTCAAAAAGATTGCTATCCTTGTCATAAAATACATATATAGCAAAGATCTTAGAACCATTCAACGTGAGAGACTGCAAACCTATGGACACCCCATTGTTAAAGGACACTACCTCAGTACAGACATATGTCCTGTGGAAGAATCTGAAATAAAGCGCATGAAATGAGTCCCATACTCAAGTGTAGTTGGAAGCTTGATGTATGTTATCCTATTCACTAGACTAGATATGCTTTGCAGTCGGTCTTGTGAGCCGTTTTCAATCCAACCCAAGAATCAAGCATTGGGAAGCTATGAAGAGAATCCTGAGGTACCTAAAGGGAACCATGGATTATGAGCTATGTTACCAAGGTAAAGATATACATCTAGTTGTATACTCTGACACCGACTAGGTGAGACATATAGATGAATAACACTCCACCTTAAGGTATGCGTACATGTTTAATAACGGAGCAATTTCCTAGAGCAGTAAGAAATAGACCTGTGTGTCTCTGTCATCCATGGAATCTGAGTACATAGCTTGTTTTGCCGCTATTCAAGAAGTAGTATAGTTTAAGAGATTTCTAGAATATCTAGGAATGAAAGGATGAAAGGAGGGTCCCGTTCTGATACATTACGACAATCAAGTACCAATAGCTTATGCTAAGGATCCCAATGATCACAGTAGCACAAAGCACATATACATTAAATATCATTTTGTAAGAGATATGATCACTAAAAAGGAATGATTGTTCCATACCTTTCCAGTCATAAAATGTTAGCTGATCCCCTTATAAAGCCTATTACTAGAAACCCCTTTGTTAAGCATGTAAATGCTTTTGTCATGCGTAGAATGTAATGTATTGAATGTTATGTCTAAGAAAATAAAGTAATACACTTTTTAGTTTTGAAATATATTATGAATATATGTGTGCATAGGCATAAGGTATGCAATTCAATATGTCGTATAGGACAGAAAGGTTGATTCACTCACATGAACAACCGTCTTCACATGATTCGCAGGGGCGTGGGAAGGTAAATTGAACTGAGATGAGATCCAGATATATATATGCATTATATACAAGATGGATCGAAGCATGAATACATGAAAGTATCATCAGACCTGTAGCTAGGAAAAGGACTTCCCTTTACAAACGAGATTACAAAAGGAAATGACTGTAAAGGAAGTCTTGGTTCGAATGTTAAGTATGTTTTGAACTAATGCCTGTACAATGAAAGACAAAGAAAGAAAATTGACATACACTATTGGAAAATCACTGTAGCATGCAATTAATAATGCATATGCTCAAGAGAAAGACTACAACATGGGACGTAGGTGATAGGTCCCTGGTTCACTGTAGTGTGAGTCCTAAGAAGGAAAGATCCTTCCACGATGCCCTCAGGACTTAAGGCAGTATCATGAAAGCTTGGTTTAGGGTTAGCTACTTTAGCTAAAACTCTATGATCACACACAATACGATCGAACGAGTGAAAGCTAAGAAAGCGACGAAGTCAAGATGGATTGATGTTTAGTATAAAAGGAAGGTTTATCCTGAAGTATACTATTTTAGTGGGATTTGCGACATATCCCTTACAGGTTATAAGAAACACCAGTAAGTGTGGATACCAAGCACATGGTAGGCAATTTGAGTCAAAAACAAAATAAAATGGGAATTCTTACTCAAGAGGGATTAGATATGCTATGAGTTAAGTGTATGAACGGACCTAGGGTATCTGAGGCAACAATTTATAGGCTCACAAAGGGTATCCTTGTGTGACACCTTTTGTCAGATAGCCTCAGATAAGCGCAAAAGAGTAGTGAACTCAGCTGTGGAACCAGAATTCAGTCCCAGATTAGACATACTTTGGAAAACGTTCACAAACTCCAACCCTACCTCAGAACCTTAGATTGAAAGGAATTTTTGAGTGAAATAAAAATTTTCCAAGCAATTTCACAAACATTCACTATCTTACTAAGTCTCATCGGCATTGAAATCTATTTTATCAGAGTATGTGAGCATATCTCTGCTTACGTTTCATGATATGTTCCTTAGTTAATGTTTCTTCATTAATATGAAGCGTTATCTCTTTATCAAATTACCATTAGTTTACTAAGCTGCTGGTACTACTGGCTCTACTACTATACTATTGTCAAGTTTACATAGTTATATACATCATATACTGTTCCACAATATTCAAAATATCTAAACAGACAACCAACAAAAAATTCAAAGCCATTTTACTCTGGCCCCTAGCTATTCGTATTTACCTTCTTGCCCTTCAAACTACATTCCTGTATTATAGAGTGGTTTATGAAAAAGAGTGAGATTCAAAAAAATCTCAGTAATAATAGAAAGCCAATTATATAGATACAATATCACAAAGCATGCCACACAGTTATCATATAACAGAATTATCACAACAGGATTCAGTACATAACATCAGTTCACATATCACCATAGCGCTAGGTATAATACAAGGCCCTAAGTGATACTTGTGTAATAAGTCTTGGGCATCCACTCGTGCATCACAGAACATTATATTGCCCTAAGCATCCACCCTTGCAAAAAGGCCCCAGGAAACCACCCCGCATAATCAGAATGTGCCAGCAATTCATGATGAATACACAAAACATGCAGTACATCTTATAATATATGAAAGACAAGGTTACTACCTGACCACTTTCCATAAGCAATATCCAACTGTTTGTCTGAGCTCAGGCAAGTCCTAAGCTCTGAACAGTTATTAGGTCCCATATTTAGATTGTACGGACGATAGGTTATTATTTCATCCAATACTTGCATAATCCAATTTGTCAAGTTAGTTGTCATTAAAGTTAATATGCTAAGAAAAAGGAAAAGTCAAGGTCAAAGTGATCCAACTATCCCAAGTTGGATAATTCCACCCTTAAAGTTCAACTTAACTACTTAATGCCATTACATTATTCATTTTCACCCTTATACTCAAATCTCAAATTTGCTAGCTTTTAGATCAATTTAAAAAATTCACCATTTATTATAGGGAACTCAAAATTGATTGGTTATAAATTCTATGTAAATTTCCTTAAGTATAATTTTGTATAAAAATATCCAAATCTGGCCATTACATCCACAGGATTCCCAGAATTGTGCCAAACCTAACCTGTTTCAGATTTCATTCTAGAAACAAGGCCTAACTTTGAAAAATCATATATTTTAATCTACCAGTCCAAAAATTATGTTCTACCCATCAAATTAAAGCTCTGGATGTATAATTTAATTCTATAAAATTTAATAATATTTAGACTAGGTTTGTCTAACAAAAAATACATTATAACCAAATTACTTCCAGACAACATATTAAACATCACTTACTTCCTAACTTTAAAAAATTCTGGATTCATGCATGATCATTCAAAAATCACAAACACGTGTATTCCCACAGAATTTTCCCCTATGAATCCAATGGAATAATCAAAAACATAAAATTCCAACTCCTCTCTCCTATTCTGTACCTGGCCAAAAACATTGGAAGAAAAATGGGAAAATGTGTTTTCATGAATTCAATCCATAAACACCTTCCTCTTCACTCTTAATCACATGTTTAACAATTTAAAAACTCATTAATCATGATTTGAGGAAATTTGGACAATATGACCCCTTAGGGTTTCATCATCCCAAAATTACAAAATGAACAAAACATTCACAAATCAAGCCAACAACAACAACAATCACCACAACCACAGTCATAACATATTAACTAAGAGGATTAAGGTTCTTAAGATTACCTCTTGATTTCTTCCCTCTCTCTATCTAGGCATCAGCCTCCTCTCTCTCTTATCTTGAATTTTTTCCTTACTAAATATGATATTCAAGAGGGAAAAGACATAGAAAAGGTGCTACATGGACTAGAAGGCAAGAACACTTGGTTTCTCAACATCTTACCTTGGATTTTTTCCTCTTGAACCCTAGGCTTTACTTGAGTTCTTTCGCTCTTCTATGTTCCTTTGTCCAACTCCCTCTCTCTCTTGTTTCAAACTTGACCAAAAATGAGCAAGAGATAAGGGTTTAGAAGCTATTAAAATATCTCTTCTCTTTCTTGCAATAATAATATTTCTTTAACACAATTATCACATGAAAATTGAATTGTCATCATATTTTCTCTTTCTCTATTTTTTGACCAAAAAAACATCTTGAAATGGATAAATAAGAGCTCTTATATTATCTTCATTCATTCTTTTACAATTAACATGTAAGAGGCTCTTTTATGACACTTACTTTTGACTTTTCAACTCTAATTTTTACTTGGCTACAAATTATTCCCTCTTGCTTGAATTTAGGCCAAGCATTTTATTTCTCCATTGCTTTCCTTTTGTTTAACCGAAAATATCAAGTAAAAAGAGAAATAATTATTGCTTCTTGCATTATTGGCAAATTACCATTTAGCCCTTACATTTTGTGATTTTTGTATTAAATCATGTCTTTCCTCCTTTCTCTTGTTTTGGCCAAAATTGGGGCAATGTATTTGGGCCAATATTTGTGCTCATTGATGCTCCAATTTGGGTTACAATATTCGGCCTTTAAATAGAAAAAAGTTGCATATTTGTGTCTTAGCTTAGCCAATTGTATGTCACCACCGATTGGAGTGTTTTCATCATTTTATGTTCACCACAACTTACCATTTTATTTCACTAGATGTCACAAATACATACAGGGAATACTGGTGAATAAAATTGGGATATTACACTTTCGATGCTAATCTGACATAAGGGATTTCTAGTATCATAAGTACCAAAGTTTTTGAAGATGTTATGCCTATATGGTTACAACAGACACCAAGTATGAAACAAGAAGTGGTCATAGTCACACATTGGAAGGCTCCTCAAGTGTGAGTGGGAGATGTTGGACTTTGGGTCCAAGTCCGCCCCTTGATGGGCTGGACTTTTTGATTAGGATATAGTAACCTAAACAAATAAGAAACAAATAAGTATTAATTATGGATTGGGAAAGAAGTTAATATTAATTATGAGATTGTTAATTGAGAAACAAATTATCATAATTCAAGAAATTAATTGAAAATTAATTCTTCTGATTACTAACTTGGAAGACAATAAGGGGTACACATTATTTCTTAATTAATAGCCACCCTAGACCACTATAAATAGTAGGTGCCTCCTTAAGTTATAATCCATCCCTGTCATTGAACCTTTTGGCAATCTCTCTTCTCTCCTACCATCTTGCTTATTCTAGTGCATTGCTATGCCAACCCCAATTAGGCTCTAGCAGTCTAATACTTACGTGAGCTCTTTACTACTCAGATTCAACCCAACTCGATACGTGTTTCTTCCATTTATCTATTCATATTTTTCTTTCATAAAATCTATTATGATATTACTAGATTGAAGAGCAACCAAATATCCATCTTCATAGTAATTCAATCATGATTATTATTGCAATCATGCAATGGGATTTAGCTAAATGAGATATTAGTTTTTGGGAAGGCTAACTTCCCCTCTTTATTTAACTCTAATCAAACAAAGCATCCAAATAATGCATATAGGACCTACCTAGTTATTTATACGTATTAGAAAGATGGATGGTTGTAGAATGTAAGGTGAAAGAATGCTGATGTAAAAGAAGGCTCAAGTGAAGTGATAAGCATGTGATGTACGTTGGCTTGGACTCAGAATGCTTTATTTGTGATGGCAGACACTATTAGCTCAGTCTCACATAAGCTTCCTATATTCTTTAATTCATTCATATCTCAAGTTGCTCTTTGGGTGTTTTTGATTCCCATAAAATGGCAATAAAGCTCAATGAACGAATGATATAAATGTCCCTTTGAATGGGAAATCATGATTCCTATTTGCAGGATCAACAATTTTGACTTTTCTTTTTTATAAGGAAACATTGTCTTGTCTTTCAAATTTTATTAATGATTATACTTGTCTTTCAAATTTTATTAATGATTATAAACTTTATAAACAAAGACAGATTTAATGCATTAGGATTGGAGTTCGAGTAGGGTGACTACCTCAATAATAAGTATTTCCTTAGACAACTACTATGTCTATTTTGTTTCCTATAGTCTTATAGAAAGTGTGTATCTTCGCTTAATAACTAATAAAAAGTGGATTTCTTTTCTCTTTGAAAAAAAAGTTAAAAAAAGGGGGATAAGCATACCTTTTTGTTTTTTGGAATAATAGGCTATAGTTAACTCATAAAAAAAAGCTAGTTAAGGGCTTAAGGCTCTTTATACATATTAGCAAAAACGAAAGTTGAAGGGTTGTTAAGGTCATTACTTTATTAGCAAAATATGTCAAAAACTATAAAACCTCATTTAAATACATCTATACACTTGAATATTTTCACATTATAGTAACATGAAAAAAATAAAATGTTTAAGAGGGGTCATTTCCTTCTCTCTCTGGGTTGGAGTCTTCATATCTCTTCGTGAAGGTTTTCACTTTTTGTGGTTGGGATTATGGTGCCTTCCTCTTTGACACAAGATGGAGAGAAAGTAGTTCGACTAGGGGGTGGTTCTTTTTGGGGTTTAGGTTTAGGTTTTTTATTTCTTTGAGTCTATTAGTAGCTGGCAAGATTTGTAAGGTGAAGTTTAAAAAAGGAGTGGTTTGATTGGTGGAGAAGGCTCTGTGGAATTTTGGTATTCCTTGTACCTTTCCCCTCCACAACTAAGCATGAGTGATTAGAAGTAGAAAGGAAGTGATTAAGTAAGAGGAAACAAGAAATAAAGCAACATAAGTCACCTAAGAATTCTATTTTCTACCCTATGTGTGACATCGAGGAGGACTAAGAATTTGATAATTTTGATGTTTGCATTGGATTTAGAAGGCAAAATTGTGTAGTTATGAAAGTCTTCATCATTTTTGGATGCTTGTATATGAATTTGGAAATTTATGAATTATGTTTGTTCATGTTAATAATCTGTCTTGTCTGGAGTAGTGTTGTTGTGTGTGCTTTTTCATAATCTAAAACTTGTCCAAAAATTCTGAAACTTTTTATAATTAAAGTAGATACATAGAGATTTAATTTTATAGGTATTTTGTAATTTTTGGACAAGTACATTAGGAGATATGAATTGTTGACGTTATGCCTTGTTTTTTGGAAAGAAACCTGGAACAGTGATGTTTGGCAAAATTCTGGGAATGTTGTGGATGTGATAGCCAAAATTGAGTATTTTTATGTGAAATTATACTGAAATATCTTTACATAAAATTTAGAACCACTCAATTTGGGTTTTCCTAGAATTAATGATGATTTTTTTAAAATTGAGCAAAAAGCTGGTAGATTTGAGAGAAAGGGTGGAAATAACCAACTTGAGATGGTTAGGCCCCCTTGAATTTGTTTTTAGCTTAGTATACTAACTTCAATAAGAACCAATCTGACTAATTACATTATACAAGTATTAGACGGAATAATAACCTATCGTCCATAAATTCCAATCATAGGACCTAACAGGGGTTCGAAGCTTGAGATTTGCCCAAGCTCTGAAAAATGGGAGGAAATAGCTAAAGGAAAGTAGCCGGGTTGTAACTTTTCTTTCATATGTTTATAATATACATTATATATTGTGTAAAATCATCATGAATTATCTGACACATTCTGGTTATGCAGAGTGGTCGTCCGGGGCCTTTCTGCGCGGGTAGACGCTCGAGCCAATAACGTTCTGTGATGTACGAGTGGATTCCTGGTGCCTTTTTGCGTGGGTATCCCTCGGGGCCATTGAATTTACCTAGCGATATGGTAGTTTATGAATTGCATTTGATGCACCGAATGTTTTTGTGATAATTTTGTTGAATGATGACTGTGTAGCATGCTTTATGATGTTATATTTGTATGATTGGCGTTACATTACTTATGAGATTTTTTTGAATCTCATTCTTTTTCAAAAACCTATCTACAATACAGGGATAGAGCTCAAGGGGCAAGAAGAAGGTAAATGCAAACGGATAGAGGCTTGAGTGCTGAAGACTTTATTTTTTATGGTTGTCTAATATGTATATTCTTGATATTTTGGATTTGTATATATTATAAATGGTTTGTAACTCTAACATGTTACAATAGTTAAATTGGTAATGCCAGTAGACTAGTAAGGTCATACAATCTATATTGTAAATTACCTAAGTTCCTCAACGTTTTATACATCCTTAAACTACATCAATGTCATCGCCTGAAAGAAGAATTTGCTCAATGGTCTTCTCATCCATTTTTATTATTGAGGCGCTTTCAGAAGGATGTCAATTCATTGCTTTAATATTTTTCTAGTCACTATATTTATAAAAGATTACCTTTATTAATTCCCTACTTTCTAAACTTTATTATACTAATCTGGTATAATTTTCTTCATTTTATATAATTTATCATTTTATTTAAAATATACTTCAAATTCAAAATTAAAAGAAAAGCATCCTATCATCATGGAAAAATGTTAATTACAATGTTTGGACTTGATTGTGATACCTCATTTCCTATAACCCCATATGAGTACAAAGAGTAGTGAAATAACTGGTGGAACCAGGATCAAGTCCCGAATTAGGAAATCATTTTTAAATTCCAATCCTATCTTAGGATTTGAACCTGGGACTGGAAAGGAAATCTGGGGTTAGTAAAACTTTTCTCAAATCTTTTCCACACGTGTTCACTATCTTCTAAGTATCATCAGTACTTAAGTCCAATTTATCAAAGTATGCAAGCATGTCTCTGCTTACGTATCATGATAAGTTCTTTAGTTATAGGTTCTTCTTTTAAATCAGAAGCGTAATTACTTATCCAAAATACCATCCATCAACTGAGTTACTCTTGTAATCTTGTCATGCTTACATAGCTATATACATCATAAACATATCCCAAAACATCTAAAGATATAGACATAGATGACCAACAAAACTAAAATCTTACATAATTTCACATGTAGAATCCATTTTTAACCTCAAATTGGTCAAATTCAGGGCCAAATGATGAAAATGCCCTTGGCAGCCCCAACTTGGGGTTTTAAGGGGGTAGTTTGGTTATTTCACAATCTAGGGCTTTTCTCACTTCACCATCAACATATACCCTACACAATTTTTCCTTCTAAGCTCAATGAAAGAATCAAAATTACCAAATTCTTACTCCTTCAACACGCTAAGAATAGGGCAGAAATTTAAGGTTCTCATAAAAGTTATGTCGGTTTCTTGTTTTCTCTTACTTAATTACCTCTTTTCTACTTGTAATCACATGATTAGCTATTTAGACATTCATCCATATTTCACAAAACACCCAAAACCAAGCCAAGAACAACATCAATAGCATCAACTAAAGCAAGATAAACAAGTTTGGAGGTTTACCTCTTGATTCCTCTTCTTTCTCTCTCTACATGTTTTCTATCTTTCTGTCCACAACCTTGATTTATCTTGAAAATTATGGTTCCAAAGGAGTAGAAGTGATTAGAAGAGGCTATAGAGGGATTGGGAAGCAAGAATCATAAGGTTACAAACTTCCTTACCTTAGATCTGTGAGAACCCTAGCCTTCTTTGCTCTTCCGTGTTCTTCACTGCCTTAACTCTCTCTCACTCTTTTTGGTTCATTTGGCACGAAAATGAGAATGAAGAGGTGAAGAGAATGATGATACATTAAGTTAGTCAAATGGTTTAACATATGCTAGCTTTTTATTGGTCCACAATTTGACTTTTGTGCATAATATTCCCATTTCCCTTTATGCTCTCTTAATCAACCAAAATGATGAGAATTGAAGAGAGAAAATATTGATCTTCCATTATCCCATTGTGCCAACTTACAATTTGTTGACTTTTAGACCTTTGACTTTTAACTATTTGACCTTCCTTGATAATAATTCACCAAAATAGGCTTATTAATTATCAAGTGACCATCTCCCTCTTTCTAATTCCCATTTAACTGAAATTATTAGGAATATTAGGAAAAAATAATTATTTCCCACCTTTATGGAAAAGTTACAGTTTTGCCCCTACGTTTTATGATTTACTGAAATAAATCATTTCTTGCTCTTTTTCTTTGGGTTTAGCCTAATTTTTGACACTTGTATGAGGCCATTATTGGTGTCAATTTATGCTCAAATTTTGGTTACGATAATAGGCCTTTAAGTGGGCATTAATTGCATCTTTGTGTCCTTACTTGGCCGAATTATATGTAACCGGCAATTGAAATATTGCTGTAAATTTACACATACCAAAATTCACCATTTTATTTCACTAAATATCACATATATACATATAAGGAATTTTGGTAAAAAAAAGTGGGGTATTACAGTTCTCCTCGTTCAATAAATTTCATCCCTGAGATTTGTTACACCTTATGTGGCATAAATCCTGGTAACATCTTTTCATATCTTCTTTTGCTTCCCAAGTTGCCTCCCTTGGCGATAGTCCCTTCTAGACTACTTTCACAAATGTTATGCTACAATGTCTAAGCTGTCTCTCCTCTCTATTAATGATTCACTTTGGCTCATCCTTATAGGTGAGGTCGTCTCGCATATCCATATCTTCATACTCAATAATATCCTAGGGGTCTGGTTGGTACCTCTTCAATTGCGAAATGTGGAATATGTCATGTAATCTGCTTAAGTTTGGAGGTAGAGCTATCCGATACGTTACGAGCCCAATTCTTGACAAAATCTCAAACGGCCTGATGTAGCGAGGGCTCAGGTTCTTCTCTTTATCGCCCTTCCAATACCAGAAATAGTGAAAATTTCAAAAATATGTGATCGCCAACCTGGAACTCTAACGGTCTTTTCCTCTTGTTGGCATAGTTCTTTTTCCTACTTTAGGCTGCAAGCGGTCTCAGCTTTATAATTTTGATCTGCTTAGTAGTCTGGTCTACTATTTCTAGCCTATATAATCTTCTTTATGATAACTCTATCCAGCAGAGAGGGATTGATACTTCCTCTTGTAAAATGCTTCATACGAAGCCATTTGAATGCTTGCATGATAGCTATTGTTGTAAGCAAATTCTACAAGTGGAAGGTAATGATCACAACTTCCTTTGAAGTCCATCACATACACTCTTAACATATCTTCTAGTGTCTGTATGGTTCTCTCTGGCTGTCCACTGTCTGAGAATGATGGGCCATACTGAAATTCAGCTTAGTGCCCAAAGCATCATGCAGAGATCTCCAAAACTTTGAAGTGAAGCGAGGATCTCTATCAGAAATTATATTCTTCCGCGGTCTTTGGAGCCTCACTATCTCTTTGATATAAATTTCTGCTAGTTTATCAGGAAAATAGCTGGTATTGATCAGTATGAACTGTGTTTACTTCGTAAAACGATCAATATCACCCAAATCGCATCATGACACTAGTACAAAATTTAGATTTAACACCTATTTTTTACATCTTTCAAAAGAGAACAAGTGTAGAAAGTGTGACCGGTGGCATTTTTTTAAATATATGAATATGTAGGAGCTCTCTACACGTGTTGAAAAGACAACACGTGTAGAAAGTAAATTTAAAATATATTTTTTAATAAATTAACATTTTTTAGATGTGTTTTTGAAATCAAACGTGATAAATACCTTTAATTTTATTTAAAAAAATGTATTTTTTTTAAAATAAATGATTACTTTCTACACGGGTTGGGAGCCCAACCTGTGTAGAAAGTAATATTTCTATACCGATTGGACTCCTAACCGGTGTAGAAAGTATCCTAATTTTATTTTAAAAGGTTTTTATTTTTCTTAAAAAATAAATGATTACTTTCTACATGGGTTGGGAACTTAACCTGTGTAGAAAGTAACATTTCTACACCGGTTGGGCTACCAACCGGTGTAGAAAGTGTCTTAATTTTATTTTAAAAAATTTTAAATTTTTTTAAAAATAAATGATTACTTTCTACATCGGTTAGGAGCTCAACACGTGTATAAAGTAGTATTTCTACACCGGTTGGGCTCCCAACCCATGTAGAAAGTATATTAATTTTATTTTTAAAATTTTAATTTTTTAAAAATAAAATATGATTTTCTACACGGGTTGGGAGCCCAACCCATGTAGAAAATAACTTTCTACATGGGTTGGGCGCCCAACCAGTGTAGAAAGCAATACATTGATAAAAAATAATTTAAACTTGCGCGTTTTTATTTCCTTGAATTTTCTCATTAGTTATTCAGTGCTCTAGCTTCAATTTTCTCATTAGTCCTGAAGAGCCCTAGTCTCAGACAAATGGCACTAATGTTTCCCAGGCCATAAAATTGGCTTCAGCACAAGAGGACGCTCCAAAGAAGTCCTACGAATCTATTGTAAGTGTTCAAACTCATATTTTTTTTATTTCAAGTAGCGTGAAATTTTAAATCTAAGTCTATTGGATTTGTTTAAGGTGAAAGTCTTTAAAGGAAGCTCAGGATCAAGTAAAGTCTATGTTCCTACTGATGTTGTAAGGGTGGTGCCTAAAAAAACTTAGAACCAGTCAGTTGGACAAGTTGAAACTATTGCATCACCTGAACTCGAAAGAGAACCAAATAGGGTTAATGTCCCTGCAAGTAGCAATAATCACGAGGAAGGTACATGTTTGTCGGTGTTTCATATAATTTATGTTGTGACTTATGTTTATAAAGCTTGCATTATTTGAATGTGAACTCAAAAAACATTAAACTACATTTTATTGTTCTCAACTTGCTGCTTGATTGAAGCCACAATATCTTGCTTTAACTTGTAACTGATTCGGACATGCATGTAAACCTCAGTAGAAGGGTTTTCCATTTACATCAGAAATTTTCCCTTTAGTGTGATGGCTTCTCAATTGGAGGAAGAATTCAAGAAATTGGACCCATCAAGCAAGGAGGAATCCAAGTCAGAAATAACAAGGTAGTTTATTTTCCATGTGACTTGTGTTTTCTACATTTTAAATTTATGTTCCACTTCTTCTGTAGTCTTAATGATGCTTTAGTGGAAACACCTTTTCTTTTTTGGTATTTTTAGTACTAGGGATACTGTTTTGGATTTCTTGAATTTCAGTCTGCGAGTTCCATGAATAGAGCAATTTAGGTAGACTTCTATTCCTTGAATTCTGGCATTTAATTATGCTTGTTTAATGGCTATATACTGGTTCCCCCATGGATAGTAACCTTTTGGTTGTTTTAAAAGAAACATCATGCATTTCACAAGTTTTAGCACATGTCTTATTTGTAACTTCACATCTATCCTTTACAGCCACTTTAAGCCTGAAAAACCTGGCATTGACTTTAAACTCAGCTTGGCGGTTGTTACTTAACTTCTTGAAAATTTCAAAATTGATCCAAAGCAAATTGGGCGCTTGGAAGTTGGTAGTGAGACAGTAATTGACAAAAGCAAATCCATTAAGACCTTTTTTATGCAAATTTTTGAGGTATCCTTTTCTTATGTTGGATCTTATGATAGAAACTACATTCCATGGGATTGAAGAAATTCTATAAAATGAAAATATATGGGCTTCCTTAAGATCGAGGGATTTAAGTAGGAAGGCATGTCAAGTCCAAGCATATAAAGAAACTGAATCATAATGGTTGTTGCTGTTTGACAGTTGAAATTTCACTTAGTATTTATATTGTTTCCTGTGATCTTTGATTTTTTTATGAAAAACATATAATGAAGGATATAAAGATGAAGGATCTTGTACTTTTTTGACAAATATGAAATATGCTTGATTTGTAAAAATATTAAGCCCTCTCACTGGTGCCATTTCTTTGTGCAAATTGATTTGTTTAAACTACTTGTGCTTCTCTAAACTAAAAGATTGTATATTACTAATTTACCCTCCATCTATCTCTCATCATTTTTAAATTTAGCAAACTATTTTAAAATGATTTAGACTAATTTGTTTGAAAAGTGAATCGCTACTAAAAAAAAGAAAAAAAAAGTTCATTTTAAAAGTGAGTTTGCATAGAGCTCTTGTTTCTCTTTTTCTTGAACTTGAGTCTCAAAAGGCTAATAAGTTCTGAGAACTTTATGGCACAGTAGAACCATTGAGCATGGAGTCTTTCTAATGTTAAAATCATGAAAGAGATGCTTCTAGCGTAAAATTTTGATTTTTCTCTGAAATTTCTTTGTTAACTGAACTTTTTGATGAATCCAAAGGACAAAAGAAAAGCAAGAAATATCTTTTCTTTGTTGATATGTGATGCATTTTTATATTGACTCATGTAACAACTAGGAGAGCGGTAATACAGACATTGAAGGTGTTGATTCAACAAATGCATGCTATGGTAGAACAGCAGCTTGGTTCAACTATGTGAATTGGGTGGAAAGTAGTTCATGGGATGGGCTTGTTGTTTGTACAGATAATGCTGTATGAGCTCCCAGCATTTGTGACTTTTATTCATCCTCATTTCATTCCCTAAAGTTGCAGTAAATTACAATTAAATGGAAAAAGGAAAATTCGATTATTTACTGTTGTCTTTTATGAGAAGTTTATGGAAGTAAGTTTTTATTTGTGTTGGAGTCTTTAACCAACTCTATCATTTTTAAATAGACATCACCATAAATTGTATTGCAATGGTAATGGGGTGAGAGTGTGGATGTATTCCGTAATCCTCACCTCTGCAACTTCCATGGGTCCTCATCCCTTTTACTTGTCATAGTTGGGACATCATTTTCCATTTCCAACCTCTCCCAGAAATTATATCTCATATAAATGAAAAAATCAAGTTTAAAATAAATCATGATTTCAAATTCAATACCAGTGACAAACAAAGACATGTAAGAAAGTCTGTTGGAATAAGATACGTATGTACAATCTTATCTACATATCATGCATACTTGCATATCCTGTGTACATTGAAAATGCTAACCTCATTATTGTGGGGAGGTTAGAATCCTCTACGGTTTAAATAGAAGTAGAAAACCATGTATCTACAGAGAAAAGCCCAATGAGAATATCCTCATAAGGGTCAGATGAAGTGTACATCTTTAAGTCACAAAAATATGCTCATTTTGACCTTTCTTGTTTCGGGTATGTGCTGAAGGACCAACCCATCCTACTGGTGGAGCTATTGCATTTGCCATACTTATAGGGCCAGATGCACCAATTTCTTTTGAAAGCAAATTCAGAGGCAACTATATGTCTCATACTTATGATTTTTACAAGCCAAACCTTGCAAGCGAATACCCAGTAATGCTTTGTCACTTACTCTCCATTTCTTTTTCAAATCAAATAAAAGAAATTGAAATATTGTGTTTAGGTTATTACCAAGCATCCTTTAGCATATGATTAAAGAATTCTTATTGTTTTTATAAACTGAAGAACTATAATATGGTTATGGTGCCGTCCAGTTTCAGTTCTAGTATCATCTTTCATTGGTTTGAATTGTGCAAGGGGTGACCTAAAAACAAGACGAGAGAAAAAAATAGTTAAATGTTTATTTCTTGGGAAAGATTTTTCTAAAGCTCGAGCCAAACTCCACCATTTTATCCTAACATGTCATTGTCTAATGACATGGTCCAGAATAGTTGTGTCCGCCCCTTTGGTTGTGTATCATATTCAAACTCTGGGTGTTTTATAACCTAAACTTAGAGAATGTTCACCACTATGGATCTTTTAGACATTTAGTTTTAGTGATTTAGGTTATTGATTTTAAATAGTCCTTTGCAACTTCCAAAAAATCTTGTGTTCATACTTTTTTCTGCGGATAACTATAATATATTGACTTGAATGACATTGTTTCTTTTATTTTCTTCCTTTTAAAAAATTTGTTGCATTCTCCATAGGTTGTTGAAGGAAAGCTGTCCCAGGCCTGCTATCTTATGGGTTATTTTGGTTTTGGCACACGTTGGGCAACTTTTTTTAGAGATCACAAACTTGAGAGTGTAATGTCAAACATGTAATGTTAATAACTATTTGGTATTTGACATGTTGAATTTCATTTTCGCTGTTTGGTATTAGATTTGACTTTAATTATACAAATTTCATTGTAAAAGTGAGGCCAAGTTTGTTTACCTGTATTGATATAACTTTGTTAATATTTTGCATTAGAATTTACAATAAATTTGATATTTCAGATTATTTTTGTTGTAATTGTTTTTATTTGTTAGGTGTTTAGTTGTTTATTATCATGTAAAAGGGTTTGTAGCATAATAAACAAACAATATATTTTTTTTTAAAAAAAAGAGTTTCTATACTTGACGAACATAGAAAGGTGTAGAAAATGGCACTTTTTACACGTGATGTCTCACAACACGTGTAGAAAGTGGGACATGATGTCTCACAACACGTGTAGAAAGTCCCACTTTCTACACGTGTTGTGAGACATCACGTGTAGAAAGTCCCACTTTCTACACGTGTTCTAGAACACATGTAGAAAGTCCAGACTTTCTACACCTGTTGTACATCAAGTGTAAAAAGTCCTTTCCGTCACATGTAAAAAGTCCTTTCCGTCACATGTAAAAAGTCTTTCCAGTACTAGTGTGATTCCAGATTCTGGGTAATCCCACCACAAGATCCCTGGTTACGCTTTCCTATTTCCATTCTGAAATCCCAGGACTCTGAAGCAACCTAGTGGTTTCTGGTGCTCAATCTTTACCTTCTGGCAGGTAAGATATCGTGACACATATTCTTTCACATCCTTCTTCAATCTAGGCCACTAATACATTGCTTTTAAGTCACGGTACATTTTTACCATCCCTGGGTGGAGGGTGTAACGACTCTTGTGCACATCACCAAGGATTTTTTGCCTTAGGTTAGCGTCCAATAGAACATGGATTCTCTTCTTGTATCAAACCAATCCACTAGGTGATAGATCATAATCCAGAGTCTCACTTCGTTTGATCATAAATCTAATAGCATGTGCTTGCTCATCTTGCATTTGAACTTCTTCAATCTTAGTCTTCATATCACTTTCCACTTGGCTAACACCATAACCAGCATAGGTGATTTGTTTTGTCAGATTAATTTAGATCTCAAAAATCTTCTATTAATTTCCTCTCCTGTATCGCCTTTCGACTAAGACCATCAGCAATGACATTTTCTTTTCTTGGGTGATACTTGATCTCCAAGTTATAGTCTTTTAACAACTCTATCCACCTACGTTGTCTCATATTGAGCTCTTTCTGATCATACAGATACTTCAGACTTTTGTGGTCACAGTACAGTTTAACAACTATCCCATATAGGTAGTGTCTCCAGACTTTAAGTGCAAAAATAATTGCCGCTAGCTCTAGATCATATGTGGGATAATTCATCTCATGAGGCTTCAGCTGTCGAGAGGCATAGGCCACTACTGTGCCCTATTGTATCAGGACACATCCCAGTCCCTGCTTGCTAGCATCATTGTAGACCACACAGGTAAACTCGGGATTTGGGATAATCAACACGGGTATAGTTGTCAATCTCTCCTTCAGCTCCATGAAGCTCTTCTCACATAGACAGTAGATCTTTCCGCGTGAGCTTGGTCAAAGCAAGAAAATCTCAAGAGAAATTCTGAATAAATCTCTTTTAATAGTCCGCAAGACCCATAAAACTGTGTATCTCAGTAACAGTTTCTGGCCTTCTCTAGTTTAGCACTGCTTCCACCTTACTGGTTCCACTGCAACCCCTTCTTGTGAGATAACATGGCCCATAAATCGTACTTCTAAGAGCTAAAACTCATATTTGCTCAACATCACGTAGAGTTTCCTTTCCCGTAAAATACATAGCACGATTCTCAAGTACTCCTCATGCTCTCCCTACTCTTAGAGTATATAAGAATGTCGTTGATGAAGACTACCACGAGATAATCTAAACACTGACGAAATATGCGGTTCATGTAGTCCATAAACATGACTGGTGCATTGGTCACCCCAAAGAGCATTACTAGGAATTCATAGTACCCATACCGGGTTCTGAAAGTAGTCTTTAGTTCGTCTTCTGCCTTCACATGCAGTTGATGATACCCTAACCTTAGATCAATCTTTGAGAACACACTTGCTCTAGATAGTTGATCTAAAAGGTGGTCAATCTGGAGAAGCAGATACTTGTTCTTGATGGTTACCTTGTTTAGCTCTCTGTAATCAATACATAGCCTCAGGCTCCCGTCCTTCTTCTTGGCAAATAGCATCGGGGCTCCCCATAGTGACACACTGGGTTGGATGAACCCTTTTTCAATTAATTCTTCAATCTTCTTTTTCAGCTCAGCCATCTCATTTGGAGCTATTCGATACAGGAATTTTGATATAGATCAAGCTCCAGGCATGATTTTGATCGTAAATTCCACTTCTGTTTCTGGAGGCAAACTACTAAGGTCGTCCGAAGACACATTAGGAAATTATCTTACAATCAGAATGTTTTTAGGGCTATTTATATATCCTCCTGCACGGAAAAGAACACGATATATCCCTGGCATCCCTTCTTCAGGAATTTCTCAGCTTTTGGCAATGAAATGAAGTTTAGACTAGCATTTATATCATTGAACTCCCGTTGAGTAGGATATATTATTCTTTTATTCCTGCAATCTACCAACACATTATTTGTAGTCACCCAGTCAAAACCCAGTATAACTTCAATTTTTTGGAGTGTCAAACAAATCAAGTTAACTGCAAACTCACATCCCTTAACATTTATCACATAGTTCAGAAAAATATCAACAGTAAGAGCTTTAACACCCATTGGCGTCAACACAATAAAGTCAAATGGTAGTTTATGCACATACAATCTTAAGCGTTTAGCACAGTCATAAGCAATGAAGGAGTAACTAGCACCCGAATCATATAAAGCTTGCAACACACTACCATTGAGAAGGATTTTACCTTGAAGTAGCTCAAGAGACTTCTTCACTTCTTCCTGAGTCAAGGTAAATACTCAGCCCTGATTCGTCTATTTGGGCTCAACAGATTGTGGTGTTGCTCATTGGGGACAATTCAATGCCACATGGCCTAGCTTCTTGCAGGCATAACAGGTCGCTTGGCTTGTAGAAAGATTACATCATTGCCCTAGATAAGACTTGCTACACCAAGGGCATGCTTGAAATGTCAAGGGTTTCTGACTATTGTGGTTCCCAGACCGAAAGGATTTTTTGTTGTCTTCCTTTTATGGGAATCCTTGTCCTTTGTGCTTCTGTGAGGTATTCCCCCAAGTAGATTCACCTCGATAACTAGTACTCTGACTAACATGCACTCTCCTCAGGTTTCCCTCTCTCAGTCGGCACACTTCTACAGCCTTATTGAACATTTTGAACTACCGAGCAACTAATTTCTCTTCTAACTCAGGCTTTAGTCCCCAAATTAGCATATCAGAACTCTACTCCTCATCATCTTTAAGTTTCAAATAGGAAGAATAACGGGACACTCGGATAAATTGAGACAGGTAGGCATCGAAGGTCTCGTTGTCACCTTGTTGAATTGTTAAGAATTCTTTCTCCTTCTCAATCCTTACTGACCTTGGGAAATACTTTTCATGAAATTTCTCCTGGAACAACTCCCAAGTCAGTGGGATATTCTGAGTATGTAGTACAAATGTCATATTCTTCCACTAGTTATCAACATCACCTACTAATTTATATATAGCTATTATGGCCTTCATCTCTGTAGGGCATCCTAGCACCTCAAAAATTTTCTCTAACTGGTCTAACCAATTCTCAACAGCTTGTGGATTAAATTTCCCCTGGAATGCCTCAGGCTGGTACTTAATAAATTTGGGCATCCGGTACTGGACAATATCCTCTTCACATTCTTGAGCAACAAGAATTTCTGAATTCACCACATGCGACTGCGATTACTCGTTACTTGGTGGTTGTTTCCCATCTAGATTCCCCTTAAGATGGTTTCCTCCAGGGGGATTCCCCTCTGGGTTATTCCCTTCAGGCTTGTTAGGTTGTGCCCTATCAGCGTTATGCTTTTCTCTTAGTTCCCTAACTTCTCATAAGTCTTGAATCATAGTTTGCTGTTGAGTCAGCATTCTGAGAACTTGCTGTATGGCATCAGGCCTTACATTATTCTCAGGTTCGGGATTTGGTAGTACATTTCCCTATCTTCTAGGTTACACCATGATTCCCTTCACTATTCAAAATGTAAACTACATTAATACTACATTAACACATATATGTACATATGTACTCCTCAAGATTTTTAAATACCATCACTTAACAGATATACATCCATTATAGCAAACATTCATATTTGCATTAAGGTGGTTTGGTATTCATATCAAAAGAAGCCTTTCCTATAACAGAACCAGTCATATGTACAATAAGTAGCTTAACATTTACATCAAAAGCAAGCTTATGCTATTTTACTAAGTATACTATCATCATCCTCCCTATTATCCCTTGTGCATATTAAACAGTACATACAAAGTCATATGCCCAATAAAAGAAAAAAACTCAAAAGGACCCATAAATACGACCTCATTCTTTTTTCTTGATCCAGGAGGTAAAGTCAAGAAAATATGCTAACATAGTCTGAATCCAAACATCGTCAGTCATCATTAGCCCAAGCTCCTCCCTTTGCTCGTACAACTTTTGTACTGCGTCCAAAAATGTTGTGTACTGTGTTGTAGCAGTGAAGAAATCATTAAAGGCCATCAAATACAAGTCTTTAAGTTGCTCTCACAATTCATGGTCAGGGTATGAGTCAAACGCTAGCTTCTCTACTAGAACATTTGACTCTACATCTGAGTCTGGGTACTGCATACTGTCATTTAACTCTAAGTCATCCGTGTCCACTACAGTGGCTTCATCCTTAGTAATAAGACCATAGAACACTGGATACTTGACGCTATTTCTGCATGTACGAACAATCTTCGGTCCACGTCTAGACCCTCTTCTGTTAATAACTACATAAGCCTCACCCTCTGATATTTGTCCTCTAGTGAAGGCTGGTTAATTGATGGAAGTAAGGGTGACCTACTCATTTGTCTCCTTATCTTGATAGAAATAGGAGCTGGAACATTCTTCTTAGAAAAAGTCTTACTCTTGGCATTCCTGCTATCCTATACATCACTATATTAGAATTAGTGTTTTAATGATAATAAAATAGTTATTAAAGGTTTTACAAAGAAATAATCAAGTTAAATGAAGTATAATGCATTAAAGTTTCTAAAGAAAGCATTACAAAAAGTCACATTTACATTTTTCAGATATTCACTTCTGCACTCGAGTTCTGGCCACAAACTCGAGTCCTGCAAGTCACACTCGAGTTCAGTTAAGATACTGCTAAGACTTAACTGATTCTTGAAGCATGTACTTGCCAAAAAGGATCACACTCAAGTTCACTACTATAAACTCGAGTTCTCAGGGACTCACACTCGAGTTATAAGAGTTTTGAAGTAAGAGTTTATCCTAGAAGCTCTTAGTTAGTATGGGTAACCAATGCACTTGAGTTTTGTGGAAACACCACATTCGAGTTTTACGAGTTTTAAAGGAAGAGTTTATACCTGAGAGATTTCTATCTGTGTCTCAGCTAATTGCACTCTGTTCTGGTTTTGTACTCTCACGAGTTCTTATCCGAGGCTACTTGGTAAATGGGAAAATACTCAATGCACTCCAGTTCATCAGGTAAAACTCGAGTTCACTAGCTGCTCAAAACTAATTAACCTTCAGTTATCAATCCAAAAATACTCATATGCTACCTTATTCTTATTTCCTCATTTGTCATCATTCTTAAACATCATCCTAACAACCATGCTTCCTAACACCAAGCCGCTAACGAAGAGCTATAACCTATCAACATAAGTAGAGGACTCTAGCAAAATCAATCATTGCCAAAATCAATGCTCTGATACCAAAAATATGATACCTCATTTCCTATAGCCCCAGATGAGTACAAAAGAGTAATGAAATCACTAGTGGAACCAGGATCAAGTCCCGAATTAGGAAAATGTTCTCAAATTCCAATCCTATCTTAGGATTTGAACCTGGGACTGGAAAGGAAATCTGGGGTTAGTAAAAATTTTCTCAAATCTTTTCCATACGCGTTCACTATCTCGCTAAGTCTCATTAGTACTTAAGTCCATTTTATCATAGTATACGTGCGTGTCTCTACTTACGTGTCATGATAAGTTTTTTAGTTATAGATTCTTCTTTTAAATTGGAAGCATAATTACTTATCCAAAATACCATCCATCAACTAAGTTACTCTTGTAATCTTATCATGCTTACATAGCTATATACATTATAAACATATCCCAAAACATCTAAAGATATAGACATAGATAACCAACAAAACTAAAATCTTCAACGCTTAATCCTCTAGCCATCCACATTTACCTTCCTCTAGCCCTTAGAGCACTCTCCCTATACTATAATTGGGTTTTTGAAAAAGAGTGAGATTCAAAAGAATCTAAGTAGTAACATAATGCTAATAATACATATATAACATTACAAAGCATGCTATACAGTCATCATTCAACATAATTATCATAACAACATTCAATGCATTACATGTAGTTTATAAGCTATCACAGCGTTAGATATATTACAAGGCCTTGATAGATACCCGTGTAAATAGGCCCTGGGCGACAACCCCGCATATTTAGAATACGTCAAATAATTCTTGATGAATACACAAATCATACATTGCATATTATAACATACGAAAGACAAATTACTACCCGGTTGCTTTCCTCTAAAACTTCCTCCTGTTTTTTTGAGCTTGGGCAAGTTTTAGACTCCAGACAGTCGTCAAGTCCTACAATCCCCAAATATACCATAAATGAGTCATTACTCATCCATGTATTAATCTAAACTCATTCTTTTGGTTAACTTAGTTTAAAAATACTAAATTACCAAAATGCCCCCACAGACCCGGTCTAACTATACTTTATCCAAAATTATGACTCAGGCTAATTGATCAAGTGTTACTGAGCTCTCACAAAATAACCAGTTTCAATACAATTTTGCAATATAGAGAACCTAGATCGTTTCCCACAGAATTCACAGTCGGTCTAACATTATCAGTCGATGAGACAGTAAACAGAAATTGGTTGGGGGGTTTTCACTGTGCAATCAATGAAATAATAAACTAGAACTAAAGACAGAAATCAATCAGATTAAAACGACTAACCCAGAATTGGGATTCTAGAGTTTCCTTCCATCATCGGCGAAAATGTTATAACTAAACTCATGATTGATTCTGGAAAAACCGAAATCTCTGCATTCATCTAAAAAATCCCTCGACTAGACGATCGTCTAGGGTTCGTTTGAACACATGGAATCACTGTATTATAGCACATAATTCACTCTAACCTGATTCAAATTATGTCTTTGGGATGTATCAATCTGAATATTAAATCTAATATTCAAACTATTTCTAGAAATCGAATCCGATTAGAGTAAATAGAAATGAGTTACGTTATCGATTAAAGCGTTTCCTTAGGATGAAAACATGGAACCTCAATCCATGGGTCAGTCATAGAAGTTTAACCAAGCATGGCTGGAAAAGACGAAGAACGGATGAATAACGCGAAGAACATTTCAGAGAATTTTCAAACTTCTGTATTCAATCCAAAATTTTAAAAAAACATCATAATACATATGTTTTTCCTAACTAGAGTAAAAACCTAATTGAAAATGGATCAGGGCTCCACAAGTCCAGCCTAAAATTGAAATAAATATAAATGGTCTTTAATTACAAAATTCGGGCCCAATAAAAAAAATTCCAGAAAAACGTATCTGACTTTAGCTCCAATTTTGACTATCTTCTTGTTCGAATTTGCCTTTCAAGTCTTCATATCGATTGTAGCTCTTTGAATCATCTAAAAAATGAGATAAGAATGACGCTAATTCGATATTTGGTTCAAGAGTTATGATCAAAATAGTGAAGCATTGTAAATCTAGGATTTTATCATTAAAATAAATTAAATATAATAAAACACCCAAAGCCCAAATAAGCATAAAAGCCCATTATTTATTAACTAAACTATCCTAAATTTATTAATCAAGAGATACAAATAATTATAATAAATATTCAATTATCCAATTCCCCCACACTTATCCCTTTGTACTCCGGAGCAAAATTAAAAGATAAAGACTAAAAGAAAACTTCTCTTTTCTAACAATTGCCAACAATGCAAAAGTTGAACAAGGAACACAAAACTTCAAAAGATCAACCAATTAAGACCTAAATCCTTTCATCTCAAATTACAAAACACGGTAATCTCAATCAATGATGCTAATCACACAATTTGGTCTCTCAAAGGATTCTCTCAATCAATCTCTCCAGTGTATAAGGTTAATAAGTGTATTGCTCAAATTCTACTCAAGAAAATTGTCCTACCATAGGCTTGTTCAATTTATACTTCTCCACTACTCATATCACATGCATGCACAAATCAAGAGAGCTTATTTTTCCAGGTTGTAATGAGGTTAAGGTGAAGGTGTGTATAAATATGGATATGTGAGGCTAAGCACCAAAGAAATTTGAAAGAGCAATAATAATAATAATAATAAAATCACTCAATCACTCAATATGGATAAGTATATCACTCAATTCGAAAGAGCTTATATATATATATTCCTGCTTCTTTCTTTTTCTTTTTCTCTTTTTTTTGTTTTGTTTTTTTTTCAAAATCACAATGACCAAATCAATGCCAAACAATGAATCGCACAAAATCAAACATCTCCTTCCCACACTTAAGATATTGCACTCTTGAGCAACCCCCACACTTAAACACAAAACTAAGGTGAAGCCAATGCTCAATAAATTTCCAAGGTGCGGTATAAAATGGTTTTACACTTTGGCTAGTAATGTGGTTTTAGAAAAGAATGAGTCAAAAAGGCACAAAGGGGCTAACAAAGGGAATATAATGTAAGAGAAGGCTATTTGGTCAAAGTGGGAAAATAAAAGAAAGAAAGTAAACAAGCCTCCATGATATCTATGCATGTAAGTGAAAATATAGTTTTAAAAAGAAAGAAAGCAAGTTCTAGAGAACATAAATCATGAGTAGAAGCACACAGAAAAGAAAGAATGGTGAAAGATGAATTCCATTCATGTAGGCCCAAAATCTCATAAAGGTCAATACCAGATAATGCAATCAGCATCACAAAATCAACTACTAAAGTAAGCAATTCATTCCAAACAGAATGATCCATCAAAACCAACATGTCCAAGTTCACAATATGCATAGCTAAGCAATCATAGAAAGAGAAGCTATATTATTCACAACATCTAAGTTGCTTTTGAAAAAGAAGAGTAGAAAAATGGAAGAAATAAAAGAAAAGGAAAATAGATAAAGAAAGAAAGAAGAACAGTCCCCATATGCTTATGGAGGATAAGTAGCATCAGTGAGTATGATGTCTGCTTCTTCAAGTGGCTGCTGTGATCCCTTATAAAATGGTTTGAGTCGATGTCTATTTACTTTGAAGGTCCTCCCTGTGGGTGGATTACACAACTCAATAGCACCAAAAGGGAAAATATTAGCAATCACAAAAGGGCTATCCCATCTAGATCGAAGCTTACCAGGCATAAACTTGAGACGAGAATTAAATAGAAGAACTTTTTGGCCCACAGAAAATTCTTTCCTCAGAATATGCTTATCATGGAATGCCTTTGTCTTTTCCTTGTACAACTGCAAACTCTCATAGGCATCCAATCTAAGCTCATCCAACTCTTGCAACTGGAGCTTTCGTTCCATCCCAAACTTAGCCAAATCCATATTACACTGCTTAATGGCCCAATAGGCTTGATGCTCCAACTCAACCGGAAGATGACATGCCTTACCAAAGACAAGCTGATATGGGCACATCCCAATCGGAGTCTTCTAGGCAGTCCTATATACCAACAAAGCATCATCTAGTCTCTTGCTCCAATCCTTTCGGGTAGAGTTAACAGTTGATAAATACCAAATTTAATATATTTTATCCCACCTTATTCATTTATTTTGGAAACTATTTTAGGCTAATTTGGATTTATTAAATAATATTTGGATTATTAGCCAATCATAGGAAATAATATAAAATCTAAATAAAATATGAGATTATTAGTTTAAATTATTAATATTCTGATTGGTATCTCATGATTGGAAAAACAATATTTCTAAATATATGCTAGATCACGATTTTATTTGATTCTTGCAGGGCAAGGAAGAGCAGATTAAAAGATCCTACGGTGCAGAATTTTTCTTGAAAGCTAAAAAAGAATCTAATGGTAGATTTTATTAGGCTATTTGAATTTTAATGGGCCCAAATTTAGACCCCAAGGTTCTCCCTCACTCCCATTAATTAACCTAATTGTTCCATTATAAAAAGGCACGTAAGGACGAGACGGAGGACAACTTTCGATTCGGCACACTCACAGACACTGACGTGGAGCGAACAGAGAGAGGCCGACGCAATGCTGGAAATCTTCCATTCATTAATTCCCAACTCCCATCATCTTCACTGTTCACAGGCCCCACTGCCAATTGATTTAAATTCATTAAATTCATCCTTTTCCATTCACGCAGACATCATCTATTCACCGATTGTTCATTCACAATCAATTTCTTTCGATGGCTGTGATGAGTCGCATGGAGTTTGGTGGAGAAACTAAATTCATGATAGCTTAAATTCCTTTGGAAGGCAACTTGGGATGAGCATGGACGAAGCTAAAGCCTAGAAGCTTACACTCGAAGGCTACAAGGGAGTGTCTTTCTTTTTATTAAGTTTATTCAAGACTTGAGATTATTTAGTTTTAGATAATTTTGAGTTGCTTTATTGAGAACAATCTAGTTTTAGATTGCAGACTTATTATTTGATTTGGATTAAATTGATAATTTGGATTTGATTTGGGCTTAAATGTTTATTGGAATTTTTGTTTGCAAACCCGTTAATTGTCAATTAATATATTAATTGAGTTCTCGTTATTATTTTAATTGTCAATTTGGATTTAACCTCTTAATTGTTTAATTAAGTTGGATAATTTTTGAATTTTTTAATTAGGAAATTGTGAAAATTATTTCCAAACTATCTTAAATTAATTTGACTGGTTTTAATGGATTTAATTAACTAACGCTTTTTTTCATAATGAGTTTTCTAGTGGAATAAGTGTTATTAAACTTGAGGGTTTCCCATGTTTCAAGTAGGTAATTAAATTTATTAATTCCAACCCTTCATCAACCTCCCTTTGGTCTAATTAAGTAATTTAGGCTAAAAATGTTAACTCCATGTGAATCCTATGTTGTCCCCTTCATCATCATAACTGAATTAAACATTCGTTGTTTGTCTTACTTTTAAACAATCTTTTGCTTATGATCTTAATTTCTCTTTCATAAAACCCCCCAAAAATTACATTCAACCTCATATAGATTAGTCTCATTTTCATATAGTTTTTAGAGTCAATTACATTAGTGCATTTAATTAGTTTAATTACATTTAGGAATTAGTGTCTTATGTCCTAGTTTAGGTCCATTCCATTGCATTTTTTGTCTTTTAAAAATCAATCCTAAAGAAAACCCATAGCTTGCTCCTTGGGAGAATAACCTAGGTTGGCCCTAAACTACATGATTAATTGGGACTTAGTTTAATTGATTGCTTTAGCGACAAAAGCACGACATCAATTTTGGCGTCGTTGCCAGGGAGCAACGGTTAGGCTTTAGGTTTGAATTTTTAGGTGACTTTGTAGGTAGTTGTTTATTGCATGACCCGATTATCATATTAACAATTGTTTGAATTTGATCCTGAGATTGAGAGGACATTTCAGCAACGGAGAAGAACTAGAGCTAGTACTCTTGTAGACAGTAGTTCCTTTGTTAAGCCTATTGTTGATTCTTTTGATTCTAAGGTGAATATGGATGGTAATAATATTGTTGTGAATGCTGCTGTAAATGCAAATGCAAATGAAAATGCTAATGATCATATTGTTGATCCTGCTATGACTATTAAAGAATTGGTTTCACCTGACTTGCATTTTCAAAACTAGTGCATAAATTATCCTGATATTAATGCAAATTTTGAGTTGAAATCTGGATTAATATACTTACTCCCAAAATTTAATGGCCTTTCAGGTGAGGAAGCATACAATCACTTGAAGAAGTTTCATATGGTTTGCACTGCTATGAAACCTGTTGATGTGAGTGAAGATCAAATCAAGATGTGTGCCTTCCTATTCTCTTTAGAGGGATCCGCTAAGAGTTGGTTGCTTCGATTGCCTCCTGGATTCATTACTTCATGGAACCAATTGAAGAAATTGTTCTTGGAAAAGTATTTCCCAACTTCTCGCACTTTATCTATCAGGAAGGACATATGTTGATGTCGACAAATGATTTGGGAATCCTTATATGAATATCTGGAGCATTTTAAAATGCTATGTGCTAGCTGTCCTCACAATCAAATCCCAGACACATTACTGATTCAATACTTTCATGAAGGGCTCTTAACTCTAGAGAGAGATTTGTTAGATTCAGCTGCTGGTAGAAACTCTTGTTCACTTAACTGTTGATGATGCTTAGGAATTGACTAAAAGGAAAGCTGAGAATAGCCAACAATTTGGCTCTAGACAGCAAATAAGAGTTAATAAATTGGGATTGCTTTCTTCAAATTATGAGTCTTGGCTAAAGAGAAAAATTGATAGACTACTCTGCTCTAATATGGTCAATCCTATGGGACCCTCTACATCTTTTACCCCACAGCCTAACCCTTTTGCTCTAATAAGACTACTCTGTTCTATTTGCTCTCTAGCCACTCATGGCACTGACTCTTGCCCCTACTTGAATGATGGAGTTGAATCTTGTAATGCAATATACCCTTTTAAGCCTATGATTCAAGGTGGCCAAAAATATGATCCTTACTCCAATACATATAATCCTGGATGGCGTGACCATCCAAATCTTCGATATGGAAATGGCCAACCTCAGCAAGCATAATTTAATCAAGGCAAAAATTCTAGTGGGAGTACGTTTCAACAAGTTAGACAATCAGTACCAGCCCAAGATGAAAGTTCAAAATTAGAAAGCAAGATGGATGCTATGATGAAAATCCTAATGCAACAACAACAACAACATAGACAGGAAATTCAAACTCTTCAAACTCAGATTGGTCAATTATCTAATGAGCTCAGTAATGTACAGAGTCAAGGTTCTGGAAAGCTTCCTTCTCAAGTGGTAACCGATCCAAATGCTGGAACTCAACATAACCCTAATATTGGTGGAGTTAATGCTATATCTCTCTGATATGGAAAGATAATCCCCTCTGCAGACTCTCTTACCATAAATGATTCAAAAGACAAGGCAGTTATTGATGAGTCTCCTTATACTCCTACACCACAGGATCAGTCCACTTTATCAAAAACACAAGTGGTACCTAAAAAAGAACAAGAAAAGAATAATGAAGGAAAGAAAATGATCAAACAAGCCCTGGCCTTTCCTACTGTGGTAGCTAAGGTTGAAAGGAGAAAGAAAGAAGCTGAGATGTTTAACGAAGTCTATGATATATTCAAGACGGTGGTGATAAATGTTCCATTAGTTGACTTAGTAGCACAAGTGCCTAAATATGCAAAGTTCTTGAAGGAATTGTGTACTACAAAGAGAAAGTTTAAGCATGAAGGCAAGGTCAACGTAGGGGCAGTTGTCTCCTCTCTTTATCAAATGCCCATACCAGTGAAGTGCAAGGATCCTGGTAGCTTTCTTATACCTTACACTATTGATGACATTGAGTTCTTAGACGCCCTAGCAGATTTGGGAGCAGCTAGTAACGTCATGCCAAAATCAGTCTTCAATCAACTCAAGGGTGTAGAGCTTAAGCCCATAAATCTTGTTGCATCCCTTGCTAACAGACATTGCACAGTTCCAGAAGGTGTCTTAGAGGACATCCTGGTTAAGGTAAAAGATTTCATATTCCTTGCAGACTTCTATGTTCTTGATATGGATGATGGTAGGTTTAGACAGAAGGGGCATTCATCTTTGATTTTAGGCAGGCCTTTCCTTAAAACTGCTAAAGCTATGATAGATGTGCATGCTGGTAGCCTTACTCTAGAATTTGCTGGTGAAACTATTAGATTTGATGTGCTTGAATCTATGAGACATCCACTTGATAAATGCGCAGAAATAGATGTTTATGGTATTGATGCTATTGTAGATGATTCTTTTATAGATCTTAACGATAGCATGCTTAATAGATCTTATGATATTGCTGGTTTAGATCATACTATCTGCTGATATTGATATTTTCACTGATGTTATTGTGATTTTGAAATACTCTAGACATGATGCTTTATGCCTGGCATTAGTGATTCTCGTGATCATGTATCCCCTATTCCTATTGATTCTGATGGACTCTCCCAGTTACTTAGTGTGATTAACGCTATGGATAAAATTGATTCATCTTCACTACCTGATTCTAAGTTATTGATTAGCATTGATCATGTTTATGATGGGGAGATTTTTTATTTTAATTCTATCTTTGACATGAGTGCTACTAATGACACTATTGATGTTGACTGCAATGCTTTTGTTGATTCTTTTTCTCTTGCAGTTTCTACTAATACTCCCAAAGGTTGGAAAGTTTGATCTTCTGTCTGTGAATCTGTTGTGCAGGTTTCTAGTTTAACTGATATTGATTTGAAGCCGCTAATACCTTCGATTGAGCAAGCACCATCCCTAGAGTTAAAGCCACTTCCTAACTCATTGAAGTATGCCTATTTAGGGAAGGATAAGACACTTCCTGTAATCATAGCTAGTGACATAGCTGTTGATGAAGAGACCTGCCTCCTGGAGGTACTTAGGTGACAGATGAAAGCTATTGGATGGACTCTTGCTGATATCCCTGGAATCAGCTCAGATGTGTGCATGCACCGAATCCTACTAGAAGATGGTTCTAAACCTGTATGACAGCCATAGAGATGACTTAATCCATTGATCCTTGATGTGGTAAAGAAAGAGGTCTCTAAACTTCTTTCTGCAGGTATAATATACCCTATTTTTGATAGCCAGTATGTAAGTCCAGTTCAGGTAGTGCTTAAGAAAACTGGTATTACTGTTGTTCGTAATAATGAAGGTGAGCTAGTTCCAACTAGAGTCCAGAATAGTTAGAGAGTATGTATTGACTATAGAAGGTTGAATTATGTGACTAGAAAGGATTACTACCCCCTCCCCTTCATAGATTAAATGTTAGAAAGACTGGCTGGTAGATCACATTATTGCTTTCTAGATGGTTTTTCTGGATATTTTCAAATATCTATTGCACCTGAAGACCAGGATAAGACCACATTCACATGTCTATTTTAAACCTTTGCATATAGATGTATGCCATTCAGTTTATGTAATGCACCAAGCACTTTTCAGTGTTGCATGGTTTCCATATTCTCTGATTTTCTTGAGCATTGCATGGAAGTTTTCATGGATGATTTCACTGTTTATGGTGATTCTTTTGATGCATGCTTAGCTAGTTTGGATAAGGTTTTGGAAAGATGCATTCAATATAATCTTGTGCTAAATTTTGAGAAATGTCATTTTATGGTTAAGAAAGGAATTGTTTTGGGCCATGTTGTTTCACATGATTGTATTGAGGTTGATAAGGCCAAGGTAGACATTATTTCATCTCTTCCATACCCTTGTGTGAAAAATGTATTCTATTTTCTTGGGTATGCTGGAATTTATAGGAGATTCATCCAGGATTTTAGTAAGATATCATTACCATTGTCTCGTTTATTGCAGAAAGATGTGGGTTTTGTTTTTTATGATACTTACAGGTATGCATGGGATGAGTTAAAGAAGAGACTCACTACACCCCCCCATTATTTAGCCACCTAATTGGAACCTTCCATTTGAGCTTCTTTGTGATGCTTCAGATTATGCATTAGATGCAGCTCTTGCCCAGAGAGTAGAAAAGAGACAACATATCATAGCCTATGCATCTCGAACATTGGATGCTGCTCAAGCTAACTGCACTACAATAGAGAAAGAGCTGTTTGTAATCATCTTTGGGCTAGAGAAATTTCAATCCTACATTATTCACATAAAGGTGACTATCTTTACATATCACTCGCCTATCAAGTACTTATTCAAGAAAGCCGACTCCAAACCTCACCTCATTAGGTGGGTGATGTTGATTCAAGAGTTTGATGTGGAGATCCGTGATATGAGCGGAGCCGAGAATATGGTAGTTGACCATTTAAGTAGGATTGAAACACTTGCAATAACTTCTTTACCCTTAGATGATTTTCCTGATCAAAGACTTTATGAGGTTGTTGTTTCTATCCCTTTGTATGCTGATATTACTAATTATCTAGTTGCATCTATTTTACCAGTTGATATGAATAAACATCAATTGAATAAGTTTAAGAGTGACGCTAAATTCTATATATGGGATGATCCTTACTTATGGAACACTTGTAGTGATCAGATTATTAGGCGATGTATTCCTGATGATGAATTTGAGTCTGTCTTAACTTTTTGACATACTCTTGCATGTGGAGGACATTTTAGTGCTAAGCGTATTGCTAGAAAGGTTTTAGAAAGTGGATTGTTCTAGCCTAGTCTATTTCATAATGCCCATAAATTTTGTAAGAAGTGTTCTAGGTGTCAATTTGTGGGTAATATTTCTCGGAAACATGAGATGCCCCAACAACCCTTATTATTCTGTGAAGTCTTTGATGTTTGGGGAATTGATTTCATGGGACTTTTTCCCACTCCATTTGGTTATCTGTATATCCTACTGGCTGTGGATTATGTGTCCAAGTGGGTTGAGGCAATCCCCACTCATACTAATGACTCTTCTGTAGTGGTTTCCTTTGTTCGGTCTCACATTCTTTATAGAGTTGGCATTCCTAGAGCTATCATTAGCGATCAAGGAACTCATTTTTGCAATCGAAGTTTACAGAGCTTGCTTGGAAAGTATGGTGTAATGTATAAGGTGGCTACTCCATACCACCCTCAGACAAAATGGTCAAGCAGAGCTCTCTATTAGAAAAATCAAGCTCATTTTAGAAAAGACGGTGCAACCCAACTGTAAGGATTGGAGTAAAAGGCTCGATGACGTACTTTGGGCATATCGCACAACATATAAAAGCCCCATTGGCATGTCTCCATACAGGATTGTCTATGGCAAAGCATGTCATTTTCCGGTAGAGGTGAAGCACAAGGCATACTGGGCAATTAAAAGGTGCAATCTCGATCTTGCTAGTGCTGGTTTTGAACGAAAGTTGCAATTGCAAGAGCTTGAAGAATTAAGAAGAGAAGCTTATGAGAATGCTAGGATTTATAAGGAAAGAACTAAGGCAATCCATGACAAACTCATTATGAAGAGAGAATTTCAAGTGGGCCAAAAAGTTCTACTCTATGTCTCCCGATTAAAACTCATGCCTGGAAAGCTCCGTTCTAGATGGGAGGGGCCTTTCATTGTCATTGATGTTTTTCCTTATGGAACTGTAAAGATCAAAAGGGAACCAAATGGAAAATGCTTCATTGTCAATGGACACTGCTTGAAGCCGTTGTTCGATGGGTTCTCCACTCAGGCAGTGGAGGTTGCTGCACTTCATGACACCATGTAAACCCCGGTTGTATTCCTTCCTTCACTCTTCTATTTTGCATTGTCATATTATTGAGTTGAATTATGTTGCATATTACTCTGTGATCTACTATGATTGTTTTGCATTGAGGACAATGTACTATTTAAGTGTTGGGGAGGGATCAACTATTTTGAATGTTAAAATTGCAAGTTCTAAGTGACTTTAGTATGATGCATTCTTGATTTGAAAAGTGATTGATCTTGTTTTGAGTTAATAGACTGAGTGGCAATGAAATTGACTTTGGTGGATTTAGGCTAGTAATCATATACCTAGTGAGATTTTGAGTCTAATGCAATGTTTTAGTGTGTACCCCTATCTCTTTACTTGATCTAGAACTTGACTTGAATCTTATTTGAAATCACATTTTAGGCATGTGTATTCATAAACATGATAAAGGCATTCATTTCATTCTAGCCAGATAAGCAATATCTTTATTTTACATATATCCTTTATTTAGCCCCTTTGAGCCTATATCTTTATCCATTTTTGCCTACACCCATAGCCTGGAAAAAAAAATCCCTACCCTTTTGAAAGTCTTAGGAGTTGAAAAGTAATGCATTTTATTTGATTTGGATGGAAGAACCTATATAAAATTAGAAATTGGGCTGTAAAAAAAACAGAAAAAAGAGAAATGAAAGGAGAAAGATGTAATAAAATTCCGCTCCACTGATTTAAGCTGTGCCTTGTAACTGGGGGTCTTCATCACCAATGTTGATCTTTGTGTCAAACAGCCAGTAAGAATCATGAGCGTGCTAGTAGCATCTTGGTGCTATTGAGTTATAAAAGCTTGAGTAATCAGGCCTTTGTATCACCAATATAAAGGTTCGCGTCAAAAAAGCATATATATAATAGCCCAAGAAATTTTGAGAAAAAAAGAGAAAGAAAAAAATGACTTAGTTCAAGTCTGGTCTGGTCTGGTCTCTTGCATCCTATATTCTCTAATGCATTATTCTCTTTATCTTCTAGGATATTCAACTTTGTTTTTCCCAAACACCATATCCATTTTTTTCTTAGCCCTAGCCCCATTACAACCTAATAAAAGTCCTTTTGATTTATGCTTGCAATTGCTTTGTTAATGGTGGAGAACTTGTACTCTTGTCAAACTTGTGGAAAGAGTACCAGATAGGGCGGATTTAAGTGTAAATACAAGCTTATACACTTTTGAGTGATGAGTGACATACACATTATCCTTTGTGAGGGATTTCTAGCGTAGGTTCCCCTATGTCAAGTAAATTTCCATGAAATTTATTTTCTTGAGTCATGAGAAAATCACTTGAATGAGAGAGTTGCTGAAATACTTTAGTTTACTTTTTACTTGTGATTGGAACACTCACCTTTTTAAGCTTTTGTTTTGTTTTATTATTATCCCTTGGTCTTGATTTATTTTGCCCAGGAGTGCAAATGATAAGTGTGAGGGAGTTGATACATACTAAATTTAATATATTTTATCCCACCTTATTCATTTATTTTAGGAACTATTTTAGGCTTATTTCGATTTATTAGATAATTTTGGATTATTAGCCAATTATAGGAAATAATATAAAATCTAAATAAAATATGAGATTATTAGCTTAAATTATTAATATTCTGATTGGTATGTCATGATTGGAAAACAATATTTCTAAATATATGATAGATCACGATTTTATTTGATTCTTGCAGGGTAAGGAAGAGCAGATTAAAAGATCATACGGTGCAGAATTTTTCTTCAAAGCTAAAAAAGAATCTAATGGATAGATTTTATTGGGCTATTTGAATTTTAATGGGCCCAAATTTAGACCCCAAGGTTCTCCCTCATTGCCATTAATTAACCTAATTGTTCCATTATAAAAAGACACGTAAGGACGAGACGGAGGACAGCTTCCGATTCAGCACACGCACAGACACAGACGTGGAGCGAACAGAGAGAGGCCGATGCACTGCTGGAAATCTTCCATTCATTAATTCCCAATTCCCATCATCTTCATTGTTCACAGGCCCCACTGCCAATTGATTTAAATTCATTCAATTCACCCTTTTCCATTCACGCATACATAATCTTTTCACCGATTATTCATTCACAATCAATTTCTTTCAATGGCTATGACGAGTCGCGTGGAGTTTGGAGGAGAAACTAAATTCATGATAGATTAAATTCCTTTAGGAGGCAACTTGGGATGAGCATGAAGGAAGCTAAAGGCTAGGTGCTTACACTCGAAGGCTACAAGGGAGTGTCTTTCTTTTTATTAATTTAATTCAAGACTTAAGATTATTTAGTTTTAGATAATTTTGAGTTGCTTTATTGAGAACAATCTAGTTTTAGATTGTAGACTTATTATTTGATTTGGATTAAATTGATAATTTGGATTTGATTTAGGCTTAAATGTTTATTGGAATTTTTGTTTGCAAACCCGTTAATTGTCAATTAATTTATTAATTGAGTTCTCGTTATTATTTTAATTGTCAATTTGGGTTTAACCTCTTAATTGTTTAATTAAGTTGGATAATTTTCAAATTGTTCAATTAGGAAATTGTGAACATTATTTCCAAACTATCTTAAATCAATTTGACTGGTTTTAATGGATTTAATTAACTAATGCTTTTTTTCATAATGAGTTTTCCAGTGGAATAAATGTTATTAAACTTGAGGATTTCCCATGTTTCAAGTAGGTAATTAAATTTATTAATTCCAACCCTTTATCAACCTCCCTTTGGTCTAATTAAGTAATTTAGGCTAAAAAAGTTAACTCCATGTAAATCCTAAGTTGTCCCCTTCATTATCATAAATGAACTAAACCGTCGTTGTTTGTCTTACTTTTAATCAATCTTTTGCTTAGGATCTTAATTTCTCTTTCATAAAAACCCCCAAAAATTACATTCAACCTCATATAGATTAGTCTCATTTTCATATAGGTTTTAGAGTCAATTGCATTAGTGCATTTAATTAGTTTAATTACATTTAGGAATTAGTGTCTTACGTCCTAGTTTAGGTCCATTCCATTGCATTTTTTGTCTTTTAAAAATCAATCCTAAAGAAAACCCATAGCTTGCTCCTTGGGAGAATGACCTAGGTTGACCTTAAACTACATAATTAATTGGGACCTAGTTTAATTGATTGCTTTAGAGACAAAAGCACGACATCAACAGTCTTCTGAAGGATTTGCTTAATCTCTCTTTTTGAGACTTCAGCTTGACCATTGGTCTTTGGATGGTTTGCTGTTGACACCTTGTGAATTACTCCATACTTCCATAACAAAGCAGCTATGCTTCGGTTACAAAAATGATAGCCTTGGCCACTGGTAATGACTCTGGAATACCAAAGCTGCAGAAAATGTTAGACCTGACAAAATCTACCACCACATCATAATCATTAGTCTTGGTGGCTTTTGCCTCTACCCACTTTGAAACATAGTCAAAAGCAAGCAATATGTAAGTGAAACCATAAGAAGCAGGAAATGGACCCAAAAAAACAATACCCCAAACATCAAAAATTTCACAAAACAATATAGGTTGCTGGGGTATATCATGCTTATGAGAAATACTACCTGCTCTCTGACAGTTATCACATAACTTACAAAACAGATGAGAATCATGAAACAGGGTTGGCCAAAATAAACCAGAGTCTAGCACTTTCCTAGCGGTTCTTTGGGGTCCAAAGTGACCACCACATGCAGAAGCATGACAAAAGCGTAAGATGGAGTTAAATTCATGATCAGGCATACATCTCCTAATTACTTGGTCACTATAAAATCTCCATAAATAAGGGTCATCCCAAACATAATACTTAGATTCACTTTTCAATTTCAGAGTTTGGGCCCTAGTGGAATCAGGAGGTAGAACACCAGCAACCAAATAATTAACTAAATTAGTATACCATGGAAGCTTACCTTGCAGCTATAAAAGCTGCTCATCAGAAAAATCATCCTGAATGGAAGAGGGGGAAGAAGAAGAATGAGTTATACAACTCAAATGATCAGCTACCCAATTCTATGCTCCACTCCTATCCTTAATCTCAACATTGAATTCTTGGAGTTATAACATCTACCGAATAAGTCGAGGTTAACATCTGCCTTTTTCAAAAGAAACTTTAAAGCAGCATGGTCAGAGAAAACAATTACCCTACTGACTAGCAGATATGACCAAAACTTATCAAATGCAAATACTATAGCCAAAAGTTCTTTCTTAGTGGTGGTATAATTGGATTGGGTAGGATCCAAGGTCTTGGATGCATATGCAATGACATGAGAGGCTTTGTTGACCCGTTGAGCCAAGATAGCACTAACAACATAATTGGAAGCATTACACATCAACTTAAATGGAAGAGACCAATCTAGTAGTTAAAGCACGGGGTTGTGGTCAGGCAACGTTTCAAGTAATTGAAGGTCATCTTGCACTCATAATCAAATATGAACACAATGTCCCTATGTAGAAGGTTAGACAGGGGTCAGGCAATCTTACTGAAATCCCAAATGAAGCGTCGGTAGAAACCTGCATGACCAAGAAAAGAATGAATTTCCCGTATAGATGTGGGGTAAGGCAAAGTAGTAATAACATCAATCTTAGCAGGATCTACCTTAATACCCTCACTAGACATGATGTGTCCCAACACTATTCCTGACTCAACCATAAAGTGACACTTTTCAAAATTTAGCACAAGATTAGATTCTATGCACCTATTTAAGACTCTAGACAAATTAGCCAAGCATGCATCAAAATTAGACCCATATACAATGAAATCATCCATGAAAACCTCCATGCAATCCTCTAGAAATGCAGAAAAGATACTTACCATGCAACACTAAAAGGTGCTAGGTGCATTGCAGAGGCTGAAAGGCATCCTTCGTTAAGTATATTTTCCAAAGGGCATGTGAAGGTCGTCTTCTCCTGATCCTCAGGAGCAATATGGATCTGGAAATATCCCGAGTAGCTATCCAAAAAGCAATAGTGAGACTTACCAGCCAAATGCTCTAACATTTGATCAATGAAAGGTAAAGGATAATGATCCTTGCAGGTGGCTTGGTTGAGTCTTCTGTAGACTATGCATACTCTCCAGCTGTTCTAAACTCTTATAGATATGAGCTGATCTTTTTGATTGGCTACCACAGTTACTTTGGACTTCTTGGGAATGACCTGGATCGGGCTAACCTATCGGCTATCGGAGAAGGGGTAAATGATGCCATCTTGTAGAAACTTGGTCACTTACTTCTTTACCACTTCCAGAATAAGGGGATTCAGGCATCTCTGGGGTTGTCTCACTGGCTTAGCATCTTCTTCTAACAGAATCTGATGCATGTACACAGAAGGGCTAATGCTAACGATATCAGCTAATGTCCACCTAATTGCCTTCTTATTAGCCTTCAATAAGCTTAGCAGCTTCTCTTCTTGATCAGGTAGAAGGTTGTTAGCCACAATGACTGGTAGTTGCTCATTTACCTCCAAAAAGGCATATTTCAAGTGATCTAGCAATGACTTCAACTCTAACTTAGGCGGCAACGGAATGGAGGGAAGAAGTTTCGGTATTTGCACCATTTTTGAAGTGTACACCTGCAATGCCTAAAACAAAATGCACAGAAGTAGAACTGTGTCAAGGCAGCTCAATGTTAACATCAGAATTCAGCTCATAATCTAAATGAACATAAGAAACAAGATCAGAATGAACATCAGAATCAAAATTTAGCTCTAATTCACAACAATCAACATTAGAATCCACAGGTAATATAGAATCATCAATTAAGTTAAGATCTCCATATAATGCATCATTAATCTCAGTGCAAAAAAGGCACCATTCATTATCAAAACAGGCACAAATGACAGAATCACCCATAGATGCAAAACCAGGATAATTAGCATACCAATTAGTAAGAACATCATCAACAGGTTCATCAATCACATCAATGCACAAAACAGAATGTTCTTCCCTAGGATGTCTTATGGCATCAAAGATATTAAAATTCACAACAATATCACCAAATTCCATGAAAAGAGTACCATAATGCACATCTATCTTAGTCCTAGCTGTTTTCAAGAAAGGTCTCCCTAAAATGATTGGGGACCTATAGCTAGGAGATTCATCCTCCATATCTAAAATGTAAAAGTCAACAGGGAATATCAATTCATTGACTTTAACTAAAATATCTTCAATCAAACCAGCAGGATGAGCGTTACTCCTATTAGCTAATTGGACAACAACGCCAATAGGATGCAAAGGACCAAGACCAAGAGAATTATAAATAGATGCAGTCATAACATTATAGAAGCACATAAATAAGCCATGCAATCATTAAATCTATAATTACCAATAATGTAAGGGATAGAAAATGTCCCTGGGTCTTTGCAATTGTGAGGCATGGGTTGGATTGAAGGGCTCTCTGAGGAAAAGGAAGAGGAATGGGAATTTCGGGTTCCTCTTCACCCTTCTTCACTTCCTCTTTGTTTTTAAAGTCAATCTTCACTTTTTCTGATGTGGATTCAGTCACATCTGTAGTTTGTTTAGGCTCTTCCAATTGCTTACCAGAATGTAGGGAGATAGCACTAACATTCCCCTTTGGATTAGGAATTGTTTATGAAGGAAGGTTGTTAGATCCCTGAGGCTGGAGTTGGTTCAATGATGTTGCCAACTACCCAATCTGAGTCTGCAAGTTCTATATAGAAGTCTCAGTTTGTTGCTGGAATTGCAAACTGTTTGAGGCAAGCTGCTTCATCATTTCTTCCAGCGAAGAACTACTACTGCTAGTCAGCTGTTGTGCTGGTGGTGGAGGTGCAGATTATTGGAAATTCTATCTATTATGTGGAAACTGTCTCTGTTGGTAATTTCCAGGATTCTGCTGCACATGACTATTATGGTTCTGATTCTGATTTTGGTTCCACCTAAAATTTAGATGATTTCTCCAACCAGGGTTATAGGTACTTGAAGAGGCATCATTTTGTTGATGGTACTGTGGCTTCCCTGGAAAACGCCCACAGCAGCTGCTGACTAGTCTTGAAAGGTGGTATCTTGTAAAGTAGGGCAAGAATCAGTAGGGTGAGAGGGATTAGAATAGAACCTACATGAGTAGCCCATCTGTTGGGTGGAAGACTACACTATTTGAGTTACTGCCAGTTGCCTCACTAAGGAGGTCAAATCCATAATTCTATTTTCCAGTCTCTCATGGGAATCAGAGGATGTATTGAGCTGGAACAGAGCACTACTGTTTGCTCTGGTGCCAAACTGTTGAGAGTTAGCTGTGATAGTGGATATTAAGTCTCAGGCCTCTTCAGGTTTCTTGTTAACTAAAGCCCTACCACTAGAAGCATCCACCAGATTTCTATCATTGGGTAAAAGACCTTCACAGAAATAAGTGATAAGGAGCTACTCAGTTATCTAGTGGTGTAGACAGCTGGCACATAGCCTCTTGAATCTCTCCCACTATTCATGCCTATTTACCCCATTGAACTGCTTGATTCCACTTATTTCTTTTCTGATTATAGTGGCTCTTGAAGAGGGGAAAAATCTCTCCAAAAACAATCTCTCCATGTAGGCCTAACTTTCAACGCATGAAGGTTGAAGATAATACAACCAGTCCTTCGCTTTACCATCAAGAGAGAAAGGAAAAGGTCTCAGTTTAATGTGATATTCATCAATCTATTGTAGTTTCATTATACTGTAAACCACATGGAATTCCTTCAGATGCTTGTGCGGATCCTCACTTGCACGACCATGAAACTTGGGCAACAAATGGATTAGACCAGACTTAAGTTCAAAGTTAGCATCAAGTTCAGGGTATTGGATACACAAAGATTGATAGTTAACACCAGGTGCAGTCAATTGCTTTAAAGTTATATTATTTCCTTGATCTGCCATAGTGTCTGAGTTAGCAAAAGTGCTACTAGAATCAGATGAACTAGAAAGGTTAACAGAATGGACACAATCAGAATCAAGGTTAGAATCATAAACAAGTTCAGTGGTAACCCTCTGACTTAACCTAATAGCCTTTATAGCAACAAGAATTGTTCTCTCTATTTCAATATCTATGCTTAACAAATTAGTTGCACTAGTACTACTCCTAGTCATACAGCATTAGCATAAGGAAGAATCAGGATTACCACAAAAACACAAAAACGCAAAATCACAAGTCTACGCTAGAAATTAACAAAAACAAATTCAAAATCACTTTCAAATGATTTTTAAAAATTATGAGTCTTCCACATAACAACTTCTACACTATCTGGAAACCCAAAAATGCAATAAAAAACTTTAAAAAAATAAAAAGTGGTCTAAACGATGGAATTTGGAAAAGTTAGGTGGGTGATCATAGCAAAGCTATGAGTTCTGCTCAGAGGAACATTTTGCTTCAGCTCACCAAAAATCAGCCCAATCGGAGCAAGACACAAATTTTAGTAAAAATCCTAGAACAATTTATGAAATACCAGATACATCCCACTGAGACCAAAAAACAGTAAAAAAGTGGTCTAGATGATGGAATTTGGGACAAATAGGGGTGATTTCACTTCTTAAAGAAAGTGACTTTTACTCAGAATGCCTAATTCCTTCAAGAAAGACCTGTTCAGAGTGATTTAGGTGAGATAGAAATCTACCCAGTCCCCAAAACCACCTAATCTAAACTATCCTATTCTACACTACACTATTGCCTACACTACTGTTAATACTAGACCGATGCAAATTCCCAGGCAATGGTGCCAAATTTTGATCGAGAGTTGCCGAGCTCTTACAAAATAACCAGTTTCAATACAATTTTTCAATATAGAGAACCTGGATCGTTTCCCATGGAATTCACAATCGGTCTAACATTATCAGTCGATGAGACAGTAAACAGAAATTGGTTGGGGGATTTTCACTGTGTTATCAACGAAATAATAAACTAGAACTAAAGACAGAAATCAATCATATTAAAATGACTAACCCAGAATTGGGATTCCAGAGTTTTCTTCAATCATCGGAAGAAAATGTTGTAACTAAACTCATGATTGATTATGGACAAACCAAAATCTTTGCATTCGTCCAGAAAAATCCATCGACTAGATGATCGTCTAGGGTTCGTTTGAATGCATGGAATTACTGTGTGATCACACATAATTCACTGCAACCCAGTTCAAATTATGTCCTTGGGATTTATCAATCTAAATATTAAATCTAATATTCGAACTATTTCCAGAAAATGAATCCGATTAGAGTAAATATAAATGAGTCACGTTACTGATTAAAGCGTGTCATTTAGATGAAAACGTGGATCCTTAATCCATGGTTCAGTTATAGAAGTTTAGCCAAGCATGGCTGGAAAAGACGAAAAACGAAGGAAGAACGCGAAGAACATTTTAGAGAATCTTAAAACTTCTGTATTCAATCCAATATTCTCTAAAACGTCATAACACATATGTTTTTCCTAACTAGAGTAAAAACCTAATTGAAAATGGATCAGGGCTCCATAAGTCCAGCCCAAAACGAAAATAAATAAAAATGGTCTTTAATTACAAAATTCGGGCTCAATAAAAAAATTCTAGAAAAATGCATCTGACTTTAGCTCTAATTTTGACTATCTTCTTATCCGAATTTGCCTTTCAAGTCTGTTTATAAATTGTAGCTCTTTGAATCATCTAAAACATGAGATAAGAATGAGTGTAATCGGATATCTGGTTCAAGAGTTATGATCAAAATAGTGAAGTATTGTAAATCTGGGATTTTATCATTAAAATAAATTAAATCTAATAAAACACTCAAAGCCCAAATAAGCATAAAAGCACATTATTTATTAACTAAACAATCCTAAATTTATTAATCAAGAGATACAAATAAGTGTAATAAATATTCAATTATCAAACTCATATGAACTCAACTAAATGGATGTCATCAATTGAACGGGTAGATGCATATAGTTTCCCAATGATGTCAACTATAAGGTACACTACCTTTTTATGTTCCAAATGAAAAATTAAATTTACCAATCACCAGGAAAATCCTTATTGTTAAAAAAATTTAAAAAATTTAAGATTATGAATGAAAAATACTATTATCTAATTTGATTGGAAAATAAATCATAAATTATATAATTTTATATTTCAAAATTTTTTTTCTTTTTAGATGGCATTGTATTTAAGAGTTAAAACTCCCCTCGCACACTGCACAGGTGCAACATCTACATTGCTAGAATACACAAATTGTCCTACTATTCATCACCCTTCAATGCATACAAAGCATCTAAGAACCTGTCAAAACATATTCAACTTAAATTCATGCATCTGCAAACACGCATGCCCAATAATAAAAAAGGTAATGCGACCCATCAAATATGTTGTCCACTTGCACTATACTGCACTTGCATGAAAAATAACTACTCTTACAATATATTATACGTTACAATATATGTCTACCTTATTAATAAAGCAACATCTCTTTATAGGTGGCATAAAATAAACGAAAACATTGACCTAATAAAGGTGCTTCATAACAACATTTCAACTTTCACAATCTGCCTTGATAATGTCTCAGCTATGTTACTCCAGATTTTTGAATATCTCCCTATAAACCACATTTGTTGTTGATGTCGAGCGTTGGTGGCTCTCATACTACAGGTACTCAGAACTCGCTAGTAGCCCTTTCGGTGGATGACATAAGGTACCTCAATTGCATGTTTTACGCCCAGCCTCTCGACTGCAAGCAACCAGGTCGGTGCCTTGGTTGTTTGGCCATGTCGGGGTAAAAGCCACGACTTCGCCCATACTCTTATCGAGTGAGAACCCTCGATCATAGGTTGAATTCTGCATCTTCAAACATGCTCTGATACCAAAAATGTCTAACCCCTCAATATTTTGACATTTATCAGTGTATCAATGCATAGTTTAAAGTGCATATAGAAATAGCATAAATATACTAATTAATGTAAAGAGCTTGATTACATTATAGGAAATCTCTACAGGGTTTATACATATTAGTTACAAATCTACAAAATACATAAAATAAACAGATAACCAACACTAAAGTGTTGATCAGTACTGGAACTATCAGTTGTCGATATCAACCACTTTGCCTTTTGAGCCACTTTCTCCAGTTGAATTAATTTTAATTTATGGAAAGGGTGAGATTCAAATAAATCTCAATAGTAACATGCTACGTACCATATCATGTATTAGATCAATTGCCATAAACATGTCTGTCATCCAATGTTCAAGATCAAAACGATGATTTTGTCCTGATTAAAATAACTATTTTGTCCTTATTTGCCACACAGTGATCACAATTATTTTCCCTTATATAATGATTTTGTGGACTATATTTGAGCTGAATGTAATTAATTTGGGTGTAATTAATAAATAAATAATGATTTTCTTACAGCCATGGATAGTACCAGATTAAAAAGAATTAAAGAAGGCATTTAAGGGAAAGTTACTATTCATGCAGTACTATTCTTTGTGCACTGTTCATGTGGTACTGTTCACTGTAGCGGACGGTGTGGTCGGTTTACTGTAGCAGTGCGGTTCCTGTAGCAGTCGGTGCACTATAGCAAGTGGGTGGTCGGTTCCTGTAGCAAATCACTGTAGCAGTCTGAAAATGAAGCCTATAAATAGAGCTTCTTGGCACCCTAAAATGAAGAGGAAGAAGGAGGAAGGAAGAGAGAGAGAGAGTTTCTATTTTAGAGAGAGAGTTGTTATTTTTAGAATTTATTTCTTGCATTTTTTTACTTCTTGCATGCCTCTTACATGGATGGTTTTACCTCCTATATGGAAGGCCTAGGTAGTCCTCCTTTATGGATGGTATAGGTTGCCACCTACATGGATGGTTTTACCTCCTATATGGTAGGCTAGATTTTCCATTTTCATGCATCTTGTAGTTGTATTTTTATGTTTTTGTAATTAATTTTTATGCAATATTTATGATGTTTGTAATATATTTTGGTTTTGTTTTTAATTTTATCATGAGCTAAATTTTCCTTTTCCTAGGGTGATGACGTAGCTTACTAATGACGGATTGAGTCTTAACTTATTAAATCTAGTTTTAATTTTTCCTTCATGATTGAGTTTTAATTATTGCTCTTAATGCTTACAATTGATTGGCCAGCTTTTGGATGATTTTAATATGCATGTTGAGACCGGAAGGAGATACATGTGTGTGGATCCTATAATTAAAACCATAATTTGCATATGAAATAGGAATATATTCATATGGGTTATGTAGTCTTAATTGAGTTCCATAAATATTAATGCATGATTGATTACTTAAATTCATATAGGAATATATTGGGTTAGCAATTAATTATAGAATTACTTGACCTTGGAAGAGGCTAGTAATTAAAATAGGGAAACTCGACTATCAATCATGTGGAATAAATTGGACTAGAATAGATAAGTGATTCAATCCGAAATTTATTAAGTGAAATCTAATCCCTAGGGCTTTTACTCATATTTGTCTTTATATCACTTGTATTCATATTTCATCATTTTTATCTTGCAAATCTCAATCACAACTAATCAACCGACTAAATAGAATTAAAATTACCAATTTTGGTACTTAGTGATCAATCCTCGTGGGAACGATACTCTACTCACTTCTATATTACTTGATTACGACAGTGCACACTTGCACTTCTAAATACACCATCCTACACTCGTAACAAGTTTTTGGCGCCGTTGCCGGGGATTGTCATTAATATCAATAACAAGTAATTTTAATACTAACTTGGTCTTTATATTACATTTTTTTTGTCTTTTGTTTCTTTTCAGGTTCTTGCTTAGTATATGACCAGATCGAAGAAGACTGAATTGCAACCTTGTGATTCTGAGATTGAGAGAACTTGTCGAAGAAATCAGAGAGTTCGAAAGCAGTCTACTTCAATTAATTCAATGGCAAATCCGGAAGGAGAAGCAACAGATACCAAAACACTCCGTGATTATGCAACACCAACAGTCATGGAGACAACTTCTGGAATCAGAAAACCACCAGTAGCAGCCAACAATTTTGAAATCAAGCCTGCAATTATCCAGATGGTGCAAGCCAATCAGTTTGGTGGTTTATCAACCGAAGATCCCAACACACATATAGCTAGCTTCCTAGAAATATGCGACACATTTAAGCATAATGGTGTTACTGATGATGCCATTAGACTTAGACTTTTCCCTTTCTCACTCAGGGATAAGGCTAAGAGCTGGTTACATTCTCTACCAGTGGGAAGCATAACTACATGGGATGCCTTGGCACATAAATTTTTGGCGAAATACTTTCCGTCAGGAAAAACTGCAAAATTGAGGAATGAAATTACCTCATTTTCCCAGCATGAACTAGAAAGCCTTTATGAAGCCTGGGAAAGATACAAGGAGTTGCTAAGGAGATGTCCTCATCATGGGTTACCAGATTGGTGGACACTGCAAACATTCTACAATGGGATGACGCATACCACCAGAATTCTTGTAGATGCTGCAGCTGGAGGATCTTTAATGGGAAAAAATCTAGATGATGCCTACAATTTACTTGAAGAGATGGTAGCAAATGCATATCAATGGCCTTCTGAACGTCATAATTCAAAGAAGGTACTTGGAGTGCACGAGCTGGATATCCTTACAACTTTATCTTCTCAAGTTGCATCTATATCCAAGCAAGTGAGCTCATTGACTAGTCAAGCAAATGCAATCAGTACTCCTCATGAAACCTGTGATCGATATGGAGGACCTCATATGAGTACACAAAGTCAAGATGGACAGTCATCCATACCTTCTCAGTCGGAGCAAGCTCATTATATCAGAAATCAAAGAAATGACCCATTCTCAAACACTTATAATCCAGGTTGGCGGAATCATCCAAACTTTAGCTGGAGGAATAATCAAAATGTGTTCAAACCGTAAGGGAACTACCAGCAACAAGCTCTTCAACCACCAAATCCACTATAGCAAAAAGTGAATGTGGAAGATGCACTGGCTCAACTAACCATGAATACATCTCAATTCATGGCTAGGACTGACGCAACACTCAGAAGCCAGGAAGCCTCGATAAAGAACTTGGAGATCCAAATGGGCCAAATTGCAAATATGCTGAATTCCAGACAACCAGGTACTCTTCCAAGTGACACTGAAAAAAACCCAAGAGAGCATGTGAAGGCTATTGCATTAAGGAGTGGTAAAGAATTGAAAGATCCTGTAGTTCTACATAAGACTGACGGAGAAAAGAAAGAAAGTGAACAAGAAAAGAAGGAGGAAGCACAAAAACCTCAAGAAGATGATGTGGTACCAGGAAGAATAAGCTTTCCAGATAACCCTCCTCCATATGTACCACCAGTTCCATACCCTCAGAGACTTGTGAAGGTAAAGCTAGACAAGCAGTTTAAAAAGTTTCTGGAGGTTTTCAAAAAGTTACATATCAACATCCCTTTTGCAGACGCTCTTGCCCAAATGCCCAGTTATGCAAAATTCATGAAGGACATTCTCTCAAATAAACGTAAGCTGGAGGAATTTGAGACAGTTGCACTTACTGAGGAGTGCAGTGCCATTCTGCAAAAGAAACTACCACCAAAGCTGAAAGATCCAGGAAGCTTTTGCATACCTTGCACCATAGGTCAATGTAACTTTGAAAGAGCACTTTGTGACCTAGGAGCAAGTGTAAATCTCATGCCCTTATCTGTCTACAGAAAACTTGGTCTTGGAGAGGTGAAGCCTACCACAGTTTCACTACTTCTTGCTGATCGATCAATTAAACATCCAAGGGGTGTCTTAGAAGATGTTCTGGTGAAGGTGAACAAACTCATATTTCCAGCTGATTTCATCATACTCGACATGGAAGAAGACCAAGAAATTCCTATCATTCTTGGGAGGCCATTCCTAGCAACTAGGAGAACTTTAATAGATGTGCAACAGGGAAAGTTGACTTTACGAGCTCAAGATGACCAAGTATCTTTTAACATTTTTAAGGCTTGGTCATGTCCAAATGAAGGTGACACCTGTTACAGAGTAGATACATTGACCAGCTGCACAAAAGACGTGGTGAATAAAAGCTGCATGAATCAACCACTCGCAATAGGAATAGTAGATGTTTCAAAATCAACTAATTCTAAAGTGCACAAAGAATATTGGGTAATAAAAGCCTTAAATTCTGACTTAAAGGCAGCTGGTAAGAAGAGACTTCTCCAACTCAATGAGCTTGAAAAATCCAGACAACAAACTCATAAGAATGCAAAGTTATACAAGGAGAAGACAAAAAAGTGGCAGGATAAAAGAATTTTGAGGAGAGAGTTCACGCCAGGACAAAAAGTTCTGATATGCAACTCAAGGTTAAAGCTCTTTCCGGGAAAGTTGAGATCAAGGTGGTCAGGACCTTTTACTGTGGTTCAAACATGGCCATATGGAGCTATGGAGATTCAAGATGGTGATCGAAAATTCAAAGTAAATGAGCAAAGGGTGAAAGAATATAATGACGGTGCACTCAACACTTTGAAAACTGTCATCACTTTAGAGGAAACAACAGGTAAGTCCTAATTTTTTTAAAAAAAATAAAAAAAATAAAAAAAAATAAAATAAAAAAAATTTTTATTGGTTTGGTCTTTGTCTAGCTAAAGACGTTAAAGAAGGGCGGCTATTTGGGAGGCAACCCAAAACTTCTTTTCCTTAATCTTTCATTTTTCTTTCTTACTTACTGAAGCACACAAAACTGCATCTTTAAATTTTAGTCTCATCATGGAGGAAATTATTGTAAAGCTTAAGAACAGGTTCCCTACTCTTCCCAAAGATGTGCTTAGGAAGATCTATAGCTGTCGACTTGAAAGAATGAAGACATTCAAGCGTTTGGGCCTTCTTGAGGATGTCCGTTGGATCATTGAAGCTAAGGTACGTTTAATAGGTGAGATTCATGATTCATTTATTAAACCTATGCCAGGTATGGGAAGAAGCTCTTACTCCAAAAAGAGAAGAGCTAAAAGAATGAAGGTTTGTCCTAAATGTGCAAGGTGGAACTGTGATCAGTGCTGTAGGAGCAAAGGTATGGTTTCTATAAATTGAGAAGATAAAATTCAATTTATAAAGGATGGACTGAGTAAGGAGTCATTGGATGATATCATTCAGACTCTTGAGACGCATCCTAGTGGCGATGTTCATCATATTCTTCTTGATTTATTAGACATATTCAACAAAGAAAAAGAGCGCTACCGTCTTGGGAATCTGACGTTAAAAGACCCTGTTTTCCAGTTTATAAGAAAACTGGATGGGAAGCAAATCCTCGATTCATAGAAAGCGTTTAAGCCGTTACTAGACGTAAAACCAGAAGAAGATGTGAGCCACAATCACAACTACTGTACATAATCTTGCTTTTGTCAATCTGTCTTATATTTTTCAGTAACTTTTGACTTTCTTTACTCACTTTACTTAATTTCTTCGCACAGTGGCCCACTGGTCATTCGTGTCAGAAATTTTTTTTCAAATTTTTTTGAAAAATGTGTGATTTGCATGATTTTGTTGTCGTTGTTTTTGTAATATAAATATGTAATCTTCCATTTGTAAAAAAACACAAAATGTCTGAGAGAGAAAAAGAGAGGAGTGGTATCACTCTAAAATGCAGTTTTAAATCTATATGCATTTTTGGTGAAACTGACTCAGGAAAGGATGAAGAGTTTATACCTGTAGCATAGGAACTGGGAAGTGCACTAGCCGCTAGGAAAATCAACTTTGTCTATGGGAGAGGTCTCGAGGGCCTGAAGTTAAGTATGGCTATTCCTGCAACCATTCATGGTAGCAAGGGTTTGTGTGTAAGGATAAAGGAGTTAGAACATCAATTCTTCTTCTTAGGCCAAGAGTTAGAGGTTTCAAGTCTGCCTGAATGAATGGGACGTATGTTTTACCGTGCTGATGCTTTTATCGCTCTACCCGGTGGTTTTGAAACGTTAGATGGGATCTCTAGCATTGCATATTGGGCTAAACTGAACTTTCATAAAAAACCATTAGGATTGTTAAATGTTAATGGTTTTTATGATAACCTGTTGTCTTTTCTTGATCATGCTGTGGAAACAGGATTCATACCCCAAGCGACTCGTCATTCCATCATTTCTGCACCAACTGCTGATCAACTACTAGATAAACTGCAAACCTATGAACCTCAACCAGATCTATTAGTAAAAGAAAAACGTGGGCAATCTTTAGATAGCAGTCAAAAGCAGAATCCAGATACCACTCTCCGGTTGTAACTTTCTTTTATCTTATGGTTTTACTCTTAGCATTTTGGTTTAATTTATTGTGTGTTTAGGTTGTTCAAAAAAAACCTTTCTTTAATCTTTAGAAGACATTGAGGACAATGTCTGATTTAGGTTGGGGGAGGATTATTAAAAAAAAAATTGCATGATTTCTACATTAGGTAGTTAGTAGTAAAACCATTAGATGCATGGGGTGTGAAAAGATGGCAGAGTAAAGAGTTATTCTTAACTCTTGAGACGCATCTTATTAGTTGTATTTTTTTGTTATTTCATCTTAAAAAAAAAAGAGGTTCGACCTTATAAAAAAATATAAAATTTGAGTGTTTTTCAATGATTTTAAGAAGTATATAAGTTTGAAGCATGGATCAATTGAGATTAGAGATTTTATAGCATGATTGAATAACTGATTGTTGAATTTGGTGATGAATTTTGAGATTGAATGAGTTGAATTTGAAAGTCCCTAACCGTGAGCTTTTGAGCCTATATGATCAATAGTGATTATCTTTCTTGTGTGTGATATTCACCTATTAAGTTGTCACTCTAGAACTTGCTTTAAATCTAGTTGAAATTACATGTCGCATGCACATTCAAAAATGATAAAGGCATTCATTTTGTTTAGCCAGAGCCAAATAGCCAACCTTGCAATTATACCATTGATAAGCCCCTTTGAGCCTAATTGATTATTTCTTTATTTTCAACCCATTAATATATGTTTTAATGATTTATCAAGTGCTTTCACTGAATTCGAAAGATTAACAGAGCATTTGAAATTTTTGTGAAATGGGCTTTTGACAAGTGTGGGGGTCTATATATCATCAACCACAAAAGTGCAGAAGTTAAAAAAAAGAAAAAAAAGAAAAAGAAAGAAAAAGAAAAAGAAAAAAAATGTAAATTATGGTTGTTGGGATGAGATAGGCCAGGTTTATTCATAAGATGGCCCATTTTTCAATTGTTCTATTTACTTAGTAAAAATAGCCCTTCATATCACTTTTTACATTCCTTTTACCTTAACCCCATTACAACCTTTAATAAGTCCTTTTGATTTGAATTATGCATGTGAATTAGGTAGTGGAGATTGAGATTTTTGGCAAGTTTATGGTAGTGCAATTTTTTCAATTTGAGCGAAACACTTACCCTAAAACACTTGAGAGATTGAGAGAATGAGCCACAATTATGAATTCGGTTCATTTATTTTCAAATGAAGTTACCAGTTTATACTTTTGTTGATTCAAGAATACTATGATCTCTTTATTCTTTAATTGTGTCCTTGTTTATGACTTGACACTTCTGATTTTGTTGGAAGCACTTATTAGTTACTCTTTCTTGTCCGAGGACGTCCAAGAGCTAAGTGTGGGGGAATTTGATAAGTAAAATATTTTCCTATTCATTTTCCCTTATATAATGATTTTGTGGACTATATTTGAGCTGAATGTAATTAATTTGGGTGTAATTAATAAATAAATAATGATTTTCTTGCAGCCATGGATAGTACCGGATTAAAAAGAATTAAAGAAGGCATTTAAGGGAAAGTTACTATTCACACGGTACTATTCACTGTGCACTGTTCCTGTAGCAAATCACTGTAGCAGTCCGAAAATGAAGCCTATAAATAGAGCTTCTTGGCACCCTAAAATGAAGAGGAAGAAGGAGGAAGGAAGAGAGAGAGAGAGTTTCTATTTTAGAGAGAGAGTTGTTATTTTTAGAATTTATTTCTTGCATTTTTTTACTTCTTGCATGCCTCCTACATGGATGGTTTTACCTCCTATATGGAAGGCCTAGGTAGTCCTCCTTTATGGATGGTATAGGTTGCCACCTACATGGATGGTTTTACCTCCTATATGGTAGGCTAGATTTTCCATTTTCATGCATCTTGTAGTTGTATTTTTATGTTTTTGTAATTAATTTTTATGCAATATTTATGATGTTTGTAATATATTTTGGTTTTGTTTTTAATTTTATCATGAGCTAAATTTTCCTTTTCCTAGGGTGATGACGTAGCTTACTAATGACGGATTGAGTCTTAACTTATTAAATCTAGTTTTAATTTTTCCTTCATGATTGAGTTTTAATTATTGCTCTTAATGCTTACAATTGATTGGCCAGCTTTTGGATGATTTTAATATGCATGTTGAGACCGGAAGGAGATACATGTGTGTGGATCCTATAATTAAAACCATAATTTGCATATGAAATAGGAATATATTCATATGGGTTATGTAGTCTTAATTGAGTTCCATAAATCTTAATGCATGATTGATTGCTTAAATTCATATAGGAATATATTGGGTTAGCAATTAATTATAGAATTACTTGACCTTGGAAGAGGCTAGTAATTAAAATAGGGAAACTCGACTATCAATCATGTGGAATAAATTGGACTAGAATAGATAAGTGATTCAATCCGAAATTTATTAAGTGAAATCTAATCCCTAGGGCTTTTACTCATATTTGTCTTTATATCACTTGTATTCATATTTCATCATTTTTATCTTGCAAATCTCAATCACAACTAATCAACCGACTAAATAGAATTAAAATTACCAATTTTGGTACTTAGTGATCAATCCTCGTGGGAACGATACTCTACTCACTTCTATATTACTTGATTACGACAGTGTACACTTGCACTTCTAAATACACCATCCTACACTCGTAACAGCACACAGCCTGTCTGTACTTGTCACACTACCTCAATTGGACCCCACTAGCTTCATAGTACTTTTGCTTTTCTCACAACACAGTAAGGAATTATATGATTTACCTAGACTGGGTCCACACTGACCTAATAGTACTTGTGCTTTTCCTACACCTCAACTCTAGGAATTATGTCACACAAACTTCACTATATCACACATATTTCACATTACAAAACATGACAATTCAACACATGAAAAAAATCACATAATGTATGAAAGATAGAGCTACTACCTAGAAATCCTTTCCAATTGCCTAGATAATACCAGTCCTTTACTCTTTGTCAGGCTCGGAAAATATCAAATCTTAAAATTCCAAATTGATAATAAATGAGTTATTACTCCTTCATACCTTATTCCAAGATTCATAAAGTTGGTTATCTTTATCTAAAAATACATAATTACTAAAATGACTTTAGGGAATCCGATCTAATTCCCTTTATACCCGGTATAATTGTACTTTCTCAAAAATTATGATATAGCCTGTTCGTACACAATTTTCCATGTAGAATCCATTTTTTACCGCAATTTTGGCAATATCATACTGCATTTATCATAATGCCCTTGAGAACCATAAAGTTAGGGTTTTAGGGGCAAAATTGTCATTCACCCCTAAAGCCTTTATACTCCATATTTCACATGTTCCCTATACAATCTTTCATTCTAAACATAATGGAATCATCAAATCTATCAAATTCTAGCCCAAACAACTAGAATTGCTACTGGCCGAAAGTTTTAGAAAATTAGGAAATTTGAAGTTTTTCAATTTCCAACCAATCAACATCTTTTTTTCACTTCTAATCACTTATTTAACCACTTAAACACCTCTTAAACATGATTAATCACAAATTGACACAACAAGTCCTCTTAGGGTTCATGCATCCCAAATCACAAATTCAAGACAAAACAAGCTAATAACTAACCAAAACTACCACCAACAATCAGAAAACATCAAGATAAGACAAGTATTCAAGCTTACCTTGATTCCTCTCTATTTCTCTCTCTAGATGCCACCTTCCTTGCTCCTTTTCCCTTGATTTTCTTCTTGCTTTAATCCTTGTACATTTGATTATACTCAATGTAATAAGATGGTGAATTTTGGTGCACTTAAAGTAGCCAAAATAGTAGAAATAGTGATTGCATGAAGTAGCCAAAATAGTGTTCTATCATAAGCAGAATTAAGACAACAAATCTTGGATAAAGCTTATAAGAGTAGATATACTCTACACCTAGGAGCAATTAAATGTATCATTACTTAAAGTCAATGTATTGGTGGCTGGGAATGAAAAGAGATATGACAAGCTCGTGGCCTGTTGTCTCACTTGTCAGAAAGTGAAAGTTAAGCATTAATGACCATCAGGGATTTTACAAAACCATGAAATTCTTGAGTGGAAATGGGAGAGCATTACCATGGATTTCGTGACAGGATTATCCAAGATTAAAAATCATAATACAATATGGGTAATTGTAGATCGGTTCCTTTCACTTGTAGAATTTGCATACAACAACATCTATCATTTGAGCATTCAAATAGCTCCATATGAAGCGTTGTATGAAAGGAAACTCCAATCGCCCTTGTATTGGGTAGATATGTTTGAGAGGAAAATGTATGGGCTAGATATGGTTGACCAAACAATAAAGCATGTTAAGTTGATATGGCAGAGATTATTAGATACTCAAAGTAGATAGAAAGGTTATGTCGACAAGAGGTGAAAATCTCTAGAATTTGTAGTCGAAGATCAGGTATTTCTAAAAGTTTCACCTATCATTGGTATTGGTAGGGCATTGAAAGTAAAGAAGTTACGCCCTAGGTATATTGGTCCATTTTAAATATTGTTAAGAATTAGGCCAGTAACGTACCATATAGCTTTACCCCTAAATTTGAGAAGATTGCATGATGTCTTCCATGTCTCATAGTTAAAGAAGTATTAACATGATCCAGAGCATATAATTAACATGAAGATGTGGATATACGGGAAGATCTTACATATGAGGTTTAACCTGACCGAATCATTGATCGATAGGAGAAATAACTTAGGCATAGGAGTATCCCATTTGTGAAAGTAGTTTGGAAGGAATTATCACCTAGATAAGCTACTTGGGAAATAGAAGAATACATGCAAAGTCGTTACCCATAATTTATGAATATATTCATGTAGCAAATTTCAGGGATGAAATTTTATTGACGGAGGGAGAGCTGTAATATCCCAATTTTTATTGACGGGGGGAGAGCTGTAATATCCTAAATTTTATTTACAAAAAATCCTTGTGCATTTGATTATACTCAATGGAGTAAGATGATGAATTTTGGTGCACTTAAAGTAGCCAAAATAGTGGAAATAGTGATTACATGAAGTTTTGGCTAAATTAAGACATAAGTTCAATTTTTGTCTTGATAAAAGCCTACTGTTGTAGCCCAAAATTAAGATGGAAGAGCATAATTTTTGGCCTAATAAATGAGAAAAATTTTGGCCAAAACAAAAAGGGAAGAAGGAAGACAACAACTTGTACAAAAATTGAGAAAAATGTAAAGGTAAAATAGTCATTTGGCTAATAAAATTAGAAAGCCAATATTTTCCCTTAGTAAGAGGCCAAAGTTGGCCAAAAGGAAGAGAAGGCAAGGGAATAATTATGTGGTGCCATCTTGCATGCCATGTGGAGTCATTATATGCTATGTGGAAAAAGAAAGCACAAGAAAATGCCATGTGTAAAGATTATGCAATAAAATATTATATTTCTTTAAAGAGGTGGAAGGGGTATTATAAGAGGTTATTTCCTCTTGCTAGGGCTTCATTTTTTCCAGAATTGAGAAAAGAAGAGAGAGAGAGAGAGCTTGGAGAAATAAGAGCAAGAAGGAAGAGCTAAGAGATTCAAGAAGGTAATAGGTAAGTTGGTAGCCAAAATTCTTGTGTTTTTGCCTTCAATATCTTGTAAACCTTTTCTAAACATCATATTCTTCTTGAAATCATGTAAAACAAGAATATAATCAAGGAAAAAGGAGGGACAAAGGTGGCATCTAGAGAGAGAAATCAAGAGGAATCAAGGTAAACTTGAATACTTGTTTTATCTTGATGTTTTATGATTGTTGGTGGTGGTTTTGGTTGGTTATTGCCTTGTTTTGTCTTGAATTTGTGATTTGAGATGCATGAACCCTAAGGGGAGATGCTAACCAATTTGTGATTAATTATGTTCAAGAGGTGTTTAAGTGGTTAAATAAGTGATTAGGAGTTAAACGAAGATATTTAGTTGGTTGGAAATTGAAAAACTTCAAATTTCCTAATTTTCTAAAACTTTTGGCCTGTAGCAATTCTGAGTATTTGGGCTAGATTTTGATGGATTTGATGATTTCATTATGTTTAGAATGAAAATTTGTGTAGGGAACATGTGAAATATGTAGTATAAAGGCTTTAGAGGTGAAATGACAATTTCGTCGCTAAAACCCTAACTTTGTGGCTGTCAATGGAATTATGGTAAATGCAGTTTGATTTTTCCAAAATTGAGATCAAAAATGGATTCTACAAGTGAAATTTTGTAGGAATAGCCTAGCTCATAATTTTTGGGAAAGTAAAATTATACTGGGTATAAAGGAATAGCCTAGCTTAATGGAATTATGGTAAATGCAGTTTGATTTTGATAATTATGTGTTTTTGGGTAAAGATAACCATTTATGAGTCTTGGAATAAGGCATGAATGAGTAATAACTCATTTATTATCAATTTGAAATTTTAGAATTTGATATTTTCCTGAGCCGGACAAAGAGTAAAGGACTGGTATTAGCTAGGCAATTAGAAAGGATTTGCAAGCAATACCTCTATATTTCTACATTATGTGATTGTTTTTATGCATTGAATTGCCATGTTCTATGATGTGAAATATGTGTGATATAGTAAAGTCTGTGTAACACAATTCCTAGAACTGTGGTGTGGGAAAAACATAAGTACCACCCAATAGGAAAAGAACAAGTACCACTAGTCCAGTTTGGACCTAGTCTAGGTACATGATATAATTCCTTGTTGTGGTGTGGGAAAAGCACAAGTACTAGCCTATGCAAAAAGCAAAAGTACCACCTAGTGGGAAAAGAACAAGTACCATTAGGCCAATTTGGACCCAGTCTAGGTAGATGATGTAATTCCTCGTTGGGGTATGGGAAAAGCACAAGTACCATGAGGCCAATGGGACCCAACTAAGGTAGTGTGGCAAGTACGGACGTGCTGTGTGCCTGCTCCAGAACATTATTGTGATCACTGTGTGGCAAATAGGGACAAAACAATTATTTTAATCTAAACAAAATCATCATTTTGATCTTGAACATTGGTTGACAGACATGTTTGTGGCAATTGATCTGATAAATGATATGGTACGTAGCATGTTACTACTGAGATTTATTTGAATCTCACCCTTTCCATAAATTAAAATTAATTCAACTAGAGAAAGTGGCTCGAAAGGCAAAGCAGTTAATACTGACAATTGATGGTTCCAGTGTTGATAAAGATTTTAGTGTTGGTTATCTGTTTATTTTTTTTATGTATTTTGGAGATTTGTAATTAATATGTATAAACCCTGTAGGGATTTCCTATAATGTAATCAAGAACTTTATATCAGTATGTTTATACTATTTCTATATACCCATTAAACTATGCGTTAATACTCTGATAATTGTGAAAATATTGAGGAGTTTGACAGTTGTAGACTTTTGACGATTACTCCCACCGTATAGTATAATTTTTAAACCTTCAATGTTATTAACTCTTGATAAAGCAACATATAATTGACCATGTGTAAACATAAGTTTTGATAGGTATACACCAATATATTGTAATAATTGCTCTTGACTCTTGTTAATTGTCTTTGTAAAAGACAAAACAATTGAAAATTGCCTTCTCCTTATCTATAAAGGAAGACTACTATCCGATGGATTCATGTCTATCTTATGAATTAAAACCTTTTGATTTGGGTTTGACCCATTTAATGTTATTGCTTCGATAACATTTGTTCTAAGAAGAGTGATGTATAACCAAGTTCTATTGCATAACCCAGTAGCTTGATCTACATTCTTTAGCAGCATTATAAGTACTCCCACCTTATGAAGAAGACTATGCATAGGTAGGCCTGATCAATTAATTGTATCTAAGAATTCATTAGTATATAAATCTTCAAATCCACCTGTCAATCCTGAAAATTCTACATATATGCTAGTTAAATTTGATAGCTTGGTATATCTAATATGTTAGGTAATGGTTTCAAACCGATATAGGGACTACAATGAAAATAAAAGTTTAGGGACTAAATCAAAAATATTTTTCTAAAGATTTTTACTGTTTTATCAAATTGTGGATTTTATTGGTAGAATGCAAGGACAAAAAAATTGTACAAAGTTCCCTTGATAGAGATACTCGAGATATACGAGATAGTGATCGGAGTCATTGATTATGTGAGTTTTTCACCCTAAGGTAATAGTAAAAGTTAAAGTTGAAAATTGGAAATTAAATATGATTAGTCTGCCCTAGATTAAGAGGTTAGAGGTCAACCTAGAATTTACTGGTGGTAAATAGTCAGCATATGAGATAACTTGCAATGAAAGTTACTAAAACAATCAAGTCGTACAAAAATACCCTACATCACCCGTATGGCAATTACTCGAAGTCCCTATTTACTCAGCTAAGTAAAATATAATTTTTGAAGAGCATAAGAATGAGGTGTCAGCATTACAGGAAGTGTGGCCATTACATTACTGAGGTGTCACGAGAAGGCTAACTGGTGGCATTGCAGCTAGTGAGGTATCAAGCAAAGAGATATAGTGTAATTTTGCATGATACATAGCATGATGAGATGTCTCGTGATATGCTCTTTGTGCAACATGTGGTAGATAAGATGTCGAGCAATGAACGATGAGTCGATCTATGCATGGAACATGTCCAACTGCATGCAAATATTTTATTGATTTCCTCCCCCTATAAATACCCCCTCCAACTTCCACATTATTCACTATTCTCCTCTAGCTCTCTCCTATTCCTTAAGATTTCTCTCTTTAGCAAGAGCAAGTCTAGTTATATAAAGTTAGGTAGTAAGGTTGGTTAAGAATTCCCTAAGATTCCAGTACAAGTTGTCTTACCTAAAGAAGGTCTACTAATATCGGTCTAAGTTAAGAATATCAAGCTGTAATACTACCCCCTTCTTTTACTTGTTTATTGCTTGAGTATATTATTGCTTACAATGCTGAATGACCATGTTATATGAATTGATTGTAGCAATGCTACCCCCTCATTTTAATTATTTATTTCTTGAGTATACTATTGCTTGCAATACTGCATGCATGACCATATTCTATGAATTGTTATATTTGTATGTGATTGTTGTTCTCAGACACAATAGTTAAGGGTAAGACATGGTGATCCTTCCTTAACATAGGGTTAGGACAGACAATCTTTCTCTATTGGGTTAGGATATGGTGATCCTTCCCAGACCAAGGGCTGGGAGATGTCAATACTTCCCTATTGGGCTTAGACATGGCAATCCTTCCCTTATAGGGGATCTGGATATGGCGATCCAGCCTTAAGTGAGAAAGGACATAGTGTGACTCCCTTACTCTTAACATGATATGATGAGTCTTTACACAATGAATTCGAAACTACTAAGCCCAGTTTCCATCCTGGAACATAGGTTTAGATGAAAAAAATTTTAAACACTAGTACAAAATATAGATTTTACACCTATCTTTTACACTTGACTAAACAGGACATGTGTAGAAAGTGTGACCGGTGGCGTTTTCGTAAATATATGAAAATCAAGGAACTTTCTATACGTGTTGAAAAGACAACACGTGTAGAAAGTAAATTTAAAATATTTTTTCTTTAATAAATTAGCATTTTTTTATCTATTTTTTGAATAAAGCGTTATTACTACCTTTAATTTTATTTTCAATTTTTTATAAAAATAAATAATTACTTTCTACATGTGTTGGAAGTCCAACACGTGTAGAAAGTAGTATTATACATGGGTTGAAAAGACAACACGTGTAGAAAGTAAATTTAATTTTTTTTAAAATTAATGCCTTTAATTTAATTTTTAATTTTTTTAATAATAAATGACCATTTTCTACACCGGTTGGATCTCAACCGATATAGAAAGTAACGATGTTTTTAGCAATAAGTTTAGACGGGAGTATCTAATTTTTTTTAATACATTTTACACTGGTTGAGGCTTAACCAGTGTAGAAAGTCAGTTTCTAAATCGGTTGGGGCTCAACCGGTGTAAAAACTCTAACTTTCTACACCGGTTGCGGCTTAATCGGTGTAGAATGTAAAAAAAAGCTCAAAACCCGCCATCTCTGTTTACTCTCTCCCCCACTGCCCTCTTCAAATAGCGATCATACTCCTTTGCCGACCGCCCTGCCCTTTTCATTTCAGACTCCTCGCTGCCGACCGTCATGCCCTCTTCCCTGATAGATCCATCACACAACGTTCAAGGGGTGACGCTGCCTTGTGCCTCATCTATCTCCCCCAAATACTGACTGCCCCATCTACCTTCATGTGTTGCTGTGACAAAACAAGTAAGCTTCAGAAAATGGAAAGGGCTTGCTTGCTGAATCTGGTTTTCCTTGGAGAAAGCTGAATGTACAGCGCATATTGGATGAATCAACTAACAATCACATCAAAATATGATCAGAGGAAGCTGAACGAAAGCACAGGTCATGCAAGTATATAATTATGAGCATATATTCTACTTGCGATCATATGAACTTTATGGTCGTGCACTGGTTTTCTTTGCTAATCCTAGTTGTCAACATGCTTTTGCCTCATTTTCTTTCTCTTTATTTTATTGACAATTTGATGTTGCTTCTAATGAGCTTACCTAATTTCTCTGATAAACTTGTTGAAAAGGAATTCTATGACATTCTTTATGTGGTAACTTGTAATTGGTAGATAATTCCTTAAATCTACCCTTTAGTTTGAATTTGTAGGTTCAATGCATGACTCCATGAAAACTTTATGGCTACTAATGTGAAATTTTGGGTTTAATCTGTTCTTTTTATGATCGAGGGAAGTTTTCTTATATTTTGTGAATGAGTTGGCTGGATCAGTCATATGTATTCGTACAGGAATGTTTCTTCACCTGATGGATTAGATTAGCATCTTCTAGTTGTAGGGTTATCAAACCTTTGGCTTGCCTTTTTGGTTTTCGATAGAGGAAAGTTAATATCACCAACAATCTTAACGCCTGAGTGGTGATTGTTCTGTGTTGTGTTTGACTTGGCTTAGGCAATATAATGGACATGGAAGGGCTAAAAATCTCAGAGCTTTGCTTTAGGCCGAAGCACTAAAAGGAGGTGTAAACGTTTTTAGGGGAACTTGAAGAAGCATCCCAAAAGTAAATAAGCTCTGGATTATGGTTCCAAATGTGGCTCAAAAGCACAAGCGCACAACAATACTTTTTGGATTTTAATCATATATTGTCATTTATTAGCTTCTCTGTTGATGCTATCACTCAATCACAGCAAGACTCTATATATAGTACTCTTCCTGTCTAGTTTCAATCATAATTGTTCCTCAGCTGCATGTTGCTCCTTTCCCCTGCTACCTCATACTCACACTACCCCTCTTATTCTTCATCATCTTCTTCTTTATCTTCCTTGCACTATTCTAATTCCTTCATGTCGAACAAGAGGCGTTCCAATGATGGAAAGCCAAAATCCCAGTGTGGCAGTCCTGAGGATAAGCGAAGAAAGGTTCCTGCTTTTACCAAGTATGAATTGCTTCTTCTTCTTCTTCTTTTCTCTACCATCTCTGCTTTGTGCTTGCGATTCTGAGGATTTACTAGCTTATGCTTGAAGTTTTCATGCAACTCAGTACTTTCCTACTGGAATTTGGCATTGACTGCCTTCTGTTCAGTGGATTGTTCCCTAAGAATACACCTTAACTTTTTTGCCTGGAAGAATACACCTTAACTGACATACTATAATTGGATACTTATTTAATAGACATATGTATGTGTTTCATATGCCTCTTATTCTATTTTTAGAGTGCTCATTTACTAAAGTTTTGTGTGTGTTAATCTACTGTATGCACACACAAGCCCATGCAATTATATTTTAACATCCTAAAAAGTATTATATTTTGTATCTTATCATAGTAATAATCAATAGGCCTGATCAATATCAGTTCTAAGTTCTAACACTGAAGATGGATCTAATTATTGTTGATGCATATGACAGGTACTTAAAAAATGGATTTTCCATATGTGGGGAAATTTGTCTACATGTGATTTTAAAGTGGGAGCTCAAGGCACTTTGAAGTTAAAAGTATACATAAGAAATATGACATTACTTTTTGATTCAAAAACTCAAGGCGTTAAATGTATAGATTCTTCTCACTTGTACGCTTTTCTTAAGGTGCCAACCTTTTTTAATATAAAATTTTTACATGCACCTTTAAGACAATATTTATGAATTCCAAGGATGAGGAAATGATAAATGAGATTTAAAATGATACTATGTTTGGTAAAGTTTCTGCAGGAATCATTTAATATCTAGAAACGATTGATGCCATTATGTCATATATTTCACTAACAAAGCTTGTGAACTTTTTCTGTTGATGTTTTATTTTTAATAATATACAGTGTGGTTCGTGAGGTGATGAAGTTACATTCAGTTCGACATCTGTTGGAACCAATTTTAGAGCCCTTGATTCGCCGAGTGGTATACAAATCATTTCTATTAATCATAATGGGTTAATTGCATGCGTATCTTTTCTTGGTATGAAGTCCTTTTTCTGTATATATGTTGTTTCATAGACATGCATTAATGTTCGACCAACAACAAATGCTAATTCTATGATGCATTTTACTCACATCACTTAACTTTGATTGTACAAATTTCCTTGTAAGATATACCTTTGTTAATATTTTGGATTGGAATTTACAAAAAATTTTATATTTCATATTAGTTTTGTTGTAATTATTTTTATTTGTCAGATGTTTGGTTGTTTGTTATCATGTAAACGGGTTTGTAGAATAATAAATAAATAATTTTTTTTCAAAAAAATGAGTTTCTACACTTGACTAACATAGAGAGGTGTAGAAAGTGGACTTTCTACACTTGACGTATCAAGTCAGGTGTAGAAAGTGGGACTTTCTACACCTGATGTGAGAGGTCACATGTAGAAAGTCCACTTTCTACACGTGATGTATCAAGTCAGGTGTAGAAAGTGGGACTTTCAACACCTGACTTGATACGTCACGTGTAGAAAGTGGACTTTCAACACGTGACATCTCACGTCAGGTGTAGAAAATCCCACTTTCTACACGTGTTCAAGAACATGTATAGAAAGTCAGTACTTTCTACACCTGTTCTTTCTACACCTGTCGTACGTCAAGTGTAAAAAGTCATTTTCATCACATGTAAAAAGTCTTTTATGCACTAGTGAAACTTTCAAAATAGTAATTTAGGGTTTCATTCTCCATTATGACTTTTTAGTCCTCAACCTTATTAATTATCATTATCGGAGTGCTTCTCTTCTCATAAACTATTATATTGAAAGTTAACTTATAGGCCCCCCCTATGATTGCCAAACTTAGTTTATTAGTTGCGCTACAAGAACTTACTCTTTTGTTTTGTGCAATAAATTGATTAGCATATTATACCACTTATACAAGTAAATTCATGACAAGAATATATACGATGGCACAAACATACATGTAAAATACTACATAATATATGAGAGAAAGAGTTACTACCTGAACACCTTTCCGGTCCTTTACCTTTATCAACCATGTTCTTCTTCAACTTGAGAAAATGTCAATTCCCAAACAAATGTTGGATCCTATAATTTAGAATCTATGGATAAATAGATCATTGTATATTCCAATTCTACTGACATAATAAAGGTTATGTTACTCTTGACCCGTTCCAGATTCTTGTCCTTTATTTAACTTTGTTGGTTATCTTTAGTACTCTTATGTTATGTCAAATAGGTATCTAATCTAAGACACATTAGTCTCTAAATCATGCCTCTAATCTCATGATCTTACTAATCACAATTCCCTTTAAATACTGAAAATTTGCGTATCACTCTAATATGCCAGATTTATTGGTCAAATTTGACAATTCATAACTTAATCTAGAAAAATTTGAATAAGGTGGTTCCAAATCCTATGTGAAGGCCTTTATGTCCTCTACAAAGGAAAAATATCACCTAGTTCCAATTATAGTCATAAAACTCTAGGAACCTCGACAAACCCAACTGGTCCAGAATTCCTTCTAAATTTGAAACCCTAACTTTAACAAATCATAACTTACAATATACAACTCCAAATAATGAATATTGTACCTCATGTTAAAGATTATAATGTCTAATTATTACCTATAAAATATCACACTAATTGGATAATTTTGAACCATTGAAAATTGAACCATAAGCAGTCTAATTTTAAGAAAACAATTATGGCAGCAACTATATCAACAATCTTAAAATTTAAATTTAGGGTTTTCTATCCAATCATCCAAAAATAATAACTAGAAGCTATTTCTACATAATTTTGCATGTAGAATCAATTTCAAACCTCTAATTTGGAAAAAATCGAGCTCCTACCCTAAAAATCTGTTATGACCAAAAATTAGGGTTTTTAGGCCAGAAATCCTGTTTTCGATTCCGATACTTCTAAAATCACTTTCTCACCTTTATCCCATAAAATTTTTAATTATAAACTAATTGGAAACCTCAAAATCAAAAAAATCATATTATTCCCCTATTATTCAAGTCTGGTCGAAACCCTAAGCAACCAAAACATAATCTTGCAATTTCAACCATAAGACTTGTTAGATTTTATTCCTATCGTACTCAAGCCTTATTTGACAACATATTCATATTCACAAGATCATCACAAGCCTAAGATTACTCTTAGAATAAATTTAAGGCAGCAACAATGACCTCATGAAAACTTAACAAAACCTCAAGATATTATACTTAAATTAGAGCTTATGCTTATCGCTATTCGATGCTATAGCTCGTTTGTGATTTCACCAACGCCTATACCTTAGAGGCAGCATGAAACTTCTCTGTTTAGAAATCTAAAACCATGGAAATGTTTCTCTCATTGAGAGGAATAAGATTCGTGAAGGCTTTATAGGCTAGAAACGTGAATTCGGGAGTGAAATCGCTCAAGAACACTTTTTCTCTCTTGGTGTTCTTCAAATTTCCAACATCTTCTCTCTTCTATCTTTTTCTCACTATTTTCTCTCCTAATTTTCCCCTCTTGGCCAAAATTTATGGAGCTAGGGAGGTGTTAGGAGTTTTTAATCATATGTGTCCAAGTGTTAATTCCTTAGCGTGCCCAGTGCTCCTCATGAATTTCGGCCTCTCCCTTTTTCTCATGCTTGGCCGACTTATTGATCAGGGAGAAGGAGGTCTGATGATTTCATCTGGCCTTTATATGTGGTGCTCAGAAAGGTCAAACACGTAGCTTAACTAGAGACCAATGAGTTATCCCGGTGAATTTCAATGTGTGATACACATGGGCTAGGTGGTGCCATCCTCATTGGACTAACACAAAAGTTAAGTTAGGTAAAAAGTAGGAAGGTGTATATGGCACCCTCTCATGTTATCAACACAAAAGCTTAATGTAGGAAAAAAGCAAGGGGGATTAAGGTTACATTACGGTATCGTTCCAACCCAAAAGTCGAGTAAAAAGCTACTTTTATGTATGTGTGGGCCTCATATGGCGCCACACATGCACCTTATACACCACCCAAAATGAAACCAAGTGTCTTTTGGCACCGGTAAATTCATCTCACTAATTACAGATATAAGGCAACATTAATTACTACATTTCAGTATGTGTGTCTCATTGTAGCCCCAAAACAGTACATATTAAGAAGGCACCAAGTGTGCCAAAGTACACATACACCGACATATTTTATCCTATTACTTACACATACTAAGTAACACTGGTTACTAAATTTTTGGGATGTTATAATTCTCGCCCTGTAAAATAAATTTGGTCCACGAAATTTGATACATAGTTTTGCACATAAATTCCAGGTATCACTTTTTCATTTTCACCTCTCAGATCACTTTCTTTTTTACTAGTACTGTAGCTATTAAATAATATTTGATTTGAAAAATTCAAATTTCTAAATCATTTTATCATTTTTTGTTCTTGTATCATCTTGATCGCCACTTACACTGCTTTTCAACTCAAAGCATTGGCTATGACACTTGCTTTGCCTAGATGGTATTAAATTTTCAGGTTATAATCTTTTATCAGTACCATCCATCCATGTTGTCTCATATTCAACATCTTTTAGTCACACAAACATTTAAGATTCCTGTAGTTGCAATACAATTCCACAATTACATCATATAAATAGTGCTGCCATATTTTCAAAACAAACATAATCACCGCTAACTCTAAATCATGGGTGGGATCATTCATCTCATGAGGCTTCAGCTATTGAGAAGCATACACTACTACTCTGTCTCATTGTACTAGGACACATCTCAATCCTTGCTTACCAGCATCACTATAGACCACATAGGTCAAACTTGGATCTGGGATAATCAACGCTGGTGCATATATCAACCTCTCTCACAACTCTATAAAGCTACTCTCACATTTATCATCCTACATAACAACTGATTCTTTCAAATTAGCTTTGTTAACGGCAAGGTGATTCAAGAGAAATTCTGAATGAACCTGGCAAGACCCAGAAAGCTACATATATCTTCAATAGTTTCTAGCTTCTTCTAGTTTAGTACTGCTTCCACTATACTGGGATCCACCTATACCCCTTCCTATGAGACAACAAAGCCCATAAATGACTACTACAAACTAGTATAAACACTATAAAAAAATTTGGTTCATGTAATTCATGGATACAGTAGGTGCATTGGTCAGTTCAAAGATCAATTTTAAAAAATACATAGGAACTAGACAATTGATCCAGAAGATCATCAATTCTAGGAAGTGGGTATTTATTCCTGACTGTCACCTTGTTCAGTTTTCTATAGTTAATACATAGCCTTTGGTTTCTATCTTTCTTTTAAAGTACACAGCATCGGAGTACGCTAAGGTGATACACTGGGTCGTATAGACCAACTCTTTAATCTACTTCTTTAATTCCACCATTTCTTTTGAGGCCATTCCATATGGGCTCTAGATATCAGTCCAACTCTGGGAATGATTTCAATTACAAACCGCACTTCTATTGGAAATACCTCAAGGAATCCGTTAGCCACTAGTATATCTTCTATTATCTGTCTCGGCCATGAAACCATAATTTATAGCTACCTTTTGCTTTATCTATCACTTTATTCTATCAGAGAATTAACTCTCAATTAATCTCTTTAAGTGAATACTCTTTGATCAAGATCTTTCCCTATACTAGGTTTAGCAACTAGCAACCTTCATAAATCTCATACACATCGTTAAACATATCCAAATACTTAAAACAACTCAGGGGCATTTCAAATTCCTATAGAATCAAATCTCTTTAGTTGATTCTTAGGTTACAATTCACTCGGTTGCAATTCCTCAAATATATGGCCAACATTAAATAACTAAATCTATAACCTCAACATCAACTAAGTCAAAAATCATTTTTCCTCAATTATACCCAACATGCATGCTAAGAATCATCATGATCACAATATTCAATTAATATCCTCAGAGCATCACTGAAAATTCAGAACTAATCACAAGGTTCAAACCTTCATTGTAAAAGAGTTAAAACTTTGACCAAACCCTTCTTTCTTCCTCTTTTACCCTCTTGGACTTTTTAATCTATATAAGAGGAGGGAGTTGATTGTTTTTTCATCTTCATCTTTACTCTTGCTTTTCAAAATCAAATCCTAGCCCTTCATTTTGTCTTCCAACTTTAACCTCAAGATCAAGTAGCAATTGTCTCTTTTGCCCTTGATTATAGCAAAATTAATTATTGTGCCATTAGTTCTCTTTCTTACTTCTTTCTAAACACCATTTCCCTTTTCCTTTGGATTTAGGTTAGGTTTTATGTCATTCTGACACATCCTAAAGGAATCGGGTACTTTCCCTAAACTAATACGTAATGAAATACATACTTGATTCTAAGTGCAGTTTGGGATCCTTTCTAAACTAGACTTAGTAGTCTACTTTATTTAGGCTTACTCTCTAGTCTCTAGTCCTAAAATTTAGGGTATTACATTATTCCCTTATTTGCAAAGTGAGGTGGTCTGAAACCAATGAATATGCCTCCATAAAGATGAACTATTGTACGCTAGTTTAAAAGTGAAACTCTAATTAGAATCAAGATATTTTGCAAGCATGATCCTATTAAGAAAAGATCTCTAGTAAAAAATGATTCTCCATATATGCTTTTCCAATAAGGCATTGTTAAAGTTCTTGAAATGCATTATTTGTAGGCCACCATTAATTAGGTTTTGGAAGTATTGGATGAAATAATAAACTATCGCCTGTAAATTCTAATTATAGGACCTAATAGCTACTTAAAGCTTAAGTCTTGCCTGAGCTCAAAGATATGGTTGGACGTTGCTCAAGGAAAGCAGCCATGTAGTAACTTTTCTTTCATACATTTATAAGATATACTGTATATTTTGTATGTCCATCATGAATTGTCTGGCACATTCTGGTTATACGAGGTGGTCTCATGGGGTTTTTCTGCACGGATGGATGCTTGGGCCAATAATTTAATATCTAGAATTTTGGGACAAGAGGATTAAGCCTGGATTAAGTGGACTGCTAGACCCCAGTTTAGCAATTGTTCTAGTAAGGCATACTTTTATTCCCTAAAATTCCTTTATATCATTGGATATTAAAAGGGAATATTATGGTGAGCTAAAGAGCTCGGGGAATAACAAAATGATACAATTGAGAGTTACACACAAAGTAATGTTGCTATCGGTGAATTTCCCGGTACAGCAGTTGTGTTGTATGGCATTGTATAAGGGGTAAATCATATCAGAAAATAAAGGAAAAGAGCAAGAGATGATTTATTATGATAAATCATAAAACGTATGGGCAAAATGGTAATTTTTCCATAAGACAAGAAATGATGGGTTTTCCCTAATATTCCTAATAATTTCAGTTGAGTAGGAATTAGAAAGAGGGAAATAACTACTTGGCAATTAATGAGCCTAGTTTGGTGAATTATTCTCAAGAGAAGTCAAGAAGTTAAAGTTTGGACCAGTTGGCTTGGGAGCCATTTGAATGACTCATTAAAAGTCATCATTCATCATCTCTTTGTCATTCTTGCATGAGATTAGAATCGAGAAGAGAGAGAGAGAGCTGACTGAGAATAAGATCGGATGAATGAGAGAGAGAAGAGAGAGAAACTTCCAGCCGCCGAAACACTGCTGAATCGGCGTCTTCTCTCAAAGTGCCCTTCACAAACCTTCTTCTACTCATCTCGAGCTTTATTTTTTTAGTTTTGGATTATCGTTTGGAGGTGGTTAGTACCATCTCATTGGCCAGAGTGCTGCCAGAATTCCAAACTGAATTTAGAAACGTGTAGAGGTAAGCGTAAGCTTCCTTTTGAACCTATTGGTTTGTTGTTTGGATGAGTTTTGAGGGGGTTGTGTACTGTTCATGTTTCATTCAAAGAGTATTTTATTAGCCTAAATGATGTCCAATATATGTCTAAATAGCTAATCATGTGATTAGAAGTAAAAAGGAGATGATTAGGCCAAAGAAAACGAGAAACCGACACAACTCTTCTGAGAACTCTAAATTGTTGTCTTGTGTGTGGTATGATGAAAGAGTTAGAATTTCATCAATTGGATGATTCCATTAAGTTCAGAAGGGAAAATTGTATAGGGTTCATCTTGAAGATAAAGTGAGAAAAGACTTAGAGTGTGAAATGGATTCTACACATGAAATTGTATAGGATTAGCCCAGTCATAATTTATGGTATGGTATAGTTGGACCGGGTATAATGGGTGTAAGCCAGGCTTCTAGGGTCATTTGATAATTTAGCATAATTGAGCTAAGTTAGCCAATATTATGAGATTGGAATGATACATGGATGAGTAATGACTCATTTATTATATTTGGGAATTCAGGACTTGATGGATGGTGCCCGAGCCAGAGCAAAAATGATACTTTGAGGAAGGACACGAAGTCTGAGAGGTAGTGAACTTACCTAGCCTGCATGTATTTGATATGTATGTGTTTGCATTGTTGTATGTGACTGATTTGCCTATTTGTGTTGAGCATACTTGATTGATTGAAGCTCTGTTATTTATGCGATGACCATGAGTATGTCATAACATTGAGCATGTATATATGTCATTATGTTGGCATGAAGCTAGTTAAGCAATCATGTCATACATCATATATATATCTTACATGCATAGTGGTATTGTTTACTACTAAGATTCACTCTAATCTTACTCCTCATCTTCCCAACTATATATAAGTGTTGAGTACATGTGAAGAATGCCTGAGGATATGCACGGAGGAGATATGATGGTGAATTGAAGATCGTAGTGTGAGGTACTACTATTTGTATTAGTGTAATTATTTAGTAGTTTTATGCGATTACACATTTTATGTATATGAACGCATGTATGAAGTTTTAAGCAGAGAATAGCTCTAATTTAATTAAAGAACAACACTCACGTACTCTGATACATTAAAACTAAGAGCCGGTGAGGTATTAATGATGTAATGAATTTTGTAGAAATAATTGAAAGGTTTTCTACCCTTTGAAAAACCCTCTCGACCTTAGGTTCAAATCCTGAGTTGAGAGTGGGAATTTATGAACATTTTGTAACGTTGGGTAGTCCGGGTCTAAATCCTGATTCCACAATAGTTTTTACTACTCATTTGTACTTATTTGGCCTATTGGAAAAGACGGTATCATAAATAATGTTCTGTGATGCACAAGTGGATGCCCAAGGCTTTTTTGCATGGGTATCCCTTAGGGCCTTATAGTATACCTAAGGCTATGATATATGAACTGCATGTGATGCACTGAATGCTGTTGTGATGATTCTGTTGTATGATAACTATGTTGCATGTTTTGTGATGTTATATATGTATGACTGGCTATCTGTTACTATTGAGATTCTTTTGAATCTCACTCTTTTTCTAAATCCACTTTACAGTACAGGGAGACAGCTCGAGGGGCAAGAAGGTAAATGCGGGCAACTAGAGACTAGAGCAAGAAAGATTCTATTTACTGTTGGCTATCTATTTTTGATATTTTAGAACTATATATAATGTACATAACTATGTAAACCTGACAATAGTATAATAGTAGAACCAGTAGTACCGGTAGCTTAGTAAATGAAAGGTAAATTGATAACTGATAACACTTCTGATTAAAAGAAGAGATATTAACTAATGAATGTATCATGAAATGTAAGCAAAGATACGCTCACATACTATGATAAAAAGGATTTAAGTATTGATGAGACTTAGTGAGATAGTGAATGTTTGTGAAATTATTTGGAAATTTTTTATTACTCTAAAAAACACCTACTAATGCTAGGTTCAAATCTTGAGATCGATTTAGGAATTGTGAACGTTTTCAAAAATTTCTTTAATCCAAGACTGGATCCTGGTTCAATGAATGATTTCACTACTCCTTTCCACTCATCTAGGGCTATTAGGAATAAGGTATTACAATCTAGATGCACACCAATACAGAATTTCACTTTATTGGTCACTACTCCATAAATAGCCAGTTTTACATGACCAATTTTAAAAAATACAGAACTTCCAGTGTACACATCCAATTGACACAAATGATATATCATATTAAATTTTGACATGTATACTTTTAGACTGGAAAGTTTCACAATATTTTGATATCATTTACCTATTCAAAAATATTACACAATCATACTGCCTTGCATAGAATTCACACTAGCAGAATTATAGTTTTACAGTATTTATTTCCAGTGGTCCAGAATCTACAACCAGAGGCTATTCCAAAATATTTTTTCATTTTAAAAAAAATGGAAATTTCAAAAACATCAAAATCACAGGTCTTCAACCCCTAACTCTATCTGGCCGAACAAAACCATTTTCCCCAAAATCAACGAAAAAAGAATTTTGTCCACCAACTTAGTCCAATATCATCATAAATCATTATCTAACTATAAATACATGATTAAAACACCATTAAATCTTTAAAATACCCCTGAAGAAAAATACCTATCCATTAAAACCTCATTAAAACTCATCAAAATCACAAACCAAATAGTCTAAAATAAAGCCTACACTTATCGCAACGCGTTTCCGCAACCAGTTCAGAAATCCGGCAGTACGTCATCTGGTAAGAAGTCACCAAACACCTCCAAATAAAATTACCAAACTATATAAATAAAGCTTATGATGAGGAGAAGAAGGTTTGTGAAGGGTGTTTCAGGAGAAAACGTCGATTCGATAATGTTTTGGCGGATTGAAATCAAAGGAAGTTACTATTCACTCCTTCTCCTTCCTTTTTCAATTTCTCTCTATTTTTTTCTAATTTTTCCTGAATTTTGGGCTATTTGGATAAAAATTATAGGGTCCTTAATGGTCTTGAAAAGTGTTTGCCACGTGTCAAAATTCTGTGGTGCCATTTGTTCGATGATCCATCTATTCGATGACACATGTCACTAGCTTTAGTTAAGTAGGTCCCACCCCTTTTTTGGGCCTTTAGCCATCCAACTAGTCAGGGAAAGTAGGGGTCTGATTATTTTCCCTAGTTCTTGGGTTAGGTATTCAAGAAAGTTAGTTGGGTGACCAAACCGGCTCGGGGCTAGGTAGAGCCCTCTGGTGGTGACAACTCAAAAGCATAAAGCATCTTTTTCATAAAGGACACATGTGTCACCTTTTTATTGGTCCAACACATAAAAGTTAAAAAGCACTTTTGCTCTTCCCCTTTAAGATGGCACCATGTGTCTATTTTACGTGGGACTCGCACTCCTCCTTTTTCCTCCACCTAATCAGTCCACTTTACGGTAGAAGGAAAGTCAAGGGATTTTTTCCTGGGTCCACCCATGAGGTGTCATGTTTCATTGTCCCCGCATAAATAAAAATTAATTATTTAATTATTACTTTATAAATCAATAAGTATAATTTTGCCAAGTGTCCATTTTATTTGAAAATGGCGCCATACATAGTATTACTTGGCACCGACGAATTTCTTCTGGCTAATTATATTTACAAGTAATGTCAGACGCTCATATTTTTAGTATATTGCAACTCCCCCCGGGTATAATAAATTTTATCCCCAAAATTTGTTACAAGTTTTCAAAACATAAATTCTGAGTAATTCTTCTGTAAGTCATCCTCCGCCTCCCAAGTTACCTCTTTGGGTGATAGCCTCTTCCAAATGACCTTCACAAATGAAATGCTTCCATGCCTGAGTTGTCTTTCCTTTCACTCGATAACTTGTTATGGCTTAACCTTCTATGTGAGATTATCTTGCATATCCACATCCTCAAACTCTGTAACATAAATTCTGGGTAACGCTTCCGTAAGTCGTCCTCCACCTCCCAAGTTACTTCTCTGGGTAATAGCCCCTTCTAAATGAACTTCACAAACATAATGCTTTTATGCCTGAGCTGACTTTCCTGTTACTTGATAACTTATTCTGGCTCAACCTCATATATGAGATTATCTTACATATCTACATCCTTAAACTCTATAATATGTTGGGGGTCTGGTTGGTACCTCTTCAACTGTAAAACGTGGAAGACATCATGCAATCTGCTCAAGTTTGGGGGTAGAGCAATCTGGTATGCTACTGGCCCAATTCTTGACAAAATCTCGATTGACTCGATGTATCGAGGGCTTAACTTCTTTCTCTTTATCGCCCTTCTAATACCAGTGACAAGTGAAACCCTTAGAAATACATGATCACCTACCTGTAACTCTAGCAGTCCTCTTCGCTAGTCAGCATAACTCTTTTGTCTACTCCGAGCTGCCAGTAGTCTCTGCTTGATGATCTTGATCTACTCAGTAGTCAGATCCACTATATCTAACCCATACAACCTTCTTTTTGATAACTCTATCTAGTAAAGAGGGGATTGACACGTCTTTCTATAAAGTGCCTCTTACGGAGCCATCTGAATGCTTGCATGATAGCTATTATTATAATTGAACTCCGTAAGTGGAAGGTATTGATCCCAACTTCCTTTGAAGTCTATCACACATGCCCTTAACATGTCTTCTAGCATCTATATGGTTCTCTCTATCTGTCAATTCATCCATCTATATGGTCCATTCTCATAGCGCTTGTTTTCTCAGGCCTCACTGCCTCTTCAATACTTTCTTAGTTCACATTGTATGCATATCAAGCCTTACGGCTCATTCTACTCCCATAATACTATATATTCCAACCTTACTGTCCAAGGAATCACCCCCAAGCTATGGCATCTCAAGGATTACTTCCTTGCCTATAACCTGGTACAGTCTCAATATTGAGCAACCTTAAGATACAATCTAGACACACAGGTCCAATGTCATCACGCTAGGACAAAACAACAATGCTAGTCACACGGGTCTTACGGCCTAAGGACACTGCCCTATACAAACTTACACATCAAATCTTACCACCTCGAGCCTCTGCTCGTTACAATTCTCAAATACATAACATGCTGCCGGCCTAAGGACATATTAGTCCATCAGGTCTTATGGCCTTAAGACATGTCGTCCATCATCTTTACTGAATATATATATATCGAGTCTAACTATCTAGGACATATAGTCCACTAGCTATTCTGAATTCGTTACAGGCTCCACCTCCTTCTTTTCAAACCCTTTATATACTTATATAATGTTCTCGAAGAACGTAAAACAAACCATCTAACAACAATCAATCATCTTACATTCAACAATCATAAGACACATAGTCCAATATGAAATCATAGGACACACTATCTATCATCAACTATTTAGGTAGCCTACGAGGTCTTATAGCCTAGGGAATCACCCCTATGCCATAGGCACATCAAGACTTATGGCCTCGAGTCTTTGCCAATCGCCACCAGATATTCATAAGGTCTTATAGCCCAAGGAAACTCCTCAAACAACGTGTACTCACGGGCTTTCTGCCTCAAGCCTACTTAACATAAGATGCCCTAGGGTAACTCCCCGTGCAACTTGTACTTATGGGTCTTATTTCCTTGGGACTAATTGTCCCATCATTCTCAGGCTTTACAACCTCTTCAGAATAATGCCCAGAATCTCATGCATCAAGTCACCTTGGAATCTCATGCGTCAATTCACTGCCTGGAATCTCAAGTTTAGATTGCTCAGTAGGTCTTACAATCCTGCTCTAAGTGCATACTAGGTCTTACGGCTTAAGGACACACTGGCCCAATAGCTCTTACTGCCTCGAAGTCATTGCCCATCAGGTCTTACAGCCTAAGGATACGTTGGTCCAATAGGTCTTACTACCCATCATATATTCAGAACACAAATATACTCGATAGTAAACAAATACATGCAAAACCGTTACATAAGATATGAGAGCAAGAGTTGCTTGACTTTCTCTAGCTCATTGAGCCTGTTTTACCTTAATTGTTCTATCTTTCTTTCAACAACTAGCACTGGAGCACCCTATGGCAATATACTGGGTCACACAAACCCTTCTTCATAAGAAACTCATCCGATGTGGGACTCATTACAATACACCACCCTTGAGATTTGATGTCCCGGTAGCACCACTCTATGATTCAACATCACAGTGGCTTCATTCTATGGATTTGACATCATAGTGGCTACATGTTACGATATTATAGTTAGCGCTTCACCCAGTCCACTCTGATTGGTTAGCCCTTCTGGTCAGAACTCTCCATAGGTAGCCCTCTCCAATTAGGACCCTCCATAGCTAGCCCTATCTGATCAGAATCCTCCATGGGTAGCTCTCTCTAGTTGGTCGTCTCTGAATGAAAGTACCATCATAACAGGAAACCTAGATCTTACAAGGTTCCTCTTCTTTAGCAGTTCTGTAATATGCTTTCGTTTAATTCCTTCATTTCATCTAGGGTCATTCTATATGGACTTTCAATATCAGTCCCGCTCTAAGCATAATTCTACTTCCCTTACCAGGGTAATCTACCTATGTCGTACAGGGAATCTGGAAGCCACTGGTACATTCTATTCTCTTTCTCAACTATAAGACCATAACTTGTGGCTTTCCTCACTCCTATCTATCACTCTATTTCATCAGGGAACAAACCCTTAATCATTCTTTATAAGGGAATAATCTATGATCAAGATCTTTCCCTATGCTAGATCATCAACTAGCAACCTTCAGAAAACCTCACACATATTTATGTACCATATTCTAGTTCCTCAAATCTTTCTAGGCCATTTCAAATTCTTAAGGAATAAAACTTAACTACTGATTCCTAGGTTATGGTTCACTAGGTAACCCTTCTCTGGCTATTGGATAAACATCCAACTTTTAGGTCCATTACTAACTTTAGAACCTCGACATCACACAAAGCGAAAATCATTTTACTCAAATATACCAAATAGGCAAGCTAAAATCATGATTAATAACACATATTCTAACCTTCACGGTATTCAGGTATGATCCTCAAAACAATACTGAAGGTTCAAAACTATCCATAAGGTTCACAAGGTTCAAACTTTTGTCATGAAATAAAACAATAGTGTAACCTAATTCACATTTTGACCTAAGCACTATTTCAGCTTAGATCTGATTCAAGCCAACCATCAACCTTCAATATAATAAGATTAGATACTTTAGGATCAACATATGGCATAATCATCACTCGTGACATCCTTAACGATTACCATATATTCTACCTCAAGGCACTCAAACATTCATGCATTCTAACCTTTAGTCAAAGGTTTCTACAAAAGAACTTCCTTGGGGTCACCCATCCCAAAATTGCTCTAACTCGATCACACTTAACCTCAAAGTTCCAATAGGATCTGAGGCATTAGTGCTGATACAAATCCACATATCACTGGATATCAGTAGGTCATATATGTCTTAATCTCAGTGTAACATATCTGCCTTCCTATAAATGCTAAGTATTATCCCTACAGGGAAACATAAACAGTACCAGCTTCTTAGTTCAACTCCCCTATGTATTCCCATAACATAGGGTGGGGATCTAAATCATACTCTAACTCAATATCAGGAGCCCTAGAGTTAGCAATAGAATATCCTGTGCTATCTCATCTATCTCTAGAGTCTCAATTCACCGGAGCCTGAACCCTCTTCCTCATGGTATGCATCACTGCTGCTCTGTTTCATTCTCTACATACAGCTCTGCCTCTTCCTTTAGCAGTCTAACTACCTGACAGAGAAGATCTATCTTTCTGGGTTTGTCTATCACTCCTATCTCTTAATCCTAGCATCACTTAGGATTATTCAAGTATCAACAAACATACTATTCACATCAACAGATATATACAAGTCAAATGTCATAATCTCTACTATAACACTAGCAAATGTAACATCCGTTACTTATGACCCTTTCTTATGCATCAGAAGTGTTAACTTTATTATTATGGCTCAAGAGAATCAATAAATAAAGCTCCTAACCAAAAACTTACACCCTTATTTTTGGGGCACTGCTCATTTGGTAAAATCATATTTACCATATTGATTAACTTTACTCACGTGGTTACTATTCACTTTAACTTTTCAATTCCTCAATTCATTATTATTAAGGTTTTTCTCGGCTTATCAATTCCACTGCTTACTTAACTAATGGGTGTTAGGATTGGTAGGCACACAACGGAAGAATTAAAATTTAAAATTGCAAAAGTTTACAAATCCCAATTGCAGATCTATCAAAGGCATTTAAATCGAGTTAGAAAGAGTTGAACCTTATTCATGTTTTTTTGAATACCCATAATCATCAACGTATTGCGAGTTCTCAAATCTCCATGCTTGGCTGCCCTTAAATAATTTCCCCAGCATCTACATGTCCGCTAATTCTTCTTAAAAGAGCATCAAACTCTGAGTGTGAGATTAACCATCCTCGACATCAACATGTTGGCAAGTTCTTCTTTGGAGTTTTTCCTTTTGGATCTTGAGCAGCTAACTACTCAGATCAGCTCCCTCTACTGGTATCCACACGAACAGGACCCAATACCGGCAGCATGCCTTCTAGGGTTTTCTTGCGGCTCTCTATTTTTTTCCATCATATGTAGAAAACCCTAGCTCTCATCTTTTATAATTAATCAGGGTTATCTATTTTATAATGGATGTTCAATTTTTAAAATTAATATTAATTAATTTCAAAATCCTTATCATATCAATTAACACTTAATTGTTTTAATAAGCTAATTAAATGAATCTGGTTTAATTAAATATGTCCAACAGTTTTAATTTAACCTATTTATTTAATTAGAATAAAGAGCCAATCAAATAATATATATTATATATGTATGTATGTATTTCAAAAATACATATGTGTATATATAATATTATTAATCTTCTTTTCAAATATAAATACACACACACACACACACATAAATATTTATCAAATAAATATTCACACAACATGTGTGTGTGTGTGTAATTCGTCCACCCTAGATTAAACATTATATTAATTGAATTTTAGACGTATCTTAGATTCAATAAATCTGGACATTATAACTCGTGTTGGGCTATTCTTGTGTGTGACCCTGTAGGCTTATACGAAGTTGGCAGTGGGCCAATGACTATACTAACCCAAAAGTCATAAGCGGCCTCTAGCAAGATATTACGACTACCCAATTCATATGAGGATCGACAATACGATACAACCTGTCGTATAACCATATCATGTCCCTTTTGTTACACGATATTTCAGTTAAGGATGAGGCATGGAGAATGTCATCCTCCTATTCCTGACTATTACTTTCTCGATCCTTGAGTAGTCTGACTATAAAAATGGAAACTCCTTTCTATTGTAGTATGGCCATACATTTCTCAGACTCTCTCATCGAGGGGCCCAGTAATATCTCTTTACTAATGTGAGGGACAAATTCCATCTTGATCATTCACATTCCTCTGCATTGAAACCAATAAGCCCGATTGTAGCATTTATCATCACCCGGTTAAAGGTGACTTTTGACTAAGTCAAAGCTTAGTGACTCTCATGCAGGAATCCATGATGATCTCAGGTCAAAGGGCATAGTGATATGGTTATACATGAGATAAGCTTATGACTTGATCCATGCAGGTTTCTCATAGCAGGTCGGTCCAACACCTTATACTCCTACAAGTACCTAAGACTTTAATTCGTATCCCCATACCTTATCAAAGTCATACTGGTCTTATTTCATCTTTGCTCCCATATAGATGATCGACCTGGGACATTTAGGACAATCATTATGATTTATCCAAGGATACAGTTATCGCAGTGAACATGCGAATAATGTGATAACTAAATGGAGAAATTCAATTAATAACAAGGTTCAAAGTATAATGATTGGCCCTTAGGGCACAATTTCCAACATCCTCCCACTTGCACTAGATACAATCATTAGTTTACCTAATTCACATTGACCTAACATGATGCTCAAGCTTTGCCTTTGCAAGAGGCTTAGAAAGAGGATCCGCAACATTGTCTTCTCCTGCTACTTTGCATATTTTTATATCACCTCTATCATTGATTTCTCTAATAAGATGAAATCGCCTGAGTATATGTTTGGTCCTCAATAGCTTCGCTATTGTCACATAACAAATCTATTGGATTTGGGATGGTAGACACCACCCCTAGTTCAATAACAAACTTTTTAATCCAAACAGTTTCTTTTGCTACATCCGATGCTGTTATATACTCAGCTTCTATTACAAAGTCTACTACAATACTCTACTTGTAGCTCTTCCAGCTTACTGCACCACTATTCAAAAGGAATATATCCAGATTGCAATCTAAGATCATCTAGGTCAGTTTGGAAACTTGTATCTATATAACCAGTTACATAGAGCTCATCATCCAATCCACCATATACCAATAATAAGTCCTCAGTCATTCTCAGGTACTTTAGGATATTCTTGATAGTAATTCAACGAACCTCACTACTCTGAATTAGGCCTATTAGTCTCTTGGATCTATCTCTATAGATCCTAATCCTTAGGATATAAGTGGCTTCACCTGAGTCTTTCATCGAGAAAGATTTCCCTAACCAAGACTTGACACTCTACAAGGTAAGAATGTCATTTCCAACAAGTAGGATGTCATTTGCATAAAGCACTAGAAATACAACTGTGCTCCCACTAACCTTCTTGTAAACACAAGGTTCATCGATGTTTTGAATGAATCCAAACTCTTTGACTACTTCATCAAAATAATGATTCCAACTCTGAGATGCTTGCTTTAATCCAGAAATGGATCTTTGAAGCTTGCATACCTTACCAAAATCCTTTGGGCACACGAAAACTTTAGTTTGTGTCATTTACACATCCTCAAGGAGCTTTCCATTAAGGAAGGTTGTTTTGACATCTATCTGCCATATTTCATAATCATAATATACTATAATGGCAAGAATGATTCTAATTGATTTGGCCATTGTAACTGGGGAAAAGGTTTCATCATAGTCTACACCATGAGTTTGAATGAATCCTTTTACAACCAGTTGTACCTTGAAGACATTTACTTTGCCATTCATGTCGGTTTTCTCCTTGAAAACCCACTTACACCTAATGGGTTTTACACCTTCAGGTGGATTGACAACTAAGGTCCATACCTAATTGTTGTACATGGATTGCATTTCAAACTTCATGGCGTTCAGCCATTTCTCAGAGTTTGGTCCCATTATGGCTTTTGGATAGGTTGCTGGCTCATTCTTCTCAATGAGCAACACATTACGACTTCTAGTAATCAGAAATCCATATCTCTGAGGATGATACCGTGTCCTATCAGACCTTTGTGGGCCTTATGTTACTTGAGCAGGCTCAGCAACTTCTTGTGAGTCTTCTCTATTTTCCATCTGTAGTTCTGTGCTATCTTGTGACTCTTGAACTTCTTTGAGATGTACCTTACTCCCACTGGTTCTTTTAGAGATAAACTCTCTTTCTAGAAAGATATCATTCCATATTATAAACATTTTGTTATCGGTAGGATTATATACACGATATCCATTTGTTTCCTTTAGATACCCTACAAAAAGGCACTTTGAGGATTCGTACGCTAATTTATTAGAGGCTTATTGCTTAACATAAACCTCACATTCCCAAATTTTGAGAAAAGATAAATTAGGTTTCTTACTAATCCATATCTCATATAGTGTCTATTCAATTGCCTTAGATAGAACACGATTTAGTGTGAACACAGCTGTGTCTAGGGTATAGCCTCAAAAGAACGGTGGAAGATTTATTTAACTTATCATATATCGAACCATATCTAAAAGTGTTCGATTCCTCTACTTAGAAACATCATTTCATTATGGTGTTTCTGGAGAAGTTAATTCTAAGATTATCCCATAACTCTTAAGATGGTCAATAAACTCTTGGCTCAAATATTCACCACCTCAATCAGATCGAAGTGCTTTAATTATTTTACCAAGTTGGTTTTGTACTTCATTTTGGAATATTTTAAACATTTCAAAAGATTCATATTTATATTTCATTAGATAGATATATCCATATCTACTAAAGTCATCCATAAATATAATGAAGTACATATAACCTCCTCTGGCAGCTGTATTCATTGGTCCACATACATCTGTATATATTAGGCCCAATAAATCAGTGGCCCTCTCACTATGACCAGTAAAATGGGCATTTGTCATCTTTCTCAATAAGTAAGATTCACATGTATCATATGATTCAAAATCAAATGATTTAAAAAATCAATCTTGATGGAGTTTAGAAATGTGTTTCTCATTTATATATCTTAGACGAAAATGCCATGGTAGGTCAGATTCAAATCGATTGACTTGATCCTTTTGATTTTTCTTTTCAGATCTTTGAGATAGAGTTTACAATTCCTCTTCTAATGAACTGGTTCATTGTAGAAGAAGCATACTCCTTCCTTTGGCGGCTTTACCTACTTGGCTGCAGGCTTAGTTTCGTGCTTGTTTGACTCTTTAGTCTTACCACCTGAGACATTACCCTTTCCCTTACCCTTGCCTTTCCTTTTAATACCATTTCCTTTCTGAACCATCAAAACAGTGCTGGGATTTTCTTAATGTTATGCTCAATAGCATTGAGCATCCCATGCAGTTCAGAAATTGATTTCTCCATGTTGTAGTTCATGACAAATTGGTCATAACTTTTGAGAGTGAATTCAAGATCAAATATGTAGCTAACTCCTAGCTCATGGGAAATCCAAGCGTCTCAAGGTCATCAATATAGCCTTTCATCTTTAACACATGAATACTAACTGATACACCTTCAACCATCTTGTAGGAATATAAGGCCTTTGTGGTATTATACCTCTCTTGCCTTGCCTGTTGCTGGAACATTTCCTTGAGATGCACAATTATCTCATAAGCTTCCATAAGTTCTTGATCTCTTTGGAGGTCTGGAACCATGGTGGCAAGCATTAGGAAACCTACATCAATAGAGTCCTCCTTATGCTTCGTATAAGCATCTTTATGAGCTCTTGGAGCATTGGTTGTAGGCTCTTTAAGAATGGGTTGATCTAGGACATATGCCTTTCTTTCCTACTTGAGAACGATTTTCAAGTTTCTAAACCAGTTAAGAAAGTTTGTCCTATTGAGTTTATCCTTCTCAAGGACTAATCAGAGTGATAGTATAGCAGTATTGCTAGTCGACATGATTCTACAATTAAAATATGCAAAGTTATTTAGTAATCTCCTACTAAATTAACAACCCTAAATGTTATAATTAGTAGGCTAAGATCCATATTTTTCTTAAATTTAAGTCTTCTTTAGCAAGATGCTTAAATTCAAGTTATTTAGGTAGGTAACCTCTTTACCAATTACATCATATGTAACTCTTAGATCTTTATAGGATTCGATCATCATATGATCTGGTATGTTTAATCCCATCTAATTCCTCAAGACTCAAAACCATTTTGCTAATCTCAATTAAGTCAAAACAATAATGAATCATTGTGAGTAGCACCATTACTCACGCTTGTTTCACCAAGATAACTCAAATGCATCCACTTTGGTGGAACCTACAATTGAATGATCTAGGTTTTAACAAGTATTCATTAATTGATGGCATTATGACTTAAAATTTTATTTAAAGGGCTTAATCAATTACTTTTGTTTATATGAATGGAATAGTGATTGTATCTCATACAAATAAATAAATATAAACGCAAAAGTTTGCATGCAATGATTTAATCAAGAGCATGATTCAAACGTGACACAACATGGATCGCCTAACCTAAAATCCTCCCAAGCCAATGAGAGGACTTCTCTAAATAATAAAAAGAAATACATTGAGAGAAACCACATTTAAACATACAAGGGGAGTGAGATGAGAAGAGAATGTACATCAAGACTATTTAGAGGAAGGCACCGCACGCAGGCCGTATTTAAATATCACAACCCTTGTAAAAACTAAAGCCATGTTATTCACCATACCCAAAAAATTTTGAGAAGTAAACCAAAAAAATCAACAATTCATGCAATATGAAAAAGCAATAAATGTCGTGATTAGGTTATATCGAGCTACGAATAGTTAGCTACGGCAGTCCCGCTAGACTTCCATATTTTTCACCTTAATTTGAAAAATCATAATTAAATCTAAAAAAATCCAATTGCAGTGGTTAAAAGTTCTATATGACCCTAATGAGGTTTATTTTTGACGAAAAAATATAGTTTTCAAAAAATTATAGGTACAATTTTCCCAAACTAAAATTAATCATCGCTGCCACATAAAACATTCCAGATTCAAAGCCTAACTTCAAAAATTGATATCTCCTAATGTAATGATCTGAATCACACATATTATATATCAAATTAAAGCTTAGGATGTGTAATTTCATACTGGAAAGGTTCAGTATTATTGGACAATATTTGGTCATTCAAAAATTTATCACAATCACACTGCCTCTAAAATATTAAAAATCTGGCAGCACTACTATTATAACTTCAATCTTTTGGTTTTCAATCCAACCCTTCTAAAATCATGTTCAACTTATATATCAAATATATAAGCACACAATAAGAACTAAAACTTAATTTAAATGCACAATTGACCTGGCTCTGATACCACTATTGGGATTGGTAGGCACACAGCGGAAGAATTAAAATTTAAAATTGCAAAGGTTTACCAATCCCAATTGTGGATCTATCAAAGGCATTTAAATCGAGTTATAAAGATTCGTACCTTACTCATGTTTGTTTGAATGCCCACAATCATCAACGTATTGAGAGTTCTCAAATCTCCATGCTTAGTTGCTCCTGAAATAATTTCCCCGGCATCTTACATGTTCGCTAATTCTTCTTAAAACAGCATCAATTTCTATGAGTGTGAGATTAACTATCCCTGACATCAACATGTTGGCTAGTTCTTTTTTGGAGTTTTTCCTTTTGGATTTTGAGGAGCTAACTACTCAGATCAGCTCCCTCTACTAGTATCCACACGAACAGGACCCAACACCAGTAGTGTGCTAGCACCTCCAATGTCCTATCATATCAATTAACACTTAATTATTTTGATAAGCTAATTAAATAAATCTGGTTTAATTAAATTTGTCCAACAGTTTTAATTTAACCTATTTATTTAATTAGAATAAAGAGCCAATCGAATTAGATTTAATTTATCTTTATAAATTAAATATGAGATATTATCATATAATATCTTTATATATACCCAATATAATAATATTATCATCATATATTTAATATATATTATCAAATAATATATATATATATATATATATATATATATATATATATATATATATATTATATAATATCATATTTTCATATATGTAATATATATTATCAAATAATGTATATTATATATGTATGTATGTATTTCAAAAATACATACATATAATATATATATATATATATATAATATTATTAATTTTCTTTTCAAATATAAATATATATATACACACACACATATAAATATTTATCAAATAAATATTCACACAACATGTGTATATAATATATATATATATATATATATATATATATATATATATATAAAATTCGTCAACCCTAGATTAAACATTGTATTCATTGAATCTTAGACGCATCTTAGCTTCAGTGAATCTGGACATTATAGCTCGTGTTAGGCTATTCTTGTGTGCGACCCTATAGGCCCAAACGAAGTTGGTAGTGAGCCAATGACTATACTAACTCACAAGTCGTAAGTGGCCTTTAGCAAGACATTATGACTACCCAATTAATATGAGGATCGACAAAACGATACAACCTGTCGTATAACCATATCCCATCCCTTTTGTCACACAATATTTCAATCAAGGATGAGGCATGGAGAATGTTATCCTTCTATTCTTGACCATTTCTTTCTCGATCCTTAAGTAGTCTGACTATAGAAATGGAAACTCATTTCCATCATAATATGGCTATACATTTCCCAGACTCACTCATCGAGAGGCATAGTAATATCTCTTTACTAATGTGATGGACAAATTCCATCTTGACCATTCACATTCCTCTGCATGAAAATCACTATGCCCGATTGTAGCCTTTATCATCACCCGGTTAAAAGTTACTTTTGACTAAGTTAAAGCTTAATACTCTCAAGTAGGAATCCATGATGATCTTAGGTCAAAGGGCATAATGACATGGTTATACATGAGATAAGCTTATGACTTGATCCATTCAGCTTTCTCATAGCGGGTCAGTCCAACACCTTGTACTCTTACAAATGCCTATGACTTTGACTTGTATCCCCATGACTTATCAAAGTCATACTAGTCTTATTTCATCTTTGCTCCTGCATAGATGATTTATCCAAGGATACAGTTATCATAGTGAACATGCGAATAATGTGATAACAAAATGGAGAAATTCATTGAATAACAATATTCAAAGTACAATGATTGGCCTTTAGGGCACAATTTCCAACATCTGGGTTTGACCAAAATAAGATAAATATGAAAACCCAACAAAACCTCAAGATACTCGGTTTAAAATGAAGCTAAGGCTTACCTCTTCACGATTCTACAACCGGTTTGGAATTCTGGTAGCACTCCAGCTAATTGTACAGCACAAAAAACCTCATATTAGAAAATTGTGACTATAAAAAGAAAGCTCTTAGTGAGTAGAACAATGTTTGTGAAGGGCTTACCAGTTGTAGATGGAGATTCGGGGCCGGAATCGACTCCGGAGCTCAAGAACTCAATACTATTCATCCACCTTCTCCTTTCTCTCTATTTCTCTTCATTCTTTTCAACTTTTCTCCCTTCTTTCTAGTGTTGGACAAAATTGATAAAAAGGGGGAGGGAAGTGTTTGGTTCTTGCCATGTGTCCCTTTTCTTTAATCTAGTGGTGCCAACATATGACAAGTATCTTATGATTAGCTCACAAGATGCCAAGTATCCCCCTTTCTCTCTCTTAGGTGCCACTTTTGTCAGGGGAAGGAGAGGCTTGACAAATTACCCTAATTCCTGAGTTTAGTGTTTGGAAAATTTAAGTACGTGTTTGGGCCGGAGATCGGTGGATTCCCCAAATTCATTAGCTGGGTGGCACCTTCAGGGAGTGCCACCTCAAAAGGCAAAAAGTAACTCTCATCATTAGTAGACATGTGGTATCTCATGGATGAGCCAACACAAAAGTAGGAATAGTGAGTGTAACCATTATAGACATGTGTCACTTTCTTATTTGTCCAACACAAAAGTTATGCCTACATGAGTAATCATTGCTTACTTTGTTAAAGCTACTTTAATAAAGTTACTTTATCTGTGTCTACTGAGGATTCTACTCAGGTTTTGCTCTGGAGTGTGACCCATATATCGAGGCCCTCCAAATGACACCAGGTCGAAGTGTGAGCATGGGCCCTGTATGGCGCCACATAACGTAGGGTACATATGTCTGCCCTGAAAATACCATGTGCATACCTACCCTGCCCTATTTCGCTTGACTAATTAGTCCCTTACCTCTTGGCATAGATGGGTAGTGTCTTTTTACCAACTCAATGGCACTGTATATGTGTCATGTGTACATCTGCACTGACACTTTGATCCTACTGTTTATGCATACTGGGCCTGCTGCATGGTAGGATCAAATCACATAGTCCTTGAGAGTTTTCCTATCTCTCATCATTCTTAGGACTCTTCCCAAAATGGGCTTAGTAGTCTTCCTGATACTGGCGTACCCTCAAGTCTCTAGGCCTAAAATTCAGGATATTACAGATTCAGCAAGTTGCTTTCTATAATTTGGCATTCTTCCACTGCCTTATTAAATTCTATGAATTGCTTAGAGACTAATTTCTCTTTCAATTATGATCTCAGTCCTCATATCATCATGTATGCGCTCCACTCCTTATCATCATGATACTTTATATAAGAAGAGTATCGAGACAATCAGATGTAGCGAACCAAGTATTCATTAATGCTCTCCTTCTTATCTTGTTGAATAGTGTGGAACTTAGTTTCCTTTACAATTTGGATTGATCGAGGGAAATAGTTTTTATTGAACTATTCCTAAAATAATTCTCATGTGATGGGAATATTTCGAGCATGTTGCATCATCTCATTGTTTTTCCACCATCTTCCTGTATCACCCTCCAACTTGTAGATTGCCAGCTATACTTTAATATTATCCAAGCATTCAAGAATTCTAAAAATTTTCTCCAGATGGAATAACCAGTCTTCTACTACCTGAGGATCAAACTCTCCTTAGAAAACAAGATGTTATTGCTGAAAAAACCGTGCTACCCATGTCTGCAGGCTTTCAGCCTCAACAACAGGTCTAATTGGAGGTTGCTCTTGATCAGAAGCCTCAGGTTGCACGTGCTCATTTCCCTATTCACCAGGATTTTTTTCTCTTTCTCTATCTGTATTTTGTTTCTACTGCACCTCTCATAGCTCGACTCTAAGATCAAATATCATTGTATGCCCAATATCTATTATATTGGGTCAGGTCTAGCTCCCTGACCTCACCTCGCACCTCTACCTCTTTGTCTCACCATCTTTATGTCTCACTATAATAAAATAAGGGAGAGATAAATTTCATATATCCACAAGGGCATATTCTTCATTTCATAAAATTTTGATACACAGATAGTCCAAAAATAACACAGTAAATATTTACAGCAGTTTAGGGAAAGCTCTTAACAATATACAGCCTATACACGATTGTACAACATGTTTCTACTCTTTTGTATTTCATGACTTAACATTTTTAAGAACTTCCCAAGGGGTCACCCATCATTCCATTTCCCTGGGCTGAGCATGATTAACCTTAATATACCAGTGTAAAAAAGCAGGTATCGACTCCAACCGCTTTTAAGCCTTGGCACCTCTGATTGCCCTCATCCTAAATAGTCATGTTCACCATCTCTGGATTACCAAATACTATATATAAATCATATATCAGAACTGGTACATATAGTCCAATACGTACTCTGTCTGTGATCTATAAACTCCATCAAACTATCCCTCGGACCTGCTCTATAATGTCGTTTTTCTTTCAGGCCCAAAATCTCATGTCTAAGAAGAAATACAGTGTCTTATGGATCCAATCATTGTCTAAGAATTCTATAATAAGAAATCATTGATCCCAGTATAGTGTGCCAACATCATGCAAGTACTGTGCATACTGGGTGGTTAGAGTATCTCAGACACAAAGAGCTCTCATGCACAAGTTCCTGATGTACCCCCACAAACTCTTGATCCAACTGTAGGTCATATCTCATAGGTACTGATTCAGCTCTGGAACTAGTAACCCTATATGGATCCGACTCCATACCAACAAATGAATTGACTGACAGTGCTAGTCTGGGATGAGGCCTGAATCTTGGCCTTAGTCATACTCACTTCCTTAGGGTTTGTAACATCCTGGGATTACCCCTAACCCGATATGGTCACACTTGCTGCCCTTCGGGTATCCTCGGGTCCTCTAGGGGTTGATTCACCTATAGCAGTCATCTACTCTACTGGCGCCTTCTTCCACTCATGATTCCCGTTACAACATAATCAAGTCCACATCAGTATACTATTCTGTTATTGCCAGAACTAGATGCCTTAATACCAAAAATGTCAAACCCCTCCAAAATTTGACATTTAACAGAGTACAATTACATAGTTCAATGGGCATACAGAAATATCATAAATGTACTGATATTAAATTCTTGATTACATTACAAGAAATTCCTATAAGGTTTATACATAATATAATACAAATGCCAAAATATAAAAAAGGCTAACAGATAACCAACAGAAAATTCTTGATCAGCACCAGTGTGATACCTCATTTTCTACAGCTTCGGTTTAGTACAAAAGAGTAGTGAAATCACTCGAAAGACCAGGATTTAAACCCAGAATAACCAACTTCCAAAAATACTTATAAATTTCCCGACCTCAACCTAGGATTTGAACCTAGAGCTGAGAGGGTAGTAAAATTTTCACAAAAACTCTTTTCACAAATCTTTACTAACTCGTTAAGACTCACCGGTTTTCCCTTTATTTCATGTTTATAAGAGTTTGTGAGTGTATCTCCGCTAACTTTATATAGTCCATTTCACATACACATTTCATTAGCGATAGGAAGCAAAACCACTAATTTTCTACCATTCATTCACTATATTAAATTTACATTGCTTACACGACATATACATCATTACATTATATACAACCCCAAAATCCAAAAGCATTCACAAAACATAGGGGACCAGACAACCAAATGACTGAAGTCTCTAGCACCTTGACTTCTAGTTGTCGCCATTTACCTTCTTCTTACCCCTTGAGCTTTCTCCCTGTATTGAAGGTGGTTTTGAAGAAAAAGGATAAGATTCGAAGAAATCTCAATAGTAACACATGTCAAACATATAGAGATAACATTACAAAGCATGCTTTACACTCATCAATTAACAAAATTATCACAACATCATTTAGTGCATTTAATGCAATTCATAAATTACCATAGTTCTAGGCAAGTTACTTGGCCCCGAGGGGTACCCGCGCAGAAATAGGCCCCGGGCACCGCTCGTGCAATTTTGAACATTATATTGGCCTGAGTGTCAACCAGCGTAAAGATAGGTGTCGGGTGATCACCCTGCATAATCAAAACATGTTAGACATTTTATGATGATTTCAAACAACACACAATGCATGTTGAGTGGTTTTTTGTAGCTAGCTCAAACATACCCAAAACAAGTCTGGAAGAAAATCTGGAAAATTAGAAAAATAAAAGTTTCTTGATTTCTTTTAACAAAACACTTTCTTTTCACTTCTAATCATTTGTTTGATCATGTAAACACCTCTTGAACATGATTAATGAAAAATTGGATAGCACCTCCCTTTAGGATTCATGCATCCCAAACCACAAATTCAAGACATACCAAGTCAATAACCAACCAAAACCACCACCAACAATCATAAAACAACAAGAGGAATCAAGTTTTCAAGCTTACCTTGATTCTTTCTCTTTCTCTCACTAAAATCGCCACCTTCCTCTCTCCTTTTCCCTTGATTTTCTTCTTCCTTTACATGATTTTAAGAAGAATATGAGGATTAGAGAGGGTTTACAAGATATTAAAGGCAAGAACAAGCAATTTCAACTACTACTTACCTAGTTTTGTTTTCTTGAATCTCTTATCTCTTCCTTTTTGCTCTTATTTCTCTAAGCTCTCTCTCTCTCTCTCTTCTTTCCTTAATTCTGGCTGAAATATGGCACTAGCATGAGGGAAATAATCTCTTATATTATCCCCTCCCACCTCCTTAAAGTAATATTATATTTTTATTGAATAATCTTTACACATGGCCTTTTCTTGCTTCTTTTTCCATATGGCGTATAAGCCTACCACATGGTGTAATACCTTATTCTCAACAACCCTAGATGAGTGTAAATGAGTAGTGAAATTGTTTGTGGGACCGGGATTCGAACCTGGGTTGCCCAACTCTTGAAAATATTCACAAATCACTAATCTCAACTCAGGAGTTGAACCTAAAGTTGAGAGGGTTTTTTAGAGGTAAATAAAAAATTTTCAACATTTCTACAACTTTCACCACATCATCAAAACTCATTGGCTCATAATTTCATTATATCAGAGTATATGCGAGCGTCTTACCTTCAATTTAACTAGAGCTCCTCTCTGCTCAACTGTATGTGTTTATTCACATACATACAATGTATAGCCACATACGGCAATCAAATCTCTAAATCAATTACAATAGAGTGTCTTGCTCTGTCAATCTTCCATTCTTCCTCGCAATACCCCTTTGCGCATTTCCCCGCATTCTTCACTTGTCTAAATGGTTGGTTTGGGGAGAGTAAGATTCGAGAGAATCTCAGTAGCAAACAATACCACTATGCATGCAAGATATATATGAATGCATGACATGCTTACCTACACTATTTCATGCCAACATAATGACATGCTGCATGCTCGATGTTATGACATACATATGGCCATTGCACAAATATAACAGAGCTTCAACCAATCATACATGTTCCATACAAATAGGCAAAGCAGTCACATAATCAATGCAAGACATACATATCACCTACATGCAGAAAGGGTAAGTTCACTACCTGGTGGACTTTATGTCCTTCTCTTCTTGTCCCTTGATCCGCCAACCATTGCTCCTTCTTTATCACTTCATGGCCCTAGGCAAGTGATAACATCATTAGAGCCATGAAAAGTGAATGTCCAATGGCTACATTAGCCTCAAAGGCTCACTTTTACCCTTGGAGTTCATTCCAATTATATTTGGCCAATTTCTTACTTAAATTCGCATGGTAATCAAACTACCAGCATTTTTGACCAAACTATGGAAACTCATAATTAATTCTATAGAACTCCAATTGAGCTGGTTCCAAGTCCTCATTGACCCTTGTTAAGTCTATTTGAAGGTAAAAATACTCCCATAAGATAAATACACTCACACAATTACAGAGTTCAATTCGTTTGAACACTGCTCCAGAAGTTCCCAGATTCATATGATTAGAGTCTGAAAAATCATAACTCTTAGCCTACTTATCCAAAAATTACAAAATACCTATCCAATTAAAGATTAACATGTCTACTATAAGTCTGAAAAATATTAGAATTTTTAGACAAGGTTTAGGCTTTGAAATATCACGCCCAACACTTACTGCCATACAGGGCGGATTAAGCAACATTCACACATATGTTTTATAATTTCCCAAATTCATATACAAGCATCCAAAATTCATGAACACTTGCATACCTACACAATTTTGCCTCCTAAATCCAATGGAAGCATCAAAATTATCAAATTCTCAGCACTTCACCACATCACAGCCAGAACAGAAAAACAAAGTCTTAGGAAAATGTTGTTGTTTTCTTGTTTTCTTTGGCTTAATCACTTCATTGCTACTCCTAATCAAATGATTAGCTATTTAAACACTCATTAGACATGATTTAGCCATTGAAAACACCATTTTCTTATGAGAATGAATAGTACCCAACTTCCAATATACTCATCCAAACAACCAATCAATCGGTTAAAAAGGAAGCTTACGCTTACCTCTACCCGTTTCCGCAAACGGTTCGGAATTCCGGCAATACTCCGGCAAGGGAAACGGCACCAAACATCTCCAAATGAAAATCCAAAACTGTAGGAATGAAGATCTCGATGAGTAGAGGAAGTTTACTGAATGGTACTTTGAGAGATGACGCCGTTTCAGCAGTGTTTCGGAGGAAAGAATTTCCTCTCTCCTCCTTTCTCCATTTCTTTCAGATTTCTTTTCTCTCTCTTCCATCTGATTTGTCTTCGTGAAAATGGCTGAGGAATGAAGAAGATGATGGTTTAATTGGTGATTAATGGGCTTGCCACGTGTCACCCTCTGATTCGTCCAAAAGTTGAATTTTCGCACAAAATACCAAATTCTGCAGAATTTTCATTAACTTTGAAAATTCATATCTAATTGTAAAAATGTCCAATTGGAGTGATTCAAAAGGCTATGAAACCTTTATTGAGTCTAGGTTTAAGGAAAAATATAAAATTTTACCAATTGGAATCTAAAACTTTCCAAAATTTTAATCTTTGAATGTTGTCCCAGAAAATAATTAATTTCGCTGGGCTAACTTCAAAAATTCATTTCTCTTTGTGTACAACTCCAAATAACTTATATGACCTATCAAATTAAATCTTGATAAGTCTAATTTCATTCTAGAAAGTTTCATAATTTTTCACCATCATTTACCCATCGAAAGATATCACACAATCACCACTGCCACACCGGGAATTTCACCGGTGGCAAAACAATACTTTGTGTTCCACTTTACTATATTATGTGTGACTTCTTATCACTTTATTTTTTTATTCCCTGAGCTCTTTAGCTCACCAATATAATTCATTTTAATATCCAAGGATATAAAGGAATTTTGGGGAATTTAAACATGCCTTATAGGGACATTTGCTAAACCGGGGTCTAGCAATCCACTTAATCCAGGCTTAATCTTATGCCTCTAGTCCCAAAATTTGGGATATTACACATGGCATAACATGTGTCCCAATTGATATTTTCCCTTGCCTTTTCTCCTCTTGGACGTCCTTATGCATAAATAAAGGGATAATATTGGCTTTTATTTTATTTAGCAGAATGATTATTTTACCCTTACATTTTTTTCTTGAATTTTTGTACCTCTTCCTTCTTCCTCTTTCTTTTTTACCAAATCTTTTATCGTAAATTGGGCCCAAAATTGTGCTCTTCCATACTTAATTTTAGGCTATAATGTTAGGCCTTTATCAAGACAAAAATTGTGCTTTATGTCTTACTTGGCCAAAATTTCACATAATCACCATCTTCAACATTTTGGCTACTTCAAGTACACCATTTTATTCCATTGAGTATAATCAATTATACAAGGAATTTTGGTGATTAAAATTTTGGATATTACATTTTTCATATATTAATCTACTTTCACTGCCCTCTGGTGCAACAATTTTTATGGAAAAGGAATACCGATCCATATTCTATGTTGATTTCCTTAATTATGTGATGTACTTTGATAGGAGTGTAAATCTAGGATTTGTTCCCTAGAAGAGTGAGGAAAACTATAGATCATTAATTGGTAATAAAAAGAAATTCATCTACCACTACAAAATATCCCCTTTTAGTAGCATTTAACTTATCGCGGTTATAAAATTTGTAGCGGTTTTTAGGAAAACCATTAAAAAGGAATACTTTGATTCCTTGGATAGGGCTTCCATAAAATGTTGTTTTTCAGGATATAATTAAGCATTTTATTATTATTTTTTATGCTATTACTTCATGTTACTATCTTTTTTTGTTGTAACATCTAGAGTAGTCTAGTCTTCCTTCTTTTTTAAATTTTTAGAATCATGTACTACTAGAAAAAAAGGCTTTAAGACCAATTGAAATTGGCTTTTTAGATCAGGTTTAGGTCTGGTTCTGAATCGACCATTTTAGAAAGCCTATCCTTATCTTAATAACCATGAATATAAGCCTTATGTTATTATATAACTATTAAATTTTAATTCTGGCATTTGTTTTTTCAAGGCTTACTTATTCTTCTTCTTTTTTTTTTGCTAGCATTTTCCCCACCTCCAAAGAAGTTAGATGATTTTTTAGTATTGGATTTAGTGGATGCAATTTTAGCCCCGACATCTGCATGCTATTAACGCGTGATTCATATTATAAGCATCTCTACAGTTGAATGTAGCTACCTATAGCTTAGCTACTAGGTTACCATACTTATATATTTTGATCCTTTTGGACCTCAAATATGAAACATGGCTCTGCCCTACTCCAGTCTTATGAGATAAAAGAGAATATTCTTATTTAATGAACATGAGTATGACAGAGTAAATATATAAGTATGAGAACTAGATTTTATATGTGTGGATATGATCTCGTGGGGAGGTCTTGGTTGAAATGGAAACCAAACTTAAGGCTAATATAAGGAAGTAACTGGCTAAGTGGAAATACTAGTGACAAGGTAAGTATTAATAACTCTAAATTGAAGGATGAAAAATATTGGCTAGATGATCATCACTTGAAAGGATAAATTTGTTGGACTGGGTGGTAATCCAATGCAACGAATTTTCCTTTCAAGCATTGATCACACGTTACTAGTAACTCCACCTAGTCGAGTAGCTCCTTATTATTGGCCTTTACTTTGATTTGCATCTCAATAGGACCTCATCATATGACCAAAGTTAACCATACAAAATAGAATTCTCAAGTTTGTATATCAATCATGTTAGACTCAGCTTTATGAAATAAGAAACTCTACCTTTATCACCTAAAATTGAGTAGGACAGAGCCAAATTCTATCTAAAAATCTCAAAAGAGACAAAATGCCTAAGATTAGTAAACTTAACACCCACTCCAAGGGTGGCTACATTCGACTCTAAGAATTGCCCATGATACAAATTACATATCAACAACCCTGACACATTAGGGTTAAAATTACAATCGACCCTCCTACCTACCACTCAATAATGATCTAAACTCTTTCAAGGAGGGGACATCCAAACAGAAATAATTGAAAAGAACAAAGACATGGAAAACAAGATTCAATCAACATACATCTACGTTCACTTTTGTCCATGAAATTCACAAAAATGATACAATGAAATTGCATAATTGTCATAATCACAAGTTTTGTAATCCCAACCATAATGAATTCCGCAGATAAAAGCTTGTATACACTAACTATAACAACCACAAAGAACATACAACTAGTAGAAAAATATGTAAAATTTCATGTATTACACAAAGAACATACAAGAAGACAACAAATATAAAAGAAATATCATATATATACATGTGGAAGGAAGGCTTTTTTCATTTTCCAAGTTCTACAGGAAGGGCTTATGTGATACCTCATTTTCTATAGCCTCATATGAGTACAAAAGAGTAGTGCAATCACTGATGAAACCAAGATCAAGTCCCATATTAGAAAAACGTTCATAAATTCCAATCATATATCAGGATTTGAACCTAGGACTAGAAAGGAAATTCGGGGTAGTAAAATTTTTCTCAAATCTTTTCTACACGCGTTCACTATCTCGCTAAGTCTCATCAATACTTAATTCCATTTTATCAAAGTTTGCGAACGTGTCTTTGCTTGGTTCTATACCTTAATTATGTTTCGTTAGCGATCGGAAGCATAATGCAATTAGACTGTTCTTTTACTATACTACTGGCATTTCCAGTTCAACCTTTGTAACATGTCAAAGTTACAAACTAATTACAACATATACATATTCCAAAACATCCAAAGATATAGAAATAGATGACCAATAAAACTAAAATCTTTGGCGTTTAGTCCTCTAGTTGTCTGCATTTACCTTCCTCTTTCCCTTAAAGCTCTCTCCTTGTACTATAAATGGGTTTTTGAAAAAAAGGGTGAGATTCAAAAGAATATCAGTAGTAACATAATGTCAATCATACAGATATAACATCACAAAGCAGGCTATACAGTCATCATTCAACAAAATCATCACAACAGCATTCAAGGCATCACATATAGTTTATAAGCTATCATAACACTAGATATATTATAAGCTATCATCACGTGTAAATAGGCCCCAAGCACCCACTCGTACATCAGTAAGCGTTATATTGGCCTGAGCATTTACCCGTGTAAATAGGCCCCAGGCGACCACCCCGGATATTTAGAATACATCAGACGATTCTTTATGAATGCCCAACTATACATTGCATATTATAAACATACGAAAGACAAGTTACTACCTGATTGCTTTTCTCTAGGAACTTCCTCCCGTTAGACTTCAGACAGTCGTCAAATCCTACAATCCCCAAAATGTACCATAAATGAGTCATTAATCATCCATGTATTACTCTATACTCACTTTATTGGTTAATTTAGCTTAAAATGTTAAATTTCCAAAACGCCCCTAGACCCGGTCTACACCCCTTTGTACCCGGTCTAGCTGTACTTTATTTAAAATTATGATTCAGGCTAATCCTACATAATTTTGGGTGTAGAATCCATTTTTGACCTCAAATTGGTCAAATTCAAGGCCAAATGATAAGAATACCCTTGGCAGCCCCTACTTACGGTTTTAAGGGGGTAGTTTGGTCATTTCACATTCTAGGGCTTTTCTCACTTCACCATCAACATAAAACCTACACAATTTTCCCTTCTAAACTCTATGAAAGCATTTAAATCATCAAATTTTCTACTCCTTCAACACACCAAGAACAGGGCAGAAATTTAAGGTTCTCATAAAAGTTATCTTGGTTTCTCGTTTTCTCTTATTTAATCACCTCCTTTCTACTTCTAATCATATGATTAGCTATTTAGACATTAATTGGACATGGTTTGAAGAAACTTAGATAGTAAGGTCCCTTAGGTTTTATCATCCATCTTTCACAAAACATCCAAAATCAAGCCAAGAACAACATCAATAACATCAACTAAAGCAAGAGAAACAAGTTTATAGGTTTACCTCTTGATCCCTCCTCTTTCTCTCTCTACACGTTTTCTATCTCTCTCTTCACAACCTTGATTTATCTTGAAAATCATGGTTCCAAAGAAGTAGAAGTGATTAGAAGAGGCTATAGAGGGATTAGGAAGCAAAAATCACAAGGTTATAAGCTTCCTTACCTTAGATTTGTGAGAACCCTAGCCTTGGTGTGCTTGAAGCTCTCCCTCCATCCCAAAATCTCTCTCACTCTATTTAGTTTAATTGGCACGAAAATGAGATGATGAAGATGAAGGAATTGATAATTAATGAAATAGTCAAAGTTTGCTTTACATGTGGAAATTCCCTATTAGTCTGTGTTACTTCTTTTGTATAATATTCTTTTCCTTTTTTTCCTCTTCTTCATCCACCGAAAATGTATGAGAATTAAGATAGAAAATGTTGATCTTGAACTATCCTATTGACATCTTGCAAGTTGTTGACTTTTGGGCCTTTGACTTTTGACTATTTGACTTTCCTTGATAATAATTTTCTAAAATAGGTTTATTAATTATAAGTACCCATTTCCCTCTTTTTAATTCCCTTATAACTGAAATTATTGGGAATATTAGAAAAAATATTTATTTCCCACCTTATGGCAAAATTACCGTTTTGCCCTTACATTTTATGATTTACTGGAATAAATCAATTCTTGCTCTTTTTATTTGGGTTTGGCCTAATTTTTGACACTTGTATGAAGCCATTATTTGTGTCATTTTATGATCAAATTTTGGTTTCAATATTAGGCCTTTAAATGGGCATTAATTACCTCTTTGTGTCCTTACTTGGCCGAATTATATGTAACCGGCGATTGAAATATTTCTATAATTTACACACACTATGATTCACCATTTTATTCCACTAAATATCACAAATATATATATAAGGAATATTGGTGAAAAAGTGTGGTATTACATCTTCCATGTATCTACAACCTCAAACTGTATTCATTTGATCTCCTATTTTTAATTACAATAAGTTACATATTATATTAGATTATTTAATGCTCTTCACGTGTGTACAAAAACATAAGTGATAGCTAAAAAAAACCACTCAACTTGGTACTCTTCATACTCCTTTTTGTAATTACGGGTTCAAATCCACATTAAATAGATAAATATGATGAAGAATGATAATCATGAGAATGATACAATTTCATTAAGTTGAAGATATCAATTGGATGCTTCTAAAGATGTAACAGAACATTAGATAATATGTTGTATGATATCGATGTTATGTTATATCATGAGAAATACCAAGATATGTTCATATTTAATGAAATTGTATAATTCTCATGATGACAAGTTCATATTGGTATGTCATAAATATCAATGTTTCTATAACTACAACAAGTATAAAGAACATACAAGAAGGTAATAAATACAAAAAGAATATCATATTTATACCAATGAAAGGAAGACTTTTTTTTCATTTTCCAAGTCCTACAAGAAGGGCTTGCATGTATTTGCAACCCCCAACTGTGTTCATCCGATCCTTTGTGTTATGTATGCAAATGCAATGCAGCTCGAGAGCATGTGTACTACATAACAGAATTACTACATATGTTCACGAACTGCATTGCATTTGGACAAGCAGCAAATGAAATACTACTAACCTCTTCATAAACTATTTACACCAATGAATATATGGTCTGTTTGGTACTCATTGCAGGTTTGTGTTTGTATGGTGGTATTGATTAGCCAGAATTATCACTACTTCCCTTAAATTCACGATATTATGTACAGATTATATGTTCATCAGCTACAAAACAGGGATGATGGAGAGGGAGAGCCCAACAAAAAGGAATACCAAGCCATCTTGATGGTAGAGAGAGAGGTATCATGAAGTGCGAAGGTGACAAAATCAAAACTAAATCAAAATATTATAACTATGGGGGTTGTTGAAACCCAGGCCTTCAAAAGATCATCATCATTCCAAGAGACTCATCACGCCTAGCCGAACTGTCGATAATGTTTTTCAACACCACTGCCAACTCCTCCAGTCGTTTAGAGAAGCAATCTTTCCTCACTATGACCTCCAGAATGATGCCCTATAGGTGAAAGATAGCTTTAGTGATTTCCTCCAAGGTCGAAGGTGGAGGGGGCTGCGAAGAGGTACCGTTGGTGGCTGCCGCTAGAGGAGGAGAGGGGGAATGCTGCCTCTTTGTTCTTGTCATTGGAAATGCTGCCACTCAAGAAGAAAGAAAGAACTAGAAAGGAACTTTTGAATTTGAACTTTAGAACTAAAGGCGCCTTGGTATTTATAATCAAGACTTGTAGCCAGAAACTTAAGATGATACTGACGAGACATGATGATATGCCTTGAAACTTGAAACGTTACGTATTTAGACATGTCTTATTTGAAAATATAGTCTAAATAGTAATTATGAGACTGGATGCACATCTTATGCTATCTAAATAAAAAGTGAACGTTAGAAGAATAAATGACCTTTAGACTAGTTAAGAGTTAAACGACAATTTAGATTAACATATTTAGACCTTTTTCCACTACAACTTGTCTGAATATAATCAAACTATATATTTAACATGAACAATATTCTAGATATTATAATTTATTGATAATATATCATAAATTAACTTATCATGCCAAAGACAGAAACAACAATGGAACAAAGATACAAAGAGATGTGATCAAAATAAAGATCAAGATTAGAAATACAAAAAATTTAATTGATAATATATTTTTTATGTTTCCCAAAGCTAGTATCAGTACATTGATTAAAAAATTACATAATAAAAAACCCACAATCTTCCTTCTCATCGCCGGAGGTAGAGGAGGTAGAAGAGGAAGGGGAAAAGGGGTCATTTGAAAGATTGTACTCGACATCATTGGCGTCGAGTACAAGATTGAGCTTGTTGTTGACAATGTGGAGCAATGCCAAGAGTCTTCCGAGGTGTTTGTCAATATGATCCACCCTTACATGGAGGTGTTGTAGAAGCTGCTTCATTGAAGGTGGCAAAGGAGGTGGTGGAGGCTGTAGAGGAGGAGGAGGAGGAAAAGAAGGACGAAGAGAATTAGCTCTAATGTGTACCATATTAATATTCTAGAGAGGAAAGGAAGAGGAGTTGAATCTGAAGAAACGATAGCAATGAGGACTTTAAATAGACAAAATGGATGAAAATTATATTGGCCTTAGATTTTGAAGAGACGCGTAGCTGAGAAGTTTACCTTAAAAGCTGAAGAAACTCTAAAAAATTTAAGACCAAGTATAAAGAAACGACAATATCTAAAAGAATATGTAAACCAGATGTATAAGCATATGGTCTACAAAGAATTTAAATTTTTAAAATTTTCTTGATATTTATTATCAACACCACATTACCTTATAACCGATCTAGAAAATATTATGTAGACCGTGCGAAAGTGTGACCAATGTTAAGTTGTATCAATATTTACAAAAATACAACTGGTCATACTTTTTAAACCATCTTCGCTTATAGAGATCTAGATATGACAGTCTTATAGGCCTTTTTTCTAGTTGTATCATGTAGTTGTCATATATCTTACACTACTTTGTAATGTTTTAATTGCTAATACTCCCTTCAGTTATTAATGTAAAATCTAATTAAAGAGTTAATATTTGTTGTAAATGTAAGACTTACTTTTCATATTTTTCAATCTTTTCCTAATTTGTTTTGAATTTTTAAATCATGTAATTGTCCTATTTCTTACACTACTTTGTAATGTTTTAATTGCTAAAACTCCATATGGTTCCTTTAAGGATCCGAGTATCATTTTGTTCTTTTAAAAAAAATTTGCTTGAATGTGAGGTGGAGAGAGAGGAGGGAAGGAAGGGTCTGAGACGTGCCACCATGATTCATATTGGCTCCATTTAATATAATTTGATCATTTTTTATTTTTTTTTCGTTAATATATTTGGACATAGCTACCACTTACTAGTTACAAGGGAATGCAAGATAAAAAGGAAATTGAGTTCCGATGCACCTATTAGAACAACTTTTCATGAGTTTCTTTGATATTTCTATGATATAATCTTGTAATGTTATTCCGGCTTAAACAGAAAATAAAACAAAAAGAAAAAAAAGAAAAGTAAATGTCACCCAGCTTCTTGAAAATTTTTTAGAGGTGCAACCAACACCCTAAAAAATTTATGGGTGCAATTTTGCCCCTAATATAATAAAAATGAAGCCATTCAACCCTGGGAAAAGAAAATGAAAACAGACATTTACTCTATGACATCCTATTAAATACTCTCCTCTCATTTCCAATTTACTTTGTTCTCTTGTAGTCATAGGGTAAACGTCTATTTTATGTTCTTTTAGTCTTAGGGTTGAATTACTCTATTTTTATCATATTGGGGTTCAAATTGCACTCATAAATTTGTTAGGGTATTAGTTGCACCTCTAAAAGTTTTTCAGGTTCCTAGTTGCACCTTTACCTAAAAAGAAAATCTTGTAATGTTATAAGATTTATACGAGGGTAATTATTATTTCACTATGTTGGTAACCACAATACAATAGCAATGACGGTGTTTCAAGTTATTCTTATTGAACTTGATCAGAAGGATAATAGTAGTATTGCATTTTTATGTCTTAGTATTATTTTTTATTATTTATAATTGAGGGCTTATATTTATAATTTACCTACTAGTATAATTAATGTCGTTTTTTATATCAGCTCATGTGACTAGGCATTTTCACCTATCTTGCTATGTTTTTAACCAAAATGATCTTCATATATTTCCTAATGCCTGACCAACCAACAACAAAATGAAAAAGGCAAATCAAATGCTATGTTTTTGTATAAGAGGCTGTTTGAAATAGTGATGGATAAAATGACTTATAACAATCGGGCTTATGAAAAAATGCGATTGGTTTAAGTGCGATTCTGTATTGTGATTTATGTTTGGATTGAAAAATGTAAAAGTTCTTTTTGATTTATGTTTGGATTGAAAAATGTAAAAGTGGTTTTGTTGTGTATGTAAGGAGGGGAAAAAATAAAATTATCTGAAGCACTATCGAAACGTAATGTAAATAATGTTCTGCCAATATACATCAAATTTGACAGCTAATAACATAACAAGTTCAATCATAAATTGCGTGCAATTTCATCCCTAATCCTGTCCTGAAGGTCATAAATTGTAGTTCTGGACGTCCCAACATTATTGGTGTATGAAACATCATTGACTACAGTTCTATCAGCATCATGGCCCATATTATCGTTGTCCGCTCCGTCAAAGTGAACGTCACTTGAGACATTTCTTCGAATAAAGTTGTGTATGGCCATAGTTGCACAAACTAAACGGACCTGGGTGTCGTAGTTATAATTTCGCATTTTTTCCAAAATAGTGAATCTACTCTTCCAGACTCCGAAAGTCCTTTCTATTGTAGACCTCTAACTAGAGTGGAAGAAATTAAATGTCTCATTGTCATTTTGAAAAACAGGTTGACTCCTAAACTCCAGTACGTGATAACGCTCACGTTTGTAGGGGCCAAGATACCCTTCTAGCGTTGGATACCCAGCGTCAACCAAATAATATTTTCCTGCTAAAAACATAATTAATTGTATAAAAATGATATTATTGAAAGCAAATAACGAATAAACTTAGGTTCTTTGGTACCATATGTCACCTGGAGGTGGATGAGGAAAATTCATGGTGGGATTTGACACAGCAGCATGAAACACACAAGCGTCGTGTGTAGATCCTTCCCAGCCCGCCAACACGAATGTGAAACACATATCCCAATCACATACTACCATCACATTTTGTGTCGGATAACCCTTTCTACCAATATACCTCACCCGATCGGGACCACTGATGGCACACCTTATATGGGTTCCATCTATGGCACCTATTGCATCCTTAAAGTATGGGTGATATCGCAAATCACCGGAGATACGTGGGTGGCATTCACAGAATTAAGGATCTATTGGTTTGATATTTTCCTCGGCCAAACGCAAGGAAGCATTAAGAACCCTATGCAATAGGCGGCTTACAGTTTCACCTGAATGCTGGAAGAGTTCTTGCACTAGCCTATTTCCCATTCCGTGTCCAACTATTACTAAAAACATGGCAACCATTTCTTCAACATCCACGTGTTTCAAATTTTGTAGGTCGTGTTCTATTAATTTAGCGCACAAGAGATAAAACATGTGGTTGTCAACTCTAAACATCTCCTGACAACGTCCGGTGGTGTTAGCCAAAATCTCCTGCACCCATAAATAGCCGTTGCGTTGGCTACTTCACCGCGGTTATCTGCAAATGAACGGCAGCCAATACAGACACAACAAAGAGATAAGTTCTACATACTCGGTTAACTGTTCATCCAAAAGGGCTTCCAAGCCGGAGTCATCATCTTCTTCTTCCATCCAAATAGGCTTCAAAAAGGGCTAACCTGTACATGATGGGAAAACTTAGGCAATCTTGAAGCAAACTTAGGCGACTCAACATATTTGCACATCAGAAAATAATTCATTAACTACTAAATTTAACATATTGTCAGTGATTCGGCATCTAACCAACCTAAATTTACAAGTTTCAAATGAAATAAACATACATAAATCGTTCAACATCGATTTCTCCTCAAATGACTATCCAAACTAACGGGATACTGTAAAACGTAACCAGTCCACCAACAACTCCTTCTTCTCAGGAAACAACGAAGCAAAAGTATCCCGTTTACTCTTGCAGTCGGAAAGCAGCTCGATGCACTGCATTCGAAACACAGGATCTTCATTAACTTGGTCTAGGGATAGGAGGTTCGTAATGACACTATCAACGCTCTGTTCCTAGGTGGCACCGACAGCAGAAGCTCTATCCCTCGTAGCATCAGCGATGATACTGAATGCATCTGCAATCCGAGAGGCTAGTGGCGCTTTCAGCTTCTTCCTCTAAGTCGGACGAACCACCCACTTCCTCTTACCAGAACTTCCTGAGTCACCAGGACCAGATGCACCGCTCTGGGATGCGACCCCCATGCTGGCTATCTCATCCGTCACTCCGGTACTGGGTGCCGGTTGCTGACTGAATGAGTCATCCTCACTATCTCCGGACCCTTCTTGATCGTCAACTGACGGGCGGTACACATCTTCCGGGTCCATGTCATTCGTCTGTGTGGGCAGGGTTCCTGGACAATAACTTCTAGCCCAGTAGCGAACGCATCTTTGAATATGATTTTCAGTTCCGTCTCCCACTTCAAAGGGGATTTGTGAAACTTCCTATAAGACGGATTCTCCTACAGTCAAATACGTAAACAAAACCATTAAAATGAAGGAAAAAAGTGGGAGTTGCTTTAGTAGTTGTACGAGTTGTTAAACAAAGATAACTTACATGACATTTATGTTGCCACCATTCGGTAGTTGCGTCAATCACCCTCGACTCAGGATCTACTCCCAGACCAGTCTCATTAAGTAACATTTCCCACGTCCGTAGATCCTTGCGAAGGATGTTGAATCTGTTCTTTAGTTATTTTCTGTCATACCCTCGGCCTATCCGGGCATTGAACGTTGCCACAATAGCGTCCCAGCCCTTCTTTGAGAAGGACAAGCCGCGCCTTTCTTTTGCATAAATTTGCTTAATCATAGCATGTATAAAAACCTCAGTGGACTCACCATCCCAAGTCGCTTTATCAGCCATCTTTCTAAGGAAAAATTTAAAGGATAATTGACCATAACTTTGTAGGTAAGATACACACAAACTACCTAAGTACTGTTATGTTAACTATGTTTTAGCCATGCAACAAACCTAAATAAGTCTGTGTAACTACAAAATGTTGCGTGGCATCACAAAATGGTAAATGAACAAGACACTAGCTTTTGGCCTTACGACAAACCTAATTGTTGCTATCTAATTTAAACTTACTAGTGAATTTGAACACGTTATTGTTTTACTTATCTACGAAACAACTTTCTTAACCCAAGGTTACACTAGTATAATCATTAGGCTACACTAGAGTGACTACATGATAGAATGGGGTTGCCTCATTAGGCTAAAATGTTAACAGAAACAACATGGCTATGTAGGAAAAGTGATGAAAATCCTAAGGTATTTCTCATTAAGTTGTTTTCTCAACATAAAACGTAAATGTCATTCCCATTTGTGAACAAGAAAGATATTACATGGTCATTTCACAACAAGTAATACACACAAATTTTGGGTTAGGCACAAAGAAAATGTTAAACCTAATCAGGATTTAACTTGCAAGTTAAACCCACTTTTTAACAATAAACAACTCTACCATGCCTATATATTTGATTCATTGTTATGTGGTCTACTAATTCTTCGTATACCAATTAAGACTGAGAATGTATTATAGAGAGATTGACCACCACCCAGCATTATGCGTCTCATTAACTAGATCCAACATAAAAGACCTATGTTCCTTGTTTGCTATATCAAAAATGGTTCTCACCAGTGCCGACATTACCGAAGCAGGGGAAGAACATGTCACAAATGAAATATGCAAACCAAGCAACATTGACACATGATTTGAACCAATCCACCCAAAATGAAAATCGGCCATTAACTGGAAAGCATAGATATGAATCAAGGAACCTTACCTACCACCAAGGACGATTTCACCAGCGGTGACCACAGGAGGAAGAAGAATCACGTTGAGCTCGTTGGGGATAACGGATGGCACACCAGAAGAGAGATGGCCGGTGAGAGGGGGGATGTCGTCCGGCGACACTCAAGATTTAGAGGGAAGATGGAGACAGAGTGCACAGGCCGCCGTCAGCTGCAATAGTAGCCGGACAAGATGACCAGAGCTGAAACAGAAACACAGCTGAATAGATCTGCCACACACAGAGTTCTTAATAGACTTAGCTGAAGACGATGGCCGGCCAGACGTCCTTGTATATGCAGATGCAATCAACTAATAATATGGAAAAAACATACACGAGGCCACACCCGGAAGAAGCTGATGTGAAGGAGAACTGGTTCGACATGGGGAAAGCCAGCTATGACGATGCTTTAGCGACGACGAGCACAACGGATTGCGATGGCGAGACACCGAAAAAAGGGAAATGAATAATGCTGGACCAGAGTTGTTGCTGGGCGAATTAAAGATGATGCTGGGCGACAAGCTTTATCTGCAGAGATTCAGAGAGAGAAAGACGCAAGCACATGGCTACAGTAGTGGAGATGTTTGAGTAACGGTAAAAAAAGCATCCAAAGCACTTTTGAACCCAGTCATGTACGAAGGCCATGTTCAATCGGGCTTTAAATTATAATTGGGCCAAACGCTGAAAAAATACATCACGATTTGAATCGGGCTTCACTCAATTAAACAGGCTTAAATTTGTTCCTACCGCTAAAACAAACAGCCTCTAAGTTGGTGGGGATTTTTACACCTTAACCCTTTTTTTATGGTTATCCACCATCCTGAAGTAGTTTTCAAAAAATATATAATATCTTAAAGTATTTTATATTACACCCAATATACTAAAGGATTTTTACATGTGTCCAGCACTGTAAGGTGTCTTTTTTCGAGCATCCCATACCTTAAGTATTTTTTTAAATACGTGCAATACCTTGAAATTTTTTTGTGTGTGCATTCATGCATCAAAGTAAAAAAATATTTTAAAATGTTGGATGTATAAGAAAAATATTTTAGGGCATTGAATGCATCATCAAATATTTTAGGATGTTTGATACATATGCTGAAATATTTTAGGATGCTTGATGCATCTTAACTATGATATTGTTTTTATAATATGGTGATGTATTTTATACACTTTGCTATTTTTCTATCCTATCTCTGTGACCAAGTATCTACTCGAACAGGTGCATATATTTTGTACGCTCACACACCTCACTGTGTTTCGTATATCGTGATTTTATGTTTTCTTCTGCACATGACTTTTATCTTTTTTTTTGGCTACCTCTTGTTTAATACTCATTATGCTTCATATATTTGAGGAGTTAATCTTGATTTTAAATATAAGATATAATTTTTATATTTGTTAACATTTTTTTAATTTATCCCTACTGATACTCTCCCAACAATAATCAAAGTGGATAAGAAAGAAGGGAATTAATAAAAATGAGTAGGTATTTTAAAAAATACATATCATATTAACTAATTCTATTAAATTTTTAATCTAATTAAATTAAGTAAATATGTCTTATATTAAATACTAGGGGAGTACATATATAGATATTTTTCTTTGCTCTCATATATGTTGGTATCTTTTTTGCTGTGCTCTCACACATCTAATAGGATTATATATGTTTCAATTCCGGAATGATAATAGAAGTATATATTCGACTTTATATGTATGTATGTATTTTCCATTGACTTTGTATATGGGGGTAGATATGTCCTATTTTATTGTATATTCTTACATCTATATATGAGATTTCATCGTTATGATCATGCTTAAATCTAATTATTATGAATATTTTGGACTAAAAAGTGCCTAACAAAATAAATCGTAGAAATGGTAAAATTGTCATATTTTTATTTTTCTAATTTAAACTGATTTGCACAAAGGTATCTTTAATTTTATTTATTGCATGGAAATTAAAGAATTAAGTAAAAAGGACAATCAAACCTAGAACGATAATGATAGAACAAAGAAAAAGTGTGGAAATTGCTAAAAGCTCATGAAAAGCAAAGCCTTAAAACTTCTTTAGGGACAAATTTCAGCATGGTTAGAACTTATATATGTTAACTTTTCACTTATACTCCTTAAATGGGCTATATGATCATCATTTGAGCCCAAATGCATTTCTTTCATGACCTAAGAAGAGCAAAAACGTGGCATACAGATAATGAAAGACAAAGTGATTTCACATACTTCCTACACAAGTCAAGCACAGCCAGCCTAAGTGACTGTTTGTGTTAACATTTAAAAAGTACATTCAAGTAAGTCAAAATAAAACTCACTTTATACACTTACCTCATAAACTGTAAATTACGTTAAAAAAACAGTTTCTATCATTAATTCAAACTAAGATAAAGATTAATGAATGATAGTTGTTGATATTTCCAAGCATTTTAATCAAAATCATTCTAATTCAACGTGCCGCATGCGCTCGTAAACTTAAATCATAGAATTAATCATAAGCGATGTTGAGATTTCCAAGCATTTTTATCCCTTGAATTAATTAGTTTTGTACAAATTTAGCAACTTAGTCCTTCATGCCCTAAACCTTCATGTATCTCTCTCGTTGTCTCACCTCTCCGAGCCTACTCGCCACTCCCATCATTACATCATGAATAATTGAACAAATACTTTTCTTTTACAGATAATAGATTAACATTAAAATCTATTGAGTGGGGGCAAAAATTAATACTGTACTATATTTTTCCAGATAAATAAAAATAAAGAAAATAATGTATATATTTTTCCCCCAATTCTTCTGACACAAGGTTCTTATAGATATCAAAGAAATGACTATCACCTTCGAACTATTATGAATAACCTTTATTTTTTGCCAGAAACTTTTATGAATAACCCATCTCAATTTGTTAAACAGAACAATTGCCGAGTTTGAAGCAAAATTTTAAGCATGGAGCCTAGTCTTATGTTGCTTGTTCTTTAACTGCAAATTATAATTAGAATTATACATATGGTTACCAACAACTGTTTAATGGAAATCTAACAATGTTTTTTTTTCCAACCTAAAATTTCTATGCAATGTTTAATAATCATTTCAGCTCCAATACTGATAGCAAAATTAAAAGGATAATGAATTGATGTGTCATTCTAGATCATTAAAGTCTGAAATCTATCACGGGACAATCAAATTTCTCATCAATAGACGAAGAGAAGTATATGTCTAGCCCAGAACTAGCTAAAAGTAACGAGAAGCCACAAAATCCTGAGCTTCAACTACAGAGAAACAGGCATTAGAGAACTAGAAGAAAATTACTAGCAATTTGCTCTAACATAAAGCACTTTCAAAGGTCTTGAACGCTCAAACCTGCAAATATTTAAAGAGGTCACAATGGTCAGGATCACATAACAAACAAATTTGTATTCGACTTCTTTTTTGGCATTAAATAGCAGCATCTTTGGGTTTAACTTGAAACTAGGAGCCCATTTGGTTTAACCCCATTACATACCTCCAATAGCAATCATGAGTGCATTATCAAAAGAGTGTTTGCCTATTCTTTAGTATGGTAATATGGTTTACCATGGTAATAATCATTACCAAAAAATTGGTAATCCTCATTCATACCTCCCACCCTATAAATCCTCATTACCATCCCATTATATGGTTGAGAAAATCCAATTTACCCCTTTAGTTTCACTTTTCTTTATTTTACTTGCATATTTTTATTTAGCCATATCACGCCACAACCGCTATTGCCACTACCTCCTCCTCCTCCTCCTCCTCCTCCACCACCACTGTCACCTCCACCTGTCGCTGCCACTATTACCTCCTCCTACGCCACCCCTGCCACCGCCACTACCTCCTCTCCTACTGCTGCTATCACCACCAATATCTCCTCCTCTACCACTGCCCCCCTCGGCACCGCTACCTGCCATCACCGACACTTCCTCCACCGCCGACCCCGCTACCCCCCACCATTGCTGCCGCCACTACCTCTTCCTACTCCATCCCCCTCTGCCACCACTACCATCTCCTCCACTGTTGTTGCCGCCACCTCCACCGTTACCACCGCCACCATGACCTCCTCCTCCTCGACCAAACCTCGTCACCACTATGTCCACTATTGCCGTCACCCGCCATCACAACCTCCTCCTCCATCGTCGTTGCCGCCGCAGCCACCACTACCCTCCTTTTCCACCTCCATCGTTGCCACCCCCTGTCATCGTCGCTACTATCTCCTCCTCCACTATTGTTGCTATCACCACCTTCCGCCGCATCCGCCACAACACCGTTATTATCCGCTGCCACTACAATCATCGCCATCTGACGATCCTCGGTGAGATAGCGTGACAGTTATGATGAGGTAGCGGATGACTCTTAACTATTTTTTTACAAAGATTATAGTAAAGGTAAAATAGACTTTGTGTGCTATATTAATTTTAAATAATTGTTAAAATAATAACTCATTACACCTTGCTTAAAAATCAAATCAAATACTAGCCATGTAATTAAGATTGCATTGCATTACCATTGCATCGCATTGCACTGTACTATAAAGTATAACGGGATCGAACCAAACAGGCCCTAGATTTCTCCAATAATACATCTAAAACATATATGACTCCCAGAAGAATTTTATCATAGTTAAATTCAAGAATAAAACTCCTGTTAATAACAAGAGACACCATTTCAATAATAACATGGACTAACTCCACAACGACAATATATCTTGAATAGGACTAAAGTGCACCACTCCACCCCTACCCCCATTACTTCAATTAATACCACAAATAAATAATATCTAAAACAAAGAGACATGTTTCAAGATTAAATATAGAGCATGCATCAAGTCTCTTGATTTGAACAATCATATAACCATAACAAACTTTTTGAATCGTAGTAATTTCCAAGAGTTTTCACTAGTTCATGAGCCACATCATGGAAAACTGCTTCAGTCTGATAAGGAAGAATGTACACGTCATCCTAATAATATTTCAGATACCATGACAAGACATCAAAGAAACGAGCATTTGCTATACAGAGAGATAGATTATAGTATTAGAAATAAAAATAATAAAATAAAATATTGCTCCACATAGGAAATTATTCATACTAACCTGGAGGAAGTGATTGCTTCAACTTATCAGCCTTCTCTGGGTCAAACACACAGAGGGTGTAGAGGTACTTGGAACATCGAACCTTGAACTTAACAACATCTCTACTCCTCTTGATTTTCACTGACCTTGCGTCTTTCCTTCGGGCAGTGAGAAGAAAGTCCTTAATCTCATGGATTTGCTTAGGCTGTACAAAACAATGCAAATATATTTACATAAGAATTAGCGTAGTGCAAGCAAAACTGACATAATACATAGAGGCCGACATAGTGACGCACTGACATTTGAGGAACTAAAACATGATCAACGACTAAGTTGTATAAACAAGTTATGCATCCAGAAAAATTAATGATTATTGACTTATCCGTAGATATGGTAGCACATTTTACCAAATTCGATAATTAATTAAATATTAAAATCATTTTATTAGCATAAATTTATAATTAAAATTACCAAAGACAGAAAAATTAAGAAACTCGATTTAGGCATATTCAGTTTAATGTAGTCTACACCAACGCCCTGGTTTTAACTACGATTAAAGTTCGAACCAGTTCATTCAAGCTATCAAAATTTTCACCAACATTAATCGCATCTCAGGATGTATAATTCCAAAGGCTGCGCTTGGATGTATAATTTATCAGATTTCAGGGATTCAGACACTCAGGAAATCTGCCGCTGGCACTACAAATTTATTCGTTTGGGCAATCTTTCAAGAAAGATCATGAGAATATAATCAATGACACAATCAAGAGGAAATTGCGACGACACGAGTATGCAGTAAACGCACAACAAATTGCACAATAAGATGAAATATTATTGTTCCCGCATTAGGAGTGTATAAATTAAGCTAACCATATTGACTCATTCTATTCTAGTACTTCAATTACAAAATGAAATTGAAATCTGTACGCCATTAACGCTGATCAACAGAGCTAAGAAACGGAAACTTCATCGGTGAAAAGAAAGACAAGATGAACAAACTATACAAAATCAATGGGCAAAGAGAGTGTGAACCATTGGGAAGAGCGTAACCGTCTAATCCAACGGGCTCTGAGCTTCAGCACGACGGCACACGAGGTAGAGAGCGGAGGGGAGTTAAAACTAGCTATAAACCCTAGCCGCGTCTCCCCTTTTCATTGGGCCCTAAAGTCGTATGGGCTTGACCCAGGAAGCGTATACATAAAAGCCCATTTCAAGGTATATGGAAAAAAGGACAATTTCACCGTATCATATTTTAGCAATTAACTTCCATTTGTTCTAAAAGATTCTAAAATTTCACTAAACTCCTTTGAATCAAAATTAAATTAAATTTGTTAGGTAAAAGAATATTAATTTCCTTGTTCTTTTAAAAAAAAAAACGGTTTAGTTGTTGCCAGCTGTTGTAAATTTGTTAATTATAGTGGTAAGTTGGTACGAATGTAAGCAGGGAAAGATATTTAGTTACTTTTAATTCAATATGATCAGATTAATAGCAAGCATACAGATACTATAGTACTGCACAAATAACACAAGTACTCGTAAGTAATGATTTAAAGAACTAAACTAGATCAAATGGTCCAATTGGTTAAACTTGCCACCCGGACTCACGAACAGCTTGGTTTGGACAAAAACTGTTTTATGTTGGGTTGGAGTTGGCCTATTATTGATCTTGAACCCAGAATTAGATTGGGAACCGAAACAGTGTTAAGAACACTAATGATTTTTGTACCAAAAAAAAAACTAATGATTTTTGGGCATAACGAAAAAACACTAAAAAATTAAAAAATACAAAATATTGACCATCTCAAAAAACTAAATATATTTGTTAGACCATTTGAAGTTGTATGGTGTTATTTAATTGAAAATTTCAAATATTGCGATGTTATTATGTTGAGAATTAAACTTGTTAAGGATTTATTATATATATTAAACTTGTTATTATATATATATATATATATATATATATATATATATATATAATTATTTTTATTATTTAATTATTATATCACCGGTCAGACCGAGTAAAGGACCGCATGAATATCATGACCTGCTAATCTTTATGGCTCTCGTCAGACTTTTTTAGACATTGCTCCTAAGTGTTGTGCATGGAAAATAACAAGTTATTATTAGAAAAAAAAAATACTGCTACTCGTGTGTTGTACGAGAAATTCTTTTATAACATTTTGAGCTTCTCTAAGCACTGAAGGATAATTTAATTTTAAGCATTGCTTTATGATATATGTAATATTTATTATATAATTTAGTCTTTATGGATGGGCATTTTTTATTGTATACATAATAAGAAGTATTCATTTGTAATCATAATAAATCATGTAATTATTTTATAATCATCTATTTTAAATTATTTGTATATTTTTACACTGAAAAGCCCAAATTAATTGCTTATTGATTAAATAGCACAACTATGGCATATCACTGTAAAGATTTAGTAATAGCAAAACAGCATTAAGTGAGAGAAAGAATCCTTGGTTTAGCTTATTTTGCATGAAAGAATATATTTGATTAAATTACCAACAATTTAATATTGTCGTAAGATCTTTTTCGACTTCTCCCATCACTATTATTTGTAAATCAAATTGCCAAAGGCAATCAAATAAGAGATTAAATATTAAATCATATATGTGTATTTCACGCCAAAAATATATTCAAATGTGGATTTTTCCAATAAAATATAACGAAGAAGAGGTGTAATCCCCACCACTCAAGGATCAAAGAGTTATTATAATTAAGAGATGCCAGGGTTTATAAGGGAATCAAAAGGTAAATATTTATTTTACCAAATAAAGATCCACCTAATCATCTTTAAATGTCTTTATGTTTGGCATAATTTGTATGAAAGCACCCGTTAGATTACATGAACCAACGATTTAATATGGGCAAAGGGGCAAAAATACCTTTATGTTTTTCAGAAAAGTGCACCAAGCACCAAATGTTTTCACTGGGAGCATAAATGCCCATCAACATTTCAAAATGGAGCTAAAATGCCTATCCATCTGCCACATCATCATTTTTTTGGGGGAAAATAACCATTTTGCCCTACAATTTTGTGAAATTTTACAATTTTACCCTTAGTAATTGTGTGATACTTTTAAATTAGTAAATGACCTCCAAAAATTCTGAAATTTTTCAGAATAAAAGTAGACATGATAAGCTTTAATTTGATAGGTCAAATGGAATTTTATTTGGTCAAAATGACCATTTTACCCTTACAATTTTCGCAATACTTGAAAATTGGCAGATTTGTCACCAAACTTTAAAAATTCATATCTAATTGTATAGATATCCAATTGGGGTGGTTTCAAAGTCTATGTGACCCTTATTATGTCTAGTTTTATGGAAAAATATAAATTTTAGCCAATAAGAACTTTAAAATTTCCAGAATTTTTATTTTTGAAGTCTGCTCCAGAAAAATGTTAAATTCGCTGGGCCAAATTCAAAAATTCATTTCTCCTTGTTAAATTCGCTGGCACAAGTTGAAGTTATTGTTAATGTGATTTCCTGTTGAGTCAGTCATATTGTGTGAAACTTTTAAATTAGTAAATGAACTCCAAAAATTCTGAAATTTTTCAGAATAAAAGTAGACATGATAAGCTTTAATTTGATAGGTCGAATGGAATTTTTGGAGTTGTATACAAGGAGAAATGAATTTTTGAATTTTGCCCAGCGAATTTAACATTTTTCTGGAGCAGACTTCAAAAATAAAAATTCTGGGAATTTTGAGGTTCTTATTGGCTAAAATTTATATTTTTCCATAAAAATAGACTTAATAAAGGTCACATAGGCTTTAGAACCATCCCAATTGGATATCTATACAATTAGATATGAATTTTTAAAGTTTGGTGACAAATCTGCCAATTTTCAAATATTGCGAAAATTGTAAGGGAAAAATGGTCATTTTGACCAAATAAAATTCCATTTGACCTATCAAATTAAAGCTTATCATGTCTACTTTTATTCTGAAATATGTCAGAATTTTTGAAGGTCATTTACTAATTTAAAAGTATCACACAATTACTAAGGGTAAAATTACAAAATTTCACAAAATTGTAGGGCAAAATGGTTATTTTCCCCCAAAAAAATGATGATATGTCAGATGGATAGGCATTTTAGCTCCATTTTGAAATGTTGATGGGCATTTATGCTCCCAATGAAAATATTTGGTGCTGGGTGCACTTTTATGAAAAACATAAGAGTATTTTTGCCCTTTTACCCATTTAATATTATCAATATCATCATTTTTATTGTTTCTCGATGAAAACGCCAAAGCTCCACAACGGATTTAAACTTAAATGTGTAACTTACAAAAAAATACATTTAAATGTGTATTTGACCGAAAATTCCAATAGCAAAAAAATTTTAATTCCGATAAATCAAGAATGAAGGAGTTACTATAATTTAGAGTTGTTAAGATTTCTAAGGGATTATAAATTAAAATGTTGATTTCATTCAAAATATAATTGTCTAGATTTTTTTATCTTCGTGAGTTTAGTTTAGTTTTACAATTAATAGCTATGCTTATAAAATCCTCTCATTTTGTAATTAATGTTCCTTCTGTTATTCAACTCAGAATCTCCGTTTTTTGGTCTAATTTGGATATATTTATCTTTTTTATTAATTCAACAAACAATTTAATATTATCAATCACGATGTATAAGGGATTCAAAAGGTAAATATTGATTTTTCGAAGTAAAAATCCACCTACTCATCTTTGAATGTCCTTTTTTGGCGTAATTTGTAAGAAAGAATCCGTGAGATAAAATGAACGAATGATATGTTTTATTATTTCTCAATCAAAATGCCTAAGATAAATTACGGATTTAAACTTAAATGTGTATCTTAGGAAAAATATATTTAAATGTGTATTTGACAAAAAATTCCAATACATAAAAGTTTCAATTCCCATAAATCAAGGATGAAGGAGTTACTTTAATTTAGAGTTGTCAAGATTTCTAAGTGATAAAATAATTAAAATGTTGATTCTACTCAAAAACTAATAGGTCAAAATATTTTTCTCTCCATGAGTTTAGTTTAGTTTATTTCGTCAATTAATAATTGTGGTTACCTAAACATAAAATAATTTTAATTAGGCGCATTTAATGGGAATGAACCAATCAATCCCTTGCTTGATGGTGTATGGGCAACAATGTTTTTGATGGGTACAAAGATGAATGAATTTGGAGCTACTAGCACGTTAGATTCAACAAAGTATGTCATACCATGCAAGATAAACTTCCAAGGGTGGTCGCATAATTTGAAGTTATCATCTTAGGCATAACTTCAAACCTTTCTAACCGGTAGACCTCCCCCTCTACCTTGCCTTGAATGAATCTCTGAAGGTGCCTCTTCTGCACAACTGCACCCTCAATCTTGTGGCCCTGTATGAAGAATATGATTGCCATAATATAGAGAGCACAGAAAATCCAAAACTCAATAATCAAATAGGCGTGAATCGCAAATATCCTCATTGGCCAAAATCATGCTGGCTTCTCATACATCTAAAGATGATGTCTTAATGCAAGATAACATACAAAGCATGCTTTACATGCATTCATCAACAAAATCATCATAACATCATTCAGTGCACTTAATGTAATTCATAAACTATGCTAGCGCTAAACAAGTTTTCGGCCCCGAGGGGTACCCGTGCAATAGGCCCTGGGCACCGCTCGTGCAATCTAAATATTATACCCTGAGTGTCAACCCGCATAAAGATAGGCCCTAGGTGATCACGCCACATAATCTAAACATGTTAGAATTTTTGTGATGAAATGAACAACACATATGCATGCTATGTCATATGAAAACGGTTACTACCTGGTTGCACTTCTTTTGCAACTTCCCTCACTTGATCAAGCTCAGGAAAATATCACGCCTTAAACAGTTGTCGAGTCCTGAAATCTCCAAATACACCATCAATGAGTTATTACTCATCCCTATATCATTCCAAACTCATAACATTGGTAAACTTAGCCTAAAAGTGCTAAATTACCAAAACACCCTTAGAGATTTGGCTTAACCCTTTGTACCCGGTCTCACTCCACTTTACCAAAATTTATGACTTGGGCTATCCCTATACAATTTCATGTGTAGAATTCATTTTTAACCTCGGATTGGTCAAAATCAAGCTCAATGATGAAAATGCCCTTAACAACCCCTATTTAGAGCTTTTAAAGGGTAATTGTGTCATTTCACTTTCCGTGGCTTTTCTCACTTCGTGGTCAACATAGACCCTACACAATTTTGCCTCCTAAACCTAATGGAAGCATCAGAATTATCAAATTCCTACTCAATTTCCATATCCAACATAGGACAGCCCAAGAGGATTCCCAGAAAAGTTGTGTCGGATTCTCGTTTTCTATAGCCTAATCACCTCATTTCTACTTATAATCAATATATTAACTATTTATACATTCATTGGACTAGATTTGGAGACACTTACATATTAAGGTCTCTTGAGTTTTCTTGAATTATCTTATGTCAAATGAATCATAATCAAGCCCAAAACAATTCTACTAACACCAATCAAGCAAGAGGAACAAGTTTGAAAAGTTACCTCTTGATTTCTTCAACTTTCTCTCTCTTGGTTGTTATTTTCTCTCTCTCTCTCTCTAACTTTTGATTCAGCTGAATATCAATGGATTCAAGAGTAGGGAAGTGAGGAGAAGAGGTTATGGAGGGATTAGGAACCTTAAATCACAGGGTACAAGCCTCTTACCTTAATTCTTGATGATCCTTAGCTTCTCCTTCTCTCTTTCATTCTTCACGTTCTCAGCTTTCACTCTCACTCTTTCTGATTAGATTGTGCGTGAGAATGAGCTGAAGAGAAGGTAAAATGATGATAAAATGAAGGGTTATCTAACCATGCCAAGTGTCACCCTTTCATTGGTCCAAAATGGTATTTCTCTTTAATTAAGTCTATTTCCCCTTTCTCTTCATGGTTCAACCGAGAATATGCATGAGAAATAGAGGGAATGATTTTGGTCTCCAACTATCTCATTCCCACATTGTAACTTATTGATCAAGTCGTTGACTTTTTGACTATTTGACCATTCTTAACAATAATTCACCAAAATTAGTTTATTTATGATCAAGTAGTCATTTTACTCTTTTTAATTCCCATTTAACTCAAATTAGTGGGAATATTGGGGAAAATAATTATATCCCACTTTATGGCAAAATTACCATTTTGCCCTTTTTGTCATTAGCAAAAAGTTTGAGGGATAAAGAATACATGCTTGTAGAGAGATAAATATAAAAACAAACTTGAAATGTCTCTCTCTCTATTAATCAAAATAAATGTGTCAAGAAAATAATTTTCTCTCTCTGCCCCTTTTGAAAGTAATTTCATTTAATATGATACAGATGAAAAATATTTTCAAGAAAGCTTTCATGATTAAAGATATGCAGGGTATTCATAAAACATAAAGAGAGAGGGTTTAAAAATGCTCATTTGAATTTGTCATGTTGATGATGGATCCATGAAGTCCAGTTTATGGCACTTTCTCTGTGCAACTCTGATGTATATTCATGTTGTCTCCAAGATGCTCTTCACTGAGTTGAACTCCTTGTTCCATAGTTTTATCATAGTGTGATTAATGCTCCTTTAATTTGTATTGGCATAGTTATTTGTTACTTTAAACGTCAGCCAATACATTTTCCTTTGACTGATCATTAAAGCAAATGTCCTCAAGATTGATATGTTCTCCTTTTTAGTATGTTGAGGAGTGATCATTTCATAGAGCAAATTCTCCTGCTATAAGTAAAAGAATTCTTGCAAGGAGGATGGTTAGTATACTCAAGTATCAAAAATTTCCTTTCTATATAAATTAAGATCATGGAAAGAAAGTGTATGAGTAACTCATCATCAAAACTAATCAATTGAAAGTAAATGCATATGAGTATGCTATAATGATTTTCTAAATAAAGGAGATAAGTTTTTAAGATATAAAACACATGTGAATGTGACGCTCCCCCTTAATGAATGCATGATCTTAAAAATTATTATGAAGAATACCGTTTAAAAACTCTTATGGATTTGAAAAACCATTGAAAACTTTAAGCGTGAAAGTCAAAGATTTAGAGAGAAATCAAATTTTGAAAATGATGATGCTATTCTTGGATTTTAACAATTGTACTCTAATATCATTAGAAAATTTAAATGACCTGAGCTTCAACTACTATCCCGATAGGATGGTAGAATTAAAGGATGAATATGTCTTTTAAAGTCCTTACTTAAATAATTTCACTTATGAAAGAATACAATACATCACTTAAGTAATGTCGTAATTACATGAGTTATGATCCTCTTATTGATGCACCGTTGCTAATTATCGTCTGGTGACTTGATTAGTACTGAAGGAATATGAGGGTGTGATCTCTATGTGACACTCAGGATACTAAGATGATCACGTAATAAGGCCTTATGTGTATCCATTAGCTTGGTATGTTCCCTTTGCTTAAGAAACACCATCGGGAAATTCTGATTTTGTTATATAACATAGTTCCCATATTTTGTCATCTATAAAGTCAAATAGAACTTTAAAGTTTTGGTTCACATCTGCCTCATTTTGGTTCAAGTTTTAGATCTTATTCATCAAGCTTGATGATTCTTTTAACCTCTGCTTCTGCTCAAACTGCAATACTGCCAGTAATACCTACAAAAGTATAAATACATGCTTCCTCTTTGGTATCTAATTTCTCTTGGGTCCACAATATTAGACATAACAACTCTTATGCTCTTATTAAATCATATGATAATGGAGCTAAGAGTATCATTAATCAACAATGATTAAAGTATAATTTTACCCAATAAGTAAATTTATGCAATTGAATCATAAAGGGTAATAAGCAAATGATATCAATTAAGAATGATGTTTTCCAATAATCAATGACAACTTGTAAATACACTTTATATAGAAAATATGTCATTGATAAGATTTTCATACAACTCATATAAGTTGGATAAAAAAAGAGTAGAAAATCTATCCATAATGACTAACTTTTATAAAATGATAAATTATGAATGAAAATATGCAAATTGTTTCAAAATCTCAAATGTTCTTTTGAATCATGAATATGCATTATGACATTAAGATTTTGAATGCATGAAAACTTAATCATGAAGTTTGTTAAGTATCAGTGCTCATGCTAAAATAGTAGAAGTCAATACATGTGTATATATCAAAAAGCTTCTCAACCAATATAACATGTTTGACATTGGAATTAACATGTTTGAGAATTTTCCCAAGAGAAAAAAGTCATATGGAAAATGAATTAGCCAAAAGGATTAACTCAATAGACATATATGAGTACAATGACTTTGCTATTGACTAAGAGATAATCTTGCATCTTAGGGTTGTGTCAAGAAATATGTGAGCATTCATGGCAAGAATTTGAATACAAGGTTCTAGTTACTCAAAAATTGATGAGAACAAATGTTGATGCATTTGAGTAACAAAATGAGTACAATGATTTATAGATGATGAAGCACATATTAGTCCAAATGACTTGAGTTCCACAATATCATCCTAGTATGCTATTCCACTATAATTCTTAATGCATTAATGAACATTTATAATGCTTGGAATAATTCAAACAATAAGGATTTATGCATTAAGAACAAGGCTTTTCATGAATTCAATTCTTTTCTAGGATGTAGACTTGAAACTCATATAGATGCCTAACTTATTAGACATGACGTCTAACATGTTAGAAAATAAAAACTAAGGAGTTCAAGTATTGGACAGTAATGATCAATATGTCAATGACGGGGAAATACTTTGGAAGATGAATTTGAAGCATTTCTGACATTCAGTATGCAAAAATATTAATTTCCAATTTTGAAACTGATTTGAATGCAAACAAAATATGGACAATGCATATGTACTTTTATAAAACAAGAAAAAATGAAATCAAAATTCATTTTTGGATTATGCATTTCAAACTCTATGTACAATTTCTCTTTAGGTCCATTTAGCAACATGAAATATTTTGAAAACTATAAATGATCGATTGCTAACGATATGCAATAATGACCAAGTATTTAGCATAAATTGAGTTGGGAAAATGGGTGCAATGATTAAACTTAGGAAACTGATATAAAGTCACCCTACACTCAAGTTCTTCCCACAGAACTCAAGTTCGTCTACACTCGAGTTTGGCCCTCCAAACTCGAGTTTATATGGACTCGAGTTTGCCATTGCAAACTCAAGTTTTGCAGTTAAACTCCCATACTAACCTAGTGTACCTGGCTTGAGTGTGGCTCATAGACACTCAAGTTAGTTTTGAAGTTCTTATCTCTTTGTACTCAAGTTCTCCAAGATCACTTGAGTAACCCATGCTCATGAATCAAGCTCTGGAACTCAAGTTCTTGCCATAACTTTTTATGAACTCGAGTTTTTACTCAGAGTTCATGTTCTCTATGTTTATCCTTGCTTTATTGATCGAAAGCATGACATTCCTGTCTTCTCCCTACAAAACCGTATAACCCTTTCTCTTCCTTCGGTATCTAATTTTACATGGATCCACTTATGGTTAGTTCATAGGAATCATAACAGAATTTACACACTTTATGAATATAATCAAATCAGAATAATTGAACATAACAAATGAATCGATGACTTTATGTATAAAAAATGATATTTTCTTCTGAAACAAATGTGTATGCATAAAGAACTAAACTATTGAACATTGCAATCCATTTGTAAATAAGTTTACAAGAAAATTTTTCAAGGGATTTCAAAACATATTTCTAAGATATTTTACAATGCTCATTCCTAAGGTAACAGATACAAACCTCAATAGATATTAAAGATAACAATGTAGGAGGTTTTACCATTGTATACTCGTACCTTAGGTGCTTGGAGGATTGCCTTTGCTCACCTAACGCATCTTTCCTTGGAACTCTGTTTTTGTATATTTAGCTTTGGGATTATGCAAAGTTCTCACATGTGTTGTAGACTGTATGAGTATTTTTGTACGAGAGATCCTCCTTTTCTTGTTCTCTTCAAGGTAGTTGAATGGTACATTATGGTAGCCCTTCCTTGAGATGGAACGTACATCTTTTATCCATTGCTTCTTTTTGTGGTTATGCTCTATAGCTCCATCAATGGATGCTCTGAGAGTTCTCCTTTTCGATATAGATGATATGAACCTTTTTATTGGTGTATGAGAAACTCTTGGCTTTATCTTCATCTTCATCTTCTTTGTACATTTATGTCTATTTCCTTTTGGATCATCTTGTATACATAAAGTACTAGATGGACATTTTGGTACCCACATATACTTGATTGTTAGTATTAGACTTCACACGACCTTTTAGAACCCAAACATATTTATTTGTCACATTATAATTCCTTCTAATATAGCATGTATGAGAAATATGACCAGATTTACCACAATAATTGCAAATTATATGAAGATATGCATTATAAGGTTTTTTGCAAGTATTGTGTTGTTTGAGGGACAACAACATCATATATCTAGTTTGCCTATTTTCTTTCTCCACATATAAATTTCCAATATCAATAGAATCAACAATTGGTTGGAAAACAGTTTTATGCAAACTTTAAAAATCAGTTTTACAAATATCATAAAAAGAATGGGAACTTTTTACCTTAAGTTCATATTAAGCTCTAGAGAGTGATTTTCCATGTCCATCTATAATGAGCTCTTTTCGGAAATCATCTTCTCTTGTCTATCCTTGTTGACTTTATGGAAGTATTCTATGATCTCTCCATCTTTATCATCAACTTCCAATTGTTCATTCACAGTAGATGCGCAGTTTGTAGTTTCACATGAACTGTCAACACTTTCAACTTCAACACACTTGTTAGATGTATACATAGAATCAAGAGTGTCCCAGATATCTTTAGCATTAGAGCAAAATATAATTTTCTCAAAATCATTTTTTGTCATGGCACTATAGAGAAACTTCATTGCTCTAATGTTCAATGAAAAAATTTTCTTTTCTTTGCCAGTCCAATCCTTTCTTGGTTTGAAATCAAAAACATTTGTAACAACATTCCACATATCATAATCAAATGCTTTTATAAAACTAGTCATTCTAACTTTCCAAAACCAAAAATCAATATCTTTCAAAAGAGGTGAGATTGTTTAATCAAAACCTTTTGGAAGCACGTAACACCCAAAATCAGCCATTATAACTCTTGAGACGGTTAAGTCCTTTAAACAAGAGCCCAAGCTCTGATACTAAATATTAGAACAGGCTGACACCTAAGAGGGGGTGAATTGGGTGTACGATAAGAAAGGCTGATCTTTTAAAATCTTTTTGCAGCTTATCAAATCAATACTTATGGAACTATAAAATCATATGTAGATATATAGATCATATATGCTGGAAATGTAAAAGCTTAGGGAAGAGAAGATGAAAACTGTGATTTATCCTGGTTCGGTCCTATCCATAATGACCTACTTCCAGTCCCCAGGCTCCTCCTGAGATTTCCAATCCACTATCTTCTTGTTTAACCGGGCACAAGAAAAGCCTCTACAATCTCATAAGAGTTACTCTCCCTTACACACTGTAAGGTTCACTCCCCATTACGGCAAGTCTTACGAACAGAGTAATCCTGAAGACCTTTCTCTCTTGCTTACCCGTGCAAGTCTTATGAGTAGTAATGTTCTCTCCTACTTACAACCTTGTAAGTCTTATGAGCAATAACGTTCTCTACTGCTTTCACCTTGTAAGTCTTACGAGCAGAAAGTCTTACCGGCAATTCTCTCTACAGCTTCCCCCGTAAGGAAATAAACCCTCCCAAGGTCTCTCTACCTTGAGATTAATACAGAAGTATAGATGAAGTATTTACAGACTCTCTCACAGAGTGGGTAAGATGCTCACTGAAGTATAATACTAATATTCTCATTCTCAATTATACATGACAAGGAAAACAGATATTAATAGAGTGTGAGAGATGAAGATTCATGACAGCAGAATGTTAGCAGTTGGGTTCTCGTTACTTTATCGTATCTGTTCGCTGTAGTCTCTGTTTGAATCCTCTTCTATTTATAGCTGAGTTCTAGAAGAGGACCGTTGAGATTTGTTCTTCCCGTTGACCTTCTCTGTCCATCTTTCTAAAATATAACCATTATTGAGCATTTGAATATTTTCCCGTTGATCATGCTCTGACATATGCTTCAGTGTTTGGTTTTTTGTTGATCCATTTGTTGAATATGGTTGTTACCCATGATTTGTTGTCGCTGAATCTTGGTCCGAATGTTGCCATGTAATCGGTAGTAGATGATTACATACTACTGACAGAAGGTGCCTTTGGAATTTTATTTAAAAATCACTCAAGTGATTACATACTTCACTGGCAGTGATTTTCACAAAACAACATTTTACTTGGGTGAATTACAACTTTACTGGCAGTGATATCTGAAAACCAGAGAATCACTGGAAGTAAACTTGATTTCACTAGAGGTGATTTTCAAAAGATAATATTCCACTGGTAATGATTAGCATCCTCGAGTGTAGCTCAAGATCCCTTGAGTGATTTCCATGATTATGTGAAATTTCTGAAGGTGATTCTGATAAGGACAATGAATCACTTGAGCTATCACTCAATTCTATGGATATCAATTCACTTGAGTGCAGCATTACTTCATTAATGGTGATTTTGATAAATCAATATCATTACTTCTTCAGCACTCAAGTGCTTAAGTGCCTCACTCGAGTGCTCCACTCAAGTTAGCTTTTCTTCACTTAAGTGTTGTGTGGTTTCATCACTTCTTTCTCCCAATACTCGAGTTAACTACTTTTCATTTGAGTAAATATGCCTCACTTTCATAGTCACTTGAGTTCCTCTGCAAGTTATTCTTCCTCTGTTTACCTCTATTTCTTGATGTGATAACAGAGGATCTGTAGTTCCTCTTGTCCTTGTAGTAGCTTGATTGGTCTAGATGGATTAGTGTATATGTCTCATTTTTCCACGTTCACCATCAACATCAAGCATAACTTGTTTAGCTTCTTCAAGACTTGAATTATTTCTCTGTGTAGTCACACTCTTGCGAAACTTTTTTCTTATCCTATAAAACTGTGTAAGTCTTATTCATCCATGTTATCCAGTCTTGCTTGGATCCATTCATTTTAGCTTGTAGGAACAAAATTCACCTGCTCCTAAAATATAATCAATTCATAACAATTGAGCACAATGAATTAATAACAACTTTATGCATAAAAGACATACTTTCTTTTCAAATCATCATGTATGCATAAAGAATTAGAATATATTGAACATTACAATCCCTTTGAATATAAATTTAAAAAAAATCAGTTTTTAAGGGATGTGAAAACTATGTTTCCAAGATAGTTTGCAATGTTCATTCCTAAGGTAACAAGATATAAACCTCAATACATACTAAAGATAATAGTACAAGAGGTTTTACCATTATGTACCTTTACCTTAGGCACTTAGAGGATTGCCTTTTCTTACCCAATGCATCTTTCTCTGGCACTTTGTCTTTTCATATTTAGCCTTGGGTCCAAGCAAAACTCTCTTATATGATGTTGACTGTGAGAGTCTTTCTGTATGAGAGATCTTGCTTGTCTTGTTCTCCTCAAGATAGTTGAATGGTACTCTATGGTAGTCCATTCTTAAGGTGGAACATACTCCTCTTGCTTTTATCCATTGCTTCTTTTGATTTGTCAATGAAGATGTAGCAATGGCTTCACCATGAGTTCTCTTAACTGATATGAATCTCTTTTTTGGTGCATTAGGAAATCTTGGAATCTTCTTCATTTCCTCTATACCCTTATGTCCATTCTTTCTAGAATTAATCTGCACACATGAGACACCAGATGGACATTTTGATACCCACTTTTCTTGGGGTCCTTGAACGTTAGCATTTGAATCCAGTTGCATTTTTAGAACCCAAAAAAAATTTATTTCTCACATTAGAATTTCGTCTAATATAGCATATGTGAGAAATATGACCGGTTTACCACAATAATTGCATACAACATGATGATATACATTATGAGGTATTGTGCAAGTATTGGGTTGTTTAAGGGAATACGTTCTCAAATGTTCAGTTTGCCTAAATTCATTTTTCACATATAAACTTCGAGCATGTTTGAAAACATTTTTACTTTTCTCAATAGAATCAACAATTGGTTGGAAAACAATTTTATGCAAAGTTTCAAAATCATTTTTCTTAAATGCACAAGAAGAATTGGAACTTTTTACCATAAGTACATCCTGAGTTCTTGATAGTGATTCATCGCATTCGTCCATGATAAACTCTTCTTGGGAATCCTCTTCCTCTTTTTCTTTTGTGTTGACTAACTCAAGGAAGCATTCTGTGACTCCTTCTTTAATCTCAACTTCCATTTGTTCATCACTTGTAGATGTGCAATTTAAAGTTTCTGATGAACTATCAGCACTTTTAACTTTATCACAGTTGTTAGAAACATAAATATAATCGAGAGTATCTCAAATATCTTTGGCACTAGAGCAAGCTTTAATTTTCTTAAAATCACTTTCAGTTAAAGCACTATACAAAATTTTCATTGCTCTAATATTCAAAGAAAACATTTTCTTCTCTTCTTCTATCCAATCCTTTCTTTGTTTTGAAATTTAAAACATTTGTAACAACATTCCACATATCATAATCAAATGCTTTTATAAAACATGTCATTCTGGCTTTCTAAAACCATAAATCAATATCTTTTAAAAGAGGTTGGATTGTATAATCAAACCTTTTGAAAGCATAAAACACCCAAAATCAGCCATTGATAACTCTTGAGATGGTAAAGTCCTTTAAACAAGAGTCCAGCTCTGATACCAAATGTTAGATTCGGCTGACGCCCAAGAGGGGGTGAATTCGGTGTAAGATAAAAATTTAAGAACTTTGAAAATCTTTTTGCATCTTAATGAAAACAATAAGTATGAAAATAATAAGGTATAAATCAATAGCCAGCAATTGAAATAATGTATGCTGGGAATTGAAGAGCTTAGAGAAGAAAAGATGCAACCAATGATTTATCCTGATTCGGTCCAATCCATGATAACCTATGTCCAGTCCCTAGGCTACTCCTGAGATTTTCAATCCACTATCTTCTTTTCTAACCAGGCACAAGAAAATCCTCTACAATCCTACTAGTTTAGCTGGGCACTTGGGAAGCCGTATAAAAATCTCTCACCGAGATACTCACCCTTACTTACCATAAGGATATAATCTTTATGATGAAGAATTACAATCAATCTTCTCTCTTAGAAGTAAATAAGATGAACAATGAAGTAAATTACAAATAATCTCACTCTCTCTGGTAAATTATATGATCACTGAGAAAACAGAGAGCAAATGAGATAAACGTCAGAGTATTGGCATTTTTACAGCGTAGGTGCAAGCTCGTATCTTTGACTTTGAATGCTCTTCAATTTATAGTTGATATAGCTCTGATGACTGTTGGAGGTGTTAAAGTATTCGTTAGGCACGTTGGTATTCCCGTTGTAATTTTGTCATTATATAGAAATATGACCATTGGTGATTCTGACACAAATTGCTTTTTGGCCGTTGAGCTCTAATCCATGTTCAATCGCCTATAATCCTCATGTAAACTTGATTAGTAATTATTAGAAATGTTTAGAAGAAACATAATCAAGGTTTAAATGAGTTTGCAAGATTAGGGAGAAATCCGAGACGGTGATGAAGAGAATCTGCAATCAATATCACTTGAGTGCATGAAGTATAACTTGAGTGATCTTCTGTTGAATACACTACACTCTTGGCTTGTCACAAAGTGACTTGTTGAAGTCCCACGAGTTTGCAAGATATCACTCGAATGGCATCTGTTCACTCGAGTAATCTTTACCTTTAACTTCCCTAGCTGCCGTGAGTCACTTGCACAAAGATGGAGAGTGAATGTTTGTTATTCGAGTGAATGCTTGTCACTCAAGTGAATTCCTTGAGTAACTTGCTCATCTGCCATGAGTGACACACTTCACTTGAGTGATCACTTACTCACTCGAGTGGCTCCTCTTCATTACCTTCAGAAGACTTACGAGTTACTTTTGAAAATCTTGCAAGTGAGCACTATTAAGTCGAGTTGTCACTTATCACTTGAGTGACCTCTATCACAACTTTTAGAAAACTAGCGAGTGACTCTTGAAATTCTGCCTGTGAGCATTTTCACTCAAACGGTCACTTATTTACTCGAGTGACCTCTTATCATAACTTTCAGAACACATGCAAGTGACTTGCATAAACCTTACGAGTGATGCTGAATAACTCTGAAACACTTGAGTGGCATAAATCCTCACTTGAGTGATATGCTTCCAACTCTCAGATTATCTTGTGAGTTACGTGCAAATTCCTGCGAGTTAATGCCATTACTTGAGTGTTCATTTATCAACTCGAATGAACTTGTACATCCTCAGATGAATGAATTGAAAAAGTGAAGGTAAGGATCATCACTCGTAAGTATCACTCAAGAGTTTGCTTCAAGTGAGTTATACAATTTGGCTCCAAATATGGAAAATAACCCATCATCGAAAAGCTATTTCCATTTATATTCCAATCAAAAAAGAATCAGCTCTAACTCAATTGTATGTTGGAAGTTATAATCAAAGAGTGTAGATTGTGTATGCAATTTTGAGTATCAACTTCCAGAAGCCATACCACTTTGAATATAACTTTAAATTTAACATATTTATATTTATAGAAATATATTTAAGTCTAGTTTCATATGGCACCAGTTTGAGCTCAATTGGATTTGTAATTTGGAAGTTATGTCCAAAATACCAAACCTGTTCTATAAAATGATGGTGATTTAAAGGTCAAATTCAAAAATTCATGTTGCCTTCATCTAAGATCCTTTAAGTTTCATCTTGGTGTCAAAATGATGCATTGGAAGTATAGTGTTATATACAACTAGTTTCATCTCAATTGGAGTTATGGTTTGGGAGATATGGCTGAATTATAGAACCTTATCCATGCTGAACGAAGAACAGAGCTGATCAGAGTAGCTAGAAATTCATGTTCCACTCGACTGATCATGTTCCACTCGAGTGAACAGTGTTGTCACTCGTAAAACTCACTCAAGTGACGTTCCTGAAGCCCAAGAATGACCTCCTATAGCGTACGTGAGCACTATTCATCATAAAACTTGAAATCACTCATTTTAACTTCGAATTAAGCCATTCCTACTTCCATTTGATTATAGAGACTTCCACTATCAAATCTAAGAACTTGAATATTGATATTCCCATTATATTTTCCAAATTCTTCTTTCTTCTTGATTTTCTTCTTGATGATCATTCTAGACAACTTTATTTCTTGATAATCTTCAATCTTCTTCTTCCTCTTGAATGATCCAACTTAACTTCTTTCTTAATTTTTTTCTTGATCAATCTCCATAATTCAATTTGATATCTTCTAATCTACATTAAATATAACAGTTAGTCAAGGTAGGAGATAAATATGTTATGTAAGCTTTTTTCTCTCAATATTTAATATCTATATTTGACATCATCAAAATTAATCACATCTAACAACCCCTACTTACTGCAATGTTCCAGAGTAGACAATAGCTTGTTTGTACTTGTCTCACTACTCAGCTGGGTCCTACTAGGCCTAATACTTGAGCTTTTCTCACATCACTGCGAGGAATTATATCAAACATGTCTCTCTACCTAAGCTGGGTCCCGCTGGGCTTGATGGTACTTGTGTTTTTCCCATAGGGTAGTACTTGTGCTTTTCCCATACCACGGCTAGGTTTTGGCAACATACAATTTCACATAACAGAACATGGTAATACAAAGCATATAAACAATCACATAGTGTATGAAAGATAGAGTTACTACCTGAAATCCTTTGTAGTGCCTAGCTAGTATCGACAAATGTCAAATCCTAAAATTCCAAATTTATAATAAATGAGTTATTACTCATTCATATCATATTCCAAGACTCATATAGTTGGTTATCTTTACCCAAAAATGCATAATTACCAAAATACCCTTAGGAATCCAGTCTAATTCCCTTTTTACCCAGTATAACCATACTTTACCAAAAATTATGACCCAGGCTATTCCTAGACAATTTTGCATTTAGAATCCATTTTTTACCTCAACTTTGCCAAAATCACACTCCATTTCCTATAATGCCCTTGACAACCACTAATGCCAAGGTTTTAAGGGTAAAATTGTCATTTCACACCCTAAAGCCTTCATACTCTATTTTTCACATATTCCCTACACAATTTTTCCTTCTAAACACAATAGAATCATCAAATTCATCAAATTCCAGTCTAAACACCTAAAAACTGGTTTGGCCAAAAATCTGAAATTTTTAGAAAATGGAAGATTTTCAATTTCCATTCAACCAAATATCTTGTTTTCACTTCTAACTACTTGTTTAATCACTTAAACACGTCTTGAACATGATTAATGACAAATTGTACAGCACCACCCCTTACTGTTTATGCATCTCAAATCACAAATTCAAGCCAATAACCATCATAAATCACCAGCAACAATCACAAATCAACAAGAGATGACAAGCTTTCAAGCTTACCCTGAATCACCTTGCTTTTCTCTAAAACCGTGGTCTCTCTCTCTTCTTTTCCTTTGATTTTTTTCTTACTTTGCATGATTTCAAGAGGGATATGAAAATTAGAAGAGGTTTCCAAGAGATTGAAGATAAGAACAAGTGAATTTAACTACAACTTACCAAATTTTTTCCTCTTGATTCTTCCTCTCTCTTCTTTGCTCTTGTTCTTTGCTTGCTCTCTCTCTCTTCCCTTTCTCAACTTGGCCAAAATATGGCCTTTGGAAGAGCTCAATTAGTTGTTTAACCATCCTCTTCCATCTCTTTAAAAATATATTATTTTATGATAAATTTTACACATGTCATTACTTTTTCCTCCTTTTTTCCATATTGCAAGAGAAGCCTCCATTTGGCATGATATGTGTCCCAAACTTATTTTTCCTTTCCTACTACTTTCTTTGTCCAAATTTGGCCATTAATTAATGAAAAAATATTGGCTTTTTAATTTATTAGCCAAATGACTATTTTACCCTTACATTTTTTTCAATTTTTGAACCAATTGTTGTCTTCCTTCTTCCCTTTTTGTTTTGGCTGAAATTTACACAATATATTAGGCAAAAAAATGTGCTCTTCCATTCTAAATTTTGGGCTACAATATTAGGATTTTATGAAGACAAAAATTGACCTTTATGTCCTAACTTGGCCAAAATTTCGTGTAACCTCTACTTCAAATATTTTGGCAATTTCAAGTGCACCAAAATTTACCATTTTATTCCATTTAGTATAATCAAATGCACAAGAAATTTTGATGAATAAAATTTGGGATATTACATCTCTACCAATGTTAATAAAATTTCATCCCTGAAATTTGCTATATGAACATACTAATAAATTTTAGGTAATGTCTTTACATGTCCTTTTATGCTTCCCAAGTAGTTTCCTTAGGAGATAATCCCTTCCAAACTACTTTTACGAATGGAATACTCCTATTCTTGAGTTGTTTCTCTTGCCGATCAATAATTTGGTCAGGTTTAGCCTCATATGTAAGATCATCTCATACATCTACATCTTCTATTCAATTACATGCTTTGGGTCGGGTTGATACTTCTTTAACTGGGAAACATGGAAGACATCATGCAATCTACTCAAATATAGGGGTAATGCTATTTAGTACGCTACTGGCCTAATTCTTGATAATATTTCAAATGGACCAATATACCTAGGGCTTAATTTCTTCACTTGTAATACCCTACCAATAGCAGTGACATGTGAAACTTTCATAACTTAATCTCTAGAACTCTAAATGGGATGGTTCAAAGTCTCATGTGACCCTATTTAAGTCTATTTTCAGGACAAAATATTAACCCCTTCCAATTATAGTCTTAAATTTTCTAGAATCATTGAACAATACAACTTGTCCAGAAAACATTCCAGATTCAGTGTCTAACTTCAAAAATTCATATCTCACAATCTATAAACCCAAATGACATATATTATACATAAAATTAAAGCTTATCATGTATAATTTAATTCTAAAAAGTTTCATAGCCATTGGATAACATTTGATCAATTAAAAGCTTATCAAATTTCAAACGCCTCCAGAAAAAGAAATCTGGCAGCACTTATACAAAAATCCAACTAGTCTAATAACATCATTAGTCATCATATATCACCTTATACATGATTAAAACAACATTATACTTTAAAAACTCCTTTGGCCAAAAAATTTGAGTGGTCCAAGAACCAAGAAAAATTCAATGAAATCAAGAGATAATCGGTTCAAAATGAAGCTGAGGCTTACCTCTTCGTGTTTCTACAACCAATTTGGTATTCCGGTGACACTTTGGCTAACTAGTTGGTACAAAACACCTCTGATTAGAAAAATGACACCATAGAAATGAAGGTTTTAGTAAGTAGAAGAAGTTTCCCAAGGGACTTATGGGCCAAAAACAGTGATTCGGGGTCGGAATCGACTCCGAAACTCTGAGGATTTTACTATTCATCCTTTCTCTTTTCTCTTCCATTTTCCTTCTATTTTTCTCATTTTTCTTTTTCTTTCATATGGTTGGCCAAAATGTGTCTTAAAATAGGAGGGAATGGTTGTGATTTCATCTTGCAATTTAATGTTCTCCTAGTGTTCCAAGTGTCACAAGATGTAAACTCAAGATTCCCATGTGTCAAGGAACATCTTGGCTTCATTTTCTCTCTCCTAGGTGGTGCCACTTTTGTCAGGGGAAGAAGAGGCCTGAAAAATTCCCCAGACTTCTAGGTTCGATGTACGAGAAGTTAAGTACGCGACTGGGTAAGAGACTGATGGATTCCCCAGACTTAGGTGCTAGGTGGTACATCCCAGAGATGCCACCTCAAAAGGAAAAAAAGTAAGTGTAATCATTAGGGACAGTTGTCACTCTCTTATCATGCTAACACAAAAGTTGTTTTGTACTTTATCATGATGAATGAACAAGTATCACTTTTTTATTTGTCTAACACAAAAGTTATGCCATCATGAGTCATCTTTGCTTACTTTATTAATGCTACTTTAAAAAAGTTACTTTATTGGTGTCTACTCGGGTTTTGCTCGAGAGTGTGACACGTATATCAGGGCTGCTAAATGACACCAAGTTAGAGAGTGTGTGTGGTTTGCGAATAGCGCCATATACTGGCATTACTCCTAAAATGCAGGGTATACATGTCTACCATGAAAATGCCATGGGTATACTTGCATTAGCTTATTTCACTTGACTAATCGGTCCCTTACCTGATGGTATAGCTGGGTGGCAACATCTTTCTACCAACCCAATGGCACCGTATATGTGTCATGTGTACATCTGCACTAACACTTTGATCCTAATGTTTATGCATACTGGACCACTGCTAGGTAGGGTCAAATCACATAGTCCCCGAGAGTCTTCCTATCTCTCATTATTTTTAGGACCCTTACCAAACTAGGCTTAGTAGTCTGCCTAATATAGGTGTATCCTCAAGTCTCTAGGCCTAAAAATTTGGATATTACAATTGAGACTTACTTCCATACAATGCTTCATATGGAGCCATTTGAATGCTTGAATGATAGCTGTTATTGTATGTAAATTTTGCAAGTGGAAGGAATCGATCCCAACTTCCTTTTAAATCTAATACACACGTCCTCAGTATATCTTCTAACATTTGTATTGTTCTTTCTATTTTCCCATCTGTCTAAGGATGATATGCTATATTGAATCTGAGTTTGGTACCTAAAGCCTTATGTAATGATCTCCAAAGATCAGAAGTAAAATAAGGATCTCGATTATAAATTATATTCTTTGCCGTACTATGCAATCGTACAATCTACTTGATATAGATCTCTACCAGCTTATCAGGAGAATAATATATACTAACTGGTAGAAATAGGCTATCTTTGTGAATCGATTGACAATTACCCATATTGCATCATGATTTCTAATCTTGGGTAATCCTGTCATGAAATCCATGGTAATGCTTTCCCAATTCCACTCAGGAATTTCAGGGTTTTGTAGAAGACCTGATGATCATTGATGCTTGACTTTTACTTTTTGGAAAGTGAGACAACGAGCCACAAATTCTGTCACATATCTTTTCATCCCGACCACCAATACATGGACTTTAAGTCATGATACATTTTAATTGCTCCTGGGTGCAGAGTGTATCTAGTCTTGTGTGCTTCATCCAAGATTTGTTGTCTTAGTTATGTTTTTGGTAGTACATATATCCGCTTCTTGTATCTGACCAGTCCACTCGATGACATATCATATTCCTGAGTTTCTCCCTTTTCAATCATGTTCCAAATAGATTGTGCTATTTCATCTTGCAACTAAGCTTTCTCAATTGCTATTCTTAGATCATTTTTTATGAATGATATTACTACTACTAATCCTTATTTGATTAGACAGATTGAGATCCTTGAAAGTCTCAATCAGCTTCTGCTCTTGAATCATTAAGGCTGCTACCTGTAATGTCTTACGGCTCAATGCATTTGCAACTACATTAGCCTTTCCTAGATGGTATTTAATTTTCAGGTTGTAATCTTTAAGCAACTCCATCCATCTGCGTTGTCTCATGCTTAACTATTTTTTTATTATCATATAAATATTTCAAGCTCTTGTAGTCGCAGTATAACTCTACGTTGCCCTATAGAGATAGTGTCTCTAGATTTTCAGTGCAAACATAATTGCTACTATCTCCAGATCATGAGTAGGACAATTTAGTTCCTAAGGCTTCAATTGACAAGAGGCATATGGTACAACTCTACCTTGCTGCATCAGGACATATCCTAATCCATGCTTGCTTGCATAATTGTAGACTACATAGGTCAACTAGGGATCAGGGATTGTTAACACTAGTGTTATTGTCAATCTCTCCTTCAGCTTTGTGAAGCTCCTCTCACAACTATCATCCCACACAAAAGGTTTAGTTTTATGTTTCAACTTTTTCAAAGACAAAGCAATTGTGGAGAAATTTAGTATGCATCTTTTGTAATAACCGGCAAGACCCAGAAAACTATGTATTTCAGCAATAATCTCTTGCCTCTTCCAGTTCAGTAGTGCTTTTACTTTGCTAGGATCTACCGAGACCCCTTCTTGTGAGACTACATTGCCCATGAATTTAACTTTCCAAAGCCAAAACTCACACTTGCTTAGCTCGGCATAGAGTTGCTTATCTTTCAATGTGCCTAGCACTATTCTTAAGTGCTCTTTATGTTATGCTCTGCTTCGTGAATATACTAGAATATCATCAATAAAGACTACTTCGAATTTATCTAGATACAGACAAAAAAATGAATTCATGTAGTCCATAAACACTTAGATGTATTGGTCAGCCTAAATGATATTACTAGAAATTCTTAATGACCATATATGGTCTGGAAAGCAGCATTTAGTACATCCTCTGCTTTTACTCTGAGCTGATGATATCTTCATCTCAAATCAATTTTTGAGAATATGTAGGAACTATATAACTGATCGAGTAAATCATCAATTCTAGGTAATGGGTATTTATTCTTAACGATTACCTTGTTTAGCTCCATGTAATCAAAACAAAGGCACAAGCTTCCATCTTTCTTATTGACAAAGAGCATTGCAGCTCCTTATGGCGAGATACTGGGTCAAATGAACCCTTTCTCTAATAGCTCCACGATATACTTTTTCAATTATGCCATTTCATTTAGAGCCATTTGTATGGGGCTTTGGATAGTGGTCCCACTCCAGGCTTAGTTTCAATGGCAAACACTACTTCCCTTTCTGGAGGTAACTTGTAGATATGTTCTGGAAATACTTTAGGAAACTCATTCATTACATGAATTTTTCAAGTGCTATTCTAGTTTTTGACTGCATAGAGAAGAATACTATATACCCCTAACAACCTTTGTGCATACATTTCTCAGTCTCAACTACTGAAAGAAAATTAAGGTTGACTTCTGTACTGACATGTGATTACAGATTAGGATAAATGACCCTTTTGCTTCCATAGTCTACCAAAACATTGTTTACCGTTGACTAGTCAATACTAAGAATTACTTCCAATTTATGTAGTAGTAGACAAATCAAATCTACTATTGATTCGTGTCCTTCAACATTTATTATGCAATTCAAACAAATATTGGTTGTGACAGATCTGACACCTATGGGTGTAGACACAACCAGATCATAGGGTAACTGATACACACTCAGGCCTAGCCATCTTATACAGTAAATCATACAATATGCAATAAATGAATGACTAGCACCTAAATCATACAATATTTGTATGTAATTACCATTAAGTAAAACCATACCTTGAATTAGTTCAGGAGATTTTCTGGCTTTTATTAGTACAAGAGTTTCACCCAAAGGGGGGGGGGGTGAATTGGATGATCATAGAATAATTGAACTGTAAATAATAATTGACAGAATTTAAAATGAGGTTAAGAGCTAAGAATGATATCACCAAAGTGTATACCAGGAGTTATATTGGTTCGACCATAACCACTTTGACTTATGTCCAGTCATTAGAGTTCCTCTGAATTTTCATTATATTTTCCAAGATTTAGTGGGTTTTTGGCACCTCAGTACATACCAAGTCCTTCTCCAGACACTCGCTCCCCCTTATATGATGTAATCTAATCCCAACTTAAGGTTCCAACACCTTAAGTAATCTCAATAAGAAGTATTGAGTTTGTAATGACAATCTCTCTCAAAGAGTAAACATAGAATCACTAAAGTATAGAATGAATGAATGAGAAAAGATTAAGTAAGAATATATAATTTGATCGTTGATAGTTCTTTGTTGTTCTTCTTCGTTGAATGCTTTCATATTTATAGTTGAATTGTGATAGCCGTTGTTAGCATTTCAACATATTCGTTAGAGTTACATAGCTTCTTTTGACCGTTCTTTATATTTGAAAAACTAGCTGTTACGTTCAGTGGACGTTTCACGCCGTAAAGTAGCTTTTCTTCCCTTAGCATGTTCTCTTCATTGTTTTCCTAGAAAAATGCTTAGAATACCAATACAATAAAGTGTTAATAATAAAGATAGTAAATCAATGAATAATAGTTGATTATTATGCTTTCTGAGACTCATCACTCGAGTGATGCAGGGTAATCATTCGAGTGATCCCTTTCAAAATCTGGCAGAGAGTTCAAGCTTTTTTGCTTATGCCATCACTCGAGTGATCTAAAAACATCACTCGAGTGATCCCTTTTAAAATATGCCAGAGACTATTACTGGATAAAAAGACTATTTTCTCAGCTTATCACTTGAGTAGTCACTCGAGTGATCATTTCTAAAAATAGGCAAAGAGCATCTCTTGAAACAATACTGATTTTTCTCACTTCATCACTCGAATAGTCACTCGAGTGATGGCTCTGTATGCCTCAGAAAACTTTGATTATTCAAAAACCTTATGTTTAACATAAAATCATTTGTAACACCTTTTGTTATCATTAAAATATAGGATTTAACATTCTCCCCCTTTTTGATGATGACAAAACTTGTTGGTTTTTGAAACACACATTTTAAAAGAGATTTTTCAAAATCAATCCAAGTATAATGAAATTATAATAATTCATTCTTCAATAAAAACTATAAGATCACATGATACCAAATTGCTATGATAATACAAGAGTTAGGTAGTTTTATCACACAAAGAGTAAATGATGATAACTTTGCATAATTTTGTACATAATTTAGTGAACATCATAATTATATCAAAATAACATAAATGCTCCCAAATCCCTATACACCCATGCTATATCAATCTAATAACTGTAAATTCACATCAATATCTCATTTTTCTCCCCCTTTTTGACATCATCATAAAGGGTGGATTAGGCAGGAGAAGTAGAGTTAAAACTGGGTGATGAAGAGGGCTTAATGGTGGTGATAGGTGTGACACGAAGAGGGGATGATACATCATCATGAGTATCACCTTGATGAATAGAAAATATGGGTGAATCATGTGAGGATGGCTGAGGCTCTGGTAGGATAATTGGAGGAATGTCAAGTGTATCATTTGAATGGGGTATATAAAGAGGAGTATATTACAGTGGTGATAAAGGCTGAGTAGTAGATGAAACCACTAATTTCTCAGTGTCCTCTGACTGATAAGAGAAATGGGATGGGGTCTGAGGTAATTGCACTGTAGCAGAGGGTGATACAATTGGTAATGTGAACCTAAGCAGAAGATAATGGTTAGTCATAGTAAAGATGATGTTACTTAGTATGGTGTGAGGGATGATAGGAAGTATGACACCTTATCTCCAATAGCCTCAGATGAGTGCAGAAGAGTAGTGAAATTAGTTATAGAACTAGAATTTAGTCCTGAACTAAAAATACTTTGGAAAATGATCACAAACTCCAAACCTACCCTAGGAGTTGAACATGGGATTGGAAGGGATTTTTAAGTAAAATAAAAATTTTTCAAACAATTTCATAAACATTCTCTATCTCACTAAGTCTCACCGGCTCTTCTTTTCATTTTATCAAAGTTTGTGAGCGATTATCCACTTAGTTCTCACGTTCCAAACCTTAGTTATGTTTCGTTAGCGATCGAAATCGTAATCTAGCTAACTATCCTTTTAGTTTAAGTACTGTACTTTTACTAGCCTACCAGAATTACCAGTTCCATTATGGTAACATTGTCAAAGTTACAGGCTATCTATACTATTTACAGATCCAAAATATCCAAAGTATATTAAAACATATAACCAACAGAAAGTTTAAAGTCTCTTGACTCCAGCCTCTAACCGTCCGCATTTATCTTCTTGCCCCTCAAGCTACTCCTTGTACTGTAGATTGGTTTTGAAAAAGAGTGAGATTTGAAAGAATCTCAGTAGTAATAGATAGCCAGTCATATAAATATAACATCACAAATCATGCTACACAGTTATCATACAATAGAATAATCACCACAACATTCAGTGCATCACATATAATTCATATAGCGCTATAGCGTTAGGTATATCACAAGGCCTCGAGCGATACCTGCACAAAAAGGCCTTGGGCATCCACTCATGTATCACAAAACGTTATTGGCCCAAGCATCCACCCTCATAGAAAGGCCCTAGGCGAGCACCCTGCATAACTATAATGTGCCAGACAATTCATGATAAACACACAAAACATGCAGTATATCTTATAACATATGAAAGACAAGTTACAACCACACTGTTTTCCTCTAGCAATTTCCAATCGTTTTTTGAGCTCAGGTAAGTTTTAAGCTCTAAACGAGCTGTTAGATCCTATAATTGGAATTTACGGACGAAAAATTATTATTTCATCCCATACTTACATAATTCAATTAGTCAAGTTGGTTGTCATTAAAATTAATACATTATACCAAAAGCAAAGTCAAGGTGGTCTAACTACCTCAAGTTGGCTAATTTTACCCTTAAAGTTCAACTTATTTACTTTATGCCATTACATTTTTCATTTTCACTTTTATGCTCAAATCTGCTAGCTTTTCTACTAACTTCAAAAATTCACATTAATTCTATAGAACTCCAAATTGATTGGTTCCAAATTCTATGTAAAACTTTTTTAGTATACTTTGACATAAAAAGAATCAAATTTGGCCATTACAGCCACATAATTCCTAAAATTATGCCAAACATAACCTGTTCTAGATTTCATTCCAGAAACAGGACCTAACTTTGAAAAATCATATCTTTTAATCTACTAGTCCAAAAATTATGTTCCATTAAAGCTTTGAATCTCTACTTTAATCCTGAAAATTTTTATAAGATTTGGACTAGGTTTGACCAGTGAAAACCATTTTACAACCACACTGTCTCCAGTGAAACATATTAAACAACACTAACTTCCAAAAATTCCAAATTCATATACAAGCATCCAAAAATCATGAACTCATGTATACCTACACAATTTTCTCTTCTAAATCTAATAGGAACATAAAAAAATTATGAAATTCTAGCTCCTCCCTATTGTTCTTCCTTTGGCTGAAAATCAGAACCTTGGAAGGAATGTTGGGTTTTCTTGATTTCTCTTGATTAACCACTTCCTTTCCACTTATAATCACAAGATTAACTACTTAAACACTTAGTAAACATGATTCATGGAGATTTTGTTACCATAACTCCTTAAGGTTTCATCATCCATTTTGCACAAAATAACCTAATCCAAGCCAAAATCAACAACAACAACAACATCATATTAAGTAAGAGGATCAAAGTTATAGAGATTAACTCTTGTTTTTCTCCCCTTACTCTCATTAGGAGCTACTACCCTCTCTCTCTTCTCTCTTGATTTAGCTTGCTAATCATGTATTTCAAGAAGAAGAAGGGATTAGAAGAGGTATTACATGAAATAGGAGTCAAGAGCACAATATTTCATCACTTACCTTAAGTTTTTTTGTCTTAAACCCTAGCTCTCTTCTTACTTCACTTTTTGTCCTGCACACTCTCTCTCTCTTTTGTTTCCAAACTTGACAGAAATATGAATGTCTTGGAAGGGATAAGAGGTATTTAAAATATCTTTCTTTCTTGCTTTTTGAAATATTGTATTTTAATATTTATGCTCTCTCATGCTCTAATTTGAGTTACAATATTAGGACTTTAAGTAGATAAAAGTTGCACCTTTGTGTCTTAGCTTAGCCAATTGTATGTAACTACCAATTGGAATGTTTTCATTATTTTATGTACATCAAAATTCACCATTTTATTCCATTAAATATCACAAATATATACAAGGAATATTGGTGGAAGAAGTGGGGTATTTTAGGAAGAGGATCAGAGGCTAGGATAGAGGTAGAGGCTGGGGCTGAAGTTAGGATAGATAGACCAAGAGTGGAAGTTATAGGAGTCAGGGCATCAACCTTCTCATGAAGTGATCGAAGAAGGCTACTAATCTCATTCAGTGCACTCGTTTGAGCCTCCTGCTGTGCCAGTACTACCTGGATGTGCTTGTTTATAAACTCAACCATTCTCCCATCTTGAAGTTCATTTAGCTTATTAGTTCAGCATTGGTGTTGGCTATGTCTACATGAAATTCTTCAAGTACCTCCCTCAGGTAATTTTGAATTGTAGAGCCAATGAAGGAAGGAGTTGAGGTAGTGGCAAGCGTAGAGGAGCGAGAATTGTCTAATTTACTAGTCTCAGCCTCAGATGCCTTCTTCTTCTTGGGAGTTAAGTCCATTGGTTTCTTCAGAGGTATTTCAATCCCTAGCTTCCCAATTTGGTTCCTTCCAATCAGTAACAACCTCTCAATTGGTTTATTAGGCTCTAAGTACCAAATTTTGTTGGCCTTAAGGAACAAGGAGATAAACTATGGATATGGCATCAGCATAAATCGAGTTCCAAATAACCTATATATCTTCATCTCTGAGAAGATCAACTCTCCTAAATTCCTTTTCTACTTTAAGAGTATCAAGGCTATATTCCCGTAGTCCCAATCAATGAAATGCGTGAAGTTATTAGACTTGTTTATAATGGCTCGAGAGTATATATACCAATGGACTCTGTGTAAATCACACATATCCCTTGGATTGAAAATTAGAGGACCTACTCTTTGACCAGGCCTTAGAATACTGAATATCTCGTTGGAATTAAGCTTGGCCGAATTATCCTTTGGTGGCTCCTTGAGGCCTAGCCAACTGTTGATCCTAGAATCAAAAATTAGGAACTTCTTCCCTATAACCTTAGTCTCAAGTTCTTCTTCCACAATTGGGCTCATGCAATCTTCAACGGGTTTAAGGTTGCAGTAAAAATGTCTAACTACCTTAGTACAGTAAGGTAGAATCACAGACAACGAGGGCATATTATTTTCCAGATATTCACTCAAGTTAAACTTAATGGCTTCATATAAGACTTGAAGATCAATGTATAACATCTTACACATTTTTCTTTAAGAGAAGTAATCTTTAAACTTCTTTGTGTCCTCAAGTTTGTTTGAATTGAAGCCTTTTGGCGGGACCATGACATCTTCAAAATTCTTTTCTCTACTCCCTTCCTTTGATTGATACTTTATAGGTTTGGAAGCTTTGTAGGAAGTCCCTTTCTTGGCTCCCTTTGATTGAAAGGCCTCCTCCAATATGTTTGCCATAGCATTGGCAATGTTCTCATTGTATTTTAATCCTTTTAAACCCCTTCCAGTCCAAGAAGGAGTGTCGGAGGAATCAGTGGATGGTGGAGTTGAAGAAGCTGTTTCTTTTCCCTTTCCATGTAGAGTTTCTTTCTTTATTATTTCTTTTGTTGTCACTAGCTCTTTGATCACAACCCCTTTAGCCTTAGGTTATGTTCCGATGGAGCTTTCTCAAGAACTTTTGGCCTAGAATGTGATTTGGGTTTCGGAGTTGGCAATTTCTTCTATTTCTTGTGTGAAGGAGATGGTGAAGACTTAGAAGATTTCTTTTGAGGCATTTTGGTCCTTGCCAATAGAAGATTGAGTACAAATACTGATTTTTTCTTCTTTGAGTGCCGACTGTGGAAGGTCTAGGTCAGAGGATTTAGAGAATTTTAGGACATTTTTGGAGGGGGAAATCATTTGGTTTTGATCGAACTTGAGTGGGTAAGATTTTATGAAAATTTTTAACTAGAGCATTGGTTGAGTCACTGGAAGTGATTTGATGAAATGACATGTGCCGATTGTTATAACCTATTGTACCCAATATCACTCTAGTAATCACTAGAGTGATCTTGGGGCATCACTCGAGTGATTATGCCAAATAGATGAAATTGTTTAATAATTAAAGCGTACATGGCATGAGTAATATAGTAATTACCCATGAATGATTTCTTGATGATAAAGTGACTTTCTTCCGTTAACATGATCTCTTCATTGTTTTCCTGAAAAAATGCTTAGAATACTAATACAATAAAGTGTTAATCATAAAGCTAGTAAATCAATTAATAATAGATGATTATTATGCTTTCTAAGGCTTATCACTGAGTGATCCAGGGTCATCACTCGAGTGATCCCTTTCAAAATTTGGTAAAGAGTTTGAGTTGTTTTTCTTATCCCATCACTCGAGTGATGACTCGAGTGATCTAAGGCCATTACTCGAGTGATCCCTTTCAAAATCTGCCAGATACCATTACTAGATAAAAATAACCTTTTCTCAGCTCATCACTCGAGTGATCGCTTCCAAAAATAGGTAAAGAGCATCTCTTGAAACATTACTGTTTTTTCACTTCATCACTTTGAGAAGTCACTTGAGTGATGGCTTTGTATGCCTCAGAAAACTTTATTTGATTATTCAAAAACCTTATGTTTAACTTAAAATCATTTGTATCACCTTTTTTTATCATCAAAATATAGGATCTAATAGCTTCTTTCTGTGTCATGGTAAATACTCTACCCTGAGTTCTCTACCTATGCTCCCTTGTTTCATGTTGCCGTGGACAATCTCTAGCAAAATGTCCCAGTTGCTGATAATTATAATAGACATTCTGCTTTACCTGAGCACCACAAGGCCTTCAGGATGATATGGCTTGTCACAATACCAACATGTTCTGTTCCCAAAGAGTATTTAGTTACTGCGGCTATCAGACTAATAAGGCTTTTTGTTACTCCCTTTGAATAGACCTCCCTAATTCTTACATTTTTAGGAAGAGCTCCCATTGTAGATGCACCCTTACTGCTAGCATTTTTGTCAATATACAGATTTAGCAAATTTCTTTCTATGATTCAGCATTCTTCCACTATTTTTTAAATTACGTGAACTGTTGAGAGACTATCTTCTCTTTCAGCTTCAGTTTTAATAGCCAAATCATCATATCTAAGCTCCAACCCTCATCATCATAATACCTCAAATAAGAAGAGTATCGAGACAACTAGATATATTGAGCTAAATACTCGTCAAAACTTTCTATCTCATCTTGCTGGATAGAAAGGAACTCTGTTTCTTTTCTAATTCAGACAGACCGGGGAAATATTTCTCATTGAATTGCTCTTGAAATAATTCCCAAGTGATAAGAATATTTCATGCCTAAAGGATGATCTCAGTATTCTTCCACCACCTGTCTACATCACCCTCCAATTTGTAAATTGGCAACTAAACTTTGATGTTATCCAGGCATTCCAATTCTAAAAATTTTTCCATCTGAGATAGCCAGTCTTCTGCTAGCTAAGGATTAAACTTCCCTTAGAAAGCAGGAGGATGTTGCTGATAGAATCATGCCACCCACGTCTATAAACTTTCACCCTCAGCAGCAGATCTAGACGGAGGCCTTTGATTAGGTCCCTCAGGTCGATTATGCTTATTCTCCTATCCACTAGGATTATTTTCTCTCTCCCTATCTTCATTTTAATTATGCTATACCTCTCACAACTCGTCCCTGAGATCATGTATCATTGTTCGTTGTTCAGTTAACATGCCCAAAATTTGCTTCATTGGGCCAGGTCTAGCTTCTTAACCTTACCCCACACCTTTACCTCCTGGTCTACCTCTTGGTCTCATCATCTTTATGTTTCTCTATATTAAAGTAAGGAAGAGGTAAATTTCATATAATTGTAAGGGTATACTTGTCATTTCATAAAATTTTAGATACACAAGTACCTCAAAAAATAACATACAACAGACATTTATAGTAGTATAGGGAAATCTTCTAACAATATACATCTTATAAACCATTGTATAACATGTTTCTACTCCTTTACATTACATGACTTTTAAATGTATAAAAACTTCCCAGGGGGTCACCTATCATAGCATTTCTCTGGGCCCAACACGATTAAACTTAATGTACCAGTACAAAAACACTGGTATTGGCTCCAACCGCTTTCGAGCATCGGCACCCCATGACTGCCCCATCCCAAAAAGTCGTGTCAACTATCTCTAGGAAATCGAATATTGTATATTAGTCATATATCAGAGCCAATACATATAGTCCAATACGTACTCTGTAATATGCTCCAAGAACTCCATAAAGCTATCATTTAGACCCTGCTCTATAATCTCATTATTCTTCCAGGCCCAAAATGTGGTATCTGGGAAGAAGTATAATGTCGGGTGGATCCAATGATCATCTGGGAACTTTATACCAAAAAATCCCTGATCCTAGTATAATGTATATACGTCTTACAAATACTGTGCATACTCGGCCATTGAAGTATCCCGGACACGGATAGCCTGCATCTACATGCTCTTAATGCACCCCTATAACTCTTGGTCTGGTTGCAGATCATGTGTCATATGTATGGATCCGGCTCTGAAACTGGTGATAGTATTTAGATCTAACTCTATCCCGTCAGTTAATAATTGCCTAGTGTCCCCTACTGATGAGCTAACTGATGGTGCTGGTCTAGGGTGAGGGCCAAACATTGGCCTTGGTTGTACCTACTTCCTCAGTGTTCGTAACATCATTGGACCACCCCTAACCCAATATTGTTGTACTTGATGCCCTTCGGGTATTCGCTGGTCCTCTAGTGGTTGATTCACGGACGATGGTGATCTACTTCTCTGATACCTCCTTCCGCTTATATTTCTTGTTACAATAAATCAAGATCATATCAGTATACTATTCTATTACTGTTAGAACCGCTTTAGCTCTTATACAAAAAAAATGTTAAGCCCCTCAATATTTTGAAATTTTTCAGAGTATTAACATATAGTTTAGTGGGCGTACGGAAATAACATAAACATACTGATATAAATTACTTGATTACATTATAGGAAATCCCCACAAGGTTTGTACATAATAATTACAAATCCCAAAATACATAAAAAGATCATAAAATAACCAACACTAAATCTTGAACAGGACCAAAACTTCTCAGTTGCCGGTGTCAACCTCCTTGCCCTTGGAGTTGCTTCCTCTAACTAAATAAATTTTAATTTATGGAAAAGGCAAGATTCATACGAATCTCAGTAGTAACATATAATCAATCATATAAAATGTGATAAATAAACATGCAATGCACCATATAATTCAATAGAAATAAATGTTGTAAACTTGTCCGTCTGTTCTGCGTTCAGGATCAAATGACTGTTTGACCCCTACTTGTTGCAACGTTCCAAACAAACAATAGCCTATCTGTACTTGTCTCACTACCTCAGTTGGGTCCCACTTGGCCTAATGGTACTTGTGCTTTTCCCATAGGGTGGTAATTGTGCTTTTCCCATACTACAACGAGGAATTATATCAAACATGTCCGTATACCTAAGCTGGGTCCCACTAGGCTTAATTGTACGTGTGCTTTTCCTACAGGGTGGTACTTGTGCTTTTCACACACCACAGCTAGGTTTTGGCAACATACAATTTCACATCATAGAACATGGTAATACAAAGCATATAAACAATCACATAGTGTAAGAAAGATAGAGTTACTACCTGAAATCCTTTTCGGTGCCTAGCTAGTATCGATCTTTTAATTCTTGGTCCGGCTCGGGAAAATGTGAAATCCTAAAATTTCAAATTTATAATAAATGAGTTATTACTCATTCATATCCTATTCCAAGACTCATATAGTTGGTTATCTCTACAAAAAAATGCATAATTACCAAAATGTCCTTAGGAATCTGGTCTAATTCCCCTTATACCCAGTATAAATGTACTTTACCAAAAATTATGACCTAGGCTATTCCTACATAATTTCACGTTTAGAATCCACTTTTGACCTCAATTTTGCAAATATCATACTCCATTTCCCAGAATGCCCCTAACAGCCACTAATGCTAGGGTTTTAGGGGTAAAATTATCATTTCACACCCTAAAGCCTTCATACTCCAATTTTCAAATATTTCGTACATAATTTTTCATTCTAAACACAATAGAATCATTAAATCCATCAAATTCTAGTCCAAACACCCAAACATTGGTTTGGCCGAAAATCTAGAACTTTTTAGAAAATGGAAGATTTTTAATTTACATTCAACCAAACTTCTTCCTTTCACTTCTAATTACTTGTTTAGTCACTTAAACACCTCTTGAACATGATTAATGAAAAATTGGGGAACACCTTCCCTTAGGGGTCATGCATCCTAAATCACAAATTCAAATCAATATAGCCAATAACCATCTAAATCGTGAGAAGACAAGCTTTCAAGCTTACCTTGAATATTATTGCTTCTCTCTCTAAAACCATGGCCTCTCTCTCTTCTTTTCCTTTGATTTTATTCTTGATTTGCATGATTTGAAGATGGGTATGAAGATGAGAAGAGGTTTCCAAGACATTGAAGATAAGAACAAGTGAGTTTAACTACAACTTACCAAATTTTTGCCTCTTGATTCTTCCTCTTTCTTCTTTGCTCTTATTCTTGACTTGCTCTCTCTCTCTCCCCCCCCCTCTTTCTCAAATTGGCCTAAATATGGCCTTTAAAAGAGCTTAATTATCTTTTAAACAATCCTCTTCCACCTCCTTAAAAAAATCTTATTTTATTGTAAATTTTACACGTCATTATTTTTTTCTTCTTCTTTTTTTCCATATGGCAAGAAAAGCCTCCACATGGCATGATATGTGTCCCAATCTTATTTTTCCTTGCTTACTTCTTTCTTTGTCTGACTTTGTCCATTCATTAAGGGAAAAATATTGGCTTTTAAATTTATTAGCCAAATGACTATTTGCCCTTACATTTTCTTCAATTTTTGAACCAATTGTTGTCTTCCTTCTTCCCTTTTTGTTTTGGTCAAATTTATACAATATATTGGGCCAAAAATATTCCTCCTCCATTCTTAATTTTGGGCTACTATATTATGCTTTTAAGAAGACAAAAATTGAGCCTTATGTCTTAACTTGACCAAAATTTCGTGTAACCTCTACTTCCAATATTTTGGCCTTTTTAAGTGCACCAAAATTCACCATTTTTTTCCATTTATTATAATTAAATGTATAAAGAATTTTGATGAATAAAATTTGGGATATTACACTCTTTATAAACATTTTTTCCCTTGATGAGAACTTCATTTTTATGGTTTTAGAATTTGAAGGGGAGGTGTTTTAAGTCTTGTAGCAAGAGAAAAATTTGGAGAATCAAAGAAAGAGCTCAAGAAAGAGGAAGAGGTGAGCAAGAGCTTCATTTTGGCATATATGTTGTCTTGTTTGGTTGAGCTTTTGGGATTTTTTACTGCCCTAATTTTGGTCATTTAGGGTTTTCTAGGGTTCATGAATTTTTGCTCATATACATGTAATTGCATGTTATTTTGGAAGCATATATGCTAAGTTTGGTGGTTAAATTGTGAATTGTTGAAAATAACCCTAATTTTTGGTCTGAATAGGGCATCAATATGGAATAGGAATTTGATCAATTTGATGTTACCATTGTGGTCTTCATGAAAAATTATGTAGGAATAGCCTTGGTTACAAATTTTGGATCATTGGAACACAAATTGTAAAAATTGTAATTTGCTGCCAATTAGGGTTTTTGCGTGGCTATTTGTTTGCATTGGGTTTTTTAGTGACTAAAAAATGTCCAATGACTATGATATTTTCCAGAAAAAAATTATACAAATCAAGCTTTAATTTGATAGGTCATATGGATTTGTATACTATGAGTTATTAATTTTTGAAGTTGGTCATGTAAAACTAGCATCTTTCTGGGGCAGTGTCTAATGAATGGAAGTTCTAGAATGCTTTACATCTAATTGGCTAAGGGGAATATTTTTCCCTGAAACTAAACTTAATAAGGGTCATAAATCCTTTGAAACCACTACAATTAGACTTTTGTACATAAAGATATGAATTTTCAAACTTGGTTGAAAAGTCTGCCAGCTTTTAGTAAATGTGAGAAAATAAAAAGGTAATGGCACAGTGTAATTACCTTGAACTCTAAGGGTAAAATTAATTACTTTGGCATATTTTGACCACATTGACTCTTCCTTTGACTTAGTATATTAACCCTAATGATAACCAACTTGAGTGTTTGAATTATAAAGAATTGGATTAAGTAATAACTCGTTCGTCTATGAATATTAAATTATAGGATTTGAGATATGCCTAGGACAACCAAAGATTTGGGAACACGTTCAGAAATTAAAAAGACCACAAGGAAGCAAATTTTCCATCATATTCTATGTATCCTATTACATGTATATTTTTACCATTATGAATACTTGAACTGTGAACATGAATTGGGCAGAATCACCTATTAAGCATTCAGATGAGAAGGGCTTTTGCCGAGTAAAACACTCACCGCTGTGGTAAGGAATAGTGAGTCCTTGGATAGAATTGTTTACTGCATAAGCACATCTCTAAATATTGAATGAATACTAAATTTTCTTGTATGTGTAATATCCCAAAACTCATACAAGGGATAAATGTCCCAAAAGCAAGTGTAATTAATGTTAGAAATTGCTTTAGGAATTTTGTAAAGAAATTGTTCAATGAATTAAGGAAAATATGTAATTCCTTTAAGATGTGTCAAGCATGATATTAATTGATTATGAGGCTCAAAAAGAAAAATTATTTCCCTCAAAATAGATGAAAATTTTGGCCAAATGGAAGAAGAAGGGAGACAAGAAAATTCAACCAAGTATCCATTGGGTAATAAGCTTCTTTGTGTACAAGAAGCCATGAACTATTGGGTAAAACAATTCCTCTTTTTCCCTCCCTCTAGTTTCAGCCCAAGCCAACAAAATGATGAGGAAATAGTCTCAATTGAACTAAACCTCAATTAGTTGGCCTAACAAGACCAATCTTCAAGATAACCAAGTAAGCCTCATTAACCATTAGTAAATAACATTGGTGCTTTTCTTGCAAGACCATTAGACAATTGAAGGTTGTATTTTCACTCCATTCCCTTTCTCATTTGCAGTTAAGTAAAGAAGAAAAGCAAGAAGAGATGCCAACAAGACACTTGTTATCCAAAGAGCTAATCATAGAACACATGTCATCTTATGAGCAAGACAAGCCAAATTGTGATTTAATCTTAGCCCTCCAACTCATGAATTTTGGCCAGCCACTAAGGAGAGAGAGAATATGACATAAAAACACTTCATTCCTCTCTATTTGAATCATTTTGGATGGCCAAAACAAGAGCAAGAAAGAGAAAGTAGATCTTGAAGTTCAAAAAGCAAAGGTAAGCTTCTCTCTAGATTTTCACCTTCTTAGTCACCTTTCTAGCCAAAAAGGTCTTCACGAACATTGTTTCTCTTGGCATAAGCTTCATTTATATGATTTTATTTTTTCAATAGAAGGTGTTTTGAGCTATCTTGAAAGACCCAAAGTTGTAGAACCAAAGAACAAAGCTTAGAAGAAGCAAGAGGTGAGTAAGAGCTATATTTTGAGCTATGATTTGTGTCATTTGGTTAAATATTTGTTGAGCCTTGATTTTTGGTCAAGGAGAGTATTTGGGGTTTGATGTTATTTTGTTTATGCTTATGGGGTTAGAAGAGGTTTCATGTTATTGTATGACATTTTTTAGGTGAAATGGCAAGAACTTGATTTTTGAGAAAATAAAGGGGTCTATTCAATTTTGATTAAAATTGGAAAAAAGAGTTGGTTTTTGAAATTTTAAATTATTCCCTTGCATTCTACATGAAAAAATATATGTAATAGCATGTGGTTCTGATTTTTGGGTCATTGTGTTGAAAATACCAAAATTTGAAAGTTAGGGTTTGGTGCTGCCAAAATTAGTGTTTTCTGGAGGCAGTAATGTTTTGCTGTGTTTTTGAATGGCCAAACCTGGTCCAAATGCTATAAAAATTTTCAAAATAAAATTATACATATTGATCTTCATTTTGATAGGTAGAATGTAATTTTTAGACCATTGAATTTAAAGTTATGATTTTTTAAAGTTTGGCCCTGTTTCTGGAACCAATTCTTGAACAGTTAAAGTTTGAGAAATTTTTGGAAATTGTGTGGCTTTTGTTTAGAGAAAATGAAATTTTTTTAATTAAAATTAAATAGGTTTACAATGTACTTGGAATCAGTAAATTTAGAATTTTCTAGAAATAATTATGATTTTTGAAAATTTGGCATTGAATCTGGAAGTTTTTCTACGACAAATTGATTGTGACATGTTTTTGTCTAGCCAAATGAAATCCAATGGCCACAAACAATTTAAGAATTAAATTTAACATAATATTATTTAAAATTATATATAACATGTATCATTTGGACAAGTACATTGAGAGATACAAATTTTTAAAGTTTGGTAATGATTCTTGAAGCTGTCTTGTGATAGAAGTGAGTAATTATGGAATCTGGGATTTTATGCATGTGAGCTGCAAAAGTAATCATTTTTCATTTAAAGTGGATTTGATAAGGGCCACATAGGACTTTGAACCACCCTAATTGGAAGTTTGTAGAATTAGTTTTGATTTTTCAAAGTTAAATGAAAAATTCTTCTAGCTTTTAGTCTATGTGAATTCAATGGGCTTTGGGCCAAAAGTAGTAAGGGTGAACTTTAAGGCTGAAGATTAGTACTTGAGCCTAGTGTAACCACATTAGCTACTTAATTGGGACTAAGCAGTAACCTAAATGATAACTAAATAAGTGTTATGAGTTATCAAGAATTGGAACAAGTGTTAACTGTAAAGACCCCGCCTTACATACCTCTTATGTAATTACATTACTCAGAGTAGCAATGCGGAGTTTAGTGGGCACAAAGGAATAACATGAATATAATGATAATATTGACACAATATTTCTTGAATATACTACAACATTTTTGTTAGAGCAAGCTTTTCACCTAAGAGGGGGGTGAATTGGGTGATTACAAAATAATTGGCAAATCTAAAATCAATATACAAAACTTAAAACACAGTTAATGAAAGAAGAGATATCACCAAAGTTGACACAGGGATTTATACTGGTTCGGTCTCAATCATTTGACCTACGTCCAGTCCTCAGAAGTCCTTCTGAGCCTTTCACTATATCCTCCAAGATTCAGTGGGTTCTTGGCACCTCAGTACAAACAGCAAGTTTCTTCAGACACTCGCTCCCCCTTACACAAGGTAATTTTAAATCCCTACTTAAGGTTCCTCAACCTTAAGTTAATACAATTGAGAATGATTTAGTATGACTGACAATCTCTCTTTCAGAGTATGTAGATAAAAACTAAAGTACAGATGAAGTGTTAAAGCCTTTTTGAGAAGATATCACTTGTGGAAAGTTCAGGTGTATTTCTTCGTTTTTTTATTTTTCAAATGGCTGGACATATATAATAGAACCACTTGAAGACGTTGTAAATTTGCCCGTTAATTCAAAGATGCTTCTGACAAATGTAACAGCATTTGTCTTCCGTTACTTTTGAATTTCTGCTGCTACCATGAATAGTGTCGTTTGAGTGGAGTGTTCAGTTACATGTTAAGTGCGTCATAGTGGAGTACAGCTGTAACACACTCATGAATATGACCGTTAAGTAATATTTGTATCTCAACATATTAATATGGATCACTGGAGGTGTTTTATAAAAGAGACAGTGAAACCATAGAGAGTGATCCTATTTTCGCAACTAAGTATTATATCATGATTTTGAAAGCTATAGTAATAATAAAATTTCACTAGCAAAATCATTTGTCGTTGATGAAGTTAAAAGCAATTGGATCAAGGTCAATGTAGAAAGATGTATACTTGATCAATAAATCCTCATATGAGAAGATGCAATATCATTGGTAGTGAATATAATGTGTTTGGAAATGATTTTGAAACCTTTGAATATTTCTGACAATGATTGCTCGTTCACTGGAAGTGATATTGGAATTTTCATATTTCACTCGAGTGAATTTGGGATCACTGGAAGTGATTTTGTAAACAGTGATTTCTTCTTGGAGTGATTTTCAATTCACTGGAAGTGATTTGTAACTTTGCAAATATCACTCGAGTGATTTATGATCACTGGAAGTGAATTGGTGAACAGTGAAATCTTCTTGCAGTGATTTCCAATTCACTGGAAGTGATTCAGCGAAAATCCAACATCACTCGAGTGATTGAGGATCACTGGAAGTGATTTGAGAATTTTGGCGGATCACTCGAGTGATCTCAGCTTCACTGGAAGTGATTTGTAAAACAGTAGATTTTTCTTGAAGTGAAATCCTAATCACTGGAAGTGATTTGCTTCATCACTCGAGTGATTTACAATCACTGGAAGTGATTTGGCGCATCACTCGAGTGAATGAGAATCACTGGAAGTGAATAGCAAAACCGTGGGAATTTCTTGAAGTGAAAACAAAATCACTGGAAGTGATTTGGCGGATCACTCGAGTGATTCAGAATCACTGGAAGTGATTTTCAAAACAGTGAATTTTTCTTGCAGTGATTTCACGATCACTGGAAGTGAAATTGCGGATCACTCGAGTGATTTCCCATATCACTCGAGTGATCTGTAATTTTCCGCAATCACTCGAGTGATTTAAATAATCACTCGAGTGATCTTGAATATCACTCGAGTGATCCACAATCACTCGAGTGATTATTTAAATCACTCGAGTGATCTTGCACAGATAACCAGAATGGATTGCTTTGCTGCTAATTATTCCATGAGCTTCCAAAACATGATTTGTTATCATCAAAACATGGAATCTAACATTCTCCCCCTTTTTGATGATGACAAAACATATCATATGATCAAGTTTAAAATTTTGATTTTCTAATACACTTTTCTTGATCTTTTTGAAATCTTTTGCACTAATTTTGATTTGCAATTGCTAAGATGAGTTTGTTTAAGAGATTAAGAGTTTTTTTTGACCTTTTGGAAGATAAAAGATGTAAGTTCAAAGTTCAAAAACCATCGTGAATAGAAAATGCACATAAGAAGTGAATTTTTTTTTTCTGAAGTCATTTTGGCGACTGTAATACACTTAGCATTTCCATGAGATCATGTTGGCTACTGCAATCATAAACACAGATGCATTAAAAATTTCATAAGATCATATCATAAACTCATATTTCCATTAGATTAAAGTCAAGTCAGATTACACAAGATACACAGTGACAAAGTCCAGGAAAGGTAAAATACATAACTTGTAATTACAACCTAAAACACATATGCATCAAAAAGAAAAATTATCATATCAGCTCTTCTCCCCCTTTTTGGCATCATCGAAAGGAGAGGTAGTCGGTGTAGAGGCTTGAGTAGATGCAGATGCAAAGAAAGAGGTAGGTGGAACATATGGAATAATGGAAAGTTGTGGAGGAGATTGGAAGGAAAATGTGGTAGAAGATGGCTCAATAGGAGTGGTGGAAGTGGAGTTATTTGGTCCTATGACCTCTGTGGTGGCTTCCTCAGCTATGATTTCCTCAGTGTGAGAACTGGAAGCAGTGTGATGTGAAGAAGATGATGGAGTCTGGAGAATGGGGTCAGTGTGTGGAATATCACCAGCAGAAATAGGATCAGAGATAAAGATTGTGGGAGGTGCTGGAGGAGTGTCTGAAGGAATAATGGGAGGAATGATGGGAGGATCAGAAAGTGAAATCTCTGGAACTGAAGAATCTGATGGAGGAGGTTGTGAGGAGCCAGGTGGTAAGTCAGGGAAGGGGATATGAAGGTGAGTCCTGAGAGCATCCTCAATCCTCTGAATTCTCTGTGACTGCTCAGTCAGGCGCTCAAAAAGGAGATTGGAATTATGATCCACTGCTGCCACTAAGATTGTCACTTGATTATTGACTTGATATATCAGTTGAGCATTAGAGTTCTTCAACTGAGTGACTGCAGACTGAATGGCCTCCTGGATATACGTCTGAATAGCAGCTTGAGTAAAAGAAGGACCATGAGAGACTGCTCTAGAGGACTGTGCCTCATCCATCTTGGAGGGTGAAGGTTCCATCCTCTGAGGTTCTCTCTGGCTTGCCTCAGGAGAAGGTGAATGGTGTCTCTGTTGTGAAGATGCTCCAGCAGGAATGGTAATTCCCATCCGAGTAAGGTGGATTTTCCCAAACTTAGGAATCCTCACAATATCTCCCTCAGGTGTCAAATGCCAAATGTTGTGTATGGAAAGAATGTAGGACACAAGCTGAGGATAGGGAATAGTAGTAGACTTAGAAGAGTGAAATCTGAACCTCTTCATCTCTTGAAAAATGAGTTCCCCCACGTTTCTTCTTTCCCTTGTCATAAGAGAAGCCATCATCTGAAGATCCTTCCCCGTATATGAGTGAAATTTTTTGCTTTGTTAACCATGCTACGGGAGTAAATGTAGAATAAGGCTCTCTGGTTGTTGGTAAGAGAGGCTGGGGAATTGGGTAAAGGCACACCAGGTTGTCCTGGTCTAAAGATATCAACTAGTTCATGAATATTGAAGACACGTGGAGGCCTCATGGGAGCATCCTCTATGCCTAGATAGGTGTTGATAAGATCCCCAGACAGAAGAATTTTCTGATCTCTAATACTTGTTTCAATTCTCTCAGCAATGATGTTTCCTTGGTCATCCTTTACATCAGCAGTCTTCATGTTATAGTAAAAATATTTGACAACCAAAGGATTGTATGACATTCTCAATCTCAGCCAAGGTTCATATTGTTTCAAATATGGGGTTAGATCAATATGAAATTTCTGTTTTAGTTCCTCCAAGTCAACCCACACAACAGGACAGAAGGTTCTTTTGGCAAAGTGTGAGGCAAACACAATGGAGTTCAAGATACTGAGATTACCAGTGTTAAATCCAGAAGGAGGTTCAAGGAGTTCTGTGGTTTCTTCAGCCAGAGATCCAGTTTGATGACTACCAGTGGCTTGACTTGCATACCGTGACTTCTGAGGAACTGAGGCTGCCAAGATATTCACTGCCCGTGTGATTTTTCTTTGCAAAGTTGATTCTTGGACATCTGCTTCTCGCTGGACATCAGATTTTTCTTTCCCTTTCCCTTTCACGCTGGTATGTGAACGGGTAGCCATTCCCGTGGGTTCCTCAATCCGAATCCCCTTGGGTCTTGGTCTGGGTGGATTGGGTTCTGGTTCAGCGGGGGCTTTCGCCCTCTTAGACGGAGGTGGAGGTGGTGGAGATTGCCCGGGCCTTTTTGTTCTTGCCATGGGTACCGACACTTGGTGGAGGCGAAGGTTTTGACGACGGCTAGACAGAAATTTGACGCTGGGTAGGCTGTCGGAAGCAAAAGGCGAGAGAAAAGTGAAATGGGGACAGTCGGGAGTGAAATGACGAGACTGTCGGAAATGAGAGACGAAACTGTCGGAGGAAGGATTTAAACTAAAATGGGCTGGCTTTTGAGGGGATTTGTCGGTTAAGAGTAGTAAAGAGGGTTGCGGTTACTGGGTTCAAGCGTTTTCAGCGAATGGAGGTGATGGTAGGAGGTGAGCAGTCGCGAGAGAGAGAGGAACTGATATATCAGAGTTTTTAACATTCACTCGAGTGACTTTTAACATTCACTCGAGTGATTTTGGTTTTCACTCGAGTGAAATATAAAAATCACTCGAGTGAAGTACAAAAACACTTCACAAAATCTGATATCATGCTGTAACTCCTAAATTAATAATTGAAATACTCATGTGACTTACCAGTGACAAATTTATCAATTTAATTATCTAATTTTACCTGTGATTGCAGTGTTTCACTTTTCACTTACTCCATTGTCTTCCTTCTCTGTTTGTCCCTGTTACTTGAGGATATTACAGAGCATCCTGCAAAACAACTTTATAGATACTCCGATGTTTAAGTTAGTAATGGGATCATCAAAATAAAATGAAATCAACATTTATACAAATTAAAAAACAACTTACAATTCATTGGGATTTACCATTCCCAATTCCCTTCGTATATGCATGAATTGTTCTCGGGCAAGAGGTTTGGTGAAAATATCAGCTAATTGCAAATGTGTAGGAATGAATAACACCTTGACATCTCTTTTCTGAATATGATCTCTAATGAAGTGATGTCTCACATCAATATGCTTGGTCCTTAAATGCTGTACAGGATTTTTCGCCTAGCTTATTGTACTGGTGTTGTCACAGTAAATAGGAATTTCTTTAAGGCATATGCCAAGATCCTGAAGTTGTTGTTTTAGCCATAGTACTTGTGCACAACAACTTGAGGCTGCTATGTATTCTGCTTCTGTTGAAGACAAAGATACTGTAGTTTGTTTCTTGCTGAACCAAGAAACGACTGCGCCTCCAAGAAATTGACATTGTCCACTTGTGCTCTTCCTATCTGTTTTATAGCCACCATGATCAGAGTCAGAATAGGCAACTAAATATTCATTACCTCTCTTGGGATACCATATACCCAACTCTTTTGTGCCTGCCATATATCTGAAAATTCGTTTCACTAATTCAGCATGTGACACTTTGGGGCATGACTGAAATCTTGCGCATAGACCAACACTGAACTGAATATCAGGTCTGCTGGCTGTGAGATAGAGTAATGATCCTATCATTCCTCAATATTGAGTTATGTTGAAATCGACTCCTTTTTCATCAGCATCCATTAGTACGGTTGAGCTCATAGGTGTATCTGTTCCATTAGCTTCATCCAATCCAAACCTCTTAAGCAATTCTTGAAGATATTTGGTTTGTGATATGAATATTCCATTCTTTCTTTGTTTAATTTGCAAACCCAGAAAGAAAGTCAATTCCCCCATCAGTGACATTTCAAATTCTCCCTGCATTATCTCAGAGAACTCTTTACACAAGGAATCATTAGTAGCTCCGAATATAATATCATCAACATAAATATGAACTACCAAAATATCACTTAGTTTTCGTTTTATAAATAATGTTGTATCGACTTTTCCTCGAGTAAAACCAAATTCGATGAGAAATTTGCTTAATCTTTTGTACCAGGCTCTAGGTGCTTGTTTCAAACCATATAATGCCTTTTTGAGTCTGAAAACATGATTTGGTTTGGATACATCTTCAAAGCCTGGAGGTTGTTCCACATAAACTTCCTCCTTGATGTATCCATTTAAGAAAGCACTTTTCACATCCATTTGAAATAGTTTAAATCCTTTGATGCAAGCAAAGGCTAAGAGTACTCGTATGGCTTCCAATCTTGCTACTGGAGCATATGTTTCCTCATAATCAATTCCTTCTTCCTGATTATAGCCTTTGGTAACCAATCTTACCTTGTTTCTGATAATAGCTGCGGATTCATCAAGTTTGTTCTTGAATACCCATTTAGTGCCAATAACCGAGTGGTCTTTAGGCCGGGGCACCAAATCCCAAACTTGATTTCTGTCAAATTGGTTTAACTCTTCTTGCATTGCTAACACCCAATCATTATCTGATAGGGCTTCTTCAATGTTAGAAGGTTCTAATTGAGAAATGAATGCAGAAAAACTTACTTCGTTTAAAACCTTGTTTCTAGTTTTGACACCTTCATTAACTCCACCTATTACTTGATCTAGAGGATGACTCTTGACATATTTCCAGGCATGAGGTTGATCTGAATTACTCAGTTCAACTTCTTTTTCACAATCGTCATCTTCAAGATGTGAAGAGTTAATGGGAGGTTGGTTTCTAGATATCTCATCATCAAAGTCTTTACTAGAGGATACATATTCATCGAATACAACATGAATTGATTCTTCTACAACACATGTTCGTTTATTAAAAACTCTAAATGCTTTACTATGATTTGAATATCCTAGGAAAAGTCCCTCATCAGCCTTAGAATCAAATTTTCCAAGATTATCCTTACCGTTGTTATGAATAAAGCACTTACAGCCAAATATGTGTAGATGAGCAAGGTTTGGTTTCCGTCCCTTGTAAAGTTCATATGGTGTTTTTCCAAGCTTGGTTCTGACATATGCTCTATTTGAGATGTAGCATGCAGTGCTCATTGCATCTGCCCAGAAGACTTGAGACACGTTCTTTTCGTTGAGCATTGCTCTAGTCATGTCTGTAAGAACTCTATTCTTTCTTTCTACTACACCATTTTGTTGTGGAGTTCTTGGTGCTGAAAAATTGTGATCAATGCCATTTGTATCACAGTATTCTGCAAATGCTTGATTATCAAATTCTCCACCATGATCTGTCCTGATTCCTGCAATTGACATACCTTTCTCATTTTGCACTTTCTTGGCAAAGGTAATAAATTTGTAAAAAGTTTCATCTTTGGATGATAGAAATATATTCCAGGTAAATCTAGAGAAATCATCAACAATAACAAACGTGTACAAGTTTCCACCGAGACTCTTAACTCTTGCTGGACCAATCAGATCCATATGCAATAGTTGAAGTGGTCTATTAGTGGTAATTTCAGTTTTTGATTTAAAGGAAGTTTTAGTTTGCTTACCTCTTTGACAAGCATCACAGACTAAATCATTTTTGAAATTGACATTAGGTAGCCCAATTACCAAACCCTTTTTGAGTAACTTTTGCAATTGATGCATATTAACATGGGCAAGTCGCTTATGCCAAAGCCAACTCTCATCAGTGGTACTCAGAAGACAACTTTCAGAAATATTTTCATTCATATCAAGAGTATAGCAATTACCTTCCCTTTTTGCTTTGAGTTTGGTTTTTTCTTTTCAATTTGTAGATCCTTCTTGCTGACTATCAGGCATTCTTCTGAATCAAATATCACCCAGTTGTCTTTATCCGTGCTTTGACTTACACTTAGTAGATTGTGACATAAGCCTTCAACGTAATATACGTCTTTGATTTTGTCTTTGACTTCTCCAAGTCCTGCTATCCTTCCAGTTTGATTTCCTCCAAATTTCACCTTGCCACCTTCCTTAGGTACTAATGTGGTGAAGTTCTCAGGATCCCCAGTCATATGTCTTGAACATCCGCTATCTATATACCATTTGTTTGATTTGGATGTTCTGAGACAAACCTGCAGTTAAGGATAATTAAGTTCTAGGTACCCATATCCTTTTGGGTCCTTTTGGGTTAGTACAGATAACTTCTAGTTCATGTTTCTTCTTAGGTATCCATTTATAGGTTCCTATAATTCCTTTCTTTTTATGAAAACATGAAGAAGTGTAATATCCTTTTCTATTGCAGTAATTACAGTAAGCAAAAGGATTAGATGTGTGCACAGAACGTGTGAAATAACTTAGATAGGATTTGCTTCCTGTTTTCTTCTTACCCTTTCTTTTGTCTAGGTTCGGATCATATCCTATACCAGATTTATCATTCACATGACGTTGTGCTTTTAAAATGACATTTAGCATTTCACTGCCTTTTGTAAACTTCTCAAGAGTTTTGGTAAGATCAATATTTTTCTTTTCAAGGGACAAACACTTTTCGCAATCTCTATCCAAAGGGTTTTTAATTTCTTCTTCAAGAATTTTGTTTCTCTTTTTGCAAGTAATCAAGGTATTAACTATTTTGATGAATTCAGAATGTAAAGCATCATATTCATTTTGTAATTCATCGTACGTAGGATCAGAATTCATTACCTCCTCGTCTGTTTCTTTTTGAGCAACCAGACATATATTGGCTGTCTCCTCATCATCGCTTTCTTCTTCTGAGGAACTATCTCCCCATATTGCTGAAACGAATGCCTTCTTCCGGTTGAAGGATTTGAAGTTTCTCTTCTCTTTACTTTTCTGTAATAGCTCAGGGCATTCTGATTTGATATGTCCCGGTTTACCACATTCATAGCAGATGATTTCCTTGGAGTCTCTTCTGCCACTTGTTCTACCTCTTTGAAGATTTCTGAATCCTTGGCCTTTATAGAATTTCTTGAATCTTCTGATCATTAGGCTCATTTCATCATCATCGATCTCTTCTTCTTCTTCTTGGTTTTTTGTCTTCGTTTTTGTTGCACTTAGTGCAAGACCTTTCCTCCTCCTGTCGCCAACTTCTTCCAATTCTCGTTTGAATTTTAGCTTGCTTTCATATTCTGAAAGACTTCCAAACAGAGAAGCCACAGATTGCATTGATTCTCCTTTGGCCTCCTCTATTGCTGTGACTTTCGCTTCCCATTCTTTGGAGAGTATGTTTAGAATTTTTCTTACTTGGACATTCTGATCATAGAATTTTCCAAGTGCTACAAGTTGATTAACAATGTGAGTATATCTAAGTTCAAATTCAGCTATTGACTCACCTTCTTTCATACGAAGCAAATCAAACTCTGTAGTTAGAGTATTGATGCGATTTTCTTTAATTCCAGATGTTCCTTCATGAGCTACTTCAAGCGCTTGCCACATTTCTTTAGCAGTCTGAAGCGTACAGATTCTGAAGTATTCTTTTTGACTTAGTGCACTCTGAATCATTAGAATTGCTTTGCTGTTGAGAGTCACTAGTCTTTTATCATTGTCATCAAATTCTGCTGGTGATTTAAGAACTTTTCGAGATTCTTCAGTCTTTATAGGTACGTAGTTCCCAGTCTCAATCACATCCCATAGTCCGTATTCTGTAGCCATTACGAACACACGGAACTTAGCTTTCCAGAAGGAAAAGTGTTCACCATTGAAATCAGGTGGTCTAGTGATAGAAGCTCCGTCAGGAAGGATTGCTTCACCCATGCTTGCCATCGGATCCTTCTAAGGTTGTTAAGCCTGAAATAGAAGACATGTGCTCTGATACCAAATGTTAGAGCAAGCTTTTCACCTAAGAGGGGGGGCTGAATTGGGTGATTACAAAATAATTGGCAAATCTAAAATCAATATACAAAACTTAAAACACAGTTAATGAAAGAAGAGATATCACCAAAGTTGACACAGGGATTTATACTGGTTCGGTCTCAATCACTTGACCTACGTCCAGGCCTCAGAAGTCCTTCTGAGCCTTTCACTATATCCTCCAAGATTCAGTGGGTTCTTGGCACCTCAGTACAAACAGCAAGTTTCTTCAGACACTCGCTCCCCCTTACACAAGGTAATTTTAAATCCCTACTTAAGGTTCCTCAACCTTAAGTTAATACAATTGAGAATGATTTAGTATGATTGACAATCTCTCTTTCAGAGTATGTAGATAAAAACTGAAGTACAGATGAAGTGTTAAAGCCTTTTTGAGAAGATATCACTTGTGGAAAGTTCAGGCATATTTCTTCATTTTTTTATTTTTCAAATGGCTGGACATATATAATAGAACCACTTGAAGACGTTGTAAATTTGCCCGTTAATTCAAAGATGCTTCTGACAAATGTAACAGCATTTGTCTTCCGTTACTTTTGAATTTCTGCTGCTACCATGAATAGTTGTCGTTTGAGTGGAGTGTTCAGTTACATGTTAAGTGCGTCATAGTGGAGTACAGCTGTAACACACTCATGAATATGACCGTTAAGCAATATTTGTATCTCAACAGATTAATATGGGTCACTGGAGGTGTTTTATAAAAGAGACAGTGAAACCATAGAGAGTGATCCTATTTTCGCAACTGAGTATTATATCATGATTTTGAAAGCTACAGTAATAATAAAATTTCACTAGCAAAATCATTTGTCGTTGATGAAGTTAAAAGCAATTGGATCAAGGTCAATGTAGAAAGATGTATACTTGATCAATAAATCCTCATATGAGAAGATGCAATATCATTGGTAGTGAATATAATGTGTTTGGAAATGATTTTGAAACCTTTGAATATTTCTGACAGTGATTGCTGGTTCACTGGAAGTGATATTGGAATTTTCATATTTCACTCGAGTGAATTTGGGATCACTGGAAGTGATTTTGTAAACAGTGATTTCTTCTTGGAGTGATTTTCAATTCACTGGAAGTGATTTGTAACTTTGCAAATATCACTCGAGTGATTTATGATCACTGGAAGTGAATTGGTGAACAGTGAAATCTTCTTGCAGTGATTTCCAATTCACTGGAAGTGATTCAGCGAAAATCCAACATCACTCGAGTGATTGAGGATCACTGGAAGTGATTTGAGAATTTTGGCGGATCACTCGAGTGATCTCAGCTTCACTGGAAGTGATTTGTAAAACAGTAGATTTTTCTTGAAGTGAAATCCTAATCACTGGAAGTGATTTGCTTCATCACTCGAGTGATTTACTATCACTGGAAGTGATTTGGCGCATCACTCGAGTGAATGAGAATCACTGGAAGTGAATAGCAAAACCGTGGGAATTTCTTGAAGTGAAAACAAAATCACTGGAAGTGATTTGGCGGATCACTCGAGTGATTCAGAATCACTGGAAGTGATTTTCAAAACAGTGAATTTTTCTTGCAGTGATTTCGCGATCACTGGAAGTGAAATTGCGGATCACTCGAGTGATTTCCCATATCACTCGAGTGATCTGTAATTTTTCGGAATCACTCGAGTGATTTCAGCAATCACTCGAGTGATCTTGAATATCACTCGAGTGATTAACAAAATCACTCGAGTGATCCACAATCACTCGAGTGATTATTTAAATCACTTGAGTGATCTTGCACAGATCACCAGAATGGATTGCTTTGCTGCTAATTATTCCATGAGCTTCCAAAACATGATTTGTTATCATCAAAATATGGAATCTAACAATTTTCCCCCCACAGGGGGTATACATAATATTTACAGACCTTAAAATAATTGAAAGGTCATCAGACAACCAACAACATTCCTTTTCGTGCATTCCTCTTCTCTGTTCTTAGCACACTTCCAGTACTCACCTGTCTGAATAGTTGATTGGGGAGGGTGAGATTCGAGGAATCTCAGTAGCAAACAATACTAACCATTGCATACAAGAAATGCTTTGTGCATGATATGCTTGCTTACATGAATTCATGCCAACATAATGACATATATGCATGCTCAATGTTTCATATAACATACTTGTGGCCATAGTATAAACAGAGACATAGCTTCACTCATTCACATATGCTTCATACAATTCATTAAAGCAATTAACACATCAATACACAAGCATACAAATCAAGTCATGAAAGTTAGGAAAGTTCACTACCTTTTGGACTTTGTGTCCTCTTCTTGTACCTTGATCTTCAACCATTGCTTCTTCTTTGTCACTTCATGGCCCTAGATAAGTAATGACATCATTAGAGCCATGAAAATTGAATACCCAATGGGATACATTAGCCTTAAAGTTTTACTTTCACCCTTGGTGTTCATACTAAGTACATTTGGCCCTTTCTTTCTTAAATTTGCATGGTAGCCAAAAGCTGCCAGTAATTTGACCAAACTTTGAAAAATCATAATTAATTCTATTGAACTCAAATTGGGGTGGTTAAAGGTCCTATATGAAGCTATTTAAGTTTAATTTTATGTAAAAATACTTTTTTCTGACTATAATTGTCATATATTTCCCAGAAATTGGCCGAACCTGAACTATTTCAGATTACCTTCCAGAAACAAGGCCTAACTTTGGAAAATCATATCTCCTAGTATACTTGTCCAAAAACTACAAACTACCTATCAAAGTAAATATTTATGTCTCTAATTTAATTCTAAAAAGTTTCATAGTCATTGGATCATATTTGATTACTCAAAAACACGTCACAAAAAACCTGCCTCAAGAAAATGAAGTACACAACATCTACTTTACAATTTTCAAAAATTCCAAATTCATGTATAAGCATCCAAAATCATGAACACTTGTATACCTACACAATTTTGCCCAAGGAATCCATTGAAAACCTGAAATTTTGAAAATTCTCATTCCTTTATCACATTTTGTTCAGACCAGAAACTAGAGTTTTCTACAACAATTCACCAATTCAAAATTTTGTCCAACAACTTGGTCCAATATCATCATAAATCATAATCTAACCATAAAAAAAAAGATTAAATCATGATTAAGCCTCTAAAAACAGCCCTTGGTTGAAAATTAACAGTACCCAACTCCCACAAAACTCATCTAAACAACAAACCAATCAGTGAAAAAGAAAGCTTACGCTTACCTCTACACGTTTCTACAATCGGTTCAAAAATTCGGTAGTACTTTGGCAAGGGAGACAGCACCAAACACTTCCAAATGAAAATCTGAAACCATAGAAATGAAGCTTAGGATGAGTAGAAGAAGGTTTGTGAAGGGTACTTTGAGAGAAAACACCGATTCGGAGGTGAAATCGGCTCTGGAACTCAAGAACTTTCACTATTCACGTTTTCTCTTTCCTCTAACTATTTTCCAATGTTTTTTCATGATTTTTTCTGAATAATTGGGGCAGATAGATGAAATTATATGGCCTAGGAGGAGTCTTGAAAAATTATGCCACGTGTCACAATGTTATGGTGCCATTTGTTCAGTATTTCACTGATTTTGTGACATGTGTCACTTCCTTTAATAAAGTGGGTCCCGCCACTTTTCCCGAGCCTTTGGCCATCCAAATTGTCAGGGAAAGTAGGGGCTTGATGATTTTCCCCATCTCCTAGATTCAGTGTTCAGGAAAGTTAGTCGGGTGACTAGACCGAAGACTGGTGGTTTTTCCCGACTTGGGGCTAGGTGTCACCTTCAGGTGATGACAACTCAAAAGATAAAGTAACTTTATCATAAAGAGGGGACACGTGTCATGCACTTATTTGGCCAACACAAAAGTCAAAAAGTGAGGGCCATGAGGAATGGACATGTGTCCTCTTCTGATGGTAACAACTGGCTAGATGGCAATTTCTTATTGGTCCACCTCAAAAGTCACTTTTCAAAAATATTACTTTATTATACAAAGTCACTGGTTTTATGCCACGTGTCCCTATAGCCTCAAGACCGTACCAAGTGTCCGTGTAAGCCCTCAGATAGTACCACATGATCTTTAGCTCAGGGAATTACCGATTGTCTGCTTGTGGGTCCCACATGGCACCATAAGCCAGTATTTTTTCCCAAAACACCGGTGTATTCTTAAAAACGCAGGGCATACTGGTCCACCCTGAAAACACCATATGTCCTCACATACATCATACTTTACTTGTTTAACTTATCCCATACTTTATGACATAGTTGGTAGCATATTTCTACCAACCCAATGGCATCGTATATGCGTCCTGTGCACATCTATATCGACACTTTAATGATATCGCCTGCAAATATCGAGCCTTCTATTCGATAAGGCCAAGTCGCATAGTCCTAGAGAGTCTTTCTATATCTCATCATTCTTGGGACTCTTCTCAAAATGGGCTTAGTCGTTTGCCTTACTATGACATTTACTAAACTGGGGTTTAGTAGTCCATTTAATCTAGGCTTAATCCCAAGCCTCTTGTCCCAAAATTTGAGATATTACATTAATTCATCATCTGTAAATTCTAACCAATAGGATTTGACATTTGCCCGGGATACCCGAGAGACTGGGAACAAGAAACTAAAATTGAAAGACTGCTAGGTAGTACCCTATCCCTTATATCATATATACTGCTATGTATGTATTCTCTGTCATCTGTGTATGTGCAGGACAGTTAGTCCTTAGATGGTAAGACCTGTAAGTACAAGTTGCCCTGGAGTTACTCGGGGTGTATTGAGCTAGGTAGGCTCAAGGCAGAAAGTCCTTAAGTGCACCTTATATGGGGCAGAGGCCCTGGGCTACCAAATTAAGATCACCAAGTGATGTGGTTTTGTGCTAAGGGACCAGTTAGGCTCTTTGTTTACTGCATAATTTGTAAGTGCTCTGTGATGATTTGTTTTACATACTTAGTGTTCTGTATATCATATATGTGATTGGTGTACTACTGAGATTCTTTGAAATCTCACCCTTTTTCAACATATGATATATATGCAAGGCATCCAGCTCCAAGGGCAAGAATGTATTACAAACGGGATGAAGAGAAGGCGGATTAATTATAGACTATTTCGTTATCTTTTTATTTTGGAACACTGTAAAATATGTATACATAATCAAGTAGAAGTAGCGGTAGTAGTTCTAGTAACCACGACACTGATCACATTAGTTGTAACCAGTACGCTAGATTTTGAGTAACGCGCTAGTATCCAAAAATGATAACTGAACTAGAATCGGGTAACCAAACACCAAAAGCCCATAAGTTAACCACTACTACATAGGCTATTGCCAGAGAATGCTCTGCATTTTGAATAAATAATTTTAAAACTAATGAGGGTAATGAATTTGCAAACTAGTATGAGACCACACATAATTATTTTTAAAAAGATTTCAAAAAACTTACACAAGTACAGGATCAAACCCTATCATGAAGTCGAGACTTTAATAACTTACTATTGTTAAGGTCTCAGGTTTGTAAACATTAATGATTAGAACTCATCAAACATTTTATAAGAGACGGTGTTACAGTATGTGATGATTGATATGGCATGTTTCTCTGTATGCATTTTATATAAGTGTTATCTGTTACTTCGGTGATTCTTTTGAATCTCATCCATTTCCAATAACTAATATGCAGTATGGGCAAGTAGCTCTCATGGTGTAAGACCCACCTTACATACGCCTCATTATTCCAATATTCACCAGAGTAGCTATGTGCAGTTCAGTGGCCATACAACAATAACACTGTAAACTGGTATGTGAACATAATTCAGGGCCAAATCTTGTATTTGTCCGTGTACCTCAATTAGATCCCAGATTACAACTAGGTGATGTGCCCTTGGCATTGTGTATCATGGTTGGGTCCCACTAGGCCGAATGGTACTTGTACTTTTCCCATTGGGACGGTACTTATGCTTTACCACACCACAGCTAGATATAGTGTGTGTTCATCATTCATATCATAAAATATGGCAACAAACAACAGATATGCAACCACATAGTATATGAGAGATAAAGTTACTACCTGGAATTGCCCTTTCCTTGCCTGTCTAACTATCTAGTATCCTGTATCTGGCTCAGGCTACCGATATGTCCTAAAATTCCAAATTTATAATAAAATGAGTTATTATTCATTTACAACTCATTTTAAACTCACATTTTTGGTTATCTTGACTTAAAAATGTAGGATGACCATTTTACCCTTGGGAACTCGGTCTAAGCCTTTTTATACCTGGTCTAACTGTACTTTTCCAAAAATTATGATCTGGGATAATCCTGCACAATTTCACGTGTATAATCCATTTTTGACCTTAGGTTTGTCAAATTCATGCCCAAATTACATATTTATCATTGGCAGCAACTATGTTAGGGTTTAGGGATAAAATTATCATTTCACACCCTAAAACCTTCACACTTCATATTATGCATGTTCCCTACATAATTTTCCATTCTAAACACAATGGAATCATCAAATCAACCAAATTCTAGCTACAACATGGCAAAAAATTCCCCTCGATGAAATCTGGAAGTTAAAGAGAAAAATGGATTTTCTTGATTCCATTCAACTAAACACCTCCTTTTCACTTCTAATCACTTGTTTAACCTCTTAAATACCTTTTAAACATGACTAATGAAAAGTTGGGCTGCACTTCCCCTTAGGGCTTGGCATTCCTAAATCACAAATTCAACCAATATAAAGCCACAAATCAACAACAACAACCTTGAATCCAACAAGGTAACAAGGTTTTATGACTTTACCTTTGATTTCCTTCTTTCTCTCTCTAAACCGTCCCCCCTCCTCCTTCTTGCTCTTGTTTTGCCTTGCTTTACATGCTAATCAAGAAGGAATAGAGGTTAGGAGAGAGTTTTCATGAGCTAGAAGGTATAAACACATGAATTTACCTTCAACTCACCTTGATTTTGATTCTTGTACACTTATGCTTCTCTTTATTCTTGTGCTTTCTCCAAGCTCTCTCTCCCTCATTTTCCTTGTGCTTGGATGAAAATGAGGGCTGTTGGAAGAGATAATAACTATTAAAAATATCATCTCTACCTCCCTTGCAATTAATATTAAATTGCTAATTAAACACATGTCTTGCTTTTTTGACTTTTCAACCTCAATTTGCTTGGCCAAAAATTGCTCTAACTCCTAAAATGTTTATCTCAAATATTTATTCCCTTTTCCTCTTGCTTTTTGACTTTAAATGGCCTTTAAAAGAGATAAAAGGACTTCTTGAATTATCTCAAATTTACCTCCTCAAAATATCATATTTTATGGCTAATTAACATGTGATAGATGACTAAGTTATCATCTTTTTCCACTTGACTCTATTGGCTTCCAAAGGTCACCATTTGTGTTCACATATTTATTTTCTCTTTCCTTCCTCCTTATCATACAAAATCATGTCATAGGAAAATAGATGATGATGTTATTAAAATATCATCTTACACCTCTTGAAATATATAATATTTTAATTGTCAATTAACATATGTTAATTTGACTAAAGTCATCATCTTTATTTACTTGGTCTAAAATGCTCCCAATTAGCATTGTTTATTTCCAAATAAATATCCCCACCTCGATTCTAATTGGTTTAATGGAACCCTTTGTAACATCCTGAAATTTCATTCATAAGACTTAGATAATTTTATGAAGGAAATATTTAACGGCAAATAGAATTTAGTGAATAATGGCTTAAATAAGAAAGATAGATCTAAAATGATTTAAAATATTAAAGTTTAATGAAGACTAATAAAAATATAATTAAGAAATTTTTATTATTGAATTCTTTTAGAAAAAATAAAATAATAAAATTAGTTGAGATTAAATGAGAGTATTTAAATTTAAATTTAATTATATGTATATAAGTAAATAAATAATAAAATAAAAAAGATTAAAAAGTCCCACATCGACTAAATAAGGAGAAGAGGAAGTTCTTAAAGCCTATAAATAGGAATAGTGAGGTAGATTCAAGGTGCAACTTTTATATTTTCGCAAACAATTGGAGTTGTCTTAGTAAAATATGTAATACCCAAAATTTTGGAACTAGAGGCTAGAGAATAAGCTTGAATAAAGTAGACAGCCAAGCCTATTTTAGTAAAAATCCCAGGAATGAATGAGAAATAGAATGAAATTTTGAAACTACACCAGGAATAAAATATGAATTTCGGTGTGAATTAGTCACAAGAAAGTACCCGATTCTTTTAGGATATATCAGTATGACATAAAACCTAAAGTGGATCCAAAGGAAAATGGAAGTAGTATCTAGAAAGAATTAAGAAATATAATTAAAAGAATTAATGACACAAGAATTAATATTATCATAATTAAGGGCAAAAGAGTCAATTGCCACTTATTCTTGAAGTCAAAGTTGGAAGACCAATTGAATGGCTAGGATTTGCTCTTCAAAAGTAAGAAGTAATTATGATAATAGAAAAAAAAATTTCTCTCCCTTAAAGTCACAAAAAAGGTCCAAATTAAGGGGCAAAGAAAGAAGAGAATAACTTGGTCAATTAGTCAAAGTTTGGTAACTTTTCCAACTTGAGAATTTATTGACCAATGGCAAGCTAAAAGAAGGAAATTTGGTCAACATTTTCCTCCATTCGAGAGCCCATTTTTTCATCCAAAATAGAGAAGAGGAGAGGGAAGGAAAGTCAAAGCAAATTAACATAAGAATTTACCATCATGGTAACTAATTTGGCTTGTTTAAAAAGGGTCAATTTTGGCCACAAACTAAATCCTTTTCCCTTATTTCTTTGGGCCATTTTTGGCCAAGCATTAAGGAGGAAAAGGAAGGAAAAAATTTATTTTCTCTCTTTACTCACACTCTCAAAGTCGGCGAAGCAAGGCTGACAGAAAGAAAAGAGAAGGCACACTTGAAGGTATGACTTATAGCTTGATTTTCACCTTCTTAATCACTTCTTTGGCTCAAATGATCTTTATGAAGCTTGTTCTTCTCTTCAATAGCTTCATTTCTATGGTTTATTTTAATAGGATGTGTTTTAAGTCTTCTAGCAAGAGCCAAAGGTGGAGAATCAAAGAAAGCACTCAAGAAGGAGCTAGAGGTCAGTAAGAGCAACATTTTGATGTATATGTTATCTTAGTTGGTTGAGTTTTGGTGGGTTGTTTTGGATGCCCTAATTTTGGCCTTTTAGGGTTTGTTAGGGTTCATCAAGCTTTCATCATATACATGTGATTATATGTTGTTTTTGTTAGAACCGGCTGACACCCAAGAAGGGGGGTGAATTGGGTGTACGATAAGAAAGTTTGATTGTTTAAAATCTTTTCGCAACTTATCAAATCAATACATATGGAACTATAAATTCATAAGCAGATATATAGATCATATATGCTGGAAATGTAAAAGCTTAAGGAAGAGAATGTGCAAACTGTGATTTATCCTGGTTCGGTCCAATCCACGATGACCTACGTCCAGTCCCCAGGCTCCTCCTGAGATTTCCAATCCACTATCTTCTTGTTTATCCGGGCACAAGAAAAGCCTTTACAAATTCACAAGAGTTACTCCCCCTTACACACTGTAAGGTTTACTCCCTCTTACAGTAAGTTAAGCAAAGCAATCCCAAAGTCCTTTCTCTCTTGCTTACCCGTGCAAGTCTTACGAGCAGCAACGTTCTCTCCTGCTTACACCACTTAAGTCTTACGAGCAGCAACGTTTTCTACCGCTTGCACCTTGTAAGTCTTACGAGCAGAAAGGCTTACTGACAATTTGCTCTACAACTTCCCCCGTAAGATGATCAATCCTCTCAAGGTCCCTCTACCTTGAGAACACTTCTGAAATACAAATGAAGTGTTTACAAGCTCTCTCACAGAGTGGGTAAAATGCTCACTGAAGTACAATGTAAATATTCTCACTCTCTCAAATATACATAATGTAGAAGACTAAGTAGAGCAAGGAGTGGTCAGAGGTAGAAGACTTAGAATATCAGCATGTTCATGTTCTCATCGTATTGCATACCTTTCTGTGTTTGAATCCTCTCCTATTTATAGCTGAGTTGTGGAAGATATCCGTTAGAGTCTGTTGATTCATTTGACCGTTGAGCCCATTCGGATATTCTTCTGTTATAATCCCATCTGATGCTTAGACAGTCACTATATCATTTTCGGTTGGAGTCCCATTGCTTTGCACGGTCGTTGAGTGTATTTAAATACTTTCCCGTTGATCGTGCTCTGACACATGCTTCAGCGTTTCTTACAATTTGCCCATTGGTCTGACAGATGCAATAGTATTTGTCTTCCGTTACTTATGAAATTTGCCGCCGCCCACGAATAGTTGTCGTTTAAGTGGAGTGTTCAGTTACATGTCAAGTGCGTGATAGTGGAGTACAGCTGTAACACACTTATGAATATAACCGTTAAGAAATATTTGAATCTTAACAGATTAATATTGATCACTGGAAGTGTTTTATAAAAGAAACAGTAATAATACCATCGAGAGTGATCTTGTTTTTGCAACTTAGTAGTAAAATGATATACCATATGATTTTGATAACAATTTGGAGAAATCAGTAATAATAGAATTTTACAAGCAAAATCAGTTGTTGTTTATGAAGGTAATAGCAAATGGATTATAGTGTATGTAGGAAAGTGTATACAGGAACAATAGATCATTATATGAGCAAGTGCAATATCACTGGAAGTGAATATAATGTCATTAGGAGTGATTTTGAAAACTTTGAAAACTTCTGACAGTGATTGCTGGTTCACTGGAAGTGATATTGAAAATTCCATATTTCACTCGAGTGAATTTGGAATCACTGGAAGTGATTTTGTAAATAGTGATTTCTTCTTGGAGTGATTTCCAATTCACTGGAAGTGATTTGCAACTTTTCAAATATCACTCGAGTGATTCAAGATCACTGGAAGTGATTTGGTGAACAGTGAAATATTCTTGCAGTGATTTTGAATCCACTGGAAGTGATTTGCAACTTTTCAAACTTCACTTGAGTGATTCAAGATCACTGGAAGTGATTTGGCAAACAGTGAAATATTCTTGCAGTGATTTCCAATTCACTGGAAGTGATTCAGCGAAAATGCAACATCACTCGAGAGATTGAGGATCAGTGGAAGTGATTTGAGAACTTTGGCGGATCACTCGAGTGATATTAGCTTCACTGGAAGTGATTTTCAAAACAGTGAATTTTTCTTGGAGTGAATTTTCAATCACTGGAAGTGATTTGTCGCATCACTCGAGTGATTCAGAATCACTGGAAGTGATTTGACGCATCACTCGAGTGATTCAGGATTATTGGAAGTGATTTGGAAAACTTCATGTATCACTCGAGTGATTTGGCATTCACTGGAAGTGAAATTGCAAAAATGAGATATCACTGGAAGTGATTTGGAGATCACTGGAAGTGATTTGGAAAATTTGAGATATCACTCGAGTGATTTGGAGATCACTGGAAGTAAAATCTGAAACAGTGAATTTTTCTTGCAGTGATTTTTCGATCACTGGAAGTGAAATGCCATATCACTCGAGTGATTTGCCAAATCACTCGAGTGATCCGTTTCCAAATCTTCAGTAAATAGAGGTCAACTTCCAGATGCGATAACTCTTCGAATATGACTCCAAAATTGCTGTATTATATATCAATGGAAAGCCCTAGAAGTCTAATTTCATATGGCACTGGTTTTAGCTCAATAAGATCAGTGGTTTGAGAGTTATAGTCAAAATACTAAGACTGTTCCAGAAAGTGACGTTGTCATGAAGGTCAAATTTGAACACTGATATCTCCCTCATATGAGCTCCTTTGATGTTGGTTCTGGTGTCAAAATGACAAATTTGGAGTCTAGTTTCATATGCAATTGGTTTGGTCTCATTTGAAGTTGTATTGTATGAGATATAATCAAATAACCAGACCTCACTCAGCTGGACAAAGAACAGACTCTGAAATGCTGAACATCACTCGAGTGATTTGCTGAATCACTCGAGTGATTGCGTTTTTTGCTGAATCACTCGAGTGATTCCTCAAATCACTCGAGTGATTTGTTAAAAATCACTCTGCTACAGTTTCAAACAGTGCCAAACAATGCCAATTGCTACAGTAACCGTATTGCTACAGTACCACTGCTACAATACCCATAAAAACTTGAATCTTCATATTTTTCATTAATTCTTGCAAGTTCCTTATTCGTCAATTTCTTTCTTCCATTGCTTGACTAATCTACAATATATGCAACATCAAATAGTTAGTCAATGTATTAGAAAAGTATACTATGCAAGCTTCTTATGCTTAATATTTGACATCTATATTTGTCATCATCAAAACTAATCATATATAACATTCTCCCCCTTTTTGATGATGGCAAATCCTTCAAGAAAAATATGCTTGAATGTGAATAGACAAATTGAGTGCAACATATTTTTCCATTTCTCTCCCTCTATTTGACATTAGCAAAAAGTTTGAAGAATAAAGAAGAAGGTTGCTTGGAGAAGTATTTATGAAAATACATTTGAAATATCATTTTCTCCATTAATCAAAATAAACAGTTTACTCTCCCATTTTTGAAAGTAATGCTATTTGAATGTGATGCAAATGAAAAATGTTTTCAATAAAGCTCTCATAATGAAAGATATGCAAGGCATGTATAGAGCATAAGGAGAGAGAGGAGGGTTTAGAAATGCTCATTTGAGTTTGGTAGGTTGATTGTAGACCCATGAAATCCAGCTTATGCCACATTCTCGGTGCAACTCTGATGTGTATTCATATTGTCTCTAGGATGCTCTTGAGCTTCTATTCCATATTTTTATCACATATGGCTAATGTTCCTTTGTATTGGCATAGGGCTTTCAATGTTGTAGCCAATATATTTCTCTTGATTGATTATCACAGTATATGTCCTCAAGATTGATATATTCTTCTCGTAGCATGCTGAGGAATGATCTTCTCATAGAGCAAATTCTCCTGTCATAAGTTAAAAATATTCTTGCAAGGAGAAAGGTTAGTGCAATCAAGTATTAACAATTTCCTTTCTATAAAATATATGCAAATTAGGATGAAGAAAAGAAAAGGTATAAGTATCTCATCATCAAAACTAATCAATTGAAGGTGAATACAGATGAGTATGGTATAATGAATTTTTTCAAATCAAGGAGATAAGCTTTTAAGATATGAAACACATGTGAATGTGAAGCTCCCCCTTAATGAGTGCATGGCTTTAAGAAATATGACGAATTCAATTAAGAACTCTCATGGATTTGAACAACCATTGAGGAAACTGTGTAGAGATATAAGCATGAAATTTTGAAGATTTAGTCCCGTTTTGAAAATGATGCATGAATAATTGGGAAGTGTTTGAAATTATTTATGAGGAAATGAAGTTGATAGTTTGCATAAGAAGGAACACTGAGTTTAAGAGAATTCCAGAGATTTTCATCGAAAGGAAGATGATGATAATTTTGAAATTGAAAGTTTGCAAAAAGAACAACTGATATGATTTGTGATTTTACCATTCACTCCAAGTTCCTTACCTCACTCGAGTGCTTGACTGAAATCACTCGAGTCTCTTACCTGTAGCCTCATTATCACTCGAGTAACCTTCTATGTCATAGTACTTCTCTTTGTTCACTCGAGTAAACTTTTACCCATCACTCGAGTGTTCTCTGTTTACCTCTATTGCTCGAAGAGAGAACAAAACATCTACAAAACAAATTTCCTCATACCTTGATGCTTCGGTTAGTAAGTAATCATCAAACATATGAACATATACAACATATATAGAAACATTATCAATAACAAAATATTCTTTTAACTTATTGGGATTAACCATTCCTAGTTGATCTTTCGCAAGGAGTTGTGAAAATGTCTGCTGCTATTTGAAGATGAAGATGAAGATGGATCGGAATGAATAATACTTTGACATCTTTCTTTTTGAACATGATTCTCTGATTAAGTGGTGTCTCAGATTGCTTCTTTCTTTGATGTCAATATCAAGCAATGTAATTGAATTCATAGATATGTTTGCTCCATTTGCTTGGTCCACCCGTATTTCTTCAATAGCATTCTTTAGATACTTTGGTACCCAACTCCTCTTGGTTCTATAGAATAACTATTATGCTCTTATACAAGTGAATCATATGATATTTGAGCAAAGAGTATCATAAACCAATACAGACCAAAATATAATTTTACTCAGTAAATTCAAATCATTGAATCATAAAGTATAACAATCAAGTGATACCAATAGTGATAATTTTCAAAGATCAATGACAATTTATAAACACACTTTACATAGAAAATATGTCATTGATAAGATTGTCAAGCAATTCATATAAGTCAGATCAAGAGAGTAGAGAATCTATCCATAATGACCAACTTTTATGGAATGACAACTTGTGAATGAAATCAAGTTTTCAAGAATGAAATATGTAAAGTATTTCAAATCTCAAGTGCTATTTCAAACCATGATAATGCATTGTAAAATTGAGATTTCAAATATATGCAAAACTTATTGTTAAAACATGTTTACAATCGATGCTTATGATAAAGGTAGTAGAAGTCAATATATGTGTGTATATATATCAGAAAGCTCCATCTTAGATAGTGGGGTTAACATGTTTGAGAATTTTCCCAAGAGCAAAAGTCATATGGAAAATGAATTAGCCAAAAGGGGCTTAACTTGAGAGACATATATAAACACAATGACTTTACTATTGATCAAGTGATAATCTTGCCTATTAGAATTGTGTCAAGAAATATATGATCACACATGGCAAGAATTTGAATACAAGACTCTAGTTACTCGAAAATAGATGAAGACAAATGTTGATGTAATTGAGTAACAAGATGAGTATAATGGATTTATAGAAGATAAAGCACATACTTATTAGTCCAAATGACTAAAGTTTCAAAACATCATCGTAATATGTTATTCCACTATAATGGTTAATGCATTAGCATTCATTCAATGCATTAATGAACATTTATAATGCTTGGAATAACTCAACCAATAAGGATTTATGTATTAGGAACAATAATTTAACATATTGAATTCATCCTTGAGGAAATATACTTGAAACTCATATAGATAAAGTTTAACTCATTGGAAAATAAGGATTGAGGAGTTCAAGCCTAGGATATATCGAAGATCAATGATCAATATGTCAATGATGGGGAAATACTCTAGATGTATTTGAAGCATTTCTGACACTTAGTACACAGAAACATTAACTTCCAATTTTTGAAAATGATTTGAATGCAAATGTGTTATGAATAATTTTTCAAATTATGTGTATGCACTTTTATAAACAAGATGAATTGAAATCAAGACACATTGTTAGATTTTACATTTCAAACTCAAATGCATACAGATAGTATGCATAATTTTATTTTCAGTTCATTTAGCAATCTAAAATATTTTGAAAACCATAAATGATGATTACTAATTATATGCAATAATGAGTAAGTATTTAGCACACAAATTGAGTTGGGAAGATATGTGCAACGATTAAGCTGAAATAAACTCACATACTAACTCGAGGTACCTGGCTTGAGTGTGACTCGTAGACACTCAAGTTAGTTTCCAATTCCTAGTTTCTTTGCACTCAAGTCCTTCAAGATCACTTGAGTAACCCATGCTCATGAATCAAGCTTTTCTGCAAATTTCTTACAAAATTGTATAACCCATTTTGTTCCTTCGGTATCCAATCTTACTTGGATCCACTCATGGTTAGCATGTAATAATCATAATTCACATACTCTAGCAATATATTCAGTTTGCAGAGATTGAACATAATGAATTAAACATGATTTTATACATAAAAAAAGTATTTTCTCTTGAAGTATGCATATATGTATAAAGTGTTAAGCTATTGAGCATTGCAATCCCTGCATGAAATTATCAAGTAGATTTTCTAATGGATGTGAAAACATAATTTCAAAATAGTTTGCAATACTCGTTACTAAGGTAGTATGATATAAACCTCAATAGATATTATAGACAATGACATAGGAGGTTTTATCATTGTGTACCTTCACTTTAAGTACTTGGAGGATTGTCTTTGCTTACCCACTGCCTCTTTCTGTTATGTTGATTCTTCATGTGTGTTCCCAAGGATGTATACAAAGCTCTCTCAAATGATGTAGACTTCAAGTATATTTTTGTATGAGAGATCCTCCTTTTCTTGTTCCCCTCAATATGGTTGAATGGTAAGCTATAGTAGTCCTTCGTTGAGGTGGAACATATACCTTTTCTCCATTGCTTCTTTTAGTGGTTATTGTTAGATTTCATGTTTTGATGATAACAAATCATGTTTTGGAAGCCCATGGATTAATTATCAGCAAAGCAAGCAATTCTGGTGATCTATGCAAGATCACTCGAGTGATTTTGTTAATCACTCGAGTGATATTCAAGATCACTCGAGAAATCGCTGAAATCACTCGAGTGATCCGCAAAAATGACAGATCACTCGAGTGATATGGGAAATCACTCGAGTGATCCGCATATCACTCGAGTGATATGGGAAATCACTCGAGTGATCCGCATATCACTTCCAGTGATCAAGAAATCACTGCAAGAAAATTTCACTGTTTTGAAAATCACTTCCAGTGATTCTTAATCACTCGAGAGATGCGCCAAATCACTTCCAGTGATTGTAAATCACTCGAGTGATGCGGCAAATCACTTCCAGTGATTGGGATTTCACTTCAAGAAAAAGTCACTGTTTTGCAAATCACTTCCAGTGAAGCTGAGATCACTCGAGTGATCCACCAAAATTGTCAAATCACTTCCAGTGATTCTCAATCACTCGAGTGATGTTGGATTTTCGCTGAATCACTTCCCGTGAATTGGAAATCACTGCAAGAATATTTCACTATTCACCAAATCACTTCCAGTGATATTTGAAAAATTGCAAATCACTTCCAGTGAATTGGAAATCACTCCAAGAAGAAATCACTATTTACAAAATCACTTCCAGTGATTCCAAATTCACTCGAGTGAAATATGCAATTTCCAATATCACTTCCAGTGAACCAGCAATCACTGACAGAAGTTTTCAAAGTTTTCAAAATCACTCCCAATGACATTATATTCACTTCCAGTGATATTGCACTTGCTCATATAATGATCTATTGTTTCCATGTGCTTTTACCTTCATAAACTTCAACTGATTTTGCTAGTGAAATTCTATTATTACTGATTTCTCCAAATAGCTATCAAAATCATATGGTATATCATTTTAATACTTAGTTGCGAAATAGGATCACTCTCTATGGTCTTATTACTGTCACTTTTTATAAAACACCTCCAGTGATCCATATTAATTTGTTGAGATACAAATATTGCTTAACGGTTATATTCATAAGTGTGTTACAGCTGTACTCCACCATCACGCACTTGACTTGTAACTGAACACTCCACTCAAATGACAACTATTCATGGTAGCAGCAGGAATTCAAAAGTAACGGAAGACAAATGCTGTTACATTTGTCAGAAGCATCTTTGAATCAACGGACAAATTTACAACGGTCTTCAAGTGGTTCTATTATATATGTCCAGCCATTTAAAAAATACAATAACGAAGAAAAAACACCTGAATACTCTACAAGCAATATCCTCACAAAAAGCTTCAGTTCATCATTTGTGCTTCAGCTCTTATCTACATACTCTGTGAGAGAGATTTGTCATTCATACTTAATTATTTTCAATAGAGTTAACTTAAGGTTGAGGAACCTTAAGTAGGGATTTGTGATTACCTTGTGTAAGGGGGAGCGAGTGTCTAGAGGAACTTGCCAGTTGTACTGTGGTGCCAAGAACCCACTGAATCTTGGAAGATATAGTGAAAAGCTCAGAAGGATTTCTGAGGACTGGACGTAGGTCAAGTGGTTGAGACCGAACCAGTATAAATCTCTGTGTGAATCTCGATGATATCTCTTCCTTTCATTAACTGTGCTTTAAGTTTTATAAATTAAATTTAAGCTTTCGATTATTTTGTAATCACCCAATTCACCCCCCCTCTTGGGTGAAAAGCTTGCTCTAACAGTTATGTTCTGTAGCTCCAGCAATGGATGCTCCAAGAGTTCTCTTTTTCGATTGTATAGACCTCTTTGTTGGTGCATGAGAGACTCTTGGCTTCTTCTTCATTTTCTCTGCATCCTTATGTCCATTTCTTTTCGAATCATCCTGTATACGTAAAGTACTAGATGGACATATTGGTACCCATATATACTTGGGTCCTTTATTGTTAGCATTTGAATTTACATGTTCTTTCGGAACCCAAACATATTTACTTCTCACATTAGAATTCCTTCTGATATAGCATGCGTGAGAAATATGACCAATCTTACCACAATAATTGCATATTCTAAAATGATATACCGTATGAGATTTTATGCAAGCATTGGGTTGTTTGAGGGAAGACAATTTAAAACATCCAGTTTGCCTACAATCTTTCTTCACATATAAGTTTCCAGCATATCTGAAGACAATTTTGCTTTTCACAGTAGAATCAACAATTGGTGTAAAAACAGTTTTATGTAAGATTTGAAACTCAGTTTTACAAAGATCATAGGAAGAATTGGAACTTGTTACCTCAAGTTTATCTTGAGCTCTAGAGGATGATTTGTCATGATCATCTATACTGAGCTCTTTATGGGAATCCTCATCTCCTTGTCTATTCATGTTGACTGTATGGAAGTGTTGTGTGATGTCTCCATCTTCATCAGTAACTTCCAATCGTTCATGTACCATAGATGCGTAACTTGTAATTTCAAATGAACTGTCAACACTTTCAACTTCAACACGCTTGTTAGAAGTGTATATAAAATCAAGAGTATCCCAAATATCTTTAGCATTAGAGCAAAATCTAATTTTCTCAAAATCATTTTCGGTCACGGCATTATACAGAAACTGCATTGCTCTAATATTCAATGAAAACATTATCTTTTCTTTATCTGTCCAATCCTTTCTAGGTTTATGATTAAAAGCATTTGTAAAAATATTCCACATATCAAAATCATAGACTTTTATAAAACTAGTCATTCTAGCTTTCCAGAACCAAAAATCAATATCTTTCAAAAGAGGTGGAATAGTATAATCAAAACCTTCTGGAAGAACAAAATACCCAAAGTCAGCCATTGTAACTCTTGAGACGGTTAAGTCCTTTAAACAAGAGCCCAAGCTCTTATACCAAATGTTAGAATCGGCTGACACCCAAGAGGGGGGGTGAATTGGGTGTACGATAAGAAAGTTTGATTGTTTAAAATCTTTTCACAACTTATCAAATCAATACATATGGAACTATAAATTCATAAGCAGATATATAGATCATATATGCTGGAAATGTAAAAGCTTAAGGAAGAGAATGTGCAAACTGTGATTTATCCTGGTTCGGTCCAATCCACGATGACCTACGTCCAGTCCCTAGGCTCCTCCTGAGATTTCCAATCCACTATCTTCTTGTTTATCCGGGCACAAGAAAAGCCTTTACAAATTCACAAGAGTTACTCCCCCCTTACACACTGTAAGGTTTACTCCCTCTTACAGTAAGTTAAGCAAAGCAATCCCAAAGTCCTTTCTCTCTTGCTTACCCGTGCAAGTCTTACGAGCAGCAACGTTCTCTCCTGCTTACACCACTTAAGTCTTACGAGCAGCAACGTTTTCTACCGCTTGCACCTTGTAAGTCTTACGAGCAGAAAGGCTTACTGACAATTTGCTCTACAACTTCCCCCGTAAGATGATCAATCCTCTCAAGGTCCCTCTACCTTGAGAACACTTCTGAAATACAAATGAAGTGTTTACAAGCTCTCTCACAGAGTGGGTAAAATGCTCACTGAAGTACAATGTAAATATTCTCACTCTCTCAAATATACATAATGTAGAAGACTAAGTAGAGCAAGGAGTGGTCAGAGGTAGAAGACTTAGAATATCAGCATGTTCATGTTCTCATCGTATTGCATACCTTTCTGTGTTTGAATCCTCTCCTATTTATAGCTGAGTTGTGGAAGATATCCGTTAGAGTCTGTTGATTCATTTGACCGTTGAGCCCATTCGGATATTCTTCTGTTATAATCCCATCTGATGCTTAGACAGTCACTATATCATTTTCGGTTGGAGTCCCATTGCTTTGCACGGTCGTTGAGTGTATTTAAATACTTTCCCGTTGATCGTGCTCTGACACATGCTTCAGCGTTTCTTACAATTTGCCCATTGGTCTGACAGATGCAATAGTATTTGTCTTCCGTTACTTATGAAATTTGCCGCCGCCCACGAATAGTTGTCGTTTAAGTGGAGTGTTCAGTTACATGTCAAGTGCGTGATAGTGGAGTACAGCTGTAACACACTTATGAATATAACCGTTAAGAAATATTTGAATCTCAACAGATTAATATTGATCACTGGAAGTGTTTTATAAAAGAAACAGTAATAATACCATCGAGAGTGATCTTGTTTTCGCAACTGAGTAGTAAAATGATATACCATATGATTTTGATAACAATTTGGAGAAATCAGTAATAATAGAATTTTACAAGCAAAATCAGTTGTTGTTTATGAAGGTAATAGCAAATGGATTATAGTGTATGTAGGAAAGTGTATACTGGAACAATAGATCATTATATGAGCAAGTGCAATATCACTGGAACAATAGATCATTATATGAACAAGTCATGGACCAACGATGGGAATTTGGTACCACCATTTTTTTCTACATAAAAAACCATGTTGGAATAGCCCCTGGTTATGAATTATGGATCATTGGAACTAAATTCTGAAAACTGGAATTTTCTGTCAGTATAGGGTTTCTGCGTGGCATTTTGGTTTTACTGTAATTTTGTGTAATAGAATATCATACAATGTCCATAAAGCTTTTTAAAATAAAAGTAGACTTATCAAGCTTTAATTTGATAGGTCATATAGGTCATTAGGAGCTGTACATTAGGAGTTATCTATTTTTTAAGTTGGTCATATGAAAACTGGTATGTTTCTGGACCGTGTTCAATAAATGTCAATTCAAGATTGTTGTGCATCTAACTGGCTAAGGGTGATATTTTTCTCTAAAAATAGTCTTAATAAGAGTCATATAGCCTTTTGAACCACTACAATTGAACACTTGTACAAAACAATATGAATTTTCAAATTTGGTTGACAAATTTTGCCAGCTTTTAGTAATTATGCGTAAATCAAAAGGTTGTGGCACATTGTAATTTCTTTGAACTCTAAGGGTAGAAATTAACCCCTTAGGATAATTTGACCACTTTAACTCATTTCTTGACTTAGTAAAATGACCCTAATGATATGTGTAACACTATATTTTATAAAACGTTTTGATGAGTTTTAATCATGTAATGCTTATAAACTTGAGACATTATCAAATATTAAGTTATTAAAGTCTCAACTTCAATATAGGGTTTGATCCTGTACTTGCATGAGTTTTTTGAAAAAAAAATTCAAATTAATTATGTACGGTCTCAAACCGGTTTGCAAATTCATTACCCCTCATCGGTTTCAAAATCATTTATGAAAAATGTAGAACGTTCTCTAGCAATAGCCTGCGTAGTGGTGGTTAACTTATGGGCTTTTAGCATTTGGTTGCCCGATTCTAGTTCAATTATCGTGCTTAGATACTAGCACATTTATTGAAAACCTAGCATACTGGTTACAACTAATGCAATTAGTATCGCGGTTACTAGTACTACTACTGCTACTTCTACTTAATTATATACATATTTTATAGTCATCCAAAATAAAAATACAGTCCATAATTAATCAACCTTTTCTTTACCCGTTCGTATTACCTTCCTTGCCCTTGAAGCTGGATGCCTTTGCTATATATCGTTTGTTGAAAAAGGGTGAGATTCAAAAGAATCTCAATAGCACACCGATCAGAAATATGATATTCAGAATACTAAGTATGTAAACAAATCATCATACAACACTTACAAATTATGCAGCAAACAAAGGGTCAAATTGATAACTTATCACAGAACCACATCGCTTGGCAATCTCAACTTGGTAGCCCAAGGCCTCTGCCCCATACAAGGTGCACTTACAGACTTTCCGCCTCGAGCCTACCTGGCTCAAGAGGCCCTGGGTAACTCTCAATGCAACTTTTACTTATGTGTCTTACCACCAAAGGACTAACTGTCCCGCATATGCACAGATGACAGATAATACATACAGAGTGTAATACCCCAAATTTTGGGACAAGAAGCTTGAGATTAAGCCTCTATTAAGTGGACTACTAAACCCCGGTTTAGTAAATGTCCTACTAAGGCATGGTTGTATTCCCCAAAGTTTCTTTACACCCTTGGGGTATTAAAGGGAATATTGTGGTGAATTAAAGAGCTTGGGAAATAACAAAACAATGCAATTAAAAGTCACAAACAACATGGTTAATTGGAACACAAAGTGGTGTTGCTACCGGTGAATTTCCCTGTATGGGAGTTGTGTTGTGTGACATCCTTTAAGGGCCAAATGATGTCCAAAAATTATGAAAATTTTTAGAATGAAAGTAGACTTATCAAGATTTAATTGGATAGGTTACATGAGTTATTTGGAGCTGTTCACAAAGAGATATGTATTTTTGAATTTAGCCCAATGAAACTGGCTATTCTTAGTGGTAGCGATCAAAAAAATAGTTCTGGGAAGTGTGAACTTACAATTGACCAAATTATATATTTTTTTCTTAAACCTAGACTCAATAAAAGCTTCATAGCCTTTGTAACCACCCCAATTGGATATCTACACAATTAGATATGAATTTTTAAAGTTTGATGAAAATTCTGCCAAGTTTTGCATTAAGTGCAAAAATGGAATAAAATGTAAGGTAAAATGGTAATTTTTCCATAAGACAATAAATGATTATTTTCCCCTAATATTCCCAATAATTTCAGTTAAATGGGAATTAAAAAGAGGAAAATGGATACTTGGTAATTAATAAGCCTATTTTGGTAAATTATTATCAAGGAAGGTCAAAGAGTCAAAATTCAAAGGTCCAAAGGTCAACAATTTGCAAGATGACATTAGAATAATTTGAGAACAATATTTCCTCTCCTATCTCTCATGCAATTCGGCTGTTCAAGGGAAAAGAGAAGGGAAATGGAATTATTTGGTATATTACACAAAAATTATAAAGTTGGACCAATTGGAATATGCCACTTGTAAAGCAATTTGATTAATTGCATCAAGTCTTCATCTTTTCATCTTTCTCTTGCCATTTTCATGCAAAATCTGAACCAAGAGAGAGAGGAAGACTTCAGCCATTTCCAAGGAGCTCAAGCACAAGGAAGAGCTAGGGTTTACCAAAATTTAAGGTAAGAGGCTTGTAATCTTATGATTTTTGCCTCTTAATCACACTATAACCAATTCTAACCTCTTCTCCTCCTTGAAATCCATGGTTTTCAAGAAATATGAAGAGTGCGGAGGGAATGAACAGTGACGTTTTAGAGAGAGAAAGTGGTGAAATCAAGAGGTAAACTCGAAAACTTTCCTCTCTTGCCTTGTTGGATGTTGTTGGTGGATATTGATTTGTTTTCTCTTATTTTTTCAAATTTGGGTTGATGAAACCCTAGGGGAAATACTGCCAAAATTTCCCCTAAATCATGTTCATTTAGTGTTTAAATAGCTAATCATGTGATTAGAAGTAGAAAGAAAGTGATTAGGCAAGAGAAAACAAGAAAACAACAAACTTTTCCTATGAACCTTGATTTTCTGTTTTGGTTGTGATGTTGAGTAGGAGTGGGAGTTTGCTAATTTTGAGGATTTCATTGGCTTTAGAAGGAAAAATTGTGTAGGTTTGCAAGTGGTCATAATTTTTGGATGCTTGTATATGAATTTGGAAATTTATGAAGTAAGTATGTACATATTGTTAATCTGCCCTGTCTGTAATGGTGTCATTGTGACGTATGTTTGAGAGATCAAATATTATCCAATGACCATGAAAATTTCTAGATTAAAATAAGACATAATGAGCTTTAAAATGATAGGTAGTATGAAGGATTTTGAGTAGTATACTAGGAGTTATGATTTTTCAAATTTTGGTCATGTAAGACTGGGCAATTCGGGAGTAGTGTCATATTATAGGGAAATCTGTACTTATGTGAGTGAATTTAGCTTTCAGATATATTTTTATATTACATTATACTTAAATAGAGTTTTGAACCACTAAATTTTGAATTTTATGGATTTAGTTATAATTTTTACAAGTTCGGCCATTAATCAGGAAGTTGAAATCAGGATGGCCAAGACCCCCAAATTCCAGCATTTCATATTTTTTAGGGAAATTGACTTATTTAGCCCTCCATAGCTCCTTGGGCATTAATATGCACTTCTAATGACTCACAATCATGGCTCTAATGATGTAATTGGGTATTTAGGGCCATTGAGAAGTCAAGAAAGAAGAGGAATGGAAGAATTTTCAAGAAGCTCTAATGGATAGAAGAAGAGAAAACAAAGGAAGGACAGTGGTCCACAAGGTAGTGAACTTACATAGCCTGCATATATTTTATATGTATGTTCTTGCATTGATTTATGTAATTTCTTTGCCTATTTATGTTGAGCATAGTTGATCGATTGAAGCTATGTGTATATTATGCAATGGCCATATGTATGTCATAACATTGAGCATGCAGATATGTCATTATGTTGGCATGAGGTATGAAAGGCAAGCATGTCATGCATTAACTATATATATATATATCTTGCATGCATAGTGATAATGTTTACTACTAAGATTCTTCGAATCTCACTCTTCCTCACCCAACCATATAGGTGTTGAGTACACGTGGAGAATGTAAGGAGATATGTAAAGAGGAATTCCGAAGGTGAAGTAAAGATCGTAGTGCAAGGCATTATCTTTTGTATTTGGTGTAAATGTTTTGATAGTTTTATACTGCTATACATTTTATGTGTATAAACTAATGAATGTAGTATGAGCAGATAATAGCTCTAATTTCATTAAAAAAGGCAAGTAAATCATTCGCATTCTCTGATATAATAAAATTAAAAGCCGATAAGGTATTAGTGACGTAGTGAAACTTGTGGGAATGATTGGAAAATTTTTCTGCCCTCTGAAAAACCCTCTTAACCCTAGGTTCAAATCCTGAGTTGATAGTGAGAATTTGTGAAAGTTTTTATGATATTGGGTAGTCCAGGTTCAAATCCTGGTTCCACAATGGATTTCATTACTCTTTTGTACTCATATGAGGCTATTGGAAATCAGGTATTACATTTAGTGGTATTAGAGCAATGATTCTGGCAATTGAATTGTCTGCTCAAAGATAAGGGACTAATCAGAGTAAAGGGTTCTAACTATAGATTATATTCTTTGCTCATATGAATAGTATAGTGATCTCTTGTTAGTGCTACATTAACTAGGAGTTATAGATAGCAGACAAACCTAATGAGTTAGACCGCCCCTGTCTGTTAATCAGCCTATTGAAGGAAGGGGCATTGATCTGCATTGAGAAAGTAGCCTTACTTGACAGTGATGGTAGCGGTGCCCAGTCCCAGTAAAGATTCCTCTACTGGTGACAATGGCAATAAGACCTTAAGGATAAAAGAGGAAGCGCAGGATCTGGATTCTATTACTAAGTCTAGGGCTCCTGATATTGAGTTAGGGTGTGACCTAGATTTTTTCCCCTGTGTTATAAGAACACATAGAAGGGTGACACCAAGAAGCTGGTACTGATTATGTTTCCCTGTAGGGACAATATCTAGCATTTATGGCCAGGATAACATTGTATACTAGGATCGAGGTATATACGGGATACTGATGCCTAGAGAGGTACGGACCTGTATTGGCACTGATGCCCCAGATCACATCAAAACCTTTAAGTTAAGCGTGCTCAGGTAAGACAAATCCTAGGATGGGTGACCCCTTGGGAAGTACCTTGGAATTTCAAATATTTTGATTAAAGGTTCGAAATTCTTAATAGAAGTTCATAAACAACCTAAGGAATGATTAGAGGTATGGAGATGATGAAGTAAGTATTGATCTTTAATCCGAACCATTTTTATTGCAGTGAGTACTGCCCAGAAAAGTTCATTTGATTGGATTATGGAAACTTGATGCATAGTTATTGTTTTGAGAGTTCTCCGTGCTAAGTAATAATCCTTAGTAACCCGTGGGTTATAGGAATGTAGGTATGATGTACGGTGATACATGATAAGTGGTGATTATGTCGTATATCGATCCTAGAGGATCCGAATTGATGATACTAAAGGTTGATGATACGTTGGATCATATCTAAGCTGAAAATAGTGCTTAAGTCAAAAAGAGAATAAGGTTGCACTATGGTTCTGTTCCATGAAGGAAGTTTGAACCTTGTGAACCTTACGAATGATGTTGAACCTTCAATAATATTTTGAGGATATTACCTAGAAACCGTGGAGGTTAAAATAGTCACTATTGAATTTGATTCTTAGCGTACTTATTGGATATAAATGAAGAAACCTGATTTTTTCCAACTTAGGTGAGGTTGAGATTCTAAGAACATAATCATAATCTGAGAATCAATTGTAGTAGTTGAATTGGTTCTTCAGAACTTTGAGATAGCCTGAGTGGCTTGAGGTACTAGAATGTAGTACAGAAATGTGTAAGAAACCTCAATCATATTTCTGCAGGTTGCTAGTTTCTAATCTAGCATAGGGAAAGATCTAATTTATAGAATATTCCCATAGAGTTGTGATTATTTCCTGGAGCGGGACCGATATCAAAAGTCCAAATAGTTTGACCCCAGATGAGATGGAAGAAATTAGAGAGAACATATTACAGAACTGCTGAAGAAGAATGACCTTATGAGACCTGGATCCCCTTTACAATGGTACTTCTATTTGGGGATAACCAACCAGACAGAGCTACCTACGGAGGATTCTGATCGGAAAGGGCTACCTATGAGGAGATATGTCAGGAAGGGCTACCTACGGAGGGTTCTGACCGGGGGGGCTGACCATTCAGGTGACTAGTAAAGCACCGAGTTAATACCATAGTGTGATGCCACCGTGATGTTGAACCATAGTATGCAGCCGCCGTGATGACAAACCATGGAGTGAAGCTACCATGATGTTGAAACCGTGGAGTAGAGCTACGGGAACGTTGACTCTCAATATGGTGCATTATAATGAGTCTTCCATTGAATAGGTTCCTTAAGAGAAGGGTTTATATGACCCAGCGAATTGCCATGGGGTGCTTCAATGTCGATTGATGAAACAGATTAAGGAAGAGTAATTGTGGCTCTCGTACCATATGTAATGGTTCTGCATGTATGTGTTTACCATTGAGTATATTCATATTATGAATATACGGTAGGTAGTAAGACCTTTAGGGCTAGCGTGTCCTTAAGCAGTCAGACTTGATGAGCATTCAAGAGTTGTAGGGTGGTTGCCCAGGGCCTATTTGCTCGGGTGGATGCCATGAAGATTTCTATTATGCACGAGCAGTCACCTGGGGCCTATTTACGTGGGTGGACAATCGGGGCCATGGAAACTCTTGTTATGCAGAAGTGGAATTCTGGGAACTATTGCGTAGATGAACACTTAGGGCCATGTGACTTGTAGACCGAAAGTCTAGTCCATGTCGTTATGCTATATGCTAACATGTTGAATGCTCTTATGATGATTGTTGTAGTGATGGTTTGTTTAGCATGTTTTATGAACAATACATAAAGGTAAAAATGGCTTGAGGAGCAAGAGATAGAGCTTAAAATGAATTCAGAATACTTAGTGGACAGTGTGTCTTGGGTAGTTAGACTCGATATGTATTCGGAAAACGTGATGGAGTGAATGTCCTAAGGCCATAAGACCTGATGGGCTAGTAAGTCCTTAGGTTGGCAGAATGTGATGTATTGAGAATGGAGTCAATAAGATCCAATGTGCAAGTCTGCATAGGATTGTGTCCACGGGCTGTAAGACCTATGTATCTAGTATTATAGTTGTTGCCTAGCATGGTATATTAGACCAATGTGTCCAAAGTACACCTTGAGGCTGGCAGAATATTCAGATTATACCAAGTTGTAGCAAAGGCAGTAAGCCTAAGATTCCTATGGCATAGGGGTGAATCCCTAAGCTATAAAGCTAGAATGTCCACCGCTGTGGTAGTCAAATAAGCTGTAAGGCTTGATTTGAATAAAGTATGATTCGGGAGAGTCTTGAAGAGGCTGAAAGGCATGGTATGCATACAATGATCCGGGAGAGTCCTGGAGAGGCAGTGAGGCCTGAAAAACCAAGCATTTGGAAAATGAACCAGTGGGTCTTGTGTTGAATGCTACAGTCTGGGTATAGAATGAATGAGAATGCTGAATGATGATTGCTGAATACCATCAGAGACCTTGATTGATGATGTGATGAATCATGTTGTGTGCTATGTGAGCTTGCATACGAAAGAGATAGACTAAGTGGTTAGGATGATTTCCCCAAGGTATGGATGTTCAAAATTTTCAGGATGAAATTTATTGAATGCGGGGAGAATTTTCATACCCCAAATTTTGGGACAAGAGGCTTGAGATTAAGCCTGTATTAAGTAGACTACTAAACCCCGGTTTAGTAAATGTCCTACTAAGGCATGGTTGTATTCCCTAAAGTTTCTTTACACCCTTGGGGTATTAAAGGGAATATTATGGTGAATTAAAGAGCTTGAGAAATAACAAAACAATGCAATTAAAAGTCATAAACAACATGGTTAATTGGAACACAAAGTGGTGTTGCTACCGGTGAATTTCCCTATGTGACACTTATGTTGTGTAACATCTTTCAAGGGCCACATGATGTCCAAAAATTATGAAAATTTCTATAATGAAAGTAGACTTATCAATCTTTAATTGGATAGGTCATATGAGTTATTTAGATCTGTTCACAAAGAGATATTTATTTTTGAAATTAGCCCAGTGAAACTGGCTATTCTCAGTGGTAGCGCCCAAAAAAATAATTCTGGGAAGTGTGACCTTACAATTGGTAAAATTTTATATTTTTTCTTAAAACTACATGCAATAAGAGTCGTATAGCCTTTAGAACCACCCCAGTTAGACATCTACACAATTAGATATGAATTTTCAAAGTTTGATGAAAATTCTGCTAAGTTTTGCATTAAGTGCGAAAATGGAATAAAATGTAAGGGAAAAATGGTAATTTTTTCATAAGACAATAAATGATTATTTTCCTCTAATATTCCCAATAATTTCAGTAAAATGGGAATTAAAAAGAGGAAAATGGACACTTGGTAATTAATAACCCTATTTTGGTAAATTATTATCAAGGAAGGTCAAAGAGTCAAAAGTCAAAGGTGCAAAGGTCAACAATTTGCAAGATGGCATTAGAATAATTTGAGAACAATATTTCCTCTCCCATCTCTCATGCAATTCGGCTGATCAAGGGAAAAGAGAAGGGAAATGGAATTATTTGGAATATTACACAAAAATTATAAAGTTGGACCAATTGGAATATGCCACTTGTAAAGCAATTTGATTAATTGCATCAAGTCTTCATCTTTTCATCTTTCTCTTGCCATTTTCATGCAAAATCTGAACCAAGAGAGAGAGGAAGACTTCAGCCATTTCCAAGGAGCTCAAGCACAAGGAAGAGCTAGGGTTTACCAAAATCCAAGGTAAGAGGCTTGTAATCTTGTGATTTTTGCCTCCTAATCACACTGTAACCACATCTAACCTCTTCTCCTCCCTGAAATCCATGGTTTTCAAGACAACATGAAGAGTGGGGAGGGAGTGAATAGTGACTTTTTAGAGAGAGAAAGTGGTAAAATCAAGAGGTAAACTCCAAGACTTGCCTCTCTTGCCTTGTTGGATGTTATTGGTGGATATTGATTTGTTTTCTCTTATTTTTTCAAATTTAGGCTGATGAAACCCTAGGATAAATGCTGCCAAAATTTCTCCTAAATCATATTCATTTAGTGTTTAAATAGCTAATCATGTGATTAGAAGTAGAAAGGAAGTGATTAGGCAAGAGAAAACAAGAAAACAACAAACTTTTCCTATGAACCCTGATTTTTTGTTCTGGTTGTGATGTTGAGTAGGAGTGGGAATTTGACAATTTTGAGGTTTTCATTAGCTTTAAAAGGAAAAATTGTGTAGTTATGCAAGTGTTCATGATTTTTGGATGCTTGTATATGAATTTGAAAATTTATGAAGTAAGTATGTACATGTTGTTAATCTGCCCTGTCTTGAATAGTGTCATTATGACGTGTTTGTAAGAGATCAAATATTATCCAATGACTATGATACTTTCTAGATTAAAATAATACATAATCATCTATAAAATGATAGGTATTATGAAGAATTTGAAGTAGTACACTAGGAGTTATGATTTTTCAAATTTTGGTCATGTAAGACTAGACAATTCTGGAGAAGTGTCATATTATAAGGAACTCTGTATTTATGTGAGTGAATTTAGCTTTTGGATAAATTTTTCTCTTAAATTGGACTTCAATAGGGGAAAATAGAGCTTTGAACCACTCAATTTAGAATTTTTTGGATTTAGTTATGATTCTTACAAGTTCAGCCAAGAATCATGAAGTTGAAATCGGGATGGCCAAGACCCCCAAATTCCAGCATTTCATGTTTTTGATGGAAATTGACCTATTTAGCCCTCCATAACTTCTTAGGCCTTAATATACACTTTTAATGACTCACAATCATGGCTCTAATGCAAAAACAATTATGAAGAAGTGAGGAATGGAAGAATTTCCAAGAAGCTCCAATGGTTGAATGTAGAGGAAACAAAGGAAGGACAGTGGTCCACAAGGTAGTGAACTTCCCTAGCCTGCATATATTTTATATGTATGTTTTTGCATTGATTTATGTGATTGCTTTGACTATTTATGTTGAGCATAGTTGATCGATTGAAGCTCTGTTATATTATGCAATGGCCATATGTATGTCATAACATTAAGCATGCATATATGTCATTATGTTGGCATGAGGTATGAAAGGCAAGCATGTCATGCATTAACTATATGTATCTTGCATGCATAGTGATAATATTTACTACTGAGATTCTTTGAATTTCACTCTTCCTCACCCAACCATATAGGTGTTGAGTACAGGTGGAGAATGCAAGGAAATATGCAAAGAGGAATTCCGAAGGTGAAGTGAAGATCATAGTGCAAGGCACTATCTTTTGTATTTGGTTTAAATATTTTGATAGTTTTATACGGCTATACATTTTATGTGTATAAACTAATGAATATAGTATGAGCAGATAATAGCTCTAATTTCATTAGAAAGGCAAGTAAATCGTTCGCATACTCTGATATAATGAAATTAAGAGCCGATGAGGTATTGGTGACGTAGTGAAACTTGTGGGAATGATTGCAAATTTTTTCTACCCTTTGAAAAACCCTCTCAACCCTAGGTTCAAATCCTGAGTTAAGAGTGAGAATTTGTGAAATTTTTTATGATATTGGGTAGTTTGGGTTCAAAACCTTGTTCCACAATGGATTTCACTACTCTTTTGTACTTATCTGAGGCTATTAGAAATAAGGTATTACACAGAGCATCATATATGATATAAGAGATAGGCCACTACTTGGTAGTCTTTCCAAATTGGGTTCTTGTTCCCAGTATCTCAGGGCGTCTTGGGCAGATGTCAAATCCTATTATTTTGAATTTACGGATGGTGAGTTAATACTTGTTCCAAATTGTTTTATTAACTCAAATAACTTGGTTGGTTATCTTTAAGGTCAATGCATTAAGCTCAATGTGTAGCTAATGGGCTCATACTAACTTCAAGTTCTTAACTTAACCCTTGGGAATTAACTTTATTATAAAATGCCATTATTTTTTTTCATTTTCGCACAATTGCCCAAAAACTGACAGAATTTTCAATAATCTTTGAAAATTCATATCTTGACCTAGGAATATCCAAATAAGGTAGTTCAAACTTATATGTGTCACTTATTAAGTATATTTTAATATAAAAATACTTTCCACTACCATATTTCTATGCACCATTCCCAATTTTCAATTTTACCCATACTGACATAAAATCTTTCCAGTTTTAATGGTCTAAATTCAAACACTCATAACTCCTAGTGTACTAATTCAAATCCTTCATATTACATATCAATTTAAAGCTAATTATGTCTAGTTTAAATTTGGAAAGTTTCATAGCCATTGGATATTATTTGTTTAGTCAAAAACACGCCAAAAACAGACTATTTCCCAGAACTCAAATCTGGCTGCACCTTTAACAAAGTTTCAACTTTTGGTTTTTCATTCCAAATCATTCAAGATTATAACTAGGGGATATTCCCACACCATTTTTTGTATAGAACCCAATGGTGACCTCAAAAATACTAAAATCATACTCCCTCTTCAAATTCTTTTTCTGACCGAAATCTCACTCCCCAAGCCATAATCAACAACTTTTAAGTTTTATCACCTAACTAGTCTAGAACCATCTTTGTGCAAATATTACCATTTACATAACCAAAACAACATGAACTCTATATTCTCCATGAAGACTAAAATAAAGTAGCCAAGGGAAAACCAAAATACCCAACCAATGGACATAATATATAGTTCAAAACAAAGCCCTAACTCACCTCCTTCACTTTCCAAGGCTTATTCCTTGATTCTCCAACTTAGGTTCTTGGTTGATGGCTTAAAACACCTCCTCTTGAAAAAAACCATAGAAATATAGCTCTCATCAAGGAGAACAATGTTTATGAACACTCCAAGAGCTAAAAGGGTGAGTAGAAGGTTGAAAATCAAGAGAGAAGTCCTTACCTCTTCTTGCAACTTCAAGATCCACTTTCTCTCTCTTGTTGCTTGAGTTGGATGGCCAAATAGACACAAATAAGGGTGATGATGTGTTTTGAAGACACTTATTTCCTTTTTAATAGGTGTTGAATAAAATAATGAGAGGGAATGGTTGTGATTTGATCTTGAAATTTGATGCTCTTATGGTGTGCCAAGTGTCACAAGATGTGAGTTCAAGATTACTAAGTGTCATCAAGCAATTTGTCTTCTTTATTCTCTCTCTTAGAGGTGGTACCTTTTTCTTTTTAGGGGAAGGAAGAGGCCTGACAATTTCCCTAAACTCTTAGGTTCAATATTCGAGAAGTCAAGTATGCGATCGAGGCAAGAGACTGGTGGATTCCCCGGACTCAGGTACTAGGTGGCGCGTCCTGAAGATGCCACCTCAAAAGGCAAAAAGTAACCCTCATCATGAAGGAAACTTGTCACCTTTCTGGCAAGCCAACATAAAAGACACTTTGTACTTTATCATGATCAGGGGACACTTTCCATCCTTTGGTGAAGCCACCTATAAAGTTGTGTCATCATTAGCTATCATGACCTACTTTATTAAAGCAATTTTAATAAAGTTACTTTATCGGTGCTTACTCAAGATTCTACTTAAGTCTTACTCGAGACAGCTACACATATATCGAGGCCTGCCACACGACATCCTGATCCCTTTAATCTTAAAAAATGGCGCCATGTGTACTTTGGCCACCGACGGATTTTCATCTAACTACTTATCCTTAGAATTCATGACCCTAACTTGTTAATTTATGTGGAAAACACCGTGCATATCTGGGAATCCAAAAAATAGCCCTATATTTATACATAAACATCGGTAATCATTTTATTCCGCTAGTTAAATATTTACAAATTCCATCGGTTACAAAATTCGATATATTACAATACGATTATATATCTAGGGCTATGAGAAATCAATAAAGAAAAGGATGGAAGAATTTCCAAGAAGCCTCAGTAGTTGGAAGAAAAGGGAATAAGAAGAAGGACTTTGTCCATAAGGTAGTAAACTTACTTACTTGCATGTATTTGATGTGTTTACTGTGTATTGATTTGCAGTAATGCTTTACTTGATTATGTGAAGCATGTATGAATGAATGAAGCTCTGTTTCTATTTTTACTGTGGCCATAGGTATGTTGCATGAAACATTGAGCATGCAAAAATGTCATTATGTGAGCATGAGCCTAGGTAAGGCAAGCATATCATGCACTAGCACTCATCTTGCATGCATTGTTAGTATTATTTGCTACTGAGATTCCCCAGAATCTCATCGTCCCGTACCAACCATATAGGTCCGTGAGCAGGACAGAGAAAAATACTTGAAGGTGAATTAGAAGAATAGAAGATGAAGAATAAAAGGCTAAAATGTATTTATATATTTTACTGTATGTAAAATGTTTGTACATAATGAATAATAGAATGAATACGCAAATTTTAATTAAGTCGTAATCATGATAACTGAATCATTGAATCTAAGAACAAAAATTAACTATGATATTTGGTATGAATAAAGGCTCATTAGTCATGAATTAATAATTAACCCCTAAGAAATTACTGAATACCACTTCCGTGTACATACCAAAAGGGGTTGTAAAACAGGGCTTACATTTTATGGTATCAAAGCATAGATTCTAGAATTTGGTGGCATTTGGTTAGTATGCTCTGCTACTATGAATAGGTATACCAATACCTTGTTAGTGATCTTGTGACTATAATGAACTATGGGTGAGAGATAAACCTAGAAAAATAGAATTCTCCCCTACCACTAGTTGGTAGGCTGGTATAAAAGAAGGGGTAGAGCTACATATAGAGAGTGAAATGAAGCATTAGTGATGTATACCCAGTAGAGAAGGGTATGAGCTCTAAAGAATTTGATGCTGAGCTGGCCTGTGACCAAGATTCCAATAGAATTCTGTGATTAAGCATAATCAGACGTGGGTAATCTCGAGATGGGTGACCCCTTAGGAAGTATCATAGAAATTTGAAACCTCTTGATCAAAGGCTTGAGTGCCTTGAGGTATGAAATATGGTGATCCTTAGGGATGCCATGAGAATGTTAAAATGAATATGGTGAAGGTTGAGAATAGGCTTGAATCAGATCTAAGATGAAATAGGGTTTAGGTCGAAATGTGATTAAGGTCACACTATCTTGTAAACCTTGTGAGTAATGCTAAACTGTTAGCAATGCTTTAGGAATATTTGAGGATATTACCTAAATGTTATAAGAATAGAATAAAAGGTATAAATCATGATGATCTTAGCATGCTTATTGGGTATGGCTGAGGTTCCAAAATTAGATTGATAAACCTAAAAGTTGGATAGGCATCCAAAGAGTTCTACCAACTGAATTGTAACCTAAGAATCATACAATAGTTGAATTGATCCTTTAGGCATTTGAATTGACCTGAATGAATTGAGGTAGTAGAATATGATACATATGGGAATGAGGTTCTTAGGCAGTCAGACTCGAAAAGCATTCAAAATTAGAAGGATGGTTGTAAGACCAATAATTGCCAGGTAGTGTCCCGAAGAGGTTACAAAGCCTGAGAATTATGGGAAGTGTCTTGGAACAGCTATAAAGCTGGAATAGAACAGCCAAAACGCTAGAAATAATGGCCATAAGGCTGGAATAAAAGGGATTGTATGTCCTGAGAATTTCCCAACAGATTACGTGCCCTTTGAATGAATATGAATGCTTGAGAATAGATGGTATGTTTTACGTGCTTGGTGAATATTACATAAAGGTATGAATAGCTTAAGTAGAAAGAGTGGAGCTTGGAATATATACAGAATGAATGACCTTCTAGAACAGTTGTCTGGTTCCTGAGTATCTATGAAAATTGAATTTTGAACTGACCAATGTACTTGTTAGTTTTGTTTCGTGAATTATATGAACTGAATTGTGAACATAATATTTGACCAGTTTTTAGCAGTCATTTTTGAACTATGTTGTCTTAAAAGAACGGATCCTTAGAGGAACCCAGAATAGTAGGAGTAGTACATAACTGAAAGAGACTAGAAACTGATGCAGAATCACTCAATTTGTTGGGTTTTGCCAGATGAATTTAGAGTTCTTCTTGAATTGCTTTGCCATTGTTAAAAGCTCACTTGCACTTGTACAAAATATAGAGTTTATACCTATTTTTTACACCTATCAAAATAGAACACGTGTAGAAAGTGTGACCGGTGGCATTTTTATAAATATATGAAGATACAGGAACTTTCTACACGTGCTAAAAAGACAACACATGTATAAAGTAAATTTAAAATATTTTTTCTTTAATAAATTAGCATTTTTTATGTGTTGTTGGAATCAAACGTGATAAATACCTTTAATTTTATTTTAATTTTTTTTAAAATAAATGATTACTTTCTACATAGGTTGGGAGCCTAACTCGTGTATAAAGTTATCTTTCTATAGCAAGTGGGATCCCAACCGATGTAGAAAGTATCTTAATTTTATTTTAAAAGTTTTTTATTTTTTTTAAAATAAATGATTACTTTCTACAGGGATTGGGAGCCCAACCGGTGTAGAAAGTAATCTTTCTACACTGGTTATGGGCTCCTAACCGGTGTAGAAAGTATTTTAATTTTATTTTTTAAAAATAAATGATTACTACACGGTTGGGAGCCCAACGGGTATAAAATGTATCTTTTTACACTAGTTGGGGTCTCAACTCGTGTAGAAAGTGGTTCCCACGTTAAAAAAAATTAAAAACTTCCTATTAACCATTGCTCGCAGCTTCAAACGTAATGCCAAAAACTCGTGCCTCCTTCGTCCAACCTGCCAAAATCCTATCTTCCTCCTCCTATTAACCATTGCTCACAACTTCAAATGCAATCTTTACTTCCTGGCTGATATATTTCCAAGCAACAAAGGGCTCTTTTAGGCGTTAATCCCATTGTTCCAACCCACTCCAGCTCTGGTCTCTTCTTCTGTCACTTTATCTGGTAATTGTTTTTCCTGTCACATTATCCTTTTCTTCTTACTCTTTTGTTGGCTCCGATTGAACTGGCATTGAGTGAACTTTTGTAATTATTGAAGTTGCAGATGTTACGCGAGGATCTATTCACTTTACTATTAAACTAGGATTGTGTTTATTCGGTTGGATTAGTTTAGCGGTATGTTTGTTAGAAGTGGCTAACACCCAAGGGGGTGAATTAGGTGTACGATAAGAAAGTCTGCTCTTTTAAAATCTTTTCGCAGTTTATCAAATCAATATGTATGGAAGTATAAAATCATAAGCAGTTATGTAAATCATATATGCTGGAAATGTAAAAGCTTAGGGAAGATAAGATGCAAACTGTGATTTATCCTAGTTTGGTTCAATCCACGATGACCTATGTCTAGTCCCTAGGCTCCTCCTGAGATTTTCAATCTACTATCTTCTTGTTTAATCGGGCACAAGAAAAACCTCTACAAACTTACAAGAGTTACTCCCCCTTACACACTGTAAGGTTCACTCCCTCTTACAGCAAATCGAGCAAAGCAATCCTAAAGACCTTTCGCTCTTGCTTACCTGTGCAAGTCTTACAGCAGTAACGTTCTCTCCTGCTTACACCTCTGTAAGTCTTATGAGCAGCAACATTCTCTACTGCTTGCACCTTGTAAGTCTTATAAGTAGAAAGTATTACCATCAATTCTCTTTACAGCTTCCCCCGTAAGGAATTTAACCCTTTTAGGGTCCCTCTACCTTGAGATTAATACAGAAGTATGAGTGATTACAAACGCTCTCACAGAGTGGATAAAATACTCACTGAAGTATAATACAAATAATCACTCTCTCAAATATACATGACAAGGAAAACAGATAAGAAAAGAGAGTATGTGAGATGCAGACTTATGACAGTAGCATGTTGGCGTAGTTGGGTTCTCGTCACTTAAACCTCTGTGTGTGAATCCTCTTCTATTTATAATTGTGTTATAGAAGAATACCATTGTGAGAATTTTTCTATTAGAGTCTATCGCTTTATTTGACCGTTGGGTGCATTTGAATATTTGTTTGTTAGTTTGAAATATGCTTCAGTGTTTGGCTGTTTATTGATCCATTTGTTGAATATGGTTGTTGCCCATGATTTTTTGTCGCTGAATATTGGTTCGACGTTTTCCATGTGCAGTGATAATACATAACAACTGTAAAGCACTGAGAGAGAGCCGTTATGACTTCACGATCCATAAACAAACTTTTATCTCTTCACATGAATTCTTCATTGTCAACCTGGAAAATACTTTAGATACTTATACAATGAAGTGTTAGACATGGGTACATTGACACATTGGTCAAAGACTGGTTTTCTGCTTTCTGGGTCTCATCATTTTCAATTGATGATGAATGTTCTTCAATTCGTAAATGACCTTTGTATATGAAGATGCAACCTGAATGTTTAATCTTCTGTTTCATACTTGAAATAAACATTAGTTGATGTTTAAGATTGATAACAAGTGCAAACATAATGATTAGATAACCTTAAAGCATATTAGGATTGAATTCTAAAATTTTCCTCTGCTTCTGTGTCTATAAAACTCGAGCACATAGTGATGTTTCCATATCTCCAGGTAGTCTCAACCAGGAACTCGTGAGAGTGCATAACTCAAACTCGAGTACAAAAGTCACAAGAACTTGAGTGCATATATATTAACTCAAGTGTACCAGGTATTTCCATGTTCATGCAAGGTTTTCTGGTTAAAACTCTAGGGAGTACAAAGTTGGACTCGAGTGCATGTTGGTGTCAAACTCTAGTATGTGTTGTAGAACTTGAGTGTACTACTTGTTCTTTTCATCACAAGACTCTTGGGTACAAACTCTCTCACCAAAACTCTCTGAACTTAAGTGCAGAGGCTAATAAGAACTTGAGTGTATTGATAAGAACTTGAGTGCTCCTATATACTTTAGTGCTTCAAATCTCTCAGGTATAAACTCTCATCCCAAAACTCTTAGGACCCGAGTGCATAGCTTCATAGAACTTGAGTGCTTCATCCTAAACTCGAGTGCTTGTGATATTTTTGAGCTTCTGGCCAAGTCTCTGATCAAAGTTTACAAGAGTGTGAACAGTGACCTCAATTCTTTATTAGGCATGTTCTATTCATTTTAACTCTAAATATGGAAAATTACTTGTCACTGATAAGCTCTTGTTATCTACATTCCATTGCAAAAAGAATCAGTTCCAAGCTTTTTGTATTCTTCAAGTTATGATCCGAATAGTGTAGATAATGTATGTATTTTTTAGCATTAACTTCTAGAAGCCATACTGCTTTCAATATAACTCCAAATTTTTCATATTAAATATCTATGGAAAGCTCTTTAAGTCTAATTTCATATGCCATAAGTTTCAACTCATTTGGACATGTAATTTGAGAGATATGTCTTAAATACAAAACCTGTTCTTGAATATGACGTTGATTTGAAGGTTAGCTTCCAACAATTATTTCACCTTTATCTAAGCTCCTTTGATATTTCTTATAGTGTCAAAATGACGCATTGGTAGTCTATTTTCATATACCACTAGTTTCATCTCAATCGAAGTTGTGGTTTGGGAGATATGGTTGAATTACTAAAGCTCGCTCAAGCTGAACATAGAATAGGGATAAGAAAAGTACATTTTTATATCATGAACTTGAGTTCTTACCCATTTTTGCAGTTATAAACAATTCCAACTCAAGTTTTCCAAAGCCAACTCAAGTTCTCAACTTGGGCAACTTTAACAGCTTCGTTTCTGTCAAAAACTTGAATGCTACAGTAATGGTGAACTTGAGTGCTACAATACATGCAAAATCGAGTGCTACAGCCACCCCCCCTGACTGCTACAGTGCCAAATGCTAAATATCTTCTTGTTACTGTGTCACAGCTACAGTCCCAAACAGTGTCGCTGCTACAGTGCCAATCTTGAATTTCCTTCATTGTAGAAACCTCTAGTATTATTTCTAAGAACTTGAATCTTGATATTCTCATAAGTTCTAGCAAGTTCTTCTTTCTCTAATCCGTTTCTCCCTTTCCTTGACTAATCTACAAGATGTGCAACATTAAATATAGTAGTTAGTCAATATAGAAGATGATTATGTTATGCAAACTTTTTGCTCTTAATATTTGACTTCCCTATTTAACATCATCAAAACTAATCATATCTAACAATGTTCTCTATGATGCTCTTTATATAAATGTTGTTGTTACGTTCATCGGTTCCAAGGATCGTTCTTTAGTTAGGATCGTTCTATTCATCTAAACATTTTGGTATTCTATATATAAGTGTTGGCGGAAGTAGAAGCTGTAGAAGGCTTCTTGCATTTTGTAACCTCTTGGGGGGCTTCTTGCATTTTCTATATATGCGCAAGTTAACACTGACTCTTCCGATTTGGAACCTCATGGGTGGTTTCTTGTGTTTTCTCTATTTGCTATTACTGCATATATAATTAAGTTTCTAATTATATTAACTTCATGAGAGATCTTTCATTGGTTTTTTTAAATCAACTGTTGACTACAATGGAGAAGTGAAATCTTCTATATAGTCGCATATTTTCCCTCTAGTTTTGTACTTGTATTGAACGGAAAATGGAGCTAATATAGCTAAGCATTGTGTGCATATAGTTTCTTCAAAAAGGTCCTTAATGAAATTGTTTTTCTCATGTTCAGTTTGTTCTATAGGGATGAGGTAAAGAAAGCGTTAAAAAGTCATTAGATTCACCTAACTTAATGTGATTTGTTCTTTAGTATCGACCTTAAAGACAATGGGTGCATTAGTGATCGTTCATTTTAATCTCAAAAATAATTGGGATGATAGTAGATACATTATGGTTTCCCATTTTGAGCTTTTGCATATCAGTGTGTTCAACAAATTCTTATTCATAATTTGTTTTCTAGTGGATGGTTGTCTTAATTTTCTTCTATTCATATCCTAATGGCAATGTTGAAAATGAGGTTCAGGAAAAGATGCCTCTTTTGGAGTGGTTTGCCAATGAGTACAGATGGTTTGGTTGCACTCTTGAGTTTGTCACTAATAAATCACAAGAGGGCTCGCAGTTTTGTAGGGGTTTTGGTGGTATTGGGGGGATTCTGCGCTACCAGCTTGATATGAGGACATTTGATGACTTCTCTGATGATGAAAATGCATATGATGACTCTGAATATCAATGAATTTACTTCCTATTACTGGTGCAGGAGATGGAGCTGATAATACATACACCAGTATGTGAAGCAGTAGCACATACTGCGACTGCTTGGACTCCTCCTGTGTAATTGCATGGAAAATTTGATTCTCAATCAAGGTATATAATATTTTCTTTTCTATTTATGTCATTATCTTTGACTAGACTTCAAAGTTGTTTACTCCTGCTATTGTTTTGCTAGAAAAGGCCTAAAGAAAATATTGCTCAAATATATTTTGGTTACAACTTTTCATTCTGTTTGAATAACAATTTTGTAATTGGCAGATGCTCTGCCTCCTTCATGCTTCTCTCACATCCAAGCTACTCTATTCTACTATCTTGTGCATCCACTTGTTGGAAACACCAGATGTTGCCATCATCCTCATCAACAAAATCAGGTAATAAAATTCTGCTGCTTTAGTTCCTTAAGTCTGAAGTTATGTTTTCAACCTAAATTTTCCATTTCTTTCTGTCTTTAACATATCTTTATCAACACTATCATTTTGAAGGTTCATTGCACTCTGTGTTCTCCCTGAAAGGAGAGCATCAAATTGGGCTTGCATAAAAAAGGGAACTTGGTATCATTGAAGGTTGGTCCTTATCGGGTTTACACTTGATGAATTCATTTGACCTTTATCTTTGTGGTATTTTGCTCTCATTTTAGTGCCAATAAGGGGCTTTGTTATCCATTATCTTTTGCTCTTGGTATCATTATGTGATATAGCACTAGTGGTAATTTGGGTTTTTATTTACTTCTTCCATCTCCCCTTAAATTGTAGCTCCTAACCTATTGATTATTTTTTATTCCATTGTGATTTGCGAATAGGATGAGTCTTTTATCTTTTTTGTTTGTTTGTTTCTTATTAATTATGCTAGCTTAAATACAATTTTTCTTTATTTTAGAATTGGTTGCACCCATCTATCCCTGTGACTATGCAAATCATTGATGAAACGAAAAATACTCAGCTAAGATTATTTGCCAAGAGGTATGATTTTCTTTTGCCCTTTGGCTTTGTTATTTTATTTATTATATTGAAGTATGTTATTAGATTTAGTACTGGTATGAGTCAACTACTTGTTCAACTTTACATATTGTTTTGGATATGATGGATATGAAAGTAAACTTTCAGGGGGGGTGTGATTTAATGTCCCAAATTTTGATCATTAAGTGTCATGTAGCTATTATGGTGTTTCATGATAAAAGAACATATAAGGTGACAAAGTAAAGTCAATAAGATTACATATGACAAAATAGTTATTATACAAAAATTTTGAAATTTTCTAGAATTTCCTGTTGATGTAGTTGGATTGTATGACACTTTTAAATTAGTAAATGACCTCCAAAAATTTTAAAATTTTCTAGAATGAAACTATACATTATAATTTTTAATTTTATAGGTCATATGAAATTTTTGGAGCTGTATATAAGGATAAATTAATTTTTTAATTCTGCCCAGCGAAATTGATGTTTTCTGGGACAGGTTTCAAAAATAAAAATTTTGGGGAATATTGAACTTCCAATTGGCTAAATTTTACATTTTGATCTAGAACTAGACTTAATAAGGGTTACATAGGCTTTAGAACCACCCCAATTGGATATCTACACAATTATATATAAATTTTCAAAGTTTGGTGATAATTCTGCCAATTTTTGCAAATGTTGCGAAAATTAAAGAAGTTGCAAGGGAAAAAAGGTCATTTTGGCCGGCATAAAAATAATCTGGGATATTTATATATACATTACAGAAAAGGGAGGACACAAGTTAATTTTATGGTAATTTTAGAATAATTACATAATTAATTATGTAATTACTACAATGTATACATTTGGACCAATGAAAAATCTCCAACAAATGTCTCTAGAATTCTCCACATGTCTCTCCCTTGCCTATAAATGAACCAAGTCAGCCAAGAGGGATGGAAAGGAAGGAAAGAAGAGTGGTAGGAGGAAAAAGAAAAAGGAGAAGTGGAAGAGAAGCTTTGAGTTCAGACATAACGTAGGTATGCTGAAATCTCTACTCAATCTTGTGTTATAGTTCCAGAAATCTCTCCTTAACCTCCCTATTCTCTTGGGTTAGACATTCACAAGAAAAATTTCTAGAAGAAGGGGGTAAAATTTCGGCCAAAGCTAGGAAGAAGAAGGAAAAGCATGGTATGTTGTTAGAACTTTAGTATTCTTGATGAAACTGAGAGGTAATGAACTTCTGGCTGGTTATTTGATTGTTTCTGTCAACTTTTGTAAATTTGGGATGTCCATTTTCTAAGAGGAAATGGTTCCCAAATTTCCATTGATTATGTTAAAATAGTAATTGGATGAATAAATCAATGGAAACAAGTGACAATAAAGTGAATTAGGGATTTAAAACAAAAAAAATCCAATTTCCTTAAAAATTTATAAGTTTCAGCCAAGGCTGAAAATAAGGGAAGGAGTAGGAATTTCAGAATTTAATGGTTCCATGATTTTTAGGAGGAGAAATTATGTAGGGTTCATGTTGAATACGAAGTGTGAAAAGCCCCAGATTGTGAAATGACAATTTTGCCCCTAAAACCTTAAGTTGAGTTGGAATTGATCTGATTTGAGGTCAAATATGAGATTTACACATGAAAATATGTGGAATGGACATAAGTTATAATTTTTGGAAAAGTACAAAATACCGAGGCCGGACTGGGTCCCCAGGGGCAATTTGGTAAATTTTGAGATTTTGAAGGAAATGCTGAAGTTATAGATTTCCAAGTGGAATAAACTTAAATAGTAGTTAATTGTAACTATTTTGATCAATTTTAGGATTTGATATATGTTTAACGGGACCCTCAAAGTCAGATGGACTAGAGAAGGAAAGGCAACAATGTAGTAACTTTATCTTTCATATACTATGTGAGTGTTAATATGCAATGATTGCCATGATCTGTTTAATGTATTGCTTGTGGTGCTGAAACTCTCTGGGTGTGGATAGTGAGTTAAACCACCCCATGGAACCTTTAGGTTACCATGTGGCCAGGTGGACCCAGTTGAATGACTTGATATGTACGGACATGTATTGACCTACTCCAAGTTATGATGAGTATGGACAGGTGTAGGCCTGCTCCAAGTTGTTGATGTGATCACATTATGATATGATACTATGCATATAAGGAATAGGTTATCATTTTGATCCAGACAAAATCATCATTTATTTCCTGAGCATTATCATATAGGTTTAGGCATTTTGATTGCTGCATCATGATAAATGTTGCATCGCATGTTTCCTATTTGCATTTTATATGAATGATTTTCTGGTTACTATTGATATTCGTTCAAATCTCATTCATTTCCTATAAACAAATTATCCAGCTAGGAATAACAATTCCAAAGGCAAGGAGAAAGTCGAATACAAAGACTGAAGACAAGCAGTTGATAAAGTTATCTCAGTGCGCAGCATAGTATAGGCTACTAAATTTTTGGGATGTAATATATAACTTACTAATACTTTTTAGTTTCCTGTATTATAATCAAGAAACATGTATCAGTATATTTGTATAAATTCTGTTTGCCTGTTTGAACTCTGCAATGATGCTTGATGAAATGTCTAAATTTTGCAGGGTTTGACATGTGATGTATATTTTGTGCTTAATAGGTCGTTTGTGTCGTCGTCAATTTTGAAGTATTGGTCTGTATGTGTTTGTACAGTTTACAAATACTAGTTTATAGGCATCACGATTTTATGTTATTTTGTTATTTGTTTAGAACGGATTCGCTTATGATGGTAATCAGGAAGTGTGAATTTAATATACTAGAATTTGAACTGAACCTTTTTGGTTTCTCTTATAGTTTCACTTTTTTTTATTGACTGAATCTCATATATTTGTTCTAATTGATTATTGCAAGAATTTTTGTTTGGTTAGGTAGGAAGGTTTATAATTAATTAGGGATATTAGGGGGTAAAATGTAATTACCTAGAGCAAATATATTATGAAAGATGTAGGAGGGAGTATATTGGTCGTGTAGTTTTTGTCGAGAAAGATAAATGATTTGATTGATTTCCCTTGCTTGTCCTTTATTACTTTGAATGTGTCCTGTTAATTTCTTTTTATGAAGCTGGTGATTTTATTTTATTTGTTATTGCTTAAGCTTACGGGTTCTATAACATTTCATGTTGTAGGAGGTTCCAACGTTAACTTACAATATTGCTAGAGCATAGTTATGGCATGTAGTCTAGTCTAATGAGCGTATGTGCGCTGAATCTTACATGTTGAATAACTATTTGGGATTGGACATGTTATGTTATGTTAATAACTTGTGAGTGTAATGTCAAATATATTATATTAATAACTATTTGGGATTGGACATGTTGAATTTCATTGTCACCGTTTGGTATTGGACTTGACTTTGATTGTACAAATTTCATTGTAAAAGTGATGCCAAGTTTGTTTACCTGCATTGATATAGCTTTGTTAATTTTTGGATTGGAATTTACAATAAATTTGATCTTTTAGATTAGTTTTATTGTAATTGTTTATTTTGGTCAGGTGTTTGGTTGTTTATTATAATGTAAACGAGTTTCTTGCATAATAAGCAAACAAATGTTTTTTAAAAAAAGAGTTTTTACACTTGACAAACAATGAGAGGTGTTCCGAGACATGTGTAGAAAGTCTAAACTTTCTACACCTGTTCTTTCTACACCTATTGTACATCAAGTGTAAAAAGTCCTTTCTATCACATGTAAAAAGTCTTTCCTGCACTAGTGTTGAAAAAAAGAGTTGAAAGAAAGAATTTCTTAAGTGGGATGATGTCTACGAGAGAATTTCATAGAGCTGTAGAAGAGGTTGAAACTTGTACTAGTATTGAATATTCCTAATCCTAGAATGTGACCCGTGTGGTTTCTGTAAAGAATGAATAAGGTAACCTGTGTGGTTTACAGAGAATTGTGACCTATAAGGTTTGTAGTGAAGTAACCAGTATGGTCTGCAACAGAATGAGAAAGAAAGAAAGGATTGGGAAACGTCCTGGTGAAGTAGGACGGAATGGTGTCGTGTGCCTCTCAACAATTGAAATCTCATGAAATGAATTACCCCACTCATGAATTTAAGCTAGCAGTGATTATGTTTTCTTTGAAAATATAACAACACTATTTTGTATAGTACGATTGTGAAAATGTACTACGACCCCTGGAATTTTGAATATTTGAAAAATCAGAAAATTGAATATGAGACAACATAGAAGAATTAAAAAGTAGTAACGCGATTTTCATCGCTGATGCTTTAAATTGAAAAGTGATGTAGTTGATGGTCATGATGTTGCAGGAACAAAAAACTTATAGAAGGGTTTAGAAATATGAACTTGTTAAAGTCAGATATTATTTTCTAGTTGCAGTACTAGTCAGGAAGAAAGAAGTATGAGAGCTTAAATTGACGAAGCCCAGACGCAGGATAGATGAATAAGGTTTATAGAAATAGAATTGAAACCTCCAGAATTTGAGGTATCCTTTAGAAATTAATGTGACCTCTAGAATTTGAGGTATATGTCGATAGAATGTAGAAGTAAAGAAATGAAACCCTTGCTAAAATGGTCCTATTAAAGTATTATTAAGAATCGGACTGGTAACAAATTTTGATGAAGAAATTTATTAAACGGGGGAAGAATTGCAATACCCCAAATTTTAGGACTAGAGGCTAGAGAATAAGCCTGAATAAAGTAGACAACCAAGCATATTGTAGTAAAAGTCCCAGGAATGAATGAGAAATATAATGAATTTAGAAACTGCACCCGGAATAAAATATGAATTTCAATGCGAATTAGTAAAAAAAAGTACTCAATTCCTTTAGGATATGTCAGTATGACATAAAACCTAACCCAGATCCAAAGGAAAAGGGAAGTAGTGTCTATAAAGAATTAAGAAATCGAATTGAAAGAATTAATGGCACAAGAATTAATATTGCCATAATAAAGGCAAAAGAGTTAATTGCCACTTGATCTTGAGGTTAAAGTTGAAAAACCAATTGAAGGGTTAGGATTTTCTCTTTAAAAGTAAGAAGTAATTATAAGAATAGAAAAGTAAATTTTCTCTCCCTTAAGGTCACAAAAAAGGTCCAAATTAAGGGGCAAAGAAAGAACAGAATAGCATGGTCAATTAGTCAAAGTTTAGCAACTTTTCCAACAGGAATTTATTGACTAATTGTAATTTAAAAGAAGCAAATTAGGTCAACATTTTCCTCAATTTGGCAGCCAATATTTTTTTCTAAAATAGAGAATAGGAGAGGGGAAGGAAATTCAAAGAAAATTACCATAACAATTTACCAGCATGGTAACTAATTTTGCTTGTTCAAGAAGGGTCAATTTTGGCTACATGCTAATTCCTTTTCCCTTATTTCTTTAGGCCATATTTGGCCAAGCATGAAGGAGGCAAAGGAAGGCAAAAATTCAGAAAATTTAATTCTCTTCTCACACTCTTAAAGTTTTCATGAAAGGCTAAAATAAAGAAGAGAGAAGACATACTTAAGGGTATGGCTTCTAGCTTGATTTTTACCTTCTTAACTTCTTTGGCTGAAATGATCTTCATGAAACTTGTTCTTCTATTCAAGAGCTTCATTTCTATGTTTTTTTTAATAGGTGTTTTGAGTCTTGTAGCAAGAGCCAAAGTTGGAGAATCAAAGAAGGAGATAGAGGTGAGTAAGAGTAACATTTTGATGTATATGTTATCTTAGTAGGTTGATTTTTAGTAGGTTGTTTTGGCTACCCTAATTTTGGCCTTTAAGGGTTTGTTAGGGTTCATCAAGCTTTCATCATATACATGTGATTATATATTTTTTTGGAAGCAAATGAACTAAGTTTGGTGGTTAAAATGGGAATTGATGGTTTACTTTGTGGAAACCTTAATTTTTGGTCTAAATAGAGCATAGACCAGGGATGGGAATTTGGTAAATTTGATGTTACCATGTGTTCTAGAAGAAAAATCATAGGGGAATAGCCCCTGGTTATGAATTCTAGATCATTGGAACTAAATTTTGAAAACTGGAATTTTCTGCTAGGTAAGGTTTCTGCATGGCAGTTTGGTTGTGATGTATTTCTGGGTAATAGAATATGCTCCAATGGCCATAAAACTTTCTAAAATAAAAGTATACTTATCGAGATTTAATTTGATAGGTCATATAGTCATTTAGAGTTGTACACTAGGAGTTATCTATTTTTGAAGTTGGTCATATAAAAACTAGCATGTTTCTGGAGAGTGTCCAATAAATGGAAATTTTGGATTGTTGTCCATCCAATTGGCTAAGGCCAATATTTTTTTCCTAAAACTAGACTTAATAAAGGTCACATAGCCTTTTAAACCATTGAAATTAGACACTTATACAAAAAGATATGATTTTTCAAATTTGGTTGGCAAATTCTGCCAGCTTTTGGTAAATGTGTGTAAATCAAAAGGTTATGGCACATTGTAATTTCTTTGAACTCTAAGGTAGGAATTAGCCCTTTAGGATAATTTAACCACTTTAACTCATTGTTTGACTTAGTGAAATAACCCTAATGATATGATTATATATCTAAGGCTATGAGAAGTCAAGAAAGAAAAGGAAAGAAGAATTTCTAAGAAGCCCCAATAGTTGGAAGAAAAACAGACAAGAACAAAGACTTTGTCCACAAGGTAGTAAAATTACTTGCATGTATTTGATGTGTTTGTTGTGTATTTATTTGTAGTATTACTTTGCTTGATTATGTAAAGCATATATGAATGAATGAAGCTCTATTTCTGTTTTTACTGTGGCTATAAGTATATTGCACGAAACATTGAGCATGCATAATATCATTATGTGAAAATGAGCCTATGTAAGGCAAGCATATCACGTACTAGCATTCATCTTACATGCATTGTCTGTATGTTTGCTACTGAGATTCCCCAAAATCTCACCCTCCCCCACCAACGATATAGGTCCGTGAGCAGGATAGTGAAGAATGCTTGAAGATGAATCAGAAGAAAAGAAGATGAAGAATATAAGGCTAAAATGTATTTATATATTTTACTTTATGTAAAATATTTGTACATAATGAATAATAGAATGAATATGCGAATTTGAATTAAGTCGTAATCAGGATCGCTGAATCACTGAATCTGAGAACAATAATTAACTCCAATATTTTGTATGAATAACGACTTATTAGTTGTGAATTAGTAATCAACCCTTAACGAATTACTGAATAATGTTTTCATGTACGTACCTAAAGGAGTTGTAAGACAGGTCTTATAAAATACCCTTTTTGTTTTTGTTAATTGTTCGATTGGGTTTAACCTCTGTTAGCCCATTAATGACATCCAATCCGTCAATTTCAACGGTTGGATTTGAAATTAGTGTCATGAGTGACGAGTTATAAAGCCCAGAACATGACCAAATATTTAGAATGTGGAGAACAAACCCTAGAGGAAAGAATCAACATTGTCGAGTAAGTCTACCATTGGATCTTCATGAAATGTTGTGAGCTTGTTTGAGACATCTGGTTGGGAAAACTAACGGTGGGATTATTGATTTGATGCCTCAAGTAATAGTAATGTATCATGAAATGTTATGTTCCTTGAGTAGCTAGATTGTAGTAATTTGATTTAATTTTTCCTTACTCTATAGTTTGAGTTCGAGCATCAAATAGAAAGGTTTCCAAAGGTGTAACTTAGGGAATTTCAAGTTACATGGTCCTATCTATTTTATTTATTGGTGCTGCTCATGGGTTTTCCTGAAAAACTCCACAAGCCTAGAATGAGTAGAACTTATATGAACCTTGCTTTTTTATGACCAATAACACCTTGCTGGACGTTTCTGTGAACCCTAAGACTGGATATATTGATTTATGGAATCATTAGAGACAACTATAGCTCTAATGCATAAACTAATTTGTTTTTGGTACATTTGTGATTCATGCCTTGCCTCGGTGAATTTACTTCTCGCCACGATGAGTATTATAATATTCCAAATTTTAGGACTAAAGGCTAGAGAATATGCCTAAATAAAGTAAACTTCTAAGTCTAGTTTAGAAAGAATCCTAAACCACACCCAGAATAGAATATGAATTTTGGTGCAAATTAGTTGAAAAAAAGTACCCAATTACTTTAGGATGTATCTAAATGACATAACCTAATTCGAATCCAAAGGAAAAGGAAAATAGTGTCTAGAAAGAAGTAATAAAGAGAAAGAAAAGGACTAATGGCACAAGAAATAATATTGCTATAATTAAAGGCAAAATAGATAATTGCCACTTGATCTTGAGGATAGAATTGGAAGACAAAATGAAGGGCTAGGATTTGCTCTTGAAAAGCAAGAGTAATCATGAAGGTTGAAAAGAAAATTAACTCCTTCCTTTCCTATAGTTAAAAATGTCCAAGAAGGGGAAAAATAGGAGAAGGAAAAGTGTTGTTAAAAGTGTCAACTTTTTAGCAAGAAGACTTTAGTTAAATTGATCACATACACATAAGAGCTTTAGTCAACATGTCTTCCTTCCTTTTTATTGAGCAATTTAGGCCAAGGCATGAAGTAAAAAGGGAAGAGTGTAATTTCATATGACTAAACAAACCCTTGGTCAATTAATAAACTTACCTTTTTGCAAGACACCACAATAGCTTTACATATCATCTCTCTTTAAATCAAACACATTTCACACTCTCTCACTCTCCAAAATTCGGCCAAGTTGAAGAAAAAAGAGAGAAAAAGGTTGGAAAATGAAAAACCAAAGAGAAAGAAGAATAAAGAAGCAAGGTAAGTCTTCTAGTTTGATTTTCACCTTGATAATCACCTCTTTGGATCAAATACTCCTCATAAACATTTTTCCACTTGATGAGATCTTTATTTCTATAGTTTTAAAATTTTAAGGGAAGGTGTTTTGTTCATCTGGAAAGAGCCAAAGTTTTAGAACCAAAGAAAGAGCATAGGAAAGTGAAAGAGGTAAGCAAGAGCTCCATTATGACCTATGCATTGTGTTATTTGGTGGAGTTTTTGGGACTTGTTCTTACTTCCCTAATTCTGGTTGTGTTAGAGTTTTAGAGTTTCATGTTGATTTGATTATAGAAATGGGATTATATGATGTTAAATGATGATTCTAGCAAGTATTGTGGCTAAACTTGCAAGAAGTCACTTTGTGAAAATTTAGGGTACTGCTCTGTCATAATAGGGCAGTGAGAAGGAGAATGATTTTTGTATTTTTGAGGTCTCTAATGGATTCCTGGGGCAAAATTGTGTAGGAATAGGTTGTTGGCATAGTTTGAGAAAGATTGGATTGGAAATTCAAAAATTGGAATTGAACATAGTATTGCCATAATGTGATTTATGGCAGGTAGTGTAATATCCCAAATTTTGGGACTAAAGGCTAGAGAATAAGCCTGAATAAAGTACACTACCAAGCCTACTTTAGTAAGAGTCCCATAAATGATGAGATATAGAAAGACTCTCAGGGACTTGTGATTTGACCTTATCAGGAAAAGGGCTTAGTATTTGCAGGTAGTATGATTAAAATGTCAATGCAGATGTGTACATGACACATATATGATGCCATTGGGTTGGTAGAAAGATGCCACCCAACTATGTCATGAGGTAAGGGACCAATTAGTCGGGTGAAATAGGCGATGTAGGTGTGCACATGCCATTTTTAGGGCATACACGTGTACCTTACGTTTTTCGAAGTGGACGTTTATAAGTAGCGCTATGTGGAGCCTACGTACACACTCCGACCTGGTGTCATTTGAACGGCTTTGATATTCATGATGCAATCCCGAGCAAGTCCTGAGTAAATCTGAGTAGACACCAATAAAGTAACTTTATTAAAGTAGCTTTAATAAAATAAGAAATGATAGCTTATGATGACTAGCTTTTGTGTTGGCATAATGAGAAGGTGACACTTGTCCCTTCATTATGAGGTGTCCTTCTTGCCTTTTTATAGGCATCCCAAGACAGTGACACATGTGGCGCTGAAGTCCAGGGAATCCACTGGTCTCTGGTTCAGTCATGTACTTGACTTCCCTAATGCCAAACCTGGGAGTCCGGGGAAATTGTCAGGCCTATCCCTTCCCCTGACAATTATGGCGCCACCTAAGAGAGAGAAAAAGGGTGGGGCCCATTTAGTTGAAGCTTGAAGCACTTGACACCGTTTGATCAATTTATCGGACACATGGCACCGTAGGTAATATCCCAAATTTTAGGACAAAAAGCTTGAGATTAAGCCTAGATCAAGTGGACTGCTAAGCCCTGATTTAGCAAATGTCCCTATGAGGCATGTTTAAATTCCCTAAAATTCCTTTATATCCTTGGATATTAAAAGGAATTACATTGTTGAGCTAAAGAACTCAGGGAATAACAAAACAAAGTGATTGGAAGTCACAAACAACATAGTGAAGTGGAATACAAAGTATTTTGCTACTGGTGAAATTTTCGGTATGGCAGTGATGATTGAGTGACCTGTTTTGATTGGTAAATGATGGTGAAAAATTATGAAATTTTCCAGAATTAAAGTATACTTATCAAGATTTAATTGGATAGGTCATATAAGTCATTTGGAGCTGTATACAAAGAGAAATGAATTTTTGAATTTAGCCCAGCAAAATTAACTATTTTCTGGGGCAGTGTCCAAAGACTAAAATTCTGGGAAGAGTGAGCTTCCAATTGGCCAAATTTTATATTTTTTATTAAAAATAGACTCAATAGGGGTCGTATAAACTTTAGAACCACCCAAATTATAATTTTTTATAATTAGATATGAATTTTTAAAATTTAATGAAAATTCTGTCAGTTTTGCAATTAAGTGCGAAAATTGGAATTTTGGGCCAATCATGGCTTTACACGTGGCAAAGTCAATTAATCACCAATTAAACCATCATCTTCTTCATTCCCCATCCATTTCATACAGAGAATTAAACCAGAAAGAGAGAGAAAAGAGGGCACACGAAAATGGAGGGAGAAGAGAGAGAAAATTCCAAGCGCCGAAACACTACCGAATCAGCGTCCTCTCTCAAAGCACCTTTCAAGAAACTTCTTCTACTAATCATGAACTTCATTTCTACAATTTTAGATTACATTTGGAGGTGGTTGGCGCCATCTCACCGGCTGGAATATTGTCAGAATTCTGAACCATTTACGGAAACGGGTAGAGGTAAGCGTAAGCTTCCTATTTAACCGATTGGTTTATAGTTTAGATGAGTGTAGAGGAAGTTGGGTACTATTCATGGCTGGTTTTAAATGGTGTTTTCAATGGCTAAATCATACCTAATTAGTGTTTAAATAGTTAATCATTTGATTAGAAGTAGAAAAGAAGTTATTAAGCCAAAGAAAACAAGAAAACAACATGTTGCACCTTAGAATTTGATTTTCTTCCCTGTATTGTGACATGTGATGGGTTTAGAATTTGATGATTTTTATGCTTCCATTGGCTTTAGGAGGAAAAATTGTGTAGGCATGCAAGTGTTCATGAATTTTGGATACTTGTATATGAATTTGGAAGTTTTAGAAGTTAAATGTATGCATGTTGTGAAACTTGTCTGGAGACAGTATCCTTGTGACATGTTTTTGAGTGGCTGAATGTTTTCCAATGATAATTAAACTTTCTAGACTTAAATTAGACATGATAATTTTTAAAATGATAGGTAATATGAAAGATTTGGACAAGTATGCTAGAAGTTATGAGTTTTCAAAGTCTAGTCATGTGAATTTGGACAATTTTAGGGCAGTGTCCAATTGAATGAACCTCTATGAATATGTGAGTTGATTTAGCTTGTGTCTATATTTTCCCCATAAATTATACTTAAATAGGGTTCCATAGAACTTGTAAGCACCTCATTTAGATTTTTGTAGAATTAGTTATGATGTTTACAAATTTGGCCAAGAATCAGGAAGTTAGAATTCTGGAACAGCAAGGTTCTTGGCCGCGGCCAAAATGTTTCTGACCTGTTTTTTGTTGTATTTATTGGGTGATTGTATTTATAAGAAGTGATACATGTATATATGGATGTATCTATATAAATGAATGTGTTTAGCAGAGAACGACTCTAATGGATAGCTCTTAGTTTATTTTATGTAATCGTTACACACTCTGATATTGTGAAACTAAGAGCCGATGATGTATTGGTGACGTAGTGAATCTTGTGGGAATGATTGTAAAGATTCTATCCTTTTGAAAAACCCTCTCAACCTTAGGTTCAAATCTTGAGTTGAGAGTGGAATATTGCAAAAGATTTTAGATGTTAGGTAGTCCGGGTTCAAATCCTGGTTCCACAACGAATTTCACTAGTCACTTATACTCATTTATGAGTATTGGAAATAAGGTGTCACACCGTAGGATTTTTTCACTTGGCATGATTTCTCCTAAGACTCCTCCCTAGCCATTTAATTCGGTCAAATAGCCAAAATGGGCAGAAAAATCAGTGAAAACGTGAGAAATGGAAGAGGAGAGATGAAGAGTAAATAGTAAATTTTCAAAACTTCAATCCGCCAAAACACTACCGAATCAGCATTTTCTCTCAAAGTACCCTTCAGAAACCTTCTTCTACTCATCCCAAGCTTCTTCTCTACGATTTCAGATTTTCATTTGGAGGTGTTTCGTACTGTCGGAATTCCGAACCGACTGTGGAAACATGTAGAGGAAAGCGTAAGCTTCCTTTTGAACCGATTGGTTTGTTATTTGTAAGGGTGGGGTACTGTTAATTTTTGGTCCAAGGGATATTTTTGAGGTTTAATCATGTGTTTATGGTTAGATTATGATTTATGATGAGATTGGACCAAGTTGTTGGACAAAATTCTGTTTTGGTGAATTGTTGTAGAAAACTCTAGTTTTCTGGTCTGAACAGAACATGATGGAGGAATGGGAATTTGCCAAGTTTGAGGTTTCCATTGGATTCCTTGGGAAAAATTGTGTAGGTATACAAGTGTTCATGATTTTTGGATGCTTGTATATGAATTTAAAAGTTTTAGAAGATGAGGAGTAAGTGTTGTGAAATCTGTCTTTTGGAGGCAATGTCATTGTGACATGTTTTTGAGTGTCTGAATGTTATGCAATGACTATAAAACTTTCCAGGATAAAATTAGAGACATATACCTTTAACTTGATAGGTCATAATGGTTAATTGGATAAGTATGCTAGGAGTTATGATTTATCAAAGTCTGGTCATGTCAATCTGTGAAATTCAGGAGCAGTGTTCAATATGATGGAACTATGCAATTATATGAATGCATTTAGTTTATGGGTATATTTTTCCATTACATTAGACTTAAATAGAGTTAAATAAAGCTTTGAACCACTCAATTTGGATTTTTTAGAATTAGTTATGAGTTTTACAAGTTCGGCCAAGAATCAGGAAAGGGGAAAATCTGTCGGCCAGGTTCTTGGCCACAGCTAGAGGTTCTTGGCCGTAGCTAAAAAGTCTCTGACTTGATTTCGGCAGTGGCTAAGACCCCCAAATTCTAGCATTTCATATTTTTGAAGGAAATTGACCTATTTAGCCCTCTCTAGCTTCTTGGGCCTTAATATACACTTCTAATGACTCACAATCATGGCTCTAATGATGTGATTAAGTATCTAAGGCCATGGAGAGTCAAGAAAGAAGAGGCATGGAAGAATTTCCAAGAAGCTTCAATGGTTGGATGAAGAGGAAACAAAGGAAGGACATTGGTTCACAAGGTAGTAAGCTTACTTACTTGTATGTATGTGATGTTTATGCTTTGTATTGATTTGTTGTATTGCTTTGCTTGATTATGTGAAGCATGTATGAATGAATGAAGCTCTATTTCTATTTTTACTATGGCCATAAGTATGCTGTACAAAACATTAAGCATGCAGAATATCATTATGTGAACATGAGCCTATGTAAGGCAAGCATATCATGCACTAGCACTCATCTTACATGTATTGTCTTTATGTTTGCTACTGAGATTCTCTCGAATCTCACTCTCCCCCACCAACCATATAGGTATATGAACAGGAAAGAAGAGAATGCTTGAAGATGATTCAAAAGAAAAGAAGACGAAGAATTGAAGACTGAATTGTGTTTAGTTTATTGTGTGTATTATTATTTGCACACAGAGAATATTTATTTATAAGAATATAAGTATTTGAATTAACTAGTATTGGGATCATTAAGAATAAGAAATACTCTAGTCATTATACAAGGAATCAAGAAACGATGAGTTGCTAAAAAGTTATGAACCACTTTGGGATGATGTCAAAAACAAGGTTTTTAAACCATTCAGAAAAGTCCACTCCATTACAGGTTCAAATCCTGTATTGAGGTTGGGAATTGAAAGAACTTTGCAAAGAAAGATCGCTTAGTGGTTCGATCCACTGCCTAAAACTTATTAGAACGATTATGTAAGTAAGATGTTACAGGTAGCGTATTTGTGGCATGTTTTTAAATGACCAAATATTGTCCAATGGACATGAAATTTTCCAAAATAAGTGTAGACACATCAAGATTTAATTTGATAGGTTATTTTTGAAATTTGGATTAGTATATTAAGAATTAAAAATTTTTGAAGTTAGGTATTGAATATGGAATGAATTCTGTGGCAGTAAGGTTTTAGTCATAGTTCTGGAATTTTGTGGCTAGAATTATCTTTGAGTAATATTTTATCTCTAAACTAAAATAGACTCAAACAACTTTGAATAGGAATTCAAACCACCCCATTTGTAGTTCCCTAGAATTAGTTATGATTTTTCAAATAGTGGTTAGAATTCTGGCAGCATAGTTTAAACATGCGAATTTAAGAAAGGAAAGGCCAAATGTAATAAGTGTGAACTCCAAGGATGAAAGTAAGAATATGAGGATAATGTAGCCCATTGAGAATTCATTTATCATGGCACTAATGATATGATTATATATCTAGGGCTATGAGAAGTTAAGAAAGAAGAAGAATAGAAGAATTTTCAAGAAACTTCAATGGTTGGAAGAAAAGACACTACTACAAAAAGTACTTTTAATGTTACTAATTAACGTCCATTCTTTTAAAAAAAAGTTAAAAAGGAGGTAGTGGAATTTTTAAAATTTTGGCATGTCTTTTAACGACTGTTTTTCAAAACAGTAGTAGAAAGTCATATTCCACTACTGTTTTTCAAAAACAGTCGTTGACAGTGTAACTTTCAACAATTGTTTTCATATTCTAACTTTCAACGACTGTTTTTCAAAAACATTAATGGAATGTGACTTTCCATTATTGTTTTGAAAAATAGTAATTGAAAATTAAATACTAATATTCCCAGCCTAGATCTGTTTTAATCCCAATCATATCTCCACTCCTAATCGCGCCTCTCCCTCTCAGATCTACCTTTGGCCTTAGTCCAACCTCCACTCACACCATCTAGTCCCCTCTTTGACCCCAGACACAACCTCCAGCCTATTCTTTAACCCCAATCGTGACCTTCACCCTCCTCTCTGCCAGCGTTATCGTGACCCGTCTCCTCCTCAGCCTCACTCCGATAATCAGGAACATGCTTAGTCCATGCTCAAGAGTATGATATGCATGGATCTTTAGCACTTCTAGTCTTTGAGTAAAGTAGCAACATTTTCTTAGGTGTTATTGAGGTTGTAATGACAACCCAAAAGATTAAGTATTTCTCTGAGCATGAGAGTTTTTACAAAGAATTTGAGGTTTTTCTCCTTGCCTTTTTATATTTAATTTTGTTTGGTTATCATTTTTGGAAGTTGAATGGAAATTATATTTGGGGTTTACTGCTTGAAACGAAAAGTTTAAAATTTTGTTTGAATGTTGCTCGTTGGAAAGGATTTTTTTTTGCCAATTCATTGTAAAGGATATAAAGTTACGATTTGTATGTGAGTGTCAGCTAGTGTAGATTTCTAATGCTTAAAAGAAATATAGAACTATAAATATAGTTGATAGTTATTCATTATAGAACTTTGAGTGACGATGTTTTCCATGAGTGACCTTTGTATTTGCAGATGTAATCTGAATGTTTAATTTACTGTTTCACACTTGAAATATATGTTAGTTGATGTTTAAACATAGTATTAAGTGAAAACATAATGGATAAGTAATTATGCATGTCTGAGCACACTATTCCAAAAACCACTTTTTAGATCGGTTAAAAAAGATATTTTAGACCGGTTCTAGATCAGGTCTTGATACAGCCGGTCTAAAAAGTATCTAACTTTTTAGGCCGGTTAAAAAACCGGCCTAAAATATAAACTTTTAAAGTCTGACAACTAATCTTAAAGTCTGACAAACAAAACCATTAAAAGGAAATTTCAGGTTTAAAATATACTTTTAAGACCGATTTCTCTGAGAACCGATCTTAAAAGTATAGGATTTTAAGAACGGTTCAGAAAAAAACCAGTCTTAAAGTTATATTTAAGACCGGTTATTATAAAAACCGGTCTTAAAAGTGTTTGTTATTTAAGACCGGTTCTCATAAGAACCGGTCTTAAATATCAATTTAAGACCGGTTATCTTGAGAACCGGTCTTAAAGGTTATAATTTTAAGACCGGTTATCTTGTTAACATCCTTGTCAAGCAGAGCCACTTCCTCTATATAGACGTTAGCCCCTTCCTTCGATAGGCTGATTAACAAATAGGGGTGGTCTAAGTCCTTAGGTTCCTTGGCTTTCTGTAACACTCAGTTATGTTAGAACTGGCTGACACCCAAGAGGGGGGTGAATTAGGTGTGTGATAAGAAAGTATGATCTTTTAACTGGCTTTCCAGTCCCCAGGCTCCTTCTGAGATTTCCAATCCACTATCTTCTTGTTTAACCGGGCACAAGAAAAGCCTTTACAAAACTTACAGGAGTTACTCCCCCTTACACACTATAAGGTTAACTCCCTCTTACGGCAAGTCAAGCAAAGCAATCCCAAAGACCTTTATTTCCTGCTTACCCGTGCAAGTCTTATGAGCAGCAACGTTCTCTCCTGCTTACACCACTGTAAGTCTTACGAGCATCAACGTTCTCTACTACTTGCACCTTGTAAGTCTTATGGGCAGAAACTCTTACTGGCGATTCACTCTACAACTTCCACCGTAAGCTGATCAATCCTCTCAAGGTCCCTGTACCTTGAGCACACTTCTGAAATACAGATGAAGTGTTTACAAGCTCTCTCATAGAGTGTATAAATGCTCACTGAAGTACAATACCAAATATTCTCACTCTCTCAAATATACATAATATAGAAGATGAAGTAAAATAAAGAGTGGTCGGAGGTAGAAGACTTAGGGTATCAGCATGTTCATGTTCTCATCGTATTGCCTGTTCTTCTGTATTTGAATCCTCTCCTATTTATAGCTGAGTTGTAGAAGATGACCGTTGTAAGCATCCATCTATTAGAGTTTGTTGATTCAATTGACCGTTGAGCCCATTTGGATATTTTTGTGTTGTAATCCCATCTGATGCTTAGACAGACACTACTTCATTTTTGGTTGGAGTCCCATTGCTTTGCACGGTCATTGAGTGTATTTAAATATTTTCCCGTTGATCGTGCTCTGACATATGCTTTAGCGTTTCTTACAGTTTGCCCATTGGTCTGACAGATGCTTCAGCGTTAGGCAATTTGTTGAATATTGCTAGTGCCCATGATTAGTTGTCGCTGAATATTGATCCGTGTATGCCATGTGATTGGTAGTGCATAACACCTGTAAATCCACTCAGAGAAATAGCCGTTAGAAAATATCACTCGGGTGATTACAGACTTCACTGGAAGTGATCTTGAAAAGCTAAAGAATCACTGGAAGTAAACTTGATTTCACTGGAGGTGATTTTCAGAAGATAATATTCCATTGGAAATTATCAGCATCCCTCGAGTGTACCAGGAAATCATTTGAGTGCGGTGTAACTTTACTGGAGATAATTTTGATAAAACAATTAACACTTGACTGCAGAAGCATTTCACCGGTAGTAATCTTAATTTATGGATGTGACTGTTATTGGAACTGATTTTGATTTAGTGAAGAGTGCACTGAGTGATCATAGATGCTGATAAGAAGTAAAACTGACAAAACTTCATCTCAGTTGATCTTCACACGTCTCTGGAAGTGATCTGCAAAATCATCATAATCACTTGCTTGGATATTATCTGACAGATAGTGAACTGATGCAATTGATATCCAGTGGGAGTGATCTTTGTTTCATCGGAGGTGGTTTAGATTCTCTGGTAGTGATTTTCACAAACACTGTATTTCTCTGGCAGTGCATTGCGTGATTACTGGAAGTGAAAGATCTTCATATCACTTGAGTAAATATTGGTTCATCAATAGTGATCTAAGGCATACTGGCTTTCACTGGAGGTGCATTCTGGTTCACTGGAAGTGATTTAAGAAAGAGTGAAATTCACTGGAAGTGATTCAGCATCCACTGGAAGTGATCTGCGAAAACAACATAATCACTCGAGTGATTTTGGCATCACTGGAAGTGATTTTGCAAACAGTGAATTTTTCTTGCAGTGATTTCAGGCGTACTGGAAGTGATTCTGAAAAATCTCATATCACTCGAGTGATTTTGTCATCACTTGAAGTGAAATCCGGAACAGTGAAAAATTCCTGTAGTGATTCTGGTTCCACTGGAAGTGATCTGCATAATAACCCATATTACTCGAGTGATCTCCAATTTTTAGCATATCACTCGAGTGATCACTAAACATCACTCGAGTGATCTGTTCTTCAAATCACTTTAACTTCGTTGTTGCATTACCAATTCTTTAACAAGCAGGGGTAAATTTACAGGTGTCATAACTCTTCGAATATAGCTCCATAATTTCTTTATTATATATCAATGGAAAGCTCTTGAAGTCTAGTTTCATATGACACCGGTTGCAGCTCAATTGGATCTGTAGTTTGAGAGTTATAGCAAAAATACCAAACCTGTTCCAGAAAGTGACGCTGATATGAAGGCCAAATTCAAACACTTATATCTCCTTCATATGATCTCCTTTGATGTTTTTTCTAGTATCCAAATGATGCATTGGGAGTCTATTTTCATATGCAACATGTTGGGTCTCAATCGAAGTTGTATTTGGAGAGATATGATCGAATAACTAGACCTCGCTCACCTGGACGAACAACAGAGCATGAAACGTTGAACATCACTTGAGTGAATTAGTGAATCACTAGAGTGATTTTTAATTTTTCCAGAATCACTCGAGTGATTCTAAAAATCACTCGAGTGATTCTAAAAATCACTCGATGCTACAGTAACCATACTGCTACAGTGAACAATGGTACAGTGCCAAACAGTGACAATCGCTACAGTGACTTCTGAATTCCCTTCTGATCAGCATTTCTTCTGGGAACTTGAATTTTGATATTCCCATTAGTTCCTTGAAGCTCTTCTTTCTCCAATTTCTTTGACTAATCTATAAGATGTACAACATTAAATATAATAGTTAGTCAATATAAGAGATAAGTATAGTATACAAACTTTTGCTCTCATAATATTTGATATCTATATTTGTCATCATCAAAACTAATCTCATCTAACAATTTATAGTACCACTAATAGGGGATTACTATACTATTAAAATGAATAAATATGGTAACCTATAGTCAGAACGTTTTGCTATGATTGGACCTTTATCTTTGAGCAGATAATTCCATTTCCAGAATCACTGTTCTGATACTAAATAAATGTAACACCATACATTTACACTTGTTCTGATGAGTTTTACGTAACAAACTCGAACCACTTAGCTTTATTCTTTAGAACACTTTTTCAAATCCCAACTTCAAAACAAGATTCAAACCTGCAGTTGAGTGGGTTTTTCTGAAAATTTAAAACTTTTATAGAAGTGTATTCTAGTGGTACGTAACTCTGTTATTACTCATCTGTTGTTATCTTTTCCAATTAATTTAATTAGGGTGATTCCCTGCTCAAACTAAATTCATTCATTTACATACACAATTGTGTAGCCACACAAGGCTACCAAAGTGTCTAAGTTTTATAAATTTACAATTTTGGACCTTTAAATCTTTGGTCCACCACCACGCATTCTCTTCTCAAGCAACTTTCAGCATCCCACCTCTGTCAACCTGTCTAAATGGTTGGTTGGGGGAGGGTGAGATTCAGAGGAATCTCAATAGTAAACAGTACCATAATGCATGTAAGATAAATGCTAGTGCATGATATGCTCGCCTTATGTAGGCTCATGCTCACATAATGACATCTCTGCATGATCAATGTTTCATACAACATATCTATGACAACAGTATTAACAGGAACAAAGCTTCATTCATTCAAATATGTTTCACATAATCAATCAAAGAAATACATAAGCATAAATATCAAATACATGCAAGTAGGGTAAGTTTACTACCTTAATTATCCTTCCTTGATCCACTGTCAATTCAACTGTCTTTGGTCCAGCTCGGCACAACTGTCCGATCTTAAAATTCCTAATTTAATAATAAATGAGTTATTATTCATTCATAACTATATCTAAACTCATATTTCTGGTTATCTATCACAGTTTCAGTAATGTCTGCATAGTGCAGTTTCACTGTTTTTGCACTTGCTGGAAAATATGGCAGAATTTTCTTCAAATTTTGAAAATTCATATCTAATTTTGTATATATATCCAATTGGTATGGTTCTAAAGGCTATAAGAGCCTTATTAAGTCTAGTTTTAAGAAAAAAATATAGCCTTTGGAACCACCCGAATTAGACATTTGTAAAATTAGATATGAATTTTCAAAGTTTGGTGAAAATTCATCCCAGTTTTGCATTAAGTGCGAAAATGGAATAAAATGTAAGGGGAAAATGGTCATTTGACTAATTAAAGTAAGCAGCCATTATTTCCTTTTTATGCTACCCAATTTATTCAAATGAGGAGGGAAGTAAATGAAAGGTGCAAGAAATGATTTATTTCGATAAATCATAAAACGTAAGGGCAAAATGGTAATTTTTGCCATAAGAGAAGAAATGATTGTTTTCCCCTAATATTCCCAAAAATTTCAGTTGAATGGGAATTAAAAAGAGGGAAGTGGCTACTTGGTAATTATTAAGCCTATTTTGGTGAATTATTATTAAGGAAAGTCAAAGAGTCAAAAGCTTAAGGCTTTGGTCAACAACTTGTGAGATGGTATAATGGGATAATGAAAGAGTAATATATATACTCTCATTTCTCATTCTATTTTCAGTGGATGAAGAAGCAAAAGGGATAGGAAATATTATGTAAAGAGTTAAAAGTTGGACCAAGGAACTAAGGAAATGCTACCACTTGCAAAGCCTCTAGATGATTTATTAAATCATTATCTCTTCATCCCTTTTCTCATTTTTTTTCCGGTGAGAATAGAAGAGAGGGAGAGAGTTGGACAAGAGAATGAGAATGGAGGAAATGAAAGAGAATGAGAGAAGTGAATAGTGTTTTCAGAACTTCAATATGCCAAAACACTACAGAATCGGCGTCTTCTCTCAAAGTGCCCTTTACAAACCTTCTTCTACTTATCCCGAGCTTTATTTCTACAATTTTGGATTTTCATTTGGAGGTGGTTAGTGCCATCTCACTAGTTAGAGTTGTAATGTCCTGAATTTTAATCACTAAGTATCATGTAACTATTATGGTATTTAGTGATAAAAGTGCATGTAAAGTGGCAAAACAAAGCCAATAGAAGTCACACATACAAAATAGTTGTTACACATGATAGTTGGTGTATTCTCCGATGAGGCAGTCAGATTGTGTGACACCTTTTCAATTAGTAAATTATCTCAGGAAATTATGAAAATTTCCTAAATTAAATTAGACACAATAAGCTTCAATTTTATAGGTCATATGGAATTTTTGGAGTTGTATACAGGGATATATGAATTTTTGAAGTTAGCCCAGCAAAACCAGAGAATTTCTGGGGTAGCGTTAAAAAATAATAATTATGGGAATTTTGTTCTTCAATTTATCTAAATATTATATTTTTCCATAAAAATAGATTCAATAAGGGTCACATAGACTTTGGAACCAACCCAATTAGATATCTATACAATTATATATGAATTTTCAAAGTTTGGTGACAATTCTGCCAATTTTCCCAATTATTGCGAAAATGGGAAAAGTTTCAAGGGCAAAATGTAAAATGATAGATTATGAATGAAAATATGCAAATTGTTTCAAAATCTCAAATGTTATTTCAAACCATAAATATGTATTATGACATTAAGATTTTGAATGCATGAAAACTCATTTATGAAATTTGTTAAATATCCATGCTCATGCTAAAAACTGGTGGAAGTCAATATATATGTATATATCAGAAAGCTTCTTAACATGTTTGAGAATCTTTCCAAGAGAAAAAGTCATATGAAAAAGAGTTAGCCAAAAGTGGCTTAACTAGATACACATATATAAGCACAATGACTTTGCTATAGCTCAAGTGATAATCTTGCCTCTTAGAATTGTGTCAAGAAATATATGATCATTCATGGCAAGAATTTGAATACAAGGTTCTAGTTACTCGAAAATAGATGAATACAAATGTTGATGTAATTGAGTAATAAGATGAGTATAAGGATTTATAGATGATGAAGCACATACTCAATAGTCCAAATGACTAGAGTTCCAAAATATCATCCTAATATGTTATTCCACTATAATGATTAATGCATTCACATTTAATACATTAATGAACATTCATAATGCTTGGAATAACTTAAGCAAAAAGGGTTTATGCATTAAGAACAAGGCTCTTCAAGAAATCAATTCCTTTTTAAGATATAAACTTGAAACTCATATAGATGCTTAACTAATTAGACATGAGGTCTAACAAATTAGAAAATAAGGATTAAGGAGTTCAAGCTTAGGATAACATATTGAAGATCAATGATCAATATGTTAATGATTGGGAAATACTTTGGAAGCAATTCTGACATTTAGTATACAAAAGTATTAACTTCCAATTTTTGAAACTGATTTGAATGTAGACAATATATGAATAATTTTCAAATCATTTGTATGCACTTTTATAAAAACAATATGAATCAAAATGTATTATTGAATTGTGCATTTCAAACTTAAATGAATAAAAGGATTATGCACAATTTCATTTTCAATTCATTTAGCAATCTAAAATATTTTGAAAACCATAAATGATGATTGCTAATAATATATAATAATGAGCAAGTATTTAGCACACAAATTGTTTTGGGAAGAATAATATGTGCAATGATTAAGCTCATGAAATTGATATAAAACACCCAACACTCAAGTTCTTCCCATAGAACTCGAGTTCATCTGCACTCGAGTTTGGCCTTCCAAACTCAAGTTTATATGGACTCGAGTTTGCCACTGCAAACTCGAGTTCTGCAGTTAAACTCCCATACTGACCTAGCGTACATGGCTTGAGTGTGGCTCGTAGATACTCAAGTTATTTTCCAATTTGTTGTTTCTTTGTACTCAAGTCCTCCTAGATCACTTTAGTAACCCATGCTCATGAATCAAGCTTTTCAAGAAATTTCTTCCTACAAAATTGTATAACCCATTTTGTTCCTTCGGTATCCAATCTTACTTGGATCCACTCATGGTTAGCTTGTAGGAACTATAATTTTCATGCTCTAAAAAATATAGTTAATTTGAATAAATTGAGCATAATAAATTAAACATGGCTTTATGCATTAAAGTAAGGATATTTTCTTTTGAAACAAACATGTACTCATAAAGAACTAAACTATTGAACATTGCAATCCCTTTGCAAATAGGTTTACAAAATGAATTTTCAAAGGATTTTAAAATGTATTTCTAAGATAGTTTGCAATGCTCATTCCTAAGGTAACTAGTATAAACCTCAATAGATATTAAAGATAACAATGTAGGAGGTTTTACCATTTTGCACGTTTACCTTAGGTGCTTGGAGGATTTCCTTTGCATACCCATTTCATCTTTCTTTTGAGTTCTATTTTAGCGTATTTGGCTTTGGGGTTATGCAACGCTCTCTCATATGATGTAGACTTAAAGAGTATTTTTCTTGGTGTATGAGAGATCCTCCTCTTCTTGTTCTCCTCAAGGTAGTTGAATGGTACATTATGGTAACTCTTCCTTGAGGTGGAACATACTGTTTTTATCCATTGCCCTTTTCTGCGATTATGCTCAGCAGTGAATGCTTTAAGAGTTCTCGATGATACAAACCTCTTTATTGGTGCATGAGAACTTCTTGGCTTCTTCTTCATCTTCTCTATACTCTTATGTCCATTTCTTTTCAGATCATCCTATATACATAAGGTACTAGATAGACATTTTGGTACCCACATATACTTGGGTCCTTGATTGTTAGTATTAGACTTTATATGTCCTTTTGAAACCCAAACATATTTATTTCTCACATTTGAATTTCTCTTAATATAGCATGTATGAGAAATATGACCGGATTTACCACAATAATTGCAAATAACATGATGATATACATTGTGAGGTTCTATGCAAGTATTGTGTTGTTTGAGGGATGACAATACCATATATCCAGTTTGCCTACTTTCTTTCTTCACATACAAGTTTCCAGCATATTTGAAAACATTTTTGCTTTTCATTGCAGAATCAACAATTGGTTGGAAAACATTTTATATGCAAACTTTGAAAATCAGTTTTATAAGAGTCATAAGAAGAATTGGAACTTGTTACCTTAAGTTCAACTTGAGCTCCAGAGAGTGATTTTTCATGTTTGTCTGTAATGAGCTCTTTTTGGGAATCCTCATCTCCTTCTTCATCATTAACTTCCAATTGTTCATGTACCGTAGATGCGCAACTTATAGTTTTACAAGAACTGTCAACACTTTTAACTTCAACACACTTATTAGAAGTATATATAGAATCAAGAGAATCCCAAATATCTTTGGTAGTAGAGCAAGCTTTAATCTTCTTAAAATCACTTTCAGTTAAAGCACTATATAAAATTTTCATTTCTCTAATGTTCAAAGTAAACATTTTCTTTTGTTCTTTTGTCCAATCCTTTCTTGGTTTGAAATCAAAAACATTTGTAATAATACTCCACATATCATAATCAAATGCTTTTATAAAATTAGTCATTCTAGCTTTCCAAAACCAAAATTCAATATTTTCTAAAAGAGGTGGAATAGTATAATCAAAACCGTCTGGAAGCATAAAATACCCAAAGTCAGCTATTGTAACTCTTTAGACGGTTAAGTCCTTTAAAGAAGAGCCCAAGCTCTAATACCAAATGTTAGACCTGGCTGACACCCAAGAAGGGGGTGAATTGGGTGTACGATAATAAAGTCTGACCTTTTAAAATCTTTTCACAACTTATCAAATCAATACATATAGAACTATAAAATCATATGCAGATATATAGATCATATATGCTGGAAATGTAAAAGTTTAGGAAAGAGAATATGCAAACTGTGATTTATCCTGGTTCGGTCTAATCCACGATGACCTATGTCCAGTCCCCAGGCTCCTCCTGAGATTTCTAATCTACTATCTTCTTGTTTGACTGGGTACAAGAAAAGCCGCTACAACACACAAGTTTAACCAGGTACTTGTGTAGCCTACTACGGAGTTACCCTCCCTTACACACTGTAAGGTTCACTCCCCCTTACGGCAAGTCTTACGAGCAGAGCAATCCTGAAGACCTTTCTCTCCTGCTTACCTGTGTAAGTCTTATGAGCAGAAAGTCTAACCGGCAATTCTCTCTACAGCTTCTCCCGTAAGAAAATCAACCCTCTCAAGTTCCCTCTACCTTGAGATCAATACAGAAGTATATATGCAGTGTTTACAAACTCTCTTTACAAAGTGGATAAAATACTCACTGAGGTACAATACAAATAATCTCACTCTCACAGATACATGATATATAAACAGATAAGAACAAAGAGTGCAAGAGGCAGAAGACTCAGGATATCAACATGCTTATGTTTTTCTTTCTTTTATACGCTGCTATCTCTGTGTTTGAATCCTCTTCTATTTATAGCTGAGTTATACAAGAGGACCATTGTTAAGCATCCGTCTATTAGAGTCTATTACTCCATTTGACCGTTGCACGTATTTGAATATTTGCCCATTGGTCCGTTGAGCTTTCTGTTGAGTATTGGTGTTCAGAAGATGAACGTTACAACTGTATTTAAACATTTTCCTACTGATCGTGCTCTGTCATATGTTTCAGCATTTCTTACAGTTTGCCCATTGATCCGACAGATGGTTCAGTGTTAAGCAGTTTGTTGATCCGTTTGTTGAATATGGTTGTTGCCCATGATTTGTTGTCGCTGAATATTGGTCTGTCATTTTCCATGTGTACTGATATTGTATAACAACTGTAAAGCACTGAGTGAGAGAGAGCCGTTGTCGGACGCTCTACTTCTGTCAAACATCTTTTTGCCTCTTCCCATGAAATCTTCATTGTTAATCTGGAGAAACACTTCAACCACTGATACAATGAAGTATTAGTCATGAATACATTGGATTAATAATCAAAAACTGAATTTTTGCATTCTGGGAATTATCTCTTCGTTTGATGATATATGCCATGAGTCACCTCTGAACTTAAAGATGCAACCAAACATTTGATCTCATGTTTCACACTTGAAATAAATGTCAAATGTTGTTTAAGTATAGAAACAAGTGAAACCATAATGATTAAATAATGTTTAACCATATGCAGATTAATCTCTGAAATTCACTCAACTATAGTTACTGGAAAACTCGAGTTCTCACTATGAAACTCGAGTACGTGATGATGTTTTACTGCATTCAGGTGGTCTAGACCATGAACTTGTAAGAGTGCACTTCTGGAACTCGAGTGCACTTTGCTTCAGAACTCGAGTGTTGAACTACGAACTCGAGTGCACTTCCTTTTCTTCACGGTTCCAAATCTCTCGGGTTCAAACTCTTTCCACAAAACTTGCAGGACTCGAGTGCATCTTGGTTTAGAATTCGAGTTCATGCTAAGGAACTCGAGTGCATCACTTGTTATTCTCATCACAAGACTCTCTGGTATAAACTCTCATGGCGACACTCTCACAACTCAAGTGTAAACAGTACGGAACTCGAGTGCTCCCCTCCAAACTCAAGTACACTTCATATTAACTCATTCTTGCTGAGTCTTGGGAACAAAATCTCATTCTAAAACTTCCATTACTCGAGTGCATATCTTCTGAGGACTTGAGTATGTCAGTTCAAACTCGAGTGTTGTGATAAACTTCAGCTTTTGCGTCAAAGCTTGCGGGAGTATGAACAGTGGACTCAATATATGATCCATTCATTTTAGACTCCAAATATGGTAAATGGTTGATCATTAGAAAGTTCTTATCATTTACATTCCAATGCAAACGGAATCACCTCCAAACTCATTGTATTCTCCAAGTTATTATCTAATGAGTGTAGATAACATACGTATTCTCAAGAATCAACTTCCAGAAGCTATAACACATTGAATATGACTCCAAATTTGACATATTATATATTCATGGAAAGATCTTTGAGTCTACTATCATATGGCACCATTTTGAACTCATTTGGACCTATAATTTGAGAGATATGTCTAAAATACGAAAATTGTTCCTGAATGTGACAGTGTTTTAATTTCAACTTCAAACATTTATATCTGATTCATCTGAGCTCCTTTGATTTTGTTTCTAGTATCAAAATGATGCCTTGGGAGTCTAGCTTCATATGTCACTGGTTTCATCTCAATCGAAGTTATGGTTTGGGAGATATAATTGAATTACTAAAGCTCGCCCAAACTGAACGTAAAATAAGGATGAACAGAGTATGTTGTTCTTTATTGTAAACTCGAGTTCTCAGATCCAAACTCGAGTTCATACCAATTTTTACAGTGCTGAACAGTCCCGAACTCGAGTTATCCATAACCAACTCGAGTACAAAGCTTATGATACATCTAAAGATCGTTTCTTAGCAAAACTCTCATGGAGAACTTCCTGAACTCGAGTGCTACAGTGCAGAACTCGAGTTCTACTATTCAAACTTGAGTGCTACAGTTCCTCATATGCTACAGTGCCTAACAGTATACTGCTACAGTACTTCTTAATTCCCTTATGATCATAGAAACATCTAGTCCCTTTCTTGCTTTACTTGACTAATCTATAAGATATACAATATTAAATATAGTACTTAGTCAATATAAAGAGATTAATATATTAAGCAAACTTTTTGCTCTTAATATCTGATATCTATATTTGACATCATCAAAACTAATCATATCTAACAGGGAAGAGTCCCAAGAATGATGAGATATAGAAAGACTCTCAGGGACTATGCGATTTGACCTTACCAAGCTGAGGGCTCAGTATTTATAGGAAGTATGATTAAAATGTTGTTGCAGATGTCCACAAGATGTAATATCCCAAATTTTGGGCCTAGAGACTTGAGAAAATGCCTACATCAGACAAACGAATAAGCCCAGTTTGGGAAGAGTCCCAAGAATGATGAGATATAGAAAGACTCTTAGGGACTATGTGATTTGGCCTTACCAAGCAAAGGGCTCGGTATTTACAGGCAGTAGATTAAAATGCTAGTGCATATGTCCACAGGATGTAATATCCCAAATTTTGGGCCTAGAGACTTGAGAAAATTCCTATATCAGGCAAATGAATAAGCCCAATTTGGGAAAAGTCCCAAGAATGATGAGATATAGAAAGACTCTCAAGGACTATACAATTTGACCTTACCGGGCAAAGGGCTCGGTATTTGCAAGTAGTATGATTAAAGTATCGGTTCATATATGCACAGGACCATATACGGTGCCATTGGCTTGGTAGAAAGAAGCCACCCAACTATGTCATGAGGTAAGGAACCAATTAGTCGGGTGAAATAGGCCGGTGTAAGTGTGCACATGCCATTTTTAGGGCTTACATGTGTACCCTACGTTTTTAGCATGGATGTTGGTACGTGGCGTAATTCAGGGCCCACATACATACTCTAACCTGATGTCATTTGATAGGCCTCGATATGTGTGTTATAGTTCTAGAGCAAAACCCGAGTGGAATCCCGAGTAAACACGAAAAAAGAACATGGGTCCTACGGGATAGGGGCCACATGGCGCCATATAAGAGGAAGGAAGCAAAAAGTAGCTTTTTGCTTTATGGGTGGACCAACCAAGAGGTGACACTTGTCCCACCTTTATGATAAAGTAACTTTTACTTTTGTGTTGTCATCCCTAAGGGGTGCCACCTCACCCCGAGTTAGGGAAAATCCTCCAGTCTTCGGTCTGGTCACCAAACTGACTTCCTGAACAATGAACCTAGGAATTTGGGGAAATTGTCAGGCCTCTCCCTTCCCCTGACAATTATGGCACCACCTAAGAGAGAGAAAAGGGGTGGGACCCACTTAGTTAAAGCTAGAAACACTTGTCATCATTTAATCAGTTTATCGGACACGAGGCACCAAAGGATTTTGACACATGGCATAAAATTTTCCAAGACCATTAAAGGCCTCATGGTTTTCATCCAACTGCCCAAACTATTCAAGGAAAAATGTCAAAATCATAGAAAAATGGTTAGAGGAGAGATGAAGAGTGAATAGTAACTTTTCACAACTTCAATCTTCTGAAACACTACCGAATCAATATTTTCTCTCAAAGTACCCTTCAAAAACTGTCTTCTACTCATCCCAAGCTTCATTTCTACAATTTTGGATTTTCATTTGGAGGTTTTTGGTGCCATGTTGCCGGCCAAAGTACTGCCGGATTTCTGAACTGATTGGCTTGTTGTTTAGATGAGTTTTTGTGGGGGTGTGGTTTTGTTCATTTTCATCTAATGGGGTGTTTTTGAGGTTTAAACATGTTTTTATGGTTAGATTATGATTTATGATGATATTGGACCAAGTTGTTGGACACAATTCTGTTTTGGTAATTTTAGTTAATTAATGGTTATGTTGGGTCAGAAGGGAAGAGGCTGAAACTTTAGGATTTTGATGATTTTTATCATCCCATTGTGTTCTACACAAAAAATTGTGTGGAAATAGCCTTGGTTATGAATTTTGGATCATTAAGATACAAGTTGTAACTTTGTAAATTTCTGCCCTGTTAAGGTTCTTGCATGGCGGTCATATTGTGTGGCATTTTTGAGTGAATAAATGATGTCCAAATATTTTGAAACTTTTCACTATAAAATTAGACTTATCAAGATTTAATTTGATAGGTCATAATGGCCAATTAGATTTTTGTACTGAAAGTTCTACATTTTTAAAATTTGGTCATGTAAAACTGGGCAATTCTGGAGCAGTGTCCAATAAAAGGGAATTATGTACTTATGTGAGTGTATTTAGATTATGACTATATTTTTTTAAATTAGACTTAAAGAGGTTCACGTACCACTTAGAATCACCTCATTTGGAGTTTTTTGTATTTAGTTATGATGTTTTCAAGTTCGGCCAAGAATCAGGAAAAGGAAAATCTTGACGGCCAGAGGATTTCTTGGCGGCGGCTAAAAAGTTTCTGACCTGTTTTTTGCCTAAGGCAGGCATCTTTGGCTATGGCCAAGACCTGAATTTTCCAAATTTTATATTTTTCAAGAGGTGTTAATTGATATGGTCTTTCCCAACCTTATAGGCCTTTGTTGAGACTTTCAAGGGCTACCTAAGTGACTTAAATGACAACTAACAAGCTAAACCAAAAATAAATTAGTTTATATTATAGCAAAGAGGATTGGATTATATAATAACTCATCATCCATAATTCTAATTATAGGACTTGATGGTTGTCCAGAGTCTAAGACCTGCCCGAGCTTAGAGAAACGATGGGATATTGCTTAAGGGAAGCGACCAGGTAATAACTCTATCTTCCATATGTTACAAGATACACTACATGTTTATTGGATTCATCATTAATTGTCTGGCACATTTTGTGATGTACGAGGGGATGCCCAGGGCCGATTACATGGGTATCACTCAAGGCCTTGTGATATACCTAACGCTATGGTGATATTTGAACTGTATGTTATACACTGAATGTTGTTGTAATAACTCTGTTGTACGATGGCTATATGGCATGCTTTGTGATGTTGTATCTGTATGATTAAACATCTATTACTATTGAGATTCTTTTTGAATCTCACCTTTTTTCTATAAACTAGTTTACAGTACAGGGTGGTGGCTCAAAGGGCGAGAACATATACACGGGACAACTAGAGGAAGAAGCTGCAGAATCTATATTTTTATGTTGGTTGTCTGTTTCTGGTTCTGGATATTTTGATCTGTATATGGTGTATATAATCTTGTAACCTTGAAAATAGTATAGTGGAAGAACTAGCAACACCGGTAGCCTAGTAAATGGACAATAATCTATATTGGGTTAACGCTTCCAAACATAAAGGAAACTATGACTAAAGTATGAAACATAAGACTTAAGCAAAGAATCGCTCGCATACTCTAATATGATGAAACTAAGAGCCGATGAGACTTAGTGACATAGTGGAACTTGTGGAAATAATTGAAAATTTTTTCTACCCTTTGAAAAACCCTTTCAACCCTAGGTTTAACTCTTGAGTTGAGATTGAGAATTTATGAATATTTTCAAAATTTGGGTAGTCTAGGTTCAAATCCTAGTTCTACAACTGATTTCACTACTCATTTGTACTCATCAGGGGCTATTGAAAATAAGGTATTACATAGGACATATATACGATGCTAATAGGTTGGTAGAAAGATGCCACCCAACTATGTCATGAGGTAAGGGACCAATTAGTCGGGCGAAATAGGCTGGTGTAGGTGTGCACATGCCATTTTTGGGACGTACATGTGTAACTTGTCTTTTTTTAGAGTGGACACCCATATGTGGCACTATGTAGGGCCTATGTACATATTCAAACTTGGTGTCATTTGACGGGCTTCGATATGCGTGTCGCAGTCCTGAGCAAAACCCAAGTAGAATCCCAAGGAGACATCGATAAAGTAACTTTAATAAAGTAAGTAATCATGACTAACTTTTTGTGTTGGAAGAGTGAAGAGGTGACAAGTGTCCCTCATCATTACACTTACATTTATGCTTTTGTGTTGGCATCTTGAGAGCGCGCCACCTAGCACCAGAGTCCAAGGAATCCACTGGTCTCTCTGGCTTGGTCACGTACTTGACTTCCCTAACACTAAGTCTAAGAGTCAGGGAAAATCATTAAAGCCTTACTTTCCCTGACATGTCAGATGGCTAAAGGCCCGAGAAAAGAGTCAGGACCCACTTTATTAAAGTAAGTGACATGTGTCACCGAACCAGTACACAACCGAACAAATGGCACCACAAGAGTACGACACGTGGCAATACTTTTCAAGACTCTTTCTTGCCCTATCATTTCATCCAAAAAGCCATAAAAATCAGGTGAAAATACCAAAAATTCCAAGAAAATGTTAGAGGAGAGATGAAGAGTGAATAGTAAATTTTCACATCTTCAATCCACCGAAACACTATCGAATCGATGCTTTCTCTCAAAGTACCCTTCACAAACCTTCTTCTACTTATCCCAAGCTTTATTTGTACGGTTTTGGATATTTATTTAGAGGTGGTTGGTGCCTTCTCGCTGGTAAGAGTACTGCCGGATTTCCGAACTGACTGCGAAAATGCTTAGAGGTAAGCGTAAGCTTCCTTTTGAACTGATTGGTTTAGTGTTTTGATGAATTTTGTGAGGGTATGGAGCTATTCATTTTTCATCCAAGGGGTAGTTTTGGGGTTTAATCATGGTTTAATAAAGTATTTATTGTTAGATTATGATTTATGATGATATTGGACCAAGTGGTTGGACAAAATTCTTTTTTGGTGAATTGTTGTCTTGAGAGGTTCTATTTTGGCCAGAACAGGGCATGAAGAAGGATTGGGAATTTTCCAAATTTGAGGCTTTCAATGGATTCCTTGGGCAAAATTTTGGGGGGGTTAAGGTATGGTTGTAATTTTAGAAGGGTTGGATTAAAAACCCAAGAATTTAAGTTAAAGGAACAAAGCTGCCAGATCTTGTTTTCTAGAGGCAAGTTCATTTTAACATGTTATTGACTGGCCAAATGTTATCCAATAACCATGAAACTTTTCAGAATGAAATTATACATCCTAATCTTTAATTTGACATATAATACATACCATTTGGGTTAGTAGATTATGAGTTATGAATTTTTGAAGTTAGGCATTGATTCTAGAATAAATTCTATGGCAGTGAGGATTAATTGAGAATTCTGGAATTCTGGGCATGTGATTGTTAGCATGAGACATTTTTTCCTTAATTTAGACTTAACGAGGGTCAAATATAACTTTGAACCAATCTATTTGGATTTTTTTGGATTTAGTTATGATTTTCAGAAGTTCAGCTAAGAATCAGGAGAGGAAAATCTGGACGGGCAGGTTCTTGGCCACGGCCAAAAAGTTTCTGACTTGTCTTGGCCACGGCCAGGCATTTTTAGCCATGGCCAAAACCCCAAATTCTAGTATTTCATGTTTTTGAAAGAAATTGACCTATTTAACCCTTCCTAACTTCTTGGGCCTTAATATATACTTCCAATGACTCCTGATCATGACTCTAATGATGTGATTGGGTATCTAGGGCCATGGAGAAGTCAAGAAAGAAGAAGAATAAGAGAAGATACTTCAAGTAACCCTGATGGTTGGAATAAGAGGAAATAAAGGAAGGACATTGGTCTATAAGGTAGTAAACTTTCATAACTTGCATAACTTGATATGTGTGTTTGTGTATTGATGTGTTGATTGCTTTAATGAATTGTATGAAGCATATGTGAATGCATGAAGCTCTATTTTATTTATACTATGGCCATTAGTGTAACATGTTAAACATTGAGCATGCATATATGTCATTATGTTGGCATGAATTTATGTAAGCAATCATGTCATGCACAAAGCATTTCTTGTATGTAATGGTTATCACTTTTTGCTACTGAGATTCCTTGAATCTCACTCCTCCAAACCAACCATTTAGATAGGTGAACACAAGAGGTGTGTAGAGAACAGAGAAGAGGTCTGCAAGTAGAGGAGTGTAGTGGTGGATTAAAGATAGGGATGTATCTATTGTTTTTGTATTAAACTTAGATACCTTGGTTGCCTTATATGGCTACACAGTTTATATATGTAAATGAATGAATTAAGTTTGAGCAGAGAATAGCCCTAAATGATTTAAAGGAAAAGAAAAGAATCGATAAGTAATAACAAAGTTGCAAACCACTAGAATACGCTTCCGCAAGATTTTGATAAGTTTAGGAAAACCCACTCAACTATAGGTTTGAATCTTGTTTTGAGGTTGGGATTTGAAACAGTTTATAAAAAGAACATCGCTTAGTGGTTCGAAGTCACTGTGTAAAACTCATCAAATCAAGTGTAAATGTAAGGTATCACACTATTTCTGTATGCCCACTGAACTATACATTGGTACTTTATTAAATGTCGAATTTCTGAGGGATTTGTTTCACAAGTTTAGACAAAGCATTCTCAAGTTCAAATTTAGTTTTCACAGGTTAGGCTTAGAATTTCACAACTACGCATCAAAATTTCACAACTTGCGATTACTCAAATTTCCCCACATGACAACACAGTTTGACTAGTTATCATAAAGGATTCACAACTTGGGATTATGTTTTCACAACTTACAAATCAAGCATTCCCACATACCAACAGGGTTTCAAAACTTTAAACAAAACATTCCCAATTTCAAATTCAGTTTTCACAGTCTAGGTTTAGAATTTCACAATTATGCATCAGAATTTCACAACTTGCAATTAATCAAAATTCCCCACAGGACAACACACTTTGACAAGTTCTCATAAAGGATTCACAACTTGGGATTATGTTTTCACAACTTTCAAATCAAACATTCCCTTATACCAACAAGGTTTCAAAACTTCATACAAAGCATTCCTAATTTCAAATTCGATTTTCACAAGTTAGGTTTAGAATTTCACAACTTGTGATTACTCAAAATTCCCCACATGACAACACAGTTTCACAATGTCTTATAAAGGATTCACAACTTGGGATTATGTTTTCACAACTTACAGATCAAACATTCTAACATACCAATATGGTTTCATAACTTCAGATAAAGCATTACCAAGTTCAAATTCAATTTTTACATGTTAGGTTTAGAATTTCACAACTACACGTCAGAATTTCACTACTTTGGATTACTCAAAATTCTCCACATGACAACACAGTTTCACAAGTTCTCATAAAGAATTCATAACTTGGGATTATGTTTTCACAACTTACAAATCAAAAATTCGTACATACCAACATGGTTTCAAAAGTTCTAATCAAGCATTCCCAAGTTCAAATTCAATTATCACATATATAATTTAAAGGATAGGACATAATTGACCCTAGTATTGGAATCCATGTTTTGATGATAACAAAATAGAGATGAATTTTTTTTGCTAGGAAATGATCAAGTTAAATGAAGTTCAATGTGTGAAAATCCTCTTTGAAAGCATTACATAAAGTTTTCATTAGTGAATGTTGTACAATTGCTACTGAACTCAAGTTTAAATGGATAAACTCGAGTTCTAGCTCATGAACTCGAGTTTTGTTTCATACACTCGAGTTTGATTGGTATTTTCCTATGCAATAACCGATGAGATTTAATGATATTTGAATTGTTAATTTGTCAGGAATTAATACACTCAGGTTTGATAAGGCACACTCGAGTCCTCAGATGATATGCACTCAAGGTTTGGAAGTTCTAGAGTGAGAGTTTGTTCCAAAAGAGTATCAAGAATAGAAACTGAGAAGCATACTCGAGTTTGAAAGAAAGAACTCAAGTTTTGAGAAGCAACACACTCGAGTTATGAGAGTGCTGACATAAGAGTTCATTCTAGAAAAGATATCAGATGCAGTGAAAAATGATATACTTGAGTTTGAGTACAAGCACTTAAGTTTTGTAAAGAATTTGCACTCGAGTTCTGTGAGTTTAAGCATGAGAGTTTGTACCCGAGAGGATTTGATTTGAGAAAATAAGTCATGCACTTGAGTCCTAAATCATGCACTCGAGTTCTCTCCCATTAGCACTCAAGTTTAGAGAGTTTTGGCTTAAGAGTGTGTACCTGAGAAGACTTGTACTAGAAGAACAACCTATGCACTCGAGTCCTAAATCTTGCACTCAAGTTTTAGTCCTTTGCACACTCGAGTTCCTTACTGCACTCCTGAGATTTTGCATCAAAAAACATATTTAGAACATGGAAATATCTTGTGCACTCAATTTCTTATCATTTTACACTCGAGTCTACTCATTGCACTCTCAAGAGTTCTAATCATAAACAATGGAAGGAAGACTAAAAAACAAGGTGCACTCGAGTTTACAAATATGCACTCGAGTTCTGACAACTTTTGTACTCGAGTTGGGGCTCATAAACTCGAGTCTATGTGTTGACAGAAGCTAAATGATTTCCAGCAATGAATGTAAATACACTTATATATTAATTATTCATTATAATTTCTCTTGTTAGCATTTCTATACATTCTTTAATGTTTGTTCAAAGTGTGAGACAGGTATTCAACATCTAGATTAGCAAAATGCATAAACAAGTCAATAATGGCGGACACAATCATATGGGCATTTGTACTCATCATAATTGCCGCATGCTCTGACAACCTTTGTAAAGAATTCATATACCCGTACCGCTCCACAACGGATACATTGCAACGTTCGTCTGAAACTCAATATAAAAAACCTTCATAGACAAACTGAAGAACACAGAGACATAGACAACAAACACATAGAAGAGCTTATTTAGTCACAAATCTTTGTATTCATGTTGTGAGCTTCAGTGATTATTTTATTTGCTCTATAAGAGAGTTTTCTGTAAACACTTTCATTGTAATCTTCATCTCAAGGTAAAGGGGCCTTGAGAGGCTAGAGTTTCCTTATGAGAGAAGCTGAGAGAGTTCGTTAAAATTACTCTGTTCATAAGACTTAACGTAAGGGGGAGAGAAAGTTATAAGTTTAGAACGTTTCTGCTCGTAGTCCTTGGAAGGATAGTTGTTGTACCGTGTGTTCCAATAGCTGACTAAATATTAGAGGATTAGTGAAAAGCTCAATAGGTGCTGACCTCTGAGGACTAGACATAGGCCTGGGATTGAGGCTAAACCAGTATAAATCTCTGTGTGCAATCTTCTTTATCTCAACTCTTACTTTGCTCAGTTTTCATATCATCGTATTAGCTGAAAATTTACCATATCACCCAATTCACCCCCTCTTGGGTGAAGCTTGCCTCTTACTCTTAGTATCAGAGCAAGGTCTTCTCGAAAGAGTTTAACAGATTGAGAAGGATCCATACATATGGCAACCATGGGTGAGAACATTCTTCCAGATGGAGCTTCGATTACTAGACCTCCTGGTTTTGCCGGAGAACATTTTTCATTCTGGAAAGCTAAATTAAGAGTGTTTTTAATGGCAACTGAATATGGATTATAGAATGTAATACAAGACAGAGATTATATTCCAACAAAGAAAGTTGAAAATAAAGTTGTGAAGAAGAGCCCAGAAGAATTTGAGGAGAATGACAGAAGGTTGGTGAGGCTTAACATTAAAGCCATTTTGATGATCCAAAGCGCACTCAGCCAAAATGAGTACTTCAGAATATGCATGTTGGCTACTTCTAAAGAAATATGGAACTAGTACAAAATAGTCTTTTTAGACCGTATCATATAGACCGGTTATTGCGGATAAGGTCTAAAAAATATGACCGGTGTCAATTTCATAATTATAAAGAATTTTTTAGACCAGTTCTTAAAATAACCGGTCTAAAAGATATTATTTAGACCGGTTATCCAAACAACCGGTCTAAAATATTAAATTAACTAAAAATTAAAATTTTTTAAGACTTTTTAGACCGGTTATCACTAATAACCGGTCTAAAAGATAAAAATTTTTAGACCCGTTGTTGATAATACCCGGTCTAAAAGAAGCGAAATTAAAAAAATTAAATATTTTTTTATTTTTAAGACCGGTTATAACTTATAACCGGTCTAAAAGGTGAACTTTTTAAGACCGGTTTTGTCAAATAACTGGTCTTAAAAGTCTGTCCTAATATTTAAAATCCTCTCTCGCGGCCTTTAGCTCACGCCTAATTTCAATTTTGAAATCTGATACTCATCAAGCTTCTTGTAAGCCCCTCCCTCGTGCCGCGGAAGCTCCCCCTTCCCACATCGCTCCTCCATCCTTGACCATCTCCTCCGTCAATGCAGAGGTACGGTGGAATCCATTACCGTAAGGCTCGGCTTTTCTTCCCTCCGATTGGTTTATGTATAAAACAAACACATAGAAATAGTATAAATATACTGATATATTGAAACAATATTGCTTGATTACATACAGAAATTCCCTATAGGGGTGTACAGAGTAATTACAGACCTTAAACAAATAGAAAGGTCTTCAGATCACCAACGCCTCCTCTTGTACTAGCCCGGAACCTCCAGTTTCCAAAAATTATTGTTCTGCCCTTCGAGCCGCTGCATGTTGCTAGAAACTTTATATATTTATGAAAATGGTGATATTCAGAGAATCCCAGTAGTAACATACTTTCAAACATATAGAATGCGAAAATAGATATGCTATGTCATGTCATGTAAGATGATCGAAACTATGTGTACACTTGCCCTTCAAATTAGCTATTGTCGTATACTTCAGATCAATTTCTATTGCAAAATTTTATACTCATAATTGCTTCAGGCTTACGATTGCGACATTTGAGAGAGCTTACAAATTGGATTCTTCACTAAGGGCCGAGGTTAGTGTTCTCTTCTGTCATTTACCTTGTTTCTAAATTATTATGCTCCTACAAAACTTCTTAAATAAAAATTATCTTCCAACTTACGTTCTAATTACTTTCTTTTCTAACTCATTTCCTAATATTATTTCATATTGTTGAGACATTCACAGTTCATTATGTATTTGCACTGGGTGTTGTAAGATTCCTGAGCTATACTCATTGGGTTCTTCATGTATGACTCCACCAGGATCTATTCGTGATAAGTAATTATAAGTATGGCCTTGGAAGCATGCTTTTAGGATATGTACAGATTGAGTATATTAACGTAATCAATGGACAAGCAAAAAAAACCAAGACACTTTTTAGACCGGTTATTTGAATAACCGGTCTAAAAAAGACTTTTTAGACCTGTTGTTGGAACAACCGGTCTAAAAAGTCACACTTTTTAGACCGGTTGCATAACCAGTCTAAAAAATATCACACTTTTTAGACCAGCTGTATCAAGACCTCATCTAAAACTGGTCTAAAAAGTCATTTTTACCCGGTCTAAAAAGTCATTTTTCTACCGGTATGGAAAGCATTAGAAATTGCACATGAAGGTGTATGTCCGGAACTAAAGAAAATAGAATCAATACTTTAACTACGAAGTATGATTTGTTTCAAATGAAGTATGGAGAAACAATATATGAGTTTGAGCTCAGATATACCCACCTAGTCAACTAATTAGCGGTACTTGGAAAGATTTTTGATCAAAATGCCCAAGTAAGAAGATTCTGAACATTCTTATGAAAGAATAGGAAGTAAAGGTGATAGCCATTGAAGAAGCCAAAGGTGAGTCAATGAGATTGGTAGCTATACTCTTTGGAAGTCTTTCAGAATATGAAGGAAAACTCAGGTTCAAGAAAGAACTAGAGGAGTTTGATGATAAAAAGAAAAGAGGAGTCGCCTTCAAAGCTATCAAGGAAGCTGAACCATCCGAAAGTGAAGAAGAACTCAACGATGATGATATGGGAATGATCATCAAGAGGTTCAAGAAGTTCTACAGAAGGGGTCAACGGAACTTTAGAAATCAACAAGGAGGTTCAAGTACGAAAGAAAATAAAGAGCAACAAATTGTGTGCTATGGGTGCAGAAAGCCCGGACATATCAAGTTTGAATGTTTCAAAAACAAAGATAAGAAATAGAAAAAGAAAGCATACATATCATCCATATAGGGTGACAGTTCGTCAGAAGGTGAAAGTGACGGTAAAGAAGTTGCTAACATATGCTTGCTAGCTAAAGAGGAATAATCAGACTTAGAGGTAAGTGATTCAGAACCTTCTTATGATGAACTTCTATCTAAATACAATTTATTGCATTCAGAATACGTTAAGACTACTAAGGAAATGTTATGTTATAAAAAGAAAGTGAAAGACCTTGAAGGTAAAAACCATGACAACATATCACATTCATTATGTGCATCATGTGAAGATAAAGATAAGAAAATTAGTGATCTAACAAGAACTTTAGAAAAATTTTGTAAGGGAAGTGAAACTCTGAAAGTTACTTTTAAATCTCAACATGTTGTGCATGATAAATCTGGAATTGGTTATAAACTTGTTCAAAATAAAAACAGTCGCAAGAAACATGGCAGTAAGACATACTTGAATTATTTTAGTGATTCAGTGCATACATCGAATCCTTTTTGCATCATGTAACTATTGTAATAGAAAAGGCCATTATACTTCATCTTGTCATTTTAAGAAAGGAAAAAACATTGGTACATATAAATGGGTTCCAAAAGGAACACATGTGCCAAACGTGTTTCATACTAACCATAAAGGACCCAAGAAAGTCTGGGTACCTAAATCTCAATGATATTATTCTAGGTATGTCTTAAAGCATCACAAGCAAACAAATGGTACATTGATAGTGGATGTTCGAGACACATGACTGGTGACAGAGAAACGTTTACCATAATGGAACCTAGAGAATGAGGAAAGGTGACCTTTGGAGGAAATCAATCTAGACACATTGTTGTAATCGAAGAAGTTGGAAGATCAAATGGTGTTTCAATCAATGATGTTTATTATGTAGAAGGACTATGTCATAATCTTCTAAGCATAAGCCAAAGTACTGATAAAGGCAACTGGGTAATATTTGATTCAGAAGAATGTCTGATTGTTAACAAGAAGGATCTACAGTTTAATAAAGAATCTATCAAAGCTAAGATCCAAGCTCAAAGGGACGATAATTGTTATACTCTTAATTTAAATTCAAGTTCTTCAGAAAACTATTTTATGAGCAAAACTAAGGAAAGTTTGCTATGGCATAAACGTCTTGCTCATGTCACCATGAATCAACTTGAAGAACTAATTAGAAAAGATTTAGTCATTGGTCTTCCAAAACTAAAATTTAAGGATGATATGATTTGTGATGCTTGTCAAAAAGGAAAACAGACTAAATCTTCCTTTAAAATCAAGAATGAAATTTCATCCTCAAAACCTCTACAGTTACTTTACATGGATTTGGTAGGTCATGCAAGAGTAAAAAGTTTTAGAGGAAATCTTTATACGTTGGTTATTATTGTAGGTTAGTATAGTCATTGGCCCATTGCCAACTTTGTTTGGGCCTATAGGATCGCACACAAGAATAATCCAACACGAGCTATAATGTCCAGATTCATTGAATCTAAGATGCGTCTAAGATTCAATTAATACAATGTTTAATATAGGGTGGACAAATTATATATATATATATATATATTATACACATGTTGTGTGAATATTTATTTGATAAATATTTATATTTGAAAAGAAAATTAATAATATTATATATACACATGTATTTTTGAAATAGATACATACATATATAATATATATTATCAAATAATATATATCATATATATGATAATATTATATTATATTATATGATAATATTATTATATTGTGTATATATAAAGATATTATATGATAATATCTCATATTTAATTTATAAAGATAAATTAAATCTAATTCGATTGGCTCTTTATTCTAATTAAATAAATAGGTTAAATTAAAATTGTTAGACAGATTAATTAAACCAGATTTATTTAATTAGCTTATCAAAACAATTAAGTGTTAATTGATATGATAAGGATTTTTTAAAATTAATTAAGATTAATTTTAAAAATCAAATACCTATCATATATATATATATATATATAAGGTAAGAGCTAAGGTTTTCTACAGATGATGAAGAAATAGAGAGCCACAACAAAACCTTAGAATGACATTGGAGGCGCTAGCACGCTGCCGGTTCGTGTGGATACCAGTAAATGGTGCTAATATGAGTAGTTAGCTCCTCAAGATCCAAAAGGAAAAACTCCAAAGAAGAACTAGTCAACATGTTGATGTCTGGGATGGTTAATCTCACACTCATAGAGTTTAATGCTCTTTCAAGAAGAATTAGCGAACATGTATATGCCAGAGAAATTATTTCAAGAGCAACCAAGCATGGAGATTTGAGAACTCGCAATACGTTGATGATTGTGGGCATTCAAACAAACATGAATAAGGTACAACTCTTTCTAACTCGATTTAAATGCCTTTGATAGATCCGTAATTGGGATTGGTAAACTTTTACTGTAATACCCCATTTTTCACTAATACATTTATGTGTATATTTGATGTATATTTAGTGGAATAAAATAGTGAAAAATGATGTGGATGAATTAGTGAGAATTTATGAAAAATATGTCAATCACCGGTTACGCGTAAATTGGACGAATAAGGGTATTAGAGACCGGTAAAGGCCTAATATGGTAACCAAAATTCATAAAATTTAATGACATGATTAATTCCATCATTTAAGTGCCAAAATGGGGTCTACTTGAAGGAATGGGCAGAAAATAATTTATTTCGGTAAATCATTAAGTGCAGGGGCAAAATGGTAATTTTGCCGAAAAGTGGAAAATAATTATTTTTCCTCAAATTCCCAATTATTTGAGCTAAATGGGAATTAAAAAGAGCAAAATGACTGATTGATCATTAATAAATCAATTTTGGTAAATTATTGTCAAAAATGGTCAAATGGTCAAAAAGTCAATGACTTGGTCAACAAGTTACATGTTGGCACAATGGGATAAATGGAGATTCAGCTTTTCCCATATTTCCCTGCATGATTTCGGCTGGAATAAGGGAGTAAGAAGGAAATAGAATTAATTGGAGGATAATTACATTTATGGACCAATGAATGCATGCCAAGTGTCCAACTTAATTAATCATGCATTATATTATACAATTCTCATTCTCATCAGCTCCATTTCACACGAAACTGATCTAAAAGAGTGAGAGAGAGGTTGAGAACGGGAACAGAATAGAAGAACGAAGAGGAAGCTAGGGATTGCCAAAGATCAAGGTAAGGAGCTTGTAACTTGAGATTTAAGCTTTATATCTTCTCCATGGTCTCTTCTCCTCATCTCCCTACCATTATTTTCCATGGTGCTCAGCTGAATCACGAGCTGGTGGAGGAGAGAGAGAAAAAGTGAAGGAAATCAAGAGGTAACTTCCCAAACTTGTTCCTCTTGCTTGATTAAGGTTAGTAGAGTTGTTTTGGGCTTGATTATGGTTCATTTGATGTGAGATAATTGAGAAAAACCAAAGTGAACAAAATGTGGAAATGCCTTTAAATCAAGTCCAGTGATTTCCTACTCAATTAATATTGTGAGGATAAGTAGAAAGAAGGTGATTAGGCCAAAGAAAACGAGAATCCGACACAACTTTTCTGGGAATTTATTTTCCCTTCATTGTGTTGGACTGAGAAAATAAATGGGAATTTGACCAATTTGATGCTTCTATTGGATTCAGAAGGCCGAATTGTGTAGGTTCTATGTTGACCCCGAAGTGAGAAGAGGATCAGAGAGTGAAATGACCAATTTGCCCTTATTAAGCCTTATTTGATGGCCGTTAAGGGTATTTTCGTCATTTGGGCTTAATTTTGGCCAATTCGAGGTTGGTAAGGGATTCTACACTCAAAATTGTGTAGGAATGGCCTAAATCATGATTTTGGAGAAAATACTGATATAATAAAGACCTAAGGGGTATTTTTGGTAATTTGGCTCCAATAGGCTAAATTTACCAATGAAATGAGTTTGCAAAGATATACGGATGAGTAATAACTCATTTGTGATGTTTGTCAATTTTAGGACTTGACAACCGATGTGACCTCAGTAGTTGCCCGAGCTTGAATCAAGGGGAAAAGATGCATAAAGTAGCAACCAGGTAGTAACCGTCTTCATATAACATGAAATGCATATGTATTGTTTGTTATCATCATCAAAATGTCTAACATGTTTAGATTGAGCGGAGTGAACACCCAGGGCCTATCGAAGGTCAGGTTGACACTCCGGTGAAATGTTCATAATTGCACAAGTGGGACCCGGGGCCTATCTTTGCACGGGCACCCCTAGGGGCCAAAAGAACCTGTCAAGCGCGATGTCGGTTATGAAGTTGCATTGTATGCGTTATGCACAGGCGCCCTTCGGGGCTAATAACCCGTCTAGCGCGAAGTCAGTTTATGAATTGCATGTTTGCACTGAATAATGTTTGATGATTTTGTTGATGATTGTGTAAGTAAAGCATGCTTGTGTGTGTTATCTTATATGCTTAATGACGTTACTACTGAGATTCCCATGAATCTCATTCTTTTCCCCCAAACAAATCTTCAGTACTGGGAGGGAGTTCACGGGGCAAAGAGAAGGTAAATGATGATGAGTCGAGGCCGAGCAGTGGAAGAAATTAGGCTAGGTTATCAAGCTTTTGTGATGTATTTTAAGAACCTTATGAGTATTTTGAGTTGTAATATGAATTGTGTATGAATGTGTTCGTATGTGAATATGTATATCCAGTAAAGGCATTGTATGGAGTTTTTAGCATTTTCCGTACTCTGATGTTTATAGTCGGTGAGTATTAGCTAATTAGTACTCTACCATAGTGTTGGGAAATAAGGTATCACATTTTTGGTATCAGAGCATGGGTTCTGAAAATAGGCTAATACTTACTAGAAATCCTCTGCTTGGATTTAAGAGAATTGCACATTCATCAGAATTGTCATGATCAAGGAGTTATGATGATTAGGAATAAGGTTAAGAGGTGTGGTGAAAGTGGTGAAAGGGTGGAAGGTGTTGAAGTTGATTTAGTAGTTGTGAGAAAGTTTTGGAAGATTTGAAAGTGGTTTCAGGTGAGAAACGGCTGGTGAACTCGAGTTTAACAGGAAAAACTCGAGTGCATTACAGCCCAGAACTCGAGTTGGTCACTGTGAACTCGAGTGCATGATGAATTTTGCTGAACTTGGAGCTCTTTGAGGAAAACTTCTAAAATGGAACTCACGTGACTCGAGTGTTGTTAAGGTTGTGAACTCGAGTTCATGTCTTGCACTCGCACCCTTAAGACTTTGTGGAAGAAACTCGCATAGGGTCAACTTGCGGAACTTGAGTGCTTCTTGGTGAACTCGAGTGCGCGTCTGTTGTTCCAAGTGTTGGAGTTCCTCAGGTGGAAACTTCTAGGCCATGACTTGCTTGACTCGAGTGTGTTCTTGGTGCAAAACTCGAGTGTACAATGGTGAACTCGAGTTCATGTCTATTGTTTCAAGCATTGGAGTTTCTCTGGAAGAAACTTGATCTTCCAAACTCACTGGACTCGAGTGTAACATTTCACCAGAACTCGAGTGCTGACCCATAGACTCGAGTGCATGTGAACTCGAGTGCGTCGTGGTGAACTTGAGTGCAAGTTTTCATGTCATGTGGAAAGATTGAAAAAATTAACTAAGTCCTGGTGAAGAAACCCGCAGAACTCAAGTGTGTTGGGAAAACTCGAGTACGAAGCCCAAAAAAACTTGAGTTTTTAAAAATAAACTCGAGTGCAACAGAAGAGAATCAGCTGGGTTTCAGTGATAGATCAGCTGAACTCAAGTGTAAGCTGCAGGACCCGAGTTATTGTCCAAAACTTGAGTTCATGCACCCCAAACTTGAGTGCAGTGACGCTTCCCAGCATTTTTGCATAAGCCTTTGTGTGATATTTTCGTTAGAAATTTTAACATATTGCGTTGTGCTTAATGCAGTTGCTTCTTTGCAGAATATGGATCCACATATGGAATATAGAGGAGCCGGTGTAGCAAGAGTGAGGCGCACAGCTCGCAAGAGCATACCAGCTCCTGTGGTAATCAAGAAAGAAGATGAGTCAACCAATAAGAGACAAATAAGTAGATTACCCTCACTTCCTTCTGTCAATCAAGTTCCTCCGAAAGAGCAAATCCCGGAAGGTAGAGTTGGTGTGATCCTCGATAGAAGAGGAAGTGGACCAAGGATAGCGCAAACTCGTAGGAAGAGCGTCAAGTGGCCAGTATATTTTGGCCCTATTGCTAAAGACGAAGCCACAGTTATTGACAAAGATGATGTGGACTCGAAGGATAGTTTCCAACATCTAGACTCAGTTGTGGAGTCGGATGTACCAGTAGAAAAGTTGGTTTTTGATCCACATCTGAATGACGAACTATGGGAGCAATTGAAGGATCTTTATGTGACAGCTTTTATGAAATTCTTCACTCCCACAATGCAGTATACAACATTCTTAGAATCAGTGCAAAAGTTATATGAGCAAAGAGAGGAGTTAGAGATAATGATGGACGATGACGTTTGGATCCGAACCACATTAGCCTATCTTCCTGATTTCACTTCTTGGGTCAAGAAAAAGAACGAGATTGTAATGATGGGTCCCTTTAAGTTTTTACCTTTCATTGAGCATATGATTATGTATGTAGTGTTTAATATGCATAAAGAGTAAAAGATAAGAGCATGCTCAGTAAGGTAATATAGGCGTATTTTGATGTAAATAGTAAGCCACTTGTTGTACATATGATTAAGTATGTTAAAGAACATATTTCCTTTTAATATGAATGCCAGTTTGCTTAAGTGCTTATAATTAATGTATGTTGGTATTTAAGCTTTGGAAAGTTGTATGTACATATAAGTGTTGATGTGATATTAACGCTATGTTTCCTTTATAGCAAAAAGGAATAATGGTACGAGGTAAACCAAAAAGGAATGTACCATAAGGTCCTGAACCGGAAAATAATGCAGAGCCTAATATGATGCAACAAGTTTTCACAATGCTGGCTCAATAGCAGACTATGATCCAGGACTTGTGAGGAGAAGTCCAAGAGTTAAGGGAAAGACGAATATAGATGAAGCACCCCCTGAGGGGAATCAACCCGAAGAAAATCGACCTGGAGGGAACAATCCGGAAGGGAATTCCCTTGAAGGAAATCATTCTGAGGAGAACACGGAAGAGGAATAATCATCTGATGACGAGCAACTACAATCGCATGAGTCGAACATGGATGTTCCTACCATTCGAGAACCAAATGAGAATATGGTCCAATACTGGATACCTAAATTCATCAAGTATCAACCTGAGGCATTCCAGGGGAGGTTTAACCCACAAGCTGCGGAGAATTAGATCAACCATCTTGAGAATATTTTTGAGGTACTTGGATGCCCAACTAAGATGAAAGCCAAGATAGCTATCTACAAGCTAGTGGGCGATGCTGATAATTGGTGGAAGAATACAGCATTGTAGTTGCGTGCTTGAAATATTCCTCTGACCTGGGAATTGTTCCAAGAAAAGTTCTATGAGAAGTATTTTCTGAGGTCGGTGAGGATTGAGAAAGAAAAAGAATTTCTTGCTATCCATCAGGGTGATAATGAGACCTTCGATTTGTACTTGTCTTGGTTTATCCAACTGTCTCGTTATTCTGCATATTTGAATCTTAAGCATGATGAAAAGTGGAGCTCAGATATGCTCATTGGAGGGTTGAAGCCTGAGATGGAAGAGAAGTTGGTTTCCCAGCAATTCAGAAAGTTCAATAAGGTTGTGGAAGCATGCCAACTTACTGAAGGGAACTTGAGAAGGTACAGGCTAACAAGAATATAAGCCAGAGAGGTAGATCTAGTCACAGAGAAACCTCACAAAAGCGAAGAGGGCAAGGTTTTCCATAAAGGGGAGGCAATAAAAGGCCCTTTTGGTCGGGAAATCGTGGCGGCTGAAAAACCCCCAACATCACATATTTGTGCTCGATGTGGGAAATCCCATCCAGGGAAATGGTGCAGTGTTCCTATAAGCCAAGTGATCTGTTATGCCTGTCAGAGGCCAGGCCATTTGGCAATAAACTGTCCTTAACGAGCAGCACCGCGACCTGCCAAGCCTAAACAGCAAAGTCAGGGACGAGTATTTGCCTTGACTCGAGAAGAAGCAAGAAAGTTCCCAGAGCTAGTTCAAGGTAAAGTTATTCTTAATGGTAGTATATTGCAAGTATTGTATGATTCAGGTGCTAGTCATTCTTTTATTGCTTATGACTGTGTTAAGCGCCTAGGAATGCATGTGCATCAACTACCATTCGATTTGATTGTATCTACACCGATGGGTGTTAAAACCTTGACTGCTGATGTTTGTTTAAACTATGTTATAAATGTTGAGGGACATGAGTCTATGGTGGACTTGATCTGTTTGCCACTCCAAAGACTCGAAGTCATATTAGGTTTCGATTGGCTTACTGCAAATAACGTGCTAGTAGATTGTGGAAACAAAAGGATTATATATCCTACTCCGTGGGAGTTTAACCATGGAGGGGTCAGCTTGAATTTCTTCTCATTGGCAAAAACTGATAAGTGTTTGAGAAAAGGATGTCAGGGATATGTCGTGTTCTTTTCCATGCAAGTGAATACGGAAATGGTGTTGAAAGACATTCCCATTATAGAAGAATTTCTTGAGGTGTTTCCAGATGATAGCGGTATACCTCCTGAAAGAGAAGTGGAATTTGTGATCGAGATTATACCTGGAGCTGGGTCTATATCCAAAGCCCCATATCGAATGGCTCCAAATGAGATGGTGGAATTGAAGAAGCAAATTAAAGAATTGCTTGAGAAAGGGTTTATATGACCGAGTGTGTCACCGTGGGGAGCGCCGGTATTGTTTGTTAAGAAGAAAGACGGAACTCTGCGGTTGTGTATTGACTAAAGGGAATTGAACAAAGTAACCGTCAAGAACAAGTAACCACTTCCCTGGATTGACAACCTTCTAGATCAACTGTCTGGAGCGAGTGTATTCTCGAAGATTAATCTCAGGTTAGGGTATCATCTGCTGCAAGTAAAGGCAGAGGACATATCGAAGACTGCTTTTCGAACTCGGTATGGACACTATAAGTTTCTAGTGATGCCTTTTGGTGTGACTAATGCACCAGCAGTGTTTATAGACTACATGAATCGTATTTTTTGGCAATATCTAGATCATTTTGTGGTAGTCTTCATCGATGACATCCTGATATACTCTAAGAGTAGAGAAGAGCATAAGGAGCATTTGAGAATTATACTCGGTATTTTACGAGAAAAGCAACTCTATGCTAAGTTGAGCAAATGTGAGTTTTGGCTTTCAGAGGTTAAATTTCTAGGCCATGTGATCTCACAAGAAGGGTTTTTAGTAGACTCTAGTAAAGTGGAAGCAATATTAGATTGGAAAAGGCTAGAAACTGTCGTTGAGATACACAGTTTTCTGGGTATTCTAGGCTATTACCAGAGATTCATTCAAGACTTCTCTCGGATTGCCTTGTCGTTGACCAAGCTCAAGAGGAAAGATCAGTTGTTTAAGTGGGACAAATGTTGTGAGAGGATCTTTATGGAGCTAAAGGAGAGGTTGACATCTGCAGCAGTGTTGATTATCCCTGATCCTGAGGAGACTTATGTAGTCTACAGTGATGCTAGTAAGCAGGGACTGGGTTGTGTCTTGATGCAACATGGCAGAGTGGTGGCCTATGCCTCTCGACAGCTGAAGCCTCATAAGTTGAATTTTCCCACACATGATTTGGAGCTGGCGGCAATTGTGTTTACGTTGAAAATTTGGGGGCACTACCTATATGGAGTGACTGTTGAACTATACTGCGACCACAAGAGTCTTAGATACTTGTATGACCAAAAAGAGCTCAACATGAGACAATGTCAGTGGATGGAGTTGCTGAAGGACTATAACCTGGAGATTAACTATCACCCAGATAAAGCTAATATCGTTGCTGATGCTCTTAGTCGTAAAATGGTGCTCATGGCAGCTATGATGATACAGGAAAGGAAATTGATAAAAGATTTTAGAGATCTGAATCTGTCAAATCATATCCTTTGTGCAGGCTATAGTATTAGCTGAGTCGAGAATGATTTGAAAGCTGAAATTGCGGAAGCTCAGATACAAGATGAGCGAGCAAAGTCAATCAGAGCTATGATTGAACGAGGAGAGACTAGAGATTTTAATCTGTCGCCTGGTGGATTAATTCGGTACAAGCAGATAATATATGTTCCACTGAGGGATGATCTGAGGAAGAAAATTCTCGATAATGCACATAAGAGTCGCTATACTCTCCATCCATGAATGGTAAAGATGTACCATGATTTGAAAGCGGTATGCTGGTGGCCTGGAAAGAAAAAGGATGTGATAGAATATGTGGCACGATGCCTTACCTGTCAAAAAGTAAAGAATGAGCACCAGAGGCCGCCGGGATTACTTCAAAGTCCTGAAATTCTAGAATGGAAATGGGAGATCGGGACCATGGACTTGGTGGTGGGATTACCTAAAATTTAGAATTATGATGCAATTTGGGTGATCATTGATCTTTTTATGAAGTTGGCGCACTTCTTACCGATCAGTGCTAGCTATTCTCCTAATAAGCTGGCAAAAATATATGTGAAGGAGATCGTGAGACTCCATGGGACGCCCAAGAATATAATCTCAGACAGAGATCCTCGGTTTACATCTAAGTTCTGGAGATCTTTGCATGATGCTTTGGGCACTCGGTTGAATTTCAGTATGGCCTATCATCCGCAAACGGATGGACAATCAAAGAGAACCATACAGACGCTAGAAGATATGTTAAGAGCATATGTAATGGATTTCAAAGGAAGTTGGGATCAATACCTTCCTCTTGCAGAGTTTGCTTATAACAACAGCTATCATGCGAGCATTCAAATGGCTCTGTATGAAGCATTGAGGAAGTGTCAATCCCCTCTCTACTGGATAAAGTTGTCAGAAAGGAGGTTATATGGGCCGGACATAGTCGATCAGACGACTGAGCAGATCAGAATTATCAAGCAGAGATTGCTTGCAGCTCAAAGTAGGCAGAAAAGTTATGATGACAAACGGAGAAGACCGTTGGAATTCCAGGTAGGTGATCATGTATTTATGAAGATATCACCTATAACTGGTGTCGGAAGAGCAATAAAGAGAAAGAAGTTAAGTCCTCGCTACATTGGGCCATTTGAAATATTGGCCAGAGTTGGGCCCGTAGCGTACATGATTGCTCTACCACCAAATTTAAGCAATTACATGATGTGTTTCATGTTTTCCAGTTAAAGAAGTACCATCCGGATCCTCAACATATTATTGAATATGAAGATCTGGATATGCAAGATGACCTTACATATGAGGCTGAGCCAGAACGGATCATTGACAGATAAGAAACGCGGCTCAGACATCGGAGCAAACCATTTGTGAAAGTAGTATGGAAAGGATTATCGCCAAGGGAGGTGACTTGAGAAGCAGAAGAAGATATGCGAAAGCGCTACCCGGGATTCATGCCGTAAGTAGTGTAGCAAATTTCAGGGACGAAATTTATTGAACGGGGGGAGAACTGTAATACCCTATTTTTCACCAATACATTTATGTGTATATTTGATGTATATTTAGTAGAATAAAATGGTGAAAAATGATATGGATGAATTAATGAGAATTTATGAAAAATATGTCAATCACCGGTTACGCGTAAATTGGTCGAATAAGGGTATTAGAGATCGGTAAAGGCCTAATATGATAACCAAAATTCACAAAATTTATTGACATGATTAATTCCATCATTTAAGTGCCAAAATGGGGTCTATTCGAAGGAATGGGCAGAAAATGATTTATTTCGGTAAATCATTAAGTGCAGGGGCAAAATGGTAATTTTGCCGAAAAGTGGAAAATAATTATTTTTCCTCAAATTCCCAATTATTTGAGCTAAATGGGAATTAAAAAGAGCAAAATGACTGATTGATCATTAATAAATCAATTTTGGTAAATTATTGTCAAAAATGGTCAAATGGTCAAAAAGTCAATGACTTGGTCAACAAGTTACATGTTGGCACAATGGGATAAATGGAGATTCAGCTTTTCCCATATTTCCCTGCATGATTTCGGCTGGAATAAGGGAGTAAGAAGGAAATAGAATTAATTGGAGGATAATTACATTTATGGACCAATGAATGCATGCCAAGTGTCCAACTTAATTAATCATGCATTATATTATACAATTCTCATTCTCATCAGCTCCATTTTGCACGAAACTGATCTAAAAGAGTGAGAGAGAGGTTGAGAACGAGAACTGAATAGAAGAACGAAGAGGAAGCTAGGGATTGCCAAAGATCAAGGTAAAAAGTTTGTACCTTGAGATTTAAGCTTCATATCTTCTCCATAGTCTCTTCTCCTCATCTCCCTACCATTATTTTCCTTGGTGCTCAGCTGAATCACGAGCAAGTGGAGGAGAGAGAGAAAATGTGTAGGAGAGAGAAAGTGAAGGAAATCAAGAGGTAACTTCCCAAATTTGTTCCTCTTGCTTGATTAAGGTTAGTAGAGTTGTTTTGGGCTTGATTATGGTTCATTTGATGTGAGATAATTGAGAAAAACCAAAGTGAACAAAATGTGAAAATGCCTTTAAATCAAGTCCAGTGATTGCCTAATCAATTAATATTGCGAGGATAAGTAGAAAGAAGATGATTAGGCCAAAGAAAACGAGAATCTGCACAACTTTTCTGGGAATCTATTTTCCCTTTACTGTGTTGGACTGAGCAAATGAATGGGAATTTGACCAATTTGATACTTCCATTGGATTTAGGAGGCCAAATTGTGCAGGGTCTATGTTGACCCCGAAGTGAGAAGAGGATCAATCACATACTTGGATATGACAATCCGCCACCTGAGCCTACCACCAAATTCACTCCAGCCCAAGTTCATTTACTTCTGAGACCTAGTGAAAATGTAGGACCCTTGAATTTTAAGCCTGTCCAAATTTCTACCATCCAGCAAATTTTGTTCTATATATATACCAGGAGCATTGTAAACAAATCCAAGAACTTCACTCATTTTGCCCACAGAGACTATTACATGATGGCTTCTCTGATGTCTGGCTAACAAAGGAATATAGGAGAAATATTTTTCAAGAGATAAGGAGGTTCAGGTTCTCATCCACTCTGAACACCCACATACCCTTGCCTCAGATTGTTTCCCTCATCCTTAGGCATAACAAGATTTGGAATCTTGAGAAGGATGAAAAAATAAGGGTCCCACAGTTTGGCATGACTTAGATGCATCGCATGGGTATTTCATTGCCTTTGAACATAGAGAATAAATCTTCCCCTTCTGCTACTACTGATGATGCCTAATCCTCCGCACAAGGAATACCTCCATCCCCTTCCTTCATTGGTGCTTCTCTCCAGAATTATGTGGGAGAGTTGATCATCAAAGCTGTTGATGGCCTCTGAACTGAGATGATGCAGCAATATCAGTAATTGCATGATCAGTTTGAACAAATGATTGTCAAGATTGAACAATAAATGGGAAAATTGGTTCATAATTCAAACCACAATTTCATGCACTCGAGTCCTGAATCATGCACTCGAGTTTAGAGAGTTTTGCCTTGAGAGTGTGTACCTTGCATTGGAAGGACAACCTATGCACTCGAGTCCTAGTCCTTTGTATACTCAAGTTCCTTACTGCACTCTCGAGAGTTTGCATCAAAAAACATATCTGGAACATGGAAATATCTTATGCACTCGAGTTTGTTTAATTGCACTTGAGTTCTTATCATTTTACAGTCGAGTCTACTCATTGCACTCTCAAGAGTTCTAATCAGAAACAATAGAACGAAGACTGAAAAACAAGGTGCACTCGAGTTCACAAATATGTACTCGAGTTCTGACAACTTTTGCATTCGAGTTGGGGCTGATAAACTCGAGTCCATGTGTTGACAAAAGCTAAATGATTTCCAGTGATGAATGCAAATACGCTTATATTTTAATTATTTATTGTAATTTCTCTTGTTAGCCTTTTCATACATTTTTTAATGTTTGTTCAAAGTTGAGATAGGTATTCAACATCCAAATTAGCAAAATGCATAAATAAGTCAGCAATGGCGAACACAATCATATGGGCATTTGCACATGGGTCCGACCATCATAACTGTTGCATGCTCTGACATCCTGTGTAAAGAATTCAAATGCTTGTACCGCTCCACAACAGATACATTGCAATGTTTGTCTGAAACTCAATATAAAGAACCTCCTTAAACGAACTGAAGAACACACAAAGGCATATACAGCGAACACACAAAAGAGCTTATTTAGTCACAAATCTTTATAATTATATTGTGAGCTTTAGTGATTATTTTATCTGCTCTATAAGAGAGTTTTCTGTAAACACTTTCATTGTAATCTTCATCTCAAGGTAAAGAGACCTTGAAAGGCTAGAGTTTCCTTACGGGAGAAGCTGAGAGAGTTTGTTGAAATTACTTTGCTCATAAGACTTGCCATGAGAGGGAGAGAAAGTTCTAAGTTTAGAATGTTTCCGCTCATAGTCCTTGTGAGGATAGTTATTGTACCGTTCGTTCGAAGAGCCAACTGAATCTTGGAGGATTAGTGAAAGGCTCAATAGGTGTTAACCTCTGAGGACTGGACGTAGGCTTTAGATTGAGGCTGAACCAGTATAAATCTCTTTGTGCAATCTTCTTCATCTGAACTCTTACTTCGCTCAGTTTTCATATCACCGTATCAGCCGAAAATTTACTACATCACCCAATTCACCTTCCTCTTAGGTGAAGCTTGCCTCTTACACCTAGGACTTGTGAATTATGTCCTAGGGTCAATTATGTCTTGTCCTTTAAATTTTGAAAAAGACCATTCAGGTACTAGTACCCCTTTGGGATTATCCATATTTAGAATACCTATTTGTCTTTTACATTTTTGGAGTTCTTTTAAAGGGATTTTCCAAATTTTTAATATTAAAATTTAATTAAATTATAGAAATATTTATAAAAAAAGGAAGTTTAGTCTAAGGAAAATTTCAGAAAAATACAACCAAAATTAACAAAAGACAAAAATGGTGCGGTCAATTACTGAAATCCTAAATCAGAACAACAGTAAGAATTTGGGATTTGAAATCTTAAGCAAAAGACGATAATGCCCTTAGTTGAGTTTAACAAAACAAATTGCCAAAATAGCATTTTGATTTTCTGAAGGGGGTGATGGGGTAGTCAGCGTGGCGAGATTAAAAGGGAAGGATGGAGTGGTAAGGGAAGAAGAGGAAGGGAATTGCGAGTCAGCGAAGAGGGAACACAGGTTTGGTTTGTGGTGTTTTGATTTGGAAGGTGGGTGACGGTGGTGGGTGGTTGGTGGCTGAGCGAAGAAGAAGAAGGGAATGACGGTCTCTTTAACGAGCTTTGTCGGCGTGCTGTGGAGGAAAGTAATAATTGGAAGGCTAATAACACCACTTCCCTCTCTATTAACAACACTAGCTTTTACATTAACGACTTTACTTTCTTATTTAATAACTTTGGAGGCAAAAAGAGGATAGTAACGAGTTAGATGTCCAATTAAAACACCTCTCTCTCTATTAACAACACAAACTTCCACATTAACAACTTCGCTTTCTTGTTTAACAACTACGGAGGAAAAATGGGGATAGTAACAAGCTGGGGGCCAATAACAACACCTCCCTCTCTCTATTAACAACACTAGCTTCTACATCAACGACTTTCATTTCTTGTTTAACAACTTTGGAGGCAAAAGGGGGATAATAACAAGTTGGATGTCCTATAACAACACCTCTAGATCTATTAACAACGCTAGCTTTTACATTAACAATGTGCCTTTCTTGTTTAACAACTTCATATGGAAAAGGTGCCAAATTTACAAGTTGGGGAGGCGAATAACAACACCTCTCCCTTTATTAACAACACTATCTCCTACATTAACCACGTCAATTTCTTGGTTAACAACTTCGAAGGCACAAGTTTGAAAGTAACAAGTTAGAGGGCCAATAACAACATCTGTATCTATATTAATAACATGATATTTAACATTAACGACATGAGATTTTGCTTTCAAAACTTGGTATTAGACAATCCAAGACATGCCCAGTGAAAAGTGTGAAATCAACAAGTTGGAGGGCATATAATAATACATGTCTATATATTAACAACACAATATTCAACATTAACAACATAGCTTTCTGCTTTTACAACTTGATATAGTCATCAGATGTTGTGTGATGATAGTTTGCATAATTACATTCACCAATGACCTGAAATAAAAAAAATGTGTGACAGACACTCTCTTACACATTGACATATTTAATGGTAAGGGAACATTAACAGTGCAGTAGCACATAATGTTTCCTTATCACTAACATTGCAATACATAAGAGATTGTAAATAGAGTAATTACAAAATGGATTAGGCATATGACAACAACCCATCCCAAAAAGTTACAAAATTGATTAGGCATATGACAACAATTCAACATAGAAATAAAAAAAAAATAGTTTCTTTAAAGATTATGACCTTCATTACATGTCATTTTACATGCCAACTTGCAAAAAGAAAAAAAAATTACATCACTCTTAATAATGTCAGTTCATTAAGCTTGTGACACAATGTTTATTAAACTAAGTAACTTCTTGTATCATCACCTACCACCTACTATTAACAACAACGCTATATGTTTTAACATCTCCATCTTCACTGTTAACAATACCCCCATATCATCACCCAGCATCTGCAATTAAAACCAACACAATTTATTTTAAAATCTCTATTTTCACTAATAACCCATATCATCACCCTGCATCTACTATTAACACAAATAAAATATCTTTTCACTTCTCCATCATCACTGATAACAACACCCTCCCCCAACCTTACTATCGATGGCCGGCCAAAGTTTATACTAATGCAACACCCATCAATGTTTAACCCTTAATCAATCGTGAACAACAAAAAAGGGACAATTGTAATATCCCAGATTTTAGGATTAGAGGCTAGAGAATAAGCCTGAATAAAGTATACTACTAAGTCTAATTTAGAAGGAATCCCAAACTACACCCAGAATCAAGTATGAATTTCAGCGCGTATTAGTTGAGGGAAAGTACCCGATTCCTTTAGGATGTGTCTAAATGACATAAAACCTAATCTGGATCTAAAGGAAAAGGGAAATTGTGTCTAGAAAGAGGTAAGAAAGAGAAAGAAAAAGAACTAATGGCACAAGAAATAATATTGCCATAATCAAGGGCAAAAGAGACAATTGCCACTTGATCTTGAGGTTAAAATTGGAAGACAAAATGAAGGGTTATGATTTGCTCTTCAAAAAGCAAGAAGTAATTATGAGAATGGAAAGCAAATTTTATCTCTTCCCTTAGGCCTCAAAACCGTCCAACTTGAGGGCAAAAGAGGGAGAAAAAGTTTGGTCAATTGGTCAAATATTTCCTCACTTATGCTCATGTTGGACATCCAAGACCAAGGAAAAAGAGAAAGAGAATATGAAATTAAACCATAACCATTGACAATTCAAAAAAAAAAGAAAGAGAAGAAAGAAAAGTCGAAGTGTCTTCACATTTCAACAACTTGTAAAGTTTGGCCCAAAAAGCAAGATATTAAGACCAAAATGGTCAACATTTCCTCTCCATTTGGGAAGCCTATTTCATCCAAAAAGAAGAAGGAGGAGGAAAGAGAAAAGCTTCATCTAAAGTGAATTAACCATAATTGGTTAATTGACTTTAGGCTTGTGCAAAAAGAATGAATTGTGGCCACATATTATTTTCTTTTTCTCTTATTTCTTTTGGGCCAATTTCGGCCAAGTCTTCAAGCATAAAGGGAAAGGGAAAAATCAGAACATTATACTCTCCCTCTCACTTTCCAAGTCACCCAAGGAGCTTGATGAAAGAGAAAAGAAAGACAAGTTCAAAGGTAGGCACTTCTAGCTCAATTTTCTCCTTCCTAATCCCTTCTTTAGCACAAATGATCTTCATGAACTTTGTTCTCCTCTCTAAGAGCTTCATTTCTATGTTTCTTCTTCTTCTTCTTTTTTCTTTTTTCTTCTTCTTTTTTTTTTGAAGAGGATGTGTTTTGATTCATCTTGCAAAAGCCAAAGTTGGAGAATCAAGAAAGAGCCTACGAAAGAGCAAGAAATTCCTTTTGACATATATATTGTGATGTTTGGTTGATTTTTTGATCCTTGTCTTGCTGCCCTAATTTCAACCAAATAGATTTTTTAGGGTTTCATCATGCTTTGTTCATATACATATGGTTATATGATATTTGGGAAGCATATGAACCTAATTTGGTGGATAAATTGTGAATTGTTGCTTTATGCCCTAACTTTTGGTCAGAATAGAGCATGAAGAAGGAGTATAATTTTTCTATTTTTGAGGTCTCCAATGGATTCATTGGGCAAAATTGTGTAGGAATAGTTTTTTGGTATAATTTTAGGAAGAATGGATTTGAAATCAAAAAATTGGAATAATGTTGTCAATTAGGGTTTCCTGGGTGTCAATCTAAATGTGTTGTGTTTTTGGATAAAAGAATGTTGTCCAATGGCTATAAAACTTTCCAAAATAACAATAGACTTGGCATGATTTAATTTGATAGGTATTTGTGCCATTTGGATCAGTACACTAGGAATTATGAATTATTGAAGTTAGGTATTGAATCTGGAATGAATTATGTGGCAGTGAGGTTTTAGTCATAATTCTGGAATTTTGTTGTTACAATTGGCTTTGAGTAATATTTTATATTTAAAATAGACTCAAATATATTTGAATAGGAATTTGAACTACCCCAATTGAAGTTCTACAAAATTAATTATGATTTTTCAAATTTTGGTTAAAATGCTGGCAGCTTTTAGCTACCATGCGAATTTATGAAAGAAATGGTCAAATGTAATTAATATGAACTCTAAGGGTGAAAGTAAGTATATGGGACTAATGTAGCCCATTGAGAATTCATTTATCATGGTACAAATTATATGATTATACATCTAGGGCCATAAGAAGCCAAGAAAGAAGAAGAATGTAAGAATTTCCAAGAAGCTATAATGGTTGGAAGAAAATGGGACAAAAAGAAAGACATTAGTCCAAAAGGTAGTGAATTTTCTTAACTTGCATAACTTGATATGTGTGCTTGTGTATTGATGTGTTAATTGCTTTGATGAATTGTATGAAATATATGTGAATGAGTGAAGCTCTATTTTATTTATACTATGGCCATTAGTGTAATATGTTAAACAGTGAACATGCATATATGTCATTATGTTGTCATGAATTTATGTAAGCAAGCATGCCATGCACAAAGCATTTCTTGTATGCATTTGTTAGCATTGTTTGCTACTGAGATTCCCCCGAATCTCACCCTCCTCCACCAATCATATAGGTAGGTGAATACAAAAGAGAAGAATGCTTGAAGATAAACTAAAAGGAAGAATGACGAAGAATTGAAGATTCAAGTGTACTTATTTATACTGTGTGTAAAATATTTACACTTGATGAATATATATGAATATGCAAGTATGAATACGCATATTAGAATTCAACGAAAATCGGGATCACTGAATTTAAGCATAAGAACGAACTTTGATATTTGGTAAAATTAACGGCTAATAGTCGTGAATGAATAATTAACCCCTAAGTAATTGAAGAATTATGCTTCCGATGCGTAACTAAAGGGTCATAAAGGTAAGGTATTACAACAATCTTCAACAATAATGCAACCAAACACAATGAAATCGATCACACAACCATCAACATTGTCCCATTACTTTAAAGCCGCTACCTTTTCTCCATTTTCACCTAAGAGCTCTCTTACCCATAAAACAAAATCTCCAATATGATAAACTCTAATCACGAACCACAACCAATTTTCCATATAAATTAAAGAATCACAAGAAAAAAAAATGATTTTTGTCCCAAATTTCCTTACCCGTGGCGAAGCTCGCCGAAGAGACTGTTGTTCCTTTCCTCTTATTCGCTCGACCACCAACCACCCACTACTGTCACCTATCTTTCAAATTGAAACACCGCCGACTAAACCCACATTCCCTCTTTGATGACCCGCAGTTCCCTTCCTCTTCTTCCCTAGCTCATACTATCCTTCCCTTTCAATCTCGTCGCACCAACTACCCTATCACCCCCTTCAGAAAATCAAAACGCGATTTCAGCCATTTGTTTTTTTAAAATCAACTGAGGGCATTATCGTCTTTCGTTCAAGATTTTAAATCCCAGATTCTTACTGTTACTCTGATTTGGGATTTCAGAAATTAACCACGTCATTTTGTCTTTTATTAATTTTAACTGTATTTTTCTGAAATTTTCTCTTTAGCCTATTCGTCAAAAAAATAAGTAGTAATAACGTTGTTAATTGGATTAAAGGTCTTTTTTGTCCTGGAAGTATTGTCTTAGGGGAAATTTTGCCCCGAAAGTTTCATTTTAGGCAATTTTATTCCTGAAGTTTCAAATGTGGGGCAATTTCGCCCTGACCGTTATCGCAGTTAAGTTGACCATATTTAGGGGTAAATTTTCTTTTGAAATAACGATAAAATTGCCCTGAAAGTTTCAACTTATGAGTAAATTTGCTCTGGAAGTTTTTACTTAGAAGCAAATTTGTCTATCAATTTGGTTAACTAACGGTCAAACTTAATTAAGATAACGGTCAGGATAAAATTATCCTATATTTAAAACTTTTAGAGTAAAATTACCCCAGATAAAATTTATAAGACAAAATTACCTCTAAATCGATATTTTAGAGTAAAAATGATCTTTAATCCATGTTAATTTTCTAATAAAAAGGGAAATAGGAGAAGAAGCTTAAGCCTTTATCCACAAGTTCGGCAATTACGCGGATGTGAATAAACGGCAATGGCTTCAGTAGCTTCATCTTCATCGTTTTTCTCTGCCCTCACTCGTTCGCATATTCCTCCATGGGGTAACAGAATAAGAACAACGAGGTCCAATTTTCTGAGAATCCTCACTCGCTCTCGTCTCTATGACAGTTCCTCTCTATCTCAAGCAGCTCAATATACCGTATGATTTTCATTTAGACAACAACTCCCAAAATCTCTATACAAACGGTGTTTTTCTTAGCATTTGCAGTAACAGAAGCGAAGAATGGATCGCATTTTATTTTGCGCAATGTGTTCCCCTTGCTGGTTAAAGCACTATTTGATGAAAGTTGGTTTTGTTATGGATCAAATTCCCTGTTTTTCGGTTAAATCTTCTACGGTTGCTCAGCTTATATTTAACTAAATAGCGAAGTATTGAAATGCAATTGACCTCTTCCTATTCTTCTCTTTCACTGCTCGATTCTATGAATTGATTAGTAATATATTTTTCATTGCTAGGTGAATACATACGTAAAAAGTGGCATGGTTGTAGGATTGGGGTCTGGTCAGGCTTCTGGTATAGCCATTAGGCATTTGGGCCAGCAACTTCGTACTGGTGCTTTAAAGGATGTAGTAGGGATCCCTATGTGAGTTTTACACCCTTGTATTACTATTGGAGGGCATAATATAAGACATATTTTTATAATTTAGTTAGATTAAAAAAAGTTAACATGACATGTATTTTTCTTGATTATGTTCCTTAATTATCTCATCCCCTTTCTTCCTTATTGTTGAGGAAGTATTAATAGAGGTAAATTAAAAAAATATTGACAAATATAAAAACTGTGTCTTATATATAAGACCAATATTAACTTCTTATTAAGCACCGTAGGAGTATAATTTTAATTTCATTTATATGCCAATTTCAACTTTGGGTTTCTTGGTCCTTTTTACACTTCTTTCCATTGAATTCTTATTCTCCCCTCCCCTCCCCTCCCACCAAACACACCCTTAGACAAAGCGTATAACAAGTTTAGATGACTATTGCTCTGTTATGCAAACCTACTTCCAATTAGTAACTTAACATGTAACTTCCACCGAATCAGGTGAGACAGATGCTTTACTCTGTGCAGGTCCGTCACAAGTGCAAGTGAGGGAGCAAAGGCAGGAATTCCACTGGATAGCTACCAAGAGGGTTCTCAGGTGTGCATAAATGACTATCATTTTATACATTGTCCAGTTTTGCTTGACGAGTGTTTTGTTTAATAAGGCTCTTTAACATATGCTAGAAATTTTAGAATGACTTGTTGACTTCTAAACATTCCTTTGTGAAGCCTTTGCCAACATAGAAGTGTCCAAGTTAAACGCATTTCTTGAAACCTCTTCTGAAACAATGGATGTTAAGCCAAGGAAAAAACATTAGATTAATACTAGATTATAGTGTTGATGACCTAAAAAGTTAAGTGCATTCGAAATTTTTTGCTATGTTATGCTGAAAACTTAGTATTGATTCATGCATACTTTCTCTGTTGCAGATTGATTTTGCATTTGATGATGCTGATGTTATTGAAAAAGGATCACTCATTGCTGTCATTGGACGCCGGAAATTGCATGGTGAGGAATCCATACTAGAAAAGAAGGTGGGTTGCTGTAACTTACATTATTTTCCTAGTATTTCTTTTTGATTTTGTCTAGATGAACGTTCATCTTTGGCAATTGAAGTTTTGATTTTTATCCCTTTGCTTGCAGTCCATACTAAATGCTGCGAGTAAACTTGTATTTATTATTGAAGAAAACCAGTACAAAGGTGGTCTGGAAGGTTCTATTCCCGTTTTAGTTCAGTCTGTAAGTGGCTATGCAAATTGTTTAGTCAATACTTTTTTCTTGTGTATGCTTTACTACTAAACAACTTTTATCTTTTCCTAGTTAAACTGGTTGGAAACTGCTGAAGAGATTGATGATATGTTTTTGGGCGATGCTGAGGTATGCTAAACATACAAACATTTAATAAGTTTGGTCCCATACACATAATGGGAAGTGTTATTGATTTTTCTGTGATCTGGATATTAAGAATGTTGGGTCTTATTTCTAGCTTTTCTGACTTTATAAAAGATTATGGACTTGAAATTCACTAGACATTGTTTTTAAGGAATCCGTTTGCTTTTATTTATGTGATATATTACTTAGTTTCATGAAACACCATGTAGTTACAGAAGTTATACGATATGACATAAAAAATGAACAAAACCCCCTACTTGTGCTACTTGATGATTTATTCAACTTCCCGTTTGAAGAAACGCTTTGTCTAATGCATAGCTATAGTCTTTTTGATTATGATGTATCTCCACATAAGAAGCTGTACAGCTTATTCACTGGTGCTTGGTTACTATACGTGCATGTCCTGATTGTATTCATGGTTGATCACTGTAAACAAAGGTCTGGAGAAGACCATCTATTGGGCAAGCAGGTCCCCTAGGAGGTGACTTCCCACTAGTCACCAAAGAAGGACATAATTTGCTTGATGTTATCTTTACATCTCCAATTGAAAGCCTCGGTAAATTCTTAGCCATTATGACTGTTTAAAACTCCATTTCTCAGTTTTCTCTGTTGTCCATTGTTTTCATCTCAATTCCTATTTGCAGCTAAAGTGGCAAAAGACCTGGATACAGTTAAAGGTGTTGCAGGGCATGGAGTCATTTCAAAATTTCCGTTAGTTTTCTTTCACCTGCTATACTCTTTGAGATTTTCTAACTTATGCACATTTTTGTGTTTTTTCTGGAACTTCACTTCGAATTATCTGAAAACAACAGATGAAACTTTTCTTTAGTTGTTTATCCTGATTATAGCCTTTCCCTGAGCTTCTTCTGACTGACACAATTATGGTGTGATGAGCCTTTGTTAATCTTACATGAGACTGAATTATTTGCAGTAAAAGATTAAATTGGTATGAAGTTTAACATTTTATAGAGGTGCTCATGTGATTGTCTTACAATAAAATGTTATAGTTCAGTTGAAAAGTGTTGTGGTTATTTTGCTATAGCATCAGTTTTCTTCTAGCCATAATAACTGGTATAAGAGCTAATATAATTTATAGTAATACTAGACAAAATATTAAAACGCTGACATACTTCATTGACTAAGATGATAAATTAAGGAAAAAAAGTCTAGCCATGTAATTCTCCAAATAGCCTTGTTAGTGTAGAACCTATAGGAAACTCACATGGAACTTCTTCAAAATTTTAAAAATTTAAGGGTTTATGATAATGACTAGCTAAAGCCTTATTAATAAGCAACAAAAATCAGATATACCAACTCTACTAAAATACTAAAATAAATCTTAGTCCTGATAAAATTATATGATGGGACAGCAATTTCCTTCATCAAACAGCAAACCTGATAACTAATAACTAGCCGAGCTAATCCTAAAATTGCCTCAATGCATCGCTTCATGAAGAAGATAGTTTGCATAAAGTAATAATAAAATTATATGATGGGATGACAATTCCCTTTCTCAAATGATAAACATGACAACCAATTAATTTCCCCAATATTTTTAGTCACAAATTAATAATTAGCTCGAACAGTGACAAATTAACAACTAATGATATTTTTTTAGATTACTTTTAGGTTGTAGCATTACTTCTTGAAGAAGATAGTTTGCATAAGTAGTGATAAAATTATATGATGGGTAACAATTTACTATCTCAAACAGTAAACCTGATCACCAATAACTAACCCAAGTTTTCCTGAAATTGCCTATATGATTAATGGAAAATTAAAAATTATGTCAAATAGTGAAAAATTAATAACTAATCATATATTTTTAGTTTTAGTCTGTAGCATCGCTTCATGAAGAAGATAGTTTGCCTAAATAATAATAAACTCAAGGCACAAAAGCTGACCGAAAAGACTTGGATACAATCAAGGTCTGCTTTTCACATTTTCCATTAATGATAATGAATACTTTTATTACCTCTAAATTGAACTACTTTTTACTTAAGTGTCACGTCTATAATGTGGTGAGATGTTAGATACTTTCTTAAATAATGCTGATGCTTTGGAAAAGACTTACAACAGTTACATGGGCATTTGTGCACGGTGTTGCTTGTCTCACACCTGTGTTTCTCAGATTGGATAAAATCTATTGTTTTAATTCTAATAAAAATTTGATTCTCAAAAGAGAGATAGAACTAAGATAAATGAGCAGCAAAATAACAATGATCCTTTATCAGAAGATCTAACAGAGATTATAGTCTCTGTTGAAATGAATGGTTGAATTATTTGCTTAACTTGAAATCATAACAGTATTGGATGTAGGTAGCTTGAGCTTCTGCCTTCTTATCGCTCTTCAAGATGCATGCTATGAATATTATTTGTTCCAAATTTCAATAATCATTCTAGTGGAGACTAAGGAAATATGAGATGCTCAAGTCTTACATAAGTAGTATAAGATGATCTATTGGGTACTTCGGTAAATTAGTAGTATGGGATGCTTTAGTCTCGCATTGAGTAGGATGGGATGCAGTTTAGCTATCCTATATCAATTGTTAGCTTTTAATGGATGGTTTCTCACCATATTTGAGTGTCCATCAAATTGAAATTGTGAGAGGATTGGAAGTCTCCAGCCTAGTATAATTTATAGGAAATTTTCATTTCTTATAGTGCACCTTTGACCGGATTAGCCAAGGTTTTAAAAACATGATCGGCCAATTCAACTGATTAAACCAAGAACTGGTCCTCAATCCAGTCCGGTAATCGATCATATTCAATCACAGTCCAGCCATTGACCCTTGAATCAATGTCATGACTGGTTCAATGACCCATCTTGTTTTTAAGACCTTGGGATTAACTCACTCAATGGACTTGTGGTCCTTAATATAAGGCATATTTACTTAATTTTATTAGATTAAGGAATTTAGTTAAGTTAGTTAATGTGACATGTATTTTCTAAAACACTTTAATCACCTTCCTTAATTCCCTCATCTTCTCTCCTCATTGGTTTTTGTTGGGGAGCATCATTAGGGCTAAAGTAGGAAAAAATTAACAAATATGAAAACTATGTCATATATTTATTTAGGACCAAGATCAATTCTCCAAATATGCCTTATATTAAGGACCGGTGGGATTATAATTTTTCTAATGACTAAGTGATCCTTTGCTACATGGTTATTGTGCTTAGAAATTTATTTAAATTTTGAACTTAACAACTATAAGAATCATCATTCTTGTATTATTCAGGATATATATATACAACTCAAAATTTAAAATTTTATTCAATATTTTTCAAATTAATTCTTAAATGTTTGGGAAAAAAAAAACTAATACTAAACAGCTCCTTATTGTGTAATGCAGGTGCACAGTGGTAATTGCCTCCCAGAATGGACTCAATGTTGTGGACAAATTGACAGAAAAGGTAGTGGGATAAGAATTTGAATCACATATAGAGTGATACATGAAGTAAAAGCGAGAGATAAGATGAAGAGGTGGGTCCTATTTTTGTTAGATTCACTTTTACTCTTAATTTTCTGTTTTCACTTTTGCCTGAAAGTGACTTTATGATCAAGTGAGCTATTGAGTTAGCTATCATATCATATTATGTGTGGTACAGGCCTGTGGCAGCCCTATTCTGCCTTATTTGTTTCTTGTCTACCTCTGTTATAGTTAATAGGAATTTGACCCATATTTTACTTTTTTCAAATTCCATTGCTACTGGGAGAACCTTGTTAGAAACAATATGAAAAAGAACCGAGAAAAGGGAAGAAGAGAGTAAAAGATCCTATTAACTACCCCCGCCATCTATCCCTATTACCACATAACAATATACTCCCCCAACAAAAGATCCTTGTCCTCAAGGACAGTAAAAAGAAAAAACAAAGTAAAAGCATATTGATATATTTTTTCCTAGGTCAGAAATTACTAAAACTTAGAGGAAAAAAGATTAATGGACATCCAAACCCAAGCCTGCTGCAAGGCATTTTGTTCCAGATGCCCAATGTCTTGTTCCCTATGAGCCCATGCAACTCCCATTGTTCAAAATTCATGAACTTTACGCCCCACATAAACCCTTCAAGATATGCAGGAAGAGCCCAATTCTCCTTCATGTAAAATGGAGAAGCTGCACTTAAGCCCAGTTGTAGTGGATGTGATTTGTGAAGCATCCATATTGCACATTGCAAGCATTATAGAAACCCTTAACTACTCCCTCCAATATGCAGCCAAATAAGATTCTAGAAGCACCGATAGAGATCATAAGGTTGTGTTTGGTTGGGGTTTTTCTGGATTAGATGAGGTCATGGAGGGTTGAAAATCAAAAAACCTTGTTTAGTTAGTAGTAGGGAAGGTGAAAATTTTTTGTCTTGTAGTGCTCCCTCCCCTCCTATCTCAAACCTTTAAATTTGGAATTTTTTTTAAGGTGGGAGAAAATTTATGATTTTTTTTTTTTTTTTTTTTTGACAAAAACCCAAACTCTCGCAAGGTTCCACCCAACCCATGTTCCTCAACAATATTATTACCTATTTGTCGATCGATACTCCTTTACCTTCGCCGGGGTCAGAACTCGTCTTGGTGATGAACGGTACAAGCAGCTCAAGCGAAGGCAACGGAGCTTGAGTGGGTGAGATGAAGGATCCTTACAACAGCGAAGGTCGTATCTGTACTCCATAGCTTCTTTGTCCCTAAACCAGTGAAAACGGAGCCGTCGTGCCTCCTCCAAGCGAGTGACAAACTTGAAATTCATGCAAGAAATTGCAATTCTTAATCTCCTTGCAATAAGCCTCATTGCAATAAACATTGAGACTCTCCAATCTGAGAAGCAGAATTGTCACAGCCAAAGAACTTCCCGATAAGATCAATGCCAGGTGCATAGCAGGGAGTCAGCATAACTTGAAAATCGATTTGGTTGCCGCACAAAAGAATTGAACAAGGCTGAGAAGAACATAGGATCCAAAACTAAAGACTTAAACACCCTAAAATCACTAGTCCGATTAGCGAACGGAGTAGCGGACATAGATGGCGTCGTCATCAGTAAATACTTACGAACAGAGAGGAATGCGTTCTTAGCTTGGGTAGCAGCGAGATTCCTTGATAAGCAGCGTTAAAACACCAACTGTTCTGGACGTTTAGAGTCGATGAGCAGAATCAACTTCAAGGATGGTTTCATCTTCTTCTCGTCATTTGCAGCGAAATCCTCATTTTCAGAGGACGCCTTCTTGTCAGCTTCAGAGAATTTGTTCTTGATTGAATCAGCGTTAGCCATTGTCAGATCATTGACCTCTGTGAATATGGTTTCTGTGACGGTTTGTTTCTGGACTTCCAGAGCGACCTCAGCATGAGAGGAGTTGTTCATGTATGAATCAGCGTCATCCACCTCCTCTGTCTCAGCAACAACAATGGGGAATTTCAAAATCTCACCAGATTCTTCCTCAATTATTTCACGATCCATATTAGGGCAGAGAAAAGAAAGTTTAGCATTGATTTCTTGCATATAACCTTCAAGACGAGAGGAAGTATTCTTGAGCTCAGTTGTATCTCGAGTATTCTGATCCGAATGGTTAATGATACCATCTCCAGTTGCTCGAGGTGTCCGAGACATTCTGTAGATCGAGTCTCTGGCGATGCCATGGGCCAAAGAGGAGGCTCTGATACCTTTGTTAGCATTAAAAGGGAAGAAGAGAGTAAAAAGTAAAAACAAGAAAATACTAATTCACTCGACCGCCATCAAACTACCTACTGTTAGAAAGTAATGTCAGAACTAGTGAAGTATAAGAGAATTATAAATAGCTACACTTGTACTCACTAAGGGTTGTTGAATAAGAAATTACTTTCGGTTCTTCTCTCTTTCGCGGTATTTCTCTTTGGCCTGTACCAATTTGGTATTAGAGCCACTCTTTGACCAATGGCGTCAGAGATGTGATCCTCTGTACATCTCGATGTTCTTGAACGACGTTTGGAGATGCAGTCAACTTGGGTTGAGAGCGCATGCATCTGTCTAGAGCAACATTCATCTTACATCAGTGAATTGAAGCGATCGGTGGCCAGAGTCAAGACTTGCTTACCGAATCTGTCCGACACGATTGCGCATTTAATGAAACAAAGCCAGGGCGAGCACAAAGGCGGCTTCTCCAGTGGCTATCAGCTGAACGTGAATCTTCAGTTAGGCACTTACATGCATTCACAATCTTAGTATTTCACACCCTCCAAGCGCCCTCGAGTCGAGTTTCCGAAATCCGTTGGCTCTAACGTCCATGGTTGTAAGCCGAATCGTAGCAATCAATTTACTAATCTTGACGGTGGCAAAATAGCTGAAGACGACGACGTAGCTGACCTTCTTGAACGGTATGAAGGGACGAAGAAAGGAGATGAATAAAAGAACAAGAAAGTTGTGAACGAGCATGGTGTGAAATCGGAACTTACAGCTCCTCTTGCTAATGGAAAGATGAATCAACGGAAAGAATTGAAGGACAACGATGAGGATGAGGATGAAAGATGTGATGAAATCTTGAATCAGAAATCCACGAATAGAATACTAAAGAACCAGAATCATTCTCGAACTTGATTCTGTTTTTCTGTGTTAGGAAGATTTTTGCGATGACTGCGATGGCCGCGAATGTTATGATTGAATCAGGACAACTGGAACCTTTACTAAACCACGAGGGTGACTATGCTGATCTTAACAAGCAGCAGATTCCTTCAGGTCCTTTTTCTTTCTTTATTCCTTGCTGTGTGTTGAGTGGGGCATTATGGATGCCTGAGAAATTTGTTTCCTATTATGTGTCTTTTGAGTCCAAAATTCTTGGACTTCACCCTTCATTACTCTCAAACATCTGCCCAGAAATTTTTCTAGCTATGAAGGCAGAGGAAACTCATCAGTCCCTGCTTGGCTTCCATGGCTGTCATCGTTACTCCGACCCGCCGCCGCCACTATCACCCTCTCTCTTTGGGTCACGCGTTTCTTCAATCCCAAATATGGATCGAGTATCTTCCTTCATCATTTTTCTTCCTTGTTCAGCTCAAGTGTCAAAGTCGGATTTCCAGGATAATGGTTATTTCATAGGGCACCGATGGAGGCTCCGACTTGGACCTAACATTAGAACCACCACGGTGACGGAATTCACTGGTTGCTGCTTTTTCCATGGGGTTTTACGCATTCAGTTTCCATTCTCCTGTGTTTCTGAGTCCCAACACCCATATAATGCCCACTACAACAGTTTTACAGTGGTGCAGTAAGGTCAAATGGTCAAGCACCTTGCAAATTGAAGGGGACTGTGACACTGCATTTTCCCTGACTCTCGTGTCACAAATAAAAGGTATTACCTCTCCAATGATCAGAAAACTCTTGGACAACATGTTGTTTTTGTTGTTGTCCAGCTGTTTTCCATTAAGACAAAGGGTTACTATTTGAGTGGACCCTCCAAACCTTCGCATGCATGGATTTTTGTTGTGCACTTGTGCTACTGCAGGCTGTGGTGCATATCTCAGCTATTCAATATTTGGGCTGCATTTTATGGGCTAGGGGTGACCAATTCATGGTTTTTCACTACCAGCTTTGGACCCTTTACAATTGTCGAAGGGGGACACTCTTTTAATTCCAGTCTCGGCGTATTGGCATCACATGAAACCAGAGGACGCTACTGAGAACGATCTTTCCTTCAGCCTGTACCACTTTCATCCATTCTCTATGCAAGAATCACCAGCTCATTTCTATCCTTGTGGACAAGGATGTTTTTCTAGGGGGAAGTATTGTTACGTGGCAGTAGAAGAATACGCCACTGATTAGTAACAAGACTTGAAGCTACTTACGGTTAGAAAGTTATGCCAGAACTAGTGAAGTATAAAAGAATGATAAATAGCTACACTTGTACTCACTAAGGGTTGATGAATGAGAAATTACTTTTGGTTCTTCTCTCTTTCTCTCTCCGTATTTCTCTTTGGCCTGTAGCAAAAGGTGGGATAGAAGGAAAAGAATAAAGCAGACAACCATGTAATTTTGATTTGAATAGAAGTATGAAGATGAGCATGAAAGAGGAAATTTAAAGTGCATCAACGTGGGTTCGATTCTATAAATGCTGAGAACAAAGATCCACTTTAAATGAGAATAATCTAGACTAACGACTGAGGCTGCTAAGAAAACCGACAAACAACCACTTTCAGCCCTACAAACAGAGGAGACCAACAAATAGAACAATGGGCAGATTAGGCCCAAATAAAGGAAGCTTGAACTGTATATTGGCAAGCAAAATTAATTTCAGTCATTATAATTTCACTTGATTTGTAATCATGTTCTTGTAGTTTTTATTTTTCATTAGGCCCTTACGGTCCCTATAGTTATAGGCGTTAGTCCTTATGCTTATGATTTGTTAATGAGGATTGATATGGAAGTTGACTAAGTGACATGTAAGTTGCCACAAAATATAAAATAAAGTGGTTTTAAATAAAATAAAATGATGGAATAAAATTTATTTATTATCAGCCTAAAAATAAAATTATCAAACTAAACCGTTTCCTTATACTATATATAATTTTTAACCTAGTTAATTTTAATTTTATTTAGATCTATATCACAAAATTAATTTTGTATTTTCAGGTAAAGTGACGTCATCGGTTACTAATATAATTTTTTATATTTATTTTTCTTATTGGCAATTCATGCTATGGCTACCAATATACTGTTTTGGTCCTAAATTTGTACATAATTACTTAAATTGATTAAATTAAGGAAGTTGGTTAAATTAATTAATATGGCATATTTTATAAAACATCATAGATATCTTTCTTAATTCCTTCATTGTCTCTCCTTCTTGATTATTATTAAAAGAGCATTAATGATGAAAAATTAGGAAAAGATTAATAAATATGAAAATTATATTTTATATTTTGGATTAAAATCAGCTTCCCAAACATGTTTTATAATTGAGGAGTATTATTTTGCTTGTCCTCTACTCTCAAGGGAAGATCCCACAAACCCACAACAAATCTGAGATATACACACCATAAGAAGGTTAAACACAAATCTATGATACACTTGAACCCTTGAGTACGAAAAAACAAGGATCTGAAGTGTTGGAAGACGCAACAAGATTGATCAAGCCTTGATTAGTCTGTTCAGTGAAGAACCATAAAGAAAATCCACTTTCAACTTAAAAGCCACTTTTTATTTCTCAAAACCAAGTCTTTAGCCTTTTTACAAATGAATGGTTATAAGGTATTTAAATAAAAAGTATTCAAAAACCCTAATTGTATTACATGCAACCTAAAGTCTTAAAAATCTTCAAATCTAATCAACATAGAAAATAACATCCAAAAACTTAATACAAAGTGTTTGGGAACCCAAAAGTCAATTTTGCCAACTATTTAATAATTTTCGCACAAATAAAATCAACAAAATGTAATTAGTATTTAAAGCCCAAAATGTGCTTATTTAGGTTCCAACGAATCCTCCCATCTGTAGTATTAAGTTCGAGCTCTTTGTTTTGAAGTCTCCAAACCCAAAAATTGATCAACAACTCCAGTTTCAGCCTAAATTGAATTTATGGCATCCTTTGTTTTGTGAATCAGGTTTGTTGATCCAATTGCCATTCTTTTTGCAACATCCTTTTGAACTAGCATTGATTTTAGCTTGTGCTCTTTTGATTTGTTTAGTTGGAATTTGAAAATGATCATTTGAAGTTGAAGAGTCACTACTTGAATTTGAAGGGACATCTTGCTGATTAGGGATCGTATCAATATGGCATCGATTGATTGGAATGTACATCTTAATAGGAGAGTAATTTGAGTTAATTTGTTCATCTCAATTCTCATTGTCAAGAAGGTACCAATTACAGCAATCAGTTGGTTTATTTCTGAAAAGTTTTCTAATTACTCAATTGGTTGTTGATCTCTTTGTCTTTGTTAATTTGTTACGTCAATCTGTTGGTTCACTTTTGAAAATTATTATTCAATTGGTTGATATTTTAGCATTGTTACATCATTTGGTTGGTTAGTTTATGAAAAGTATTCCTTAATTGGTTGGTTGATCTTTGGCAATGTTAGCTAATAACAAATTGATGTGATTATGAAAGTTTTTGTTTGCCAACTACATAATTATTAAATTTGAAAATAAAAGGAAAAAAAAGACAAAGAAATTGACGATAAAGTGATTGTGGATTTAAAGGTTATGTGGCTCTCCATTAAGTAACACAATCGAGTAAAGTTAGAATGATTAGTTTTAGAAATATAGGAAGGTATTTTTTTGTGAATACTAACTGTTAAGCTAATTTTATGACACGTCAAATTTACCAAATGAATATTAAAGATGTTATCGTAATTATTTCTTGGAAGATAGAGTTATTCTCTTACAAAATTTTAGTTTTAAGTTTTCTTTATTAGTCTTTACATTTTTTACGTGGTTTTTTAGCTTAAAAGAACTTTGGGAAATTCCTAAAAAGAACTTTAAAAGTGTTAAAAGACAGAAATGTGTTTCATCTATTCATAATATTAAAAGGGTATGGGGTCTGATTTATCTTTTTCAAAATTAGTTAGAAATGATAGAAGTGTTCTTATGAGTTCAAAAATGTGCTCCCCTGTTTTTTATACGGTTTTAACAAGTTCAGATAAGATTTTTACAAAATTTAAATTTAAAAATAACCAAATGTTATAATGACAAAGTATTAATTTTCACTTCTAATAAAGATTTCATAAGTTTAGATAACATTTTAACAAGTTTTAATAAAATTTTCATGAATTCAAATTCAAAAATAATCACTTGCTATAATAGCAAGATATTGATTTCTACTTCTAATAATGGTTTTACAAATTTAGATAAGGTTTTAACAAGTTCTTATAAGATTTTCACAAGTTCTAATTCAAAATTTACCACTTGCTATAATGACAAGGTATTGATTTTCACTTTTGACCAGAGTTTTACAAGTTCATATAAGGTCCTGGGTTAAGGGGCAATTTTGTATCAAAAGTTTTCACCGAGGGGCAGTTTTGCCTCAGAAGTGTCAACAATTTTGCCCTAGTAGTTATTCCAGTTAATCCTGACCATTAGTTAACTAAATATGATGAACTAACAGTCCAAATGTCATCCATTACATTTTTTTTAACTTTTAAAATTACGCTAGAAATCCATCTGTCATCTACTTTATCTTTTTTTAAAGTTAGATTTAAGACTTCTGGGGCAAATTTGAGCCCTTATAAAAATAACTTGGATGACATATGAACTATAGCTTAGCGAATTTTATCAACTAATGATCAAAATTAATTGTAATAATTCCCAGGGCAAAAGTGCTCTATTTTTTACATTTCTAAAGCAAAATTGCTCTTCGGTGAAAACTTTTAAGGCAAAAGAGCCCCTTAACCCTAAGGTTTCAACAAATTCTGATAAAGAGATTCACAAATTCACAATTATAGCAAGTGGTGAGAATTTGAATTAGAATTTGTGAAAAATCTTATTAGAGCTTATTTAAATCATATATAAACTTGTGAAACCCTTATCAGGGTGGGAATCAATACATTACCATTTGTAGTAAGTGATGATTTTTAAAATTAAAAATTATGAAAATATTATTATGACTTGTTAAATATTATCTGAATTTGTTAAACCCTTATAAAAAATAGTAGCACTTTTTTTTTAAACTCATAGAGATATTTATGTCTTTTTCATTTAATTTTGAAAAGGATAAATCATAAATATTTGAACCACATTTTTACCCTTTAATATTTTTAAAGTTTTTTTTAGGGATTTTTCAAAAACAAAAAACTTTCATTTACTGAAGTGAGGCTACCGACATTCTAAGCACCTTTCAAAATACCAAAATACCCTTTCTTGTTGATCATCTGACAACGAAGGACAAAAGGCACAGCACAACAAATCGTACCATGTTACTCTTGTAATTTGAAAACTGAGCCCTATCAACCATCATGGCAGCAACTGACCGTATTTATGCATTTCGTACTAGAAAATTTAGAACCCGTTTGGTTTTAAAAAATGGTTGGAAATAAACTGAATTGAAAAGAACGAAAAATATTTTGTTACCAAATGACATTCCTTTTGCCCGTCTTAAACACTTTTGTCGTATCGACAGTCACATACAAAGATTTTTGTGTCATTAGCTTACTTTCTTAGGTGTCAGAAAATTAATTCCCACCATTTTTTTTTATGGAAATCCATTTTCAATTATGTAGTTCAGAATTGGTTCCCACAGGAAACTATTCTTAGCTAGAAAATGTGAACTAAATGCTCGCCGTTGGCAAGAAAATTTGATTTTCCATTTCTCATCCCAAATTTTTCGCTAACGCTCTTAATGAAAAGTTTATGATTTCAAATAGTGGTACATTTTGTGTATGATACCTGATAGAGTATTAATACTATACTTGGAAAAAGATAGAAAAATATAACTTGAATTTTAAAATCTTAAATAAATGATTTCTTATTAAAATGAGTTATCAATTACTATATTCTTTTAGTCATACCTATACTCTTGTGAGTAATAAAACTGATTTAAGATTTTGAAGTTCATGTGGTATGTTCATGTCTTTTTCTCTACTATCTATATATAAAAATATATTAGGCCTTTCTATATACTAAACGGGTTTGTAGTGGTTATACTAAACTGCTACTCACGTAAAAAATAGCTACTGAATTTGTAGTAGTTAACAGAAATTGCTAGAAGAGGCTCATGTAGATAACACATTATTTGTGTATATTATTGAGGTTAAAAAATTGCTACAAATGTTGGCAGCAATGCCGGAAATAAAAAATGAAAATTTTGCTCCAAATTTGTAGTGGTTACTAAACTGCTACTAAGTGAAAATTTGAATTTTAAAAAAAACTTGCTCCCAAATTTGTAGCGGTTATAAAACCGCTACAAATATATGAAATTTCAATACTAGTGCCAAAAATTAAATCCAATTTGTGTTTTAAATTTGTAGCGGTTCTAAAACCGCTCCAAATTGTTGAGAAAATTAAAAAAATGTACAATAATAGAGAGTCTATTGTTACAATATTGTGTTAAATAGTTTATTATTGCATCAAATTAAATTATAGTAATTATTATTTTAGAAGAATGATTAAATTGAGTTAGATAAGTATAAAATTTATGTATGTAATTTTAAGAATGTGTAGGTAATAAGGACTAATCATGTTGTCTACTACAAGCTGATCATTATAAAAGGAATATTGAATATGCTAAGGAAAAGTGGTTAAATTCCTCGACAAAAAGGAAAAATAATTAAAACCAGTATTATAAAAAAGAAAAAAAATGTTAAAATAAGATAATTAAAATAAATTTTACCTTATTTAATTACCTTGCACAGCTCTTGAAAAAAAATTCTAATTGGAGGAGTGTTTAAAATAAGGTGTGGTGAAGGTATTTATAGGGAGGGATCTGCGTAATGCTTTGTAGCGGTTGATGTGACATTATTTGTAGCGGATAGTCACTTTGTAACGGTTTTTTTCTATTTTGCTATAAAACGCTACAAAGGTTGCTTAGAGTTTTTTTTTAAAATATAAATTAAGATTTACAACAATAAAAACAAATTTTTTTAATCATTCTTCATCACCATCCCTAGAAAATTGTTTTCAAAAAAATGTTAGTATGGTATTATTTTGTAGAAAAATTAAATTTAAATAATATCAACTTATAAAAATGCACCGAATTATAGATAAATTGACATCGCCATCAAGAAAGAAGTTTTTAAAATTGGTGGGTTGGAATAGCTCACTCTCATAGGCGATGTTATCTCCATCACCCATGTCATAAATGTCTCAAGGCTTTAAATGAACCACCATGTTCCAATCCATGTGCCTCACGTCCTCGACATAATAAATATAGTGTGCCTCTGAAGCAAGAATATATGGCTCATTATTTTTAGATTGACCAATATAAATTGGCTAAGAGAAATTTACCGATGTGATGCCTAAGTTATCAGTTGTAAGTCCTAGGGAAGTAGTGAAATTTGCCCACAAACACTTGAACAACGTCACGATGAAACGACCTTAGTAATTTAGTTCGACGACATCAAGAAGCTTTCCATAGTAAGGGATGCCTCCGAATTACATGTTGGTGTCACTGCTGCTCGCATAACTCCTTGTCCCAAAGGTGCCATAAACATTTTGAGTTTACAATCCTTGATCTCATGAAACCGTGCAAAACTTGAAACCATTGACATTGTATGTTGTAAACCTTTTTGTATGGTCAAGAGGGCCGATTGCGAGAGCTCTGAAATCTGGTGAATGTGGGTTATGGTTATTTAGTATTATGCGCGCAAGCCAGCTTGTAAATTCTCTGTGGACCTTTTTGTCAACTTCGGAGGATGTTTGTGTTCAGATCTTGAGTTGATGCTTCACATGACTTTTGAATTCCATGCAATTAATCATAGGAAGGTGATCATGAAATGTAAGTAAAACAAGTAAGGATAGATATAAAATAACATATGATTATACAATTCTTACTGAAGGAAGGGTTCAACTTGAGTGCAATTAATTAAGACATATCTATGTGCTTGCAACTTCGTAATTGTCGTTAGTTTGAAGTTCTCACTTCCTCTAATTGGTTTACCAACACGATGGATTAACAACTCTCCTAATGTTGGCCTAAGTTCAGGACAATTGTCTACACGAGGTGGTTGGTTGAAAGTTGTCTCAATGTCATCAATATACCTTAAGCAGAAATATAGGACCTCATCCTGTAATATCCCGAATTTTGGGACTAGAGGCTTAAGATTTAGCCTGGATTAAAGGGGACCACTAGACCCCTGTTTGGTAAATGTCATAGTGATGCATAGTATTATTTCCCAAAATTCTCTTATATTCTTGGATATTAAAAGGAATTATATTGGTGAGCTAAAGAGCTCAAGGAATAATAAAACGATGTAATTGGAAGTCACACATAATATAGTAAAATGGAACACAAAGTAATTTTGCCACCGGTGAAATTCCCGGTGTGGCAGTGGTGATTGTGTGACATTTTTCAATGAGTAAATGATTTTGAAAAATAATGAAACTTTTCAGAGTGAAAGTAGACTTATCAAGATTTAATTTTATAGGTCATATAAGTCATTTTGAGTTGTACAAAAAGAGAAATGAATTTTTGAAGTTAGCCCAGCGAAATTAATTATTTTCTGGGACATCATTCAAATATTAAAATTCTAGGAAGATTAAGCTTTTAATTGGACAAATTTTATATTTTTCATAAAAACTACACTCAATGAGGGTCACATATCCTTTGGAATCACTCTAATTGGACATTTGTACAATTAGATATGAATTTTCAAAGTTTAATGAAAATTCTACCAAATCAAACATTATATGCGAAAATTGGAATTTTGGACCAATGAGAAGCTGACACGTGGCAAGCAACTTTAACACCTATTTAATGAATAATTCTCCATCTTCTTCTTCATTTTTCCTGCGTGAATCAACTAGAAAGAGAGAGAGAGAGAGTCAGCTGAACAAAAATGGAGAGGAGAGGAGAGAGAAACTTCAAGCCGTCGAAACACTGCCGAATCGGTGTCTTCTCTCAAAATACCCTTTACGAATCTTCTTCTACTCATCGCGAGCTTTGTTTTTATGGTTTCGGATCCTCTTTTAAAGGTGGTTGGTAACGTCTCACCAGCCGTAGTATTGCCAGAATTCTGAACCGTTTGTGGAAATGGGTATAGGTAAGCGTAAGCTTCCTTTTTAATCGATTGGTTTGTTATTTGGATGAGTTATGGGAAGATTGTGTATTATTTATGGATGGTTTTAAAGGATGTTTTTAATGGCTAAACGATGTCCAAATGATGTCTAAATAGATAATCATTTGATTAGAAGTAGAAAGGAAGAGATTAAGCCAAAGAAAACAAGAAACCAACAAACTCTTCCCGAGAACTTTGATTTTTCTGTGCTGTGTTGTCTTAGAAGAGAAGTTGGAATTTGATAATTTTGATGCTTCCATTGGCTTTAGGAGGTAAAATTTTGTAGGTATGCAAGTGTTCATGATTTTTGGATGCTTGTACATGAATTTGAAAATTTATGAAGTTTGGGATTCATGTAGATAATCTACCCTGTCTGAAACAATGTTATTGTGCGTGACATTTGAGGGGTGACAACTTATCCAAAAATTATGAAACTTTTCATAATTAAATTATAGACAGAGATTCAATTTGATAAGTATTTTGTAATTTTTGGACAAGTATGTTGGGAGATATGAATTGTTGAAGTTTGGCCCTGGTTTCTGGAAACAAATCTAGAACAGTGAAGTTTTCCAAACTTCTGGGAATTTTTTACTTTTTTGGGCCAAACTTTACTATTTTTATGTGAAATTATACTGAAATAAATTTCTATAGAATTTAGAACCACTCAATTTGAAATTTCCTAGAATTAATGGTGAATTTTTAAAATTTGGCTCTATTTCTGGAACTAAATCTGGAACAGTGGTCTTCAACGAAATTCTGGGAATAATTTGTCTATATTGGAGAAACGTATCTATTTTTATTTAAATTTAAATTGAAAGAGCTTCATTTAGGCTTTGGAATCAGTGCAATTGGAGTTGTTTATCATTATTCATGATTTTTAACATTTGGACATTGAATCTGAATGTTGTTTGGGGGCAGTGGAGTGTAATCATAAAATCTGGACTTGTGGACATGATTACTGCAAGATTAATGATTTTAAATGTAAAGTAGACTTGATAAGGGTCACATAGGAATTTAAAACATCTCAATTGGAGTTCTATAGAATTAATTATAATTTTTCAAAGTTAAGTGAAAAATCTGTCAGCTTTATGTCTTATGTGAATTTAAGACTTAATGGCACAAATGTAATTAATATGAACTCCAAGGGTGAAAGTAAGCCTTTAGGGCTAATGTGGCCTATTGGGCATTTACTTTTTATGGCCCTAATGATGTCATTACTTATCTAGGGCTATAAAGTGACGTTGGAAGATCAAAGGACAAGAAGAGAATGACATAAAGTCCAAGAGGTAGTGAACTTACCTTGCCTGCATGTATATGATATGTATGTTTGTGCATTGTGTTTATGTGACTGCTTTGCCTAATTATGTTGAACATGTTTATTGATTGAAGCTCTGTGATGTTTATATGATGGCCATGAATATGTATAACATTGAGCATGTAGATGTCATTATTGGCATGATTTTATGAATGGCAAGCATATCATGCATTAACTATATATCTTACATGCATAGTGATTTTGTTTACTACTGAGATTCCTTCAAATCTCACTCTCCCCAAACCAACCATTTAGATAGGTGAAGAATGCAGGGAAATGGGTAAAGGGGTATTGCGAGGAAGAATGGAAGATTGACAGAGCAAGGCACTCTGCTGTAATTGAATTAGGGATTTGATTGCCGTATGTGACTATACATTGTATGTATGTAAATAAACACATGAAGTTGAGCAGAGAGGAGCTCTAGTTAAATTAAAGGTAAGACGCTCGCATATACTCTGATATAACAAAATTATGAGCCAGTGAGTTTTGATGATATGGTGAAAGTTGTAGAAATGTTGAAAAATTTTTGTTTACCTATGAAAAACCCTCTCAACCCTAGGTTCAACTCCTGAGTTGAGATTGGGGAGTAATGAACATTTTCAAGAATTGAGTAATCTCAGGCTCGAATACTGATCTCACGAACGATTTCACTACTCATTTGAACTCATCTAGGGCTATTGGAAATAAGGTATTACACATCCCCTATATAACCTTCAGTTATAGAACCTTCTTGCCACACCTTATTCCTTACGTAAGACTTCAATTTCCAAAGAAACCTACAAAGTAAAGAAGGAAAAATGATACTAAATGTTGAAATGGGTGGCTAGCAAACATAGGAACCAATAATGATGCACATATGTAAAATGAGTACCTCTCAATATGATACATCCATCGATATTAAATTGGGCCAGCGAGCTTTATTTCATGAACAAGGAGGACTGTAAGGTGAACATCATAGTGAAAAAGGATGAAGGAAAGATCATCTCCAAATGACAAAGCGTAAGAATGATTTTGGGCTGTAGCTGATCAAGTTCCTCAATGATCAAAACCTTATAACACAACTTTCGAAAGAAAAAACAAAGCTCCACCAAAACGATGGACACAGTAGGAGGAAGTGCATTCTTTATAGGCAGCGGAAGTAACTGTTGCATAAGAACATGTGAGTCATGACTCTTGAGGCCAGTAACCTTTCAAGCCTGAATGTCAATACATTGTGAAATATTGCTTGAATACCCATCATGAACTGTTATTTTCTTCAACGTTGCGAGGAATACTTCCTTGTTTAGTTTTGTGAGAGTGAATTTTTCTAGTTGCAATTTGTCATGCACATCTGGCTATGCGTCTTCACAAACTCCCATGGCCTGTAAATCTTTCCTCGCTTGAAGATGATCTTTTGACTTGTTGGGTTCATTAAGCAGTGCATATAGCACATTATTGCATACATTTTTTCCAATGTGCATGACATCAAGACTGTGGCAAAGTAAATTATATTTCCAATATAGAAGAGTGAAGAAAATACTTATCTTCCTCCATTGCTGAGGCATAGAAGTAGAAGTCTAGCCCCATATTTCGCCCAGGTCTTCCTACATTGTCGGTTTTTTTGAACTCAAATTCAACATCCTTAAGCTGTTGTAAGATATCTGTATTGGATAAAATATGATGAGGTCCTCTTTTTTCTAGTTTCCTATTGAAACGATTATGTTGCAATGTAAACTTGTGCTTTCCATCAAGAAACCTCCGATGCCCATAAAGCACCACTTTTGACTATGGGGAAGGCGCATTACGTTGGAATAAAAATTACAAGCTGGACACACCAATCCAGTATGGACATTCCACTCAGATAATGTTCAAAGCAAGGAAAGTCACTAATCATCTACATCAAGGCTGTATGCAAGTTGAACAATGTCTTTTCATACGCGTCATGTGTCTCGATACTGACATTACACAAGTCTAGCAATTCCACAATAAGCGGTTGGAAATACACATCGATATCATTACCTAGTGCCTTTTTGCTTGGAATAATTATAGACAAAATGAAGGAGCTTTGTTTCATACACATCTAAGGGGTAAGTTGTATAGAAGTAAGACTACCAACCAAATACTGTAACTTGTGCTAAGATTCCTAAATAGATTAAAACCGTCGGTCGATAAAGCAAGCCAAGGATGTCTGCATCCCAAGGATGTCTTAATTTACCATCTTTATTTGTATCAACTTCATGCCACCTCATGTGCTCCACTGTTTTGGATGACAAACAATCTTTGTAACCATGCTTCAAAGGAAAGTACCTGAGAATCTTTACACGTTTGTTCTTCTACTTTTTTTTCTCTTCTAGATTGTCTTATACCTTGATGTGTGACATCCCTTACATATCTCCCTGCTTGTATCATCTCCCCAAAACAACATACAATCGTTGGGGTGATTGGGCTGAGAGCACACAATAAAATATTTAAGGAAGCATTGATTGGGCTGATTCAAGAGCATGTTGCAAATCAAATGGCAACTAGATCGACAATTTTAGACAAAGATGTTGAAAACGTCACTAATTTCATTTGGGCTGCAAATGGAGATATTGATCAAGCTTTGGGCTTGAAGTCTTGAAATTGAAGAGCTTGGACCTAGTACTATACATGAGAGGACTCATTTAGGCCTAAATAAACACATTTTGGGCTTTAAATGCTTATTATATTTTATGGATTTTATTTGTGCGAAATTATTAAATAAGTTGTCATATTTGACTTTTGGGTTCTCTAGCACACTATATTAGACTTTTGTGTTTTCTAGAACATTGTATTAGACATTTGAGTTTCCTAGCACATTGTTTTGGATCTCCTAGCACATGGTATTAGACTTTGTAGTTACAATTTTCTAAGTTGCAAGTATTACAATTAGGTAGTATTTATCTATAAATACCTTGTGCTTCTTCATTTGTAAAACACTTGAGATTTGATATATGAATGAAAGTTGCATTTCTGCACTTTGTTTCTTGAGAGTGGATTCTCTCTAGGGTTCTTCTTAGAACTAACAGACTTATCAAGGCTTGATCAACCTTGTGGCGTCTTCCAACACTTCAGGTCCTTGTTCTTTCGTGTTCAAGGGTTCAAAATGATCATAGATCTTTGTTTAGCTTTCTTGGGGTGAGCATATCTCAGAATTGGTTGTGGGTTTGTGGGATCTTCTCTTGTGGGTTTGCACCATCAATCCTTAGGAACGAAGCGCCACAACACGAGGACTTCCCAGGGGGTCACCCATCCTGAGACTACCCTCGGCTGAACACGCTTAACTATGAAGCGCTAACCATCATGCTAAAAGCTTAAGCTGGTAGCAGAGGCGTACCCCTATTCCTTTAACCCAGTACAGACACGGGCCCCTGTCTCCAACGACTGTGGGTCCCACCAGACCCTGAACTCGATCCACACCCCCTCCCAGACCTGGGACGTATCATTCCCTCCCTATTTAAGGAGGTTCGTCCTCGAACCTTTCGATAGAAGTGGGATTCAAACCCGTGCTGGCTCTGATACCAAACCTTAGAAACGAGCGCCACAACATGAGGACTTCCCAGGGGGTCACCCATCCTGAGACTACCCTCGGCTGAGCACGCTTAACTGTGAAGCGCTAACCATCGTGATAAAAGCTTAAGCTAGTAGCAGAGGCGCACCCCTATTCCTTTAACCCAGTACAGACACGGGCCCCTGTCTCCAACGACTGTGGGTGCCACCTGACCCCAAACTCAATCCACACCCCTCCCAGACCCGGGACGTATCACTAAGGTATATGCTCTAGAGGTGCCAGGCTCAGAGGCGCCGCTCCTGTCATTGACCATACTAGGTCTGGCATCTAACCCCATACCCTTGACATGTCCAGGGTACTCAACTGGTCCCAGACCAGCTTTCAACGGCATAGTAGGATCCATAGACTCCTGTGACTTTTAGGTCAGGGTCTCTCGCAGCTCAGCTTAAGACTGTTGAATACGCTCCAGCAATTTTATGAAACAAGTTATTATTATTAACAATAAATTAAGTATTATAAATGATCAATAAAAAAATAAATTATCTTACAATAGCCTCCTCTGCCTGCTAAGACGTCGGAGTATCTTCCCGGTATCTATGTGTGGCCGTGAATAACTCTCCGTAGTCCGTTTAGCGATTCTCCTGTTGTGCCTTCCTCACCTAAAACAATAAAACATTTAATTAGTATTATAAACATTTAATTGAAATTAAATTAGTAATATTAAAATAAAATTAACTGAAATTGTGAAAAATTACCAATTTTCTTAAGTCACAACAAATGTTTTCGATCCAGCAGTGTGATGGATCCTCAGCTGCCTTCGGCTCCTCGTGTTCCTATGAGAAAGTGCCTATAAGAAAACAACATTAAAATTATGAAAAAAATAAACAAGTAATAATTATTATAAAACATTTAAAAAACAAAAATTACTCAAAAATTACTAAAATCATAATTATTAAAAAAATACATGTCTCTTTGGGCTCATCCTGTACTAGACAAAACTTGCCCAATTATTAGAGGAATCATCCCATCCTTATTCATGATGTGGAAGAGACAATTCCTCTTATTCTTCCAGCTGTAATATTCTAAATTTGGGGCTTAGAAGATTGAGATTAATTTTAAATCAAGAAGACTACCAAGCCCAGTTTAGTAAGAGTCCCAAAGATAGAATGAATTTTATGAGACTATATGATTTGACTCTCTAGGTTGAGAACGAGTCTCTAGATTACATGAGGCTCAGTGAGTATAAGTAGTTAGATAAAAGATGCCAAGGTATGGGCACTTTGGCACACTTGGTGCCATTTTGGTGGAACCTTGAGGCATGTGTGGCGCAATTCGGGTCTTCATGTATGAAGAAGATTTTTAGTTGGCGTAATGAGAAGTAGCCACGTATGTATGTGGTCGAATGAAAGTTATCGGTGTTTATGCACACTTGGTGTGCCATAAGACACACAAGCTCACACGTGACATTTTTTGAGGTATGTGGCACCATCTTATGCCATACAGGCACATATGTGGCGTATTTTTGAAGATATAGACATATGTAACTAATTAGTATGATAGAATATGTCGGTGAGTGAGTGCATATGGCATTTTCAGGACAGGTATAGGCAACCTGCGTTTTTTAAGGGACATTAGCTAAGCGTCATTTGTTTAGGATACCCAGGCATGTATGTGGCAAAATCATGAGGCACAAGGGACACGTGACGTTAATTAGGCTAAAGCAAGACATGTATTGCAAAACTGAGTGGCTCCATATAAAAGAAATAGCTTTATTAAAGTAGCTTTTTGAAAGTCACTTTACAGCTAGCCAATCATGCTTCGGCACCTCTTAAAGGCACAATTGACACATGTTGAATTTCCCGGACAATTCACCGGTTCCCGGTTCGACCACATACCTGATTTTCCCAAACACCGCATCAGAAGCTAGATGAATTCATCAGAGTTTCTTTTCTCTGACCTAGGAATTCAGCCAACCATAAAAGAGAGAGAGGGAGCAAAAATTCCAAGAGGGGTATTGAGTACCCTATAATTTCAAGGAGCAGTTGGCACATTGGTGCACTGGGTAACCTGTAATTCTCGAAAAGAACACCCAGCACCTTGAATTTTTAGCATGTGACTTAAGTCATAAAATATTAAATTTAGTATCTCTTTCCCTCATTAAAAAGGTTGGACAGCTGCATAAAATAGGGAGAAAATTCAAAAAAATTCAAGAGAAAATGAAAGAGGAGAAAAGTTTTATGTTCTTAAGCGTTATTGCCAATTTCAAGCTCGAAATTGTGTTTTCTACCAACTGAGCCTTCATAAACCTTCTTCTACTCATCATAAGCTTCATTTCTATAGTTTCAAATTTCTAAACAAAGGTGTTTGGTGTCATCTTGTGGGTGGAAGTACTACCAGAATTACAAACCGATCGTAAAATTGAGTAAAGGTAATCATAAGCTTCAATTTGAATATAATGTCTTGTTGTTTTGATGAGTATTTTTGGAGTTGTAAGACCCGTAAGGTTTCAGTCAAGAAGGTTATTTTGAGCTTTAATGGGTGTTTAATAATGAGCTTGATGTTAATTAAGGGTTTATGATAGTTTAAAACATGTTTGGAGATTGAAATTTGCAAGAACACAACTTGTGTTCCTTAAGGTTAGATTCGGTCAGCTTATGTTCTTGAGATTGGAGTTGAATTTTGATTAATTTGATGTTATAAATGGATTTTATGGCCAAAATTGTGTAGGTATATCATGTGGATATGATTTTTAGATTATTGGTTAGAAAACCCTAATTTTGGAATTTAAAGTATTGTTGTTGAATCTGCTAGATTCATGGCAGTTTATTTGTGTGATATTTTTGAATGGCCAAAACTTATCCAATGACTATTATATTTTACAAGCTTGTAGTATACATCCAAAGCTTTCCAATGATATGTAATATACATCATTTGTCCCTCTCAATTGTGAGTTATGCCCTGTTGAAGTTAAGACACAAACACTAGAATGTATTTTCAGGCAGTGATGTTGGTCATAGGTTCTTGAGGTTGTGACCTTGTACTTATCACAAATTGGTATTTTCCTTGAAATAGGACTTAAATATATTTCCATATGACTTAGAACCAACCCATTTGGATTTTTATAAATTAAGTTATGAAGTTTTAAAATTGGGTGTGAAATTTGCCAAGTTATAATGACCTACGGATTCGAAGTGTCTAAGGTCAATTGAGTTAAGTTAGATTCTAAAGGATAAGAGCATATACTAGAAGCTAGTGTAGATCCCATTTATTTCCATTTGACATAATGTACTAGATTTAGAAGATGCTTAACCAAGTAATAACACATTCGTTATGAATTCTAACTTATAGGATTCGACCTTTACCTGACCAACCAAGAGACTGGTAACCAAGGACAAGTTGTCATAAAGGAATTCAGATAATAACTCTTTCTCTCATATACTATGTAATGCTCTACATGAATATTTTACCATCAAATATGTTGTGTTCAGAGCATGCAGAACATGTCGGGTGGACGCCCGAAGCAACTAAGTATATGATGGGTAGACGCTCATATTTGTAACCAAGCGATGTGGTAATGTGATCTATGTATGTCATGTTGCATGTTAATGTGTTAAATGCTTCTGTAATGCTCGTTGTGTTGTAATGGTTATGTTACATTCTTTGTGTATTTACATTTTATATGATTGAATGCTTATTACTACTGAGATTATCCCGAATCTCATCCTTTCCAAAGTACATTACACAACAAGGTCAAGTGGCACAAAGGGCAAAGAGGTAAGCACTGATGAGTGAAGGGAGCAAATGAAGAAACAAATTTATTCGATTGGTTACCTATAAATATTAATATTTTGCTAAACTTAAACGTTCCTATGAGCTTATTATATGTATATGAATACCAGTAAACATGAATGGTAAGAATAATGTAAGGCAGTACCAGAACACTTAGTTATTTGATCAAAATATTTACATATTTGGTAATATTGGCTCACATGAAGGTAAGACCAAAGTACAAAATAAGGGTATCAGTACCCGAGCGTGGTATTAGAACTATCAGAGAGCAGTAGCATCAGAGTGTTCAACCAAGATAATAGTATCAATATTGATATCATATTAATATATACAAGTGATTTAAGTAATAACTTATATGTTTACATTAATTGAAGAGGGGTTTTACACCAATCATTACCCATCTTCATCAGTGTATCCCTCTTCTTGTTGTCTCGAATGACAAACCTATCCTGTAATACAATTAAATAGAAAAATTAAATATGATTATTTAGAAATCAGGAAATTAATAAATAATAATTAAATACAATTAATTACAAATCATTTAATATAATTAAATACAATTAATTATCTTCACCACCTCATCCCACACCAGATCCTTCGGCCCCATCGAAACATTCTTTCACGTTCTAAAGTGAATGGGGAACTGCATCCAATTTGAGCCCAGCTCATTTAGGTAGCGGTTGAGCAGGTGACCCCCATTGTCAATAGACTGGTCCGTGGCCTCATTCCAAGTAACTATAACTCGTAATGTCTAGTCCAGGTTATTCAGATCAGCCACATCCAGCCTCCTCGTAGAAATGTTCCCCTGCTCATTTGCATAATTTACCACATACGTTAGTTAAATTTAAATTCACATTTAACAAGTTGAATTTAAATATTAAATTTATTAAATAAAAAATTACATTTACCTTGGACCTACACCATAAACCTAGTCGACAAGGAAGACGACGGTCGTGGGTTGTTCTGGTCCAAGACCTCTTCCTCATCCAAGAACTGCTCCATGTCACTAGGTGGAATCTGGATGTCGAACTCCTCGTTCTTGTTGTAGTCACTCAAACTCATATTATCCCCCTCTCCTTGAACAGCAAGAGGCACCTGTAGTACGGTGGCCTCTTATGGGGTCTTCTGCTATGGCTACGGTAGGGCTGACTCCTGTGGCTGCTGTGGTGGGGTTGCCCTCCCTCTATGCCACCCCCTCCTATTGCCCCCTCCTCTACTGCTATCACCCCAAGAAGCAGTCTGGGAAGGAAGCTCAACCTCCTTCCCCTTCCCCTTGTCCCTCCCTGAAGCTATATTAACTGAAAAATACAAGAAAATAAAAAAAAATTAGTCACATTTATATAAAAATATCTCATAATAATAATAATAAATGGAAAGAAAATATGTAACTTTCCTACCTCAAGTGTACAAAATGTGTAAATGCTATAGGAAAATTCCTAAAGATATGTCAAAAAACTCAGATATGAAGGAAAACTCTTAGAGGTCAGAAAACAAAATGGCAAAATAAGACAAATGAAGGGTCGTGGAGCTTATATAGCATTGCACTTTATAGTGGTTTTTTCAGCACTTTGTAGTGGTTTCTGAAAAAAAAACCGCTACCAAACCGCTACAAAGTTAGAAACCCTACCTTAGGTAACGATACATTTTGTAGCGGTTACTAATAACTACTATAAATATATAGGCCCTTGACATTCTATAGCAGTTACACAAACAAACCATTACAAATATCCATTAAAATTTGTAGTTGTTACCCATAATCGCTACAAATATACAGACCCTTAACATTTCGTAGCCATTGACATCAATATAACAATTACAAACTAACTTCAACAATTGTCATGCCTACTTCATGCCTATTGACCCCACATTTATGGTGGTTTATATTACATAACTGCTACAAATTATGTTGGGAAATTGACGCTAAATTTGTAGTGGTTTATTTTTGTTAATCACTATAAATAGGCTTACCACTACAAATTTGTAGCGGTTTAGCTAAAAACCGCTACAAATCATGCTAGTTGTAGCGGTTATTGTTAATCGCTATAAATGAACCGATACGAAATATCATTTTTTTGTAGTGAGAAGGCCATACTCTTAGGAACATCATTTTAAATTGTAGGGAAACTTGAAAGAAAAGGCCATGTATTATTTCTACCGAACTATGCTCCATTATGGAGTTTTTCCTAATAAATTTACTTTCCTATTCATGCTCAAATCCTATGACAGCCTTGCACATTTGAATTTAGGTAAATCACAACAATGGTTTCATTTTTATCTGTGTCCATGAATTCAGGAACACTTGAGCTAGGGGTAAGAATCTTATGTTCATTGAGAAAAAATCTAACCGCCTATAGAGCTCTGTAATATTGTAATAGAATTGTAAATTTCAAGGATGAGAGATTGGCGGCAAGGATGAAGTCCAGAAATTTAGGGTTGTTCTTCATTTTAAATCATTTTTAATTTTCATTATTAAAAATATAAAAATATTACGTTATAAGAATAAAAATAAAAATAAAAATAAAAACTTACTTTGTCATTGTTTAATTGTACAGTCACAACTTGAATCTGATAAGTCATTATTTTTCGTTCAATAAGACTAAATGTGTTAAGCTCGTAAGACTAAAAATGTACTTTATAAAATTAAGGGACTAAAATGATACTTAACGCAAACATAAAGGATCAAATGTATATTTTAACCCCAAGATTTATATTATGTGCCTTTTTCACCTTTTAATTTTGTGACTATGATCAAATCCACCCCTTTCATCTTTTTAACCTAGTAACACACTTTTTTTAGGGAAAATTGCATTGAAGTCCTAGACAAGGTAAAATATGACAAAATGGTCCTGTGAAATCTCAAATTTGAGATGAAATCCCATGGGACTTTTTTGTAATATATTAAAAATGAAAAAAGAAAAAAATACCCCAGGTAAATAAAATTGGCAAAACAAGTTCTTGATCGTTGGCACTTAGTTGAAAACCCTTAGTTGCCATATTCTCTCTCCTGAAACTCGTTCTCTCAGCCACGATCGTTGAATTCATCGGCTAAAGGAAGATGTCATCATGAGTGTCTGAGGTCGTGGTTCCTCATCATTGAGGTTCGGTGGCCGTCAGCTGAGTAAGCCTTCCTGATACCTAACATCATCAGCCATTTCACCTACCGGGGTATCATTCCTGGCTTCTTTTATTTTTTCCCCATTTTCTTTGGTTTCTTCGCTATCTTAGAAATTCTTGTGGTTCTTAGTCGTATGTCTATTTTAATCTTTGTTAGGGACACATTTAATGTTTCTAATTTATGTGTAGTTAACTATTCTCCCCAATTGTTTACCCAACATCATCGAGGTTCTTTGGTTCTGTTGTTGATGGTTCTAATAGGTTTTTGTTTTTGGGATGGGAATTTGGGGTTGATTGTTTCATACAAATTTTGATGTGTGATTTGGCTTTTGTACTGTGATATGATCCTTATTTCAAGTTGGCCTTGTGTTCACTTTTGGGGAAATGAAATATTAGAGCTAATTGAACCTCAAGGGCTATGGTTTATTGATGTATGGGGAGTAGGAATGATCAATTTTCTTATTTAGTACAACCTTGATGATTAAGTGATTTGGTTATCTCGTGCTTCACCTCTCTAGTAACTTAGATGATTTAACATTTGGGTCACAAATTTCCTTCCACTTTTATAATATGCAAAACTTTGATTAAGGTGGTAGCTTTTGCTTTAAACTCTCCTTAGGCTATGACAAGTCTTCATTTTTTCTTTTCAATTCGGCTTAAGTAAGATTCTGAATTCTTCACATAATTTTCTCTCCTTTAATTTTTGTAGGGCTGTTGGTTTACTTAAGATAAATTCCATATATTTCTTCATGAGTTTTGTGACAGGTTTCCTCCAGTTTTATAATGAATGTGCATTGTTGGAAATATTTGACTATTAAAGTGTTGGATATTTTGTGTAATATGCTGGAAAATTCTTGCAATTCTGAGATGATTTCTTATCAAATTGTATGGATTAGATAAGTTTGATTTGTGCTCATATAGTTGATTTTAGTAAAGCAAGCTTGTCAACTTTAACCACTGCACATGCTTTTACTCTAAAATTGCACATGTTCTGGGATCTTGAACATTTTTTTTGGATATTCTAAATGTTATTGTGATTGAATGAGGTACTGGTTGTAATTGGCTAAGGTGAGTTTCTACTACACCTTAAGAATCTCTATCTTAGTTGGATTGATTGAATTCATGTGTGTCCTTTTGAGCATTCTATTTTGAATGTGGGTTTGAGTTTTGGTCTATTGAGTTATAAATTGCAACGTTCACTGCTGAAAATTTTCAGTAGTTGAAGCATTATGATAAGCTTAAACTGCTGAAAATTTGTTTATGGAGATGAGGGAAAAGGGATGCAATGCTAAACTTCTTAAAAAAAATTTTGAGGTAAACAAGATGAAGAACGAAAAAGCTGTTAAAATATGAAGGGACAAAAAAGTAAAAAAGGACTAAGGGCACCAAGTTTTTCTAGGTATACTTTGTTTACTGAAGAATTTTACATCCAAAAGAAGGAAAAGAAGATGGAGAACCAGAAGCAAAAGGGGAAGGGGAAGGAGAAGGGGGATGGTTGTCACACCCTTTCCTTAAAACCATAATTAGTCACGGTTAAAAGCATATTAGGTAGCATACAAGTGTACAGCACAGCGAAAGCTTGAAAAACTTACAAAATACAAGATATTAGTTTACATCACTGGAACATAAGGGGGGGTTTTCTTACATTAATACACACACACATATATATACACATGCATCAAGAGGACTAAGCCAAAAGAAATAAACTCTGCGATCCTAATCACCGGTAGCCGCTGATTTGCCTTTAAAGCTTCCTGCTTCAGCTGAAATGGTTTTGTTGTGGGAAAGAATGAGATTTGGAGAATCTCAGTAGCAACAATCTTACATACAAATAAAATGCAAAAAGTAGATATGCAATGTCATGACATGTAAGATGATCGAACGTGAGTGTGTACACTAGCCCAAGGCCAAACTTACGTCTGCACCTTAGTCGACTTGGTGCCCCTGTTGGGTCCATGAACACATGGCAAATGGGTGTGTCTATGACACTAGCTCATGCTACAATGTATGACATCTATAATTAGCATCACATAGTATAAGTATGAAGGAAGCTACTACCTGTTAGTTTTCCCGGTGTCTTTACAGGTTCTTCGAAGCTCAGACAAGTCTCAGACTTTAGACCGTCCTCAAGTCCTATAATATCCAACCACCATAGATGACCTGTAGCCCCGGTCTATCCAGTCCTTACCAGAATTCATGACACGGGCTATTCCTATATAAATTCACGTGTAGAATCCATATTTGACCTCAGATTGGTCAAATTCAGGGCCAAATGATGAAAATGCCCTTAGTGACTCTTTCAATTACATTTTAAGGCTTATTATGTCATTTCTATTTCTGGGGCTTTTCTCACTAAGTCGTCAACATAAACCCTACAAAATTTTATAATCTAAACCCATTGGAAACTTTGGAATTGCCAAATTCCATATCCTTTATCATATTCATGACAGGGTCCAGATTTTAGATTCTCAGAAAAATTGTGTCGGTTTCTCGTTCTGATTGTCTTAATCATCTCCTTTCTACTTATAGCCAACTTATTAACTATTAAAATGATCATTGGTTAAGGTTTAGAGAATCTTAAATTTCAAAGTCTTTTAGTTTTCTTCATCTTCCACTCATAATAACAACCAAACCAAACCATAAATAGCTTTAATAGCATCCATATAAGCTATAGAATCAAGCTTGGAGAGTTACCTTTGAGTTTTCCAAACTTTCTCTCTCCTTAACGTCCGACTGTCTCTCTCTCTCCACTTGAACACGCTGAGCAAACATAGATACAAAGATGGAGAGATGAGCAAGAGTGATCATAGAGAGTTTAGGAAGATTAAACCAGGAGTTCCAAGCTTCTTACCTTGATTCTGAATTCAAACCTAGCTTCTCATTCTCGCGTCTCACTCTCGCTCGTTCTTGCATTCTATTTTGATTCAGATTGAACGATGGAATGAAGAATGAAATGATTATTGAATAAGGGAATGGTTTATTATTAATATATATAATAAGTTAAGTTGATATAATAACTTAACACTTGTCCATTCATCCACAATCTTTATTTCCCTTACTTGATTCTTTATTCCATGTAAATTGCAATGAGAATAGAGAGATAATATGAATATCCAATTATCTCATTCTGTCAACTTGTAACTTGTCGACCAAGTTGTTGACTTTTGACTAGTTGACCTTTCTTGATAATAATTCTCCAAAAATAGACTTATTTGTTATCAAGTGGTCATTTCCCTCTTTCTGGATCCCATATAATTGATATTATTGAAAGAATTAGGGAAAAATAATCGTTTCCCACTTTTCGACAAAATTACGATTTTGCCCCTCAAATCATGATTTAATCCGATAAATCATTTCTTGCGTCTTGTTCTTTGCTTTGGCTAAATTATAATTATCCAACAATTGAAATATTATGGAAAATTTCATGCACATCACCATTCACCATATAATTTCATTAAGGACATCAAATACATAAGGGGAATTGTTTATGATTAAGAATTGGGGTGTTACAATGGTGGTGTTGAGTTAAAGATATTTAAAGAGGTTAATCTAGAAGTGAGAGATTCCTAGAATAGGTTGAGTGAGAAGAAGAGAGTATAATATAGTAAATGGGTTGAGCAATTAAGAGCCCCGGGTAAAGGGAAGATGTATGTTGTTCCCTTCCTTACAAGATATGCGCCAAAAATGTTTATGACAGTTGCAAAAAATTGAAGGAGAGACTGGATATAATGAAAAGGCTTAAGAGAATAGGCTTTGATAAGTTGGTCAATATTTGTTGCCCATTAATAAACTATGACTTACATGCAGAGTTTATGTGATGTTTTGACCTCCAACCAAGCAAGTGTCAATTTGAGGGGAGACCCGTAGAGTAGGGCCTAAATATGTGAAACAATTGCTCGTTCTTCCTAATGGTGGGGATGAGATAGAAGTACAAGTTGATGATAAAGATGTTATTTTCTAGGACTTGAGGAGCGTTTTTAAGAATATAAAATATTAAACAAAAGGAGAATGGTTGATGGGCAAGAGTGATGAAAATTTTGAGTTTCTTTTTGTTATATTCGCATTAGGAACTTTATTGTCCCCAAGTGTGAGTATTTATGTAAGTAGTCATTTGTTAAAGCTGATGACGATCACGAAGGATGTCCTTGGTTAGTTTGATTGGTCTTCCTTTATTTTTAAAGAACTCTATGATGCAATTAGGGAATTCAAGAGGGAATTGATGAAAGGGAAAGGTAAAGGGAGAAAGACTATAGGAAGTTGTATATACTTCCTAATCATAAGTGCCTATCATATGTTTTTCTTAAAGAAAAAATGTGAATATCTATTTCTTATGTGTCATGGACATGTCATGCAGATGTTTTTCCTATAACATTTTCCTTTGGTAAAGCTGAAAGCCTCTAAATATAAAGATGCCATCACATATTGAAATGAGGATAGGGTGAAGAGTAGAGTATTGAGAGAAGGAAAGCAAAAAAAGGGCTGCTCCTTGGTGTCAAACATGGTGGCCATTCATGTATAACATTTAATACTGAGACAATGCTAACTCAGCCAGTAATTGTGACAATTTTGACATGTATATTGTGTTTTTCATTTTATTTAATTAAATTTGTGAGTAAGTTAATTTAATTTGCAATTCTAATCAAGATGTTGATGTTTCATGAATTACAAAGGACATATGTTAGGTTGGTTTCTATGGTGGGAGAGGAACTCATTGCCCTTCAAAACAGGTTGGGGGATGAGAAGAAGAAGGAAGATTTGTTAGAAGCAAAACAAGGAAGAGTTTAACATACTTGTGTACTTGGATGCTTTCATATTAATTTACATTCATAGTTTGATTGACATGTTGATTTTTTCTTTTCATTTAGGGACTTTGTAGAGATGCATGACTACTTCCTCAAAAGGAGGGAACTCTATTGTCTCTGACCAAGAGGATGGATTAATGACAGGGTATGGCATTGGTAAAGAGTGAAAGATATTGATTTAGTGTAATGTTTTCGATGGCTAACTTTTTGTCTCCCTCATGTAGTTAATGTCAATGGTGGCGAAGACCTTGATTGCTGATCAAAAAGTGAATAACAGTAGAGTTTGTAGACACGTTTTTACAACTGAATTTATGCACAAAATTGTCGCATCTATAATGAAATAGTCTTTGGTAAATTATGAAACACAAATCCTCCCCAAATACTTAGGATATAGCATTGGGGATTGTGATTTCATATTTGGTCCTGTTGTTTTAAATGACGATTGGTTTTGCTATGTGGTGGAGGCAAAAACCATGAGATTCTATGTGCTTGACTCATTGGTTGATATTCACACATATATGTGGAGGCAGATGGAAGTGAAAGATGGAAACAAATTGGGGAATAAAATAAAGGAGTCAAAGAAGAAGATAACCAAACAAAAATGAGAGATTGATCCAAAGGAACTACTGGTAAGCAGAGTTGTGTAGACAACTTGTCATTTACGTGTGTAAGGATTGTGAATTCATTATTCATCTTTGTGACTGACATTTTTTATGTTTTTTCAGAAAAATTGCTTCTTCCAAATTCTTTGAAGAGTGAAGCCCCAGTTGTTTGAGGAGGAGGATAAAATTGAGAAGGGAGTGACATGGGCAAAAGTACATGTACAAGCAGACACGTGAGTTTACATTGTGGTTTTGGTTAATTTCAATACATTGCCATTTGCCTGATCTGGTTTGTAATTTTATTACAATTATATGTGCAGAGACTCTTGTAGGGTATATGTACTGTCCTAGTTACAAATGTGGGATGCAACTGAGTAAGGTCATGATGGTTACACCATGCCTTACTATTCTATGAAAGAACTCCATGAAGTTAAGGTTGGGTTCTTGTGGTAGCTAGTCACTCATCCTTATAACAAACATGCAAAAAAGTTATGTCTTGGGTGCAAGACATACATAAGAGGAAGCAAACCAATTAGGCTGTCAACTTGGATTGTATCTACGATTAGTGGTTAACTAATATCAAGTGCAGGATGATTGTATTGACATCATATTAGTTTTTTTTTGTAATGATCAAGTATAGACTTATGTGTTGATGCTAATTTTTTCGTAATAATCAAGTATTGTAACATTGTATTGATGAGATGTTTTTTGTAATGATCAAGTTCAAACTTTTTGTATCTATGACGGTTTTTGTAATTATCAATTATAGATTCATTGTAATGACTTAATATTGGTATTTCAGTTATATAATGCAGAATTTATGCTCATATTTGCACTTTGTATTCGTTGATCGACAACTCCATAAGCCTCTGTTGATAAGTCAATAGGCGTCCATTGACAAGTTCAGGAGGCTTGGTTGACAAGTCTAGAAACCTCTATTGAGAAGTCCATGAGGCTCTGTTGACAAGTCCAGCAGCTTCTATTGACAAGTCTACAATGGTCTATTGACAAGTCTAGCACACTATGTTGAAAAGTTCACGAGTCTTTGTTGACAAGTCCAGCAACTTATGTTGACAAGTCCATGAAGCTCTCTTGACAAGTTGAGGAGCCTATGTCGACAACTTGATAAGCCTTCCTTGACAAGTCAATGGCAGTCTATTGGCAAGTCCAAGGGCATCAATTGACAAGTCATAGGCCTCCCTTGACAAGTTAATGGGCGTCCATTGACAACTCTAGAAGCCTCAATCGGCAAGTACAGGGGCCTCCCTTGATATGTCAACGAGCTTCTATTAACAGGTCATATAATATGTCTACCTAATTAATATTGAATTACAATAATAGAGGTAATATATAAATACGTCCACACAAAATATCAATTTCCAAGTTGGTCATAACCTTATTGCACTGTCAAACCTCTTAATATTTTGACATTTATCATAGTAATAATGCACAGTTCAATGGGTGAATATAAACAACATAAACATACTGATATAAAGTACTTGATTACATTACAGGAACCCCCACAGGGTTTGTACAAAATATTTTATAAATCCTAAAATCGTATAAAAGATCTGGAGATAACCAACATCAACAATTGGACAAGACTGGAACTCTCAGTTGCCAGTGTTTACCTCTTTGCCCTTGGAGCCGCTTCCTTTAGCTGAATAAATTTTAAATTTGTGGAAAGGGGTAAGATTCATACAAATCTTAGTAGCAATATGCAATCAATCATATAAAATGTGATAAATAAACATGCAATGCACCATATCATGTAATAGAAATAAATATTGTAAACTTGTCTGTTTGCTCGATGTTTAGGATCAAAATGACTATTTTGTCCCTACTAGCCACACTATATTTAGTATTCAAGATCAAATGATTGTTTGACCCCTACTTGATGTAATGTTCCAGAGCATATGATTGTCTGCTCGTACTTGTCTCACTACCTCAGTTGGATCTGCATTGGCTTGAAGGTACTAGTGCTTTTTCCATCGAGTGGTACTTGTAATTTTCCCAACGAGTGATACTTGTACTTTTCCTACACCACAGTGAGGAATTGTAATAAACTTGTCTCACCACCTAAGCTAGATCTTACTTGGCCTAATGATACTTGTGTTTTTCCCATAGGGTGATACTTACGCTTTTCCCGCACCACAACTAGGTTTTACAACTTGCATTTCATATAAAAAAACATGGAAATACAAAGAATATAAGCAATCACATAGTGTATGAAAGATAGAGTTACTACCTGAATATCTTTCCAATTGCTCATCCTTAGTTAAGAGTCTCTTGGCTGGTCCGGGCAAAGATCAAATCCTATAAGTTAGAATTTATGACGAATGTGTCATTACTTGGTTAAACATCTTCTAAGTCTAGTACATTAATTTCAATGACAATAAATAAGGTCTAAATTGGCTTCTAGCACATGCCTTTATATTTTGGAATTAAACTTGACTTAATTGACTTTAAACTTTTCAAATTCGTAGGTCAAACTCAACTTGGTAGTTTTGACCCTCAACTTTGAAAATTTATAATTTAATGCAGAAAAATCCAAATAAGGTGATTCTAAGTCCTATGGAAATATGTTTACCTATTTTAAGGAAAAATACTAATCAGGTCTAATTACAGGATCACAACCTTAAGAACTCATGACCAACATCACTACCTAAAAATACATTCCAGTGCTTGTTTTTTAACTTCAACAAGGCACAACTCACAATTGGAAAGGCCAAATGACGTATATTACATATCATGAGAAAAATTAGGATGTCTACTACAATATTCAAAAATATCATTACAACTGGACAAGTTTTGACTATTCAAAAACAGCTCATAATTAGACTACCACAAATTTGGCAGATTCAATAACACTATTTTGAATTCCAAAATTTGTATTTTCTAATCAATCATCTAAAACTCATGATCACATGCTATCCCTACATAATTTTAGACATAGAATCCATTTTTAACATGAAATTAATCAAATTATAGCTCAATCACCATGAAACAGGGCTAGCCAAATCTGAACCTTAAAACACAAATTATGTTTTTGCAACTTTTAACCTTAAAACATGTAATTAACCACCATAAACCCTTTATTAACCATATATTCATCATCAATCAACCATTAAAGACCAATTTAAAAACCTTTTCTGAAACCCTAAAGGGTCAAGAACTCCAAAAATCCTCATCAAAATAGCAAGTTATTATACTCATATTGAAGCTTACGATTACCTCTACGCGTCTATCCGGTAGGTTCAAAATTTTGGCAGTACTTCCTTTGAGTAGATGGCACCAATTACCTCATATCAAAATTCCAAAATTGTAGAAACATTGCTCTCAATAAGTAGAAGAGATTTAATGAAGGCTTCAGAAGCTGAAAACGTGATTTCAGGCTTTGAATCTGTGAATAACGCGAAGAACTCGAGAACTTCTCTCTTCTTTCTTTTTCTTGGTATTTTTTTTCAAATTTCCCTTGATTTTATGAGGTGGATGATTCTTTTAATAAGGATAGAGAGGTCTAAAATTTTTAAATAAATTATAACACATGTCTTAAAAAACTAGGGTGTTGGATGCTCCTTTTCGGGAATTATCGGGTAACCGGCGATTATTTGTACCAAATATTCTTACTTTACGCTGTAGCGCACCCGGTTCACCACTTAAAATTTATCTTCATTTCCCCTTTAGCATAATTGGGTAAATTCAACCGTCAAGGAAGAAGGATTCATCCAGCTTCTGGTATTACAGTCAACAAAATCAGGTATATGGCCGAACTAGAGACCAGTGGGTTACACTGGTTTTTCCACATTTATCAGATTCCAATGGTAGATGTTAGCATTTAATTGACTAATGAGGGGGAAATGTCAAAAGATACTTTAATAAAACTACTTTAATAAAGCTACTTTTTGATACAGGGTCACTGGTCTTGCGACGTGTGTCCCTCTTTAGGCTGAGTGGCAATATATGTAACTTAAAATGTTCTACGAAGGTGGAACCTACCTCTGAGTCTTCAGGAACTACCGAGGCTGTGCATCGATATGCCTTGGGAAACGTTGGGTCTTCGTACGGGTCCCATATTTAGTCATGGTGCCATGTATACTATATTTCCCTATATAGCGCCTTCCTTAAATCTCAAACAAATGACACCAAGCTAGTAGTTCTTCAAAACCGTAGGGTACATGGACCTACCTGGAAAATGCCATGTGCACTCACACACCGGCATATTCTATCAGACTAATTAGCCACTTATGTCTATATCTTAAAAAATGCACTAAATATGTACCTGTGTGGCATAAGATGGTGTCACATACCTTAAAAGTTTCCATATACACTGGCATCTTTTATCCGACTACTTATATGCATTGAGCCTCATGTATTCTGGAGACTCGGTCTCAACTAATAAGAGGATTGAATCATATAGTCCCATAAAACTCATTCTATCTTTAGGACTCTTACCAAACTGAGCTTAGTAGTCTTCTTGACTTGGGATTATTCTTAAGTCTCTAGGCCCAAAATTTGGGATATTGCATGCTCTTTCACGACAAAATACGTAAATATAACTGCATATATATTAACAAGTGCATGGGTATCTATTGACAAGTCAATGGGCATCTACTAACAACTTTATGTCCATACACTGACAACTACATTTACATCATATTACAAATTTTCATAAATGAAAGTGGGATACAAAACCCTAATATATCCAACCTTCATTTACATATGAAAATACATATGTAAGGTACTAACAAAAAATTCACAGACTCTCTACAAAAATCAGGTGGTCTGGATTTCTATATAAAGAGATTTACAAAAAATAGTATGACATATACTTTCTAAAACTAAAAGACCCAAGCCACTATCATTGATCAACTTGGATAGGATTCTTGCAAGTATTGGTAGTGTGGCCAACCTTATTGCACTTGTCACAATGATAAACCCTTTTGTTTTGAAACAGACTGTCAATCATTCTTCTTTTTTGGCTTTCCCAAAGGCCTTCTAGTGATTGGTGTTCGTTGTTACGAGTGTAGGATGGTGTATTTAGAAAGTGCAAGTGTACATTGTCGTAAACAAGTAATTCTATGATTAATTGCTAATCCAATATATTCCTATATGAATTTAAGCAATTAATCATGCATTAAGATTTATGGAACTCATTTAAGACTACACAACCCATATGAATATATTCCTATTTCATATACAAATTATGGTTTTAATTATAGGATCTACACGCATGTATCTCCTTCTGGTCTCAACATACATATTGAAATCATTCAAGAGATGGCCAGTCAATTGAAAGCATTAAGAACCATAATTAAAACTCAATCATGAAGGAAAAATTTAAACTAGATTTAATAAGTTAGATTCAATCCGTCATTAATAAGCTACGTCATCACCCTAGGAAAAGAAAAATTAGCTCATAATGAAATTAAAAACAAAACAAACATAAAATAAAAACATCATAAACATTGCATAAAAATTAATTACAAAAACATAAAAATACAACTAATAGATGCATGAAAATGAAAAATCTAGCCTACCATATAGGAGGTAAAACCTTCCATGTAGGTGGCAACCTATACCATCCATAAAGAAGGACGACCTAGGCCTTCCATATAGGAGGTAAAACCATCCATGTAGGAGGCATGGAATAAGTAAATATGTAAAAAATAAATTCTAAAAATAACAACTCTCTCTCTAACATAGAAGCTCTCTCTCTCTCTTCCTTCCTCCTTCTTCATTTTAAGGTGCCAAGAAGATCTATTTACAGGCTTCATTTTCGGAATGCTACAGTGAATTTGCTATAGTAAAACGGGTTTTGAAAGAAACCCACTACAGTATTTTGCTACAGGAAAATACGTTTTGCACCGACCGCACTCTGAACAGTAGATGCTACAGTGAATCCCGCGTGTGAACAGTCAGCTACTACAGTCCCGTATCTTTCTAGAGTTCCCATATTTTTCAACAGTGCCGTATATGCTACAGTACAGTATGAAAACAGTAAAAATTCCATAAATACCTTCTTTAATTCTTCTTAATGGGGTACTGTCAGTAGCTGCAAGAAAATCATTATTTTTTTATGAATTACACCCAAATTGATTACATTAATCTCAAATATCGTCCACAAAATCATCATACAAGGGAAAATAAATATGAAAATATTTTACATATCAAATTCCCCACACTTAGCTCTCAGACGTCCTTGGACAAGAAGGATTGACTAATAAGTGTTTCCAACAAAATTAGAAGTGTTAAGTTATAAGCAAGGACACAATTGAAGAGTAAAGATATCATAGTATTCTTGAATCAACAAAAGTATAAACTAGTAACTTAATTTGAAAATGAATGAACCAAATTCATAATTGTGACTCATCCTCTCAATCTCTCAAGTGTTTAAAGGTAAGTGTTTCGCTCAAATTCACCTGAAAAAATTGCACTACCATAAGCTTGCCAAAAATCTCAATCTGCACTACTTAATTTACATGCATAATTCAAATCAAAAGGACTTATTAAGGGTTGTAATGTGGCTAAGGTAAAAGGAATGTAAAAATTGATATGAAGGGCTATATTTACGAAGTAAATAGAGCAATTGAAAAATGGGTCATCTTATGAATAGACTTATCTCATCACAACAACCCACAATTTTTATTCAAATACTAAATATCTTTTTTTTCTTTTACTCTTTCTTTTTTCTCTTTTTTTTCATAACTTCTGCAATTTTACAGTTAATGATATATAGACCCCTACATTTGTCAAAAGCCCATTTCACAAAGATTTCAAATGCTCTGTTAATCTTTTGAATTAGGAAAAAGCACTTGATATATCATTAAAACACATTAATGGGTTGAGAAATAATCATTCAGACTCAAAGTGGCTTATCAATGGTATAATTGCAAGGTTGGCTATTTAGCTCTGGCTAAACAAAATGAATGCTTTTATCATTTTTTACTGTGCATGTGACATGTAATTTCAACCAGATTTCAAGCAAGTCCTAGAGTGACAACTTAATAGGTAAATATCACATACAAGAAAGATAATCATTATTGATCATATAGGCTCAAAAGCTCACTATTAGGGACTTTCAAATTCACTTCATTCAATCTCAAAATTCATCACCAAATTCAATAATCAGTTGTTCAATCATGCTATAAAATCTCTAAACTCAATTGATCCATGCTTCAAACTTATATACTTCTTAAAATCATTGAAAAGCACTTACATAAAAAAATTTTAGGTCGAACCTCTTTTTTTTTATAAGATGAAATAGAAAAAAAATGCAACTAATAAGATGCGTCTCAAGAGTTAAGAATAACTCTTTACTCTACCATCTATGCATACCCCATGCATCTAATGGTTTTACTAACTAACTATCTAATAGAGAAACTATGTTTTTTTTATAATCCTTCCCCAACCTAAATCAGACATTGTCCTCAATGTCTTCTAAATATTAAAGGGTTTTTTTAACAACCTAAGCACACAATAAATTAAACCAAAATGCTAAGAGTAAAACCATAAGATAAAAGAAAGTTACAATCGGAGAATGGTATCTAGATCCTGCTTCTGACTGCTATTTGAAGATTGCCCAACTATTTGCTTAACCAATAGATCTTATTTAGGTTTATAGGCTTGTATTTGATCCAGTAGCTGCTCAACAGTTGGAGCAGAAATTATGGAATGGCGAGTTGCTTGGGGTATAAATCCTGTTTCTATAGCATGATCAAGAAAAGACAACAGTTTATCATAAAAACCATTAACATTTAACAATCCTAATAGTTTTTTATGAAAGTTCAGTTTAGCCCAATATGCAATGCTAGAGATCCCATCCAACGTTTCAAAACCACCGGGTAGAGCGATAAAAGCATCAGCACGGTAGAACATACGTCCCATTCGTTCAGGCAGGCTTGAAACCTGTAACTCTTGCCTTGAGGAGAAAATGTGATTTTTTAACTCCTTCACCCTTACACACAAATCTTTACTACCATTAATGGTTGCAGCAATAGCCACACTTGCTCTTAGGCCCTGGATATCTCCCTCGTAGATGAAGTTGATCTTTCTAGCAGCTAATGCATGTCCCAGTTCCTTTGCTGCAGGTATAAACTCTCTATCATTTCCCAAGTCAATTTCACCAAAAATGCAGATAGATGTAAATCTTGTTCGAGCAAACTTTTCACCCAAGAGGGGGGTGAATTGGGTGATTAGAGAATAACCAAATACTTAATAAAAATTATGAAACTTTAAAGCACAGTTATAAGTAAGAAGAGATATCATCGAAGTGGACACAGGAGTTTATACTGGTTCGATCACAATCACTTGACCTACATCCAGTCCTCAGAAATCCTTCTGAGCCTTTCTCTATATCTTCCAAGATTTAGTGGGTTCTTGGTACCTCAGTACAACAGCAAGTTCCTCTTTGGACACTCACTCCCCCTTACACAAGGTTATCTTAAATCCCAACTTAAGATTCCTCAACCTTAAGTTATCACTATAAAAAATAAAATTTTTATGATTGACGAATCTCTCTCATAGAGTATATAGATGAAAACTGAAGTACAGATGAAGAACTAATGAGAGACAAAGCCCTTATGAGTATATGGTTTGTAGTGAGTTCAAGCGTTATGCACTCTACTTGATTTTTCAAATGCCTGGGCTTATATTTCAAAAGCTTTGAAGACTGTTGTGAATTTTCCCGTTAATCGATTGTGCTTCTGATAGATGTAACAATATTGTTTTTCTTTTTGCACGTTGAGAGTTATTTTTGAATTTTGCTGCTGCCCACTATTAATTGTCGTTTACTGTTGTTCAGTTACTTGTCATGTGCGTGGTAGTGGAGTATACTTGTAATACACTTAGGAAAATGACCGTTAGAAAATACTTTGAATATCACTGGAATGATTGTGATTCACTGGGAGTGATTTTCTGAAAATTAAAGAATCATTGGAAGTGAACTTGTTTTCACTGGAGATGATTTTTAGAGAGTATTATTCTACTGGCAGTGATTGTACCGAAATAATATACCACATGATATTGAAAGTAATTTGGATCAACTAGCAATAATTATTAATATCAATATCTTACTAATAAAACTTATTGATTTTTGTAGAAGTAGTTGCAAGTGGATCACAGTAACTGTCTGAGAATGAAACTGATAAAATGACATATCACTGGAGTGAATTTGATGTCACTGGAAGTGATTTGGAAAACATTGAAATTTTCTGCAAGTGATTACAGATCCATTGGAAGTGATCTTGAGATTTCATATATCACTCGAGTGAATTTAGCATTATGGAAGTGATTTTGTAAACAGTGACTTTTTCTTGCAGTGATTTTCATTCCACTGGAAGTGATTTGGAATTTTCAAACATCACTCGAGTAATATGTCTATCACTGGAAGTGATTTCCAAAACAGTGAATTTTTGTTGTAGTGATTTTCAATCCACTGGAAGTGAATCTGGAATTTTCAAACATCACTCGAGTGATATGTCTATCACTGGAAGTGATTTTCAAAATAGTGAATTTTTCTTCCCATGATTTCAGATGCACTGGAAGTGATTCAGCAGAAATCATACATCACTCGAGTGATTTTAGATCACTGGCAGTGAAATCTAGAACAGTTAATTTTTCTTGCAGTGATTTTCAATTCACTGGAAGTGATCTGCGAATTTTACAACATCACTCGAGTGATCTGATAAGTTTTCATATCACTCGAGTGATTACACAAATCACTCGAGTGATCTTGCTCAGATCACTTTTCTCACTTCCTTTGCTGATGTATTTGTTTTAATCAAATCCAAGAATATCCAAAGCATGATTTGTTATCATCAAAATATGAAATCTAACATTCTCCCCCTTTCTGATGATGATAAAACATATTATATGAACATTTCCAAAATTTGGTTTTCTAAAGAAAATTACTTAATCTTTTTCAAAAGTTTTGCAATTACTTAACCACGGCAAAAGACAAAAAAAATTGTTTCAAAGATTGAAAGTTTTTAACCTCATATAAAAAAATTGGAAAATATTAGTTCAAAGTTCAGAAAACATTATTTGAAGAATTATCACAGAATCAGAACTTAAACATGCACATGTGAAGCATAAATTCTTGCTTTCCATGAGATCATATAGATAGCTACAAAAATAAGCATAATCTCATTAAAACCATATTCTCATTAGATCAGATTCTTTTGACAAGTACATAGGAAGTTCAGAAAGCATACTGAAACTACACTACATGACAATATAAACATAAACAGAAAACTACATAAGAACACATATAATCATATCAGTTCTTCTCCCCCTTTTTGGCATCATCAGAAGGCACAGATGGCTGGGTAGATGGAGAGACAAAGAAGGATATGGGTGGAACATATGGAATAAGTGAAAGATGGTCAGGAGACTGGAAGGAGAGGTCATAGAGGAAGGCTCAACAGGAGTGGTGTTAGTGGAATGAGTAGGCCCTATGATCTCTGTAGCAGAATCCTCAATGGGAATCTCCTCAGTATGAGAACTGGAAGAGGTGTGATGTGATGAAGATGATGGAATCTAGAGGATGGGATCACTTTGTGGAAGATCACCAGTAGGGATATGGTCAGAGATGAAGGATGTGGAAGGTGTAAGAGGAGTGTCTGAAGGAATGATAGGAGGGTCAGAAAGTGAAGGATCTGGAAGTGGAGGGTTTGAGGTAAAAGGTACAGATGTGGTGGATGGTGGAAGGTCAGTAAAGGGAATGTGAAGCTGAGACCTGAGTGCATCCTCAATCCTCTGGATCCTCTGTTTTGATCTGTCTGGCGATCAAAAAGAATATTGAAGTTATGGTTCATTGCCTTGACTAACACTTTAACTTGATAGTTGACTTGGTCAATCAATTCAGTGTTAGACTTCTTCAACTGAGATACAGTAGACTGGATTGCATTCTGAATATATGTCTGAAGAGTAGCCTGAGTGAAGGAAGGACCAGGAGACACTGCTCTGGATGACTGAGACTCATCCATCTTGGAAGTTGAAGGGTCCATCTTCCTACTATGAGGATCTCTTTGGCTTGCCTCAGGAGGTGGTGAATGAGGTCTCTGAGTCTGTGAGGAAGCTCTAGCTAGAATTGTGATTCCCATCCGTGTCAGGTGAATCTTCCCAAACTTAGGAATCCTCAATATGTCCCCCTCAGGTGTCAAGTGCCAAATGTTGTGCATAGAGAGAATGTAAGACACAAGCTGAGGATAGGGAATCGTAGTAGACTTGGAGGAGTGAAATTTGAACCTCTTCATTTCTTAAAAAATAAGCTCACCCACATTTCTCCTTTCTCTTGTCATGAGAGATGTCATCATTTGAAGATCCTTCCCTGTGATGTGAGTAAAGTTCTTTGCCTTGTTAACCATGCTACGGGAGTAAATGTAAAACAATGCTCTCTGATCATTGGTAAGAGCTACTGGAGAAGTAGGTAGATGCAGACCAGGCTGTCCTGGTCTAAAGATATCAACTAGCTCATAAATATGAAAGACCCAGGGAGGATTCATAGGAACATCCTCTATGCCTAGGTAAGTGTTTATTAGATCTTCAGACAACAGAACTTTTTGGTCTCTCACAATTGTCTCAATTCTTTCAACAATAATGTTTCCATGGCTATCCTTCACATCGGCAATTTTCATATTACAGTAGAAATGCTTAACAACCAAGGGATTGTAAGACATTCTCAGTTTTAACCATGGTTCATATTGCTTCAAATATGGAGACAAATCAATATGAAATTCCTTTTTGAGCTCAGCAAATCTACCCAAACAACAGGACATAAATCCCTCTTGGCAAATTGGGAACTAAATACAAGGGAGTTTAAAATCCTGAAATTACCCGTATTAAACCCAGGAGGAGGATCAATAAGTTCAGGAGTTTCTTCAACCATGGACCCAGAATGAATCCGACTACCAGAGGCTTGAGATTTATATCAAGACTTCTAGGGAACAAAAGCAGCAAGAATATTCATAGCGTGAGCAATTTTTGTTTGCAATATAGAGTCTTGGATGTCTGCTTCGCGTTGTTTCTCTTTCCCTTTTCCTTTAGGACTCGCTTGAGACCGTGTAATCATCCCAGTAGGTTCTTCGATACAAATTCCTTTAGGTTTTGGAACAATCTGATCTTTGGGTTCTTGTGGAGGTGATGATCTTGGCTTCTTAGATGGAGGAGAGGACGGAGGTGATTGACCGGGTCTCTTAGTTCTAGCCATTTTGGATGAAAGAGGTTGTTAGGGTTCTGTCGGATGATTTAGACGCAGAACTAGAAAAGATTAAGAGGCTCTGACAGAGAGTGATAAAACGGTGAAACAGAGAGTGAAATTTGAGCTTTGATTTCTTGGGTTTCTAGGTTTGAGAATTTAGAGAGGATTTGGGAGTGATTGTCCGAGTACGAGTGATTGAGAGAGTGAACTGAACAGTCGCGGGAGAAACAACTGATATAATCATATTTTTAATATTCACTCGAGTGATTCCGTAATTCACTCGAGCAATTTTGGTTTTCACTCGAGTGAATTGTAAAAAAAATCACTCGAGTGAAGTCTAAAATTACTTCACAGAAACTCAAAAATGCTGCAACTGCTTACCTCACTCGAATATTTTGATCAAAAACACTCGAGTGACCTACCTGTGGTGACATTATCAGACAGACCACTTGGTTGTAGTATTTTACTGTTCACTCACTCGAGTTTGCCTTTATCATCACCCGAGTGTTTTTCTCTCTTTTTATCTCTGCTATTTAAAGAGAGTACAGAGCATCCTGCAAAACATCTTTATAGATACTCCGATGCTTAAGTCAGTAATAGAATCATCAAAACATTAGGAAATCAATATTTATAAAGGCTAAACAACTTACAATTCATTGGGATTTACCATTCCTAATTCCCTTCGTATGTACATCAATTGTTCTCGGGCGAGAGGTTTGGTGAAAATATCTGCTAATTGCAAATGTGTTGGTATGAACAATACTTTGACATCTTTCTTTTGAATATGATCTCTAATAAAATGATGTTTCACATCAATATGCTTGGTTCTTGAGTGCTGTACAGGATTTTTTGCCAAACTTATTGTACTGGTGTTGTTACAGTAGATGGGAATTTCCTTAAGATAAATGCCAAGATCCTGCAATTGTTGTTTTAGCCACAATACTTGTGCAAAACAACTTGAGGCTGCTATATATTATGCTTCCATTGAAGATAAGGATACTGTAGTTTGTTTCTTACTGAACCAAGAAATAACTGTACCTCCAAGGAATTGGCATTGCCCACTTGTGCTCTACCTATCTGTTTTATAACCACCATGATCAGAATCAGAATAGGCAACTAGATATTCGTTACCTCTTTTGGGATACCATATACCCAATTCTTTTGTATTTGCCATATATCTGAAAATTCTTTTCACTACTTCAGCATGTGATACTTTGGGGCACGATTGAAATCTCGCACATAAACCAACACTGAATTGAATATCAGGTCTGCTGGCTGTGAGGTAGAGTAATGATCCAATCATTCCTTGATATTGAGTTATATTGAAATCAACTCCTTTTTCATCAGCATTTATAAGGACCGTTGAACTCATAGGTGTATCTGTACCATTAGCTTCATCCAATCCAAACTTTTTGAGCAATTCTTTTAAGTATTTAGTCTGTGATATGAATATTCCATTCTTTCTTTGTTTAATTTGTAAACCCAAAAAGAATGTCAATTCTCCCATCATGGACATTTCAAATTCTCCCTGCATTATCTCAGAGAATTCTTTACACATGGAATCATTAGTAGCACCGAATATAATATCATCAACATAAATTTGAACTACCAAAATATCATTTAGTTTTCATTTTATAAACAATGTTGTATCGACTTTTCCTCGTGTAAATCCAAGTTCGATGAGAAATTTGCTCAATCTTTCGTACCAAGCTCTTGGAGCTTGCTTCAAGCCAGACAAGGCCTTTTTTAATTTGAAAACAAGATTTGGTTTGGATACGTCCTCAAATCTTGGAGGTTGTTATACATAGACTTCCTCTATGATGTACCCATTTAAAAAGGTACTTTTCACTTCCATTTGATATAATTTCAATCCTTTGATGCACGCAAAGGCCAAGAGTACTCGTATAGCTTCCAATCTTACTACAGGAGCATACGTTTCCTCATAATCAATACCTTCTTCTTGATTATAGCCTTTTGGCGACCAATCTTACCTTGTTTCTGACAATAGCTGCGGATTCATCAAGTTTATTTTTGAATACCCATTTAGTGCCAATAACTGAATGATCTTTAGGCCAGGGTACCAAATCCCAAACTTGATTTCTTTCAAACTGATTTAATTCTTCTTGCATTGCTAACACCCAATCATTATCTGTTAGGGCTTCATCAATGTTAGAAGGTTCCAATTGAGAAATGAATGCAGAAAAGCTAACTTTGTTCAAAACTTTGTTTCTAGTTTTAACTCCTTCATTCACTTCTCCTATGACTTGATCTAGAGGATGACTCTTGATATATTTCCAAGCTCTAGGTTGTTCTAGTTGACTTGATTCAACTTCTTTTTCAATATTATCTACCTCTAGATTGGGAGAGTTAAAAGAAGATTGGTTATTAATTATCTCATCGTCAAGGTTTTTACTAGAGGACGCATATTCATCGAATACAATATGAATTGATTCTTCTACTACACATGTTTGTTTATTAAAAACTCTATATGCTTTACTTTGATTTGAATAGCCTAAGAAAAGTCCCTCATCAGCCTTAGAATCAAACTTTCCAAGATTATCTTTACCGTTGTTATGAATAAAACACTTACAACCAAATATGTGTAGATGAGCGAGGTTTGGCTTCCGTCCCTTGTAGAGTTCGTATGGTGTCTTTCCAAGTTTGGTTCTGACATACGCTCTATTTGATATGTAGCATGTGGTGCTCATAGCGTCTGCCCAGAAGACTTGAGACACATTCTTTTTGTTGAGCATTGCTCTAGCCATTTCTGTAAGAACTCTATTCTTCCTTTCCACGACTCCATTCTGTTATGGAGTTCTTGGTGTTAAAAAATTTTGATCAATGCCATTTGTATCACAATATTCTGTGAAGGCTTGATTATCAAATTTTCCACCATGATCTGTCCGGATGTCTGCAATCAACATACCTTTCTCATTTTGCACTTTCTTGGCAAAGGAAATAAATTTACCAAAAGTTTCATCTTTGGAAGACAAGAATATATTCCAGTTTAATCTGGAGAAATCATCAACAATAACAAATGTATATAAATTTCCACCGAGACTCTTAACTCTTGCTGGACCAATCAGATCCATATGCAATAATTTAAGTGGTCTGTTGGTGGTAATTTCATTTTTTGATTTAAAGGAAGATATTTTTTGTTTACCTCTTTGGAAAGCATCACAAATTAAATCATTTTTGAAATTTACATTAGGTAAACCAATTACTAAATCTTTTCTGAGTAATTTACCTATTTGATGCATATTGACATGAGCAAGTCGCTTATGTCATAACCAACTCTCATCAGTGTTACTCAAAAGGAAATTTTCAGAAAAATTTTCATTCATATCAAGAGTATAGCAGTTACCTTCCCTTTTTGCCTTGAGTCTTGATTTCAAATTCTTCTTTTCAATTTGTAGATCCTTTTTGCTAACTATCAGATATTCTTCTAAGTCAAATATTACCCAGTTGTCTTTATCCGTGCTTTGGCTCACACTTAACAGATTGTGACACAAGCCTTCAACATAATATACGTCTTCGACTTGTATTCCTTTATTACTCTTGACTTCCCCAAGTCTTGCTATCCTTCCAGTTTGATTTCCTCCAAATTTTACCTTGCCACCTTTCTTTGGTACTAATGTGGTAAAATTCTCAGGATCACCGGTCATATGTCTAGAACATCCATTATCTATATACCATTTGTTGGACTTGGATGCCCTGAAGCAAACTTACAGTTAAAGATAATTAATTTTTAGGTACCCATTTCGTTTTGGGTCATTTTGGGTCAGTACAGACAACTTCCTGATCATGAGACTTCTTAGGTACCCATTTATAGGTCCCTATAATTCCTTTCTTTTTATGAAAACATGAAGAAGTGTAATGTCCTTTCCTATTACAATAATTACAATAAGCAAAAGGATTATATGTATGCACAGAATGTGTGAAATAACTTAAATAAGTTTTACCTCCTGTTTTCTTCTTACCTTGTCTTTTGTCTAAATTTGGATCATATCCAATACCAGACTTATCATTCACAAAATGTTGTGCTTTTAAATAATATTTAACATCTCACTTCCTTTTGTAAACTTTTCAAGAGTTTTGATAAGGTCAATATTTTTATTTTCAAGAGAAAAACAATTTTCGCAACTTTTATCTAAAGACTCTTTAATTCTTTCTTCAAGAGATTTGTTTTTCTTTTTATAAGCAATTAGTTCTTTAACTATCTTGAAAAATTCAGAATGTAAAGCATTATATTCATCTTGTAATTCATCATAAGTAGGATCAGGATCATTTACCTCTTCACCTGCTTCCTCTTGAGCAACCAAGCATATATTGGCTATCTCTTCATTATCGCTTTCTTCATCTGAGGAGCTATCTCCCCATATTGCATAAACAAATACCTTCTTCCTATTGAAAGATTTGACATTTCTCTTTTCTTTATTTTTCTGTAATAGTTCTGAACATTCTTATTTGATATTCCAGGTTTACCACATTCGTAGCAGATGATCTCCTTGGTTTCTCTTCTGCCACTAGTTCCTCCTTTTTGTGAATTTCTAAAACCTTGACCTTTATAAAATTTCTTGAATCTTCTTATCATCAAGCCTATCTCATCATCGTCAACCTCATCGTCTTCTTCTTGACTTTTTGCCTTTGTTTTTGTTACATTTAGTGCAAGACTCTTTTTTCTCCTGTCACCAACTTCCTCTAGCTCTCGCTTGAATTTTAGTTTGCTTTCATATTTAGAAAGACTCCCAAACAAAGAAGCTACAGATTGCATTGATTCTCCTTTGGCCTCCTCTATTGCTGTGACTTTGGCCTCCCATTCTTTGGAGAGTATGTTTAATATTTTTCGTACTTAGGTATTCTGATCATAGATTTTTCCAAGTGCTGCAAGTTGATTCACAAGATGAGTATATCTAAGTTCAAATTCAGCTATTGACTCACCTTCCTTCATACGAAGTAGATCAAACTCTATAACTAGAGTATTGATTCGATTTTCTTTTATTCCTGATGTTCCTTCATGAGCTACTTCCAAAGCTTGCCACATCTCTTTAGCAGTTTGAAGTGTACAGATTCTGAAGTATTCTTTTTGACTGAGCGCACTCTAAATTATTAGAATTGCTTTACTATTGAGGGTCACGATCTTTTTGTCATTGTCATCAAATTCTGTAGGTGACTTAGGAAATTTTTGAGATTCTTCAATCTTCGTAGGCACATAGTTTCCAGTTTCAAATACATCCCATAGCCCATATTCTGTAGCCATCACGAATACACGGAACTTAGCTTTCCAGAAGGAAAAATGCTCACCATTAAAACCTGGTGGTCTAGTGATAGAGGCTTCGTCAGGAAGAATTCCTTCACCCATGCTTGTCATCGGATCCTTCTAAGGTTGTTATACCTTAATAAGAAGACTTGTGTTTAGATACCAAATGTTAGAGCAAGCTTTTCACCCAAGAGGGGGGTGAATTGGGTGATTAGAGAATAACCAAATACTTAATAAAAATTATGAAACTTTAAAGCACAGTTATAAGTAAGAAGAGATATCACCGAAGTGGACACAAGAGTTTATACTGGTTCGGTCACAATTACTTAACCTACGTCCAGCCCTCAGAAATCCTTCTGAGCCTTTCACTATATCTTCCAAGATTCAGTGGGTTTTGGTACCTCAGTACAACAGCAAGTTTCTCTTTGGACACTCGCTCCCCCTGTAGAGTTTAACCACCAAGTTCGAGATAGATTGGTGTGGTTCCTTTACACCTAGGACACCAGAATATCGAAGCATAAATGAAGAAAGATATGAGATAAAAGTATATTGGCTATTGATTGTGAGGCCCTAATTCTTGACTGGAGAGGACACCAAAGGCCTCTGCCCTTCCATCCCTTGGATAGATAGAAAGGGAGGTCAAAGCTTATGGTTTTTTCATGTTGTCAAAGTTGAAAAATGAAAATAGATGGCGAGTGCCTGATCGAATTGATCAAGTCATATAGGAATAAGGTTCAAGCTACCGGTCTGTTAGGATGCCTCAGCTGCATACATCACTGCACTTTCACTTCACACCTACTGTTAATAATAAATGGCTTGTCTCGCCATGACCTTCTCTTAAATCCTCAAAATTTTTATCGCTCCATCCCCGCAGGGGCAGAGAACCTATCGCTGTCTTAGCTATGCTACTGAAGGCTCTAGGGAAGTTGGAATAGGAGAGCACTCATCTTAAGGTGGGCTTACTACTTAGATGCTTTCAACGGTTATTCGCTACACACTTAACTACCCAGCGTTTACCGTGGGCATGATAACTGGCACACCAGAGGTGCGTCCTTCCCGATCCTCTCAATGCTTTAATACCCACACTGAATATAGACCGAACTGCCCCACAACATTCTTAACCCAGCTCATGAACCGCTTTAATGGGTGAACAGCCCAACCCATGGAACATACTATAACCCCAGGTGGAAAAGAGCCGACATTAAGGTGCCAAACCTTCCCGTCAATGTGAGCTCTTGGGAAAGATCAGCCTGTTATCCCTAGAGTAACTCTTATTTATTGAGTGACGGCCCTTCCACTCGGTACCATCGGATCACTACGGCCAACTTTCATCCCTGCTCGATGAGTGGGTCTTGCAGTCAAGCTTCCTTCTTCCTTTGCATTTGAGGGCCAATCTCCATTTGGCCTGAGGAAACCTTTGCATGCCTCTATTACCTTTTGGGAGGCCTATGCCCCATAGAAACTATCTACCTGAGATTGTCCCTTGGCCCGTAGGTCCTGGCACAAGGTTAGAATTCTAGCTCTTCCTGAGTGGTATCTCATTGATGGCTCGGGCCCCCCTGGTAGGTAGTGGTATTTGTCATTTATATTAATATAGATTAATATTACAAATTTACAATAATTTATGGTTGGCTTGGTTGGACCAATAAAATGAAGCATTCAAGCTCTGTTTTAAAAAAAACAAATGTTAATATATCTATGATTACTACTTCTATCATATATTTGTGTTTGCTGGAAAACATGAAATGAAATAAATTGAAGAAAAGAAGTCGTAGCAAAAAGACGTGGTATTGGAGTATTTATGCTATATAAGAAAATTTAAGTCGGGTAGATCTTTACTCGATGTAGAATAGAAACCTAAAAGAATTGAATTGAAGAAGCCCAATCAAAAACAAGAAAATTACATCGTGGTTTGGATTCAATCTCGATGAAAATAATACATCAATGAAAATAGAATTGTCTTGTTCTAACTAGCAGAGGTAGGACTAATATATTGATATTGAGATTTTTACTTATATGGATATACACTTTAGCGAGATCTACACGGATTACTAGTAATCTATTTGTTATTTCCAAATCGATTCAAAATCAATATTTCAATAAATCAATGAAAATAAGAAAAGAGTCTCTTTTTATTTAGACTTTATACTTCCATATCTTGATATGAATCTAGATCATTAGCAAGATCCGAATTTATGGAAAAAATACGTAATAAAATAAATAATGGTAGGGATGCAGTAGATTTTGATTATTGTGTATCAAAGTTCATTGGGCATTTCTGAAGAACAACAAATAGTTACATCATTTCATGGTAGATCGGCAAATTATTGGGCTAAGCTGGATTTAAATCAGCATAGACATATTGCCAACAAATTTACAGTCAGTCCCTATTAACCACTCGGGCATCGACCCAGGAAAAATAAATTTAAGTCATTATTGATAATCCACGATCAACTTCCTTTCGTAGTACCCTAACCCTACCCCCAGGGGAAGTCGAATCCCCATTGCCTCCTTAAAAGAGAGATGTCTTGAACCACTAGACAACGATGGGGGCATATAATGGCGATTGGGAAATATGTCTATCATTCCAAGCTCCTTTTCAAATGATTAATCGGTAACGGATCATGAAATCTTGGTGATCTTCTCTATCTAATGAATGGGGAGTCCGTTTTGAAATTGTTCACCCTGCACTCACCCCCTATATGCTTCAACAGGAATCACACAGGGGTAGATTGATAAGATAGAAACCTCTGGTAAAATGCCCACCTGTAACCCACCGGATAAAGTACATTACATAATCCGTTTTAGGGATTGGCGACTTACCTATTCAATGACTTTGGCATCGGACATTCCCAAAATGGGTACTCTACTCTTAGGTTGGGTGAATTCAATAATAGATGTATGTTGGCATTCCAGCTTTCCTTCCCCTTTCAGGGCCTATCCGAAAGGAAAGAGAATTCAGTACTTCTTAGTCGTGAATATCGGAATAGGACAAACCGCCCTGTGGATATCTTTTCTTTAGAACAAAACAATTAGAATTAGGCTCAGTCAATTAGAATGTGTATTATCCATATAAGGGATCTTCTCAATTGAAAGATTTGTATAGGTTCAATGCGTAATTGCAATGCGTAAATAGCCCCAAACTATGGAACAAAGGAGTATCTCGGACCTACACCAAGGTATTGACGGTGATTCTCAAATATCACAGAACGGAATGGGATACGATGAGATAGAATGCAATAGAAACAAAGACATGGAGAATGGGTTACCTACTCTTAACTGTCAAAGCAAACCCTTTCATTCCGAGTTCTTTAATTCGGAATGAATCAAATCTCCCCAAGTAGGATTTGAACCTACGACCGTCAATTAACAGACAACCGCTCTACCACTGAGCTACTGAGGACTAATGGGAAATTAGATCTCATAGAGTTCAATACCCGTTCTTAACCCATAACCAATATAAGCTTAAAGTTTCCTTTGTAACTCACAGAACTTCTTTGTAGTGGCTCCATTCCTTGCCTCATTTCATAGGGAACCTCAAAGTGGCTCTATTTCATTATAGTCCATCCATATACTAATTCCATTCATTTAATATCCCTTTCTTTGGTGTCATTGAGATAAGAGATGTCGTTTCTAGTCTATCTGTTTCTATTTCTATATATATGGAAAGTTTCAAAATTATCATATAATAATCTAGAAATCACAATAGAAAAGAAAAAAAAAAGAATTATCATATAATAATCTAGAAATCACAATAGAAAATAAAAAAAGAATTATCATATAATAATCTAGAAATGACAATAGAAAAAAAAAAGAATTATTATATAATAATCTAGAAATCACAATAGAAAAAAAAGAATTATCATATAATAACTAGAAATCACAATAGAAAACAAAAAAAAGAATTATCATATAATAACTACAAATCACAATAGAAAAGAAAAAAAGAATTATCATGTAATAATCTAGAAATCACATTCAAAAAGAAAAAAATGGTGGTTTGTGATGATTTTAAAGTGTTTTATACTAGATAATCTAGTATCCTTTTGTATGAAGATAATTAATTCGGTCATTGTGGTAGGATTCTATTATGGATTTCTGACCACATTCTCCATAGGGCCCTCTTATCTCTTTCTTCTCTGAGCTCGAGTTATGGAAGAAGGAACCGAGAAGAAAGTATCAGCAACAACTAGTTTTATTACGGAACAGCTCATGATGTTCATATCGATCTATTATGTGCCATTGCATCTAGCATTGGGTAAACCTCATACAATAACTGTCATAGCTCTACCCTATCTTTTATTTCATTTTTTCTGCAATTACAATAATCACAAACATCTTTTGAATTATGGATCCACTAATCAAAATTCAATGCATAATTTTAGCATTCAAAGGAAGGATCCCAACAAAGAATCTATTATTTCACCTGTATGAATCCACACAGCCATTTCTCCTAATAATGATGAAAAAATGGGATCACTTGCACAAGAGACATGGATTGATGTTTTGTTTGAAAACTACGACATTCCAATTTTGATTATCATGTTGTATGTAAGAAAAAAGAAAATTGGTGAAGAATAAATCTTTTTTTATTAAACGTGGTTGTTCATTTTGATGACTTTATCATATGATTCTATTTTATCATACAAATCTCTATTCTACCTTCTCGGAGCTCAGTCTCCAGGGAATTGTTTATGATCTCATTGGAAATCATATAAAGACAATTCTTATTTAATATAGCTATTTGTGAAAGTATTTTAAGATTAAGAAGCAACTGCCTCTTGCACAGATTATACGTTAATCTGCTATAACTATAGTATACCTTTTGTTGATTCTCACGAATTACTACATTTATTCGACAGATCCACAAACGACAAAAATCCCCTTTTTTCCTATCTCTATCCTGATGAACTGAAACAAAAGATTTTATTTTCTATTGAGTAATAGTTCAAATAAGTTTTGAATGAGCCCCTCAAAAACCTGATGTAAAGAAACCCGTTTTTGTCCTACGTTTCCAAGTTATATATTCTCGTTTAATCATGGTCATTGAATAAATCAAACTTTGATGAATAACTATTTTATTTCTTTTCTTTCAATTATTCTTTTCCCTTTACTAGTGTATTAATAATAAAAATGGATTTTTCCAATGTATAAAAATAAAAGATTCCAATGGCTTTTGCTACTATAACCTTCCCAACCACGATTTTTTTTATTTCTAAACATTTAACCTCGAAATAAGAAATTGTATTGATACTAGGTATCAAAAAAACATATTTAATTACATAGAAATGGATCAAGAAATAGTAGATTCCATCTTTTTTATGGTTACTTCTTAAACGACGAGGTCCTCTCTATACACCAAAGCCTCTTCTCTCATTTAATCAATGCTATTGTTGACTTGTACAGTTCACACTCTTTGGCTCTACCCATGAAATAGCTAGTAAAAAGTCTTTCACAATGAAATCTAACTATACAGTAACGGTATTTAAGTATGAAGTGAAGATTAGCTGGGGAGCTGACCCTCTTAGTCCGTTCTTGCAAGAATAAGGGCAAAATATTTCGACTTTTTGAATTTTGAAATAGAATTTTCCCTACTTAATGGATAAGCATTTGCTACCAATGGGGAAATCTTTCTCATCTGAAATTGCAAATAGAGGTGATTGGATTTGTACCAATGGAAACCATAAATTTAATACACAATAACAATAAAAGGATATCTATTATAAGAGATTCTTTTTTTTTAAAGTAAGATAGTGAATGGAATAGGTTTTTCCATTCTATCCTAATGGATCACTTATACCAGAATAATTTGTTTGCTCTATTTTGTCTTAGTCCATGATCAGAACAAGTCGCACGTACACCCTAGTACATGTTCCTCGGCACTGAGGGCATCCCCAAAGGGCGGGGGATTTCATGACATTTCATATTGGTTGTCTTGTGTTTCTAATAAGTTGTTTAATAGTTGGCATGTTGAATCATATATATAATGAGCTAGTTTAGATCAATCCTAACTTGATGCTTATGAATTACTTATATTCTAGATTACTTTCATTCTATATTACTTATATTCTTATTCTAGAATTTTACTTATATTCTTATTCTAGATTAACAGATTATAGATTAATTAATTATTAATAGAATTAATTAAATATTAATAGAAGAGATTAATTAATAGAGATATTATAATTAAATTGGGTAAGGGGCAAGAAGAAAAAATCTCAAATGGTGTATTTGCTCAATGTGCTCATTGGCGCCTGACCCTGAGATATGGATCATCCAAGGCACATTAATATAGAATGACCAACAAAAGGGAAATCCTTCGGACGTTACTATATGTTTTGTAAAATTTCATTTTTACTAAGAAATGGTCCATATTAGTAATGCAATCATTTCTAAATTCAAGAACTAATTACAGCATTGCACAAATAAAAAAACGTGAGAATCAATTTATAGGCTCTTTGACTTGTAATAAAACTTATGCTTGATAGAAATATTCTTATCTTATAATGAGGTGAAGTTGTCTTCATTCAAGATGAAAAATGGCAAAAAAGAAAGCATTCATTCCCCTTCTATATCTTACATCTATAGTCTTTTTGCTCTGTGGATCTCTTTCTCATTTAAGAAAAATATGGAATCTTGGGTTACTAATTGGTCAAATACTAGGCAATCCAAAATTTTCTTGAATATCATTCAAGAAAAGAGTATTCTAAGAAAATTCATAGAATTAGAGGAACTGTTACTCTTAGATGAAATGATAAAGGAATACCCAGAAACACATCTACAAAACCTTTGTATTGGAATCTACAAAGAAACGATCCAATTGATCAAGATGCACAACGAAGATCTTATGAATACGATTTTGCACTTCTCGACAAATATAATCCGTTTCGTTATTTTAAGTGGTTATTCTATTATAGGTAATCAAGAACTTATTATTCTTAACTTTTGGTTTCAATAATTCCTATATAACTTAAGCGACACAATAAAAGTTTTTTCTACTCTTTTATGAACTGATTTATGTATAGGATTCCATTCGACCCATGGTTGGGAACTAATGATTGGTTCTGTCTATAAAGATTTTGGATTTGCTCATAATAATCAAATTATATCAGGTCTTGTTTCCACTTTTCCAGTCATTCTATATACAATTTTGAAATATTGGATTTTCTGTTATTTAAATCATGTATCTCCGTCACTTGTAGTGATTTATCATTCAATGAATGACTGAAAAAAGGATCCATTGATCCAATAATAAACAGAATAATAAACAGAGTGATCTTATTCAAAATGCCCTGTGATCTTCAACCAATTTTGCGCTTCAATATAATTACCAGGGGTAAGGGCTATAGCTTGTTTCCAATACTCAACGGCTTGATCAAACCAAGCCTTTGCAATTTCAGAATCTCCCTGTCAAATGGCCTATTCTCCGTGGTTGGAATAGGTGAGTAAATTCCCTTCCCTTAGAATCATACTTGAGAGTTTGCTGCCTCATACGGCTTAGCAATTAATTCTTTTGGTGTCCCATTTTCTTATTAGATCTATTCTATTTTTTTCTCGAGTTAACAAAAAAAATGAGGATAATTACATGAGTTTCAAACTTGAATTTGGATTAATAAAAAAAGGAATCCACATTATAGTTTTTTCTTTTCTCCTACCTTCAGAAGAATAAAGCATCGAAATTTACACTCTCATTATAATTTCTTGAAAGGTAACTATCTCGTTTCCTATATCATACACTTTCATATATGATATGTAAATTTCTATAGAATCCGTGAAAAAGACTTTTCTTCATAAAAAAGAAAAGACTTGCTATCTTTGGGATCTGATACTACACCGCTGCTCAAAACTTTAAGGGATCAACTATATTACATAAGTAAATTCCTAACTTTTCTATCATGATATAAGTAAGCAGTTCTTCTTGTATTGGCCCAAAACCTTGCTAATTGATATTTACAATGCTTTCTCTATCAATTAGATCCTTTATCCATAGAAAAAAATTATCTAGGCATATCTATTTCTTCATATTTCAACTTCTATGAATTTTCTTTCTTTTTCTTTGCTACAGTTGATAAAAATCGTTGTTTTGTACGATATGTATGTAGAAATCCTTTTTTTAGTATTTATTAGCAAATTTTCTCTTCCTTTTCTTTTTTCTTCCTATAGTGGAGATAGTACAGATCACGGCCATATTATTAAAAGATTGTGGTAAGAACGGGTTTCATTATAGTGCCCGAAAATAATATTCAAAAGCTTTAATATGTTCTCTGTTACTTGTGTGGATAAGGCCTATGTTATAAAGTATATAACTTCGATCATAGGGAACAATTTCTAGTCGTGTAGCTTCATAATAATTTTGTAAAGCTTCCACATAATTTCCTTTGGATTGAGCCGAAATCTATTACGGTCGTCATTCGGTTCAAAGAATCTTTGTTCTAGAACCGTATGTGAGATTTTCATCTCATATGGCTCCTCCTCTCCTTTATGTGCATAATGATAAAAATACATAGAATAAAAAAGATTGTAGTATTCTCATTATGAACTGAGCAGGGCTAGTGTTTTTACAATAAATCTCTAGCTAACCTTTCTGTAAAAGATCTTTTCTTAACATCAAGTATGTTGGTACTGGATAAAAAATGGTAACTCCAACAATTGATTTGTCCTCAACATCGCTTAATTTCCTGGAATTAGCCACTTCAACAGTCTTTGATGGTTATATGGGTATCCAAAATATGAACGAGATTCATTTTTACTGTCTGAACCATTCTTAGTCCCAATCCCAATAAGGAAGGGGGAATATCTCTTTTAACAAATTTTTCGTGTTGTTGATTCCTAAACGTAGTACTTCTTCCCCCATGCCGCCCATTGGTACTAGTGGAGTAGAGTTGACCTAACCTATAAGTATAGGTATAACCTTTCACTTAATACTTTAAATCCAAAATTTAAGCATATGAAGCTGCATTATTCAGGGATAAATGACAAAAGGAATTAATTCTTTTATTTCCATAAACTTCACCTTCAGCAAGCGTAGGTTTTTACCCATTTTTTCTTTCTATCTGAATAGTGTGTCTTTCTCCTAACACTGAGAGCAAAAAAAAGGAAAAAAGAATCAAATCACACCATCTCTCTAATAGGCGAATGCCTCCTTTTCTCCTAAAGTTGTCGGAATTATTCGTAATAAGATATTGGCTACAATTGAAAAGGAATTATCAATAAAATTTCCATTTATCCAAGATGTAGTCATAGGTTGCAATCCATTATAGAATTTAATTATCTCATTACAAAAATTGTTTATGAAGGTTTTTTTTTGTTTTTATATTTTTCTAGTTAAATTTGATTCTATGTGGCTATCCAAAAAATCAAATATGAATGACCCACTATTCACTCGGTTTCTGGGACATAATCATTATGTAGGAGAGATGGCTTAGTAGTTCAAGGCATAAATATAATAGTGCCTTGGAGAGATAATAGTAGATGAAATGATTTAGTTCATTTTATTGAATTAATTCTAATTCCCATTAAATATTGATTCTGTGGATTTTTTGTCCCAGCTATTCTAGCACATGTGTCGCCCAGGGCATAAGGGGCATGATGACTTGACGTCATCCTCACCTTCCTCTGGCTTATCACCGGCAATCTACTCAAGGTTCCAAACTCAACATTGGCAACTAAACATAAGGGTTGCGCTCGTTGCGAGACTTAACCCAACACCTTACAGCATGAGTTGATGACAGCCATGCACAACCTGTGTTCGCGTTCCTGAAGGCACCCCTCTCTTTCAAGAGGATTCATGGCATGTCAAGCCCTAGTAAGGTTCTTCACTTTGCATCGAATTAAACCACATGCTCTACCGCTTGTACGAGCCCCCATCAATTCCTTTGAGTTTCATTCTTGCGAACGTACTCCCCAAGTGGGATACTTAACGCGTTAGCTACAGCACTGCACGGGTTGATACGCACAGCACCTAGTATCCATTATTTACAGCTAGGACTACTGGGGTATCTAATCCCATTCGCTCCCCTAGCTTTCATCTCTCAATGTCAGTGTTAACCCCGCAAAGTGCTTTTGTTGTTGGTGTTCTTTCCGATCTCTACGCATTTCACCACTCCACCAAAAATTCCCTCTACCCCTACTGTACTCCAGCTTGGTAGTTTCCACTGCCTGTTTGGGATTTAACAGCGAACTTAAAAAGCCACCTACAGATACTTTACGCCCAATCATTTCAGATAACGCTTGTATCCTCTGTCTTACCATGGCTACTGGCCCGAGTTAGCCGATGCTTATTCCCTAGATACTGTCATTCCTTCTTCTTCAGGAAAAGAAGTTAACAACCTCTAGGCCTTCTACCTCCAAGTGGCATTGCTCCGTTAGGCTTTCACCCATTGCAAAAAATTCCCCACTGCTGCCTCTCGTAGGAGTCTAGGCCGTGTCTCAGTCCCAGTGTGGTTGATCATCCTCTCAGACCAGCTACTTATCATCGCCTTGGTAAGCTATTGCCTTACTAACTAGCTAATCAGACGCGAGCCCCTCCTCGGGTGGATTCCTCCTTTTGCTCCTCAGCCTACAGTGTATTAGCATTCATTTCTAGCTATTGTTCCCCTCCCAAGGGCAGGTTCTTACACGTTACTCACACGTCCGCCACTGGAAACACCACTTCCTGTCTGATTTGCATGTGTTAAGCATACCGCCAGCATTCATCCTAAGCCAGGATCAAACTCTCCATGAGATTAATAGTTGCATTACTTATAGCTTCCTTGTTCGTAGACAAAGTTGATTCAGAATTCTCTTTCATTCCAAGGCATAACTTGTATCCATGCGCTTCATATTCACCTAGAGTTCACCCCTAGAAATATAGCCCTCCTTACCCCTCACGTCAATCCCATGAGCCTCTGATCCATTCTCAATTCTTATTCGATCACGACGGGGGAGCAAGTGAAAATAGAAAAACTCACATTGGGTTTAGGGATAATCAAGCTTGTACTGATGACTTCCACCATGTCAAGGTGACACTCTACCGCTGAGTTATATCCCTTTTCCTTGCTTCGCCCCCATCAAGAAATAGAACTAACTAATCCTAAAGCAAAGGGTCGAGAAACTCAACGCCACTATTCTTGAACGACTTAGAGTCGAGCCTTCTTTTCTTTTCGCACTATTACAGATACGAAAATAATGGAAAAAATTAGATTCAATTGCGAACTACTCCTATCAAAAATAGGATTGACTATGAATTCGAGCAATAGCACATGTTTTCATAAAACCGTATGATTTTACCAATCTAAATAAAGTAGGTTTTACATGAAGAAGATTTGGCTCAGCATGTTCTATTCAATACGAGTTGGAGAAGAACCTGACTCGGTATTCTTAAAAAAATAGAGAAATTAAAACCAAGTCAAGATGGTATGAACCAACCCCTCTTCTTGCACCAAAGATCTTACCATTTCTGAAGTAACTAGAGTTATATCTATTTTTCCATTTCAATTCAAGAGTTCTTATGTGTTTCCACGCCCTTTCGAGACCCTGAAAAATGGACAAATTCCTTTTCTTAGGAACACATACAAGATTCGTCACCATAAAAAGGATAATGGTAACCCCACTATTAACTATTTCATTTATGAATTTCATAGTAATAGAAATACATGTCCTACCAAGACAGAATTTGTAACTTGCTATCCTCTTGCCTAGCAGGCAAAGATTGACCTCCGTGTAAAGGATGATTCATTCATATTGACATGAGAGTCCAACCATATTGTATTGCCAAAACCCATGTTGTATATTTGAAAGAGGTTGACCTCCTTGCTTCTCTCATGTTACAATCCTCTTCCCACCGATCTCCCTTTCTCCTCTGTCCATAGAGACAAAATGTAGGACTGGTGCCAACAGTCCATCATAAAAAAAGGACTCATTAAGCTGAGATCACTAACTACTAATTTCAGACATTATTGTGACTCCAAACATTATTGATTCTTAAGGCCATTTCAGACCAGCCTCTGCAGCTGATGAAGTTCTAAACTGGCATACCCAAAATGTTGTTCGTCAAAACACAGCTTTAACCAAAATTGATTCCAAGATTGATTTTTTAGCAATCAAGACAGATGGCCTAACTCTTCAAATGGGATAAATGTCTAAAGAAGTCCAAAGACTTTTTATGCTTTTTAAACAGAACAAGCCTAGAAGCTGGATGCAGAATTAAGAAGATTTATCACCATATGATACATAGGATCAGAATTCAAGCAGAAAGAAATAGAATTATCAGCCATACAGAAAGATTTACAGAGAGTAGAACTAGACATGGCCATAAAGTAATCTCAAGTCATATATGAGTCCTATCCATCATACCCTTCGATTCCACCACCCATTTACCTAACTTCACTCATAGTTTATCTAGAAGCAGCTGATTATAGCAAAGTGTTTCAGATGAACTACCCTTTGTTCCAACAAATCCAACCATTACGTCAGCCTTAACCCATCTCTAGACCTTTCTTCAAAATACCACAAAGACCTACCTCTCATTGGCCTTCTCATTCAACATATGAAATAGGAACCTTTTTAGGAACAAAAAAGCATATTCAAACAAGTATCAAAATAAGTGAACATGTTATCTCTCATATTACACCAAAGGCAACCATCTCTCCTGATAAGAAAAAATAAAAACAAACTGAAGACCAAATTCCTCAGCCTTCCCAAACTTCTCAGCCTACCATTCAACCATTACTACCACAAACCATAAATCTTCGGGATTCCACTAGGCAATCCTTCATAATCCTTTTAAACCACCTCAGGGCTCAAACTCATATAGTTCACAATCAGCTAATTCTTCTGTTTCTACTTATGATGATGATTCAGAGGACAATTTTGCTGATATCTCTAGAATGGCAATGGTTCGACCTGATCAGGAAAATGAAGATGAAGAATTTAAGGAATCTTATGTAGAATATCCACCTGATCCTCCTCAGTAACATGATTTCACTTATAAACCATCTACTGGCCCTTGGTTTACTTTTGATGATATTCCCCAGCATAAATAGAGAGATAAACTCCATGAATTTAGAGCATAGATTGATTTACAGCTAACTAGACAATGAGTAACTCTTCAACAAGTTTTCCAGGAATTTGTTTCAAGATTTACTGGAACTTTAAGAGACTGATTTCAGTATCTCAGTGAATATGAGAAATTACAAGCAGTTCAAGTCCAGAATGCCGATCTTCTTCTTGACACAATTCACAAAGAGTCTATTGGAGACTTCAACATAATTGATAAAAGTGAAAAACAAGAATTGTTTGAGATGAAATGATGCTCCCTTGACAAAAAAATATATGTAGAAGCATTATCAAAGAATGATTGGCAGGTATTATCTCTTAAATAGAGGTAATGATGTTAATCTCCGGCATATGTTCATTTCATCCCTTCCTAAAGAAATCCAGCCAGAGCTACACATGAGTATTAATATTCTTCGAAGAGATATCTCACAAATCTCTATTGGAGAAATTTATCAATTAGCTCTTGTAACTGTTGATAAGCTCTGTGAACAACACAATTACTTTAAGGACATGCTTCAAGGCATGACGAAGCTAAAATATGCTTGCAAAAAGCCATGTCTAAAGATCAAATGCAAGGATTAAAAGACTTACCATTGCCCCACAAAGAAGAAATCTCATTATCGACGTCATTATGCAAAATTCCCATAAAAGATCAAATGCTAGGTTTTTTAAGCTTAGAAAATATTTCACCAGAGGATCAAGATGTTTTATTTGCAGAAGGAAAGGACATTTTGCAAGAAATTATCCTAACAAGACCAAGAAATATATCAAGATGATTCACCAACTCCATAACATCTTGATGATTACAGACAAGGAAGCAGATATTGAGAATTTCCTTGAAGAACAATCTTTCAAAGATAAGGATACTCAATATGTTATTCTACTCTCTGAAGATGAAGATTCAAATTTCTCTAACTCTTCTAATATTGCCCCTGAATCCAGTACTGTGTCAGAAGAAGGCTATCCATTCAGATCCATTAACCTTATCAACCCAGCCTTACCAAGTCAAAATATCTGTCCAAAAAATTTATCCTTTCCAAACCCATCAAAATCCTTTATTAGATCTCTTGGATCTCTGAAATCCAATCCAAAAGAGAATCTCAACATTCCTTTTCCAAACATCAAAGTCCAAGTTCTTCCTGACAAATATTCCAAACCCATTTATGTTATTACCTTCCTTAATACAAAATCATGCAATACAGTAATGAAACCTCATATTCTTCCTTTTGAAGAATGGGTACCTCATGACTAATATTTCTTCACTGTTGATGCAAAATTATTCAAGATAGATCTTATCTCCAAAAGAAAGATTGGAATCAAATTCTTCCCAGGATGCACCTTGAAAATTAAGGTGTTAAGAAGTGATCTCCCAGGGGAAGATGTCCTCTTAGGTTTTGATGCATTCTACCACACTTAGAACCTTATGATTCTGCCTAAAGGAATAAAATAGAAAGGAAACTTCAGTCCCTATACAAAAATTCCTAGTTTGTTTGAGCTATAATAAGCTCCTCCTCAGTATTCAAAAATGAAAGAGCAATTGCTTCAATACTGTGCAGACAGTCATGATCAGTTTACACACTCTTCTCCATTATGGAAAAACTAGGAGTTTTTCATCAGATTGCCTTTCAAGAAGAATAAAGGTATCAATCTTACTAAGGCCTCTCATCCTGGAATGAATCCTAATGATTTAAAGCTAGCCAGAGATGACTGCTCAGCCTTGCTGAAACAAAGACTCATTGAGCCTACTAAATCTGATTGGGCTTGTTAAGCTTTTTATGTAGAAAAAGGGCAGAAATCAAATGAGGTAAAAAGAGACTTGTTATTGATTATAAACCCTTAAACCATTTCCTTCAAGATGATAAGTTTCCATTACCAAAGCCCAATACCTTGTTTGCCCATCTCAAAAAAGCCCAAGTATTTTCAAAATTTGACCTTAAAGCAGGATTTTGGCAATTAGGTATATACACCCAGAAGATAGGCCCAAAACTGCTTTCTGCATACCTAATGCCTAATACCAATGGACTATTATACCTTTCGGTCTCAAAGAAATTGAGTTTTTAGGCATGTACTTCAAAAATGGTTATCGTCAGGACACAAGTTATCATTATCTGTGTCATAAAGCAAAGTACGAGCATGATGGAGAGAGTCTGAGTAAGTCTGAGAGAATTCTAGAGACTCTGGAGCTTCTTGGGCTTCATAGGCTAGATCATGTGTGCAGTAAGGAGGGTAATTCTGAGAGGAAGTGGGATAAGGCAGATGAAGTTCTATGGGCTAAGGATTCTAAAAAGTTTGAGTTGAAGTTCCTGGTGTGAATAAGCTCAGCTGAGTAAAGTCTTCATAAGGATCTTGTGAGTCCTGGAAAACTAGATCTGTGGGGTCTAGTTGAGAAGGTTCAGAGGAGTACATATTGTAATATCCTGAATTTTGGGACAAGAGGCTTAAGATTTAGCCTGGATTAAGTGGACTGTTAGACCCTAGTTTAGTAAATGTATTGGTGAGGCATGGTATTATTCCCAAAATTCCTTTATATCTTGGATATTAAAATGTAATATTATGGTAAGCTAAAGAGCTCAGGGAATAACAAAATGATGCAATTAAGAGTTACACACAAAGTAGTGTTGCTACCGGTGAATTTCCCAACATGGCAGTTATGTTTGTATGGCATCGTGCGAGGGGAAAAATGGTCATTAGACCGATAAAAGTATATAACCATCATTCCTAATTAGGTCAAATGAGGAAATAACTAAGGGAAAAACCATAAAACGTAAGAAGTAAGAAATGATTTATTACGATAAATCATAAAACGTAAGGGCAAAATGGTAATTTTCTATAAGACAAGAAATGATGGTTTTTCCCTAATATTCCCTATGATTTCAGTTGAATGGGAATTTAAATGAGGAAAATGACTACTTGGTAACTAATAAGCCTATGTTGGTGAATTATTCTCAAGCAAAGTCAAAGAGCTAAAAGCATAAGGCTTGGGTTAACTACTTATAAGGTGGCATAATGGGATAGTTTGAGAGTAATATTTCTCTCTTTTGATCTCATTATTTTCAGTAGATGAAGAAGTATGAAAAGAAATGAATTATCATGCAAGAAATTCAAAGAATTAGACTAATGTTGTATGGACATATATAGCCACTAGGCTAATTCATTAACCATCTTTTAAATCATCATCCTTCATCTTCTTTCCTCATTCTTTCATGTGAATCAGAACTGAGGAGAGAGAGAGAGAGAGACTAACGAGAATGGAGAAAATGAGAGAGAGGAAGAGAGAGAAATCTTCCAGTCGCTGGAACACTGTCGAAATGGTGTATTCTCTCAAAGTGCCCTGTACAAACCTTCTACTCATCCTGAGCTTCATTTATGTGGTTTTGGATTCTTGTTTGAAGGTTTTTGGTGCCGTCTCACTGGCCGGAGTGCTGCGGAATTCCAAACCAAATTTAGAAACGTGTAAAGATAAGCATAAGCTTCCTTCTGAACCTATTGGTTTGTTTTTTGAATGAGTATGGTGGAAGATGGGTACTGTTCATGTCTCATTCAAAGGGTGTTTTAATGGCCTAAACAATATCCAATAGATGTCTAAATAGCTAATCATATGATTGGAAGTAAAAATGAAGTGATTAAGCCAAAGAAAACGAGAAACTGACACAACTCTTCTGAGAACTCTAAATTGATGCCTTATGTGTGGCATGAGGAAAGAGTTGGAATTTCATCAATTGGATGATTCCATTGAGTTCATAAGGGTAAATTTTGTAGGGTTTATGTTGAGGGCGAAGTGAGAAAAGGCCTAGAGTGTAAAATGACCAAATTACCCCTTAAAGCTCTAAGTAAGGGCTATCAAGGGTATTTTTGTCATTTGGGTGTGAATTTGACCAATCCGAGGTCAAAAATGGATTCTACACCTAAAATAGTATAGGATTAGCCTGGGTCATAATTTTTATAATGGTATAGTTAAACCAAGTACGAAGAGGCGTAGGCCGGGTCTCTAGGGGCATTTTGGTAGTTTAGCATAATTGGGCTAAGTTATCCACTAAAATGAGTATAGAATGATACATGGATGAGTAGTAACTCATTAAATGTACATTTGGGAATTGTAGGACCAGACGGTCGTGCCCGAACCGGAGCCAAGACGATGGTTTGAGGAATGACATGAAGTCCAAAAGGTAGTGAACTTACCTTGCCTGCATGTATGTGATATGTATGTTATGCATTGTGTTTATGTGACTGCTTTTCCTAATTGTGTTTAGCATTCTTGATTGATTGAAATGTTGTTATGTTTATACGATGGCCATGAGTATATCGTATCATTGAGCATGTAGATGTCATCATTAACATGATTTTAGAAATGGCGAGCATGTCATGCATCATATATATATCTTACATGCATAGTGGTATTGTTTGCTACTGAGATTCTCTCGAATCTCACTCCTCCTCCCCCAACCATTTAGACAGGTGAAGAATGCATGAGGATATACACGGAGGAGATATGAAGGTAAAGTGAAGGTAAAGTGCAAGGCACTACCATTTTGTATTTGATGTAAATGTATGGTGGTTATGTGTAGTTATACATTTAATGTATATAAACACATGTATGAAGTTTAGCAGAGAACCTCTCTGTTAGAGCAAGCTTTTCACCCAAGAGGGGGGTGAATTGGGTGATTACAAAATAATTTGCAAATCTAAAATCAATATACAAAACTTAAAGCACAGTTAATGAAAGAAGAGATATCACCAAAGTTGACACAGGGATTTATACTGGTTCGGTCTCAAACACTTGACCTACGTCCAGTCCTCAGAAGTCCTTCTGAGCCTTTCACTATATCCTCCAAGATTCAGTGGGTTCTTGGCACCTCAGTACAAACAGCAAGTTCCTTCAGACACTTGCTCCCCCTTACACAAGGTAATTTCAAATCCCTACTTAAGGTTCCTCAACCTTAAGCTAATACAATTGAGAATGATTTAGTATGACTGACAATCTCTCTTTCAGAGTATGTAGATAAAAACTGAAGTACAGATGAAGTGTTAAAGCCTTTTTGAGAAGATATCACTTGTGGAAAGTTCAGGCGTATTTCTTCGTAGTTGTGTTTTTCAAAATGGCTGGACATATATAATAGAACCACTTTGAAGACGTTGTAAATTTGCCCGTTAATTCAAAGATGCTTCTGACAAATGTAACAGCATTTGTCTTCCGTTACTTTTGAATTTCTGCTGCTACCATGAATAGTTGTCGTTTGAGTGGAGTGATCAGTTACATGTTAAGTGCGATAGTGGAGTACAGCTGAACACACTCACGAATATGACCGTTAAGCAATATTTGTATCTCAACAAATTAATATGGATCACTGGAGGTGTTTTGTAAAAGAGACAGTGAAACCATAGAGAGTGATCCCATTTTCGCAACTGAGTATTATATCATGATTTTGAAAGCTACAGTAATAATAAAATTTTACTAGCAAAATCATTTGTCGTTGATGAAGTTAAAAGCAATTGGATCAAGGTTAATGTAGAAAGATGTATATTTATCAATAAATCCTCATATGAGAAGATGCAATATCATTGGTAGTGAATATAATGTGTTTGGAAATGATTTTGAAACCTTTGAATATTTCTGACAGTGATTGCTGGTTCACTGGAAGTGATTTTGGAATTTGGCAAATATCACTCGAGTGATTTATGATCACTGGAAGTGATTTGGTGAACAGTGAAATCTTCTTGCAGTGATTTCCAATTCACTGGAAGTGATTCAGTGAAAATCCAACATCACTCGAGTGATTGAGGATCACTGGAAGTGATTTTGAGAATTTTGGCTGATCACTCGAGTGATCTCAGCTTCACTGGAAGTGATTTGTAAAACAGTAGATTTTTCTTGAAGTGAAATCCTAATCACTGGAAGTGATTTGCTTCATCACTCGAGTGATTCACAATCACTGGAAGTGATTTGGCGCATCACTCGAGTGAATGAGAATCACTGGAAGTGAATAGCAAATCCGTGAGAATTTCTGGAAGTGAAAACAAAATCACTGGAAGTGTTAGTCAGATCACTCGAGTGATTCACAATCACTGGAAGTGATTTGGCGTATCACTCGAGTGATTCAGAATCACTGGAAGTGATTTTCAAAACAGTGAATTTTTCTTGCAGTGATTTCGCGATCACTGGAAGTGAAATTGCGGATCACTCGAGTGATTTCCCATATCACTCGAGTGATCTGTAATTTCTGCAATCACTCGAGTGATTTCAGCGATCACTCGAGTGATCTTGAATATCACTCGAGTGATTAGCAAAATCACTCGAGTGATCCACAATCACTCGAGTGATTCATTTAACCACTCGAGTGATCTTTCACAGATCACCAGAATGGATTGCTTTGCAGCTAATTATTCCATGAGCTTCCAAAACATGATTTGTTATCATCAAAACATGGAATCTAACACTCTCTAGTTAAGTTAAAGGAGAATAGCTCTAATTTCATTAAAAGATAAGCAAATCACTTGCATATGCTCTGATATAATGAAATTAAGAGCCGATGAGGTATTGGTGACGTAGTGAATCTTGTGGAAATGTATTTAAAGTATTATATCCTTTGAAAAACCCTCTTAACCCTATGTTCAAATCCTGAGTTGAAAGTGGGCATTTGTGAACGTTTTGAAATGTTGGGTAGTCCGAGCTCAAATCCTGATTTCACAATGGTTTTCACTACTCATTTGTACTCATTTTGGAGTATTGGAAAGAGGGTGTCACACATATAACAAGAAACATAATGAGGCTGAGGAGTATACAAGTCTTCATAACCGTATCTTATAGAAGGAATTGGTCCGAGGAGCTTGCATTCCTTGTTCTCCTGTTTAAATATAAATGTTTAAATAATTTTTATGTTAAACAGGGGTATTTTGATTTAAAAAAAGTGTTTATAAGTCAAAATTAACCATCAACTAATGGTTGGATGGACGGAAATGGAATCTTCAAAATATAAAAAAGGTTTATGTAACATATATTTTAATTTTAAAGGATGTTTATATAAATTTTCAAAATAGATGAAAGGTATGTGTAATTAAGATGAAACCCAAGGGTAATTAAAGTATTTTATTTGAATTTTTAGTATCATTTTTAATTTCCCTTCATTAATTATTAATTAGTTTAACCATATTAATTATCTACTTACTCACTCTCCATAAATAAGAGTGTTTATGAAAAAATAAGTTGTTGTTTTGAAAATAAAAGAAATTTAGAATAAAAGAGCAATAGAAAAGAGAAGAGATAAAATTTGGGAAAGAAATAGATGAGCAATTCCCATTCAGTTTCTTGTGTGTAATCACAATCCTTTATAGAGGGCATCTATTTATGACTTCAAGAGTTACTGAATACTGACTAGGATAGAGTCTAGAATACAGACTAGGATATGAGTCAAGAATGTTGATTAGGATATGAGTCAATAGACATCCACATATAATTAATATTTAAAACAATTACTTTTTTTGCATGTTTATTGTTTTAACTAATTTTTTATCTATATAATTTGATTATTTGAAATAAAAAGAACAAAAGGGAATAATATAATGGGTTACTCGTCTAAATTCAAGCATCTTTTTTGGCAAGGATTCATATGAGGGAAGTCAAATGACACAACCACCAAACTATTAGCCCGGAAGATGGTGGCAAGTCAAAAAATGTACACCCACCTGTTAATATCATCATTTATGTGAATTGCCCACCCTGAGTCTCTTTTGGTAGGAGGGATTTGAGGAGGGGGGAAGTTTTTACAAGTTAAATTTAAGAAGATTGAAGAAATAGAGTTATAAAATTTTAATAAAAAAAAGATGTAAAATAATAAAATAAGAAAAATTAATTAAAAAATTTTTAACTCCACTTCTTTCTTTTTTTTTTTTAAATCCGACAAAAATTTTATCCTCTCCTCACTTTTCCTCCTTCCCCTTCATACCAAACAAGCCCCATAATCCATGGAGTCCTAACCGCCTAACCAGCTCCTAATTTAATTGCCCCTTCATACCAAACAAGCCCATAATCCATGGAGTCCTAACCGCCTAACCAGCTCCTAATTTAATTGAAGGATTGACTACTTAAATTTCATGATTTCCTACTTGAGTTCAGCTATGTTTTTATGTATGTCAATATTCCATATTCCTCAAGCTGGTTTAATATGGTATTTTGCATATTGAACACCCTGATTTATCTTTTGAAAATGTTCATAATATTTTTATGGGATTTTTCCTTTTCTAACGGTCATTTTTTTCTTGTAATATAATTTGTCCACTTATAATGTTAGCTAGATTTTAGAGGCAAAACAATGTTTTTTAATCTTATTGTTAGTGAAACATTTATTTAATTATTTATTAATTTTTTATGGGAAAGTTTATCTATGTTGTATATTTTTTAGTAAGATAATTTCGTATTGATTTTTTTTTAATTATTGCAAATTTGAGGTGCCTTCACATTGACACGCCCCTATATCACCTTTTCTTGCTTGATGCTTAGGGTAGCATTACATGGGTTCACAACTCGGCTTTACAGGGACATCAGGATCACCAGAGGCTGGCCATCACATGTGTCAACAAAGCCTTTTTAATGATCAGTTAAAACAAAAGAGGGAAGAAAAAAAAGCCTTTTTAATGATCCCATTACATGATAGGAAATCCTAGCTTTACTCAAAAAATTCAATTGGCAAGCTTTAAATGTTCTTCCTTCTTATGTTTTCTATCAGTATTTTCATAACTTAGTTTGTAATATTTGGTTTGGTACTTTGTAGTGTTGTTTTATTTTTAATGAATATCGTTTTGTTCTTTCTCAAAAAAAAAATCATAGTTGTTTATTACGTTGATATCTTCTTTATTTATATTAAAACATAGTTATGGCCTTATGGCTTTATTTTTCCTAAAATTTTGAATTGAAAATAAAAATAAAGTATCATTAGAACAACAATATCTTCTTGAATAAATTTTTGGGTTAAGGTAAACAAAAAACCATTAACTTATACCAAATATGCAAAAATTGTAAACTTGAGGTTCCTTTAAGTTCATAGTTGTTGTTTATTACGTAGATCTCTTCTTTATTTATATTAAAACATAATTATGGCCTTATGAGGTTTTTTTTCTAAAATTGTAAATTGAAAATAAAATAAAGTATCATCAGAACAACGATATCTTCTTGAATAATAATTTGTTAGGTTAAGGTAAAAAAAAAAAAAAACCATGAACTTATACCAAATATGCAAAAATACTCATAAACATTTCTGATGTATAAAAATACTCATTAATTTTAAAAATCGGAGTAAAATTAACACAACCATTAACATCCTTTAATTTTTGTGTTGTGATCCACCATTTTCTTCTTCCACAAAAACTAATGGACATCGGGTGGTTTTAATAGTTTTGTAATTTTTGCTCCGATTTTTAAAGTTTGTAAGTATTTTTATACCCGAGAAAAGTTTGAGTATTTTTACACATTAGGTATAAGTTCATGGATATTTTTACACTTTAACTCTAAATTTTTTAATAATAATAAATTATGAAAAATTTAAAAAAAATGTTATCAACTTAACAATAATCAAGTATATAATTTAATTTTGTCATTTAATTACTTACTTCGTCCAATCCATATTACAAGTAGCCTTCCAAAAAAAGATGTGATCCTTATTATAAGTCACTTGATGGGAGAGTATATAATACAATTATTCAAACTCTATTTAAAAGTGTGTAATATAAAAAATTGATTCTATTTTCAGACAAAATCAACCACTTAATCACTTCTCCTTGATTTCTTTCTTTTCTTTTCTCTATTTTTTTTTTTTTTTGGCCAGCCGATTCCCCTTAATTTCAATGAAGTAGTTAAAAATGCTTTAAAATAGGGAGTACTATTTTCTTAAATGAAGTAGTCAAGATATTAGCCCCATTATAATCACTTCTCTTTATTGGCTATCCGCCAATCATAGACATTGCTTTATAAAGCGATGAACAACAATTTTACATCAAAGCCCACCAAATATTGAAAGGCCAAACTCTTTATGTACACAAATCCTCTTTAAATTTTTACTTAAAATCTAAATGAATGGCAGCCACGGATCCAAGTGCAAAACCACTACCACTTCCAGTTTCATAGGTAAGAATTCTTTTAGGATCATCTATTCTTATTTATAAGAGACACAAATAATCTGACTAAAAATTTTAATATCGATTTAAATTTTTTCTTTGTTAGTCATTTGTTAGTCTATATTAATAATTTACTCACTCACTCTCCATTGATAAAGGTGTTTATGAGAAAAAAAATAAGTGTCATTCTTCATATATTTATTGTTTTTAATTAATTTTTTATGGGCAAAGGGGCAAAAGTGCCCATATGCTTTTCAGAAAATGGCACACAGCACCAAATTCTTTTACTGGGAGCATAAATACACATCAACATTTAAAAAGAGAGCTAAAATGCCTATCCATCTGTCATGTCATCATTTTTTTTGAGAAAATAACCATTTTGCCCTACAATTTTGTGAATTTTGCAATTTTACCCTTAGCAATTGTGTGACACTTTTAAATTAGTAAATGACCTCCAAAAATTCTGAAATCTTTTAGAATAAAATTAGACATGATAAGCTTTAATTTGATAGGTCAAATGGAATTTTATTTAGTCAAAATGACCATTTTGCCCATATAATTTTTGCAATACTTTAAATTTTAGCTAATAGGAACCTCAAAGTTCTCAGAATTTTTATTTTTGAAGTTTACTCCAGAAAAATGTTAAATTCGCTGGGCAAAATTCAAAAATTCATTTCTTCTTGTTAAATCCGTTGGGCACAAGTTGAAGTTATTGTCAATGTGATTTTTTGTTGAGGCAGTCAGATTGTGTGACACTTTTAAATTAATAAATGACCTCCAAGAACCGGAAATTTTTCAGAATAAAAGTAGACATGATAAGCTTTAATTTAATAGGTCATATGGAATTTTTGGAGTTGTATACAAGGAGAAATGAATTTTTGAATTTTTCCCGACGAATTTAACATTTTTCTGGAGCAGACTTCAAAAATAAAAATTCTGAGAATTTTTAGGTTCCTATTGGCTAATATTTATATTTTTCCATAAAACTATACTTAATAAGGGTCACACAGGCTTTAGAATTACCCTAATTGGATATCTATACAATTAGATATGAATTTTTAAAGTTTAGTGACAAATCTGCCAATTTTTCAAGTATTGCGAAAATTGTAAGGGCAAAATGGTCATTTTGACCAAATAATAAAATTCCATTTGACCTATCAAATTAAAGCTTATTATGTCTACTTTTATTTTGAAAAATTTCAGAATTTTTAGAGGTCATTTACTAATTTAAAAGTGTCACACAATTGCTAAGGATAAAATTGCAAAATTTCACAAAATTGTAGGGAAAAAATGGTTATTTTCCCAAAAAAAATGATGATGTGGCAAATGGATAGGCATTTTAGCTCTCTTTTTAAATGTTGATGGGCATTTATGCTCCCAGTAAAAGAATTTGGTGTTGGGTGTCCTTTTTTAAAAAGCATATGGACATTTTTGCCCCTTTACCCATTTTTTATTTATACAGTTTGGTTATTTATATCAAATAAAAAAATGGATTAGTATAATGGGGCTCACACATCTAATTCCCAAGCACCTTGTTGGAGAACGAATTCAGATTTCGGGTGTGTTCATAGTTTTGAAATTGCAAATTGCTCATATGTGCCCTTTTCTCTCTCTCTCTCTCTGGTTTTTTTTTTTGGGAAGGATCCATATAAGTAGAGCCGGGAAAACGCGTCGAGCCCGTCAGGCCGGCCCGTTTAGGCCCTGAATTTATAAAGGCCGGGTTTGAGAATTTTGTTTAAAAAGTGAACGCGGGCCTAAAAAGGCCAGCCCTGTAGGGCCGGCCCTTTAGGTCCTGATATATTTTTTATTTTTAAAAATTATTTATATGATAATAATATTATTGATCTTTTATATTTTGTCAATGATGTTGAAAATATTTAGTGGTTATTATCTTTTTTAAAATTAAGTTTCATAAGAATATTTTATATTAAGAATCATAAAAATAAAAAATTTATAAAAGATATTTCTTATTTTATAAGAAAAATACATTAGATATTTCTTATTTACTCTAAAGTTTCACATATGATGGTAATTTACTAATTTATTTGTATTTTATGTTTTTTATAGAGTTATTTGTCATTTTAGATTATTCTTTGTTGTAGATAAAGATTATGAATATATTCATGATTTGAGAGAATAAATTCTTGATATTTTTACCCTCAAGTAGAGCCTATTACTCAAACTGAAGTACAATCAAATTTTTTTGAAATTGATGATAGTGGTGAAGAAGATGAAAATGATAGTCGTCATACTCATGTTGCTTAGAGTATTTAACTTATTGCCTTTTTATACTTTTGTGCGGATTGTGAATTATTTGTGGATACTATTTTTTACCTTTGAATATGAATTAGTAACAGTATTTGTTTTATTGCATGAGACGTGTAGACGTGTAGTTAAATCTTGTGTAAATAGCTTCAGGCCCTGCGGGCTGGCCCTGGCCCTCATGCTCTGGGGCCGGGCTTTAAAAAACGACACTTTTTTTTACCTCGGGCCCTGTAGGGCCGGACCGGCCCTGATTCCCAGCTCTACATATAAGGGGGAAGTCAATGGCCCACAACCACAAAACTCCGCCAGCAAGATGGTGGCCAGTCAAAACTGTACACCCACCAATTAATATCATCATTAAGAGAAGGGCAAGAAGGTCAATGCACATCGCAACCCGCAGATCTTGCACCATTTTAATTTTAATTAATTTGTTGGAAGAGATCCATCAAAAGTAGCGTCTCTCACACAACGAGACATGAACCCCACACGTGCAACATCAACTATATATATATATACACACACATATATGACTTTACATCTTGACAAGGATATGTCTGTGTAAGAGGAATATTAGAGCTGTCCCAAATGGAAGCCATGATCTTTACAAGCTTTTTATACTATCATGATTGTGAAGAACTTCAATTTGTTAATTAACTTGCTGCGTTGCTGGCTTCATCGTGCATATACTAACGTGCGCGCGCGTCAACAAGGTATAGGTATTGGAATTTAGAAATTTGGTTATAATATTTGACTTTTTCATGAAATAAAAACAGAAACTCTCTCTCAATTTTTTTTAATGACAGGGCCAAGGTCAAAATCTTGAAAAAAAAAATTGATTTATATCAAATGGATAAATTGTAGGGAGAATGACTTTAAAATAACTTTAAAATTGTAAAATCTTAAAGTAATGATTAAATAAAAATAGTTATATGCATATAATATAATACACACACATATTATAATAAATTCATAATAAGTTTAATTGTCAACATACTGTCAACATACGAATACTATAATGTTTATATGGTTAAGAATGTAAGGCATATTTATCTAATTTGAGTAAAATAAATAAGTTAAATAAATTACTTAATTGTAATATAAGTGACATGATCTCTTTAAAGTATTTACATGTAACATTAAATTATATATCAATTTTGTAACATTCTAAAAGATTATATATAGATTTATAAGTTAGTCAAATTATTTTTTTAAAAAATAATAAATATAAGAGATAAAATAAAAAAAAATCTTACATTTAGAACTAAAATAACATTATATGATTACAAACAGCCTAAAAATAAATTAGGCTTTTTGAAGAATCAATTTTTTTTATTTTTTAAAGTCAAACCCAAAACTAATTGTCTTTTTTTAAAAAAAAAATCATTTTGGTTCTACGCCAAATTTTGCAACTTGGATCAATTATGAAAATCATTTTTTGATTCAAAATGAAACGAGTCCAGCTGAATTATCGTATTTGGTTGGATTCTTTTATCATTGAAATTTACACTACTACAAAAATCATGATATATGACGGTTATTATCCGTCATATTTTATGGTTATGAACCATCATATATATGGGTGTTATATATACTCCACACAGATAAATTAGATTCCGAACCATTATTTATTCTAGAGCTATTATAACAATTCAAATATAACACATGTTATGTATCGAGGCTTTGTGAGGCCATAATATATGCATTGATGTGATAATAATTACCGGGCACACTAAACAACCACCATAATATATGGTAATACTTGCATGATACATAATAATCTTATTTTGACAACTGTTATTTACTCAGTAACATAAATAAAGGTTCTTATGTAAGACCCGTGACTTAATAAAACTAAATAATAGTCTCATGTAGATAACCGTTATGTATTTAGTACATAAATAACGGTTTCTAAATAAGAACCGTAAACGTTTATAATATTAGGGAAAAATAATCATTTCACCAACTAGGCTTATTGATTACTAAGTAGTCATTTTCCTTCTTTTTAATTCTCATCCAACTGAAATCATTGGGAATATTAGGGGAAAATACTTATTTCTTGTCTTATGGAAAAATTATCATTTTGTCCTCACGTTTTAATGATTTATCGTAATAAATCATTTCTTGCTCCTTCCTTTTAGTTCTCTCCTCATTTGACCCAATTAGGAAGCAAGATAAGGGGAAAATTTTGGTTATATACTTTTATCGGTCCAATTACCATTTTTTCCCTTGCACGATGCCACACAATCATAACTGTCGTGCCGGGAAATTCACCGGTAGCAACATTACTTTGTGTGTAACCATCAATTGCATTGTTTTGTTATTCCACAAGCTATTTAGCTCATCATAATATTCCTTTTTAATATCTAAGGATATAAAGGAATTTTGGAAAATAATATCATGCCTCGCCAGGACATTTACTAAACTAGAGTCTAGCAATCCACTTATTACATGCTAAATCTCAAGCCTCTTGTCCTAAAATTAGGGATATTACATTTCTTGCTTGTGAAAAGAAAGCATTTGATAAATTTTACAGAGTTAATGGATATTTGTTTAAAGAAAACAGATTGTGTGTGCCTCAATGTTCATTGCATGAATTTCTTGTGAGAAAAACACATGGGGGAGGTTTAATGGGTCACTTTGGTGTGAAAAAAAAACTTTGGATGTTTTGCATGAGCATTTCTTTTGGCCTAAAATGAAACATGATGTAGAAAGAATTTGTGTTAAATGCATAACATGTAAAAATGCTAAATCTAGAGTTTTACCACATGGTTTGTATACTCCTTTGCCTGTACCCAGTGAACCTTGGGTTGATATATCAATGGATTTTGTTTTGGGGTTGCCTAAGTCAACAAGAGGAATAGATTTCATATTTGTAGTTGTTGATAGATTTTCTAAAATGGCACATTTCATTGTATGTCATAAAACTCATGATGCCACATATATTGCTAATTTGTTCTTCAAAGAAATTGTGAGACTTCATGGTGTTTCTAAAAGTATTGTTTCTGATAGGGATACAAAATTCTTGAGTCATTTTTGGAGAGTTTTGTGAGGAAAGGCTGGTACTAAATTATTGTTTTCTACTGCTTGTCATCCATAAGCTGATGGATAAATTAAAGTTGTTAATAGAACCTTATCTCAATTACTCAGAATCATGATTCAAAAGAACTTAAAAAATTAGGAAGGTTGCTTGTCATTCATTGAATTTGCATATAATAGAAGTGTGTATTTGTCTACTGATTATTCCCCTTTTGAAATAGTATATGGTTTTAATCTACTAACTCCTTTAGATTTATTACCATTGACTATCAATGAGAGAGCAAGTCTTGATAGGAAAAAGAAAGCTGAATTAGTGAAGCAACTTCATGAGCATGTGAAACAACAAATTGAAAAGAAAAATGAGCAATATGCATCCAAAGATAACAAAGGAAGAAGACGTGTTCTTTTTGAACCTGGGGATTGGGTGTGGGTGCATATGAGAAAATAGAGATTTCCAGCTCTAAAAAAATCAAAATTAGCTCCAAGAGGCAATATAATGGTCCATTTCAAATACTTGAAAGAATCAATGATAACGCTTATAAGATTGATTTGCCTATTGAGTATTCTATTAGTGCTACTTTTAATGTAGCTAATTTATCTCCTTTCGATGCAGGTGAAGATTCGAGGACGAATCATTTTGAGGAGAGATGGAATGATGTGGTTCAACAAGTTGTATCTTCAAATTGTAGAGATCCTTTGCAAATTTCAAGTGGACCAATCATAAGGGCAAGAGCCAGACAAATTAAGGAAGCATTAAATGGGCTAGTGCAAGAGGCCTGGACAAAGCAAGAGGTGATCAGATCAAATCTGGACAAAAATGTTGAAAACGTCACTAATCTCATATGGGCTGCAAATAGAGATACTAATCAAGTTTGGACTTGGAGACTTCAAAACAAACAGCTTAGACCTAGTACTATACATGGGAGGACTCATGTGAGCCTAAATAATCATATTTTGGACCTTGAATGCTGATTATATTTTGTGAATTTTATTTGTGTGAAAATTATTAGTTAATTACATATTTGACTTTTGGGTTTCCTAATTAATGAATTGTATTGAGTTTTAGTTTTTATTTTCTAGGATGCACTTAATGCAATTAGGGTTTTTGAATACTTCTCTTTAAATACCTTGTAACCCTTCATTTAGAGGAAGACTTTCAAACTTGATTATTGAATGAAATGTTGCATTTTTATGCACCTTGTTTCTTGAGAGTGGATTATCTCTAGGGTTTTTCTTAGAACTAACAGACTTATCAAGGCTTGATCAACCTTATGGCGTCTTCCAACACTTCGGGTCCTTGTTCTTTCATGCTCAAGGGTTTAAGTGGATCATCGATCTGTGTTTAGCTTTCTTGAGGTGCGTATATCTCATATTGGTTGTGGGTTCGTTGGATCTTCCCTTATGGGTTCTCACCATCACTAAACAACCAAAACCTTAAAACCTTTAAAACAAAAGCCATTTACTAGAAATGACCAAAAGTCTAGTCATTATCAAAAAGAGTCTTTATAATATGCTTTAATCAACTGATTCAAATTGGGCAAATTTGACAAATGAAAACATCAATTCATGTGGTTTGAAGCAACATCTAAAGCAACCAAAATATTAATAGTTTCCTCATTTTCCTCAAGCTCAGATCTATCTACCATATCCTATAAAATGAAAAAAAAAAGTTAGAATAATAGCTCATACTTTCCTAAATTCCTCAATTACAAAATTAGCATGTACAAGGTAAAAGGGACATATTACCACTACTAGGAAAACCAAGCATCCAATTATGAGTACAAATAAGAGCTTGAACATTCTCTGGAATGAAACTACTTCGATATTTTGTGAGAACTCATGAACCAATACTAATAGCTGATTCACCAGCAACTGTAGTAATTGGAACGCTAAGAATATCACTAGCCATTTTTGCAAGACATGGAAAACGAGGTGAGTTAGTTCTCCAATAACCTAAAACATTGAATTTTATATACAAGGTCGGATCAAGTGTTTGTTCTTCGAAATAGTTGTCCAATTCAAATTTACACATTGTTGCAGTGTCTTTGCTCATGCTCTCAAGATAATCCTACATCATATCATGTTAAAAGTAGAGTATTAGTAAAATGATAATCAAATCAAAATAACACTAAAGAAAGAAAATGAAGTATTCAAGAATTGCCACAAACGAGATTTCACGGGTAAGTAGAGAGAAGAGATTCGGTGGAATCAAAAGGCAAAAAGAAGATTGTTTGCTTCCTCCGGCATCTAGAAATGCAGAACAACCACACACAAAAGATAATCTAGAAACACTGAGGAAGAGAAGGATACTTGAAATCAAGGGAAGAAGGCCAAGGACAAGGAGGTGACGCGTCTAAGAGGCCGCAACGGTGCTAATGGCAAAGGATTTGGGATACCCGTGTGTCTGCGACTCTGCGTGATTGAGTGAGAATGAGAAATAGAGTGAAGTGTCGAAGCCTGACAACAAGTCAAGGAGACGCTGAGTCGCCATCAACGAGGGAGGAAGAGGCGATAATGTGAGAGTGAGACGAGATCACAACTAGGAGGAGGCTACCAGTGCCATATGCAGCCGATTAGGGTTAGGAATTTTGTCTATGAGATGAGAGTCGAGAGAAGAGAGAGCCAAGAAAGAATGAGATGAGATCTGAGACTGAGAATAAGTAATTGTCACTCAGGTAGTCAGGTGGGTTTTTTCACTTTTATGGTTTTACCCCTCTGACCCTCTCCACAAGTCACACACTCACACTTCTAACTTCATGACAAGTGTCCAACCATGTTTAAAAATAAAATTTATGGGCCAGCCCGCATCAACCTGTGGGGTTGACTTTGTACGGGATTGTGCGAGCCACATTTTTTTGGGGCCTAAAAAACCCCAACCATAACCCTATCAAAACTTTGTGGTATGTGGATTGAGCCTGTTTTAGTTTTTTTTATATATACAAGTAATGTCTCATTTCCATGACATATCAAATACTTTTAAATCGCACTTCTATATCTATATCCATTAAAATTAATTATGCGTACTAAACAAGCCCATACTTAATATTTATAAACTAATTATCTAACTCTTATATTATATAAATTTTATATTTAGAATTAAAATAGTACTAACTGCCTTATTAAATCAACAAACTGCCTCATTTAATCAACAATTAAAGGAGTATTAAAAAATTGGAGGGCCAGCATAGCAGGCTAGAGTTGTCATGGCAACACACACTTCTTTTAAAGAGGGGGGGGGGGTTGGAAGTTCTATCTCTACTTCTATGGTTTTATTTTATTTAACTCAATACCAAAAGGCATGTCATCATAACTTGAATATTTTTCTCCGCTGATTTCGCATGGGTGGGTAACAAGGCATGTTAGAATAATTTGTGCCACTGCCAACCAAATGTTGAACATTCTAATGTAAACCACTTTGAAAAGTATAATTTGTGCCTACAAAAAAAAATAGTATATATTTTCAAAAGTAAAAAATTAGACGTCTCATCATACATTATATAAAATTTAATTTAAAATGGGTAGGATTATGATTTATAAATAATATATTACTTGCTATAAAATTTATGCTTTATATTAATATGGTAAAAAAGTAGTCTTGGATATTGATGACTTATAACATGCAATATTATATATTTATATTTTTTAGGTTAAATTGTATAAAAGCACTCTAAATTTTGGGTCATTTGTATATAACCTTTTGACATTTTAAAGTTTAAATTTAACCTCTTGACCTTTTATTTTTTTTAACTATTAACCCCTATACCGTTAAGTGATCGTTATGTTTTTAATAAAAAATGTCACTTCAGATTATGAGATGACACATATCATCTTACATGGTATCCTGCGTAAATTACTAATTTCATAAAGTCCCATGAATTTTGAACAGTTGTAGAGAACCCCTAAACTTTGAATAGTTGCAGAGAACCCCCTGAACTTGGATCAATTATAAATAACCCCATGACATTTCAAAATTTAAATTTAATTCCCTTAAAATTTTGATTTATAATATTAAACCACATGCCGGTACTTTTTATCATTTTAATAAATTTATTAAAAATGTACTATCATTTGTCAATTAAAATAGTTCTTTCGTATGGCAAAAACTAGAATATCGTATTTAGAAAAATGTAAAATAAACGTTGAACCTCTTATTCAAAAGAAAAAAAGCATTGCTAATAAAAAATTAATGAGGGTAAGAGCTATCCTCTAACAAAAAAAAATGTAATATTTAAACTATTAATACTCAATCATCCCAAGAATATATTTAACACAAATGATAAAAATTGTATAATATCAATGCTCAATTGACCTAAGAAAATAAGTAAATGCTATATAAATGATGACATTTTTTATTTTTATATTTTTTAAAATATTATTCTTCTAGTTTTTTTCCATACAAGAAAACTATTTTAATTGACAAATGATAGTAAAAAACTTAATAAATTTATTAAAATGATTAAAGTAATAACATAAGGTTTATTTATTATAAATCAAAATTTTAAGCGAGTTAAATTTAAATTTTGAAATGTCAATTAGGATATTTGTAATTGATCAAAGTTCTGGGGTTAGCTGCAACTGTTCAAAATTTAGGGGGTTTTATGAAATTAATAATTTATATAGGATGTTACGTATAATGATATGTGTCATCTCATAATCTGACATGACAATTTCTGTTAAAAAGATAACAGTTATTTACTGATATATGGTTAATAGTTAAAAATGAAAGGTCATGTGGTTAAATTTAAACTTTAAAATGTTATGAAATTATATGCAACTGGTCCAAAATTCAAAGGGTTTTTGTATAATTTAATCTATTTTTTATTAATATAAAGTATATATTTATCTTATAAATGAAATAACATGAAAAACTATAAATTTAATAAAAGAATCAAATTAGATCAAACTGTTAAAGCCTGGACTTGCTTATATTTTAGTTTCGACTAAAGAATTGCTTTTATGGCTGAGTTGAGTTCGACTGGAGTCGAATGCCTATTAATTGAGCCAAAATGTGGAATTAAATTAAGAACTGACATAATTTTTCAGAAAACAAGATGATGATGACAATAATAATAATAATTTATTATTATTATTATTATTATTATTATTATTACTATTATTATTATTTTCTTCACCGAAAATGTGCTATTATTATTATTATTATTATTATTATTATTATTATTATTATTTGCTTCACCTTAAAATGTGCTGAAAAGTTTAAAAAAAATGACCACATAGAAAAGTTCAATATATTTTCAGATTATTTATAAATATATAATGTTATTTCATTAAAAACTTCATAACTTTTCTATGTTGATAATTAAATTTATAAAGAATTTGTGTGACTCGCTCCTGCCCTACTTTTAAAATAGGGAAAAAATATTTAAATATTATTTAAATTTTAAAATTTTAAATTAGTTCTATTGATAATAAGAATAATTGAATTAATAAAAATAAAATTATAATTAATAATTTAGATTTTTAAAAATTAGTAATTTAAAAGTTTAATAATATTTAAATATCTTTAATAATATTATGGCTTTGTGTCGCTTCTTAGCAACTTGCGCGGAAAACAAAATCAGCAAATTGATAATTCTAAGCTCTGGTCTCTCGCTCGGGCAGGCAAAAAAAATTCAAAACTCTTTACATCGCTGTGCCATTTCCATTTGTCCCGTCAGACCCATTAAAATAAAGCATGAGGGCCCCAGAAAACCATGTAGGCCCTAAAGCGCAACAAAAGCTGACACGATTCATGAAAAATGGGAGGAAAGGACGAAACAGCTCAAATATTTGCAGGAAAGAAAAACTAAATCTAGAATTTTATTTCATAAATTAGCAACTTTTTTCATTCAATGCCTGAAATTCCTAGTACTCCTTTCGAACCAAAAAATCCCAGTACTCCACCCGTCTTTATTATAGAAGCTAATTGTGAGTTACATTTGTTCATTCAATGGCTAAGTTATATTGAATACAATAGAGAATGCTAAAAAAATATTATTTAAATTTTAAAATCCTGTTAATAAGTTTGGTAATGAGATTAACAAGAATGGTAATACAATTAACAAATCATTTTATTGTTAAATCATTAATTTGAGATTTTAAAGTTTAAATGGTATTTTTTTGGAATTCTCCCATACAACAACTTAATTGATTTTATGTATTATATTTACTAATCAAATTAATTTATCTAATTTATAAACTGAAATATTATACTAAAATATTTTTTATATTTTTTATAATTAACTAATTTATTATATTTTTTTATTTTGTCTAAATTAATTAAATAAATTTTATATTAAGGGATATAGATAATATCAATTATTTGGTTCTATTATATTTTATCCATTGATTATTGATTAGTGTCTCTCATTAATTTTTGATTTGATATTTTTAAAAATAAGAGATTAATTTTATGTATATACTTTGTTTAATCAATTTTAAAATTTTTTATATAATTTAATATTTCTCTTATTGTTAATATAAAATATATTTATCTAATTTAGTTAGGTTAGTTAATATGTTATGTATTTTATATCACTCCATATTCATTTTCTTTAATTCTTTAATTCCCTTTTCTTCTTGATTATTGTTAAACTGATCGACCAAGCATGAACATAAGTATATTAAGAAAAGATTAAAAAATATTTTAAAAAATATCTTATAATTAAAATAAAAATCAATTCTTTAAATATATCATATATCAAGTATCAAAAGAATATAATATTGAGGATATATTTGACAAATAATTTTGGGAGAATTGCTCAAAACTACCTTGCAAGCAAATTAATTGTTAATTGCTACCATTACACATGATGGGTGATAAGTTACACACGGGTGGATGATATTTTGCACACGAGGGATGGTGTTTGCACATTCGTAGGGATGAATTTTACACATGTAGATGGTGTTTGCACATAAGGGGTGTTGTTTGCACCCGTAATACCAATCAGCAAATAATTTCCTTACAAGGTATTTTTGAGTCATTTTCCTAATAATTTTTAAATATTCGAGCCATTTATTAGTCTTAGACCAAATTCCCAAAAACACCCGTCCCGCATTCCCCGCCGATAAAGAGATGGACACTTGGTCGCACAATACTGGTTAGTCATTAATGGCGTAGTTCCGACCCAACGTCTCTTTCTGTTACTTTGTTACTTGGTCCCTTCTCTCATTACTAAAATAGTAAATGTTTTTACTAAAATAGGAAAATTACTTGGCGTAGTTCCATCCCTCATTAATGCGCGTAGTTCCAACCCACCGTTGCTCTCATTACTTGGTTAGTCATTAATGGCGTAGTCATTAATAAAGTTATGGTTGAAGTAATGTAAGGAGTTGAATCAGGTAAATTACTAATTAAAATTACGTTAACTTTTAATTAATTATGGGTTTACCAAAATAATATCAATTATGAGTTTCTTTGTTCTGATTTCCCTTTTTTATTATTGTGTATTTATTATTGATAGATATTTTTTTTTGCCATATATTATTATTGATAGATCTATAATGCATATACTACCAAGAACATGCAGTTATCTTCAAGTTCATCCGCAGATAATTCAAAGCTGAAACAATTTTTTCAATCTAGCTTCTGGATGTTGGTGATGACTAGATTGGTTTGCCCCATGATGGAATAGTAGAGATAGAAATATCAAAACAATTTTTAACCCTAGATTGTCATAATCCTCTACAATCAATCATCGAAGCTACATATCTTGATCTCATGTATCATTTGTTTGATTCTGAATATCTTACTAATAGAGCTATTTAGTCACCAACAGAAGTTTTAGAGCAAATCAATGACTACATATGTGCCTTATTGCCTAGGGATGCTATTGAATATTTTAGCTCTGATTCTGTGAGTTCAGCGGATCAATGTTATGCATTATTTCAAGAGTTGTACACTTCAGAATTCTTGAACATAATAAAATGCTCTGGCTTACCTCCACATTGGCTTGCATTGAAAGTTGGAGTTCTCATAATGCTCTTGAGAAATATAGATCAAGATATAAGACTCTGCAATGGAACCAAGCTGAAGATCACATTTCTTAGGAAACATTTTATTAAAGCCATCACGTTTAATGGTATAAGTGCAGGTCAAGAGGTTCTAATCCATCATATGGATATGAATCAATCGGAGTCTAAACTTCCATTCATATTGACACGCAGGCAATTTCCTATCATACTATTGTTAGCTATGATAATAAATAAGAGTCAATGACAATCAATGACTAATATTGGACTATACCTACATAGACCTATCTTCACACATAGTCAATTATATGTTGCTTTGTCGAGTATTAAATCAATGGACGACATCAAGATCTTAATACTTGATTCAGAAAAAAAAAACCACCAATAAGATAACCGATGTGGTTTATAGAGAAATTTTTCAAAATATCATGTAAGACTATTTTTTGGTTGAAATATTCTTTCGGTGATAAATTTAGTAAATAACTAAAATTGTAGTCATTTTACCTCTGCTTTATCAAATTTTGTGTCCCATATAGCTTTCCATTTATTAATTTATTGACACTCTATTGACACATCAGGGCATAATAAATCAATCAACTTTGTATATGAAATCTTGTAATACCCGCTTAAAAACTCGTTTAGCTAAAAATGGGTCGAATAATAACATCATTAAATTAATCTATGCGTAATTATATTTGAACTCATTTAGTTAGTACCTATTAAAGAAGTTTCCATTTTAGAAAAAACTATTACAAATTATTTCCTAATATAGACAATTTCTCTTTACTCCAGAAAGCTTGAGAATCACTAAATAGATATTTGGAGGCTATAAAAGCTACACATATTCACATACAGGAATGATAAAAGATACCCAAGAACTTTATCTTCTATTATTGTAAGGATCTCTAATCATTTTCTACTTCCTAGGAATTTCAGAATCTCTATTTATCAAGTTATTGGTTCCATAAATTATATTAATAATTATATTAACATGAGCAAAGTTGGGTTTAATGATTAATTTTGTGGTTGATTAACAATTAACTTTGTATTATTAATTTAATCTTCAAGAAAAAAACATGTTATATGATTTTACACATATACTCCAAAGTGCTTCACATGGGAGCATCGTTAATCAACAAAAATAAATAGACTTGCCCTATTTTGAAGATAAGGTAAAATAAATTGAAATAGAAAAAGAAAAATGCATAGTATGTGATCGGGATAAAATTGTAAGTATTGGGATGTCAATACTCGAACAATTAAAATTATGATATTACTAATCAGGATATTAAAAAGTATGCCAAAATTATGAATCATAAATCATAATCACGTAATAAATTTTATTATTTTATAAATGGATATAGAGATTTGTTACGTTTTAATTTTGGGTAATGTAGTTTATTTCTATATTTGAGTGTATCATGTTCTTTTTATGATTTTCATTTTAGGTGGGGGTTTATAAAAGTTTCTTTCAATTTCATAAAATTGATTTATATTCATTTCGCGCAACTTTTAATATCCTAAATTTTGGGCCTAGAAGCTTGAGAATAAATTTAAATCAAGCAGACTACTAAGCCCAATTTAGCAAGAGTCCCAGGGATGTTTGAGAGATAGAATGATTTCAGGGACTATATGATTCAGCTTTCTGAGTAGAGAATAACTTCCTGGGCTATATAAGGGTTCGGTGTGTAGAAATAGTCAGATAAAATATACTGTGTATAAGTGTATGAGAACCCTTGGTGCTTTGAGAGACACATAAAGGCGTCATCTTTATGGCTTGAGGAAGATAGTGTGGTGCAATGTGGGTCCCATATGTATAAAGTAGCTTTTGGGTCAACATAATGACAAGTTGCCTTGTGTGCTAGTAGTCTGATGAAACATATTTGCGACTGTGTACACTTGGTGTCCCTTTAATATACATAAGGAAATGACTTTTGGTTGGAGCTATAGAAAAATGCCACTTAGCTTCCTTATGAAGCATGTGATCGATTAGTTGAATAAAATATGCCTTTGTATGTGTGTTTACATAGGGTTTTCAGGGTGGGCATGTATGCCCTACGTTTTTAAAAAAAAACTGGTGTGGCGTCATCTTGTGGCCTAAGTAGACAAGTGAACGTGGAGTTTTTTGAGGAACACAGGCCTGGTGCCATTTGTCTAGGAGATGCAAGCTTACACTCAGTAACTTCCTGGGACACAAACTTGAGTCGCATTATATGAAGCCACACATACACATATATGGTGCAGCCTGAAGGTATAGGCAGATGTGGCACGATTAAGGTGGACACCGATAAAGTAGTTTCTATTAAAGTAACTTTATTAAAGTATCTTTTTAACTTTTCTTTTGGATGGCCAATCATGGAACGCAACCTAACCCCTCATGTGACACATGTTGAATTAGTCAGGACAACTCATCGGTCTCCGGCCCAACCATGTGTCCAACCTTCCCGAGTATTGATCAAGGAAGTCGAAGGAAATCATCAGACCTCCTCTCCACTAATATGGGAAGTCGGCCAAGGGCCAAGGAGAGAGAGAGGGAGGACGGCCAAGAAGGGAGAGAGAGAAAGAAAGCTAAATTTTTAAAAGGAGCCTCGGGCACCCTGAGAGAAAAGAGCGTCAGGTACCCTAGAATTTTTACACATATCATTAAAAATCAACCCACACCTCTCCAAGCTCCATTAAATTCGTCCAAGGCATCCAAATTTGAGGCAAAATAGAGAAAATCAAGAGAAAATGAAAGAGGAGAGAAGATGAAAGTGTTCTTGAGCTCCTAAACCGATTTCACCCCGAAATCGTGTTTATGGCCGATAGAGCATTCACAAATCTTGTTCCTCTTGATGAGAGCAATATTTCTACCATTTCAGATTCTCAATCAGAGGAGTTTTGGGCTATCTCTACAGTTGAGGTGCTGCCGAAATCAAGAATCAATTATAGCATCGAGTAAAGGTAAGCATAAGCTTTGATTTGAGTATAATATCCTAAGTTTTGAATAAGTTTTCATGAGGTTATTTTGTGCCCTAGTGTTCGGCCAAAAGAGGTGAGTGTAGAGCTTTAATGATCAAATGTTCATGAATATGAGGTTAAAGTATGTTAGAATGGAATATAAGTGAGTTTTGTGGTTGAAGTGTGAAAAATCACCTTGTTTTTCCTTGTGATGATTTTTGGCCAGAATAGGATAAGGAGAAGGAATGTTGTTTTGATAATTTTGATGTTTTCAATGAGTTTATAATGAAAAATTGTGTGGAAAAATGGAGAAAGGTTAATTTTGGTAATATTGGAATTAAATGTTGTTATAGTTAGTTGCTGCCAGATTATGTTCTTTATGAGTCAGATTGTTTGTGGAGTGATTTTGAGATCAAACCTTGTCCAATAATCATGATATTTTACAAGATGTTAGTAGATATCCTAAACTTTGAATTGAGGTATAGAAGACGTTATTTGGGATAGTATATTATAAGTTATAATTTATTAAAATTGAGGCACTGAAAATGGAGCAAATTCTAGAATAGTTTGGTTGATTGAGGATTTCTAGACACTTGTGTGTATAAATGACAATGAATGATATTTTTTACTCAAATGTATCCCTTGTTGAGAGAGTTTTACCTCTCCAGGACTTCGCAGCTCACAGACTGCGTTTCCGCAGTGGCTGTACATTACGCAACAAAACTGTATATCTTACTGACGGTGAGAGGATTCCGTACTAAAACAGAGTCATTCTTAAACATAAGGCATTCGCGAAAACACGACATAGCCAGGCCTTGGAATGTCTTATGCAATCACTCCCAAGCAACTATAATGTGTAATGACTTCAGACTTATACTGCGGTCATTACATGTAATCCTTAATATAGGATTATAGCGACCTAGAAAAGGTGAGTGGTTTTAACAACTGCTCTCCGGTCAGACCATCAGTGAGGTCAGTACATTGATTTTCACCTCTGTACGACCTCGGGTACCTTCCAAAGTACCCCACTAGGACTCATCGAGTCTTTCATTTCAGGGAGGGACATACCACATAGGGCAGTCAGGCAAAGAAGAGATTCAATCCAAACGAAACTTTAGAAATATGCTCTTCTTCTTAGGTGCTTTCAAAGTGAGAGAGACTTGGGAAAGAGGCTGCGGCTAAGATAAAACCTTTCAGAAAAGAGAGTCAGTGTAGTGCCCCTCTACCGTCTTTCCATAAAGAACATATCATGGATAGCCTGCCTATCTTGATAGTCGTTAGTGGTATACAATCCAAAAGAAGGCATCATAGTTGCAGCCTCTGGTATCCGGTAAAGGGAAAAGGAGCGCCTATCTTTATTAGTATACGGCCTTGGAAGCAGCCAATTCGCTTACATTGATAACACTTAACACAACAGATCCTTGGAAGAAAGATAGTATTATATCTTTCTTCGACTTCAATAAATAAATGGACGGAATACTCCACCCACGGGTAAGCCGTCAATTGGCGGTTCGAAAATTTTTTACGCAATCGCTCTTTCTCGGATTCAATTAGAGGGCGAATTCAATCGGCCAAGCGATCCTTTTGTTCGCTTATCTTGGCCAATTCAAGCCGATGCAACGTTGTTTGGATATCGGACTGATCCCCATCCTCTTCAGCCGTTGGGAGATTGATATCCAGGTTCTCCCGAGGGTAAGGCTTTGAACTTGATGCTCCGGAAGCCCCCTTTGGAACCATCATCTTACCCAATTCCCATTTATGATCGAATAAATAGGATACGGCCCCAGCAGTGAGTAAGGCTCTCATAGCTAAAACAATGGCCAGGGTCAGACCCCCGGAGCGAGCGCTCCCTATGGTGTTTCTTACTGAGTCAAGCTCTCCATTTATATATATAAATTCCTACGCATTTCAGATGTCGGTTATTGGATTTGGTCTTCCTCGTCTGACTGACCAATTAGCCATACTAGACTACCATTAGAATATCATACTCGATTGATCTCGGTGTTCTCATTCCACACTATGTGAAATAAGTCACTATACGGAAATCCCCTAATGGTCTGACCTGACCAAAAAATAGGATTTTGAAGGTCTTAAAACGAAGAGGTTGAGGCATCGATCCGAAGTGGGTCTTGCATTGCTATTACGTGGATGACAGGAGCCCTTGACCTTTACCTCCAGGCACGGGCTTCTCAATTATATCCATACCACAACGAGAAGAGAAGGAGAGAGTATGGATCGAAGAATTCGCAAGCCCCGTGCTACCGGCTGGAGCCAATATGCTGACGTTATCTTTATATCAATATCAATCTCCTAGCAAGAAAACTCATGTGCGTCGAAAGCGCACCGACTTTCGTGCTCTGGGAGGAGTGAAGATTGCTGGCACAAACGGTAGAAAGACAATCTTCTCCTTCTTGCCTTAGGAAGATAGGAAGACAGTTAGCTGTTAGTAAGTCAATAGCTAGTCATTCGGTAGTAAGTCAGTGGCGCCTTTCGGTGAACTCAATTTCTTTTTTAGTTTGCTTTGCACGAGCACTTTGAGATTCCTTTGCTTCTTGGCTTTTTAGCGTTAGCTATTCCGTTTTCTTGTTGGGATAGGTACAAGAACCTCAGCCTTACCTTATTTGATTTGACCGAATAAGCTTAATATCATATGGAATAGGATTAGGATTAACCGCACCTATTTGATAGTTTTGGTATTGAAGACGCTTAGTGCTTGGGCTAAGGTTTGAAGAGCTTAGTGTACTACTTGTGCTAAGGTTACTAGTAGCTCGACTGAAAGGAGAGGAGGGAAGATTGCTGGTGATTCAAAGAAAAAAGAGGTTGATGCCAAAGATCAGTTGGAACATCTGCAACAATGTGAAGAATCCATGTGGAACCCAAAATCCGGTTGCCGGAGGGTGACCGGAATACTAAAAAAAGTCCCTCTTCGCCATTTGAGTTATATCCCTTAGGTGTACTTTACATTGGTGGAAAATAGCATTTAGAGAAAAGGTGAGAGCTACTTTTGAGATCATTTCAATCTCTTCTACCCGCAGACTTGAATGAAATACCCAAAGCTGTTTCGGAGAAGAAATGACTAAATTGCCTTATCTTAGTGTCTGCGTTGGTACCAAAGCTCTTAGCCTTTGCTTCCTTCGTTTCATTTCCTTTCTTCACGTTGACAATGCTTCTCACCTTTTCGAATATTGCGAACATCTCCTTTTCTCTTTTCTCCTATTTTTTCTTGATAAAAAAAATATCAACTGATAGGTTAAGATCAACTGCTACGTTGATCCTTTTTGTTTGGCTCGTTTTTTTTCCGAGCTAAGACATGGTTCTGCTCTCATTGGTGCTCTCGCTTTTCATCTTTTCTTTAAGCAATTTTTCACCTCAGTCTTCATCGTTCCATTTGTCCCCGTCCCAGTGAGACTTATAGGTCCATGTACCATCTCCACGACTCACCGTCCCTAATGATATCTGAAAGGTGTAAAGATATTGAAGCGAAAGCAGAAATGCTCCTCACTGGCTAGATCGGATTGTCTCTACCTTTTTTAACTCCTTTTCCTGTAAGGAAGCTTGAAAGAGGGAATTCTCTTATCTAATCTATGATCCGGAAAGATAGATAGTCTTTTTTCGATTCCGCGCATTGGAACGACTATTCATAAACTTAAACAGCCTTTTTTCTTACCTCTTATTGTCGGAGATAATCGGAGAGATATTAGTATTCCTATCAATTCCTTTTGAATAAAGCTACACTCCTTTAAGCCTTTGAAACTCTTTCAAATATAATCTTTTCAGGCCTCTACCAACAACCAAGACGCATGAAAGCGGTTTCCGGCGCTGCTGGGCAGAAAGACATGATGGCATGAAACTCGATTACGTATGCTGATTGTTCATCCACTTCAAACGCTCAAAACATACCATTTTCCGTGTGAAATGACAGGGATTTGTTTGGTTACTTAGGGAATTCCAAGCAAAGCAATCTACGCAATTTCCGGGTTCAGTAGTAGGAAAGAAAGGGACCTCTCACTCAATTCAATAACATGTATGTTCTAGGGCATCTTTTTATAGGACTTAAAGAGCTTTACATAGAAACTAGAACCACTCCATTTGGAAGTTTCTAGATTTAGTTATGAATTTTCAAAGTTGGTCAATGAAATTTAGCATAGTAAGGTGATGTCCGAATTTTAAAGTTCTTGAAAGGAAAAAGTCATAAGTTATGGCTTGCTTTCATGGCTCTAATGAGTTAAACACATAATGTGATTGTATGTCTAGGGCCATGAGATGTTAAGGAAGAGGAAATGGAACATTCTTCGAGCAACTTCAATGGTTGGAAGAAAAGGAAACAAGAGGAGGACATAAGTCCAAAAGGTAGTAACTTACCTAACTTGTATGTACTTGATATGTATATGTGCTTGCTTAATTATGTATAGCATATATGAATGATTGAAGCTTTATTTCTATTTGTGTTATGACCATAAGTGTGATATGTGAAGTATTGAGCATGCAAGTATGTCATTATGTAGCACGAATATAAGTAAGGCAAGCATATCATGCACAAAGTATTTTATCTTGCATGCATAATTGATATTATTTGCTACTAAGATTCTCCCGAATCTTACCCTTCCTCACCAACCATATAGGCACAGTAAGCGTAGAGGAGGAATGTATCAGAGTTGCGCAGCAGAAACGTGATGAAGAATTGAAGATTATTATATGTTTGATTTTGTAAACATGCCATAGATGATTTTGGAGTTTTATAATTGCAATGTATATATGTGTATAAAAAGGAATCAGTATAATAGCGGTATCAAAAGACTTTAGAATTTGACAGTATCAGAATACCCACTAGTGATGCCCATATACATGGAGGTGATATTAGTTGATATTATGGTATTATCAGCACTGGGTACATGTATTAGTGGTATCAAATAGTGTTGGTATCAGAGATATCAGTCAGTGTAAATTTACTATTTATATCATTTAAATACTTTTGGTATTAATAACAAGGTAAGAAACTTGTCAGTATACATTAAGAGGGGGGATTTTACACAACGTGCAAGCTATAAATGCTTGTTCTCCAAAAAAAAAATGCTCCTTAATAATATGATATATAAGCATGTTTATAATCAACCCTTTATGCATTTTTGAGTTGAAAATTCAGCTTTATAGATATACAAATAATGCATTGTAGTCATAAAAAATTAATTCTACAATATACCATTAATCAAAAGTCACATTCCTATGGAAAGCATTGGGGTTTACACTTATTTTCATAAATACTCGTACTCTCCTAGTCCTTGCATGTTAATGTAAGATTTATCCAACTACTTTGATTATATTATAAAAATTAGGTAAGTTAGTAGATTATAATAAATATGACATATTTTTCCTAAAAATATATTAATTATCTTCCTTAATTTCCTTCCCCAATCTTATATTTGAGGGAGTATCTTCTTTAATTCCCTTCCTCCTCTCCAATTCTTTTTATAAGAGTACAAAATTTGAATTGTATTGATTTTTTTAATAAAATCCTATTTGGGATTGTTGAGCATTTAATTTTGTTTTACCATTTCCCCCTAATTAATCTTTATTCTCTCATATCATCTTTTTTTAAATACTACATGCTCTTTTATACTTTCTTTCATTACTCTTTTCGATCCCAAATATAAGAAACCATATAAAAAAGATTTTGGTTCAAAATATAAGAAAGTGATAGGGTAATTAATAATTGTTTTCTACTTTTATCCATTAAGAAGAGAGAGGGGTGAATGATAATTGATGCATATTATTTAATAAAGGATAAAATATATAAATTTTATTAATTTAAGACACATTAAATAATTTAACAAACATTGTTTGGTTTGTGTGAACTAATCAACAACATACTTCTCTATTCCTATTTATAGGATATTTTTAACATTTTGACATTGACCAATAAAAACCTTAAACATTATTAGCTTTATCATAAAATGCAACAACTTTCCAACTCTATCCCTACTTAAAATAGATAATATTGCATTAAAACAAAATCAACACAATAATAAGTAAATGGTTAAATTGTACATTCACTTCAAAAATTCAATGAGGTGCCTTATAATTAAGACAAAAACGCTTCTCTCTCGGTCCTATAAATAGGTTTAGAGGAGTATTATATTTCATTTTCTTCCTTGCCCTTTTATAAATAAGGGTACACTTAAAAAAATTATTTGTTAAATATTTATTACTTTCAACTTATTTTAACTGAATTTTAATGAGGGAATATATTTATGATGAAAGTTGATTTCTTAATTTTTTTTCCAAGAAAATTAATTTCCTAATTACGTCTTATAATAAAGACTAGAGAAGTATTTGAGCCATTGCCTATTGGTAGGGGTGAGCATTCAATTTTCAACCAAAAAACAAAATAGAGCTAATTTTAAATACAAACCGAATAACCGAACTAACCGAAACTGAGTTAACTAAAATATCTTAGTTAGGTTTGGTTAATAACCAAATTAACCGATTTTTTATTTATTATTTATAAAATAAAAGATATATGAATAAATTTTGTAGAAAGATTACCTTTTATCCTTAAGATTAGATTTGGGGGGGATATATAAAATAAATAAAATATACTAAAAATATCTATAGATTTTATTTAACATAATTCAAAATCTAAACCTACTTAATTATAAAAATACAATTATCAAATAATATATATTAAATATAAATATATTATATATATATTTCGATTTTTCGGTTATAACTGAACTATTTTTTTAATAACCAAACCGAAAACCAAAACCAAAATTTTCAAAAAATAAAAACAAAATATTTCTCGAAAATCAAATTAACAGAACCAAAAAAATCGAATTGAGTTTGGTTCGATTCAATTTTTAGTTTCGGTTCTAAGTTGTTCACTAGAGGTGGGAAAACAGGCCAGCTAGGCCCTACAAGGTCAGCCCTTCCCGGGCTCAAGCCTAAATGGGCCTATAAAATGTCCCTATGTTGAAGCTTAGCCCATTTACTCATGGGATCAGGTAGGCTTGCGGGTTTCAAGCTCGTTTAACAAAAAAAAATTATTTTTTTCATTTTATTAAAGAAATTTAATTCAAAACACTAAAATTTTTAATTTAAGACAAATACTTTTAAAGTATTAAATGTTTCATCTTTTTTGATAAATATAATAAGTAGCTATTTGCCTTGAAACAAAATTTTTTATGAGATCAAGACTCCACTTTTTTTTTCAACATGTGTTATTAGTTTCTCTTTTTGATATAGTTTGCATAATATTTGAACCTCTTCAAATACACTTAAAAAATTGTTCTCTTTCTTTACCTTACATCAATAAAAAAATGATTCTTTCAATATTTCATGAGGAGAAATTATTTTGGAGAAATATTAAGAACCAAATAAAATATCCTTAAAAATTGAGTAATGTTTTTTTAAAAAAATAATTAGAAGACTTTTAACTAACTATAATGTCATTAATAAACTTCTCTTTGCTTTTAAATAAGAATATAATCAATATTTTTCTTTAAAAAATTCAAATAGTAATACTATATTATTTGAAAAACATTTCTACTTTTAAAAAATCATTTTTTTCAAAGAAAAACTTAACTTGTTTTCATTTAATAAAATTTTTAAAAAAATTGGCAGGCTTAAATGGGCCAGCCTATGGCCTTGCAATGCCGGCCTGTTTAAGCCCTACGGTCTAAAGGGTTGACCCTTTTAAACATGATTCTGTTGGGAGGCTCTAAATGATAAGCTTAACCTTTAGTGGGTTTGAATTTAAACTGGTCGAACAGGCTCGCTCTATCGCTTAAACCCTACCTATTATTTTCCCAAAAACAACAGGAAAATTCTAGAAAAATGCCATGAAAAATAAGAAAGGATAAATCAATATTCTGAAATTGTAAAATCTCATGTCAGTACGGTGGAGGAATCTATGATTATGAAATTTCGCTGAAAAGACGCCCCTTTCCTTCAGCTCTCCCTCTCCCCTAGCTAGAAATAACAACACCGGTATCTTTATTAATAACACCGTATTCTAAATTAACAACTCAACTTTCCTCTTTCATAACTTCGTATCTCAAGAAAGTCGAGTTGTTAATATAAAATATGATGTTGTTAATAAAGAAAGAGGCGCTGTAATGAGCCTCTGAAACAAGAAAGTGAAGTTGTTAATGTACAATATGATGTTGTTAATATTGAGACAAATATTGTTATTGGCCTCTGAAACTTGTGGATTTTTGGTTTTTGAAAGAAGAAAGTGGAAATGTAGAATACAATATTGTTAATAAAGAGTTTTGTGTTGTTATTTCAAGCTGAGAGAGAGGGAGAATTGAAGGCCAGGAGTGTCCAAAATTCTAAAATCCCAGATTCCTTTACCGTTTTAACATCGAACTGACATAAAATTTTACAATTTCAGAGCATTAATTTATTCTTTCTTATTTTTCATAGTATTTTCTAAAATTTTCCCAAAAACAACCGTCCCACCCCACACGCATCCCTCGCCTATAAATAATTAAAAAATTATTATTATTTTACTATTATTTTGTGTTTTGAAAAATCAACGATGTTGTTGCCGTCTCTCGCAGTCTCGTGTCAACTTTCTTACTTTCCTCTCTCCCCCTCGTTTCCTTCTCGTGTCAACCTCTATAGACACCGTATTAGGATGCGAATTTTCCGTCTATAGGACTTGGTCCACATTCGCCGACGCCTGCTCATTTTCTTGCGTTTTCTCCGAATTCAATTTACTTTCGCTTTTTCTCTCATGCGTTTCGAACTGATCGTGGATTCTACCCGGAATCTGGTATAACTTTTTATTTTTTTCAGTTTCTTTGTTGCGTAAATTTGTTAAATTGGGACGCTTTATTCTCTTTTCACGTCTTTTCCCCCATTAAGATCCTCTGTCCTCGTGGCCTGCACGTCCACATGAAATGAGCTACCGTTGCTTTAATTTTGTCTTTCAGACGGTTTTAGTGCCCTCTGCCTTTTTTCGTTCGATATTGTGCTTATTATCCTTGGTTCATCAACATTCGGGGTGTGTTTTTAGGTGAATTCTGTTATGTATTGGGTCGGTGCTGATATTTGAGCTACACCGTTGATTATGTGTAGTCTTCTTAGGGTTTCCTTACTCGGTTGGTCAATGGTGATGTAAAAAAGATGTATTTTTTTTTTCATGTTGAAGAGATTTTGAATAGAAAGTGTTATTCGTGGAAGGATTTTTGGTGGTTCTTCACGTTGGATCTTGAAACTGATTCATCGGGTTTTGTTCTGCTCCCATTTTTGGAAAATTTGCAATTGGAATTTTTTGACGGTATCTGACTATCTGTTTTCGAAGTTGACAATATCGTCATCTAAGATTTCGTCCCGTGCTATTGCATTTAGTGCTCTGACGATAAGAGATATACCTATCTCTTTATCAGTGGAGTGAAATATGCAGAGCTTCATTTCGAGGCTTTCCTTTTTGGAGTTTTCCCTTTAGGGGTTTCTTTTACAGATTCTCTGTTGAAAAGAGATGTCTTGAGCAATCGGAGAAGCACTTTGATAAACAGATTTTATGAGGATATATAATTTCTGTGAATGCTAAATCAAACCAACTTTATGATTCCAAATATATTGGTGAATTGCGGGGTCTCTGCTTCATTTGTAAAAGTTTGAGGATCTTTAGCATCTGTACTTTTCATAATCTTTTCGATGGCTTGAAATTTCAATCGTGTTTCTTTCTTTTGTTTGCCCCCTTTCTGATGCTTTGCCTTGGTCCTTCCTTTTCCTTTCTCTGTTCTTAGGGTCACCTATTTATTCTGATTTCTGAATTTAATGGGCTTGTTTTAATCCTAGTAAAGATTTCTGATGTAGTTTGTTTCAACTGCAGATAATACCTTCAGATCTGTCCGTGGAGGGAACTTTATTGAATTTTGTTATTGAGGGATAATACTTAATTTCCTCAATTTTAGTCATATAGATTTCGCAAATGCTATTTGGCAGGCCCAGAAGTCAGCCAAGGGCAAGCAGACCTGGGTCATTGGGAGGTAAGACTTTGATTGCCACATATAGGCATGAATGGAGTTATAAACAACTCATACATGTGAGGACGCAGTTGCTAAAAGCGACAATCAACTTGAAAATAGAAATTGATTAGCGCTGCTTTTTGTAACTCATGATTGTAGGATAGGTTGGTGCAATTTATGAAGTAGGTGAATATGGAAATATCTTATTATCTCATGGTGTTAAGATTTCTTTCCCTTAATTATTTGTATCATCTAATTTTGGTTTGATTGGGCTTTTCCCCCGTTTTCTACTGTCTCCTAGGAATGGATTTTCCTGATCCAAAGAGGAAGGGCAGTTTAGTTGGAAAAGTTTTTCTTGCTGTGGCACTAACGGCATTATGCATTATCATGATCAAGCAGTCTCCTTCTATGAACTCCCCTAGTCCGGTAACTCCTATGCATTTTTATGTTTCAACTGTTTTATGTTTATTGTGTCAATTATATATCTTAAATGTTTGGATTGTTGGTTTTCATATTTACAAAACAAAGAACTAGTCCGTTAACTCCTATGCATTTTTATGTTTCAACTGTTTATGTTTATTGGGTCAATTATATATCTTAAATGTTTGGATTGTTGTTTTCATATTTACAAAACAAAGAACTATCTAGTGGTTAAGCTATGTTATTGATTACAGGCCTTTTTGGAGAGTATTTAGTAAAAATTTAGAATGGGTATGGTTAATTTTTTTATTTCTGTTTGCAAGTGTTGTTAGATAAAAAATAAAAAGGAAAAAAAGTCTAAGCAGAAAGAAAAAAGGGGAGTATATAAACTGGCAGCAAGTGAAAGTTGGGAAATAATATTATCAGTTAGATGCTTCTTATCCCTGACTCGGTTTTACTGTTATTTGATTTTGAGAATGTGATACTAAAATCTAGGATTGATATGCCTTTTCATTCATGTAATTGATTGTTTCCTATTTTTTCCATTTCCAGTTTTCTTTCCATGAACCTGGAGTCACACATGTCCTGGTAACGGGAGGAGCAGGCTATATTGGGTCGCATGCTGCTCTAAGACTTTTAAAGGAGTCTTATCGTGTCACCATAGTGGTATGCCTATCCATTGTATGAAGAGGCTGTCTGATGAAGTTGTATGCTCTCTCCATCGTTGCTGCAACACTAGACTAACAATTTTTCTTTCTGGCAGGACAACTTGTCACGAGGAAATTTAGGTGCCGTCAGGGTTCTCCAAGAATTATTTCCAGAACCTGGAAGGCTTCAATTTATATATGCTGATTTGGGAGATAAGAAATCTGTATCCTGATCATGTTGTTTTGTAATAGAAATATTTTTGTCTTCAATATTAGATGGCCAAAAAAAAAAAAAGAAAAAGAAAAAGAAAAAGAAAGAAAAACTTAGTATTTGAAACAATTTGATGTGGGCATGGCTTGTCTACTTGACTGGTTATCAGGTTGATAAAATGTTTTCAGAGAATAAATTTGACGCTGTAATGCACTTTGCTGCTGTGGCATATGTCGGAGAGAGCACAGCTGATCCACTTAAGTAAGCATCATTTGAGCTTTAACAAACAATCTATGGAATGTAGGATCTATGTACAGTTTCTAAGTTTGTCTATCCGCCTGTGTACTGGATTGGCTGATTGTTTTCTTGAATATGAATTGACATTTTCATTTCAGTATGGGCTGTTACTGCTAATTGCTTTGATATGGTTATGACTTATGGACTTGGTTGTTAAATTCACGCAGTCATACATTTATATCTATTATATCATATTGTGTTTATTTGCATATTGTTGGCCTTGGGCCATATTTTAATATACTTGTTTGGAGTACAGTTTGTCTTTGTAAGGTTGAGGTGTTGTTTCTTTTTTTAAAATAAAGTCATGTACTGGAATACTCTAACTGTAATGTGAGATAGAAGAGTCCCCAATATCATATCGAGTTTATTTGGAATTTGTTTAGTAGGATTAGGGGATATTTGTTTGAGCCTCACCGCTAACTATTAAATTTTGTTGAATCAAATTTTCCATCTCATTAGTTCCAAGCCATTTTCAAACATTTAATTCTTGCGCATACAAGTACTGTTGTTTTGCTGTCAATAAGAGAGTGGGGAAGGGGTCCACTAGGCTCTGCAACTGGGCTGGTCTCAATGTTTCCCATTCATGTCAGTTACTGTCTCCTGTCACGTAAAGTTGGGTTAGTTAGAAACAAAATGGGGCTTTGATTTAAATGTTTTCACAAATTTTGGAAGTAATTATTAACTATGAAACCATAAGTTTGATAAATGGAATGTGTTAGTATATTTAGGAAATGATGAAGGGGTTAGCTCCACTTAGGGGTAACCTTTATACTAAAATTAAAATCAATTTTTCCAAGCTTAAATACTTAAACCCAAAGTTTGTGCTTCATAATATTTTCTGTCTTAGTATGTGTGAGAACATAAAATGCGAGATATCTCTGGCCTTTATCTATTCCTTTAAGCAGATGGTGGCCCATAACACTTCCCTGCATATGTCATTTCTTGGTTTTTTGTCTTTGTTCTGTTTGGAAGACTATCAACCTTCATCATATGATTACACTGTCTTTCCTCTAGACCTCTATTCGGATGAACATGTTCTTTTAGTGGTTTCAAAGTTATTACCATTGTTAGGATCCTCCAGCCTTGTGAAATTGGATATAAAATTATAGCATAAGGTTGAGAAGGTAGCATACTGAATTATTTCTGGTGGAGGGGTTCTAGAACTGGTTCCAGATCAGATTTGATCATAAAACTCTGATCTTCCAGCAGTTATTATATGTAAAATAAAAGGGAAGAAAAATAGAGACACCTAATACTTCATTAGTATGTCTAAGATTACATTTAGAGAGCCCCATTGGACTTCTGTAAGTTCTAGAATAGATTCTGCTGATTAAATTGGCTGAATCATGTTTAGTTGCTTACAAATTAATTGGCTGTTTCGTCTGATTTATATTTATGAGGTTTAAATTAGAAGGCTTATTGTAAAAGTTGATTGATTTTACCCTCCTGGAAATGTTTCTCAGGTATTACCACAATATTACATCAAACACATTGTTGGTTTTGGAGTCTATGGCTAAACATGGTGTGACGACATTGATATATTCTAGTACATGCGCAACATATGGGGAACCTGAAAAGATGCCCATTACAGAAGAAACACCCCAGGTAGGAAAACTGACTGTGGCTTGTGTATTCTATAACATTTTAGTTTTAATGTTTGCATTTGGTTCCCACAATGGTTTTAGCGCAAGGGAATTTGCTTCTAACATTGATGTGTAATGTTTCAGTTCCCAATAAATCCATATGGAAAAGCCAAGAAGATGGCAGAAGATATCATCCTTGATTTTTCTAAAACTTCGGACATGGCTGTAATGATCTTAAGGTATGAGTGACACGTGCATAAAGTTCCCTCCATTTTTTGACTTATTCGTTAATGCTCTCATCGCTGTTGAAGTTATTTCTCAATCTTGATTTTTGACGTATTTTCAATATTTGGGATCTGGCGAGAGGTTTCACCTTATTTTTTACAATTCATGCTTATTGATATTAATGATAAATAATTTTCTTTAGTGCTTTGGCAATATGTGATAACTTTTTTGTTTTTTTTAATAGTACTCCTCCAGTCCTCTCTGGATATTTTATGACATGAGAGTTTCAAGCTGTTTCTCATTTTGCTAACAAATTTTGATAATGACGAAGTTTCTGGTGTGATAAATTGGTTTACTAAAGTTGTAGACAAAATGAATTTTGGGTGATAGAAAAAAGGAGTAAGTTAATATTAAGGTTATCTTATATATATTTATATAGCTAATTAAGAACAAGAAAAGGTCATAACTCAGTTTCCATTCAACCAATCAATTGACCTATGAATTGTTTGATATAATTCTTCTTTTTTGTTTTAGAAAGTCACCTATTAGTGGGCTTAATTGTTTTAATCTTGTTTTTCTGACTGTTATCTTTTCCATTATGTTATAGTAGTGGGAAGAGGCTTGTAGATATTTGAGAGAGAGAGAGAGAGAGAGAGCACTAAATGCATTTGGTTTGCTTTTGAGGGAAGAATTCATGGTATAGAGAAAGGTTGAAATGATATTTTATTTCTTTTGTTTTAGATGAGAACAGAATATTGAATTCTCAGCGTAGAAAAATTAGAAATGTGGAAGAGACTCTTCTCTCTATGGTAGACTGTTTTCGATGGTAGTTATGGTATTTAGCTGTAAAACTGATCACTTTATGTTGTTTGAACCCTTGGTGTACAGTTTGATTGCTATGAATGAAGATAACCAAGTTGGGATACTTGATCTAACTTTAATATTTTGGGAATTTAGAATATTGTGGTAATCTTTGATAACATTTTTGGGTGAACATCCAGATACTTCAATGTGATTGGATCAGATCCTGAGGGCAGATTAGGAGAGGCTCCAAGACCTGAACTGCGAGAACAGGGTCGAATTTCAGGTGCTTGCTTCGATGCAGCACGTGGTATTATTCCTGGCTTAAAGGTATCTGGATATATTTTTTTCCCTTTCTTTATATATGTCAGAAGTTATGAAATTCTTCCTTTTAAGAAATTAGCAGAGGTGATAGTATCTGGTACACTGCCAGGATCCTATAGGGAGGCATCTGTGTTACCAACTTCCTCATAATGGATATAGAATTTAATAAATGTTTTCTCATTAAAAACTAGCATCATTTTTTTTGTGAGCTTTTATAGAAAATCTGGAATTTTGGTAATATATGCATTACTACAATGAAATTATTTTGCCAACTTGGAGAAGTCTTCTGGATATATAAATGATTAAGTGCTTGCAAGTGTTTTGCACTTCTCATTGCATTTGTTGGCTTCTTGCAGGTTAGAGGAACAGATTATAAGACACCTGATGGAACTTGCATACGAGACTATATTGATGTAACTGACCTTGTTGATGCTCACGTGAAAGCTCTTGAAAAGGCCCAATCTGGTAAAGTTGGGATCTACAATGTTGGCACCGGAAGAGGTTGGTTGAACACTTCAAATGTGAATCTTAGTGCTTTAAGGTGTTCTTAGTAGTAGATAATCTCAGTCACCGATAAGGACAACTGCAAACTTTTGCTTTTAAAAAAACAAAATTTTCTTCTAAATTTGAAAAGAGTATCTAATGTGTTGTTTTACAGTACATGTATAGTTTGGAAATAGAAATTATCAAGCTGACAATTGTCAAGTAATAAATCAATTGGAGGGATTGAATATTTACACAAAATACATGGATAAATCAATTAACTTAACTAGTTCATATATGGATTTGGATACAAGCTTTTTATCAGATTTTATATTTAAACAAAATGGGCCTATAGGTCCGATTTGACAAGCTCTTTACAATTATCCTCTATAGAATTTGCTCAGGCTTGTCATTTTCCTGCTCTGACAATTGTCTACGTATATTTTTATAGCCAGGTCTTTAGATTCTTCATTGTGTCTCACACTCGCATTTGTCTTAAATTTCTTGTGGGGGTTTGTAAACCAGGTAGATCTGTTAAAGAGTTTGTGGAAGCTTGTAAAAAGGCTACAGGGGTGGACGTTAAAATTGAATATCTTTCTCGCCGCCCGGGTGACTACGCTGAAGTTTACAGTGACCCATCAAAGATCTTGCGCGAACTGAATTGGTCTGCCCAGTACACCAATCTTCAAGAGAGTTTGGAGATTGCTTGGAGATGGCAGAAAGCTCACCGGGATGGTTATGGGACTTCAACTGCAGTTCTTTGAAACTTCCAGAGCTGTATCGCACAGCACAACACTAGTAGAGAATGGATCGGCTGAATTTGAAGTGTTTGTGAAGTTTGAAGCAAAGTACCAATATTGTGTATAAAGTGTTGGTATTTTCATTCAACTTCACGAACTTCACAGGTTTTCAGCGTTAGAAGATTCTTAGCCACCGGGCCCTGGAGCATTTATATCCATCTCTTTTTGTTAAACTTGAGGCATTGAGGAAAAGAATTTAGCTTTTAGACCAATAAAAGCGCAACCATGAGCGACGACTGATGAGTGCTCAGTTTAGTTCTACTATTCCTTCTTGTACTCGTTCACCTAAAAAACCAATTTTTCTTATTTACCGAGTTGCTGTTGTGTTTGTGTGATTTTAGGAGGTGGTTGTCGATTTATTATATGTATTCAATATGTAACAATTCAATAATATATGATGCTCGGGTTCTGATATCACTTTATTATGTTGTCTCTTCCCCCCCCCCCCCTCTTTTATGCTTACTATTTATCTCTTAGTTTTTTAATTCTGTGTCTGAGTGCTTGTGCAAGTCCATAGTATTGACATGTTTGCTTAGCATGTGTGCTGTGTGTATGCAAGAATGTCATTATAACATGTTCTTAAAATTTCGAGCATGAATTAAGGTTTAAACTCGGTTTTGGGATAGAATTAAGTTTTGAATTTCGAGGTCAAGCAATTGAGCTCTAAAACTATGTTACCTTCAATCCTTAGTATAAGATTTCACTAATTGGGGTTAACTAATTAAATTATTTAAATTAGTTATTAAAAACGGGTATTGGTTTTTTTAAAATATTCTTGCGTTATTTGCATTGAAGTTACCTTTCGGTTCAAGTTTCTTCAAGATGTGCAATTTATAGAGATAATTTTAAAAAGATCATAAATAAGGGGGGCAAAGTAAATTAAGGTTTTAAATTTAGAATCAAATTTAACCTCAAAACTAGTTTTTATATTTGGGACTGGAGGTTGTATCTAGCCATTGGAATTGATTGTGCATAGGTAAATTGACAGAATTGAGAAGCAACCATGGGTAAATGCTGAGTGACAATGATGATAGGTTAAAAGATGCAGTTGGCGAAATTATCCTTTCACATTGTGTTATTGTAATCTGGAGGGGTACGTATTTTTATCTGAAACAAGTCACCTACCTGCCTACTCTAATAAAACTCTGACCGCGTCATCAACAAGAGCTCATTATAGTAGCACATTCATGTGATGTTATAGTGTGACTCTGCTGTAACCAAAAAGAAAAAAAAAAAAGAGGTGTGACTCTGCGTACGTGTGCCCTATATAAGAGCTCATTTCAGCAGTTTATATATTTGCTGACGTGTTGATTTGTAGTCCACTACGTAAGACGTGGATCAAACTGCTGAGTGGTGGTGGATCAAACTACGTAATATGCATGTTATCATCATTTTAATCTCAAAAATGGTTTAAGTTTTGTTCCATTAATTCATTATCACAAACCAATGATCAAGCTAACTTTGCAATGCTTAGCACAGCATTACATTGCTTAGCTTCTTTATATTTTCACTAGTGCAAAATATTAATTTAACAACTTCATTTTTCATATTTTCACTAGTGCACTAATTTTGGCGTATGTTACATGAGAAACAAAAGTAGTTATTGTTGATAACTTACAACGTCCATTTCTTCAAGATAGACTCAAAATTTAATATTTTCTGCTACCATCATTTTTATTACACTCCATATATGCAGTTATGAAAATGCATTTTCAACCGTCTCCTAATATACTATTTTGCCTTAGTAGCTGTACCATAAAAAAACAGTCTATTAGCAACAGAATTTAACGACAAAATTCCGTCACTAATTAATTAGTGATAGTTTATTTAACAACTGAATCATCCAATTCCATCACAAAATTTCGTGTTAATCTACTATTTTTTGTAATAATGTTCACATCTGATATGCTAAATGGCCAACTATTTGAGACAGCCAGGCTTTTATGGATGAATTTTTATTAAATAAAACTATGAAGTGACATATTATGGGAAACTCATACAAAAGGAGCAATCCAATTAACGTAAACATCTCCCATGATTGAAAATAATGCTCCAATCTTTAGCTATCATACTCTTTGCTGTTGATTGAGAAATCCCAGCCCCGGCAAGGATGCTGAGCCGACATTTTTTTAAATGTGTTTTTAAAAAAATGAGAAGCACTATGGTGAAAAGAAGCAACATTTCCAAATTTCATTTTGGTGCATTTGAACTTATTTGGAACTATGCAAATTGGAGGAAATGATTTGTCTTTTTTATATATCCAGGGTATTTTTGTTGGATTTTCCTAATAATTAATAAGCTGAGAGATGACGATGAATATGGCAAATTTTAGTTGTGAGGATTGAAAGGAATTGGAGTTTTTTTTTTTCAGGGAGTAAAGAAGATGATGGATTCTACAATTTAGAGAGGATTAAAGAGGCTACAAAGAAGGGCCTTGGGTTTACTCCTGGAATTGAGTGAAATGTGGATTCAAGACACAACAGCCAGCTTTATCAAGCATTCGTGTGTTTCGACACTTCTGGCTCAGATTTTGTTGAATACCATCAAATGCTATTTTAAAAATGTTTCTGCAGATTTTCATCAATCCATTTATTATAAATTTATCATTAAAAGTGGGATGATAATCCACATAAATATTACTCTATATACATAATACTCCCTTTTGGATGTCCACGACTAAACATGTGCCTCACTAAAAAACTTCAACTAAGAAAAACCCGGTAGGACAAAAACTTAGTAGAAGAAAAAGAGTACACAGTTTGTTAATATGTTGCACAATGCTGTCTCATTAAAAACTTTGCTAGGAAAACCCAATGGGATAAAAACATAGAAAATGGAAAAAGAGTACAACGCGTATTAGCTCCTCCTCTTAACAACGTGAGTTGATATCTTTGAGTTTGTGAAATCTAACATCATGAACAAGCTTTTCCAAATATTATTGCTTGAAATGACTTGGTAGACAAATTCTATTTCAATGTTTATGAAAAATTGTCTCTTGCTAACAACAAATGATGTATCAAGTCATATGTGACTAACAAGATAAATAAGTGCTCCGTTGCACTGAGATTTAGTACTTCTAAACCAAGTGTTTCGTCATAACCTTCTTGAGGTTTAAAAACATGGAACTTCTCGATCAAGCATTTCTCTATCACTTTCTTGAGGTATAAAAGGATCTTTATCCATCTCAAAAGATGTGACAACTATTGAAGTTCATGATGTACATAATTCATCCATAGATAGATCTTGACACACTAAAATTCTATCTTTCAAATATTCAATTTGTAATTGAAGGCAAAATTTTGTTCTTTTCAAGTCTTTCATTTTAACTTCTTTTTTTTATGCAATTCACTGCTTTGGTAAGTTCTTTAGGAGTTTAAGGAGTTGCCAACTTTTGCAAGCTCTTCAGAAGTTACAAAGATATTTAAACTCTTTAGAAGTTCTAATGACATTTATGACAACAATTATTGCAGACTCATTTACTGATACATTCATAAAAATACATGGGCAAGTTCAATCATCTTTCACAATTATTTACCAAGTTGGTTATACCACATACATCTTAGTTGCTTCAAACCATATAGAGATTTTAATGGTTATTTGCTTTTGGCAACTTGAATCCTTTTGGGAGTTTCATATATTTTAATCATATGCTTCTAGCAACTTAAATCCTTCTGATTTTTATATGCTTAGATATGAATCTATGTATTTGATCCTTCAAGGACTTCAAGTCTAACAATTTTCCGGATATATGCTCCTATTATTTTAAATCCTTCTAGGATTCATATATAATTTCACTCTATAGTGAGTCTTAAGTTAAAATTATAATCTCTAGATGCATATCAAAATTTTATATACTATCAGAATACTAAATTAACAAGACATGTAAAAATTCAATCGACCACAAGATAATGTCTATCAACTTTGAACTTTTGTGAAAAGTATTGTAACTATATTTCTCCTCTTTCACATAACATTGCCCATTTATTTGATGCAAACATTGTACTTCAAGTGCCTGGGCTAGAAATACACAAATTCACATTATAATATTAGACGCTGTGCCTTTTCTTTTCTATTGGCCAACTATTGATATGTTTGTATATCATGACATATTTGAATCCAAGATCCTCTTTTGATCACATGATATTTAGCATCAAAAACCATTGTCAATAATTTTATCTTTTCGGTTCCTTTTCCTTGTATGACATAACTAATTGAGATCGATCTCTTTGTTGCTTTTAGGCTGAGCCTCTTCTTGGGTCTTAAAAATAGTTATATCTTAGCCTCTTCATGATCATCTTGATTATTTGATAATTTTTTCTTGATTTTGGAACTGAGAATTTCTTTTCATGCTTCAATCATGTCTCATTTTTCATTTATATTGATTGGAGTATTTTTCAGTTGGAATATGAGATTTGAAAATACTCTTTTTGTTCAGTAATTGCATTTGGAAGATATTTTGCAATATTTTATGAATGCAACATTTGATGAACTTCTTGTTCTTACTACTATATTTGAGGATCTATGTTTGATGCATTTTGTTAGAATTGGCTGACACCCAAGAGGGGGGTGCGATAAGAAAGTATGATCTTTTAAAATCTTTTCGCAACTTATCAAATCAATACATGCGGAAGTATAGAAACATATGCATATATGTAAATCATATATGCTGGAAATGTAAAAGCATAGAAAAGAGAATATGCAAACTGTGATTTATCCTGGTTCGGTCCAATCCACGATGACCTACGTCCAGTCCCCAGGCTCCTTCTGAGATTTCCAATCCACTATGTTCTTGTTTAACTGGGCACAAGATAAGCCTCTACAAATTCACAAGAGTAACTCCCCCTTACACACTGTAAGGTTTACTCCTTCTTACAGCAAGTCGAGCAAAGCAATCCAAAGACCTTTCTCTCCTGCTTAACCGTGTAAGTCTTATGAGCAACAACATTCTCTCCTGCTTACACCACTGTAAGTCTTACGAGCAGCAACGTTCTCTACTGCTTGCACCTTGTAAGTCTTATGAGCAGAAAGTCTCTGACAATTCACTCTACAACTTCCCCCGTAAGTTGATCAATCCTCTAAAGGTCCCTCTACCTTGAGAACACTTCTGAAACACAGATGAAGTGTTTACAAGCTCTCTCATAGAGTGTATGAATGCTCACTGAAGTACAATACAAATATTCACTCTCAAATGTACATGATATTGTAAACTGATAAGAGCAGAGAGTATGTGAGGCGAAGACTTATGATAGCAGCATATTAGAATAGTTGGGTTCTCGTCCCTCCATTAGTTTGTTTTTATCGCATCATCTCTCCTTTTTTTTGAATGCTTCAGTTTATATAGGGGATGCGTTGAGAGCCGTTGGAGCCTTCAAATATTTTCCCGTTGTAAGCCCATCATGTGTCTGACAAATACTTCAATGTTTTATGTTGAAATCTGATCGTGCTCTCTGATAAGTAGTTCAACCGTCGCCCATGATCGTGCTCTAACAAATGCTTTAGTTGTTTGCACGTTCGTTGACTCGTCTGTTAAATATTGATATTGCCCATGATTCGTCATTGTTAAATATTGGTCGGTTGCTTCCCATGTGAATTGTAGTGGAATACCTGTAATACGCTGACAGAAAATAGCCGTTAGAGAATATTTTAAATATCACTTGAGTGGATAACTACTTCACCGGAAGTGATCTACATCAGCTGAGTACACCATGAAATCCTTCGAGTAAATTCTTCAACTTGATGTACGTCACTTGGAATGTGCAGACATCTTCTGGAAGTGATTTTGATAAAATAATATTCCATTGGCAGTGATCTTGACAAAGCAATATTCTACTGGCAATGATCAGCATCCCTCGAGTGTACCATGAAATCATTTGAGTTGTTTCCTTGTTTCTGTCAAGTTTCTGGAAGTAATTCTGTTGAGAACAGTGAATCACTTTAACATCTAATTCACTGGCAGTGATATTCTGAAACATGAGAATCATTTGAGTACGGTGTAACTTCACTGGAGGTGATTTTGATAAAACAATCAACACTTGACTGCATAAGCATTTCACCGGCAGTAATCTTGATTTCTGAATGTGACTGTCATTGGAAGTGATTCTGATTCAGTGAAGAGTGCATTGAGTGATCATAGATGCTGACAAGAAATGAAACTGATAAAACTTCATATCAGTTGATCTTGGCATGTTTCTGGAAGTGATCTGCAAAATCATCATAATCACTTGCTTGGATATTATCTGACAGACAGTGAACTGATGCAATTGATATCCAGTGGGAGTGATCATCGGAGGTGATTCAGATTCTCTGGTAGTGATTTTCACAAACACTGTATTTTTCTGGAAGTGCATTGCAGATTATTGGAAGTGACTGGAAGTGAAAGATCTTCATATCACTTGAGTAAATATTGGTTCATCAGTAGTGATATGAGGCATACTCGCTTTCATTGGAGGTGCATTCTGGTTCACTGGAAGTGATTTGAGAAAGAGTGAAATTCACTAGAAGTGATTCAGCATCCACTGGAAGTGATCTTTGAAAACAACATAATCACTTGAGTGATTTTGGCATCACTGGAAGTGATTTTGCAAACAGTGAATTTTTCTTGCAGTGATTTCAGGTGCACTGGAAGTGATTTGGCAAAACTGAGATATCACTCGAGTAATTTGGAGATCACTGGAAGTGATTTGGCGGAAATCACAAATCACTTGAGTGATTCAGGATCACTGGAAGTGAAATCTGGAACAGTAAAAAATTCCTACAGTGATTCTGGCGCCACTGGAAGTGATTTTCCATATCACTCGAGTGAATTCTGGAATCACTCGAGTGATCTGTTCTTTAGATCACTTTTACTTCGTTGTTGCGTTTCCAATTCTTCAACAAACAGGGGTAAACTTCTAGATGACATAACTCTTCGAATATGGCTCCAAAATTTCTGTAATATATATCAATGGAAAGCTCTTGAAGTATAGTTTCATATGGCACCAGTTTCAGCTCAATAGGATCAGTGGTTTGAGAGTTATAGCCAAAATACCAAACCTGTTTCAGAGAGTGACACTGATGTGAAGGCCATATTCGAACACTTATATCTCCTTCATCTGAGTTCCTTTGATGTTTCTTTTGGTGTCCAAATGACGCATTGTGAGCATATTTTCATATGCAACTAGTTTGGTCTCAATCGGAGTTGTATTTAGAGAGATATGATCAAATAACCAGACTTCGCTCAACTGGACGAACAACAGAGTATGAAACACTGAACATCACTCGAGTGAATTAGAGAATCACTCGAGTGATTTTTATTTTTTCCAGAATCACTCGAGTGATTCTGAAAATCACTCGATGCTACAATAACCGTATTTCTACAGTGACAATGCTACAGTGCCAAACAGTAACTGTTACAGTACTTCTTAATTCCCTTATAAGCATAGAAACATCCAATATTTCTTCTAGAAGCTTGAATCTTGATATTCCCATTAATTCTTCAAGCTCTTCATTCTCCAATCTCTTTGACTAATCTATAAGATATATAACATTAAATATAATAGTTAGTCAATATAAGAGATAAGTATATTATGCAAACTTTTGCTCTCATAATATTTGATATCTATATTTGACATCATCAAAACTAATCATATCTAACACATTTAATGTGTTCTCTTTTCCAACTACTCATTTCCCCATCATGTTGGGAACTTTGTTTAATGGCAATCACCTAATCATGCAATATAAGTCTCCGAATTCCTAGAAAACATCATTTTGATCCATTTAGAGACAAATAAGAAGGATGAGGTTCTTACCCGACATGTATCCCAACTTTTTTTTTGAATATTCATCTATGTGCATTATTGTGGTGGAATAAAGATAGATACCACACATTTTGAGATGGAAAATGTTTGGCTCTTGACCAAAAGCCAATTATAGTGGGAGAATTCATAATGCCTTGTTGGCTTGATGCATTTATGTGATGCAATATGCAAAATCAATCATCTCAACACTAAAATGGGAATATTGTTCTTATAAATTTTGATCTAACTACTTATGGAGGCTTTAAAAAATAATTTTGCTAGATAACTTTGTCATATATGCTTTTATATATGCTTTTGATAAGCATATGATCATTGAAAATTTGAGAAAAAATCACTAGAAATTTCAATGGAAATCATATTGGTGGCTTAATCTATGACTTGTGCACTCAATGTAATCATTTGAAGAAATTTGCAAACTTCAGGTTGCAAGTTGATCATAAACACCCATGTGACCATTTTATAGATGTGCATCTTCTTTCTTAAAATACTAATCTGGTCAACATGGTGTCTATATGGGCCCATATATATATTTGATAAATTACAAATCTTTAGGATTTGATTCCAGCCACAGCTAGTAATGTTCTCATGTTTAATTCTTTTGAGAATATGTTGCACATAAAAATCCTTAATTATGTTCCATTCATAAAGAATCTGATAGTTCTTTAATAAATGTTTGCATATTCTTCATAATATTTTGCATCATTATGATATTGGATGATCTAACCAGTCATGCCAAACAATACATGCATAAACTTTAGGTTTATTATAACATTATTCTCACTCATCAATAAACTTCTGGTTATGATGTCATATTTATTTTTGCCAATAATTCATATGAAATATACAATCAATCATAAATTGTATTTTATGGATAATAAATCATAATATAGCTTTTCTGTAGCATTTTCTATTCATCTTTCACCTAATGGGAGGAATTCATCACCTATTATAATCATGGAGGGTCATACTCCAAACTCATTGCTTAAGCCAAGACTTAAATAAGTGTTTGGGGGTGTCAGTTGAGCCAATTGGCTCTAACTCTTTTGTAGCCTTAACCAATATGGGATTTTCACTATTATTTTCCCACCCAGGTTTATGAAAGATATTTACATTATGTTCTTCATGAACTAATTAATTGTTTAATTCTTCATGAATTTGTTGGAAATTGTGCCTTAGGGGCCAATTATTGTACTTTGAATCTTACTATTTAATGAATTTCTCCATTTTGTTGTCATATCATTCGCATGTTTATTGTGATAACTTTATCCTTGAATAAATCATAAATATTGTCCTAAATGTCCCTGATCGGTTATCTATGCGAGAACAAAGATGAAATGAGACCAGTATGACTTTGATGAGGTATAGAGATACAAATCAAAGTCTTAGGCACTTGTAAGAGTACAAAGTGCTAGACTGACCCGCTATGAGAAAGCTGCATGGATTAAGTCATAAGCTTATCTTATGTATAACACCTAAGATCATCATAGATTTCTACATGAGAGTCGCTAAGCTTTGACCTAGTCAAAAGTCACCTTTGATCGGGTGATAATAAAGGCTAGAATCGGGCTTAGTGGTTTTCATGCAGAGGAATGTGAATGGTTGTCACGAGTGTAGGATGGTGTGTTTAGAAAGTGCAAGTTTACACTGTCGTAATCAAGTAATATAGAAGTAAGTAGAGTATCGTTCCCACGATAATTGATCACTAAGTACCAAAATTGGTAATTTTAATTCTATGTTGCCAATCGATTAGTTGGTGGTTGAGATTGCAAGATAAAAATGATAAAATGTGAATACAAGTAATGTGAAGACAAATATGAGAAAAAGCCCTAGGAATTAGATTTCACTTAACAAATTCCGGATTGAATCACTTATCTATTCTAGTCCAATTTATTCCACATGATTGATAGTCGAGTTTCCCTAATTTAATTACTAGCCTCTTCCAAGGTCAAGCAATTCTATGATTAATTGCTAATCCAATATATTCCTATATGAATTTAAGCAATTAATCATGCATTAAGATTTATGAAACTCATATAAGACTACACAACCCATATGAATATATTCCTATTTCATATGCAAATTATGGTTTTAATTATAGGATCCACACGCATGTATCTCCTTCCGGTCTCAACATACATATTGAAATCATTCAAGAGGTGGCCAGTCAATTGAAAGCATTAAGAATAATAATTAAAACTCAATCACGAAGGAAAAATTTAAACTAGATTTAATAAGTTAGATTCAATCCGTCATTAGTAAGCTACGTCATCACCCTAAGAAAAGGAAAATTTAGCTCATGATAAAATTAAAAACAAAACCAAAATAAATTAAAGACATCATAAACATTGCATAAAAATTAATTACAAAAATATAAAAATACAACTACAAGATGCATAAAAATGGAAAATCTAGCCTACCATATAGGAGGTAAAACCTTCCATATAGGTGGCAACCTATACCATCCATAAAGGAGGACTACCTAGGCCTTCCATATAGGAGGTAAAACCATTAATGTAGGAGGCATGCAAGAAGTAAAAATGTAAGAAATAAATTCTAAAAATAACAACTCTCTCTCTAAAATAGAAGCTATCTCTCTCTCTCTTCCTTCCTCTCATTTTAGGGTGCCAAGAAGCTCTATTTATAGGCTTCATTTTTGGACTGCTACAGTGAGTTTGCTACAGTAAAACGTGTTTTGAATAGTAGATGCCACAGTGAATCCTGCGTGTGAACAATCAGCTGCTACAATGTTCGTATCTTTCTACAGTCCCGTATTTTTCTACAGTACCGTATATGCTACAGTACCGTATGAACAATAAAATCCCTTAAAAATGCCTTCTTTAATTCTTCTTAATGCGGTACTGTCTGTAGCTGCAAGAAAATCATTATTTATTTATTAATTACACCCAAATTGATTACATTAAGCTCAAATATCGTCCACAAAATCATCATATAAGGGAAAATAAATATGAAAATATTTTACTTATCAATGGTCAAGATGGAATTTGTCCCTCACATTAGTAGAGAGATATTCCTGGGCCCCTTGATGAGTGAGTTTGAGAAATGTATGGCCATATTACAATGGAAATGAGTGTCCATTTCTATAGTCAGATCTCTTAGGAATCAAGAAAGTAATGGTGAGGAACAGGAGGATGACACTATCCATGCCTCATCCTTGGCTGAAGTATCGTGCGACAAAAGGGACGTGACATGGTTGTATGATAGGTTACATCGTGTTAACGATCCTCATATGAATTGTGTAATTGTAATGTCTTGCTAGAGGCCGCTTGTGACTTGTGGGAGAGTACAATTATTAGCCCACTGCCAACTTCATGTGAGCCTACAGGGTCTCACACAATAATAGCCCAACACGAGTTATAATGTCCAGATTCATTGAATTTAAGATGTGTCTAATATTTAATGAATATAATGTTTAATCTAGGGTGGACAGATTATATATATATATATATATATATGTATATATATATATATATGTATGTATGTATATATAAAATTTGAAAAAGGAAAATAATAATTATATATATATATATATAATAATAATAATATTATTATTATACAGTGTTAATTTTAGATTTAATTTTATTTGATAAAATTAAATTTAATAACTAACATAGAGATATAGTATCTCATATTTAATTTATAAAGATAAATTAAATCTATTTCAATGGGTTCTTTATTCATATTAAATAAACATGTTAAATTAAAATTGTTAGATAGATTTAATTAAACCGAATTTATTTAATTAGTTCATAAAAACAATTAAATGTTAATTGATATAATATGAATTTCAAAATTAATTAAGATTAATTTTTAAGATCTAACATTACCCTCCTTAGTTACAAAACGAAGGGCTAGAGAACCCTAGGGCAGAAGAGAAATAAAGAGCCATAAGAAAACCCTAAAGAAGCATTGGAGGTGTTAGTACGCTGCCGGTGTTGGGTTCTATTCATATGGATACCAGTAGAGGGAGCTGATCCGAGTAGTTGACTCCTCAAGATCGAAAAAGGCAAAACTAAAAAAGGTACGACTCTTTCTAACTTGATTTAAACGCCGTTGATAGATCCATGTTCGGGATTGGGAAAAATTTTAAAGGTTTAATTTCTTCTGTTGTGCTTCCAATCCCAACAGAATTAACATATAACATATCTATATAAATCATATAAACTCTATATTTCACTTATATAAGGAAATGAGTGGTTAAAATTACAAGAGCACTTAAGTACCATAATGAAGTAAATTACTTTAACAAGTAACAAATTATCATTATGTAGCCTTCTGGGCATATGGGTGTTTATAAGATTACCATGCAACCTTATGGGCATGTGGATATTTATTTAGTATTATCAATTGAGCTAGAGTCCTATGGCTTTTCTAGAGCCTTAACAAATGCCTCATTATTTTATTTTGCATGGTAAAGCATTGTTGCCTTTTATTTATTACTTCAGGTATTGGCTATACATGATCATAACATATTCAAACAATCTAATTTTGGAGAATTTCTATTACTTTTCCCATACCATAAATCTCCATGAACATTGGCATTCAAGACCACTATAAAAATATTTTCAAATATATCGTGTTATGTTTAAACCATTAGCAATTTGCATGAACCATTAGCCTTTAGAGCCATATTATTTGTAATATATATAGGTTTCTATATTGCTCATAAGCATATTAAATTTAGAGATTTTCTCACTCTTTTGTTACCATGGCGACAAGTAATAGTCTATAAGACCATTGTTGTCAAACTTACAAGTTGACTCTCTGAGTCTACCATTTTTATGTTTTTACCTTACAAAATCGGGTCTGAGTCACTCTTAAACTTGTAATAGTAGTAAATTTAGCCAAACTCACGAGTTCACACACTGAGTTTACCATTTTTACGTTTCTAGTTTACAAAAGCATGTTAACCCACTCTTAAACTTATGCTAACTTTTTTGATTTGACTATGGTCAGTGGCCTTATATATGAATTTTATAAGAAATTATTTGTTAAGTATGATTAATTATGAATATTGATGGATTTAATTTCAATTATTTGGATTTAAAATATATTTAAATCAAATTGTTTTCACATTTTCTATTTTAATTATTTAATTATACACTATTAATACATATTGTTTTGATAAAAATAAACTCTTACAATTTTATAATTTGAGTCTACAATACGATTTTACAACACTCTCATGAGTTTGCTTAAACTCATGAGTTTGACAACCTTGTATGGGACTACAATGAAGATATTGTTCAAAGATTTTTTTGTGTGCCATAAGACATTTTAACCTTTTGGACTTCAAGGAGATGTCATTTATGATTATCATAATATCATAATGCCATAAATTTTTTTACAAATATGTATAATTCATGTAGATCAAAAATTGATCTTTTACTAAATAGATGGAATTCAAAATGATATGGCTTCTGGCCATTCACTCACAAAATCATGAATCTAACTTATATGAAATTAACATTGCTTCTAGCTAGTTTTTTTTTGGCCAAAAGTATATTTTTATTAATATCAAAAAAGTATACAAACACTAATAGCCAAAGGCCAAAGTAAACTCTCGAAAAATCCTACCAATACAACCTATTACACCTCTCGCCCCTATAACACTATAAAGCATACAAAGAACAAACTATTATCCTAAAACATCAAACAAACTTTATTATGACCTTTTAGACAAACAACAGTCAGCCTATCCCTACTTTCTCAAAGTCTGAACCTGCACATTTATTAGATACATTGCCCTCTGAAAAGTCATGAGCTAATAGTGGATCTAAGGAGGATGCAAGCGAGACCATCCATCCATTCAGGTACATCCCCCTTGCTGCCCTTGTTGCCAAAAAGTATGCAGCTCTATTACCCTGTCTAGAGACAAGTGAAAAATACACATCGCTTTTTGACTTTATGAGGACAAGCACCTCTTGTAGCACATCCCAACTCTGCCATTCACACCTTGTATCATATTATTTTGAATCAATTTGAATAATACCTCACAATATGTTTCAATCACTATTCTACAGTTAGGAAACTTATCTATGATCAACAAAGCTATGCATTCAACCATGAAAGGGGAAGCAGCTTGCAAGTCTTTCCCTAAATCTCCTACAAACCCTCCTTCCTTATCTCGACATACCAGACCAATCCCTACCTTTCCTTCCTGTATTCTGAAAGATCTATCAATATTGATCTTTATAACACCATCTTCCAGAATACTCCACCTCTCTTGCCTTATACACCCTTCCTCATAAACCCTTATGCATTCAACATTCGATCTGGCTTTAGCTTTCCAGAACTCCTCTACTCACCCCACCAACCTTATTGTTTCAGCCGCATATGGTTTTCAGCCCTAAACACCCAATTACATCTTTTCTTCTAGATCCACCAGCACATAGGTACAACCATTGACTTACAATATTCATCCAACCAGCTCCCTCCCACCAACATGTCATGCAACCAATCTTTACTTTTTTAACATGCCACTTGCTAAATTTCAAACCCAAGGAACTCCCAAATCAACATTGTTTTGCCCATGGACACAAGAACAACATATGTTCAATTGTTTCTCTAGTCATACCACATATTGGACATAGAGGATCTTTCCTATAAAATCGCCTCACTAAAACATCCTTTGTTGCCACAGCTCCTATAACCACTCTCCATAAAAATTGATGAGTTTTCGGTAGAGCTATTATTTTCCACAAGCATTTCCATAATTGATTAGGGAGATTGTATGACGTACCTGGATCTCAAACTTTGACCTCATCCTTGAGTGTCTTAGCTACTGCATAGCCATATTTCACTGAATAGCAACTTTTAGGCCATATTGGTCTATCAACACTGCCAGATCTAATAGGAGTATCCAATATATTCTCCCTTTCAAGCTGTGTTGTTCGAATACTGATGCAGGCAAGGTTCCATCTTCCACCTTTAAGAAAATTTTCCACCCTTATCTTCTTCTCATTCTTAGTGATACCTTCTGTACTCAGTTTTTGACCATCCAGCCTTAGAATCCAATTATCTTCCCAAACTTTAACTCTTTTTCCATCTCCCACCCTCTAAACTAATTTGTTAAGTAATAAATCCCTACCCTCCAACAAACTTGACCAGCCCCATGATACCCTCCTTCCCTTTTTTGCTCTCAAGAAATTACCATTGGGAAAATAAATGCCCCTTAAGATTTGGCACCAGTAATCATCTGGCCTCAATAACATTTTCTAGGCTGTTTTGGCAAGCAAAGCTTTGTTAAAACAAAGCAAGTCACAAAACCCCATCCCACCCTCACTTTTCCTTCTGATCATTTTACTCCAGGTTCGCCAATGTATGACACCTTCCCCTGCTTTTGACCCCCACTAGAATCTAGACACTAACTTGTCAATTTCCATACAAGACTTATTTGGAAATAAAAAACAAGTCATCGAATAAGTAGGAATGTAGTTTGCAACAGTCAAAAGCTTTTGCTTCCAACCCTGCAACTTCAATCCAATTTTATCCCTTACAAAAGCAAGTGATGCAATCTTAGAATTTCCCCATAGCATAGGTAGCCCCAAAATTCCCCGCTTGATCAGAAAATTTAACACCAAGACAGTTTGCTACATTCTGTTTCACTACTAATGGTGTGTTTCCAGAGGAATAAAAATACTAGATTTATCTAAATTTACCATTTGTCCTTATGTGCCACAATAAACATCAAGGATCCTCTTCAATACCAGACAATTTTCTTTTTCTGCATTTAGAAATACAAGTGCATCATCCGCAAAAAAATAATGAGACAAGATAAGAGCTCCTCTAGCAAGTTTTACACCTCTTAAATCTTTCTGATCAACATGATAGTAGATCATTAAAGATAAAACCTCTATAGCTAATATGAACTAATATGAACAAATACGGTGATAAGGGATCACCTTGTCTTCCCCCTCCCAAGTGTAAAGGCATATACTTTTCTACCAGCCACCTGAAGATTAAACGCTACTGAGGTTACACATTCCATGATCTATTTAACCCATCCACTACAAAACCCCATCTTTAACATCACAGTCTCCATGAAGTCCCATTTATTCGATCATATTCCTTATTCATGTCAATCTTTAAGGCTAGCTCCTACTTACTACCACTCTTCTTATTCGTGAGATAATGGAAAGCTTTATGGATTAGCACAATATTATCTTGTATCATCCTTCCTACAATAAAAGCCATATGATTTGGAGCTATTATTCTATCCATCAATCCCTCCATTCTATTGTTAAAATTCTTGCAATGATCTTGTATGAAACATTACATAAACCAATTGGTCTAAAATGATTAACTCCCTTAGGTTTATCTACTTTTGGAATCAACACAATGTTAGTACTACTAATCTCTTTTAGACCAATCCTTCATTCAAAAAAATCACGCACCATACCACAAACCTCCCCACTTACCTTCTTCCATACTGATTGATAAAATAAGGCTGAGAAGCCATCCGAACCTAGCGCCTCAATAGCTCTAAGTTGAAATACAACCTCCTCTATCTCTAAATTAGATATTGAACTCATCAATAGATTATTGTGTTCCTATGTAACCACAATTTCACATACAAGAGGGCCTAATCCATAGGTCTGGTTCTAACAGATTGGAATAGTTTTTGATAAAACAAACTATAAGTTCTGTCAATGCTACCTCTATCCTCAACCCACTTCCCTTCATCATCTTTTAATCTCACTATCTTGTTCCTTTGTCTTTACTATATCACACTATTATGGAAGAATTTGGTGTCTCGATCACCACACCCTAACCAATTAGTTCTGGACCGTTGCCACCAGAACACTTCCTCCTCATCCCATGCCTCTTCAATCTGCCCAATTAGCTCCTCTATTTCTTTTAATTTTGCATCAGACATAAACTTACACTGACATTCCTCCAATCTTCCTCTCAACTGATCAATTAATTTCCTAAAATTTGGAAGTTCCTGCTTGCTCCATTTAATGAGTTCACGTATACAAGCACTTAGTCTTCTTACTAGCTCCTTCAATTTATTCTTAACCTCTCTTCTAACATCATTCCATGCCTTCTTTACTACTACTAGGTAGTCCTTATAATTTACCCAGTTTGCTTCAAACTTAAATTGCTTATTCATCTTTTCATCTACATGACTGCAATGTACCAGTAAAGCATGATGGTCTGACCTAATTGGATCTATGTTTAAGACTAATTCTTTTTAAAGTTCTTCCCTGAACTCAATATTCCCCAATGCTCTATCAATCCACTCCCTTACAATAGCTCCCTCCCTCTTGTTACACCATGTAAACTTAGAGCCTTTGAACTCTAAATCCAGTAAACAACAATAAGATAGCAAGCATTGAAATCCCAAAATTTTCGTCAAGGCACTCAGATTTCCACCATCTTTTTCAGACTAGGTGAGTACATCATTGAAATCACTAACAACCAGCCATTAACTCCTAACATTACTTGCCATCCTTCTCAATCGATCCCATACAATCCTTCTTTCCTTCTCCTTTGGAGGACTATATACAAATGTTATCAATTAAGGTACACTCATACTTCTTCCTCCAACATCAACCTATATTAAATTTTCTGACTTATACATAACAGTTAGATCCACTTCCTCTGTCTATTAAACCGCCAAACCTCCTGACAAGCCCTTTGGTTCCATGTATATCTTATTAACTATGCCACACCTCCTCTTTACCTTCTTACACCTCTCACTTTTTATTTTTTTTTTCCATTAGGAAGATAATTTCAGGACTAAACTTTTTCATCAAGTCCCTCAAATTTCTCACTGTCAAGGCTCTTCCCAAACCTTGATAGTTCCAGGAAAAGACCTTCATAATGACTTGGTGGCTGTTAAAGGCTAGCTACCTTCACCCTCAGTACAACTAATCCTCTTCCTTCTAATTCTACTTGCTTTAAAGACAAAACCACTATCACCTTCTCCTATAAATTTTTCCATACCCATATTCTCACCTTGGAGTACCTCTCCCTCTACAATATCTTCATAGATCATATCTTGCTTCTTTTTGAGTCCTTTTTTGGTTTTTACTTTATTTTTCCTCAAACTATTAGCATACACAAAAATCATCTTCTTTGGACTCACTTCATCTTTAGTATATCTTCTCTTCTTTGCTATCTTCAACCCAATATCCTTCACAACCTCCCTTTTCAATCCAAAGACCTTCATTCTATCATTCACCTCATTAAAATCCCTCCCTGTGAAAGGAACAATAGCCAGTGGATTCATATTTTCTATTTTAGAGACATCATCCAAGCGATCTTTCTTTTCTGTTGTGGAAAAAACCACCCCCTGAACATGCTTATTTGTCTCTTCATCTCTTATGCTCTTATATCCACTAGACCTTTCCTTCTCTGTCATTACATTGGTGTAACCTGATTTATGTACAGGTTTAAACCACTCCTTACCCCTATTAACCCTTGATTCACTTCTTCGTACTACATCAGTATCACTATTATTCTGCAATGGATCCTTCAAACTATCCTCTATTCCTTCCTAGCTACGATTCACTTACTATTTAATTTAATGCTAAACAGATCATCTTTTTTGATTATCTGCTACTTTTCCTTCTTTATTTTACCTTTAGATCTCCTTTGTAAGGCTTCTTCCTTCCTTTTCCTCACATACTATTACTACAGATTCATCCCAACTTCTACTTAAATTCATAGATAGCCATGCACCATATCTAGGTTCTTCAGGATTATATACAGACTTCAGCCTTTCAACTCCACAACTTCTATATTCAAGACATATCTTTCCATATTTAAAGTAGAAATTCTATAGTTTTTCATACTGTACTGTGATCCAAGTACTGGTTCCATCCGGTTTTGGCAGCCAAAACCCATACGCAAGGGCTTTCCTTAAATCCAATATTACTCTAGCTCAAAGATAGCTTCGAACGCATTTACCATTCTAATTTAGATCCTCAGCCATTACTACTTCTCCAACATAACCTCCAATTGTTATTGCATTGTTGAGAGGTGGTCGAATAGGCATTCGAGCAGAGGCATGCATTAGTGGTAAGTGAACTTGATATACCAAGATATCATCAATATCATTTTCTTTGTCAAGGGATTAAGGTGGAGAAGAGGACGAAAAGAACATAGTTGACTCATTAAAGGTAAAGTTTGTAGACACAAGATATTGACAAAGAGTGAGAGAGAAACACCAATAACTCTTCTGAACCTTGGAATACCCAAGAAAGATGCAATTAAGAGATTTTGGATCCAACTTTGTAATAGTAGGACAAACATCATGACAAAAAAGACACACCCAAAATTTTTTGGATCAATGGGAAACAAGGATTTAGATGGAAATAGAGTTGTATATGGAGTATCACCATTTAGAATAGGGGAGGGCATACATTTGATAAGAAAACATGTAATAGACATAGCATCAGCCTAAAAAGGTTTGGGAACATGCATATGAAATATGAGAGCCCAATTTACTTCTAATAAGTATAAGTTCTTATGTTCTACATCATCATTTTGAGCAGGTGCTTTTACATAAGAGGATTGATGAAGCATACCATGCTGTATCATATAATTTTGGAATTGGGCATATAAGTGTTTTTTAGCATTGTTACTTCTTAAGGTTTGTACTGATACACCAAACTGAGTTTTAACTTCAACACAAAAGTTATAAAAATGAGAAATCAACTTAGAATGATTCTTCATTAAATAGAGTCAGGCAGTATGAGAAAAGTCATCGATACAGGTAACAAAGTACTTAAAACCAGAATTGGACTTAGTATGACATGGAACCTAAGCATTAAAATGAACCTACTTAAAAGGGGATGCAACCTGTTTATTGACTTGAGGTGCTAGATGAATACAATGATGTTTAGAAAACTAACACGACTGACATTCTAAAGATGACAAATGATGGAACTAAGGATACATCATCTTTAAAGTATACAAAGACACTTGACCTAAATGATAATGAACTTCAGAAGGAGACAAACCACTAAAACAAGCAATTGAACGCAGAACTCCATCATTAAGGAAGTAATGGCGGCTAGATTCATAGCCTCTACTAATAATTTACTTCATTATAAGATCCTGAATCAAACAATTGTAAGAAAAAGTGAGATAAAAAAATTTAATTATTGAGCAAGCTTACTAGAAGACAGAAGATTAAATGCAATATATATGAGAACTATTGGAGTAGGACAAATGATAATGGAATGGATGGAGTAGGTCAAATAGTGCTAGATCCAAGAGCACAAGAATAAGAACTATTGGCAATTGTTATAGCAGAGGGTTGGCATAAGGAAAATTGAGAATAAATGATGGTTACTTGTCATATGATTAATGGCACCATAATCAATAATCTACTTTGAGGAAGAAGTGTTAAATCAAGAATCACAGTTAACTATAGCAAGAACAAACGATGTTGATGGAGAAGGCTTAGAGACAGACCCATGATCAGTATCATTAGAGGATAGTGCCATATAAGCAGAACAACTGCGTTGTAGCTTATTTTACAGCTTGTGACAATAACACTCGTATGACCAAGTTCCTTGCAATAGAAGCATACAATCCCACCCAGATTATGAGTAAAGTTTCCTTGTCTTGGTAAACTTTGGTTCCTGTTATCAGTAGAGCCAAGACCATCTAAAAGAACTGGCATTAGGGTTAAGAGCATGTTGATACAGACTATTATCGCATATCACACGAGATTACACATCCTAAAGTGTAGTAAGCTTAGAGCTATAGATAAAATTTGCGAGTGAACTGTAACATCCCATTTTAGTCACCAATATTTCTTGTATATAATTGATACATTTAATGGAATAAAATGATGAAATATGATGTACATGAAATGATAAACACTCTAATTGGTAGTTATGCATAACTTGGCTAAGTTAGGACACAAAGGAGTAACACTTGTCTACTTAAAGGCCTAATATTATAACTTAAATTGGAGAATAAAAGGACACAAATAATGGCATAATATAAGTGTTAAAATTCAGCCAAACCAAAGGAAAAAGAGCAAGAAATGATTTATTACAATAAATCACAAAAATGTAATGGCAAAATGGTAATTTCCAACAAAATAAGAAGCAATTATTTTCCCCTTTTTATCTCAATAATTTTGGCCAAATGAGGGAAATAAAAAGGGAAAATAGTTATTTGGTAATAAATATCATAAGTTGGAGTATTTGTTACCAAGTGAAATTAGGTGAAAAAAGTCAAAAATAATTAATGCACAAGTTAATTATTTGGAGGAAGGGAATTATTGGAAATTCAAGAAACATATTTTTATTCCCTTTTCTTTTGAATTTTTGGTTGAAAAGGGAAATTGGAAGGGAAATAATATGTATGACTCATATTTAATCCAAGGAGAGAAAAATTCATGGCCAAGTAAAAATATGCATTAGGTCCCTAAATTGTAATATCCTAAAAGCAAGAAGAGATACTTAATTAAGCCATCATCTCTTCTTTCTCTTCATTATATTTTTGGTCAAAGAGGAAAGTAAGGGAAATATACTTAATTGGTTAATATTAATTTAAGAAGAGGAAAAGCAAGAGCCAATTATAACCAAGTATATTGTATTATAACAAAAAGAAAGAAGGGATATTTGGATAAAACCATAATTCCTTCTCTTTCTTCTTCATATTTCGGTCATTACCATCAAAAAAGAGAGAGAGAAGAGCTTGAAGAGAGTTCAAGAGAACCAAGAGAAGCTAGGGTTTCAAGAGCTAAGATTTAAGGTAAGAGCTTGAAAATCAAGATCTTATGCCTTCCAAACTACTTAGGACCTCTTCTAACCTCTTCTTCTTCTTGAAATTCATGAATAGCAAGCTAAATCGAGAGAGAAGAGAGAGAGAGGGAAGTGGCAACTTAGAGAGAGAAAGTGAGCAATCAAGAGGTAATCTTAGAAACCTTGATCCTCTCGTGTTATATGTTGTTGTTGTGGATGTTATTGTTGAATTTAGATTAATTTTGCTTGGTTTGTAAAATTTGTGAAGATGAAACCCTAAGGAGAAATACTGCCAAAATTTCCTTAAATCATGTTCATTTAGTGTTTAAGTAGTTAATCATGTGATTAGAGGTGGAAAGGAAGGAGTTTATGGATTGAAATAACAAAAACATGTTTTTCCCTTATCCTTCCCTAGTTTCGGCCAAGTGGAGAGAAATAGGGAGGAGATGGAATTTTTCCATTTTGATGATTCCATTGGCTTTATAAGAGAAAATTGTGTAGGTATACATAAGTTGATGATTTTTGGATGCTTATGTTTAAACCTAGAATTTATTGAAATTGAAAGCAAATGCTGTTTGATTTGTCTCCAGTGAGGAAGTGTTATTGTGTAATGAATTTCGTTAGTCAAACCTGGCCTAAAAATTATGAAACTTAGCAAGATTAAATTAGAGATGTAGAAATTTAATTTGATATGTAGTTTGTAATTTTTGGACTAATAAACTAAAAGATATGGATTTTTAAATTTGTGCCTTGTTTCTGGAAGGAAATCTGGAATAGTGGAGTTTTGGTGAACTTCTGGGAATGACATGGTAGTATTGGTCAAACCTAAGTATTTTTCTAAAAAAAAATTTAAATAGCTTCATTTAGGCTTTAGAACTAGTCAAATTGAATTTTTCTAGAATTAATTATGAATTTCTAAAGTTGACTGAAAATCTGTCAGTTTTATGGAAAACAGTGAAACTGCACTATGTAGAGTTGTACCGTGCAGAAACTGTTGAAACCACTAAAACTGTATTAGATAACCAACAAAATTTAATTAAAGTCAGTAATAATATAAGTAATAACTAGTTACTTTTAACTTGAATTTTTCTTTAGGAATATATAATAGCCCGAGTAGGAACCAAAGTTTAGGATAGACTAAGGGATTGGAAAAGGAGTCAGGCAGTAACTTTTTCTTTTATATATACAGCTAAGGCTAGTGGCTTAAAGGGCAAGGAAGAGGCTACCTGGGAGTAGAGTCCCCAGTGCATTCTGAAGCCACATCTAGTTATCTAGCATTATAGTTTAGTTTATTTTGAAACACTTGTACATTTGTATATATTTTTCAAACCCTACGGAGAATTCCTGGATTGTAAACAAGTATTTAATGTCAGTATGTTTATGCTATTTCTGTATGCCTTACGGAACTGTGTGCTTATTACTCTACGAATATAGAAATGTTAAGGGGTTTGACACGAACCATCTCAAAGGTTGGAGGAAGGGCAGTAAGAAAGCTTATAATTACTTGTTTCTAGTCCACCTGTGCCTGAAGATAAGTGGTAGGTGACATTACATCTTCATTTCCTTATACATGTACTTAAAATTCATAAAGAAACTTTTCAGAGGACGATCCTGCATTTCAGCATGATAAAAGCCTTTAAAGACCTCTTGAATATGAGTGATATTCTCTTTACTGGAATACATGAACTCTAGATAGTCCATAATCTCTTTAATCATGTGACAATTATTGATGAAGGGAAGAATGTCGCTATCAATAGAATTCTTTATTTTCAAGAATAACTAAGCATCTGCCTTAGCCCAAGCCTTCTTAGGATCATCCCTAAGAGGAATCTCAGTTAAATGGTCATCATTTTCAATACTTAGCAAGTACAAATAAACACTTTTTATTATTTAAATTAAAAATCACAAGGTTTAGAAAATTCATCAGCTACCCTCCCTTCCTTCGTTCTCTCTCTATCTCTTCTCTTTCTTTGGTCTTAGACCACAGTTAAAGCACTGTAGGCTACCTCAATCTTAGGTTGTCCCTCCTTTCCTCTTTCTCAAACTCTCTCCCTCCTCTAGTTCCATTTCAGATTTTCTCACTCTCTCCATACATTGATGACTTTTCTTCAAGACATTAATAATGATACCAAAGATCAGAGAAGAAAGTACTGCTATTCATTTTTCCCTTAAGTTCTTATTCCTACTCTTATATTAATATGGCATCCTCCATCACCCGGTAGAATATAAGGCTCTGAATTGTCTTTCATATAGGAGCATTTCTTTTTGGTGGATCTGGGTTGATTTTTTAGTTGTAAAAGATGAAAAAGAAATAGTAAAAAACACACTAAAATCTAGAAGCCAAATACACAAAAACCTTTTTGCTTGATTTGAAAATGAATAAAGGTTTACATGAGAACAAAAAAAGCAGTTTAATTTTTTATAGAGAGATGAAGGCTGCGGCAATGCTTCAATGGTAGTCTCTAATGGGAGAGAGAAAGAAGGGAGGGGCAACAGCGCTTGGTTGTCTTTAAAGGAAGAGAGAAGGGGAGTGGGGAGTAGATGAAGAATTTACTAAACCTAGTCATTTTTAATTTTTAAAACAATTAAATAATAAGAAATACTAGGCTGGCACTTTAGTTTAAAATCATTTGAATTGGAGCATTCTCATTGGCTAGAGCATAGAAGAGTTGGTACTTTAGCATTACCTAAGTATTTCTAGGAAATATACATGAAGGGGAGCCTCAGTTGCAACACCTCAAAACAAATAACTAAGTTCTTAACTAAAGTATTTCAAAAGTCACTAGTAAGGATGTTCAGAATCCAAATCATCAAAACATATAATTAGTTCAATTTAAACTTACATCACATTGTCAAATTAAAACCCTAAAATATTTCAGTAAACAAAATAAATTGCGGAAGTCTTAGGGTCATGGAAAATAAAAACAACATAACATATGCTCCAGGAGCACAAGAGAGCCTTCAAGGCTCACTCCATAGGTGCCTTCCCTTGCTCCCTTCTAGAACAATCATCTAAAAAATGTTAATATAAGGGATGAGATTCCACGTCTCAGTAACTACTGAAAGATTATACCGTACACAAGTAAACCACATATGATAAAAAGAAGGAACTGATTACATATATATCAACATATATCACAATCCTCATATAAAACAATTTGATGTTAATCATCATTAAACACCCTCTATTCATGTTTATAACATGTAATATACAATTATACAATATGTAATATGCAACCATCCTTATATCATCATCTATTCTTATATCGCTGACTGGAGCTATAGGGTAATATATAGTATGACATGCAAGTATATCATGCACTAGCATTTATCTTACATGCATTATTGGTATTATTTACTACTGAGATTCCCCCTAATCTCACCCTCCCCCAACTAACCATCTAGGCAGGTGAGCATAAGAAAGGAGTGCAGGACAATGCATCAGAAGAAGAAGTTGCGGATGAAGAGTTGAGGAATAAACACTCGCTAATTGTCATGTATAAATTAACGCTAAAAGAGATTAATTGTATAATCTGCATGACGGATGAATTGTTTTGAAAGTGCGATAATTGAACTAGGAAATGGGTAATCACACAATACTAGTCTATTAGTTAAGTAAATAAAGGAATTAATAAGAAGAGAAAAACTCTAACAGTAATGAATGGAGCGAAGAATTGAATTGTAAGCCCGTAATAAAATATTCTAGTAAAAACGGCTTTACCAGATGAATAACAACCCCACGAATTGAAATAAAATAGCTGGTAATGCTTCTGTAACGCATATCAAAAGCGTCAAGGGATAGGCGTTCATTTGGAGATATCAGAGCTGAGATTCTGACATTTGACTAGTATGCTCTGATGATGTAAATAGTATCTATGTTGATACTTGAATAATCTTGAGTGATGCTAAGATTAAGAGATAGGAATGATAGGAAAACCCTGAAAGAAAGATCTTCCCTATCAGGTAGTTAGCCTACCAAAAGAAGAGGAAAAGCTGTATATAGAGAATAAAATGGAACAACAATAATGTAACGACCCGCCTCATATATCCCTTATTATTGATCTTACTCAGAGTAGCAATGCATAGTTCAGTGGGCACACAGGAATAACATGAATATACTGATAATATTAATACAATATTGCTTGATTATAATACAAAAGTTTCCCCACCAGGGGTTTACACAATATTTACAGACCTTCAAACAACCAACAACAGTCCTCTTCGTGCATACGTCTTTTCTGATCTCGGCACGTTTCCAATGCTCACATGTCTGAATGGTTGGTTGGGAGGAGTGAGATTCGAGAGAATCTCAGTACCAAACATTACCACTATGCATGCCAGATATATATGAATGCATGACATGCTTGCCTACACTATTTCATGCCAACATAATGACATGCTGCATGCTCGATGTTATGACATACATATGACCATTGCACAAATATAACAGAGCTTCAACCAATCATACATGTTCCACACAAATAGGCAAAGCAGTCACATAATCAATGCAAGACATACATATCACATACATGCAGAAAAGGTAAGTTCACTACCTGGTGGACTTTATGTCCTTCTCTTCTTGTCCCTTGATCCGCCAACCATTGCTTCTTATTGGTCACTTCATGGCCCTAGGCAAGTGATAACATCATTAGAGCCATGAAAAGTGAATACCCAATGGCCTACATTAGCCCTATAAGCTTACTTTCACCCTAGGAGTTCATTCCAATTATATTTGGCCAATTTCTTCCTTAAATTCGCATGGTACTCAATCTACCAGCATTTTTGACCAAACTTTGGAAAATCATAATTAATTATATAGAAATCCAATTGAAGTGGTTCAAAACTCTATTTGAAGCACTTTAAGTTTAGTTTTACATAAAAATACTCGATTTTAAACGCCACCACTACACCATTCCCAGAAATTTTCCAACACCAACTATTTCAGATTCTTTCCAGAAAATAGGGCATATCTTTAACAATTCATATCTCATAGCATACTTGTCCAATTAACCATTATGACCTATCAAATTAAAGGTCTATGTCTCTAAGTTTATACTGGAAAGTTTCATGGTCATTGGATAACATTTGATTACTCAAAAACTCGTCACCATAACACTGCCTCCAGAAAACGGAATACACAATATTTACCCTTTAACTTCTAAAACTTATAAATTCATGTACAAGTATCCAAAATTCATGAACACTTGCATACCCACACAATTTTTCCTCCTAAAGCCAATGGAAGCATCAAAATTATCAAATTCTTACTCCTTCTCCACGTCAAAACAGGGCAGAAAATCATATTCTTAGGTGCAATATGTTGTTTTCTTGTTTTCTCTTGCCTAATCACTTCCTTGCTACTCCTAATCAAATGATTAGCTATTTAAATACTCATTAGACATCATTTAGCCATTGAAAATACCAATTTAAACCATAATGAACAGTACCCAACCTTCCCAAAACTCATCCAAATAACAGATCAATTGGTTAAAAAGGAAGCTTACGCTTACCTCTACCCGTTTCCGCAAACGGTTCAGAATTTCGGCAACACTCCGGCAAGGGAGAAGACACCAAACACCTCCAAATAAAAATCCAAAATCGTAGGAATGAAGATCTCGATGAGCAGAGAAAGTTTCCTGAAGGGTATTTTAAGAGAGGATGCCGTTTCGGCAGTGTTTCGGAGGAAAAGATTTTCTCTCTCCTCTCTCCATTTATATCTGATCACTCTCTCTCTCTCTTTCAGATTTTTCCTACGTGAAATCACGAAGAAGATGATGGGGAATTGATTAAATGTGGTGTTAATTAACTGTGCCACGTGTCACCCTCTGATTCGCCCAAAAATTGAATTTTCGCATATAATACCAAATTCTGCAGATTTTTCATTAACTTCGAAAATTCATATCTAATTGTATAAATGTCCATTTGGAGTCATTCCAAAGGCTATGCGACCCTTATTGAGTCTAGTTTTAAGGAAAAATATAAAATTTAGAAAATTAGAAGCTCACTCTTCCCAGAATCTTAATCTTTGAATGCTGTCCCTGAAAATAATTAATTTCGCTGGGCTAACTTCAAAAATTCATTTCTCTTTGTATACAACTACAAATGACTTATATGACCTATCAAATTAAAGATTGATAAGTCTACTTTTATTCTGGAAAGTTTCATAACTTTTTACCATCATTTACCCATCAAAAAATGTCACACAATCATCTCTGCCATACCGAAAATTTCACCGGTTGTAAAATTACTTTGTTTTCCACTTTACTCTATTGTGTGTGACTTCCAATCACTTCGTTTTGTTATTCCCCGAGCTCTTTAGCTTACTAATATAATTATTTTTAATATCCAATGATATAAATGAATTTTAGGGAATTTAAACATGCCTCATAGGGACATTTGCTAAACCAAGGTCTAGCAGTCCACTTAATCCAGGCTTAATCTTATGCCTCTAGTCCCAAAATACGGGATATTACAAATAATATATACCCTGAGGAATAGGCTTCAGGCTCCGGTGAATTGAGACTTTAGAGATAGATGAGATATCATAGGATATTCTGTTACTAACTCTAGGGCTTCTGATATTGAGTTAGAGTATGATTTAGATCCCTATCCTATGTTACAGGAATATATAGGGGAGTTGTATCAAGAAGCTGGCACTGTTTATGTTTCCTTGTGGGGGACAATACTTAGCATTTCTAGGAAGGTAGATTTGTTGTACTGGGATCAAGACATATATGAGTTGCCGATACCCAGTGATATGTGGATATATATAAGCACTAATGCCCCAAATTTTATTGGAACTTTGAGGATAAGCGTGCTTGAGTAAGAGCAATTTAAGGATGGGTGACCTCTGGGAAGTTCCCCTGTAGAAACCTTTGACTAAAGGTCAGAATGCTTGAAGGTTTGAGTGCCTCGAGACAGGATATATGATGATCCTTAAGGATGTCATAAGTGATGATTATGCCATATATTGATCCTAGAGGATCCAATCTTATGATATTGAAGGTTGAGGATATGCTTGAATCAGATCTAAGTTGAAATAGTGCTTAGGTCGAAATGTGAATCAAGTTGCACTATGGTTCTATTTCATAATGAAAGTTTGAACCTTGTGGATAGTGTTAAACCTTCCATAATGTTTTGAGGATAATACCTGAATACTGTGAAGGTTAGAATAGGCGCTATTGTCATGATTTTAGCATGCCTATTGGGTATATTTGAGGAAAATGATTTTCGCTTTGTGTGATATCAATGTTCTAGAGTTAGTGATGGACCTTAAAGTTAGATGTATATCTAATAGCCAAAGAAGGGTTACCTAGTGAATCGTAACCTAGGAATCAACTGTTAAGTTTTGATTCCTTAAGAATTTGAAATTGCCCAAAAAGATTCGAGGTACTAGAATATGGTACAGAAATGTGTATAAGGTTTTCTAAAGGTTGCTAGTTGCTGATCTAGCATAGGAAAATATCTTGATCATAGATTATTTCTTTAGAAAGAATGATTGAGGGTTTGTTCCTTGATGGAACAAAGTGATAGATAGAGTGAGGAAAGCCATGAGTTACAGTCTCATGGTTGAGACAGAGAATAGAATGTACCATTGGCATCCCGATTCCCTGTACGACGTGGGTAGATTACCTGGTAAGGGAAGTAGAATTACGCCTGGAGCTGTACTGATATTGAAAGTCCATACAAAATGACCCAGATGAGAGGCTGAAATTAAACAAAAGAAGATTATAGATATGCTAGAGAAGAGGGACCTTATACGATCTATGTTTCCTATTACGATGGTACTTCCATTAAGAGACGACCAATTGGAGAGAGCTACCTACGGAGGATTCTGATCAGAGAGGGCTACCTACAAAGGGTCCTAATAGGAGAGGGCTACCTACGGAGAGTTTTGACTTGAGGGGCTGTCCAGTCATAATGGTCTAAGTAATGCATCGAGTGTAGTACCATAACGTCACTAGTGCAAAATAGGCTTTTTAGACCGCATCATTTAGACCGTTTATTGTGGATAAGGTCTAAAAGAAAGGCGGAGTGACAATTCCGTAATTAAAATTAATTTCTTAGACTGGTTGTTTAAAAAACCGGTCTAAAAAAACTTATTTAGACCGGTTATATAAATAAACGGTCTCAAAAACAAATTAAGACCGGTTGTTTAAATAACCGGTCTTAAAAGTCAATAATTTAAGACCGATTAGTTAAATAACCGGTCTTAAAATATTTTTTAAGACAGGTTATTTAAATGACCGGTCTTAAAAGTCTAATAATTCAAACCTAATCGGCCCGAAGCTCATTTCATTTTCCTCCCACTCTGCTTCTACCTCCGCGAACAGCTAAAGTCCAGGATCTTCGATGATATTCCGCCTTATTCTCCAGCCATCGCTCTAGCCGCCGCCTCCGCTTCCACCTTCTTTTCCATTTTTTGTTGTCGGCCGTTTAAAAATACTCCCTCCTTCCCCGTTGTGTGCCCGTTTCTGTGAAGAAGTCTGCCGTGAGTACCATCGTGATGGGCGGCGGAGCTTCTTATTTCACTAGCCTTTATCTACCTCCAGCTTGTTTTCCAGCTACTGCTACCCCTCTCCTCCTGCGCCTCAAGCCACGGTCCAATGTTACTTCAAATAGGTAATGTAAGATGACTACTTGATCATAAATAAACCAATTTTGGTGAATTATTGCCGAGAATGGTCAAATAGTAAAAAAGTCAACGACTTGGTCAACAAGTTACAAGATGGCACAATAGGATATTGGAGATTCAGATTTCCCTTCTATTTCTCATGCATATTTCGGATGAACCATGAAGAGAAAGGGGAAATAGAATTAATTAAAGAGAAATGCATTTTTGGACCAATGAAAGGGTGACATATGGCATAATTAATTAAACCCTTTCATTATATGATCATTCCTTCATCTTCCTCTTCATTTTCACGCACGAAACTAATCAGAAAGAGTGAGGAAGAGCTGGAGACGGTGAAGTGAAGGAAAGAATCTAGGGTTCATTTAAGATCAAGGTAAGAGGCTTGTACCTTGTGTTTTAAGCTACTTAATCCCTGCATAACCTCTTCTCCTCACTTCCCTACTCTTGAATCCATTGATATTTAGCTGAATCAAGAGTTGGAGAGAGAGAGAGAGAAAAAATGTGTAGGAGAGAGAAATTTGAAGAAATCAAGAGGTAACTTCCCAAACTTGTTCCTCTTGCTTAATTGATGCTAGTAGAGTTGTTCTTAGCTTGATTTTGGTATAAGATAATTCAAGAAAACTCAAGAGACCTTAATATGTAAGTGTCTCCAAATCAAGTCCAATGAATGTCTAAATAGCTAATATATTGATTATAAGTAGAAAGGAGGTGATTATGCTAAAGAAAATGAGAATCCGACACAACTTTTCTGGGAATCCTATTGGACTGCCCTGTGTTAGATGTGGTAATTGAGTAGGAATTTGATAATTCCAATACTTCCATTGGGTTCAGGAGGTGAAATGGTGTAGGGTCTATGTTGACCACGAAGTGAGAAAAGCCTCAGAAAGTGAAATGACAGAATTACCCCTTAAAAGCCTTAATCAAGGGCTGTCAAGGGCATTTTTGTCATTCGGGCTTGATTTTGATCAATCTGAGGTTAAAAATGGATTCTACACATGAAATTGTGAAGGAATAGCCCAAGTCATAAATATTGGTAAAGCGAAATTGAGACCGAGTACAAAGAGTTAAGCTAGGTCTCTAAGGGTATTTTGGTAATTTAGCACTTTTAGGCTAAGTATACCAATGTTATATGTTTGGAAGGGTACATGAATGAGTAATGACTTATTTATGGTGTATTTGGAGATTTCAAAACTTGACAACCGCTCAGGACTCAGTACTTGCCCAAGCTTGAACCAAGTGGGAAAAGTTGCACAAGAAGAGCAACCAGGTAGTAACTCGTCTGCATATAACATAGCATGCATTGTGTGTTGTTTGATTTCATCAAAAAATATCTAACATGTTTGGATTATGCGGAGTGATCACCTGTGTAATACCTTATTTCTAAAAACCTCAAATGATTGCTAAAGAGTAGTGAAACAAAATTATAAAACCAGGATTTGATCCCAAACTAGATAAACTTTGAAAACATTAATGAATCCTAACATTATCTCAGGAGATAAATCTAGGATTGAGTAGGTTTTTCAGTTGGAATAAAATTTTTCAAATATTTTTCACAAATATTCACTGTCTCATTAAGACTCATCGATACTTCCTTTCATTTTATCAGAGTATGCGAGCGTGTCTCTGCTTAAGTCTCACGTTGCATTCATTCGTTAATGTTTCTCTAACGATTAGGAAGTGTTATGTAATTCAGTTATCTCTTTATTACATTACCATCCATTTACCTGGCTACAAGTACTATCAGTTCAATCACTATACTATTGTCAAGGTTACTGATTTATACAATATATACATGTCTAAAATATCCAAACAGACAACCAACAGAGAAAGTAAATCTTTCAGCTTCATCCTCTAGCTTTTCATATTTACCTTCTTTCCCTTTGAGCTACCAGCCTGTACTGTAATTTGTTTATAGAAAAAGAGTGAGATTCAAAAGAATCTCAGTAGTAACAGGTAGTCAATCATATAGATATAAAATCACAGAGCATGTTACACAGTCATCATACAAAAGAATCATCACAACAACATTCGGTTCAACATGTAGTTTACATACCATCATAGTACTAAGTATATCATAAGGTTCTGAGTGTTACCCGTGCAATAGGCCCCGGCGTTCACTCGTACATCACAAACAAATTCAATGGCCTGAGCGTCAACCCGTGCAATAGGCCCCGGGTGACAACCCCGCATAAACAAAATGTGCCAGACAATTCATGATGAAACTACACACATACAATGTATCTTATTACATATGAAAGACAAAGTTACTACCTGATAGCTTCTCTTGAGAAATATCCAACTATTTCACTAAGCTCGGGCATGTCTTAAACTTTGAACATCTATTAGGTCATATAAATGTAATTTATGGACGACAAGTTATTATTTCATCCAATACTTGTATAAACCAAATACTTAAGTCGGTTGTCATTAAGGTTAGAATAATAACCCAAAATCAAATTCAAAATGGTCCAACTATCCCAAGTTGGTTAGTTTTACCCTTAAAGTTCATTACAATTACATAATACCATTGTATCTTTTATTTCGGACATTTGAGTAAATCTGCCAGAATTTTCTTCAATCTTTGAAAATTCATAATTAATTCTACAAAAATCAAAATGAGTTGGTTCTAGGTTCTGTTCAAACCTATTCAAGTTCTAGTGTAAATACAAATATTACAGAGTACTAATTATAACCACCCAATTCCATAAAATTCTTCAAACCCAATCAGCCACAGATTCTATTCCAGAATCAACCTTAAACTTTGAAAAATCATATTTCTCAATCCACCAGTCCAATTTCATCATATTACAAATAACATTAAACCTCAGGATGTCTACTTTCATCATGTAAAATTTCATAAGGTTTGGATAAATTTTGGTTACTGAAACATGCATCGCAACAAATCTGCTCCAGAAAAACAAGTCTAACAGCAGGGTCATCTAACTTTTAAAAATTCCATAATTTTGTATAATTATCCAAAAATTAGAAGCACATGCTTTTCCACATAATTTTTCATGTAGAAGTCAATGGAATGATCAAAATTATAAAGCTTCAGCCCCAAAACCCACTAGCAAGATAGAATCCATTTTCAGTAAAATTACCAAAACAGAATTTTGTTGAACAACTTAGTCTAATATCATCATAAATCATCATTTAACCATAAATACATGATTAAACCATAATTAATCCTTTAAAATTCCTTCTAGATGAAAATGAACAGTACCCCAACCTTCATGAAGACTCATCCAAACAACAAACCAATCAGTTCAAAATGAAGCTTACGCTTACCTCTACACGTTTCCACAATCGGTTCGGAAATCGGACAGTACTTCGTCTAGTGAGACAGCACCAGAAAACTCCAAATGCAAATCCAAAACCGTAGAAATAAAGCTTAGGATGAGTAGAAGAAGGTTTGTGAAGGAAATTTTGGGAGAAAACACTGATTCGGTAGTGTTTCGGTGGATTGAACTCAAGAACATTCACTATTCATGTTTTCTCTTTCCTCTAACTATTTCTCAACGTTTTTTCTGATTTCTTACTCTTTTTTCTGATGATAAATGAAAATAATGGAGTTTAAAGAGTCATAAAGGTGTTCCAACATGTGTCAGAGCCTTATGGTACCACATATTCAGTGATTTAGCAAAACGGTGACACGTATCATTTCCTTTAATCAAATGGGTCTTGAGCTGTCCTAATGGTCAGGGAAAGTGAGAGCCTGATGATTTCTCCCCGGCTCCTGAGTTTGGTGTTCAGGAAAGTTAGTCGGGTTACCAGACCAGAGAACGGTGGATTTCCCCGGCTCAAGGCAACGTGGCACCCTCCAGTGATGACAACTCAAAAGATAAAGTAACTTTGTCAAAAAGAGGAAACAAGTGTTATGCTCTTATTCGGCCAACACGTTAAAGTCAAAAGCACCTTTGCTCTTCTTCCTTAAGATGATGCCATGTGTCCCTTATATGGGACCCATCCCTATCTCTTCCCTCCACCTAACCGTCCACTTTATCAGGGAAAGGAAAGTCAGGGAATTTTCTCCGGGTTCACCTACGAGGTGTCCTCCTTCGTGGTCCCTACACAAAGTAAGATTGTTTCATTTAATTATTACTTTATGACAACCAATAAAATCTTGCTAAGAGTCCCCTTTATCAAAATAACACCATATACACAACACTGGCACCGGTGAATTTTCTTCCGACTAATTACATTTACAAGCAGTTCTTGTTGTTCATATTTCAATATGTTACAACCTAGGGCCTATCTTTGCACGGGTTCACACTCAAGTTATAATGTTCATATTTGCATGAGCGGTGCCCAAGGACTATTGCTCGAGTAACCCCTGGGGCCGAGTAACTCGTCTAGTACTAGAATAGTTCATGAATGTTATTAAATGCACTGAATGATGTTATGATGATTCTGTTGATTGATGAGTGTAAAGCATGCCATGTATGTTATCTTGTATGTATGACTTGTGTTACTACTGAGATTCCTCAGAAGCTCACCTTTTTCCCCCAAAAAACCCATCTTCAAAACAGGGAGGAAGCTCGCGGGGCAAGGAAAAGGTAAACTGCGATGAGTAGAGGTCGAGCTACTGAAGGATTTAGTCCGGTTGTCTATGTTCTTTTGTATCGTTTGTGTATTTTGAGAATACCTTAAGTTAAGGTTTTTTTATATGAAGTAGATGGTGTATATTTTAATACCTTATTTTCAATAGCCACATATACATCAAATGTTTAATTACACATAACCACCACACTCTTACATCAAATACAAATAGTAGTGCCTTACACTACGATCTTCACATTCATATCTCCTCCGATGCATATCTTCCTGCACTCTTAACCTGTCTAAATGGTTGGTTGGGAGGAGTGAGATTCAAGAGAATCTCAGTAGCAAACATTACCACTATGCGTGCCAGATATATATGAATGCATGACATGCTTGCCTACACTATTTCATGCCAACATAATGACATGCTGCATGCTCGATGTTATGACATACATATGGCCATTGCACAAATAGAACAGAGCTTCAACCAATCATACATGTTCCACAAAAATAGGAAAAGCAGTCACATAATCAATGCAAGACATACATATCACATACATGCAGAAAAGGTAAGTTCACTACCTCTCAGACTTTATGTCCTTCTCTTGTCCCTTGATCCGCCAACCATTGCTTCTTCTTTAACACTTCATGACCCTGGATAAGAATGAAATCATTAGAGCCATGAAGGGTGAATGTACAATGGCTACATTAGCCTCAAAGGCTCACTTTTACCCTTGGAGTTCTAATCAATTACATTTGACCAATTTCTTACTCAAATTCGCATGGTAATCAAACTACCAGCTTTTTTGACCAAACTTTGGAAAATCATAACTAATTCTATAGAACTCCAATTGAGGTGGTTAAAAGCTCTATTTAAATAAATTTAAGTGAAGTTTTATATTAAAATAATTTAGTATGACTATTATTGTCATAATTTTCTTAGAAATTCTACAAACAGGAACTATTCCAGATTTCATTCCAGAAATAGGGCACAAATTCAAAAATTCATATCTCCTAGTATACTTGTCCAAAAATTACAAAATACCCAAAAAAGTAAATATCTACATGTATAATTGAAGCCTGAAAAATTTAAGAATTTTCGGACAATATTTACCATATAAAACAGTTCGAACAAAGTCACTGTTCAAACAGGGCAGAATCAACAACATGAACAACCATATTTCATAAATTCCCAAATTCATACACAAGCATCCAAAAATCATGAACACTTGTATACCTACAAAATTTTTCCTCCTAAAGCCAATGAAAGCATTAAAATCATCAAATTCCAACTCTTCCTACACGAAACAGTACAGGGCAGATTTCAAGGTTCTCAGAAAAACTATGTCAGTTTCTTGTTTTCTTTAGCTTAATCACTTCCTTTCTACTTCTAATCAAATGATTAGATATTTAGACACTCATTAGACATGACTTAGCCATTGAAAACACCATTTTCTTATGAGAATGAATAGTACCCAACTTCCAATATACTCATCCAAACAACAAATCAATCGGTTAAAAAGGAAGCTTACGCTTACCTCTACCCGTTTCCTCAAACAGTTCAGAATTCCGGCAACACCCCGGCCAAAGAGATGGTAACAACCACCTCCAAACGAAAATCTGAAACCGTAGAAATGAAGTTCGCGATTAGTAGAAGAAGTTTCCTAAAGGGTACTTTGAGAGAGAACGCCGTTTTGGTATGGCGCCTTAAAGTTTCTCTCTCCTCTCCCTGCATTTCCATCCGATCTCTCTCTCTCTCTTCTAGTTCTTTTCCTGCGTGAAATGGTGAAGAAGATGATGGAGAATTGATTAAATGTAATCACACATTTCACTTGCCACATGTCACAATCTTATTGGCCCAAAAAATTGAATTTTTACACAAAATAGATAATCTGGCAGAATTTTCATTAAACTTTGAAAATTCATATCTAATTGTACAAATGTCCAATTAGAGTGATTCAAAAGGATATGCGACCCTTATTGAGTCTAGTCTTAAGGAAAAATATAAACTTTGTCAAATTGGAAGCTCACTCTTTCCAGAATTTTAATGTTTGAATGCTGTCCTAGAAAATAATTAATTTCGCTGGGCTAACTTCAAAAATTCATTTCTCTCTGTGTAAAACTTTAAATGGCTTATATGACCTATAAAATTAAAGATTTATAAGTCTACTTTTATTCTTGAAATGTTCATAACTTTTAACCATCATTTACCTATCAAAAAAGGTCACACAATCACCACTGCCACACCTGGAATTTCACCGGTGGCAAAATTTCTTTGTGTTCCATTTTACTATATTATGTGTGACTTATAATCACTTTATTTTGTTATTCCCTGAGCTCTTTAATACCCCCAAGGATATAAAGAAATTTTTAGGGAATTTAAACATACCTCATAGGGACATTTGTTAAGCCGAGGCTTAGCAGTCCACTTGATCCAGGCTTAATCTTATGCCTCTAGTCCTAAAATTTGGGATATTACATATATGTTGTAAAGATAACCAAATAAATGAATGGTAGAAGTTAGTAGTCCTTGCTTCCTCTCGTTAATAAAAAATGTATGTGGAATGATATATATAAGGTCGGTAGAGATTCGTTCATAAACTCTGATGTTTAATATAAAAACGAAGAGGAGATTTTATAAGAATTTTCAGAAGTTAGGTGTTCCGGGTTTAAATCCTTGTCTCCCTCATGATTTTACTACTTTTGTATACTTGATCGTAGTTAAAAGGAATGAGGTATCACATTTTTGGTATCAGAGTAATGGTTCTGGCAATAATGGTCATTGCTAGAATTATAGAGCGTTGGTTCTGGCAATAAATGATATTTGCTAGAAGTCCTCTTTTCAAGTTTATAAGAGATTTACACTTTCATTAGCATTATGTTGATTGGAAGCATATGTATAGGATATGGTGGGAGAGTGACATAAAGTGAAGAACTTGTTTTGATTGCATATGAGGGTGTTTTGGAAAGTTTAGAAGTGATCATATGGAAAATGGCTGAAGAACTCGAGTTTAACAGGAAGAACTCGAGTGAATTTCAGCCCCGAACTCGAGTTGGTGACAATAAACTTGAGTGCAAGAGGTAATTTCCCACAGATCAAGTGATTTCAGGAAAAAACTCGCAGGAGTTCAAAAGTGAACTCGAGTGTGAAATGCCTGGGAACTCAATTGTGGAAAGAGGAACTCGAGTTCATGTCTTCCATTCTTGGTCTTAGAATTCTCAGGAAGAAACTCTCACAGTTGAACTTGTAAGACTCGAGTGCATTCCCCGTGAAGAACTCGAGTGCTGTATTTTGAACTCGAGTATGTGCTTACTGCTTCAAGTGTTGAGGATTCTTGGGTATAAAATCGTTCCTCCGAACTCGCTGGACTCGAGTATGGTATTCTAGTAGACTCGAGTGCTGATCCTTCAACTCGAGTGTAATGTTTGCTGTTGAAATCTGGAGGTTCTCTGAAATGAACTCTTATTCCAGAACTTTTTAGACTCGAGTGTATGTTTTATGAGAACTCGAGTGTGTCCTTGGGAACTCGAGTGTAATTTTTATGTTATATCTAATATGAGTATCGATTGGGTCTCAGTGATATACTAACTGAACTCGAGTGCGAATTTGCAAGACTCGAGTTTCTAGCTAAAACTCGAGTTCATGCACCAAAACTCGAGTATAGTGGTAGTTTCTCAGAATGGTTGTATGAGCCTTTGTGTAATGTTTTCTTTAGAAACTTTGACACATTATGCTTTGTTTAACTTACTTATTTCCTTGCAGTATGGATTATGATACCGTGGTTTATAGAAAAGCAGGAATATCAAGAATAAGGTGAACAACTCGGAAGAGTGTTCCAGCTCCGATTAATATCAAGAAAAGAAGAAAGGCGGGTAGTAGCGGATAAAGGAGCCGGTCACCTTCACTTTTTTCTGTTAATCAACCTCCACCTGGGGAGCAGATCCCAAAAGGTAGAACTCATGTGACTCTCAACAGAGATAGACGTGGGTTGAGAATGGCATGTACACGCAGAAAGAGTGTCAAGTGTCTAATATACTTTGGTCCCATTGCTAGAGATGAAGCTATAGTAGTGGACACAGCCGATATAGAGTCAAAAGACAGTGTACAACATCCAGACTCAGCTACGAAGTCGAATGCTCAGGTAGAGCAATTGACTTTTGTTCTACATCCAAATGATGAATTATGGGAGCAACTAAATGATCTATATATGATAGTTTTTTTACAGAATTCTTCACTCCCATTATGCAGTATACATCATTCTTTGAATCAGTGCAAAAGTTGTATGAGAAAAGACGGAGTTAGAGCTAATGATGGGCGATGATGTTTTGATCCGAACCATATTAGCCTATCTTCCTGATTTCACTTCTTGGATCAAGAAGAAAAATGAAATTGTAATTATGGGTCCTTTCGAGTTTTTACCTTTTATTGAGCATATGATTATGTATGTAGTATTTAATATGCATAAGGAGTAGAAGAATAATGATATGCTCAGTAAGGTAGCGTAGGCTTATTTTGATGTAAATATTAAGCCACTTGTTGTACATATGACTAGTTTATGTTAAAGAACATATCTTCTTTTGATATAAATAGCAAGTTGCTTGAGTGTAAATGTATGAGTGCATATGATAGATATGTATTGGTAGTTGGTATTAGAAATTTAAAGAAGTTGTATGTACATATCAGTGTCGATGTGGTACTAACGTTATATTCCTTCTTATAGTGAAAAGGAACAATGGTGCGGAATAGACCAGTGAGGAATGAACCATAAAACCTTAAACCTGAGAATAATCAGGAGCCTAATCTTATGCAGCAGGTCTTTACAATGTTGGCTCAACAACAAACTATAATCCAGGAGTTAGGAGAAGAAGTCAGGGAACTAAGGGAGAGACGAAATGCAGATGAGGCACAACATGAAGGGAATAACCCTGCAGGAAATAATCCAGAAAGAAATTCCCTTGAAGGGAATCATCCTGAAAGGAATACAGATGAGGAACAATCATCTAGTGACGAGTCGTCGCAGTCATATGGGGTGAACTCTGAAGTTCCTGTTATTCAAGAACCAGAAGAGAATATTGTCCAATAGTGGATGTCTAAGTTTATCAAGTACCAGCCTGAGGCATTCCAGGGGAGATTTAACCCGCAAGCTGCGGAGAATTGGATAAATCATTCAGAAAAGATTTTTGAGGTACTAGGATGTTCCACAGAGATGAAAGCCAAGATGGCAATCTATAAGCTAGTGGGCGATGCTGATGATTGGTGGAAGAATACAGTGTTGCTGCTTTGTGCTCAGAATATTCCTCTGACATGAGAATTATTTCAAGAAAAATTCTATGAGAAGTATTTCCCAAGGTCAGTAAGAATTGAGAAAGGGAAAGAATTTCTGGCGATTCACCAAGGTGATAATGAGGCCTTTAATTCATACTTGTCTCGATTCATTCGATTATCCCGTTACTCTTCTTACCTGAATCTTAAAGAGAATGATAAATGGAGTTTAGATATGCTTATTCAGGGACTGAAGCTCGAGATGGAAGAGAAATTGGTAGCACAATTTAAAAAGTTCTATAAGGCTGTAGAAGTATGCCGACTCACGGAAGGGAACTTGAGAAGAATACAGGCTAATAGGAGTACTAGCTAGAGTGGTGGGTCTAGTCATGGAGATACCTCACAGAAGTAGAGAGGACATGGATTTCCATAAAGGGGAAGTAATAAGAAGCCCTTTTGGTTAGGAAACCATGGTGGTCGAAAACCCCAACATCGCACACATGTGCTCGGTGTGGTAAATCTCATCTGGGACAATGGTGTAATATGCCTACAAGCCAAGTAATCTGTTATGCTTGCTAGAAGCTAGGCTATTTGGTAATAAACTATCCTCAATGAGCAGTACTACGACAACAAAGAAGACGCAAAGAAGTCCCCTATGCTAGTTCAAGGTATAGTTCTTCTTAATGGTAGTGTAATGCAAGCATTGTATGATTCGGGTGCTAGTCATTCCTTCATTGCTTATGAATGTACTAAGCGCCTAAGGTTGCATGTACATAAACTTCCATTTGATTGGATTGTATCGACGCCAATGGGTGTCAAAACCTTGACTACTAATGTTTGTTTGAATTGTGTTATAACTGTTGAGGGACGTAAGTCCACAGTAGACTTGATATGTTTACTGCTTCAAAAACTTTAGATCATATTGGGTTTTGACTGGCTTACAGAAAATAATGTACTAGTGGACTGCAAAAACAAGATGATAGTATATCCTACTCAGCGGAAGTTTGATGACAGGGATATTAGTTTGAATTTTCTCTCATTAGCAGAAACTGGGAAATGTTTGAGGAAATGGTGTCAGGGATAGGTTATATTCTTTTTCGTGCAAGTAGATAAGGAAATGGTTTTGAAAGATATTCCAGTTGTAAGAGAATTTCTTGAGGTGTTTCCAGATGATCTTAGTAGTGTACCTTCAGAAAGAGAAGTTGAATTCACAATCGAGATTATGCTTGGAATGGGGTCTATATCGAAAGCTCCATATCGAATGGCTGCAAATGAAATGGTTGAGTTGAAAAAGCAAATTGAAGAATTGTTAGAGAAAGGGTTTATACGACCCAGAGTGTCACCGTGGGGAGCTCCGGTATTGTTTTTTTAAGAAGAAAGACGGAACTCTGAGGTTGTGTATTGATTACAAAGAATTGAACAAGATAACCGTTAAGAACAAGTACCCACTTCCCCGAATTGACAATTTTCTAGATCAACTATCTGGAGCAAGTATGTTTTCAAAGATTGATCTGAGGTCATGATATCATCACTTGCGAGTGAAGGTAGAAGACATACCGAAGACTACTTTTCGAACTTGGTATGGACACTATGAATTTCTAGTAATGCCTTTTGGAGTTACCAATGCACCAGCTGTATTTATGGACTACATGAATCATATCTTATGTCAATACTTAGATCAATTCGTAGTAGTCTTTATCGACGACATTTTGATATACTCAAAGAGTAGAGAAGAGCATGAGGAGCATTTGAGAATTGTGATCGGTATTCTGTGGGAAAGATAGCTCTATGCGAAGTTGAGTAAATGTGTGTTTTGGCTTTCAGAAGTTAAATTTTTAGGTCATGTTATCTCACAAGAAGGGATTTCAGTAGATCCCAATAAAGTGGAAGCAGTGTTGGATTGGAAGAAGCCAGAAACTATCGAGGAGATATGCACTTTTTTGAGTCTTGCGGGCTATTACCGGAGATTTATTCAAAATTTCTCTAGGATTGCCTTACTGTTGACCAAGCTAACGCGGAAAGATCAAATTTTTGAGTGGGATGATTGTTGTAAGAGGAGCTTCAAGGAGCTGAAGGAGAGGTTGACAACTGCACCCTTTTTGATTATCCGTAATCCCGAGTTGACTTATGTAGTTTATAGTTATGCTAGTAAGCAGGGACTGGGATGTGTCCTGATCCAGCAGGGCAGAATGGTGGCCTACGCCTCTCGACAGTTGAAGCCTCATGAGATGAACTATCCCATACATGATATGGAGCTGGCAGCAATTATGTTTGCGCTAAAAATATGGTGGCACTACCTATATGGGGTGACTGTTGAATTATACTGCGACCACAAGAGTCTTAGATATCTGTATGATCAGAAAGAGCTCAACATGAGACAACGCAGATGGATGGAGTTGCTAAAATATTATAACTTGGAAATTAAGTATCACCCAGGTAAAGCTAATGTCGTCACTGATGCTCTTAGTCGTAAAGCGGTGCTGGTAGCAGTTATGATGATACAAGAAAGGAAATTGATACAAGATTTCAGGGATCTGAATCTATCAAATTAGATTATGTGCTGGTTATGGTGTTAGCCAAGCAGAAAATGATTTAAAGACTGAGATTGTAAAGGCTCAGTTACAAGATGAGAAAGCGAAGTCAATCAAAGCCATGATTGAACAAGGAGAAACTCAGGATTTTGATTTGTCACCAAGTGGATTAGTTCGGTACAAGCAAATAACTTATATTCCACCAAAAGATGATTTGAGAAAGAAAATCTTTGATGATGTACATAAGAGTTGTTATACTCTTAACCCAGGAATGGTAAATATGTACCGTGATTTGAAGGCGATGTACTGGTGGCCCGAACTGAAGAAGGATGTGACAGAATATGTGGCATGATGTCTTACCTGTCAGATGGTAAAGATTGAGCACCAGAAACCACCAGGACTACTTTAAAGTCCCAAAATTCCAAAATGGAAATGGGAGAGTGTAACCATGGATCTGGAAGTTAGATTACCTAAGATTCGGAATCATGACACAATCTGGGTGATTGTTGATCGTCTTACGAAGTCAGCACACTTCCTATCGATCAACGCTAGCTATTCTCCCGATAAGCTGGCAGAAATCTACAAATAGGAGATAGTGAGACTCCATGAAACGCCGAAGAGTATAATCTCTGACAGGGATCCTCGATTTACTTCAAAATTTTGGAAATCTCTGCATGATGCTTTGGGTACTAGGTTGAGTTTTAGTATGGCATATCATCCTCAAATGGATAGACAATCAGAAAGGACCATATAGACGCTGGAAGATATGTTAAGGGTGTGTGTAATAGACTTCAAAGGAAGTTGGGATCACTACCTTCCACTTGCCGAATTTGCTTACAACAATAGCTATCATCGAGCATTCAAATGGCTCCGTATGAAGCATTGTATGGGAGGAAGTGTCAATCCCCACTCTGTTGGACAAAATTGTCAGAAAGAAGATTTAATGGGCCAGATATAGTAGATCAAACTACTTAGCATATCAGAGTAATCAAGCAGAGACTTCTTGCAGCCCAGAGTAGACAAAAGAATTATGCTGACAAACGGAGAAGGCCGTTAGAATTTCAGGTCGGTGATCATGTATTTTTGAAGATATCACCTGTTACTGGTATTGGAAGAGCAATAAAGAGGAAGAAGTTAAGTCCTCGCTACATTGGACCGTTTGAGATATTAGCTAGAATTGGGCTTGTAGCATACTGTATTGCTCTACCTCCAAATTTGAGCAAATTACATGATGTATTCCATGTTTCCCAGTTGAAGAAGCACGAACCGGACCCTCAGCATGTTATTGAATATGAAGATCTGGATATGCGTGATGACCTCACGTACGAAGCTGAGCCTGAACGAATCATTGATAGATAGAAGAGGCAGCTCAGACATCATAGCATACCATTTGTAAAAGTGGTCTGGAAGGGACTATCACTAAGGGAAGCGACTTGTGAAGCAGAAGAAGCTATGCAAAGACGTTACCCGGGATTTATGCCACAAATGGTCTAACAAAATTTCAGGGACGAAATTTATTGAACGGGGGGAGAACTCTAATACCCTACTTTTCACCAATATTCCTTGTATGAGAAATTATGATATTTAGTGGAATAAAATGGTGAAATATGATGTGAATGAATTTATATGAATTTATGGAAAATATTTCAATCGTCGGTTACACGTAATTTGGCCGAATAAGGATATAAAGAGGCAATTAATGAACAATTAAGGGCCTATTATTGTAAAAAAAATTTGGGAAAATTAAATGACATGAACAATGGCCTCAATTAAGTGTCAAACGAGGTTAAGCCCAAGAAAAGAGTGAAAAATGATTTATTTCGGTAAATCATGAAATGTAGGGGCAAAACAGTAATTTTGCCATAAAGTGGGAAATGATGATTTTTCCATAATAATCCTACTAATTTGAGTTAAATGAGAATTAAAAAGAGTAAGATGACTACTTAATCATAAATAAACCAATTTTGGTGAATTATTGGCGAGAATGGTCAAATAGTAAAAAAGTCAACGACTTGGTCAACAAGTTACAAGATAGCACAATAGGGTATTAGAGATTCAGATTTCCCCTATATTTCTCATGTATATTTCATCTGAACCATAAAGAGAAAGGGGAAATAGAATTAATTAAAGAGAAATGCATTTTTGGACCAATGAAAGGGTGACACATGGAATAATTAATTAAACCCTTTCATTATATGATCATTCCTTCATCTTCCTCTTCATTTTCACACACGAAACTAATTAGAAAGAGTAAAGAAGAGCTGGAGATAGTGAAGTGAAGGAAAGAATCTAGGGTTCATTCAAGATCAAGGTAAGAGGCTTGTACCTTGTGTTTTAAACTACCTAATCCCTCCATAACCTCTTCTCCTCACTTCCCTACTCTTGAATCCATTGATATTCAACTAAATCAAGAGTTGGAGAGAGAGAGAGAGAGAATGTGCAGGAGAGAGAAATTTGAAGAAATCAAGAGGTAACTTCCCAAACTTGTTCCTCTTGCTTAATTGATGCTAGTAGAGTTGTTCTTGGCTTGATTTTGGTTGTTTTGGTATAAGATAATTTAAGAAAACTCAAGAGACCTTAATATGTAAGTGTCTCCAAATCAAGTCCAATGAATGTCTAAATAGCTAATATATTGATTATAAGTAGAAAGGAGGTGATTAGGCTAAAGAAAACGAGAATCCGACACAACTTTTCTGGGAATCCTATTGGACTGCCCTGTGTTGGATGTGGCAATTGAGTAGGAATTTGATAATTATGATACTTCCAATGGTTTCAGGAGGTGAAATGGTGTAGGGTTTATGTTGACCACGAAGTAAGAAAAGCCTCAGAAAGTGAAATGACAGAATTACCCCTTAAAAGCCTTAATCAAGGGCTGTCAAGGGCATTTTTGTCATTTAGGCTTGATTTTGACCAATCTGAGGTTAAAAATGGATTCTACACACAAAATTGTGTAGGAATAGCCCAAGTCATAAATATTGGTAAAGCAAAAGTGAGACCGGGTACAAAGGGTTAAGCCGGGTCTTTAAGGGTATTTTGGTAATTTTGCACTTTTAGGCTAAGTATTCCAATGTTATATGTTTGGAAGGGTACATGAATGAGTAATGACTCATTTATGGTGTATTTGGAGATTTCAGGACTTGACAACCGCTCAGGACTCATTACTTGCCTAAGCTTGAACCAAGTGGGAAAAGTTGCACAAGAAGAGCAACCAGGTAGTAACTCGTCTGCATATGACATAGCATGCATTGTGTGTTGTTTGATTTCATCACAAAATGTCTAACATGTTTAGATTATGTGGAGTGATCACCCGGGGCCTATCTTTACGCGGGTTGACACTCGAGTTATAATGTTCATATTTGCACGAGCGGAGCCCAGGGCCTATTGCGCGGGTACCCCTTGGGGCCGAGTAACTCGTCTAGTGCTAGAATAGTTCATGAATGGCATTAAATGCACTGAGTGATGTTATGATGATTTTGTTGATTGATGAGTGTAAAGCATGCCTTGTATGTTATCTTGTTTGTATGGCTTGTGTTACTACTGAGATTCCTCCGAATCTCACCCTTTTTCCCCTAAAAACCCATCTTCAGTACAGGGAGGAAGCTCGCGGGGTAAGGAAATGGTAAACGGTGACGAGTATAGGCCGAGTGGCTGAAGGATTTAGTACAGTTGTCTATGTTCTTTTGTATCTTTTGTTTATTTTGAGAATACCTTAAGTTAAGGGTTTTGTATATGAAGTAGATGGTGTATATGTTGTAAAGATAACCAAATGAATGAATGGTAGAAGTTAGTAGTCTTTGCTTCCTCTCACTAATGCAAAGTGTATGTGGAATGATATATATAAAGTTGGTAAAGATTCGTTCACAAACTCTCATGTTTAATATAAAAACGAAGAGGAGATTTTATAAGAATTTTCAGAAGTTGGGTGGTCTAATTTAAATCCTGGTCTCCCTCATGATTTTACCACTTCTGTATACTTGATCGTAGTTAAAAGGAATGAGGTATCACACCTAATTTTTTTCTTTTTTTTTTAAACTAAAGTAGCAGCAGTAGTACTTGCTCGAAGAAGTGCCACAGTTACTACGCACTTTGTGTGGCACTTGACTTGGTAAGAGCTACACAAAGTAATTTTTTTATATTTTTTTCAAACTTTTCTCTCTCCCGCAATATGCTTCCATCACTTTTATCCTCTTGGTCTCCACTTCTCATCTACCATGTGCCATCACTCCTTATCCTTTTAGTCCCTACATTTCCTCCTTCTCCTCTTTTTGTCTGTCATCACCTTAACCACTTAAATCGGCACTTCATCTTCATTTCTTTGTTCTATCACTTCTCACATTTCCTCCTTCTCCTCTTTTCATTTTCGTCACTTTCTCCACATTTCTTTGGTCCTATTTCTTAAACCAAATCAACCCCACTCCTCCTCCCTTTTGGTCTCATTTTATCCTTGTTGTAGTTTCATTTCATTCTGTAAATAAGTACCCACTCACTTTTCCTTTTTTTCTTATATATTTTAAAGCTACTTACAAGACATTGTCTTCTTAACCACCTTTTTTAAAGCATGCATGCAACTTTGTATTTGTCTTTTTTCTTTATTAAATTTTTTTTTCAGGTGTTGTACTTGAGGTTTCAGCTCATTCTATTCAAGCTTCCTATATACTGTAAGTTTTTTTAATTTTTGAGCTTACAAATATAATTGTATTAGTAGTTAAGAGTTTAATTTGCTCAATATCTTTTATATTTAATTTATTATAAAATATTAAAAAATTATTCTCATTTTATATGCCAAAAATAAATGGGATAAAATTAAATGTTATTATAAATTGGTTGTGTGTGAAAATATGTAGTAGTTATAATTTTTAGTTGTTGTAGTAATTGTTAACATCGGTGAATTAAATAAATAAAATAATTATTTATTTTTAACACTTGTATTTTACTTAGTAGTGATTTTGTTAATTAATTATTTGTTAATTTATATCATTTTGGAGATATTTGATTGTGGTTTTTTTTCTTCATTTTGTTGTAGATATGGAAATATGTTTAAATTGTATTATTAATTATAATTATAGGGTTTTAAAAGAAAAATATGAAAAAAATTATTTTTTAAAAAAATGGTCTAGAGTGGCGCTTCCTTGAGGAAGTGTTACAGGAAGTTCAGACTTCCAATGGCACTTTCTATAGGAAGCGCCACCCTAGGTTAAATTAAAAAAAAATGAAAGCTTAGGGTGACGCTTCCATGAGGAAGTGCCACAGGAAGTTCAAACTTCCTATGACAATGCCTCTAGAAAGTGTCACCCTGGTATAATTTAAATAAAAAATATATACATGCCGTGGCACTTGTGGGTAGCACCACAGCTTCCTGTAGTGGTGTTAAGATATATGACGGACGTCAAGTAGCACATATAATATTAAAATACGTGCCACAACTATATTTTTTGTAGTAATGGAAGGTGGTAATGGTGGTGACAATAGCTAGAGGACAAGGTGGTGATGGTGGCTGGAGGAGGGGGGGGGGGAACAAGTAGAAGAGGCCTAAAGTTGGATGGTTAAAACTGGCATATATGAAAAAGGGTATGAACATTAAGGTCATGATATGTTAAATTGTTTCTCACCCCTCCAAAGAGAGCTTGAGGGGAGGAGATGGAAAGGAAGTGGAAAAAATATTTTAAAAATCAAACCTTACTGTGAGTCAGTCAAGGCAATAGGTCACAATTCTATGGTCAAACCATGGTTGGACCGCTTATAATTAAATATGTATATATTGATTAATTATGTTATAATACATACACAAAATAGAAACAAAAACATTTTATAATTTAAAACTTGAATAAAAATATTGGTATATCATGAACTTATAATGTGATGGAAAAAGTTAACATCATTATGATTCCACTAACTTTTATAATTTTCTATTTAAAAAACTAAGTTTTATTAAAGGATATTATCATTTTATTACAAGCTAAATAACAAACCATAAAACCTGAAGGACTGAATTGAAAAATTGTATAGCTCAAGAGGAGTAATTCTTTGTACTTAACGTTCATCATTTGGTTTTACTTATTTTTTTAATGAATTTTATTATATTATTACTAATTTTATTATTAATGAGTTAAAAATTCTGATAATAATATAAATGGACCCATGTGAAAAATTGACAATAGAGTTTTGACGAGAGTGTGTCGGCGTGTGGCAAATGAGAGTGGATTTAACCAAAGACGTGTGGCAGTAAATAAACAGAATTGAACAATTTAGTGAAAAGTGGAAGTTGTGAATGGAAAAATTTGAAGACTTCATATTAAAAAATAAGGGAGAGTGGGAGAGATCCATTCTAATTTTACAAACATTGGGGAAGATGATCCTTTTATGTTATTTGGTTTAAGATTTTGAAAGAGAGGGATCCAAACCTATCTTGTCTTCCTCTATATCCCCATTTTCACTTCCCTCTAAATTTGGGATTTTTGGAAGGGGGGCCAAAATTTTTGAAAACTTTACCTCAACTTTTCTTTTATTCCATTAATGCGCATAATAAAATATATTATATTATTATAAACAAAAATTATTTTATAATTAAAAAATTTTATAATGAAATTATTTTAAAATAAAAATATATAATTATAAATATAAAATTATATTATTATAAATAAAAATAATATTATAACCAAAAAATATATTATAATAATAATAATTTTAAATAAAATATATTATATTATTATAAAAATTTTTATTATAAAATATTCTTATAAAAATTTAAAAAAAATATTGTTACTAATGAAAAATATATTATAAGAAAAACAATTTCAAGTAAAAAATATGTAATTGTAAATAAAATATAATTTTATTAGAAATAAAAACTATTATTATTATTATAGAAAAACTATTATTATACTTAAAATATATATTATTATAATATTAATATAAAATAAAAAAATATTATTATAAGTAAAAATATCACTCTAATAAACAAGAATACTATTATAAAATTAATTTAAAATAAAATTATATTATTAGAAAGTAAACAATATTATTCCATTTTAAAAATATATTATCATATTAATTAGAATTAAGGTGTAAATGAATTTTTACCAAAAAAAAGGTGTAAATTAATTTTTATATATTATATAAATAAAAAATATAAACTAGGGGTAATTGATTGGTAAGTTGCTATCATCGCTCCCATTCCCTCATCTCTTAAACCAAACATCTCTTAAACCAAACAATAGATTATTAAAAGCCCATCACTTGCCCTACCCTTCAACCAAACCAAACCAAATAAGGTAATCCCTCATCTCTCTTTCTGTAACATCCAGCATTTTAACACCTTTTTCATGCATCCAAAAGCACTATGGTTCATATGAATTGTCAATTAAAGCCCATAAATTAAAAATTAGCATTTTAATCCCTGTTTTGGAACTCGGACCGGATCGGCCGGTTCGACCTGAGAACCAGCTACTAAATCGGGTTGGCCTGGTTCGTTCCTTTTTTATTCTTTTAAACAAATCAATTTTTTAAATTTTTCTTTAGAATTTCATATTAATAAGCTTAAAATATTCAATTTCTCACCAGTTTAGCTCCGGTTTGACTCCAATCTGACCCACTGACTCTTGACCCAATACCCCTACTGGTTCAATAATCGGTCCGGATTTCAAAACCTTGATTTTAATCCACGGCTTACTTTTTGTTTGGTACTTCCAGGCTTTTGGTCCAACTTTGAAACTCATAACTAATTATGTAAAACTCATATGAGGATGCTCTAAAATACTATTGAAAGCTCATGAAGTCCCTTATTTGAGAGAAAATATTAATTTATCCTGATTCTGATCGAATGCATACAGTTAAGTTGTTTTCTATCATTTCACTTATTTTTGGACAAATTATGAACCTTAACTTTAAAAATCCATATATAATGTTATACTTATCCAATCAACCTGATTTAGGACTTTTTCAAAATCCCTTTGTGTGTACATTGTCAATAAAAATTATGAGGATCATTCGACATCATCTACTATTCGATGTTCAATCAAACTTTAACCATGCTATGATAATAGCTTAATTTTGGAAACACTACTCCAGAAAACACTTTTAACGTCCCTTTTTTAGTCCTTTTAACGTTTAATAATAGGGGGACGCCTTTGCCAGAGACGTAAAAAATTTAGGATACGGCGTCCATTAAAAAAGGGACGTCTATTTTTTTTTTTAAAAAAAACAAAACTTTAGACGTCCCTTTTTTAAAAATTGACGTCTAAAGTTGTTTTTTTTAAAAAAAAATTTCTTATATTTTTCACTGCCTAACAATTAGAATCTACGGAAACAAGATCGAACAGTTCTTCATAAACCAAAATTTCCTTACAGATTAATATTGGTGAAGGATGATAAATCAAAATGAATCTACAATGAAGATAAATCTAAATCTTAACTCAACAAAATACATATACAATAATCTCAATTCAAAACTTAGCTTATAAAAAGAAAAAGTAATTATCCATACCTTTTGGCCACAGTAGGAGAGGGAGGGACACTATTACAAAAATCACTTTTTAGACCAGTTAAAAAAGAAATTTTAGACCGGTTCTGGATTAGGTCTTGATACAACCGGTCTAAAAAGTATTTAACTTTTTAGACTGGTTAAAAAACCGGTCTAAAATATGAAATTTTAAGACCGGTTCTACAAAAATCGGTCTTAAAGTTTAACTAACGGAAATGGTAGGGAAATTTCAGTACTATTAAGACCGGTTTTTTATGAACCAGTCTTAAAAAAATAGGACTTTAAGACCGGTTCTAACTTTAACCACATTGCAACAACTCCCTTTGGTGCTCTGCTTATGGCGATCGAGCGACTGTGCCTGGGCAAGAGCGGTATCTTGTCTTGTGCTCACCATGGCATATACCTCATCCTTCATCTTGCTCAACCGGGCATCCAATAGTACATCAAATGATGCTTTTGCCTCGGCCCTTGCTTCTGCCCTCGCAGTGGCCAACATACACTCCTATTCTCTCTCGTGACCACGTTGGAGGAGGAACTGTGTGAGGAGGATCCAAAGTAATCCTTTATACCCACCCCTCCTCCAACTCCCCTGACGTGGCCTGGATGCTCACGTTTTCCAGTAGCAACCGTGAGAATGTCATTCCTCCCCTGTGACTTGAAACTCTTTCAAGTCTTCGATCAGGGGTTCTAAGTAAACATCTATGTCATTTCCGGGTTGTTTTGGTCCCAAAATCAACATAGATAACATGATGCACTTTCGTTTCATACATAACAAAGAACATAAGTTGTAAATTACCAACATAACAGGCCATGAACTATGTATACTGCTTAGACTACCGTAAGGATTCATGCCATCCGTGCTAAGCCCAAGCCTAAGATTCCTAGGCTCTTTGCCGAAGTCAGGAAACAACTGATCAATTTTCTTCCACTGAGAAGAATCAGCTGGATGTCAAAGCTTTCCATCGGAAATCCTCTCATCCGCATGCCATCTCAAATTTTTGGCATCAATTTCATTAGCAAACAGCCGTTTGAACCTCGGTATGATAGGAAGATACCACAACACTTTTGCAGGGGCCTTATTTGATTTGTACTGGGGGGTTTTACATATCGGACACTGTTCTTTCTCTGTATGCTCTTTTCTGTACAATATATAATCATTAAGGCATGCATGGATCTTTTTATACTTCATCCCTAGTGGACACAGTATTTTCTTAGCATCATAGTATCGGCAAGGCAGCACGTAATCATCTGGAAGCATGTCCTTGAAGGCCTTAAGTGCTTCTGAAAAACTCTTGTCGCTCCATCCATGCCGTGCTTTTAAGCTTACCAATTTCAATACAACTTTCAACAATTGGTATTTTGTGCACCCCGGGTACAGCGGCTTCTCAGCATCACTGCACATATTACCATATGCATATGATTGCTCAAAAGCCTCTTCTCCTACATCAAAAATAATATCCTCTATCCGATCATTCAAAATCGTGTCATTATCATCAAAGGCAACCCCCTTGTTAAGTTGTGCTTGGAATTTCTATTTCTTCACCATGACATACCCATACTGTATAACTCTTACAAAATCCTTCACAAATTAAATGTGTGTGTATATATATGCAGCACTAAGTCGCTTCTCATTCAGGCATTCTACACAAGAAAAATAGAACATCCCACTATCATCATTACCAGAATTTCTTCTAGCAAATTCCAAAAAATCCCTCACCCCATTACCATATTCAACACTAGTCCGTTTAGCGTTTATCTAACTACGATCCATATATTTCAACACCTTTTTTTTCTTTTCTTTTGTATATTAACTGCCCTGAAAAAGGCAGGAGTATGATGAGAGTATGAAAATGTTACACTCATCAATTTATCTAGTTTAACAGAATTCTTCATTAGAATTCCGCATAAGATATAATTGCAGTCTGTTCCATTTTCTTCAAGTAATATGGAAAATGTATCAACATACACTAGCAATTTCAAGACTTAAATTAGACCACATACACAAGAATTTCTTTAGTCTAAACCTCAAATGACCTCTCAAATTTAGTTTCAAAACTAACTGAATATTATGTAACAAATTTCTAATCATCCATTCATGAGCATACATGCCAGGAAATTTGACACAATAACTTTAGCATTCCAGAGACTATGAAAACTAGCAATTATCAGTATCCGAGTCCTCAAATAATCAAATCACACCAGTTCAGGCCACCGTTAATTAAGCTTCACCAATTAATTTCCATCAGAGTAAATGTCATTTTTTTCTCCATTTCTGTTTTAATTTATAGTTCAATTATAGTAGAGATTCTTCTTGGATAGACAGTGAATACTAAGTTTCTATTTATACGAAGGATTGAGATAGGGGACATTACCTGTTTGAAGTAACCTTGGACCGTGGCTTGAGGAGCAGGAGGAGAGGGGTTGCAGTGGCTGGAGAACACGCCGAAGGGAGATAAAGGCTGGTGAAATAAGAAGCTCAGCCGGCCTTCACGATGGTACTCACGGCGGACTTCTTCGCAGCAATGGGCAGACGAACAGGGAAGGAGGGAGTATTTTTAAACGGCACAGAACAGAAAATGGAGAAGGAGGTGGAAGCGGTGGCAGCGGCTGGAGCAGTGGCCAGAGAAAAAGGGGGAATATCACCAGAAATCTTGGACTTGAGCTGAAATGAACTTTCGCGGCTGTGAAAGGAGAGTTAGAGGAAAATGAAATGTGTTGATGAAATGAGCTTCACGACCGGTTAGGTGTGAAATATTAGACTTTTAAGACCCGTTATTTAAATAACCGGTCTTAAAGTTCCACAATTTAAGACCGGTTGTCTAAATAATTAATTTTAACAACATAGATTTTAATTTGAATTATATTAGATATTTAAGACTGGTTATTTAAGAACTGGTATTAAATTATTGACTTTTAAGACCGGTTATTTAAATAACCGGTCTTAATAATAACATGATTTTTTTATTCATTTTAATTATTTTTTTGAGACCGGTTATAACAACCGGTCTAAATAAGTATTTTTAGACTGGTCTAAAAATTGATTTTAATTACGGAATTGCCACCCTGCGTTTCTTTTAGACCTTACCCGCAATAATCGGTCTAAATGATGCAATCTAAAAAGCCTATTTTACACTAGTGGGAGGAGGAACCAACAGCATCAAAGATCGAGGAAGGACATTGGCGACGAGCTTCAACAGTAGAGAGGAAGACGATAGAGGATGGTGGTGGAGAGAGAGGAGGACGACCTTCAAAAAAGAGCAAAGATAATGAGAGGGAGTGAGAGAGTTATGGTGGAAAACGACCTTCAAGAGAGTGGTAGAAGAAGCAGCTTCAAGAGAAAATGAGAGTTTTGAAATTTGAATCGGGGAAGTTAGCTTGCGGGGTAGACATAACCTTAAAAAGAGTGATGTCAGTATCAGTTTGACTGATTTACGTTATCTTTAGACGTCCATTTTTGAATTTGGGACGTCTAAAGTAAAAAAAAAATTGACTTTAGACGTCTCTTTTTAAAAAAAGGGATGTCTAAAGTTTAAAAAAATTAATTCTTTTTTACTTTAGACGTCCCTTTTTGAAAAAGGGACGTCTAAAGTTTAAAAAAAATTAATTGTTTTTACTTTAGTCGTCCCTTTTTTAAAAAGGGACGCCTAAAGTTTTTTAAAAAAAATAAAAAAATTATTTTTTTTATTTTATACTTCCCTTTTTCAAAATGGGAAAAAGGGAAGTATAAAGTAAAAAAAATTCTTTTAATATTTTTTTTAAACTTTAGACGTCCAAAGTCGACTTTAGGCGTCCCTTTTTCAAAAAGAGATGCCTAAAGTTACTCAATTTTCCCAGAATTACAAAAATGCCACCGTGTTTATTTTTTACTTCACTTTTTTAAAAAGTGACGTCTTTTAGGGACGTAAAATCTACATTTTGTAGTAGTGAAAGTCATGATTAGGCATCTTGAAATCATGCTTGCAAGGCCATACTTTAGGCATACTATTATTCATTGTTCACCTAGGATATCAGACATACATCCCATGGCCTTATATTGAATTATAACATAACCCATGGGACTTATCATATATTTTATTATTCATGGAACAACATTGTCTTGGAGTTTTCATTCTCCTTTGACTTACCTTTGCCTCCTTGCTCTTGCTCTTCATCTAGAGGCTCACAACCTACCATGGTTGGTCATTGTGAGGGTGAGATTCAGAAGAATTCTAGTAGCAAACAATATCATGCCCTAAGATATATACCATGAAATATTTATTAGAATTATTGGTGTGTCATGAAACACATTTTCATCTATTGACAATTTAAGCTCTATTTAACTTCTTTATCTTAATTCTTTCACTTTATTTTCCGTTGGCATAAAATTCTTGTGCCAAAATTTTCCCACACAATTTTTCATGAGGAATTTATTTTTGAGCTATAATGGATCAAAATAAACTTCCTTCCCTTTCATCTTGGTCAAAACCGAAATATAGGGGTTCAAGGGCAAAAATTCAACTTTGTTTTCCAATGCTTCCAAACTTACTTTCTCACTTGTTTCCTACACAAATTTTTATGTTGGATGCATTGGAAGTATCAAAATGCTCAAAATCCAACTCCTCCTCACTATCCTTTTCCAGCAATGGCTTTTAATCCAAGGGATTTTGCAATTCTCATTCCATCAACTATTTAATTCCTACCCCTTATCACTTTCTCAACATTAAATTATACTTAAATCATCCTTTCTAAATTTTCTAAAAGATTGGGCAGCATTTCCCTTTACAAGAGGTCAAGAACAACACAGCCAAATATTAACAGCACCACTAACATCATTAATAACATCATTAATCATCCCTTACCTTAGTCCAAGTTTGTTTACTTGTTGATTCCTCCTCTTGAAACCTTTGAGTTCTCCTCTCTCTTGCTTAAAACAACATCAAGAGAGATTTAGAGACCATAGGAATCTTTAAACAAAAGGATTAAGGGTAGGGATGAGTTTAGATCATCAACTTACCTAGGTTTTGGTTGTTCTTCATCATCCTTTCTCTATTTATCTCTTCCTTCTCTTTATGTTGTGACTTTCGTCCCTCTCTCCTCCATTTTCATGTTCTGGCCGACATATGAGAGAAATGTGGAAATGTTTTTATGTCACTTCCAACTCTTTTTCATAAAATTCTCCAACCAAAATAATGTTATTTTAACGACTTCCATGATCCAATGGCTATGATTTATTCTTCCTCTCCTCTGTGCTTAGGATCATGACACACTTGTACTTTTAGAAGCTCATTGATTGTCCAGCTCATGTCTGTCTCTTCCTTTCTTGTTTTAACCGACCATATGGACTAAATGAGAGAGCAAAATGTCTTTCATCTCATTTCTTAATCACATCTCATAAAATTCATTCTAAGTCTACCTCCTCATAAATATATTATTTTAATCCTTTCATTATGATCAAATGGACAAGAATTATTCTTCCTTCACTTCTTAGCTAAGATCACGCCACATGGGATATTAGGAGACCATAAGACTTTCTTTTCTGGTTTAATTGAATATGGGTTTAATTGAATAATTACATCATTTTTCATAAAATTTGACCTCAACCAATCATATTTGGCTAAATTTGTACTTTAAAATTATTAGCTTTACTTTTCAAAGCTAAATCTTGATCGTTCATTCAATCTTCGAATCTTATCCTTGATGTAGATTTTAAACTTGCCTCTTTGGCTTTGGATGTGATGCTTTTACTAATCTTGTCATCCATCCACATTAACCATGGTAAAATTTATAATTATCATAATTAATTCCTTGGCATATTTTGGAATTATTTTCCATAAGTAATTCTTTGAAGAACTCATTCCTATTCCCATTTATTTGACGCCTCCTTATATTTTTCATAATTAAATTTGGTTAATCATCCTTTATTAAGCCAAAATTTAAAATATTATTTAAAATTTATTTCCATGGTAAGTTTTCCCCTTTATGCATCAGTTAAGCCTCAAATATAACCTGATGAATTATTCTCTACTTTCTTGTATCTTCAAGAATTGATCTTAATATTCGAAACTCAAAATTCAGGATATAACACCTTCTCTCCTTTCTAAATTTTTTAGCATAAAAAATAAGGTTTAGGTCCAAATCTCTACCCATAAACATTTTATGAATATCTGGTGCCATAATATTTGTTAAAATATCCCATGAATAAGAGACGGAAGAATGGTGGTCCATTGGAGAAGAGATGGATCGGAAGAATGTGGGGTGATAGGAATTGATTCTAACCTCTTCCGTTTTGGGTGGAGATGGAGGAGGTAAATTATTAAAATAAGATCAAGTGATATAAATGAGATGAGGAGTAGAGATAACCCTTGAGTTTTATTGAGGGACACATCTTTTTTTTTTTTTTTTGGGAGCGTGAAGTATTCTGACTTGGTTTTATTGGACACTTAGGTGGGACCCACCAAAACTAAAACAGACAAAAAATTTTGCTTTCAAAACCATAGATTTGGATCAAAACGTGCTTCTACCAATTTTTTTTTTAAGTGTTTACCTCTTGGTTTAGCTTATGCTTATGTATAAGTCTGATTTATGTAAATCGAGATAAAATTCCTTCACATATTTACTTCGTAGACCGTAAAAGTTACCTTGTATACCATACCTCGTAAACCGTAAAAGCTACCTCATACTCCGTAAATCACGATTAAAAATCATTTATGGAGGATATCCAAATATATCAGTTTAGAAGCACAAAAGTACTTTTTTTTTCGTTTATCCAAATAGGCACTAAGTCATTAAATAAAGATGTCATAAAAAAATAATTTTCTATAAAATAAATTAAAAATTAGCTATCTTGTTAGTGAATTCGAACTTCTTGTTTATATCTAAATGCTACTTTATTTTATATCCTCATCAAACAATTAATTTTCATTTACGCTGCAAATTAAATCTAATTATCACAGGTTTATAAGGATCAAACCTGTTAAGTGCCATCAAAGGATAGTCTATATGCCTCTGCACCGCATGGCGCTGGCTTACAAGTTCATAATTGAAACAACAAACATGAAATAACTGAATGATATAAATTGACAAAGAGTGAATCATCTCCGAAAGGGTTGATTTTATTAGTCAACAACCAACTAAACCGAGTCTTATTTCAACCTCGGTTGTTAAAACATTACTATATTCCCCTTTCTTGAAAATAATGGTCAAAAGTGAAAAAGATGGCACAAGAGAAACAGTAACCAGGGAGATTGTAATGAATTAGGAGGAATATGGGGGAGGCATGGGCAAATCCTTAACTAAGCCACAAAGCAAAGTTGTGTTTTGAAGGTTGTATTCGTCTCTGAGAGATCGTTCGGGGGACAAAACACTAATGTATAGTTGTTGGCCCAAGTAGCGATTCTCAGCTAACTCCGACCTCAAGTTCCACATTCCACAATTATCGAACGTCAACATTATGGCTGCCCAAGAATTAGGGAAGACTTGGACGGTGTGCCTGCTCACAGCATCGAGAAGGTTATAGTTCTTCCTCTTCTCTGGGGCCCATCTCCCAGGCTCATTGCTGCATTAAGACATATATATATACACATAAAAGTCAGTCAAATTAATATAATCCTGCTGCCAACAAGCTAAGTAACTAACTCAAGAAATTAATTAATACTCACGCGACTGCGAAGAAGGAATATCCATCCAAGTTATATGATTGCATGCTCTTTTCATGGTTCTCAATGACGATCTCAATGAAAGTGCGGAATGTGATATTTAGGACATTGGGTGTGACAGTAAGGCTACCCAAATTGGATGGCGGCTCATCAGAGATGGTGTTATACTTGAACACTTTGTCGGCAATTCCATAGTATTCGGCCAACTTCATAGGGGTGTCAGGATTGACATGTGAAACCCCATTAAGGGCATATCGATTTTTGCCTTGTACCTTGCTGTTTGATCCCACCAATTTGATAGTGCGAGAGATTGGGATTTGACCGTACTTGTAGGAACCTTGAGGATTAGGCCTAGCAGCACTAGCAGTAAGGTTCCAACGGAAGGAGCGGAATTGGTTAAGAGACCAAGCGATGCCGCCAGCAGGTGCCTCGGGGATGTCCGGTGAGACGGGTCCTTTGCCATTTTCATAGCGAATGATGCCTTTACCAGTAAGGACGACCTTGGTAAAGCGAGTGGAAGCCACAAGGTAGTAATCCTTAGGCTCTTGATCGGCAGTGACAAGAACGGTAAAGCATTGGCCGACATGGACATCGAGGGAGTTATAACTGTTCTGAACCACATGAGATCCCTCCATCTCAACTAGCTTCATAACATGGCCTTGTATCCTGAAGTTGAGGGAGTTCTTAATCCCAGCATTGCAAATTCTATACTTGTATGTCTTACCAGGCTTCATGGTGAAGAGGGGCTCGTCGCTTCCGTCGCCCTTGGCCGTTTTGCCGTTGATGAGCACGCCAGCAGGCCTGCCAATGGATCGCCCACTATCCAAGAGCTTGAGAAGTGTGGCATGCGTCTTAGTGTACCAATCACCAATCAGAACATTGAACTCATCCTCAGGATCTGGGTAAGGAACTGGGATCAAGAGACGGCTAAACACACGTATCATGCCATAACCACCAACAGCCCTATGCATGGATGTGGTGGGATAATAGAAGAAGGTTCCGATTTGATCCTTAATTTGGAAACGGTAGGTGAAGTTGGTTCCTGGAAGGATGGGGCATTGGGCTCCTGGTGTACCATCCATCCATGAATTCTTCCTGTGCTGGACACCGCTCCAGGTGAAGAGCAAAGGCTCATCAAGCTTGTTGAACACGTTCACCACGATGTTATTGTTGGATGAGCAGTTTATTTGAGGCCCTGGGAATTGGCCATTGATGAGAATCACTTGTTGTGGAACTCCTAGAGGAGATGCCGTCCCGTACGTCACGTTCCATTCGTAGAACACGTATGGGTCTTCCCCCTTTACCCCTGACATTGCCCCAACGGCCAGGCATATCAGAAACATCAACATCTTTCCACGACCCATCCTCTTTCTTTTGTGATCCACTCCTGAAATGTTATCAACCCTTTATTTATTTACTTTTCGTTTCACTTTCTCCCACTTTTTTTATTAAGTGGAAGAAAGTTCGCCCATGGTTTCAATTCGTAGAGGCCTAGCGTTTATATAGGCTTTTCTAAGAGCAACAAACCTTTTTATACTTACCATAAATAGGGTTTATCGCTAAACATAGCAAGCTGTTTCATAACAGATATTGGTAACCCCCGATTTGAGGCTTTAAACTTACTAATTTTAGCCATGATTTTTTGGAACTTACTGAACATGAATGCATTATTTCTTTGACGCTTGTGCACCGTAGTCTGCAATTATATATAGAAAAAGCTTTCAGAATTTCAAGTAATCGCCAAATTCAAGTTTAAATTAGTTCTTTTTACCCTCACATTTTTTAAACAAAGACGCATCACTTCTGAATCTCTGGTTTTCGTGGTTGTAATAAAGTTTTATTTTCCACAACATTTGCTTAAGGTGTCTTATATTCCTTCATATTTTTTTAAAAAGAAACTGATTTATAAGAGTAGCTAGTATATTCGAAGATTTAAATATAAAAACATGAAACTATAGTAGAAAAAATAATTGTATTTCTGTGTTTATATATTTGTGTGAACTCTGAATTTCTTCAGGACAAGGAATGAATCAAGTATTGAATCATGGTGGCAATAGATTTAAAAACTAACATTTTATGTCTTTAATATTTATATTAGAAACAATGTTTTAAAACCCGAATAAAACCGCTAGCCGGTTAATACTGCAGGTCACAGTTCTATGGTCGAACTGTGGTTGGACCATACACTACAAAAAAATACAGGATTAGTGACGGAATTTAGCGACGGAATTTTATTCCGTCACTAATCCCTCACAAATTCCGTCACTAAAATTAGCGACGGAATTTAGATACGGAATTTTTCCGTCTCTAAATTAGAGACGGATTAGCGACGAAATTACATTCCGTCGCTAAATTCCGTCACTAATTTATGTCACTAAAAATTAGCGATGGAATTTAGAGACGGAATTTTTCCGTCGCTAATTAGAGACGGAATTTTTCCGTCGCTAATTAGAGACGGAATTTCTGTCACTAAATTCCGTCTCTAAATTTTAGCGACGAAATTTAGAGACGGCATTTTTCCGTCGCTAATTAGAGACGGATTAGCGACGGAATTACATTCCGTCGCTAAATTCCATCACTAAAAATTAGCAACGGAATTTTTCCGTCTCTAATTAGCGACGGAATTTCCGTCGCTAATTCCGTATCTAATAGTTAAATTTTTTAATAATTTGATTTTTTTTCAAAATTATAATTTTTAAAATAATTTAAATTTTAAATTATTTTAAATTTATAATATAATATTAAAGTAAATAAATAAAAATTATTAATTCATATTTATTTTTGAAATTAAAATTATAATATAATATATTTGAATTTTTAATAATATATTATATACAAATAAAATGAAAATTTTATAAATACAAAAAAAAAGATAAAAGATAAAATAAAATAAATAAAAAAAGATATTAATAATAAAAATTTAGGTAGAATATTTACATAAAATAAAATAAGAAAAATAAATTAAAATATTCAATAATATATAAAATTATGTATTTCTATTTTTGTTTGCAATATGTATTTCTATTTTTGTTTGCAAGTGATGATATATATATATATATATATATATATATATATATATGTATGTATGTATGTATATATGTATGTATGTATATGTATGTATGTATGTGTGTATGTGTGAATGTGTGTGTCTATGTTTATATATATATATGATTTTGCATTTAACTTTCACAGGTTCTTCTTAGCTCAACTGGCAAAGGCACTAGCACACGCGTGAGAGGTCATGGCTTCGAATCTTAACTTGGTCACAAAATGCAACCAATTTGTGACTTGTGACACGTGGCGCGAGGTGGAGGGTGATACGTGGCGCACGGTGGAGGATGGCAAGGTGGCGGTGGCTGATTGGTACACGTGGCGGCCGCCGGCGAGGAACATGTGGAGGCTCGTGTTGTAGACATGTGGCAATTTAAATTATATATATAAAAAAATAATTAGCGACGGATTAGAGACGGAAAATTCCGTCTCTAATTAGAGACGGAATTTAGGGACGGAATTTTTCCGTCTCTAATTAGCGACGGAATTTCCGTCCCTAAATTCCGTCTCTAAATTTCCGTCCCTAAATTCCGTCTCTAAATTAGAGACGGAATTTAGGGACGGAAATTCCGTCGCTAATTAGAGACGGAAAAATTCCGTCCCTAAATTCCGTCTCTAATTAGCGACGGAATGTAAAATTCCGTCACTAATCAATTAGTAACGGCCGTTTTAGCGACGGAACAAATTCCGTCGCTAATATTGTTCCGTCTCTAATCCGTCACTAATTTCCGTCTCTAAGTTGATTAGTGACGGAAATTCCGTCGCTAAATTCTGTCGCTAATTCGCGATTTTTTTGTAGTGATAGTTGACAACTAATATATATATATATATGGATTAATTATGTTATAATACTTATACAAAATAAAAACAAAAACATTTTATTATTTAAATCTTGAATAAAAATATTAGTATATATTATGAACTTATAATGTGATGAAAAAAAAAATATCATTATGGTTCCATTAAATTTTATAATTTTCTATTTAAAAAACTAAGTTTTATTAAAGGATATTATCATTTTATTACAATCTAAATAACAAACCATAAAACCTGAAGGACTGAATTGAAAAATTGTATAGTTCAAGAGGAGTAATTCTTTGTACTTAATGATCATCATTTGGTTTTATTTAATTTTTTATGCATTTTATTATATTATTACCTATTTCATTATTAATGAGTTAAAAATTATGATAATAATAGAAAATGGACCCCCGTGAAAAACTGACAATAGAGTTTTGGCGAAAGTGCGTCGGTGTGTGGTAGGTGAGAGTGGATTTAACTGAAGACGTGGGGCAGTATTGAAGACATGGGGTAGTAAATAAACTGAATTGAACAGTTGAATAAAAAGCGGAATTCGTCAACGAAAAAATTTGAAGACTTCAGATCGAAAAAAAAGGGAGACTGGGATAGATGGAGATGCCATCGATTATTTGATTTTGCTCTTCTACTTTTCAGATTTAGAAGTCTTGTTTCTGTTTTACAGAGCAGTATATAGATTTTTCTTCTGATTTGTTTCTATTTCAATATCTCTGCATCTTCCCTTCTTTCAGACTCGGCCGGCCGGCTTTCTTAAACTGCGTCCGGCTGCCGCTTCTTTTGTTCGTCACCCATCGTAGTTGAAGAGTATGTTTTAAGCATATGATCGTAAAATAGACAAAGAAATCATATATTGTATACCGTGCAATGAACTTCACAATAAATAAATTTATAAACTTGGACTTAGACGTTTCCAAGATGCCTTTGGTGTAATCTTTTTATGGCTTTTCACTCAGGGAATCAAACCATTATATATATATATATATATATATATATATATATAGTGTTTTCTAAAAGGCAACCAACAACGAGTGTTGCAAGATGTAACATGCGTCCTGGTTTTCTAATCCCAAAACTTATCGTCTTTGAATTTTACAACATGAGGAAGGGGTAGGATGGTAGCTAGGTTGTGAGGGTATGATATATCCCAATTTTACCATGATAATTCATGTCATATTTAGGTTTTTTATCATGAATTATGGGCTTAATTACAAATATTTGTGAGTAATTTAGGTTCTGTGTGCTTGAATGAGATTAGTGTTAATTAGGGGCAAACTTGTCATAATTGGTGATTTATTATTGTTAATTGATCTCTACCACAAAATGATGCTACTTCCTTGCATTGATTACTATTGTAGTTCATATGAAATTTGGAGTCAAGTTCAAAGAACAATGGAGTAGAACACATCATAATTTGTGTCTACACATTTTGTATATGGAGAATCCAAAACCTGACCCATTTCTCAATGATCCAACCCGGAAACCCAGCCAAAACACTCCATTACAGACTCCATTCGATGCCTGGCCTAATTCCAACTGTCATCACGTCTCATTCCGTCGTTCTCTCTCACTCATCTTCATCGTCAACTTCACTTCTTCCACATTTTTGTGTATGTTTTCTTCCATTTTGTTAATCATGGCTGCTGTTTTAATAGAGTTAGACGTGTTCTATGTCACATCCTAGATGTTTCTCTATGTCACTTCCTTTATTTTAACACATTTATTACGCATCTGGAAGTACTATTGATCAAGCATATTGTTAATTAAAGCCCACAAATTAAAACTTGCTTTTAATTTTGATACTTGGGTTACTATTTATTTGGTGTTTTCCAGATTTTGGTACAACTTTAAATAATCATAACTAATTATAAAAAAAAACTCATATGAGGGTGCTATAAAATTCATTTGAAATCTCTTGAAGTCCTTTACTTGAGAAAAATATCATTCTATCTTGATCGATGGTTAAAAAAAACATGTAGAACAATTATATAACATATGATAGAACGAGTTACTATCTGTCAACCTTTCGTGTTGTAATACCCCAAATTTTGAGATTAAAGTCTTGAGATTTAGCCTACATTAAGTGGACTGTTAGACCCTTGTTTAACAAGTGTCCTAGTGAGGAATGATATAATTTCCCAAAATTCCTTTATATCTTTGGATATTAACATTATTACAAAAATCACTTTTTAGATCGGTTAAAAAAGACATTTTAGACTGGTTCTGGATCAGGTCTTGATACAGCCGGTCTAAAAAGTATTTAACTTTTTAGACCGGTTAAAAAACCGGTCTAAAATAAGAAATTTTAAGACCGATTCTACAACAATTAGTCTTAAAGTTTAACAAACGAAAAGGGTAGGGAAATTTCAGTACTATTAAGACCAGTTTTTTATGAACCGGTCTTAAAAAAATAGGACTTTAAGACCGGTTCTAACTTTAACCGGTCTTAAATTGATATTTAAGACCGGTTCTTAAGGAAACCGGTCTTAAAAGTTTACTTCTTTAAGACCGCTTCTCTTAAGAACCGGTCTTAAATATCAATTTAAGACCGGTTAGCTTTAGAACCGGTCTTAAAGTTTAATCTTTTAAGACTAGTCTTCAATTTAACCGGTCTTAAGTTCATATTTAAGACCTGTTCTTATTTGGAACCGGTCTAAAAATTGTGTGTTTATTTTATTTTATTTTTTTCAATCTTACCCAGGCCAGTAAGCCATATTCAACGACAATCCCCTCTGTGCCACATTACATACACAAGCAACAACACATGCATATATATATTAACAATCAGAAGCAGTGACAACAGCATTTTTATTTCCAGAAACAATTGGTATTTCTCAGAATGCAAACTTGCTCCAAATTTAGAATCATGAAGCCTAAAATCCTTATTAGTTCCCTTTTCCCTCTTTTGTTAAATATGACCTTAGTTATCGTAATTGGTACGAACCTATAAATGTCAGTCTGTGCAAGAAAAAAACATTTGGCCCTTACAACCCTCGACTCTCAACAATCACAGAATGAACATTATGAAAAAAAAATCATTGAAAACAAACAAATTCAATTCCAATGACTACCAATAACACATGATCAACTTATTCAATTCTCAGAAACAGTACAATATTAACAATTTATAATTATCAGGCATTTTGAACCACAACACCATAATTAAACAATGATAGCAGGAAAATCGCGACATTGTGTGAACTTGCAATCCCAAAGCTTGTAAAGAGAAGCAGGAGAAGAAATATTTCTCATTATATGGAAAAAATTCCTCAGCTTTACAGAGAAATGAAAAAAGTGGAGGAAAATTTACAATAGTATCCCATGCCTGAATCGACAGCCAACTAGTATCACCAATATCCAAGAAATTGTCCTGAACAGAGATATAAACCAAGTTAGATATATATGAAAACCATAAGTATTATTAGAAAAACATAGGATCGGATTCAAAAACTTACTAATCTTGTAAAAGCTCATAGATGAATTCAGCAATACATTTTCGGATGAAATGAATATCTTCTTCAGGAAAGGGATCAGCAAGATCAAACATCTGTATGTGTAACACCGAAGCCAAACAAAACATTAACTTACTAACTTAAAAACAATAAAGTAATACAAAATTTTTGAAATATACATTTATTACCTCCTCGGTAAAGTCAGTCGTGCCTAGGCTGATAATATTGTAAATTTGCCTCAACATATAAAGACCACATAAGTTGGAGCCCGATGGTTGCCTACGGGTCTGAAAAAGATCATGATATCATCAAAGCAAGCATAAAAGCATAGCTTATGGAACGCATCTTAAAGAAAACAAATATGTACTAACCTTTGGGGTGATCCATGTAGGGTCTTTTAAGTCACAAACATGCCTACCACACTTAGCGTGTAGGAAAGTCCGCATAGCCCTATGATCAAAATCACAAAGATTACTTATTCTGCACACAAACTTTGCATACAAAAGGTAATAAAGCAAGAAAACTTACGAGTTCATGGTCTTCTTCAAGTCACTCCCCGGTTTGAAGTGGAGGGAGCATAAGAGAATCACGGTGTAACTAGCCTTACACAGAATAACCAATTGCCAATGATCCCTTAAAAAAAGAGATGAATGTTAAGAAAATATAAAGCATTATATGTGTTTTGAAATATAAATTTGATGTTTCTTACCCATGCACATAAGGAACCAAGAAACAGTCAGTTTCTAATTCACTGAGCCTCTATGATAAATATCTATGTCTAATGGCAGAAGTGGTCCCTTTCTCCGTGGCATGAGCTGGGTACATGAATCCAAATTTAGTGCTCTACCAAGAGGAAACCAACCTACGATTCTTGTACCTACAAAAATGGAAGCACACAAATTAAAGTTAAACAGCATAATTTTTAAGATATTTACTTCCAATTGAAGAAGATACTTACATGAAAAAAAGCTGGACAATCGCAATCGTAAGATTTTGTCTAGGAGCAACCATGGACATTAAATCCTCCCTATCAAGATAGCATGCCACCCCTGACAGCCCGAATGCTGAATCCATAGGCCAATTTCTAGCTGGGAAAGATGTATCAAATGCCATCAGAATCACTTGCTGCAACACATTCAGTGGTGGAGGCTGTGAAACTTCACGAGGGAAGGGAGCTGGACTTGAGGCTCTGATCAGGAAATCCGCAGCTCTAACAAAAACAAGGTTCTTCAGACATGATATGAAGGTACCCAAGACATTGGCCACAATCTTGAACTCCTCAGAAGGGATAGGGATAGGTGCGTCTGCGATGATAACCTCCTCAACCGACATCCTAACCTAATCATCTGTCATCTGGAGGTGGTGAACAGTTAATCCTAGGTTGTGCACACTCCCCCGTGCAAGCTTTGTGGCCTTTAACATTATATCCTGACAAGTTTCTATAAGCAGGGAAGTCGTTTATAGTACAAAAGATCAAGGCTCACATTTTAAACATCTCCTTCTTGTTCGCGTCAAAAACGTCAACATCTTTTTCCCACAACTCTTTCAATTCTTTGATCAGGGGTTCTAAGTAAACATCTATGTCATTTCCGGGTTGTTTTGGTCTCAAAATCAACATAGACAATATGATGTACTTTCGTTTAATACATAACAAAGGAGATAAGTTATAAATTACCAACAGAACAGGTCATGAACTATGTATACTGCTTAGGCTATCGTAAGGACTCATGCCATCCGTGCTAAGCCCAAGCCTAAGATTCCTAGGCTCTTTGCCGAAGTCAGGAAACAACTGATCAATTTTCTTCCACTGAGAAGAATCAGCTGGATGTCGAAGCTTTCCATCGGAAATTCTATCATTCGCATGCCATCTCAAATTTTTGGCATCAATTTCATTAGCAAACAGCCGTTTGAACATCGGTATGATAGGAAGATACCACAACACTTTTGCAGGGGCCTTATTTGATTTGTACCTGGGGGTTCACATATCGGACACTGCTCTTTCTCTGTATGCTCTTTTCTATACAATATACAATCATTAGGGCATGCATGGATCTTTTTATACTTCATCCCTAGTGGACACAGTATTTTCTTAGTATCATAGTATCGGCAAGGCAGCACGTTATGATCTGGAAGCATGTCCTTGAAGGCTTCAAGTGCTTCTGAAAAACTCTTGTCGCTCCATCCATGACGTGCTTTCAAGCTTACCAATTTTAATACAGCTTTCAACAATTGGTATTTTGTGCACCCCGAGTACAGCGGCTTCTCAGCATCACTGCACATATTACCATATGCATATGATTGCTCAAAATCCTCTTCTCCTACATCACGAATAATATCCTCTATCTGATCATTCAGAAAAATGTCATTATCATCAAAGGCAATCCCCCTTGTTGAGTTGTGCTTGGAATTTCTATTTCTTCACCATGCCATACCCATACTGTATAACTCTTATAAAATCCTTCACAAATTAAATGTGTATATATATCATTCATACATTCTACACAAGGAAAATAGAACATCCCACTATCATCATTACCAGAATTTCTTCTAACAAATTCCAAAAAAATTCCTCACCCCATTATCATATTCAACACTAGTCCGTTTAGCGTTTATCCAACTATGATCTATATATTTCAACACCTTTTTTTTCTTCTCTTCTGTATATTAACTCCCCTGGAAAAGGCAGGAGTATGATGAGAGTATGAAAAGGTTACACTCATCAATTTATCTAGTTTAACAGAATTCTTCATTAGAATTTTGCATAAGATATAATTGCAGTCTGTTCCATTTCTGGAAAGCTCGGGGAAATTTTAAAGGCAAGGGTGAGATGGTCATGTGACCAATGAGATTATTTCCCTATTATTGATGCCCAAGTTAGTCAAATTTGAAGGGAAATAATAAAAAGGGGCAAGAAATGGTTTATTATGATAAATCATTAAAGGTGAGGGCAAAATGGTAATTTTGCCGTAAGATGAGAAATGATGGTTTTTCCCTAATATTCCCAATGATTTGAGTAGAATGGGAATTAAAAGGGGGAAAATGACTACTTGGTAATTAGTAAGCCGAAGTTGGTGAATTATTATCAAGCAAAGTCAAGAAGCCGAAAGCTTAAGGCTTTAGTCAACCACTTGTGTGGTGACATAATGAGATAGTTTGAGAGTAATATTTCTCTCTTATGGTCTCATTATTATTAATGGATGAAGGAGTATGAAAAGAGATGGATTGTCATGCAAGAAAGTTAAAGAAGTGGACTAATGTTGTATGCCACTTGAATGACTCATTAAAGTCATTATTCTTCATCCTTTAATCTCTCATTCTTGGTTTAAAACAACAAAGGGAAAGAGAAATCAGAAAATAACGAGAAAGAGAGATAGAACGAGAATGGAGAATGCAGAGGAGAGAGAGAAAGTTGCAATTCACCGGAACTCTACCGAAACGATGTCTTCTCTTAAAGTACCCAGTATAAACATTCTTCTACTCATCCTGATCTTCAATTCTATGGTTTCAGATTCTCGTTTGGAGATGGTTGGTGTCGTCTCGCCGGTCGGAGTGTCGCAGGAATTCTGAACCGAATTCAGAAAAGTGTAGAGGTAAGCATAAGCTTCCTTTTTACCATTTCGGTTTGTCGTTTAGATGAGTATTATGAGAGTTGGGTACTATTCATTTCTCATTCTATTTGTGTTTTGGGGCCCGAAATGATGTCCAATGGATGTCTAAATGGCTAATCATGTAATTAGAAGTAGAAAGGAAGGTATTAGGCCTAAGAAAGGGACGAACCAACACAACTCTTCTGAGAACTCTATATTGGCTGTCATGCGTGGGGCATGAGCTATGAGTTGGAATTTCATCGATTGGATGATTCCATTGAGTTAAGAAGAGCAAATTGTGAAGGGTTCATGTTGATGTCGAAGTGAGAAAAGGCCTGGGGTGTGAAATGACCGAATTACCTCTTTTAGCTCTAAATAAGGGCTGTCAAGGGTATTTTCATCATTCAGGCGTGAATTTGACTAATATGAAGTCATAAATGGATTCTACACGTGAAATTGTATAGGATTGGCCAATGTCATAATTTTTGTAAAAGTACAGTTGGGCCGGGCTTCCGGGGGCATTTTGGTAATTTAGCATAATTGGACTAAGTTATCAACTAATACGAGTCTAGAATGTTATAAGGATGAGTAGTGACTTATGTATGCTATGTTTGAGAATTTTAGGACTCGATGAATGGACGTGCCAGAACCGGAGCAAAGACGAAGGATTGAGGACGGACGTGAAGTCTGACAGGTAGTGAACTTACCTTTCCTGCATATGTATGATATGTATGTCTTGTATTGATTATGTGACTGCTATGCCTATTTGTGTTGAACATTTTTGATGTAGTGAAGCTTTGTTACATTTGTGCAACGGCCATATGTGTGTCATAACATCGAGCACGCATCATGTCATTATGTTGGCATGAAATAGTGTAGGCAAGCATGTCATGCATTCATATATATCTACATGCATAATGGTATTGTTCACTACTAAGATTCTCTCGAATCTCACTCCTCCCAAACAACCATTTTAGACAGGTTGAAGGGTGCATGAAAGTATGCATGGAGGAGATATAGAGACGTGAAGTGAAGAGAAGAGCGTAGTACGGGGCACTACTATTTGTTTCTATGTATTTATAGGTATGAATGTTGTATAAGCAGAGGATCGCTCTAATGTAAATAAAGTGAATGGCTTTTAGTTTATTAAAGTAATCGCTCGCTTACTCTGATTTAATGGAACTAAGAGCCAGTGAGGTAATGTAAGGATGGGTGTTTCACGTGTGACTTACCTTTATAAATTAGCTTTCTCTTTGAGCTCGGGCTAATATCAAATCCTATCATTTTGAAATCCATATAAAGATGGGTCATTACTCATTCCCATCTTATTAACATAATTAAAATTATGTTATTCTTGACCCTCTCAACTCTTTACTACTACAAAAATAAGATTTAACGTCGTCAACTAACGTCTGTTTTTTGAAAATAGAAGTAAAAAAAGAAGCGGTGGCATTTTTGAAATTTTGACTAAATATTCAACGATCGTTTTAATAAAAACAGTAGTTGAAAGTAACTTTTAACGACTGTTATTGAAATCAATCGTTGAAAATAAAACCCAACAATAATAAAGTAATAATATATATTGGTTTCAACGAATGTTTTTTTAAAAAAAGCAGTCGTTAAATCTTAAATAGTGCAAGTAGTGGCGTAGTTGGCTAGAGCCTTGAGTCTTTTTTCCTGAGGTCCTGTGTTCGATCCCCCATAAAACCCTATCTTTTTTTTTAGTTTCCACTACTGTTTTTTCAGAGAAATAGTCGTTGAAAATGTAACTTTTCAACGACCGTTTTTTTTAAAAAACCAGTTGTAAAATACCTCAAAATATATTGGTAGCGAAGTTGGTAAAAAGCTTAGGTTACTTTTGTTGAAATCCCGTGTTCGAGCCCTCATAAAGCCTCATTTTTCTTTTTTTTAGTTTCCACGACTATTTTGGGAGAAAACAATTGTTGAAAATTGAAGCTTTTCAGTGACCGTTTGTTTAAAACCAGGCGTGGAAAGTTTTGACAGATTTTTCAAAATCCTAAATCTGTTCCACATTATTCTTTAACTTACTCGCGCCTCTTTCTACTTCTCCCTCCCTCCCCAAATCTGTAACTTAGTAGGGTTTGTTTTTCTACTAAGTTCTAAGCTTTCCAAAGACCCAATGAGCTTATCTCTTTTTCAAGGCGATTTTCAGCTAAAAAAGAAGAAGAAAAAGAAACCGACATATCTATGTTCCTCAGACGATGACAATGATGATGGCGACAACGACGACGGGGAAGCCTTCATAGCTGCTCATCCTTCACTCTGCGACAGATTTATGTTTAACCTTCCAAACCTTCTGCCGCTCCTGCACTTCCTTCTACATTCGACGCCTTCTCTGAAGTAATTTCTCCCTTAATTTCTTTATTTTTTAGGTATCATTTGGTTGCAGAAGAAAAATGGAGAGAGAAGTGGGAAGCATGAGGGAGTATGATGACAGTGGCAAGACCAAAGAAGCTTGTTGGAGAGCATCACAGCTTGAAGGCTTGCGTGCTTTTCTCACCCATAAACATCAGGACATTTTCCACGCTCTTATGCAAGATCTTAGAAATCATAATCTCGAGTCTTTTTGGGATGAGGTTGTCACTTCCTTCCCATTCTATGTCAACCGTATTTCCACTACCTGTTATCCCATTTTATAGATTATACAGATAGGAACTATGATCAAGTCCTTAAACTTCGCTTTGAAGCATTCGAAACAATAGATGTCTCCCAGAAAGATAACAATCTAGTGTATTCACACACATGAGAAACCTGTTCGACTAAACTGAATCTGTTTATTATTTCTGTGGCGTTTGGTAGGCTGAACTACCAAGAATAGCACTCCTTACAAGTTCACAAATTGTTGCCGATCCTTTGTGTCTGGTGCTCATTATGTCCTCTTGGAATTTCCCATTTGGTTGGCATGAGCTACTTCCTCATAACCAAAATTATATTTAACACAACCATTCTCAAATATATGTGTATGCCTATTGTCTTTATTTCATTGATAATAATCATATTCCCCCAAAAAAAAAAATAGGACTGACTGCCTTGGAGCCACTGATAGGAGCAGTAGCTGTGATACCCCATTATTCACCAATGCATTTATGTGTATATTTGATGTATATTTAGTAGAATAAAATGGTGAAAAATGATGTGGATGAATTTATGAGAATTTATAGAAAATATGTCAATCACCAGCTACGCGTAAAATAGCTGAACAAGGATATAAGAGGTAATTAATGTACCGATAAAGGCCTATTATGGTAACCAAAATTCAAGAAATTTAATGATATGATTAATGGCCTCATTTAAGTGTTAAAATGGGGTTTAACCGAAGAAATGAGCGGAAAATGATTTATTTCGGTAAATCATTAAACGCAGGGGCAAAACGGTAATTTTTCCGTAAAATGGAAAATAATTATTTTTCCCCAATATTCCCACTAATTTGAGTTATATGGGAATTAAAAAGAGTAAAATGACTACTTGATCATTAACAAACCAATTTTGGTAAATTATGGTAAAAAATAGTCAAATAGTCAAAAAGTCAATGACTTGGTCAACAAGTTACATGTTGGCATAATGAGATAATTTGAGAATCAATATTTCCCTCTTATTCTCATGTGATTTGTGGCTGTTATGTGGCATGGAGAAGGGAAATGGAATTAATTTGACAATTATGCAATTATGGACCAATTGCATTGTGCCATATGTCCCAAATTAATTTAAATCTTCATTATGTCAATTCTCATTCTCTATCAGCCCTCATTCCCAATCAATTGAATCAGAAAGAGTGAGAGTGAGAGCTGGAGAATGAGAACTGAACGGAAGAAGAAGGGAAGCTAGGGATCATCTGATCTTGAGGTATGGGACTTGTACCTTGTATCTAAAGGTATCTAATTTCTCCCTAGCCTCTTCTCCACACCTCTCTACCATTATTTTCCTTGATGCTCAGATGAATCAGGAGCTGGTGAGGAAAGAGAGAAAACTTGCAGGAGAGAGAAAGTCCAAGAAATCAAGAGGTAAATTCCCAAACTTGTTCCTCTTGCTTAATTGTTGTTAGTAGAGTTGTTTTGGGCTTGATTATGGTTCATTTGGTACAAGATAATTCAAGAAATCCAAAAAGACCTTAATATGTAAGTGTCTCTAAATGAAGTCCAATGAATGTCTAACTAGTTAATATATTGGTTATAAGTAGAAAGGAGGTGATTAGGCCAAAGAAAACGAGAATCCGACATAACTTTTCTGGGAATTTATTTTCCCTTCCCTGTGTTGGATGTGGAAAATGGATTGGAATTTGATAATTCTGATACTTCCATTGGATTTAGGAGGCCAAATTGTGTAGGGTCTATGTTGACCTTGAAGTGAGAAAAGCCACGGAAAGTGAAATGAGAAAATTACCCCTTATAAGCCTTATTTGAGGGCTGTCAATGGTATTTTTGTCATTTGAACTTGAATTTGGCCAATTCAAGGTTAAAAATGGATTCTACACATGAAAATGTGTAAGAATGGCCTAAATCATGATTTTGAGAAAAATACTGATAATCAGGACCCAAGGGGTATTTTGGTAATTTGGCGTCATTAGGCTAAATTTACCAATATTATGAGTTTGGAAGGATGTATGGATGAGTAATAAATCATTTGTAAGGTTTGGCAATTTCAGGACTTAACAACTTGTCTGGCCTCAATAGTTGCCCGAGCTTGAATCGAGCGGGAAAGTTGCATAGAGGAGCAACCAGGTAGTAATTGTCTTCATATAACATGACATGCATATTTATTGTTTGTTATCATCATCAAAATGTCTAACATGTTTAGATTGAGCGGAGTAAATACCCAAGGCCTATCGAAGTTCAGGTTGACACTCAGGTGAAATGTTCATAATTGCACGAGCTGGACCTGGGGCCTATCTTTGCACGGGCACCCCTCGGGGTCAAGAGAACCTGTCAAGCATGATAGCGGTTATAAAGTCGCATTGTATGCATTGTGCACAGGCGCCCTTCGGGGCTAAGAACTCGTCTAGCACGAAGTCAATTTATGAATTGCATGTTTACACTGAGTAATGTTTGATGATTTTGTTGATGATTGTGTGAGTAAAGCATGCTTGTGTGTTATCTTATATGCTTGATTGTGTTACTACTGAGATTCCCATGAATCTCATTCTTTTCCCAAACAAATCTCCAGTACAGGGAGCTCGCGGGGCAAAGAAAAGGTAAATGATGATGAGCCGAGGCCGGGTGGCGGAAGAGCTTAGTTTAGGTTGTCAAATCCTGTTATGTATTTTTAGACTTTTATAAGTTTTTGGACTGTATATGAAGTGGAGTAGATAAAGTGGATAATGTGTATGTTGTGAAGTAAATCTAATGAAATTGTGCTTATATGTGAATATTTATATCCACCAGAGGCATTATATAAAGTTCAAGCATTTTGGCACTCAGACGTTTCTATTCGATGAGCATTAGCTAATTGGTACTCCACCGTAGTGTTGGGAAATAAGGTATCACATTTTTGGTATCAGAGCTATGGTTATGGCAATGAGGGCTATTGTCATAGTCATAAAGCATAGCTTTTGGGGATATGTTTGCAATTGCTAGAATCCTCTGCTTGGATTTAAAGAGAAGTGCATAATTCATTAATGTGTGATCATTTAGAATATGGGTAGTGAAAGTGGTGAAGGAGTAGAAGGAGTGTTGGAGTTGGTTTGGTAATTTTTGAAGAAGTTTGAGAAGATTTAGAAGTGGTTTTATATGGAAAAACGACTGGTGAACTCGAGTTTAACAGGTTGAACTCGAGTTTAACAGGTCGAACTCGAGTACATCATAGCCCATAACTCGAGTTGATGGTTAAGAACTCGAGTGCATAAGGAATTTTCCCACAAATTACGTGTTTTTGGGCAAAAACTCGTGAGAGTTCAAAAGTGAACTCGAGTGTGCATTGCTTGAAAACTCGAGTTCTAAGGGAAGGACTCGAGTGCATGGTGATTTTCGCTGAACTTGGAGTTCTCGGATGGAAACTTCCAGGCTATGACTTGCGTGACTCGAGTATGCTTTCGGTGTAGAGCTCGAGTACACTATGGTGAACTTGAGTTCATGTTTATTGTTTTGAGCATTGGAGTTTCTCTGGTAGAAACTTGATCCTCCAAACTCGCTGGACTCGAGTATAACATTTCACCAGAACTCGAGTGCTTGGTGTTGAACTAAAGTGCATGTTAAATGCTTTAAGCATTGGAGGCTCTCGGGTGTAAACTCATTCCTCGGAACTCTCGGGACTCGAGTGTGATATCTCATCAGAACTTGAGTGCTGATCCGTGGACTCGAGTGCAGCACTTAGTGAAATCTGAAGATTTTATGGAATGAACTCTTATTCCAACACTCTTCAGACTCGGTGCCTGATCTGGAGGAGGACTTGAGTTTGCTTGTGTGAACTCGAGTGCGACAGTAGAGAATCAGTTGAATTTCAGCGGTAGACCAACAGAACTCGAGTACAAGCTGTAGAACTTGAGTTACTGGCCAGAACTCGAGTCCATTTCACCCCAAACTCGAGTGCAATGGTGGTTTTCCAGCATGTTTATATGAGCCTTTGTGTGATGTTTCTCTTAGGAACTTTGACATATTGAGCTTTGTCTAACTTGACTATTTATGTGCAGAGAGTATTATATCATCATCATTGCGATTAACGGGATATGGATCCATATACGGTGGAGTATAGAGGAACCGTTGTAATCAAAGTAAGACGGACAGCTCGTAAGAGCATACCAGCACCTGTGGCGATCAATAAGAGAGATGATTCGGATAGTGGAAGGCAGAGAAGCAGGTCGCCTTCACTTCCTTCTGTCAACCAAGTTCCTCTGGAAGAGCAAATCCTTGAAGGGAGAGTTAGTGTGATCCTCGATGGAGGAGGATGTGGACCAAGGATGGCGCGAACTCGTAGGAAGAGCGTTAGGTGGCCAGTATATTTTGGCCCTATTGCTAAAGACGAAGCCACAGTGGTTGACAAAGATGATGTGGACTCAGAGGATAGTTTCCAACATCCAGACTCAGCTGTGGAGTCAGATGCACCAGTAGAGAAGTTGGCTTTTGATCCACATCCGAATGATGTACTATGGGAGGAATTGAAGGATCTTTGTGTAACAGCTTTCATGAAATTCTTCACTACCACAATGCAGTATACAACATTCTTGGAATAAGTGTAAAGGCTATATAAGCAAAAAGAGGAGTTAGAGTTAATGATGGATGATGATATTTGGATCCGAGCCACATTAGCCTTTCTTCCTGATTTCACTTCTTGGGTCAAGAAAAAGAACGAGATTGTAATGATGGGTCCCTTTGAGTTTTTACCTTTCATTGAGCATATGATTATGTATATGGTGATTAATATGCATAAAGAGTAAAAGATGAGAGTATGCTTAGTGAGGTAGTATGGGCTTATTTTGATGTAAATATTAAGCCACTTGTGTACATATGACTAAGTGTGTTTAAGCACATGTTTCCTTTTGATATAAATACATAGTTGCTTGAGTATATGTGATTGATGCATGTTGGTACATGACTTTGGAATATTGTATGTACATATAAGTGTTGATATGATGATTGTAGTGTCGTTCCTTCTGATAGTGAAAAGGAACAATGGGACGAGGTAGACTAAAGAAGAATGTACCCTAAAATCCTAAACTGGAAAATAATGCAGAGCCTAATATGATGCAGCAAGTCTTTACCATGCTGGCTCAACAACAAACTATGATCCAGGACTTGCGAGAAGAAGTTCGGGAGCTAAGGAAAAGACAAAATACAGATGAAGCACCCCCTGAAGGGAAAAATCTGGAAGGGAATCCCCCTGATGGAAACCAACCTGAAGGAAACCATTCTAAGGAAAATACAAATGAGGAACAATCATCAAGTGATGAGCTACCACAGTTGCATGAAGTGAACATAGATGTTCTATTGTTCAAGAACCGGAGGAGAATATAGTCCAATACTGGATGCCTAAGTTTATCAAGTACCAGCCTGAGGCATTTCAGGGAAGGTTTAACCCGCAAGTTGTGGAGAATTTGATCAATCATCTCGAGAAAATCTTTGAAGTTCTCGGATGCCCGACATAAATGAGAGCCAAGATGGTAATCTATAAGCTAGTAGGTGATGCCGATAATTGGTAGAAGAATACAGTGTTGCTGTTGCGCGCTTGGAATGTCCCTCTGATGTGGGAATTGTTTCAAGAAAATTTCTATGAGAAATATTTTCTGAGGTCGGTGAGGATTGAGAAAGAGAAAGAATTTCTGACAATTCATCAAGGTGATAACGAGACCTTTGATTCATACTTGTCTCGATTTATTCGACTGTCTCGTTACTCTGCCTACTTGAATCTTAAGAACGATGAGAAGTGGAGCTCAGACATACTCATTGGAGGACTGAAACTTGAGATGGAAGAGAAGTTGGTTTCCCAGCAGTTCAGAAAGTTCAATAAGGCTGTGGAAGCATGTCGACTCACTGAGGGTAATTTGAGAAGGGTACAAGCTAACAAGAATATGAGCCAGAGAGGTGGATCCAATCACGAAGAAACCTCACAAAAGTGAAGAGGATAAGGTTTTTCACAGAGGGGAGGCAATAAAAGGCCCTTTTGGCCTGGAAACTGTGGTAGTCGAAGACCCTCAATATCACAATTGTGTGCTTGGTGTGGTAAGTTTCATCCAGGGAAATGGTGTAGTGTTCCTACAAGCCAAGTGATCTGTTATGCCTGCTAGAAGCCAGGCCATTTGGTGATACATTGTCCTCAACGAGCAGCACCATGACCTGCCGAGCCTAAACATCAAAGTCAGGGTTGAGTATTTGCCTTGACTAGGGAAGAAGTAACAGAATCCCCAGAGCTAGTTCAAGGTAAAGTTATTCTTAATGGTAGTGTATTGCAAGTATTGTATGATTTGGGTGCTAGTCATTCTTTTATTGCTTATGACTGTGTTAAGCGCCTAGGAATGCATGTGCATCAACTACCATTTGATTTGATTGTGTCTACACCGATGGGTGTTAAAACCTTGACTGCTGATGTTTTCTTGAACTGTGTTATAAATGTCGAGGGGCATGAGTCTACAGTAGACTTGATCTGTTTGCCACTCCAAAGACTCGAAGTTATACTGGGTTTCGACTGGCTGACGGCAAATAACGTGCTAGTAGATTATGGAAACAAGAGGATTATATATCCTACTTCGCAAGAGTTTAGCTTCAAAGATGTCAGCTTGAATTTCCTCTCATTGGCAGAAGCTACGAAGTGCCTAAAAAGAGGATGTCAGGGGTATGTCATATTCTTTTCCATGTAGGTAGATACGAAAATGGCTCTGAAGGATATCCCGATTGTAAGAGAGTTTCCTGAGGTGTTTTCAGATGACCTGAGTGGTATATCTCCGGAAAGAGAAGTGGAATTTGCAATCGAGATTATGCCTGGAGCTGGGTCTATATCCAAAGCCCCATATCGAATGGCTCCAAATGAGATGGCTGAATTGAAGAAGTAAATTGAAGAATTGCTTGAGAAAGGGTTTATACGACCCAGTGTGTCACCGTAGGGAGCACCAATATTATTTGTTAAAAAGAAAGACGGAACTCTGCGGTTGTGTATTGACTACAGGGAATTAAACAAAGTAACCGTCAAGAATAAGTACCTACTTCCCCAGATTGACAAACTTTTAGATCAACTAGCTAGAACGAGTGTATTCTCAAAAATTGATCTAAGGTCAGGGTATCATCAGCTGCGAGTAAAGGAAGAAGACATACTGAAGACTGCTTTACGAACTCGGTATGGACACTATGAACTTTTAGTGATGCCTTTTGGGGTGACCAATACACCAGCATTATTTATGGATTACATGAACCGTATCTTTCAGTAATACTTAGATCAGTTCATAGTAGTCTTCATCAACAACATTTTGATATACTCTAAGAGTAGAGAAGAGTATGAGGAGCATTTGAAAATTGTGCTCGGTATTTTACGTGAAAAGCAACTCTATGCTAAGTTGAGCAAATGTGAGTTCTGGCTTGCAGAAGTCAAATTTCTGGGCCACGTGATCTCACAAGAAGGGGTTTCAGTAGATCCCAGTAAGGTTGAAGCAGTGTTAGACTGGAAAAGACTAGAGACTGTTGCTGAGATACACAGTTTTCTAGATCTTGCAGGTTATTACCGGAGATTTATTCAAGATTTCTCTCGAATTGCCTTGCCGTTGACCAAGCTCACGTGAAAAGATCAGATGTTTGAGTGGGACGGACGTTGTGAGAGGAGCTTCATGGAGCTGAAGGAGAGGTTAACATCTGTACCAGTATTGATTATCCCTGATCCCGAGGTGACTTATCTAGTCTACAGTGATGCTAGTAAGCAGGGACTGAGATGTGTCCTGATGTAACAGGGCAGAGTAGTGGCCTATACCTCTCGACAGCTAAAGTCTCATGAGTTGAATTATCCTACACATGATCTGGAGCTGGCGGCAATTATGTTTGCGTTGAAGATTTGGTGGCACTACCTATATGGAGTGACTGTTGAACTATACTGCGACAACAAGAGTCTTAGATATCTATATGATCAGAAAGAGCTCAACATGAGACAACGTCAGTTGATGGAGTTGCTGAAAGACTATGACCTGGAGATTAAATATCATCCATGTAAGGCTAATGTCGTTGCTGATGCTCTTAGTCATTAAATGATGATGATGGCAGCTATGATGATACAGGAAAGGAAATTGATGGAAGATTTTAGAGATCTGAATGTGTCAAATCATATCCTTTGTGCAGGCTATAGTATTAGCCTAGTTGAAAATGACTTGAAAACGGAAATTGCGAAAGATCAGATGTAAGATGAGCAAGCAAAATTAATCAGAGCTATGATTGAACGGGGAGAGACTCGAGATTTTGATCTGTCACCTGGTGGATTAATTCGGTACAAGCAAAGAACTTATATTCCACCGAGGGATGATCTGAGGAAGAAAATTCTCGATGATGCATATAAGAGTCGCTACACTCTCCATCCAGGAATGGTAAAGATGTACCATGATTTGAAAGCGGTATGCTGGTGGCCTGGAATGAAAAAGGATGTGACAAAATATGTTGCACGATGCCTTACCTATCAAAAAGTAAAGATTGAGCACCAGAGGCCTCCAGATTACTTCAAAGTCCTGAAATTCTAGAATGGAAGTAGGAGAGCGTGACCATGGATCTGATAGTTGGATTACCCAAAATTCAGAACTATGATGCAATATGGGTAATCGTTGATCGTTTTACAAAGTCAGCGCACTTTATATCAATTAGTGCTAACTATTCTCCAGATAAACTGGCATAAATTTATATGAAAGAGATAGTGAGACTCCATGGGACACCAAAAAGTATAATCTCTAACAGAGATCCTCGGTTTATATCCAAGTATTGGAGATCTCTGCATGATGCTTTGGGCACTCGGTTGAGTTTCAGCACGGCCTATCATCCTCAAAGGGATGGACAGTCAGAGAGAACTATACAGACGCTAGAGGATATGTTAAGAGCGTGTGTAATGGATTTTAAAGGAAGTTGGGATCAATACCTTCATCTTGTGGAGTTTGCGTAAAACAACAGCTATCATGCGAGCATTCAAATAAATGGCTCCGTATGAAGCATTATGTGAGAGGAAGTGTCAATCCCCTCTCTACTGGACAGAGTTATCGGAAAGAAGGTTATATGGGCCGGACATAGTTAATCAGACGACTAAGCAGATCAGGATTATCAAGTAGAGATTGCTTGCAGCCCAGAGTAGACAGAAAAGTTATGCCGACAAACGTAGAAGACCGTTGGAATTTCAAGTGGGTGATCATGTATTTATGAGAATATCACTCGTTATTGGTGTTGGAAGAGCATTGAAAAGAAAGAAGCTAAGTCCTCGCTACATTGGGCCATTTAAGATATTGACAAGAGTTGGACCTGTAGCGTATAAGATTGCTCTACCCCCAAATTTAAGCAGATTACATGATGTGTTTCATGTTTCCTAGTTAAAGAAGTATAAGCCGGATCCATAACATATTATTGAGTATGAAGAACTGGATATGCGTGATGATCTCACTTACGAGGCTAATCCAGAACAAATCATTGATAGATAAGAAATGCGGCTCAGACATCAAAGCATACCATTTGTGAAAGTGGTCTGGAAAGGGTTATCGCCAAGGGAGGCGACTTGGGAAGAAGAAGAAGATATGCGAAAGCGTTACCCGGGATTTATGCCGCAAGTGGTGTAGCAAATTTTAGGGATGAAATTTATTGAACGGGGGAGAACTATAATACCCCATTTTTCACCAATACATTTATGTGTATATTTGATGTATATTTAGTGGAATAAAATGGTGAAAAATGATATGGATGAATTTATGAGAATTTATGGAAAATATGTCAATCGCTAGCTACGTGTAAAATGGCCGAATAAGGATATAAGAGGCGATTAATGTACTGATAAAGGCCTATTATTGTAACCAAAATTCAAGAAATTTAATGATATGATTAATGGCCTCATTTAAGTGTCAAAATGGGGTTTAGCAGAAGAAATGGTCGAAAAATGATTTATTTCGGTAAATCATTAAACTTAGGGGCAAAACGGTAATTTTGCCGTAAAATGGAAAATAATTATTTTTCCCCAATATTCCCACTAATTTGAGTTATATGGGAATTAAAAAGAGTAAAATGACTACTTGATCATTAATAAACCAATTTTGGTAAATTATGGTAAAAAATGGTCAAATAGTCAAAAAGTCAATGACTTGGTCAACGTGGCATAATGAGATAATTCGAGAATCAATATTTCCCTCTTATTCTCATGTGATTTGTGGCTGTTATGTGGCATGGAGAAGGGAAATGGAATTAATTTGACAATTATGCAATTATGGACCAATTGCATTGTGTCATATGGCCCAAATTAATTTAAATCTTCATTATATCAATTCTCATTCTCTATTAGCCCTCATTCCTGATCAATTGAATCAGAAAGAGTGAGAGTGAGAGCTGGAGAACGAGAACTGAACGGAAGAAGAAGGGAAGCTAGGGATCATCTGATCTTGAGGTATGGGACTTGTACCTTGTATCTAAAGGTATCTAATTTCTCCCTAGCCTCTTCTCTTCACCTCTCTACCATTATTTTCCTTGATGCTCAGATGAATAGGAGCTGGTGGAGGAGAGAGAGAAAACGTGCAGGAGAGAGAAAGTCCAAGAAATTAAGAGGTAACTTCCCAAACTTGTTCCTCTTACTTAATTGTTGTTAGTAGAGTTGTTTTGAGCTTGATTATGGTTCATTTGGTACAAGATAATTCAAGAAAGCCAAAGAGACCTTAATATGTAAGTGTCTCTAAATCAAGTCCAATGAATGTCTAACTAGTTAATATATTGGTTATAAGTAGAAAGGAGGTTATTAGGTCAAAGAAAACGATAATCCGACATAACTTTTCTGGGAATTTATTTTCCCTTCCCTGTGTTGGATGTGGAAAATGGATTGGAATTTGATAATTCTGATACTTCCATTGGATTTAGGAGGCCAAATTGTGTAGGGTCTATGTTGACCCTGAAGTGAGAAAAGCCATGGAAAGTGAAATGACAAAATTACCCCTTATAAGCCTTATTTGAGGGCTGTCAAGGGTATTTTTGTCGTTTGAGCTTGAATTTGGCCAATTCAAGGTTAAAAATGGATTCTACACACGAAAATGTGTAAGAATGGCCTAAATCATAATTTTGAGAAAAATACTGATAATCAGGACCTAAGGGGTATTTTGGTAATTTGGCGTCATTAGGCTAAATTTACCAATATTATGAGTTTGGAAGGATGTATGGATGAGTAATAACTCATTTGTGACATTTGGCGATTTTAGGACTTGACAACTGGTCTGGCCTCAGTAGTTGCCCGAGCTTGAATCGAGCAGGAAAGTTGCATAGAGGAGCAACCAGGTAGTAAACGTCTTCATATAACATGATATGCATATGTTTTATTTGTTATCATCATCAAAATGTCTAACAAGTTTAGATTGAGCGGAGTGAACACCCGGGGCCTATCGAAGGTCAGGTTGACACTCAGGCGAAATGTTCATAATTGCACGAGAGGGACCCGAGGCCAAGAGAACCTGTCAAGCACGATGCCGATTATGAAGTCGCATTGTATGCATTGTGCACAGGCGCCCTTCAGGGCTAAGAACCCGTCTAGCGCGAAGTTAATTTATGAATTGCATGTTTGCAGTGAATAATGTTTGATGATTTTGTTGATGATTGTGTGAGTAAAGCATGCTTATGTGTGTTATCTTATATGCTTGATTGCGTTACTACTGAGATTCCCATGAATCTCATTCTTTTCCCAAACAAATCTCCAGTATAGGGAGGGAGCTCGCGGGCAAAGAAAAGGTAAATGATGATGAGCTGAGGCCGAGCGGCGGAAGAGCTTAGTTTAGGTTGTCAATTTCTGTTATGTATTTTCAGACTTTTATAAGTTTTTGGACTGTATATGAAGTGGAGTAGATAAAGTGGATAATGTGTATGTTGTGAAGTAAATCTAATGAAATTGTGCTTATATGTGAATATTTATATCCACCAGAAGCATTGTATAAAGTTCAAGCATTTTGGCACTCAGACGTTTCTATTCGGTGAGCATTAGCTAATTGGTACTCCACCGTAGTGTTGGGAAATAAGGTATCACAGTAGCACCGGGAACACAGTAGTCCTGAACCTTCAGAGCTATCCTCTGCAAGTGCTTCTCTGCTAGCCTATGCCCTCCCAAATTAGATTTGTATTTTAAATATGTTCAAATTGGAAGTCTTTGCATCTATCTTAGGTCCAGCAGATTATATTTATTTTTTTCTTTTGCTATGTTTTTATTATTTAATTTTGTTTCTTCTTTTTCTATTCTTCTTGATTCATTCATTCATTGGAAGTCACATGAACTGATATATATACATGCAGGTACATGGTGACTGAGTTGGCAACTGACATAGTCATTAATGTTGGAAATGTGAAGTTTTATCTTCATAAGGTGAGAAGTCTAAATTCACACTGTTTGACACCCGTGAAAAGAATTTGAGGGAAGGGAAAGATGAGGACAAATAGTTTTCGTTTTGTTTGGTTGGATGACAAAGTGACTATTTTAGAAAGAAATATTCTCATGTTTATGACAAAGCTTTCCCATTCCAATTCCCTTTTGTACCAAATAGGCCCTTTAAGTGTTTTAGTACTATGATATATAGCTGAGACAAGAAGCGAGCTTGTAATTTTTCTTGTCAATTAGTGCTTCTTTCCCCTTTCACTAAAAGGGAGTTCAGTAGTTTACCTTGGAGAAAAATGACTAGCTTTATGTTGCTTCTTATATTTCATCAAATTAAAAGGGTGAAAAATAGGTGCTCCATGCCATGAAAACTTTTACTATATTATGAAGACTAAAGCCCTGTACTCATGTAGGATGTAATTATGTTTGTGCTCTGAATCATCACTTGACAAGGGCAAAATTTAGTATATTCTGCATGTTTTTTTAGGGGGGCCAGTTGTGCTCTAAATCATCACTTGAATTATGCAGAAGTTAAAAATATAAATAAATTCAGAGTATACTTTAAAAAGTTCTTGTAATATTGGTATTAAATTTGGGTATTTTGATCTAACTTGTCCCAAGCTGATTGGCGTTGAATACTTTTTCAACCCAAATATTCGTTAGATGAATTGAGTTTTATGTCAAAGCCAATTCTCTCTCCTACCTTTTAGCCATGCTTTTAATTTTATGGTTTTGTTACAAACTGTTGCTGGGTGGTGTTGTGATGACAAAAATTCTGCAAGTTTTTCATCGCTGATTATTTTGGGTATGTTATGATATTTTTGATGATTTTAGCTGCCTCTGCAAGTTATGCTTTTCGCATTGGTGGTCCATGTTAAATTATCGACATGAAAAGTATAAGAAGGAGGATTCTATCAAACCACCAGTAGGTTTTTTTTTACCTAAAAACCACCTAAAGTTTACAGTAGGGAAAATATGTCAAACCCACCTGAAGTTTACAGTAGGGAAAATATGTCAATGGATGGCTATTGGCTATGCATGTCTTTAAATATAAGATATGGGAATGCAAACATAATAGGTGTTTTGCATGTATGCTGAATGTGGGTGTGACAGATGATTAAAGTGTAGTGGTTTTATTGTAATTAGCTTAAAATATATCAGTAATGTCTGTCTTACAGGTTTATGTCACAATCTTGGTCCCCAGTTTTGTTTTCACTGTTAATGATCACTATTGCTTTGATCTATGCAGGAATTCAAAAAAATTTTGTCCAAAAAAGAGTGCTCCATCTGGAAGCAAGGCAATTTTCCTTAATTTTTGTTTCTTGTGATTGCTGGATTCCTTTCTGCTATTGTTTTGCGTTATTCATATTCAATTTGTTCATCGTTTAGTCTCATGCATTTTGTTTCTTAAAGTGCAGGGTGCTCAACTACTAAAGCATATTGATGCCACATTAGGTAGTGGAAACTTGAGGGAAGCTGTAAAATTGCCTCCAGGTGAAGATATTAATGAGTGGTTAGCTGTAAACAGTAAGAACCTCTAGTTGATTGAGTTTCGGGCGAATCATGTTGGAAGTTTAAAATTTAAATTATCCATAAATTGCTTGTAAAATTTTTCACTTTGATGTCCCTTCTCTATGCGGTTATGGATTTCTTTAATCAGGTGAATATCCTTTATGGCACTCTTACAGAATTCTACACACTAAGCAACTATCTAACAATGACTGCAGGACTAAAGTATTTGTTCCGTCGGCCAAATTCTCCTTATTTTTCTTGCATCAACTTGATCTAAGTGGCTATTATATTTGCATCTCCCCCCTCTTCTGTCTACTATTTTTGACATGTTGACAAGATATTAACAGCAATCACTCTAGGTATATGTAAACTTTTATAATAGGTAATACTAATACATGGTTTTAGTATATGCAGCACAAAGATCAATGAAGCTTGCCTAAACATAGGTTTTTACTAGTGGCTTCAACCATTTTGATGAGGGCTAACTTTATTTTGTTTTCTCTTGAGGGGACCAACATCATAATTCCTGTATGTCTCCCATTATAGATCTGCTTTAATTCTTCCGTGCAATATACTTATGTCCACACTTTTATTGGTTATAAACGGTGTTACATTTTCTTTTTAAATTGATTCTCCATTGCATCCCTCTATTTGAAAATTGGTACTTTTTTAATGTTGTAGGGGAGAAAAACAAAAATATTTTAAAAAAAAACACTTACAACGACTGTTTTTGAAAAACAATCTTTGTGAGTCAAAAAAAAAAATATTTTAAAAAAAACTTACAACAACTGTTTTTCAAAAATAGTCGTTGTAAGTCAAAAACAAAAATATTTTTTTAAAAAAAAAACTTACAACAACTGTTTTTGAAAAAATATTCTTTGTAAGTCACTTACGACGACTGTTTTAAAACGGACATCCATTTTAAAACTTTCCACAACACTCACATACACGTCCCCCTAAAGAAGGTCGTCTAAAGGTCATAAAATCAGACGTTAACAGTGTCTTTTGTAGTAGTGCTTATCCTTTATTTGAATTAGTTAGTTATCTTTGATAATGTTTTGTGCTTAGGTTATTGTGTATCTAACTAAGACATTTTGAATGTCTTTTCCTCTGAAATTTTGACACTCAATTTAATAAAGTTAACCCTTTATACTTGTCCTATAACTCTCAAATTATCACTAACTTTAATTCCCTAAAAATGTGATAAATTTTCAGACTTCAACCAAATTTGCCCCTACTTTTAGGGAATTTTGAAAAATCATATTTTAACTTAGAAAACTCCAAATGAGGTGGTTCAAATTCCTATATAAAGTTCTTCCAATCCTCTACAAAGAAAAATTAACGTCTTGTATTAAATCATGGATCTAATCCCTAAATTCCCATATACATACTGACTGTCCTATTAGTAAGTCAAAATATTTCAGATTTCCTACCAAATTTTTGAAAATTCATAACTTACAATATACACATCTAGTTTATGTGTTCTAGTACTTAATTTAAAGCTCTACAAGTCTATTTTAAAGGAAAAAAACCATACTAACCAATTACTTGTTAGAATTGGGAGGCATAGCGGAAGAATTTAAAATTGCAAAAGTTTACCAATCTCAATTGCGAATGTATCAATTGGTGTTTAAATCGAGTTGTTAGAATCATACCTGTGTGTTTTTGCCTTTTTTGATCTCAAGGAGCTAACGCCTCATATCAGCTCCCTCTATCGATATCCACACAAATATGACTCCAACATGGTTAGCATGCTAGCGTTTCCAGTGTCTCTCTAAGATTTTTCTTGCGGCTCATTTTTTCTAATCCGTACTAGGATTATCTAGCTCCTTCATTTTTGTAACTAACAAGGGCTATATTAGATCTTTAAAATTAACCTTAATTAATTTTGAAATCCATATTATATCAATTAACATTTAATTTTTTTTATAAGCTAATTAAATAAATTCGGTTTAATTAAATATATCCAACAGTTTTAATTTAACCTATTTATTTAATCCGAATAAAGAGCCAATAGAAATAGATTTAATTTATCTTTATAAATTAAATCTGAGATACTATATTCAATGTTAGTTATTAAATTTAATTATATCAAATTAAATCCAAAACTAGCACTACATAATATATATATATATAGTATTATTTTCCTTTTTTGAATGTTATATCATATATATAAAATTCGTCCACCCTAGATTAAACATTATATTCACTAAATCTTAGACATATCTTAGATTCAATGAATCTAGACATTATAGCTTGTGTTGGGCTATTCTTGCCTGTAACCCTGTAGGCACATACGAAGTTGGTAGTGGGCGAATATCTGTACTAGCCCACAAGTCACAATTGCTCTCTAGCAGACATTATGACTACCCAATTCATATGAGGATAATTAACACGATACAATATATCATACAACCATGTCACGTCCCTTTTATCACACGATATTTCGGCCAAGGATGAGGCATGGATAATGTCATCCTCCTATTCCTGACTATTACTTTCCCAATTCATGAGTAGTCTGACTATAGAAATGGAAACTCCTTTCTATCGTTGTATGGCCATACATGTCTCAGACTCACTCATTGAGGGGCCCAGTAATATCCTCTACTAATGTGAGGGACAAATTCCATCTTAATCATTCACATTCCTCTGCATGAAAACCACCAAGCCCAATTGTGGCCTTTATCATCACCCGATTAACGGTGACTTTTGACTAAGTCAATGCTTAGCGACTCTCCTGTAGGAATCCATTATGATCTCAGGTCAAAGAGCATTGTGACATGGTTATACATGAGATAAAGCTTATGACTTAATCCATTCAGCTTTCTCATAGCGGGTCGGTCCAGTATTTTATACTCTTACAAGTACATAAGACTTTGATTCGTATCTCCATACCTTATCAAAGTCATACTGGTCTTATTTCTTATTTTCTCCTGCATAGATGACCGACCAGGGACATTTAGGACAATCTTTATGATTTATCCAAGGATACAATTATCACAATAAACATGCGAATAATATGATAACAAAATGGAGAAATTCATTAAATAATAATGTTCAAAGTACAATGATTGGCCTCTAGGGAACAATTTCCAACATTACTAAAGTAACCTTATGTAATTTGCATACTAACTCACTATCTACAATCTGTAAAACAAAATGTTTCAAGTTTTTTGTCCAAACTTCAAAAACTCATAACTTTCATTATAGACACTATTAACGTGTTTTACGAACCATTTTAAATCTTAGGATGTGTAATATTTCATAGACAGAGGACATTATTTGCCCTATCAAAACCATACCCGATTCTGACTATCTCAGTGACCCCTTGTAACCGAAACCTCAAAGGCACCACATTTCTCTTCATAATATGAAATGTTCTTGAATTTATCTTTTAAGACACATGTTTAGCTCTCTAATCCTCAAAGAACCCAAATAAAACCTACTCAAAAATTCAAGTTTTAGCTTTTGCACACACATGCATGTACTCCCTATTTTAAGCAATGGGAGATCAAGAAGGAAAAATGGACATGCAAGCCCAAATAAAGACTTAAAACGCTAGGAATTTTGACTCTTCATACTCTAAGATACATGCTCTATTTCAAAGATCAATTTACAAAAACAAAGAACCCAAAAACTAACCTCAAATTCGAAGAACTTCTTTCCCAAGCATACCTAGCTTCCAACAACCATTAATCCCCAAAAACACCACCAAATCAATTGAAAGAAGTTGGGAAAGGGTAGAAGAGACACACCTAATCAAGATTTTCAAGTTTCATGTTGGTTCTGAGCTTTCTTTCTCCTTCTCCAGCACCCTTTTCCCTCTTGGATCTCTCTATTTTCTCTTAAGCTCTCCAACTTCTTTCTCTCTTTTCTCTTTCAGTTTTCCATCCGAAATGCTTAATGGAATTAGAGGGAGTGGTTGGTGAGTGTTTTTAATTAGTGGGAGTGTGTGCGTGTCATATAACCGTGAGTGTATATATGTATGTTGTCAAACCCCTTAAAATTTCAATATGTGCAGAGTAAATAGGATAAAGTTCCGTAGGGCATATAGAAACAGCGGAAACATACTGATATTAAGTGCTTGTTTACATTACAGGAGAATCGCCGTAGGGTTTGATTAATATGTACAAATGTAAAAACCATTAAAAAGAAGCTAAAATTACATGCATATATAACTACAGCAGCTACATAGTGCTCCGAGACCCTAATAACAGGTAGCCATTGTCTTACCTTTCGAGCCACTCAATTCAGCTGTAAAGTTTTTATTTTGATAAAAAAGGATGAGATTTTAGAGAATCTCAGTAGCAACATGCTTTTCAAGACATATAAAATGGGAAAATAAATATGCAATGATATGTCATGTAAGATGATAGAAAACTGTGTGTACACTTATCCAAGGCCAAACAACATGTTTGCACCATGTCTTAACTCGGTGCCCCTGTTAGGTCCTGGACCACAACTAGGCTAATTTGTGTGTCCAAGACACTTGGCTCATGTTACAGAGAATGTTATACTCAAACATTTAATAATCACAAAATATATGCAAGAAAAAGTTACTACCTGAGTCCTTTTCAAATTTTTTAGATTGTCCTATACTTTGATTCTGGCTAGGTCTATGTCCAATTCCTATAAAAATTAAAGTTACAAGTGACTGGTTATTACTTGTAGCATTACTGCTTTTAAATTAAATGCTACTGATTATCTAATGTAGTTATAACAATTTATGCACAATACAATTCTATACAGTGCAGTTTCATTATTTTCAAAAGATTAACAGATTTTTCAGTCAACTTTGGAAATTCATAATTAATTCTAAAAAATCTAATTTGATTGATTCCAAATCCTAAATGAAGCTATTTCAATGTAAATTTTAGGGAAAATACTTAGGTTTGACCACTATAGGCATATCATTCCCAGTAATTTTCCAAACTCTACTATTCCAGATTGCATTTGAGAAACAGGGAACAATTTCAAAAATTCATATAATCCAATATACTTGTCCAAAAATTATAAACTATCTATCAAATTAAAGCTCTATGTCTATAATTTAATTCTAATAAGTTTTAGAATTTTTGAACAAAGTTTGGCCCACAAAAAGCATTGCACAACATCATTGGCTCATAGGAGGTAGATCAAACAACATGCATTTGAACTTCATAAATTTCCAAATATGTATACCAACACCCAAAAATCATGAACACATGCCTATACAATTTTTCCTTCTAAAGCCAATGAAATCATCAAATTTGTAAAATTCCAGCTCCTTCCTATGTTATTACTTTTGGGTGAAACAGGGGTCTTAAGAAGGAACATGTTTTCTTGATTTCTATTTCTTAATAACTTTCTTATCACTTCTAATCATATGATTAACTACTTAAAAACTAAATGAACATGATTAGGAGAAATTTTGATAGCATTTCTCCTAGGGTTTGCTTCAGCCCAAATTTACAAATCAAGAGAAACCAAGGCAAAACCACCAACAACAACAAACCACAACATCATACAAGACAAGAGGATCAAGCTTTGAAGATTACCTCTTGAATTTCAGCTATTTCTCTCTCCTAGACATCAACTCTCTCTCTCTACACTCTTGATTTGTCTTGAAAACATGGATTTCATGGAGGAGAAGAGGTTAGGAGAAGTTGTAGAGAGATTTGGAAGCATAAACATCAAGTTTTCAAGCTTCTTACGTTTGATCTTGTGCTTGGAATCCTAAGACCCTTCTTAGCTCTTTAAATGCTCTTGAGCTTACTCTCTCTCTTTTGGTTTCAGCTGCTGCCCAAATTGAAATGAAGAGGAATTGAGGATAATGGTTCAAGTAAATATCTCAATTTTCTTTACAAATGCTTACTTGCGATTAGTCCTTATATTTTTCTTTTTCTTGCTTTAATATTCACCAAATAAATTGATTTCCCCTTGCTTTTTCTTTGTTTGACCGAAACTTGAAGAGGAATGGAGTGATATGGCTATTTATAATATCACCTTTTTGCTTATGTCATAATAAGAGTAAATGTAAATCCAATATGTGTAAATTCATTCACTTGGCAAGTTTTTTCCCTTTTTCTCTTGAATTATCTTGGCCACACCAATATTTCTCTTCCTTCCCGTTTAATTAACCGAAATATCATGGTGAAGAGGGAGTATATAATGCCTCTTGATTTATCATAAATTCCCTTCTTTCACATTTTCAACTTGTGTCATATTTATTTTGACTTTTGTTAATTAATTTTTCCCTTGGTAATAATACTCCAAATTATGCTTGTTAATTACCATGTAGCCATTTTTCTCTTTTACTTCCCCCCTTGATTGAAATTATTAATAAAATTAGGGGAAAAATATTTGCTTGTTGTGTTATGGAAAATTACAATTTTGCCATTACATTTTTTGTGATTTATTATAATAAATCATTTCTTGCTCTTCTTCCCTTGATTTGGCCAAATTTATGACACTCCACTACTACAAGTAAACATAGTTGTGGCGCATATTTTAATATTATCTGTGGCACTTGACAAGCGCCACATATCCCAACGCTACGAAAAGAAGCTGTGGCACAACCCACAAGTACCACAACATGTATATATATTTTTATTTAAATACCACTTGAAATTCCTGTGGCCCTTCCTCAAGGAAACGCCACCCTAGGCTTTTTTTTTATTTTTTTTAATCTAACCTAGGGTGGCGCTTGACTTTCTGTGGCTTTTTCTCAAGGAAGTGTCACCTTAAACTATTTTTTTATATTTTTCTTTTAGAACCCTATAATTATAGTTAATTATACACTTTAAACACATTTCCATATCTCTACAACAAAATGATGGAAGCAAACTATTACGAGTGTAGGATGGTATATTTATAAGTGCAAGTGTACATTGTCGTAAACAAGTAATATAGAGGTGAGTAGAGTATCGTTCCCACGAGGATTGATCATTATGTACCAAAATTGATAATTTTAATACTATTTAGCCGATCGATTAGCTGGTGGTTGAGATTGCAAGATAAAAATGATTAAATGGAAATGCAATTGTTATAAAGACAAATATAATAAAAAGGCCCTAGGGATTAGATTTCACTTAGCAAACTCCGGATCGAATCACTTATCTATTCTAGTCCAATTTATTCCACATGATTGATAGTCGAGTTTCCTTATTTTAATTACTAGCCTCTTCCAAGGTCAAGTAATTCTATAATTAATTGCTAACCCAATATATTCCTATATGAACTTAAGCAATCAATCATGCATTAAGATTTATGGAACTCAATTAAGACTACACAACCCATATGAATATATTCCTATTTCATATGCAAATTATGGTTTTAATTATAGGATCCACACACATGTATCTCCTTCCGGTCTCAACATGCATATTGAGATCATCCAAAAGGTGGCCAATCAATTGAAAGCATTAAGAACAATAATTAAAACTCAGTCATGAAGGAAAAATTAAAACTAGATTTAATAAGTTAAGATTCAATCCGTCATTAGTAAGCTACGTCATCACCCTAGGAAAATGAAAATTTAGCTCATGATGAAACTAAAAACAAAACCAAAATAAATTGAAAACTTTATAAATATTGCAGAAAACATGATTATTAAATTCTAAAACATAAAGATACAACTACAACATGCATGAAAATAGAAAAATCTAGTCTTCCATATAGGAGGTAAAACCTTCCATGTAGGAGGCAACCTATACCATCCATAAAGGAGGACTACCTAAACCTTTTATGTAGGAGGTATGCAAGAACAATAAAAATACATGAAATTAAACTCTAAGATGGTGTCCTTCCTTGTGCCTTCAACTCCTCTATTTATAGATGAATTGTGTGTAAGAATTTCCACATTTTAGGTAAGAATCTTGACTCTAAGCCACCAATATTGACTTTGTGACCACCTTGCTCATTGATTGTAGCTACTTTTTGGCAATTAAAACGTTGGAATTTCACTTTGTTGTCTTCATAAAAATTGTAGATCTAGATCTTACCTTGAAACTGCATGTGAGAGCTCCTCATTTAAACATTTGTGGCTCCAGTTATGGTCAAATTAGTAGACAAATGTTAGACTTGGAAAGAATCACGTACTCAACGTCTAAGCAAAATTCAGAGCTCTTAAGGACAAAATTGGATTTTCACCTCAACATACAAGTTGTTGGAAATTTTCTCAGCTTTCTATCCATATAAAGAACGTCCTACTTCGACATCTAGAGCTCCAGATATTTCCTAAAAACTGAAACAGGGTCAAAATTTAGTATTTTCCAATAAATTCTATTTTATGTTAAATCATTATTTATTTATCAATTACACCCAAATTCATTACATTAAGCTCAAATGTCATCTAAAAAATGCTTCATATAAGGGAAAATAAATGTGCAGATATTTTACTTATCACAAACCACAATCAAATAACTCCAAAATGATATAAATTAACAAATAAATAATTAACAAAATCACTACTAAATAAAATAAAAGTGTTAAAAATAAATAATTATTTTATTTATGCAACTCATCAATGTTAACAATTACTACAACAACCAAAAATTATAACTACTACATAACTTCACATACAACCTTTATATAATAATATTTAATTTTATCTCATTTATTTTTCGGCATATATTAATGAGAATAATTTTTTCAGATTTCATAATAAACTAAATAAAAAATATATTGAGAAAATTAAACTATTAACTACTAATAAAATTATATTTGTAAGCTCAAAAATTAAAAAAACTTACACTATAGAGGAAACTTGAATAGAGTGAGCTGAAACCTTAAACACAACACTTAAAAAAATTAATAAAGGTGAAAGATAAAGACAAAGTTACATAGATGTTTAAAAAAAGGTGGTTAACAAGACAATGTATTGTACGTAGCTTCAAAATATAAAAAAAAAAATGAGTAGGTACGACTTATAGGACGAAATGAAACTATAAGGAGGATGAAATGTGACCAAGAGGGAGAAGGAGTGGGGTCAATTTGGTGCAAGAAATGGGACAAAAGAAATGAGGAAGGAGTGCCGTGAAAATAAAAAGAGGAGGAGAAAATGTGAGAAGTGATAGAACAAATAAATGAGAGAAGTATATCAAACTAGGGACGGTGATGAGTGACAAAAAGAGGAGAATAAGGAAATATGGGAACTAAGAGGATAAGGGTGATGACACGTGTTGGATGAAGAGTAGAGACTAAGAGGATAAAGGTGGTGGAATCAAATTACACGAGAGAGAAGGGTTTGAATTTTTTAAAAAAATAAGACTTTGGGTGGCACTTGCTAAGTTAAGTGCCACACAAAGTATGTAACAACTGTGACACTTCCTTGAACAAGTGCCATAGCTGCTGCTTCAATTTTTATTTTTTTAAAAAAACACTTTAGGTGGCGCTTTCTCAAGGAAGAGCCATCTAAAGTCACTAGGAAGCTGTGACACTTTCTTGAGGAAGCGCCACCTAAAATGTTTTTTTTCTTAAAAAAATTTAAAAAAAAAATCTGGAAGAAGCTGTGTCACTTCTTTAAAGAAGTGCCACAAAAGGTACGCCACTAATCCTATTTTTGTAGTAGTGCTCCTATTAGGCCATTATTTGTGTCATTTTATGCTCTAATTTAGGTTACCATGTTAGGCTTTAGGTGGACATTTATTCCTCTTTTGTGTTATTACTTGGTCAAGTTGTGTGTAAATGATAATTGGAATGTTTCCGACAATTGATTTACACTACAATGCACCATTTTATTCCATTAAATGTATCAATTATATACATGAAATATTGGTGACTAAAAATGGGGTGTTAATATGTAAGTGTAAAACCCCAAATTTTATTCACAAAAAAATCCTTGAATATTTGATTATACTCAAAGGAATAAAATGGTGAATTTTGGTGTACTTGAAGTAGCCAAAATGTTGAAAATAGTGATTCTATGAATTTTTGGCTAAGAAAGACATAAAGTCTAATTTTTGTCTGGATAAAGGCCTAATATTGAAGCCCAAAATTAAGTATGAATAAGCACAATTTTTTGCCCTAAAATACAATGAGAAGTCACACTACTACAAAAAGATGATTCCACGATAGTAAATAACGTCCTTTTTAGAAAACAGTAGTCAAAAAATAGGCACTAACATTTTCATAAATAAAGATGATGTTTTAATGACTGTTTCCTTAAAAACTAGTAGTTGAAACTGAAACTTTCAATGACTAGTTTTGAAAACAATCGTTGAAATCAGTTTCAACAATTGGTTTTGAAAACCAGTCGTTAAAAGTGTCGATCTTTCAACGACGGGTTTTCAAAACCAGTTGTTGAAATTGACAATTTCAACAATTGTTTCAAAACCAGCAGTTGAAAGGCAAGTTTCAATGATTGGTTTTAAAAACCAGTCGTTGAAACTTTTTTATAAACCCATATTCGATATCCACGAGCTCTTTTCTTGTCGCCCGCGAGCTCTCTTCTGTCGCCCTCTTGTCTTCCATGAGCTTCATTTTGGATTTATCTTTCTTGGCCTCTGCCTTCATCCTACATTGTGTATTTTGTCCCTCTCCGACAATAGAGCTTTGATAGCTTCTCAATCCCTCCATTCCCTATTGTTTGCAGCTCCTTGTTTTTCCTCTTCTCATTCCTGAGCAAGCAAGGTAAGGTAGCCTTGTTTTCTTCCTCTTCTTTGCTTTCTATTTTCTATGCTCAGTACCCCTGTTTTCTCTCCTTCAGTTTGTATAGGCTCCTCATATGGTTTATGAAGAAGATAATAAAGGTTTTTGGTCTATTGGGTTTTTTTTGTGTGAAGAAGACAATGCAGGTAATTGATTTTTTCCGTATAAGTTCCCCTTTTCTCTTTCTCGTTAATTTCTTTGTTTAGATGTTCTTGTCAATTTCTTCTCTTATGGGACAAATTTTGTCATTTTCCTCTTCATTTCTGAATCTTGAGTTTTTGTGAAGACAATGTGGAATTAATTAATTAAGGACTGGGAGGTTTTTCGATAACAATATTCCACCCTCTTCAAATTTGTCTAAATGTTGATTCAAGGATGCAAGTTATCAACTTAGTTTTTTAATCAAGTAAGAAATTGCATTCATGGATTGTATATAATTTTGACGCATATTAGTATTTTTTGTTCACATCTTTATCCACATGACCTGGGTAGAGCCTTTAGAGTAAGAACTAGGTAATTAACATTATAAGATGATACAAAGCTTTATTCTTAGAAGTTACCATATATCTAAGATAGAAGGCATTTCAAAGTTCAATCCATGAATATATTTTCAATTTATGCGCAATTTGAGTTTAGGTAAACAAATTCAAACTTAAGACTGTTTTCTTTTGAAAAAATAAAGATAAACTCACAATTAGATGCTTCATTTAACTCCACAAGTTTTTGAATTATATAGCAATCCCACTTTGGGCAAGTAATTTCAAATTTAATCACTTGAGTTTGCAGAAGACAATCTGACTCAACCTACACAAACTCAAAGTCATTAGATATACACCATTTCAGTCCAGTAAGTATAGCCATAGTTTTAGCACTTCTCCATGTTGTCTTTGCCAAGAACTTGTAAGAGTTCATTTGTAGACTCGAGTGTAAAAGTGTCCATAACTTGAGTTCTGCCTATACTTCAAGTTTTTTGCATAAGTCTTTGGTTGGACCTTGTGGGAGTGCAAATCTAAACTCGAGTTTCTTTATGACCAGAACTTGAGTTTTACCACCAAACTCGAGTTCACCAGGAACTTCATGATTATGTCCAAATCTCTGGATGAAAACTTGCGGAAGTTTAAAAGCATACTCGAGTTCTCCAGGAGTTACAGGATTCTAAACAAGTCTCTGGATAAAACTCGCGGAGTGCAAATGCAGACTCGAGTGCAGCTTGGTCCATAACTCGAGTTTTGTCCTAAAACTTGAGTTCTTAAGATAACTTCAATTTGTGGTTGAGATTCTGAGTAAAACTTGCGAGAGTTAAGAACTAGACTCGAGTTCACTTCACACCAAAACTTGAGTTTTGAACTCAAACTCGAGTTCTTAAAAATGTTTCAAGTTTCTGACTATGCTGATATATGAAACTTGTGAAAGTTCATTTCCCAACTTGACTTCACTTTAGTCCAGAACTTGAGTTCTCACTGAAAACTCAAGTTCTTTGCCTGTCTTCATAACTACAAAACTCATTTGCGCAATGTGTAATGATTGAAATTTGAAGATTCAAAATTTAATCAAGTGATCTTTACCTCTATGTTTTCTTTTAAAAAAATAGTTCCAAATTCAAAATATAATTGTCTGGGAATTGGTGGTTTTTCATTGGCTGTGGGAAGAAAAAGTGAATAATTTTTTTTTGAAAAAAAGAGTTACAAGGACTGTTTTTTGAAAACAGTCATTGTAAGTAACATACAACGACTGTTTTTAGTAAAACAATCATTATTTATTAAGACATATAATAACTGTTTTACTGAAAACAGTCGTCGTATGTCCCTTACAACGACTATTTTCAGAAAATAGTCGTTGTATGCTGTAGGGTTACAATGATTATTTGTTTACATCATATCCTTGCCTCTTCTAATAGGTTAGTCTTGGCTGGTTCTACTGCCTTTAGCTCATTCAGAGTACTCCCTTTGCATATTTAATTCCTAAATTTAATCAAGTTTTGAGCAGTCCGTTTGCTTCTCTACTTCTCACTCTCTCTATCTCATAATGACTGTTTTAAAAAGTCATCTTTTTTAAAACTTTCAATGACACTTACATACACGTCCCACTAAAAATGGTCATCTAAAGGGCACAAAAATAGTATTTAAAAGTATCTTTTGTAGTAGTGTCAGCCAAAAGAAAAGGGAGGAAGAAATTGGCAAATTGGTTCAAAAATTCAAGAAAATATAAGGGTAAAATAGTAATTTGGCTAAATAAAATAAAAGCCAATATTTTTTCCTTAAAAAAAGAGAAAAGTCAGTTAAGTAGGAGGAGAATAATAGGGCATATGATTTTGCCACATAGATGGACATGTGGAAGCAAGAAGAAGCCATATGGAAAAAGAAATAATAAAATAAGGTGACATGTGCAAAAAATCCTAATAAAATAATATTTATTTAAGGAGGGGGATGAAGACCTAGAATAGTTTATTTAACTCTTCCACAAGGCCATATTTTTGGCCAAAACAAGCAAAGAAGATAGGGATAGGACTTAGGCAAAATAGAGAAACAAGGAGAGAGCAAGAAGAATTAAGAAGCAAAATAAGGTAAGTAAGTAGTGAAATTTATGTGTTTATGCCTTTAATCACTTGTAAATCTTCCCTAATCCTCATATCCTCCTTGAAATCATGTAAAAAAAAAGAAGGAAATCAAGAGGAAGAAGAGGAGGAAAGGACGGTTAGAGAGAGAAAACTAAGGAGAAGCAAGGTAAGCTTAAAACCTTATTCTATCTTGGTATATTATGCTTGTTCTTGGTGGTTTTGCTTGGTTGTTGGTTTGTTTGGTCTTGGAATTGTGATTTGGGATGCATAACACCTAAGGGTAGATGCTTTCCAATTTTTCATTAATCATATTCAAGAGGTGTTTAAGTGGTTAAACAAGTGATTAAAAGTTAAAAAAATATGTTTAATTGAATGGAAATTGAAAACTCCATTTTCCTAAAAATTTCATAACTTTTGGCGAGACCTGGTTTGAAGGGTTAGAACTTGAATTTGGTTGATTTGATGATTCTATTGTTTTTAGAATGGAAAATTGCATAGGGTATATGTAAAAAATGGAGTTTGAAGCCTTTAGGGTGTCAAATGACAATTTTGCTCCTAAAACCCTAATTGGTGGCTTCCAAAGGTAAAACTTTAAATGTAGTGTGATTTTGTCAAAAATGGATTCTACACGTGAAATTGTGTAGGAATAACCCGGGTCATAATTTTTGGAAAAGTACAATTATATTGGGTATAAAGGGAATTAGGCTGGATTCCCTAGGGGCATTTTGGTCATTTTATATTTTTGAGTAAGATAACCAACTAAATGAGCTTTGGAATAAAGCATGAATGAGTAATAACTCATTTACTATCAATATGGAATTTAGGATTTAATATTTGCCCTAGCCAGATCAAAAGTTAAAGGACCGATAGTAGCTAGGCAATTGGAAGGGGAGTCTAGGTTGTAACTTTGTCTCTCATATTCTATGTGATTTTTAATATGCATTATTTGCCATGTTCTAAGCAATGACATGTGAATAGCAGTAATTCCTAGAGCTGGATGTGAGAAAGCACAAGTACCACCCTATCTATGTAGGCCAATGGCAAGTACGGGCAGAACAACATCTGCACCAGAATATTATAGTAAGTAGGGGTCATAAAAGCATATGATATTGAATTGAGCATGCAATAAGGTCGGTAAGGGATAAACAATCATTTGTACATGAACGCCGAGCAAAGAGGATTGTGATCACTGATTGGCAAGTAGGGACAAATGGCCATTTCGATCTGGACAACATCGTTGTTTGATCCTAAATGTTGTTTGACAGACATGTGCTCATCATTATTATTTGCTGCAACATATGTGCTGCATCGCATGTTTACCTTTTACATTTTATATGATTGATAGCATATTACTATTAAGATTCGTTTGAATCTTACCCTTTCCATAATTTAAAATTAATTCAGCTATAGGAAGCGGCTCATAGAGCAAAGTGGTAGTAACCGGCAACTGAGGGTCTGGTGCTTATCAAGAAATTTTTTGTTGGTTATCTTTTAGCTTTTCTTCATATTGGGGAATCATATTGTAATATGTGTAAACCCTGTGGGGATTTTCGATGATGTAATCAAAAATTTTATATCAGTATAATTTTATTATTTCGGTATGCCTATTGAACTGTGTTAATACTCTGATAAATGTCAAAATATTATGGGGGTTGACATTTTTGGTATCAGAGTATGCAGTTCTGGGATTAGAAGAATAGTGTATTGATATAATCTTGATTATGTTGTAACATGAACTATGAGCAGTAGACAATGTCAGAGGGATAAATCCTCGCCATCTAGGAATCAAACTTTGGAGTACCAGCGGACATCTGAAAGGCAGCCAGCACAACCGCATCAAGTTAGAAGGGGTCCTAGGGTGTTCCGAACCTCAAGGAAGCATGTACGTTCAAGACCAGATTACATACCACAATTTAGAATAAAGACAACAACCAGTTCTTTTGTCTGTGATAACGAGCAATCACTGTTGGAAGAATCAAAGATGGATCCATGCAGTGTTGTTAGTTCTAGGGTAGAACTCGTGCACATGAGATATGACCTGCAGCTGGATCCAGAGTTGTGGGAGTACGTCAAAGGCATATTCCTGTGGGCTTTCCATGAATGGGACACACCAGTGGCTCAGTATATAGCATATCTAGATAAAGTGCATACATTGTATCACGGTCAGGGATATTTTGATTTGGAGATTCCGGATGATATTTGGATTCACACAACGTTATACTTCTTTTTGGATACTACATTTTGGACTTTGAAGAATAATGAGATTATGGAACGAGGTACGAATGACAACTTTGTTACCTTCATGGAGCACATCATGCAGTACGTGTTCAATTATATGTACCAGTACTGATATACAACTCATATGCAGTATTTGACCGCCTGGAGGTGATTGACCTGACTAAATGAGATGAGGGTAGTCTAGGGGTGCTGATGCTGGGAAGCGATAGAAGCCGATAGCATCGTTTTTGCACTAGTACATTAAAGTTAAGCGTGCTCAACTCAGGAAAATGGCAGGATGGGTGACCCCCTGGGAAGTTTTTGAAAATGTTAAGTTATGTAGTGCAAAAAACAAGAAACATGTTGTACAGTCATATATAGGCAGTATATTACCCAACATTTTTCCCAAACTGCTATAAAGGCCTGCTGTATGTTATTAGTGGAGTATCTGTATGTTCAAATTTTGTGAAATGATGAAAATGATCTTGTGAACATGTGGGATTTACCTCTTCCTTATGTTTAAATAAGGAGATATTGAGATGGTAAGACAAAGAGGTAGAGGTGTTGAGTGGGGTTCAGGAGCTAGACTTGACCTAATACAATAGATAATAGGCATAATGACAAAGATGCAGCAAAAGCAAGATGCAGCTAGGGAAAGAAAGAGAAAGAGAACCATCCTGGTTGATAAGAGACTAAGCTTAATTAGTATGAGAATCCTGCTCAGGAGCAGCCTTCAATTAGATTTATTATTGAGGCTGAGAGTCTGCAGACATGGATAGCACGGTTCTGCTCTGCTAGCAGTGATCTCCTGCCTTCCGAGATAAATTTGATCCTCAAATGGAAGAGAACTAGTTATCTCGTCTGGAGAAACTTCTCGGAAATCCTAGAATGCCTAAATAATATCAAAGTTCAGCTGGCAATCCAAAAATTAGAGGGTGATGTAGACAGATAGTAGGAGAAACACTGAAATGATTTTGCAGGCCAGAAATATTTCTGTCACTTGGGAACTATATTAGGAGCAGTTCCATAAAAGTCACTTCCCTCGATTATTCTGAAATACAAGAGAAAGTTTTAGTAAGTACCTGACATACTACATCTAATTGTTCCAATACTCTCCTTGTCTGAAATATCATGATGATGATGGGTAGAGTTCAGACATTATGATACAAGAACTGAAACCAGAACTAAAAGAGAAATTAGTCTACAGACGGTTTACCGAATTTGATGAAGTAGTGGAGGAACACCGGATCATTGAAAGCAACTTATTGAATATGTACACATGTAATAAAACTGGCAATAAGTGATCATTTGGTAGTAGGAGTACTTCCCAAAGACGTAAGATTATGGTAAGTTCAACCAGAGGAAAAGACAAAAAGGCATTCTAGCCTAGTAACTGCAGAAACCAGAAAACCCCTAGAATAGAACCTATTAGAATTATAGCAAGCCCTATTAATCTGGAGGCCATATAGGTCCCATCCAGACCATTAATATGTTGAAATTTTGAGCAACTGGGGCATTTAGCTAGTAACTCTCCATGGAAACAAGTAGATAGAGGAAATGAGGAATAGAACTCAGGGCAGAGCTGTGCAACGGCATAAGAAGAGGCCAGAAAGCCTCTGGACCTTATTCAAAGTACGGTTCTACCTAATGGTAATTATGTATAAGTATGACATGATTTAGGTGCTAAGCATTCCTTTATTGTTTATGACTGTGTGAGATGGCTAGCCCTGAGTATTCATTAAGTACCTTATGATTTGATTGTGTCTACACCCACTGGTGTCAGATCCATTACAACCAATACTTATTGAATAGTATATTAAATGCCAAAAGACATAAATAAGTAGTATAACTGAGTTGTTTATCACTACATGAATTGGAAGTAATTCTTAATAATGATAGGTTGACGGCGTATAATATTCTGTTAGACTATAGAAGCAGAAGGGGTTATTTACCCTAATTCACGATTACATGACAGTGCAAAATTTAACCTTGATTTTCTTTCAGCAACTAAAGTTGAAAGATGTTTGCAAAAAGGTTGTCAGGGGTACATGATACTCTTCTCCATGCAATTAGAGGCTAGAGTAGCACTTGAAAATATTTTGACAGTAAATGAGTTTCCTGTAATGTTCTAGAGGATATTAATGGATTACCTCCAAAAAGGGAAGTGGATTTTGTAATTGACATTAAATCTTGTGCGGGATCAAGTCCCAAAACCCCATACGGAATAGCTTCAAATGAAATAGAAAAATTGACAAATAGATTGTTCCACTATGGGGAGCTCCAGTACACATTGCTAAAATTAAAAGGCAGAAGCTCGACGATTACGGGCAATATCTTAGAATAGCTAGAAGGTTGAAATAAAATGAATTATGTGTCTTGAAAATTTTTCAGCATACTGTATGTTCTATGAATGTTAAACTTGACTGATTAGGTCTTGTGAATGATTGATAATTGATGATATTTTGTGTCTTCAGAAAGCAAGGCAAAACATGAAAAACATTTGAAAGCAGTACTGAGTACATTAAGAGATAAGAAACTCTATGCTAAGCTGAGCAACTGTGAGTTTTTGCTTTTAGAAGTTAAGACTCTAGGCCATGTAATCTCACAAGAAGGGGTCTCTGTGGATCCCAACAGAGTGAAATTAGTACTAAATCGAAAAAGGCTAGAGAATGTGCAGTTTTCAAGTTCTTGACGGTTATTACAATTAAGTTATATAGCATTTATCCAGTATTGTTTTTCCTTTATATATATAATATGCATATAAGTTATAACGATAATTACTTTAAATAGATAGCTAACATTTAAAGTAGATTTATAAAGAGATATCCTCCCATATCCCTTCACGATAATCATTTCTTGTGCCGTGTTCATTATCAGCTTCTTCTTCGTTCAATGCAGGAAGACCCCTAGAAAAAGAAGGGGTCTCGAGAAGATCATAATTTGAACGACTTTCCTCTTCAATATCGACGACCCTTTTTCCTTGAAGAGCTACAAACCACATTTTATTTTCCTGATCAATAATATAGAACACTTGTTTCACTTGATCTGCCATAATTAAAGGTTCATCTCCAAAACTTATGTTGTTTAGATCAACTAATGTAAACCCTGACTTATCGATCCTCACACCATTATTGACATCAACCTACTTACATTGGAAAATGGGAAATTTAATTTTAACATAGTCAACCACCCAAATCTCGTCAATAACCCCATAATAAGGTATGACTGCCAATGTAGGATTCTTATCTTTTGAAGTAGAGAAGTGCATAGATTCAGCTACTAACATAACACCGCTGTTCTGGACAGTGCTCCTATCATCCAGGGACTTCGTATAAAAGGTATACCTATTGATCACAAACGAAGTCCAGCTTAGAAAATCAAACTCAGGACCACGTGCTAGCCATTTAATTGTATCAGAAACATATTCTTCTCCGTCAACCTTGTGTTTAAACCAATGTGCAAAAGTCTTGGTATGCTCCCTAATTAACCTTTATTCAGTCAATCGACTGTTCGCTTTCCGTACAATTTCTTTATGAGCATTTATGTAATCTTGAACTGTATCAACATTATTCAAAATATACAAGTGGACTTGTTGTAATTCATTAGGATCTACACTCTTGACGGTAGCCCCGCGCCTACTCCCTTCTTCATCATGTCGTTTAGGAAGGCCGATATGTCCTACATTTGCCAAATAATGTTGACAAAATTCCATGGCTTCTTCAGAAATATATTTCTGAACAATAGAAGCTTCAAGCCGGTTAGGGTTCTTCACATATCCTTTTAGGATTTTCATAGTTCTTTCAATTGGGTACATCCATCGAAAATAGATAGGCCCACACAATTTTATCTCCCTCACTAGATGAACAACTAGATGACCATGATGTCAAAAAAGGAAGGAACAAAAAGCTTCTCAAGCTGGCACAAGATCAGGTAACCTTCATTTTCCAATTCATCCAACCTTTCCGTCTCAATGACTTTACTACAAATTGCATTAAAGAAGAAACAAAGTCTGGTCAATATGTGTTGAAGATCATATTCGGTGATGCCTCGAATAGCCACTGGGAGTAGTTGTTGCATCAAGACATGACAATCATGAGACTTCAGCCCTACTAACTTCAAGTCTTTCATAGACACAAGCTTCTTAAAATTTGAAGAATACCCTGAGGGAACTTTGATGCCATGTAAACACTCACAAAAACTCCATTTCTCATCCTTAGACAAAGTATGAGAAGCTGGAGGACAAAAAGTTCTCTTACCATGTGGCCTCGGATGTAAGTCTTCCCGTATTCCCATTTCTTGCAAATCTAATCTTGCCTTAAATGTGTATATATATCTGCAGCACTAAGTTGCTTCTCATTCATACATTCTACATAAGGATAATAGAACATCTCACTATCATCATTACCAGAATTTCTTCTAGCAAATTCCAAAAAATCCCTCACCCCATTATCATATTCAACACTAGTCCGTTTAGCGTTTATCCAACTACGATCCATATATTTCAACACCTGTTTTTTCTTCTCTTCTGTATATTAACTCCCCTGGAAAAGGCAGGAGTATGATGAGAGTATGAAAAGGTTACACTCATCAATTTATCTAGTTTAACAGAATTCTTCGATAGAATTCCGCATAAGATATAATTGCAGTCTCTTCCATTTTCTTCAAGTAATATGGAAAATGTATCAACATACACTAGCAATTTCAGGACTTAAATTAGACCACATACACAAGAATTGCTTTATTCTAAACCTCAAATCACCTCTCAAATTTAGTTTCAAAACTAACTGAACATTATGTAACAATTTTCTAATCATCCATTCATGAGCATACATGCCAGGAAATTTGACACAATAACTTAAGCATTCCAGAGACTATAAAAACTAGCAATTATCACTACCCTAATCCTCAAATAATCAAATCACACCAGTTCATGCCACTGTTAATTAAGCTTCACCAATTAATTTCCATCAGAGTAAATGTCATTTTTTTCTCCATTTCTGTGTTAATTTCTAGTTCAATTATAGTAGAGATTCTTCTTGGATAGACAATGAATACTAAATTTCTATTTATACGAAGGATTGAGACAGGGGACATTACCTGTTTGAAGTAACCTTGGACCGTGGCTTGAGGCGCAGGAGGAGAGGGGTTGCAGTAGCTGGAAAACAAACCAGAGGGAGATAAAGGCTGGTGAAATAAGAAGCTCAGCCGGCCTTCACGATGGTACTCACGGTGGACTTCTTTGCAGCAACGGGCACACGAACGGGGAAGGAGGGAGTATTTTTAAATGGCAGACAACAGAAAATGGGAAAGGAGGTGTAAGCGGTGGCGGCGGCTGGAGCAGTAGCCGGAGAATAAGGCGGAATATCACTGGAGATCCTGGACTTGAGCTGTTCGCGGCTATGGAAGCAGAGTGAGGGGGAAATGAAATGTGCTAATGAAATGAGCTTCGCGGCTGGTTAGGTTTGAAATATTAAACTTTTAAGACCGGTTATTTAAATAACCGGTCTTAAAAAATATTTTAAGACCTGTTATTTAAATAACAGGTCTTAAATTATTGACTTTTAAGATCGGTTATTTAAACAACTGGTCTTAATAATAACATGATTTTTTTATTCATTTTAATAATTTTGTTTTTGAGGCCGGTTGTTTAAATAACCGGTCTTAAATTATTGACTTTTAAGACCGGTTATTTAAACAATCGGTCTTAATAATAACGTGATTTTTTTATTCATTTTAATAATTTTGTTTTTGAGACCTGTTCTTTAAATAAGCGGTCTTAAATTATTGACTTTTAAGACCGGTTATTTAAACGACCGGTCTTAATAATAACGTGAATTTTTTTTTTCATTTTAATAATTTTGTTTTTGAGACCGGTTGTTTATATAACTGGTCTAAATAAGTTTTTTTAGACCAGTTTTTTTAACAACCGGTCTAAGAAATTGATTTTAATTACATAATTGCCACTCCGCGTTTCTTTTAGACCTTATCCGCAATAACCGGTCTAAATGATGCGGTCTAAAAAGCCTAGTTTACACTAGTGAGTTATCAATATTATGACCACAAGAGACTCAAGTATCTACAGGATTAGAAAGAGTTGAATTTGAGGCAAAGGTGATCGGTGGAACAACTAAAAGATTATGATTATAAAATTAGATGCCATTTAGACAAATAAACATAGTATCTAATGCTCTAAGAAGAAAACAATTACAAGTAGTGATCCTAATGACTAAAGAAGAAGAGCTATTAAAGGATTTTAAGGATGAAACCTCTTGTCTGTTAGAACTGGTTAACACCCAAGAAGGGGTGAATTGGGTGTACGATAAGAAATTATGAAATTTTAAAATCTTTTCGTAGCTTATCAAATCAATACATATGGAACTATATAAAATCATACACAATTATATAGATCATATATGTTGGAAATGTAAAAGCTTGGGGTAGAGAAGATGCAAACTGTGATTTATCCTAGTTTGGTCTAATCCACAATGACCTACGTCCAATCCCTAGGCTCCTCCTGAGATTTCCAATCCACTATCTTCTTGTTTAACCGGATACAAGAAAAGCCTCTACAAACAACAAGTTTAGACAGGTACTTGTGTAGCCAACTACTGAGTTACTCCCCCTTACAAATTGTAAGGTTCACTCTTCCTTACGGCAAGTCTTATGAGCAGCAATGTTATCTCCTACTTACACCCCTGTAAGTCTTACGAGCAGCAACATTCTCTACTACTTGCACCTTGTAATTTTTACGAGCAAAAAGTCTTACCGGCAATTCTCTCTACAGCTTCCCCCGTAAGGAAATCAACCCTCTCAAGGTCCTTCTACCTTGAGATCAATTTAGAAATACAGTTAAAGGTATTTATAGACTTTCTCATAGAGTAGATATGATACTCACTGAAGTACAATACAAATAATCACTCTCTCAAAGGTAAGTAATTTAGAAGCTCCAGAATAAGATAGAGTGTTTGGGTCGAAGTGGATGACTCATAATATTCACATGTTGGCATGTTGCTCTATTCGGTGTGCTCCTTCGACTTTGAACGCTCTTCTATTTATTGTTAGTGAAGATCGATGACCGTTCAGCTATCTTCCTGTTGAGCTTTTTCTGTCCATCTTTTCTTTTCAAAATATAACCTTTGTAAGCATTCGTCAGTCCCGTTGCTTCATTTGACCATTGAGTACATTTGAAAAACTAGCCATTACATTAGTGGACACTTCACTTCCATAAAGTGGTTTTTCCCCTCTGCATGATCTCTTCGTTGTTCTTTCTGTAAAAATACTTCAAATACTAATATAATGAAGCATTAGTCACGAATACATTCTATCAACGATTAGAGACTAATTTTCTTCTTTTTAGGACTCATCACTATGACTGATGATATTTTCCATGAGTAACCTCCGTACATGAAGATTCAATCCAAGTGTTTAATAACATATTTCACACTTAGAACATATGTTAATTGATGTTTAAGTATAGTAACAAGTGTAAACATAATGATTAGATAATGTTTAACCATATCCGGATTGATCTCTAAAACTCACTCTACTTCAGTTACTGGAAAACTCATGTTCTTCCTCTGAAACTCGAGTACATAGTGTTGTTTCCATTTCTCCAAGTGGTCTTGGCTAGGAACTCGTGGGAGTGCATCTTTGGACTTAAGTGTAGATATCCCAAGAACTCGAGTTTTCAATGCCAAACTCAAGTGCATATACTGTTTATTGTTTCTTCAAAACTCTCAGGAACAAACTCACAGAAGTGCAGATTCAGACTCGAGTTACTTTATCTCCATAACTTGAGTTTCAACACCCAAACTCGAGCGCACTAGATTCTTCAGCATTCTGACAATGCCTCTGACCAAAACTCTTAAGAGTACAATAGGCAAAATCAAGTGCATATTGACTTAGAACTCAAGTGTAGCCTCCAAAACTCGAGTACAATTGTTATCTTCAAATTCTGGCCGTCTTTGGAATAAATTCACAGGAGTGCAGTTTGTGAACTTGAGTGCACTTAGTCCAGAATTCGAGTACAAATATGAGAACTCGAGTTCTCCACTTATACTTCACTACTTCAAGTATCTTGGGTACAAACTCTCACGCTAGAGCTTGGAGGACTCGAGTGTATCACATGCCAGAACTCCAGTGCTTCATCCTAAACTCGAGTGATGTGCTAACTTCAGCTTTTGTGCAAAGCTTGTGAGAGTGTGAATAGTAGACTTGAAATCTTCTTTAGTCATTATATATTCATTTTTTACCCCCAAATATGGCAAATGACTTGTCATTAAAAATCTCTTGTCATCTACATTCCAATGCAAAAAGAATCAGCTTCAAACTCACTGTATTTTGAAAGTTATGATCCAAAGAGTATAGACAGTGTATATATTTTTAAGCATCAACTTCCAGAAGCCATAGAAATTTGTATATAACTCTAACTTTGACATATTACCTCTCCATAAAAATATCTTTAAGTCTAGTTTCATATGCCACTAGTTTCAACTCATTTGGATGTGTATTTTAGGAGATATGTCCAAAATATCGAACCTGTTTTGGAAAGTGATGGTGATTTGAAGATTCAATTCCAACAATCTATCGCCTTCATATGAACTCCTTTGAAGTCAGTTTTGGTGTCAATTTGATGCATTGGGAGTCTAGTTTCATATGCCACTAGTTTCATCTCAGTTAGATGTGTGGTTGGAGAGATATGTTCAAAATACCTAAGGTCAATCATGCTGAACGTAAAACAGAGCTGAACAGAGTACATTTTTCTTCATCCTGAACTCAAGTTCTCAATCCCAAACTTGAGTTCTTTCCAGTTTTTGAGACCCAATCTTGAAGTTTTGGTGGCAAACTCGAGTTTTCTTCAGTCAAAACTCTAGTTTTCAGTCCTAACTCGAGTTCTTTACTTGGGCAACATTAGGAGGTTGGTTTTTGCCATGAACTCTCAGGAGTGCTACAGTGAACTCGAGTTCCTAGAGTGCCCAAACTTGAGTTCTAATATTCAAACTTGAGTCCTACAGCTCCTCACCTACTATAGTATCTGACTGCTACAGTGCCGAAACAATGCCAATTGCAACAGTGAAAACAGTACCAATCTTGAATTCCATTCTGACCATAGAAACCTCCAGCATAATTTCTAAGAACTTGAATCTTGATTCCCATAAGGTTTTGCAAGTTCTTCTTTCTCTAATCTCTTTCTTCCTTTGCTTAACTAATCTACAAGATATGTAACATTAAATATTTTAGTTAGTCAATGTAGGAGACAAGTATATTATGCAAACTTTTTGTTATTAATATTTAACATCTATATTTGACATCATCAAAACTAATCATATCTAACATTGTCTAAATTAGAAAAGTACTAGCCAAACCCTGACCATGTCATTGAAAATGAGGATAACAATGTAAAATATGATATGGAATACGAAGTAAAGCCAAAGCATATCGTTAAAAGGAAAGAAAAGAAGGTAAGAAATAAAAGAACATTGTTTATTAAGGTGGTCCACCCAATGTTATCTCTCAGAGAAGTAATGTAAAGACCCCGCCTTATACACCCCTTATTATTGACCTTACTCAGAGTAGCAATACGCAGTTCAATGGGCACACAGAAGTAGCATGAATATACTGATAATATTAATACAATATTGTTTGATTGTAATACAAAAGTTTCCTCCATAGGGGTTTATACAATATTTACAGACCTTAAAATAACTGAAAGGTCTTCAGACAACCAACAACACTCCTCTTCTTGCATTCCTCTTCTCTGTTCTCAGCATACTTCCAGTGCTCACCTGTATGAATGGTTGGTTGGGGAGGGTGAGATTCGAGGAATCTCAATAGCAAACAATACTAACCATTACATACAAGAAATGCTTTGTGCATGACATGCTTGCTTACATGAATTCATGCCAACATAATGACATATATGCATGCTCAATGTTTCATATAACATACTCATGGGCATAGTATAAACAAAGATAGAGCTTCACTCATTCACATATGCTTTATATAATTTATCAAAGCAATTAACACATCAATACACAAGCATACAAATCAGGTCATGCAAGTTAGGAAAGTTCACTATATTTTGGGACTTTATGTCCTCCTCTTGTATCTTGGTCTTCCAACCATTGTCTCTTCTTTGTCACTTCATGACCCTATATAACCAATCAAATTATTAGAGCCATGATACAATTCTCTATTCAACCCTCTTTAGGTCTACTTTCAAAGGAAAATATAGCTATTAGCTATATGTGAACACTTTAACATGGAATTTCCTCTTCCTAATCTCTTTTTCAGAATTTCAGTTAACATGATTAACTTTGAAAATTCACCATTAATTCTAGGAAACTCCAAATTGAGTGGTTCCAATTACTATGTGAATATAATTGAATTTAGTTTCACATAAAAATACTAAATTTTAGCCACCATAACCAAAAAAGTTCCAGAATTTCACCCAACCACACTATTTCAGGTTTCTTTCCAGAAAATAGGGCAGAACTTCAAAAATTCATATCTCCTAGCATACTTTTTCAAAAATTACAAAATACACAAGATATTTAATATATACATTTCTAATTTAAGCCAGAAAATTTTCAGAATTTTTGGACAAGTTTTACCATATGAAACGCCACACACAACATGACTGTTCCAGACAGGGCAGAATCAACAACATGCAAACACTTAGTTCATAAATCTCCAAATTCATATACAAGCATCCAAAAATCATAAAAACTTGCTTACCTACACAAATTTTCCTCCTAAAGCCAATAGAAGTATCAAAATCATCAAATTCTCAGTCTATCACCACGTCATTCACACACAGAAAATCAGAGTTCTCGGGAAGAGTTTGTCGGTTTCTTGTTTTCTTTGGCTTAATCACTTCCTTTCTACTTCTAATTAAATGATTAGCTATTTAGACATCCGTTGGACATCATTTAGCCATCAAAAAAACCCTTTATACAAGATATGAATAGTACCCAACCTTCCAAAAACTCATCCAAATAACAAACCAATCGGTTCAAAAGGAAGCTTACGCTTACCTCTATACGTTTCCGTAGACGGTTTGGAATTCTGGCAACACTCCAACCAGTGAGATGGCACCAACCACCTCTAAACAAGAATCCAAAACCATAGAAATGAAGCTTGCGATGAGTAGAAGAAGGTTCGTGAAGGACACTTTGAGAGAAGATGCCTATTCGGCAGTGTTTCGACGGACTAAAGTTGCTCTCTCTTCTTTTCTCCATTTTTGGTCCATCTCTCTTCTCTCTCTTTCTATTCTGATTTTCATGCAGAAATAGCTAGAAGAAGATGAAGATAATGGTTAAATGAATTAACCATTTCACTTGCCACGTGTCAAGCTCACATTGGTCCAAAATTCCAATTTTTGCACTTCACACAAAACTTGGCAGAATTTTCATTAAACTTTGAAAATTCATATCTAATTTTAAAAATGTCTAATTAGGGTGGTTCCAAAGGCTATGCAACCTTTATTGAGTCTAGTTTTAAGAAAAAATATAAAATTTGGCCAATAGGAATCTCTCTCTTCCCATAATATTAATCTTTGGACATTACCCCAGAAAATAGTTAATTTAACTAGGCTAACTTCAAAAATTCATTTCTCTTTTTGTACATCTCCAAATGACTTATATGACCTATCAAATTAAAGCTTGATAAGTCTACTTTCACTTTGAAAGTTTCATAATTTTTTAACATCATTTACCCATTGAAAAATGTCACAAAATCACCACTGCCATATCGGGAATTTCACCAGTAGCAATACTACTTTGTGTTTCGCTTTACTATATTGTGTGTGACTTCTAATTGCTTTATTTTGTCACTCCCAATGCTCTTAATACCCCCAAGGATATAAAGAAAGTTTAGGGAATTTAAACATGTCTCATAGAGACATTTGCTAAACCGAGGCTTAGCAATCCACTTGATCTAGGCTTAATCTCAAGCCTCTTGTCCTAAAATTTGGGATATTACAGCTCTCCACCTGTTCAATAAATTTCATCCTCGAAATTTTGACATCATATGGTACTACCTGTACCTCAGTGAATCATCTCTAGACGCTCAGTCTATCTCTTTCATTCTAACTCTTTCATTTGCAAGTTCATAAAGCATGCAACACAACAATCATATTCTTAACACAAAACCTCAGATAGTATTCAGCAATCACTACTTAGCATTCTCATTCCTTCTATCCCCACTATGTAGCATTCAATCACAGGACCCACCGGTCCACTCTTACAATGCTTGGTTTTTAAGGCCTCACTGACTATTCGGGACTCTCTCTCCCAGATAATATTGTATGCATACCAAGCCTTACGGCTCATTTGACTACCACAGGGCTGGACATTCTGGCTTTATAGCCTATGGATTCACCCCAATGCTATAGGCATCTTAGGCTTACTGCCTCTACTACAACTTGGTACAATCTGAATATTCTGTCGGCCTTAAGGTGTACTTTGGACACATTGGTCCAATGTTACAATGCTAGGAAATAACTACAATACTAGATACATAGGTCTTACAGCCTGTGGACACTGCCCCATGTAACCTTGCACATTGGGTCTTATTGCCTCAAGCCCTCGCTCGTCACAATTCTCAACACTTAACATTCTGCCGGCCTAAGGACATACCATTTACTCATGTCTTAGGGCATTAGGACATACCATCCATTATCTTTGTTGAATACATATCGAGTCTAGCTACCTTAGCACACATAGTCCATTGGGTATTCTGAACTCATTACAGGCTCCATCTCTCGCTTCTCAACTTATTCACATTCTTATATAATGTTCACGAAGCATGCTAAACAAACCATCTTCACATCAATCATCCTATGAGCATTTGGCATGTTAGCATCTAACGGTAATCACTGACATGGCCCCAAGTGTTCACCCATACAATAGGCCCTGGGATTCCACTTGTGCATCATAGGAGTTCCATGGCTCCGAGTGTCCACCTATGCAAAATAGGCTCGGGGCGACTGCTCGTGCATAACAGAAATCTCCTATACCAATAATAGGAGCAAGTACTCATAAAGGAGAAAGCAAGCTAGTGGAGGAAGTTTGAAGGTGGAGGTAAATGAGTCACTTTTGTTATTGTTATTTTGCTTAAGTTATTATAACTTGTGGCTGTTTGTATATATTTGCTTAAGTATATTATAGATGTATTAAGAGATGTATCTAATTACTTACATTAGGAAGAGAAGGAGGACTATTCTCAAGCCCAAGGTAAGAGCTATGTGAAGAATATGGCAATTATGCATGGAAGTAGTTAGTAAATGACTAGTCTATATGCTTGTATGAGCCACAAAAATATAACTGCTTGAACACAAGGCAAAACAGAGAGTTAGATTATGAAATTTTGTAGGAAAATGGTATACATACATAGCTTTGCAATGAGTCCTAATTTGTAATTTTTGGATGTTCATGATAAAAAGATGAGTTTTCAAATATGATCCAGAAAATTGTTAAGTTCTGTGAAAATTTCTCCTATCTAGATTTGACAAATAACCAAATGGAACAGAATTGAACCTGGGTCTTATTTTTCTATCAAATAGATTTCCAAAATCTAGAAATAGAGCTTAGAACCACTAATTTTAGAGTTATATTGAATTACTTATGAATTTTCAAAGTTTTAGGTAAATTTATTATTCAAGGAACCTAAACTTTGAGAAAGATTTTAAGTTTCTTGTTTAATCAAGGATATTTTTGGGTCACATGTAATTCTTAAATGATTAACATGTTAGGATAAGTGACTCTAGAGTCAGTGTTACAAAAGACACTAATCTTTTCTTAAGCTTAGATTTCACAAATTCAATACCAATAGAAAAATTCTAGTCAAGTGACTTGAACAAGGCACATGACTCGAATAATTTTTTACCATGAAGAATTATTTTCAGATTCTATGCATAAGTATCCTATATTTGAGGTAAAAATTACACATACCTTTTTAAATAATTTTTTACCTACAGGATTTATAATCACATTCAACTAATCGAGGCATAATAGCTATATATTTCCCTTAAATTGATATTCGGATAGAGACAATGACTCAGAGCTATTTTGACTCACTACATTTATACTCAGATTTGGGGTAAAAATATAGTTGTTATCATTTGATATGACCCGAATAAATCCATTGTCTTGAATGAAAAAAATTCAATTCATAATCTTACTTTAATTCTTTGGGTTTTATATCTTATTATGATATTCTCCCGCAAAACGAATACTTCTCTAATTTTCTTTTTATCAAAGCATTGGACTAACAAAGTTTTGTCCTTTTTCTTATATATTACAATTGATGTGGGATGTTGACTAAAGGACCTATAAGCTTCTATAAAATACAAAATTAAAATAGGTTTTAATAATAAAATGATGGAATAAAATATATTTATTATCAAAATAAATATAAAAATTATTATGCTCATAATTATTGTCTCTTTACATTACATGTATAATATGCAATCGAATTGGTTTTAATTTTATTTATATCCATATGACAAAATTAATCTGTGATTCTTAGTAAAAGTCACATCATCAGAGGTATTGTCCTAATAGGGCGAAAACTATAAAGACCTTAGTAAACATATTTAAAACTATAAAGACTGATAGATTATTTTTTTCTAAATTTTAACATCAAAATTATATATTTCGCATTTGATGTGTTAAACATAAAGTCAAAACAAAAAACAACAGTCAAATCATAAGCATGGAAATTAATGAATTAAATTTTTGACAACGAAAAGGATTCGATAAATATGAAAATAGATGAATAGAGTGAGATACTAATATTATCTTCTTTTTTTTATAGGTAGAGATATCCATTGAAGGCACTAAGACTACTTTAATAACAAAGACAATTTGACTACTTTTTTGTTATGCATTTGAGGTTCTAAGGACTAAGTCAATGTGCCGATCTGGTTAGTTTTCACCATGCCATTTGTCATGTCATGTGTTCATTTTCACATCAAGCTGGTAAAATTTAGAAATTAAAGCTAGGTAAATAGAAATGGTGAAACTCCTAACAAGGAATAATGGTCTTTAACGAGCGATTGCGAGATAGGCATGGACCTATTTTGAAAGGCATACTAACTTTAGGGATGAATTCCTATATTTAGATTCTTTAAAAATGGTTGCTACGCACCATAATAGTAATAACGCTATATATATAAGCTAGGCCGCTGCTTATTGAAACAAGGGGAAGAACTTTCTTCCGCTTCATAGACGAGTTAATATAAAGTGGGAGAGAGTACGTAAATATATAAGGGGTTGATTCTGTTTGGAAGGAGATAACATATGAACATGGGCCATGGAAAGATGTTGATGTTTCTGATATGCCTGGCCGTTGGGGCAATGTCAGGGGTAAAGGGGGAAGACCCATACGTGTTCTACGAATGGAACGTGACGTACGGGACGGCATCTCCTCTAGGAGTTCCACAACAAGTGATTCTCATCAATGGCCAATTCCCAGGGCCTCAAATAAACTGCTCATCCAACAATAACATCGTGGTGAACGTGTTCAACAAGCTTGATGAGCCTTTGCTCTTCACCTGGAGCGGTGTCCAGCACAGGAAGAATTCATGGATGGATGGTACACCAGGAGCCCAATGCCCCATCCTTCCAGGAACCAACTTCACCTACCGTTTCCAAATTAAGGATCAAATCGGAACCTTCTTCTATTATCCCACCACATCCATGCATAGGGCTGTTGGTGGTTATGGCATGATACGTGTGTTTAGCCGTCTCTTGATCCCAGTTCCTTACCCAGATCCTGAGGATGAGTTCAATGTTCTGATTGGTGATTGGTACACTAAGACGCATGCCACACTTCTCAAGCTCTTGGATAGTGGGCGATCCATTGGCAGGCCTGCTGGCGTGCTCATCAACGGCAAAACGGCCAAGGGCGACGGAAGCGACGAGCCCCTCTTCACCATGAAGCCTGGTAAGACATACAAGTATAGAATTTGCAATGCTGGGATTAAGAACTCCCTCAACTTCAGGATACAAGGCCATGTTATGAAGCTAGTTGAGATGGAGGGATCTCATGTGGTTCAGAACAGTTATAACTCCCTCGATGTCCATGTCGGCCAATGCTTTACCGTTCTTGTCACTGCCGATCAAGAGCCTAAGGATTACTACCTTGTGGCTTCCACTCGCTTTACCAAGGTCGTCCTTACTGGTAAAGGCATCATTCGCTATGAAAATGGCAAAGGACCCGTCTCACCGGACATCCCCGAGGCACCTGCTGGCGGCATCGCTTGGTCTCTTAACCAATTCCGCTCCTTCCGTTGGAACCTTACTGCTAGTGCTGCTAGGCCTAATCCTCAAGGTTCCTACAAGTACGGTCAAATCCCAATCTCTCGCACTATCAAATTGGTGGGATCAAACAGCAAGGTACAAGGCAAAAATCGATATGCCCTTAATGGGGTTTCACATGTCAATCCTGACACCCCTATGAAGTTGGCCGAATACTATGGAATTGCCGACAAAGTGTTCAAGTATAACACCATCTCTGATGAGCCGCCATCCAATTTGGGTAGCCTTACTGTCACACCCAATGTCCTAAATATCACATTCCGCACTTTCATTGAGATCGTCATTGAGAACCATGAAAAGAGCATGCAATCATATAACTTGGATGGATATTCCTTCTTCGCAGTCGCGTGAGTATTAATTAATTTCTTGAGTTAGTTACTTAGCTTGTTGGCAGCAGGATTATATTAATTTGACTGACTTTTATGTGTATATATATATGTCTTAATGCAGCAATGAGCCTGGGAGATGGGCCCCAGAGAAGAGGAAGAACTATAACCTTCTCGATGCTGTGAGCAGGCACACCGTCCAAGTCTTCCCTAATTCTTGGGCAGCCATAATGTTGACGTTCGATAATTGTGGAATGTGGAACTTGAGGTCGGAGTTAGCTGAGAATCGCTACTTGGGCCAACAACTATACATTAGTGTTTTGTCCCCTGAACGATCTCTCAGAGACGAATACAACCTTCAAAACACAACTTTGCTTTGTGGCTTAGTTAAGGATTTGGCCATGCCTCCCCCATATTCCTCCTAATTCATTACAATCTCCCTCGTTACTTTTTCTCTTGTGCCATCTTTTTCACTTTTGACCATTATATTCAAGCAGGGAGAATGCTGTAATATTTTAATAATCAACCCTGAATTTACATTTGTTTATTGATTAATAAAATTAGACCCTTTTCCTTGTGTCATTGCATTTTTTCCGATTTACTATTCTTTTAGTTGATGGTCATAACTAATTTTGGGCGCAAAAAGAACAAATCAACATAGTATATAGATAGGCAGGTATAAGATAACTGTAGGAAGAAAATGGAAAATATATAATAGATTATTTATTGTAATATTTATAAATTATACATATGTAGATCTATATTATAGTGTCTATATGGAAGTAAATAGGTCGGGTTGGGGACTAACAACAAAGTATGTATAATATATACTGCAAAAGGAATGATGGTATGTAATATCCCAAATTTTATTCACCAAATTTTTTTATACATTTATTACATTAAATGGAATAAATGGTAAATTTTGGTACACTTGAAATGGAAAAATATTAGAAGTAGAGGTTACATTTTGGCTAAGATAAGACACAAAAAAGTTTAATTTTTGTCTTCTTAACAGCCTAATTTTGTAGCCAAAATGAGGAAGGGAAAAGCACAATTTTTGACTCAATTTATCATGTACATTTCTGCTAAAGACAAAAAGGGAAGAAGCTGAGGAAGACAAAAATTGAATTCAAATATTGAAGAAATGTAAGGGCAAAATAGTCATTTGGCTAAATTAAAATGCCCTTGTTTTCTCCTTTATTAAAAGCCAAAATCGGCCCAAGAGAGAAGAAGGGAAGCAAAAATAAATATTTGGACTTGAATCATGCCATGTGGAAGCATTATTTGCCAAATGAAAAAGAAGAAGCATAGAGTAAAAAATCATGTGCAAATTAGCATTAAAATAATATTATTTAAGGAAGTGGAAGAGGATATTATAAGAGCTAATTATATATGCAAGAGTAAAGAGAAAGAGAAGAGAGAGAGAGAGAGAGAGAGAGAGCAAGTTGAAAAAAAAACAAGAGTAAAAGAATATGCAAGAAGGGAGATAGGGATTTCAAGAAGATAATAGGTAAGTTTGAGCTCAAAATTCACTTATTCTTGTCTTCAATCTCTTGGAAACCCCTTCTAGTGATCTTCATATCCCTCTTGAAATCATGCAAGCAAGAGGAAAATCAAGGGAAAAGAGGAGAGGGCTAGACGATTTTTGGAGGAAGAAGCAAGAAGATACGAGGTAAGCTTGAATGCTTGTCTTCTCTTGTTGAATTAAGGTTTGTTGTTGGTGATTTATGGTGGCTATTGGTTTATATTGACTTGAATATGTGATTTGAGATGCATGAACCCGGCCTAAGGGGAGGTGTTGTCCAATTTGTCATTAAACATGTTCAAGAGGTATTTAAGTGATTAGAAATGAAAAGAAGATGTTTGGTTGTATAGAAATTGAAAATCTCCATTTTTTTTCTAAAATTCAAAGATTTCATCTAAGGGCAGTTTCACTATGTTTGGGTTGAAATTCGATGGATTTGATGTTTCCATTGTGTTTAGAATATAAAATTGTGTAGGGATAATGTGAAAAATGGAATATAGAGGCTTTAGGGTGTGAAATGACAATTTTACCCCTAAAATCGTAAAATGTGGCTGCCAAGGGTATTTTGGAAAATAGAGTATGGCTTTCACAAAATTTAAGTCAAAAATGGAATCTACACGCAAAATTGTGTAGGAATAGCCCGGGTCATATTTTTTGGTAAAGTACAATTATACTGGGTATAAAGGTAATTAGACCGAATTCCTAATGGTATTTTGGTAATTGGAACATACTAAATTTTGAGCGACCGATATTGCTTGTAAATATAATTAGTCAGAAGAAACTCACTGGTGCCAAGTAATATGTGTGCATGGCGCCATTTTAAAGAAAAAGGACACTTGGTAAGATTTTACTTAATGATTCAAAAAGTAATAATTAAAAAAATTAATCTTACTTTGTGTGGAGACCGCGAAAGATGACATCTCAAAGGTGGACCTGGGGAAATCCCCTAACTTTGCTTTCCTGATGAAGTGGACGGTTAAGTGGAGGAAAGAGGAGGAGTGTGGGTCCCACACAAGGGGCACATGGCGCCATCTTAAGGAAGAAGAGCATAAAGTAACTTTTTTGACTTTATGTGTTGGTCTAATAGAAGTGTGACACTTGTCCCTTTATTGATGAAGTCACCTTTTTGCTTTCGTGTTGGCACACCTAGAAGGCACCACCTAGCCCTCGAGCCTGAGAAATTCATCGGACTAACTTTCCCAAACAACAAACTCAGGAGACGGGGAAAATCACCAAACCCTTCCTTTTCCCTGACAATTGGGACGGCCAGGGACCCAAAAAAAAGGCAGGACCCATTTAATTAATGTTAGGTGTAATATCCCAAATTTTAGGACTAAAGGATAGAGATAAGCTTGAATAATGTAGACTACCAAGCCCATTTTAGTGAGAGTCCCAGAAATTATGACATATAGAAAGACTCTCAAGGGCTATGAGATTTGGGCCTTACTGGGCAAAGGGCTCGATATCTGTAGACAATATGATTAGAATGTCGGTGGAGATGTGCACAAAACATATATATAATGCTATCGGGTTGGTAGAAAGATGCCATCCAACTATGTCATGACGTAAGGGACCGATTAGTCGGGTGAAATAGGCTGGTGTAGGTGTGCACATGCCATTTTTCAAGGCATATATGAGTACTTTGCGTTTTTGAAGTGGATACTGGTATGTGACGCAATGAGGGGCCCACACATACACACTCCGACCTGGTGTCATATGACAGGCTTCGATATGTGTGACGCAATCCCGAGTAAGTCCCGAGTAGAATCCCGAATAAATACCGATAAAGAAACTTTATTAAAGTAATTTTAATAAAGTAAGTAATCATGACATAACTTTTATGTTGGCTAAATGAAAAGGTGACACATGTCCCATTAATGATGAAATGTCATTTTGCCTTTTGTGTTGGCATTTTAAGATGGTGACATGTGGCACAAAAGTCAGGGGAGTTCACCGGTCTTTGGTCAGGTCACCGACAACTTTCTCGAACACCGAGCCGGGGAGCTGGGGAAAATCATTAGACCCTTACTTCCTCTAAAATTTTGGATGGCTAAAAGCCCAAGAAAAGATGTGGGACTCACTTTAGAAAAAAAAAGTGACACGTGTCACCGAATCAGTGGAATACCGAACAAATGGCACAGTGGCATCGCGACACGTGGCATAATTTTTCAAGACTCCTCCTAGGTCTTATATTTTCGTCCAAGCTGCCCCAAATATTCAGAAAAATGCTGGAAAATAAAGAAAAACGTTAGAAGAAAGAGAAGAGATGAATAGTAACTTTCAAGAACTTCAATCCGCCGAAACACTACCGAATCGGCATTTTCTCTCAAAGTACCCTTCACAAACCTTCTTCTACTCATCCTAAGCTTCATTTATATGGGTTTGGATTTTCATATGGAGGTGTTTGGTGCCGTCTCCCTTGCCGGAGTACTGCCGGATTTCCGAACCGATTGCGGAAACGCGTAGAGGTAAGCGTAAGCTTCCTTTTGAACCGATTGGTTTGTTGTTTGGATGAGTTTTTGTAAGGGTTGGGTACTGTTTATTTTTAATCCAAGGGGTATTTTTTAGGTTTAATCATGTATTTATAGTTAGAGGATGATTTATGATGATATTGGACCAAGTTGTTGGACAAAATTCTGAATTGGTGAATTGTTGTAGAAAATCCTGATTTTCTGGTCTGAACAGAACGTCAAGAAGAAGTAGGAATTTTTTAATTTTGATAATTCCATTGGATTCTACACGAAAAATTGTGTAGGTATGCAAGTGTTCATGATTTTTGGATACTTGTATATGAATTTGGAAATTTATGAAATTGAATGTACATGTTTTTGATTTGCCCTGTCTGGAACAGTGACATTGTGCGAGATGTTTCATAGGGTAAACCTTCTTCAAAAGTTCTAAAACTTTTCATAATTAAAGTAGACATCTTAAGCTTTAATTGGATAGGTACTTTGTAATTTTTGGACAAGTATATTGGAGATACAAATTTTTGAAGTTGTGCCATGTTTCTGGAATTAAATCTGGAATAGTGCATGTTTGGGAATTTCTGGGAAATCTCAGACTATAATAGTCATACCAAAGTATTTTTACATAAAATTATACTTAAATATATTCATATAGGAATTTGAACCACCCCAATTGGAGTTTTATAGAATTAATTATGATTTTTCAAAGTTTGGTCAAAATGCTAGCAGATTTTGGCTATCATGCGAATTTGAGAAAGAAAGTGACCAAATGTAATTAGTATGAACTCCAAGGGTGAAAGTAAGCCTGTTAGATTTCATGTTTTGATGATAAAAAATCATGTTTTGGAAGTCTATGGATGTTATATCAGCAAAGGAAGTGATAAAAGTGATCTGAGGAAGATCACTCGAGTGATCCTTAAAATCACTCGAATGATAAGAAAGATCACTCGAGTGATCATTAAAATCACTAGAGTGATCCGGTAAATAACCAGATCACTCGAGTGATATCAGATATCACTCGAGTGATGCGCCAGATCACTCCCAGTGATTGAAAAATCACTACAAGAAAATTTCACTGTTTCAGATTTCACTTCCAGTGATTATGAATCACTCGAGTGATATGTCATATTTGCCAAATCACTTCCAGTGAATCCAAAAACACTGGAAGAAAATATTCACTGTTTTGAAAATCACTTCCAGTGAATTCCAGATCACTCGAGTGATACCTGAAAACTTCCAAATCACTTCCAGTGGAATAGATATCACTGCAAGAATATTTTACTATTTGCAAAATCACTTCCAGTGATCTTGAATCACTCGAGTGATGTAGTGTTTTTGCTGAATCACTTCCAGTGGATTGAAAATCACTGCAAGAAGAAATCACTATTTACAAAGTCACTTTCAGTGATTCCAAATTCATTCGAGTGGAATATGAAAATCTCATGTTCACTTCCAGTGAGTCTGTAATCACTCTCAGAAGATTTTAATGCTTTCCAAATCACTTCCAGTGATATCATATTCACTCCAGTAATGTTCCTATTGCTAGTAACATTCTCAAACAATCACTGTGAACTACTTGCAAACGACTCTCATGGAAATCAACGGATTTTGTTAGTTAAACTTGGTTATTGATAATTATTACTAATTACTCCAGATTACTATCAAAATCATATGGCATATTATTTCAATACTCAGTTGCTGGATTCCATCTCTAGTGAAGGCAAGATCACTCCCGATGGTTTACTTGATTTTCAGAAAACACTTCCAGTGAATCATATTACTATGATGATATTCAAATATTTTCTAACGGTAATGTTCTCGAAGTGTATTACAGCTGTACTCCACCATCACGCACATGACAAGTAACTGAACTCTCCATTCAAACGACAACTATTCATGGGCGGCAGCAAAATTCATAAGTAACGGAAGACAAATGTTGTTACATTTATCAGGAGCATCTTTGAATCAACGGACAAATTTACAACGGTCTTCAAAGCCTCTAATATATATGTCCAGCCATTCAAAAATAAGAGTACGAAGAAAAACGCTTGAATACATTGCAAACAATATTTTCACAAGTGCTTCAAATCTCCATTCGTATTTCAGTTTTTATCTATATGCTCTGTGAGAGAGATTTATCAGTCATACACATTTATTTTCAATAGTGATAACTTAAGGTTGAGGAACCTTAAGTTGGGATTTAAGATTACATTGTGTAAGGGGGAGCGAGTATCTAGAAGAACTTGTTGGTTGTACTGTGGTGCCAAGAACCCACTGAATCTTGGAAGATATAGTGAAAGGCTCAGAAGGATTTCTGAGGACTGGAAGTAGGTCAAGTGGTTGAGACCGAACCAGTATAAATCTCTGTGTGAACCGTGGTGATATCTCTTCCTTTTTATTACTGTGCCTTAAAGTTTTATAAATTATATCTAAACTTCTGATTATTTTGTAATCACCCAATTCACCCCCCCTCTTGGGTGAAAAGCTTGTTCTAACATTTGGTATCAGAGCACAGTCTTCTTGTTCAGGTTTAACAACCTTAGAAGGATCCGATGGCAAGCATGGGTGAAGGAATCCTTCCTAACGGAGCTTCTATCACTAGACCACCAGGTTTTAGTGGTGAGCATTTTTCCTTCTAGAAAGCTAAGTTCCTTTTATTCGTAATGGCTATAGAATACGGACTATGGGATGTGATTGAAACTGGAAACTATGTGCCTACAAAGACTGAAGAATCTCAAAATGTTCCTAAATCACCAGCAGAATTTGATGACAATGACAAAAGGCTAGTGACTCTCAACAGCAAAGCAATTTTAATGATTCAGAGTGCACTGAGTCAAAAAGAATATTTCAAAATCTGTACTCTTCAGACTGCTAAAGAGATGTGGCAAGCTTTGGAAGTAGCTCATGAAGGAACATCAGGAATAAAAGAAAATCGAGTCAATACTCTAACTACATAGTTTGATTTACTTCGTATGAAGGAAGGTGAGTCAATAGCTGAATTTGAACTTAGATATACTCATCTTGTTAATCAACTTGCAGCGCTTGGAAAAATCTATGATCAGAATGTTCAAGTACGAAAAATATTAAACATACTATCCAAAGAATGGGAGGCCAAAGTCACAGTAATAGAGGAGGCCAAAGGAGAATCAATGCAATCTGTAGCTTCTTTGTTTGGAAGTCTTTCTGAATATGAAAGCAAACTAAAATTCAAACGAGAGCTAGAAGAAGTCGGTGACAGGAGAAAGAAAAGTCTTGCACTAAGTGTGACAAAAGCAAAGGCAGAAAGCCAAGAAGAAGAAGAGGAGGTCGATGATGATGAAATAGGCCTGATGATAAGAAGAGACGCCAAGGGTTCAGGAATTCACAAAGAGGTGGAACTAGCGGCAGAAGAGACGCCAAGGAGATCATCTGCTATGAATGTGGTAAACCTGGACATATCAAATCAGAATGTCCAGAGTTATTACAGAAAAATAAATAAAAGAGAAACATCAAATCCTTCAACAGAAAGAAGGCATTTGTTTATGCAATATGGGGAGATAGCTCCTCAGATGAAGAAAGCGATAATGAAGAGATAGCCAATATATGCCTGGTTGCTCAAGAGGAAACAGACGAGGAGGTAAATAATTCTGATCCTACTTATGATGAATTACAAAATGAATATGATGCTTTACATTCTGAATTTGTCAAAATTGTTAAAGATTTGATTGCATGTAAAAAGAGAAACAAATTTCTTGAAGAAAGAGTTAAAGATCCATTGGATAAAGATTACGAAAAGTGTTTGTCTCTTGAGAAGAAAAATATTGATCTTACTAAAACTCTTGAAAAGTTTACAAAAGGAAGTGAGATGTTAAATGTTATTTTAAAAGCACAACGTCTTGTGAATGATAAGTCTGGTATAGGATATGATCCAGACTTAGACAAAAGAAAGGGTAAGAAGAAGACTGGAGGTAAACCATATTTAAGTTATTTCACACGTTTTGTGCACACATCTAATCCTTTTGCTTATTGTAATTACTGCAATAGAAAAGTACACTACACTTCTTCGTGTTTTCATAAAAAGAAAGGAATTATAGGAACCTATAAATGGATACCTAAGAAGATCCATGAACAGGAAGTTATATGTACTAACCCAAAAGGACCCAAAAAGATATGGGTACCTAAAACTTAATTATCCTTAACTGCAGGTTTGCTTCAGAGCATCCAAATCAAACAAATGGTATATAGATAGTGGATGCTCAAGATATATGACTGGTGATTCTGAGAACTTCACCACATTAGTACCCAAGGAAGGTGGCAAGGTAAAATTTTGGAGGAAATCAAACCGGAAGGATAGCAGGGATTGGAGAAGTCAAGGATAAAATCAAAGACGTATAGTATGTTGAAGGCTTATGTCACAATCTATTAAGTGTAAGCCAAAGTACAGATAAAGACAACTGGGTAATATTTAACTCCGAAGAATGCCTGGTAGTTAGCAAGAAGGATTTGCAAATTGAAAAGAAGAATTTGAAGTCAAAACTCAAGGCAAAAAGAGAAGGTAACTGATATACTCTTGATATAAATGAAAATATTTCTGAAAATTACCTTTTAAGTAACACTGATGAAAAAGTTGGCTATGGCATAAGCGACTTGCCCATGTGAATATGCATCAATTAGATAAATTACTCAAAAAGGATTTGGTAATTGGATTACCTAATGTAAAATTCAAGAATGATTTAATTTGTGACGCTTGTCAAAAAGGTAAGCAAATTAAATCATCTTTTAAATCAAAAACTGAAATTACTACTAACAGACCACTTCAATTATTGCATATGGATCTGATTGGTCCAGCAAGAGTTAAGAGTCTTGGTGGAAATTTGTACACCTTTGTTATTGTTGATGATTTCTCTAGATTTACCTGGAATATATTCTTATCATCCAAAGATGAAACATTTAGTAAATTCATTGTCTTTGCCAAGAAAGTGCAAAATGAGAAAGGTATGTTGATTGCAGGTATCCGGACAGATCATGGTAGAGAATTTGATAATCAAGCATTTGCAGAATATTGTGATACAAATGGCATTGATCACAACTTTTCAGCACCAAGAACTCCATAACATAATGGAGTCGTGGAAAGAAAGAATAGAGTTCTTATAGAAATGGCAAGAACAATGCTCAACGAAAAGAGTGTGTCTCAAGTCTTCTGGGTAGACGCTATGAGCACTGCATGCTATATCTCAAATAGAGCGTATGTTAGAACCAAACTTGGAAAGACACCATACGAACTCTACAAGGGACGGAAACCAAACCTTGCTCATCTACACATATTTGGTTGTAAGTGCTTTATTCATAACAACGGTAAAGATAATCTTGGAAAATTTGATTCTAAGGCTGATGAGGGTTTGTTCCTAGGCTATTCAAATCAAAGTAAAGCATATAGAGTTTTTAATAAACGAACATGTGTTGTAGAAGAATCAATTCATGTTGTATTCGATGAATATGTGTCCTCTAGTAAAAACATTGACGATGAGATAATTAGTAACCAATCTTCTGTTAACTCACCCAATCTTGAGGTTAATAATATTGAAAAAGAAGTTGATCTAAGTCAACCTGATCAACCTCGAGCCTGGAAATACATCAAGAGTCATCCTCTAGATCAAGTAATAGGAGAAGTCAATGAAGGAGTTAAAACTAGAAACAAGGTTTTAAACGAAGTTAGCTTTTCTGCATTCATTTCTCAATTGGAACTTTCTAACATTGACGAAGCCCTATCAGATAATGATTGGGTGTTAGCAATGCAAGAAGAATTAAATCAATTTGACAGAAATCAAGTTTGGGATTTGGTACCCCGGCCTAAAGACCACTCGGTTATTGGCATTAAATGGGTATTCAAGAACAAACTCGATGAATCCACAGCTATTATCAGAAATAAGCAAGATTGGTCGCCAAGGGCTATAATCAGGAAGAAGGTATTGATTATGAGGAAACATATGCTCCAGTAGCAAGATTGGAAGCTATACGAGTACTCTTAGCCTTTGCGTGCATCAAGGGATTCAAATTATATCAAATGGATGTGAAAAGTGCATTCTTAAATGGGTACATCAAGGAGGAAGTTTATGTAGAACAACCTCCAGGTTTTGAAGATGTATCCAAACCAAATCATGTCTTCAAACTAAAAAAGGCCCTATATGGTTTAAAGCAAGCTCCTAGAGCCTGGTACGAAAGGTTGAGCAAATTTCTCATCGAATTTGGTTTTACTCAGGAAAAGTCGATACAACTTTATTTATAAAACGAAAACTAAATGATATGTTGGTAGTTCAAATTTATGTTGATGATATTATATTTGGTGCTACTAATGATTCTCTGTGTAAAGAATTCTCTGAGATTATGCAGGGAGAATTTGAAATGTCTTTAATGGTAGAATTGACATTCTTTCTGGGTTTACAAATTAAACAAAGAAAGAATGGAATATTCATATCACAGACTAAATACTTAAAAGAATTGCTCAAGAAGTTTGGATTGGATGAAGCTAATGGTGCAGATACACCTATGAGTTCAACGGTACTTATGGATGCTGATGAAAAAGGGATTGATTTCAATATAACTCAATATCGAGGAATGATGGGATCATTACTCTATCTCATAGCCAGCAAACCTGATATGCAGTTCAGTGTTGGTCTATGTGCAAGATTTCAGTCATGCCCCAAAGTGTCACATGCTGAATTAATGAAAAGAATTTTCAGATATCTGGCAGACACAAAAGAGTTGGGTATATGGTACCCCAAAAGAGGTAACGAATATCTAGTTGCCTATTCTGACTCTGATCATGGTGGGTATAAAACAGATAGGAAGAGCACAAGTGGGCAATGTCAATTCCTTGGAGGCGCAGTTGTTTCTTGGTTCAGTAAGAAACAAACTACATTATCATTATCTTCAACGGAAGCAGAATATATAGCAGCCTCAAGCTGTTGTGCACAAGTACTATGGCTAAAACAGCAACTTCAGGATCTTGGCATATATCTTAAAGAAATTCCTATTTACTGTGACAACACCAGTACAATAAGTTTGGCGAAAAATCCTGTACAACATTCAAGGACCAAACATATTGATGTGAGACATCATTTCATTAGAGATCATATTCAGAAAAAGGATGTGAAGGTGTTATTCATACCTACACATTTGCAATTAGCTAATATTTTCACCAAACCTCTTGCCCGAGAACAATTCATGTATATACGAAGGGAATTGGGAATGGTAAATCCTAATGAATTGTAAGTTGTTTAATCTTTATAAATGTTGATTTCATAATGTTTTGATGATCCCATAACTAACTTAAGCATCAGAGTATCTATAAAGTTGTTTTGCAGGATGCTCTGTAATATCTTCAAATAACAGAGATAAACAGAGAGGAAAACACTCGAGTGATGATAAAAGGCCAACTCGAGTGAGTGAACAGTGAAATACTGCAACCACAAGTAAATCAAGTAATTATATTGATAATATTGTCACAGGTAAGTCACATAAGTGTTTTAATTAATAATCTTGTAGTTACAACGTAATTTCATATTCTGTGAAGTGATTTGGACTTCACTTGAGTGATTTTTATATTTCACTCGAGTGAAAACCAAAATCACTCGAGTGAATATTAAAAACCTGGTTATATCAGTTTTTCTCTCACGCGACTGTTCACTTCACTTCGTCCGTTCATTTTCACTTGCACAAATTCTCTCAATCTCTCTGAAATCTCCTGAACCCAGAAACCCAAATCCTCATAGTTCTACTTCACCGTTAAAACCCATCTCCCAAGTGTTGGAAATTGTGCCCTAAGGGCCAATCATTGTACCTTAAACATTATTGTTATTTAATAATTTCTCCTTATTGTTATCATATCATTTGCATGTTTATTATGATAATTGTATCCTTGGATGAACTATAAAGATTATCCTAAATGTCCCTGGTCAATTATCTATGCAGAAGCAAAGATGAAATAAGACCAGTATGACTTTGATGAGGTATAGAGATACAAATCAAAGTCTTAGGCACTTGTAGGAGTATAAGGTGCTGGACCGACCCGCTATGAGAAAGTTGCATGGATTAAGTCATAAGCTTATCTCATACATATAATCATGTCACAGTGCCCTCTGACCTGAGATCATCATAGATTCCTGCATGAGAGTTGCTAAGTTTTGACCTAGTCAAAAGTCACCTTTGACCGGGTGATGATAAAGACTACAATCGGGCTTAGGAGTTTTCATGAAGAGGAATATAAGTGGTCAAGATGGAATTTGTCCCTCACATTAGTGAGAGATATTACTGGGCCCATCGATGAGTGAGTCTGAGAAATTTATGGCCATACTGTAATGGGAAGAAGTTTCCATTTCTAATTTCAAGCTACTCAGGAATCGGGAAAGTGATGGTCAGGAACAGGAGGATGACGTTGTTCATGCCTCATCCTTGACCAAAATATCGTGTGACAAAAAGGGACATGACATGGTTGTATAAAAGGTTGCATCGTATCATCGATCCTCATGTGAATTGGGTAGTCGCAATGTCTTGCTAGAGGCCGCTTGCGACTTGTGGGCTAGAATAGTTTTGGCCCACTGCCAACTTCATGTGGGCCTACAGGGTCGCACACAAGAATAGCCCAACACGAGCTATGATGTCCAGATTCATTGAATCTAAGATGTGTCTAAGATTCAATGAATACAATATTTGACCTAGGGTGGATAAATTATATATATATATATATATATATATATATATATATATATAAATTCAAAAAAAAATAATAATATATATAGATTATAATATTATTATAAGATTTTAGTTTTATATTTAATTTATTTGATAAATTAAATAATTAAAACTAATACAGATATCATATCTTAGATTTAATTTATAAAGATAAATTAAATCTATTGGATCTTTAATTAGATTAAATGAATATGATAAATTAAATCTGTTTGACAGATTTAATCAAGTCAGATTTATTTGATTTGATTCGAATTTCAAATTAATTAAGATTAATTTTGAGATTCCTATACGGCCTACATTAGATAGAAAATTCGAAGGGCTTGAGAACCCTAGGCTGTACGGAGAACTTGGAGAGCCACGAGAAACCCTAGAGAGGCATCTTGGAGGCGCTAGCACGCTGCCGCATTGAGTCTTGTTCGTGTGGATACCGGTAGAAGGAGGCGACCAGAGGTGTTGACTCCTAGAGATCGAAAGCACGAAAAACATAAAGGTACTATTCTAACCACTCGATTTAGACGTCTTTGATAGATCCATGATTAGGATTCGAGGTTTTAAACGCTTAATTTTTCCACTGCGTGTACGAATCCCAACACCAAGTTCCTCCTTGTCGCTCTCTCTTCTCTCATTTTCCGACAGCGCCCATTCGTGTTTCTCGCAAAATCCCGTCATCGTTCATTTCTCAGTTCCCGACAGTACTAATGGTGAGAACCAAAAGACCCGGTCAATCTCCTCCATCCTCTCCACCGTCTAAGAGGCTGAAAGCTTCATCTGAACAAGAACCCAATCCAACCTTTCACAAACCCAAAGGGATTCACATTGAAGAACCAACGGGGATGACTACCCGATCTCATACAAGCTTGAAAGGCAAAGGGAAAGAGAAATAACGAGAAGCAGACATTCAAGAATCTACATTGGAGAGGAAAATTACCCGTGCTGTTAATATCTTAGCTGCTTCAGTTCCTCAGAAATCACGGTATGCGTCTCAAGCTTCTGGTAGTCGATTTTCTGAGTCTTTGGCTGAAGAAACCACTGAAATCCTTGAACCTCCTCCTGGGTTTAACACGGGTAACCTAAGAATTTTAAATACCATTGTGTTTGCCTCACATTTTGCCAAGAGAGATTTCTGTCCTGTTGTCTGGGTAGACTTGGAAGAGCTGAAAAAGAAATTTCATATTGATTTGACTCCATATTTGAAACAATATGAACCATGGTTGAAACTGAGAATATCCTATAATCCCTTGGTTGTTAAATATTTTTACTGTAACATGAAGATTGCGGATGTAAAAGATAGCCATGGAAACACCATTATTGAGAGGATTGAAACAAATGTGAGAGATCAAAAGGTCCTACTTTTTGGAGATCTTATTAACACCTACCTAGGGATAGAGGATGTACCTATGAAACCCCCACGAGTCTTTAATATTCATGAGCTGGTTGACATTTTTAGACCAGGACAGCCTGGTGTGCCTCTACCCACGCTCTCACCAATGACCAAAGAGCCTTGTTCTATATTTATTCCCGTAGTATGGTTAACAAGGCAAAGAACTTCACTCATATCACGGGGAAGGACCTTCAAATGATGGTATCTCTTATGACCAGAGAAAGAAGAAATGTGGGTGAGCTCATTTTCCAAGAAATGAAGAGGTTCAGGTTTCACTCCTCCAGGTCTACTACAATTCCCTATCCTCAGCTTGTGTCCTATATTCTCTCCATGCACAATATTTGGTACTTGACACCTGAGGGAGACATAGTGAGGATTCCTAAGTTTGGGAAGATTTACCTCACTCGGATGGGAATCACTATTCCAGCTGGAGCTTCTTTACAGCCTCAGAGACATCATTCACCACCTCCTGAGGCAAGCCAGAGAGATCATCATACTAAGAGGATGGATCCTTCACCTTCCAAGATGGATGAGGCTCAGTCTTCTAGAGCAGTATCTCATGGTCCTTCATTCACTCAGGCTGCCCTTCAGACATATATTCAGGATGCCATCCAGTCTGCTGTCACTCAGTTGAGGAAGTCTAACACTGAACTGATTGATCAAATAAACTACCAAGTTAAAGTGTTAGTAGAGGCAGTAAATCACAACTTCCAAATACTTTTTGAGCGCCAGACAGATCAGACACAGAGGATCCAGAGGATTGAGGATGCACTCAGGTCTCACCTTCATATTCCTTTCCCTGACTTACCACCATCCACCTCACATGTACCTCCTACATCAGACTCTCCACTTCCAGATCCTTCACTTTTTGATCCTCCTATCATTCCTTCAGACACTCCTCCTCTTGCACCTCCCACATCCTTTATATTTGACCCTATTCCTGCTGGTGATATTCCACAGGCTGATCCCATCCTCCAGACTCCATCATCTTCATCACATCACACTACTTCTAGTTCTCATACTGAGGAGATTATTGCTGAGGATGTTACTACAAAGGTCATAGGACCTACTCATTCTACTTCCACCACTCCTCTTGAACCCTCTTCTACGACCTTTTCCTTCCAGTCTCCTACCCAGCTTTCTATCATTCCATATGTTCCACCTGTCTCCTTCTTTGCCTCTGCACCTACTCAAGCATCTACGCCTTCTGCATCTCCTTTAAATGATGCCAAAAAGGGGGAGAAGAACTGATATGACCATATGTACTTTTTATAATGTAGTTTTCCATTGTGTAATAGTGCATTTTGTGTAGTAGTGCAATTTGTGTAGTTTCAGTATGCTTTTTCTGAACTAACATGTACTTGTTCAAGGATTCTAATCTAATGAGAATATAGTTTTAATGCAATTGTGCTTATGTTTGCAGCTGCCAAAATGATATCATGAAAAGCAAGAAGTTATACTTCATATGTGCATGTTTAAATTCTGTTTATAATGGTTTTTGAACCTTGAACTATCATCTTTTATTTTCTATATAAGGTCAAAAACTCTTAATCTTTAAAACAACTCCTTTTAGTCCTCACTAGTCAAGTTGTTGCAAAATTCTTGAAAAAGATCAAGTAAAGTTTGTTTGTTAGAAAATCAAAATTTTGAACATGATCATATAATATGTTTTGTCATCATCAAAAAGGGGGAGAATATTAGATTTCATGTTTTGATGATAAAAAATCATGTTTTGGAAGTCTATGGATGTTATATCAGCAAAGGAAGTGATAAAAGTGATCTGAGGAAGATCACTCGAGTGATTTGGACAATCACTCGAGTGATAATCAAGATCACTCGAGTGATCATTAAAATCACTAGAGTGATCCGGTAAATAACCAGATCACTCGAGTGATATCAGATATCACTCGAGTGATGCGCCAGATCACTCCCAGTGATTGAAAAATCACTACAAGAAAATTTCACTGTTTCAGATTTCACTTCCAGTGATTATGAATCACTCGAGTGATATGTCATATTTGCCAAATCACTTCCAGTGAATCCAAAAACACTGGAAGAAAATATTCACTGTTTTGAAAATCACTTCCAGTGAATTCCAGATCACTCGAGTGATACCTGAAAACTTCCAAATCACTTCCAGTGGAATAGATATCACTGCAAGAATATTTTACTATTTGCAAAATCACTTCCAGTGATCTTGAATCACTCGAGTGATGTAGTGTTTTTGCTGAATCACTTCCAGTGGATTGAAAATCACTGCAAGAAGAAATCACTATTTACAAAGTCACTTCTAGTGATTCCAAATTCACTCGAGTGGAATATGAAAATCTCATGTTCACTTCCAGTGAGTCTGTAATCACTCTCAGAAGATTTTAATGCTTTCCAAATCACTTCCAGTGATATCATATTCACTCCAGTAATGTTCCTATTGCTAGTAACATTCTCAAACAATCACTGTGAACTACTTGCAAACGACTCTCATGGAAATCAACGGATTTTGTTAGTTAAACTTGGTTATTGATAATTATTACTAATTACTCCAGATTACTATCAAAATCATATGGCATATTATTTCAATACTCAGTTGCTGGATTCCATCTCTAGTGAAGGCAAGATCACTCCCGATGGTTTACTTGATTTTCAGAAAACACTTCCAGTGAATCATATTACTCTGATGATATTCAAATATTTTCTAACGGTAATGTTCTCGAAGTGTATTACAGCTGTACTCCACCATCACGCACATGACAAGTAACTGAACTCTCCATTCAAACGACAACTATTCATGGGCGGCAGCAAAATTCATAAGTAACGGAAGACAAATGTTGTTACATTTATCAGGAGCATCTTTGAATCAACGGACAAATTTACAACGGTCTTCAAAGCCTCTAATATATATTTCCAGCCATTCAAAAATAAGAGTACGAAGAAAAACGCTTGAATACATTGCAAACAATATTTTCACAAGTGCTTCAAATCTCCATTCGTATTTCAGTTTTTATCTATATGCTCTGTGAGAGAGATTTATCAGTCATACACATTTATTTTCAATAGTGATAACTTAAGGTTGAGGAACCTTAAGTTGGGATTTAAGATTACATTGTGTAAGGGGGAGCGAGTATCTAGAAGAACTTGCTGGTTGTACTGTGGTGCCAAGAACCCACTGAATCTTGGAAGATATAGTGAAAGGCTCAGAAGGATTTCTGAGGACTGGAAGTAGGTCAAGTGGTTAAGACCGAACCAGTATAAATCTCTGTGTGAACCTTGGTGATATCTCTTCCTTTTTATTACTGTGCCTTAAAGTTTTATAAATTGTATCTAAACTTCCGATTATTTTGTAATCACCCAATTTACCCACCTTGGGTGAAAAGCTTGTTCTAACAAAGCCTTTAGGGCTAATATAGCCCATTGGACATTCACTTTTCATGGCTCTAATAATGTCATTACTTATCTAGGGCCATAAAGTAACAAAGAAGAAACTATGGTTGGAAGATCAAAGTACAAGAGGAGGAGGCAAAGTCCAAAAGGTAGTAAACTTACTTACTTGTATGTATGTGATGTTTATGCTGTGTATTGATTTGTTGTACTGCTTTGCTTGATTATGTGAAGCATGTATGAATGAATGAAGCTCTGTTTCTATTTTACTATGGCCATAAGTATGTTGTACGAAATATTGAGCATGCAGAATATCATTATGTGAACATGAGCCTATGTAAGGCAAGCATATAATGCACTAGCATTCATCTTACATGCATTGTGTGTATGTTTGCTACTGAGATTCTCTCGAATCTTACTCTCCCCCACCAATCATATAGGTATATGAACAGGAAAGAAGAGAATGCTTGAAGATGATTCAGAAGAAAAGAAGACGAAGAACTGAAGACCGAACTGTGTTTAGATTACTGTGTGTATCATTATTTGCAAGCAGAGAATATTTGTTTGTAAGAATCCACGCGAATTTGAATTAAGCCGTAATCGGGATCATTGAGAATAAGAATGAACTCTGATATTCGGTAAGAATAACGGCTAAATAACTCGTGAATAAGTAATTACCCCTAATAAAGTAATAATGAATGCTTACGTGTAAGTAATTAAGGGGTATGTAAGACGGGTGTTACATTAGGGACACTTGTCACCATTTTGCTAGATCATCGAACATGTGGCATTGTAAGATTTTGACACGTGTAAGATCAACTTCAGGACTCCCTAAGGCCCTTAATAATTCAGCCAAATAAATTCATGGAAAAATGAGAAAAATCATGAGAAATTGAAAAAGGAAAGAAAAAGAATGAATAGTGTTTTTTCTTGAGTTTGATCCTCAGAAACACTACCGAATCGGCATTTTCACCTAAAAGACTCTTCTATAATCTTCTTCTCCTCATCCTCAGCTTTATTTCAATGGTTTTGGAATTTTTTTGGAGGTGTCTGGTGTCATCTTGTCGATCGAAGTACTACCGGATGTCAAAACCAGTTGCGGAAACGTGTAGGTGTAAGCGTAAGCTTTAATTTGAACCAATTCGTTTTTGGTTTTCATGATTTTTTGGGGGAACTTGGATTTTCAACTAGCAAGGTTTTTATAGGATTAATGATGCTTTGATCATATATATGTTGTTAGATGATGATTTATGATGATGTTGGACTAGTTTGAAGGCTAAAATTATGTTTTGGTTGGTTAGGATTAAGTGGGTCTGTTTGGCTAGATCTGGTAGGGGCTGAAGAAATGTTATTTTGATGTTTTTGATGTTTCCATTGTGTTTTAAATGAAAAACTAAGTGGGAATAGCCCTTGGTTGTAAATTATAGACCACTGGAAATAAACAATGCAAACTGGAATTTCTGCCAGTGTAAATTCTCTATGTGGCAGTTTGGCTGTTTGACATTTTTTAATATGAAAATGATGTCCAATAAATGTGAAACTTTCTAGTCTGAAATTAGACATTTCAAGCTTTAATTTGATATGTTATAGGTGTCAATTGGATTTTTACACTATAAGTTCTGTATTTTTGAATATTAGTCATGTAAAACTAGCAAGTTCTGGAGCAGTGTCCAATAAAGGGGAATTCTGTACTTTTGTGCAGCTATTTAGCTAATGGATACATTTTTCCTTGGAAATAGACTGATTAGGGGTTACATAGCCTTTAGAATTATTATAATTGGACATTTGTACATAAGGATAAGAATTTTTAAAAATTAATAAAAATTCTAGCAGATTTGGGTTAATGTGTGAAAATAGAAAAAGGTAATGGCACAATGTAATTATCTTGAACCTTAAGGGTGAAATTAACCATCTTGGGATAGTTGTACCACATTGACTTTTGACTTAGTACATTAACCTTAACGATAACTGATAACTCCCCATTTTTAATATATTTAAGATTTATTTTGATATAATTGGGGAGTTATTAATGCTAATTTAAGAATATTTTCTTGAGAATTTATAAGATATCAAGTTGATGCATTATCTTGGGGATTTTATTTTAAATATTATAGTTTTAATATAAAATAGAAATAATTTAATTTAGGATAATAATAATAATAAAAATAATAATAATAATTACTCACTGTTTTGAAAAAAAATGTTTGAGAAAAAGTTAAAGAAAAGAACCCATATTTTCAAGAAATTCTAATTGAGCTCTAGAATATTTTAAAACTTTTCACTTTAGTCCCTATTCAAAAGTTTCGATGTTTTCATTTAAGTCCCTTGGTCAAATGGCACGTTTTGACCAAGGGACCTCTTTAGGTCTGGAGAGAAACAAAAAAGTAGAGAGAGCTGAGTGAGGAGCGGCGGATTGGAGGATGGATCATTGAGGAGGCCGCTGGGTTGGATCATCAGCGTCATTGTGGGACCATTGAGGAAAGGAAAAGAAAAAAGGAGGCAGCCGACTAGAGAGCTGAGTGAGGAGCGGTGGATTGGACTGAAGAGCTTCGTCTCTTCTACTAGCAACAACAGTTCTGGTTTTAGCTCTCGTTATCACTGGTGAAGTGAGAGCTAGTGGCTACTGTGGGGGTCTGATGATCAACACCATCACTGAACAGAGGAGGAGCATTATTGCAGGTCTTGAAAAAAGAGCGGAAGCTTGAGAACCAGAGGTAGCAGACCTTTTGAAGAGGAGATCACCACGGCAAGTTTCATCATCTTCTTCTTTGATGCTATTGACTTTCTCATACACAAGCTCACAATTTCAGCATCACGAATCTGAGTAAAAGCTACAGGAACAGAGGAGCTTGAACGTGAAAATACTAATATGTGAACAGTGGCCGTGTGTGTTCCTATTCTCATTTATTGTTCTATATTTTGATGGCTTTTGGACTGATTTGTTGTTACTCTGATGACTGGAATTAAAGCAATGTGTGGTTAGTTATTTTTGAACTTAGAGTAGCTATGAACTAATTTGGAGATTTGAGCATGTATGAACCAATTAATTTGTACTTATTATTATTTTGTTTACTTACTCTTTTATTATTTTGTCTACTTTGTGCTTGATCACCATTAAGTAGGAAATTGGGGAATTTAGATTAGCCTTGGAAGATGGATCTTAATTGAACTATATGATTAAGTAATGTGGGATTAGAATTTATTCTAATTTGCCAATAGGATAGGAATATACCTATTAGACCCATATAATCATTTTAGAGTGAAATTGGACATTTATAGCCTCTTGAGTAAATTAGTTAGGAATAACAATTTTAACTTGAGAGAGGGGTATTAGTAATTGGAAGATACTTATATCCATTTAAACTCTAGATTAACAATTAACATTAAGTTCATTTAATTTGGTAAATACATGCTCTAACCTTGAAAAAGCGATTAGCCACTCTAGGTTGTTTTTCTCCACTGAAATTTAAAAAAAAATTAAATTTAGGACTCTTACTTTTGTTTAAATTGATTTTCAAATTAGTTTATTTCTTGATTTTCTCAACTTAAATGAACATGGGAAATTTAATGCATAATCATTAGTTTACTTGAATCTCTGTGGGATGACCTTGATTTTCTACTATACTATTTCCACGGCCCGTACACTTGCAGTGCTTATTTAAAATTTAGGAGCATCAATAACCAACTTAAATGTTTGGATTGTAAAAGAATATGACTAAATAATAACTCGTCGTCTGTAAATGCTAATTATAGGACTTGATAGCTGTTCGGGATCTAAGAACTACTCAGTACCCCTCAGGAAAGGTGATCATATGCTATGAGATACTCTGCATGTTTGTGATTTCATCAAAAATTTTCTTAAAGCATTTAAAATATGCAGGGTGGTTGCCTGGGGCTAAATGCATGGGTTGACGCTTGGGCCATGGAAATTTCTGTTATACAAGAGTAGACGATTGGGCTCTCTTCATTGGTAGAAACTCGAGGCCATGTGATTTGTTATACCTAACGCTGTGGTAATATGTTGAATTACATGCTGTGTACTGAATGTTTTTGTGATATTTCTTGTTATATGATGACTATATGGCATGCTCTGTGTTCTTATATCTATATGATTGACTATTTGTTACTACTGTGATTCTTTTGAACCTCACTCCTTTCCTATAACCAATCTACAGTACAAGCTAGCAGCTCAAAGGGCAAGAAGGTAAACACATACAGCTAGAGGATGAAGCGGCAAAATTTTATTTTCCTATTAGTTGTCTATTTTGGATATGTAGATGATGTATACAACTTTGTAAACCTGACGAAAGTGTAGTAGTAAAACTAGTAGTACCGATAGCCTAGAAAATGGATGGTAACTTAATAATGGAATAACTAAGTTAGATAACGCTTCCAAACACTAATAGAATATTAACTAACATATACAATGTGAGGTTTAAGCAGAGAGGCACTCGCACACTCTAATAAGATGGAATTGAGAGCCAATGAGACTTAGTAAGATGGTGAATCTTTGTAAAAATGATTGAAATAATTTTTATTCTAAAAAACCCTCTCAATCTCAGGTTCAATTCTTGAGTTGAGATTGGGATTTGTGAACATTTTTTAAAGTCTGACTAATACAGGACCGAATCCTGGTTTCATAACTTATTTTACTACTCTTTTATACTCATTCAAGTCCATGGGATATAAGATATTACATTTTGGTATCAGAGCATTGATTTTGGCAATGTTAGGTTATTGCTAAAGTCATTTACTTATGTTGATAGGTTCTAACCCTTAGCTAGCTGCTTTGTGATAGGAACCATAATCGGTAAAGGAAGGCAGGGGAGTCAATTACTCCCATCAGCAAACCAACCCTCTGAGGACAAGCGTATACCCGAGGGTAAGAATTTAGTGATGTATAGAACACTAGGTGGGGCAAGGATGATGCATACCACTTAGAAGAGAGTTCCAACCCCTGTGATTATCAAGTTAGGACCGAGCCTGAGTATAGAGTCATCCACCGGGGATAATAGTGACCTAGAGGTGAGAGAGGTAGTACATGATACTGACTCTTGACTAGCACTAGGGCTCCAGATATTATGTGGCTTATGATCCTCATCCCAATCATGAGTTATGGTTGTACATGAATGAATTGTATCTCAGGGCCTACAATGTGTCTACTTCCCCTTTCAGACAATATACCTGGTTCTTGTTTGACATGGAGCTACTTTATAGCAGGTGGTATATGTATGAGCTATGGATGCCCAATGACATATGTTCAAGACCACACTTACCTACTTTCCCGATACGGCTTAATGGATTAAGACGAAGAATGATATTATAGCACATGGCCCCTACGCGTTTTCTCCTTTTATTAAACTTATCGATAAATATGTGATGAACCATATGTAGAGGATATAGAGGCATTATGAATATGCTTATTTAAGATAAAGTAGTACATGCTTCTTTTGATGTAAATACCAAGCCACTTTGATGTAAATATAACTGTTTATAGTAATCAATCTATGTTCTTGTTGTGAGTATTGGTATTTAAGTCTTAAGGAATATATATATATATATTTCCAATACGATATTAATAATGTGATTCATTTTAATAGTGAAAAGGAACAATGGTGTGACTTAGAAGAAGGAACATACCCCCGTATGTCGAACCTGAGAACAACGTAAGACCAGACCCTCAGCAACAAATCCTTGGTATGCTAACACAATAGCAAGCTATGATAGAGGGTTTGAGAAAGAAAATCTGGGAAGTAAAGGAAAAGCAAAATGAAGATAGGCGATAACCTAAGAATACTGAGGTGAATCTAGAAGAAGAACAGTTTGAAAATGATGAGTATTCGCAGTTGCTCGAATTGAATCAAGAGTCTCCTGTTGTTTTAGCCTGAGAAGAGGAAAATCTCCAATATTGGATGCCTAAATTTGTCAATTACCAGCCTCCGGCGTTCAAGGGAAGATTTTATTACAAGCTGCTGAGGACTGGCTGATTCGATTGGAGAAAATATTAGAGGTACTGGGGTACCCTATAGAGATGAAAGCTAGAATGGCTATATACAAGTTGGAAGGAGACACAGATCGTTGGTGGAAGAATACAATAATAATACTACTTGTCTGAAACATTCCATTGACCTGGGAGTTGTTCCAAGAAAAATTTAACGAGAAATACTTCCCGAGGTCTATGAGGATCGAGAAGGAGAAAGAATTCTTAGCCATACAACAGAGTGACGACAAGACCTTTGATAAGTACCTATCCCAGTTCATTTGATTATCCCGTTACTCTTCCTATATGAAGTTCAAGGAAGATGAGGAGTGAAGCTCTGATATGTTGATTCAAGAACTGAAGCCTGAGATGGAAGAGAAGCTAGTTGCCTAACAATTTATCAAACTCAACAAGGTAGTATAAGTTTGCTAGCTGATAAAAGGGTAACTTGAGGAGGATGCATACGAGTTAAAATGCCAACAATTGAGGTGTACCTAGTTAGGGGGATACCTTACAGAAACACAAGGGACAAGGGTTCTCACAAAAGGGAAACAACAATAAGCCCTTTCGGTTTGAGAATCGTGGCAACTAGAAACCCCCGACATCTCAAGCATGCCCTTGATATGGGAAGCTGCATCCAGGATGAATGTTTAATGTCCCTAACAACCAGATAATTTGCTATGCCTACCAAAACCTAGGCTATATTGTCGTAAACTGTCCCCAGCAAGCAGTCGAGCCCAAACCTAAGAATCAAGACTGAGTGTTTCTTTGATACATGAAGAGGTGAAGAAGTCTCCTGAGCTGATTCAGGGTAAACTTCTTCTCAATGATAATTTATTGTAATCTTTGTATGATTCGAGTACAAGTCATTCCTTCATTTCTTATGAATGTGATAAGTGCCTAGGACTGCATGTTCATAAACTTCCATTTGACTTGATTGTGTCGACGCCAATGAGTGTTACAATTATGACTGCTTATGCTTGTCTAAATTGTGTGGTAAATGTTGAGGGATATGAGTATATGGTTGACTTGATTTGTTTGCAGCTTCAAAAACTTGAGGTTATATTGGGTTTTAACTGGCTAAAGGAAAATAATCTGTTATTCGATTCCAGGAATAAGAATATAGTATATCCTACTCGGTGGAAGGATGATAAAAGAAATGCTAGTTTAAACTTCCTCTCAATGGAAGAGCTGAGAAATGCATAAGGGGGAGAGGTATATAGTTTTCTTTTCCATTTAGGCGGAGACAGAGGTAAAGATATACTGATAGTAAGGGAATTCCAGAGGTGTTTCTAGACTGTTAGTTCTAGAATTATATTTTGATGATAACAAATCTTAAAAAAAAAGAGGACTTGATAATTCAAATAACTTAAATGAGTTTCTAGACATATGAGTGAAAGAACTATTTTGAATTAAAACTTGAATCATCAAAGTCACTTATTTCCAGTGATTTGAGATGATCACTCGAGTGACAAGTAATACACTCGAGTGATGATCCAAAACTTCTAGTTTTTTTTTCAAGTCACTTGCTGAAATCTGAGAAGTGATGTAAAATCACTCGAGTGGCTAAGTCAGTAATTAAGTAATCCTTCCTCACTTATAGGAAACAACAAGTCACCCGTAGGATTTTTAGAAGTTATATTCAGGTTACTCAAGTGAATAAGTGACTACTCGAGTGACAATGATCATTTGCATTAATTTCTCAAGTCATTTATGATAACTTCTAAAAGTTATAACTCTCTACTCAAGTTTATTATTTGGCACTTGATTTATGCACATTGCAGGAAATAACTTTAAACTAATGCACTCGAGTTCTGGAGGATCACTCAAGTTCTGATCTGAAGTGAACTCGAGTCTTAGAAGTTTTACATTGAGAGTTTATGCCCAAGAGTTTTGGTGCTACGCAGACCAGGCGAAGAACTTGAGTTCTTGATAAGCACTTGAGTTTAGGACAAAGTATTGGTATCAAATTGCAGTGGTTCTGCAGGCGACTCGTGATGGTTTTGGAAGTTATTAAAAAATCTCACTCGAGTGAGTAAGTTGTCACTCGAGTGATGACAAGAAACTCGCGAGGCTTCAACAAGTCACCCTCTGATGAACCTAGAGTGACACAATTTATTCACTACTAGAACTCAAGGCACTCGAGTTTGTTTGTAAAGTACTCGAGTAATGAGTATTCACTTGGGTGATATTGAATCACACTCGAGTGCAGGTTTATCGTCTTTTGAAAATTAACGTCCTGATAAATATAAAAGTGATGATGAACTTATATTTAAGCTTTATTATTACCTACTTATCTTTCCAAAGTTACTAATCATATTCATGTGTGAGTTTTGGATCTTTAAACCATACATTTATTTCAAATTTAACAAAAGTATATTTATTTTCAGAGATTTAAATGCTCAGTAGAAAACAGAGCAAATAGAAAGATTCCTCCTGAAGTATTATTGCAAAAGTGACTGAATGCAGAAATCCCTCAATAGCTCTAATTTGAGTCTAGTGGAATGTTTGAATGCTCACAACGGTTATTAATGAGACTGCCTATAAATATCAAGTGCATTCAAGACGGACCAACTACCGAACTACCAACTGATAAACATTTTATTTCTCTATTAAGTGCTCTGTGTCTTTGTTCATTCTATACTAATATACTTCAGTGATTATTTCATCTACTCTTTTAGAAAGAATTACTTTAAACTCAATACTCTTTATTGAGAGATAACTTAGGGTGGTGGGACCTTAAGTTGGGTATCATGTTACATTGTGAAGGGGGAGTGAAGTAGTCTAAGTAGGAACTTGCTTTGTAAAGCAGTGTCAAGAACCCAGTGAATCTTGGAGGTGATAGTGAAAAGCTCAGAGGAATCTGAGGACTGGACGTCGATCATAATTGTTGAGACCGAACCAATATAATCCCTAGTGTACACTTCGTTGAAATCTCTCTAACTCTTAAACTTGTTATTGTGTTAAATTTCTATTATTAGTTAGTTTTGATTAAATTTTTTATTATCACCCAATTCAGCTCCCTCTTGGGTGAAACGTTTGTTCTAACATAGACGAGCTTAGTAGTTTGCCTCCAGAAAGGGAAGTAGAATTTGTAATCGAGATTATGGCTGGAGCTTGATCTATATCAAAAGCCTAATATAGAATGGCTTTGAATGAGATAGCTAAGCTAAAGAAATAGATTGAGGAACTTCTTGAGAAAGGGTTAATTCGACCCAGTGTCTCATTATGCAGAGCTCCACTGCTATTCGTTAAGAAGAAGGACGGGAGCCTGAGGTTATGTATTGACTACAGAGAGTTGAATAAGGTGACCATCAATAACAAGTACTTGCTTTCCCATATTGACGACCTTTTAAATCAACTATCTAGGTTAAGTATATTTTTGAAGATTGATCTAAGGTCGGGATATCATCCGCTACATGTAAAAGGAAAAGATATACCGAAGACTGCTTTCAGGACTAGATATGGGCACTACTAGTTTCTGGTGATGCCTTTCAGACTGACCAATGTACCTTCCGTGTTTACTGGCTACATGAACCGTATCTCTCATTAATATTTAGATCTGTTCATGGTAGTCTTCATAAACTACATTCTAATCTACTGTAAGAGTAAGGAAGAACACGAGGAGCACTTGAGAATCATGTTGGGTATTTTATGGGAGAAGCAACTCTATGCCAAGTTGAGCAAGTGTGAGTTCTAGCTTTTAGAAGTCACATTTTTGGGCCATATTATCTCACAAGAAGGAGTCTTAGTGGATTTCAGCAAGGTGGAAGCAGTACTAGACTGGAAGTGGCTAGAAATTGTTGCTGAGATACTCAGTTTTCTAGGTCTTGCCAGCTATTACCGAAGATTGATTAAGAATTTCTCCCAGATTTCCTTGCCGATGACCTAGCTCATGTGAAAGGATCAACCGTTTAAGTAGGATAACCGATGTGAGAAGAGCTTCACTTCCCTGAAGGAGAGGTTCACAATTGCACCCGTGTTGATTATCCCTAATCTTAAGTTTACCTACATGGTCTACAGTTATGCTAGTAAGCAGGGATTAGGATGTGTCTTGATACAGTAGGGTAGAGTGTTGGCCTATGCTTCTCAACAGCTCAAGCCTTATGTAATGAACTATCCTACTTATGATCTGGAGCTTACGGTAATTGTGTTCACGTTGAAAATCTAGCAACACTACCTATATAGTATGATTGTGGAGTTGTACTGCAACCACAAGAATCTCAAGTATCTATATGATTAGAAAGAACTAAATATGAGACAGGGCAGATGGATGGAGTTGCTAAAATATTACAACTTGAAAATCAAGTATCACCCAGGTAAAGCTAATGTCATTGCTGATGCTCTTAGTCGAAAGGCGGTGCAGGTGGTAGCTATGATGATACTGGAAAGGAAGCTAATAGGAGCTATGATGATACTATAAAGGAAGCTAATAGAAGATTTTTGAGATTTAAACCTATCAAACCAAATCCTATATGGTAGTTATGGTATTAGCCAAGAGGAAATTGATTTGAAGGCTGAGATTATAAAGGCTCAAATGTAAGATAAACGAGCACAATCTATCAGGACTATGAATGAATGAGGAGAGACTCAGGACTATGATCTTTCACCGAGTAGACTAGTTCAACACAAGAAGAGAATCTATGTTCCACTAATGGCTGATCTGAGGTAGAAAATTTTAGAAGAGGCACATAAGAGTCGATATACCCTCCACCTGAGGATGGTAAAATCCAATACGACCCACATTAGTTATGAAAAATGAAGGGCTAGGGAACCCTAGGGTAGAAGAGAAATAGAGGGCCATAAGAAAACACTAGAGAGGCATTAGAAGCGCTAGCATGCTGTCGATGTTGGATCCTATTCGTGTGGATACCAGTTGAGGGAGCCGATCTGAGCAATTGGCTTCTGAAGTTTGAAAAGAAAAAAAATCGAAAGGTAGTTCTCCTTCTAACTTGATTTAAATGCCATTGAAGATCCACAATTAGGATTGGAAATACTTTTGCAATTAATTTAAATTCTTCCTCTTTGCCTTCCAATCCCAACACATGGGACACGTGGCGCCATCTTAAGGAATAAGAGCATAAAGTAACTTTTTTGACTTTATGTGTTGGTCTAATAGAAGTGTGACACTTGTCCCTTTAATGATGAAGTTACCTTTTTCCTTTTATGTTGGCATACCCAGAGGGCGCCACCTAGCCCTTGAGTAAGGCAAATCCCTAGTCTCCGGTGTAACGCCCTAAATTTTATACACCAAAAATCCTTGAAAATTAAATTATATTCATTGGAATCAAATGGAGAGTTTTGGTGTACTTGAAGTGGCCAAAATAGTGGAAATAGTGATTATAATAAATTTTTGGCCAAGAAAGACATAAAGTCTAATCTTTGTTATGAAAAAGACCTAAAATTTAGTATGGAAGACAAAATTTGGGCCCAATATATTGCAAAACTTCAACCAAAAAGAAAGGGAAAGAAGAAAGTGGCAATTATTTCAAAAATTTAAGAAAAATGTAAGGGTAAAATGGTCATTTGGCTAAATAAAATAAAGGTTAATATTTTTTCCTTAAATAAAGAGGAAATCCAGTTTAGAGTGAGAGGAACAAGAAGGCATAAGTTTTTTTTTCCATATATATGGACATTTGGAAGCAAGAAAAGCCATATGGAAAAAGAAATAATAAAAAAAATAGTGACATGTGCAAAAATAACAATTAAAAATTAATATTTGAGGAGGTAGAAAAGTGATATTTTAAGATCATTATCCTCTCCTCCAAGAGGCATATTTTTGGCCAAACAAAGAAAATAAGAGGGATAGAGAGTCTTGAGAAGAGCGAGAACAAGAGAGAAGCATAAGAGATTCAAGAAGCAAGTAAGGTAAGTTGGTTGTAAAATTGCATGTGTCATGCCTTCAAAATTCATGGAAACTCTCTCTAATCTCTATGCCTTCTTAAACCACACATGTAAAAAGCACAAACTCAAGGAAAAGGAGGAGAGGGACAGTTTTTTAAGGTGTAGAGAGAGAGAAGCAAAGGTAATCTCTTCTTGATGATGATTCAAGGTTGCTTGTTGTTGTTGTGGTTGAATTTGTTGGTTGTATTGGCTGAATTTGTAACTTGTCATGCTCAAACCCTAAGGGGAGATGCTTCCAAAATTGACACTAATCATGTTTACTAGGTGTTTAAGAGGTTAAACATATGATTACAAGAGAAAAGAAGGTGTTTTAGTGGATTAATTTTGAAAACACAATTTCCCTTTTGTTTTAGGATTTTTGGCCATGAAATGTACAGGGTGTTAGAGCTGGAATTTCATGGATTTGATGATTTCATTATGTTTAGAATGGAAAATTGTGTAGGAATAGCCTCTGGTTATGAATTCTGGATCCCTGAAATTAAACACTGAAAATTGGAATGTAAATTATGCAGCCATTGTAATTTCCTTTGAGGCAGTGAGATTGTAATGTATTTTTGGATAACCAAATGATGTCTAATGAATGTGAAATTTTTCAAAATGTATTCAGACATATCAACCTTTAATTTAATAGGTCATATAGGTCATTTGTAGCTGTACACTATGAGTTATGTATTTTAAAATTTGGTCAACTGAAAACTGGCATGTTTTTGGACAATAACCAATAGCTTGTAATTTTGAATTGATTTGCGTCCAAATGGCTAAGAGCAATAATTTTTCCTTGGAAATAGACTTAACAAGGGTCACCTAGCCTTTGAAACTACTGCAAGCACGGACATAACAATATATGCTCTTGAACATTAAAGCAAGTAGGGGTCATAACAACATATGAACCTGAATTAAGCATGCAGTAAGGTCAGTAGGGTACAAATAGTTATTTGTATCTCAACACCAAGCAAGATTGCAATGTGATCATTGATAAGAAAATAGGGATAAAGCAATCATTTTGATCCAGACAAAAGCATCGCTTGATCTTAAACATTGATAGACATGTGCACATCATAATTGTTTGCTACGTCATATATGTTGCATTGCATGTTTATCTTTTTCTTTTAATATGATTGATAGCATGTTACTACTGAGATTCATTTGAATCTTACCCTTTCCATAATTTAAAATTAATTCAGCTAGAGGAAGCAGCTCAGAGTGTAAAGCGATAATATCCGGCAACTGAGGGTCTAATGCTGATCAATAAATTTTCTTTTGGTTATTTGTTAGCTTTTCTTTGTGTTGGGATTTGTATTGTAATATGTACATACCCTGTGGGGATTTCATGTAATGTAATCAAGAATCTTATATTAGTATAATACTCTGATAAATGTCAAAATATTAAGGGGTTTACATTTTTGATATCAGAGCATGCGGTTCTGGCATTAGCAGAAAAGTGTATTGATCTAATCTTGGTTATGTTGTAACAAGAACCATAAGTAGTATAGAACATGGGATAGATCCCACCCATCTGTGAATCAACCTTTGGAATACCAGTGGACATCTGGAGGGCAGTCAGCACGATCACATAAGGTCAGGAGGGGTCCTTGGGTGCTCCGAACCACTAGGAAGCATGTGCGATCAAGGTTAGATTACGGACCATAACCTAGATTAGAGCTAACAACCATTTCTTCTTAAGGTAATAATGAGCAATCACTATCGGAAGGGTCAGAGACAGATCTATACAGTACCGCTGGTTCCAAGGTAGAACCTGTGCACGTGAGACATGACTTGCAGTCCGATCCAGAATTGTAGGAATACGTCAAAGGCATATATTTGCAAGCTTTCGATGAATAGGATACCCCAGTGGCAGAGTATATAATGTACCTAAATGAAGTAGATATATTGTACTAAGGTCAGGATATTTGGATCTGGGGATACCGGATGATATTTGGATCTGCACAATGTTATACTTCTTTCCAGATATTGCATTTTGGAATCGGAAGAAGAATGCAAATATGGAACAAGGCCTAAATGAAAACTTTGTTACCTTCATGGAGCACATCGCTCAGTATGTGTTCGATTATATATACCGGTACTAATGTATGACTTATATACAGTATTTGATCTCTCAGAGGTGATTAGCCTAACTAAATGGGATGAGGGCAATCCAGGGGTGTCAATTCTTGGAAGAGGTAGGAGCCAGCACCAGTGTTTTTGCATTGGTACATTAAAGTTAAGTGTGCTAGCTTAGGAAAATGGAACGATGGGTGACCTCCTGGGAAGTTGCTAAAAATGTTAAGTTATGTAGTATCAAATACAAGATATATGTTGTATAGTTATGTATGTGCAGTATGCTATCAAATTTTTTTCTCTAAGTTGTTATGAAGGTTTGCTAGATGTCATTAATAGAGTATCTATATATTTGTATTTTTGTGAAATGATAAAAAAATGTCCTTGTGAACATGTAGAATTTACCTTTTCCTTATCTTTAAGTAATGAGACATAGAGATGGTGAGACAAAGAAGTAGAGGTGTTGAGTGGGGTCAAGGAGCTAGCCGGACCCAATATAGCATATAATGTGCTTGTTGATGGAGAACGTACAATGATATACGATTTGAGTGATTAGCTGCGAGAAGTGAAGCAAAAGCAAGATACATATAGGGAAGGAAAGAGAACTATCTTGGTAGATAAGAGACTGAGTTTAATCAGCCTAAGAATCCTACTCAAAAGCAGCCTCCAATTGAATCTGTTGTTGAGGCTGAGAGTATGCAAACGTAGGTAGTACGGTTATGCCAGCAGTAACCTACCTTCCGAGGGGAATTTGATCATCAAATGATAGCGAAGTGGTTATCTTGTGTGGTTTCCATAATTTTAATATGTCGGTTAATATCAAAGTTTAGCTGGTAATCTATAAACTAGAAGGTGATGCATACTGATAGCAAGAAGAATATTAAAATCATTCTCCAGGCCAGAAATATTTTTGTCATTTGGGAACTATATTAGGAGAGTTCCATAAAATTACTTCCCCCAATTAATCAGAATTGCAAAGGAAAGCTTTGATGAGTAGCTAGCGTACTACATACGATCGTTTTGATACTCTTTTTATTTAAGATATCGTGATGACAATAGATGGAGCTCAGACATTATGATACGGGGACTGAGACCAAAAATGGAAGAGAAATTGGTCTCTAAATAGTTTATCAAATTTAATAAAGTAGTGGAGGTATACTGGATTACTGAAAGCAACTTACTAAATTTGTACATGGACAGAAAAATCGACAATAAGGGAGCAAAGCCTGTTGGCACTATGGTATACCTCATCATCCTAGAAGACCATATGGTACTCCGGTAGAACTGAAAATATTATATAATTGTTGGTAATTAGGGCATTTTTCCAATCATTGTCTATAGAACTCAGGGCAGAGTTTTACAACGACACAGGGGTGGGCTAGAAAGTCTCTAGAACTTATCTAAAGTATGGTTCTACCTAATGATAATTTTGTACAAGTATTATATGATTCAGGTGCTAATTATTCCTTTATTGCATATTCTATGTAAGATGGCTAGCCCTAAGTATACATTAATTACCCTATGATTTGGTTGTGTCTACACTCACAGGTGTCAGATTCATGAAAGCCAATATTTATTGAATTGTACGGTAAACGTCAAAAGACATAAATCAACGGTAGATCTAAGTTGTTTACTACTGCATGAATTGGAAGTAATTCTCGGTATTGGTAAGCTGACAGCGCATAATGTTCTGTTAGACTGCGGAAGCAAAACAGGGCTATTTACCCTTACTTGTAATAACATATATATATATATAAGTCCAGAAGGCAACCTTAATTTTCTTTCAGCAACTAAAGCTAAGAGATGTATGTATAAAGATTGTGAGGAATACATGATATTTTACTCCATGCTGTTAGAAGCTGGAGTAGCACTTGAAAATATTCCGACAGTAAATGAATTACATGCAATGTTCCAAAGGATATCAATGGATTACCTCCAGAAAGGGAAGTGAAGTTTGTAATTGAGATCAAATCTAGAGCGGGACTAATGATTAAACCTTATACGGAGAGGTTTTAAATGAAATGGTAGAATTGACAAGTAGATTGTTTCATTATAGGGAGCTCCAGTGCACTTTGTTAAAATTAGAAAGGCAAAAGCACGAGAATTACGGGAAGTAGTATCCTGGAATAGGAAGAAGGCTGAAATAAAATGAACTGTGTCTTGAGAATGTTGCAATGGACTATATGTCCTACTGATGTTAAACTTGACTAATTAGGTCTTGTGAATGATTGACAATTGATGATATTTTGTGTATTCATAAAGCAAGGTAGAACATGACAAGCATTTGAAAGTAATACTGAGCACATTAAGAGATAACCAACTCTATGCCAAGCTGAGCAAATATGAGTTATGGCTTTCAAAAGTTAAATTTTGGGCCATGTAGCCTCACAAGTAAGGGTCTCGGTGGATCCCAGTAAAGTGGAAGCATTACTGAATCGGAAAAGACTAGAGAATGTGTACTTTTCTGGGTCTTGTCATTTCTCCATTATTGTTTAGCCTTTGATAAGGTTGACATGAAAACTCAATATTCTAAGTGGGATGATAGTTGTGAGAGGAGCTTTACAAAGCTGAGAGAGAGATTGAAAGCAATATTAATGTTGATCATTCCTGATCTGCAATTGACCTGTGTGATCTTGATTTGCAATTGACCTATGTGGTCTATGATAATGTGAGCAAGTATGGATTGGGATGTGTCCTAATGCAAAAGGACAACATTATGGCATGAGCCTCTCTTTAGCTAAAGCCTCACGAACTAAAGTATCTTACTCATGAATCTTGAGATAGTAGTAAATGTGTGTGCACAGGAAATCTGGAGACATTATGGGGCACTGTAGAGTTGTACACCACAAGAGCTTTAAAAATATCCGTGTGATCAGAAAGAGTTGAGCATAAGATAGCGTAGATGGATGGAGTTGCTTAAAAATTTCAACCTAGAGATTTAATAACATCCAGGAAGGGCTAATGTAATTGCAGATTTTGATCAGTGGCAACAATATTAGTTAAGTAGAACATGATCTGAGAACAACAATAGTAAAAGTTATGAGACTTTTGCTTCCATATCTTATGTAATGATTTCACATATATGAGTTTATCCTTAAGCATATTTATGTTGAGAAAATACGGTACACAGTAAAACCTTTTGGGCCAGTACGTCCATAGGTCATAAGACCTTATGTGCAAGCAGGGCAGGGTCGTAAGACTTGCAGTATAGCCCAAATATGAGATTTAAGCAATGGCTCGAGACATGACATTCCGGGGATGACCTAATACATAAGAGTCCAAGAAGAGTCTCAAAGAGGTTATAAAGCTTGAGAATGATGGGACAGTTAGCCCCAAGGCAATAAGACCTGTAAGTACAAGCTATACTAAGAATAACTTGGGGCGTCTTGAACCAGGTAGGCTTGAGGCAAAAAACCCGTTCCTTGTATGGAAATTACCCTAGGTTATAAGATCTAGTAAATATCCAATGGAAGATGGGAAATATGTCTTGTGATTTTTCATTGGACTGTATGTCTTGTAATTTTTGAATGCCAATTAGTTAATTGTTGGTGAATGGTTTATCCTTACATGCCTCACGAGCATTACAAAAGTGTATGAACGGCTAAGAAGCAAGAATTGGAGCCTAAGATGCTTTCAAAATGATTATGGAATTTTAAATTAAAGTATACGTTTTTATTTTCATTCAGTATGGATGTTGGACTGAGTGTCCAAAGGCCATGAAACCTGTTGGACCGGTGTGTCCTTAGACCGGTAAATTAATAAGCATTCAGATTATGATTAGCAGAGGATCGGTATGATAAGACTTTGTGTGTAGGTTTTCAAAAGGTAGAAGCTTTGGACCATAAGACTAGTGTGCCTAGCATTGTGGCTATTGCTTAGCACTATGGTACATGATTAATGAGTCCAAGAAATGTGTTCTAATGATTACTGAAGGCTATTTAAGGTCAACTGTGAGTTCTAAGGACTCTAGACCCAAAGTATGAGAACCACGGATGCTAGACATTTGTGAGGTCATAATGATTTTTTATGCATGTTCTATGAGCTAGCACAAGGGAGAGATAATAAACTAAGTTATAAATGGAATAGACTGGGTGACAAGAATTGATTCCCAAAGGAATAGTGGAATCTATACAATGTTCAAAATTTCGGGGATGAAATTTTATTAATGGTGGGAGAGCTGTAACACCCCAAATTTTATTAACAAAAAATCCTTGAATATTAGATTATATTCAATGGAATAAAATGGAGAATTTTGGTGTACTTAAAGTACCCAAAATAGTAGAAATAGTGATTAAATGATATTTTTGGCTAAGAAAGACATAAAACCCAATTTTATTATGACAAAGGCCTAACATTGTGGCCTAAAATTTAGTATGAAAGAGCACAATTTTGGGGCCCAATATATTGTAAAAATTCGGCCAAAAAAAAGGAAAATAAGAAAGTGGAAATTGTTTCAAAAATTCAAGAAAAATGTAAGGGTAAAATGTTTATTTGGCTAAATAAAATGAAATCTAATATTTTCCCCTTAAATAAAGAAGAAATTCAGTCAAAAGGGAGAGGAACAAGAAGCCACACATTTTTTCCATATATATGGACATTTGGAAGCAAGAAAAGCCATATGGAAAAAGAAAAAAAATAGTGACATGTGCAAAAATAGCAATTAAAAATTAATATTTGAGGAGGTGGAAGAGGGATATTTTAAGATCATTATTCTCTCCTCCAAGAGGCATATTTTCGGCCAAAGAAAACAAGAGTGAGGGAGAGTCTTGAGAAGAGCGAGAACAAGAGAGAAGCATAAGAGATTCAAGAAGCAAGTAAGGTAAGTTAGTTGTGAAATTTCATGTGTTATGCCTTCAAAATTCATGGAAACTCTCTCTAATCTCTATGCCTTCTTAAACCACACATGTAAAAAGCACAAACTCAAGGAAAATAAGGAGGAGAGGGACAGTTTTTGAAGGTGTAGAGAGAGAGAAGCAAAGGTAATGTCTTCTCGATGATTCAAGGTTATTTGTTGTTGTTGTGGTTGAATTTGTTGGTTGTATTGGCTGAATTTGTAATTTGGGATGCTCAAACTCTAAGGGGATATGCTACCCAAATTGACACTAATCATGTTAAATAGGTGTTTAAGAGGTTAAACATGTGATTACCAGAGAAAAGAAGGTGTTTTAATGGATTAATTATGAAAAATCAATTTCCCTTTTATTTTAGGATTTTCGGCCAGAAACTGTATAGGGTGTTAGAGCTGGAATTTCATGGATTTGATTATTTCATTGTGTTTAGAATGGAAAACTATGTAGGAATAGCTTCTAGTTATAAATTTTGGATCACTGAAAATAAGCACTGAAAATTGTGCCGCCATTGTGATTTCCTTCGAGGCAGTGATATTGTAATGTGTTTTTTTATAGCCAAATGATGTCCAATGGATCTTACTTTTTTTAGAATAAAGGTAGAAATATCAAGATTTAATTTATTAGATCATATAGGTCATTTGGAGCTGTACACTAAGAGTTATGTATTTTTGAAGTTGGTCAAGTGAAAATTGGCATGTTTCTGGACAGTAACCAATTGCTGGTAATTCTGGATTGATTTTCATCCTAATGGCTAAGAGCAATAATTTTTCCTTGGAAATGGACTTAATAAAGGTTACCTAAACTTTGGAACCACTACAATTGGACATGTGTGCATACCATTTAAACACTCATTAATCATGTTTTGATGAAATTTTGGTAGCATAACCTGTTAGGGTTTCATCTCTGAAATATTACAAAATTAACATATCTAAGCCAAATTCAACAGCCAACACCACAACAACATCATATTTAGCAAGAGGATCAAGGTTCTTAAGATTACCCACTACTACAAAAAAACAATTTAACGTCCCTTTTTTGGCCCTTTCTACGTCCTTTTATAGGGGGACGCCTATGTGAGCGACGCAGTAAAATATGACATTTAACGTCCCTTAAAAAAAGGGACTTCTAAAGTATGACTTTAGACGTCGCTATTTCAAAATAGGGATGTCTTAATATTTTTTAAAAACAATTACTTTTTTTATATTTTTCACTACCCAACAATTTTTAATAAACTATAGAAACAATATCAGATCTAAGGGGTGACGAGCTTCATTGGAGAGAGGAAGACGACGAGCTTCAACATCTAGTACATCAGCTTTTTAGTAGCTTGTTTTTTCTTCTTTCTCTTTATATTACCAATTACTTTTTTATCTCCCTAAAACGATGTTACTTTCTTTCTTTTAGAAAAACTTCTGAATTTAAAAATCCATTCTCTACATCTTTACATGTACCATACTAGATCTAATTGTGAAAAAGGAAAGAAAATTATATAATAATAATAGTAATAAATAGAAGGAGAAAAAGATCCAAATGAAAAGAGAATGTAAACAAATGTTGGCATGTTAGATTTAAGAAGTGATAAAGCGAGGATTATTGTAATATCCCAAATTTCAGTCACTAAAATTTCTCTATACCTTAGTGGTATTAAAGGAATAAAATTGTGAATTCAATAGCATATCAAGAGAGATAGCAAGGCAATTAAGGATCACACATAATATAATTATCAAGTACATAAGATAAGGATGTTGCTAGTGAATTTCCCTTTGAGGCGGTTATATTGTGTGACATTTTTAAAATAATAAATCATGTCTGAAAATTATAAAAATTTCTAAAATGAAATTAGAAATAATAAGATTTAATTTGATAGGTCATATGGAATATTTGGAGTTCTATTCAAGGAGATATGAATTCTTAAAATTTACCCAGTGAATTTGATGTTTTTCAAGGGTAGACATCAATAATAAATATTCTGAGAATGGTGAGCTTCTAATTGGCTATAATTTATATTTTTCCCTAAAACTATACTTAATAAGAATCACATAGCCTTTATAACCACCCCAATTGGATATCTATACAATTAAATATTAATTTTCAAAGTTTGACAAAAAATATGCCAATTTTTCTGCATATGCGAAAATGCAAGGGCAAAATGGTCATTTTGACCACATAAATAAATTCTGAAATTTTATTTATTTCAAAAATTAATGGACATATGGACTAAAGAAGGTCATAGAAATATCATGGAATAAAATATAATCTGTATTGTGACATATGCAAAATTAGAATAAAATATTAATTATCAAGGGACACCTAGGCAATTTCTAGAGAACTCATGTGTTCTCTACAAAAGGGGCATCTTGCACGTCCAAATAAAGAAGAAGAAGAAGAGGAAGAGTGCATGGAGAAAGGGAAGAGAAAGAAAAGCAAGCAAGCAGCTTGTTTACTTATTCTTGTGCTCTAGCTTGTGAAATCCCTTCCATACCTCCATGCCATCTTGGGTTAGCTTCCTAACTAGAAAAAACACAAGAAAAGAGGGAAGATGGAATCAGCCAAGAAAGGAGGAAGAAGAAGAAGCAAGGTAAGTTGTTGAAACCTTGAAACTCTTGTTAGAAACTGAGTTGTGACTACTTTCTGGTTGGATATTTGTCTATTTATGATATTTTCTATAATTTGGGATGTCCAATTTCTAAGGGAAGATACTGCCCAAATTTTCATTGATTATGTAAAATTGAGGTTTGAGTGGTTAAACAAGTGATACATGTAGAAAGAAGATGGTTCAAGGGTTAAAATCATGAAAATCCAATTTTCCCTAAATTATTCTAATTTTTGGCCAAGGCTAAAAACTAGGGAAGGAACTGGAGTTTCATGAATTTAATGGTTCCATGATGTTTAGAAGGAAAAATTGTGTGGGGTTCATGTAGATTGTGAAGAGTGAAAAGCCCCAGAATTTGAAATGACGATTTTGCCCTTAAAACCCCAAGTAAGGGCTATCAATGGAAAAACTGTAATTTAAGTTGGAATTAGCCTAATTTGAGGTCAAAAATAGATTCTACACACAAAAATATGTAAGATTATTCTGGGTCATAATTTCTGGAAAGGTACAAAAATACCGGGTAAAAAGGAATTAAACCAGGTCCCCAAGGGCATTTTGGTAAATATGCGAATTTAGGCTAAGATAACCAACTTGTAAATTTTAGAATAAAGTATGAATGAGTAGTAACTCATTTTCAATTACTTTGGAAATTTTAGGATTTGGTATTTGTCCAAGCCAAACAAAAGATTAAAGGATCGGTAGTAGCTAGGCTTTGGAAAGGAGTCTAGGTAGTAACACTATCTCTCATATTCTGTGACTGTTAATATGCATTTTTTGGCCATGATTTGTTCAATGTATTGCTTGTGGTGTTGATACTCTCTGGGTATGGGTAATAAGTTAAACCACCCTATGGAACCTTTGAGGTACCATGTGGCCAGGTGGACCCAGTTGAGTGACTTGATATGTACGAACATGTATTGACTTGCTCCAAGTTATGATGAGTACGGACAGGTATACACCTTCTCAAAGTTGTTGTGATCACATTATGATATGATATTGTGCATATCAGGAACGGATGATCATTTTGATCCGGACAAAATCATCATTTAGTTCCTGAGCATTGTCAGATAGGCGTTGGCATTTTGATTGTTGCATCATGATAAATGCTACATTGTATGTTTACTTTTTACATTTTATATGATTGATACACTGTTACTACTAAGATTCTTTTGAATCTCACCCGTTTCCATAAATTCATAAATTTACTCAGTTAGAAGAAACGGCTCGGAAGGCATAATAGAGAATATCGTAAGTAGAAGGTCCAGAGCAGAGCAAGGAATTTGGTTGGTTATCTCTTAGTTTCTTATGGTATCTGGGATTTGTATTAGAACTTGTACAAGCCCTGTGGGAAATTTTTGTAATGTAATCAAGAATACTATATCAATATATTTGTACTATTTTCTGTATGTTCATTGAACTGCGCATTAATACTTTGATAAATGTCAAAATAATAAGGGGTTTGACAATTATCGTCGTAGGTAGGGGCGGGAGCAGGAGCAGGAGTGGTGAAGGGCGTGACAAGAGCGAGGATGGCGAGAACACTGAAGGAAGAGTTGAAAGAAGCCATTTGAATATATAAAGTATGGGTCTCTCTCTGTAACTCCTCTTAAAAAAACAATGAAATGTCGTAGGGAAGAGAAAAAGAAAAAGTTCATTTGCTACTCAGTCTTAATATTTAAAAATATGGGATGCCACTATTAAAGTCCCTAATTTAAATTAGGGACGCCAAAAGTGGCGTCCCCAATATTGGATATTAGGGATGCCACTGTGGCATCCCTATGTGGTATAAATAGACGTCCCTATTTTATATAGGAACGTCTATTTGGTTTTAAAAGTCAAAATATGTCAGTTTTTTTACTAACATAATAGTTTATGCGTTCCTATTTAAAATAGGGACGCATAAACTAGGACAAATAGACGTCCATAATTAAAATAGGTACGTTTAAAGTTTTTCAAATTTCTCTTCCCGTAAAAAGCAAGTCTTTTGCCGCAATAGCTCTGCTTTAGGCGTCCCAATTAATTTTTGAGACACCTAAAGTTCTCTTTATGCATCCTCAATTTTAATTGGGACGCTTAAAGTGGCCCAATATTTCAAAATTGTAGCTTATAATTACAGAAATGCCACTCCGTCCATTTTTTACTTCCCTTTTTTAAAAAGGGACATATTTTAGGGTCGTAGTATACATTTTCTATAGTAGTGACCTCTTGATTTTCTTACTTTCTCTCTCTAGACCATGAACCTCCTCTCTCTCCTCTATTGAAATTTTTCTTGCTAACCATTGGTATTTAAGAAGGAGAAGGGATTAGAAGAGGTATTATATAATTTGGAAGGCAAGAGCACTAGGAGTTCATCACTTACCTTGAGTTTGTGCCTTCTTGAACCCTGGCCTTTCTTGAGTTCTCTTGCTCCTTCCTTTCGTCCAATACCCTCTCTCTCTCTTTTGTTTCCAAACTTGACCAAAATATGGTCTCTTACAAGGGATAAGAAGTATATAAAATATCTCTCTTTCCTTCCTCTTAATTGATAATATTACTTAAGTGCATCACCTTTTCTATTTATCACATGGACATTTATTGGCATCATCTTTTCTCTTTCCATATGACTTTTTGACCGAAACTTCATCTTAAAATGGAGAAAGAAATAGCTCTTGGATTATCTTCATTTATTCTCTTCATAAACAACCTGTAAGAGCTCCTTTATGGCAATTACTTTTTGACTTTTCAACAATAATTTTACTTGGTCATAATTCATTTTTCCTGGATTCATTTTTAGCCAACCATTTATTTCTCTATTATTTCCCTTTGTTTGACAGAAATATCAAGGAAAATAGAAAAGATTTATTGCTTCTTGCATTATTGGAAAATTTACCATTTTGCCCTTACATTTTGTGATTTTTTGTATTAAATCATGTATTCCTTCATTTCTCCTTGTTTTGGCCGAAATTGGGACAATATATTTGAGTCAATATTTTTGCTCTTTCATGCTCTAATTTAGGTTACAATATTAGGCCTTTAAGTAGACAAAAGTTGCACTTTTTTGTCTTAGCTTAGCCAATTGTATGTAATTACCGATTGGAGTATTTCCATAATTTTATGTACACCACAATTCACCATTTTATTCCACTAAATGTCATAAATACATACAAGGAATATTGGTGAATAAAAGTGGGGTATTACAGCTCTCCCCCTATTCAATAAATTTTGTTCCCCAAATTTGCTACACGTTATGAGGCATAAATTTCGGGTAACGCCTCTTTATATCTTCTTCTGCTTCCCATGTCACCTCCCTTGGAGATAGTCCCTTCTAGAACACCTTGACAACTGGTATACTACGATGTCTGAGCCTCCTTTCTTGTCTATCGATGATTCGTTCTGGCTAAGCCTCATAAGTGAGATAATCTTGCATATCCACATCTTCATACTTAATAACATGATGGGGGTCTGTTTGGTACTTCTTCAATTGCTAAATGTAGAAGACGTCATGCAATCTGCTCAGGTTTGGGGGCAGAGCAATTCGGTATGCTATGGGCTTAGTTCTTGACAAAATATCAAACAGCTCGATGTGTCGAGGGCTTAGCTTCTTTCTTTTTTATGCCCTTCCAATACTGGTGACAAGTGAAACCTTTAGGAATACGTGATCACCGACTTGGAACTCCAACGGTCTTCTTCGCTTGTCGGCATAGCTCTTTTGCATACTCTAGGCTACAAGCACTCTCTTCTTGATGATTCTGATATGCTCAATAGTCTAATCTACCATATCTGGCCAGTACAATCTCCTTTCTTCTAATTTTCTCCAGCAGAGAGGGGATTGGGACTTCCTTCCATACAGTGCTTTATATGGAGCCATTTGAATGCTCGACTGATATCTATTATTGTAAGCGAATTCTGCAAGTGGAAGGTAGTGATCCCAACTTCCCTTGAAGTCCATCACACACGCTCTTAGCATATCTTCCAGTGTCTGTATGGTTCTCTCTGTCTGTCCATCCATTTGATGATGATAGGGCGTACTAAATTTCAATTTAATGCCCAAAACTTCATGTAGAGATCTCTAAAATCATCAAGTGAAACGAGCAACTCTGTCAGAGATTATATTCTTTGGTGTCCGATGGAGTCTCACTATCTCCTTAATGTATAACTCTGCCAATTTATCAGGAGAATAGCTGGCGTTGATCGGAATGAAATGCACTTACTTCATAAAATGATCAATAATCACCCAGATCGCATCATAAATATTCCAGATTCTGGGTAATCCTACCACAAGATCCATGGTTACACTTTCCTACTTCTACTCTGGGACCTTAGGACTCTGAAGTAATCCTGGCAGTCTTTGGTGTTAAATTTTTACCTTCTGGCAGGTAAGACATCGTGCCACATATTTTGTCACATCTTTCTTTAATCTGGGCCACCAAAACATCGCCTTTAAGTCACGATACATCTTTACCATCCCTGGGTAGAGAGTGTATCGACTTTTGTGCACTTCATCTAGGATTTTTTGCCTCATATAAGCTTTCAGTGGAATATAGATTCTCTTCTTGTATCAAACCAGTCTACTTGGTGAAAGGTTGTAGTCCCGAGTCTTTCCTTATTCGATCATAGCCCTGATGGACTGTGATTGGTCGTCTTGCATTTAAGCTTTTGCAATCTCAGCCTTCATATCATATGTTATTTCCTCTTGGCTAATACCATAACAAGTATAGAGTATTTGATTTGATAGGTTCATATCTCAAAAATCTTCTATTATTTTCCTCTCTTATATCATCATAGCTGCTACCTGCATCACCTTCCGATAAAGAGCATCAGCGATGACATTGGCTTTACCCAAGTAATGCTTGATCTCTAGGTTGTAGTCTTTTAGAAACTCCATCCACCTGTGTTGCCTCATATTGAGCTCTTTCTTATCATACGACTACTTAAGACTCTTGTGCTCGCAATACAGTTCCATAACCACACCATATAGGTAGTGTCGCCAGATTTTAAGCGCAAACACAATTGTCGCTAGCTCTAAATCATGTGTGGGATGATTCATCTCATAAGGCTTCAATTGTCAAGAGGCATAGGCCACCACTCTGTCCTGCTACATCAGGACACATCCCAGTCCCTACTTGCTAGCATTACTAAATACCACATAGGTCAACTTAGGATCAGGGATAATCAACACGGGTGTAGTTATCAATCTCTCATTTAGCTCCACAAAGCTCTTCTCACATCGATCGTCCCACTTGAACGGTTGATCTTTTCATGTGAGTTTAGTCAATGGTAAAGCAATATGGGAGAAATTTTGAATGAATCTCTGGTAATAGCCAGCAAGACCCAGAAAACTGCATATCTCAGCAACAATTTCTTTCCTTTTCTAGTCTCGTACTACTTCCACCTTACTGGGATCCACTGCAACCCCTTCTTGTGTGATAACACGGCCCATAAATCTAACTTCTGAAAGCCAAAACTCACATTTACTTAACTTCGCATAGAGTTGCATTTCCTGCAAAATACATAGCACGATCCTCAAGTGCTCCTTGTACTCTTCTCTGCTCTTAGAGTATATCAGAATGTTGTCGATGAAGACTACTACGAACTAATCTAAATATTGACAAAAGATGCAGTTCATGTAGTCCATAAACACTACTGGTGTATTAGTTACTCCAAATGGCATTACTAGGAACTCATAGTGCCCATACCGGATTCTGAAAGCAGTCTTTGATATGTCTTTTGCTTTCACACACAGCTGATGATATCCCAACCTTAGATCAATCTTTAAGAACATACTTGATCTAGACAGTTAATCTAAAAGGTTGTAAATCCAAGGAAGCGGGTACTTGTTCTTCACAGTTACCTTATTTAGCTCTCTGTAGTCAATACATAGCCTCAGGTTCCCGTCCTTCTTCTTGACGAATAGCACCGGTGCTCACCATCATGACACACTGGGTCAAATAAACCCTTTCTCAAGAAATTCCTCGATCTGCTTTTTTCAGCTCATCCATTTCATTTAAAGCCATTCTGTATGGGGCTTTTGACATGGGCCCATCACCAGGCATGATTTCAGTTATGAATTAAAGTTCTCTTTCCAGAGGTAAACCACTAAGGTCATCTAGAAATACCTTAGGAAATTCCCTTACAATTGGAATGTCTTCCAGTGTTATTTCTGTCTCTGCCTGTATAAAAAAGAACATGATATAACCCTGGCATCTCCTGAAGCATTTCTCAGCTTCTGCCAATGAGAGGAAGTTTAGACTAGCATCTCTGTTATCAGCCTCCCGTCAAGTAAGATATATTCCTTTTGTTTCCACAATCCAACAGCACATTGTTTGCCGTTAGCCAGTCAAAACCCAATATAACTCAAGTTTTTGGAACAACAAACAGATCAAATCAATTGTAAACTCACGTCCCTCAACATTTATCACATAGTTCAAACAAGCATCGAGAGTCATAGTTTTGACACCTATCGGTATAGACACAATCAAGTCAAATGGTAGTTTATGCACATGCAATCCTAAGCGCTTAGCACAGTCTTAAGTAATGAAAGAGTGACTAGCACCCAAATCATATAAAGCTTGCAACAAATTGCCATTGAAAAGGATTTTACCATGAACTAGCTTCGGAGACTTCTTTGTCTCTTCCTATGTCAAGGTAAATACTCAGCCCTAGTTCTTTTTTCTGGACTCAGTAGGTTTGTGGTACTGCTTGCTGGGGACAATTCACAATAATATGGCCTGGCTTTTGGCGGGTATAACATATCACTTGGCTTATAGGAACATTGCAACGTCGTCTCGGATAAGACTTGACAAATCGAAGGCATATTAGAGACATCAAGGATTTCTGGTCGCTATGATTCCCAGATCCAAAAGGCTTTTTATTGTCTCCCTTTTGTGAGAATCCTTGTCCTTTACACTTCTAGGAGGTATCCCCCTAACTAGGCCTACCTCGATTACTGGTACCCTTACTGGCATGCACTCTCTTTAGGTTACCTTCAGTCAGTCGGAATACTTCCACAGCCTTGTTGAATTCAGTAAACTACTAGGCAACAAGTTTCTCTTCCATTTCGAGCTTCAGTTGCAGAATTAGCATATTGGAGCTCCACTCTTCATAATCTTTAAACTTCAAATAGGAAGAGTAACGGGATAATCAAATAAACTAAGACAGGTATTCATCAAAAGTCTCGTCGTCCCCTTGCTTGATTGACAAAAATTATCTTTCCTTCTCAATCCTCACTGACCTCAGGAAGTATTTTTCATTAATTTGTTCTTGGAACAACTCCTAAGTCAGCAGAATATTTTGGACACGCAATATGAGTGTCATATTCTTCCACCAGTGGTTAGCGTCGCCTTCTAGTTTATATATAGCCATCCTAGCCTTTATCTCTATGGGGCATCCAGCACCTCAAAGATTTTCTCTAATTGGTTCAACCTATTCTTAGCAACCTATGGATCAAATCTCCCCTTGAATGCCAAAGGCTGGTACTAGATAAATTTGGGCATGCAATATCAGAGAGTATCCTCTTCCTATTCTAGAACTATAAGAGGCTCTGGTTTTACCTCGAGCGGCTGTGATTGCTCATCACTCTGAGGTTGTTCCCCTTTTAGATTTCCCCCAGGGTGGTTTCGTTCAGGATTATCCCCCTTCGGGTTAATCCCTATAGGGTTTTCAGGTTGTGCCCCATCAGTGTTTTACCTTCCTCTTACTTTTCAAACTTCTTCTCGTAAGTCCAGGATCATCGCTTGCTATTAAGTCATCATTATGAGAATTTGCTGCATAAGGTTAGGCCTTGCATTATTCTCGGGTTTAGGATTTGGTGGTACGTTCCCCCTGGTCTACATTGTACCATTGTTCCTTTTCACTATTAACAAGGAACACCACGTTAATACTGCATCAAACTATATATGTATATATGTACTTCTTCTATCAGACATGCTTCCTAAAACAAAACAGCTAACGAAAGTTATAACTTATCAACATAAGTATAAGACTCTAGCAAATACCTATTGTTTCCAGAATCAACGCTCTGATAACATAAAAATGTAACACCTCATATCCAACAGCCTTAGATGAGTGCATAGAGTAGTGAAATCAGTTATGGAACCAAAATTTGGTCCAGAACTAAACGTATTTTGGAAAACGTTCACAAACTCCAAACCTACCCCAAGAGTTGAACATGGGATTGGAAGGGACTTTTTAGTGAAATAGAAATTTTTCAAACAATTTCACAAACACTCACTATTTCACTGAGTCTTATCATTATATAAATCCATTTTATCAGAGTATGTGAGCGTGTCTCTGCTTACGTTTCATGATACATTCTTTAGTTAATGTTCCTTCATTCTTTATATACACTATATACAGATCCAAAGTACCCAAAATATATTAAAATAAACAACCAACACAAAATAAGGTCTTTCTCGATCTAAGCTCTAGTTGTCCGCATTTACCTTCTTGCCCCTCGAACTGTCTCCCTGTACTGTAGATTGGTTTTGAAAAAGAGTGAGATTCAAAAGAATCTCAGTAGTAATAGATAGCTAGTCATATAGATATAACATCACAAAGCATGCCACACAGTCATCATATAACAGAATCATCACCACAACATTCAGTGCATCTTATGTAGTTCATATATCACCATAACGCTAGATATATCACAAGACCCTGAGTAATACCCACAAAAAAAGGCCCCGGGCATCCACTCGTGCATCACAGAATGTTATATTGGCTTAAGCGTCTACCTGAACAAAATAGCCCCGGGCAACCACCTCACTTAACCATAATGTATCAGACAATTCATGATGAATACACAAAAACATGCATTGTATCTTATAACATATGAAAGAAAATTTACCACCTGCTGCTTTTCTTGAACAATTTCTAACCATTTGTCTGAGCTCAGGAAATTTTTAAGCTCCGGACAGCTGTTAGGAGGTTCTATAATTAGAATTTATGGACGACAAGTTATTATTTTACCTAATACTTGCATAATCCAATTAGTCAAGTTGGTTGTCATTAAAGTTAGTATACTAGGCTAAAAGCAAAGTCAAAGTGGTCTAACTATCCCAAGTTGGTTAATTCCACCCTTAAAGTTCAACTTAATTACTTTATACGATTACATTTCTCATTTTCACATTTGTTCTCAAATCTGCAAGCTTTTTAATTAACTTCAAAAATTCACCATTAATTCTAGGAAACTCCAAATTGATTGGTTCCAAATTCTATGTAAAAGTTCTTTCAATGAAATTTCACATAAAATTTCTTAACTCTAGACATTACATCCAAAGAATTCCCAACATTATGCCAAACATAACATGTTCCAGATTTCATTCCAGAAACAGGGCCTAACTTTGAAAATCATATATTTTAATATACTAGTCCAAAAAATATGTTCCACATATCAAATTAAAGCTATGAATCTCTAATTTAATCCTGGAAAGTTTTATAAGATTTAGACTAGCTTTGACTAATGAAAATCACATTACTACTAAACTACTTCCAGAAAATGGATTAAACAGTATCTTCTTCTCAAATTCCAAAAATTCCAAATTCATATACAGGCATCCAAAAATCATGAACACAAGTATTCCCACACAATTTTCCCTTCTAAATCGAATGGAATCATTAAAATTATAAGATTCCAACTCCTCCCTTATGTTTTGTATCTACATGAAACTATGGGGGAAAAAGGGAAAAACATGTTTTCATGCATTCAAGTCATAAACTCCCTCATTTCCACTCCTAATCACATGTTTAATCATTTAAACACTAATTAATCATGTTTTGATGAAAATTTGGCAGCATAACCCCTAAGGGTTTCATCTCCCAAATTTTACAAAATCAACATATCTAAGCCAAAATCAACAACCAACATCACAACAACATCATATTTAGCAAGAGGATCAAGGTTCTAGCGATTACCTCTTAATTTTCTCACTTTCTGTCTCTAGGGCGCCAGCCTCCTCTCTCTTTTCTCTTGAAATTTTGCTTGCTAACCATGGTATTCAAGAAGGAGAAGGGATTAGAAGAGGTATTATATAATTTGGAAGACAAGAGCACTAGGATTTCATCACTTACCGTGAGTTTGTACCTTCTTGTACCCTAGCCTTTCTTGAGTTCTCTTCCTCCTTCCTTTCGTCCAGCACCCCCTCTCTCTCCTTTGTTTCCAACTTGACTGAAATATGGTCTCTTATAAGGGATAACAAGTATATAAAATATCTCTCTTTCCTTCCTCTTAATTAATAATATTACTTTAGTGCATAATCTTTTCTATTTATCACATGGTCATTTATCAGCATCATCTTTTCTCTTTCCATATGATTTTTTGACCAAAACTTCATCTTGAAATGGAGAAAGAAATAGCTTTTCGATTATCTTCATTTATTCCCTTCATAAACAACTTGTAAGAGCTCCTTTATGGCAATTATTTTTTGACTTTTCAACAATAATTTTACTTGGTCCTAATTCATTCTTCCTTAATTCATTTTGAGCCAAGCATTTATTTCTCTATTATTTCCCTTTGTTTGACTGAAATATCAAGGAAAATGAAAAAGATTTATTGCTTCTCGCATTATTGGCAAATTTACCATTTTCCCCTTACATTTTGTGATTTTTTGAATTAAATCATGTCCTCCTTCCTTTCTTCTTGTTTTGGCCGAAATTGGGCCAATATTTTTGCTTTTCATGCTCCAATTTGGGTTACAAAATTAGGCCTTTAAGTAGACAACAGTTGCACCTTTGTGTTTTAGCTTACCCAATTGTATGTAACTACCGATTGGAGTATTTCCATAATTTTATATACACTACAATTCACCATTTTATTCCACTAAATCTCACAAATACATAGAAGGAATATTAATGAATAAAAGTGGGGTATTACATTGAGTCGGGGTATTCTCCTAAAAATATGCATCCACAAAGTATGTACGCAAAAATAAATAATAGATCAAGTTACATATAAATATATAATTGATTGAATATATATGAAAAAATGCATATATATATACATGTGTACCGCAATCATTACTATTTTATGGTCGTTGTGGGTACTATAAAGAAGCGAGAAGAAAAATGCATTAATTGTTCTTTCATGTGTTCAAGGAACTCGATGCTACACACTGATCAAACAGGGAAACTTTGGTTAAAAAAATGTCTTTTCATTCTTATTCAACATACAATCTCATAATGAACATCTAGTCAGCCCCATATCACTAATTTCAAAGGACCCATAACCAACACTCTTATAAACGTAGGCCCCAATTTCAAAATTTCTGAGTAACAATTAGGGATCGAAATATGCTAGGTCCCTACAATCTAGTATGTTTGAGGTCTGGTAAAGTCTGGCCTCTTTGCTATAGGCCTATTTAGAGGCCTATTTTCTTAAACAAGCTAGGCATTTTTTTCTTAAGGTTTAACACAGACACACCATATTTTATTATATATAAATATTAGTTTTTCTTTTAGCTATATGTTGTCTTTAAATAGGCGTTAAGCCTATGTAAAACCTATAATTTATAAATGTTTACTTTAAAGACTACAAAAAAACTTATATTTATATTGCTTTTATTAGTGGGCTCACTATTACAAAAATCACTTTTAAGACCGGTTAAAAAAGACATTTTAGACTGGTTATGGATCCGGTCTTGATACAGCCGGTCTAAAAAGTATTTAACTTTTTAGACTGGTTAAAAAACCGGTCTAAAATATGAAATTTTAAGATCGATTCTACAACAACCGGTCTTAAAGTTTAACTAACGGAATGGTAGGGAAATTTCAGTATAAAAAAATAGGACTTTAAGACCGGTTCTAAATTTAACCGGTCTTAAAATGATATTTAAGACCGGTTCTTAAGGAAACTGGTCTTAAGAGTTTACTTCTTTAAGACCGGTTCTCTTAATAACCGGTCTTAAATATCAATTTAAGACCGGTTATAGTTAGAACCGGTCTAAAAATTGTGTTTTTTTTATTTGTTTCAATCTTACCCATGCCAGTAAGCCATATTCAATGACAATCCCCTCTGTGCCACATTACATACACAAGCAACAACACATGCATATATATATTGACAATCAGAAGCAGTGACAACAACATTTTTATTTCCAGAAACAATTGGTATTTCTCTGAATGCAAACTTGCTCCAAATTTAGAATCATGAAGCCTAAAATCCTTATTAGTTCCCCTTTCCCTCTTTTGTTAAATATGACCTTAGTTATCGAAATTAGTATGAACCTATAAATGTCAGTCTGTTCAAGGGAAAACACTTGGCATTTACAACCCTCGACTCTCAATAATCACAGAATGAACATTATGAAAAAAAAATCATTGAAAACAAACACATTCAATTCCAATGACTACCAATAACACATTATCAACTTATTCAATTCTCAGAAACAGTACAACATTAACAATTTATAATTATCAAGCATTTTGAACCACAGCACCACAATTAAACAATGATAGCAGGAAAATCACGACATTGTGTGAAGTTGCAATCCCAAAGCTTGTAAAGAGAAGCAGGAAAATAAATATTTCTCATTATATGGAAAAAATTCCTAAGCTTTACAGAGAAATGAAAAAAGTGGAGGAAAATTTACAATAATGATCCCATGCCTGAATCAATAGCCAACTAGTATCACCAATATCCAAGAATTTGTCCTGAACAGAGATATAAACTAAGTTAGATATATATGAAAACCATAAGTATTATTAGAACAACATAGGATCGGATTCAAAAACTTACTAATCTTGTAAAAGCTCATAGATGAATTTAGCACAACAATTGCGGATGAAATCAATATCTTCTTTAGGAAAGGGATCAGCAAGATCAAACATCGGTAACGTAATACATATAAAGACCACATAAGTTGGAGCCCGGTGGTTGCCTACGGGTCTGAAAAAGAACATGATATTATTAAAGCAAGCATAAAAGCATAACTTATGAAACGCAGCTTAAAGAAAACAAATATGTACTAACCTTTGGCGTGATCCATGTAGGTTCTTTTAAGTCACGGACATGCCTACTATACTTAGCGTGTAGGAAAGTCCGCATAGCCCTATGATCAAAATCACAAAGATTACTTATTCTGCACACAAACTTTGCACACAAAAGGTAATAAAGCAAGAAAACTTACGAGTTCATGGTCTTCTTCAAGTCACTCCCCGGTTTGAAGTAGAGGGAGCAGAGGAGGATCACTGTGTAACTAACCTTACACAGAATAACCAATTGCCAATGATCCCTTAAAAAAAGAGATGAATGTTAAGCAAATATAAAGCATTATATGTGATATTTTGGAATATAAATTTGATGTTTCTTACCCATGCACATAAGGAACCAAGAAACAGTCAGTTTCTATTTCACTGAGCCTCTGTGATAAATATCTATGTCTGATGGCAGAAGTGGTCCCTTTCTCTGTGGCATGAGCTGGGCACATGAATCCAAATTTAGCGCTCTGCCCAGAGGAAACCAACCTACGATTCATGTACCTATAAAAATGGAAGCACACAAATTAAGGTTAAACAGTGTAATTTTTAAGATATTTACTTCTATTTGAAGAAGATACTTACATAAAAAAAAGTTGGACAATCGCAATCGCAAGATTTTGTCTAGAAGCGACCATGGACATTAAATCATCCCTCTCAAGATATCATGCCACCCCTGACGGCCCAATAACTGAATCCATAGGCCAATTTCTAGTCGGGAAAGATGTATCAAATGCCATCAGAATCACTTGCTGCATCACCTTCAGTGGTGGAGGCTGTGAAAATTCACAAGGGAAGGGAGCTGGACTTGGGGCTCTGATCGGGGAATCAGTAGCTCTAACAGAAACAAGGTTCTTCAGCCATGATATGAAGGTACCCAAGATATCGGCCACAATCTTGAACTCCTCAGAAGGGATAGGGACAGGTGCATCTGCGATAATAACCTCCTCAACTAACACCCTAACCTGATCATCTGTCATCTCGAGGTGGTGAACAGTTGATCCTAGGTTGTGCGCACTCCCCTGTGCAACTAACCGTCTCAAAGGATCCTCAACATATAATTCACAAGGCTCGGCATCGTCCTTTCCAGGACCCTCTGATGACTGTCCCACATTGCAACAACTCCCTTTGGTGCTCTGCTTATGGCGATCGAGTGACTGTGCCTGGACAGGAGCGGTATCTTGTCTTGTGCTCACCATGGCATATACCTCATCCTTCATCTTACTCAACCGGGCATCCAATAGTGCATCAAATGATGCTTCTACCTTGGCCTTTGCTTTCGCCCTCGCAGTGGCCAACATATACTCCAATTCGTCTCTCGTGACCACGTTGGAGGAGGAACTGCATGAGGAGGATCCAAAGTAATCCTTTATACCCACCCCTCCTCCAACTCCCCTGACGCGGCCTGGATGCTCACATTTTCCAGTAGCAACCATGAGAATGTTATTCCTCCCCTCCGACTTGAAGGCTCCCTCGGCTTTCTTTTTTTGAAGTTCCTCCTGTGAGATATACAAAAAACACACATGAGTAATGAAACATGTTTATTAAACAGTTATAAGAACAACGATACTTACAATTTTTTCACCGACTATACAAGATTGGTCACTCGTATAGGATCCACCACTTTTCCGGGGTGAGCATGCAACTACAACTCTTCGCACCGTATCGGAGATGGTAGAGATAACAGAACAGAAGGATCGGATTGAGATGCTTCTTCCAATCTCCTCCGTTTTGGCCGCCAACAAGTCTTTCTTGGCCTTTGAGTATCCCCCACGAGACATTGTATGGGGGAAATCATTCTTCCTGCCACTCGCTTGTGCCTTTTGCCTTTTTGCCTACGAATAAGAAATGGGAAAAAAGGTTACAAACAGTAAAGACAAAAGATAAGTAAATAAAGTACAAAATAAGTTAACTCACTAAAGCCTCTAGAGTAGTCCGAAGCCTAAAAAACTCCTGCCATGTCGCTTCATCAATGTATGAATACTTGCTGCAAGCTGTAGGACGAGGCTTACCAGCTGGCACCTCGATATGCACGTAAATGTTGGCCATATTTGTCTTGAACTTCCTCCAGCGCTCACAACAATACATCATAGTCTTGTGATACAAGATCTCACTCTAAGGAACGTCGTAGGTGAGCTATTATTCATGAATCAAAGGAGTTAGTGACAGTAATGAAACGAATTTGATAAAAGAAACATACAGTGGGAATTTTATACCTGAATAATATCCCAAATATGCTGCTTAACCTTTTTGTCGACATTCCTCCACTCCTCTATCAATATGCTAGGCTTATTCCGTGCGAGGAGGCCGACAAAACTCCTATAACGACTGGCATTCGGCCCGATCGGTTTCCAGTATTGATCGAACTGGATCGGTATCCTCTCCCCGACCGACAGACTTAGGGAAACATCCTTCAATCGTGTGGCCGTCCTACCCCTCCGTCTGGGCTGGTGACTCGGCTCACCCGATGACTGCCCCTGATTGACACACTGAGGCTTGCTGTGCTGAGCAGTAGGTGACACCTGATCCTCTGCTGTAGGATGCACCTAATTCTCTGCTATAGGATGCACCTGATCCTCTGCTGTAGGATGCACCAGATCCGTCATTGTACTGTTAAGATAAATTGTTGAGTTAGTAAGTTATAAAATAACTATATATATAATCTGCATATAAGTTATAACGATAATTACTTTAAATAGATAGCTAACATTTAAAGTAGATTTATAAAGAGATATCCTCTCATATCCCTTCACGATGATCATTTCTTATGCCGTGTTCATTATCAGCTTCATCTTCTTCGTTCAATGCAGGAAGACCCCTAGAAAAAGAAGGGGTCTCGAGAATATCATAATTTGAACAACTTTCCTCTTCAATATTGATGACCATTTTTCCTTGGAGAGCTACAGACCACATTTTATTTGCCTAATCAATAATATAGAATACTTGTTTCGCTTGATCTGCCATAATGAAAGGTTCATCTCTAAAACTTCTGTTGTTCAGATCAACTAATGTAAACCCTGACTTATCGATCCTCACACCATTATTGACATCAACCCACTTACATTTAAACATGGGAAATTTAATTTTAACATAGTCAACCACCCAAATCTTATCAATAACCCTATAATAAGGTGTGGCTGCCAATGTAGGGTTCTTATCTTTTGAACTAGAGAAGTGCATAGATTCAGCTACTAATATAACACCGATGTTCTGGACAGTGCTCCTATCATACAGGGACTTTGTATAAAAGGTATACCCATTGATCACAAACAAAGTCTAACTTATGACATCAAACTCAGGACCACGTGCTAGCCATTTAATTGTATCATAAACACATTCTTCTCCGTCAACCTTGTGTTTAAACCAATGTGCCAAAGTCCTGGTATGCTCCCTAATTAACCTTTGTTCAGTCAATCGACTGTTCGCTTTCCGTACAATTTCTTTATAAGCATTTATGTAATCTTGAACTGCATCAATATTATTCAAAATGTACAAGTGGACTTGTTATAATTCATCAGGATCCATACACTTGACGGTAGCCCCGCGCCTACCCCCTTCTTCATCATGTCGTTTAGGAAGGCCGATATATCCTACATTTGCCAAATAATATTGACAAAATTCCATGGCTCCTTCATAAACATATTTCTGAGCAATAGAAGCTTCAGGCCGGTTAGAGTTCTTCACATATCCTTTTAGGATTTTCATAGTTCTTTCAATTGGGTATATCCATCGAAAATAGATAGGCCCACACAATTTTATCTCCCTCACTAGATGAACAACTAGATGTACCATGATGTCAAAAAAGGAAAGGAACAAAAAGCTTCTCAAGCTGGCACAAGATCAGGTAACCTTCATCTTCCAATTCATCCAACCATTACGTCTTAATGACTTTACTACAAATCGCATTGAAGAAGAAACAAAGTCTGGTCAATATGTATTGAAGATCATATTCGGCGATGCCTCGAATAGCTACTAGGAGTAGTTGTTGCATCAAGACATGACAATCATGAGACTTCAGCCCTACTAACTTCAAGTCTTTCATAGACACAAGCTTCTAAAAATTTGAAGAATACCCTGAGGGAACTTTGATGCCATGTAAATACTCACAAAAACTTCATTTCTCATCCTTGGACAAAGTATGAGAAGCTGGAGGATAAAAAATTCTCTTACAATGTGGCCTTGGATGTAAGTCTGCCCGTATTCCCATTTCTTGCAAATCTAATCTTGCCTTAACGCCATCCTTAGAACTTCCTTGTATGTTGAGTAGTGTCCCAACAATACTATCACACATGTTTTTCTCCACATGCATGAAATCAATACAGTGTATGACATCAAGATTCTGCCAATATGGAAGGTTAAAGAAAACAGACCTCTTTTTCCATATATATTTTTTCATTTAGACTCTTTGAAGTCTTACCGAAGATGACATTGATATTTTTGACCTTTTCATAAACTTTCTCCCCAGTCAAAGCCTCTGGAGCATCTTCAAACTCTTGGCCACCAAAAAAGGCCTTCTTTAATCTGCGATATGGGTGGCCCCGTCTAAGGAATCTCCTATGACCAAGATAAACGTCTTTCTTCCATGTTGAAGTTGATGGTAGCATGTGCCTTCTTCACAAATAGGACAAGCTTTGTGGCCTTTAACGCTATATCCTGACAAGTTTCCATAAGCAGGGAAGTCATTTATAGTACAAATGATCAAGGCTCGCATTTTAAACATCTCCTTCTTATTCGCGTCAAAAACGTCGACACCTTCGTCCCAAAACTCTTTCAATTCTTCGATCAGGGGTTATAAGTAAACATCTATGTCATTTCCGGGTTGTTTTGGTCCCGAAATCAACATAGACAACATGATGTACTTTCTTTTCATACATAACAAAGGAGATAAGTTGTAAATTACCAACAGAACAGGCCATGAACTATGTATACTGCTTAGGCTACCGTAAGGATTCATGCCATCCGTGCTAAGCCCAAGCCTAAGATTCCTAGGCTCTTTGCCAAAGTCAGGAAACAACTGATCAATTTTCTTCCACTGAGAAGAATCAGCTGAATGTCGAAGCTTTCCATCGGAAATCCTCTCATCCGCATGCCATCTCAAATTTTTGGCATCAATTTCATTAGCAAACAGCAGTTTGAACCTCAGTATGATAGGAAGATACAACAACACTTTTACAGGGGCCTTATATTGAAGGCCTCAAGTGCTTCTAAAAAACTCTTATCGCTCCATCCATGCCGTGCTTTCAAGCGTACCAATTTCAATATAGCTTTCAACAATTGGTATTTTGTGCACCTCGGGTATAGCGGCTTCTCAACATCACTGCACATATTACCATATGCATATGATTGCTCAAAAGCCTCTTGTCCAACATCACGAATAATATCCTCTATCCGATCATTCAGAACCGTGTCATTATAAGGCGACCCCCCTTGTTGAGTTACGCTTGGAATTTCTATTTCTTCACCATGCCATACCCATACTGTATAACTCTTACAAAATCCTTCACAAATTAAATGTGTATACATATCTGCAGCACTAAGTCGCTTCTCATTCAGACATTCTACACAAGGACAATAGAACATCCCACTATCATCATTACCAGAATTTCTTCTAGCAAATTCCAAAAAATCCCTCACCCCATTATCATATTCAACACTAGTTCGTTTAGCGTTTATCCAACTACGATCCATATATTTCAACACCTTTTTTTTCTTCTCTTATGTATTTTAATTGCCCTGGAAAAGGCAGGAGTATGATGAGAGTTTGAAAAGGTTACACTCATCAATTTATCTAGTTTAACAGAATTCTTCATTAGAATTCCACATAAGATATCATTGCAGTCTGTTCCATTTTCTTCAAGTAATATGGAAAATGTATAAACATACACTAGCAATTTCAAGACTTAAATTAGACCACATACACAAGAATTGCTTTAGTCTAAACCTCAAATCACCTCTCAAATTTAGTTTCAAAACTAATTGAATATTATGTAACAATTCTCTAATCAGCCATTTATGAGCATACATGCCAGGAAATTTGACACAATAACTTAAGCAATCCAGAGACTATGAAAACTAGCAATTATCAGTACCCTAATCCTCAAATAATCAAATCACACCAGTTCAGGCCACTGTTAATTAAGCTTCATCAATTAATTTCCATCAGAATAAATGTCATTTTTTCTCTATTTCTATGTTAATTTCTAGTTCAATTATAGTAGAGATTCTTCTTGGATAGACAGTGAATACTAAATTTCTATTTATACGAAGGATTGAGACAAGGGACATTACCTATTTGAAGTAACCTTGGACCGTGGCTTGAGGCGCAGGAGGAGAGGGGTAGTAGTGGCTGGAAAACACGCCGGAGGGAGATAAAGGCTGGTGAAATAAGAAGTTCAGCCGCCCTTCATGATGGTACTCATGGCAGACTTCTTCACAACAATGGGCACAAGAACGGGGAAGGAGGGAGTATTTTTAAACGGCCGACAACAGAAAATGGAAAAGAAGGTAGAAGCGGTGGCGGCGGCTGGAGCGGTAGCCGGAGAATAAGGAGGAATATCACCGGAGATCCTAGACTTGAGCTGTTCGCGGTGGTGGAAGCACAGTGGGAGGGAAATGAAATGTGCTGATGAAATGAGCTTCGCGGCCGATTAGGTTTGAATATTAAACTTTTAAGACCGGTTATTTAACTAACCGGTTTTAAATTATTGACTTTTAAGACCGGTTATTTAAACAACCGGTCTTAATAATAACATGATTTATTTATTCATTTTAATAATTTTTTTTTTCAGACCGGTTGTTTAAATAACCGGTCATAAATTATTGACTTTTAAGACCGGTTATTTAAACAACCGGTCTTAATTTTTTTTAAACCGCTTATTTATATAACCGGTCTAAATAAGGTTTTTTTAGACCGGTTTTTTAAACAACTGGTCTAATAAATTGATTTTAATTACGGAATTGCCACTCCGCCTTTCTTTTAGACCTTATCCGCAATAACCGGTCTAAATGATGTGGTCTAAAAAGCCTATTTTGCTCTAGTGGCTTAAAGACTATTTATGGTCTTCAATGCCTCCAACATAAAAGCCTTTTTAAAGGCCAACATTGTGAGCTAAATTCATGCTCAAGTCTAGGCTCTGGCTTAAAGCTCTTGTTGTATGTCAAGCCTAAAAATCCTGACCTAACCTGGACTATTTCTATTCCTAGCAATAACAAGCAGAGGACATTCGAACCCATGCATCCATGCACATGCATAGCCCTTAATCGTTTATTTCCCTTTACTCGGAGTTATAATCCCAATGCCCCACTCAAAAGAAATCACTCTAACTGAAGAAAATAGAAAGGGGAAGACGCTGGGAGGGCTTACCTGCCAGTTTCTAAGGTTTCATGTGGGCGATCGACCATTGTTCTCTGCTTCTTCTGCCTCTTCCAGCGGTGGTCTTCCTCTGGTTCTCCATCTCTCTCGCGTTCTCACTCTCTTTCCCATTTATGATCGAGGAAATGAGGAGAATGGCTGATGGTTGATGGGTTACATTATGCACAAAGACCATTTTACCTTCACCTTTTCTTTTTATTTGTAATTTCCTCCTTGATTTATACAGTAAAAACATAGAATAATTTCTAAAAATTAATCCTTACCACATTATAAAGAGTTTATTCCTTATTTAGCTCCTTTAAACAATAAAGTATCAAGTAATTTTCCCATAATTTTCATGCTGGAAATTAACCTCTAACTATTTCAAGAAAATAGGCCCTTAATTTAAGAAAATAGCTTTATACAATTATCTGTAACACATTTTGAAAAACAAATTTGTTCATAAATCTTTTATTTTCCAAAATAACTTTTATAACTTTTCTTTAATGTTTTTGTTTCTTTATACATTTTTCTGGGCCTTTATATTAAAGAAAATAGTTATTTCCTTTTTTGTTTTCCCAAAATTTTGGCTTAAAAATAAGCTTTTGACTAAATAATTTATTTTTGAGACTTTTAAATTTTTTGAAAACATCCCTAAACCTTAAATTTTCCTTACAAATAACGATTTATTGCAAAACACAAACATGTTACCGACAGAAATTTTTGTCACAAAATTTGTGGCTAATTTTCAATTCCTTTTACTAATTACATATACAATGGACATTTTTTTATATGCTATACAATTGACATTTGTTGCATCTCCATGTTAAGATTTATGAGTCTACTGAATTAACTTTGGGGAATGGCGAGCCACCCTCTGCCAGGACTAGCCATGAATCACCATGAGCACCTTTCAGTGGCTATATCACAGTTTGAGCATCACCGTTATGGCCTCTTTGACTGCTATGCTGCTTCTTTTTTAAATATACTAATATATACAATGCTATCTCTAGGTTCGTTTCCTCCTTTTGCAGGTATTTTGCACTATCATAAAGTACTTTTCATACTTGGCTGCTACAGGACTAACTGTTATATGCAGCCTCAAACACTTTAGTAGATTTCTTGGAGGTTCGGTTCTTCCTTGGCCTTGGTTATGGCGTGTCTTTAAATATGCTACTAAATTTTAAATAAACACCCGCAAGTGTACGAGCTGTGAAAATAATATAATAATAAATCAAGGTTGTAATATCCCGAATTTTGGGACTAAAGGCATAAGATTAAGCCTAGATCAAGTGGACTGCTAAGCCCCGGTTTAGCAAATGTCCCTATGAGGTATGTTTAAATTCCTCAAAATTCCTTTATATCATTGGATATTAAAATAAATTATATTGGTGAGCTAAAGAGCTCAGGGAATAACAAAACGAAGTGATTGGAAGTCACACATAATATAGTAAAGTGGAACACAAAGTAATTTTGCTATCGGTGAAATTTCCGGTATGGCAGTGATGATTGTGTGACATTTTTTGAGTGGTAAATGATTATGTAAAATTATGAAAATTTACAAAATGAAAGTAGACTTATCAAGCTTTAAGTTGATAGGTCATATAAGTCATTTGGAGTTGTACACAAGGAGAAATGAATTTTTGAAGTTAGCCCAGCGAAATTAATTATTTTCTGGGACAGCATTCAAAGATTAAAATTCTGGGAAGAGTGAGATTCTAATTGGCCAAAGGTTATATTTTTCCTTAAAACTAGACTCAATAAGGGTCTCATAGCCTTTAGAATCACTCCAATTGGACATTTGTACAATTAGATATGAATTTTCGAAGTTAATGAAAATTCTGCAGAATTTGGTATTTTATGCGAAAATTCATTATTTGGGCCAATGAACTTGTGACACGTGGAAAGTTGCTTTTCCCTTCATTTAACCATTAAATCTTCTTCTTCTTCGTCATTTTTCCGTGAAAAAAACTGAAAGAAGAGAGAGAGAGAAGCAGAATGAAAATGGTGGAAGAGGAGAGAGGAAGTTCTTTCCTCCGAAACACTGCCGAAACGACACCCTCTCTCGAAGTACCCTTCAGGAAAGTTCTTTTACTCATCGAGATCTTCATTCCTACGGTTTCGAATTTTTATTTGGAGGTGTTTGGTGTCGTCTCCCTTGCCGGAGTATTGCCAGAATTCCGAACCGTTTGTGGAAACGGGTAGAGGTAAGCGTAAGCTTCCTTTTTAACTGATTGGTTTGTCGTTTGGATGAGTATAGAGGAAGTTGGGTACTATTCATTGATGGTTTAAAATGGTATTTCAATAGCTAAACGATGTCCAATTGAAGTATAAATAGCTAATCACTTGATTATGAGTAGTAAGGAAGTGATTAGGTAAGAGAAAACGAAGAAACAACAAACTTTTTCGGATAATCTCATTTCTGCCCTGTACTGTGACATGGAGAAAGAGTGATAATTTGATGATTTTGATACTTCCATTGGCTTTAGGAGGCAAAATTGTGTGGGTATACAAGTGTTCATGAATTTTGGACACTTGTACATAAATTTAGAAATTTTAGAAGTTAAAGGGTAAATGCTGTGTATTCCGTTTTCTGGAGGCAGTGTTATAGTGACGTATTTTTGAGTGGTCAAATGTTATCCAATGATCATGAAACTCTCCAGTTTAAAAGTAGAGACATAGAAATTTAATTTGATAGGTCATAATGGTTAATTGGACAAGTATGCTATGAGATATGAATTGTTAAAGATATGTCCTGTTTTCTGGAAAGAATCTGAAACAGTCGGTGCTTGGAAAATTTCTGGGAATGGTGTAGTGGTGGAGTTTAAAGTTGAGTATTTTTATGTAAAACTACACTTAAAGGGCTTCACATAGAGCTTTGAACCACCTCAATTGGAGTTCTATAGAATTAATTATGATTTTCCAAAGTTTGGTCAAAAATGCTGGTAGATTGAGTACCATACGAATTTGAGTAAGAAATTGACCAAATATAATTGGAATGAACTCCAAGGGTGAAAGTAAGCCTATAGGGCTAATGTGAGCTATTGGGTATTCAATTTTCATGGCTCTAATGATGTTATCACTTGCCTAGGGCCATGAAGTGATAAAGAAGGAGCAATGGTTGGCGGATCAAGGGACAAGAAGAGAAGAACATAAAGTCCGAGAGGTAGTGAACTTACATTTTCTGCATGTATGTGATATGTATGTCTTGCATTGATTATGTGACTGCTTTGCCTATTTGTGTGGAACATGTATGATTGGTTGAAGCTCTGTTATATTTGTGCAATGGCCATATGTATGTCATAACATCGAGCATGCAGCATGTCATTATGTTGGCATGAAATAGTGTAGGCAAGCATGTCATGCATTCATATATATCTGGCATGCATAGTGGTAATGTTTGCTACTGAGATTCTCTCGAATCTCACTCCTTCCAAACAACCATTTAGACAGGTGAGCATTGGAAACGTGCTGTGATCAGAAAAGAGGTATGCACGAAGAAGAATGTTGCTGGTTGTTTGAAGACCTTTTAGTTTTTAAGGTCTGTAAATATTGTGTAAACCCCTGGTGGGAAACTTTTTTATTATAATCAAGCAATATTGTATTAATATTATCAGTATATTCATGTTATTCCTGTGTGCCCACTGAACTACGCATTGCTACTCTGAGTAAGATCAGTAATAAGGGATATATGAGGCGGGTCGTTACAAAGGTCATCCCACATATATTTAAGTGAACTAGTGATTAGGTATTAAATTTCCTATTTTCATTTAAGTTGAGCAAATCAAAGAAGGAAACTAATTTGAAAATCAATTTAAACAAAAGCAAAAGCACTAAATTTAATGTTTTAGAGATCTCAATGGAGGAAAATAACTTAGAGTGGCTAATCTCTTTTTCAAGTCTTAGAGCATGTATTTACCCAAAATAAATGCACTTAATATTAATTTGTTAATCTAGAGTTTAAATAGATATAAGTATCTTTCAATTACTCGTACCCCTCTATTAAATTAAAATTGTTATTCGTAATTAATTTACTCAAGAGGCAATAAATGTCAAATCTCACTCTAATATGATTATATGGGTCAAATAGATATATTTATATCATATTGATAAATTAGAATAAATTATGATCCCATATTACTTAATCCTATGGTCCAATTAAGATCCTTCTTCCAAGGCTAATCTGAATTCTCCAATTTCCTACTTAGTGGTGATTAAGCACTAAATAGATAAAATAATATAAGATTAAGTAAACTAAAATAACAATAAACACAATTAATTGGTTCATATATGCTCAAATCCCAAAACTAATTTATAGCTACTCTTCTAGGTTCTAAAACAACTAGCAACATGTAGCTTTACACACAATCACAGGAACAGCAAATATAACAATTAAATCCATAACGGGAAGGAAGCAATTAACCCAAACAGCAAAATTCCATCGTCTTCCACTCTGTCTCTCCTCCTCGCTGATTCAGTTCTGGTTTAGATTGAGGAAGACAGTAATATTGATCAATGAACAATATGTCTCTCCCTCTATTCTTGCTCATTGATGCTCTCTATCCGCAGCTACAACCAGAAAATGATTTAGTGAAATCTGAAGAAGAGGAACAACCACCGTGAAGCCACCTCAGCTCCTAGCTTCCCGAAAATGCCGTCTCTACTCTCTCTACTGAGCTGCTGAAGATGAAGCTCTAACAGTGTTGGCTCCTCGGTTTCCTCCGCCGATGGTGGTGCCGGAGTCACCCACGTGATTCTCAGTCGCTTCTCCCTAAGCTCTCGAGTTCAACGATACTTGCTCTGTGTTCCAGCTCAAGGAAGGTGATCTCCTCTTTTTCAGCCGCCTGCCTCCTCTGCTTTTTCGTGCCGTCCTCCTAAAACCAGCGGCCTCCCCTCTGTTTCTCTCTTCAGCTCCTTAGGTCATTAATTCATTCATTCCCCAATTGCCAAAACGCTGCGGATGGGTTCCAGAGAAGTAGGGATGTCCATGGACCGGACCGGACTGGGTTGAGCCTCAACCCGAGGTCTGGTCCTTATAGGACCTCGGGTTGGACAAGTCAGCCCGAGGTCCGGTCTAGTCCAGCACCAGCCCGAGCTCGGGCTGGACCAGACCGGTCCATTGGACTGCCTGGACCAGTCCAGGCAGTCCAGGACCAATTTTAATTTTTTTCTCCCCCTTGTTTGTATTGATGTAGGGAGCTAGGGACAGTGAAAAAATGCATAATAATACATATAAGTAGGGAAAATATATCACAAAACATTAAAACCCATTCATAAATCCATAATAATCTCCAACAACATTGAACAAGAATAAAAAACAACAACATTCAAGTTACTTTAATACAATCCATAACAATCAATTAAACATATTAAATCTAACAAGTATAAAAAAATTATTTGAGTTTTGAAGATTAAAAAAAAAATTATACAAGATATTTAAAAAAAAAAAAATCGGGTCGGACCGGACTGGACCGAAGGGTCTGAACCCTTGGCCCGATGTCCGGTCCGGCCCGAGCAGTCTGGTCCGGTCCGGTCTGTCCAAAGTGTCTTGGACTGATTTTTGGTCTTCCGGACCGGGTCGGGTCGGACCGGGTCAGACCGGACTACCCAGACCACCGGGTTTTTTGGACAACCCTACAGAGAAGCAAAGAAAACATGACTAAATAAAAGAAAAGCAAGAAAAAATAATAATTTTAGCTTTTCTAAACTCAAAAATATTTTATTTTAATTAAAATCATCTAAATAATGTATTCAATTGATAGCTTATAAAATTTTAAAAAATTTACTTTAAATTAGTTTTGATAACTCTCCAATTATATCAAAAATATGTCTGAAATATATTAAAAATGGAGAGTTATCCTTATCTATGCTACGTTTCCAGCCGAGAAGATATGCGTCGGCTCCACTCATCTCATCACCCTTGGAGGCGTATCCTTTTGGGGGCACGTTGTTTGCTCCATTGCAATGAGCTATGCGCTCATTTCTTTGTCTTCCTTCTTGCATGGTTACAGTACATGATTATGTTTCCTCCCGTTTTTCTTTATCTGTTATGTTTTCTATTCAACATAGGAAAGGGCTAATGTAATATCATTTTACCTTGAATATATATTGTTTTTTATCAAAAAAATATGTTACAATTTATGAGCAGCGCGTTTAGACTATTTTTTTTTTCGTAAATACAAGAAGTGTTGATCCTATGAGCCTGTACTTCCTCTGCTGGGATAAAACAAAGGAAAAATATCCTAAATTTCCTGCACCTTTTTTTTGTGAATTTGAATAATAATACGTTAAATATATTTTTTTTGACAGAAATTCATGGCTAAGAATTTTTTTCCCCATGAAATGACATGCAAGTAATAGATAACTAATCCTTTGTCATCTTCTCCCTGTAAGCGAGATAACAAATTAAGAATCCATCACGAATAACAATTATTAGTTTTCTGTAGGCTCAAAAAATGCATACCTTGAAATAAAATTTGATTGTTTTGACTCTAAAATGGATATCTTATTAAAAAAAACATATTATCAACGACCTTAATTTTACCATATAATGTTTGAATAATAGTTCACATACAAAAATTGCTTTCAAGTTTTAATATTAAATAAAATACTAGTGTGCTAGACTAAAGTTTATAAAAGGTATTTAGTAAAATAATAAAAATAAATCACACCCACAATTAATGCTAGTGGAAGTTCTCGTTTTCTTTTTTGATCAATTGAGCTATCAAGCTTTGGTAAAAAAAGTTGAGCTATCAAGGTTATGGACACTTTATAAACTAATAAATCAAATTATCCTATATGGAATGTTTCAGTGTGTTTTTTGCGCGTACGATTTTAGTTTGAAAAAAAAACAAAAGAATAATGTCTATAAAATTAAATGTACTTAATAAGCGACCAAGTCCTCTGTCAAAGCCTAACGATTAGTGTCTGCGTAGTTTTTGCTATAACGGTTGTCTAAAATTAGATCAGTGGCTCAAATTGAGAGTGATTTACGTCATTGAATATTGGTGTTAAGTTTAGAAAAAGAATTTTCTATCTTTTACGAGAAGAAACCTAGTATATATACGGGAGGGCAAATGCGAATTGTCAGAACAGGAAGATTTAATCTACTTCCACATTACAAAAGAGAGCGAGGGTAGGAGCAATACAGATATATGATTCATTCTTGTACCAAAAACAAGTGATCCAAAGCATATTAAAGGAAAAAAAAAGGGAGGTTATCACGAACAAAGAAAGCAAAATGGCTCGTGGGATGATCATGTTGGTGTCTCTAGTTTGCCTCTTGGCTGGAGCTTTCTCAGTGGTTAAAGGTGAAGACCCTTACGTGTTCTATACATGGGATGTCACCTATGGCACCCTCTCGCCTCTGGGAGTTCCTCAACAAGTTATTCTCATCAACGGCCAATTCCCTGGACCTCGCATCAATGGTTCATCCAATAACAATTTCGTCATCAATGTCTTCAACAAGCTCGACGAGCCTATTCTCTTTACCTTCCAAGGTGTCCAACACAGGAAGAATTCATGGCAAGATGGTACGCCAGGTGCCCAGTGTCCTATCCCTCCGGGAACAAACTTCACGTATCACTTCCAGATTAAGGACCAGATCGGAACTTTCTTCTACTATCCCACCACAGGTTTACACAGAGCCGCGGGTGGCTTTGGTCCGATTCGCGTGTTCAGTCGCCTCTTGATCCCTGTTCCCTACCCAGACCCTGAAGACGAGTTTGATTTCGTCATTGGTGATTGGCACACAAAGAGCCATTCAACTCTGAGAAAGTTCTTGGACAGCGGGCGGTCTATTGGAAGACCAGATGGGGTTCTCATCAACGGCAAATCAGCGAAAGGCGATGGCAAGGACGAGCCACTCTTTACAATGAAAGCCAGCAAGACCTATAAGTTCAGAGTTTGCAATGTAGGGATTAAAAACTCGCTAAACTTCAGAGTGCAAAACCATCCCCTGAAGCTTGTGGAAATGGAAGGATCTCACGTTGTTCAAAACATGTACGACTCACTGGATGTGCATGTAGGGCAATGCTTTACAGCTCTCGTCACTGCTGATGAAGAACCTAAAGACTATTACGTGGTGGCCTCAACACGATTCTCTAAGAGTCAAGTTGTTGGCAAAGGCATTATCCGCTACGAAAACGGGAAGGGTCCGGCCTCACCCGAGCTGCCTGAAGCACCCGTGGGGTGGGCTTGGTCTCTTAACCAGTTCCGCTCTTTCCGGTGGAACCTTACTGCTAGCGCCGCCAGACCTAACCCTCAAGGCTCTTACAAATACGGTCAGATTCCTATTAACCGCACAATCAAGTTGGTGCATTCAATTAGTAGAGGTCAAGGGAAGCTCCGTTACGCACTAAACGGTGTGTCGCATGTTGATCCTGAGACGCCAATGAAGCTTGCAGAATACTACGGAATTGTTGATAAGGTTTTCAAATATAACACTATGCCTCATCAGCCACCCTCCAATTTGGACAATATGGTTGAGGCCCCTAATGTCATGAACATCACATTCCGTCAATTCGTTGAGATCATCATCGAGAATCACGAGAAGAGCGTCCAATCCTATAACCTGGACGGTTATTCCTTCTTTGCTGTCGCGTTAGTATTAAATTAATTTCCTCAAACTTGTGAATGTCTCCATTAATTAATTAATTTATGCATGCATGCTTAATAATTCCTCATCTCTTTGCCTTGTTGTTGTATAATAATTTTGCAGGATTGAGCCTGGCAAGTGGAGCCCAGAGAAGAGGAAGAACTATAACCTTCTTGATGCTCTGAGCAGGCACACCATTCAAGTGTTCCCCAAATCTTGGGCGGCTATACTGCTGACGTTCGACAACGCAGGAATGTGGAACTTGAGGTCGGAGATACTTGAGAATCGCTACTTGGGACAACAATTATACATCAGCAATTTGTCTGAAAACAAATCTTTGAGAGATGAGTACAACCTTCCAGACTTCGTCTTGAAATGTGGCATCGTTAAGGATATGCCAGTGCCTCCTCCTTTATACACCTAATTTAATTAATTAACTTATACCTTCATTGTTTCTTTCTTCATGTATTTCTTTCCTTTTCTTTTTCTTTCTAGTTATTATTGCATTCATATAAGAAACTTTTGATACGCAAGTTTAGTAGAGTGTTGTAATAATTTAATAATTGAGTTTGGAATAATTCTGCTTTTGATCTGTATGATCAAACCACTTCTATAATATTGCGACATTTTTGTCCCCTATATGCATTCCATTTTTTTTTCTTTTCTTATATATGTTTCTTACCGATGTCTGATGTATAAATTAAACAATTTGTAAACGGATTTGCATATAATAATTGAAGGATTTCAAGCGTACTTGGAATCCGTTAACTCGCTGAGTATCCACACGAGATCGGAGCACCGAAATGGACTTCGATCACATTCATATGGTAGATTCAACATTGGAGAAAAGAGAGTCAGAGATTAGTTTATGTGGGAGTTTTCTATTAGTTTTTCCCACTAACACTCACCAACCCATATCATTCCTTATAACAAGTATGGGTAGTTACTCTTATTCGAAATTCGAATCATAAAGATAAAACTTCATATTTGGGCCCATATTATTCTTTATTCATATAATAACCCCAAATTAAGTGGGCTTGGCCCTTGATCCGCTAAGGGTGGACTAGGAATATTCCAACATCTCCTACTCACATTTGGTGGATTTGATGTTATGGGTCAATTCTCTTTCTCTTCCATCATTCTTTCATACTAGATGCTCTGCCGTAACTGTGTAGACATGACGTCTCCCTTTGAGTGTCTTGTACTAGGAATCCCTTTCACAGAGACCAGTACAAAAGAACCCTGTAGTGCAACTTGATCATATTAATGTAATGCATCCAATGTCCCAGATCTTAACCCATATACACTTTCCTTGTAATATCCCGAATTTTGAGCCTAGAGACTTGAGGATAAGTATGTATCAGGAAGACGACTAATAAGACCAGTTTGGGAAGAGTCCTAAGAATGAGGAGATATATAAAGACTTTCAAGGACTATTTGATTCCACCCTACTGGGTAGTGGGCCCAATATACGTAGACAGTAAGATCAAAGTGTCGGTGCAGATGTGAACATGACACATATACTGTGCCATTGGGTAGGTAGAAAGACACCACCCGGCTATACCATGAGGTAAAAGACTGGTTAGTCAGGCGAAATAAGCCGGTGTAGGTGTGCACATGCCATTTTTAGGGCAGACATGTATACCTTACGTTTTTAGAGTGACGCTAGTATGTGGTGTGCAACTAGGACCCACGTACACGCTCTGACCTGGTGTCATTTGATTGCCTCGATATTTATGTCACAATCCCGAGGAAAACCTGAGTAGACACTGATAAGTTTCCTAGAATTAATGATGAAATTTTGAAGTTGATCAAAAAGTTGGCACATTTGGGTGTAAGGGTGAAAATGAAAAATATAATGGCATTAAGTAATTAAGTTGAACTTTAAGGGTGTAATTAACCAACTAGGGATAGTTGGGCCACATTGACCTTGCTTTAGGCTTAGTATATTAACTTTAATGACAATCAACTTGACTAATTGAATTATGCAAGTATTGGATGAAATAATAACCTGTCGTCCGTAAATTCTAATTATAGAACCTCCTAACAGCTGTTCGGAGCTTAAAACTTGTCTGAGCTCAAACAAATGGTTGGAAATTGTTTAAGGGAAACAACCAGGTAGTAACTCTATCTTTCATATGTTATAAGATACACTGCATGTTTTGTGTATTCATCATGAATTGTCTGGTACATTCTTATTATGCGGGGGGGTCGCCCAGGGCCTTTTTTGCATAGGTGGACACTCAGGCCAATAAATGTTCTGTGATACACGAGTGGATGCCCAGGGCCTATTACACAGGTATTACTTGAAGTCTTGTGATATACCTAGCGCTATGGTGATATGTTAAATATGTACGGAATGTTGTGTGACAATTCTATTATATGATGACTGTATGGTTTGCTTTGTGATGTTGTATCTATATGATTGGCTATCTATTACTACTGAGATTATTTCTAATCTCATTCTCTTTTATAAACCAATCTACAGTACAGGGAGGCAGCTCAAGGGGCAAAACGGTGATAATTAGTGGAATAAAAATGGTGAGTTATAGTGTGCATAAATTTACATAAATATTTCAATCGCCGGTTACACATAATTTGGCCAATTTGGAACACAAAGAGGCAATTAATGTCCACTTAAAGGCCTAATATTGTAACCAAAGTTTGAGCATAAAATGACACAAATAGTGGCTTCATATAAGTGTCAAAAATTCGGTCAAACCAAGGGAAAAGAGCAAGAAATGATTTATTTTGATAAATCATAAAACGTAGGGGCAAAACGGTAATTTTTCCATAAAATAAGAAAATAAACATTTTTCTCCAATATTCCCCATAGTTTCAGTTAAATGGAAATTAAAAAGAGGAAATGGGCACTTGGAAATTGTTAAGTCCATTTTGGAATATTATTAACAAAGGAAAAACCAAAGCTTGGAAAAGAAGTCAAAAAGCAAAGACATAGAACTTTGGTCAACAAATTGCAAGATGACATTAGGAGTTCAAAGCAATATTTTCCATCCTATTCCTCATGAAATTTGGTTGATTAAATGGAAAAGAAAAGAAAAATGGAATTATTGGAATATTTGAATAAAAGAGGAAATTTTGGACCAATGAGAATATGCCACATGTAAAGCAACCTAAACCATTGTATTAAGTCTTCAATTCTTCATTCTTTTTGCCATTCATTCCCGTGCAACCTGATCAGGAAAGAGGAAAAGAAAAAAACTGAACGTGAAGGGCAAAGAAACACAAGAAAGCTTTGGGTTTTTCCAAAATCTAAGGTACAACTTGCAAAATCTTGTGATTCTTGCTTCCAAACCCCTCTATAGATTCTTCTAATCACTTCTACTCCTTTGGAACCATGATTTTCAAGCTTAATCAGAGGTGTAGAGAGAGAGGGATGAGACATTTTTAGAGTGAGAAACAATAAGAATCAAAGGTAAACTTCCAAAACTTGCTTCTTGTGCATTTGTTGTGGTTGTTGTTGGCTTGGATTGGGATGTTTTATGGAATATGGATGTTGAAAACTCTAAGGGGTCCTAATGCTCAAATTTCTTCTAATCATGTGTAATTATTTTTTAAATAGCTAATCATTTGATTAGAAGTAGCAAGGAAGTGATTAAGCAAGAGAAAACGAGAAAAAAAAAACTTTTTCTGAGAATCTCAATTTTCTACCTGTACTGTTTCATATAGAAGGAGTAGGAATTTGACTATTTTGATGCTTCCATTAGCTTTAGAGGGAAAAATTGTGAAGGCATACAAGTGTTCATGATTTTTGGATGCTTGTATATGAATTTGAGAATTTATTCATAGTGTGAATCTGACCTATCAGAAGCACTGTTACTGTGCATGATAATTCAAGGGGTAAACCTTGTGTGAAAATTCTGAAAATTTCTAGTTTAAAAGTATACATATATAAATTTAATTTTATAGTTCATAATTCTCAATTAGACTTGTGTACTGGAAGTTCTACATTTTTGAAGTTTGGTCATGTAAAGCTGGAAAGTTCTAGAACAATGTGCATAAAGTTGAAATACTATATTAATTTGTGTACATATAGCTAATTGCTATATTTTTTCATTTAAAATATATTTAATAAGGGTAATTTAGGACTTGGAACCACCTCAATTGGAATTTTTTGTATTTAGATATGAATCTTTAAACGTTTGCCCTGTTTCTGGAATGTAATATGGAATAGGGTGAGTTTGGTGACATTATGGGAATGTTGTGGCTTTGATAGCTATGATTGAGTATTTTTATGTGAAACTAGATTAAAATATATTTACATAAAATTTTTAACTACTCAATTCGAAGTTTTCTAGAATTAATTGTGAATTTTTGAATTTATGCCTGAATTCTGGGAAGGAATATGGAACAGTGGTTTTTAACGAATTTCTGGGAAGAATTTTTCTAGATTGGGAACACCTAACTAATTTTCATCAAATTTAAATTGAAATATATTCATTTAGGCTTTGGAATTAGTCCAATTGGATTTGTTTAGAATTTGTTATGAATTTCCAAAGTTGAGTGAAAAATCTATCAATTTCTGTAAAACAGTGAAATTACACTATACATAATTGTATTATGCAGAAACTATTATAATTGCTATAGATAACCAACATAATTTGATTTAAAGGCAGTAATAGTGCAAGTAATAACCATTTACTTGTAACTCTAATTTTGATAGGAACTAGAACTTGCCTGAGCTCAAACAAACAGTTGGAAATTTCTCGAGGGAAACAACGAGGTAGTAACTTGTCTTTTGTACATTTATAATATACATTGTATGTTGTGTGAAATCATCATGAATTGTCTCACACGTTCTGGTTATGTGAAGTAGTCACCCAGGGCCTTTCTGCGCAGGTGGACGCTTGGGCCAATAACGTTCAGTAATGCACGAGTGGGTGTCCGAGGCCTATTATGCGGGTATCCCTCGAGGCCTTTAATATACCTAGCGCTATGGTTGTTTATGAACTCCATGAATGTACTGAATGTTGTCATGATAATTATGTTGTATGATGACTTGTGTAGCATGCTTTGTGATGTTATATCTGTATGATTGGCATATTGTTACTACTAAGATTCTTTTGAATCTTACTATTTTTGATAAACCATCTACAGTACAGGGAGATAGCTCAAGGGGCAAGAAGAAGGTAAATACGGACAACTAGTGACTGGGAACGCGAGAGACTTTAGTCCTTTTTATTGGTTGTCTGTTTCTTGTCCATTTTGATATTTTGGATTGTATATAATGTATATAACTATGTACCATGAAAACAGAACGGTTTAGTTATATTACACCCAATCGCTAACCAAACTTAACTAAGGTATGAAACGTGCAAACTAAGCAGAGAATCGCTCGCAAACTCTGATAAAATAGAAAGAAGAACTGGTAAGACTTAGTGAGATAGTGAATGGTTGTGAAATGGTTTGAGAAAATTTTATTACTCTAAAAACTCCCTTCCAGTCCCAGATTCAAATCCTGAGATAGGTTTGGAATTTGCAAACATTTTTCAAAATTACTTATTCCGGGACTTGATCCTGGTTTCACAAATGATTTTGCTACTCTTTTACACTCATATGAGGCTATAGGAAATGAGGTATCTCATTTTTGGTATCAGAGCATTGATTCTGACAACGGTAAGTATTTGCTAGAGTCCTTTGCTTATGTTAATGAGTTCTAACCCCTCGTTAGCTGCTTTGTGATAGGAAGCATAGCCGATAGCAGGACAATGGAATATGAAATGGCACGGATAACAAGGACCAGGCGAACTACTCGGATGAGAGTTTTACTTCTTATGACTTTCGAGTTTAGTCCTGTTCCGAGTATAGAATCATCTGCTGGGGATAATAGCGATATAGATGAAAGAGAGGTAGCCAGCGATACTGATTCTATGACTAGCTCTAGAGCTCCCGAGGTTAAGTTGGCATTTGATCCTCACCCTGATGACTACTTGTGGAAGTGTATGAAGAGAATGTACCTTTATCAATATAACTCTACAATCTTATCCCACTCGGCTTCCGAACTGTATAACAAATTTCTGTTTCATGTGGAGTCGTTATATAATGAGCGGGAAATGTATGATCTCTGCATGCCAGACAACATCTGCATTCAAACTATACTTACTCATTTCCCTAATACAGCTTTATGGGTCAAGACAAAGAACGACATTATAGCACGCGGACCTTATGATCTGTTTTCTGTTATTGACCTTATGCATGAATATATAAGGAACTATATGTAAATAAAGTAGGATGATGAAATTATAAGATAGCATAGGCTTCTTTTGATATGAATAATAAGCCTTTTATTGTACATATGACTGGTTTTGTTGTAGGATGGGCTTCTTTTGATATAGATACCAAGCCACTTTAATGCAAATATGAATGTTTGCTATAATGAATTTGCATATTTGTTATACGTTGGTATTTAAATCTTGAGAAGTGGATATGTACATATATGTGTGTTATTGTGGTATTAACAAGGTGTTCCTTTTAATAGTGAAGAGGAACCATAGTGCGACCCCAGAGAAAGGGAAATGTATAGCCGAACCCTAAACCTGAAAATAACGAAAGGCCAGACCCCATACAATAAGTTCTTGGGATACTGACAAAGTAGCAGACCATGATTCTAGATTTACGAGAAGAGGTCCAGGAATTGAAAGAAAAGCGAAACATAGATAGGGCAGGACCTGAAGAGAGTAAGCCAGAGGGAAGCAATCATGAAGGAAGTCATCTAGAGGGAAATACGGAAGAGGAACAACCACCAGGTAACGAGTAATCATATGAAGTGCATCCAAAAATCCCTATTCTTCAGAAACATAAAGAGGATATTATCTAGTATTGATGCCAAAATTCATCAAGTTCCAGCCTAAGCCATTCCATAGGAAGTTCAATCCATAAGCTGCTGAGAATTGGCTTAATCATCTAGAGAAAAGCTTTAAAGTGTGAAAGCCAGAATGGCTATATACAAACTACAGGGTGATGTTGATGACTGGTGGAGGAACACAGCCCTCATACTGCATGCCCGGTATATTTCGCTGATCTGGGAGTTGTTTCGGGAGAAATTTTATGAAAAATATTTCCCGAGGTCAGTAAGGATTGAGAAGGAGAGAGAATTCCTAGCAATTCGACAAGATGACAATGATACCTTCGATGCATATCTAACTCAGTTCATTTGACTGTCCCGATATTCTTCTTATGAGAAACTTAAAGATGATGAGAAGTAGAGCTTCGATATACTAATTCAGGGACTAAAGCCTGAGTTGGAAGATAAACTAGTTGCTCAACAGTTTGAAAAGTTCAATGAGGCCATGGAAGCCTGCCAATTGACTGAGGGGAATCTGAAGAGAGTGCATGCCAATCAGAGTTCTAGTTATCTAGGTAGACCCACTCAGGGGAATACTTCACAGAAGCGCAAGGGACAAGGATTACCACAAAAGGGAGACAACAAAAAACCCTTTTGGTCTGGGAACTGTAGTAGTCAGAAACCCCCGACTTCTCCAACATGTGGCCGGTATGGTAAATCTCATTCGAGACGATGGTGCCATCTTCAAATGAACCAAGTAATTTGTTATGCCTGTCAGAAACCAGGCCATTTGGCGGGAAATTGCCCCCAACGAGCAGCACCAAAACTTGTAGAGCCTAGACAGAAGAATTAAGGCCGAGTGTTTGCCTTAACGCAGGGAAAAGCAAAGAAGTCCCCAGAGCTAGTTCAAGGTAAAATCCTTCTCAATAGTAGTGTATTGTAAGCTTTGTATGATTCGGGTACTAGTCATTCCTTCATTGCTTATGATTGTGCTAAGCGCCTAGGGTTACATGTGCATAAATTGCCATTTGACTTGATTGTGTCGACATCGATGGGTGTCAAAACCATGAATATGGTGCTTGCTTGAACTGTGTGATAAATGCTGAGGGACATGAGTTTACGGTTGACTTGATCTGTTTACCACTCCAAAAACTTGAAGTTATACTGGGTTTTGACTGGCTGACGGCAAATAATGATAGAACTTTTCCTAGAAACTGTATAATGACTTTAGTCCCGATTAGCTATCGATAAATTACCTAATATTTTTGCTTAAAGTCAGGAATGACCAAAAAATTCATTGGAACATAATGTCTAAAGAATTTTATCTTATTGGTAGAAGCTGGGAAATGTCTAAAGAAGGGATGCCAGGGATATATCATGTTATTTTCTTTGCAAGAAGAGACAGAAATAGCCTTTGAAGATATTCCAGTTGTGAGAGAATTTCCTGATGTGTTTCCGGATGACCTTAGTAGTTTACCTCCAGAAAGAGAGGTAGAATTCGCCATCGAGATCATGCTTGGAACTGGGTCTATATCAAAAGGCCCGTATCGAATAGCTCCAAATGAAATGGCTGAGGTGAAGAAACATATCAAAAATTTACTTGAAAAAGGGTTCATTCGACCCAATGTACCACCGTGGGGAGCTCCGGTGCTATTTGTCAAAAAGAAAGACGGGAGCCTAAGACTGTGTATTGATTATAGAGAACTAAATAAGATAACAGTCAAGAACCAGTACCCACTTCCCCGAATTGACGACCTTATATATCAACTGTCTGGAGTAAGTGTATTCTCGAAGATTGATCTATGGTCGGGGTATCCTCAGATGCGTGTGAAGGCAGAAGACATACCGAAGACTGCTTTCAGAACCCGGTATGGGCACTACGAGTTCTTGGTAATGCCCTTTGGGGTAACCAATGCACTAGCCGTGTTTATGGACTACATGAACCGCATATTTTCTAATATCCCAAAATCCACTCAAGGGCTAAGTGTACAAAATAGATTGTGAAATTAATGATATAATTTTTCCTAGAAACTGTACAATGACTTTAGTCCCGATTAGCTATCGATAAATTACCTAATATTTTTGCTTAAAGTCAGGAATGACCAAAAAATTAATTGGAACATAAGATGACACAAATATTGGCCAATTATATTGTTTTAAATTTGGCCAAAAAGGAGAAAGAAATTATTTATTTCGATAAATCATAAAACGTAAGGGCAAAATGGTAATTTTGCCACAAAACAAGAAACAAATATTTTTCTCCTAATATTCCCAAGAATTTTGTTCAAATGGGAATTTAAAAAGGGGAAAATGGCTAGTTGGTAATTAATAAGTCCATTTTGGAGTATATTACAAAGGGAAAATCAAAGTTGGAAAAAGTCAACAATTTCAACTAAATCTAAAATTTGTAAGAATCAATGGTTAGAGATGCAAGAAGCTATTATTTCCCTCCTTTTTCTTTACAATTTCGGTGGAATAGAAAAGAAAGGGGAATATACATATATACTTGTTAGTCAACATTAATTCAAGAAGAAAATTATTGGCCAATCACAAAGAGTCAAAAAGTTAGCATGTGGAAACTTGCAACTTGGAATTTTTTACCAATACACAAATGAATTGCAAGAGGACTTGGGTAATTAAATGGACACCATGTTGGGCAGCCCATTTCGTTCAAAAGGAAAAAGGGAAGGTAAGAAAGTCAACACAACAAAACTCAATCATGGTTGGCAATTTAACTTGAGTTAGCGCAAAAATGAATAATGGCCATACTTGTATTTTCCTTCTCTTTCCACCTTTTTCTTGGCAACTGTCAGCCAAGAGAATTAATAGGCTGAAGTGATTAATTAGAACACACCTATCACTCTCTCTTTAAGCTCCAATAAACGTCCAAGTTTAAGAGGAAAGAGAAAAGGAAGAACAAACTTAAGGTAAGATCTTCCTCCTTGATTTTCACCTAGTAGATCTCCTTTATGGCTCAAATGCTCTTGATAAACATTGTTCCTCTTGATGAGAGCTTCAATTCTATGATTTTACAATTTTAAGAGCAGGTGTTTTGAGCCATCTTACAAAAGCATAAGTTCAAGAACCAAAGAAAGAACTTAAAGAGGAGCAAGATGTGAGCTTTAGCTTCATTTTGAGCTATGGATTGTGTTGGTTTGTTGAGTATTTTGACATGTAAAATTCTTCCCTATTTTTGGTCAAGATAGGGTTGTGAATATTCATGGTGTTTTGATTGTGTTCATGGTGTTTTATTATGTTTAGAAGGCATATGAAACTAGTTCGAGGCTTAAATTGGAAGTTTGATAATTGTTGGAATATATGTCAAGTTTCTTCCAAAATAGGATGCCTATAAGGAGTGAGAATTTGGTAATTTTGATGATTCCATTAGCTTTAAAGGGCAAAATTGTGTAGGTATACAAGTGTTCATGATTTTTGGATGTTCCTATATCAATTTGGAAATTTAGGAACTGTGCATGAACATGTTGTGTAATCTGCCCTGTGTTACAGTAGATGTTGTGCTTGATAATTCAAGGGGTAAATCTTGTCCGAAAATTCTGAAACTTTCCAGTATAAAATTAGAGACATAGAACTTTAATTTTATAGGTCATAATGGTTAATTGGACTTGTTTTGCTAGGAGTTCTACATTTTTTAAGTTTAGTTATGTAAAACTGGAAAATTATGGAATAGTGTCTAATAACTGGAAATTCTGGATTTCTATGCATCCAATTGGCTAATTGAAGTATTTTTCCCTAAAATGAGACTTAATAATGGTCACATAGGCTTTGGAACCACTGCAATTGGACATTTTTGTAAAGCGATATGAATTTTTAAAGTTAGTGGACCAATTATGCTAATATTTGTGGCTATGCAAAAATTACAAAATGTAATGGCATATTGTAATTTCTTTGTACACCAAGGGTAGAAATTAGTCCCTTGGGATAATTTGACCATTTTAACTTATTGGTTAACTTGGTAAAGTGACCATAATAACCCTAATGATAACCAACTGAAGAGAATGATTTATAAATGTATTGGGCTAAGTAATAACCCGTCCATTCATGAATTCCCACATATAGGATTCGATATCTGCCCAGGACGACCAAGGAACTGGTAACACATCTCGAAACATTGGAAAGGCTAAGGTAGTAACTTCTCCCTCATATTCTATGTATCATACTTCATGCATATTATTTTCATTTATACATACTTGAACTGTGAACATGAATCAAGCAGAATTGCCCATTAAGCATTCAGATGAGAAGGGCTTTGGCCCAATATAATACCCAGCGCTGTGGAAAGGGACAATAAGTACTTGAATAGAATTAGTTGTTGCATAAACATATCTCTGAATGTTGAATGAATATTGAATTGTTTGGTATGTGGTGGTTGATATGACATGTTTCTCTGTATGCATTTTATATGAGTGTTATTTGTTAGTACTGGGATTCTTTTGAATCTCACCCTTTTCCAATAACTAACCTACAACACGGGCAAGTAGTTCTCACGGGAAGAAGGTAGCCACAGACGGGTAGAAATGAAGACTTAGAGTTTATTTTCTGTTGGTTATCAAACTTTTGGATCTGTATATAAGGCTGAGGGTATTTTGTAAAACTACTACTTATGGTGGTAGAAGTACACTAACTGTAAACCCTAGAGTTTGTATGTAATCACTGTAAATCAATTAGAATAGGGTAACCACACCAGGTGGACACCCTTTAGTAACAAACTTAACTCGAATATCCGCTAAGAACTTTAGTAAGACTTTGATATTAACAAATGAATACAAACCTGAATGAATTAAATGGATTTTAAAATCTAAAGTGAGACCACAACTACAATGTTTTGAAAAGCTTTTCAAAAACCCACTTAACTATATGATTGAACCCTGTAATGAAGTCAGGATCCAAAATAGATTGAAAACTGTGTTTGGTCTCTGATCTGGCGTTAGGTCATGTATTTGATTATTTTGTACAATATAAAAGTAAGGTGTTACATCTTTCGCTAGTATTTAGATCAGTTCATGGTAGTCTTCATCGACGACATTCTAATATACTCTAAGAGTAGAGAAGAGCACGAGGAGCACTTGAGGATCGTGCTAGGTATTTTGCGGGAAAGGAAACTATGCGAAGTTGAGAAAATGTGAGTTTTGGCTTGCAGAAGTTAAATTTTGGGGCCATGTTATCTCACAAGAAAGGGTCGCAGTGGATCCTAATAAGGTAAAAGCAATGTTGGATTGGAAAAGGCCACAAACTGTTGCTGAGATATGCAGTTTTCTGGGTCTTACTGGCTATTACCAGAGATTTATTTAGAATTTATCTCGAATTGCCTTGTCGTTGACTGAGCTCACGCTGAAAGATCAACCGTTTAAGTGGGATGATCGTTATGAGCAGAGCTTCATGGAGCTGAAGGAGAGGTTGACAACTGCTCCATTGTTGATTATCCCTAATCCTGAGTTGACCTATGTGGTCTACAGTTATGCTAGTAAGAAGGGACTGGGATGTGTCCTGATGCAGCATGGTAGAGTGGTGGCCTATGCCTCTCGACAGTTGAAGCCTCATAAGTTGAATTATCCCACATATGATCTGGAGCTGGAGGCAATTGTGTTTGTGCTTAAAGTTTGGCAACACACCTATATGGGGTGGTTGTTGAACTGTACTGTGACCACAAAAGTCTTAAGTATCTGTATGATCAGAAAGAGCTCAACATGAGACAACGCAAGTGGATAAAGTTGCTGAAAGACTATAATCTGGAGATCAAATATCATCCAAGTAAAGCTAATGTCATCGCTGATGCTCTTAGTCGGTGAGCAATACAAGTAGCAGCTATGATGATACAGGAGAGGAAATTAATAGAATATTTCTGAGACCAAAACTTGACAAATCAAATCCTTTGTGTTAGTTATGGGGTTAGTCAAGTGGAGAGTGATCTGAAGGTTGAGATTGCAGAATCTCAAATGCAAGATGAGCAAGTACAGTCTATCAGGACGATAATCAAACGAGCAGAAACTCAGGATTATGATTTATCACCAAGCAGATTGGTTCGATATAAAAAATGAACCTATGTTCCATTGAAAGCTGATCTGAGGAAGAAAATCCTTGACGACGCACACAAGAGTCGTTACACCATCCACCCAAGGATGGTAAAGATGTACTATGATTTGAAAGCGACATACTGGTGGCCTAAATTGAAGAAGGATGTGACGGAATATGTGACACGATGTCTTACCTGCTAGAAGGTAAAGATTGAGCACCAGAAACCACCAGGATTACTTCAGAGTCCTGAGATTTTAGAGTAGAAATGGGAGAGCGTAATCATGGATCTTGTTATAGGATTACCCAGAATTCAAAATCATGATGCAATCTAGGTGATTGTTGATCGTTTTACAAAATCATCACATTTCATACCGATTAATGCTAGCTATTCTCCTGATAAACTGGCAGAGATTTACATCAAGGAGATAGTGAGGCTCTATGGGATGGCAAAGAATATAATTTTTGATAGAGATCCTTGCTTCACTTCAAAGTTTTGGAGATCTCTGCATAATGCTCTGGGTATTAAGCTGAACTTCAGTACAACCTATCATCCCTAGACGGATGAACAGTTAGAGAGAACCATACAAATGCTAGAAGATATGTTAAGAGCATGTGTAATAGACTTTAAAGGAAGTTGAGACCACTACCTTCCACTTATAGAATTCACTTACAACAATAGCTATCATGCGAGCATTCATATGGCTCTGTGTGAAGCATTGTACGGAAGGAAATGCCAATCTCCTATCTGCTAGACAGAATTATTGGAAAGAAGAATGTATGGGCCAAATATAGTATTGGACAGATCAGAATCATCAAGCAGAGACTGCTTGCAGCCTAGAGTAGGCAAAAGAGTTATGTCGATAAATGAAGAAGACCATTAGATTTCCAAGTCGGTGATCATGTATTCCTGAAAATTTCACCTGTTACTGGTGTTAGAAGGGAAATAAAGAGAAAGAAGCTGAGCCCTCGCTATATCGGGCCATTTGAGATTTTGTCTAGAATTGGACCCGTAGCGTACCGAATTGCTCTACCTCCAAATATGAGCAGATTACATGACGTCTTCCATGTTTCATAACTGAAGAAGTACTAACCAGACCCCCAGCATATTATTGAGTACGAAGATGTGGATATGCAAGATGATCTCACTTATGAGGCTGAGCCAGAATAAATCATTGATAGAAGAGAAAGGCAGCTCAGACATTATAGCATACCATTTGTAAAAGTGGTATGAAATAGACTATCTCCAAGGGAGGCAACATGGGAAGCAGAAAAAGATATGAAAAGACGTTACCCGGGGTTTATGCCACATGAGGTGTAATAAATTTCAGGGACAAAATTTCTTGAACGGGGGGAGAGCTGTAATACCCCATTTATTCACTAATATTCCTTATATATATTTGTGATAATTAGTAGAATAAAAATGGTGAATTATAGTGTGCATAAATTTCCATAAATATTTTAGTTGTCGGTTACACATAATTTGGCCAATTTGGAACATAAAGAGGCAATTAATGTCCACTTAAAGGCCTAATATTGTAACCAAAATTTGAGCATAAAATGACACAAATAGTGGCTTCATACAAGTGTCAAAAATTCTGTCAAACCAAGGGAAAAGAGCAAGAAATGATTTATTTTGATAAATCATAAAACGTAGGGGCAAAACGGTAATTTTTCCATAAAATAAGAAAATAAACATTTTTCTCCAATATTCCCCATAGTTTCAGTGGAAATGGCCACTTGGTAATTGTTATGTCCATTTTGGAATATTATTACCAAAGGAAAAATCAAAGTTTGGAAAAGAAGTCAAAAAGCAAAGATATAGGGTTTTGGTCAACAAATTGCAATATGACATTAGGAGTTCAAAGAAATATTTTCCATCCTATTCCTCATAAAATTTGGCTGATTAAAGGGAAATAAAAATAGAAATAGAATTATTGGAATATTTGAATAAAAGAGGAAATTTTGAACCAATGAGAATATGCCACACGTAAAGCAACCTAAGCCATTGTATTAAGTCTTCAATTCTTCATTGTTTCTCCATTCATTCCCGTGCAAACTGATCAGCAAAGAGGAAAAGAAAAAAAATTGAACATGAAGGGCAAAGAAATACAAGAAAGCTTAGGGTTCTTCCAAAATCTAAGGTACAACTTACAAAATCTTGTGATTCTTGCTTCAAAACCCCTCTATAGCCTCTTCTAATCACTTCTACTCCTTTGGAACCATGATTTTCAAGCTTAATCAGAGGTATAGAGAGAGAGGGCTGAGACATTTTTAGAGTTAGAAACAATAAGAATCAAAGGTAAACTTCCAAAACTTGCTTCTTGTGCCTTTGTTGTGGTTGTTGTTGTTGTTGTTGTTGGCTTGGATTGGGATATTTTGTGGAATATGGATGTTGAAAACCCTAAGGGGTCTTAATGCTCAAATTTCTTTTAATCATGTGTAATTATTGTTTAAATAGCTAATCATTTGATTAGAAGTAGCAAGGAAGTGATTAAGCAAGAGAAAACGAGAAAAAACAAACTTTTTCTGAGAATCTCAATTTTCTGCCTGTACTGTTTCATGTAGAAGGAGTAGGAATTTGACTATTTTGATGCTTCCATTAGCTTTAGAGGGAAATATTGTGAAGGCATACAAGTGTTCATGATTTTTGGATGCTTGTATATGAATTTGAGAATTTATGAATTAAGATTGTTCATAGTGTGAATCTGACCTATCAGAAGCACTATTACTGTGCATGATAATTCAAGGGGTAAACCTTGTGTGAAAATTCTGAAAATTTCCTGTTTAAAATTAGACATATAGAAATTTAATTTGATATTTCATAATGCTCAATTAGACTTGTGTGCTAGAAGTTCTACATTTTTGAAGTTTGGTAATGTAAAGCTAGAAATTTCTGGAACAATGTGAAGAAAGTTGAAATACTGTATTAATTTATGTACATATAGCTAATTTCTATATTTTTCCTTGAAAATATAATTAATAATGGTAATTTATTACTTGGAACCACTTCATTTGGAATTTTTTGGATTTAGATATGAATCTTTAAACTTTTGCCCTGTTTCTGGAATATAATCTGGAACAGGGTGAGTTTCATAAAATTATGGGAATGTTGTGGCTTTGATAGCTAGAATTGAGTATTTTTATGTGAAACTATATTTAAATAAATTTATATAAAATTTAGAACTACTCAATTCAGAGTTTCCTCGAATTAATGGTGAATTTTTGAATTTATGCTTGAATTCTGGGAAGGAATCTGCAACAGTGGTATTTAACGAATTTTTGGGAAGAAGTTTTCTATATTTGGAACACCTAACTTGTTTTTGCTCAAATTTACATTGAAATAGATTCATTTAGGCTTTGGAATCAGCCCGATTAGATTTTTTTAGAATTAGTTATGAATTTCAAAATTGGAGTGAAAAATCTGTCAATTTCTGGAAAACAGTGAAATTGCACTGTACAGAATTGTATTATGCAGAAACTGCTATAACTGCTTTAAGAAGGAAAAGCCTCCCAAGAAAGGAGTATGCTTCTTCTGCAATGAACTTAATCATTGGAAGAGAAATTGAAATCTCTACCTCAAAGATTTAAAAAAGTAGAAGAAGGATAGCAGGGCTATCTTCAGGTATTTATTTTATAGACATTCATCTTTCTACTTCCTCTACATGGGTATTAGATACTGCATGTGGTTCTCACATTTGTATAAATGTGTAGGGTCTTAAGGATAGTAAAAAGTTAAAGAATGGTAAAGTGGACCTATGAGTTGGAAATAGAGCAAGAGTTGATGCTTTAACTGTAGGCACTTATGAACTAGTTCTACCCAGTGGGCTTCTGTTAGTTTTGAACAATTGCTATAATGTTCCTAGTTTGAGTAGTAACATTGTTTCTCTTTTTTTTTTTTGGATAAGGAAGGTTATACTTCCATTACTAGGAATGGTAAATGTTTTATTTATCGTAATGACGTTATCTATGCTAATGGTGATTTGCATGTTTGTCATTATATATTAAATTTGGAACATCCTAATAGTGGAAATATCTGTAACATAACTACCAAAAGGATCATGTCAAACAATTTGAATCCGACCTACCTATGGCATTGTCATCTCAACCATATAAATGAGAAACACATTTTTAAACTCCATCAAGATGGATTTCTTAACTCATTTGATTTTGGATCATATGATACATGTGAATCTTGCTTATTATGAAAGATGACAAATGCACCCTTTATTGGGTATAGTGAGAGGGCCTCCTACTTTATTGGGCCTCATACATACAAATGTATATGGACCATTGAATTCAATTTCCAGAGGAAGGTATATGTACTTTATTACATTTATAGATGAATTTAGTAGATATAGATATATCTATATAATGAAACATAAATATGAATCTTTTGAAATGTTCAAAATATTCCAAAATGAAGTACGAAACCAACTTGGAAAAATAATTAAAGCACTTCGATCTGATCGAGGTGGTGAATATTTGAGCCAAGAGTTCATTGACCATCTTAAGACTTATGGGATAATCTCATAATTGACTCCTTCAGGAACACCACATACATAGACGAGATACAAGATTGGTTTAGTATGCAAGATTTAAAAAGGGGTTATATGCCTGTCTTATGGCATCTACCTTAGTAAGGATCTATGTCCTAGTACACTTGATCAGCGAAATTGCATGAGCAATTTTCTATATGCCGCGTCCATTGGATCCATCATATATGCCATGTTATGTACTTGACCGGATGTCTCATTTACCTTATGTATGACTAGTAAATATTAACAAGATCCTGTTCAGGGTCATTAGACTACTGTCAAGAATATCCTAAAGTACTTAAGAAGAACTAAGGACTTATTCTTGGTGTGTGGTGGATTGGATGATGAGCTCTATGTAACTTGTTACACAGATGCAAGTTTCCAAACTGACCAAGATGACCTTAAATCATAATCTGGATATATATTCCTCCTGAATGATGGAGCAATAAGCTAGAAAAGCTCCAAGCAGAGCACTGTAGTAGATTTTTCAACAGAAGCTGAGTATATAGTAGCATTGGATGCAACTAAGGAAGCCGTTTAGATCAAAAAGTTTATTAATAAACTAGGGGTGGTGCCTATCATCTCAAATCCAATAGATTTGTCCTGTGACAACAACTTTGCTATTGCACAGGTCAAGGAGCCTAGGTCACATCAAATGACCAAGCATGTACTCAGGCGATTTCATCTCATTAGAGAAATCAATAATATAGGTGATATAAAAAATATGCAAAGTAGTAGGAGAAGACAATGTTGCTGATCCTCTTACCAAGTCGCTTGCACAGGAAAAGCATGAGCGTCATGTTAGGACAATGAGAATTAGGCATATTGATGATTGTACCTAGTGCAAGTAGGAGGATGTTAGAAATTGTGCCTTAGCGGCCAATCATCTTATTTTGAACATTGTTATTCAATGAATTTCTCCATTTTGTAATTATATTATTTGCATGTTTACTGTGATAACTATCCTTAGATAGATCATAATGATTGTCCTAAATATCCCTAGTCGTTCATCTATGTGAGAGAAAAGATGAAATAAGACCAGTATGACTTTGAAGAAGTATGGAAATATGAATCAAAGTCCTAGGCACTTGTAAGAGTACAAAGTGTTTGACTGACCCACTATGAGAAAGCTGTATGGCTCAAGTCATAAGCTTATCTCATGTATAACCATGTTACTATGCCCTTTGATTTTAGATTATCATAGATTCATGCATGAGAGTCGCTCAGCTTTGACCTAGTTAAAAGTTACCTTTGACCAAGTGAAGATAAAGGCTGTGTTTGGGTTTAGTAGTTTCCATGTAGAGGAATGTGAATGGTCAAGATAGAATTTGTCCCTCACATTAGTAGAGAGATATTACTGGGCCTCTAAATGAATGAGTCTGAGAAATGTATGGCCATACTACGATGGAAAGGAGTTTCCATTTCTATAGTCAGACTACTTAGGGATCGAGAAAGTAATAGTCAGGAATAGGAGGATGACATTCTCCATGCCTTATCCTTGACCAAAATCTTGTGTGACAAAAGGGATGTGATATGGTTGTAGGATAGGTTGTATCGATTTATCCATGTAAATACTAAATGAACATGTTCAAAGAAAGTTTAGGCAGCATTTCCCTTAGGTTTTGCTTCAGCCCATTTTTGAAAATCAAGAGAAAACAAGGCAATATCCACCAACAACAACATCAAACAAGCCAAGAGAATCATGTTTTGGAGATTACCTCTTGATTTGTGCTCTTTCTCTCTCCTAGACATAAATCTATTCTCTCTCTAAGCTCTTGATTTGTCTTAAAAATCATGGATTTAATGGAGTAGAAGAGGTTAGGAGAGGTTATAGAGTGATTAGGAGGCAAAATCACAAAGTTTTGCAAGTTCTTACCTTTAATCTATGAAAACCCTAGCTCTTTCCTACTTCTTTCTTCAACCATTGTTCTTAAGCTCACTCTCTCTCTTTGTGCAGATTTTCACCAAAAAAATGAAGAGCAAGAGGAGAGGTTGTGGTTTTACTCAATTGCTTACATCTTACTTTTGCTTTACTATGGTTATTTTCCATTGGTCCACATTTTTGCTTCTCATATATATAATATTTCTCTTTAAATCTCATTTTCCCTTTTATTTCCCTTGGTCCAACGAAATTTAAAGAGGGAAGAGCATGGATATTGCCATCTTGAAATATCCAAAAAGTTATATTTCCTAATATGACTAATTAAGATCATATGCTTTTGACCTTTGACTTTTTGACTCTTCCTTCTTGCATAATCACCAAGCCAATTAATTTCCCCTTGCTTTTTCTCTTTTTGATTGTAGGAAGCATCTTCAAATGGCAATAGGAAACAGTCTTACCATATCTCCTTTTATTCCCTTTAATTCAACATGTAATAGAGCTTTTACAACTCTTACTTTTTTTGACTTTTCAAACCTTTATTTACTTGGCCATAAATTGTTCTTCCTTGATCTAATTCTAGTAAAGCATTTCATTTATTCATTACCCTCCCCTTGTTTGACCGAAAATACCAAGGAAAATGAGAAATATTAATTACTTCTTGCATAATTGTCAAATTACAATTTTGCCCTTACATTTTGTGATTTTTTGTATTAAATCATGTCTTCCTTCCTTTCTCCTTATTTTGTCCAAAATTAATGCAATATAATTGGGCCAAAATTTGTGTCACTTCATGCTCCAATTTGTGTTACAATATTAGGCCTTTAAGTAGACAAAAGTTGCACATTTATATCTTAACTTAGCCAATTATATATAACTATTGATTGGAGTACTTTCATCATTTTATGTACACCACAATTCACCATTTTATTCCACTAAATATCAAAAATATATAAGGAATATTGGTGCAAAAAGTGGGGTTTTATAGAGAGTCGTGAGAAAAAGAAAAACTCTAGAGGGACGTTAGTGGTGCTAGCACGCTGTCAGTGTTGAATTCCTATTCTTGTAGATACCGATAGAGGGAATTGAACCAAGTTGTTAGCTTCTCGAGATCAAAAGGAAAGATCGAGAAGCATAAGAAAGATCAGGCATGTCAAGAAGACTTGTTTAAGCCTGTTTAAGTTAATGATCGAGCTCATGATTTAAGGCCTCTAGAGCAATGTTTACATGGTCGGACTAAGAAGCATAAGAAATGTATGTTTTTTCTACTACTCGATTTAAATGACGTTGACAAATCTACAATAGGGATTAAAAAATTTTTGAATTTAATTTTCTGCTATCCCTACTAATCCCAACAGGCATATCTCGACAACTGAGGGTCCAGTAGTTGTAAAAAACAAAATCACATTTTTTGACTTGGTTCATGTCAGCTTAGCCAATATCACATGAGGAATGATAAGGTTGTTAATATGGCTAATGAAGTTGTTAAAATGTACTGAACAAGTTCTAAATACACCAAATCACATTTTCTGAGTTAGTTCATGTTAGCTTAGCCAATAGCCCATAAAGACTGATCAGGTTGTAAATATGGCTAAAGAAGTTGTTAAACCCTACTAAACAAGTTGTAAATACACCGAATCACATTTTTTGACTTAGTTCATGTCAGCTTAGCCAGTAGCCCATAAAGACTTATCATGTTGTAAATATGGCTAAAGAAGTTGTTAAAACCTACTGAACAAGTTATAAATACACCAAATCATATTTTCTAACTTGGTTCATGTTAACTAGCTAGTAGCCCATAAAAAGTGATCAGGTTGTAAATATGGCTAACAAATTTGTTAAAACCTACTCAATAAGTTGTAAATACATCAAATCACATTTTTTGACTTGGTTTATATCAGTTTAGCTAGTAGCCCACGAAGACTGATAAGGTTGTAAATATGGCTAAAGAAGTTGTTAAACCCTATTGAACAAGTTGTAAATACACCAAATCACATTTTCTAACTTGGTTCATCTTGGCTAGCTAGTATCCCATAAAAATTGATGAAGTTATAAATATGGCTAACGAAGTTGTTAAAACCTACTCAACAAATTGTAAACAAGCAAAAAGACATTTCTAACTTGCTTCATTTCATCTTAGCCACTCGGCAAAGCAAATTGATCATGTTGTAAATATGGCTACCAAAGTTGTTAAAACCTACTCAACATGTTGTAAACAACAAAAGGACATTTCTGACTTGCTTTATGTCATCTTAGCCACTGGGCAAAGCAGACTGATCATGTTGTAAATATGGCTAACAAAGTTGTTAAAACCTACTCAACAAGTTGTAAACAACCAAAAGACATTTCTAAATTGTTTCATGTCATCTTACTCATTGGCCTAAGTAGACTAATTATGTTGTAAATATGGTTAACGAAGTTGTTAAAACCTACTCAAAAAGTTGTAAACAACCAAAAGACATTTCTGACTTTCTTCATGTCATCTTAACCACTAGGCCAAGTGAACTGATCATGTTATAAATATGGCTAACGAAGTTATTAAAATCTACTCAACAAATTGTAAATACAACAAATCACATTTTTTGAATTGGTTCATATCAGCTTAGCCAGTGCCCACGAAGGCTAATGAGGTTGTAAAAATGGCTAATGAAGTTGTTAAAATATATTGAACAAGTTGTAAAAAGAAGATGACTGTTAGGACTTGCAAAATTTAAAATGCAATTGTAATCATTAGAACCTGTCAAATTTCAAATGCCAAACAGTATGAATCACAATTGAGTTGTGAAAAAAATGACCAAGCTGATAAAATTACTTGCAAAGTTGTTAAACCTGTGATAACCATACGTTACTGTTGGGAGTTGGCTAAATAACGTAGAGTTTGCTAAAATCCATCTACATAGTTATGACACATTGTCATAATAGGCCTTTCTTTCAAAATAACATAAAGTTGGCTAAATACATATTTACGTAATAGGAAGGCTTCAGTACAAAATAACAGAACAACTCCTATGTCTCTTTCCTCTTCTTGATTTATTGGTTGCCAACTACAATGGACAGCACCTTCTGTACATGTTTGGTCCTCATATTTGAATGGACAGAAGAATCATCTAGAGGATCTAGGGAGGAAAGACTCCTTTCCAAGTTCCAAAAAGGTGCCTCATACTTGAATAGACAGAAGAATCAACCAGTATGTATGAGTTTCTAGGACAGATGGTCATGGTAATAAGCTTAATGACCAACGTTCATATGATGTGCCCAAGATTATTTTGACACCAGTAATCATAAGTATTTAGCATCTTCTTGGTCTCCATCAACATCTTCGACATCATTGTCATCATCTTCTTCAGGTGCATCTAGTAGAAAAACTTGAAAACTATTTCTAAGTGGTAATGTTTAATTAGGTGCAAAATGGCAACGACAAATTTTTACTATCTTAAGTACAACTTGTAGCCAGCGACATGATTCAAAATGATCTTATTCAGCTCTCCCACCTCTATTTGGATTCTGACATCAAATAGTTAGGCATCAATCACATATAATTAATTTGGAAAAACTTCAAAAATAGATGCAAAAAGTACTCATGTTAGTACATAAAGATGGGACAAAATTAACAAATCCATAAAGCTGAATGACACATGTAGGAAAAATACCCCACTGATGATAAAGCACCACCAAAATAGAGAATAAAAAGGATTCAAAACATTCTTAAACTTCTATTTTCAGCTTGTTTTATTCTCTTCCCACCAAGAAAACTTAGTGGAATAAAAGGAAGCCAAAATTCCTCAAAACAAAGTAAATGGATGTCACATGACAAAGAAAGATGTAACAAAGCAAATACAAGTAAGCAGTAAAACACTAGTGCAGAAAAGACTTTTTACATGTGACGGAAATGACTTTTTACACCTGACATAAAACACGTGTAGAAACAGTAGGTGTAGAAAATCCAGACTTTCTACATGTGTCGTTTGTCACGTGTAGAAAGTCACACTTTCTACACGTGACCTCTTATATCAGGTGTAGAAAGTCTGAAACGGAAGACTTTCTACACCTGACTTTAGAGGTCACGTGTAGAAAGTCCAGACTTTCTACACGTCACCTCTTACATCAGATGTAGAAAGTCTGAAAAATGGAGACTTTCTACACGTGACCTCTTATATCAGGTGTAGAAAGTCCCAATTTCAGCCTTTCTACACCTGACTTTAGAGGTCACGTGTAGAAAGTCCAGACTTTCTACACTTGACCTCTTACATCAGGTGTAGAAACTCATTTTTGAAAAAAAATAATAATTTTTTTTAAAAAACAATTTACAACGAAACTAATGTATGTGAAATATCAAATTCCATCCAAAATACTCATGGTAGGGTTATGAAGATACATAAACTTGGCTTCATTTTTACAATGAAATTGTACAATTAAAGTCAAACTCAATACCAAGTAGTGATAATACAATTCAACATGTCTAATACCAAATAGTAGTTATTAACTTTACATGTTTAACATTACACTCACAATTTTGTGATCTCTAAAAAATAAGTTGCCCAACGTGTGCGAACATCATCAATGTCCTCTTCAGAAAATGCATCCGTAATGTCAAACATCTACAGATTTGAAAATAAAAAATCATATGCATCAATTTAATAACAACGAAATGAACTTAATAAAAAAAATATAATTAAATACAATTACCTCTTCTGTAAATTCTGTACTACCCAAGAGGATGATGTTTAACATGTGCCTCATCACATAATATCCACAAGCCTTATTCCCCTTTTGACGACGGCACTATAGAAGAACATGCATTTTATTATATTAAATATATATATATATGTGAACAAGATAACTATATTCATAGAAGGATAGATTGAAACTATTTACCTTTGGTTGTAACCAGATAGTCTCCCTAAGCTGGTGTGTATGCTTTTTCTTAACCACTCTTTGATACATTTCCATTGCCCTGTAGAAAAATATATAAAATAGGGTACATTATCTAAAAAACTTATATATTGCAAATAAAAAGTCATTGTCAAAGTATACTTACGTGTCCATCGTTTTCTTCAAATCCTTTCCCGGATTATAATGTAATGAACATAAAAGAACAACGACATTCTGCTCTGGGCATAGAACCACTAATTGCCAATGAGTGCTGCAAAAAGAGGTATGAATTATATATATGTACAAAAACAAGGTATCAATTACAAACTTTTTCTTACTCGTTAACATATGGCGCTAGGTAGCACTCTTTTCCATCTTCACAGAGCCTCTGCCGAAGGTATGACTCTCTTATGGTGGAAGTGTTCCCTTTTTTCTGGATGTGAATCGGGCAAAGGAATCCAAACTTGCCACCATTCCCTGATAAGGTATAAAGGCGATGGAGGTACCTACAATAGTTAAAGCATGCATGTCAGAATCAAAAGTTGAATACTTAGTAATATTATTAAAAATATACCCACATCATAAACAAGTGAACGTGCGGTATGGTAATCTGATCCTTCGTTAAAATCCTAGCTATATCCTCCTGCTCGATATGCACAAACATGTCCCTCTTACCCACAACGTCTGGATCCATCGTCAATACTTCAGTTGAGAAGGATCCGTCAAACGCCAGCATACACAGACGTTGAAGCGGTTTCTCCTGGTTTTGGGTCTGCGGTTGGGGATGGCATTGTGGAACCACTTCATTGGATGGGGTAATTTGCTAAATAAACAAAAATTTATAGAGTTAGTAATAATTGCAAGTTATAAATTAACAATATGAAAAAATTGAAACATATCAAGAAGACAAATAATTTCATACTTCAGTGCGAACTGCAGCAGGAACTACTCGGACTAGTCTCTTTGGCCACTGAAGGAAAGTTTTGAGGGCTTGACCCACAATCTTCACCTCATCATTCGGAAATGGAACAGGGGCATCTGGAATTTTTGCCTCTCCAATCACCACTCTCACTTCGTCATCTTGCATTCGCTCGTGGTGGACGGTTGGCCCCAAGTTGTGTATTGCGCCAAGTGTTACTAAGCGTCTATCAGGGTCCTCCAAATATAATTCACAAGGTTCACTGTCTTTTTGGACTCCAGAATCCTCTGATATACGGCCAAGAACACAACTCCCATTTGTACTTTGAACTGCAGGAGAATGAGTCGGATGGATAGTTGTGTCTTGTCGTGAGCTTAGGATGCTCATCATTTCTTCCTTTAATTGTAACATCTGGGCGGCCGTTTGCTTCCTTTCATTCTCTAAAATCACTTGCATCTGCTTCCTTTCATTCTCTAGCATCAATTCCATCTCTTGCTTAGTGACCATTCCCGTGGTGGCATAACGTGTATTTGATCCAAAGTAGTCTCTTATGCCTACTCCTCGACCAACGCCCCTAACACGACCACCATGGTCTGGAGTCCCCGTGGCAACCGTCAAGACATCATCCCTTCCCCGTGGAATGAAGGCTCCCTGAGCACGTTCTAGTTGAAGTTGATCCTATAGTATATAAATAACAAACATAATTAAAAATGTAACTATACAACAAAGAAAATAATAAGGATTGACGTTAAATTACTTACAATTCTTTCACCAATCACGCGTGCCTTCTCGCTCATATACTCTCCAGTCTTTCTTCGACGTGCGGCCCTCCACTTTTCTTCACGCGATATTGGAGATGGTGGAGATGTAATGGTAGATGGATCCAACTGAGCCTCTTCTTGTCGCCTCTTCTGTTTCTCCTTCATCATTTCTTCTTCGAGCTTCTCATAACCCCCACGAGACAATCTGTGGGGGCAATCATTCTTTCTACCACTCGCTATAGCTTTATCCCTTTTTATCTTTTAATAAGAAACGAACAAATCATTAATCGATAAAATTAAATGAGAATAAAGTAAGTAACTAATTAAAGTGAATAAAAACTAACCAAGGCTTCTGGTGTAGTCCTCATCCTGTAAAATTCTTTCCATGTAGCTTCATCAAGAAATGTATACTCCGCACAAGGATTAGGAGGATTCTTACCCTCTGCTACCTCGACATGCACAAATCTTTTAGTTAGCGAGGTCTTGAAGGCCGTCCAACGCTCCGCGCAATATGATAACAATTTATCCTTTAAGACTTGACTGGGAGGAACGTCGTAAGTAAGCTGTGAAGTCATTATATTAGTTAGTAACATGAATAAATGTAATAGTTACAAAAGTTAATAGGTGTATAGTATTGTACCGCTATAGTGTTCCAAATCTGATCCTTGACAGATTCATCCACTTGATTCCAATCCTTAATCGTTATGCTAGGCTTGCTACGTGCTTGGAGGGCAACAAAGCTAATAAACTTGCTCTTGGTAGGCCCGATTGGTCTCCATTGCCTATCAAATTCAATTGGTATTTTCTGGTCATCCGCGCGACTCTTGGTCAATTCTTTCAGGGTCGTGCCACGTCTACCCTTTCTTTTCCCAGAATGAGTATCATCAATATTGGGGGAATCCCTCTCCATGTTCCTGTTTGACAATGAAATAAGGTAAGTAATTGAAAATCCAAGATACATAATCAACGAAATACGATTACTAACTTTTGATTAAAGTCCGTCAAATAGGAGCAAATATATTCTCCCATATCCCTTCATGGTGGTCAGTTCTTATGGCATGTATGTCATCTACTTCATCTTCATTTAATTCAGGCAACCCTGACGAGAAACATGGAGTCTCAGAAACATCAGAATTTAATTCCTTATTATCATCACTGTGTACTACAGTTTTTCCTTGGAGAACAACGGAGCGACTTTTATTTGTTGGATCAATTACATAAAACACTTGTTTTGTGTGGGCTGCTAAAATAAAGGGCTCCTCACTGTACTTTAATTTATTAAGATCAACTAATGTAAATCCATACTTATCCACTTCAACACAGTTATTATCAATCCACTTGCATTTGAATATTGAGACTCTAAATTTAGTATAATCAACCTCCCAAATATCTTCAATAACCCCAAAATAAGGCATAGCTGCTAACTTTGGCTTTTTGTCTTTTGAACTGGAAAAATGCATGGATTCAGCCACAACCATAACTCCACTGTTTTGAACAGTACTCTTGTCATCCAGGGATTTCGTATAGAAGGAATACCCACTGACATCATATCCACTCCAACATATGACATTAAAGTTAGGACCCAGTGCCAACCATTTTATAGTTTGAGAAACACTATTATCATTGGCTACTTGTTTTTTGAACCATTGTGGGAAAGTCTTGTTATGCTCAAGCAATAACCTTTGCTCAGTCATGCGACCATGTTGTGCCCTTATAATTTCTTTGTGCATAAATATATAATCTTGAACTTCATCGGTGTTATTCAAAATGTATAAGTGTGCTTGTAACACTGCATCATGATCGATATTAGTTTTCACTGTTACCCCACGTGTACCCTTACCTAATAATCTGTCCTCATGACGAGATTTAGGGAGCCCAATAGCTTCTTCGTTTGACAAGTAGTCGGAACAAAACTCAATAGCTTCTTCGGCAATATATCTTTCAACCATGGAAGCTTCAGGCCTGTATGGATTCTTCACATACCCTTTAAGAATTTTCATGTATCTCTCAACTGGGTACATCCATCGTAGATAAACAGGGCCGCACAACCTGATCTCTCTAACTAAATGAACAATTAGATGTGTCATGATATCAAAAAATGAAGGAAGGAAGAGCATCTCAAGCTGGCACAAGATAATAGCAGCATCCTTTTCTAGTTCATCTAATTCATCGGGGTCAATCACTTTGTTGCAGATGGCATGGAAGAAGAAGCACAGTCTAGTTATAGTATGTCTCAAATCATCTGGCAATATGCCCCGAATAGCCACGGGAAGTAGTTGTTGCATCAAGATGTGGCAATCATGAGATTTTAAGCCCACTAATTTCAAATCTTTCATCGACACAAGCTTTTTAACATTTGAAGAATACCATTGAGGCACTTTGACACCATGTAAACAATCAAAAAAGCTTCTTCTCTCAAGCTTCGACAAGGTATGAGAGGCTGGAGGTAGATAAGTCCGCTGACCTTGTGGCTGTGGATGTAACTCATCTCGTATTCCCATTTCAATCAAGTCTAATCTTGCATTGACACCGTCCTTTGTCTTGCCCTTTATATTGAGAAGTGTCCCAATAATACTATTACACACATTTTTCTCGACATGCATCACATCAATACAGTGCCGCACATCAAGACTTTGCCAATATGGAAGATCAAAAAATATGGACTTCTTTTTCCATATATTTTTATCAGCTGCACTCTTCTGCGTCTTTCCAAAGATAACATTGATGTCTTTCACCCGTTGATAAACTTGCTCTCCAGTCAATGGCACTGGAGCATCTCTATACTCTTGATGGCCATAAAAAGCTTTCTTTAATCTACGATAAGGGTGATTTTGTCTGAGAAATCTCCGGTGGCCAAGGTAGACTGTCTTCTTTCCATGCTTAAGTTGATGGTGGCATGTGCCTGCTTCACAAATTGGGCATGCTTTGTGTCCCTTAACACTATACCCAGATAGGTTTCCATATGCAGGGAAGTCGTTTATGGTACAGAAGATCATGGCACGCATATTGAACACCTCTTTTCGATTCACGTCAAACACATCCATACCTATCTCCCACAACTCTTTCAAGTCTTCGATCAAAGGGGCTAGGTAAACATCAATGTCATTTCCTGGCTGCTTTGGACCCGAAATCACCATAGACAACATAATATACTTACGTTTCATGCACAGACGAGGAGACAAGTTGTAAATCACTAACAGAACAGGCCATGAACTATGAGTACTGCTAAGACTGCCATAAGGATTCATGCCATCAGAAGATATCCCAAGCCTGAGGTTTCTTGGCTCATTTCCAAACTCAGGAAACATCTCATCAATTTTCTTCCATTGAGGAGAATCGGCTGGATGGCGAAGCTTCCTATCCGATATTCTCTCATCTGTATGCCACCTTAAGTTCTTTGCATCATTCATATTAGCAAATAATCGCTTGAACCTTGGTTTCACTGGAAGATACCATAACACCTTCGCAGGAGGGCCTTTAGTAGTCTCGACAAAGTCTGTATCACAATTCCCTTTTAATTTGTACCGTGAAGCACCACATTTTGGACACTTATGCTCCCCTTCGAACTCTTCTCTATATAATATACAATCGTTAGGACAGGCATGTATCTTTTTGTACTGCAGACCCAAGGGACACAACATTTTCTTTGCCTCATAGTAACGGTTGGGTAATTCATTACCTTCTGGAAGCATATCTGTCAACAACTCAAGCAATTCTGTAAAACTCTTGTCACTCCACCCATTCCTTGCTTTCAAGTGGACCAATCTCACTACAGCTGACAACAACTTGAATTTTGTACATCCTGGGTATAAAGGCTTTTCTGTATGACTAGACAAGTTATCATACGCATGTGATCGCTTAAAGGCCTCTTCGCCAATATCACGAATCATGTCCTCTAGTCGATCATCCATGTCCACATCAACTTCCACCTCTTTAGATGCACTCAGCTCTTCTACTAATTCACCATGCCATACCCATCGTGTATAACTCTTCAAGAACCTATCACAAATCAAATGCTCTCTTATTTCTCCGACACATAGTCGCCTCAAATTTAAGCAATTTACACAAGGACAATAAAACTTCCCAGATTTATCACCACCAGCATTTCTTATAGAAAATTCCAAAAAATTCTTCACCCCATTATCGTACTCATCACTAGTTCGTCTAGCATAGATCCAGCTACGATCCATATGTGCAAATAAACTTCAACACAAAATGAAATTGTTTAAAATTTTGTGTTCAAATTATAGGAGGACTATTGAAGGACATGGAATGAAGGAGGAATTAAATTACAGAGATAAGAACAAAAGGGTCTCTCTAGTTCGAATAAACAAAAGAGGAAGCAAAGCACATGCAAAGTGAAACCACTTGTGTGTTTGTGTCCAACCAGCAAGCAAGTCATCAAACTTAACCAAAATCAAGAGGTTGGTGTCTATTAGCTACAAGACATGTGGGAATAGAAAAGCAAAGGAGGGAGGCTACAAGTAATTCGATTAATAGGTGGCGTTGGAGTAAGAAACATAATCTAGTCAAAAAGGAAGCAAAGCACATGCAAAGTGAAACCACTTGTGTGTTTGTGTCCAACCAGCAAGCAAGTCATCAAACTTAACCAAGCCACCGGAATTTACAAAGCCATTACAAAAAGAGGGAAAAAAAGGAGTTTTGGAAACATACATTACGGTGGCAAGAACAGCGTCCAAACACAAACTCTTAATAGTTTGTTGATGTTAACTCTTAATCAGACTTCACGTGATCCATCCATCCCGTGTGTACAAATGAAACTATCACTAATGTTACTTTCCAGGTTCCTAAGCTATTTCCATATCTAGAGATACATCCTAATTATGTAAATTCTAATCCACTTTTTTTATATTTTCAAACTTATGCAAAGCTCTCTTAAAGCCTAAATATATAACTTACATTGGCTTATCCTGAGTTCTGCTACAATGTCAGAACTTATATTTTCAAAACCTTCACAAATTTTTCCTAAAAACAAGCATAAATTACATGACCTTGTTTAGGTTTTGTTGAAATTATACAAACCTTTCTTTTTTATTTTTAAGATAAGTTTGTATATATTTTAAAATAATGAAATTAAAGAGGTGGTGTATGTGTGGTTTCAACAACACTTAAAAGGATATTTGCATAGTTTACCTTATCTTTCATAACTACAAAAATGCAGAATTACCACATATTCATGAATCAGGATTGTCATTTATGTTTGTGGGTCAGAGTTTTTATGTTACAATTTGAAGCAATTGGGCCTTTCTCCTGCAAGAATATGGTGTTTCTGTGAGTGTATTTCATTCTCTGTACTTGGTTGACATTGAAGAGGAGAAGATTGGTCGAGTCTTAAAGCTTGACTCACTTAAGAGTGGAGATATATGGAAGAACATGGACATTTTGGTTTTCAACACTTGTCATTGGTGGTACCGTAGAGGACCAAAGCAACCGTATGATTCTACAAACTCCTATATAACTTAATACCCCATAAGACTATGACTTCTAAAGAAGGATCTGAGCACAAGGAACACCTCTCTTTATCAGCTTAAGTTTGATAATTTTTTAACTGTGTTCTAACAAGTAAAAGAAAATTCCAAACACACCCAGCCAATACACACATAACTTTTAGGTTTCAGATGCAGATAGGATTACGTTCAAGTGAATAAAAATAAGACTAGTAATATGACTAGTAATATCAGCATGTAAAAATAAGACTAGTAATATGGAAATTATCCAATGCAGATGGGATTACGTTCAAGTGGATGGCAAGATACTCAAGGACATAGATCATATGGCTGCATTTCAGAAGGGTCTGACAACTTGGGCTAATTGGGTGAATTCAGAGGTAGACACAACCAAAACCAAAGTATTTTATCAAGGATTTTCACCTTCTCATTACAGAAAATGCACCCAATGCAAGCCTAGCGTTCGAATCTTCTTCATATCAGTACAGAAACCAGAGATTTTACGGGAAAACATTTCACAAAAAAAAATTACATGCCACAAAATGAGGATTACCTGGCCGATGTAGCTGATAAGCGGTCGCACAGATTGATGATCGGAGAATAATAAAGATGGTGACAGAGAGTCAGAGCCGATGGAATGAAAGAGTGAAATTCTGAAATGAGAAACAACAACTAACTGTTAGAGTCGGATCTCAAAAATCTGAAGTGGAAAGTCAGAATAGAGACTGCAGATGGAGAGGAAAGGAAAGCGACTGGAGACTGGTAATGGGTTGGGAGATGAGCATGAGAGGGAGGGAGGAATTGGACCTAATAACAGGCGGCAAATGAAAAAGAGGAGAAAAACGCGCGGGGGCGAAAGGGATACAACACCGGTTATATTAGAACCGGTGTAGAAAATATTTTCTACACCGGTTAAAATCACAACCGGTGTAGAAACTAACTTTCTACACCGGTTCAAACACAACCGGTGTAGAAAATATTTTCTACACCGGTTGTCTTTGAACCGGTGTAGAAAGTAACATATTCTACACCGGTTCTTTTACAACCGGTGTAGAATATGCTGAGTTATTTTAAAAAATAAAATAAAATGATTATTCTACACCGGTTCTAATTTAATCGGTGTAGAATTAGATGAATTTCTACACCGGTTTTAATTCAACCGGTGTAGAAAACTTGGATTCATTTAAAAAAAAGAAAATTCTTCTTCGTTATATTTTTTTTGTTTAAGTAAATTAAATAATTTTTTAATTAAATTAATTTCATTTTTTTTAATGGAAAAATTTTTTTAATTTATTTTCTACACGTGTTGTAATTTTAACACGTGTAGAAAGTCCAAAAATCTTAATTTATTTACGAAAATGCCACCGGTCACACTTTTTACACGTAACCTGTTTCGTCAGGTGTAAAAAATAGGTGTAAATCCGTAATTTTGTACTAGTGAAAGCTCAAAGATAAGGTGAGCAAGGAAAGAAAATAGAGCAAAACTTCATAAAATTTCCAAGCCAACAATACAGTCCACAACTCAGTGCAAGAAGCTTATTCTTTTAAATCTTAAAATAAGTTCAGTTTATCTGATTCAAAGAGCCAGTCAAACTGTCGAGAAATGGCTTATCAATGGATGTCACAGACACAAGGCATGAGGTTTAGTCTTCCTCTGTAATAACACTAATCTTACCTTTCTCTAGTAAATCATAATAGGTCATGACTTTCCTCTGTTCATTCCAGTAATGCATCTTTCACGCAGTACCAGCAGCAAGAGCAAGTATGAAACCAATGCATATCTCCTTTACAACACTTAGCCCTTTCAAGGTAGCATGAGCAATCCTATGTCCAACCATTTGCTTCTGTCTTTAAACTTGATAATTCTACCAAAGAAGACCCAAAACCCATTAGTTTATCAGACTGGGGCAGAAATCAGAAAATAATGGCATCCATTCCTAACAATCAATCTAAATCTAGATACATGAATTCACATCGGATTAAGTTCATTTTAACATATCTATTAATTAAGAAGAAACAGTCACGCCAAAAAACCATTTGCTATAGGATACATTACCACCTCAAAACCATCATCATTGTACCTAATAAAGAAATAATAATTTCTGAGCTCTAGTATTTGTTTTCTGAAAAAAGACATACTCTATATAGCTAAGCATCAGAATCAGTCTTAGATATTAGTAAATAGGTATGAATGCTATAACTATCAATTCCTAAATGCTAGTTTCACTTCATCCTTAACCCAAAACCACAAGTTCGTACACAAAGTATTAGTTTAGCGAAGTTGCTTATAGTTTATCAAAATTTTTGCATAACCAATTCTACAATATTGATAATTCTGCAAGCATGATACCCAGAACCCTTAAAGTAAGCAGAAAACTTGCATGGACATTAATTTCTCAAAACAAATAGCAATAGATTCCCACATCCATGACTTCTCAAATTTTAAATTTTAACCTTTTGATTTTTGTTTAAACAATAAGGGCATGTTGGTCTTCTTATTTTGTGAATTAACATCAAAAAAATCCCAAGGGAATTTTTTGTAGGAGCAATTTGCCTTGGGACTTTTTTGTTATTAATTAGGTCCCTTGGGACCTCAGATCATTTTCCCTATTTTATATAGGACATTTATGCTATTTCTATATGACCACTGAACCATACGTTAATACTCTGATAAATGTCAAAATATTGAGGGGTTTGACAAATCCAAATAGTTAAAATTCCCAAAATAAATCTGATTAAAATGCACAACATGTAAGATGAAAGCCTTCCTATTATGCTTACCCCTTTGCAATCAAATTTGTCTTATATTTGCTAACTTATCTATGCACTCTTACTCTTTAGTCTTCATAAACTAACTAGTTTCAGATAGCCTCTTATCTTGGATTAGATCAACTAATTCTCAAACATGATTCTTTTTCAATAAATCATCACTTCCATTGCTTTTTTTCCATTTTGCTTTAGTAGGAATCTTGTACAAAACAATACTCTTTCTTATAGAGCAACCATGAACTCCTTCCTTAATTACTCCTTCTTATTAGAGCTTCTTGCTTCTCTTGTTTAGATCTCTTTATTGACCCTTATAAGTTCAAACTCAAAAGGACGATTGTGAATCACTAGCTGGTTCTATATTTCCTTATCTATGTGTCTCGTAAAGAGACACATAGTCATCAGTTTCACCCTTATTTAGAAACTAATGCTTAATAAATGTGGCATCTTTTAATTCTTTTCAGTTAAAATTCAATCTTCTTGCTCAAGAAAAAAGTAAAGACGTAACCCTATAGAGCTCCCACTTACAAACATAATAGGATTGCACAATTGACATCTATGGTCTACCATCAACTATGGAAATGCGCAAATGATCCTTTTGGTCTGCAGAAAGTCAAATTCAATTTGCACTTCGACCACAGTTCATAGGGTACATAAGTGACCAACTTAAAGGGCACTTGGTTAAGTTTGATACCACATACACTTGACAAAATCAAGTATATGTACTAATCCACTAAAAGGGGAACTTATAATACGTTCCCACTTCATTTGTAGATTGAACTATCACATACCTAACTATGTTTAATAGCATATCAATATGCCTTTCAGCAACTCAATCTAAAACCAAAGTACATTATATAATTAACTATCTAACTCTCTTTCTCCTATCATAGAGTGCATTTGATTCATCAAATAAATATTCACAATATCGATCAGTTTGCAGGATCTCAAAAATTCCTACTCTGCTAATTCAATTGACTTCACAATTCATTCATTCACTATCTAAAGTACTCAAGCTTTACACTAATGAAAAATCAAACAAATATGGTTATGTCGTGAATAACCCTTAATAAAGGATACAAACTGTTAAGCTCTATGTCTTGCCCTCGTACACAATACCATATTTATCCTAATGGAATATTCGTAATAGAAATACAATTATTGTCCCTTTACTATAAATCTTTTCATTTTGCTTTACTTGCTAGACTATCACAATGACATCTTTATATTGAAAATTAAACTTAACAATCCTCCTCATGCTAATTTTGGTAGTAATTCCTAATTTGTTGTCTAGTATGACATGTAATCAAGTTAGTAAGTGAATTACAGGAAGTGGTAGAGTAATTAAACATAGAGAGTCACCAACAATGCTCTACTTAAAGAAATCTCAAGAAAGGAAAGCTGAATCAAAATGATATAATTTTATCACAAAATTATAAAAGTTCAAACTGTAATACCCCACTTTTCACCAATACTTTTGTATGTGAATTTGTGATATTTAGTGAAATGAAAGGGTGAAATGTGGTGTGTATGAATTTATATGAATTTATGGGAAATATTACAATCGCCGGTTACAAGTAATTTGGCCGAATAAGGACACAAAGAGGTGATTAATCCACAATTAAGGGCCTATTATTGTAAACAAAAATGTGAGAAATTAAATTATACAAATGATGGCCTCATCTAAATGTCAAAATGGGGTTAATCTGAATAAAAGAGTGCTAAATGATTTATTTCGGTAAATAATGAAATGTAGCGGCAAAACGGTAATTTTACCATAAAGTGGGAAATAATTATTTTCCCTAATATTCCCACTAATTTGAGTTAAATGAGAATTAAAAAGAGTAAAATGACTAGTTGATCATAAATAAACCAATTTTGGTGAATTATTGTTAAGAATTGTCAAATAGTTAAAAAGTCAATGACTTGGTCAATAAGTTAGAATGTGGCAGTGAGATATTCAGAGACCAAAATAATTCCCTCTATTTCTCATCCATATTCTCAGCTGAACCATAAAGAGAAAGGGAAAATAGAATTAATTAAAGAGAAATGCCATTTTGGACCAATGAAAGGGTGACACTTGTCATGGTTAGATAGCCCTTCATTTTATCATCATTTTCCCTTCTCTTCAGCTCATTCTCACGCACGATCTGATCAGAAAGAGTGAGATTGAGAGCTAAGAATATGAAGAATGAAAGAGAGAAGGAGAAGCTAGGGATCATCAAGAATTAAGGTAAGAGGCTTGTACCTTATGATTTAAGGTTCCTAATCCCTCTATAACCTCTTCTCCACACTTCATTACTCTTGAATCCATTGATATTCAGCTGAATCAAGAGTTAGAGAGAGAGAGACAAGAATGACCAAGAGAGAGAAAGTTAAAGAAATCAAGAGGTAACTTTCCAAACTTATTCCTCTTGCTTGATTGGTGTTAGTAGAGTTGTTTTGGGCTTGATTATGATTCATTTGGCATAAGATAATTCAAGGAAACTCAAGAGACCTTAATATGTAAGTGTCTCCAAATCAAGTCCAATGAATATTTAAATAGTTAATATATTGATCATAAGTAGAAAAGAGGTGATTAGGCTAAAGAAAACAAGAATCCGACATAACTTTTCTAGGAATCCTATTGGACTGCCTTGTGTTGGACATGGAAATTGAGTAGGATTTTGATAATTTTGATGCTTCCATTGGGTTTAAGAGGCAAAATTATGTAGGGTCTATTTTGACCACTAAGGGAGAAAAGCCATGGAAAGTGAAATGACAGCATTACCCTTTAAAAGCTCTAAATAGGGGTTGTCAAGGGAATTTTCGTCATTTGGGCTTGATTTTGACCAATCTGAGGTTAAAAATGGATTCTAAACGTGAAATTGTGTAGGGATAGCCCAAGTTATAAATTTTGGTAAAGTAGAGTGAGACCGGGTACGAAGGGTTAAGCCAGATCTATAAGAGTATTTTAGTAAATTTAGCACTTTTAGACTAAGTTTACCAATGTTATGAGTTTGTAATGATATAGGAATGAGTAATGACTCATTGATGGTGTATTTGGAGATTTCAGGACTCGACAACCATCTAAGGTGCGATATTTTCCTGAGCTTGATCAAGTGGGGGAAGTTGCAAAAGAAGTGCAACTAGGTAGTAACCGTCTTCATATGATATAGCATGCATATGTGTTGTTGATTTCATCACAAAATATCTAACATGTTTAGATTATACAGAGTGATCACCCGAGGCCTACCTTTACGTGGGTTGACACTCAGGTTATAATATTCATATTGCATAAGCGGTGCCCGGGGCTTATTGCGCTGGTACCCCTCGGGGCCGAAAACTTGTTTAGTGCTAGCATAGTTTTTGAATTGCATTAAGTGTACTGAATGATGTTATGATGATTTCATTGATGAATGCGTGTAAAGCATGCTTTGTATGTTATCTTGTATATATGACTTGTGTTACTACTGACATTCCTCTGAATCTCACCCTTTTCTCTAAAAACCACCTTCAGTATAGGAAGGAAGCTCAAGGGGTAAGTAAAAGGTAAGCGGTGACGACTAGAAGTCAAGGCGCTAAAGACTATAGTATTTTGGGTGTCTAGTCCATACATATTTTGGATTATATATGTAGTAAATGGTGTATATATTGTAAAGATAACCTAACAAATGAATGATAGAAGTTAGTAGTTTTGCTTCCTACTGCTAATGAAATGTGTACATGGGATGGATTATATAAATTTGGAGGTTCACTCACAAACTCTGATGAATAATAATAAAAGGGAAAAGTAGTGAGTCTTAACGAGTTAGTGAAGTTTTATGAAAATTATTATAGAAATTTTTATCACCCTCTCAGCTCTAGGTTCAAATCCCGAGTTGAGCAGGGGAATTTATAAGTATTTTTCAAAAGTTAGGTGTTCTAGGTTCAAGTCCTGGTCTCCCGAGTGATTTCACTACTCATTTGTACTCTACCGAAGTTAAAAAGAATGAGGTATCACATTTTTGGTATCAGAGCATTAATTTTGGCAATTGTTGGCATTTGCTAGAAGACCTCTTCTTAAGTTTAAGAGATTTACACTTTCATTAGCATTGAGGGATTGGAAGCATAAGTATAAGATGTAGTAAAAGAGTGGTGTAAAGTGATGGATTTGGTTTGATGGCTTGTGTGGATGTTTTAGAAAGTTTAGAAGTGGTTTCAGTTGGGAGAATGGCTGGAAAACTCGAGTTTAATAGAGGGAACTCGAGTGCATTTCAGCCCAGAACTTTAGTTAATGATGATAAACTCGAGTACAAGAGGTATTTTCCCATAAATCAAGTGGTTTTGGACAGAAACTTGTGGGAGTTCAAAAGTGAACTCAAGTGTGAAATGCCTGGAAACTCGAGTGCTAAGAAAAGAACTCGAGTGCATGTTGGATTTTGCTGGGCAATAAACTTTCGGGTAGAAACTTCTAAGTTGTAACTCTTGTGACTCAAGTGCAGTGGAGGCTGGGAACTCGAGTGTAGAAGAAAGAACTCGAGTTCGTGACTTTCAGCTTCAATCTCAAGATCTTTGGACAGAAACTTCTGTAGTTGAACTCGCGAAACTCGAGTACACTCCCGGTGAAGAACTCGAGTGTTACATGGTGAACTCGAGTTTGTGTCTATTGCTTCAAGTGTTGGAGTTTCTTGGCTACAAACTCATTCCTCCGAACTCACTGGACTTGAGTGTGATATTTTATCAAGACTCGAGTGCTGATGTTTCAACTTGAGTGTGACACATGTTTTTAAAGTCTGGGAGATTCTCTGGAACATACTTCTTCTCCCGCACTCTCAGGACTTGAGTGTGGAGCAACCTTGGAGAACTCGAGTGTGAAGGTGGAACTCGAGTGCAGACTTCCCTAGTGTGCTTGGATAAGATATATTCTATGGGAAAATACTAGCTGAACTCGAGTGGGTCTGAGAGAACTCGAGTGAATAAGCAAAACTCAAGGGCATTTGTTGGAACTCGAGTTTTGCAGTGATGATAAGGAATATGAAGTATGTCTTGTGCAATGTTTCTTTAAGGGTTTTTATACATTGTACCTTATTCAATTTGAGTATTCTCTCATGAAATATCTCACCAGTGTTTGATTATCATTGCAGTATGGATTATGATACAGTGATATACAGAAAAGCAAGAATGTCAAGAGTAAGACGAACAGCTCGAAAGAGTGTTCCAGCTCTGATTGCTATCAAGAAAACAAGAAAGTCGGATAGTAGGAGACAAAGAAGTAGGTCACCTCCACTTCCTTTTGTCAATCAACCTCCACTTGAGGAGCAGATCCCAAAAGGTAGAACTTATGTGACTCTCACTAGAGATGGATGTGAACCAAGAATGGCACGTACACGCAGGAAGAGTGTCAAGTGGCTAATATATTTTAGTCCCATTACTAGAGATAAAGCTACAGTGGTGGACACAACCGATATAGAGTTGAATGATAGTGTATAACATCCAGATTCAACTATGGAATCAGATGCTCCAGTAGAGAGTTGGCTTTTGATCTACATCTAAATGACGAATTGTGGAAGCAACTAAAGGATCTATATGTGATGGCTTTTATAGAATTCTTCACTCCTACGACTCAGTTTACAACATTCTTGGAGTTAGTGCAAAAGTTGTATAAGCAAAGAGAGGAGATAGAGCTAATGATGGACGATGATGTTTGGATCCAAACCATATTAGCCTATCTTCCTAATTTCACTTCTTGGATCAAGAAGAAAAATGAAATGGTCGTTATGGGTCCTTTTGAATTTTTACCTTTTATTGAGCATATGATTTTGTATGTAGTGTTTAATATGCATAAGGAGTAAAAGATAATAGTATGCTCAATAAGATAGCATAGGCTTATTTTGATGTAAATATTAAGCCACTTCTTGTACATATGACTAATTATGTTGAAGAACATATTTCCTTTTGATAAAAAATACCAAGTTATTGAGTATATGTGACAAATGTATGTTGGTATTTGAAATTTAAAGAAGTTGTATGTACATATCAGTGTCAATGTGGTATTAACGTTATGTTCCTTCTTAATAGTGGAAAGGAACAATGGTGCAGAATAGACCAGTGAGGAATGAACCACAAAACTCTGAACCAGAGGGTAACGTAGAGCCAAATCTTATGCAATAAGTCTTTACAATGTTGGCTCAGCAACAAACTATGATTTAGGACTTACGAGAAGAAGTTAGAGAACTAAGGGAGAGACAAAATGAGGATGAGGCACAACCTGAAGGGAATAACCCTGAAGGAAATAATCTGGAAAGAAATTCTCCTAAAGGGAATCATCCAGAAGGGAATACAAATGAAGAACAATCATCTAGTGACGAGCAATCGCAGTCACATAAGGTGAGCACAGAGATTCCTGTTGTTCAAAAACCAGATGAAAATGTTGCCCAATACTGGATGCCAAAGTTTATCAAGTACTAGCCTGAGGCATTCCGGGGGAGATTTAATCTGCAAGCTACAGAGAATTGGATGAATCATCTCAAGAAAATCTTTGAGATCCACGGATGCCCGACGGAGATGAAAGCCAAGATGGCAGTTTATAAGCTAGTGGGCGATGCCGATAATTGGTGGAAGAATATAGCGATGCTATTACGTGCTCGGAATATCCCTCTAACGTGGGAACTGTTCCAAGAGAAATTTTATGAGAAGTATTTCCCAAAGTCAGTAAGATTTGAGAAAGAGAAATAATTCCTGGCAATTCATCAAGGTGATAACGAGACCTTTGATGCATACATGTCTCGGTTTATCCGATTGTCCTGTTATTCTTCTTATCTAAACCTTAAAAATAATGAGAAATGGAGCTCAGATATACTCATTCGAGGATTGAAGCTCGAGATGGAAGAGAAATTGGTAGCTCAACAGTTTAAAAAGTTCAACAAGGCTGTAGAAGCATGCCGACTAATGGAAGGGAATTTGAGAAGAGTGCAGGCCAATAAGAGTATTAGCCAGAGAGGTGGACCTAGTCAAGGAGATATCTCACAGAAGCGGAGAGAATAAGGATTTCCACAAAGGGAAGGTAATAAAAAACCCTTTTGGTTTGGAAACTATGGCAGTCAAAAACCCCCAACGTCACAGACATGTGCTCGGTGTGGTAAGTCTAATCCGAGACGATGGTGCAATATCCCTACAAGTCAAGTAATTTGTTATGCTTGCCAGAAGCCAGACCATTTGGCAGCGAATTATCCTTACAGAGGAGCACCACGACCTGCTAAGCCTAGACAATGAAGTCAGGGTCGAGTATTTGCCTTAACTCAAGAAGAAGTAAAGAAGTCCCCAGAGCTAGTTTAAGATAAAGTCCTCCTTAATGGTAGTATATTGCAAGCATTGTATGATTCGGGTGCTAGTCATTCCTTTATTGCTTATAATTGTTCTAAGCGCCTAGGATTGCATGTGCATCAACTGCCATTTGATTTGATTGTATTGATGCTGATGGGTGTCAAAACTTTAACTACTGATGTTTGTTTCAAATGTGTCATAACCATTGAGGGACATGAGTCTACAGTGAACTTGATTTGTCTGCTGCTTCAAAAAATTGAAGTCATATTGGGTTTTGACTGGCTTATGGTAAATAATGTGTTAGTGGACTGCAGAAACAAAAGGATCATACATCCTTTGCAGTGAGAATCTGATAACCGGGATATCAGCTTAAACTTTCTCTCATTGGCAGAAGCTGAAAATGCCTAAGGAGAGGATGTCGGGGATACTTGATATTCTTTTCTGTGCAAGTAGACACAAAAATGGCCCCGAAAGATATTCCAGTTGTAAGAGAATTTCCTGATGTGTTTCCAGATGATCTTAGTGGTGTACCTCCAGAAAGAAAGGTTGAATTTGCAATCAAGATTATGCCTGGAATGGGGTCTATATCGAAAGCCCCATATAGAATGGCTACAAATGAAATGGCTGAATTGAAGAAACAAATTGAATAATTGCTTGACAAAGGGTTTATACGACCCAATGTGTCACCGTGGGGAGCTCCGGTATTGTTTGTTAAGAAGAAAGATGGAACCTTGAGGTTATGCATTGATTCCGAGAATTGAACAAAGTAACCGTATAGAACAAGTACCCACTTCGCCGGATTGACGATCTTCTAGATCAATTATTTGGAGCAAGTATATTTTCGAAGATTGATTTGAGGTCAGGGTATCATCAATTATGAGTAAAGGCAGAAGATGTATCAAAGACTGCTTTTCAAACTCGGTATGGACATTATGAATTTATAGTAATGTCTTTCGGAGTTACCAATGCACCGGCTGTATTTATGGACTACATGAACCGTATCTTTTGTCAATACTTAGATTAGTTCATGGTAGTCTTTATCGACGACATTTTGATATACTCAAAGAGTAGAGAAGAGCATGAAGAGTACTTGAGAATCATACTCGGTATCTTATGAGAAAGGAAACTCTATGCAAAGTTAAGAAAATGTGAATTTTGGCTTAGAGAAGTTAAATTTTTGGGCCATGTCATTTCACAAGAAGGGGTTTCAATGGATCCCAGTAAAGTGGAAGCAGTACTAGACTAGAGAAGGCAATAAACTGTTGTTGAGATTCATAGTTTTCTTGGTCTCGCGGGCTATTATCGGAGATTTATTGAAGATTTCTCTCGGATTGCCTTGCCGTTGACCAACCTCACACAAAAAGATCAACCGTTTGAGTGGGATGATCGTTGTGAGGAGAGCTTCGTGGAGCTGAAGGAGAGGTTGATAACTGCACCCGTATTGATTATCCATGATCCCAAGTTGACTTATGTAGTCTACAGTAATGCTAGTAAGCAGGGACTGGGATGTGTCCTGATGCAACAGGGCAAAGTGGTGGCCTATGCCTCTCGATAGTTGAAGCCTCATGAGTTGAATTATCCCACGTATGATCTGGATCTGGCAACAATTGTGTTTACGTTGAAAATCTAGCAGTACTACCTATATGGAGTGACTTTTGAATTATACTGCGACCACAAGAGTCTTAGATATCTGTATGATCAGAAAGAGCTCAACATAAGACAACGCATGTGGATGGAGTTGCTGAAAGATTATAACTTGGAAATTAAGTATCACCCAGGTAAAGCTAATGTCGTCGATGATGCTTTTAGTCGTAAAGTGGTGCAGGTGGCAGTTATGATGGTATGAGAAAGGAAATTGATAGAAGATTTCAGACACCTGAACTTGTCAAATCAGATATTCTAAGCTTGTTATAGTATTAGCCAGGTGGAGAATGATTTGAAGACCGAGATTGCAGAAGCTCATATGTAAAATGAGAAAGCAAAGTCTATCAAGGCTGTGATTGAACGGGGAGAAACTCAAGATTTTGATCTGTCACCAAGTGGATTAGTTCGATATAAGCAAAGAACCTATATTCCACCAAAGGATGATCTGAGAAAGAAAATCCTCAATGATGCACACAAGAGTTGTTATACCCTTCACCCAGGGATGGTGAAGATATACCTTGATCTGAAGGTGATGTATTGGTGGCCTGGACTGAGAGGATGTGACAGAATATGTGGCACGATGTCTTACCTGTCAGAAGGTAAAGATATTGAGCACCAGAAAACTGCCAGGATTACTTCATAATCATGATGTGATTTTGGTGATTATTGATTGTTTTACGAAGTTAGCATATTTCCTACCGATCAACGCTAGCTATTCCCCCAACAAGCTGGCAGAAATCTACATTAAGGAGATAGTGAGGCTCCATGGGACGCCGAAGAGTATAATCTCTGACATGGATCCTCGTTTTACTTTAAAATTTTGGAGATCTCTGCATGATGCTTTGGGCACTAAGTTAAGTTTTAGTATGGCCTATCATCCTCAAACTGATAGACAATCAGAGAGAACAATACAGACGCTGGAGGATATGCTAAGAGCGTATGTAATGGACTTCAAAGGAAGTTGGGATCACTATCTTCCACTTGCAGAATTTGCTTACAACAATAGCTATCATGCGAGTATTCAAATGGCTTTATATGAAGCATTGTATAGGAGGAAGTGCCAATCCCCTCTCTGTTGTACATAATTGTCAGAAAGAAAATTTTATGAGCCGGATATAGTAGATCAGACTACTAAACAAATTAGAATTATCAAGTAGAGACTTCTTGTAGCTCAGAGTAGACAAAAGAGTTATGCTGATAAATGGAGAAGATCGTTAGAATTCCAGGTCGGTGATCATTTATTTATGAAGATATCACCTGTTACTGGAATTGGAAGAGCACTAAAGAGGAAAAAACTAAGTCCTCGCTACATTGGGCCATTTGAGATATTGGCGAGAATTGGGCCTGTAGCATATCGTATTGCTCTACCCCCAAATCTGAGTAGATTGCATGACGTATTTCATGTTTCCCAGTTGAAGAAGTACCAACCGAACCCCCAGCATATCATTGAATATGAAGATCTGGATATGTGAGATGACCTCACTTACGAAGCTGAGCCTGAATGAATCATTGATAGACAGGAAAGACGGCTCAGACATCGTAGCATAGCATTTGTAAAAGTGGTCTGGAAGGGACTATCACTAAGGAAAGTGACTTGGGAAGCAGAAGAAGCTATGCAAAGACGTTACCCAGAAATTATGCCAAAAGTGGTGTAACGAATGTCGAGGACGAAATTTATTGAACGGGGGGAAAACTGTAATACCCCACTTTTCACCAATACTTTTGTATGTGAATTTGTGATATTTAGTGAAATGAAAGGGTGAAATGTGGTGTGTATAAATTTACAAGAATTTATGGAAAATATTTCAATCACCAGTTACATGTAATTTGGCCGAAGAAGGACACAAAGAGGCGATTAATGCACAATTAAGGGCCTATTATTGTAACCGAAAATGTGACAAATTAAATGATACGAATGATGGCCTTATCTAAATGTCAAAATGGGGTTAATCCAAATAAAACAATGAAAAATGATTTATTTCAATAAATCATGAAATGTAGGGGCAAAACGGTAATTTTACCATAAAGTGGGAAATAATTATTTTCCCCCAATATTCCCACTAATTTGAGTTAAATGGGAATTAAAAAGAGTAAAATTACTACTTGATCATAAATAAACCAATTTTGGTGAATTATTGTTAAGAATGGTCAAATAGTCAAGAAGTCAACGACTTGGTCAACAAGTTTCAAGGTGGCAATGAGATAGTTGGAGACCAAAATAATTCCTTCTATTTCTCTTGTATATTCTCAGTTGAACCATGAAGAGAAAGGGGAAATAGAATTAATTAAAGAGAAATGCCATTTTGGACCAATGAAAGGGTGACACTCGGCATGGTTAGATAACCCTTCATTTTATCATCATTTTCCCTTCTCTTCAGATCATTCTCACGCACAATCTGATCAAAAAGAGTGAGAGTGAGAGCTGAGAACGTGAAGAACGAAAGAGAGAAGGAGAAGCTAGGGATCATCAAGAATTAAGGTAAGAGGCTTGTACCTTGTGATTTAAGGTTCCTAATCCCTCTATAACCTCTTCTCCTCACTTCCCTACTCTTGAATCCATTGATATTCAGCTGAATCAAGAGTTAGAGAGAGAAAGTTGAAGAAATCAAGAGGTAACTTTCCAAACTTGTTCCTCTTGCTTGATTGGTGTTAATAGAGTTGTTTTTGGCTTGATTATGATTCATTTGGTATAAGATAATTTAAGAAAACTAAGAGACCTTAATATGTAAGTTTTTCCAAATTAATTCCAATGAATGTCTAAATAGTTAATATATTGATTATAAGTAGAAAAGAGGTGATTAGGCTAAAGAAAATGAGAATCTAACATAACTTTTCTAGGAATTCTATTAGACTGTCCTGTGTTGGACATAGCAATTGAGTAGGAATTTGATAATTCTTATGCTTCCATTGGGTTTAGGAGGCAAAATTGTGTAGGGTCTATGTTGACCATGAAGTGAGAAAAGCCACGGAAAGTGAAATAACAGAATTACCCTTTAAAAGCTCTAAATAGGGGCTGTCAAGGGCATTTTCGTCATTTGGGCTTGATTTTGACCAATCTGATGTTATAAATGGATTCTAAACACAAAATTGTGTAGGGATTGCCCAAGTCATAAATTTTGGTAAAGTGGAGTGAGACCGGGTACGAAGGGTTAAGCGAGATCTCTAAGGGTATTTTGGTAATTTAGTACTTTTAGGCTAAGTTTACCAATGTTATGAGTTTGGAATGATATAGGGATGAGTAATGACTCATTGATGGTCTATTTGGAGATTTTAGGGCTCGAGAACTATTTAAGGTGCGATATTTGTCTGAGCTTGATCAAGTGGGGGAAGTTGCAAAAGAAGTGCAACCAGGTAGTAACCGTCTTCATATGACATAGCATGCATATGTGTTGTTTATTTCTTCGCAAAATGTGTAACATGTTTAGATTATGTGGAGTGATCACCCGGGGCCTATCTTTGTGTGGGTTGATACTCAGGTTATAATATTCATATTGCATAAGCGGTGCCCGGGGCTTATTGCGCTGGTACCCCTCGGGGCCGAAAACTTGTTTAGTGCTAGCATAGTTTTTGAATTGCATTAAGTGTACTGAATGATGTTATGATGATTTCATTGATGAATGCGTGTAAAGCATGCTTTGTATGTTATCTTGTATGTATGACTTGTGTTACTACTGAGATTCCTCTGAATCTCACCCTTTTCTCCAAAAACCTCCTTCAGTACAGGGAGGAAGCTCGAGGGGCAAGGAAAAGATAAGCGGTGATGACTAGAAGTTTAGGCGCTAAAGACTATAGTATTTTGGTTGTCTAGTTCATACATATTTTGGATTATTTATATAGTAAATGGTATATATGTTGTAAAGATGACCGAACAAATGAATGATAGAAGTTAGTAGTTTTGCTTCCTACTACTAATGAAATGTGTATGTGGGTTGGATTATATAAAGTCGTCAGATGTTCGCTCACAAACTCTGATGAATAATAATAAAATGGAAAAACAGTGAGTCTTAACGAGTTAGTGATGTTTTATGAAAATGATTATAGAAAATTTTATCACCCTCTCAGCTTTAGGTTCAAATCCCGAGTTGAGCAAGGTAATTTATAAGTATTTTTCAAAAGTTGGGTATTCCGGGTTCAAGTCCTGGTCTTCTGAGTGATTTCACTACTTATTTGTACTCTACCATAGTTAAAAAGAATGAGGTATCACACAAACCATTCAGACCCATAATCTTGATGGCATGGGATAATGACTTAATCTCATTTAAACCAATACATGAAGCATATTATAGAGAACAAAGGTCATTCCACTACATAAAGTGAACTTATTGGCATTAATTCCTTTTACCTTAATCCTCTTGTCATCACCAATGTTAAGCCTCTTGCTTAGATTTGACAATAGAGAACATTCTATAAAGAATTTCAATCCTTATCATCATGATTTATGGAGCTTGTGTCCTTTTACATTCACTTTACTTGGAACAATCCTTTTGCAAAATGGATGTTTCTCTAGCAAGAATAAGTATTTAACCTCTCTTAGGTTAGCCTTCTATTTGAAGAATTTCTTACCCTTCCTTTAACTTGGGGTTTCCTTTTATTTCTTTTCTAAAACCTCGTATCGTTCCCTAATTTGGGCTTAGAGTATGAAGGACTTGAATCCTCTATAAGGTAAGCTTGTCCAGAGGATAAACCTCTAGACATTCATTTTCAAACTTCAAGTACTTTAATACATCATTGAAAATAATAATGCTTTTACTATAGGTCATGCTGACTTTCATGAGCTCCCACCTGGAAAGGAGCATCTTGATGAACAAGCTACACTTGTTATTCATCAAACAACATGTGTTCAGCTTCTTTCAATTTTCTTATCATGTTGGTTATCTCATATAGGTGCTACCTTATAAGAGGTGTTACAAGTACATTGTGTTAGATATGATTAGTTTTGATGATGCCAAATATAGATATAAGATATTAAGAGTAAAAGTTTGCAAAATATACTTATCTCTTATATTGACTAACTATTATATTTAATGTTGTATATCTTATAGATTAGTCAAAGAGATTGGAGAATGAAGAGCTTGAAGAATTAATGGGAATATCAAGATTCAAGCTTCTAGAAGAAATACTTGATGTTTCTATGCTCATAAGGGAATTAAGAAGTTACTGTAGCAGTTACTGTTTTGGCACTGTAGCATTGTCACTGTAGCAATACGGTTACTGTAGCATCGAGTGATTTTAATAATCACTCCAGTGATTTTCAGAATCACTCCAGTGATTCTGGAAAAAATAAAAATCACTCGAGTGATTCTCTAATTCACTCGAGTGATGTTCAGCGTTTCATGCTCTGTTGTTCGTCCAGTTGAGCGAGGTCTGGTTATTTGATCCTATCTCTCAGAATCCAACTCTGATTGAGACCAAACTAGTTTTATATGAAAATGGACTCCCAATGCGTCATTTTGACACCATAAGTAACATTAAAGGAGCTCAGATGAAGGAGATATAAGTGTTCGAATCTGGCCTTCACATCAGCGTTACTCTCTGGAACAGGTTTGGTATTTTGGCTATAACTCTCAAACCACTGATCCTATTGAGATAAAACTGGTGCCATATGAAACTAGACTTCAAGAGCTTTCCATTGATATATAATATAGCAATTTTAGAGTCATATTAGAAGAGTTATGGCATCTGTAAGTTTATCCCTTTTTGCTGAAGAATTGGAAACGCAACAACGAAGTAAAAGTGATCTGAAGAACAGATCACTCGAGTGATTCTAGAATTCACTCGAGTGATATGGCAAATCACTTTTAGTGGCGCCAAAATCACTGCAGGAATTTTTCACTATTTCGGATTTCACTTCCAGTGTGAGCCAAATCACTGCAAGAAAAAATCACTGTTTTGAAAATCACTTCCAGTGATGTTAGATCACTCGAGTGATATTGAAAATTTCTAAATTCACTTCCAGTAGATTGAAAATCACTGCAAGAAAAATTCACTGTTTACAAAATCACTTCCAGTGATGCCAAATTCACTCAAGTGATATATGAAATTTGTCATATCACTTCCAGTGGTTGCTGAATCACTTCCGGTGAATATTAAAATTCCTCAGATCACCTCTAGTGCCGTAACTGATCATTTCTAGAGAATACCAACATGCACCAGATCACTTCCAATGAACTAATATCCATTCAAGTGATCTTCCGTTTGTGAGATGTTAGTGAATGAACTGATAGTTCAAGTGATGTGCTGATTTTGATAAATCACTTTCAGGTTTGATAGAAACATGAAATCACCAGAGTAATATTGTGAGCCATCCGAGTGAAATGTTGTTTCATGAAAATCACCTTGAGTGAAGTAATGATGCACTCAAGTGAATTGACATCACAGCCAGAGAATTTACTGATAGATCGAGTGATTTACTATTTTTATCAGAAATACCTCCAGAAGCTGTCTGAACATCTGAGTAAAATACTATCCTGAGAAAATCACTTCCAGCACTAGTAATCTAGTGTACCTCCAATGAAAGCCATCTCATAATAAGAATCACTTCCAAATCAATGGAGATAACTGCCAATCAAATATTATCTTCTGAAAATCACCTCTAGTGAAATCAAGTTTACTTCTAGTGATTCTTTAGTTTTTCAAGATCACTGCCAGTGAAGTTTGTAATCACCCGAGTGATGTTTTCTAACAGCTATTTCTCTAAGTGCTTTTACAGGTGTTATGCACTACCGATCACATGGCATACACGGATCAATATTCAGTCACAACTAATCATGGGCACTAGCAATATTCAACAAACTGCCAACGCTGAAGCATCTGTCAGACCAATGGGCAAACTGTAAGAAAAGCTAAAGCATATGTCAGAGCACGATCAACGGGAAAATATTTTAATACACTCAACGACCATGTAAAGCAATGGGACTCCAACCGAAATTGAAGTAGTGTCTGTCTAAGCATCAGATGGGATTACAACTGAAAAATATCCGAATGGGCTCAACGGTCAAATGAATCAACAGACTCTAACAGATGGATGTTTACAACGGTCATCTTCCACAACTCAGCTATAAATAGGAGAGGATTCAAACACAGAACAACGGAAAATACGATGTGAACATGAACATGCTGATATCCTAAGTCTTCAGCCTCCGACCACTCTTTGCTCTACTTCGTCTTATATATTATGTATATTTGAGAGAGTGAGAATATTGTGTATTATACTTTAGTGAGGATTTAGCTACTCTGTGAGAGAGTCTGTAAACATATCATCTATACTTCTGTATTGATCTCAAGGTAGAGGGACCTTAAGAAGGATGATTACCTTACAGGAAAGTTGTAGAGAGAATTGCTAGTAGTACTTTCTGCTCGTAAGACTTACAAGGTGTAAGCAGTAGAGAACGTTGCTGCTCGTAAGACTTACAGTGGTGTAAGCAGGAGAGAATGTTGCTGCTCGTAAGACTTGCGCGGGTAAGCAAGAGAAAAAGGACTTTAGGATTGCTGTGCTCAACTTACCGTAAGAGGGTGTAAACCTTACAGTGTGTAAGGGGAGTGACTTGTAAGAAATTTGTAAAGGATTTTCTTGTGCCCGGTTAAACAAGAAGATAGTGGATTGGAAATCTCAGGAGGAGCCTGGGGACTGGGCATAGGTCATCGTGGATTGGATCGAACCAGGATAAATAACAGTTTGCACATTCTCTTCCCTAAGCTTTTACATTTCCAGCATATATGATCTATATATCTACTTATGAATTTATAGTTCCATATGTATTGATTTGATAAGTTGCGAAAAGATTTTAAACAATCAGACTTTCTTATCGTACACCCAATTCACCCCCCTCTTGGGTGTCAGCCAGTTCTAACACATTGAAGTGTTTCTTTTAATGTAATTCACAGGGCTTTACTGTTGGATTTCTTTCACATTTGTACATGCATTTATCAATAATAGCATATGCAGGGCAATTAATGTTATGAAGTTTCCCTTGTCACGGCCATGTTGATCTTATAATTTCTTATTTACCGAACAAACTTCTCAGGTTCAGGCAATACCATGACTCTAGTCAATAGTTTGGCAACATCACATTCTTTTATTTTGATGAGATATTTCAATGCCAAATATCACAATTTTCTCTATTAAGTTTTTTAATTTACATTCTTGTTCTTTGCAACCTTCCTTATCTTAGTCACCTAAAAAAATCATCCCACATATAGGGCTATTCATAATTGATTAGAACCAGAATGTCCTTTTATAGCACATTGAAGTATACAATGTCATGTACTTGTATTATTCTTGACTACAAAGGTAATAACACCATTGGGTCTATGATTAGGAGAATACGTTTGTACCTCCCATCACACATATTCTAGCAATGCCACACTACCTATCAAGAATTTTATACAAGTATTTCATATAATATGCTTAATTATAACTATCAAAATGCTCAATTTCTGAATGCTTCCAACTTAGATAAAGCATAATACTAGCTCCCACTTAGATAGAGCATATAAAATGAGCTCCCACTTAGATGGAACATATGATTCTCTTAGAATACTCATTTTCTAAGAGCTTCCACTCATAAAGAGTGTTTGACATTTACTTCTTCACATCTCTTAGAGCATTATTTTATTCATAATGCCTAATTATATGGAAATTCAGGACAACTCAATAGTTTTCTTTAGTTTCATATTCATCTCATTTCTTCATTCTTAATCTTTAGCCGAACAAATCTTCAAAAAGGGAGAAATTTCTTTGCTTCTCAAACCCAATTTGATAAGGTTCATAATAACCATTATTGGTCTTTTTTAAAGGCTGGAAGAATTTTTTGTCTCATATTGTTTTAATCATCTTCCAAAGTTTCTCTATTTTGTTGAAGAGATATTTCAAAAAAGTCTTATGCAATTTTTCCTTGTTTCTTTAAGGAAACAATAAGTCGTATTTTCTTTCAAGTCTTTTATAGTTTCTAGTGTTGGTGGTTGGACTGGACTTATTGTTCTTTCTTCTCTCATGAAGTGAGTTCTTCCTTCCAAAGTATATCATTCTCCTGAATTTCACCATGATCTGGAGTTTGGACGCGAAAATTCCTCCATTTGAGATTTCCTTATACTTTGATTTGATACTATCTTTTTAGTATCTAATCTCTCACTTTCACCTCCTTGAGGTTTCTCCATATTTGAATCTAGAATTTCACCTTCTTAAGATTCAAGAGATTCAGGTATTTCTTTAGGTTGATCTTCCATATTTCTTTCCGGTCACACCTCTTATTCAATTTCAGGTTCTAATGAACTTTAATTTGAATCATTTTCCTCTTGACCTTTTTAGGATCTTCTCCTTCTAGGCTATGTTTCAAAGCTCAAAATTATACGAGCAAATCCTTATTTAAATAATCATCTAGAGACTTAATTTCTTCTATTAAGATCAACATTTAAAAGCATCATCAAATAATTTTTTCTTTTTCTAATCCACCACTAAATTGTTCATACGCAAGAATATATTTTTCTATACTATTATTGTCTAAAAGAATAAAATATTTTTGGTTCAATGCTGTTTTGTACTCTCCAAGTTCATATTTTTTTCTTAAATAAAATTATTATGAATTATTAAAACTATTTTAGGATTTTTAAACTCATAAAAGTCATTAGAGATAGCATGAATGCCTCTAAAAAATATATAAATATAATCCAAAAAAGTTCAAGTATATACCAAAATGAAGATCTTAAATTTAGGGATTTTAGAAACAAATCGTGCCTTAATTGGAGCTCAAATACTCCCTCAAGCACCTGAAACCCAATTTTTTTGGGGTTATTATGTTAATAAGGAATAATATGGGTCTAAATATAAAGCTTTATCTTTATGATTCAAATTTTAAGAGTAACTACCCATACGTGTTATAAGGAATAATATGGATTTGTGGGTGTTGTTAGATATGATTAGTTTTGATGATGCCAAATATATATATCAAATATTATGAGAGCCAAAGTTTGCATAGTATACTTTTCTAATACATTGACTAACTATTTGTTATTGCATATATTGAAGATTAGTCAAGTAATGGAAGAAAGAAATTGAGGAATGAAGAACTTGCAAGAATCAATGAAAAAAAATAGCAAGTTTCAAGTTCTACGGGTACTGTAGCAGTGGCACTGTAGCATCGAGTGTTTTGAACAATCACTCGAGTGATTTCAGAATCACTCGAGTGATTATGAAAATCACTCGCAGTGATTCACTGTTCACTCGAGTGATTTTCAGTTTTTCAGTGTCTGTTCTTCATCCAGCTGAGCGAGGCCTGGTTATTTGATTATATCTCTCAAACTACAATTTCAATTGAGACCAAACCAGTTGCATATGAAACTATACTCCTAATGCGTCATTTGGACACCAGAACCAACATCAAAGGAGCTCAGATGAGGGAGATATAAGTATTCCAATATGACCTTCATGTCAGCGTCACTTTCTGGAACAAGTTTAGTATTTTGGGTATAACTGTCAAAACACTGATCCTATTGAGCTGAAACTAGTTCCATATGAAAGTAGACTTCCAGGGCTTTCCAATGATATATAATACAGCAATTTTAGAGTCATATTCGAAGAGTTATGGCTTCTTGAAGTTGACCTCTGTTTACTGGTGATCTGTGCAAAGATCACTCGAGTGATTTTGTTAATCACTCGAGTGATATTCAAGATCACTCGAGTGATTGCGGAAAATTACAGATCACTCGAGTAATATGGGAAATCACTCGAGTGATCCGCAATTTCACTTCCAGTGATCGCGACATCACTGCAAGAAAAATTCACTGTTTTGAAAATCACTTCCAGTGATTCTCAATCACTCGAGTGATCCGCCAAATCACTTCCAGTGATTGTGAATCACTCGAGTGATCAGGCTAATCACTTCCAGTGATTTTGTTTTCACTTCAAGAAATTCCCACGGTTTTGCTATTCACTTCCAGTGATTCTCATTCACTCGAGTGATGCGCCAAATCACTTCCAGTGATTGTAAATCACTCGAGTGATGAAGCAAATCACTTCCAGTGATTAGGATTTCACTTCAAGAAAAATCTAGTGTTTTACAAATCACTTCCAGTGAAGCTGAGATCACTCGAGTGATCCGCCAAAATTCTCAAATCACTTCCAGTGATCCTCAATCACTCGAGTGATGTTGGATTTTCGTTGAATCACTTCCAGTGAATTGGAAATCACTGCAAGAAGATTTCACTGTTCACCAAATCACTTCCAGTGATCATAAATCACTCGAGTGATATTTGCAAAGTTACAAATCACTTCCAGTGAATTGGAAATCACTCCAAGAAGAAATCACTGTTTACAAAATCACTTCCAGTGATCCCAAATTCACTCGAGTGAAATATGGAAATTTCAATATCACTTCCAGTGAACCAGCAATCACTGTCAGAAGTTTTCAACGTTTTCAAAATCACTCCCAATGACATTATATTCACTTCCAGTGATATTGCATTTTCTCATATAATGATTTATTGTTCCAGTATACACTTTCCTACATACACTATGATCCATTTTCTATTACCTTCATAAACAACAACTGATTTTGCTAGTGAAATTCTATTATTACTGATTTCTCCAAATTGCTATCAAAATCATATGGTATATCATTTTACTACTCAGTTGCGAAAACAAGATCACTCCCAATGGTCTTATTACTATTTTTCAGAAAACGCTTCCAGTGAATCATATAAGTCTGTTGAGATACAAATATTTTCTAACGGTTATATTCAAAGTGTATTATAGCTGTACTCCACCAACACGCACATGACAAGTAACTGAACTCTCCATTCAAACGACAACTATTCGTGGGCGGCAGAAAAATTCATAAGTAACGGAAGACAAATACTATTGCATCTGTCAGACCAATGGGCAAACTGTAAGAGACGCTGAAGCATGTGTTAGAGCACGATCAACGGGAAAATATTTAAATACACTCAACGACCGTGCAAAGCAATGGGACTCCAACCGAAAATGATATAGTGATTGTCTAAGCATCAGATGGGATTATAACAGAAGAATATCCGAATGGACTCAACGGTCAAATGAATCAACAGACTCTAACGGATATCTTCCACAACTCAGCTACAAATAGGAGAGGATTCAAACACAGAATAGCAAGCAATACGATGAGAACATGAACATGCTGATATTCTAAGTCTTCTACCTCCGACCACTCTTTGCTCTACTTCATCTTCTATATTATGTATATTTGAGAGAGTGAATATTTGTATTGTACTTCAGTGAGGATTTATCTACTCTTTGAGAGAGTCTGTAAACACACCATCTATACTTCTGTATTGAACTCAAGGTAGAGGGACCTTGAGAGGGCTGATTACCTTACAGTGGAAGTTGTAGAGTGAATCACCAGTAAGAGTTTCTGTCCATAAGACTTACAAGGTGCAAGCAGTAGAGAACGTTGCTGCTCGTAAGACTTACAGTGGTGTAAGCAGGAGAGAACGTTGCTGCTCATAAGACTTGCATGGGTAAGAGGGAGAGAAAGGTCTTTGGGATTGCTTTGCTCGACTTGCTGTAAGAAGGAGTAAACCTTACAGTGTGTAAGGGGGAGTAACTCTTATGAATTTGTAAAGGCTTTTCTTGTGCCCGGTTAAACAAGAAGATAGTGGATTGGAAATCTCAGGAGGAGCCTGGGGACTGGACGTAGGTCATCGTGGATTGAACCGAACCAGGATAAATCATAGTTTGCATATTCTCTTCCCTAAGCTTTTACATTTCCAGCATATATGATTTACATATCAGCTTATGTTTCTATACTTTCACATGTATTGATTTGATAGTTGCGAAAAGATTTTAAAAGATCATACTTTCTTATCACACACCCAATTCACCCCCCCCTCTTGGGTGTCAGCCAGTTCTAACAGGTGTTAGTGGAAAAAACTAATAGAAAACTCATAGAAACTAATCTCTCTGATTCTCTTCTCTATAACAGTGAATTTGCTATATGAACATGATCGGAGTCCATATTAGTGCTATAATACCTTATTTCCAATAGCTCTAGATGAGTGCAAAGGAGTAGTGAAATCATTCATGGAACAATGATCCAGTCCTGGATTAAAGAAACTTTGGAAAACGTTCACAATGCCTAAATCTATCTTAGGATTTGAACCTGGGATAGGTAGGGGTTTTTTATAGTAAAAATTTTTTTTAATTATTTCCATAAGTTTTATTACATCACTAAGTCTTATCGGCTTTATTAGAGTATACAAGTGATTTTCTACTTAAGTCTGTCATTTCATACTTTAGTCATAGTTTCTTTTACGTCTGGAATCATTAACCCAATATAGATTACTGTCCAGTTACTAGGCTACTGGCATTACTAGTTCTTCCATTGTACTGTCGTCAAGGTTACAAAGTTATACACACTTTATACAGATCAAAATCTCCAAAATACTAAAAACAAACAACCAACATAGAAAATACATTCTACAACTTCATCCTCTAGTTGTCAGTACTTACCCTCTTGCCCTTTGAGCTACTAGCCTGTACTGTAAATTGGTTTATAGAAAACGGGTGAGATTCAAAAGAACCTCAGTAGTAAAAGATAGTCAATCATATAGATACAACATCACAGAGCATGCCACACAGTCATTATATTACAGAATCATCACCATAAAATTCAGAGCAGAACATGTAGTTCACATACCATCATAGCACTAGGTATATCACAAGGCCTCGAGTGTTACCCGTGCAATCGGCACCAAGCATCCACTCCTGTATCAAAGAATGTGCCAAAAAATTCATGATGAATCTACAAAACATAAAAATGTAATATCCTAAATTTTGGGATAAGAGGATTCGGATTAAGCCTGGATCAATTGGATTTCTAAGCCCCGATTTAGCAAATGTCCCAGTAAAACATAATTGTATTCCCCAAAATTCCTTTATACCCTTGGGGTATTAAAGGGAATATTATGGTGAATTAAACAACTTAGGGAATGACAAAACAAAGCAATTAGAAGTCACACCCAACATAATTAATTGGAACACATTAGTGTTGCTGCCAACAAATTTCACTATGTGACAATTGTGTTTGTGTAACATTTTTTAATAGGAAAATGATTTCTAAAAATTATGAAAATTTATAGAATTAAATTAGACTTCTCAATATTTAATTTGATAGGTCATATGGGTTATTTGGAAATGTACACAAAGTGATATGTATTTTAGAAATCAGCCCAGTAAAATTAGTGATTTCAGTGGCAGCATCCAAAACAATAATTATGGGAATTTTGAGCTTTCAATTGGCTATAGAATATATTTTTACTTAAAACTAGACTTAATAAGGGTCACAAAGCCTTTGAAACCACCACAATTGGATATTTGTACAAATAGATATGAATTTTTAAAATTTAAAAATCTGCTTAGTTTTATAGCTTGTGCGAAAATCACAAAAATGTAAGGGCAAAATTGTAATTTGCCAATTATGCATGAAGTAAAAAATTATTTACCATTTTCCTTTGCATTTTAGCTAAGAAAGGGGAAATAATGAATAAATGAATGCTTGGCTTAAATGAATCAAGAAGGAATGAATTAGGGCCAATTAAATGTTAGAGTTGAAAAGTAAAAAAAGTAAGAGTTGTAAAAGCTCTCTTACATGTTGAATTCAAGGGAATAAATGAAGATATTTTGAGAGCATTTCTTTCTCCAATTCAAGAGGCACTCTATGGTCAAAAAGAAAAGGAAAGAGAAAGGGATGATGAAGGCAATTAAATTTTAATGAAATAATATGATGACCAAGTGTTGAATTTCCATTAACTCTTACTATAACATAAGTAAAAAGGCCAGGAGTAATTAATGGCAATTCAAGAGGCTATCTTATTTTCCCATTCCTCTTGCACTTTCGATCAACAGAGGGGAGGGAAGATAAATAAAATATGTGGCCAAGATTAAATAAGAAAAGGAGGAAAAAGGATGAGCTAAGGGAAAATTTCCTATATAATTGTTATTACCACAATTTATGACATAACCCAAAAGTAATATGTTAAAGCAATATACTCATCCTCTTCCATCCTCATTCGTCCAAACTAAAGCAAAAGGAGAGAGAGAGAGAGTTTCAAAAGTCTTCAAGAGCCAAGAACACAAGAAGGGAAGACCTAGGGTTTCAAAGTGCAAAATTAAGGTCAGATGCTTAAAAACCTTATGATTTTTCCTCCTAATCTCTCTACAACCTCTTCTAACCTCTTATCCTCCATGAAATCCATGTTTTTAAGAAAAATCAAGAGAGAGGAGAGAGTGAGCAGTGAATTTTTAGAGAGATAAAGCCAATAAATCAAGAGGTAAACTTCAAAACTTGCTTCTCTTGGCTTGGTTGAGGTTGATGTTGATGTTGTTGGTGGATATTGCTTTGTTTTCTCTTGTTTTTGGAAAATTTGCTGAAGAAAAACCATAGGGAAATGCTGTCCAAATTCCATTTAAACATGTCCATTTATTATTTAAATGGTTAATCATTTGAAGTGGTAAGGAGGTGATCAATCAAGAGAAAACAAGAAAATAACATAATCTTCCTAAGAACCCTAACCTTCTATTCTAGGAGCACGTGGTGAAGGGGTGGGAATTTTATAATTCTAATGATTCCATTGGATTTATAAGGCAAAATTGTGAAGGTATGCAAGTGTTCATGATTTTTGGATGTTTGTATGCAAATTTGGAAATTTATGAAGTTCGATGTGCATGTTGTTTGATTTTCCACCTATGTGGCAGTGATATTGTGTTTGGTATTTCATGTTGAAAACCTTGTTCAAAAATTATGAAACTTGGTAGAATTACATTAGAGATATATAGCTTTAATTTTATGGTTATTTTGTAATTTTTGGACAAGTATACTAGAAGATATGATTTTCCAAAGTTAGGATCTGTTTCAAAAATGTAAGGACAAAATTGTAATTTTTCAATTATGCAAGAAGTAAAATATTATTTCCATTTTTCCTTTGCATTTCGGTTAAGGGGAAATAATGAATAAATGAATGCTTAGCTTAAATGAATCAAGAAGCAATGAATTTTAGCCAATTAAAGGTTAGATTTGAAAAGTCAAAAAAGTAAGAGATGTAAAAGCTCTCTTACATGTTGAATTCAAGGGAATAAATGAAGATATTAGGAGAGCATTTCTTTCTCCAATTCAAGAGGCACTCTACTGTCAAAAACCAAAGGAAAGAGAAAGGGATGAAGGCAATTAAATTTCCATGAAGTAATATGATGATCAAGTGTTGAATTTCCATTAACTCTTACTATGACATAAGTAAAAAGGCAAGAAGTAATTAATGGCAATTCAAGAAGCCATCTTACTTTCCCATTCCTCTTGCACTTTCGGCACTTTCGAACACCTAGGCCATGGAGGTTCCTATTATGCATGAGCACTCACCTGGGGCCTTTCTGCTAGGATGGACACTCGGGGCCATGGAAACTCTTGTTATGCACAAGTGGAATCCTAGGGCTTTTTTGCACAGGTGAACACTTGGGGCCATATGACTTATAGGACCAAGGGTCAAGTGGTTGTCGTTATGCTATATGCTAATGTGTCAAATGCTTTTGTGATGATTGTTGTGAAGATTGTTTCTTTAGCATGCTTTATGAACATTACATAAGAGTATGAATAACTTGAGTAGAAAGAAATGGAGCCTATAATGAGTTCAGAATACCTAATTGAATGAGTATCCTAAGGTAGTTAGTCTCGATAAGTATTCAGCAAAGTTGATGGACCGAATGTCCCATGGTCGTAAGACCTGAGGGACTAGTATGTCCTTAGGGCGGCAAAATGTGATGTGTTTGAGAATGGAGCCGAGCAGAGGCTCGAGGTAATAAGACCCAATGTTTAGTTTTGCATAGGGCAATGTCCCTGTCCCATAAGACCTATGTGTCTAGCACTATGGTTGTTGCCTAACGCGATGACATTGGACCGGTGTGTTCGAAGTATATCTTGAGGTTAGCAAACCTTATTTAGACTGTACCACGTTGTAGAACAAGATAATAAGCCCTAAGATGCCTATGGCATGGGGATAATCCCTTAGGCAATAAGGCCGGAATATCCAGCACTGTGGGAGTAGAATGAGCCGTAAGGCTTGATATGCATACAGTGTGATCCAGGAGAGCCTGAAAAGGCTGGAAGGCCTGGTATGCATATAGTGTGATCTGGGAGAGTCCCGAAGAGGTAGTAAGCCTGAGAAACCCATCACTGTGAGAATAGACTAGTAGGTCTTGCGTTGAATGCTATATATCGGGTACAAAATGGATCAAAATGATGTATGATGATTGTTGAATACCATCTGAGCTTTTGTCGATGATATGATGAATTGTGTCGCATGCTATGTGTTCTTGTACTTAAAAGAGATAGACTGAGTGTCTAGAATGATTCCCTGAGGTATAGATGTTTGAAATTTTGAGGACAAAATTTAATAAACAAGGTGAGAGTTGTAATATCCCAAATTTTGGGTTAAGAGGCTTCAGATTAAGCCTGGATCAAGTGGACTGCTAAGCCCTAGTTTAGCAAGTATCCCAATAAGGCATAATTGTATTCCCCAAAATTCCTTTATACCCTTGGAGTATTAAAGGGAATATTATGGTGAATTAAAGAGCTCGGGGAATGAAAAAATAATGCAATTAGAAGTCACACACAACATACTTAATTGAAACACAAAGTAGTGTTGCTGCCATTGAATTTTACTGTGTGGCAGTTGTGTTTTTGTGACATTTATCAATGTACAAATTATATCCAAAAATTAAGAAACTTTCCAGAATTAGAGTAGACTTATCAAGCTTTAATTTGATAGGTTATATGAATTATTTAGAAATATATACAAAGAGATATGTATTTTTGAAATCAGCCTAGTAAAACTGGCGATTTTCAGTGGCAGCGTCCAAAAACAATAATTCTTGGAATTTTTAAATTTCAATTGGCTAAATAATATTTTTTTCATAAAACGAGACTTAATAAGGGTAACATAGCCTTTGCAACCACCCCAATTGGACATTTGTGAAATTAGATATGAATTTTCAAAGTTTAATGAAAAATATGCTCAGTTTTTATAGCTTGTACGAAAATCACAAAAATGTAAGGGCAAAATTGTAATTTTTCAATTATGCTAGAAGTAAAATATCATTTCCATTTTTCCTTTGCATTTCGGTTAAGCAAGTGGAAATAATGAATAAATGAATGTTTGGCTTAAATGAATCAAGAAGCAATGAATTTTAGCCAATTAAAGGTTAGATTTGAAAAGTAAAAAAAGTAAGAGATGTAAAAGATCTCTTACATGTTGAATTCAAGGGAATAAATGAAGATATTAGGAGAGCATTTCTTTCTCCAATTCACAAGGCACTCTACTGTCAAAAAGCAAAGGAAAGAGAAAGGGATGAAGGCAATTAAATTTCCATGAAGTAATATGATGACCAAGTGTTGAATTTCCATTAACTCTTATTATGACATAAGCAAAATGGAAAGAAGTAATTAATGGCATTTCAAGAGGCCATCTTATTTTCCCATTCCTCTTGCACTTTCGGTCAACAGAGGGGAGTCAAGAGAAATAAAATATGTGGCCAATATATAATAATATTGGTTAGACTAAAGTATTTTTACACAAATGTAAACTTAAATAGCTTTACATAGGATTTTAAACCATATCAATTGGAGTTCTATAGAATTAATTATAATTTTTCAAAGTTTGGTCAAAATGCTGGCAGTTTTAACTACCATACAAATTTAAGAAAGAAATGGACCAAATGTAATTGGTAAGAACTCCAAGGTGAAAGTAAGCCTTAAAGGCTAATGGAGCCCATTGGGAATTCACTTTTCATGGTTCTAATAATGTCATTACTTATCTAGGGTCATGAAGTGACAAAGAAGAGGCAATGGTTGGAAGACCAAGATACAAGAGGAGGACAAAAAGTCCAAGAGGTAGTAAACTTTCCTAGCTTGCATAACTCGACATGTGTCACTACTACAAAAAAACTATAGACGGTATTTGTTTTTATCAATATTATGACGTTTAGGAAACGCCGTAGCTTTAAATGCCATAAAAGTAACCTACGGCGTTTCTTAAATTTCTAAAAAAACTATAGACAGTATTTGTTTTTATCTAGGTTTTTAAAAAAAAAATACACATCCTACGAAACTTTTGTGGGAAGTGCCTTAGGAGGTCTTTTTTTTTAAAAAAATATTTACAAAAATATTTTCTTTTTCCTAATAAAACTCTCGATCTATTTTTACATTCAAATCTATCATCAAACCTTGCAGATATCCTTTGCAATATTGAATTCTCATCTTCATCTACAAGCATGGAAGAACTCCAAGTAAATATCTAGAAAAAAATTTAAGTATACATATAAGATTCATAACATATTTTAACTAAAAAGAAGAAGAAGAATAAGAAAACATATAGATTTAAGCTCAAAAATTAATAAACTTACATTGTATAGGAAGTTTAAGAAGGCAGAGTTGAAACTTCAAGTAAATAACTGGAAAAAAAAATTAAGCATACATATAAGATTCATGACAGATTTTAACTACAAAAAAGAAGAAGAAAACATACAAATTTAAATTTCTGTATATAAAAAAACACTTACAATCTAAGGGGCTTCTGTAGGAAATAGGGACCAAGACAATAGAGTGGGGATTAAAGGGATAAGACATGATGGTGGAGTAAAGGAGTTATAGGAAATTGGGAGTTGGAGGGAGCGCGAGGAAGATGATAATGGCGGGCTGATGAAAAATTAAAACAGAACCTTATATGGCGCTTGATGTACAAGTGGCATACAAGCTCCGGCACTTTCCTCACCAACTGTCATAGCTTTCAAAAATAAAAAAAAAACCAAAAAACTTTAAATTTAAAACTAATAACCTCTAACGATGCTTGGTATTTAAGCGACGTTCAAAGATATATATTCTCTTTAAGACAACATATAATATTATATACAATATATATATATAATATAATAATATTATATATAATATTATATATATATATATATATATATATATATATATATATATATATAATTGCCTTATATGCTTAGGCAATTGGCAATTTCCTAAGCCAATAACTGGCACTTCAAGGTAAAGTAATTAAAATTATTCCCTTACCCAACGCTTTAAATAAAGCACCGGTTAAGGCAATAATTTTCCTTTATATAGGCTAAAGCGCCTAATAAGATTCAAATTTTTTTTATCGGTAATTTATTTTTTGTTCTTTTTACAGATTATTCCTTTTTGGATAAGGTCCAGATTTTTTTTACTAATAACATTTTTTTTTGTTTTTTTACAGATTATTCCTTTTGCATTTTTAAGGACCTTAGTCAGTGTTTTTAGAGAAAGCGTCAACTAAGGTGCATATTTTTTTTTTGCTAATAATTTTTTTTCACACTAGCTATGATGCTTTGCTATAAAGCGCCATAGCTAATGCTTAATTTAAAATAAAAAGGTAAAAAGGTCTTATATGGCATTTCTTAAAAAAGTGCCATGCAATTCTACCACAAAAATATGACGTTTATAATAGAAAGCGCCGTAGCTTATAATATATATATTTTTTCCTAAAAAAAATAATTACCTACGGCTTTTCTTTAAAAAGTGTCATTAAAGGTGCGCCACGAAAAGCCTCTTTTGTAGTAGTGTGTGCTTGTGTATTGATGTGTCGTTTGCTTTGATAAATTGTATGAAGCATATGTGAATGAGTGAAGCTCTATTTTATTTATACTATGGCCATTAGTGCAACATGTTAAACATTGAGCATGCATATATGTATTTATGTTGGTATGAATTTGTGAGAGCAAGCATGTCATGCATAAAGCGTTTCTTGGTATGCATTTGTTAGCATTGCTTACTATTGAGATTCTCTCAAATCCTACTCTTCCTCACCCAACCCTATAGGTATGTTGAGTACAGGTGAAGAATGCATGAAGATATGAAAAGAGGAATTACAAAGGAGAATTGAAGATTGAAGTGCAAGACACTATTTTGTATTTGATTTAAACAATTTGGTAGCCTTATGCAACTACACATTTTATGTATATAAATGAACGAATGAAGTTTGAGCAGAGAATAACCCTAAATGAATTAAAGGAAAATACAAGAAAATTGCTCCTATACTCTGATATAATGAAACTAAGAGCTGATGAGACTTGGTGACGTAGTGAAACTTGTGAAAATAATTGATAAGTTTTTCTACCCTTTGAAAAACCCTCTCAACCCTAAGGACAACTCCTGAGTTGAGATTGGGGATTTGTGAACATTTTCAAAAGTTGGGTAGTTCGGGTTCGAATCCTGGTTCTATAACTGATTTCACTACTCATTTGTACTCATTTGGAACTATTGAAAATATTGTATTACATACAATGTATCTTATAACATATGATAGATAGAGTTACTACCTGGTTACATCCCTTGACCGATAACCAATTGCTTCCCTAAGCTCGGGTAGGTCTTAGACTTTGGATAACCGTCAAGTCCTATAATTAGAATTATGGATGACGAGTTATTACTTAATCCAATCCTTTTTTATGTAATGTAAGCTAATTTATTCTTGGTTTAGCTTGTTGGTTGTCATTTGAGTCACTTAGGTAGCCCTTAGAAGTCCCAACAAAGGCATATGGGGTTGGAAAAGACCACACCAATCAACACCTCTTTGAAAATATGAAATATGGAAAAATTTGAGCCTTGGCCATAGCCAAAACATGTCAGAAAATTTTTGGCCACGGCCAAGAAATCCTCTAGCCGCAACCAAGAACCTGGCCATCCAGTTTTCCCTTTCCTCATTCTTGGCTAAACTTGTAAAAATTATAACTAAATCCAAAAAAATCCAAATGAGATGGTTCTAAGTGTTACATGACCCTATTTAAGTATAAATTTAGGGAAAAATATTTCCATAAGCTAAATGTACACACATAGGTACATAGTTTCATTTTATGGGACACTACTCTAGAATTGCCAGTTTTCATGACCAAATTTAAAAAATATAAAACTTCCAGAATACAAATTCAATTGAATATGATGACCTATCAAATTAAATCTTGATAAGTCTAATTTCATACTAGAATGTTTCACTAGATTTGGACATCATTCAGTCACTCAAAATGACCACACAAAATCAATGCCACGCAGGAACCTTAACAGAACATAAATATGTAAAGTTACAACTTGTGTTCTAATGATCCAAAATTTATAACCAAGGATATTTCCACACACTTTTTCATGTATAACACAATAGAATGATCAAAATCTTCAAAATCGCAAAGCTTCACCCCCTTCCCTTCTGACCCAACATAACCATTAATTAACCAAAATTACCAAAATAGAATTTTGTCCAACAACTTGGTACAATATCATTATAAATCATAATCTAACCATAATTACATGATTAAACCTCAATAATACCCATTGGATGAGAAATGAGCAGTACCACACACACACACAAAAACTCATCCAAACAACAAACCAATCAGTTCATAAGGAAGCTTATGCTTACCTCTATGAGTTTCTGCAGTCGGTTCACAAATTCGATAGTACCTTGGCTAGTGAGATGGCACCAAACACCTCCAAATAAAAATCCAAAACCATATAAATGAAGCTTAGGATGAGTAAAAGAAGGTTTATGAAGGGTACTTTAAGAGAAAATGATGATTTGATAATGTTTTAGCTAATTGAAGTTCATAGAAAACAATATTCATCTTTTCTCTTTCCTTTTCCAATTTTGTGATGTTTTTTTCTTGATTTTTCTAACCATTTTTTGTAGCTGGCCGAAATTTATGGCTAGGGAAGAGCCTTGGAATAATCATGCCAAGTGTCAAGTTATTATGGTTCCATTTGTTTGGTTTTCTATTAGCTTAGTGACACGTGTCACTTCCTCTAATAAAGTAGGTCCCCCTCTTTTCTCGGGTTTTTAGCTGTCCTTTTTTGTCGGGAAATGTAGAGGTCTGACAATTTTTCCCAGGTCCCAGAATCGGTATTTGAGAAAGTTGTCGGGTGATCGAACTCGAGACTAGTGAATTTCTCCTAAGTTTTTGTGCCATATGTCACCATCTTAGAATGCCAACACAAAAGGAAAAAAGGATACTTCATGATGAGGGAGAAGTGTCACCTTCTAATTGTGCCAACTAAAAAGTAAGGATGGTACTTGTCATGATTGTGTATACTTGGACATGTGTCACTTTCTCATGAAGCCAACATAAAAGTTGTGCAATCATGAGTCATCATTACTTACTTTATTAAAGGTACTTTAATAAAGTTATTTTAATAAATCTACTTTATCGATGTTTACCTAAGATTCTACTTAGGTTTTGCTCAGGACTGTGACGCCCATATCGAGGCCTGTCAAATGACACCAAGTTGGAGTGTGTATGTGGGCCCCGCATAGCCCATATACTAGCATTCACTCTAAAAATGCAGGGTACACATGTAAACCCTAAAAAATGGCATGTGCGCACCTATACCAATCTATTTCGTCTGACTAATCAGTCCCTTACCTCATTACTAGTTGTGTGGCATCTTTCTACCAACCCAATGGTACCGTATATGTGTCCTGAGAGTCCTTCTATATCTCATCATACTTACGAATCTTCTCAAAATGGGCTTAGTTATTTACCTAATATTAGCTTATCATCAAGTCTCTAGGCCCAAAATTCAGGATATTACAATTCTTCCCTCGTTCAACAAATTTTGTCCTAAAAAATTTGAACATCATATGATATTATCTATACATCGGGGAATCATCTCTAGAAACTTAGTCTATCTCTTTCATTCTAGCTCTTTTATTTGCAAGCTCATAGAGCATGCAACTGAATAATCATATTCTTAACACAAAATCTCATATATTATTTAGCACTCATTATACAATATTTTCATTCATTATGTTCCCAGTATATAGCATTCAAGCACAGGACCCACTGGTCTATTCGAACAACTCTTGGTTTCTCAGGCCTTACTGCCTCTTTGGGACTCTCCCGGATCACACTATATGTATTTCAAGCCTTACGGCTCATTCTGCTCCCAAAGCACTGGATATTTTGGTCTTACTACCTAGGGGATTACCCCTATGCCTTAGGCATCTCAGGGCTTACTACCTTGGCTACAACTTGGTACAATTTGAATGTTCTGCTAGCCTCGAAATATACTTTGGACACACTAGTCCAATGTCACTGCGCCAGGCAAGAACCACAGTGCTAGACACACAGGTATTACAGCCTAGGGACACTGCCCTATAAAAACTTGCATATCGGGTTTTATTACCTTCAGCCTTTACTCGGCACCATTCTCAAACACATCGCACTTTGCCAGCCTAAGAATATACTAGTCCCTCAGGTCTTATAGCCTTAGGATACTCGGCCCATCATCTTTGTTGAATACATATTGAGACTAACTACCTTAGCACAAATAGTCCACTAGGTATTATAAACTCATTACAGGCTCCATCTCTTGCTCCTTAAGCCATTCATACTCTTATGTAATGTTCATGAAGCATGCTAAACAAACCATTATCACGATTTTTATCACAAGAGCATTCGGCACGTTAGCATGTAGCATAATGGAAACTACTAGACCATTAGTCTCACAAGTCACATGGCCCAAGTGTTCACCCGTACAATAGGCCCTGAGATTTCACTTGTGCATAACAGGAGTTTCCATGGCCCCGAGTGTCCGCTCATGTAAAAAAGGCCTCGCGTGACTGCTCATGTATAACAGAAATCTCCATGGCCTTGGTGTCCACTAGCACAAATAGGCCCAAGCGACCACACTATAAATTCTAAATGCTCATTAGGTCTTACTGCCCAGGGAATCACCCCTATGCCATAGGCATTATGGGACTTACAACTCGGGCCTCTTCCTGTCAGGTCTAATTGCCTAAGGACACGTTGGCCTAATAAGTCTTACAGCCTATCATATATTCATAACACGAATATACTCGATGGTAAACACATACATGTAGAACCATCACATAAGATATGAGAGTAAGATTTGCTTTCCTTTACACTGTTGAGCCCGTTCTTCCTTAATTTCTTTCATCAATCGGAACTGGATCACCCTATGGCGATTCACTGGGTCATATAAACCCTTCTCTCAAGGAAACCCATTTGATAGAAGACTCATTACAATATACCACTATTGAGAGTCAACGTCCCTATAGCTCTATTCTACGGTTCGTTGTCATGGCGGCTCCACTCCATGGTTTGTCGTCATGGGGGTTGTACACTATAGTTTGACATCATGGTCGCTCTACACTACAGTACTGCACTCGGTACTTCACTTTATCACCTGATTGGTCAGCCCCTCTAGTTAGAATCCTCCATAGGTAGCCCTCTTCAATCAAATCTCCAGGTGGTAGCCTTTTCTGATCAGAACTTCCCGTAGGTAGCCCTCTCCAATTAAAATCCTCCGTAGGTATTTCTTTCCAGTTAGTCATCTCTGAATGGAAGTACCATTGTAATAGGAATCCAAATCTTATAAGGTCCCTCTTTTCTAGCAATTCCATTATCTGCTTCTTTAATTTCACCATTTCATCTGGGGTCAGTTTATAAGGACTTCTGATATTGGTCTCGCTCTAGGCATAATCCCAACTCTAAAGGAATATTCTATAATTAAGTTCTTTCCCTATGCTAGATTAACAACTAGCAACCTCCAGAAACCTCAAACACATTTCTGTACTACATTCTAGTACCTCCAGTCATTCAGGCCATTTCAAATTCCTGGAGAATCAATTCAACTATTGTAATTAATTCTTAGGTTATGATTCAACTCTTAGAACCTCAACATTACATGTGTTGAAAAATCCAGTTTACTTAATTACACCCAATAGGTGCTCTAAGAATCAAAATCAATAGCATCTATTCTAACCTTCAAGGTTTTCTGGTAATATCCTTAAAACATTACTAAAGGTTTAACATCATCCACCAGGTTCACAAGGTTCAAACTTCTATCATGAAATAAAACTATAGTGCAACCTGATTCTCATTTCAACCTAAGTATTATTTCAGCTTAGATCTGATCTAAACGTATCCTCAACCTTCACTATCATCAGATCAGATCCTCTAGGATAAATATACAGCATAATCACCACTCATCACGTATCACTGTATATCATACCTACATACCTTTAACCCCATGAGGTTACCAAGGATCATTACTTAGCACGGAAAAACCACAAAACAATCACTATGCCTCAAGTTTCTATAACCCCATCAAATGATCTTTTTTTTCTGAGCAGTACTCACTGTAAATGAAATGGATCAAATTAAAAATCAATACTTACTTCATCATCTCCATGCCTCTAATCATTCCTTAGGTCATCTAAGAACTTTGAGTCAGAATTCTAAGCCTTTGAGCAAAAGGTTTCAAATTTCTAAGGTACTTCACAGGGGGGTCACTCATCCTGGGATTTTCCTTACTTGAGCATGCTTAACCATGGAGTTCCAATGGTATCCGGGGTATCAGCACTAGTACCATACTATTTGTCACTGAGATCGACAACCTATACATACCTCAATCCCAGTATGACATATCAGCCTCCCTAGAGATACTCCTCCCCAGAGATCTTGGTACTGCCCTATAGGGAAATATAAGCAGTACCAACTTCTTGGTATAGCCCTTCTGTGTGTTCTCATAAAACAGGGGAAAAATCTAAGTCTTTCACTAACTCAAGATAAGGAGCCCAAGAGTGAGTAACAAAATCTGAATCATATACTTCCTCTTCTATCCTGAGGGTCTCATTGTCATTGTCACTAGTAGAGGAATCCCCATTGGGACTGGGCATTACTAACATCCTTAACAAGCAAAGCCACTTTCTCTATATAGACCATTGCCCCTTTCTTCAGAAGGCTGACTAACGGACAGTAGTGGTTAATTCCTTAGGTTTCTTTGCAATCTATAACTCCCTGTTATAGTAGCACTAACAGGAGATCACTATACTATTCACTTAAGCAAAGAATGTAACCTATAGTTAGAACCCCTTGCTCTGATTTGACCTTTATCTCTGAGTAGACAATTCCATTGCCAAAATCACTACTCTCATACCAAATTTGTAATACCTTATTTCCAATACCTCTAGACAAGTGCAAAAGAGTAGTGAAATCATTCATAGAACAAGGATCCGGTCCTAGATTAAAGAAACTTTGGAAAACATTCAGAATGCCTAAATCTATCTTATTATTTGAACCCACGATTGATAGGGGTTTTTGAGAGTAATAAAAAAAAACTTTTCAATTATTTTCATAAGTTTCACTACATCACTAAGTCTCATCGGCTTTTAGTTTCACCATATTAGAGTATGAGAGCAATTCTCTACTTAAGTCTTACGTTACATACTTTAGTCATAGTTTATTTTTCATCTGAAAGCGTTAACCCAATATAGATGACTGTCTAGTTACTTGGCTACTGGCATTACAAGTTCTTCCATTATACTGTCGTTAAGGTGACAAAGTTATACATACCTTATACAGATCAAAATATCCAAAATACTAAAAACAGACAACCAACATAGAAAATACATTCTGTAACTTCATCCTCTAGCTGTCCGCGCTTACTCTTTTACCGTTTGAGCTACTAGCCTGTACTGTAAATTGGTTTATAGAAAAAGGGTGAGATTTAAAAGAATCTCAGTAGTAATAGATAGTCAATCATATACATACAACATCACAAACCATGCCACACAATTATCATAGAACATAATTATCACCACAACATTTAGAGCATAACATGCAGTTCACATACCATCATAGCGCTAGGTATATCAAAAGGCCCCAAGTGTTAATTGTACAATCTACCCCAGGCATCCACTCGCACATCACAGAATGTGCCAGACAATTCATAATAAATCTATAAAACATGCAATGTATCTTATAACATATGAAAGATAGAATTACTACGTGGTTGAGTCCCTTAAGCGATAACTAATTGTTTCCTTTAGCTCGAGCAGGTCTTAGACTCCACATAGCCATCAAGTCTGATAATTGGAATTATGGATGACAAGTTATTACTTAATCTAATCCTTTTTGGTATAATGTAAGCAATTTTTTTGTTGGTTTATCATGTTGGTTGTCATTTGATTCACCTAGGTAGCCCTTGGAAGTCTCAACAAAGGCCTATGGGGTTGGGAAAGACCACACCAATCAACGCCTCTTAGAAAATATGAAATATGAAAGAATTTGGGCCTTGGCCACGACAAAAATAGGTCAGAAACTTTTTCGCCACATCCAAGAAATCCTCTGGCCATAACCAAGAACCTAGTCGTCCATATTTCCCTTCCTGATTCTTCGCTTAACTTATAAAAATCATAACTAAATCCAAATATTTCTAAATGAGGTGGTTCTAAGTGCTATGTGACCCTATTTAAGTCTACCTTTAGGAAAAAATATAGACAAAAACTAAATGTATACACATATATAGGTATAGAGTTCCCTTTTATCAGCACTACTCCAGAATTGTTAGTTTTTCTTAACCAAGTTTTAAAAATATAGAACTTCTAGCATACAAATCTAATTAAATATTATGATTTATCAAATTAAAGCTTGATAATTATAATTTTAGACTAGAAATTTTCACAATATTTGGACATTATTTAGTTACTCAAAAACACAATACAAATTGACTGCCAAGCAGGAACTTTAATAGGACATAAATTTGCAAGTTTACAACTTGTGTTACAATGATCCAAAATTTATAACCAAGGACATTTCCACACAATTTTTCATGTAGAATACAATGGAATGATCAAAATAATTAAAATCCCAAATATTTAACCCCTTCCCTTCTAACCCGATAGAACCATTAATCAACCAAAATTACTAAAACAAAATTTTGTCCAACAACTTGGTGCAATATCATCATAATCTAACCATTAAACTATGATTAAACCTCAAAAATAACCCTTGGATGAAAAATTAACAGTACTACACCCTAAAAAAGCTCATCCAAACAATAAACCAATCGGTTCAAAAGGAAGCTTACGCTTACTTTTATGCATTTCCACAGTTGGTTTAGAAATCTGGCAGTTCTCTGGTTGGTGAGACAGCACCAACCACCTCTAAATAAAAATCTGAAATCATAGAAATAAAGCTTGGGATAAGTAGAAGAAGGTTTGTCAAGGGTACTTTAAAAGAAAATGCTGATTTGGTAGTATTTCGGCAGATTGAAGTTCTTAGAAAATACTAATCATCTTTTCTATCTCCTTTTCCAATTTTGTGATGGTTTTCCCTGATTTTTTTGCCCCTTTTTAGTGGCTGGCTAAAATTTAAGGCTAGAGAGAAGCCTTGGAATAATCATGCCAAGTGTTAAGTTATTATGGTGCCATTTGTCCAGTGGTCCACTGGTTTGGTGACACGTGTCACTTTTTTTAATAAAGTGGGTCTCGCCTCTTTTCTTGGGTTTCTAGCCTTCCTTTTTTGTTAAGGAAAGTAATAGTTTTATGATTTTCCTCAAGTCCCAGAATCAGTGGTCGATAAAGTTAGTCGAGTGATCGGACTCGAGACAGATGAATTTCCCTTGACTTCTGTGCCACTTGTCACCATCTTAGAATGGCAGCACAAAAGGAAAAAAGGACACTTCATAATGAGGGATAAGCGTCACCTTTTAAATATGCCAACCAAAAAGTAAGGATGGTACTTCTCATGATTGTATGTACTTTAAGGGACATGTGTCAGTTTCTCAAGAAGCCAACACAAAAGTTGAACCATCATGAGTCATTATTACTTATTTTATTAAAGATACTTTAATAAAGCTACTTTATCGGTATTTACCCAAGATTCCACTTGCGTTTTGCTCAGAACTGTGACACCCATATTGTAATATCCTAAATTTTGGGACTAAAGATTTGAGAATAAGCCTATATCAGGAAGACGCCTAAGCCCATTTTAAGAAGACTCCTAAGAATGATGAGGTATAGAAAGATTCTCAGGGACTATGCGATTAGGCCTTATCGGGCTGAGGGCTTGGTATTTTTGTTGACAATATGATTAGAATATCGGTGCAGAGGTGCACAAAACACATATACGGTGCCATTGGGTTGGTAGAAATTCACCACCCAAATATGTAATTAGGTAAGGGACCAATTAATCAGGTGAAGTAGGTTGGTATAGGTGTGCACATGCCATTTTCAAGGCGTATATGTGTACCCTACATTTTGGAAAGTGGATGCCGGTATGTGGTGCCATATGGGGCCCACTTAAACCACCCGACTTAGTGTCATTAGCAGGCTTCGATATGCGTGATGCAATCCTAAGTAAGTCCAGAGTAGAATCCCAAGTAGACACCGATAAAGTGACTTTATTAAAGTAACTTTAACAAAAGTAAGCAATCATGGCACAATTTTTGTGTTGGCTAAATGAGAACATGACACTTGTCCTCTCAAGATGAAAAAGTAGTCTTGTCTTTTGAGTTGTCACCACCAGAGAGTGACACCTAGCACAATGATCAGGGAAATCCATCAGTCTCTGACTCGGTCACATACTTGACTTCTCGAACACCGAATCGAGAGTCTGAGGAAATTGTCAGGCCTCTCCCTTCCCCTGATAATTATGGAACCACCTAAGAGAGAGAAATAGGGAAGACTAAAAAGCTAGAAACATATGTCATCATTTGATTGGTTTATCGGATACGTGGCACTGTCAGATTTTGACATGTGGCAATTAAATTTTCAAGACCATTAAAGGCCTTTAGATTTTTTTCCAAACATAAAAAAACTTAGGAAAAATTCAAGAAAATGGAAAAGGAAAGACAAAACATAAATAGTATTTTCCATGAACTTCAATCCGCTGAAACACTACCGAATCAGCGTTTTCTCTCAAAGTACCTTAACAAACCTTCATCTACTCATTCGAAGCTTCATTTCTACAATTTTTGATTTTCATTTGGGGGTGTTTAATGCCGTCTCTCTGGCTGGAATACTGCCAGATTTCGAACCGACCGTCGAAACGCGTAGAGGTAAGCGTAAGCTTCGTTTTGAACCGATTGATTTATTGTTTCGATGAGTTTTTGTAAGGGTTGGCTGTTCATTTTTTATCCAATGGTTATTTTTGAAGTTTAATCATGATTTAATCATGTATTTATTGTTAGATGATGATTTATGATGATATTGGACCAAGTTGTTGAGCAAAATTCTGAATTGGTGAATTGTTGTACAAAACCCTAATTTTCTGGTCTGTATAGAACATGATGAAGAAGTAGGAATTTTTTAATTTTGATGATTCCATTGGATTCTACATGAAAAAATGTGTAGGTATGCAAGTGTTCATGATTTTTGATACTTGTATATGAATTTAGAAATTTATGAAGTTGAATGTACATGTTGTTGATCTGCCCTGTCTGTAATAGTGACATTGTACGAGATGTTTCATAGGGTAATCCTTGTTCAAAAAATTTTAAAACTTTTCAGAATTAAAGTAGACGTCCTAAGCTTTAATTTGATTGGTAGCTTGTAATTTGTGGACAAGTACATTGGGAGATATGAATTTTTGAAGTTGTATCCTGTTTCTGGAATGAAATATAGAACAAGTTATATTTAGAGAAAATATGGGAATGTTGTGGCTATTATGGCCAGCATTGAATATTTTTATGTGAAACTATACTAAAATAGCTTCACATACGCCTTTCAACTACTCTAATTGGAGTTCTATAGAATTAATTATGATTTTCCAAAGTTTGGTCAAAATGGTGGCAGCTTTGTCTACCATGCTAATTTGAGAAAGAAAGTGACCAAATGTAATTAGTATGAACTCCAAGGGTGAAGTAAGACTTTAAGGCTAATATGGCCTATTGGGCATTCACTTTTCATGGATCTAATAATGTCATTACTTATCTAGGGCCACAAAGTGACAAAGAAGAAGCTATGGTTGGAAGATCAAGGTATAAGAGGAGGAGCCAAAGTTCAAAAGGTAGTAAACCTACTTGTAAGTATGTGATGTTTATGCTGTGTATTGATTTGCTGTATTGCTTTGCTTGATTATGTGAATCATATATGAATAAATGAAGCTCTATTTCTGTTTTTAATATGGCTATAAGTATGTTGCATGAAATATTGACCATGAAGAATATCATTATGAGAACATAAGCCTATGTAAGGCAATCATATCATTCACTAGCATTCATCTTACATGCATTGTTTGTATGTTTGCTACTGAGATTCTCTCGAATCTCCACTTCCCCCACCAACCATATAGGTATGAGAATAGGAAAGGAAAGAATGCTTGAATAAGAATAAGAAGGAAAGAAGATGAAGAATTAAAGAATAATGTGTATTAATTTACTGTATGTAGATTAATTGTATGCGCCAAATATTTGTATTAATAGTATGAATAGATGTGTATTAAAGTTGAACTATAATTGGGATCACTAAGAAAAAGAATTAACTATGATATTCGGTAAGAATAATGGTTTAACAGCAGGAAATGAGGAATAGTCCCCTAAAAGAATATGAGTAAACGCTTCCATGTACATAAAAATGAAGCCAAACTGCCAAAAAACGAAAAGAAAAAGGAAGCCAAACATGAAGTACACGACATTTATGATGCTTCAAATTGGTTTCAAACAAAACTACAATTTTAGGCAACAAAATTATTATAAACTTGTGGAATATGGAAAACACAAAAAGAAGAACTAGAATTTGGAAAGAGAAATGAAAAGGAAAAATGCACAGAATTTCAAGTATGCAACGGACCTGGCGGTTTCATGCATTTGGACTTGGGTTAACAAATACTCAAGTTTTAGGATACAAATTGACATGGTCATGTAAAGCATAAAAAAACAAGAAAAAGACGCCAAGAATGCTCAAAACAGACATCAGAAGGCGACGAAATGAAGGAGAGAAGGAATAGTAAGGTCTGACAAACCCGACCTAGTTCACAGTCCAGGTCAAGTAGACCCGGTGGGAGGTTAAAGACCCAACAATATGGATAGACCCATTCTGTAAAAAAAATTCTTTAAGAACCCATAGCCATGTGGTAGACTCCATTTGAGAGCTCTAAGTGTGTGGAGTCTGGTTTGATGGCAATGTAAGGTTTTGAAGCTCTTGTGGTGGCATGTGGACTAGACACGAGAGTGGGAAAAACTGATAGAAAACTCCCACAGAAACTAATCTCTCTGACTCTCTTCTCTCCAAAGGTGAATCTTCCGTATGAATATGATCGAAGTCTATATTGGTGCTCTGATCTCATGTGGGTACTCAGCGAGTCAATGCCCGAAATCCTTCAAAATTGAGCTAGAACGAATTATCGACAGAAAAGAAAGATAGCTCAAACATCGCAGTATACCATTTGTGAAGGTGGTCTGGAAGGGACTATCTCCAAATGAGGAAATATGGGAAGTAGAAGAAGATATGAAAAGACGTTACCCAGAATTTATGCCTCATGATGTGTAACAAATTTCAGGGATGAAATTTATTATATGGGGGGAGAGTTGTAATGTACCAAATTTTGTAATTGGTTGACTTTGTAAATATTTAATCAGTAGAATAAAATTATTTCTAATGTTTATCAAAAAAAATATAAGGCTATTTTTGGGATTCCCATATATGCACGATGCTACTCGCAAAAATTAAGGAGTTAGGGGTACGAATTCAGAGAATAAGTAATCGGACAAAATCCGTCAGCAGTTAAAGTATATATTGTGCCATTTTCAAGACTAAGGGGAGCAGTATGCTGTGTAGCGGGACTAGATATACATGTCACAGTCCCCAGTAAAACCTGAGTAGAATCCCTAGTAAGCACTGATAAAGTAACTTTAATAAAGTAATTATGACTAGCTTTTGTGTTGGCTAAGCAAGAGAATGACAAGTGTCCCATAATCATTACAAAGGACAATGACACTTTTGTGTTTGATAAATAAGGAGGTGACAAGTGCCCATCATCATTACATTCATGTTTATACCTTTTGGGTTAGCATCTCAAAAGCGCGCCACCTAGTACTTGAGTCTGGGGAATCCACCGATCTCTGGCTAGGTCGCGTATTTGACTTCTCGAACACCTAACCCAGGAGTCTGGGGAAACTTTCAGGCTTGTCCCTTCCCCTTACAATATGGTACCACCTAAGAGAGAGAGAGAAAGGGAATATCAATTAGCTTAATGACACGTGTCACCAAACTAGTGGATTACCGGACAAATGACACTAAGAGAGCTTGGCACTTGGCATGATTTTTCCAAGACTTCTCCCTAGCAATATATTTTAGCCAGTTGACAAAAAGGAAAATAAAAATTAGAAAAAACATCAAGAAAATTGTGAGAAGAGATGAATATTGTATGAATAGTAACTTTTAAGAACTTCAATCCGTCGAAACACTACCGAATCGGCGTTTTCTCTTAAAATATCCTTCAAAAACCTTCTTCTACTCATCCCAAGATTCATTGTATGATTTCAAATTTTTATTTAGAGGTATTTGGTGCTATCTTGTTTACTAGAGTATAGCCAAATTTTGGAACTGGTTGCGGAAACGCTTAGAGGTAAGCGTAGCCTTCATTTTGAACCGATTAGTTTGTTGTTTGGATGAGTTTTCATTAGGGTAGGGTACTGTTCATATTTCATTTTGAAACTTTGTGATTTTGATGATTTTGACATTACTATTGTGTTGTACATAAAAAATTATGACGAAAATCAAGTGGTTATAATTTTTCGATGATTATACATAGGTCTGGAATTCTTGAAAGTTTGATGACCCGCCTACTAGACTGATATTTCTGGAATAGAGTTGTTGTGATGAGTTTTTTGGTAGGGTAAAATGCTCTAAAACTTATGAAATTTCACATGATTAAAGTAGACATCCTAAGTTTTAATTGGATAGGTAGTATGATGCAATTTGACTTGGGGATTAAGAGATATGAGTTTTCAAAGTGTGATGTTGATTCTGGAATGAAATCTATGGCAGATTAGTTGTATGATGTTTTTAAATAAGAAAATGTTGTCCAAAAATTATGAAAATTTCTAGTATAAATATAGACATGTCAAGATTTAATTTGATATGTCATTTGTGTCATTTAGATGTGTGTACTTTGCTTTTTACATTTTTAGACTTTGGTATACAAAAATGGTGAATTCTAGGGCAGTAATTAATAAAGTGAGATATTGTATTGATAGGCTTCTAGAAGTGTAATGGCTATAGTTTTCACTGAAACTAGACTAATTAGGAGCAAAATAACCTTTAGAATCATCACAATTGGACATCTGTACAATTAGTTATGAATTTTCAAAGATTAAAGAAAATTCTAGCAGATTTGAGTATAAGTGCGAAAATGAAAAATGTAATAATAGCATTAGGTAATTAAGTTAACATTAAAGGTGGAATTAACCAACTTGGGATAGTTGGACCATTTGACTTTGCTTTTGGCTTAATGTATTAACCTTAATGACAACCAACTTGACTAATTGGATTATGCAAGTATTGGACGAAATCATAACCTATCGTCCATAAATTCTAATTATACGACCTAACAGCTATCCGGAACCCTAGACTCACTTGTGCTCTGAGAAACGGTTGGATATTTCTTAGGGGAAGTAGCCGGGTAGTAACTTCATATTTCATATGTTATAAGATATACTGCATGTTTTATGGATTCATCATAAATTGTCTGGCACATTTTGTTTGTGGGAGGTGGTCACCCAGGGCCTATTTCACGGGTAACACTCGAAGCCTTTTTATATACCTAGCGCTATGATGGTAAATGAACTACATGTTGTTGTGATAATTCTGTTATGTGATAACTGTGTGGCATGCTCTGTGGTATTGTATCTATATGGTTGACTGAGATTCTTTCGAATCTTAATCTTTTTTCATAAACCTATCTACAGTACAGGCTAGCGGGTTGAAAGGCAAGAAGATAAATATGGACAGCTACAGGCTAGAGCAGAAAGGCTTTAATTTTCTGTTGGTTGTCTATTTTGAAATATTTTGGATATTTTGGATTTGTATATGGTGTAAATAACTTGTAATTTTAAGTGAAAACGCTTCCGATTGCTAACAAAACATAACTAAGGTATAAAGCATGAGAATTAAGTAAAGAATCGCTCACATACTCTGATAAAACAAAAAGGAAGAACCGATGAGACTTAGTAAGATAGTGAATGTTTATAAAATTGTTTAGAAAAAAATTTATCCCTCTTAAAAATCCCTTCCCATCCTAGGTTTAATTCCTGAGATAGGTTTAGAATTTATGAACGTTTTCCAAAGTTTGTTTAATCTGGGTTTAGATCCTAGTTTTTAAGGTATTACACAAGGTATTACACAAGGAGTATAAATAGCATTAACCCCCATTTATCCACCATTAGATAGGCATACTTGAACTTCTAGGTGATCAAACCCTCTTATTGAGAGCATTTAACATTCCTACCAATTGTGATGAAGTGTCCTCATTAACTCTTAATTGACTTCATTGATCTTCTTTCATTGTTGTTTTGAATAAATTTAGTTGATAAGTCATCTAAGCATTCCCAAACATAATTCACCAGTTCCTTTGTAATTCCCTCATTGGTGACATCATTCAATTCTTATCTAGATTTAGGAGCCAATCGTGTATAAAAGATTTGAAGTAAGACCTACTTCTCAAAATTATGGCTAGGACTCTATCTAGCAAGCAACTTGAATCTCTCCCAAGTTTAAAAAAGGTGTTCCCTAAAATGTTGATGAAAATTAGTAAGAGTATCTCTTGCCTCCACTATCTTGTTATGGGGAAAGAATCTTGATCTGAACTTGTCTTTCAACACAGCCCAAGAAGTGACACTTGTTAGATCCTATGTTTTGATGATAACAAACAAGAATAAGAAAGATTTTATGTTAAACAAATGATTTTTGAATATTCTGATATGTGTGTTTAAGTGTGCAGAGCAATGGAATTCCATGACATATAAATCGAACTCAAAGGGTAAAACTTATGCCAAACTAAGACAAGGGTCACTTGAGTGATAAAGTAAGAAATATGCCCGAGAAGTCTTTACCAAATTTTAAAAGGAGTCACTCGAGTGAGAACTCAAGTAATGATCCTTGGTCACTTGAGTGATAAGGTAAGTATACACTTATAAAATCTCTGCCAGATTTTTTAATGAATCACTGAAGGGATCACTCAAGTGATGGATATGGTTTACTCGAGTAGGCACTCAACTGATGTATTGTGCATCAAGTATTTCATCCTATTAAATGTCTCTGGAAATAATTAGAAGGGATCACTCGAGTGATGTGTTTTGGAAAGGCTTCTGAACCTTTTGAGAGTTTTTAAAGGGAACACTCGAGTGATCACTCGAGTGATGGTGTTCATATTGCATGAAAATTATATGTTAATGATTTGTTATCTATATGATTAACCTTTTATTGCATTAGTTTTCTAATTGTATTTTCATAGAAAAATGAAGAGATAATGCAAGAGTATGAAAAGTTAAATTATAGAGTGTGAGAAGCGTAACGACCAACAACTAGTTTTTCAAACAATAAAAAGGGTCAAATGAAGCTACGCCACTCTAACAGACATATTGAATTGCTACCAATGGATATATCATCTCAGCTATAAATATCGAAGTATTCAACGAAGGACAAAACAACGTACAACAGTTACAAAATTACATCTTTCAATACAATCTTAGTGCTTTGTCCTTTATATTCACTTTTTGTACTTCAGTGTTTACATACTTACTCTGTGAGAGAGATTTTTTTACAAATTCAATATCTTCTATTGAGATAACTTAAGATTATGTACTCTTAAGTTGGGATTTGAGATTACCTTATGTAAGGGGGAGCGAGTGTCCAGGAAGGAGATTGTGTTTTACTGAGTTGCCAAGAACCCACTAAATCTTAGAAGTTATAGTGAAAGGCTCAGAAGGATTTCTAAGGTCTAGACGTAGGTCAAAGGGGTTGTGACTGAACCAGTATAAATACTCTGTATACACTTTGGTGATTTCTCTCATTGCTTTCAACTATGCATTTAAGATTACTAAATTTTTATTAAGTGATTAATAATTTTATTATCACCCAATTCACCCCCACTCTTGGGTGATTAGCTTGCACTAACATTTGGTATCAAAGCATAGGTCTTCTCGTTCAGGTATAACAACCAAAGAAGGATCCAATGGCAAGCATGGGTGAATGAATTCTTCCTCATAGAGCTTCTATTACCAGACCACCAGGTTTTAGTGGTGAACATTTCTCCTTCAGGAAAGCAAAGTTTCGAGTATTTGTCATGGCAATAAAATATGGTCTATGGGATGTAATTGAAACTGGGGATTATGTGCCTACAAAGACAGTAGAGGGGCACAAAGTTCCCAAGACACTAGCAGAATTCGACAATAATGACAAAAGGCTTGTGATCCTCAACAATAATGCAATTCTGATGATTCAAATTAAAGTGCTTTGAGTAAAAAAGAATATTTCAGAATTTGTACTTTACAAACTGCTAAGGAGATGTGGTAAGCTCTGGATGTTGCTCATGAAGGAACATCAGGAATTAAAGAAAACTAAATCAATACTTTTGTTACAGAGTTTGATTTACTTCATATGAAAGAAGGCAAGTCAATAGTAGAATTTGAACTTAGATATACTCATCTTGTGAATCAGCTTACAGCACTTGAGAAAATTTATGATCAGAATACCCAAGTACGAAAAATATTAAACATACTTTTCAAGGAGTGGGAGGCCAAAGTCATGGCAATTAAAGAAGCAAAAGGTAAATCAATGTAATCCATAGCTTCTCTGTTTGGGAGTCTTTCATAATATGAAAGCAAACTAAAATTCAAATAAGAAATGGAGGAAGTCAGTGACAAGAAAAAGAAGAGCCTCACACTGAACGTCACAAAGGTAGAAAGTCAAGAAGAAGACGATGAATTTAACGATGATGAAATGGGCCTGATGATAAAAAGATTCAATAAATTTTATAAAGGATAAGGTTTCAGAAACTCACAGAAAGGAGGAACTAGTGGCAGAAGGGAATCTAGGTAGATCATCTGCTACAAATGTGGCAAACCTGGACATATCAAATTGGAATGTCCATAACTATTGTAGAAAAACAAAAAAAGAGAAAAGGCAAATCCTTTAATAGAAAGAAGGCATTTGTTTATGCTATATGGGGGGACAGTTCCTCAGATGAAGAAAGCGATAATAAAGAGATAGCCAGCATATGTTTGGTTGCTCAAGAAGAAACTGAGGAAGAGGTTAATAATATTGATCCTACCTATGATGAATATAATGCTTTACATTCTGAATTTGTTAAAATAGTTAATGAATTTATTGCATGTAAAAAAGAAAAACAAATTACTTGAAGAAAAACTTAAAGAGTCTTCAAGTTGTGAAAATTGTTCCTCTTTGGAAAAGAAAAATGTTGATCTTACCAAAACTCTTGAAAAGTTTACAAAATGAAGTGAAATGCTAAATGTCATTTTAAAAGCACAAATTTTTGTGAACGACAAGTCTGGTATTGGATATGATCCAAAATTAGACAAAAAGAAAGGTAAGAAGAAAACAGGTGGGAAAACATATTTAAACTATTTTAGACATTATATACACACATCTAATCCTTTTGCATATTGTAATTACTGCAATAGAAAAGGACATCATACTTCATGTTTTCATAAAAAGAAAGGAATTATGGGAACCTATAAATGGGTACCTGAGGATTCATATGTTTAGGAAATTATTCGTAATAACCCAAAAGGACCCAAAAAGATATGGGTACCTAAAACTTAATTGTCTTTAACTGCAGGTTTGCTTCAGAGCATCCAGAGTCAATAAATGGTACATAGATAGTGGATGCTCCAGATATATGACCGGTGATCCTGAGAATTTTACCACATTAGAACCAAAGGAAGGTGGCAAGGTAAAATTTGGAGGAAATCAAACCAGAGGATAGCAAGACTTGGTGAAGTCAAGAGAAATAAAGGAATACAAGTTAGAGACGTATATTACGTTGAAGACTTATGTCACAATCTGTTAAGTGTGAGTCAAAGCACAGATACAGATAACTAGGTAATATTTGACACAGAACAATGTCTAATAGTTAGCAAGAAGGATCTATAGATTGAAAAGAAGAATTTGAAATCAAAACTTAGAGCAAAAAGGGAAGGTAACTGCTATACTCTTGATATAAATGAAAATTCCTCTAAAAACTACTTCTTGAGTAACACCGATGAAAGTTGGTTTTGGCATAAACGAATTGCTCATGTCAATATGCATCAACTATGTAAGTTACTCAAAAAGGATTTAATAATTGGTTTACCTAATGTAAATTTAAAAAATGATTTAATTTGTAATGCTTGTCAAAGAGGTAAACAAACAAAATCATCTTTTAAATCAAAAAATGAAATTACCACCAACAAAATACTTCAACTATTGCATATGGATTTAGTTGGTCCAGCAAGAGTTAAGAGTCTTGGTGGAAATTTATATACATTGGTTATTATTGATGATTTCTCCAGATTTACCTGGACTATATTCTTGTATTCCAAAGACAAAAGTTTTAGTAAATTTATTGTTTTTGCCAAGAAAGTGCAAAATGAGAAAGGTATGTCGATTGCAAGTATCCATACAGATTATGGTGGAGAATTTGATAATCAAGCCTTTACAGAATAATGTGATACAAATGGCAATGATCACAATTTCTCAACACCTAGAACACCACAACATAACGGAGTAGTGTAATAGAAGAATAGAGTTCTTACAGAGATGGCTAGAGCAATGCTGAATGAAAAGAACATGTCTCAAGTCTTTTGGGTAGATGCTATAAGCACAACTTGTTACATTTCAAATAGAGCATATGTCAAAACCAGACTTCGAAAGATACTATATGAACTCTAAAAGGGACAAAAGCCAAATCTTGTATATCTACACATATTTTGTTGTAAGTGTTTTATTGATAATAATGGTAAAGAAAATCTAGGAAAGTTTGATTCTAAAGCATATGAAGGACTTTTTCTAGGATATTTGAATCAAAGTCAAGCATATAGAGTTTTTAATAAAGGAACATGTGTAGTTGAAGAATCAATTCATGTTGTATTCAATGAATTTGAATCCTCTGGCAAAGATCTTGACGATGAGCAAGAAGTAGTTAATAATCATCAAACTTTTCAGTCTTCTCCTAATCCTTCTTCCAGTCTTAAGGTTGAAAAAATGAAAAAGAAGTTTTGTACAACAACTAAAACAACCCAAAGCCTAGAAATATAACAAGAGTCATCCTCTTAAACAAATCATAGGAGGAGTTAATGAAGGTGTTAAAACGAGAAACAAGATTTTAAATGAAGTCAGTTTCTCTACATTTATTTCTGAATTAGAACCTCCTCACATTGATGAAGCCCTAACAGACAATGATTGGGTTTTAGCAATGCAAGAAGAGCATAATTAGTTTGAAAGAAATCAAGTTTGGGATTTAGTACCCCAGCCTAAAGATCATTCGATCATTGGCACTAAATGGGTATTCAAGAACAAACTTGATAAATCCGCAGCCATTGTCAAAAACAAAGCAAGATTGGTAGCCAAATACTATAATCAAGAAGGTATTGACTATGAGGAAACTTATGCTCCAGTAGCAAGATTGGAAGCTATACATGTACTCTTAGCCTTTATGTGTATCAAAGGATTCAAGCTTTATCAAATGGATGTGAAAAGTGCTTTCTTAAACGGGTACATCACGAAGAAATTTTATGTTAAACAACCTCCGGGATTTGAAGATGTTTCAAAACTAAATCATGTTTGAAATGATGTCTCACATCAATATGCTTGGTCCTTGAATGTTGTACAGGATTTTTCGCCAAGCTTATTGTACTGGTGTTGTCACAGTAAATAGGAATTTCTTTAAGATATATGCCAAGATCCTGAAGTTGCTGTTTTAGCCATAGTACTTGTGCACAACAGCTTGAGGCTGCTATATATTCTGCTTCCGTTGAAGATAATGATACTGTAGTTTGTTTCTTACTGAACCAAGAAACAACTGCGCCTCCAAGGAATTGACATTGCCCACTTGTGCTCTTCCTATCTGTTTTATACCCACCATGATCAGAGTCAGAATAGGCAACTAGATATTCGTTACCTCTTTTGGGGTACCATATACCCAACTCTTTTGTGTCTGCCAGATATCTGAAAATTCTTTTCATTAATTCAGCATGTGACACTTTGGGGCATGACTGAAATCTTGCACATAGACCAACACTGAACTGCATATCAGGTTTGCTGGCTATGAGATAGAGTAATGATCCCATCATTCCTCGATATTGAGTTATATTGAAATCAATCCCTTTTTCATCAGCATCCATAAGTACCGTTGAACTCATAGGTGTATCTGCGCTATTAGCTTCATCCAATCCAAACTTCTTGAGCAATTCTTGAAGGTATTTGGTCTGTGATATGAATATTCCATTCTTTCTTTGTTTAATTTGTAAACCCAGAAAGAATGTCAATTCTCCCATTAAGGACATTTCAAATTCTCCCTGCATTATCTCAGAGAATTCTTTACACAGAGAATCATTAGTAGCTCCGAATATAATATCATCAACATAAATTTGAACTACCAAAATATCATTTAGTTTTTGTTTTATAAATAAAGTTGTATCGACTTTTCCTCGAGTAAAACCAAATTCGGTGAGAAATTTGCTCAACCTTTCATACCAGGCTCTAGGAGCTTGCTTCAAACCATATAAGGCCTTTTTTAGTTTGAAAACATGATTTGGGTTGGATACGTCTTCAAAACCTGGAGGTTGTTCTACATAAACTTCCTCCTTGATGTACCCATTTAAGAAAGCACTTTTTACATCCATTTGATACAATTTGAATCCTTTGATACGTGCAAAGGCTAAGAGTACTCGTATAGCTTCCAATCTTGCTACTGGAGCATATGTTTCCTCATAATCAATACCTTCTTCTTGATTATAGCCTTTGGCGACCAATCTTGCCTTATTTCTGATAATAGCTGCGGATTCATCAAGTTTGTTCTTGAATACCCATTTAGTGCCAATAACCGAGTGGTCTTTAGATCGGGGCACCAAATCCTAAACTTGATTTCTGTCAAATTGATTTAATTCTTCTTGCATTGCTAACACCCAATCATTATCTGATAGGGCTTCGTCAATGTTAAAAGGTTCCAATTGAGAAATGAATGCAGAAAAGCTAACTTCGTTTAAAACTTTGTTTCTAGTTTTAACTCCTTCATTAACTCCACCTATCACTTGATCTAGAGGATGACTCTTGATGTATTTCCAGGCTCGAGGTTGATCTGGATGACTTAATTCAACTTCTTTTTAAAAATTGTCAACCTCAAGATTGAGAGAGTTAACAGAGGGTTGGTTACTAGTTATCTCATCATCAAAGTTTTTACTAGAGGACACATGTTCATCGAATACAACATGAATTGATTCTTCTACAACACATGTTCGTTTATTAAAAACTCTATATGCTTTACTTTGATTTGAATAGCCTAGGAAAATTCCCTCATCAGCCTTAGAATCAAACTTTCCAAGATTATCTTTACCGTTGTTATGAATAAAGCACTTACAGCCAAATATATGTAGATGAGCGAGGTTTGGTTTCCGTCCCTTGTAGAGTTGATATGGTGTCTTTCCAAGTTTGGTTCTGACATACGCTCTATTTGAAATGTAGCATGCAGTGCTCATAGCGTCTGCCCAGAAGACTTAAGACACATTCTTTTCGTTGAGCATTGCTCTAGCCATATCTGTAAGAACTCTATTCTTTCTTTCCACGACTCCATTCTGTTGTGGAGTTCTTGGTGCTGAAAAATTGTGATCGATGCCACTTGCATCGCAATATTCTGCAAATGCTTGATTATCAAATTCTCCACCATGATCTGTCCTAATTCCTGCAATTAACATACCTTTCTCATTTTGCACTTTCTAGGCAAAGGCAATAAATTTAATAAAAGTTTCATCTTTGGATGACAAAAATATATTCCAGGTAAATCTAGAGAAATCATCAACAATAACAAATGTGTACAAGTTTCCACCGAGACTCTTAACTCTTGCTGGACCAATCAGATCCATATGCAATAATTAAAGTGGTCTGTTAGTGGTAATTTCAGTTTTCGATTTAAAAGAAGATTTAGTTTGCTTACCTTTTTGACAGGCATCACAGATTAAATCATTCTTGAAATTTACATTAGATAGTCCAATTACCAAATCCTTTTTGAGTAGCTTACCTAATTGATGCATATTAACATGGGCAAGTTGCTTATGCCATAGCCAACTCTCATCAGTGTTACTCAAAAGGCAATTTTCAAAGATATTTACATTCATATCAAGAGTATAGCAGTTACCTTCCCTTTTTTCCTTGAGTTTAGTCTTCAAATTCTTCTTTTCAATTTGCAGATCCTTCTTGCTAACTATCAGACATTCTTCTGAATCAAATATTACCCAGTTGTCTTTATCCGTGCTTTGGCTTACACTTAATAAATTGTGACATAAGCCTTCAACGTAATATACGTCTTTGATTTTATCCTTGACTTCTCCAAGCCCTGCTATCCTTCCGGTTTGATTTCCTCCAAATTTTACCTTGCCACCTTCCTTGGGTACTAATGTGGTGAAGTTCTCAGGATCACCAATCATATGTCTTGAACATCCACTATCTATATACCATTTGTTTGATTTGGATGTTCTGAGACAAACCTGCAGTTAAGGATAATTAAGTTTTAGGTACCCATATCTTTTTGGGTCCTTTTGGGTTAGTACAGAAAACTTCCTGTTCATGAACCTTCTTAGGTATCCATTTATAGGTTCCTATAATTCCTTTCTTTTTATGAAAACATAAAGAAGTGTATTGTCCTTTTCTATTGCAGTAATTACAATAAGCAAAAGGATTAGATGTGTGCACAGAACGTGTGAAATAACTTAGATAAGGTTTACCTCATGTCTTCTTCTTACCTTTTCTTTTGTCTAAGTTTGAATCATATCCTATACCAGACTTATCATTCACATGACGTTGTGCTTTTAAAATAACATTTAACATCTCACTTCCTTTTGTAAACTTTTCAAGAGTTTTAGTAAGATCAATATTTTTCTTTTCAAGAGACAAACACTTTTCGCAATCTCTATCCAATGGATCTTTAATTCTTTCTTCAAGAAATTTGTTTCTCTTTTTACATGCAATCAAAGTATTAACAATTTTGACAAATTCAGAATGTAAAGCATCATATTCATTTTGTAATTCATCATAAGTAGGATCAGAATCTTTTACCTCCTCGTCTGTTTCTTTTTGAGCAACCAGGCATATATTGGCTGTCTCTTCATTATCGCTTTCTTCATCTGAAGAGCTATCTCCCCATATTGCAGAAACAAATGCCTTCTTTTTGTTGAAGGATTTGATGTTTCTCTTTTCTTTATTTTTTTGTAATAACTCCGGACATTCTGATTTGATATGTCCAGGTTTACCACATTCATAGCAGATGATCTCCTTGGCGTCTCTTCTGCCACTCGTTCCACCTCTTTGTGAATTCCTGAACCCTTGGCCTTTATAAAATTTCTTGAATCTCCTGATCACCAGGCCTATTTCATCATCATCAATCTCCTCTTCTTCTTCTTGGCTTTCTGCCTTTGTTTTTGTTACACTTAGTGCAAGACTTTTCTTCCTCCTGTCACCAACTTCTTCTAGTTCTCGTTTGAATTTTAGTTTGCTTTCATATTCTGAAAGGCTTCCAAACAGAGAAGCTACAGATTGCATTGATTCTCCTTTGGCCTCCTCTATTGCTGTGACTTTGGCTTCCCATTCTTTGGAGAGTATGTTTAATATTTTTCGTACTTGGACATTCTGATCATAGAATTTTCCAAGTGCTGCAAGTTGATTAATAATATGAGTATATCTAAGTTCAAATTCAGCTATTGACTCACCTTCCTTCATACGAAGTAGATCAAACTCTGTAGTTAGAGTATTGACTCGATTTTCCTTTATTCCAGATGTTCCTTCATGAGCTACTTCCAGCGCTTTCCACATTTCTTTAGCAGTCTGAAGAGTACAGATTCTGAAGTATTCTTTTTGACTCAGTGCACTCTGAATCATTAAAATTGCTTTGCTGTTGAGAGTCACTAGCCTTTTGTCATTGTCATCAAATTCTGCTTGTGATTTAGGAACTTTTTGAGATTCTTCAGTCTTTGTAGGCACGTAGTTTCCAGTTTCAATCACATCCCATAGTCCGTATTCTGTAGCCATTACGAATACACGGAACTTAGCTTTCCAGAAGGAAAAATGTTCACCACTAAAACCTGGTGGTCTAGTGATAAAAGCTCCGTCAGGAAGGATTGCTTCACCCATGCTTGCCATAGGATCCTTCTAAGGTTGTTAAACCTGAACTAGAAGACCTGCGCTTTGATACCAAATGTTAGAGCAAGATTTTCACCCAAGAGGGGGGTGAATTGGGTGAATTCAAAATAATCATAAATTTAAATTCAATTTATAAAACTTTAATCACAGTAAATAAAAGGAAGAGATATCACCAAGATTCACACAGAGATTTATACTGGTTCGGTCTCAACCACTTGACCTACGTCTAGTCCTCAGAAATCCTTCTGAGCCTTTCACTATATCTTCCAAGATTCAGTGGGTTCTTGGCACCACAGTACAAACAACAAGTTCCTCTAGACACTCGCTCCCCCTTACACAAGGTAATCTCAAATCCCTACTCAAGGTTCCTCAACCTTAAGTTATCACTATTGGAAATGATTAAGTATGACTGAAAAATCTCTCTCACAGAGTATGTAGATAAAAACTGAAGTACAGATGAAGAATTGAAGCACTTGTGAAGATATTGCTTATAGAGTATTCAGGCGTTTTTCTTCGTTGTTCATTTTTGGAATGGTTGGACATATATAATAGAGACTTTGAGGACCGTTGTCAATTTGTCCGTTGATTCAAATGTGCTTCTGACAAATGCACCAGTATTTGTCTTTCCGTTATTTATGAATTTTGCTGCCGCCCACAAATAGTTGTCGTTTGAATGGAGAGTTCAGTTACTCATCATGTGCGTGATGGTAGAGTACAGCTGTAACACACTTGTGAATATCACCGTTAGAAAATATTTGTATATCCATAGAATAATATGATTCACTGGAAGTGTTTTCTGAAAAATCAATAAAACCATTAGGAGTGATCTTGTTTTCGCAACTGAGCAGTAAAATAATATACCATATGATTTTGACAGCAATCTGGAGCAATCAGTAATGATTATTAATATCAAAGACTGACTAACAAAATCTACTGACTTTCATGGGAGTAATTGCAAATGGATCACAATATATGTTTAAAAGTGTTTAATGGAGCAATAAATCATTATTGGAGAGAATACAATATCACTGGAAGTGAATTTAAAAACGTTGAAAGCTTCTGACAGTGATTATTGATTTTCTGGAAGTGATCATGAATTTTCATATTCCACTCGAGTGAATTTGGAATCACTGGAAGTGATTTTGTAAATAGTGATTTCTTCTTGCAGTGATTTTGAATCCACTGGAAGTGATTTGGAAGTTTTCAAACATCACTCGAGTGATTCAAGATCACTGGAAGTGATTTGGCAAACAGTAAAATATTCTTGCGGTTTTTTTTAATTCACTGGAAGTGATTCAGTGAAAATGCAACATCACTCGAGTGATTGATAATCACTGGAAGTGATTTGGAATTCTTCAGGTATCACTCGAGTGATCTGGCATTCACTGGAAGTGATTTTCAAAACAGTGAATTTTGCTTGCAGTGAATTTTCAATCACTTGAAGTGATTTGGCGCATCACTCGAGTGATTCATGATCATTGGAAGTGATTTGAAAAACTTGGCGCATCACTCGAGTGATCTGGCATTCACTGGAAGTGATTTCCATAACAGTGAATTTTTCTTGCAGTGATTTATCAATCATTGGAAGTGATTATGCGCATCACTCGAGTGATTTCCCATATCACTCGAGTGATCTGGAAATTTTCCACATCACTCGAGTGATTTCAATGATCACTCAGTGATCTTGAATATCACTCGAGTGATTAACAAAATCACTCGAGTGATCCTGCTCAGATCACCAGAATCATTTCTTTTGCTGATATGGAATCCATGAACTTCCAAAACATGATTTGTTATCATCAAAACATGAAATCTAACAGATAAATCCGCAGCCATTGTCAGAAACAAGGCAAGATTGGTAGCCAAAGACTATAATCAAGAAGGTATTGACTATGAGGAAACTTATGCTCCAGTAGCAAGATTGGAAGCTATACGTGTACTCTTAGCCTTTATGTGTATCAAAAGATTCAAGCTTTATCAAATGGATGTGAAAAGTGCTTTCTTAAACGGGTACATCACGAAGAAATTTTATGTTAAACAACCTCCGGGATTTGAAGATGTTTCAAAACCAAATCATGTCTACAAATTGAAAAAGGCTTTATATGGTTTGAAACAAGCTCCCAGAGCTTGGTATGAAAAATTAAGTAAATCTCTCATTGAAAAAGGATTTTCATGAGGAAAATTCGAAACAACATTATTTATAAAACTGAAAACAAAATGATATTCTAGTTGTCCAAATTTATGTTGATGATATTATATTTGGTGCTACTAATGATTCTATGTGCAAAGAGTTCTCTAAGATAATGCAGGGAGAATTTGAGATGTCAATGATGGGAGAACTAACATTCTTTATGGGTTTACAAATAAAACAAAGAAAAAAAATAGGATATTGATATCTCAGACTAAATATCTTAAAGAGCTTCTCAAAAAGTATGGATTGGACGAAGCTAATGGAGCGGATACCCCCATGAGTTCAAGGATTCTTATGGATGCTGATGAAAAAAAGGAATTGATTTCAATATAACTCAGTATCGAGGAATGATCGGATCATTACTTTAACTTACAGCCAATAGACCTGATATCGAATTCAGTGTTGGTTTATGTGCAAGATATCAATCACATCCCAAAGTATCACATGTTGAAGCAGTGAAAAGAATTTTCAGATATCTTGCAGACATAAAGGAATTGGGTATATGGTATTCTAAAGGAGGTAATGAGTATTTAGTTGCGTATTCTGATTCTGTTCATGGCGGTTATAAAAAAATAGGAAGAGTATAAGTGGGCAATGCTAATTTCTTATAGGAGCAGTTATTTCTTGGTTCAGCGAGAAATAAACTACCGTGTCATTATCCTCAACAGAAGCAGAATACATAGCAATCTCAAGTTGTTATACTCAAGTATTATGGCTAAAACAACAACTATAGGATCTCGGCATCTATCTCTAAGAAATTCCTATCTACTGTGACAACACTAGTACAATAAGCTTGATGAAAATTCCTGTACAACATTCAAGAACTAAGCATATTGATGTGAGACATCATTTTATGAGAGACCTATCCAAAAGAAAGATGTTAAGGTGTTATTCATTTCGACTCACTTACAATTGCTTGATATATTCATAAAACCCCTTGCCAAAGATCAATTTTTGTTTATACATAGAGAATTGGGAATGGTAAATCCCAATGAATTGTAAGTAGTTAAGTATTTATAAATGATAGATATTGTTATTTGATTATGTTTTGATGATAATTAACTTAAGTATCAAAGTATCTAGAAATTTTTTTTGCAGGATATTAATACTCTGCTTTATGACAAGGAAAATAGGGATAAACAGAGGGAGCAATCACTCAAGTGATAACTTCCAATAAAGGAGAACTTCACCCGAGTGATAACTGGGAGTGATAGCTTCATCACTCGAGTGATAACCTGGTTGGATAGTTATGCTAATATGGCAGATAAGTTATGGTGTAATAAATTCAAATAAATTTAAAAGGTAACGGCTAATAGAAGAATATGAACGGTTACCAGATAAAAAGACGGATCACTCGAGTGAGCACTCAAGTGATCATATTGGCCAGAAAGGGAATCATTCTAATTTCAACCTAAATCTGCCATTCAAAGTCTACAAATCACTAAGGGGATATTTATGGGTAATTACAATATTATTCATGCCAAGTCACACTTTAATTTTGAAGTTTTGCATCTGTAATGCATGATCACTCAAGTGACCACTCGAGTGATGCTCAAGATCACTCGAGTGATGTTGAGCATAGTGAGTATATCTGTCGGAACTCTGTCATTTCACACACACTAACTTCAAGTATCACTCTAAAATCCCTATTCCAATCTTCTCATATTTTCTTTCTCACTGAATTTTGATCAAAACCCAATAAATTTCAGCTTTTAAAACCTCTCAAAATCTCTTAAATTTCATGCCCTAGACGTGCGAGTTGCGACAACTATTCTGAAATTTCTATGAGTTTACTTCCAAATTTCTAATAGCCAAGACTAAAATTCCTGAAAAAAATCCTCTATTATCTCCCAAATTATCTCCACTACCTCCTCCTCCTAAGAAACAAAAATAATCACAACCCTCAAAATATAAGCCGAAAACTCAAGCCAAATCCAAGGCACAAGGGATAGTTATTCAAGAGCCTATAGTGACTTAAGCGAGAACTAAGAAAGTATTTTCTCTAGGCACAGGCACTGGCAAAGAGGTCACAATGTCTCCTACTCCCTCTCCCAGTTCTTCCGGTACTCCTACATTTACTGGGAAAGGGTCAAAGCAACCCAAGTATGATTCCAAACTTGCCAATGTAATGGCAAATATGCCTGGTGAAGCCCACCAATCTCAAGAAGGGAAGTAAGGACCTTCAAAGGATCTAAAGTCTCCACTGAAGAAGGGTACCAGTGAAAAGGAGAAAGAAATCATTGTGCTGCCGAAGGGATTCAACAAGTCTAAACTTGAAGAGACACCTAAGTACAAGGCTAAATTTGCAAGGAGAAAGGTATGTATGATGTTCTACATTGATCTCCCTACTCTTAAAGAGGTGTATAAATTAGACTTAAGTCCTTACCTAAATTCTTATATGCCTTGGTTGTCTGTAAAACTTCCTTATTGCATTAAAGTAGTCAGACACTTTTTTTTATTGCAATTTGGAATATATTAATGACCCAGTGAGACAGTTATTTCAGGAAGAGATGACAACCAGAGTGAGAGGCCAAGCCATCCTTATTTTACCCTTCAAAATAAACACATGGTTAGGCATAGAGGATACCCCAAATGATATCCAGCTAAATCTCAATGCCAACCAACTTTATTCTATCTTAAGGCCATATGAGAAAGTAGGACCCCTAATTTTCAATCCAAGTGATATGTGTGACTTGCATAGGTTGCTCTGGTATATATACTCCTGGTGCTTGGTGAACAAGTCTAATAACTTTACTAACTTCATTGAGAGAGATTTTAGAAATATGGCTTTTGTACTTCTCAAGGAAGAGAGAAATTTGGGAGAATTGATTTTTGCTGAGATTAAGAGGCATAAGACTTTAGGGACCCAAATTACTCCTATGCCTTTCCCTCAACTTGTATCCCTTTTTCTCCAGAAAAATAAAATTTGGTACCTAGAACCCAATGAGCCTATTAAGAGATTGTTGCTAGTGGGAAGGAACCAAAGAGGAAAGCTTGGGATTGAAATACCATTGAAGAAGCCTTTGGGGTCCACACTAAAGAAGAAGAAGATAGAGACCGAGTCCAACAAACCTGATGATACTCAGTCCTTTGCTTCTGCCTCTCCCTCTACACCATCCTTCATTGGTTCTACTATGAAGACTTATATAAAGGAGGTACTCGAGGAGTTTCATGTAGACATTACCAACACTAACGCTGAACTCATCACTCATATGAATTTCAAGATGGGTTAGCTAGTGGATTACATGACTCAGCATAATGAGGCAATGATGGCACAGCTGTAGGCTCAGACCAGTGCTATGCAGGAGATTAGGAACCTCCTGAGATCTTTACATGAGAAGGTAGATACCTTCATTCAGGGCACCTTAACCTCTGGTCCTACTACCTCTGGTCTTATCCCTGTTCATACACCTATTCCTCCTACTGATATACCTCAGACCACTCAGGGAAATATTTTTTTCTCAATGACTGACCCATCTACTTCTGAGCAGATCTATATTACCTTAGATGAGTCAATCCAACCTAAGCCTGAATCTATCCAGCTATAGCCAGTGTCAACTCCCATTACCTCACCTATAGGCACTGAGCCCATTCCTCACTCACTTTCACACCAATCACACCACTCCTTTTCTGACCACTCACATCATTCCTCTCGACATATAGATACTATAGTAGTCAGATCTCAGACCTTACCTCCATCCCCTTTACTAAACCCTCCTGATGATCTCCAAATCCCACCTCTAAACCTTCCTGAGCCTCAACCATCTCCTACATTTTCTACACCACATGATAAGGATACTCATGATACTGGTTCATTACCCCTTTTAGCTTCACCTGTCTCTGCAGCCTAGCCTTCCAGAACCAGCTCTGCTTCTCAGGACTGATCCACCTTTTCTAAAGATGTTAAAAAGGGGGAGAAGACTTGAGAGTGATTTTATGATTAGCTGATAGAGTATCTGAGAGAGTATAATTCTATATTGGGGTTGATATGGGTGTACAGGGTTTTTGGGATCATTGAACATCATATGTTAATCAACATTTCATTGTCATTTATGCAATTCATATCAATTTCAAGAAATTATGGTTAATAGCTAAATTAGTGCAAAGAAATTGAATTCTTAAATTGATTTGAATTAAGGAATTTGAACTAATCCACAAAATGATCTTCAGTTAGATAATTCAAACACCAAGTTGTTTTGTAATCATCAAAAAGGGGGAGAATGTTAGATCCTATGTTTTGATGATAACAAACGAGAATAATAAAGATTTTATGTTAAACAATTGATTTCTGAATATTCTGATATGTGTGTTTAAGTGTGCAGAGCAATGGAATATCATGACATATAAATCTGACTCAAAGGGTAAAACTTATGCCAAACTAAGACAAGGATCACTTGAGTGATGGCATGGTATCACTCAAAGTGATCACTAGAGTGATGAATTAAGAAATATGCTCGAGAAGTCTCTGCCAAATTTTGAAAGGAATCACTCTAGTGAGCACTCAAATGATGACCCTTAATCACTTGAGTGATAAGGTAAGTATACACTTATAAAATCTCTGCTAGATTTTTTAATGAATTACTCGAGAAGGATAACTCGAGTGATGGATATGGTTCACTCGAGTAGGCACTGGAGTGATGTACTATGCATGAAATATTTTATCATATTAAATGTATTTGGAATGAATTAAAAGGGATCACTCGAGTGATAGACCCTTATCACTCAAATGATGTGTTTTGGAAAGGCTTTTGAACCTTTTGACAGCTTTTAAAGGGAACACTCCAGTGATGGTGTTCAGATTGCATGAAAGTTATATGTTGTTAATGATTTATTATCTATATGATTAACCCTTTATTGTATTAGTTTTCTAAGTATATTTTCATGGAAACAATGAAGAGATAATACAGGAGTACGAAAAGTTAAAGTATGGAGCGTGAGAAGCGTAACGTCCAACGGCTAGTTTTTCAAACGATAAAAATGGTCAAATGAAGTTGTGCCACTCTAACGGACATATTGAATTGCTACTAACAGATATATCATCCCAACTATAAATATCGAAGCATTCAACAAAGGAAAAAACAACGTACAACACTTACAAAATTATATCTTTCAAAACAATCTTAGTACTTTGTCCTTCATATTCACTTTATGTACTTCAGTGTTTACATACTTACTCTGTGAGAGAGATTTTTTTACAAATTCAATATCTTCTATTGAGATAACTTAAGATTGTGGAATCTTAAGTTGGGATTTAAGATTACCATGTGTCAGGGGGAGCGAGTGTTTAGGAAGGAGCTTGCATTGTACTGAGGTGCCAAGAACCCACTGAATCTTGGAAGTTATAGTGAAAGGCTCATAAGGATTTCTGAGGGCGTAGGTCAAAGTGGTTATGACCGAACTAGTATAAATACTCTATGTACACTTCATTTATTTCTCTCATTACTTTCAACTGTGCATTTAAGATTACTAAATTGTTATTAAGTGTTTAATTATTTTATTATCACCCAATTCAACCCCCCTCTTGGGTAATTAGCTTGCACTAACAACACTGCCCTCTTCTAAATTATTAAGCCACTCTTTGGATTTTCTTGTAGATAATAAGGAAAAAAACCAAAGGCAAATCACATCATTAGGAACTCCATTTTGCTTGAATGAGTCACAAACATCAAGAAATTGAATCAAGTACTGATTTAGATCTTCTAAATCATTTCTGGCATACCAACCTTGTAGTTCAAGCATCTTCATCATAATCTGCTTGATCTCAAAGTTGTTTACTTGGAAATTAGGGACTCTAATTCCTAATTGATACCCACGAGATTATCTTCCTAAGAAATCATTGACACCCAAACGATCATTTTCATCTTCAGCCATTACTTTAGTATCAGTTTTGACACCTTTCTTTTCTCGAGTCTGAGGTTTTGTAGCTTCCAAAAGTTCTTGGATGCTCCTTGTTTTCTATAGTGTCTTTGTAGCCTTGGATCTTCGGGGCATATACTAAAGTACCTAAAAAGCTAAACAGATCTCAAGAGTATCATACTAACACAAAGAACTAACAAAATAAAACAAAATTGTTCAAGCTGAAATTAATAAAAGATTTCTAATTTTAATCACCAATTGCGTTGAATCCTCGGTAACGGCGCCAAAAACTTGATGCTACTAAATTTTAAATAAGCACCGCAAGTATACGGGCCGTTAAAATAGTATAATAGCAAATCAAGGTCGTCCCATAGAGATTTAAGGTAATAGATAATTAAGTAATAAAATTCCTGTTTTCATTTAAGTTGAGAAGATCAAAGAAGGAAACTAATTAATAAATCAATTTAAACAAAAGAAAAAGTACTAAATTTAATGATTTTGAGATTTCAGTAGAGGAAAACAACCTAGAGTGATTAATCCCTTTTTCAAGTCTTAAAGTATGTATTTACCCAAAATAAATGCACTTAATGTTAATTTGTTAATCTAGAGTTTAAATGGATATAAGTATATTTCAATTACTCATACCCCTCTCTCAAGTTAAAATTATTATTCCTAACTAATTTACTCAAAAGGCAATAAATGTCCAAATTCACTCTAATAGGATTATATAGGTCCAAAAGATATATTCCTTTCCTATTGGCAAATTAGAGTAAATTCTAATGCCACATTACTTAATCATATGGTCCAATTAATATCCCTTTTTCAAGGCTAATCTAAATTCTCCAATTTCCTACTTAGTGGTGATTAAGTACAAAGTAAATAAAATAATACAAGATTAAGTAAACAAAATAACATTTAGCACAAATAATTAGTTCATACTTGCTCAAATCCTCAAATTAGTTTATAGCTACTCTAGGTTCAAGGGCAATTAGCCACACATGGCTTTAATTCCTGTCATCTCAGTAAAACTAATATGATCTAGAGTAATTAAATAGAGCAAAGGAAAATTCAACATCATCACAGCCAAAATAAATTCAGATTCAAATAGAAAAGGCAAAAAGATAAACACAAGAGATGCAAAGCACATGTATATCTTAAATCTCCAGCTTCAATACAGAACATCATAGCTTCCTCTCCTCCAATTCAGCTCACAGTCAGGAATGAAGAAGGATTCGAAGGCTTCTCAAGCTTTCTCGCTTTCTCCAATTCTGTGAGTTATAGAAGAAACCCTTTGGTTCTACATCTTGATCCTCTCAAATTGATGAAGCCAACACTATTGGTCCAGAGATTCAGCTACCTCTACTAGTTATGATTTCCCTCCAGCGATAGTGACGCCAGATCTCTCCTCAAGTTCTTTTGGATCTCCTTTCTCTTTCTCGCTAAGCTTCCAAGCTATGACGAGAAAAATGAAGTCCCTCTCTAGCTGCAATGTCAGCCCCTAGCTCTCTCTGTTCCTTCCTTTTCCTTTCTCTCTAGCAAACTGTAGCTCTGCACCGGAAGAGGACCCCCTAAAGTGTAGTCATCCCTTCTGCTTCCAGACTTACCTTTAAGCTCTTTTCTAGTTTAATGATGATGGTAAGATAATGATTTATTAATTTCCGCTGCTCTCTTGGACTCGTAATGTAACATCCCTAATTTTGGGACTAGAGGCTTGGGAATAAGTCTGAATCAAGTAGATTGCTAAGCTCTGGTTCCGTAAAAATATTTTACACTTTGGTGGCATTAAAGGTAATAAAATGGTGAAGTCAAGAGCATATTAAAGGATAAAATAAGGAAATTAGAGGTCACACACACAACATAGTTATTTAGAACACAAGTTAGTGTTGCTGCCAGTGAGTCTCCCTGTGTGGCAGTCATGTTGTGTGACATTTGTAAATAGGAAAATGATGTCAAAAATTGTGAAAATTTTCCGAATGAAAGTAGACTTATCAAAATTTAATTTGATAGGTCATATACGTCATTTAGATTTGTACACAAAGAGATATGTATTTTTGAAATTAGCCTAGTAAAATTGGTGATTTTCAGTATTAGCGTCCAAAAACAATAATTCTGAGAATGTTGAGCTTCTAGTTGGCTAAAGGTTATATTTTTACTTAAAACTATACTTAATAAAGGTCACATAACCTTTAGAACTACCCCAATTGGATATCTATACAATTAGATATGAACTTTCAAAGTTTGATGAAAATTCTGCCAGATTTTCCAGCAAGTACGAAAAGTGGGGAAAATGTATGGGCAAAATGGTCATTTGACCAATAAAGCAAGAAGCAATTATTTTTACCTTTAATTAGGAGATATGTTGGTCAAATGAGAAAATAGAGAGGAAATAAATATTATCTATTAAATAAGACATGTAGAGACCAAGTCATAAAAAGATGATGACTTTGGTTAAATATTGCAACTAAAAGTAATATGTTAGGGAGGTAAATTGGGATAATTCAAGAAGCCTTTTTATCCCTTTTCTTGGAGAGCATTTCGGTCAAAAGGGAGGGAGTGAGAAGAGAATTAATACTTAGCTCATATTAATTCAAATGGAAAAGAAATAAAGGCCAAGTAAATGGCACATGCCAAATTGCCATTAAACAATGTTATTTCTAAAAGCAAGAGGGATATTTTACTAAACCATTATCCTTTCTTTCTTCATCATTTTTGTTCAGTACCCAAGTGCAACAGAGAGCGAGAGAGCTTAAAGGGAAAATAAGAACAAAGAGAAAGAACAAGGTTCAAGAAGCAAGATCAAGCAAGAAAAATCAAGAGGGAAGAGAGAGAGAAAGATGGCGGCCTAGAGAGAGGAAGAAGATAAACCAAAAGTAAAACCATAAACCTTGTTCCTCTTATTGATTCTTGCTTGTTGTTGGTTGCTGTGGTTGTTGATTAGCTTTATTTTGTCTTGGTTTGTGATTTGGGAATGTCAAACCCTAAGGGGAGCAGGTGCTACCCAAATTTACATTAAACATGTTTAGAAGAGGTTTAAGTGATTAAACATATAATTAGAGGTGAAAGGAAGGTGATTGATAGATTGAAATTAAAACAACATTATTTTCCCTAATTCTTGTAAAGTTTCGGCCAGACTTGTTTGGAAAGGAAGGAGCTAAACTTTCATCAATTTGATGGTTCCATTGAGTTAAAAAGGGAAAATTGTGTAGGGTACATGTATAATATGGAGTATACAGACCCTAGAATGTGAAATGACCAAGCTACCCTTAAAACCCTAAGTTAGGGGCTATTAAGGGTAATTTCATAATTTGGGCCTAAATTTGACCAATCTAAGGTCAAAAATGGATTCTACACACAAAATTGTGTAGGATTATCCCGTGTCATAATTTTTGATAAAGTGCAGTTAGACTGGGTCCCCAGTGGCATTTTGATAATTTTGTAGTTTTTAGTCAACATAATCAACATAATGAGTCTAGAGTGAGTTATGAATAGCCAATAACTCATTTATTGTAAATTTAAAATGTTAGGATATATCAGTAGCCTGAGCCTGATAGACGGAGTTGGACCAATTGATAAGCAAGGAAATGGAACGTTTCATGTAGTAACACTTTCTTTCATGTATAATGTGATAATTATATGCTTTGAGTATGCCATCTTTTGTGACATGAGCACAGTGTCTTAGACACACATATTAGCTTAGTTATGGTCTGGGACCCGACAAGGCATAGAGTTAAGCTGGCACAATTTTCTATCATCTTACACAACATGGTGCATGCCATATTTATTTTCATATTGTATATGTTTGATTGTATGTTACTACTGAGATTCCCTCGAATCTCACCCTTTTCATAAACATGTAAAGTTTCCAGTAGCAGACAGCGACTCAAAAGGCATAATCGTAATTACCATTGACAGAAGGTTCTGGGCCATCATGAGAGGAGGCATTAGTTATCTAAAGACCTTTTTATTTTTGTAAGGTTTGTATTCATTCTGTAGAAACTCTTATGGGGAATTCCTATATATAAAAAAGGATAATGTATTAATAATATCAGTATTTGTGCTATTCTTATGTGCCCACTGAACTACGCAAATGCTACTCTAAGTAATACCAATAATGAAGCGGGGTCTTACACTTAGCTCCCCTCCAATTCGGGTCTATTTCAGCATCCCTGCCAGAAGACCTAAGTCCCTTAGTCAAAATCTGTGTTTTGACCAAGGGACTGAAATGAAAACATTTGAAACTTTTAAGGAGTGACTGAACTGAAACCTTTTAAAATGTTTTAGGGCTCAATCAGAATTTCTTAAAAATATGGGATCTTTTCTGTGATTTTTTCTAGGACCTTTTCTTCTTCACAAATATGTAATTTTCAGAATTTCTGGGGCCTTGTCTGTAGTTTTTCCAAATTCTTAAAATAATTAATTCTAAACCTCTAAAATCTCTCATTTCCTCCAAAACAACTTGATAATTGCCCAATTATAACAAAATATATCTCAAATATATTAAAAATGGTGCTTTATCAGTATCCACACGAATAGGAATTCAACACAGACCATGTGCTAGTGCCACCATTGTCCCTCTAGAGTTTGCTTTTTCTCACAGCTCTTTATCTATTTTCCTTCATTTAAAGAAAACCCTAGCACTTACTTAAATAACTAGTCAGGATTTTCTATTTTATGATGGATATTGGATTTTAAAAATTAATCTTAATTAATTTCAAAATCCATATCATATCAATTAAGACTTAATTGTTTTGATAAGCAAATTAAATAAATTTGGTTTAATTAAATTTTTCTAACAGTTTTAATTTAACCTATTTATTTAATCTGAATAAAGAGCCAATGGAAATATATTTAATTTATCTTTATAAATTGAATCCGACATATTATATCTTTATCATGTTAGTTATTAAATTTAATTTATCAGATAAAACTAAATTTAAAAATAACATAATATAATAATATTATCATATACATACATGGATACACACACACACACATACATACATACATACATACATATATATATATATATACATATATATATATAGCACATGTTTGACTATTTTTGTGTACGACCCTGTAAGCCCATATGAAGTTGGCAGTGGGTGAATGACTGTACTAACTCACAAGTTGTAAGCGGCCTCTAGCAAGACATTATGACTACCCAATTCATATGAGGATCAATAAACCGATACAACCTGTCAAAGAACCATATCACGTTCCTTTTGTCACATGATATTTCAATCAAGGATGAGGCATGGAGAATGTCATCATCCTATTCCTGACCATGAATTTCATGATCCTTGAGTAGTCTGACTATATAAATGGAAACTCCTTTCTATCGTAATATGGCTATACATTTCTTAGACTCACTCATCGAGGAGCCCAGTAATATATCTCTACTAATGTAAGGGAAAAATTCCATCTTGACCATTTACATTCATCTACATGAAACCACTAAGTGTTGGGACTGGGAGGCACATCAGAAAATTAAAATTTCAAAAATTCTTTCAATCCTTACTGTGTATCTGTCAACGACGTTTAAATCGAGTAGTAGAAAAAGGTACCTTTCTTATGTGTTCAGTCTTTCCTTTCGATCTCAAGGAGCTAACAACTCATATTAGCTTTCTCTACTGGTATCCACATGAATAGGAATCCAACACGGACAACGTGCTAGCACCACCAGTATCCCTCTAGAGTTTTTTTTTCTCACGGCTCTATCTATTTCCTCCATCCGTAGAAAACCTTAGCTCTCACTTAAATAACTAGAAAGGGTTTTTCTATTTTATGATGGATATTGGATTTTTAAAATTAATCTTAATTAATTTTGAAATGCATATCATATCAATTAACACTTAATTGTTTTGATAAACAAATTAAATAAATCAGGTTTAATTAAATTTGTCCAATAGTTTTAATTAACCTATTTATATAATCTGAATAAAGAGCTAATGGAAATAGATTTAATTTATCTTTATAAATTAAATCCAAGATATTATATCTTTATCATGTTAGTTATCAAATTTAATTTATCAGATAAAACTAAATTTAAAACTTAGACAATATAATAATATTATCATACACACACACACACACACATATATAAGCACATACACCCACACACATATGAATATTTACTTGATCAATATTCATGTGTGTGTGTGTGTGTAAAATTCGTCCACCCTAGATTAACCATTACAATCATTAAATTTAGACACATCTTAGATTCAATGAATCTAGACATTATAGCTCGTGTTGGGCTATTTTTATATGCAACCCTGTAGGCCTATATGAAGTTGGCAGTGGACCAATGACTATACTAACCTACAAGTCGTAAGTGGCCTCTAGCAAGACATTATGACTACCTAATTCATATTTGGATCGATAAATCAATACAACCTATCATATAATCATATCACGTCCCTTTTGTCACACAATATTTCAGTCAAGGATGAGGCTGATATTCCTGACTATTACTTTCTTGATCACTGAGTACATCAGAATATCCACACTGAGTCTATCACTTCTCCCCAGCTGACAGGGATGTCAGAGGCTGATAACAACAGTCGTCTGTTGATTGAACTTTATTGCTCATGTTTGCAAACTGTTAGAGGATCCTTTATGTCATCATGTGATTGGCCTCAGCGCCAACATATTCTATTCCTCAGAATATTTGCTTATTGTGGCTATCAGTATGATACAGCTTGCTATTATGCCTCCCAGAGGGAACTTCTTAATTCTTGTGTTTCTGGGATGAACTCCCATTGTTAACAGGCCCATTATTCAATGTTTTAGCTCAGGTCTAACTTCTTGACCCTGCCCAGCATTTGTACCTCTTAGTCTTTACCATCCTTTGTTTCATCATATGAAAACAAGGAAGAGGTAAATTCCACATAACATAAGGGTATATCTATCATGTCACAATGTGTTAAGTACACAGGTACTCCTATAATAACATATAACAGAGGTTTATAGTAGACAAGGAAAGCCTGTAACAACATACAACCTTTGAACTACTGTACAACATGTTCTTGCTCCTTTGTGTTACATAACATAACATATTCATGTAACTTCCCAGGGGGTCACCCATCTGAAGATTTCTCTAGGTTAAGCACGCTTAACTTTCGTGTGCCCATGCAAAACCACAGATACCAGCTTTAACTACTTCTGACCACCGGTACCCTGTGACTGCCCTTGTCTAAAAAATTGTGTCCATTGCCTCAGGGCATCAAAGTAATGTGTATGGACTTCACATCAGTGCCGATACATGCACTCAGACATGTCCCCTGGGATATGCTCCCTGAAGTCCACTAAGTTGTTTGTTGGACCCCGCTCTATAATCTTGTTCTTCTTGTAGGACAAACCACTATATCCGGAAAGAAGTACAGTATTGTGCGAATCTAAACATCATTCATGTACTTCAATTCTAGAAGACCTTGTTCACCTTATACTAGGATCAGACCATCCGAGTACTTTGTATGCTGATCTATAGGGGTGTCATGCTTTCTTACAAGCTACAGATATATACTCTAAACTTCCTCCCATAGCTTTTGATCCGTCGCAGATCATGCATCACGTATACCATTCCAGCTCTGGAATCGGTAATGGAATCTAGATCCAACTCTGTCTTATCTGTTTGACACTGATCAGCCTACTGGTGATTCTATTCTAGGATAAGGCCCATACTTTGGCCTTACCCAGACCCACTCCCTTGGTGTCCCTAACATCTTTATACCGCCCTCAGACCGGTATTACGATACTGGCTGCCCTCCTGGTATTCACTTTTTCTCTATGGCTTGTCTATTCCTTTCAAGGGGCTTGTCTGTAAACTAGCCGAGGTAATTCACTTCGTTATTCCTGTTACTATATAATCAAGCATATTAGTATACTATCCCATTGCCAGAATTTCACGTACTGTGGCCAAAACCACTGTTTTGATATCAAATATGTCAACATCGGTCTAACATACCACTTAAAATTATTATTAATTAGAGTAGTAATGCGTAGTTTAGCTGGCACATTGGAATAACACAAATATACTAATAATATTGATACAATTTACTTAATTATATTACAGGAATTTCCCATAGGGGTGTACATAATGATTATAAACCTTAACATAATAAAAGGGTTTTTCGGATAACCAACTGCTTCTACTGATTTGGACCGTAACCTTCAATTGTCAGTAATTAAAGTTCTGCCCTTAGAGCTGCTGTCTGTTGCTGAAATATTTATACATTTATGGAAATAGTGATATTTAAAGAATCTTAGTAGTAACAAGCAATCAGACATAGAGAATGTGAAAATAAATATGCAATGCACCATGTTATGTAAGATGAAAACTCATACTATGTTGTGTGCATACTGTCCAAGGCCAAACAATTGTTTGTAATCTTGGCTTAACTCATGTACCATTATTGGATCCCAGACCATAGCAAGGTTGTGTGCCCTAGGCACTTTCATGTTACAGAAGATGGCATACACAAAGCATACAATTATTCACATAGTGTATGAAAGAAAGAGTTACTACCTAGAATATGTCATTTCATTGCCTGTCTATCAGTCCAATACTATCTATCCGGCTCAGGCTACTGATATATTCGAAAATTTCAAATTTAGGATAAATGAGTTATTACTCATTCATCATTCATTCTAAACTCATTGTGTTGGTTATGACCAAAATGATTCTAGCGACCCTGTCTAAGCCCCTTTATACCTAGTCTAGCTGTAATGGGCCAAAAATTATGATCCGGGCTAATCCTACATAATTTCGCGTGTAGGATCCTTTTTTGACCATAGATTAGTCAAATTCATGCCCAAATTATGAAAATACCCTTGGCAGCCCATAATTTAGGCTTTTAAGGGTAGTTTTGTCATTTCACATTATAAGGCCTTTATACTTCAAAATTTACATGTTCCCTTCAAAACTTTGCATTCTAAACCAAATGGAATCATCAAAATCATGAAATTTCAGCTCTGACCCTCCCAAGCAGGTCTGGCTGAAAATCATAATTTATTTAAGGAAAATGTGTTTTCTTGATTTTAATCCATAAACCACCTTCTTTTCACCTCTAATCTCTTGTTTAATCATTTAATCACACTTCCCACATGATTAATGGAAAATTGGGAAGCACCTCCCCTTAAGGTTTGCAAATCCAAAAATTACAAAAACCATGAAAACAAAGCCACAAATCCAATCCAACACCAACAACCATCTAGAATCAACAAGAGAAACTAGGTTCTTAAGATTACCTTTGATTTCTCTTCTTTCTCTCTCTAAAACATACCTTTCTCTCCTCCTTGTTGCCCTAGTTTTTGCTTGCTACATATGTGTTTCAGGAAGCAATAGATATTAGAGAGAGTTGCTCATGAATTAGGAGGCATAACCCATGAAATTTCACAACCAACTTACCTTGGTTGCTTCTTGAACTTCTTGAGCTCCCTCCTTCTTCTTGTTCTTCATTCAAGCTCTCTATCTCACTTGATCATGTGTTTGGCCAAATTATAGCTAGAGGAAAGATGAGGAAGCTCTTAAAAATATCCTCTTCCACCTCCTCATAATAATATATTTTATTTGTAATTAACATGTGCTTACTTCTTTTTGACTTTTTAACTTATTTTACTTTGCTTAAATTGATTTATCTCTTGATTAATTGAGACTAAGTATTATTTTCCTTTTCCTCCCCCTTTTTGACCAAAATTTATCCCAATTAAAGGGTAAAATATGGGTTCTTGCTTTTTGGGGAAATTGACCATTTTACCCATACTTTTTTGTAATTTCGCACTTGTACTCAATCAGCTAGAATTTTTATCAAAATTTGAAAATTCATATCTTTATTTATAGATATCTAATTGGTATGGTTCTAAAGGATATGTGATCCTTATTAAGTCTAGTGTTAAGAAAAAATATAGTCTTTAGCCAATTAAAAGCTCAGAATTCCCAAAATTTCATTTGTTGGACGTTGTCACAGAAGCTTGCAAATGACATAACTTTAAAAATACATAACTCTTATTTCATGCTCCAAATGACATATATGACCAATCAAATTAAAGCTTGATAAGTCTACATTTATTTTGTAAGATTTCGTAGGTAGTGGACATCATTTGCCTATTTAAAAATATCACACAACAAGACTGTCATGCAGGAAAACACACTTGCAACAACTCTCAATTCTTAAAATTTGTGTTCCAAGCATAATCATGTTGTGTATGGCCACTAATTGCTTTGTTTTTTCATTTATTGTGCTCTTTAATTTCCATTCTATTCCATTTAATACCCCAAAGGTATAAAGGAATTTTGGTGACTGAAATTTGAAATGTTACAAAAATATCAGACACTCACTTTTCCTAACAAGTTGGACGGCTAAAGGCCTAAGAAAAGTGGTAGGACCTACTTAGTATAAGCTAGAAATACTTGTCACTGTTTGATCAGTTTATCAGACACATGGTACTGTATGATTTTGGCACATGGCGGACAAATATCAAGACCCTTTAAAGGCCTCATAATTTTGTCTAGTATAATTAAAAATAAGGGAAAAAATAGAAAAATCAAGGGAAATTGAAAAAGGAAAGAGAAAGAGTGAATAGTAAAACTTGACTTCAATCTTCCAAAATGCTACCCAATCGGTGTTTTCTCCTGAAACACTCTTCATAAACCTTCTTGTACTCATCCCAAGCTTCATTTCTATGGTTTTGGATTTTTGTTTAAAGATGTTTGGTGCCATCTCGCTTTATGAAGTACTACCGGATTTTCGAACCGGTTGTGAAAACATGTATAGGTAAGCATATGCTTCATTTTGAACCGATTGGTTTGTTGTTCATATAAGTTTTCATGAGGGTTGGGGTATTGTCAATTCTTGGCCATGTGGTATTTTTAAGGTTTATTCATGGTTTCATCACGTGTTTATGGTTAAATGATGATTTATGATGATATTCGACCAAGTTGTCAGACAAAATTATGTTTTAGTAATTTTGCTAAAAATGGGTTCTATTCGGTCAGTGTAATAGGGGATTCAAATTTTTGATTTTGATCATTCCATTGTGTTCTACATGATAAATTATGTGGAAAAGCATGTGGTTTTAATTTTTAGATGGTTATATATGATTCTATAATTTTTGAAAGTTAGATGACCCTGCTGCCAGAATCATTTTTTTGGAGCAGAGTTGTTGTGATGAGTTTTTTAGCAGCCAAAACTTGTCCAAACCTTATGAAATTTTACATGATGAAAATATACAACCTGACCTTTAATTGGATAGGTAATATTATGCAATTGGATCAGTGTATTGAGAGATATGATTTTTCAAATTTTGATGTTGATTTTTGAATGAAATTTGTGGCACTCTAGTTGTGCATCTTTTTTTAATAGGAAAATGATGTCCAAAAATTGTGAAAATTCTAGTATAAAATTAGAAATGTCAAGCTTTAATTTGATATATCATTTGGATGTATATGCTAGAATTTCTACATTCTTAAAGTTTAGTATGGAAAACCTGGAAAATTCTAAGGCAATGATGAATAAAGTGAGATACTGTAATGATACGCGTCGAGAAGTGTAATGGCTATATTTTCACCTAAAAATATACTAATTAAGGGTCACATAGCCTTTGAAATTATCACAATTGGACATCTATACAATTAGTTATGAATTTTCAAAAATTAAAGAAAATTCTGGCAGATTGAGTAAAAGTGAGAAAATAAGAAAAGGTAATGGCATATTGTAATTATGTTGAACTTTAAGGGTGAAGTTAACTCACTTGGGATAGTTGGACTACTTTGACTTTGCTTTAGGCTTAGTATGTAAACTTTAATGACAACCAACTTGACTATTTGGATTATTCAAGTATTGAACAAAATAATAAGCTATTGTCCGTAAATTCCAATTATAGGACCTAATAGCTATGCGGAAACTAAGACCTGCCGAGCTTGGGGAAACAGTTGGATATTCCTCAGGAAAAGTGATCAGGTAGTAAACTTACTTACTTGTATGTATGTGATGTTTATGATGTGTATTTATTTTGCTTGATTATGTGAAGCATATATGAATGGATGAAGCTTTGTTTCTGTGTTACTATGGCCATAAGCATGTTGCACGAAACATTGAGTATGCAGAATATCATTATGTGAATATGATCCTATGTAAGGAAAGCATATCATGCATTAGCATTCATCTTACATGCATTGTTTGTATGTTTGTTACTAAGATTCCCTCGAATCTCACTCCCCACCAACCATATAGGTACGGGAACATGAAAAAACAGAGTACATGAAGAAGAATCGACAGGAAAAAAGATGAAGAATTGAAGTCTTCAAGTGTATTTATATTTACTGTTTGTAAAGTGTCTGCATTTCATGAATACCTATGAATAGAAAAGTATGAAAGCGGGTATATTTATTGAACGGTAATGGGGATCACTGAAACTAAAAGTAAGAGCGGAGAAATAGAACAACTTTGACACTTGGTAACCATAACAGCTTAACAGCTGGAAATGAGTAATAATCCCTAAAGCAAGTGTAAGTAAATGCTTTCATGTACACTATAAAAGGGGTAGAAATGTAAGGTATTACATCGACTTTGGGAGTCTGGGGAAGTCATCAGGGCCAGCCCGTTAGCCTGTCTTTTTTATTTTTTTTTAGTTTATTTTTTTAAAAAAATTTTTACTCCCTTTCTCTTTTATCCATTCATGTCACACTTATTTTTTTTATATATATTCGTGCTACAAAACTAATTTTGTTCTTACCTTCTTTTTTTTGTCTACTTACATCACAAAAACATGTGAATACATTTTTTTAAAATTTAATAATAGTAAAATAAATAGATATAATATGAAAAAAGTGTCAAATAAAAAAAATAGGAAGTCTTTAAACACAACGTCACTAAGAATTGAAAACATTGAGATCTAACTTATTTGAAAAATATATAAAAAAAAAATATATTTTTATTTTTTTAAATAGTTAAACGGGCCGGCCTGTTTAACTTTCGGGCTAAACGGGCCGAGCCCGTTTAACTCTCGAGCTAAACGGGCCGAGCCCGTTTAGCCTGAATAATAAACGGGCTCGGTCTTTCAAGCCCAAGCCCGTTTATTTGGCCGGGCTAACGGGCCGAGCCCGTTAGCCCGGCCCAAATTACCACTTCTACATTTGGGTAAATGTTAAAAATGACTATTTTACCCTTATGGATTCATTAAAAATGTCCAGACATCCTAAAATATCATAAAAATAGTGAAAAAAATCCAAGAAAAAGAAAGAGGAAAGAGAAAGGATGAATAGTGAAAGTTCTTAAGCTCCAGAGCCAATTTCACCTCCGAGTCGGCGTTTCCAGCTTCCAGAGTTTTTTTAATGTTGTTCCTCTCGGCAAGAGCAACAATTCTATGGTTTTGGATTTTGGATCAAAGGTGTTTGGTTCCATCTACTTAGGAGAGGTGCTGCTGGAATCAAGAACATGCTATGGCACCAGCTAGAGGTAAGCCTAAGCTCCGATTTAAGCCGTATATCTTGAGTTTTTATTGGTTAAATTTAGAGTTAGGGTGGCTTCCATATTTTGGCCAGAGCCTAATTTATGGGGAAGGAGTGTGATATTGTTAGTTTTGATGCTTCCAATGGATTCAGAGAAAAAAAATGTGTGGGATAGCAATGAGAAACTGGTCCCATAAGCATTAGAATCAAAAACATAATTTTGGCCTAAGAACACCTAAGTTTCAGCCAGACCTGGAATCTTAGGAAAATAATATGAATTTTGATGTTTTTGAGGATTCCAATGGATTCGATAGGTATTTTCAAATGAGTTAGCTTAATTGTTTTCTATGATGGTTAACTTCAATTTGAATGAGAATCTTTTCATAACAGTATTTGGTGTTTGAAAAAGTAAAATGGGAATACTCTACTATGGTAGACTTTTGGGTTTAATATTCTCTGTTTTCCATAGTACTATTGATTATCCTGAGATTTGAATTAAGTGTATGGATAATCAAGTTTTAAGAAAAGGATTCTTACAAATTTCATGTATTGTTTGTGATGTTCCACATAGGTTGAGGAGGGGAAAGAAAGACGTCTTATAAGGTTAGGATACCTCCCCTCTCGACACGTTTAATTAAGGGCAAAATTATCATAATTGGTTGTCAATTATTGATTAATTGATTTCTAGGATAACTTATGCTTCTTTACATTGAAGAAGCATGTTTGATCATATAGAGAGAACTATAAGAAAGGGCAAAGCTTAACGGAAGATAAAAAAAATTAGAACTTTTGGCCTCAAGAGCAGTGTAACACGTTACCTTATCTTCCCTAGAATTTGCATGAATTTTTCAAACTTTTCATTTCAATGTGTGTTACCACTCTTTCTAAATCTTAACCATGATGAAAGGAAACCAACTCCTACTTGTCTATCAAGTTTAGTTAAAACATTTTATACATAAACACATAATGAAGGTAACATTCATACCCTTGTATTAGATATTTTAATTAATGGAGCTCTGCTCTAGATCTTTGGCCCTTAGTCATTAAATTATAAATAAATCTCTATCTAAACTTAAATGGATACATAGGCCTTACATCATTGACTATTGAAACTCAGTTAAAAGAACTAAAATAGTAAACAAAGTTCAATAATATTAAATCATGAGGCAAGTTTTAAGTATGGCAATAAAGTAAACCAAACAATAACGAGAAAGTTATTCATAGATGCTACCTTAAGCCTCTAGTGCCTTTTTAGTTGTGTCACCTCTGGAATTCTCACTTGAAAAATATTGAGAGTAACGGAGTGAGGCCACTGTCTCATCAACATAATTCTTACCCAATCTACCTACCAACACCACCTACGGGGAGCTAGGTAGGACTAACCAAATTAACATAACTATTAAAAGGGGTATTAAAATCGCATACACATGTATATAAACGCTTTACTCTTACTTCACTTGATTAGTCATATACATACACACTACTACAAAAAGTAGTTTTTATGTCGTTGATTCAAGTCAGCTTTTTTGAAAATAGATGTAATAAGTATAGACAATGGCATTTTTGAAATTATAATTAAAATGCTTACGTATGTTTTTAAAAACAAATGTGAAAACATACTTTTACTAGTGCAAAATCACTTTTTAGACCAAGTAAAAATTGCATTTTAGATCGGTTTTGGATCAAGTCTTGCTACAACCAGTCTAAAAAGTCTACTAATTTGTAGACTGGTTAAACAATAGGTCTTCAAAATCACTTTTTAGATCAATTGCTTGAGGTCTGAAAAAATGGACCTTTTAGATCTAACTTAGCTTATATCACATCTAAAATGTATTACTTTTTAGATCGGTAGTTTTGAAACCACATCTAAAAACTGTTTTTTTATACCTCATATTTTATAAAACTGGTCTTAAAAGTTATACTTTTTATACCCCATATTTTATACATCACGTCTTAAAATGTATACTTTTATAATTTATTTTTTTAACATCCGATCTAAATTTTTCAAGTTTTTTTTACATATCCCACTCTATTTCTTCTTCTAACCCACTATCCAAGCCACAACCTAAAAGAACTCGTGTCTTTTTTATTTTGATGAAAGATAAAAAATGATGTTAAAGATAAAGTGACAATGTTTACAATACTTCAATCCTACAAATCATGTAAAGAAACACTACACCAATTGTTTGCAAAGGAATTAAAGGAAGGAATGGAAAGTAGTAATGCATTATAGCTAGTAAAATGTGAAGGAAGATTGTGATATCTTTTTCTATTATCCTATTTGAAATTATGAAAGAGTGATGGATATTGACAGACATCTTAGCACAAAGTACCTGCAATCTTCTTAAAATGAATATGGAATCGTTAACTTCCTCAACAACCTCTTCTAGCTTGGAGAATTTTCCTTTATGAATAATCATATTTGTCTTCATCTAGATGATATTAAGGAGTCAGATGACCTCCTTAATTAGATAAGTAAGACCATCCCGGTTAAGAAGAAGGAGCGTACTCTTTAACCATTCTATAAATTCCTCAAAATTAGAAACTTTCACCCTAACAAATAGACAACCAAACCAAATGGACTTGACATAAGGACAATTGATGAATAAGTGTTCTAATGATTTAATATCAAAATAGCCAAAAGGACAAAGAGCTCCTGAATGAATATAATACCAACAATCTTCCAATTCAAGTAGGAACAAAATCTAACAACTATTATTCATCATTCACAGGTTAATGAACTATATATATACATGAAATACACATATCTAAACTCACTATTGTTGTAAATGCTCATAAATGAATTCAACACAATATTTGTGGATGAAGTCAATATTTTCTTCAAGAAATGGATCAGTAAGATCAAACATCTGTAACATCAAAGCCAGACAAATCATTAACTTGTTAACTTGAAAAAAAACAATATTACAAAATTTTTTAATTATACATTTTCCTCTTGAGTAAATTTAGTCATGCTTAAGGTGATAATATTAAATATGTGTCTCAACACATAAACCAAATATAAGTTGGACCCCGATGGTTGCTTACAACTCTAAAAAAGAACATGACATCATTAAAACTATATAGAGCAAAGCTTATTGAACAAGTTCATAAAGCAAACAAATATGTACTAACCTTTGGTGAGATCCATTTAAAGTCTTCCACCTCATGCACATGTTGACCTGAAGCAGTGTGTTAGTATGTCCTCATAGCCCTATTGTCAAACCTCGCCATATTTCGACATTTATCAAAGTATCAACGTATAGTTAAGTAGGCACACATAAATAGCATAAAGATACTGATATAAAGTACTTGATTACATTACAGGAAATCTCTAAGAGATTTTACATAATAATTACAAATCCCAAAATACATAAAAAGACTGTAGATAACCAACAATAAATTCTTGATCGGGATCAGAACTCTCAGTTGCAAGTATCTACCTCTTTGCCCTTAGAGCTACTTCCTCTAGCTGAATAAATTTTAATTTATGGAAAATGTGAGGTTCAAACGAATCTCAGTAGTAACATACAATTAATCATATAAAATATGATAAATAAACATGCAATGCACCATATCATGTAACAGAAATAAATGTTGAAAACATGTTTGTTTGTTCTGTATTTAGGATCAAAATTACTATTTTGTCCCTACTAGCCATGCTGTGATCATTGTAATGTTCCAGAGCAGACAATAGCTTGTTCGTACTTGTCTCATTACCTCAGCTGGGTCTGACTAGCCTGATGGTACTTGTGCTTTTCCTATTATAGGGTGGTACTTGTGCCTTTTCCACACACAATGAAGAATTATATCAACTACCTAGACTGGGTTCCAATTGGCCTGCTGGTACTTGTGCTTTTCCTACAGGGTAGTACTTGTGCTTTTCCCACACCACATATATGAATTAGTAATATAGATTTCACATCACAAAACATGACAACACAATGCATATAAATAATCACATAGTGTATGAAAGATAGAGTTAATACCTGAAATCCTTTCCGTGCCTAGCTAATATCAGTTCTCTAACTCTTTATCCGGCTCGGGCAAATGTCAAATCCTAAAATTTCTAAATTTATAATAAATGAGTTATTACTCATTCATGTCTTATTCCACAACTCATATAGTTGGTTATCTCTACCCCAAACACATAATTACCAAAATGCCTTTTAAGAATCCGGTCTAATTCCCTTTATACCGGGTTAAATTGTACTTTTCCAAAAATTATGACCCTAGCTATCCCTACCCAATTTCACATGCATAATCCATTTTTTACCTCAGTTTTGACAAATTCACACTGCATTTCCCAGAATACCCTTGACAGGTACAAAGTTAGGGTTTTAGGGGCAAAATTGTCATTTCACACCTTAAAGCCCCTATACTCCATTTTTCACATGGTGTCTTATTCCACAACTCATATAGGTGGTAATCTCTACCTAAAACAAATAATTACCAAAATGCCCCTTAGGAATCCAGTCTAAATTCCCTTTATACCTAATATAATTGTACTTTTCTAAAAATTATGACCTAGGCTATTCTTACATAATTTCGAGTGTAGAATCCATTGTTGACCTTAATTTTGAAAAATTTACACTGCATTGACCAGAATACCCTCGACAGCCACGAAGTTAGGGTTTTAAGAGTAAAATTGACATTTCACTCCTTAAAGCTTCCATACTCCTTTTTTCACATGTTCCCTACACAATTTTTAATTCTAAACATAATGGAATAATCAAATCCATCAAATTCCATCTCAAACACCCAAAAATACCCCTGGCCAAAAATAAAAAATTCTTGGAAAATTTGGAGTTTCTTGATTTCATTCCACTAAACATCTTCTTTCTACTCCTAATCACTTGTTTAATCACTTAAACACCTCTTGTACGTGATTAATGAAAATTTGGATAGCACCTCCCCTTAGGGTTCATGCATCTCAAATCACAAATTCAAGTTAATACAAGCCAAACAACCAACCAAAACACTAACAACAATCATGAATCAACAAGAGAATACAAGCTTTCAAGCTTAATTTCCCGTTGTGCCTTCCAATCCCAACACTTCCTTCCGTTCATATTTCCTTTTACAACATAAACAAGCCCATATCAGTATGCTATTCTATTACTGCTAGAACCGCTTACTCTGATACCAAAAATGTCAAACCCTTCCATATTTCATCATTTCTTAAAGTATCAACGCATAGTTCATTGAGCACACATAAATAGCATAAACATATTGATATAAAGTACTTGATTACATTACAAGAAATCCCTTCAGGGTTGTACATACTAATTACAAATCCCAAAATACATAAAAAGATCGTAAATAACCAACACTAAATTCTTGATCAGGACCGGAACTATCAGTTGCTGGTATCTACCTCTTTGCCCTTAGAGGAGCTTCCTCTAACTGAATAAATTTTAATTTATGGAAAGGGTGAGATTCAAACAAACCTCAGTAGTAACATACAATCAATCATATAAAATACGATAAATAAACATGCAATACACCATATCATGTTACATCAATAAATGTTGAAAATTTGTCTGTTTATTCTGCATTCAGTTTAATATCCTAAATTTTGGAACAAAAAGCTTGAGATTAAGCCTAGATCAAATCGACTGCTAAGCCCCGGTTTAGAAAATGTCCCTATGAGGTATGTTTAAATTCCCTAAAATTTTTTTTATATCATTAGGGGTATTAAAGAGCTTGGGGAATACCAAAATAAAGCGATTAGAAGTAACACATAATATAGTAAAGTAGAACACAAAGTAATTTTGCCACCAGTGAAATTCCCGGTGTGGTAGTGGTGATTGTGTAACATTTGTCGATGGGTAAATGATAGTAAACAATTATGAAACATTCCACAATTAAAGTACACTTATCAAGATTTAATTAGATAGATCATATAAGTCATTTGGAGTTATAGATAAAGAGAAATGAATTTTTGAAGTTAGCCTAGTGAAATTAATTATTTTCTGGGATAACATTCAAAGATTAAAATTATGGGAAAAGTGAACTTCTAATTGGCTAAATTTTATATTTTTTTTATTAAAAATAGACTCAATAAGGGTTGTATAGTCTTTAGAATCACTCCAATTGGACATTTGTACAATTAGATATGAATTTTTAAAGTTTAATGAAAATTCTGTCAGTTTTGCAATTTAGTGTAAAAATTGGAATTTCGGGTCAATCATGGCTTGACATGTGGCAAAATGTGATGGTTAATTATTTTAACCATTAAGTCATCATCTTCCTCACCATTTTCACACAGAAATCAGAAAGAAGAGAGAGAGAGAGTGCAGAGAAATAAGGAGAGAGAAATTTCAAGGCGTCAAAACACTACTGAATCTCATTTAGAGGTGGTTGGCGCCGTCTCATAGGCCAGAGTGTTGCCAGAATTCCACACCATTTACCGAAACAGGTAGAGGTAAGCGTAAGCTTCCTTTTTAACTGATTAGTTTGTCGATTGGATGGGTATAGAGGAAGTTGGGTACTATTTAAGTCAGGTTTTCAAGGGTGTTTTCAATGGCTAAATGATATCTAAAGGATATCTAAATAGCTAATCATTTGATTAGAAGTAGAAATGAAGTGATTAAGCGAAAGAAAACACGAGACCAACAAACTCTTCCTGAGAACTTTTGATTTTCCCGTGTTGTGTTGTCGTAGAAGAGGAGTTGGAATTTGATGATTTTGATACTTTGATTGGCTTTAGGAGGAAAAAATGTATAGGTATGAAAGTGTTCATGATTTTTGGATGCTTGTATATGAATTTAGAAATTTATGAAGTTTGGGTACTCATGTTGATAATCTGCCCGGTCTGGAACAATGTTCTTGTTCGTGATATTTGAGGGGACAAACCTTGTCCAAAAATTCTAAACCTTTCCAGATTTAAATTAGAGACATAGAGCTTTAATTTGATAGGTAGTTTGTGGTTTTTGGACAAGTATGTTGGGAGATATGAAGTTTTGAAGTTTGGCCCAAATTTTTGGAAACAAATCTAGAACAGTGATGTTTTCTGAAATTCTGGGAATTTTGTGTTGGTATTTTCCAGAAAAATATATTTTTCCTTCAAATTATACTTAAATAGGATCAAATTGATCTTTGAACCACTGTAATTAAAGTTCTATAGAATTAATTATGATTTTCCAAATTTTGGTCAAAAATGCTGGTAGTTTGAGTACCATGCGAATTTGAGTAAGAAATTGGCCAAATGTAATTAATATGAACTACAAGGGTAAAAGTAAGCCTTAAGGTTAATGTAGCCATTGGGTATTTACTTTTCATGGCTCTAATGATGTCATTACTTATCTAGGGCCATGAAGTGACGAAGAAGAATCAATGGTTGGTCAAGGTACAAGAGGACGACATAAAGTCTAAAAGGTAGTGAACTTACCTTACCTGCATGTATGTGATATATATGTTTTTGCATTGATTATGTGATTGCTTTACCATTTTTGTTGAGAATTTTTGATTGATTGAAGCTTTGTTATATTTATACAAAGGTCATATGTATATCATAACATTGAGCAAACAACATGTCATTATGTTGTATGAAGTAGTGTAGGTAAGCATGTCATGTATTCATATATATCTTGCGTGCATAGTGGTAATATTTGCTTTTGAGATTCTCTCGAATCTCACTCCTCCCAACCAACCATTTTAGACAGGTGAAGGATGCATAGAAAGATGCACGGAGGAGATATGGTGGTAAAGTAAAGATTGTAGTGCAATGCACTACCTTTGTATTTGATGTATATGTATATGAATGTATGAATGGATCAGCAGAGAACCACTCTAGTTTAACTAAAGGAGAACAACTCTTAGTTTATTTAAAGTAAACGCCTGCATACTCTGATTTTATAGATTTAAGAGCTGATAAGGCATTGGTGATGTAGTGAATCTAGTGAAAATGTTTTAAAGTATTCTACCCTTTGAAAAACCCATCTCAACTCTAGGTTCAAGTCCTAAGTTGAGTCTGGGAGATTCATGAACTATTGTGAGGTTTGGGTAGTCCTAGTTCAAATATTGGTTCCATAGCTGATTTCACTACTCATCTATACTTATCTTGGGCTATGAGAATAAGATGTTACAGTTTTGGTATTAGAGTAGTGATTCTTGCAATGGAATCATCTGCGTAGGGATAATACCCTATTAGAGCGTTGGTTCTGGCAATGTTTAGTAATTGCTAGAGTTCTCAACTAAAGATAATAGGTTATGATCCTTGTTAGATGCCTTGAGTTAAAAGGCATGGTGGTAGAACTATGGTTAAGAGTGATGTCAAGTAGAAGAACAAGGATTAGACAGCCTATAAGTAAATTCAAATTGAATTCTAAAGGGTATTCAGCATGGGATAGCTGATGAACTTGAATTTAGCTTGCTGAACTCGAGTTCATGGACTCATACTCGAGTGCAGAGCAAATGCAAAGAATAAGGAAGTGTGCCTTGGCGCAATATTTCCTAGGAGACTTTCCTAACATGTCACTTGGTGGTTGAGGTATTATGGGATACCGATACCCAGTGATAAATGATTTGAGATGATGCTAGCATGAATGCCCTAGATTTCATAAAAAGTCCATGGTTAATCATGATTAGTAGAGTAAACATTATGGGAAAACTCTATATAGCTTCTCCAATTATGGGTTGGAGTCCAATGCCGCTGTAACGGGCGCCCAATAAGGGTAGCGCTACAGTTGGACCTAGTAGAGGTTGGTTATAAAGGGTTAAAATTCTGAATAGAGGTTCTTAGATAATCTAAGAAATGATGAGAGGCATGGAGATAATAAAGTAAGTTTGATTTTTAATCCGAACCCTTTATGTTGCAGTGGATACTGCTCAAAAAAGTTCATTTGATGGGGTTATTAAAACTTAAGGCATAGTAATTGCTTTGAGGTTTCTCCGTGCTAAGTGATGATCCTTAGTAACATATGGGATTAAAGGTATATAGGTATGATATACAGTGAGGCATGATGAGTGGTGATCATACTGTATATCTATCTTAGAGGATTGGATTTGATGATACTGAAGGTGGATGATAGGTTTGAATCAAGATATAAGCTAGAATAGTGCTTAGGTCAAAATGTGAATCAGGTTGCACCTTGGTTATGTTCTATGATGGAAACTGAACCTTGTGAACTTTGTGGATAGTGTTAAGCCTTCAATAATGTTTGAGGATATTATTAGAATACCGAAAAGGTTAGAATAGGCGCTATTGATTATGATTTTAGCATGCCTATTGGGTATGATTGAGGAAACTTGATTTTTTACTCAGGCGATGTTGAGGTCTAAGAGTAGAATCTTAATCTATGAATCAATTGTAATAGTTGAATTGGTTCTCCAGGAATGTTAAATAGCCTGAGTGGCTTGAGGTATTAGCATATAGTATAGAAATATATATGAGGTTACTGGAGGTTGCTAGTTGCTAATCTAGCATAGGGAAATATCTTAATTATAGAATATTCCCTCAGAGTAGTGATTTCCTAGGGTGGGACTAAAATCGACAGTCCAATGAATTAACCCCAATGAGAGAGTAGATTACAAGACTGCTAAAGAAGAAGGACCTTATGAGATTTAGATCCCGTTATAATGATACTCCTATTAAGAAACGACCAACTGGACAAAACTACCTATAAAGGATTCTGATTGGAGAGGGCTGCCTGCGGGGAGTTTTGATCAGAACAGGCTACATGTGGGGAGATTTGATCAGAAAGGCCTACCTAAGGGGATTTTTGATCGGAGGGGCTGACCAAGTGTATGGGCGCTTGCGTGAAGCACCAAGTATGATACCGTAGTGTGGAGCCACTGTGACGTCAAACCATAGTGCGCAGCTGCTGTGATGACAAACCGTGGAGTGGAGCCGCCATGATATTGAATCTGTAGAGTAGAGCTATGAGAACGTCGACTCTCAATAATGGTATCTTATAATGAGTCTTCTATCGCATAAGTTTCCTTGAGAAGAAGGGTCGGGTGACCCAGTAAATTATCATGGGGTGCTCAGTGCTGAATGATGACAGGAATTAAAGAAAGCTACTCTTACTCTCATATCTTATATAATAGTTCTACATGTATGTATTTACCATCAAGTGTATTCATGTTATGAATATACGGTAGGTAGTAAGACCTTTTAGGCCAGCATGTCCTTAGGTAGTCAGACCTGATATGCGAAGGCCGGAGGCTGTAAGTCCCTTGATACCTTTAGCATAGGGGTGATTCCTTGGGCAGTAAGACTTGGTGAGCATTAAGTACTTATGGGATAGTCACTCAGGGCCTATTGTGTGAGTGAGTGCATTGCACAAGTGGACGCCCAGGACATATAGATTCCTATTTTGCATGAGCAGTCGCCCGAGGCTTATTGCTTGAGTAGACGTATTGCGCGAGTGGACACTTGGGGCCATGAAACTCATGTGATGCACAAGTAGAATCCTGGGGCCTTTTACACAGGTAAACACTTAAGGCTAGTAGTTTCCATTATACTATATGCTAACGTGTCAAATGCTCTAGTGATGATGGTTTGTTTAGCATACTTTGTGAACATTATATAAGAATGAGAATGAGATTAGTAGCAAGAGATGGAGCCTGAAATGAGAAGTTTGGGCTAGACTCCTTTGCGACTGCAGTAGGCCTAGTGGGAGGGCTATCATATAAGTTTACCGCACTCATTCCTAGTGAGCCAGGGGGTATGGGCCAAACTCTCATGCTGCTGTAGAGGGCGCCCATTAAGGGTAGATCCACAGTTGGGCCTAGTGGGAGGGTCGTTTCATGACTCCCGTGCTGCTGTAGAGGGCGCCCATTGAGGGTAGCTCTACAGTTGGGCCTAGTAGGAGAGTCGTTACATAAATTCAAAACAAGGATTTCATTCCTTTATATTTTGTGGCTAGAGGGGGCGCCCAATGAGGGTAGCTCTGCAGTGGGCCTAGTAAAAGGGTTGTTACTCAGCAAGGTAACAAACTAAATGTCCTAAGGCCTTAAGACCTAATGGGTTAGTAAACCCTTAGGCTGACAAAGTATGAGATGTGTTGAGAATAGAGGCAATTAGAGGCTCAAGGCAATAAGACCTAAGGTACAAGTTTATACAGGGTAGTGCCCTTGGGCTATGAGACCTATATGTCTAAGTGTTGTGGTTGTTACCTAGCATTGTGACATGGACCAATACGTCCAAAACATGCCTTGAAGTTGGCAAAATGTGTAGGTTGTACCAGATTGCAGTAGAGGCAGTAAACCTAAGATGCCTATGGCATGAAGGATGAATCCCTAGGATGTGGAGTCAGAATATCTAATGTCTTGGAAGTTAAAAGAGCCGTAAGGCTTGATATACGTACAGTATGGTTCAAGAGAGTCCCGAAGAGGCTGGAAGGCCTGGTATGCATATAGTGATCCGAGAGAGAATCCTGAAGAGGTAGTGAAGCCTTAGAAACCAAGCATTGTGAGAGTGGACCGGTGGGTCCTGTTTTGAACGCTATCTGAGATTTTGAGTTAAGAATTTGGACAGTGAATTACATGCTCTATGAGCTTGCAAATGAAAGCACTAGAATGGGAAGGATAGACTATGTGTCTAGAATGGTTCCTCGAGGTACATATAGTACCATTTGATATTCAAAACTTTGAGGACAAAATTTATTGAACGGGGGGAGAGCTGTAATATCCCAAATTTTGGAACAAAAGGCTTGAGATTAAGCCTGGATCAAGTGGACTGCTAAACCCCGGTTTAGCAAATGTCCCTATGAGGCATGTTTAAATTCTCTAAAAATTGCTTTATATCCTTAGGGGTATTAAAGAGCTTGGAGAATAACAAAATAAAGTGATTAGAAGTCACACATAATATAGTAAAGTGGAACACAAAGTAATTTTGCTACCAGTGAAATTCCCAGTGTGGCAGTGGTGATTGTGTGACATTTTTAGATAGGTAAATGATGGTAAAAAATTATGAAACTTTCCATAATTAAAGTAGACTTATCATGCTTTAATTGAATAGGTCATATAAGTCATTTGGATTTGTACATCAAGAGAAATGAGTTTTTGAAGTTAGCCAAGTGAAATTAATTATTTTCTGGGACAACATTCAAAGATTAAAATTATGGGAAAAGTGAACTTCAAATTGGCCAAATTTTATATTTTTTTTATTAAATATAGACTCAATAAGGGTTGTATAGTCTTTAGAATCACTCCAATTGGACATTTGTACAAATAGATATGAATTTTCAAAATTTAATGGAAATTCTGTCAATTTTGCAATTAAGTGCAAAAATTAGAATTTTGGGCCAATCATGGCTTGACATGTGGAAAAATGTGATGGTTAATTATTTTAAACATTAATTTATCATCTTCCTCACCATTTTCACGCAGAAATCATAAAGAAGAGAAAGAAAGAGTGCAGAACAAAAATGGAGAAATGAGGAGAGAGAAATTTTAAGGCGCCAAAACACTACCGAATTGGCGTCATCTCTCAAAGTGCCCCTTAGGAAACTTCTTCTGCTCATCACGAGCTTCATTTTTACGATTTTGGATTCTTATTTGGAGGTGTTTGGCACCATCTTACTGACCAGAGTGTTGCCAGAATTCTGAATCGTTTGCGGAAACGGGTAGAGTTAAGTGTAAGCTTCCTTTTTAACCGATTGGTTTGTCGATTGGATGAGTATAGAGGAAGTTGGGTTCTGTTTAAGTCAGGTTTTAAAGGATGTTTTCAATGTCTACAAAATTTCCAAAGGATATCTAAATAGCTAATCATATGATTAGAAGTAGAAAGGAAGTGATTAAGCCAAAGAAAACACGAGACTGACAAACTCTTCCCGAGAACTTTGATTTTCCTGTGCTGTGTTGTCGTAGAAAAGGAGTTGGAATTTGATGATTGTGATACTTCCATTGGCTTTAAGAGGAAAAATTGTGTAGGGATGAAATTTTTCATGATTTTTGGATGCTTGTATATGAATTTAGAAATTTATGAAGTTTGGGTACTCATGTTGATAATCTGCTCTGTCTGGAACAATGTTATTGTTCATGATATATGAGGGGACAAACCTTGTCCAAAAATTTTAAACCTTTCCAAATTTAAATTAGAGACATAGAGATTTAATTTGATAGATAGTTTGAAATTTTTAGACAAGTATGTTGGGAGATATTAATTGTTGAAGTTTGGCCCTGTTTGCTAGAAACAAATCTAGAACAATGATGTTTTCTGAAATTCTGGGAATTTTGTGTTTGTATTTTCCAGAAAATAATATTTTTCCTAAAATTTATACTTAAATAGGATCAAATGGAACTTCGAACCACCTCAATTTTAGTTTTATAGAATTAATTATGATTTTTCAAATTTTGGTCAAAAATGGTAGTAGTTTGATTACCATGCGAATTTGAGTAAGAAATTGGCCAAATGTAATTAATATGAACTCCAAGGGTGAAATTAAGCCTTTAAGGCTAATGTAGCCATTAGGTATTCATTTTTCATGGCTCTAATGATGTCATTAATTATCTAGGGCCATGAAGTGACAAAGAAGAATCAATGGTTGGTCAAGGTACAAGAAGAGGACATAAAGTCTAAAAGGTAGTGAACTTAACTTGCCTGCATGTATGTGATATGTATGTTTTTGCATTGATTATGTAATTTATTTGCCTATATGTGTTGAACATATTTGATTGATTTAATCTTTGTTAAATTTGTACAAAGGTCATATGTATATCATAACATTGAGTATGCAGCATGTCATGCATTCATATATATCTTACATGCATAATGGTAATGTTTGCTACTGAGATTCTCTCGAATCTCACTCCTCCCAACCAACCATTTTAGATAGTGAATGATGCATAGAAAGATGCACGGAGGAGATATGGAGGTGAAGTGAAGATCATCGTGCAATGCACTACCTTTGTATTTGATGTAAATGTTTTAGTAGTGTTTTTTTGATTATACATTTGATGTATATGTATATGAATGTATGAATGGATCGGCAGAGAACCACTCTAGTTTAACTAAAGGAGAACAGCTCTTAGTTTATTTAAAGTAAACGCCTGCATACTCTGATTTTATAGATTTAAGAGCTGATAAGGCATTAGTGATGTAGTGAATCTAGTGAAAATGTTTTAAAGTATTCTATCCTTTGAAAAACCCATCTCAACTCTAGGTTTAAGTCCTAAGTTGAGTCTGGGAGATTTATGAACTATTGTGAGGTTTGGGTAGTCCGGTTTCAAATCCTGGTTCCACAGCTGATTTCACTACTCATCTCTACTTATCTTGGGCTCTGAGAATAAGGTGTTACATTCAGGATCAAGATGATTATTTTATCCCTACAAGCCATACTGTGAGCACTTCAATGTTCCAGAGTAGACAATAGCTTATGCGTACTTGTCTCACTATTTCAGCTAGGTTCTACTGGCCTGATGGTACTTGTGCTTTTCCTATAGGTTGATACTTGTGCTTTTCCCACACCACAACGAGGAATTATATCAACTACCTAGAATGGGTCCTAATTGGCATGCTGGTACTTGTGCTTTTCCTACAGGGTGGTACTTGTGCTTTTCACATACCATAGCTAGGAATTAGTAACATACATTTCACATCACAGAACATGGCAACATAATGCATATAAGTAATCACATAGTGTATGAAAGATAGAGTTACTACCTGAAATCCTTTCCGTGCCTTGCTAGTATTGGTTCTCTAACACTTTGTCCAACTCGAGGAAATGTCAAATCCTAAAATTTCTAAATTTATAATAAATGCATGAGTTATTACTCATTCATGTCTTATTCCACAACTCATATAGTTGGCTATCTTTGCCCGAAACACATAATTACCAAAATGCTCATTAGGAATATGGTCTAATTCCCTTTATACCTGGTATAATTGTACTTTTCCAAAAATTATGATTCAGGCTATTCCTAGACAATTTCGAGTGTAGAATGCATTTTTGACCTCAATTTTGAAAAATTCACACTGCATTTCCTAGAATACCCTTGACATCCATAAAGTTAGGGTTTTACGGGCAAAATTATCATTTCATACCCTGTAGCCCCCATACTTCATTTTTCACATGTTGTCTTATTCCACAACTCATAAAGTTGGTTATCTCTACCCAAAATGCATAATTACCAAAATACCCCTTAGGAATCCGATCTAATTCCCATTATACATGGTATAATTGTGCTTTTCTAAAATTATGACATGGTCTATTTCTATACAATTTTACGTGTATAATCCATTTTTTATCTCAATTTTAACAAATTCATACTAAATTTCCCAGAATATCCTTGACAGCCACAAAGTTAGGGCTTTATGGGCAAATTTGACATTTCACACCCTAAAGCCTCCATAGTCTATTTTTCACATATTCCCTACACAATTTTTCATTTTAAACACTATAGAATCGTCAACTCCATCAAATTCCAGCTCAAACACCCAAAAATACCCTGGGAGAAAAATCACAAATTCTTGGAAAACTTTCAAAATAGTTATATAATGGTTCACAAACTTTATTATGACACATTAATTCTTAGCTTCATTTATTATCATTAGAGTATTTCTTTGCTCTGAACATAGTATGTATTAATGTTTAAACTATGGGTCCATAACATATAATTGCCCAATTCTAATTTAGTTATCATGCTTGATGTAATTACTGTTTCGTTATGTATATATGGTCTACTAAGGCTACCCCATGTTGCACATACTATACTATCATTACTGCTGTAACCTCAAGTTCTATCTTCATTTTGTTTATATATGTATACAAATCATGTAGCCACATAAGGCTACCAAAATACCCAAGTCTAATCAAAATTAGAATACAGATAACCAACATAAATTATTTCTTCTTCTCCACCTGTTTATTTTTTAGCGATCACTACTTGCTTGCCTTGTGAGCTACTTGCTTTTGATGTAGGTCATTTGAGGGAAAGGGTGACATTCATGAGAATCACAATAGTAATAACAGTCAATCATAACATATGCAAGTTAAGAAAGGATGCTAAATAAACCATATTATGATTAAGCATTTAGAAAATAAGATGCAGTATAACATCAATCATAGTACATACAGTTCAATATAACACAACTGGTTTAATAGGTCTTACAGCCCAGGGATACACCCCATGCCTTAGGAACATCAGGACTTGCAGCCTCAGGTGTGATACCTTATTTCCTATAGCTTCACATGAGTACAAAGGAGTAGTGAAATCATTTGTGAAACCAGGATTAAGTCCCAGATTAAAAAATACCGAAAAAATTTCATAAATTCCAAACCTATCTCAAGACTTAAACCTAGGATTAGAAAGGATTTTCGAGGGTAATAAAATTTCTCACACCATTTTCACAAACATTCACTATCTCACTAAGTCTTACTGCGCTCTTCTTTTATTTTATCAGAGTTTGCGAGCGATTTGCTACTTAGTTCTCATGTTCCATACCTTAATTGTGTTTTGTTGGCGATCAGAAGCGTAATGTAACTAAACCATTCTTTTACTAGTCTACTGGCATTACCAGTTTAACTATTGTAACATGTTAGAGTTACAATCTATTTATAGAATATACATGTCCAAAATATCTAAAGTACACATAACAGACTACCAACAAAACTAAAGTCTTCAGTGTTCAAGCCTTTAGCCGTCCATATTTACCTTCTTCTTTCCCCTTGAGCTCTCTCCCTATACCATAAATGGGTTTTTGAAAAAGAGTGAGATTCAAAAGAATCTCAATAGTAACATAGTGTCAATCATAAAGATATAACATCACAAAGCATGCTACACAGTCATCATACAACACAATTTTCACAACAGCATTCAGTGCATCACATGCATTTCATAAACTACAATAGCGCTAGGCATGTTCAATAGCCCCTATGGATACTCAGCAGGAAAGCCCCCAGCATCCACTCATACATCACAGAACGTTATTGGCCCAAGCGTCCACCCACGTAAAAGGGCCCTGGACGACCACTCCGCATAATCAGAATGTTCCAGACAATTCATGATGATTTCACATAACATACAATGTATATTATAAAATATTTGAAAGAAAAGTTACTACCTAGCTTCTTTCCTTTAGCTATTTCCTCTCGTTTGTCAGAGCTCGGGAAAATCTCAAGCTTTGAACCGCTATTAGGTCCTATAATTGGAATTTACGGACAATAGATCATTATTATGTCTAATACTTTCATAATACAATTAGTCAAGTTGGTTTTCATTAAAGTTAGTATACTAAGATAAAAGCAAAGTCAAGCAGGCCCAACCATCCCAAGTTGGTTATTTCCACCCTTGCTCTCAAATCTGCCAGCTTTTCACTTAATTTCAAAATTTCACCATTAATTCTAGGAAACTCGACATTGAGTGGTTCTAAATTCTATGTAAAGCTATTTCAATATGCTTTCACATAAAAATACTCCATTTTGGCCATCACAACTACAACATTCCCATAATTTTTCCAAACATCATTGTTCCATATTTCTTTCCAGAAAATAAGGCATAACTTCAACAATTCATATCTCCGAATGTATTTGTCCAAAAATTACAAACTACCTATCAAATTAAAGCTCAATGTCTCTACTTTAATTCTGGAAGGTTTCAGAATTTTTGGACAAGCTTTAGATCATGAAACACCATGTACAACTACACTATTACAGGCAGGGATGATTAACAACACACACACACACTTTTCATAAATTCCCAAACTCATATACAAGCATCCAAAAATCATGAACATTTTCATACCTACACAATTTTTCCCTCTTAAGCCAATGGAATCATCAAAATTATCAAATTATTACTCCTTCCTCACGTCATGAACAGGACAGAAAATAGGATTCTTAGGAGAGTTATGTTGGTTTCTTGCATTCTCTTGCTTAATCACTTCATTTCTACTTCTAATCACATGATTAGCTATTTAAACACTAAATGAAAATGTTTAAAGAGAATTTGGGCAGCACTCTTCCATAGTTCAACTTTAGCCCAAAATAAAGAAAACAAGAGAAAACAACACCATATCCATCAACAACAACAAGAACAACATCAACTAAGGCAAAAGAAGCAAGTCTTGAAGTTTTCCTCTTGATTCCTCACTACTACAAAATGTAGATTTTACGTCCCTAAAAGACGTCCCTTTTTTAAAAAGGGAAGTAAAAAATAAAGACGGTGGCATTTTTGTAATTGTGGATAAGAATTAAGTAACTTTAGGCGTCCCTTTTTAAAAAGGGACGCCTAAAATCTAAAAAAATAAAAAAAATTAATTTTTTTAATTTTTTTTTTAGACTTTAGGCGTCCCTTTTTGAAAAGGGACTCCTAAAGTCCTGACTTTAGACGTCCCTTTTCAAAAAGGGACTCCTAAAGTAAAAAAAATTAATTTTTTTTAATTTTTTTTAGACTTTAGGCGTCCCTTTTTGAAAAGGGACGCCTAAAGTCCTGACTTTAGACGTCCCTTTTCAAAAAGGGACTCCTAAAGTAAAAAAAATTAATTTTTTTTTATTTTTTTTAAGACTTTAGGCGTCCCTTTTCAAAAAGGGACGCCTAAAGTAAAAAAAAATTAATTTTTTCAAATTTTTTTTAGACTTTAGACGTCCCTTTTTGAAAAAGGGACGTCTAAAGTCAATTTTTTTTTTACTTTAGACGTCCCAAATTCAAAAAGGGACGTCTAAAGGTAACGTATATCAGTCAAATTGATACTGACATCACTCTGTTGAAGCTTATTTTCCACTATAACTCTCTCTCTTACTCCCTTTCATTATCGTTGTTCTTTTTTTGAAAGTCGTCCTCCTCTATCTCCACCACCATCATCTACCGTCTTCCCCTCCATTGTTGAAGCTCGTCGCCATTGTTCTTCCTCGATCTTTGATGCTGTTGGTTCCTCCTCCCTCCCTCTCCCGCTGTTGGCCTCCATCCTCCCTCTCCTACTGTGGCCAAAAGGTATGGATAATTAATTTTTCTTTTTATAGGCTAAGTTTTAAATTGAGATTATTGTATATGTATTTTGTTGTGTTAAGATTTAGATTTATCTTCATTTTAGATTCATTTTGATTTATCATCCTTCACCAATATTAATCTGTAAGGATATTTTGGTTTATAAAGAACTGTCCGATCTTGTTTCTGTATGTTATAATTGTTAGGCAATGAAAAATATAAGCAAGTTTTTTTTAAAAAAAAAAACTTTAGACGTCCCTTTTTAAAAAAGGGACGTCTAAAGTTTAGACGTCCCTTTTCTTAAAAAGGGACGTCTAAAGTTTTTTTTTTAAAAAAAAAAACTTTAGACGTCTCTTTTTTAAAGGACGTCGTATCCTGACTTTTTTACGTCCCTGGTATAGACGTCCCTCGTTTTTTGGACGTTAAAAGTGTTTTATGTAGTAGTGCCTCCTCCTTCTCTCTCTAAAATGTTAGCCCTCTCTCTCTTTCTCTTAAGATTCTCTTGAAACCATGAATTTAATGGTATAGAAGAGATTAGGAGAAGTTATAGAGTGATTAGGAAGCATAAACTTCAAGATCACATGCTTCTTACCTTTGATTTGTAAAAACTCTAGCTCTCTTTGTGTATGAATGCTCCCTTCATCCAGCTCTCTCTATTTCTTCTCTTGTGAAGATTTTGGATGAGAATGGATGGAGAAAGATAAAGAGATGATTATTAACTGAAGTGGTCAAGTTACTTTACAAATGGTAGCTTCCTATTAATCCAATTTTTGTAATTTTGTCCAAATATTTCATTTGCCTTTTTCTTCTTTATCCACCGAAATAAAAGAGAGGAATGAATGGATATTATTATTTTGACATATCCAAAAAGTTGCTTCTTACAATCCTTAGTCAAAATTGTTGACCTTTGGACTTTTGACTTTTAACTCTTTGACCTTAAAAATAATTTATTAAAATAGGCTTATTAATTACCAAGTAGCCATTTCCCTATTTTTAATTCCCATTTAACTGAAATTATTAGGAATATTAGGGAAAAATAATTTTTTCTTATTTTATGAAAAAATTACCGTTTTACCCTTACATTTTATAATTTATCAAAATAAATCATTTCTTGTTCCTTTCCTTTGGTTTGGGAAAATTTTGACACTTTTATGAAGTCATTATTTGTGTCATTTTATGCTCAAATTTTAGTTACAATATTAGGCCTTTAAGTAGGCATTAATTGCCTCTTTGTGTCCTTACATGGCCGAATTATGTGTAACCGGCGATTGGAATATTTCTGTAAATTTATGTGCACCAAAATTCACCATTTTATTCCATTAAATATCACAAATATACATATAGTGAATATTGTGAAAAAGTGTGGTATTACAGTTCTCCCCCCGTTCAATAAATTGCGTCCTCGAAATTTGTTACACCTCATATGGCATAAATCCTGGGTAACATCTTTTCATATCTTCTTCTGCTTCCCAGGTCGCCTCCCTTGGCGATAGTCCTTTCCAGACCACTTTCACAAATGGTATTCTATGATTTATGAGCCTCTTCTCTTGTTTATCAATGATTCGCTCTTGCTCAGCCTCATAGGTGAGGTCGTCTCACAAATCCACATCTTCATACTCGACAATATGCTGGGGGTCTGGTTGGTACATTTAATTGTGAGCCATGGAAGACATCGTGCAATCTGCTTAAGTTTGGAGGTAGAGCAATCCAGTACCCTACAGGCTCAATTCTTGACAAAATTTCAAACAGCCCAATGTAGCGAGGGCTCAGCTTCTTTCTCTTTATCGCCCTTCCCACATCGGTAACATGCAAATTTTTTAGAAATACACGATCGATGACCTGGAATTCCAATAGTCTTCTCTGCTTATTAGCATAACTCTTTTGCCTACTTTGGGCTGCAAGCAGTCTTTGCTTGAAATTATGATATGTTCAGTAGTTTGATCTACTATATGTAGCCCGTATAATCTTCTTTCTAATAACTTTGTCTAGTAGAGAGGGGATTGACATTTCCTTCATACATTGCTTCATACGAAGCCATCTGAATGCTCGCGTGATAGCTATTGTTGTAAGCAACTTATGCAGTAGAAGGTAGTGATCCCAACTTCCTTTGAAGTCCATTACACACGCCCTTAACATGTCTTCCAGCATTTGTATTGTTCTCTCTAACTGTCCATCTATCTGGGGATGATAAGCCGTACTAAATTTCATCTTAGTGCCCAAATTATCATGTAGAGATCTCCAACAAGACCCAGAAAATTGTGTATCTCAGCAACAATTTCTAGCCTTTTACAATCTATCACTGCTTCTACCTTACTGAGATCTACTGCAACCCTTTATTTGTAAATAACATGGCCCAAAAACTTGATTTATGAGAGCCAAAACTCACATTTTCTTAACTTCGCATAGAGTTGCCTTTCCCGCAGAATACCTAGCACGATCCTCAAGTGTTCCTCATGCTTTTCTTTACTCTTAGAGTATATCAAAATGTCGTCGATGAAGACTACTACGAACTGATCTAAATATTGGTGAAAGATGCAGTTCATGTAGTCTATAAACACGGCTGGTGCATTGGTTACCCCAAAGGATATTACCAGGAACTCAATGTGCCCATACCGGGTCTAAAAGTAGTCTTCAGTATATCTTCTACCTTCACATGTAGCTGATGATACCCCTACCTTAGATCAATTTTTGAGAACATACTTGCTCCAGACAGTTGATCTAGAAGGTCATCAATTCAGGGAAATGTGTATTTGTTCTTGACAGTTACCTTGTTTAGCTCTTTGTAATCAATACATAGCTTCAGGCTCCCATCTTTCTTCTTAACAAATAGCACCGGAGCTTCCCATGGTGACACACTGGGTCAAATAAACCCTTTTTCAAGCAATTATTCGATCTGCTTCTTCAACTCAGCCATCTCATTTAGAACCATTCGATACAAGGCTTTTGATATAGACCCAGCTCCAGGCACAATCTCGATCATGAATTCCACTTCTCTTTTTAAAGGTAAACCATTAAGGTCATCTGGAAATACATCAGGAAATTCTCTTACAAACAGAATGTCTTCCAAGGCTATTTTTGTCTCCGCCTGCATGGAAAAGAACATGATATATCCCTAGCATCCCTTCTTAAGGCATTTATAAGCTTCTGCCAATAGGATAAAGTTCAAACTAGCATTTATGTCATTGAGTTCTCGCTTAGTAGGATATATTATTCTCTTGTTTCCAAAATCTACTAGTACATTATTTGTCTTTAGCCAGTAAAAACCCAGTATAACTTTAAGTTTTTAGAGCGGCAAATAAATCAAATCAACTGTAGACTCATGTCCCTCAACATTTATCACATAGTTTAGACAAGCGTCAACAGTTATAGTTTTGACACCCATCGGTGTCGACACAATCAAGTCAAATGGAAGTTTATGCATATGTAATCCTAGGTGCTTAGCACATTCATAAGCAATAAAAGAGTGACTAGCACTCGAATCATATAAAACTTGCAACGAACATCCATTAAGAAGGAGTTTACCTTGAACCAGCTCAAGAGACTTCTTTGCTTCTTCCTGGGTCAAGGAAAATACTCGGCTCTGATTCTTCTGTATGGGCTTAACAGGTTGTAGTGCTACTCGCTGGGGACAATTCACTACCAAATGCCCTAGCTTCTGACAGGCATAACATATCACTTGACTTATAGAAAGATTGCAGTGTCGTCTCGGATGGGACTTATCGCACTGAGGGCATATTTGAGACGTCGGGGGTTTCTGACTGTTGTGGTTCCCAGACTAAAAGGGTTTTTTATTGTCTCCCTTTTTTGGGAATCCTTGTCCCTTGCACTTTTATAAGGTATCTCCTTGACTAGATCTACCTCTTTGACTGGTATTCTTACTAGCATACACTCTCTTTAAATTTCCCTCTGTCAATCGGCACACTTCTACAGCCTTATTAAATTTTTTGAACTTTCAGGCAACTAGTTTCTCTTCTATGTTGGGCTTCAATCCCCAAATTAGCATATTGGAGCTCTACTCCTTATCATCTTTAAGTTTCAGGTAGGAAGAGTAACAAGAAATTCAAATAAATCAAGACAGATAGGCATCAAAGGTCTTAGTGTCACCTTGTTGAATTGCTAGGAATTCTTTCTCCTTCTCAATCCTTACTGACCTCAGGAAATATTTTTCATAAAATTTCTCCTGAAACAACTCCTAAGTCAGAGGGATATTCTGGGCATGTAGTTCAAGTATTGTATTCTTCCACCAATCATCAATGTCGCCTTCTAGTTTATATATAGCCATTTTGGCCTTCATCTCTATAGGGTATCCTAGCACCTCAAATATTTTCACTAACTAGTTCAGCTAGTTCTCAGCAGCCTACGGATCAAATCTCCCCTTGAATGGAAAATGCTGGTACTTGATGAATTTGGGCATACAATACTGAACAGTATCCTCTTCACATTCTTGAACAACGGGAATTTTTGAATTCACCTCATGCGACTGCGATTGCTTGTCACTTAGTGCTAGTTCCCTATTTGGATTTCCCTCAAGATGATTCCTTCCTAGGGGATTCCCTTATGGGTTATTCCCTTCAGGGTTGTTAGGTTGAGATCCATCCGCATTCTGCCATTCTCTTAGTTCCTAGACTTCTTCTCGCAAGTCTTTAATCATAGTTTGTTGTTGAGTCAGCATTTCGAGAACTTGTTGCATAAGATTATGTCTCATATTATCCTCAGGTTTAGGATTAGGTAGTACATTTCCCCCTTTTTTAGGTCGCACCATGGTTCCCCTTTACTATTAAGAAGGAACACTACGTTAATACCACATCAACACATTGTTGGAAATTGTGCCCTAGGGGCCAATCATTGTACTTTAAACATTATGGTTATTTAAAGAATTTCTCCAATTTTGTTATCATATCATTTGCATGTTTATTATGATAACTTTATCCTTAGATGTATCATAAAGATTGTCCTAAATGTCCCAGGTTGGTTATTTATGTTGGGATTGGTAGGCACACACAGGAAGAATTAAATTCAAAATTGCAAAAGTTTACCAATCTTAATTTTGGATCTATCAAAGGTATTTAAATCGAGTTAGAAAGAGTCGTACCTTACTCATGTTTGTTTAAATGCCCACAATCATCAACGTATTGCAAGTTCTCAAATCTCCATGCTTGGTTGCTCCTGAAATAATTTCCCTGGCATTTACATGTCCCCTAATTCTTCTTAAAAGAGTATCAAACTCTATGAGTGTGAGATTAACCATCTCCCGACATCAACATGTTGGCTAGTTCTTCTTTGGAGTTTTACCTTCTGGATCTTGAGGAGCTAACTACTCATATCAGCTCCCTCTACTGGTATCCACACAAACATAACATAACACCGGCAGCATGCTAGCACCTCTAATGTCCGTCTAGGATTTTCTTGCGGCTCTCTATTTTTTCATCATCTGTAGAAAACCCTAGCTCTTATCCTTTATAACTAGTCAGGGTTATCTATTTTATGATGGATATTGGAATTTTAAATTAATCTTAATTAATTTCAAAAAACCTTATCATATCAATTAACACTTAATTGTTTTGATAATCTAATTCAATAAATATGATTTAATTAAATCTCTCTAACAGTTTTAATTTAACCTATTTATTTAATTATAATAAAGAGCCAATAGAATTAGATTTAATTTATCTTTATAAATTAAATCAAAGATATTATCATATAATATTATCATATATAATATATATTATATTATCATATAATATAATATTTTCATATATAATATATATTATCCAATAATATATATTATATATATATATATATGTTTGTATTTCAAAAATACACATATGTATGTATAATATTATTAATTTTCCTTGCCAAATATAAATATATATATACACATAAATATTTATCAAATAAATATTCGTCCACCCTAGATTAAACATTGTATTAATTGAATCTTAGACGCATCTTAGATTCAATGAATCTAGACATTATAGCTCGTATTGGGCTATTCTTGTGTGCGACCCTGTAAGCCCATACAAAGTTGGCAGTAGGCCAATCACTATACTAACCCATAAGTCTTAAGCGGCCTCTTGCACGACATAATGACTACTCAATTCATATGAGGATCGACAATACGATACAACATGTCGTATAACCATATCACGTCCCTTTTGTCACACGATATTTTGGTCAAGGATGAGGTAGTGAGAATGTCTTCCTCCTATTCCTGACCATTACTTTCTCAATCCCTGAGTAGTGTGACTATAGAAATGGAAACTCCTTTCCATCATAGTATGAACATACATTTCTCAGACTCACTCATCGAGGGGCCCAATAATATCTCTCTACTAATGTGAGAGACAAATTCCATCTTGACCATTCACATTCCTCATCATGAAAACTATTAAGCCCGATTGTAGCCTTTATCATCACCCGGTTAAAGGTGACTTTTGACGAAGTCAAATCTTAGTAACTCTCATATAGGAATCCATGATGATCTTAGGTGAAAGGGCATTGTGAAGTGGTTATACATGAGATAAGCTTACGACTTGATCCATGTAGCTTTCTTATAGCGGGTCGACCCAACACCTTGTACTCCTACAAGTGCCTAAGACTTTGGTTCATATCCCCATACCTTATCAAAGTCATGCTAGTCTTATTTCATCTTTGCTCCCATATAAATGACCGACTAGGAACATTTAAGACAATCATTATGATTTATCCAAGGATATAGTTATCATAGTAAACATACAAATAATGTGATAACTAAATGGAGAAATTCATTGAATAACAATGTTCAAATTATAATGATTAGACCCTATGGCATAATTTCCAACAATCTATGAGGGAGCAGAGATGAAATAAGACTAGTATGACTTTGATGAGGTATGGAGATACGAATCAAAGTCTTAGGCACTTGTAGGAGCATAAGGTGCTGGACCAACCCGCTATGAGAAAGATGCATAGATTAAGTCATAAGCTTGTCTCATATATAATCGCGTCATAATACCCTCTGACTTAAGATCATCATTGATTCTTGTATGAGAGTTACTAAGTTTTGACCTAGGTAAAAGTCACTTTTGACTGGGTGATGATAAAGGCTACAATCAGGCTTAGGGGTTTTCATGTAGAGGAATGTGAATGGTTCAGATAGAATTTGTCCCTCAAATTAGTAGAGAGATATTACTGGGCCCCTCGATGAGTGAGTCTGAGAAATGTATGGCCATACTGTGATGGAAAGGAGTTTCCGTTTCTATTCTCAGACTACACAGGAATCGGGAAAGTAATGGTCAGGAATAGAAGGATGACACTATACATGCCTCATCCTTGACCAAAATATCGTGTGACAAAAGGGACGTGACATGGTTATATGACAGGTTGCATTGTATTAACGATCCTCATGTGAATTAGGTAGTTATAATGTCTTGCTAGAGGCCGCTTAAGACTTGTGAGCTAGTACAGTTATTGGCCCACTGCCAACTTCATATGGGCCTACAGTGTCGCACACAAGAATAGCCCAACACGAGCTATAATGTCCAAGTTCATTGAATCTAAGATGTGTCTAAGATTCAATGAATACAATGTTTAATCTAGGGAGGACAAATTATATATATATATAATATAAATTCAAAAATAATAATATTATTATTATGTAACGTTAGTTTTATATTTAATTTATTTGATAAATTAAATAACTAAAAGTAATAGAGATATCGTATCTCAGATTTAATTTATAAACATAAATCAAATCAGTTGGCACTTTATTCGGATTAAATAAATAGATTAGATTAAATCTGTTGGACATATTTAATTAAATCAAAATTCATTTAATCCAATTCAAATTTTAAAATTAATTAAGATTAATTTTGAATATCTAGTACGCCCTACAACAATTATAAAACGTAGGGTTAGAGAACCCTAGGGCATGAGAAGCGAGTAGAAAGCCGCAAGAAAAGAAAACCCTAGAAAGAGATATTAGAGGCGCTAGCACATTGCTAGTGTTGGGGTCCTGTTCATGTGGATACTAGTAGAGGGAGCTGGTTCGTCCAGTTGGCTCCTAGAGATCGAACAAGATGAAAAATGTAAAGGTATGATTCTGACTACTTAGTTTAAACGCCATTTATAGATCCGTGTTCGGGATTCAAAAATTTTAAATGATTAATTTCTTTCGCTGCGTGTACGAATCCCAACACATATATATGTACATATGTACTTTTCAAGATTTTAAATACCATCACACAACATATATATATATCTTTTATAGCAAACATTCACATTTGCATTAAGGTGGCTTGGTATTTACATTAAAAGAAGCTTGTCTTACAATAGAAACCAGTCACATGTACAATAAGTGGCTTAATATTGACACCAAAAGAAAGCCTATGCTATCTTACTAAGCATACTATTATCCCTTGTGCATATTAAATAGTACATATAAAGTCATATGCCTAATAAAAGGCAAAAAATCAAAATGACCCATAATTATGGTCTCATTCTTTTTCTTGATTCAGGAGGTAAAGTCAGGCAAATTGGCTAACGTAGTTTAAATCTAAACATCATTAGCCTAAGTTCCTTCCTCTGCTCGTACAACTTCTGTACCGAGTCCAAAAATGTTGTGTACTGTGTCGTGGGAGCGAAGAAATCACTAAAGGCCGCCAGATACAAATTCTTAAGTTGCTTCCACAATTCATGGTCAGGGGTATGGGTCAAATACTAGCTTCTCTCTAGAGCATTGACTCCGTATCTGAGTACCAGTGCTGCACACTATCCTCAGACTCTAAGTCATATGTGTCCACCACAGTAGCTTCGTTCCTAGCGATATGAGCATAAAACATTGGATACTTAACGCTCTTCCTACGTGTACGTACAATCCTCGGTCCATGTCTAAGTCCTCCTCTGTTAATGGCTACATAGGCCTCAGCCTCTGGTATCTGTTCCTCTAGTGGAGTCTGGTTAATCGATAAAAGTGAGGGTAACCTACTCTTTTGTCTTCTTAACTTGATAGAGATAAGAGCTGGAATACTCTTCTAGGGGGTACGTTATACTCTTTGCATCCCTGCTATTATATACACCACTATATTAGAATCAGTATTTTAATGATAATAAAATAGTGATAAAATGTTTTGCAAGGAAATGATCAAGTTAAATGAAGTACAATGTGTTCAAATCTCTAAAGAAAACATTACACAAAGTCACGTTTACATATTCAGCATTATCACTTCTGCACTCGAGTTTGAATGCATAAACTTGAGTTCTTGCCAGCAAACTCGAGTCTTGCAAGGGAAACTCAAGTTCAGTTGGTATACTGCTGAGACTTAACTGTTCCTTGAATTGTGCACGTGTCAAGAAGAATTGCACTCAAGTTTATAGGAATGCACCCGAGTCCTCAAAGACTTTATACTCGAGATTGAGAGTTTTGAAATAAAAGTTTATTCCAGAAAGTTCTCAGATGTTGTAGGTAAAGGTTGCACTCGATTTTTAGGATTAGCACTTGAGTTTTGTAAAAACACTAAACTTGAGTTCTGCGAGTTCTAGTAAGAGTTGATTCCCAAGAGATTTACAACTATGGAGAAAAAGAGATGCAGTTGAGTTCTCATGTATAAACTCGAGTTATTAGTTGACTGCACTCGAGTTCGGGTGTTTCACTCTCGCAAGTTCCTACCTGAGATTACCTTATGTATGAGAAAATGCTCCATGTACTCGGGTTCAACAGGATGAACTCGAGTTCACCAGCTGACCAAAACTAAATAAACTTCAACAATCACTTCGAATACGCTTATATGTCATCCAATCCTTATTTTCCCACTTGTTATCACTCTTAAACATTGGTTTATCAACCATGTTTCCTAAGATAAAGTAGCTAGCAAAGGGTTAGAACCTATCAACATAAGCAGAGGACTCTAGCAAATCCCTATTATTGCCAGAATCTTCGCTCTAATACTAAAAATGTGATACCTCATTTCTTATAGCCTCATATGAATACAAAAGAGTAGTGAAATGATTTGTGAAACTAGGATTAAGTCCTTAATTAGGAAATACCGAAAAAATTTCATAAATTTCAAACCTATCTTAGGACTTGAACCTGGGATTGGAAAGGATTTTTTAGGGTAATAAAATTTCTCAAACCATTTTCACAAACATTTACTATCTCAAACCATTTTCACAAACATTTACTATCTCACCCAATCTCACCGCGCTCTTCTTTTGTTTTATCAAAGTTTGCGAGCCATTCTCTGCTTAGTTCTCATGTTCCATACCTTAATTATGTTTTGTTAGCGATCGAAAGTATAATATAACTAAACAATTCTTTTACTAGTCTACTGGCATTACCATTTTAACTATTGTAACATGTTAGAGTTACAAACTATTTATAGAATATATATGTCCAAAATATCTAAAGTACACATAACAGACAATGAACAAAACTAAAGTCTTCAGTGTTCAAGCCTCTAGCCATCCGCATTTACCTTCTCCTTACCCCTTGAGCTCTCTCCTTATACTGTAGATGAGATTTTAAAAAAGAGTGAGATTCAAAAGAATCTCAGTAGTAACGTAGTGTTAATCATACAGATATAACATCACAAAGCATGCTACACAGTCATTATACAACAGAATTATCACAACAACATTCAGTGCATCACATGTTGTTCATAAACTACCATAGTGATAGGCACATTCAATGGCCCCGAGGGATACTCGCGTAGGAAGGCCCCAAGCGTCCACTCATGTATCACATAACGTTATTGGCCCGAGCGTCCACCCGTGCAGAAAGGCCCTAGGAGACCACTCTACATAACAAGAATGTGCCAAACAATTCATGATGATTTCACAAAACATACAATGTATATTATAAACATATGAAAGACAAGTTATTACATGGCTGCTTTCCTTTAGCTATTTCCTCCTGTTTCTCAGAGCTCGGGAAAATTTCAAGCTTCGAACCGCTATTAGGTCCTATAATTGGAATTTACGGATGACATGTTATTCTTTTGTCCAATACTTGCATAATACAATTAGTCAAGTTGGTTATCATTAAGTTAGTATAATAAGCTAAAAGTAAAGTCAATGGGGCCCAACCATCCCCCCAAGTTGGTTATTTCTACCCTTGCTCTCAAATTTACCAGCCTTTTGCTTAATTTTAAAAATTCACTATTAGTTCTATGAAACTCCACATTGAGTAGTTCCAAATTCTATTTAAAGCTATTTCAATATACTTTCACATAAAAATTACTCAATTTTTTCCATCACAACCACAACATTCTCATAATTTTTCCAAACATCATTGTTCCAGATTTCTTTCCAGAAAATAAGGCATAACGCCAACAATTCATATCTCATAATGTACTTGTCTAAAAATTACAAAACACCTATCAGATTAAAGCTATATGTCTCTAATTTAATTTTGGAAGGTTCCAGAATTTTTGGACAAGGTTGACAACATGCACACACACACTTCATAAATTCCCAAACTCATATACAAGCATACAAAAATCATGAACACTTGCATACCTACAAAATTTTCCCTCTAAAGCCAATGGAATCATCAAAATTATCAAATTCTTACTCCTTCCTCACATCATGAACAGGACAGAAAATAGGATTCTTAGGAGAATTATGTTGGTTTCTTGCTTTATCTTGCTTAATCACTTCCTTTCCACTTCTAATCACATGATTAGCTATTTAAACACTAAATGGAAATGTTTAAAGGGAATTTGGGCAGCATTCTTCCATAGTTCAACTTCAGCTCAAAATTAAGAAAATAAGAGAAAACAACACCATATCCACCAACAACAATAAGAATAAGATCAACTAAGGCAAAAGAAGCAAGTTTTGAAGTTTACCTCTTGATTCCTCATACTTCTCTCTCTAAAATTTCAGCCCTATCTCTCTCTTCTCTTGGTATTTTATCTTGAAACCATGAGTTTAATGGTATAGAAGAGATTAGGAGAGGTTATAGAGTGATTATGATGCATAAACTTCAAGATCACAAGCTTCTTAACTCTGATTTGTAAGAACCCTAGCTCTCTTTATGCATGAATGTTCCCTTTGTCTAGCTCTCTCTTTGTCTTCTCTTGTGCAAATTTTGGACGAGAATAAATAGAGAAAGATGAAGAGATGATGATTAAATGAAGTAATCAAGTTACTTTACAAATGGTAGCTTCTTATTGGTCCAATTTTTGTATTTTTGTCCAAATATTTCATTTCCCTTTTTCTTCTTCATCCAATGAAATTAAAGAGAGTAAGGAATGGATATTATCATTTTGAAATATCTAAAAAGTTGCTTCTTACAATCCTTAGTCAAAATTGTTGACCTTTAGACTTTTGACTTTTGACTCTTTGACCTTCATTTGATAATAATTTACTAAAATAGGCTTATTAATTATGAAGTAGTCATTTTTATTTTCTTAATTCCTGTTTAACTGAAATTATTGGGAATATTAGGGAAAAATAATTATTTCTTATTTTATGGCATTTTCCCTTACATTTTATAATTTATCGAAATAAATCATTTCTTGTTCCTTTCCTTAGGTTTGGCTGAATTTTAACACTTGTATGAAGCCATTATTTGTGTCATTTTATGCTCAAATTTTGGTTACATTATTAGGCCTTTAAGTGGGCATTAATTGCCTCTTTGTGTCCTTACATAGCCGAATTATGTGTAATCGGCGATTGGAATATTTCTGTGAATTTATGTGCACCACAATTCACCATTTTATTTTACTAAATATCACAAATATATATATATATATATATATATATATATATATATATATATATATATATAACGAATATTGGTGAAAAAGTGGGGTATTACATCTGGACTCACAGTTCGGCATAATATAGATTGCACAGTAGGTTTTATAACTCAGGGATACACCCTATGCCCTCGGCACATAAGGTCTTATAGCCTTACTCTAAATGCATATCAGGTCTTACAGCCCAGGGTTACACCCCATGCAACAATGCACGTCAGGACTTACGGCCTAGAGACATACACTCTAATATCATTCCATATATTCATAAAACAAATATAATTGTAGTAAACATATACATGTAGAACAATACATAATATATGAGAGAAAGAGTTACTACCTGTCAACGTTTCCGGTAATTTACCTCCATCAATTTGTTTTTCCTTCGAGCTTGGGCAAATATTGAATCCTATAATTTGAAATTCATGTAGAAATGGGTCATTACTTATTCCAATTTTATATTAACATAATTAAAATTATGTTATTTTCAAACCCCTCCATATTTTGGCATTTATCAGAGTATTAACGCGTAGTTTAGTGGGCATACATAAATAGCATAAGCATTCTGATATAAAGTATTTGATTACAATAAAAGAAACTCCCATAGGGTTTATACATAATAATTTACAAATTCCAAAGTACATTAAAAGATATTCAGGTAACCAATATTAAAGTCTTGAGCAGTACTGGAACCCTCAGCTGTCGTTATCTACCGCTTTGCTTTTTGAGCCGCTTCCTTTAGCTAAATTAATTTTATTTATGGAAAGGGTGAGATTCAAACGAATCTTAGTAGTAACATGCTATCAATCATATAAAATGCTAGAGATAAACATGTAATGTAGCATATGATGCAACAGAAAATAATGTCGTACACATGTATGTCAATCAATGTTTAGGATCAAACAATGATTTATCCAGATCAAAATGGCCGCTTGTCCCTACTTTCCTCACAGTGATCACAATAATATTCTGCAGTAGGCACTAACATGTCTATACTTCTCACAATATTATTTTGGAGCAGGCACCAACCTATTTGTACTTGTCACTCTACCTCAGTTAGGTCCTACTGGCCTTATGGTACTTATGCTCTTTCCATAAGGTGGTACTTGTGCTTTTCCCATACCACAATGAGAAATTATATCAATCACATTGGCCTACTGAGACTGAGTCCAAACTGGCCTAATGGTACTTATTCTTTTCCCACTAGGTAGCACATTTGCTTTTCTCATACCACAACTCTAGGAATTATCGCCATATACATTCCAAAATATAGAACATGGTAATAAAATGCATATAGACAATCACATAATATATGAGAAATAGAGTTACTACCCAAACACCTTCCAACCACTTGTCCTTAGTTATTAGTCACTTAGTTGGTCCAGTCAAAGATCAAATCCTATAAGTTAGAATCCATGACGAATGTGTCATTTCTTGGTTAAACATCTTCTAAGTCTAGTACATTAAGTTTAATGACAATAAATAGGGTCTACATTGACTTATAGCACAAGCCCTTATCTTTTGGAATCAAACTTGACTTATTGGACTTTAAACTTTTAAATCCGTAGGTCAACCTAACTTGGCAGTTTTGACCCCCAACTTTGAAAATTCATAACTTAATGTAAAAAAATCCAAAAAGGGTGATTCCAAATCCTATGGAAATATCTTTAATTTCTATTTCAAATAAAAATATCACTCAGGGCCAATTATAGGGTCATAACCTCAATAATGCATGACCAACATCACTGCCTATAAATACATTCCTATGCTTGTGTCTTGAATTCAACAGAGTATAACTCACAATTTACAAGGCCAAATATCTTAAATTACCTTTCATTGGAAAGCCCCAGATGTCTACTACAACCCTAAAAATATCATAGGAATTGGACAAGTTTTGACCATTCAAACATAACTCAAAATCAGACTGCTACAAATTTGGCAAATTCAGCAACACCCTTTTGAATTCCAAAATTTTTATTTTCAAACCAATCATCCAAAACTCATGACCACATGCTATCCCTACATAATTTTAGCCATAGAATCCATTTATAACATCAAATTAATCAAATTCCATCTTAAGCACCATGAAACAGGGCTAGCCAAATCTAAACCCTAAAACACAAATTGTGTTTTTGTAACTTTTAACCTTCAAACATGTAATTAACCACCATAAACCCTTTATTAAGCATATATTTATCATCAATCATCCATTAAAGACCAATTTTAGTATCTTCTCCAAAACACTAAAGTGTTAAAAATTCCAAAAATACTCAGCAAAATAGCAAGATATTATACTCATATTGAAGCTTATGATTACCTGTATTCGTCTATCCGATCGGCTCAAAATTTTGGCAGTACTTCCTCTAAGTATATAGGACCAAATACCTCATATCATAATTCCAAAACCATAGAAACGTTGATCTTAATGAGTAGAAGAAGATTAATAATGGCTTTGGTAGTTGAAAACGCAATTTTGGGCTTCAAATCGGCGAACAATGCGAAGAACTCAAAAACTTCTCTCCTCTTTCTTTTTCTCTGAATTTTACACAAATTTTCTTCCATTTTAGGGCCCTTAACCGAACTTATAAAGGAGAGAAAGTGGTCTGATTATTTTATTATAATTTTAGCATATGTTAGAAAAAGCCAAAGTGCTAAATACTTCTTTTCGGGAATTATCGGGTAACCGGCGATTCTATGTACTAGATATTCTAACTTTATGCTGCAGGGTACCTAGTGCATGACGATTCTATGTACTAGCTTCTAGTATCACAGTCAGCAAAATTGGGTATAACGCCGGACTAGAGATTAGTGGGTTATACTGGCTTTTCCACCTCTATCATATGTCCAATGGTAGATATCAGCATTTGATTGGCTAATCAGGAGAAACTATCAAAAGATACTTTAATAATGCTACTTTTTGATACAGGGCTGTTGATTTTATGACACGTGTCATTTAGGCTGAGTGGCGCCATGTGTCCCCTAAATGATTTAAGATGGCGTCACCTATCCCTGGGTCTCTAGGAACTGCTGAGTATGTGCATCGATATTCCTCATGAAACGTCAAGTCTTTGTACGGGTTCCACTTTTAGTCATGGCATAATGTATACTTATATTTCCTTATATGGCGCCTTTCTTAAATCTCAAACAAATGACACCAAGCCAGTAGTTCTTCAAAAATGTAGGGTACATGTAATATTCCAAATTTTGGGATAAAAAGCTTGAGGTTAAGCCTGAATCAAGTGGACTGCTAAGCCCCGGTTTAGCAAATCTCCCTATGAGGCATGTTTAAATTCCTCAAAATTCATTTATATCCTTGGATATTAAAATGTATTATATTGGTGAGCTAAAGAGCTCGGGGACTAATAAAACGAAGTGATTGGAAATCATACACAACATAGTAAAGTGGAACACAAAGTAATTTTGCTACCGGTGAAATTCCCGGTATGACAGTAATGATTGTGTGACATGTTTCGATAGGTAAATGATGGTGAATAATTATGAAACTTTTCAGAATAAAAGTATACTTATCAAGATTTAATTTGATAGGTCATATGGGTCAATTGGAGTTGTATACAAAAAGAAATGAATTTTTAAAGTTAGCCCAGTGATATTAACTATTTTCTGGGCCAGCATTCAAAGATTAAAATTCTGGGAAGAGTGAGGTTCCAATTGGCCAAATTTTATATTTTTCCTTAAAACTAGACTCAATAAGGGTCGCATATCCTTTGGAACCACCCCAATTGAACTTACCTTACCTGCATGTAGTTGATATGTATGTCTTGCATTGATTTTGTGACTACTTTACCTATTTGTGTGGAACATGTATGATTTGTTGAAGCTCTGTTATATTTGTGCAATTGTCATATGTATGTCATAACATTGAGCATGCAACATGTCATTATGTTGGCATGAAATAGTATAGGCAAGCATGTCATACATTCATATATATCTTGCATGCATAGTGGTAATGTTTACTACTGAGATTCTCTCGAATCTCACTCCTCCCAACCAACCATTTAGACAGGTTGAAGGGTGCAGGGAGATATACACGAAGAAGGATTGCAGAGGTAAGGTGAAGAGCGTAGTGTGAGGCGCTAATATTTGTATTTGGTGTAAAAGGTTGTATTAGCTTTGTGGTTATACATATAATGTATACATATATAAATGTATAAATGAATGTGTTTAGCAGAGAACGGCTCTAATGGATAGCTCTTAGTTTATTTTATGTAATCGTTGCACACTCTGATATTGTGAAACTAAGTGCCGATGTATTGGTGACGTAGTAAATCTTGTGGGAATGATTGTAAAGTTGCTACCCTTTTGAAAAACTCTCTCGACTTTAGGTTCAAATCCTGAGTTGAGAGTGAGGATTTATGAATGTTTTGTAACCTTGTGTAGTATGGAGTTAAATCCTGGTTCCACAACGGATTTCACTAGTCACTTATACTCATTTATGAGTATTGGAAATAAGGTGTCACAGTACATGCACTTACCTAGAAAATGCCATGTGTACTCACACACCGGCATATTATATATGACTAATTAGACATGTAATATCCCAAATTTTGGGACAAAAAGCTTGAGATTAAGCCTGGATCAAGTGGACTACTAAGCCCCAGTTTAGCAAATGTCCCTACGAAGCATGTTTAAATTCCTCAAAAATTCCTTTATATCCTTGGTACTAAAAGGAATTATATTGGTGAGTTAAAGAGCTCAGGGAATAATAAAATGAAGTGATTGGAAGTCACACACAACATAGTGAAGTGGAACACAAAGTAATTTTTGCTACCGGTGAAATTCTTGGTATGGCAGTAATGATTGTGTGACACATTTTAATGAGTAAATGATGGTGAACAATTATGAAACTTTCCAGAATGAAAGTAGACTTATCAAGATTTAATTGATAGGTCATATGGGTCATTTGGAGTTGTACACAAAGAGAAATGAATTTTTGAAGTTAGCCCAGCGAAATTAACTATTTTCTGTAGCAGCATGCAAAGATTAAAATTCTGGGAAGAGTGAGCTTCCAATTGGCCAAATTTTATATTTTTCCTTACAACTAGACTCAACAAGGGTCACATATCCTTTAGAACCACCCTAATTGGAATTTTTTACAATTAGATATGAATTTGTAAAGTTTAATGAAAATTCTGTCAGATTAAGCATTATGTGCGAAAATTCAATTTTTGAGCCAATCAGAAGCTGACATGTGGTGAGTTAATTAGACCACCCATTTAATCAATTATCCACCTTCTTCTTCATTCATTTTCATGTAAAAACCAGAAATGAGAGAGAGAAAAAGCTGAACCAAAAATGGAGGGAGAGGAGAGAGAAAACTTTTAGCCGTAAAACACTACCAAATTGGCGTCCTCTCTCAAAGTGTCTTTCAGAAACTTCCTCTACTCATCGAGAGCTTCATTTCTATGGTTTCAGATTTTTTGTTTGGAGGTAGTTGGCACCGTCTCACCGGACTGAATATTGCCGGAATTCCAAACCATTTACGGAAATGCGTAGAGATAAGCGTAAGCTTCCTTTTTAACTGATTGGTTTATCGTTTCGATGAGTGTAGAGGAAGTTAGGTAATATTCATGGCTGGTTTTAAATGGTGTTTTCAATGGATAAATCATACCTAATGAGTTTTTAAATAGCTAATCATTTGATTAGAAGTAGAAAAGAAGTAATTAAGCCAAAGAAAACAAGAAAACAACATGTTGCACCTAAGAATTTGATTTTCTTCCCTGTATTGTGATATGGTGATGGTTTAAGAATTTGATAATTTTGATGCTTCCATTGGCTTTAGGAGGAAAAATTTTGTAGGTATACAAGTGTTCATGAATTTTGGATACTTGTATATAAATTTGGAAGTTTTAGAAGTTAAATGTGTGCATGTTGTGAAACTTGTCTGGAGACAATGTCCTTGTGACCTATTTTTTAGTGGCTGAATGTTATCCAATAATAATTAAACTTTCCAAACTTAAAGTAGACATGATAAACTTTAACATGATAGGTAATATGAAAGATTTGGACAAGTATGCTAGAAGTTATGAGTTTTCAAATTCTGGTCATGTGCATTTGGACAATTCTGAGGTAGTATCCAATTGAATGGACCTCTGTGAATATATGAGTTTATTTAGCTTGTGGATATATTTTTTCTATAAATTATACTTAAAGAGGGTTCCATATAACTTTGGAAACACCTCATTTCGATTTTTGTAGAATTAGTTATGATGTTTACAAGTTTGGCCAAGAATCAAGAAGTTAGAATTATGGAACAGCTAGGTTATTGGCCGTGACCAACGGCTTTTGGCCGTAGCTAAAATGTTTTTGACCTATTTTTGGCCTCGGCCAGCCACTTTTGGCTGCAGCCAACACCCCCAAATTCTAGCATTTCATATTTTTGAAGGAAATTGACATATTTAGCCCTTCCTAGCCTCTTGAGCCTTATTATACACTTCCAATGACCCACAATCATGATACTAATGATGTGATTGGGTATCTAGGGCTATAGAGAAGTCAAGAAAGAAGAGGTATGGATGAATTTTCAAGAAGCTCTACAGGTGGGAGGAAGAGGAAACCAAGGAAGGACTACGGTCCACCAGGTAGTGAACTTACCTTACCTGCATGTAGTTGATATGTATGTCTTGCATTGATTATGTGGCTGCTTTACCTATTTGTGTGGAACATGTATGATTGGTTGAAGCTCTGTTATATTTGTGCAATTGCATATGTATGTCATAACATTGAGCACGCAACATGTCATTATGTTGGCATGAAATAGTATAGGTAAGCATGTCATACATTCATATATATCTTGCATGCATAGTGGTAATGTTTACTACTAAGATTCTCTTGAATCTCACTCCTCCTAACCAACCATTTAGACAGGTTGAAGGGTGCAGGGAGATATGCACGAAGAAGGATTGCAGAGGTAAGGTGAAGAGCGTAGTGTGAGGCGCTAATATTTGTATTTGGTGTAAAAGGTTGTATTAGCTTTGTGGTTACACATATGATGTATATATATATAAATGTATAAATGAATGTGTTTAGCAGAGAATGGAGCTCTTAGTTTATTTTATGTAATTGTTGCACACTTTGATATTGTGAAACTAAGAGCCGATAATGTATTGGTGACATAGTGAATCTTGTGGGAATGATTGTAAAGTTGCTACCCTTTTGAAAAACCCTCTCGACTTTAGGTTCAAATCCTGAGTTGAGAGTGAGGATTTATGAATGTTTTGTAAGCTTGGGTAGTCTGGAGTTAAATCCTGGTTCCACAACGGATTTCACTAGTCACTTATACTCATTTATGAGTATTGGAAATAAGGTGTCACAGTACATGCACTTACCTAGAAAATGCCATGTGTACTCACATACCGGCATATTATATATGACTAATTAGCCATGGAATATCCCAAATTTTGGGACAAAAAGCTTGAGATTAAGCCTGGATCAAGTGGACTACTAAGCCCCAGTTTAGCAAATGTCCGTACGAAGCATGTTTAAATTCCCCAAAAATTCCTTTATATCCTTGATATTAAAAGGAATTATATTGGTGAGCTAAAGAGCTCAGGGAATAACGAAATGAATTGATTGGAAGTCACACACAACATAGTGAAGTGGAACACAAAGTAATTTTTGCTACCGGTGAAATTCTTGGTATGGCAGTAATGATTGTGCGACATGTTTCGATGAGTAAATGATGGTGAAAAATTATGAAACTTTCCAAAATGAAAGTAGACTTATCAAGATTTAATTTTATAGGTCATATGAGTCATTTGGAGTTGTACACAAAGAGAAATGAATTTTTGAAGTTAGCCCAGCGAAATTAACAATTTTCTGGGGCAGCATCCAAAGATTAAAATTATGCTAATTGTGATCTTCCAATTGGCCAAAGTTTATATTTTTCTTAAAACTAGACTCAATGAGGGTCTCATAGCCTTTGGAACCACCCCAATTGGACATTTGTACAATTAGATATGAATTTTCAAAATTTAATGAAAATTCTGTCACATTAAGCATTATGTTCGAAAATTTGATTTTTGGGCCAATGAGCTTGTGACACGTGGCAAAGACCTTTAATCCTCAATTAAATCATCATCTTCTTCATTCCACAGCCATTTTCACTCAAAAAATCAGATGGAAGAGAGAGAAAAGAAATCTGAACAAAAATGGAGGGACAGGAGAGAGAAACTTTGAGGCGCCGAAACACTGTCGAAACGGCATCCTCTCTCAAAGTACCCTTCAGGAAACTTCTTCTACTCATTGAGATCTTCATTTCTTCAGTTTTAGATTTTTTTAGAGGTGGTTGGCATCATTTCACCAGCCAGAGTGTTGCCAGAATGCTGAACCGTCTACGGAAACAGGTAGAGGTAAGCGTAAGCTTCCTTTTTAACCGATTGGTTTATCGATTGGATGAGTATAGAGGAAGTTGGGTACTATTGATGGATGGTTTTAAAGGATGTTTTTAATCTCTAAATGATGTCCAACAGATGTCTAAATAGCTAATCATTTGATTAGAAGTAGAAAGGAAGAGATTAAGCCAAAGAAAACAAGAAACCGACAAACTCTTCCCGAGAACTTTGATTTTTCTGTGCTGTGTTTTCGTGGAAGAGGAGTTGGAATTTGATGATTTTGATGCTTCCATTGGCTTTAGGAGGCAAAATTGTGTAGTTATGAAAGTGTTCATGATTTTTGGTTGCTTGTATATGAATTTAGAAATTTATGAAGTTTGGGTATTCATGTTGATAATCTGCCCTGTCATGAACAATATTTTTTCTACATGATATTTGACGGGTCAAACCTTGTCCAAAAATTCTAAAACTTTTCATATTTAAATTATAGATATAGAGCTTCAATTTTGTAGGTAGTTTGTAATTTTTGGACAAGTATGCTAGGAGATATGAATTTGTGAAGTTCTGTCCTGTTTTCTGGAAATAAATCTAGAACAGTGATGTTTTCCGAACTTTTGGGACTTTTTTGTTGGTATTTTCCTGAAAATTATATTTTTCCTTGAAATTATACTTAACTAGGATCAAATGAAGCTTTGAACCACCTTAATTGAAGTTCTATAGAATTAGTTATGATTTTCCAAAGTTTGGTCAAAAATGCTGGTAGTTTGATTACCATGCGAATTTGAGTTAGAAATTGGCCAAATGTAATTGATTAGAACTCCAAGGGTAAAAGTAAGCCTTTGAAGCTAATGTAGCCATTGGACATTCACCCTTCATGGCTCTAATGATTTCATTCTTATCTAGGGTCATGAAGTGTTAAAGAAGTAGTAATGGTTAGAAGATCAAGGTCCATGAGGAGGACATCAAATAAAAGGTAGTGAACTTACCTTTTTTGCATGAATATGATATGTATGTCTTGCATTGATTATGTGACTACTTTGCCTATTTGTGTGGAACATGTATGATTAGTTGAAGCTCTGTTATATTTGTGCAATGGTCATATGTATGTCATAACATCGAGCATGCAGTATGTCATTATGTTGGCATGAAATAGTATAGGCAAGCATGTCATGCATTCATATATATCTAGCATGCATAGTGGTAATGTTTACTACTGAGATTCTCTTGAATCTGACTCCTCCCAACCAACCATTTAGACAGGTGAAGAGTGCAGGAAGATATGCATCGAAGGATATATAAAGGTGAAGTGAAGATCGTAGTGTAAGGCACTACTATTTGTATTTGATGTAAGAGTGTGGTGGTTATATGTAATTATACATTTGATGTATACGTGGCTATTGAAAATAGGTATTACAAGCCACATATGGCTATATCTTGAAAAATACACTAAATACGTACTTGTATGGCATAAGATGGTGCAACATACCTCAAAAACTGCCACATACACTAGCATCTTTTATCCAACTACTTATATGCACTGAGCCTCATATATTTTGAAGACTCAGTCTTAACTCAGAGGACTGAATCATATAGTCCTATAAAACTCATTCTATCTTTGGGACTTTTACCAAATTAAGCTTAGTAGACTTCTTGACTTAGGAATATACTCAAGTCATTATGCTCAAAATTTTGGATATTACACTTCTCCCCCATTCAATAAATTTCGTCCTCAAAATTTTGAACCTCATATAGATTTATCTATGCCTCAAGGAATTACTTCTTAGCACTCATCTATCTCCTTCATTACTCAGTCTATCTCTTTCTTATACATGCTAACAGAGGGTGCACATAAATCATCATATCATTAATAAAGATCCCTAACAGCTATAGCGCTAGGCATACAGGTCATATTTCTGAGTTTTTCCCTTTTCAATCATGTTTTTGATGAACTATGCACTTTCATCATGCACCTAAGCTTTTCTACGTGACTAACATTGCTGCCACTAGTCATATTCTGATTAGACAGATTGAGATCCCTAAAATGTCTTGCGGCTCAATGCAACTGCAACTACATTAGCCTTTCTTGGATGGTATTTAATTTCTAGGTTATAATCTTTAAACAACTCCATCCATCAGCACTGTCTCATACTCAACTCTTTCTGATCACACAGATATTTCAAACTCTTGCCCTATAGAGATAATTCTCCAGATTCCGGTACAAACACAATTGTTGCTATCTCAAGATCATGAGTGGGATAACTTAATTCGTGAGGCTTCAGTTGACGAGAGGTATCACTACTACAAAAAAGGGATTTAACGTCACATAAAGACGTCCTTTCTTCGAAAGGGAAGTAAAAACTATACGCAGTGATATTTACGTAAATAAAGAGAGACTTTTTAATCTTTAGGCGTCTCTTCTGCAAGAAGGGATGCCTAAAGGAGACATCAAGAAGGGATGCCTAAAGGGTGCATGCCAGCCACGTGGCTGGCATGCACCCCACATTAGGCGTCCCTTCTGTATGAAGGGACGCCTATTTATATGTTTAGGCGTCCCTTCTTGCAGAAGGGACGCCTAAACATATCTCCCTCCACTTTTTTCTTCATTTCCCTCCTTTCCTTTCATTCACTCTTCCTCCCTCTCCCAAACACACGTAGCCTCCTTCCACCGTCTCCCTTCCACCATATCCCTCCTTCTTCATTTTCTCTCATCTCCTCCTTCTATCATCTCACAATTGCAGCATCGGACTCGCTCCCTCTCTCACGGTGGTGCGCGCGCCTCCTCCCTCCCAACCTCTTCATCACGCCATTTTCCAAGCTAGCTGTAAGCTTTTTTATTTTTTTTTTTGCTTTTGGTTTATTTTTTTTCACTTTAGTTAATGTCATAACCATTTAATTTAAAGTAGTTTTGCTAGAAACTATAAAGCCACTCATATTAATGCCATAAGTACATGTATGTATGCTAGAGATTCCAGAAACCTGTTGACTTGGTTTCTACTAATTTAATGAGGAAGATGAGTTTATACATTGATTAATTTAATTTCATACATACATGATTGAAATTAATTATGAATAAATGAAAATGTATATATTTATGTGAATTAAGCAACTTTCTCTTTAAATATGTTTACTCATTTTTGTTCATATGGTTTGACATTTTACGCACTGAATAATATTTGTTTGTGTAATTTTATTACTAATTTTTATTTCTTGAAATTGAAATGACTTTATTGCATTCTATATACGTTTTCAAAAATAAAAATAAAACATGTTCAGGAAGCTATAAAAAATTTAGAAAATAATAGTTTTTTAGAAAATAAAACATTTAGAAAATTTGCACTCATCAATATGTTTTACTAAAACAAATTAATCAATAATGTTACTCATCATATATATCTTTAATGTAAGACCTTGTTAACTAATTTTATTAGATTAAATAAGTTATATAATTTATTTAATTATAAAATAAAACATGTTTAGGAAGCTGAGTGCTATATAAAAAGACACATTTTAGAGTGCTAAATGCAATTTAAGTAGTCTAAAATCTAAACATAGAACTTGTTTTATTTTATAAAACAAGTTATCAACAAGTAATTTTCAACATTAACCAATTGATTTTAATTTCATTGGTTTGAAATAATGAATACATGTATAGAACTTTTAATATTGTGTAGGTGCATAGAACTTTTAACTTGTACTAATTTAAACATATTAGTTCCCTAAAGAAACATTGATATTTTAAATTGTTGATATTGTCCTTAATTGCCTTAGTTACTTTATTTTTGTTTTGTTTTGTTTGAATTAAGGTGAAATGGTTTGTTATTAAAATTGTGGGATCTTACACTTAATGAGAAATGCTGCCGAAATGTTTTTTGAAAAAAGTGATAAAAGGCAATCTCATAGTTAACAATTGTTATAAACTTGAGTGTTATTGGGAATGGTTTAGGTGGTAAAACAATGGATCATAGTTGGATGAATGCTTTGAGAACTAGTGAAGAATATGAGAATAGGGTGGAAGAGTTTATTGAATTTGCTAGAAGGAATGCTCCAACTAAAAATGGGAAATATTTTTGTCCTTGTGTGAATTGTTTAAATGAGAGTCGACGAGATGCTGATGATATAAGGGATCACCTACTTTGTGATGGAATAAATCTTCGATACACAAGGTGGATATGGCATGGTGAGGAAGTAACTGATTGTCCGTCGCACAAGAAGGAAGGAGTGGATGTTATAGAGCAAGATAGAATGGAGAAAATGATTCACGATGCCGAGGTTGAATCCTTCGCCCAGGCACATGAATTTGACAGCCTGCGGAGTGATACGGAGACACCATTATACCGTGGGAGTAAGTAGACACGACTGACGGGAACATTGCATTTGGTGAACTTAAAGGCAACTTGTGGATGGACCGATAGTAGTTTTACATTACTATTGGAATTATTGTGTGATATGTTTCCAGAAGATAATGTACTTCCAAACTGTATGTATGAGGCAAAGAAAATCTTGTCTACGATGGGTATGGAGTACAAAAAGATACATGCTTGCCCTAATGACTGTGTATTGTATAGAAAGGAGTATGCAGGTCTTAGTGAGTGTCCTAACTGTAAAACATCACGATATAAAGTGAAGAAAGACGGTGGTTGTAGAGAAAGGACAACAAGTAAAAGGTAACCTTCGAAGGTGTTATGGTATCTTCCAATAATACCATGGGAAGAAGTTGAGATGGCATTCTGATGAGAGAATTTGTGACGGAAAATATCTTCGGCACCCGGCTGACTCTCCACAGTGGAAGAAGATAGATGAAATGTTCCCTCAATTTAGCAGAGAGCCGAGAAACCTTCAGCTTGGACTTTGTACAGATGGAATAAATCTGTATGGAACTCTTACTAGTACACATAGTTTGTGGCCAGTTCTCCTTGTAATATACAACTTACCTCCCTGGTTATGTATGAAGCGCAAGTACGTTATACTTTCTATGATGATCTCTGGACCAAAACAGCTAGGGAATGACATCGATGTGTATTTGGCTCCTTTGATTGAGGACTTGAAGAAGTTATGGGAGGAAGGTATGGATGTGTTCAATGCTTATAAGAAAGAGTCTTTCAAGTTGCGTGCAATGATTTTTACCACAATAAACGACTTCCCCGCATACGGAAATTTGTCATGGTTTAGTGTGAAGGGTCATAAAGCATGCCCAATCTGTGAAGGAGAAACACACTTTTGACAACTTAAGCATTGCAAAAAAATAGTGTAACTTGGCCACAGGAGGTTTCTTCATCGATTCCACCCATATCGTAGGCTGAGAAAGCGTTTTGATGGCTTACCAGAACATGGAGTTGCACCAAGGGCCTTAACCGGGGAGGAAGTTTATAGTCGGGTAGAACGTGTCAATGTGACATTTGGTAAAAATTAAAGGACTAAGGGTGAGAAGAACATATGGAAGAAGAGGTCAATTTTATTTGATCTTCCGTATTGGCATTGTCTTGATGTAAGACACAGTATTGATGTGATGCATGTGGAGAAAAATGTGTGTGACAGCCTTGTAAGTACGCTTTTGCATATCCCAGGTAAGACCAAGGATGGAATGAGCGCGAGATTTGACCTTTTTGATATGGGAATAAGAGATCGGTTGCATCCACAACTAAGAGATGATGGTAGGAGGGCATATATGGATCCAGCTGCGCATACGCTAACAAAAGCGGAGAAAAGAAGTTTGTGTGGGTGTTTGCATGAAATTAAGGTCCCACATGGCTACTCTTCTAATGTTAGCAGGTGTGTGTCAATGGACGACTTGAAGTTAGTGGGAATGAAGTCCCATGACTATCACGTGTTAATGCAACAATTGTTACCAGTAGCCATTAGAGGTATTATGAAAGAAGAAGTGCGAACTACTATAACCAGATTGTGTGTTTTCTTTAATGCTATCTGTAACAAAGTCATCGACATTGAGAAGTTGGATGAACTTGAAAATGAGGGTTATATAATTCTGTCCCAACTAGAGATGCATTTTCCTCCATTATTTTTTGATATAATGGTGCATTTGGTAGTTCATTTAGTAAGGGAGGTAAGGCTTTGCGGTCCAGTTTATTTAAGGTGGATGTACCCTTTTGAGCGATACATGAAGATCTTAAAAGGGTATTCTAAAAATCCTTATCGACCTGAAGCCTCAATAGTTGAGCGATATGTAGTTGAAGAGGCTATGGACTTTTGTAAAGATTATCTATCTGGTAAAAAGGAACAGTTTCGGCATGAAGAGGGGAGAAGCAAGGGAACACGAGGACTAAAAGTGAAGACTGCGGATCGTGAAGAGGTGTTGCAAGCACACTTGTATATCTTGAATAATATGGAAGAAGTTCAGCCATACATAGATGAGCACAAAAAGACTTTGAAGAACTTGAATCCAAAGAAGAGTGACATGCAAATAGCTATTGAGCAAAACAAGACATTTGTTAAGTGGTTTGAGGAGAAGGTTTCGCGTGAGATTGGTGTGTCGGAGACAATCAACTGGCTAGCTTAGGGGCCTTCATTTCAGGTTGTTACTTGGACTGGTTATGACATAAATGGGTATTCATTCTACACAAAAGAGCAAGATGACAGAAGTACCATGCAAAATAGTGGGGTGATGGTTGAAGCTGAAGCTATGCACTTTTCCAGTTCGAAAGACAAAAACCCCATATGTGCATCAATGGCTTATTATGGAGTTATAGAAGAAATATGGGAGATGACCTACAACCAGTTCAAAGTTGCTTTATTCAAATGTAAGTGGGTTAGCAATGCTGCTGTGGTAATAGATCCACAATTTGGATTTGTCTCAGTCGATCTTCGAAGAGTTGGTTATAGAGATGAGCCCTTCATTCTAGCAAGCCAGGCGAAACAAGTGTTTTATGTCACAGATCTTGCAAATAAAAATATGTCCATTGTACTTCAAAGCAAAAAACAAAAGTATGGTGATCCAACCTTCAACCTTGACGACACACCACCTTTGACAACAAATCTACCTATAGGAAGTGAGGTCGAGTTGGTAAATGATGAAGATTATGCTGTAAGAAATGATCATTGTGAAGGAATATGGGAAACAATATGAAGTAAGACCTTTAACTATATAAAACTATATTATGTCCTATGTGCTTTTTTCCCTTAATGTAGTTTATACAGATACCTGCAATCTACTTACCTCTCTGACAATGATTTTTTTCTGTCTAGGAATATGTCGAGTTCTAGTGACTCAAGGAGCGACAGCGAGCAGCATAATGGAAGTCAAGAAGAGCCACCCGCTCCGTGAAGAACAAGAGGTGCCACGAAGATGGCTGTATTGGCGAAGTGCCACTACAATGAACAGGAGAGGGTTCACATAGAGTTTGATGCCAACATGAATCCAATGGGTCCTGAGGAAGACCACTTCATTAGTTATCTTGGTTTTTTGGGTCGAAGCAAAGTTCGAATCATCTATGATAGTTGGAGGCAGGTTCCCAAAAAGATGAAAGCCATGATATGGCAACATATTTTGGTACATAACTTTCGATACATTTTATGTATTTAGACCTTTCTTCCTATTCAAATTTAATTGTCTCCGTTTTTGCAGCAAACGTTCGATGTTCCTGACACCAGAGATATGTACAACACTGGATGGGAGAGGTTCGGTTACACTGGAAGGATTTTAAAAATAAGCTCTCCAGGAAGTACCTTAGAGGTGACAAGAGTCATCTGGATCCTTGTCAGGAATATTCATATCTATCTCTAGAGGACTGGAGGTTGTTTGTAGCTAAACAACAAACTCCTGAATTTTTGGTAAATTTTTTGTCTTCAGTATGAAAATTTATAATTTCAATATAGTTAATGCACTAATGACTTATTTTTCCCTTTTTTCCTTAAACAGGAATTAAGTGCGGCGAACACACAGAGGCAAGAAGCAAATCAGTACCAGCATTGCATGTCTCGGGGTGGCTACAGGAAGCTGGAGCGGATGATGATGGCAGAAGAGCTGGAAAAAATGAAGGAAGCTATAAAATCGGATCCTTCCGTTGTTGTGCAAGTGCCAGCTCCTCCTCCACGTCACAAAAAATGGAAAGCAGGGAGGATTAAGGGTGGCAAATATATAAATCCTACTATTGCTGAGGTTTCCTCGAGGATTGTAACTAGTAATAACATAAGTAATTAATTGTGAAATTCTTTCACATTTCTAGCATTTAATTTTTGTTTATAACGAATTGTATGCTACAGGACAAACTCAAAGAGCAGAGTAGCCAAGGGTCGTTCACTCCAAGTGGACGGAGGGACATATTGGCAACAGCGATTGGGAAGGCTGAATACCCCGGTCGTGTTAGAGGGGAGCCAAGGGGAGTTGGTATTTCAAAGTATTTTGGTAAAGCCTCGATATATTCTTCACAAGCTGAACCCAGTCAAGAGTTTGTAGATAAGCTTCGCGATCAAATCGAGAAGAGCTCCGAGATGAGCTAATGACACAACTACATGGTGAAATGAAATCATGGTTTGATTTTCATCACATGGAGACTACTAGGGTTAGAAACGAGGAATCCCTGGCCTTCCCCAGTACTAAAGGAAGTCACAACCCGCTGGACGGTTCCCTTGTACAGCCTTCCCACACTCCGCAACTCGTTGCCGAGGCTTTCCATAATCCAAAACCCCTTGTACAGCCTTCCCACACTCCAGAACTTGTTTCCGCTCCTTTCCATAGTCTTGTCCAGCCTTCCCATAGTACAAAACCCTGTGGCCAGCCTTCTCACATAACAGAACCACTGGGCCAGCCTTCTGCCACTCTGGAGTTGGGTGAATCGTGTATCCTCTATTTGGATGCCCCCATGATTCGTGTTGTAGCCAATGCTCTCGTTTACATACAAGATACCACCCACCATCATAATCAAATTCCACAGTATTTACGTAGGGTGACAGTGACACGTGTTCATGAGGGGGAAGAAGGTGCAGCCATCCCTATCCCTGACGTTGAGATTGCCACGCTGGGTCAGGCAATTGGAGGTTTCATCCTTTGGCCTCAATATCTTATTGGCACGTTGGCAACCCCACCAATGGTAGGAATTATATTCATATCACTTGACATTTATTGGCATCATTGTAATATAATTGGTTCTGTTTTCTATGGTTATAGGAGAAGCAACATGCGCTGAGATGGCCCTTTCTAGCACGGCTCCAACAGATGTACAAAGGTATTCCCCAAGGCGACTTCAATATGCCTCCAGGGATTGTGGGTACACAATTGACGTATCCCTACACGATCGACAATAAAGATCTTAAGGAGTTTATGCATTTGGAGGAGATAGATGCAGGATAGGTCAAACTTGCCATTTGGTTAGTTTTTCTTTTCTAAGTTCAAGATTTCATAAGTTCAATAATTCATTGATCATTTTATTTCTATTTTAGGTCCTTCTACCACATGTGCATTGATATGGAAAGACCAAATTTATACGGATTCTTGTATCCGGCAAATACGACATCGGATAATAATGATGTCACACAAAGGACGCATTATGTGGGCTTCACAATGGCAGCGACCAAATTGCGATATTACCTAGCACCAATTGTTCAAGGGTATGTAGTAAAAAATTTTATTTTTGGATGTTTGAGAAATAATTTTCTTCTAATCTTAACTTCATTTTAATCTGTGTATTGTTTTAGTTACCATTGGAGCCTGTGTGTTGTTTGCCCACGCCTCAATGAAATCTATTGGTTTGATTCCTTGACAAAAAAGCCCGACAAGGACACAAAATCAGTCTTCAACACGTTAGTTATTTCTTTTTTATTAATTAAAGAAATGCTTGATTTAAATAAATTGTTCTAACTTAAAATGTTTTACATTTTAATGGTAGTGCAACCCAAACATATAGAATGCTTGGCGGGTCACGTGAGGGTAGAGTTGTTCGCAAGCCAAAGTGGTTCTATCCCATAGATGTGGTTCCAATATAATTGAAGTTATTTTATTTACGGTTGTTTTATAAATGATATATGTTATTGATTTTAACCAATTGCTTTTGATTTATAGTGCCCTCAACAGCCAGGTGGTACTGAATATGGCTATTATGTTCTACTTTACATGTATAATATCATTCAAAGTGGCGTTACAAATGATTTTCAACAGGTAATCAAATGATAATATTTTGGTTGTATTTTAATTGAATTGCTAAACAATCCTTTAATTTCATTGATTTCGTATAATCATATTTTCTAATTTGTAGATCTTTGATAATGATGCTGCTTACTTATATGAAGACATTAATTTGATCAGAGACTTGTTGGCTAGGAGGATTCTTCAACACATTGATTTGTAGAAGTTTATCGTTTCTTGTACATTTACTTAGTAGTTGTTTATTATATTAGTGGACAACATTTCTGTCAACAATGTAGTGCATGAATGTTTCATTAGAGGTGGATGTTGTGTTTTGTTACTTATAAACTGCGTGTTGTATGTTTCCTTTTTGTGTATACGTTGCTGTTTGCTTTCAGAATGATATGGCCAGAAACAATACAAATGGCACTGTATGGAAAAAAACCCTTTAGGCGTCCCTTTGGCCAAAAGGGACGCCTAAAGTCCCTAATTTTTAAATAAAAAAATTCTAAACGGGGACTTTAGGCGTCCCTTTTGCTAAAAGGGACGCCTAAACCCAGACTTCAATCGTCCCTTTATAAAGGACGTATAAAGTCCAAATTTATTACGTCGCTGACATACGCGTCCCCCCTAAATGGACGTTAAAAGTGTTTTTTCTAGTAGTGTATATGCCATAATTCTTCCCTACTACACTAGGACACATCCTAATCCATGCTTACTCACATCACTGTAGACCATACTAGTCAACTGTGGATCTGGAATTATCAACACTAGAAAATAATTATCATAATTGTAAACCACATAAGTCAACTGTTGCTCATCTCTCCTTCAGCTCTGTAAAGCTCCTCTCTCAACTTTCATCCTACACATAATGTTGAATTTTTCGTGTCAACCTTATTGAAGGAAAATCAATTATGGAGAAATTTTGTTTAAATCATTTGCAATAACCGATAAGCCCCAGAAAACTACATATTTCTATAATGTTCTCCGGCCTTTACCAACTCTCCCACTTTGCTAGGATCTACTAAGACCCCTTCTTGTGAGACTACATGGCCCAAAAATTAACTTCTAGAAGCCAGAACTCACACTTGCTCAGCTTGGCATATAGTTGCTTATCTCTCAATATGTCCAACACTTTTCTCAAATGCTCTACATGTTCTACTCTGCTTTATGAGTATACTAAAATATCATCAATAAATACTACTACAAATTGGTTTAGATACGAACAGAAAATTTGATTCATGTAGTCCATAAACACTGCAGGTGCATTGGTTAGCCCAAATGGCATTACTAGAAATTCGTAATGACCATATCTAGTTCTAAAAGTAGTCTTTGGTATATCCTCTACTTTTACTCTAAGCTGATGATATCCTGATCTCAAATCAATTTTTGAGAATATACAAGAACCAGATAATTGATCGAGAAAATCATCAATTCTAGGGAGTAGGTATTGGTCCCGCTCCAGGCTTAATCTCAATTACAAACTCTACTTCCCTTTTCGGATAGAGGATTACCTCCAACTTATGTAGTGGTAAGCAAATCAGATCTACTATCGATTCATGTCCCTCGGTGTTAATTATGCAATTTAAGCAAACATTAGCTATTATAGATCTAACACCTGTAGGTGTAAACACAACCAAATCATATGGTAACTGATGCACACCTAGGCCTAGCCATCTCACACAATCATATAAAATAAATGAATGACTAGCACCCGAATCATACAATACTTGTACGGAATTACCATTAAGTAGAATTATACCTTAGATTAGTTCAGGACATTTTCTGGCTTCTCCTGTGTCATGGAAAAGACTCTACTCTGTGTTCTCTGCCTTGGCTCCTTTATCCTTTATTGCCATGGACAGTTGTTGGAAAAATGCCACAGTTGCCAACAATTATAATAAATTCTCTACCCTACTGGAGCACCACATGGCCTTCCAGGATGATAAGGCATGTAACAGTGCCAACAGGTTCTATTCTTAGGGGGTCTCTAGTTACTGCTATTACTAGGCTGGTAAGGCTTTTAGTCATTTCCACTAGATAGACCTCCTAGATTCTTATGCTTCTAGGAAGAACTCCCACTACCAAATGCTCCCTTATTGACCATATTTCTATCAGTGTACAGATTCAGCAAGTTACTTTTTGTGACTCAGCATTCTTCTACTGCCTTATTAAATTCTTTGAACTAACTGTTTGAAGACTAATTTCACTTTCAATTCTTGTCTCAATCCCCATATCACCATGTCTGAGCTCTACCTGTCGTCATCATGATACCTTAGATAAGAAGAGTATCGAGACATATAGATATAGCAAGCCAAGTATTCGTCAAAGCTCTCCTTCATATCTTGCTGAATAGTAAGGAACTCTGTTTCCTTTGCAATTCAGACTGATCAGGGAAAGTATTTTAATTGACATTCTCCTGGAATAATTCCCAAGCGATCATAGGAACATTTTAAACGTGTAGAGTCATTCAAGTATTTTTTTACTATCTGTCTGCATCACCCTCTAGTTTATAGATTCCTAGCTGGACTTTGATATTATTTGGGCATTCTAGGAATCTGGAAATTTTCTCTAGACGAGACAACCAATCCTCTGTCACTTGAGGATCAAACTTCCCTCAGAAGGTAAGAGGTTATTATCGGCAAAATCGAGCTACCCATGTCTGTAGGCTCTCAACCTCAACAACAGGTCTAGTTAGAGGCTGCTCCTGAACAGGATTCTCAGGCTTATTAAGCTCATTCTCCTGTCCACCAGGATTGTTCTCTTTCTTTCTCTATCTACATCTTGTTTTTGCTATACCTCTTGCAACTCATCACTCATATCATATATCATTGTACGTTGCTCCGTTAACATGCCCATTATCTGCTGTATTGGGTCAAGTCTAGCTCCCTGACCTCGCTCAGTACCTCTACCTCTTTATCTCACCCTCTTTATATCTCACTATTTTAAAATAAGGAAGAGGTAAATTCCACATATTCAAAATGGTTTTTTTGTCATTTCACAAAATTTGAACACACAGATACTCCACTAATAACATTCAGCAGACATTTATAGCAGTTTAGGAAAAGCTTTTAGTAATATACAACCCATACACAACTATACAACATGTTTCTTCTATTTTGTACTATATGACTTAACACTTTCAAAACTTCCTAGGGGGTCATCATCATTCCATTTCGTTGGGTCGAGCACGATTAACCATACTATATCGGGTAAAAAAGCCAGTACTGGCTCCAACCGCTTTCACACTTCGGCACCCTGTGACTGTCCTCATCCCAAATAATCGCGTTAACCATCTCCAGATGACCAAATACTATACCTAAGTCATATATCAGAACCGGTACATATAGTTCAATATGTACTCTATCATGTAGTTTACAAACTCCATAAAGCTATCCCTCGAACCTCGCTCTATAATGTCGTTCTTCTTCTGGTACAAAATGACATGTCTAGGAAGAAATACAATGTCATATAGATCCAATCATCGTCTGGGAACTCTATATTGAGAAATTCCTGATCCCAGTACAGTGTGTCACATCATGTAAAACGTATGTGTACTGGGCCATCGGGGTATCACGAACACAGAGAGCCCACATATACAGGTTCCTAAACTACCCCCACAACTCCCGATATTACTACAGGTCATATCTCATGTGTACGTGTTCTGCCCTAGAACTAGTAATACTATATGGATCCGACTCTGACCTATCTGACAGTGGCTGCTCGGTATCACTAACAGAAGAATTGGAAGATAGCTCTAGTTTAAGATAAGGCTCGAGCATAGGCCTTGGCCAGGCCCATTTCCCTTGGGTTCACAGCCTCTTAGGACCATCTCCAACTTGATATGGTTATACTAGCTACTCTTGAGGTACCCTTTGGTCTTCTAGAGGCTGATTCACTGACAGCGGTGATTTACTCCTCTGATGCCTCCTTCCGCTCATATTTCCCTTTACAACATAATCAAAAATATTTTAGTATACTATTCTGTTATTTCCAAAACCACATTGATCTGACACCATAAATTTCAAACTCCTCCATATTTTGACATTTATCAGAGTATTAACGCGTAGTTCAGTGAGCGCACATAAATAGCATAAACATATTGATTTAAAGTACTTGATTACTTCACAGAAAACCCCCATAGGGTTTATACATAATAATTTACAAATCCTAAAATACATTAAAAGATAGTTAAGTAACTAATACTAAAGTATTAATCAATACCAGAACCCATAATTGCCAGTATCTACCGCTTTACCATTCAAGTCACTTCCTTTAGCTAAATTAATTTTATTTATAGAAAGGGTGAGATTCAAACAAATCTCAGTAGTAAGATGCTATCAATCATATAAAATGCGACAGATAAATATAAAATGCAGAATATGATGTAGCAGAAAATAATGTCATGTACATGTCTGTCAATCAATGTTCAGGATCAAACGACGATTTTCTCCGGATCAAAATGGTTGTTTTTCCCTAGTTGCCTCATAATGATCACAATAATATTTTAGATCATGGTACTTGCACTCTTCCCATAGGGTGGTACTTGTGCTTTTCACACACAACAGTAAGGAATTATATCAATCACATTGGCCTACCTAGACTGGGTCCAAACTGGCCTTTATGGTACTTGTGCTATATACATTCCACAACACAAAACATGGAAATACAATACATATAGAAAGTCACATAATGTATGAGAGATAGAGTTACTACCTGAACGCCTTTATGATCACTTGTCCTTAGTTATTAGTCTCTGTGCTGGTCCAGGCAGAGATTAAATCCTATAAGTTAGAATCCATGAAAAATGTGTCATTACTTGATTAAACATCTTTTAAATCTAGTACATTAAGTTAAGTAAAAATAAATAGGGTCTACATTAGGTTATAGTTTATGCCCTTATCTGTTGGAATCAAACTTGACTTAATGGACTTTAAACTTTCAAATCTGTAGGTCAACCTAACTTGGTAGTTTTGACCCCCAACTTTGAAAATTCATACCTTAATGTAGAAAATTCCAAACAGGGTAATTCCAAGACCTATGGAAATCTCTTTAAGTCCTATTTTAAATAAAAATACCAATTAGGGCTAATTGCAGGGTCACAACCTCAATAACTCATAACCAACACTACTGCCTGTAAATACATTCCAGTGCTTGTGTCTTCATTTCAACAGAGCATAACTCACTATTTATAGGGTTAAATGTCATATATTACCTATCATTGGAAAGATACATATTTCTACTACAACCTTGAAAAACATCAAAGCAATTGGACCATTTTTTACCATTTAAACACAGCTCATAATCAGATTGCCACGAATCTAGCATATTCAACAACACCCTTTTGAATTTGAAAATTTGTATTTTCTAACCAATCATCCAAAACTCATGACCACATGCTATCCCTACAAAATTTTTGCCATAGAATCAATTTCTAATATCAAATTAATCAAATTCTAGCTCAATCACCATAAAAGAGGGCTGGTCAAATCTAAATCCTAAAACACAAATTGTGTTTTTGTAACTTTTTCAAACATGTAATTAACCACCATAAACCCTTTATTAAGCATATATTCATCATCAATCATCCATTAAAGACTAATTTTAGCATCTTGGTAGAAACCCTTAAGGGACAAGAGCTACAAAAATACTCAGTAAAATAGCAAGATATTATACTCATATTGAAGCTTATGATTACCTATACGCATCTATCAGGTAGGTTCAGAATTTCTGTAGTACTTCTTCCAAGTAGATGACACCAAACACCTCATATCATAATTCAAAACCATAGAAATATTGCTCTCAATGAGTGGAAGAAGATTAATGAAGGCTTCGGGAGTTGAAAACGTGATTTCAAGCTTTGAATCGGCAAAAAACACGAAGAACTCTAAAACTTCTCTCCTCTCTTTTTTCTCTGAATTTTGCATTAATTTTTTTCTATTTTAGGGCCCTTAATCAACCTTATAAAGGAGACAAAGATGTATGATATTTTATTATAATTTTAGCACATGTTAGAAAAAGCTAGACTGCTAAATGCTCCTTCCAGGAATTATCGAGTAACCGGTGATTCTGTGTACCATATATTCTTACTTTATATTGCATAGTACTCGGTACACCTCCTAAAATTTTTCTTCATTTCTCATTTAACATAATTGGGAGAATTCAACTATCAAGGAAGAAGGATTCATCCGGCTTCTGGTACCGCAGTCGGCAAAATCAAGTATATGGTTAGACTTGAGACCAGTGGGTTACACTGGTTTTTTTCCACCTCTATCAGATGTCCAATAGTAGATACCATCATTTGATTGGCTAATCAGGGTAAAATTTCAAAATACTTTTATTAAAGCTACTTTAATAAAGTTACTTTTTGATACAGGGCCATTGGTTTTACGACACGTATCATTCTTTAGGCTGAGGGTGCTATATGTCCCCTAAATTCATTAAGATGGCGCCACTTACCCCTGGGTCTCCGAGAACTACAGAGTCTGTGTACTAATATGCCTCGTGAAATGTCAGGTCTTTGTACGAGTCCTATATTTAGTTATGGCGCCATGTATACTTACATTTCCTTATATGGCGCCTTCCTTAAATCTCAAACAAATGACACCAAGCTAGTAGTTCTTCAAAAAAAAATAGGTTACATGTGTAAGAGGCAAGTTTCACCCTCAATTGGGTGATATCAAACCCTTCGTAATTGATACGAATATATTAAATTGAACAAAGATAATGAAGAGATAGAGAAATTTGCACACAGAGATTTATACTGGTTTATTCATAATTCCTTGGCCTATGTCCAGTCCCCAAAGGTCACCACCTGCTGAGCTTTTCACTAATCCTCCAAGATTCAGTCAGCTCTTGGAATGCTCGGTACAACAGTTGTCCTCACGAGGACTACAAGCATAAATATTCTTTAACTTATAACTTCCTCTCTCTTTACGACAGGACTTATGAGCAGAGTGATTTCAAGGAACTCTCTCAGCTTCTCTCGTAAAAAAAACTCAACCCTCTCAAGGTCCCTTTACCTTGAGATCAAGATTACAATAAAAGTATTTTTCAAAGAGACTCTCTTGAAGAGCAGATAAAATAAACACTGAAGCTTATAATATGAACACAATGGAATAACTGAGATTTGTGACCAAATAAACTCTTTTGTATATTCGCTGTTATTCGTCTCTCCGTGTTCAGCTCGTCTATTGTTTGTTCTTTATAATAGGTTTCAGAAGAATGTTACAATGTATCCATTGTGGAGTGGTATGGGCATTTGAATTCTTTTCTAACTGTCAGAGCGTGCGGCAGATTCTTGTGAAGCTTGTCAGACCCATGTGTAGTGACAGTTGCCCATTTTATTGTGTCCGGCGTTTTTTGGCTTCTTTATGCATTTTGTCTATCCGAACGTTACAAACCTGTCTTACACTTGGAACAAACATTAAACAAGTTTAAGAGTTATAACAAGTGAAAGCATAGTCATTGGATATCATTTAAACATATTCAGATCGATCGCTGGAAATCATTTAGCTTCTGTCAACTCATAGACTCGAGTTTAGCAGCTCCCACTCGAGTGTAAACCATGTAAGAATTCAAGTGCTTATGGGAGAACTCGAGTGCATAGAATTTTTTACCATTTAACCATTTTTTATAAGAACTCTCGAGAGTGTAAAACACCAACTCGAGTGCAAACACATAAGAACTCGAGTGCTCATGAATGGACTCGAGTGCATCAGCTGTTTTCTAGTTTCTGCAAGGTTTTTTTATGCAAACTCTCGGGAGTGCAAAGTTGTACTCGAGTGAAAATCTCTTTTGAACTCGAGTACAGGTAGTAGGACTCGAGTGCACAACTTGTTTTCTCAAAGCAAGTTTTCTTGGGAACAAACTTGTATGCCAACACTCTTACAACTCGAGTGCACTTGCACTTACAGACTCAAGTTGTATGTTTCTGAACTCGAGTGCTTTGCTTGTTCTTCATAACTCAGCTCTCAGATACAAACTCTTTTATCAAAACTCTTAGGACTCGAGTGCATATCTCCTCAGAATTCGAGTGCTTAGTTTCAAACTCAAGTGCAACTCTTATCTTCATTGCTTCTTGTCCTCTCTAGAACAAACTCTCACTACTACACTTCCATGACTTGAGTGATATTCATTTCAGAACTCGAGTGTGTATCTATAGACTCAAGTGCTATAGTTCCTGGCAACATAATACTTTGAATATCATTAGATTATAATGGTAATTACATATGAAATTTTGAACCTAACTCGAGTGTGGAAGTGAGGACTTGAGTGATATTAAGAAACCTCAAGTGTAGTAGCTAAAACTCGAGTACATCAGTGTTTTGACAGTGTACAAAAACAAGAAATCATAAATTTCTTCTTTGGTAAATTTTACACAATGCACTTAATCAAAACTTGTCATTTCCTTGTAAAACATTTCATAACTATTTTATTATCATCAAAATATAGGTTCCAACAACATGCACCTACCCTTAAAATGCCATGTGCACTCACACGTCTGCATATTCTATCTGACTAATTATCCACATATGTCAATATCTTCAAAAATGTACCAAATATGTACCTATATATCATAAGATGGTGCAATATACCTCAAAAATTGCCACATACATTGGCATCTTTTATTCGACTACTTGTACACACTGAGCCTCATGTATTCTAAAGACTCAGTCTCAACTCAGAGGACTGAATCATATAGTCCCAAAAAACTCATTCTATTTTTAAGACTCTTACCAAACTGGTGGGCTTAATAGTCTTCTTGACATAGGATTATCCTCAAGTCTCTAAGCCCAAAATTCAGGATATTACATTATTCTTGACCCTCTCACAACTCTTATCCTTTATTTGAATTTGTTGTTTATCTTTGATAATCTTTTGTTCTTAGGTCTATTGTGTATCTAAAATAGACATGTTGGATGTCTATTTCCCTTGCCATTAACCATTTAATTCAATTAAATTAGCTCTTCTAATTTATCCCAAACTCTTAAACCCCAAATCCATGCAACAATCATAAAACATTTAATCATATAAAATCTCTACAAGCTCTAACTCAGATCCAATTTTTCTTGCTTCACTTAAATAGTATTCCAACCATAACTCCGAAACCTTAACACAACAACTCATAATTAAATTTCAAGCCTCAACAAATCAGCTAAGCAAGAATTAGTTCAAATAGAGATATGTTAACATCAAGACTTTCTTTATCCATTTCTATTTAATTGAATATGTTTTTTTATACCTAGTATCAATACAATTTCTTATTTCGAGGTTAAATGCTTAGAAATAAAAAAAATGTGGTTGGGAAGGTTATGATAGCAAAATCCATTGGAATCTTTTATTTCATACATTGGAAAAATCCGTTTTTTTATTAATACACTAGTAAAGGGAAAAGAATAACTGAAAGAAAATAAATCAAATATTTAATATATTTGTAAAATAGATTTCTAATTTATATTTATAATTTTTAATTTTTAAAATTTAAAATTGAAAGATGAAAAATGGATAATAAGAATAAAAAAAGTACAAGAACATTAATTCTGGGGCCATTATTCACATTTAGCTTGAAACATCACTCTTGGGATTTAGGTACTTAATGTGGTTTAATTGGTCTATCATACGTGTCTCACATTCTCAAATTATCCCCTAATCTCAATTTACTTAAGACTGGAAATTCCAGACTTAATCTCAGTTTTGCCTAAATTTTTAAGCAACTTTAAAAAATCATATCTTAGGCTATACAGTTCCAAATGCGATGGTTCTAGCTTCTATGTGAAGCTTTTGAAGTCCTCTATAAAAAAAAATATTACTCGGTGTCAACTCATAGACTTAGTCTCCCAAATTCATTGACCAAACTGACTGCCTTAATATGAACTCAGAATTTTCCAGATTTTACACCTAAACTTTAAAAATTCATAACTTACAAATTACATATCCAATTCCTAAGTTCTAATATTCTATAGAAATCTCTCAATGGCTATTTTAAGGGAAAAATTCACATAGCTAATTTACCAAATTACCCTATGAAATTCATCCCTTTTCCCCACTACTATAACATGAACTTCATGAATTTTCCCTATTTCCTGACCCAACTTCCAATAATCATAACTTCCCTCTAGATATCCAATTGATACATTCTAGCAATCATTTTAAAACTTTGGACATTTACTATTTCCCTGTAAAATTTCATAAACATTGGGCATGGTTTGACTCATCCAAACTTAACACAAATCTAACTATCTCCAGAAAATCGCAGATTTGATAGTCTGGCTAAAACTCACTAGAACACCACCATTTTCACTCCAAAGAAAGATCTCATTAATTCTATTATCTACTACACATTCTAAAATTTCAAAAACTCAAAAGAAAACTGAAAAAATTCCTCCTATAGACTCTGTTTGAGCCTCTGAAACTTTCTAGCGGAACTCTATTTTTTCGGCAACATGACATAGGTGAAGAAACCAACATGTAGCCATAGATTTGTACTCTAAATGTCATAAATTTTATCTCTATACACTCCTACACATATGCCCTATATTTAGTTACCCAATCTCAGAACTAAAGAAGTCTTAAAAACCCCTCAAAATTGATATGCATGCTCTATTTTAAGCTCAACGGTGACAGTAAGGTTTTCCACTTACCTTTGTCACTTCCAGCCTATAATATCCCAAATTTTCGGACAAGAGGCTTAAGATTAAACCTGGATTAAGTGGACTGCTAAGCCCCGGTTTTGCAAATATCCTAGTAGGGCATATTTGTAATCCCCAAAATTTACTTTATACCCTTGGGGTATCAAAGAGAATATTATGGTGAATTGTGGTGCACATAAATTTATAGAAAAATATCAATCGCCGGTTATACATAATTCGCCCAAGTAGGACACAAAAAGGTAATTAATGTCCACTTAAAGGCCTAATATTGTAACAAAAAATTGAGTATAAAATGACACAAATAATGGCTTCATACAAGTGTCTAAAATTCAACCAAACCAAAGGAAAAGGAGCAAGAAATGATTTATTTCAATAAATCATAAAAATGTAAGGGCAAAATGGTAATTTTACCATAAAATGTGAAATAATTGTTTTTCCCTCATATTCCCAATAATTTTAGTTAAATGGGAATTAAAAAGATGAAATGGCCTATTTTGGTGAATTATTATCAAGAAAGGTCAAAGAGTAAAAAAGTAAAAGTCCAAAAAGTCAACAATTTGCAAGATGGTATTATGGGATATTTCAAAAGCCACATATACTCCCTCAATTCTCATTCATTTTGGCTAAAATGAAGAAGGGAAAAAAAGAAATGAAAGAATGGATGAAAAGTCAAAGTTTTGGACCAATGACATGTTACCATGTAAAGCAAGATAACCAATTGCTTTAAGTCATATTGCCTTCTTCTTTCCTTCTCATTTTTGTGCAAGAAACTGAAGCAAGAGAGAGAGGGAGTTCAGCCATAGTCAAGAACATGAAGCTACAAGGAGCTAGGGTTCTCACAATCAAAGGTAAGGAAGTTGTAACATTGAAGTTTAAGCTTCCTAATCACTCTATAACCTCTCTTAATCTCTTCTACTTCATCAAATTCATGGTATTCAAGGAAAAATCCAAGAGAATAGAGAGAGAGTACTAACATTTTTTAGAGAGAGAAGAAACAAAAATCAAGAGGTAAACTCCAAAACTTGTTTCTTGTGCCTTTGTTGTGTGCCTTTGTTGTTGTTGTTGTTGTTGGCTTGGAATTGGTTGTTTTGTGAAGTTTGGATGATGAAACCCTAAGGGGTAATACTTCTTAAATTCCTTTAAAATATGTCCATTTAGTGTTTAAATGGTTAAGCATGTGATTAGAAGTAGCAAGGAAGTGATTAAGCAAGGGAAAACAAGAAAACAACATAAGTCACCTAAGAAATTAAATTTTTTTCCCTATAGGTGGCGTGATGAAGAAGTAAGAATTTGATCTTTTTGATACTTCCATTATCTTTAGAAGGAAAAATTGTGTAGTTCTGCAAGTGTTCATGATTTTTGGATACTTGTGTATCAATTTGAGAATTTATGAAGTATGTTTGTTCATGATGTTAATCTGCCTTGTCTGGAACATTGTGTTTGTGCGTGGTGTTTCAGGGGCCAAACTTGTCCAAAAATTATGAAAATTTCTAGAATTAAATTATATACATAGATATTTAATTTTTATAGTATTTTGTAATTTTTGGACAAGTACATTGGGAGATATAAATTTTTAAATTCAGGCCCTGTTTTTGGAATGTAATCTGGAACAGGTCATGTTTGGAGACATTCTAGGAATGTTGTGGCTTTGATGGCTATAATTGAGTATTTTTATGTTCAATTATACTAACATATATTTACATATAATTTTTATTTACTCAATTTGGAGTTTCCTAGAATTAATGGTGAATTTTTGAAGTTATGCCTTGTTTTATTGGAAGAAACCTGGAACACAGATGTTTGGCAAAATTCTGGGAATATTTTGGTTGTGATAATCAAAATTGGGTATTTTTATATGAAATTATATTGAAATATATTTACATATAATTTGAAACCACTCAATTTAGAGTTTCCTAGAATTAATGATGAATTTTTGAAGTTAAGCAAAAGTTAGTGAATTTGAGATAAAGGGTGGAAATAGCCAACTTGGGATAGTTGGGCCACCTTGACTTTGCGTTTAGCTTAATATGCTAACTTTAATGATAACCAACTTGATTAATTGCAATATGCAATTATAGGACCTAACAACGGTTTGAAGCCTAAGAATTTCTCGAGCTCGGACAAACAGGAAGAAGTTGCTCAAGGAAAGCAACCAGGAAGTAACATGTCTTTCATATGTTATAATATGCATTGTGTGTTGTTTTAAATCATCATGAATTGTCTAAAACATTCTAATTATACGGGGTGGTCACCCAGGGCCTATCTGTACGGGTAGACACACAGGTCAATATAATGTTCAATATTGCACGAGTGGGTGCTCAGGGCCTATTTTGCATGGGTATCCCTTGGGGCCTATTAACTTGTCTAGCGCTACGGTAGTTTATAAACTACTTGAAATGCACTGAATGTTGTTGTGATAATTCTGTTGTATAATGATTGTGAAGCATGCCTTATGATGTTATTTCTATATGTTTGGCATTATATTACTATTGAGATTCTTTTGAATCTCACTCTTTTTCCATAAACCCACCTTCAAACTAGGAGAAAGCTCAAGGGGCAAGAAGAAGGTATATGCAGACGGCTAAAAGATTAAATGTCGAAGATTCTTGTTTTGTTGGTTGTCTATTATGTGTATTTTGTATATGTATATATATGTTTTGGATAAGTATATATTGCAAATTCCTTGTAACTCTGGCATTTTACAATAGTTAAACTGGTAATGCCAGTAGTTGAGTAAGAACAATTTAGTTATATTATGCTTTGATCGCTAGCAAACCATAATTAATGTATGGAGCATGAGAACTAAGCAGAGAATTACTCACAAACTCTGATAAAACAAAGAGAAGAGCGTGGTGAGACTTAGTGAGATAGTGAATGTTTGTGAAAATGATTTGAGAAAATTTTACTACCCTAAAAAATCCTTTCCAATCCCAGGTTCAAATCCTGAGGTACGAAGTAGAATTTGCAAATGTTTTCCAATGTACTTTACATCCGAGATTAAATCCTGGTTTCATAAATGATTTCACTACTCTTTTGTACTCATCTGAGGCTATAGGAAAGGAGGTATTACACAACCACCCCATGTTGGAAATTGTGCCCTAGGGGTCAATCATTGTACTTTGAATATTGTTATTCAATGAATTTCTCCCTTTATTTATCACATTATTCAAATATTCACTGTGATAACTATATCATTGGATAAATCATAATGGTTATCCTAAATGTCCCTAGTCGGTCATCTATGTGGGAACAAAGATAAAATAAGACCAGTATGACTTTGATAAGGTATGGGGATACGAATCAAAGTCCTAGGCACTTGTAGGAGTACAAGGTGCTGGACCGACCCGCTATGAGAAAGCTGCATGGATCAAGTCATAAGCTTATCTCATGTATAACCACGTCATAATGCCCTTTGACCTGAGATCATCATGGATTCCTACATGAGAGTCACTAAGCTTTGAATTAGTCAAAAGTCACCTTTAACCAGTTGATGATAAAGGCTACAATCGAGCTTAGTGGTTTCCATGCAGAGGAATGTGAATGGTCAAGATGGAATTTGTCCCTCATATTAGTATAGAGATATTATTGGGCCCCTCGATGAGTGAGATTGAGAAATGTATGGCCATACTACGAACGAAAGGAGTTTCCATTTCTATAATCAGACTACTCAGGGATCGAGAAAGTAACGGTCAGGAATAGGAGGATGACATTCTCCATGCCTTATCCTTGACCGAAATATCATGTGACAAAAGGGACGTGATATGGTTATACGACAGGTTGCATCGTATTGTTGATCCTCATATGAATTGGGTGGTCGTAATATCTTGCTAGAGGCCACTTACGACTTGTGGGTTAGTATAGTCATTGGCCCACTGCCAACTTCATATGGGTCTACAAGGTCGCACACAAGAATAGCTCAATACGAGCTATAATGTCATGATTCATTGAATCTAAGATGCGTCTAAGATTCAATGAATACAATGTTTAATCTAGGGTGGACGAATTTTGTATATAAATATTTATTATATACACGTTGTGTGAATATTTATTTAATAAATATTTATATGTGTGTGTGTATATATATATTTATATTTGAAAAGAAAATTAATAATATTATATATACACATATGTATTTTTGAAATACACACACACATATATAATGTATATTATTTGATAATATATATTATATGAAAATATTATATTTTATATATAATATATATTATTTGACAATATATATTATATATATGATAATATTATATTATATATATATATAATATTATTTGATAATATATATTAAATATATGATAATATTATTATACTGTGTATATAAAGATATTATATAATAATATTTTAGATTTAATTTATAAAGATAAATTAAATCTAATTGGATTGGCTCTTTATTCTAATTAAATATATAAGTTAAATTTAAATTGTTGGACAAATTTAATTAAACCAGATTTATTTAATTAGCTTATCAAAACAATTAAGTGTTAATTGATATGATAAGGATTTTGAAATTAATTAAGATTAATTTTGAAAATCCAATATCCATCATAAAATAGATAACCTTGACTAGTTATAAAAGGTAAGAGTTAGAGGTTTCTATAGACGATGAAAAAATAAAGAGCCGCAAGAAAACCCTAGAAGGACATTGGAGGCGCTAGCACTCTACTGGTGTTGGGTCCTATTCGTGTGGATACCAGTAAAGAGAGCTGATCTTAGTAGTTAGCTCCTCAAGATCCAAAAGGCAAAACTCCAAAGAAGAACTAGACAACATGTTGATGTCAGGGATGGTTAATCTCATACTCATAGAGTTTGATGCTCTTTTAAGAAGAATTAGCGGACATGTAGATGCCGGGGAAATTATTTTAGGAGCAACCAAGCTTGGAGATTTCAGAACTCGCAATACGTTGATGATTGTGGGCATTCAAACAAACATGAATAAGGTACAACTCTTTCTAACTCAATTAAATGCCTTTCATATATTCGCAATTAGGATTGGGAAACTTTTACAATTTTAATTTTGAATTCTTCCGTTGTGTGCCTACCAATTCCAACAGTGGTATCAGAGCCAGATCAATTGTGCATTTAAATTGAGTTTAGTTATTATTGTGTGCTTATATATATGAGATATATAAGTTGAATATGATTTTAGAAGGGTTGGATTGAAAACCTAAAGATTAAAGTTATAATAGTAGTGCTGCTAGATTTTTGTTTTTTGGAGGTAGTGTGATTGTGATTAATTTTTTAATGACCAAATCTTGTCCAATAATCCTAAAACTTTTTACAATGAAATTAGACATCCTAAGATTTAATTTTATATATAATATGTGTGATTTAGATCAGTACATTAGGAGATATCAATTTTTGAAGTTAGGCTTTAAATCTGGAACATTTATGTGTAAGTGACAATTAATTTTAGTTTCGGGAAAATTGTACCTATAGTTTTTAAAAACTATATTTTTCGTCAAAACTATAGTTAATGAGCGTCATATAGAACTTTGAACCACTGCAATCGGAGTTTTCTAGATTTAATTATGATTTTTCAAATTAAGGTGAAAAATCTAGAAGTCTAGCGGAACTGCCATAGCTAACTGTTCATAGCTCGATATAACCTAATCACGACATTTATTGCTTTTCATATTGTATGAATTGTTGATTGTTGTGGTTTACTTCTCAAAATTTCTTGGGTATGGTGAACAACATGGCTTTAGTTTTTACAAGGGTTGTAATATTTAAATACGGCATGTGTGCCGTGCCTTCCTCTAAATAGTCTCGATGTACATTCTCTTCTCATCTCACTCCCCTTGTATGTTTAAACGAGGTTTCTTTCAATGTATTTCTTTTTCTTATTTAGAGAAGTCCTCTCATTGGCTTGGGAGGATTTTAGGTTAGGCGAGACATATTGTGTCACATTTGAATTATGCTCTTTATTAGATCATTGTATGCATACTTTTGCGTTTATATGTATTTATTTGTATGAGATACAGCCACGATTGCCTTCATATAAACAAAAGTAATTGATTAAGCCCTCTAAATAAAATCTTAAGTCATAAATAATGCCATTAATTAATGAATACTTGTTAAAACTTAGATCGATCAATTGTAGGTTCCACCAAAGTAGATGCATTTGAGTTATCTTGGTGAAACAAGAGTGAGTAATGGTGCTACTCACAATGATTCATTATTGTTTTGACTTAATTAAGATTAGAAAAACGATTTTAGGTCTTAAGGAATTAGATGGGATTAAACATGCCGGATCATATGATGATCGAATCCTATAAATATCTAAGAGTTACATATGATGTAATTGGTAAAGAGGTTACCTACCTAAATAACTTGAATTTAAGCGTCCTGCCAAAACGAACTTAAATTTAAGCGAAATATGGATCTTAGCCTACTAATTATAACATTAAGGGTTGTTAATTTAGTGGAAGATTACTAAATAACTTTGCATATTTTAATTGTAAAATCATGTTGACTAGTAATACTGCTACACTATCACTGCAATCAGTCATTGAGAAGGACAAACTTTCTTGACTGGTTTAAGAACTTGAGAATTGTTCTCAAGCAGGGAAGAAAGGCATATGCCCTAGATCAATCCATTCCTAAAGAGCCTGCATTCAATACTTCAAGAGCTCATAAATATGCTTACACGAAGCATAAGGATGACTCTATGGATGTAGGTTCCCTAATGCTTGCCACTATGGTTCTAGACCTCCAAAGAGATCTAGAACTTATGAAGGCTCATGAGATAATTGTGCATCTCAAGGAAATGTTACAGCAATAGGCAAGGCAAGAAAGGTATGATACCATAAAGGCCTTACATTCCTACAAGATGGCTGAAGGTGCATCAGTTAGTACTCATGTGTTAAAGATGAAAGGCTATATATTGATGACCTTGAGAGGCTTGGATTTCCCATGAGCTAGGAGTTAGCTACATATTTGATCTTGAACTCAATCCTGAAAGTTATGACCAATTTGTCATGAACTACAACATGAACAATATGGAGAAATCAATTTCTGAATTGCATGGGATGCTCAAAGCTATTGAGCATGACATTAAAACAAAGCCCAGCATTATTTTAATGGTTCATAAAGGAAAGGGTATGAAAAGGAAAGGTAGGGGCAAGGAAAAGGGTAAATGCTCACTTGGTAAAACCAAAGAGTCAAACAAGCTCAAAACTAAGCCTGCAGTCAAGAAGGTAAAGCCGCCAAAAGAAGGAGTATGCTTCTTGTGACACCTTATTTCCAATATTCATAAATGAGTATAAGTGACTAGTGAAATCCATTGTGGAACCAAGATTTGAACCCGGACTACCCAACATCTAAAATCTTTCACAATATTCCACTCTCAACTCAGAATTTGAACCTAAGGTCAAGAGGGTTTTTCAAAAGGGTAGCAAACTTCACAATCATTCCCAAAAGATTCACTACGTCGCCATTACCTCATCAGCTCTTAGTTACCACATATCATAGTGTGCAACAATTACATAAAATAAACTAAGAGCTATCCATTAGAGTCGTTCTCTGCTAAACACATTCATTCATACATTCTCATACATACATACACATATACATGTATCGCTTCTTATAAATACAATCACCCAATAAATACAACCAAATACAAGCTAGCGCCTTACGCTTCAAGCTCCACTTCAACTTCATCTCTCCTCCATGCATCTTCATGCATCTCCACCTGTCACTATTGTTGGTTGGGAGGAGTGAGATTCGAGAGAATCTCAGTAGCAAACATTACCACTATGCATGCTAGATATATATGAATGCATGACATGCTTGCCTACACTATTTCATGCCAATATAATGACATGATGCATGCTCGATGTTATGACATACATATGGCCATTGCACAAATATAACAGAGCTTTAACTAATCATACATGTTCCACACAAATAGGCAAAGCAATCACATAATCAATGCAAGACATACATATCACATACATACAGAAAAGGTAAGTTCACTACCTGGTGGACCATAGTCCTTCCTTTGTTTCCTCTTCCTTCCACCTTTGGAGCTTCTTGAAAATTCATCCATGCCTCTTCCTCTATGGAAATTATTCCATGCCTCTTCTTTCTTGACTTCTCCATAGCCCTAGATACCCAATCACATAATTATAATCATGATTCTGGGTCATTGGGAGTGTATATTAAGGCCTAAGAGGCTAGGAAGGGCTATATAAGTCAATTTCCTTCAAAAACATGAAATTATGGAATTTAAGGGTGTTGGCCTCGGCCAAGAACCTTGCTGTTCCATAATTCCAACTTCCTGGTTCTTAGCCGAACTTGTAAAAATCATAACTAATTCTATAAAAATTGAAACTGAGAAGTTCAAAGCTCTATTTAACCCTCTTTAAGTCTCATTTATGGGAAAAATATACCCACAAGCTAAATGAACTCATATAATCATAGAGGTGCATTCAATTGAACACTGCTCCATAATTGTCCAAATTCACATGACCAGACTTTGAAAACTCATAACTTCTAGTATAATTGTCCAAATCTTTCATATTACATATCATTTAAAATCTTATCAAGTCTACCTTAAAGTTTGGAAAGTTTCATTATCATTGGACAACATTCATCCCTTTAAAAACATGTCACAAGGACACTGCCTCTAGAAGATAGATTTCACAATATGCACCCTTTAATTTATAAAACTTTAAAATTCATATACAAGTATCCAAAATTCATGAACACTTGCATACCTACAAAATTTTTCCTCCTAATGCCAATGGAAGCATCAAAATCATCAAATTCTCAACCCATCACCACATCACAATACAAGGAAGAAAATCAAATTCTTAGGTGCAACATGTTGTTTTCTTGTTTTCCTTAGCTTAATCACTTCTTTTCTATTTCTAATCAAATGATTAGCTATTTAAACACTCATTAGGTATGATTTAGCCATTGAAAAAACCATTTAAAACTAGACATGAACAGTACCCAACTTTCTCTACACTCATCTAACGATAAACCAATCGATTAAAAAGGAAGCTTACGCTTACCTCTACCCGTTTCCACAAACGGTTCAGAATTCTGGTAACACTCCAGCCGGTGAGATGGTGCCAACCATCTCTAAAAAAAAAATTGAAATCGTAGAAATGAAGCTCTCGATAAGTAGGAGAAGTTTCCTGAAGGGCACTTTGAGAGAGGACGCTGATTCGGCAGTGTTTCGGAGGTTGGAATTTTCTCTCTCCTCTCCCTCTATTTTCGGCTAAGCTTCTCTCTCTCCCTTCTAGTTCTTTTCTACGTGAAATGGCTGATGAAGATGATGATTTAATGGTTAAATGAAATTGACCAATCAGTTGCCAAGTGTCAACTTCTCATTGGCCCAAATATTGAATTTTCGCACAAAACAGATAATCTGGCAGAATTTTTATTAAACTTTGAAACTTCATATCTAATTTTGTAGATATCCAATTGGGGTGGTTCCAAAGGCTATGTGACCCTTATTGAGTCTAGTTTTAAGGAAAAATATAATCTTTAGCCAATTTGAAGTTCACTCTTTCCAAAATTTTAATCTTTGTATGCTACCTCAGAAAATAGTTAATTTCACTGGGATAAATTCAAAAATTCATTTCTCTTTGTATACAGCTCTAAATGACTTATATAACCTATCCAATTAAATCTTGATAAGTCTACTTTCATTATGGAAAATTTCATAATTTTTCACCATTATTTACCCATCAAAACAGGTCACTCAATTATCACTGCCATACCGGGAATTTCACCGGTAGCAAAATACTTTGTATTCCACTTCACTATGTTGTCTGTGACTTCCAATCACTTCGTTTTGTTATTCCCTGAGCTCTTTAGCTTACCAATATAATTACTTTTAATATCCAAGGATATAAAGGAATTTTAAGGAATTTAAACATGCCTCATAAGGACATTTGCTAAACCAGGGCTTAGCAGTCCACTTGATCTAGGCTTAATCTCAAGCTTTTTGTCCCAAAATTTGGGATATTAGACTTCTTCTACAATGAACCTGTTTATTGGAAGAGGAATTACAAATTCTATCTTGAAGATCTGAAAAGAAAAACCAACTTGGCAAAACAATTAAAACACTTCGATCTGGTTGAGGTGGTGAATATTTGAGCCAAGAGTTCAGTGACCATCTTAAGAGTTATGGGATAGTCTCACAATTAACTCCTCCAAAAACACCACAATGGAATGACCTTTCTAGGCAGAGGAATCAAACACTATTAGATATGGTTCGATATATGATGAGTTAAACAGATCTTCCACCGTCCTTTTGGGGCCATGCTATAGATACAGCTGCGTTCACACTAAATCATGTTCCATTTAAGGCAATTTTAAAGACACCATATGAGATATGGATTAGGAAGAAACCTAATTTATCTTTCCTCAAAATTTGGGGATGTGAGGTTTATGTTAAACAACAAGCCTTTGATAAATTATCGCACAAATCCTCAAAGTGCCTTTTTGTGGGGTATCCTAAGGAAACTAAGGGATACTATGTCTATAATCCCACCGATAACAAAGTGTTTGTTATTCAAAATGGTATAGAAAGGGAGTTTATCTCTAAAAGAACCAGCGGGAGCAAGGTATATCTCGAAGAAGTTTGAGAGTCAGAAGATAGCACATAACCACAAATGGGAAATAAAGAAGACTAACAACAAGTTGTTGAGCCTCCTCATGTAACACAAGGCCCACGAAGGTCTGATAGGATTCGACATCAGCCTCAGAGATATGGATTTCTGATTATTGGAAGTGATAATGTGTTGCTCATTGAGCAGAATGAGCCAACCACCTATCTAAAAGCCATAAAGGGACTAAACTCTGAGAAATGGCTGAACGCCATGAAGTCTGGAATGCAATCCATGTATAACAATTTGGTACGGACCTTAGTTGTTGATTCACCTAAAGGTGTAAAAACCATTAGGTGCAAGTAGGTTTTCAAGGAGAAAACCAACATGGATAGCAAAGTAAATATCTTCAAGGCACGACTGGTTGCAAAAGGATTCTTTCAAACTTTACCCCAGTTATAATGGCGAAATCAATTAGAATCATTCTTGCCATCGTAACATATTATGATTATGAAATATGGCAGATAGACGTTAAAACAGTCTTCCTTAATGGAAAACTCCTTGAGGATGTGTACATGACACAACCTGAAGTTTTCGTGCGTCCAAAGGATTTTGGTAAGATATGCAAGCTTCAAAGATTCATTTATGGATTAAAGCAAGTATCTCAGAGTTGGAATCATTGTTTTGATGAAGTATTCAAAGAGTTTGAATTCATTCAAAACATCGATGAACCTTGTGTTTACAAGAAGGTTAGTAGGAGCATAGTTGTATTTGTAGTGCTTTATGCAAATGACATCCTACTCATTGGGAATGACATTCCTACCTTGCAAAGTGTCAAGTCTTGGTTAAGGAAGTCTTTCTCGATAAAAGACTCAAGCGAAGCCACTTATATCCTAGGGATTAAGATATATAGAGATAGATCCAAGAGACTAATAGGCCTAAGTCAGAGTAGTGATGGTCGTTCAACTGCTATCAAGAATATCCTAAAGTAACTGGGAAAGACTGAGGACTTATTCTTAGTATATGGTGGATTGGATGATGAGCTCTGTGTAACTGGTTATACAGATTCAAGTTTCCAAACTAACCTATATGATCTTAGATTGCAATATGGATATATATATTCATTTTGAATAGTGGTGTAGTAAGCTGAAAAAGCTACAAGTAAAGTATTGTAGCAGATTCTGCAATAGAAGCTAAGTATATAGCAGTATTGAATATAGCTAAAGAAATCGTTTGGATAAAAAAGTTTGTTATTGAACTAGGGGTGGTGCCTACCATCCCAGATCCAATAAATTTGTTCTGTGACAATAGCGAAGCTATTAAGGACCAAACTTATACTCAAGCGATTTCATCTTGTAAGAGAAATCAATGATAGAGGTGATATAAAAATATGCAAAGTAACAGGAGAAGACAATGTTGTCGATCCCCTTTCTAAGCCGCTTACACAGGCAAAGCATGAGCTCATGTTAGGACAATGTGAATGAGGTAAACTAATGATTGTACCTAGTACAAGTGGGAGGATGTTGGAGATTGTGCCCTAGGGGCCAACATTGTATTTTGAACATTGTTATTCAATAAATTTCTCCCTTTAGTTATCACATTATTCGAATATTCACTGTGATAAATGTATCCTTGGATAAATCATAATGATTATCCTAAATGTCCCTGGTCGGTCATCTATATGGGAGCAAAGATGAAATACGACCAGTATGACTTTGATAAGGTATGGGGATACGAATCAAAGTCTTAGACACTTGTAGGAGTACAAGGTGCTGGACCGACCCACTATGAGAAAGCTGCATGGATCAAGTCATAAGCTTATCTCATGTATAACCACGTCGCAATGCCCTTTGACCTGAGATCATCATGGATTCCTACATGAGAGTCACTAAGCTTTGAATTAGTCAAAAGTCACCTTTAACCAGTTGATGATAAAAGGCTACAATCAGGCTTAGTGGTTTCCATGCAGAGGAATGTGAATGGTCAAGATGGAATTTGTCCCTCATATTAGTAGAGAGATATTACTGGGCCCCTCGATGAGTGAGTTTGAGAAATGTATGGCCATACTACGATGGAAATGAGTTTCCATTTCTATAGTCAGACTACTCCGGGATCTAGAAAGTAATGGTCAGGAATAGGAGGATGACATTCTCCATGCCTTATCCTTGATCGAAGTATCATGTGACAAAAGGGACGTGATATGGTTATACGACAGGTTGCATCGTATTGTTGATCCTTATATGAATTGGGTGGTCGTAATGTCTTGCTAGAGGCCTCTTACAACTTATGGGTTAGTATAGTCATTGGCTCACTGCCAACTTCGTATGGGCCTACAAGGTCGCACATAAGAATAGCCCAACACGAGCTATAATGTCATGATTCATTGAATCTAAGATTCAATGAATACAATGTTTAATCTAGGGTGGACGAATTTTGTATAAAAATATTTATTATATACATATGTTGTGTGAATATTTATTGAATAAATATTTATATGTGTGTGTGTGTGTGTGTATTTATATTTGAAAAGAAAATTAATAATATTATATATACACATATGTATTTTTAAAATACACACACACATATATAATGTATATTATTTGATAATATATATTATATGAAAATATTATATTTTATATATAATATATAATATTTGACAATATATATTAAATATATGATAATATTATTATATTGTGTATATATAAAGATATCATATGATAATATCTCAGATTTAATTTATAAAGATAAATTAAATATAATTCGATTGGCTCTTTATTCTAATTAAATATATAGGTTAAATTAAAACTGTTGGACATATTTAATTAGCTTATCAAAACAATTAAGTGTTAATTGATATGATAAGGATTTTGAAATTAATTAAGATTAATTTTAAAAATCTAATATCCATCATAAAATAGATAACTCTCACTAGTTATAAAAGGTAAGAGCTAGGGGTTTCTACAGATGATGAAAAAATAAAGAGCCGCAAGGAAACCCTAGAAGGACATTGGAGGCGCTAGCACGCTGCCGGTGTTAGGTCCTATTCATATGGATACCAGTAAAGGGAGCTGATCTTAGTAGTTAGCTCCTCAAAATCCAAAAGGCAAAAATCCAAAGAAGAACTAGCTAACATATTGATGTCGGGAACGGTTAATCTCATACTCATAGTTTGATGCTCTTTTAAGAAGAATTAGCGGACATGTAGATGCCGGGGAAATTATTTCAGGAGCAACCAAGCATGGAGATTTGGGAACTCGTAATATGTTGATGATTGTGGGCATTCAAACAAACATGAATAAGGTACGACTCTTTCTAACTCAATTTAAATGCCTTTGATAGATCCGCAATTGGGATTGAGAAACTTTTACAATTTTAATTTTTAATTTTTATGATGTGTGCCTACCAATCCCAAAACCTCGACCACTAGAAAACAACCTTATGTGATACCTTATTTCCCAATACTCCGGTAGAGTACTAATTAGCTCATACTTACTGAGTACCAACCATCAAGATGCGGAAAAATGCTAGAAACTTTATAAAATGCCTCTGCTGGATATAAATATTCACATATAAACACATTCATACACAATTTATATTACAACACTTATAATCTCTCTTTACTCCACTTCATATACAAAACCCAAAATACTCATAAAAGTCTGAAAATACATTACAGGAATTGACAACCTAAACTAAGCTCTTCCGCCGCTCAACCTTGGCTCATCATCATTTACCTTTTCTTTGCCCCACGAGCTCCCTCCCTGTACTGGAGATTTGTTTAGGAAAAGAATGAGATTCATGGGAATCTCAGTAGTAACGCAATCAAGCATATAAGATAACACACAAGCATGCTTTACACACACAATCATCAACAAAATCATCATAACATCATTTAGTACAAGCATGCAATTCATAAACTGACTTCGTGCTAGACGGGTTCTTAGCCCCAAAGGGCGCCTGTGCACAATGCATACAATGCAACTTCATAATTGATATAGCACTTGACAGGTTCTCTTGGCCCCGAGGGGTGCCCGTGTAAAGATAGGCCCCGGTTCCCACTCGTGCAATTATGAACATTTCGCCTGAGTGTCAACCCGACCTACGATAAGCCCCGGGTGTTCACTTCGCTCAATCTAAATATGTTAGACATTTTGATGATGATAACAAACAATACATATGCATGTTATGTTATATGAAGACGGTTACTACCTGCTCCTCTATGCAACTTTCCCACTTGATTCAAGCTCGGGCAACTACTGAGGCCAGACCGGTTGTTAAGTCCTAAAATCGCCAAACCTCACAAATGAGTTATTACTCATCCATACATCCTTCCAAAATCATAATATTGGTAAATTTAGCCTAATGACGCCAAATTACCAAAATACCCCTTAGGTCCTGATTATCAGTATTTTTCTTAAAATTGTGATTTAGGTCATTCCTACACATTTTCGCGTGTTGAATCCATTTCTAATCTCGAATTGGCCAAATTCAAGCTCAAATGACGAAAATACCCTTGACAGCCCTCAAATAAGGCTTATAAGGGGTAATTTTGTCATTTCGCTCTCCGGGCCTTTTCTCACTTCGGGGTCAACATAGACCTTACACAATTTGGCCTCCTAAAACTAATGGAAGCATTGTAATTATCAAATTCCTATCCATTTACCACGTTCAACACAGGGAAGGGGAAATAAATTCCCAGAAAAGTTGTGTCAGATTCTCGTTTTCTTTGGCCTAATCACCTCCTTTCTACTTATAACCAATATATTAACTAGTTAGTCATTTATTGGACTTGATTTGGAGGCACTTACACATTATGTTCTCTTTAGTTTTCTTGGATTATCTTATACCAAATGAACCATAATCAAGCCCAAGACAACTCTACTAACAACAATTAAGCAAGAGGAACAAGTTTAGGAAGTTACCTCTTGATTTTCTTCAACTTTCTCTCTCTACACATTTCTCTCTCTCCTCCACCAGCTCATGATCCAGCTGAGCATCAAGGAAAATAATGGTAGAGAGGTGAGGAGAAGAGGCCAGGGAGAAATTAGATACCTTTAGATACAAGGTACAAGTCCTATACCTCAAGATCAGATGATCCCTAGCTTCCCTTCTTCTTCCATTTAGTTCTCGTTTTCCAGCTCTCACTCTTACTCTTTGGGTCTGTTTCATCGTGAGAAATGAGCTGATAAGAATGAAGTAAAGGATGATATAATCCTTTGATTAATTAAACTTGAAACTTGGCATGCTTTCATTGGTCCATAATAGCATAATTCTCCAATTAATCACATTTCCTTAATACTCCCTTATTTCAGCCGAAATATGCATGAGAAATGTAAGGAAAATCTGAATCTCTAATATCCCAATGTGCCATCTCGTAACTTGTTCACCAAGTCATTGACTTTTTGGCTATTTGACCATTTTTAACCATAATTCACCAAAAATGGTTTATTAATGATCAAGTAGTCATTTTACTCTTTTTAATTCCTATATAACTCAAATTAGTGGGAATATTGGGAAAAATAATTATTTCCCATTTTAAGGCAAAATTGCCGTTTTGCCCCTGTATTTAATGATTTACCGAAATAAATCATTTTCCGTCCATTTCTTCGGCTAAACCCCATTTTGACACTTAAATGAGGCCATTAATCATATCATTAAATTTCTTGAATTTTGGTTACCATAATAGGCCTTTATTGGTACATTAATCGCCTCTTATATCCTTATTCGATCATTTTACGTGTAACCGGCGATTGGCATATTTTCCATAAATTCTCATAAATTCATCCACATCATTTTTCACCATTTTATTCCACTAAATATATATCAAATATACACATAAATGTATTGGCGAAAATGGGGTATTACACCTCAAATCCAATGGGAAAAGTACGATAAGGGTGAAGGGGACTCACCTATACTAGAATATTGGATTACATGTGGGATTGGAGCTTTATCCTTTCCTTCATTTGGAGATAAGCTCTCAGTCTCTTTTTCACGTCTCTCTCTTTTTTCTATTCTCTCTCTGTCTCTCTCTCTCTTTCTGGGCGAATGTAAAATGCTGAGGGAGCGAGGTGTTGTTGAATGTTTAAGTGAGGTGTTTAATTGTTGGGTGTTGAGTCTAGTTTAAAGTTGGTCCAATGGTGAGTTTCACCGAATTGAGAGTATATGTGTGTGTGTAATGACTTTTCAGGTGTGTGCGTGTTTTAAGATATATATATATATAGGTACATACATATATTTTTATCCAATAAATTATACACACTAAGCTTTAATTTCCCCCATTGTCTAATTTAAGATTCCATAAATTCTTTAGGATCCATAATTTGGCTTATCTTCATTCCCATTCTGATTTTCGAGTCCGAATATTGAAGTTATCAACTTTTTCTTAATTTCTAAATTGATATTGGCTCATTTTCGAATTCTATAAATTAATCCTTAATACTTTCTAAGGATTTTCTTCCTTAATTTTCTTCATAAGGATTTCAAATAATTTTTATAAAATTTTCGAGCCAAATTATGGTATTTAACTATTTTTCCTCAAATGTTCAGAAAAATATGCCCTTAAATTCCTAAAATTGATTTTATCACTATTTAAATCTCGTTTTGGGAAATTTATCCATTTTTCCAATTTTAGGGATGTTATACTTTTTCAATTCATTCCCTAGTTTGTAGTGAAGGGAGTATAAGAAGATGACAGTATAACTCTTCTTGTATAAAAGAACCAATTGCTAATTATCACTGAAAACAAAAGGGATAACTATTAAGCAAATATAAACTATTATATATATTATGAAATATAAATTCTTTTATTACTCATGCACATATGGTGCCAAGAAATACTCAGTTTTGGTTACACTAAGCCTCTCAGATAAGTATGTATGTCTTATAGCAGCAGTAGTTCCTTCGTTGTGGATTTGAATTGGGAAAACGAATCCAAAATTATTGCTTTTGCTAGAGTAAACCAACCTATAATTCATGTACATATAATAATGCAAGCACATAAATTATAAATGAATTAATTATTAAAATATTTATTTCCAATTCAAGAAGACACCGGTACAAAAAACACTTTTAAGACCGGTTAAAAACGATATTTTAGACCGGTTCTGGATTAGGTCTTGATACAGCCGGTCTAACAAGTATTACACTTTTTAGACCGGTTAAAAAACCGGTCTAAAATATGAACTTTTAAGACCGGTTCTTCAACAACCGGTCTTAAAGTTTAACTAGGAACAAGTAGGGAAATTTCAGCATAAAAAAATAACAATTTAAGACCGGTTCTCTTAATAACCGGTGTTAAATATATATTTAAGACCGGTTATTAAGAGAACCGGTCTTAAAAGTTTACTTATTTAAGACCGGTTCTCTTAATAACCGGTCTTAAATATATATTTAAGACCGGTTATTAATATATTTAAGACCGGTTATTAATAGAACCGGTCTTAAATAAGTAAACTTTTAAGACCGGTTCTCTTAATAACCGGTCTTAGATATATATCTAAGACCGGTTATTAAGAGAACCGGTCTTAAAATTTTGTTTTTTTTTTCGTTTTATTTGTTTCAATATTGCCCAGGCCAGTAAGCCATATTCAACAACATTCCCCCTGTCACATTACATACACATGCATATATGTATATATTGACAATCAGAAGCAGTGACAACAGCATTTTTATTTCCAGAAACTACCAATACACAATCCTCGACTCTCAACAATCAAAGAATGAACATTATGAAAAGAATCATTGAAAACAAACACATTCAATTTCAATGACTACCAATAACACATGATCAACTTATTCAATTCTCAGAAACAGTACAATATTTCTCATTATATGGAAAAAATTCGTAAGCTTTACAGAGAAATGAAAAAAGTGGAGGAAAATTGACAATAGTGATCCCTGCCTGAATCAACAGCCAACTAGTATCGCCAATGTCCAAGAATTTGTCCTAAACAGAGATATAAACCAAGTTAGATATATATGAAAACCATAAGTTGTTAGATATGATTAGTTTTGATGATGCCAAATATATATATCAAATATTATGAAAGCCAAAGTTTGCATAGTATACTTTTCTAATACATTGACTAACTATTTGATATTACATATATTGTAGATTAGTCAAGCAATGGAAGAAATAAATTGAGGAATGACGAACTTGCAAGAATCAATGAAAAAATAGCAAATTTCAAGCTCCACGGTTACTGTAGCAGTAGTACTGTAGCATATGGTACTGTAGCAGAAGCACTGTAGCATACGGTTACTGTAGCATTTTCACTGTAGTACTGTAGCATCACTGTAGCAATCGAGTGATTTTCGGAACAGTGAAAATCACTTGCAGTGATTCACAGATCACTCGAGTGATTTTCATGCCCTGTTCTTCGTCCAGCTGAGCGAGGTCTGGTTATTTGATCATAACTCTCTTAATACAAATCCAATTAAAACCAGTTGTATATGAAACTAGACTCCCAATGCGTCATTTGGACACCAGAAACAACATCAAAGGAGATCAGATGAGGGAGATATCAGTGTTTGAATTTGGGATTCATATCAGCGTCACTTTCTGGAACAGACTGGGTATTTTGGCTATAACTCTCAAACAACAGATCCAATTGAGCTGAAACTGGTGCCATATGAAACTAGACCTCAAGAGCGTTCCATTGATATATAATACAGAATTTTTGGAGCCATATTCAAAGAGTTATGGCATCTGGAAAGTTACCCCTGTTTGCTGAAGAATTAGAAACGCAGCTGAAGTGATCTGAAAAACAGATCACTCGAGTGATTTTGTTAATCACTCGAGTGATATTTAAGATCACTCGAGTGATCGCTGAAATCACTTGAGTGATTGCGGAAAATTACAGATCACTCGAGTTATATGGGAAATCACTCGAGTGATCCGTAATTTCACTTCCAGTGATCGCGAAATCATTGCAAGAAAATTTCACTGTTTTGAAAATCACTTCCAGTGATTATGAATCACTCGAGTGATCCGCCAAATCACTTCCAGTGATTGTAAATCACTCGAGTGATCAGGCTAATCACTTCCAGTGATTTTGTTTTCACTTCAAGAAATTCCCACGGTTTTGCTATTCACTTCCAGTGATTCTCATTCACTCGAGTGATGCGCCAAATCACTTCCAGTGATTGTAAATCACTCGAGTGATGAAGCAAATCACTTTCAGTGATTAGGATTTCACTTCAAGAAAAATCTACTATTTTACATAACACTTCCAGTGAAACTGAGATCACTCGAGTGATCCGCCAAAATTCCCATATCACTTCCAGTGATCATCAATCACTCGAGTGATGTTGGATTTTCGCTGAATCACTTCCAGTGAATTGGAAATCACTCCAAGAAGAAATCACTATTTACAAAATCACTTTCAGTGATTCCAAATTCACTCGAGTGAAATATGGAAATTTCAATATCACTTCCAGTGAACCAGCAATCACTGTCAGAAGTTTTCAACGTTTTCAAAATCACTCCCAATGACATTATATTCACTTCCAGTGATATTGCATTTTCTCATATAATGATCTATTGTTTCCATGTGATTTTACCTCAACTGATTTTTCTAGTGAAATTCTATTATTACTGATTTTTCCAAATAGCTATCAAAATCATATGATATATCATTTCAATACTTAGTTGCGAAAATAGGATCACTCTCTATGGTTTTATTCTGTCACTTTTTATAAAACACCTTCAGTGATCCATATTAATTTGCTGAGATACAAATATTGCTTAACGGTTATATTCATAAGTGTATTACAGCTGTACTCCACCAACACGCACATGACAAGTAACTGAACTCTCCATTCAAACGACAACTATTCGTGGGCGGCAGAAAAATTCATAAGTAACGGAAGACAAATACTATTGCATCTGTCAGACCAATGGGCAAACTGTAAGAAACGCTGAAGCATGTGTTAGAGCACGATCAACGGGAAAATATTTAAATACACTCAACGACCGTGCAAAGCAATAGGACTCCAACCGAAAATGATATAGTGATTGTCTAAGCATCAGATGGGATTATAACAGAAGAATATCCGAATGGGCTCAACGGTCAAATGAATCAACAGACTCTAACGGATATCTTCCACAACTCAGCTATAAATAGGAGAGGATTCAAACACAGAAAAGCAAGCAACACAATGAGAACATGAACATGCTGATATTATAAGTCTTCTACCTCCGACCACTCTTTGCTCTACTTCATCTTCTATATTATGTATATTTGAGAGAGTGAATATTTGTATTGTACTTCAGTAAGGATTTATCTACTCTGTGAGAGAGTCTGTAAACACACCATTTATACTTCTGTATTGAACTCAAGGTAGAGGGACCTTGAGAGGGTTGATTTCCTTACAGTGGAAGTTGTAGAGTGAATCGCCAGTAAGAGTTTCTGCCCATAAGACTTACAAGGTGCAAGCAGTAGAGAACGTTGCTGCTCATAAGACTTGCACAGTTAAGCAGGAGAGAAAGGTCTTTGGATTGCTTTGCTCGACTTGCTGTAAGAAGGAGTAAACCTTACAGTGTGTAAGGGGGAGTAACTCTTGTGAATTTGTAAAGGCTTTTCTTGTGCCCGGTTAAACAAGAAGATAGTGGATTGGAAATCTCAGGAGGAGCCTGGGGACTGGACGTAGGTCATCGTGGATTGGACCGAACCAGGATAAATCACAGTTTGCATATTCTCTTCCCTAAGCTTTTACATTTCCAGCATATATGATTTACATATCAGCTTATGTTTCTATACTTCCACATGTATTGATTTGATAAGTTGCGAAAAGATTTTAAAAGATCATACTTTCTTATCACACACCCAATTCACCCCCCTCTTGGGTGTCAGCCAGTTCTAACATAAGTATTATTAGAACAACATAAATCGGATTCAAAAACTTACTAATCTTGTAAAAGCTCATAAATGAATTCAGCACAACAATTGCGGATGAAATCAATATCTTCTTCAGGAAAGGGATCAGCAAGATCAAACATCTGTATGTGTAACACCGAAGCCAAACAAAACATTAACTTACTAACTTAAAAACAATAAAGTAATACAAAATATTTGAAATATACATTTATTACCTCCTCGGTAAAGTCAGTCGTGTCTAGGCTGATAATATTGTAAATCTGCCTCAACATATAAAGACCACATAAGTTGGAGCCCGGTGGTTGCCTACGGGTCTGAAAAAGAACATGATATCATCAAAGCAAGCATAAAAGCATAGCTTATGAAACGCATCTTAAAGAAAACAAATATGTACTAACCTTTGGCGTGATCCATGTAGGGTCTTTTAAGTCACGAACATGCCTACCACACTTAGCGTGTAGGAAAGTCCGCATAGCCCTATGATCAAAATCACAAAGATTACTTATTCTGCACACAAACTTTGACAACAAAAGGTAATAAAGCAAGAAAACTTACGAGTTCATGGTCTTCTTCAAGTCAGTCCCCGGTTTGAAGTGGAGGGAGCAGAGGAGGATCACTGTGTAACTAGCCTTACACAGAATAACCAATTGCCAATGATCCCTGAAAAAAAGAGATGAATGTTAAGAAAATATAAAGCATTATATGTGATGTTTCGGAATATAAATTTGATGTTTCTTACCCATGCACATAAGGAACCAAGAAACAGTCAGTTTCTGTTTCACTGAGCCTCTGTGATAAATATCTATGTCTGATGGCAGCAGTGGTCCTTTTCTCTGTGGCATGAGCTGGGCACATGAATCCAAATTTAGTGCTCTACCCAGAGGAAACCAACCTACGATTCATGTACCTACAAAAATGGAAGCACACAAATTAAGGTTACAGAGCGTAATTTTTAAGATATTTACTTCCAATTGAAGAAGATACTTACATCAAAAAAAGCTGGACAATCGCAATCGTAAGATTTTGTCTAGGAGCGACCATGGACATTAAATCATCCCTCTCAAGATAGCATGCCGCCCCTGACGGTCCAATAACTGAATCCATAGGCCAATTTTTAATCGGGAAAGATGTATCAAATGCCATCAGAATCACTTGCTGCATCACATTCAGTAGTGGAGGCTGTGAAACTTCACGAGGGACGGGAGTTGGACTTGGGGCTCTGATCGGGAAATCTGCAGCTCCAACAGAAACAAGGTTCTTAGGCCATGATATGAAAGTACCCAAGACATCGGCCACAATCTTGAACTCCTCAGAAGGGATAGGGACAGGTGCGTCTGAGATAATAACCTCCTCAACTGATACCCTAACCTGATCATCTGTCATCTCGAGGTGGTGAACAGTTGATCCTAGGTTGTGCACACTCCCCCATACAACTAACCATCTCAGAGGATCCTCAACATATAAATCACAAGGCTCAGCATCGTCCTTTCCAGGACCCTCTGATGACTGTCCCACATTGCAACAACTCCCTTTGGTGCTCTGCTTATGGCGATCGAGCGATTGTGCGTGGATAGGAGCGGTGTCTTGTCTTGTGCTTACCATGGCATATACCTCGTCCTTCATCTTGCTCAACCGGGCATCCAATAGTGCATCAAATGATGCTTCTGCCTCAGCCCTTCTTCCGCCCTCGCAGTGGCCAACATACGCTCCAATTCGTCTCTCGTGACCACGTTGGAGGAGGAACTGCGTGAGGAGGATCCAAAGTAATCCTTTATACCCACCCCTCCTCCAACTCCCCTGACGTGGCCTGGATGCTCACGTTTTCCAGTAGCAACCTTGAGAATGTCATTCCTCCCCTCGGACTTGAAGGTTCCCTCGACTTTCTTTTTTTGAAGTTCTTCCTGTGAGATATACAAAAAACACACATAAGTAATGAAAAATTTTTATTAAACAGTTAATAAGAACAACGATACTTACAATTTTTTCACCGACTATACGAGACTGGTGCTCGTATAGGATCCACCACTCTTCCGGCGAGCATGCAACCACAACTCTTCACGCCATATCGGAGATGGTGGAGATAGTAGAACAGAAGGATCGGATTGAGAAGCTTCTTCCAATCTCCTCCGTTTGGCCGCCAACAAGTCTTTCTCGGCCTTTGCGTATCCCCCACGAGACATTGTGTGGGGGCAATCATTCTTCCTGCCGCTCGCTTGTGCCTTTTGCCTTCTTTCCTGCGAATAGGAAATGGGAAAAAAAGGTTACAAACAGTAAAGACAAAAGATAAGTACATAAAGTACAAAATAAGTTATCTCATCAAAGCCTCTGGAGTAGTCCGAAGCTTAAAAAACTCCTGCCATGTTGCTTCATCGATGTACGAGTACTTGCTGTAAGGAGGAAGATGTGGCTTACCAGCTGGCACCTCGATATGCACGTAATTGTTCGCCAGACTCGCCTTGAACTTCCTCCAGCACTCACAACAATATGTCATAGTCTTGTGATACAAGATCTCACTCTGAGGAACGTCGTAGGTGAGCTGTTATTCATGAATGAAAGGAGTTAGTGATAGTAATGAAACGAATTTGATAAAAGAAACATACAGAGGGAATTTTATACCTGAATAGTATCCCAAATATGCTGCTTCACTTTTTTGTCGACATTCCTCCACTCCTCTATCAATATGCTAGGCTTATTCCGTGCGAGGAGGCCGACAAAACTCCTAAAACGACTGGCATTCAGCCCGATCGGTTTCCAGTATTGATCGAACTGGATCGGTATCCTCTCCCTGGCAGACCAACTCAAGGAAACATCCCTCAACCGTGTGGCCGTCCTGCCCCTCCTTCTAGGCTGGTGACTCGGCTCACCCGATGATTGCCCCTGATTAACACTCTGAGGCTCGCTGTGCTGAGCAGTATGGTGCACCTGATCCTCTGCTATAGGAGGCACCTGATCCTCGGCTGTAGGATGCACCTGATTCTCGGCTGTAGGATGCACCGGATCCGTCATTGTACTGTTAAGACAAATTGTTGAGTTATTAAGTGACTTGCTGAGATTACGCAAGTGAAGGGGAATCACTCAAGTGAATTGCCTATCACTCGAGTGATCATCTAAGATCACTGAAGGATGAATATCTTCTGATTCAAGTTTCTTTCTAAACTTTTAAGGGAGCCCGCATGATTGTTTTATTGGGTATTTGGAATCAAAGACAAATCATCGTCTTTAAAGACTTTTATCGTACCCACCTAAACTTTTAAATACCAAAAAAAAACAAAAGACTTTTACCGTATGGTGGATTGGTGGTGCATGATCTGAAGACCATAATGATGACAAGGATGGAGTATTTATGGATTTAAAATGAGCATGTATACTACCAGCTGGTCAATAAGACAACTGGTATTGGTTCCCTTCTCTAGCTCTCTTGATATATCATTTTCCATTGTCATCTCATCATGATGCTTTCTGGACTTTTTGTTTGGTAGAAACCTCTTAAATTTGTGTCCTTCTTGTCTCTATCCCAACCCATTTATCAATTCTTGCTCAATCAGAGCATTATTATTATCCACCCCTCACATTCTTCCCAACTGTTATTTACTTTTGTGTATATCATTCTATTTTTATTTATAAGTCTAAATTAACTACCTCTTATATACCAAAAAGAGTTAGTTAACTCATTAATTATAGATTAAATTTCTAATTTCACCCTTATATTTGATTGATTCCAAACACACACACCCATATGCAGTATATACCTAATTAAACGCTTCCTTCATCTACTACTACTAGTACCTCAGATTTCAAAGTCATTGATCAATTGTGAATAGATCAAAGGATTAAAAATAAGGTTGATAAGGGCATGGTTTGAATTGTCCACCAAGAGGATTAACAAAAAACGGGTTAATATGATATTTATTTCTTATTTTTACTTTATTTTAATTTTGACACCTCAAATTTTAAATAATAAGAAATAGCATCAAGAAGGGCTAGCCCTTCAGCCTTCAGCAAAAAGCACAGATTTCGCATGAACAATTCTAGAAGCACGGTCCAGAATCCAGCCATTATTAATATCCCGAACGATGAAAGAAATTGCAGCCATTATATTAACAGAGTTTTACCTGTTTGACGTAATTTGAACCGTGGCTTGAGGCGCAGGAGGAGAGGGGCAGCAGTGGCTTGAAAACACGCCGGAGTGAGATAAAGGCTGGAGGGAGTTTCAAACGCCGACAACAGAATATGGGAAAGAAGGTGGAAGCGGCGGCGGCGACTAGAAAGGTGGCAGGAGAATACGGCGGAATATCACCTACTGCGTTGGAAGTGAGCAGTTCGCGGCGGGGAAACAGAGGGGGAAGTGAAACGTAAATGTGAAATGAACTTTCGCGGCGGTTCTAGGTTTGAAAATCAGACTTTTAAGACCGGCTATTTAAATAACCGGTCTTAAAAGTACTTTTAAGACCATTTATTTAAATAATCGGTCTTAATAAATTCTTTTAAGACCGGTTATACAAATAACCGGTCTTAAATTATTGATATTTAAGACCGGTTATTTAGAAAACCGGTCTTAATAATATTGTGATTTTTTTTTTCATTTTAAGAATTTGTTTTTAAGACCGGTTATTTAAAAAACCGGTCTTAAATTATTGACTTTTAAGACCGGTTATTTAGAAAACCGGTCTTAATAATATCGTGATTTTTTATTCATTTTAATAATTTGTTTTCAGACCGGTTGTTTAAATAACCGGTCTTAAATTATTGACTTTTAAGACCGTTTATTTAAACAACCGGTCTTAATTTTTTTTTAAGACCGGTTGTTTTTATAACCGGTCTAAATAATATTTTTTTAGATCGGTTTTTTAGACAATCGGTCTAAAACATTACTTTTAATTACGAAATTGCCACCGCGTGTTTCTTTTAGACCTTATCCGCAATAACCGGTCTAAATAATGCGGTCTAAAAATGCTATTTTGCACTAGTGAGATGCTTGCATTAAAAATACTTGGATAATTGCAACTGTAAGTTGATGTTTAGGAGCTATAAGGGACATTAAATCATCCCTCCCAAGATAAACTGATACCCCTAACTTGCCTACAACTGAATCTATAGGTCATGATCTTGTTGTAAAGGATGCATCATATGCCATAAGAATAACTTGTTACATGGCAATAAACTTAGGCTGTGAAACTTGTTGACTAGATAGAGCTATAATTGGGGCTGTGATCGGGGTTTCCTTAGCTCGAATAGAAACAAGGTTATTTGGAAACAAGATAAAAGTACTCTTGACATCACTCACAATCTTCAAATCATTAGTAGGGATAGGGGCATGTGTATCTGCAGTTATCACCTCTTCAACTGACACTTTGACTTGATCATCTTTTATTTATTGGTGGTGGAACTTGATCCCAAGTTGATCCAAAGTTGTGGGCTCTGAAATCACCGGAAGAAAATTTCACTGTTCTAAAAATCACTTCCAGTGCAACCAAATTCACTCGAGTGATTAGCTATTTTCTCAGTATCACTTCCGGTTGACATCAAATCACTGCCAATATATCATATCAGTATGAATCAGAATCACTTCCCGTGAAGATGAGGTCACTCCCAGTGAACCAAAATGCACCTCCAGTGAAAACCAATATGCCTCAAGTGATATGTTTATTTTGGTATATCACTCCCAATGCATTTCAAGTGAATCAAATACCTCCCAGTGATCACTCGATGTATTCTTCATTGAATCCAAATTAGTTCCAATAGCAGCAAATAAGAATCACATCTGGAAGTCAAGATCACTACCAAGAAAATGCTTCTGCAGTCGAGTGATTCATTGTTCTTATCAGAATTACCTTCAGAAACTTCACATAATCATGAAAATCACTTAAGGGATCATCATTACCAGTGAAATATCATTTAATCAAGATCACTACCGATCACATGCCATACAATGGATCAACACTCAGTGACAACAAATTATGGGCAATATCAATATTTAACAGACGAGTCAATGAACGTGCAAACAACTGAAGCAGTTGTCAGAGCACGATCATGGGCAATGGTTGAATTACTTATCAGAAAGCACGATCAGATTTCAATGGGAAAATATTTGAATAAGACACAACGGCTCTAACAGCTTCTGCTATATAAGCTTAATCTTTCAAAAACCAGAAAAAAGAGACTACAACGAACTGAGATACACATGAGCAACAAAGCGACGAGAACCGAACTACACCAACATGCTGTTATAAGTCTTATGCCTCATGCACTCTCTGCTATACTCCATTTCCAATATCATGTATATTTGAGAGAGTGAGAATATATGTATTGTACTTCAGTAAGTATCATATCTACTTTGTGAGAGAGTCTGTGAACCCTTCATCTATATTTTAGAAGTGCTCTCAAGGTAGAGAGAACTTGAGAGGATTGATCAACTTACGGGGGAAGTTGTAGAGTGAATTGTCAGAGACTTTCTGCTCATAAGACTTACAAGATGCAAGCAGTAGAGAATGTTGCTGCTCGTAAGACTTACAGTAGTATAAGCATGAGAGAACGTTGCTGCTCATAAGACTTGCACATGTAAGCAGGAGAGAAAGGTCTTTAGGATTGTTTTACTCGATTTACTGTAAGAGGGAGTAAACCTTACAGTGTGTAAGGGGGAGTAACTCTTGTGAGTTTGAAGAGGCTTATCTTGTGCCCAGTTAAACAAGAAGATAGTTGATTGGAAATCTTAGGAGGAGCCTGGGGACTGGACATGGGTCATCGTAGATTGGACCGAACCAGGATAAATTATAGTTTACATCTTCTCTTCCCTAAGCTTTTACATTTCCAGCATATATGATCTATATATCTGCATATGAATTTATAGTTCCATATGTATTGATTTGATAAGCTGCAAAAAGAATTTAAACAATTATACTTTCTTATTGTACACCTGATTCACCCCCTCTTGGGTGTCAGCCAGTTCTAACACTTTTCACTTCTAATCACTTGTTTAACCACTTAAACACCTCTTGTACATGATTAATCAAAGTTTGGGCAGCATCTCCCCTTAGGGTACATGCATCCCAAACTCACAAAATCAAGACAACCAAGCCAAATAACCAATAACAAACACCAATTAACAAGTAGAATCAAGTTTCATGACTTACCTTTTGATTCTCATTTCTTTCCTTAAAAAATCCAACCTCTCCTCCTTCTTTTGAATATCACCCTTTCCATATATAAAAATTAATTCAGCTAGAGGAAGCGGCTCGAACGGGCAAAGCGGTGGATACCAGCAACTGAGGGTTCCGGTGTTAATCAAGATTTTAGTGTTGGTTATCTTCCTATCTTTTAATGTATTTTGGGATTTGTTAATTATTATGTACAAACCCTGTGGGGATATTTTGTAATGTAATCAAGTACTTTGTATTCGTATATTTATGCTATTTTATGTACCCGGTATAATTGTACTTTTCTAAAAATTATAACCCAAGTTATTCCTACACAATTTCACGTGTAGAATACATTTTTAACATCAGTTTTGGTAAAATCACACTACATTTACTAAAATGCCCTTGACAACCACCAATTAAGGTTTTATGGTCAAAATTGTCATTTCACACCTTAAAGCCTTCATACTCTATATTTCACTTGTTTCCTACATAATTTTTCATTCTAAACACAATGGAATCATCAAATCTATCAAATTCCAGCCCTAACTCCTCTATCTAGGTCTAGCCTAAAGTTTCACAATTTTAGGGAAAATGGAATTTTTCAATTTCTAACCAACCAAACATCTTCTTTTCACTTTTAATCACTTGTTTAACCACTTAAACACCTCTTGCACATGATTAATCAAAGTTTGGGCAGCATCTCCCCTTAGGGTTCATGCATCCCAAACTCACAAAACCAAGACAACCAAGCCAAATAACCAACAAAATCACCAATAACAAATACCAATTGACAAGTAGAATTAAGTTTCATGACTTACCTTTTGATTCTCTTTTCTTTCCTTCAAAACTGCTACCTCTCCTCCTTCTTTCTCTTTGATTTTCTTCTTCCTTCATGTGATTTCAAGAAGGATATGAGAATTAAAAGAGGTTTCTAAAATATTAGAGATAAGAACAAGTGAATTTTGCTACCAAACTTAGCTAAGTTTGCTTCTTGAACACCTTGTCTCTTCTTCTTGCTTCTTGTTTCTCCAAGACTTCTTTCTCTCTCTCCTTTCCTTTATTGTCTGAAAATGAGCTCCACGTGCGCTGAAATGTGTCTTTAAAAACCCTCTTCCACCTCCTTAATTTTTAATATTATTTTATTGCCAAAAATGTTATACTTGGCATTTTGTTACAACTTCTTTATCCATATGGCAAAGTAAGCTTCCACATGTCCCTTTATCTGTCCCAAACACATTTTTCCCTTGCCTTCTCCTCTCTTGGCCATCCAACACCATATTTTAAGGGAAAAATATTAGATTTTTATTTTATTAGCCAAATGACCACTTTAGCCTTACATTTCTTGAATTTTTGTACTAAGTATTGTTTTCCTTGTTCCTTTTTCTTTTTGGCCAAAATTCTCATCATAAATTGGGCGAATAATTTTGCTCTTCCATACTTAATTTTAGGCTATAATGTGAAGCCTTTATCAAGGAAAAAATTGTGCCTTACATCTTACTCAACTAAAATTTCACATAATCTCTATTTTTAAAATTTTGGCTACTTTAAGTGCACTAAAATTTACCATTTTATTCCATTTTATATAATTAAATGTACAAGGAATTTTGGTGAATAAAATTTGGGATATTACAAGGCCAGTATGGAAGATCGAAGAAGACAGACCTCTTTTTCCATATATTTTTTTTTTCATGTCTACTCTTTATAGTCTTACCAAAGTTAACATTGATATTTTTTACCTTTTCATAAACTTACTCCCCAGTCAATGCCTCTAGAGCATCTTCATACTCTTGACCACCAAAAAAAGCCTTCTTAGCTTTAATCTATGATATGGGTGGTCCAGTCTAAGAAATCTCTTATGGCCAAGATAAACCGTCTTTCGTCCATGTTAAAGTTGATTGTAGCATGTGCCTTATTCACAAATTGGACATGCTTTATGGCCTTTAACACTATACCTTGACAAGTTTCCATATGCAAGGAAGTTATTTATAGTACAAAAGATCATGTCTCCCATTTAAAAAACCTCCTTCTTGTTCGCATAAAAAACATCAACACCTTCTTCTCACAACTCTTTTAAGTCTTCGATCAAGGGTTCTATGTAAACATCTATGTCATTTTTAGGTTGTTTTGGTCCCGAAATCAACATATACAATATGATGTGGTTTTTTTTCATGCAAAAAAAAGAAGATAAGTTGTAAATAACCAAGAGAATAGGCCATGAACTATGTATAATGCTAAAGGCTACTATAAGGATTCATACCATCCGTATTAAGCCCAATCCCAAGGTTAATAGGTTCTTTATCGAAGTTAGGAAATAATTGATCAATTTTCTTCTATTAAGAAGAATCAGCCGGATGTTGAAGCTTTCAATCATAAATCCTTTGATCTGTATGCTAGCTCAAATTTTTGCATCATTTTTATTAGCAAACAAGCGCTTGAACCTTGGTATGATTGGGTGATACTGCAACAATTTTGCAAGAGCCTTATTTGATTTGTACTTTAGGGTTCACATATCAGACACTTTTGGTTCTCTTCATACTCTTTTCTATACAATATGCAATTATTAGGGCAAGCATAGATCTTTTTATACTACATCCGTAGTGAACACAATATTTCCTTAGTATCATAGTATCAATCAGGCAGCACATTATCATCTAGAAGCATGTACTTAAAAGCCTCAAGCGTTTTTGAAAAACTCTTGTCGCTCTATCCATGCCGTGCTTTTAAGCTTACCAATTTCAATATTGTTTTCAATAATTGGTATTTTTACACCTTTGTTATATCACTGCACATATTACCATATGCATATGATTGCTCAAAAGCTTTTTCTCCTACATCATGAGTAATATCCTCTATCTGATCATCAATATCGGTGTCATTATCATCAAAGGCCACTTCGCTTTATTGAGATGCACTTGGCATTTCTATTTCTTTACCATGCCATACCGATACTGTATAACTTATACAAAATCCTTTACAAATTAAATGTGTATATATATCTGCAGTACTTAGTTGCTTCTCATTCAAACATTCTACACAAGGCAATAAAACATCCTATTATCATTATCAGCATTTCTTTTAGTAAAGTCTAAAAATTCCCTCACCCCATCATCATATTCAACACTTTTCCATTTAGTTTTTATTCAATTGTAATCCATATATTTCAATGCCTTTTTTCCTCTTTTCTATTTTTTTCCTCGAAAAGGCATGAGTATGATGAGAACATGAAATCATTATATAGAAAGGGAAATTTTTGTCTCATTATCAAAATAGGAAAGGCATCCACTTGTCTTCTCATATATGTATTCTAAGATTGGTGGGCTTCTAGGGTGGGGATATTAGAAAACAATGGGAAAAATCTTCAAATCTTTATGATTCCATTTCAATATCAAAAGGTGAATAAAGAAAGAGAAAAAACGAGTATAGGACTAGAATTTACCAAGTATAGATAACTATCAATTTTAATAACTGAATGAAATAGAAGTAATATTAAAATGAAAATTTCTTCATTGTTAGTAACACTAAATTGATTGGAGAGCACAATGCAAGACCAGCTTTTAGTCTTTGATAATGGTTGCCTTTATATTAAATTCACATATTTGTAATGTAAAGTCTCATATCAAAGTCACAAAGTATGGTCAGTGAGCCTAATATCATTAAGCACATATATTTTGATATGAACAAATTTTCCAGAGATTTCTGGATATGGCGGTGATTCACAAATGACAAGCAACTACATTCCTTAACATTTTTTGTGTACGAATTAAAGACTAGAAATGTTCATAATTTATAGAAATTGCCAGCATAGTCAGCAAATGGCAATGAATCCGTTGAGTTCCTTTAGTTTTTAAGTATTGTATTAGACTTCCTCTTAAGCTTGCTCTGCACTAGGCTTAGTAGTAACTTAGTAAAAATGTGTTCATAACCCAGATGAGTGATAATATTGCACAAGGTAATGACACAATAACTTTAGATCAACCAAAAACAAGAAATGCCTCAGCTGTTAAAATTAGCTGACTATTTAGCTGGGTGAGTGTGTACGCAACAAGGAGTAAATAGAAGCAAACTGCAACAAAATAGATATTCAGGAAGGAAATTGGCCTTTATTGATAGTGTGGATTCTAGTCCATAAATAGTCTAAACTCAAAAATCAAAAAAATCAGGCACGAATTAAGTGCTATTAAAATAATCAGGTGCTTGCTTACCATTATTGTACCAAAAATCAAAGAAAAAAACTTAGCCGCAAATTAAGTTTATCGAAACTAGCTCGTCAAGAGAGAAATGTAAAGGAACCTTGCGAACCATAAAATTCAAATTTCTCAGTTGCAAACTCAAACAAAAAATTAAAGGTAGTAGAAATGTGGAAGAAAACAAGCTATAATAGTACCATTTTCTTCTCTCACTACTAGCCACATCAACGTCAACGAGAGAAGAGCAGTGACATGGGCACACAACAGAAGAATGAAACAAGAAAATAGTAGCGATTAGGGGGCATAAACTAGCAGCATTTGTAATAATGGAGGAGTGACGTACGAAAGAGGAGCGAGGTGCAACAAAGGAGTTTAGAAGAAGACCAAGCTCATAGAGTAATCACGTGAAGAAGAGCGGATCAGATTCAGAGAGTGAGAATTAGGTGTGATGAGGAGATGTTTTAAAAATTTAGAGCTAATCTTTTAGACCTGTTTTGTTTAAAATCATGTCTAAAAAGTTATCTTCTAGACTGTTTATTTGAAACATCCTATCTTAAAAGCAATGGATATATTATTTTTTAACTACACATCTTATAAACTGGTTTTTAGAAACACCAGGTCTAAAAAGTTTCAAAAAAAAGTAATAAACATTTTTTTAATTGCTTTTAATGTAGAAAATATATTTAGATCTATTATATAGAGAACCGGTCTAGAAAACAAATTATATATGATTTTTTTAATTATTTTTATCCTTTGAGACTGGGTGTTCAAAAATCTTACCTAAATTTAGACCTTATATTAAAGGAACCAGTCTCAGAAGTTCTTTATAAATACCAAACTGTCATCGATCATACTTTTTAGACCTTATCCTCTATAACCGGTGTAAATGTGGTGACCTAAAAAGCCTATTTTGTACTATTGCTTTTTATTTGCTTTGTTAAAAACAAAGGTAAAATATGATACTTATCATTAGAACTGGTAATTTGGGCCGGGCTAACGGGCTCGGCCCGTTAGCCCGGCCAAATAAACGGGCTCGGGCTTGAAAGTCCGAGCCCGTTTATTATTCGGGCTAAACGGGCTCGGCCCGTTTAGCCCGAAAGTTAAACGGGCTTGCCCGTTGGGTAAACGGGCCGGCCCGTTTAACTATTTAAAAAAATAAAAAAAAAATTTTATATATTTTTCAAATAAGTTAGATCTCAATGTTTTCAATTCTTAGTGATGTTGTGTTTAAAGACTTCCTATTTTTTTTATTTGACACTTTTTTCATATTATATCTATTTATTTTACTATTATTAAATTTTAAAAAAATGTATTCACATGTTTTTGTGATGTAAGTAGACAAAAAAAAGAAAGTAAGAACAAATTTGGTTTTGTAGCATGAATATATAAAAGAAAATAAGTGTGACATAAATGGATAAAAGAGAAAGGGAGTAAAAATTTTTTTTAAAAGGGAGTAAAATTTTAAAAAAACAAAAAAAAAATAAAAACGACGGGCTAACGGGCCGGCCCGTTAGCCCGTCTAAACGGGCTCGGGCTGGCATTTCGCCAGCCCGTTTATAAACGGGCTAAACGAGCTTGGGCCCGTTTAGCCCGTTATCCCAACGGGCCAGCCCGACGGCCCGGGCTGGCCCGTTTTCCCAGTACTACTTATCATGTTTGTTTTACTAAAACAAACTTAAAAAGAGATTAAGGTTTTTTATTCATCATCCTTTCTATCTACTGACTAATTGCTACACTCTCACTCTCACCCTCCTCCATCGTTCTTCAGCCTCTCTCTCTTTTCTTTGTGGGTCTCCTGCTGTGGGTCTCGCATCTCACCACTGTAGGTCTCTTGTCTTGCAGCTGTAGGGTCTCACCACTGTGCCTTTCTTATTTACATTCACTTTTATTTTATTTTTTTTACTGATATAGGTGAGTAGTATTGCATTAACAATGATGTAATGTACTTAGTGAACTCTTTTAATTGATGGGTCCTTGTTTTTTAACTATCCATAGCATAGATTCAACATTTAGAAACATCTAAAAATAGATTTGAAGTTAGTTATCAGTTTCTGAAATTCGAATCTCATAGTTTTAAATGTCATCCAGATAGCTAAAACTTCACACTTTGTGTTTTTAGCACTAAAATGTTTTTATAAGCCATATCAGAAAAATTGAAAAGACTCACCTGAAACTTACAAATAGTAAAGAATAAAAAATTACTACTAACAACAAAAATCAACATGCAAGTCGTGAACTAATCAATATAACTCTTTCAACTGAATGTTTTTTTTCCTAATTTCATGTACCTCCTTTTTATTTATGATATTGCTTATTGGGCGTATGTGTTTTTTAATCTCCATCAAAAGTACTCATAGAAAACATCTTATTGCATCCATAGTTATTATTGTTATTGTTATTGTTATTATTATTATTAAAGATTAATGATTGACATAATTTTAGGATCTAGGGTTAGAAAATGACCCTTATTTAGCAAAAAAGAGCCACAACTACTATATATATATATATATATATATATATATATATATATATATATATATATATGTATATGTATATATGACATGGCATGCTATACAACTCATTTAGAAAAGGAAGGTAGTGATCTTGTGCTTGTGCGGGCTTATATATGTGGCACAATTATTGCTCATGAGAATGCATGCGTACCCAATCAAGGGTCGTGGAGAAGCTTCTAGAAGTAGACCCCAATAATGGTGCAATAATAGCTATTGATGAATTATATTATGCTAGACTGACTCTAACAAGCCACCAAACAATATCAATGGTGCTCGATCCAATAAGATGGCAAGTAATATTGATTAAATTAGTGCACTTAAATGTGCAATAATAGCTATTAGAGATTTAATGCACAAGGAAATTGTGAAGATCGTCACATATGAGCATAAAACTATCCTATGCTCTGATACCACCAAATGTGACACCCTTCCAAGTACTTACCTTACCGCTCTTAGTTCCATTAAATCAGAGTATACCAGCGATAAATTATTAAACTAAAAGCCGTTCATCATGCTTTACACAAGAGCGGTTCTCTGCTTATACAACATTCATTCATACATTCGCATACATACACATATACATGAAATACAACTAGTAGTGCCCTGCATTACGGTATACTCTTCACTTCATGTCTCCATATCTCCTCCGTGCACTTCATGCATCCTTTAAACTGTCTAAAATGGTTGTTCAGGAGGAGTGAGATTCGAGAGAATCTTAGTAGCGAACAATACCACTATGCATGTAGAAGATATATATGAATGCATGACATGCTTGCCTATACTATTTCATGCCAACATAATGACATGCTGCGTGCTCGATGTTCTGACATACCAATGGCCAATGTACAAATATAACAGAGCTTCAATCAATCAACATGTTCAACACGAATAGGCAAATCAGTCACATAATCAATGAAAGACATACATATCATATACATGCAGGAAAGGTAAGTTCACTACCTGTCGGACTTCACGTCCGTCCTCAATCCTTCGTCTTTGCTTCAGTTCGGGCAAGTCCATTCATCGAGTCCTAGAATTCAAAATACATTTAATGAGTCATTACTCATCCATATAACATTCTAGACTCGTTTTCAGTTGATAACTTAGCCCAATTATGCTAAATTACCAAAATGCCCCCGGAAGCCTGGCCCAACTGTACTTTTACAAAAATTTATAACTGGGCCAGTCCTATACAATTTCATGTGTAGAATCCATTTATGACTTCATATCAGTCAAATTCAAGCCCAAATGACGAAAATACCCCTTGATAGCCCCTTTGTAGAGCTAAAAGGGTAAATTGGTCATTTTACCCTCTAGGACTTTTCTCACTTTCTCTTCAACATGAACCCTACACAATTCACCCTTTTGAATTCAATGGAATCATCGAATAGATGAAATTCCAACTCTACCCTCATAAACCATATAGGGCAGCCATTATAGAGTTCTCAGAAGAGTTGTGTCGGTTCCTCCCTTTCTTTATCTTAATATCTTCCTTTCTACTTATACTTACATGATTAGCCGTTTAGACATCACTTGGACATCATTTTAGCCCCCAAAACATGGATAGAACGAGAGATGAACAGTACACTACTTCCAAAATACTCATCCACATGATAACCGAAATAGTAGAAAGGAAGCCTACGCTTACCTCTACCCGCATCTGAATTCAGTTTGAAATTCTGGCGACGCTCCGGCCGGTGACACGGCACCAATGGCCTCCAATCAAGAATCCAAATCCATAGAAATGAAGCTTGGGATAAGTAGAACAACATTTATACTGGAAATTTCGAGAGAAAACGTCATTTCGGATGTGTTCTGACGAATTCTAATTTTCTCTCTCTTCTCTTGTTCTCCGTTCTCTTTCTCATTCTTATTTTGATCTGTTTCTCTTTCTCTTTCTTTTTTAATCTGAACGCAGGAAAGGTTGAGAATTAATTGATGAAGGATGATGATTAATTAAAATCATCCGGTGGCCTTTACTCAATTAGTCCACCTATCTCATTTCTTGCACAACAAGTTTCATTTCTCGTTTCCTTCATCATTCCATTAATATTAATGAGAATTATGAGAGTATAATTCACTCTCAAACTATCTCATTATACCACCTCAAGTGGTCCTCCAAAGCCTTAAGCTTTTCCACTTATTGACTTTACTTGATAATAATTACCAACATGGCTTCATTAATTACCAAGTAATCATTTCCCTCCTTTTAATTCCTATTCAACTCAAATCATCGAGAATATTAGGGAAAATCCTCATTCCTTATCTTATGGAAAAATTACCATTTTGCCCTCACTTTTTATTTCCTTTTTAATATCCAAAGATATTAAAGAATTTTGGGATAAATATCATGTCTTGCTAGTGTTAGATTTCATGTTTTGATGATAACAAATCATGTTTTGGAGGTCCTTGGATTTGATCAAATAAAAAACATCAGCAAAGGAAGTAAGAAAAGTGATCTGTGCAAGATCACTCGAGTGATGTGAAAATTACCAGATCACTCGAGTGATCTATGAAATCACTCGAGTGATGCGGCAGATCACTTCTAGTGAATTGAAAATCACTGTAAGAAAAATTTATTGTTCCGGATTTCACTGCCGGTGATCTTGAATCACTCGAGTGATTCATGATTTTTGTGAATCACTTCCAGTGAATCTAAAATCACTGGAAGAAAAAATCATTGTTTTGAAAATCACTTCCAGTGGTGACCAGATCACTCGAGTGATCCTCAAATTTTCCAGATTCACTTCGAGTGAAATGAAAATCACTGCAAGAAGATTTCACTGTTTGGAAAAACACTTCCAGTGGCATCCAAATCACTCGAGTGATATTTGTTTTTGCTTAATCACTTCCAGTGGATTGAGGATCACTGCAAGAAAAAATCATTGTTTGTAAAATCACTTCCAATGACATCAAATTCACTCCAGTAATGTGTCATTTTATCAGTATCATTCTCTGACAGTCACTGTGATCCACTTGCAACCACTTCTACAGAAATCAACAAGTTTTGTTAGTAAGATATTGGTAGTGATAATCATTGCTAGTTATTCCAGATTACTGTCAAAATCATGTGGCATATTATTTTGTTAAAATTGCTGACAGTTGAAATTTATCTCTAGTGAAAGCAAGCTCACTTCCGATGATTCTTTTTTTTTTCAGAAATCACTCCCAGTGAATCATAATCGTTCCAGTGATATTCAAAGTATTTTCTAACGGTTATTTTTCCTAAGTGTATTACAGATGTACTCCACTACCACCCATATAACAAGCAACTGAACATACCACTCAAATGGCAACTAATCGTTGGCAGCAGCGAAATTCATAAATAACTATCAACATGCAAAGTGGAAAACAAATACTGTTGCATCTGTCAGAAGCACAATGAATCAACAGACACATTCACAACATTCCTCAAAGCTTCTGATATATATATGTCCAGCCATTCGAAAATCAAGACAGAGATGAACAACGCTTGAACACACTGTGAACAATACATTCATAAGTGCTTCGTATCTGATCAATCCTTTATCTGTACTTCAGTTTTCATCTATATACTCTGTGAGAGAGAATTGTCAGTCATAAACGCTTTACTTCTGATAGTGATAACTTAAGGTTGAGGAACCTTAAGTTGGGATTTGAGATTACCTTGTGTAAGGGGGAGATAGTGCCCAAAGAGAGGAACTTGCTGTTGTACTGTGGTGCCAAGAACCCACTAAATCTTGGAAGATATAGTGAAAGGCTCAGAAGGATTTATGAGGACTGAACGTAGGTCAAGTGATTGGGACCGAACCAGTATAAACTCCTGTGTCCACTTCGGTGATATCTCTTCTTACTCATAGCTGTGCTTTAAAGTTTCATAATTTTTGTTAAATATCTGTAATCACCCAATTCACCCCCTCTTGGGTGAAAAGCTTGCTCTAACATTTGGTATCAGAGCACAGGTCTTCTTGTTTAGGTATAACAACCTTAGAAGGATCCGATGGTAAGCGTGGGAGAAGGAATTCTTCCTGATGGAGCCTCTATCACTAGACCTCCAAGTTTCAATGGTGAGCATTTTTCTTTCTGGAAAGCTAAGTTTCATGTATTTGTGATGGCTACAGAATATGGGCTATGGGATGTAATTGAGACTAGAAACTATGTGCCTATAAAGACTAAAGAATCTTAAAAAGTTCCTAAGTCACCAACAGAATTTGATGACAATGACAAAAAGCTCGTGACCCTCAATAGTAAAGCAATTCTGATGATTCAGAGTGCGCTGAGTCAGAAAGAATACTTCAGAATCTGTACACTTCAAACTGCTAAAGAGATGTGGAAAGCTTTGGAAGTAGCTCATAAAGGAACATCAGGAATAAAAGAAAATAGAATCAATACTCTAATTACAGAGTTTGATCTACTTCGTATGAAGGAAGGTGAGTCAATAGCTGAATTTGAACTTAGATATACTCATCTTGTAAATCAACTTGCAGCACTTGGAAAAATCTATGATCAGAATATCCAAGTACGAAAAATATTAAACATACTCTCCAAAGAATGGGAGGCCAAAGTCACAGTAATAGAGGAGGCCAAAGGAGAATCGATGCTATCTGTAGCTTCTTTGTTTGGAAGTCTTTAGCTTCTTTGTTTAGAAGTCTTTCTGAATGTGAAAGCAAACTAAAATTCACACGAGAGCTAAAGGAAGTTAGTGACAGGAGAAAGAAAAGTCTCACACTAAGTGTGACAAAAACAAAGATAGAAAGCCAAGAAGAAGACGAGGAGTTTGACGATGATGAGATAGGCTTGATGATCAGAAGATTCAAGAAATTTTACAAAGGCCAAGGTTTCAGAAATTCACAAAAAGGAGGAACTAGTGACAGTAGAGAAGCCAAGGAGATCATCTGCTACGAATGTGGTAAACTTGGACATATCAAATCAGAATGTCCGAAGCTATTACAAAAAAATAAAGAAAAGAGAAATGTCAAATCCTTCAACAGAAAGAAGGCATTTGTTTCAGCAATATGGGGAGATAGCTCCTCAGATGAAGAAAGCGATAATGAAGAGATAGCCGATATATGTCTGGTTGCTCAAGAGGAAATAGACGAGGAGGTAAATGATCCTGATCCTACTTATGATGATTTACAAAATGAATATGATGCTTTACATTCTGAATTTGTCAAGGTAGTTAAAGAACTAATTACATATAAAAAGAAAAACAAATTTCTTGAAGAAAGAATTAAAGAATCCTCAGATAAAAGTTGCAAACAATTGTTTATCTCTTGAAAAGAAAAATATTGATCTTACCAAAACTCTTGAAAAGTTTACAAAAGGAAGTGAGATGTTAAATGTTATTTTAAAAGCACAACGTTTTGTGAATGATAAGTCTGGTATTGGATATGATCCAAATTTAGAAAAAAGAAAAGGTAAGAAGAAAACAGGAGGTAAAACGTATTTAAGTTATTTCACACATTATGTGCATACATCTAATCCTTTTGCTTATTGTAATTACTGTAATAGAAAAAGACATTACACTTCTTCATGTTTTCATAAAAAGAAAGGAATTATAGGAACCTATAAATGAGTACCTAAGAAGTTTCATGATTAGGAAGTTGTCTGTACTAACCCAAAAGGACCTAAAAAGAAATGGGTACCTAAAACTTAATTATCTTTAACTGCAGGTTTGCTTCAGGGCATCCAAGTCCAACAAATGGTATATAGATAGTGGATGTTCTAGACATATGATCGGTGATCCTGAAAATTTTACCACATTAGTACCAAAGGAAGGTAGCAAGGTAAAATTTGGAGGAAATCAAACTAGAAGGATAGCAGGACTTGGGGAAGTCAAGAGTAATAAAGGAATACAAGTCAAAGACGTATATTATGTTGGAGGCTTGTGCCACAATCTGATAAGTGTGAGCCAAAGCATGGATAAAGACAACTGGGTAATATTTGACTCAGAAGAGTGTTTGATAGTTAGCAAGAAGGATCTACAAATTGAAAAGAAGAATTTGAAATCAAAACTCAAGGCAAAAAGGGAAGGTAACTGCTATACTCTTTATATGAATGAAAATTTTTCTGAAAACTGCCTTTTGAGTAACACTGATGGGAGTTGGCTATGGCATAAGCGACTTGCTCATGTGAATATGCATCAATTAGGTAAATTACTCAGAAAAGATTTAATAATTAGTTTACCTGATGTAAATTTCAAAAATGATTTAATTTATGATACTTGCCAAAGAGGTAAACAAACAAAATCATCTTTTAAATCAAAAAATAAAATTACTACCAGCAGACCACTTCAATTATTACATATGGATCTGATTGGTCTAGCTAGAGTTAAGAGTCTCGGTGGAAATTTATATACATTTGTTATCATTGATGATTTCTCCAGATTTACGTGGAATATATTCTTATCATCCAAAGATGAAACTTATAGTAAATTTATTGCTTTTGCCAAGAAAGTACAAAATGAGAAAGGTATGTTGATTGCAGGTATCCAGACAGATCATGGTGGAGAATTTGATAATCAAGCCTTCGCAGAATATTGTGATACAAATGGCATTGATCACAATTTTTTAGCACCAAGAACTGCACAACAGAATGGAGTCGTAGAAATGAAGAATAGAGTTCTTACAGAAATGGCTAGAGCAATGCTCAACGAAAAGAATGTGTCTCAAGTCTTCTGGGCAGACGCTATGAGCACCGCATGCTACATCTCAAATAGAGCGTATATCAGAACCAAACTTTAAAAGACACCATACAAACTCTACAAGGGACGGAAGCCAAACCTCGCTCATCTACACATATTTGGTTGTAAGTGCTTTATTCATAACAACGGTAAAGATAATCTTGGAAAATTTGATTCTAAGGCTGATGAGGGACTTTTCTTAGGGTATTCAAATCAAAGTAAAGCATATAGAGTTTTTAATAAACCTACGAGTGTAGTAGAAGAATCAATTCATGTTGTATTCGATGAATATGTTCCCTCAAGTAAAAGCCCTGACGATGAGATAATTAATAACCAATCTTCCTTTAATTCTCACAACCTAGAGGTTGATAATATTGAAAAGGAAGTTGAATCAAGTACCAAAACAACCTCGAGCCTGGAAATATATCAAGAGTCATCCTCTAAATCAAGTTATAGGAGAAGTGAATGAAGGAGTTAAAACTAGAAACAAAGTTTTGAACGAAGTTAGCTTTTCTGCATTCATTTATCAATTGGAACCTTCTAACATTGACGAAGCCCTATCAGATAATGATTGGGTGTTAACAATGCAAGAAGAATTAAATCAGTTTCAAAGAAATCAAGTTTGAGATTTGGTACCCCGGCCTAAAGACCATTCGGTTATTGGCACTAAATGGGTATTCAAAAACAAACTTGATGAATCCGCAGCTATTGTCAGAAACAAGGCAAGATTGGTCGCCAAAGGATATAATCAAGAAGAAGGTATTGATTATGAGGAAACATATGCTCTAGTAGCTAGATTAGAAGCTATACGAGTACTCTTAGCCTTTGCGTGCATCAAAGGATTCAAATTATATCAAATGGATGTGAAAAGTGCTTTTTTAAACGGGTACATCACGGAGGAAGTTTATGTAGAACAACCTCCAAGATTTGAAGACTATCCAAACCAAATCATGTTTTCAAATTAAAAAAGGCCTTATATGGTTTGAAGCAAGCTCCTAGAGCTTGGTACGAAAGGCTGAGCAAATTTCTCATCGAACTTGGCTTTACACGAGGAAAAGTCAATACAACATTGTTTATAAAACAAAAATTAAATGATATTTTGGTAGTTCAAATTTATGTTGATGATATTATATTTGGTGCTACTAATGATTCCATGTGTAAAGAATTCTCTGAGATAATACAGGGAGAATTTGAAATGTCTATGATGGGATAATTGACATTCTTTCTGGGTTTACAAATTAAACAAAGAAAGAATGTAATATTCATATCTCGAACTAAATATTTGAAAGAATTGCTCAAAAAGTTTGGATTGGATGAAGCTAATGGTGCAGATACACCTATGAGTTCAACGGTCCTTATGGATGCTGATGAAAAAAGAGCTGATTTCAATATAACTCAATATTAAGGAATGATTGGTTCATTACTCTACTTCACAGCCAGCAGACCTGATATTCAGTTCAGTGTTGGTTTATGTACGAGATTTCAATCGTGCCCCAAAGTATCACATGCTGAATTAGTGAAAAGAATTTTCAGATATCTGGCAGACACAAAAGAATTGGGTATATGATATCCGAAAAGAGGTAATGAATATTTAGTTTCCTATTCTGATTCTGATCATGGTGGTTATAAAACATATAGGAAGAGCACAAGTGGGCAATGCCAATTCCTTGGAGGTGCAGTTATTTCTTGGTTCAGTAAAAAACAAACTACAGTATCCTTATCTTCAATGGAAGCAGAATATATAGCAGCCTCAAGTTGTTGTGCACAAGTATTGTGGCTAAAATAGCAATTGCAGGATCTTGGCATTTATCTTAAGGAAATTCCCATCTACTGTGACAACACCAGTACAATAAGTTTGGCAAAAAATCCTGTACAACATTCAAGAACCAAGCATATTGATGTGAGACATCATTTTATTAGAGATCATATATATTCAGAAGAAAGATGTCAAGGTGTTATTTATACCAACACATTTGCAATTAGCAAATATTTTCACCAAACCTCTTGCCCGAGAACAATTCATGTACATACAAAGGGAATTGGGAATGGTAAATCCCAATGAATTGTAAGTTGTTTAGACTTTGTAAATATTGATTTCATAATGTTTTGATGATTCTATAACTAACTTAAGCATCGGAGTTCTATAAAGATGTTTTGCAGGATGCTCTCTTCAAATAACAGAGATAAACAGAAAGGAAAACACTCGGGTGATAATAAAGACTAACTCGAGTGAGTGAACAGTGGAATACCGCAACCAAGTGATCAGACTAATAATATCACCACAGGTAGGTCACTTGAGTGTTTTTGATCAAAATACTCGAGTAAGATAAGCAGTTACAGCATTTTTGAATTTTTGTGAAGTTATTTTGGACTTCACTCGAGTGATTTTTACAATTCACTCGAGTGAAAACCAAAATCACTCGAGTGAATGTTAAAAATCTGGTTATATTAGTTGTTTCTCCTGCGACTGTTCATTTCACTCTCTAAATCACTCGCACTCGCACAATCACTCTCAAATTTCTCAAACCCAGAAACCCAAGAAATCAAGCTCAAAATTCACTCTCTGTTTCACCGATTCATCACTCTCATTCAGATCCTCTTATCATTTCCATTTCTACGTCTAAAACCTCTGACGGAACCCTAACTGGTCTAAAATGGCTAGAACCAAGAGACCCGGTCAATCACCTCCATCCTCTCCTCTGTTTAAGAAGACGAGAGCATCATCTCCACAAGAACCCCATCAGGCTGTTCCAAAACCCAAAGGTATTCGCATCGAAGAACCTACTGGGATGGTCACTCGGTCTCAAGTAAGTCCTAAAGGCAAAGGGAAAGAGAAACGACGAGAAGCAGACATCCAAGACTCAACATTGAAAACAAAAATTGCTCGTGCTGTCAATATCCTTGCTGCCTCTGTTCCCCAGAAGTCTCGGTATGCATCTCAAGCCTCTGGTAGTTAGATTCATTCTGGGTCCATGGTTGAAGAATCTCCTAAAATCCTTGATCCTCCTCCTGGGTTTAACACGGGTAATCTCAGGATTTTAAACTCCATTGTATTTACTTCCCAATTTGCCAAAAGGGATTTATGTCCTATTGTCTGGGTAGATTTGGCCGAACTCAAAAAAGAATTTCATATTGATTTGTCTCCTTATTTGAAGTAATATGAACCATGGTTAAAACTGAGAATGTCTTACAATCCCTTGGTTGTTAAACATTTCTACTGTAACATGAAGATTGATGATGTGAAAGATAGCCATGGAAACATTATTGTTGAAAGAATTGAGACAATTGTGAGAGACCAAAAAGTTCTCTTGTCTGGAGACCTTATAAACACTTACCTAGGCATAAAGGATGCACCTATGAACCCTCCCTGAGTCTTTCATATTCATGAGTTAGTTGATATCTTTAGACCCGGACAGCCTGGTGTGCCTCTACCTACTTCTCCAGTAGCTCTAACCAATGATCAGAGAGCCTTGTTTTATATTTACTCCCGTAGCATGGTTAACAAGGCAAAGAAATTTACTCACATAACGAGGAAGGATCTTCAAATGATGGCATCTCTTATGACAAGAGAAAGAAGAAATGTGGGTGAGCTTATCTTTCAAGAAATGAAGAGGTTCAGATTTCACTCCTCCAAATCTACTACGATTCCCTATCCTCAACTTGTGTCTTACATTCTCTCTATGCATAACATTTGACATTTGACACTTGACACCCGAGGGGGACATAGTGAGGATTCCTAAGTTTGGGAAGATTCACCTTATACGGATGAGAATCACTCTTCCAGCTGGAGCTTCCTCACAAACTCAGAGACCTCATTCACCACATCCTGAGGCAAGCCAGAGAGATCCTCATCCTAAGAAAATGAACCCTTCACCTTCTAAGATGGATGAGGCTCATCCATCCAGAGCAATGTCTCCTGGTCCTTCCTTCACTCAGGCTGCTCTTCAGACGTATATTCAGGATGGCATCCAGTCTGTTGTCACTCAATTGAGGAAATCTAACACTGAATTGATTGATCAAGTCAACTATCAAGTTAAAGTGTTAGTAGAGGTAGTGAACCACAACTTCAATATACTCTTTGATTGCCAGGCAGATTAGACATAGAGGATTCAGAGGATTGAGGATGCACTCAGGTCTCACCTACACATTCCCTTCACTGACATTCCACCAGCCACCACATTGGTACCTTTTACCTTAGACCCTCCACTTTCTGATCCTTTACTCTCTGACCCTCCTATCATTCCCTCAGACACTCCTCCTCTTGCACCTTCCATATCTCTTATCTCTGACCATATCTCTGCTGGTGATCTTCCACAGGTTGATCCCATCCTCCAGACCCCATCATCTTCATCACACCATACCTCTTCCAGTTCTCATACTGAGGAGATAGTCATTGAGGATGCTACTACAGAGATCATAGGGCCTACTCATTCCATTGACACCACTCCTGTTGAGCCCTCCTCTACGACCTTTTCCTTCCAGTCACCTGCCCAGCTCTCACTTATTCCATATGTTCCACCTGTTAGATATGATTAGTTTTGATGATGCCAAATATATATCAAATATTATGAGAGCAAAAGTTTGCATAATATACTTATCTCTTACAATGACTAACTATTATATTTAATGTTATATATCTTATAGATTAAGTCAAAGAGATTGGAGAATGAAGATTTTGAAGAATTAATGAGAATATCAAGATTCAAGCTTCTAAGAAGAAATACTGGATGTTTCTATGCTCATAAGGGAATTAAGAAGTACTGTAGCAGTTACTGTTTGGCACTGTAGCATTATCACTGTAGCAATACGAGTACTGTAGCAACTGCCACTATTTGGCACTGTTTGGCATTGTAGCGTCGAGTGATTTGATGAATCACTCGAGTGATTTGCTGAATCACTCGAGTGATTCTGAAAAAAATGCAATCACTCGAGTGATGTTCAGCATTTCAGAGTCTGTTCTTCATCCAGCTGAGTGAGGTCTGGTTATTTGATCATAGCTCTCACAATACAACTCCCAATGAGATGAAACCAATTGCATATGAAACTAGACTCCCAATGCGTAATTTTGACACCAGAACCAACATCAAAGGAGCTCATATAAGGGAGATATCAGTATTAGAAGTTGACCTTCATGTCAGCGTCACTTTCTGGAACAGTCTTGGTATTTTGGCTATAACTCTCAAATCACTGATCTTATTGAGCTGAAACCAGTGCCATATGAAAGTAGACTTCAAGATATTTCCATGGATATATAATACAGCAATTTTGGAGTCATATTGGAAGAGTTATGGCATCTTGAAGTTGACCTCTGTTTACTGAAGATCTGGAAACGGATCACTCGAGTGATTTAGCAAATCACTCGAGTGATATGGCATTTCACTTCCAGTGATAAAAAAATCACTGCAAGAAAAAATCACTGTTTCAGATTTCACTTCCAGTGATCTCCAAATCACTCGAGTGATATTTCAACTTTGCCAAATCACTTCCAGTGATCTCCAAATCACTTCCAGTGATCTCTCAGATTTTCCATTTCACTTCCAGTGATCTCCAAATCACTCGAGTGATATCTCAACTTTGCCAAATCACTTCCAGTGCGCCTGAAATCACCGGAAGAAAAATACACTATTTTGAAAATCACTTCCAGTGAATGTCAAATCACTCGAGTGATGCGCCAAGTTTTCCAAATCACTTCCAGTGATCTTGAATCACTTGAGTGATACCTAAAAGTTTCCAAATCACTTCCAGTGAATCAAAAATCACTGCAAGAATATTTCACTGTTTTCCAAATCACTTCCAGTGATCTTGAATCACTCGAGTGATGTTTGAAAAGTTGCAAATCACTTCCAGTGGATTCAAAATCACTGCAAGAAGAAATCACTATTTACAAAAACACTTCCAGTGATTCCAAATTCGCTCGAGTGAAACATGGAAATTTCAAGATCACTTCCAGTGCAAGGCGAAATCACTTCAGGAATATTTGACTGTTTTGAAAATCACTTCCGGTGACATGAACTCCACTCAAGTGATTGTCCATTTCAACTGATCACCTCCAGCACCATTCTTGATCACTCCCAGTCAAATATCAGTTACCTCATATCACTTACAGTCAGTGATTACTCAATTCACTCTTCATAGTTCCAGTGACAGTATATCAGTTTGAATCAGAATAACTTCCCGTGAAGATCAAATCACTTCCAGTGAACCAGAATGCACCTCCAGTAAAAGCCAGTATGCCTCAGTTCACTTTCTATAAGATAATATCCAAGCGAGTGATTATGTTGATTTTGCAAATCACTTCCAGAGACATGCCAAGATCAACTTATATGAAGTTTTATCAGTTTCACTTCTTGTCAGCATCTATGATCACTCAGTACACTCTTCACTGAATCAGAATCACTTCCAATGACAGTCACATCCAGAAATCAAGATTACTGCCGGTGAAATGCTTATGCAGTCAAGAGTTAATTGTTTTATCAAAATCACCTCCAGTGAAATCAAGTTGACTTCCAATGATTCTTCCATTTTCTGAAATCACTTCCAGTGAAGTCTTTAATCACCCGAGTGATATTTTCTAACGGCTATTTCTCTGAGTGGATTTACAGGTGTTATGCACTACCGATCATATGGCTTACACGGATCAATATTCAAACGACAACTATTCGTGGGCGGTAGCAAAATTCATAAGTAACAGAAGATAAATACTATTGCATCTGTCAGACCAATGGGCAAACTGTAAGAAACGCTGAAGCATCTGTCAGAGCACCACGATCAATGGGCATAACCGTTAAACTTTCTGTCTGAGCACACGATCAGCTTACAACGGGAAAATATTTGAATAGACACAACGGCTCTCACAGCTTCTGCTATATAAGCTCAATCTTTCAAAAATCAGATGAGAGAGACAACATCGAACTGAGATACACACGAGCGAGCTGAAACACGAGAACCCAACTACGCCAACATGTTGTTATCATAAGTCTTCACCTCACATACTCTCTGCTCTTATCAGTTTACAATATCATGTACATTTGAGAGTGAATATTTGTATTGTACTTCAGTAAGCATTCATACACTCTATAAGAGAGCTTGTAAACACTTCATCTGTATTTCAGAAGTGTTCTCAAGGTAGAGGGACCTTGAGAGGATTGATCATCTTACGGGGGAAGTTGTAGAGCGAATTGTCAGTAAGACTTTCTGCTCGTAAGACTTACAAGGTGCAAGCAGTAGAGAACGTTACTGCTCGTAAGACTTACAGTGGTGTAAGCAAGAGAGAATGTTGCTGCTCATAAGACTTGCACGAGTAAGCAGGAAAGAAAGGTCTTCAGATTGCTTTGCTCGACTTGCTGTAAGAAAGAGTAAACCTTACAGTGTATAAGGGGGAGTTACTCTTGTGAATTTGTAGAGGCTTTTCTTGTGCCCGGTTAAACAAGAAGATAGTGGATTGGAAATCTCAGGAGGAGCCTGGGGACTGGACGTAGGTCATCGTGGATTGGACCGAACCAGGATAAATCACAGTTTGCATACTCTCTTCCCTAAGCTTTTACATTTCCAGCATATATCATTTACATATCAGCTTATGTTTCTATACTTCCGCATGTATTGATTTGATAAGTTGTGAAAAGAATTTAAAAGATCATACTTTCTTATCACACACCCAATTCACCCCCCCTCTTGGGTGTCAGCCAGTTCTAACACCACCCATATCCTTCTTTGTCTCTCAATCTACCAAGCCATCTGTGCCTTCTGCCTTTCCTATTACTTCAGATGATGCCAAAAAGGGGGAGAAGAACTGATATGATCATATGTGTTTTATGTAGTTTATGTTTATGTTTATATTATCATGTAATGTAGTTTCAGTATGCTTTCTGAACTGACCATGTACTTGTTCATAGAATCTGATCTAATGAAAATATAGTTTTAATGTGAGTATGCTTGTTTTTGCATATATCTATATGATCTCATGGAAAGAAAGAAGTTATGCCATGTTTAAATTCTATTTATATGATATAAAGGTTTTTTGAACCTTGAACTAAATTTTTCCATTTTCCATATGAGGTCAAAAACTTTCAATCTTTGAAACAAAAATTTTTAGTCCTTTGCCGTGGTTAAGTTGTTGCAAAACTTTTGAAAAAGACCAAGTAAATTTTTAGAAAATCAAATTTTGAACATGATCATATAATATATTTTGTCATCATCAAAAAGGGGGAGAATGTTAGATTTCATGTTTTGATGATAACAAATCAAGTTTTGGAGGTCTTTGGATTTGATCAAATCAAAAACATCAGAAAAGGAAGTAAGAAAAGTGAACTGAGTAAGATCACTCGAGTGATCATTAAAAATCACTCGAGTGATGTTAAAATTACTAGATCACTCAAGTGATATATGAAATCACTCGAGTGATGCGGCAGATCACTTCCAGTGAATTGAAAATCACGGCAAGAAAAATTTACTGTTCCAGAAGTCACTGCCAGTAATCTTGAATCACTCAAGTGATTCATGATTTTTGCTGAATCACTTCCAGTGAATTTGAAATCACCGGAAGAAAAAATCACTGTTTTAAAAATCACTTCCAGTGGTGACCAGATCACTCGAGTGATCCTCAAATTTTCCAGATTCACTTCCAGTGAAATGAAAATCACTATAAGAAGATTTCACTGTTTGGAAAAACACTTCCAGTGGCATCCAGATCACTCGAGTGATATCTGTTTCTGCTTAATCACTTCCAATGGATTGAGGATTACTGCAAGAAAAAATCATTGTTTGCAAAATCACTTCCAGTGATGCCAAATTCACTTAAGTAATATATGAAATCTCAAGATCACTTCTAGTCAATCTGTAATCACTTGCAGAAGATTTTAATGTTTCAAAATCACTTCCAGTGACATCAAATTCACTCCAGTAATGTGTCATTTTATCAGTATCATTCTCAGACAGTTATTGTGATCCACTTGCAACCACTTCCACAGAAATCAACAAGTTTTGTTAGTAAGATATTGGTAGTGATAATCATTGCTAGTTATTCCAGATTACTGTCAAAATCATGTCGTATATTATTTTATTAAAATTGATGACAGTTGAAATTTATCTCTAGTGAAAGCAAGCTCACTTCCGATGATTCTTTTTTTTTTAGAAATCACTCCCAGTGAATCATAATCATTCCAGTGATATTCAAAGTATTTCCTAACGGTCATTTTTCTTGAGTGTATTACAGGTGTACTCTACTACCACCCACATAACAAGCAACTGAACACACAACTCAAACGGCAACTAATCGTGGGCAGCAGCGAAATTCATAAATAACTATCAACGTACAAAGTGGAAAACAAATACTGTTGCATCTATCAGAAGTAGAATGAATCAATGAAAAAATTCACAACAGTCCTCAAAGCTTCTGATATATATGTCAAGCCATTCAAAAATCAAGACAGAGATGAACAACGCTTGAACACACTGCAAACAATACATTCATAAGTGCTTCGTATCTGATCAATTCTTTATCTGTACTTCAATTTTCATCTATATACTCTGTGAGAGAGAATTGTCAATCATAAACACTTTACTTCTGATAGTGATAACTTAAGGTTGAGGAACCTTAAGTTGGGATTTGGGATTACCTTGTGTAAGGGGGAGCGAGTGTCCAAAGAGAGGAACTTGCTGTTGTACTGTGGTGCCAAGAACCCACTGAATCTTGGAAGATATAGTGAAAGGCTCAGAAGGATTTCTGAGGACTGGACGTAGGTCAAGTGATTAGGACCGAACCGGTATAAACTCCTGTGTCCACTTCGGTGATATCTCTTCTTACTCATAACTGTGCTTTAAAGTTTCATAATTTTTGTTAAGTATATGTAATCACCCAATTCACCCCCCTCTTGGGTGAAAAGCTTGCTCTAACAGCTAGGACATTTGCTAAATCGGGGTCTAGCAGCTCACTTAATCCAGGCTAAACCTCATGTCTTTCATCCCAAAATTCGGGGTATTACAAAAATCATGATGCCAGCTCATCTAATGTACAATAGACAAGACCCACAATTTTTTCACAATTTCGTCAAAGTGGCTTAATATATATAGGCATTTTAGAGTTATTAATTGAATGTTAGAAATTAGACAAGTTGGAGGCTCTCATAACAAGAAATGAAGCACAACATGCACAACATTTTGAGTGTAGTATGTAAAACTCGTCTTACATACCCCTTTAATTATGTATCACAAGCATAAATCATTAATTCCTTAAGGGTTTATTACTCATTTTTGACTCATTAGCTATTCTTCTTACCAAATATCAGAATTAATTCTTGTTCTCAGTTATACCAATTACCGTTCAACTAAAACTTGCCTATTCATACAAATATATTATTATGCAAATAATTTACATATAATAAATTAATACACTTTCATTCTTCAACTCTTCATAATCTTTCCTTCTGGTTCATCTTCAAGCATTCTTCTCTTTCTTACTCACAAACCTATATGGTTGGTGAGGGGAGTGAGATTCGGGGAAATCTCAGTAACAAACAGTGCTAACACATACATACAAGAAATACTTTGTAAATGACATGCTTTTTTACATAAATTCATGCCAACATAATGACATATATGCATGCTCAATGTTTAATATATTATACTAATGGCCATAGTATAAATAGAAACAAAGCTTCACTCATTCACATATGCTTCATAAAATTCATAAAAGTAATTAACACATCAATACAGAAGCACACATATTAAGTTATGTAAGTTAGGAAAGTTTACTACCTTTTGGACTTGTATCCTCTTCTTGTATCCTTTTCTTCCAACAATTGAAGTTTCTTAGAAATTCTTCTATTCTTCTTCTTTCTTGACTTCTTATGGCCCTAGATATATAATCATATCATTAGTGTCACGATAAATAAATTCTCAATGGGTTACATTAGCCTCATATTCTTAGTTTCACCCTTGGAGTTCACACTTATTATATTTGGCCCTTTTTTTCTTAATTTCATATGTTTAGACTATGCTGCCAGAATTTTGACCAATCTTTAAAAAATTATAACTGATTCTAGGGAACTCCAAATGAGGTGGTTGAAATTCATATTCAAAGCTCTTTGAGTCTGTTTTAAAGATAAAATATTACTCAGAGCCAATTCTAGCCACAAAATTCCAGAACTATGACTAAAACCTCATTGCCACAAAATTCATTCCAGATTCAATGCGTAATTTCAAAAAATATAATTCCTAATGTACTGATCCAAATGGCATAAATTATTAGATATGATTAATTTTGATGATGTCAAATATTAAGAACAAAAAGTTTTCGTAATATACTTATCTCCTATATTTACTAACTACTATATTTAATGTGATATATCTTGTAGATTAGTCAAGCAAAGAAAAATGAAGATTGAAGATAGTTAAGAAAAAAAGATGTCTAATTAAGGTTATCGAGAATGATCATTAAAAGAAAAATCAAGAAGAAAGAGATTGAAGAACTAGAGTTTACACTATAGCAATTAGCACTGTAGCCACTACTACAAAAGAGGCTTTTAGTGGCGCAGCTCTGATGACACTTCTTCAAGAAACGCTGTAGATAATTGTTATATTCTTTTTAGAAAAAGAAAATTAGAATCTACGGTGCTCATATTATAAGCGTCGTAGCTTAGTGATAGGTTTATATGGCCCTTTCTTAAAAAAGCATCATGCAAGATTTTTTTTGAAAAAAAGAAAATTAATTAACAACTTTGGCGTTTTTTAGTAAAGCGTCAAAGATGGTATATTGCATAAATATAAAGCACTGCTTGTATAAATATAATAGACATTCTCAATTTTCACACACGTATTTATCTACATTGTTTTAATTATGAAACAAAATAAAATAAAATAAAATGTAAAAAATATATTAAGTATATATAAATCTAAATCCCAACTTTTTCAATAAATTGTTTTATAATGTTGAAGAGATATAAACAGTGCATCCAAAAACTACAGTAAAATTTTTATTCCAAACACTAAATTAATCAGTAAATTTAGAGTCACAGTAATAGCAAGGTCAAATTAGAAGCAAAGTTGCCTTAGATTCCCTACACGGCTAAATTATTAGGCCTTGACAGGGGAATCCAAGGCCACTCATATGGCCTTTGGCAATCTTTGCTTTTTGCAAAGGTTGCCAACCTAGCCTGATTGAAAAGCAGGCTAGGTTGAATCATTAGCCGGTGCTTTCATAGAAAGCGCTGGCGCTTGTTGAAAAAGTGCCGGCCAAGATAAGGCCGGCACATACCTTGGCTAACGCTTGTTAAACAAGTATCGGCCAAGAACCTATGCTTGGCTGCCGCTTAAACATTAAGCACCGGCCAAGTTGTATTTTATTTTGTTTTTATTTTTTATTTTTAACAAACGTTCGCTCTCACTCGTTTTTATATATCTTCGTTCCTTCTATCTTCATTTGTGTGCTTTTCATTTTGCAGACTTGAGCAACATTTTCAGAAGAGGACTCTTCCAAAAGTGTAGAATTATTCAAACTCTCTTCTTCCACAGGTTACCTTCCTTCTAATTTATCTTTCTATGTCTTCTTTTTTTATCTTTCTTTTGATAGGGAAAATCATTTTTGTTTACTTTTGTTTGCTCTTCTTTCATATATAAATACACTTTCACTTACAATGTTACACGACGAGATTACATTAATTTTCTTTGGTCAGTTTGAGAGATTGTTATTAGCTATTTTATTCTTGAAAATGTCCAATATCTTCCATTCTCGATCTAATTATTTTGATTCACTTTGTGGAGTATAGAGGCTCCAGGAGGAAGTTCATCATCTTCAAGTTGTTTATTACATCTATATGATATATGTAGTTGAAAGGTTCACCTTTTTGATAAATATGAATTGAGAATAGAGCTAATATGATACAACAGTAATATAATATTTTCTCACAATTCAACATGCTTTTTTATGAATTTTTTTTAAAAGTATGTCTTTGGACGATGTTTTCTTTAAAACCGCCGTCTAAGGTGCCTTTTTTATTTTTTTCTATTAATTGTTTTTGTAAAAGTAATTCCTTAGATGGCGCTTTCTTTAAAAGGTCGTCCAAGGTGAAGCCTTCTATGCTACTTTCTTTGAAAGCGCCATACAAGACATTATAATTTTTTTTGGATGGCACGAGAGAGCCATTTTTTCATCTTCTCCCGCACTGTCCTTATTTCACAGAGCTCTCCTTTGGTCTCTTTGGTTGGTCTACCATCTTTCCTAATCGATTTTTTCTATTCTATTTGACGGTGGCATACGGAAGCTTTCTTGGTCCCCACTTTTTAATTTGTTTATTCTTGTCTCCTCCTCGTACACATTTATTTTCTTCAATATTTGGTCACCATTTCGGTTGTAATACAAAGCTTCTCATCCCACGTGTTGTTTTCTACTTGTTCGGCCTCCTACAGAATCATCCTTTCTATAGGTGGTTCCTTTTTCCCAACATTTGTTTGACATTTTTTAGTTAAAATTTATCCAAAATCTGAATATTGTTGGTGTAAATGTGTTGTCTTTCAATGGTTATGCAATCAACGATTACACATTCTACACACATGAACATGATACAAGGAGCATGATGTAAAATGGTGGGGTAACACTTGTTGTTGATACTTGGCATAGAGCCAGTGCTAAAGACATATACCCTATCTATGCACCAATGTCATACTTTGGTGTTATTGAATGAACATGGGAGTTAGATTACACTATGTTGAGGGTCCCTGTGTTTAGATGTAAATGGGTAAACAACAACAGTAGATTGCAGACAGATAAGTTAGGGTTAGTTCAAGTGGACCTCTCTAAAGTTTGGTATAAAGAAGATCCTTTCATTTTAGCATCGCAGGCCAAACAAGTATTTTTTATTCTAGATCCTTCTAAGAATAATTGGTCCATTATACTTCCATCGAACAAGAATCATCAAGAACAAGTTGATGCTGAAAGTAATGAGTATTTGAATATTCCTAAGGATGATCTTTCTTTTGAGATGTTATGGTCAAAGTATATTGATATAGATGAAGATGGAAATGAAGATGATCCCTTATACATGAGATGTGATCATGAAGAGGGGACTTGGTTTTTAAAATCAAACAAGAAAGAGGAAAAGATAATAATGAGTGCCTTAGTTTTTTTGCCTTGTATGTTTTATTACATTTATATTCATATATTTTTCCTTAATTTACTTTTATTGTTATGATTGTCACTGTGCACTAATACTTCATTTGGTTTATTTAACTTGTAGGAAAATGGATCCCCATAATGTATATGAAGTTCCTCATGATGAACATCATAGTAAGGCCGTATTTGAAGTTGACGTAACCTGAGGAAGGACCGTAATGAAAAGACTGATCAAGCTAAGGAGTAGGGCATTAGGTTACCGCTTGAATGGAATGACAACGACAATCCAATCGAACCTAATGCTAGCTCATTTAATAATTTCATTGGGACTACGGTTCGAGAAAGAGTCCCGATTACATTTTAAGATTGGAGACGGGTAAGGAAACAGTACGCATATATCGTCTTGGGTACAATTAAGGTAAACGTTATTTACTTTATTATCTAGATTATTTAGTTTCATGAAATTACAATCTAACAAGTAATGTATGCTTTTTTTGTTATAGTCTTGTTTCATTATCGAAGAATAAAAGAGAAATACGTGCTAAAAAAATGCGGTAGACTTCTGTGAAATTTTTGTTATGACTTCATCATATTCTACTTGCACAATAACAATGGTAATATCAATCGTACATCGCCGGAGTTCTATGATAGAATCATAACACAAGAGCAGTGGGATGAGTTTGTCATCTCACATACTACACTGGAATTTATGGTAACATAATATTTACTTTTACGGACTACTTGTAATGTATTTTCAACTTACATTTATTGATATGATTGATTTGGATCTAAACATGAAAGAAGTGAGCGTAACCGGGAAAGTGTATTTAACATGCTATACCGGTACATGAAAGGAGCGGTATCATATGGAGTGTTGGAGCAACGATTAGTAAGAACTAATAATTATTTATTAGGAATATAATTTCTATGACTAAGCTTTCACTACAACTAACTTTGACATGCAGATACAAGAGTCTCATTCCGATGTCACACATTTACTACGACATGATTTATAGCTGGCCGACTGCATAAATTAAAAAGGAAAAATTCCCAGTGAGCAAGCCAAGGCAATTACGGATTACTGTGTGAGTAGTGGATTATACATACAATAAAGATTTAGCTTTACTAAATAATTCTATAATATAACAACTAATATTGTTATAATTCTTTTTGTGATAGCACACAATGACGCAAGAAAAGCCAACATTGGGGAACTATGTTGGACTTGACGACTTAATCAGTAGAGCGCTTGGAGCTCCTGAGTATGATGGTCATCTTCGGGGTATTGGTTTTGGAGTCACCTAAACAAAGTACTTTGGCTCCCAAAAGTGACCCAACAATAATGACTTTATTCAACTAAAGGAGGAGATTTTTGGCAACAAACAGCAACTAGACCAGCAAATGAGTGGCTACAAGCATGACATAGAATAGAAGATTAGTAACTATGAGCATCAAGTCAAACAATTTAATGATCATATGCGGTTGCTCCAAGAGCAAAATACGTTGTTGAGGGCTCAAATTGACACCTTGATGCAGTCGAGGCCAGCACCAAGTCCAATGTGTGACAGTACTAGTACTAGAGATAGTTATCCCTCAACGCCTAAAGTCCCCATTCCTTTGGTAATTAATTTATTTTGTAGTTAACTTTTTGTTATGTTATAACCTTAATATATTAACTCTATTTTTCATAGGGTGAATCGACATGTAAGTTGCACGTCGATGATTCTTTCAAGCATGCGGTTGCTATACGCATGGTCTATAATACCGATAACGATACACTGCACAAATGACGATGCCCACCTGGCAATCCCTTCTCAGGATGAGGAGACGATGGTAAAAGATGTTGCTGATGGCTATATTGCATGGCCAATAGGTTTGATTGAGCTAGTAACAAAGGTAGTTAATTTACAATTGCTTCTACTTTTTCTATGCATTTTTATCTAAAGCTACATGATTTAATTTCATAATTTTTGTACGTTGCTCATCCTAAAGGAAAACAAGTTGAAGGGCGTAGGAAGAAATCAGATTGCTCAGTAATACAACATAAGTCCCAACCATCAACCAGCAATAAAAGCAACAGACAACAAATAGCCTCATATCACCAACAATTGGCGTTAATGGCACTAGACATCATCCGTCGAGGAGGTCAGGAAATACATTTCAATATCGAAATCTATCATATAGATGTACCTGATCATATCGATGGTGGTGTCTTGAATGAAGTGCTTAATCGTGGATGGCTTGGTGCAACGGCCATCAACATATGAGTTAGGTACTTTATCATGATCGTCTATTACTATTATTATTATTCATCATTCAATTTTTTGGTTTTATTGACACTGTTTGTTTTCCTTAAAGGCACTTATACTATGATCTAGTAGTGGGCACATAAAGGGCGAATAGATTTGTATTTATCAGCCCATACCTCCTTGCACACTATATGGGGACTAATTTGGATGTAAAAACTGACACTCTTAAGGACCAGTTCATGTAGAGAGCAACCCCTAAAAACATGTTTATTGTACCATATAATCCGACGTAAGTTATTTGTGACATTATTGTATGTTTTTTTATTCTTTCACTTTTACCATAACATTATTGTTAATGTAAAATTCTTAAAATATTTTAGGCAACATTGGATTTTGCTTGTGATATAGCCTGCAATAGTTGAACGTCCTTGCATTTTCTATTTGGATCCTATAAAGGCTAGTTATCCATAGAACCGGCCTGATATGATGATTATGATTAATAAGTAAGTATATGGGTTTATGTGTAAATATTTGCGTGTAATTATTGAATAACCAAAATTAATCAGTCATTAATTGTTTTGTTAGTGCATTAACCACATATAGAAGCAATGTTAGATTAAGTTATTCTAATAAACGCTCTGACTCCACTACAACCTATTCCTGGAAGAAGATTCAAGTATATGATGAATTTCCTCAAATTTTTTTATTCACAAATTTTTCTTCAAACAATGACTTGATTATTTTTTTTATTGTTACAGTGTCCGTTCCAAGCAAATAATAATGATTATGGTTATTATGTCATGAAATTTATGGAAGATGTAGTTATTCATAATCTCAATCAAGCTCCCTTGAAAGTATGTACTTTTACTTACAGTTTATACTGTGTTTTGAATTTAATTCAAAGTGTCTAAGTTAATTGATTTATAATGATTTTAATTCATTCTGTGCGTGATATTTATGTAGTACTATGAAGATCAACGTTGTACCAAATTGACTGATCAACAAGTGGAAGCAATCATTGAGGAATGGTATGAATACATGGTCAAGAAAATATCATCTAATATTTAGGCACATATGTTAGTTACATTGTTTCTCTTGTATGTTAGCTTGTATTGTATTGTTTAGTCTCTTAAAATTAGTTGTACATAGGTTATAATGACATATTATACATTTAGTATCGATCTTATGAGCTAATTATGTGTTATTCAATTCTGATTTGGTTATTTGCTTTTTTTCTGTTAATTTACACTATAAATTGTTGTCGCATGAATTAATCAGGTGAAAGGATTTTACGTGCAACAAATTAAAAAATAAAAAAAAATAGAACCTTTTTATGCCACTTCTGAAGGAAGTGGTATAGGAGGTGAGAACCTCCTACGACGCTTCCATTGGAAGCGCCGTAGGAGGTGAGACCACCTTCTACACGCTTCCTTGGGAAAGCGTCATAAGATGTCCATACTTCCTATAACGCTCCCCACAAAAACGCCATAGGAAATTATTTTTTTAAAAAAAGAAAATAAAAAGTACCAGCACTTTCAAAATTTCAAAAAGTGCCATAGGTTGATTTCATGGCGCTGAAAGCTATGCCGCTTCATAAACGCCATAATATTATAAAATAAGCGTCGTTTATGCTTTTTTTTTGTAGTAGTAAGCTCTTCAAGACTGTAGCACTCAAGTTTGGGCACTGTAGCACTTCAAGTTTTTGGTAGAAACTTTCTATAATGTTGCCCAATTTGAAAACTTGAGTTTACTAAGTAAAACTTAACTTGGCACTGTTCAAACATGCAAAAAGGGAGAGAACTTGAGTTTAGACTGAGAAATCGAGTTTGGACAATACTTTGTTCTGCTCTATTTTTCATTCAGCATGGTAAATGTTTGATATTTTAGACATATCTCTTGAATCACACATCCGATTGAGTTGAAACTTATTGCATATGAAACTAGACTTCCAATGCGTCATATAGACACCAAGATCAATATGAAAGGAGTTTAGATGAAAGAGATACAAGATTTGGAATATGACATTCAAGTCACCGTTATTTTCCAAAATGAGTCTGATATTTTGGACATATGTCTCAAACCACACATTTGATTGAGGTGAAACCTAATTCATATGAAACTATACTTAAAGAGATTTTAATGGATATATCATTTGTCAAATTTGGAGTTATATTCAAAATGGTATGTCTTCTAAAAGTTTATGTTCAAAAATTTAGACATTATCTAGAACAGTAGACACTATTTAGATCATAACTTATAGAATACAATGAATTTAGAGCTGATTCTTTTTGCATTGAAATATAGATGGCAAGAGCTTTTTGATGATAGGTTGTTTGCCATATTTAGAGCCAAAATGAGTAGATCACTCAAAGTAACCACTTGAATGATGACTTGAGGTCATTCGAGTTATAAGTCCCAGGAAGTCAGAAGAACTCGAGTTTTAAAACAAAACTCGAGTTATGGTCTAAAAGGAACTCAACTTGGCAAGTGAACTCCCACAAGTTTCAACCAGAGACTTGTTTATAAACTTAAAGTACATGAAGAACTCAAGTTTGGAAACAGAACTTGAGTTATGGTCATATGGAAACTCAAGTTGGCAAAATGAACTCTCGCGAGTTTTTGGCATAGACATGAGATACTAAGTTGACAAAGGTTAAAACTTGAGTTACTACCAGAAGTTAATTTATGCTTTAGAAAGAACTCGAGTTTGGAATCTTAACTCTCACGAGTGCTTGGAAGAGACAAACTGAGAAGAAGCTGTCAATACTAAAACTTAAGTTGGGATTTTGAAAAACAGTAAAAGAACTCGAATTTGGATTGAGAACTAGAGTCTAGAGAAAAATTCTTCACACAATCTCCAGGGAACACCTAAAAGTTGCTACTGCTCATACATGCAGAAATGGTGGGAACTCGAGTATGGTCTTGAGAGCTCGAGTTTACAGCAAGAACTCGAGTTCATTAGTTACAGCAACAGGATGCATTCCAGAATTATTGAGTCCAAACCAAATATGGTTAAATGTTATCTATCTATTATGTTTTCACTTGTTACTATACTTAAACATCAACTAACATATACTTCAAGTGTGAAACAGGAAATTAAACAATCAGATTACATCTTCAAATATGAAGGTCACACATGGAAAACATCGTTACTCGAAGTGATGAGTCCCAGAAAACAAAAAATCAGTCTCTAATTGTTGATTCAATGTATTCTTGACTAACACTTCATTGTATTAGTGTTTGATGTATTATTACAGAAAAACAACGAAGAGATCATGTAGTGAGAAAAAACTACTTTACGGAAGTAGAGCATCTACCGATGTAACAACTAGTTTTTCAAATGTGCTCAACGGTCAAACAAAGCAATAGGACTCTAATGAACGTATGCTTACAACGGTCATCTTCTACAACTCAACTATAAATATAGAAGCATTCAAAGAAGAGTTTAAAAGTGACGAGAACAAACCTATGCCAACATGCTGATATCATAAGTCATCCACCTCAAATACTCTCTGTTATTCTCTGTTTTCTATACCATGTACATTTGAGAGTATAATCATTTGTATTGTACTTCAGTGATTATTATACCCACTTTGTAAGAGAATTTGTAAACACTTACAATTATAATTCTGAATTGATCTTAAGCTGGAAGGACCTTGAGAGGGCTGAATTCCTTATGGGGGAAGCTGTAGAGAGAATTCTTGGTAAGACTTTCTGCTCGTAAGACTTACAAAGTGCAAGCAGTAGAGAACATTGCTGCTCGTAAGACTTCTAGGGGTGTAAGTAAGAGATAACATTACAACTCATAAGACTTTCACGGGTAAGCGGGAGAGAAAGGTCTTCGAGATTGCTCTGCTCGTAAGACTTGCCGTAATGGGGAGTGAACCTTACAGTGTGTAAGGGATAGTAATTTCGTAAGAGATTTATAAAAGGCTTCACAAGTGCCTGGATAAACTTATGGTTTATAGAGGCTTTCCTTGTGCTCGGATAAATAAGAAGATAGTGGATTGGAAATCTTAGGAGGAGCCTGGAGACTGAATGTAGGTCATCGTGGATTGGACCGAACCAGGATAAATCACAGTTTTCATATTCTCTTCCCTAAGCTTTTACAATTCTAGTATATATAATTTAAATAGTTTCTTATAATTTTATACTCTCATACATATTGAGTTAATAAGATGCAAAAATGATTTGAAAGATTTTAATTTCTTATCATACACCCAATTCACCCCCTCTTGGGTGTCAGCCAGTGCTAACACAAATGACCTATCAAATTAAATCTTGATAAGTATACTTTTATTCTAAAAAATATCATGGCCATTGGAAAACATTCTATTACCTAAAAACACAACATATTCAAACTGCCATATAGGAAACCCTAATTGGCAACATTATTCCAATTTTTGGATTTCAAATCCATTGTTTCTAAAATTATACCAACAACCTATTCCTATAAAATTTTTCCCAAGGAATTCATTGGAGACCACAAAAAATCAAAATCATACTCTTTCTTCATGTATTTTTGTGATAAAAAATTAGGGCACAAAGCAACAATTCACCAATTCATAATTTATTCTCCAAACTAGGTTCATATGCCTTCCCAAACATCATATAACCACATGTATATGAACAAAGTATCATGAAACACTAAAAAACCTTAATTGACCTAAATTAGGGCAGCAAGAACAAGTCCCAAAAATTCCACCAAACAACAAAATATATGGTTCAAATGAAAGCGTAAGCTCACCTCTTTCACTTTATAAGGCTTGCTCTTTGTTTCTCCAACTTTGGTACTTTTGTGGCAGCTCAAAACTCCTATTCTTGAGAAAAAAAACCATATAAAGGAAGCTCTGAGTTAGAGGAACAACATTTATAAAGACCTCAAGAGCTAGAGAGGTGATCTTGAAGGTGAAAATGGTGCAAGAGCTCTCTTACCTTGCCTCTTTGTTCTTCAAGCTCTTCTTTCTCTTTCTTTTTTCTTGGTTGGGCATTCAAATGAGTGTGAGAGGGAATGAAATGTTGATTTAATCATTAATCTTCAGCCCCTCCAAATTCTGTGGCAAAAATCAAAGAGAATTGGGAGGTGTTGTGTCACAAAGTTGTGGCTTCTTGCAAAAAGTGCTCGAGTTAATTTAACTATGGATGGGTTTGGTTAATTAAGACTCTCTATTTCTTGTCTCTCCCTAGGTTGACCGAAATTGCATAATAAAAGGGGAAGGAAATGTTGACCAAAGCCTAAAGGTGTAAGTGATCAAAGTTTGACCAAGGTCTCTTATAAAAGAATTGAAACTTTTACCAAACCCTTCTTTCTTCCTCTTTTACCCTCTTGGACGTTTTGATCTATATAAGGGGAGGGATTTGATTGATTTTTCATCTTTATCATTACTCTTGTTTTTTAAAAATAAATCCTAGCCCTTCATTTTGTCTTCCAATTTTAAACTCAAGATCAAGTGGCAATTGTCTCTTTTGCCCTTGATTATGATAATATTATTTCTTGTACTATTAGTTCTCTTAGTTCTTTTTATTACTCATTTATAGACACAATTTCATTTTTCCTTTGAATCCAGTTAGGTTTTATGTCATTCAGACACATCTTAAAGGAATCAGGTACTGTCCCTAAACTAATATGCACTGAAATTCATACTTGATTCCAAGTGTTGTTTGGGAGTATTTCTAAACTAGACTTAGTAGTCTACTTTATTCAAGCTTATTCTCTAGCCTCTAATCCCAAAATTTGGGATATTACATAGGCCATTTCCAAGGATTATTGAGTAAGATCCTACAGCTAGTGTAATATCCTAAATTTTGGGACAAGAGGCTTGAGATTAAGCCAGGATTAAGTGGACCACTAAACCCCGGTTTAGCAAATGTCCATATGAGGCATGATTAAATTCCATAAAATTTCTTTACACCCTTATGGGTATTAAATAGCATTGGGAATGATAAAATAATGCAATTAGAATTCACATACAACATAGTAAAGTGAAACACAAAGTAGTGTTGCTACCGGTGAAATTCCCGATATGGCAGTCATGTTTGTGTGGCATCTTTCAAGGGGTAAATGATGTCCACAAATTCTGAAACTTTCCAAAATGAAATAAGACTTATCAAGCTTCAAAAAGGAATTAAAACATAGTTATATAAGTCATTTGGAGTTGTACACAAGGAATTATGTATTTTTGAAGTTAGCCTAGTGAAATTGACTATTTTCTGTGGCAACGTTCAAAAACAATAATTTTGGGAAGAGTGAGCTTTCAATTGGCTAAAGAATATATTTTTTATTAAAACTAGACTTAATAAGAGTCACATAACCTTTAGAATCACCCCACTTGGATATCTATACAATTAGATATGAATTTCCAAAGTTTAATGAAAATTCTGCCCAGTTTTGCATTAAGTACGAAAATCATAAAATGTAAGGGCAAAATGATAATTTTCCAATTATGCAAGAAGCAACCAATTATTTTCCATTTTCCCTTGACATTTTGGTTAAGAAGAGGAAGCCAATGGAAAATTGGATGCTTGGTTTAAATGAATCAAGAAGAAAGGTTTTATAGCCAATTAAAATGGAGAGTTGAAAAGTCAAAAGCTAATTGTCATAAAGCAAGTCTTACATACAAATTGCAATGGAATAAATGAATGCAATGCAAGAGATCTTATTTCTCCAATTCAAGAGGCATTCTACGGTCAGAAAGCAAAGGACAGAGAAAGGGATGAAGGCAATTAAATTTCCATGAAATAAGATGATGACTTAGTCAACAATTGCAACTAAAGCAAGGTGGTAAATATTGATATTTTAAGAAGCCAATTGTTATCCTCTTTTCTCTACATTTTTGGTCAAAAAGAGAAAAGCAAGGATGCTTGGTTAATATATTAATTCAAATAGAAAACTCTTGACCAATCACAAATAAGCACATGTTTAAAAAAAGGAAAAGAAGAGCCAAGTAAATTTGTTATTGAGAATTTTCACTAACACATATTATGACCTAAGAAAAAGGGGATATTTTAAAATAACATATCACTCTTCCATCCTCTTCATTTCATCAAGTAGCTGGAAAAATAGAAAGAGAGAGTTCACAAAGCTTGAAGAACACAAACAAGAAGCTAGGGTTCCAAGAGCAAAAATCCAAGGTAAGAGCTTGAAATCAAGTTGCTTATGCCTTCTAATCTCCTTGGAACTTCCTCTAACCTCTTCTCCTCTTTGAAATCTATGGATAGCAAGCCAAATCAAGAGACAGGAGAGAGTGAACAGTGATGTTTTAGAGAGAGAAAGTGGTGAAATCAAGAGGTAATCTCATAAACTTGATCCTCTTGTGTTATATAATGTTGCTGTTGGTGGTGGTTTTGCCTTGGTTTTCTCTTGTTTTTTCAAAATGGGATGAAGCAAAACCTAAGGTAATGCTGCCCAAATTTCCTATAAACATGTCCATTTAGTGTTTAAATGGTTAATCATGTGATTAGAAGTTGTAAGGAGGTGATTAAGTAAGAGAAAACAACAAAACAACAAAATCTTCCTAAGAACCCTAACCTTCTTTTCTCAACAGGACGTGGTGAAGGGCTAGGAATTTTGTAACTTTGGTTGTTCCATTGAATATAGAAGGAAAAATTGTGTAGGTATATAAGTGTTCATGATTTTTGGATGTTTGTATATAAATTTGGAAATTTATGAAGTTGAATGTGCATGTTGGTTGATCTGCCTCCTGTGAGGCAGTGACATTGTACAATATATTTTGTAGGGAAAACCTTATCCAAAAATTATGAAACTTGGTAGGATTAACTCAGAGACATAGAGATTTAATTTTATGGATAGTTTGTAATTTTTGGACAAGTATACTATAAGCTATGATTTTCCAAAGTCAGGCTCTATTTTTGGAAGGTAATCTGGAATAGTGCAGGTTTGGCAAATGTTTGAGAAAACTATGATATCAATGGTTAGACCAAATTATTTTTACCCAAAATTAAATTTAAATATATTCATTTATGATTTGGAATCAGTCAAATTAGAGTTTTCTAGAATTAATTATGATTTTTCTAAGTTGACTGAAAATCTGCCAATTTCTGGAAAAACAGTGAAACCGCACTGCGCATAAATTGTTAAAACTGTGATAGATAACCAGAAATGTGAGTTTGGAATCAGTTATGAATAAATAATAACTCATTTATTATAAATTTGGAAATTTAGGATCAGATAGTTGTGTCGAGCCGGGGCAAAGACAGTGCAACGACGATGGATCAGGGAAGGGCAATTAAGGTAGTGAATTTACCTTGCCTACATGTGTATGATATATATGTTGTTGCATTGTTTTAGGTGACTACTTTACGTAATTATGTTGAGTATGCTTGATTGATTAAAACTCTGTTATGTTATACGATGGCCATGAGTATATTGTATCATTGAGCATGTAAATGTCATCATATTGGCATGATTTTATAAATGGCAAGCATGTCATGCATTAACTATATATCTTACATGCATAGTGGTATTGTTTGCTACTGAGATTCTTTAAATCTCACTCTTCCTCACCCAACCATATAAGTATTGAGTATAGGTGAAGAATGCATGAGGATGTGCAAGAGGACGTGCGAAGCTGAATTAAGGATTGTAGCGCGAGGCACTATTTTTATATTGATGTAATTCGCTTGATAGCCGTATGTGGCTATATGTTTCATGTATATGAACTAATGAATGAATGTAGTATGAGCAGCGAATATCTCTAGTTTAATTAAAAAGAAAAAAAACACTCACATATACTCTGATATAATGAATTTAAGAGTTGATGAGGCATTTCTGACGTAGCAAAACTTGTAGAATTAATTTGTAAAATTTTCTACCCTTTGAAAATCCCTCTCGACCCTAGGTTCAAATCTTGAGTTGAGAATGAGAATTTGTGAAAGATTTTGAAACTTGGGTAGTCCAGGTTCAAATCCTAGTTCGACAATGGATTTCACTACTCTTTTGTACTCATCTGAGTCTATTGGAAATAAGGTATTACAGCTAGTGCACTAGGATGATACAATCACAAGATTTTCTATATATATATATATATTTTTGTGTGTGTGTGTGTGAAGTCACATATTTTGTATTTGTCAAATATTAGGAATTTCTCTCCCTCTATCTCTCTTTATTCCTGAATAATCACGCTAACATCCAAAAAACTAATATCTAATCACTACTAGAAAAAAGCCTTATAAGACCACCACATCCATACCTCTGTATATGGACAAGGTTTAAAAACTATAACCGATGACATTTTTGTAAATATTGATACAACTTATGACCAATTGCACTTCCGTGCGGTCTAAAGTAGTTTAATGCTGTCTTGATCAATATTAAATATTTTGAACATTTTAAAATTTAAAATCTTTTTATACTAGTCACTAAAACAAGAAGTTTAAAATCCTTTTAGAGAGTGTTGTTTATTTACAACCTTTCTTAAATGTTTTAGATTTTCTTTAGCTCCTAAGGTAATCTACTTCCCAATTGTCTCTTTGAAATCTAAAGCCATTTCAATAAATGCAATCTTCATCCATCAAGTCTATTTAAAGTCCTTAGTCATTTCATTTCTTCACATTAATTCCCTCTTCTCTCATCTCAATCATCAATATGATAAGACGTATCAGGACTCCTTCAATTCGTCCTCCTCCACTACCTCCACTGCAACTGTTAGTTAGGGAGGTTTTTCAATAGCTTTGTCATGCCCCTTAACATTTCGATATTCACAGAGTAATAAGGGCAAAGTTTCGTAAGGCATACAGAAACAACAAAAACATACTGATATTAAGTGCTAGTTTACATTACAAGAGAATCACCATAGGGTTTGATAAATATACACAAATGTACAGAGCATTCAAAAGTAACTAAATATACATGCATTAATAACTATTGCAGCAACAGAGTGGTCCGGGACCCTAATCACTGGTAGCCACTGTCTTGCCTTTCGAGCCACTCGCCTCAGCTGTAAAGTTTTTGGTTTGAAAAAGAATGAGATTCGAGAGTCTCAGTAGCAACAGGCTTCCAAACATATAGAATGTGAAAATAAATATGTAATGCTATGTCATCTAAGATTATCGAAACTATGTGCATACTTGCCCAAGGCCAAATGATATGTTTGCACCATGGTCTACTCGGTGCCCTTGTTGGGTCCCTGACCATAACTTGGCAAATTTGTATATGTCCAAGACACTTGGCTCATATTACAGAGAATGACATAATGAAACATTTAGTAATCACATAGTATATGTAAGAAGAAGTTACTACCTAAGTCTTCCAAAATTTTCTGTTTATCCTACACTTGGATTCTGGCTCAGACTATATCCAATTCCTATAAAAATTAAAGTTACAAGTAATTTTTTATTACTTGTAGAAATACTTATTTTAAATTAGATGATGCTGGTTATTTAATGCAGTTATAACAGTTTCTGCACAATATAATTTTGTGTAGTGCAATTTCACTGTTTTCCAGAAACTGGTAGATTTTTTAGTCAACTTTGGAAGTTCATAATTAATTCTAAAAAAATTCCAATTTGACCGATTCCAAAGCCTAAATAAAGATACTTTAATTTAAATTTTAGAAAAAATAATTACATTTGACCACTACAGCCATATCATTATTCACTAAACCCTACTATTCCATATTGCATTCCAGAAACAGGGTACAACATTTGAAAATTCATATATCCCAATTTACTTGTCTAAAAATTACAAAATACCAATCAAATTAAATCTCTATGTCTCTAATTTAATCCTATCAAGTTTCATAATTTTTTGACAAGGGTTGTCCCACAAAATACATTTCACAATGTCACTGACTCACAGGAGGCAGATCAAACAACATGCACATTCAACTTTATAAATTTCCAAATTTCAACATATGCATCCAAAAATCATAAACTCATATAGACCTACACAATTTTTCCTTATAAAGCCAATGGAAGCATTAGAATTTCTAAATTCCCATTCTACCCCTCATGTTCTACCTCTAGCCGAATGGTTAGGTTTAAAGGAGGAAAATTGTGTTTTCTTGATTTCTCTTGCTTAATCACCTTCTTACCACTTCTAATTAAATGATTAACCATTTAAACACTAAATAGACATGACTATAGGAAATTTTGGTAGCATTTCCCCTAGGGTTTGCTTTATCCCAAATATGAAAAACAAGAGAAAACAAGGCAACTACCACCAACAACATCAAACAAGTCAAAAGGATCAAGCTTTAGAGATTACCTCTTGAAGTTCACTCTTTCTCTCTCCTAACTGAAACTTCCCTCTCTCTCTCTAAGCTCTTGATTTATCTTGAAAAACATGAATTTAGTGGTGTAGAAGAGGTTATGAGAGGTTATAGAGAGATTAGAGGGCAAGAATCACCAAGTGTTTCATGTTATTACCTTGGTCTATGTTTTGAAACCCTAGGACCCTTCTTCTTGCTTCAACCTTTCACTTGAGCTCTCTCTCTCTCTTTGGTTTAGATTCTGGCTGAAAATGAGGAATGGAAAGAGAAGGTGATAGCTTTTGTAATGTCTTATTTACTTATGTCAAAATATGTGTTAATAGGAATAACTTATGAAATTTTCACTGAATCTTCTTTTCCTCCCTTTTCTTGAATTTTCTTGGCCACACAATTGTTTTCTCTTCCTTCCCCTTTATTTGACCAAAAGTGTAAAGGAAAAAAGGGAGTATAAATTACTTCTAGAATTACCTTAAGGTTGCATCTTTCTTTCTTTTTTTGAATGAAATGGCAAGCATTACACTTGAAAATTACATTTCAACAAAAGTCCATGTCAGGGTGGGATTAAACCCTCAGTTCTGCATCTCTTAAATCTTGATTCATCTGGACTTCTAATATGACTAATCAAGGTCATATAACTTTTTGTTACTTTTGACTTTTGACTTTCTTATGATTGTCCAAGAATTTCCTTCTAGGATCAATATTAGTCAACAAGTATATGTATTCCCCTTTATTTCCTTTGCCTTGACCAAAACTTGAAGAGGAATGAGGAAATTGGAAATAGCTTCATACTTGTCCAACAATTACATACTTATTGTCATGCTACTTTTGACATTTGCAACTAAATTTTCCCCTTAGTAATAATACTCCAAAATGGACATATTAATTACCAAGTAGCCATTTATCTCTTTTGCTTTCTCATTTGACCGAAATTGTTGGGAAAATAAGGGGAAATTATTTGTCTCTTATTTTGTTGGTAAATTACCATTTTGCCCTTACATTTTTATGTTTTATTGAAATAAATAATCTCTTGCTCCTTTTCCCTTGTTTTGGCTGACTTTTTGACATGTATAATAGGCCATTAATTGTGTCATTTTATTCTCCAATTTAGGTTACCATGTTAGGCCTTTAAGTGGACATTCATTTCTCCTTTGTGTCCTTGCTTGGCCAAGTCATGTGTAACCGACGATTGGAATATTCCGACAATTGATGTACACCATAATGCACCATTGTATTCTATTAAATGTATCAATTACATAGGAGGAATATTGGTGATTAAAAATGGGGTGTTACAAACTCCATACGAGGGTGGCTCACATAGAGAGTAGCCTTAGAAGATTAGTCACTTTGCTGCACATTATTAACAATAAGATAAACCTTGTACTTGACGCTAATAACATCAAGTACAATCTTTTTTCTAACCCCTCTTCTCCTTCCTCTTCTTCCTCCCCTGCCTCCGGATATGAGGAGGATGGTTGAGGCTTTTTTTACTATAGCTGATTTTTTTTGAACCAACGTACTTATTGCTACCTTTGGGGCAGCAAAATAATTATTTATAATATTGATCTTGCACGTCTCTTGTTTCTACATTTGTTATTCTCAACCGTCATTTATTTATTTATATATATATAATTATATAACACGCACACACACATACAATATTAATAAATTATATTATCGTGATAATATTCAGACCGATTGTAGTGGCACAATGTCTAATTATGTTAATTTGAACCGTTGTTTAACTCTTGACTGGTTTAAATGTTGTTTAATCTTCTAATGTTCACTTTTTATTGAAACTTGTTAAGATTAACATCTAGACTCATTATTATAATTTAGGCTACTTGTTAGAGGATGACCAGTCTAAATATGTAATGTTTCAACTTCCAACACATATCATCATGTCTTGTCAGTACTCTAAAGTTTTCAGCCATCAGTCCCAATGATAAATACTAATGCACCTTTAGTTTTGAAGTTCAAATTCAAAAGTCTCCCTTTCTAGTTCTCTCTTTGTTCTTTGAGTAGCAATACTTTCAATGGCAAGAATAAAGATGTAGTATTACCCTTCCCCCTACAGACAATAACCATTAGTTCCTCTTTACAGCCTCCTCCACCTCTGAAGTTAGAGGAATCACTAAGGCCATATTTTGCCTCCAGACACTGTTTTAGAGGTAGTGGCAAAGCAAGATCTTTTCTCCCTTCAACTGGAGAAGTTGCCAAAGAAGGTGGATGACATCCTAAATTGTTTAGACTAAGGATTGTTGATCTCCTAGAATGATGATAATCATCTGATAGCCTAGGTTTCAAGAACCCCATATTATATAAATATTTTGATGTAATTTTGATTTTTTTCCTAATCATCATATACATATATGCTTGTGTTACCATCTTTAAGTGAAGATTATTAATGGAAATTAAAGCTTCAATCTTTTTATGTCTTTTCATTTTGTTACTATTATTTCTTGTTGATGATCTTTATCTTTTTGTGTTATATATAATCATTCAAATAGTTTAAGTTCTTGTTTATGAATTTTGTTTCTCAAGTTTTATTTCTCTATTTCAAAATATTACATATTACACTAGTTGTTTTAAAAGACATTCATGTTATAAATTAAAACTGTTTTTTATATATTGATACTAGCTGTCCGTAAAGCCGGTTCATTATGAATATTGAGATTGGATTTATAGAGGACCAATATAGAAATATTTTCCCTAGTATTTATACTTACTTTCACGCTTAGACTTTATCTCTCTAGCCTCGTGCACACATGCTCTTCCTCTCTCTATCGCCTCCTACTTCCATGATCTCTCTCATCCACCCCCTATCAGGATGGCTTGGTATTCCTTTCTGTGGGACTCTCCCTCTCTGTCATCGTTGTTTTGCTCTCGTATTAGGTAAAAGTCATTGCTTTTCATAAACCCTCACTAACCTTCTTCTGTTAGTGTTCATTTATGTTGTCTTTGCTTGTATGGATATTTTAATCAATTAATCCTGATGCTTGGTCCTTTTATTTCTTTGTTGAAACATTGTTGCTTACGCCTTTTTCCTCGTATAGCCTCTATGCTATATATGTGTGTCTTGTGTCCTCCAACCACCACATATATCACATAGTTTGACCTGTAATGGAAATGGACACAAGACATGCACAAAAGCACAGAAGTTAGGTAAGTTCCAAACAGACTATATATATTCACAAGTAAGTTGAAACCCTGATAGAAAGTTCAGATTTTTTTATCTTACATCCATATGAATGAAATTTTTTTTCTTGATCAATATTCTTTCTAGTTGTTAAGTTATTGTATGTGAATTTTTGTTCAATTGGTTGTGAAAAATATTTGCAATTATGCATTACAAGTTAACCTTGTGATATATGTGGTGGTGTTGAATGGGGCATATGCCCTAATCACTTGGTTCGTATTAATTCAGGCTCACCAACACCACTATATATGTGACAAGGTTCAACCTATAATAGATATCTGCATAGAGGCTAGAAAATCGCTAAACAGACTATATATACTAATATTGTGTGCCATTTTCTTTTCACGAGTAAGTCAAAAAATTTATTTTCATTACAATGGATTTGTATTTAATTTTCTTATTACAAATTTATTCTTTTTCCACAAATAACTACTGATAATTGATTGCATAGTGTATAGAAAGAAGTATGAAGAGTGCAAAAAAGATATGTGAAGAGCACCAAGTTGCATAGTTTTTTTGTAGCTATCACTTATGTTTTTTGTAGACATGTAAAGAAAATTAAATAATTTGATCTAATATGTAACTCCATGTAATTGAAAATAGGGGATGAATATATTTGGGGGTTGTAGATATAGGCAAGCCATTCTTGTAGGACTTGGAAAACAAACAAAAAAAGCCTTATTTCCATGGGTATAAATATGATATTCATTTTATTTTGTGCTTATTGGCTTCTTGTATGTTCACTTGAATCTAAAAGTTTATGATACATGAAAGTTTAGATTTTTTCTACTTGCTCGATGTTCTCTATAGTTGTTGTAGTTATTGTATGTGATTTTTGCCTATGGAATTCATTTTGGTTGGGATTGCGAAACTTGTGATTATGACAACAATAATGCAATTTCATTGCATCATTCTCATAATGGCAAGTTTTGTAAATCCAATTATTATAAATTTTATGGACAAAAGTTTGCTTACATGTTTGTTAATTAAATCTTAATTGTCATGCATTTAATCTTTTCAACTTTTTTTTTGTTTGGATGCCCCCTCCTTGAAAGAGCTTAGATCATTATTGAGTATTGGGTGGGAGTGTTAATTGTAATTTTAACCTTAATGTGTAAAGCTGTCATTACATGGTTTGTATCGTAGGTCATCCTTATAGTTGAACTAGAAAGGGCTTAGATCATTATTGAGTGTTAGGTGGGAGTGTAGATTGTAATTTCAACCTTGATGTGAGGAAGCGGATGATGCATGGTTTATATCGTGGGTCATCCTTATTGTTGAATTCAGCCACCCTTGAATTGGGTGCTAAGTTTACTAAGCTTAGGCATTTTAGCTCTTTTGAGACTTCAAGTAGAATATGGGTCTAGCCTACCTCAGTTTTAGGTGACAAAAGTGGAGTATCTTATTTAATGAAGATGAGTCTAACATGGTTGAAATACAAACTTAAGAATTCTATTTTGTATGGTTGAATTTAGTCATGTGATAGGGTCTTGGTTGAGATGGAAATCAAAGTGAAAGACAATAATGAGGAGCTATCTGACCATGTTGAGTTACTAGTGATAGGTTGATTATTAATATCTATAAATTTGATAATGAAAAATGTAGGCCAAGTGACCTATGCTTGCAAGGAAAAAATCATTAAACTAGATTACCACCCAATCCAACAATTTTATCCTTTCAAGTGATGATCATCTGGCTAATATTTTTCATCATAAAATTTAGTTATTCGTCCTCACCCAGTCACTAGTATTTCTACTTAGTTAGTTACTTCCTTATTATTGGCTTTCAACTTGTTTTGCATCTCATCCAAATCTTGATCACATACAGTATCAAATTCACTCATATAAAATCCAATTCTAATATTTGTATATTAACTCTGTGATACTTATGTTCATTAAATAAGTATCTTCTCCTTTATCTTATAAGACTGTGATAGGGCAAAGCTATGTTTCATATTTGAGGCCCAAAAGAATTAAAATGCACAAGGATGATAACCTAGCACCCAATCTATTAGTAGCTGCATTCAACTTTAGGGATGCTCATAATATGAATCAAGCCTCAACAACATGCAGATGCCACGCCTAAAATTTAATCCACTAAATCTAACACTAAAAAATCATCTAACTCCTTTGGAGTTGGGGAAAATGTAAGTAAAAAAAATAAACCTTAAAAAAATGCCATAATTAAGATTCATTAATTATATAATAATATATGGTTTATATTCATGTTATTAGTTGTAATTATTTTGTTACATCGATTGCATTTGTAGTTTTTGGGCTGTCTATAGAACATATATTGCATAATATAGCTTTTGTATATAATAATATCTAACAGATCAATATGGCTTCTCTAAAACAAAATGAAACATACATTTTTTTTAAAAAAATCCCACTTTGTAGACCGAGTATGAAATTACCTGGTCTAAAAAGTGGGCATTTTTTTATTATAAATAAAAAAATTTGTAAGATCGGTCATTTAAACAACTGGTCTCAAAAAGTAACTTTTTGTTAGATTCCATGCTTTGATGATAGCAAATCTAAGGAAAATGTTTTGCAAGAGAATCAATTATTTGCTTCTTAAGAAAATAGTTTTCAAACATACAGTGATGAAACACTCAAGTGATGTGAAAAAGATTGAATCACTTGATTACTCGAGTGAGCACTCAAGTGATGTGTTTAGACTTCGTCACTTTTACTCCACTGCTAGTGAATGCTTTTCACTACAAATTCTTCATGTCTTTCTGAAATACTTTTTCACTACAAAAGCTACCAAAAGTAAGTCACTATTTTCTCTAAGTATCACTCAAGTGAACACTTTAGTGATCCAAGAAGTGATCAATTTTACATAAACTTTATTTTCAAGTTGATCACTCAAGTGTAACACCTTATACCTCCGTAAACGATCAGATAAGTTTTACGCAGTGGATTCGAACCACTATTCAATATTCCTTTGTAAAGTTCTTTAAATTTCCAACCTCAATATAGGATTCGAACCTATAGTTGAGTGGTTTTTTCTGAATATTTTAAAAATATTTAAAACCATCATAAAGTGGTTCGTAACTTCTTAGTGACTCATCGTTTCTTAATTCCTTTTATGATTACCGAGGTATTTCTTTGATCATTGTAACACCCCTATTTTAATCACCATTATTCCTACTATGTAATTAATACATTTAATGGAATAAAATGGTGAACTGTGGTATACATAAATTTATAGGAAAATTCTAATTGCCGGTTACATACAAATCGGCCAAGTAAGGACACAAAGGAGAAATAAATTTCCACCTAAAGGCCTAATATTGTAACCAAAATTAGAACACAAAGTGACACAAATAATGACCTAATATGAGTGTCAAAAATTTGACCAAACAAAAGGAAAGGAGCAATAAATGATTTATTTCGATAAATCATAAAACATAAGGGTAAAACGGTAATTTTGCCATAAAACAATAAACAAATATTTTTCTCCTAATATTCCCAATAATTTTATCCAAATGGGAATCAAAAAGGGGTAAATAGCTACTTGGTAATTAATAAGTCCATATTGGAGTATTATTACTAAGTGAAATTAAAGTTGGAAGAAAAAGTCAACATTTCAACTAAAGCTAATATTTGTAAGAAGCAATTGTTGGAGATGCAAGAATCTATTTAATCCCTTATTTTATTTGAAATTTCTGTGGAAAAGGGAAATGGAAAAGGGAGTATATATCTTGACTTGGAAACAATTAAAGCAAGAAGGAAAAGAAGGTCAAAATTAAAGATCAACAAGCTAAAAGACCTTAAGTGGAATAATTAAGATGCAAATACATGAAGAAAAATCAACATCCCTTTTTCTCTATCATTTTGGTCAAATAAGGGAGGAAGGAAGGGAAATATATATATGGTCAGAATTAAAGCAAAAAGGAAGGAAAAAAAAGATGACCAAGTGAATATTTCTTATTCATTTTTTATTAAACTATAGTATGACATAAGCTAAGATATATTACAAAAGCTTTTACTAAACCAAAAGAACTTTAGTGATCCAAAAAGCTAAACCAAAAGAGAGAGAGTGAGCTCAAGAACTTTGCAAGAACACTTAAAGGAGTTAGGATTTCAAATCACTAACCAAGGTAAGAACTTGCAAAATCTTGTGACTTTTGCCTCCTAATCACTCTATAACCTCTCCTAACTTCTTCTACTCCATTAAATTCAAGGTCTTCAAGATAAATCAAGATCTTAGAGAGGGATTAAAATTTCATCTAGGAGAGAGAAAGTGTGATCATCAAGAGGTAAACTTCAAAACTTGCTTCTCTTGGCTTGGTTGAGGTTGTTGTTGATGTTGTTGGTGGATATTGCTTTGTTTTCTCTTATTTTTGAAAAATGGGCTGAAGCTAAACTATAGGGAAATTCTTCCCAAATTCCCTCTAAACATTTTCATTTAGTGTTTAAGTAGCTAATCATATGATTAGAAGTAGAAAGGAAGTGATTAAGCAAGAGAAAACAAGAAAACAACATGTTACTCCTAGAAACCCTAACTTATGGTTTTGTGTATGACATGAGGAAGGAGTAATAATTTGGTAATTTTGATAATTTCATTGGTTTTATAAGGAAAAATTGTGTAGGTATGTAATTTTTCATGATTTTTGAATGTTTGTATGCCAATTTGGAAATTTACAAAGTGTGTATGTACATGTTGTTGATTTGCCCTGTCTGGAACAGTGATATTGTGCGTGGTGTTTCATAGACCAAACCTTGTCCAAAAATTCTGAAACTTTTTATAATTAAATTAGACACATAGAAATTTAATTTTATGGGTATTTTGTAATTTTTGGATAAGTACATTGGGAGATATGAATTTTTGAATTTTTGCCTTATTTTCTAGAATGCAATCTAGAGCAGTGACGTTTAATGAATTACTGGGAATGATAGGACTATAGTGAGAAAACCTAACTTTTTTTTTCAAATTTTCATTGAAATATATTCATTTGGGCTTTGGAATCAGTCAAATTGGATTTTTTAGGATTAATTATGAATTTCCAAAGTTGGCTGACCAATATGCCTGTTTTTGGAAAACAGTGAAACTGCACTGTACAGAATTGTATTATGCAGAAACTGTTATCACTGCATTAAATAACTAGCAGAATACAAATTAAAAGAAGTAATGCTACAAGTAATAACCATTTACTTGTAACTTTAATTTTGATAGGAATTTGACAAAGCCAAAGCAGAAATCCGGGAGTAGGACAAATGTGAAATTTTGAAAAAGATTTAGATAGTAACTTCTTCTTACGTATACTATGTAATTACTAAATGTTGATTATGTCATTCACTGTAACATGAGCTAGTGTCCTAGACACAATAATTTTTCATGTTGTAGTCAGGGACCCAACAGGGATACCAAGTAGACCAAGGTGCAGACATATAGTTTGGCCTTAGGCAAGTGTACACACATAGCTTAATCATCTTATGTGACATGACATTGCATATCTATTTTCGCATTCTATATGTTTGTAAGCATGTTTCTACTGAGATTCCCTCGAATCTCATTCTTTTTCAAAACAAAATTATACAGCTGAAGCGGGCGGCTCAAAAGACAAGACGGTGGCTCTCAGTAATTAGGGTCCTGAGGCTCTCTGTTGCTGCTTTAGTTATTTTTCTTGTAGTTTTTGCTACATTTTGAAATGCTCAGTACATTTGTATATATTTTCAAACCCTGCGAGGATTCTCCTGTAATGCAAACTTATACCTAATATCAGTAATGTTTCCACTGTTTCTGTATGCCTTGTGGAACCCCATGCTTATCACTCTGTGAATATCGAAATGTTAAGGGGTTTGACAATCATTCTTAGTTCATTCATGTACAAATATATATAACCTTGTGTAGCCACATGGGGCTACCAAAGTCTCTAAGTCTAATACATAAATTGTTTGACATATTTCTATCTTTATTCTACCATCGCATTTTCTTCTTGCACATCTTCTGGCATTACTCTTATCTGCTTCACACATCTATATGCTTAACTATGCATATAAGATACAAGCTACTTAATGCTTGACATGCTTGCTTACATAAATTCATGCTAGCATAATGACTTACTTGCATGCTCAATACTTTACACATCACACATATGGCCATAGCATAAGTACAAACAGAGCTTCAATCATTCATACATGCTTCATACCATTCTTCATAGTAATTAAACACATCAATGCATAAGCATACTTATCAAGTAAATGCAAGTCAGGAAATTATTACTACCTTTTATCTTTAAGTCCCCTTATTGTTTTATTTTCTTCCAAGCATTGTAGTTCCTTACAAAGCCTTCCATTCCCTCTTCCTTAACCTCTCATAGCCCTAGATACCCAATCACATCATTAGAGCCATGATAGCAATTCATTGGAAGTGTATACCGATGTCTAAGAAGTTAGAAAGGGCTAAGCAAGTCAACTTCTCTCAGCAAAATATGAAGTGCTAAAATGGGGGTCTTGGCTGCAACCAAAAGGCATCTAGAAACATTTGGGCCGTAGCCAAGAAATCATCTGGCCGCAGCCAAGAAGCAGTTCAGGTGCTTAGCTACGGCCAAAACCTAAATTTCCAGATTTCCCCTGTTTCTTGGCTTAACTTTCAAAAATCATAGCTTAATCTATAAAATTTAAAATGGATTGGTTACAGTTCCTATTTGAAGTTCTTTAAGTGCTTTTTAAAGGAAAAATATCCCCACTGCCACTCATGTACAAAATTCCAAAAACCTCAAATAATCCTCGCTACTACAGAAATTAATCCAGATTCAATGCCTAACTTTAGCAAATCATATATCCCAATATACTACATCTTTCACAACTCATCACTTAGATCTTATATTATTGTTCATTGGTCCGTTAGCATGCCCATTATCTGCTATATTGGGTCAGCTCTATCTCCTTAACCCCACTCAGCACCTCTACCTCCTTATCTCACCACCTCTTTATATTTCATTGTTTAAAGATAAAGAAAGAGGTAAGTTCCATCCATTTATAAGGGTATTTTTGTCATTTCTCAAAATTTGAACATATAGATACTCCGCTAATAACATACAACAAACCTTCATAGTAGTTTAGTTAAAACTTTTAGTAATATACAACCCAAACATAACTGTATAACATGTTTCTTGTCTTTTACACTACATAATTTAACATTTTCAACAACTTCCCAGGGGATCACCAATCCTTTCATTTCCCTAGGCCGAACACTTTTAACTTTAATATACCGATGCAAAATCGCTAATACCAACTCCTACCACTTTCGAGCATTGTCACCCCTGGACTATCCTGTCCCATTTAGTCAGGTTAATAACCTCCGAGCGTTCAAATAATGTGTGAGTCATACATCAATACCAGTACATATAATCAACACAAATACTGCATGATGTGCTCCAGAAAGGTAACAAAGTTGTCATTATGACCTCATTCCATAATCTCATTCTTCTTCCAGCTCCAAAATGTAGTAGCTAAAAAGAAGGATAGCGTTGTGCAAATCCAATTATCATCCAAAATTTCTAAATTAAAATATCCCTAACCTTGATAAAATGTATCCACTTCCTCCATATATGCTATATATTGAGCCACTAGGATGTCCCATTCATGGAAAGCCTGTAGGTATATGCCTTTAATGTACTCCCACAACTCTGGATCTGGCTACAGGTCATGTCTCACGTACACAGGTTCGACCCTGGAACTAAGGACACATCATGGATCCGTATTTAACCCTTCCAACAGTGACTACTTGTTATCACCGACAAAAGAAATGGTTGTTGACACTAGTCTAGATTGTGGTCTGTAATCTTGCCTTGAACGTACATACTTCCTTGCGATTTAGAGCACCCTAAGACCCTTTCTGTCCTAATGTGGTGGTATTGACTGCCTTTCAGATGTCTGCTGGTACTCCAAAGGTTGATTTACAATGGCAGGGATCTATCTCTCTGACGTCATCTACTACTCATGGTTCCTATTACAACATAATCAAGATTATATCAGTACATTATTATGCTAATGCTAGAATCACAAACTCTGATACCAAAAATATCAAACCCTTTAATATTTTTACATTTATTAGAGTGTTAACGCACCATTCAATGGGCATACAGAAAAAAAAATTATATTGATATAAAATTCTTGATTACATTATAAGAAATCCTCAAAGGGTTTGTACATATTACAATACAAATCCTAAATACATAGAAAGGCTAACAGATAAACCAACAAAAAATTTCTTAATGAGCATAGGACATTTAGGCGTCAGCTATTGCCGCTTTTCCCTCTGAGTCACTTTCTCTAGATGAATTAATTTTAAATTATGGAAAGGATGAGATTGATATGAATCTCAGTAGTAACATGCTATCAATCATATAAAATGTGAAAAGTAAACATGCAATGAACCATACATGATGCAGTAATTAATAATGTTGTGCACATGTCTGTCAATGTTCATAATCAAATTGATGATTTTGTCTAGATTAAAATGATCGTATGATCCATACTTGTCACATCTTGTCTCATTATGATCACATCAATGTTTCAGAGTAGGTAACAACCTATCCATACTTGTCATGTCTCATTACTGTTCTGAAGCAGGCAACAACCTATTCGTACTTGTCATGTCACTGAAACTGGGTCCATGTAGCCTCATAGTACTTGTGTTTTTCCCACACCCAGCGAGAAATTATGCCACATAGGCTTATCATCAATCACATTGGCCAACGAAAACTGGATACCCACTGGCCCAAAGGTACTTGTGCTTTTCCCTTAAGGTGGTACTTGTGTTTTTCCCATACCCAGCTCTATGAATTACCACCATTCACATGTCATTGCACAAAACATGGAAAATAATGCATATTAACAGTCACATAGAATATGAAAGATAGAGTTACTACCTAGAATCCTTTTCAAAGCTTAGCTACTACTGGACCTTTAACTTTTTGTCCTGCTCGAGTAAATATTAAATCCTAAAATTCCTAAATTCATAAAAAATGAGTTATTGCTCATTCATATCTTATTTTAAGCTCATATAGTTGGTTATCTTTACCCTTAGAGTTCAAGGTAATTACAATATGCCATAAACTTTTTCTTTTAATTTAGCATTTTTTACTACAAGCTCACAGAATTTTCATCAACTTTGAAAATTCATATCCTTATGCACACATGCCCAATTGCAGTGGTTCTAAAGGCTAGGTGACCATTATTAAGTCTATTTTCAAGGAAAAATATTACTGTTATCCAAATGGATGCAGATCAATCCAAAACTACTAGCTTTTGGATACTGTTCAGAAACATGCCAATTTTCACATAACCAACTTCAAAAATACATAACTCCTAGTGTATAGCTCCAAATAACCTATATGACCTATCAAATTAAAGCTTGATAAGTCTACCTTCATTTTTGTCTACCTTAATTTTGAAAAATATCATAGGAATTGGACACCATTTAGCTACTCAAAACACAATGCAAACATCAGCTATGCAGGGTAACCTTAACTGGGTAACAACATTCCAACTTTTGAAATTCCAGTCCATTCCTTCTAAAATTGTACCAACCACCAATTCCTACAAAATTTTACCTAAGGAATATATTGGAGACCTCAAAATTGGCAAAATCATACTCCTTCTACCTACCCTGTTCTGACCAAAAGTTAGGGTTCCACTCAACAATTCAACAATTCACAATTTAATCAACAAAATACCTTTCTTTTACCTCTAATCACTTATTTAACCACTTAAACACCATTTGTACAAAATTAATCAAATTTTTTACAGTATCTCCCCTTAGGGTTTGAGCATCCCAAATCATAAAATTCAACCAATACAAGCCAATAATCAACCACAACATCAAGAACAAGCTTAAATCATTAAGAATCATCAAGTTCTTTAGCTTACCTTTGGTTTTCTCTCTCTCTAATTCCAAAATTGTCCATCTCTCTTCTTCTTTTCCTTGACTTTGAGCTTGTTACATGTGTGATGCAAGAAGGCATGAGGGTTAGGAAGGTCTTTTTATGGATTAGAAAGCATGAACAAGTGGAAATTACAACCAAGCTCACCTTGATTGCTTCTTCAACTCTTGTTCCTTCTCCTTGTTCTTATGTTTTTCTCCAACCCTCTCTCTCTCTTTTGCTCTTATTTGGCCAAAATTTATGGCCTTTGGGAGAGTTTAATTAACTCTTCTAGAACTCTCTTCCACCTCCTTAAATAATTATTATTTTATTGGTATTTTTACATGTGATTTTTGCTTTTGCTTCTTCTTTTTCCATATGCCTTCTTTCTCTTACAAATGTCCAAATATGTGTTACAATGATATTTTTCCATCTTGTTTCCTTCTCTTAACCGACTTTCATCTTTAATGAAGGGAAAATATTGGCATTTTATTTTATTAAGCCAAATGACCATTTTACCCTTATATTTTCTTGAATTTTTGAAACAATTGCCACTTTCTTCTTTCTCTTTCTTTTTGGCCAAATGTTTGCAATATATTGGGCCCAAAAACTGTGCTCTTTCATACTTAATTTTAGGCCACAATGTTAGGTTTTTTTCACAATAAAATTTGGGCTTTATATCTTTCTTGAAAAAAAATTTTATATAATTATTATTTCTACTATTTTGGCTACTTCAAGTACATCAACATTCTCGATTTTATTTCATTGAATATAATCAAATGTTCAAGGATTTTTGGTGAATGAAATTTGGGGTGTTACATATTGTGAGTTTAGCGTGGTGGAATGGAAGGAGTGAAGCGGCGTGAGGAGGAAGAAGAAAAAAGATCTAAGCATTTTGGGAATATTGAAAAATAGTGTGGGAAAGTTGTCAAGACAAGACAAGATACTGCCTTTCCCTCCAAATCCCCCCGATTTTGGAATGAAGAGTTATGAAGGGATGGAAAAATATTTTCCCTCCCCGCCTAAATACTTTGAACTTCTAATCAAGGGATGAAGTGCAAAATCCCTTATGTCCCCTCCAATCCCCTTCCCCTCTCGAGCCAAACCGACCCTAATGGTGTGTTTGGTTTAAAGGAGGGGAGGTTAGATGATCCCTTCCCCTTATAATATCTCAAATTTTGAGACTAGATGCTTGAGATTAAGCCTGACTTAAGTGGACTGTTAAGCCCCGGTTTAACAAGTGTCCCAGTAAGGCAAAGTTATATTCCCTAAAATTCCTTTACACCTCTGGTGGCATTAAGGGGAATTAAATGGTAAATTAAAGAGCATATTAAGTGATAAAACAAGGCAATTAGATGTCACACAAAACATAGTTAATTGGAACACAAAGTAGTGTTGCTACCAGTAAATTTCCCTGTGTGGCAGTAATATTTGTGTGACATTTTTCAATAAGTAAATGATGTCCAAAAATTTTGATACTTTCTAGAATGAAAGTAGACTTATTAATATTTAATTTGATAGGTCATATGAGTCATTTAGAGCTGAACATAAAGATTTATGTATTTTTGAAGTTAGCCCAGAAAAATTGATGATTTTTAGTGGCAGCATCCAAATATAGAAATTATGGGAAGTATGAGAATCCATTTGGCCAAATTTTATGTTTTTCCTTAAAACTAGACTTAATAAGGGTCACATATCCTTTAGAACCACCCTAATTAGATATCTATATAATTAGATATGAATTTTCAAAGTTTAATGAAAATTATGCTAAGTTTTGCACTGGAAAAATGTACTGGAAAAATGGTCATTTGACCAATAAAGCAAAAAGCCATTATTTTTCCCTTTAATTGCTAGAACAATCGGTCAAGAAGCAAAAGGTATTAATAAATGAATTCCAAATGCTAAGTTGAAGTGTTTAAATCAAGTAAAAAGGTGAAGTTTGAAAAGTCAAAAATTGTAGGCTAATGTTTGAAGTGGTGGAATGGCTTATTCAAGAAGCCAATTTTGCTCTTCCAAAGGGCTACATACACATCAAAATAGAGAGAGCAAATGGAAACAATACACTTGGTTTATATTAATGCAAGAAGGAAAAAAAAGAAGGGCCAATCACAAGCAAGCACTTGTGAAAGCAAAAAGCAAGAAGAGAGACATCATTAGATAAATCTAATATCACTCTTTTGGCTTCTTCACTTTTGGCCAGTTGTAACTAAAAGAGAGAGAGGAGAGTTTGGAAAAGGTGAAGAACACAAGAGGTGCTAGGGTCTTTGAGAGCCAAAAACTCAAGGTAAAAGCATGTAAATTAAGTACTTATGCCTTCTAAACTTCTTAGAACTTTCTCTAACATATTCTTGAAATCCATGGATAGCAAGCCAAATCAAGAGAGAAGAGAGAGAGAGGGCAGAGGCAGGTACAATTGGCATCTTATATGGTGTGGAACAAGGCATCCAAGTTGGCAACCAAGGTGGCATCATCTATGGCAAACATGTCATAAATGGCACATATAATGAACAAGATGTTGTCTATATCATACAAGAAGATTCTAAGCAAGCCTAAGATCCTCTTCATGACATCAAGGGCCCAATTACTAGAAGCCTAGAACAAAGTGAGATGTTCGAGAGGCTAGAGAAAATATTTAGGCTTCAATTTGCTTCATTAATGGCCCATAATGTCAGTATACATGTTGAGGGTACAAATGAGGCCCTAACCATGCATATTCAAGCCCATATGCATGCTTTTACAACACCTAGAAGCTTGAGTACATGGCAAAGCATGAAGATCCATGAAATTGGTATAACATAAAGCAATAAGCCCAATATGATGTACAAGGCCCATGTGTAGTTCAGATTGAAGAATTCACTTACAATACCATGTGACAAGCATGTGCCTTGGTGGAGGATTATAAGTGATGTCCAAGACAACTCAAGAAGCATCTAGAAGGCATCCTTATGCATCAAATCTGATTTAATTAGTTTCCTATTTTATTTGCATTAAATAAGGCCTTTTAGTCAAAGATTGCTCTTGAAGAGTTTGTTTTAATTTCCTATTTTTAAGTAGCTAACTTAGTTTTAAAGAATAAGTAATTTTCTAATTACTTTAGGCTTGAATGGTGCCAACCAAGGTAATCAATTATCATTAAGGCATCATTTATTGCATTTATGACTAGGTCTAAAGTTCTAGAGTGTTCTTTTGTTTCCTATATATGAAAGCTGCGTTTTTGTACATAAAAATTCAGAAGATGATAATGATATAATAAGAACTTTGTTCTTAGAGAATTTTATTTCTCTTGTGTGAGCTTTGCTTACATCCTTGTATTCTCGTGTGAATACTCTAACTGTATCAAGGACCAATCATCCTTGTGGTGTCTTTATAGCTAGGATTGTAAGAGATAGGTTCTCTTAAGGTCCTACCTTTGATCATCCATCCTGTTTGTATCTTCAAACTTGCTTTCTAGCCTATCCATACCCCCTTTCATATCAAACTTCCTCTAACCTCTTCTTCTTCTTGAAATCCATGGATAGCAAGACAAATCAAGAGAGAAGAGAGAGAGATGATAAAGGAATTTTTAGAGAGAGAAAGTGGTGAATCCAAGAGGTAATCTCATAAACTTGATCCTCTTGTGATATTTGTTGTTATTGTTTTTGTTTGTTTTGGCTTGGTTTTTGGTGGTTTTGTAAATTTCAGAAGATGAAACCCTAAGCGGAGGTGCTTCCCAAATTCACACTAATCATGTTAAAAATGTGTTTAAGCATTAAACATGTGATTATAGGTGAAACGAAGGTGATTAATGGAATAGAATCAATAAACTCCAATTTTCCTAATTTCTTATAGTTTTTGTCCAGTAGTTGTTTTCACTATGTTTGGACTGGATTTTGGTGTTTCAAAAAATTCGATTGTGTTTATAAGGGAAAGTTGTGTAGGGTTCATGTAGACTGCGAGTGAGAAAAGCCTTAGAATGTGAATGACCAAAATACCCTTAAAACCCAAAGTTAAGGGTTATCAAGGATAATTTCATAATTTGGGCCTAAATTTGACTAATCTAAGGTCAAAAATGGATTCTACACATAAAATTATGAGGGATTAGCCCGGGTCATAATTTTTGGTGAGGTACAGTTGAACTAGGTATAAAAGGGTGTAGACCAGGTCCCAGGGGCATTTTAGTAATTTAGCATTTTAAAGTTAAGTTAATCAACAATATGAGTTTGGAATAATACATGGATGAGTAATGACTCATTTATTGTATATTTTGGAATTTTAGGACCAAACAATTGTGCCCAAGTCATATCAAAGACGGTAGATTAAGGAAGGGTAATTAAGGTAGTAAACTTACCCTACTTGCATGTATTTAATATTTATGCTTGTGTATTGCTTTTCTTGATTATGTGAAGCATATTTTAATGAATGAAGCTCTATTTCTATTTATATTGTGGCCATAGATATGTTGTATGTAACATTGAGCATACAGAGATGTCATTATGTGAGGATGAGCCTATGTAAGGCGAGCATATCATGCACTAACATTTATCTTGCATGCATTATGACACTGTTTACTACTGAAATTCCTCCAAATCTCAGCCTCACCCAACCAACCATTTAGACAGGTGAACACCGTAGGGGTGCTAAGAACAAAAAAGAGGAATGCTACTGATTATTTGAACACCTTTTTGGTTATTTCAAGGTCTGTAAACATTATGCACACCACTGTATGGGGGAAACTCCTATATTATAATCAAGCAATATTGTATCAATATTATCAGTATATTCATGCTATTCATGTGTGCCCACTAAACTGTACATTGCTACTCTAGTTAATATCAATAATAAGAGATATGTAATCTTACAATTATTGGTATCAAAGTAAACAGTTCTGGCAACAGGATAGTATACTGATTAGAGCTTGGAAATCGAGCCAAGCCCGTCGGGCCGACCCTTTTAAGCCCTTTTAAATAACTGGCCAGGATTGAAAAATGGAGCCTCAAAAAGAAGTCGAGCCTAAAAGGGCCAGCCCTGTAGGTCTAAGGGCCCTGTAGGGCTGGCCCTTTAGGCCCTTTAGCTTTTTTTTTTAATTCCATTTCCCCTCTTGCTCATGCCCTTGCTAATTCCTCCCTAAGAACCTTAAAATTGCTAAATTTTTATATGATGGTAATTTACTAATTCTTGATATTTTTACCCTTTAAGCAGAGTCTACTACTTAAAGTAAAGTACAATCAAAATTTTTTTAAATTAATGATAGCAGCGAAAAAGATGAAAAATATAGTTGTCATAATCATGTTGCTTAGAGGGTTTAGCGTTTTGCCTTCTTATACTTTGTATGAGACTATGAGTTACTTGTGGACAGTATTTTTTACCTTTGATTATGAATTAGTAACTGTATTTATTTTATTGTATGAGGCGTGTAGACGTATAGTTAAATCTTTTAAAAATGGATTCTGGCCAGGGCTAGCCCTAGCCTGCATGCTCTCGAGCCGGGCTTTAAAAAATAGTAACTTTTCTTTCCATGGGTCCTATAAGGCCAGCCCTTTTAAGCTATGGCCCGTCAAGCGTTGGCCCTGATTCCCACCTCTAATACTGATATGCTTGATTGTACAGTGACAAGAACAGTGAAGAGAATTACTTCAACTAGTTCACAGACAAGACCCTAAGGAGAATAGATAGGCCCGAACGAAATAGTTAATACCTAAAGGGTAGCCAATATTACAATATCGATCTGAGGTTGGTATCAGAGAGACAGCGGTATCAATATACTCGAACATGATACCAATACTCCATTGGTGGTATTGGTCGTACTAGTGCACATAAAGATGATACTAGTACTCATAATTGTGGTATCAGTAGTATCAGGGAGTAGTGATATAAGTACATTTAAAGGCGGTACCAGTACCCGATTGGTGGTATCGGTGGTACTAATGCATATAGTAATAATACCAGCACTCGTAATAGTGGTATCAGGAGGGTACCGGTGGTATCAGAGTGGTATCAGCAGTATTAGTGCATATGGAGGCAATACCAGTACCCAATTTAGGGTATTAGTGGTACATGTTCACTTGATAGTGGTATCAATACACGCAATGGTGGTATAAGAACACCAACGGTATCAGTTCTGATAATGGTATCAAAATTGATATTGTGCATGTACCAGCATTGATATGTAGTCCATACACATTATTTTGATGTCCAAAGATAGTAGGCACGAGTTTTGAGACAAGGGTAGTCATGGGGTACCGGTGGTCGGAAGTAGTTAGAGCCGGTATCTACGTTTCTACACCAGCATACTAAGGTTAAGCGTGCTTAGGTGAGAGAAATCCTGGATGGGTGACCCCGTGGGAAGTTAAGTTGGTAAGGTATTGGAGACTTAAGGAATAGTGATTATCCTAAGGTTTCTCCATGACTAATGATCATCTTAGTTAGATAAATCATAGTTCAAGGCATATAGGTATGATCGATGACATTGAACTGGACAAGGCCAGGAACTGGTATGGGAGATACTTAGTGCTATAGGTCTTACCGGATATTGTCGGGAGATATCCTAAAACCTGAATCGCTTTGCCATTGATAAGCTTTTTAGGAAAGGATTAGGATATGTCCTAATAGGGCAAAGCAATAGTTGCAGAAGTCTCTTAACAGCTGAAGCCTCAAGAGATGAGTTACCCACTCATAATGTATAGCTGATCACAAGTATCTTTAAGGTGGAAGAATGATAATTAGAGTATGCCTTATAATATTGAGGATTGAGATAAAATTAGAACCTTGCATTAGTACAAAATATAGATTTTACACCCTTTTTTTACACTTGACAAAACATAACACGTGTAAAAAGTGTGACCGGTGGCATTTTCGTAAATATATGAAGATAAAAGAAATTTTTACACGTGTTGAAAAGACAACACGTGTGGAAAGTAAATCTAAAATATTTTTCTTTAATAAATAAGTATTTTTTAAATGTATTTTTCGAAGCAAGTATGATTAATGCCTTTAATTTTATTTTAAAATATTTTTAATTTTTTTAAAAAATTAAATAATGACTTCCTACACGGGTTGGGATCCCAACCTGTATAGAAAGTATTTTTTAATATTTTTTTTAAAAAAATTTTATCACTCTCTACACGGGCTGAGAGCTCAACCCATGTAGAAAGTATTTTTAAATTTTTTTAATATTTTTTAAAAATAATTTATGACTTTCTACACGGATTGGGAGCCCAACCCATGTAGAAAGTATTTTTAATTTTTTTAAAAGATAATTTATCACTTTCTACATGTGTTGGGATCTCAACCCGTTTAAAAAGTATTTTTTAAAAACAATTTATCACTTTCTACACGGGTTGGAAGCCCAACCCGTGTAGAAAGTATTTTTAATTTTTTTAAAAAAAATTTATCACTTTCTACAGGGGTTGGGATCCCAACCCGTGTAGAAAGTATTTTAAATTTTTTTAATATTTTTTTAAAAAAATCTATCACTATATTTTCTACACGGGTTGGGCTCCAACCCATGTAGAAAGATCACTTTCTACACCGGTTGGGCTCCCAACCGATGTAGAAAGTGATCATTTGTTAAAAAAATTAGAACATTTTAAGAAAGGGAATGCCTCGGCCATCTTTCGCTTTCAATTTTGAGGGTCTTGTTTCTTCCAGATGTTTAGAAACTAGCTTTAGGGTTTTTGGTGATTACCGATTGGAAGCACAAAATTTTCATTCTGTGCATCATGGCTGACCATCACGAGCACAAGGAGCCAAAGTCTGAATCTTTTTTAGAGAAGATATATGACAAGATTCATGACCACCATTCCTGTAACGGCCCCACCGCCCGCAACCTAGCCTGATGGTGGTCCGGCCCACACTCCCTACAACCTGGCCTGAGAGTGTGGCATACTTTAGGAGTTCCCCAAACTTCCTATCCCTGAAGGGGCCTCCCCAGGTCGCTACTTACCCCCAGGTAGTGGCCTCAAGACTTGGGGAGGCGTCTTTGGGGATAGGGAGTTTGGGGAACTCCTAAAGTTTGCCGCACTCTCAGGCCAGGTTGTGGGGAGTGTGGGCCGAACCACCATCAAGCCAGGTTGCGAGCTGTGGGGCCGTTACAATTCCACATCGTCTTCGTCTGATTCTGATGATGAGAAGGATAAATTAACTCCTTCAGTCCAGTTCAAGATTTTCTGACTTTTTGGAAGGGAAAAGCTTGTTCATCATGTCTTTGGTAGCGGAAAACGTATGTAGTTTATTTTTTATGGTCATTTCTTTTTCTCACAGAACTTCAGTTTCCAATTCATTTAAAACACTGCCATTCTTATGCTTTAATTATACCTTTCCTTATTTACAATCTTTTGATTGAGGTCTGAAAATGATTCCTCTACCCCTCTTTTTTGCGATTAAACTTGAGTTGGGTAAGATCATTACTACTAAAGTCAATAACTAGACTTTATTGTGTGTGTTTCTCTATTGTAATTTTGTGAATGCATCCTTCAATTAATTATAGGTAATTTCGTCTTTATTTTGTATGCTTAAATTATGAGAAATACGCAACCTGAGGTCAAGAGTTTAATTGCTTTGAAATATCTGTGGATTGACTACATATTGGTGATCTACTTGAGTTAATGAATATCTTTTCCTGATGTCAAGTTGTAAGAAGGGGGTTTATTGTATACTTCAATCAGATATTTGATGCCTTATGCAAGCTTTCTGCAGACTCAGATATAAGTGTACAAAGCATTGCTCATCTCCTAGATAGGCTTGTGAAGGTATAGGTTTATCTATCTATATTCCTCTCTACTGGCTTTACATGTGTGCATGCAGTTAAGATTTCCTGGATTAGGGGTTTATCTGATAGTGGTATGAATTTCTATTTTTTTAAGATAAATTGATGCTTAAAATTTTTTATATTGTAAGCGAAAGTGATCAGTTTAGGTGAATCCCTCTCACTTTTATTCTATGTCTTTCTGTATTTAGTGATCCAAACTATACAAAAGATAGTCCAAAATATCAGCCCCTCTGAATGTAATTAGACTGATTCATTCCCTTTCCCTTTTCTTCTCTGATCTTCAGTATTGAAGATCATATATTGCACTGACTTGAATCATTCCCTTTCCTATGTATTTATTACATTTAACTAATTTTAACTATTTTCTATAATCTTGAAATTCAGTTAAAAGGACTTTATATACAGGGACAGAGGGAATAAATTATAATTATAATACTATTTTGTCCAGCATAATATTGTTTTTTTGGTTAAGGTTTTGCATATTAATTGTATACAAATAGTAATCCTGTTAATGTCTGCAAAAGCAAAATTGCTCATAAACTGTCTAATATTATTGTAATAGTGATCCACCTCTGACATTTATGTTTGGACGAAAATGGGATAGAAGAATACAACATAAACCATTTTTTCAGCATGTATACTGATGGTTTCTTTTTTGTTTGTCATTATTAGAAAATGTGGATATCATGTACTATAAGAAATACCCAAAATTTATTCATACAGTTGCATTATTAAAATTAAAAAAACTTCATCTAGAAGTCTGGACATTCTATCTAGCTAAATGGTTGGGCACTAGGCTTACCATGATGCTATTTGTTAGTACTTACACTTCCATTTCTGTTCATCATGTAAGTTTTGTATTTATACTCAGCATTCTATTTTATGGTGTTTATGCTTATAGATACATAACATGCAATGATTCTAACTTGGCTCCTGAGTGTCCAAATCCTCATGATTACCGTTATCAACCAGAGAGAATTCTAATATATGATCAACATCCTGGAGGATATGTTTTATCACTACAGGTGATTGACATTAAACTTTAGCGTGATGATGAAGTTGATATTTTGCTTCTTTTATCTTTTTCCAAACATTTTTCATAAATTCTTTTCTTTTATGGTGGTTTTGAATGATAAGTTGCTGTTTTAAATAAGATTTGAATCAGCAAGTAAGTGCATAGTAGTGTGATGCATTTAGGAAGAGAAAAAAGAGAAAATAGTTAAAGATGTGAATCCTAGACCTGCTTGTATTTTTTTTACTCAAATTAATGCATGGTGCATTACTGTGGAAGACTGCAATCTATTGTTAATGATCTTCCTTTATGCCATTTAGTGACATACTTTCTAGTTTGTATTAATATGATGACATTTTTTATAGGTCTAACGGATTTTTCCAAAGTTGTTGATTGCTGCACTTGAGCTTCTTACATCTTGCCATTATTCAAAGGAAGTAGGCTGTCCTAACTGCGTTCAAGTTTAACCAAAGACTTGTCTTTAATTCTTTATTTCCTACTTAGTCTGGTTGAATTACTGGGATAGTTTTGGTTAAGAAGAAAAATAGTAGGCTATGAAATATATCAAGCAAATTTACTTTTACATAAAATGTTTTGCATGTCATATAGCTTTGCTTGCCAATAATACAATAAAGTTCTACACAAGGAGGCAGCCATTATGATCAAGATTGTGCATTGAACCTCATGAATTTTATCATGTGCTTGCACTTACTTTCAATACTGAAAGTAATTTTAAAAAGACTTCAACTAATTTTATCAGTTTTAAAAGTCCTTTCAATACCATTGTTTATTATGTTGAGTGATTCAAGTCATGAAATTCGTCAGCAAGCTGATTCAGCTTTATGTGAGTTTTTTCAAGAGATTAAAAACTCCCCAGTAAGATTTCTACTGATGTGTTCTTTGATTTTGTTAACCTGGATTCTACCACTGTTTAGGTTCCTGTGCTTAAATGTTATTCCTCCCCCATAGCTGGCTAAGGAGCATTTCTTTTGGTTTGGCATCTTTGTTTAGATGTACTATGCATGATTTCCACCAATAGTTGTTACTCAAAGAAAAGTATTTTGTTCATTTGTCAATTTCTGACTCAAGTAGTGCTACTCTTGAAGTCTATAGATTATGGTCGAATGGTTGAAATACTGGTACAGAGGGCAGGTTCTTCGGATGAGTTTACTAGATTAACAACTATCACATTAGTAAGTAGTAATACAGTGCCTCATTTTATCAATCAAATTTTTCTGGGAGCCTTGGAAAAATTTATTACCGTTTGTGTTTTTTATTTTAAAATCTCAAGATGTTTGACATTACGAATGCATTTTCTGAAGAGGACATTGATGACGTTCGCACACGTTGGCCAACTTTTTTTTGAGAGATCACAAACTTGTGAGTGTATTGTCAAACATGTTATGTTAACAGCTATTTAGGATTGCACATGTTGAATTTTATTGTCACTGTTTGACTTAACTTTGATTGTACAAATTTCATTGTAAAAATTAGGCCAAGTTTGTTTACCTGCATTGATATAGCTTTGTTAATATTTTTTATTGGAATTTACAATAAATTTGATATTTTATATGAGTGTTTTTGTAATTATTTTTATTTTTCAGGTGTTTGGTTGTTTGGCATGTAAACATGTTTATAGCATAATAAATAAATAATTTCCTTTTTAAAAACAATGAGTTTCTACACGTGTTGTAACACATCAGGTGTAGAAAGTCTACTTTCTACACGTGATGTCTCACAACACATGTAGAAAGTGGGACTTTCTACACATGTCTTCTAAAACATGTGTAGAAAGTCCACTTTCTACACCTGATGTCTCACAACACGTGTAGAAAGTCCTTCTTTCTACACATGTTTAAGAACAAGTGTAGAAAGTCCAAACTTTCTACACCAATTCTTTCTATACCTATCGTACGTCAAGTGTAAAAAGTCATTTCTGTCACATGTAAAAAGTCTTTCCTGCACTAGTATTGGAACAATGCTGATGCTAAGAGAACATAATCCAAACGTTTGAGGATTAGAATAGGAATGATGAATCTTGATTGTAGTATGCGTGTATATTAGGTATAATTGAGGAAACTTGATTTCTTGGCTCAACATATGTTAAGGTTCTAAGAGTTGAATCATATCCTGAGAATTAAATGTAATAGTTGAATTGATTCTTCAGGAAGTCGAAATAGCCTGAGGAACTTGAGGTACTTGAATGTAGTACAGAAATGTGTATGAGGTTTCTGTAGGTTTCTAGTTACTAATCTAGCATAAGGAAAGATCTTAATCATAGAATATTCCCTTAGAGTTGTGATTATGCCTGGAGCGGGACTAATATCGAAAGTCCACATAAACTAACCCTATATGAGATAGCAGAAAGAAGGGTTTGTGGAACCTGGTGACATGCCATGGGGTGCTCCGATGCATGTTGATGAAAGAAATTAAGGAAGAATAGGCTAGACAGTATAAAGGAAAGCAACTTTTGCTCTCATTTCTTATGTAATGGTTTTGCATGTATGTGTTTACCATCGAGTATATTTGTGTTATAAATATACGGTAGGCAGTAAGTCCTATTGTGTGTCCTTAGACAGTCAGACCAGTCTGGCAGAGGCCTGAGGCTGTAAGTCCTGTAATGCTTATAGCATAGAAGTGATTCCATGGGCACTAAGACCTGATAAGCATTCAGAATTTATAGGGTGGTTGCCCGAGGCTTATTTTACGCTGGTGGATGCCCAGGCTAAGGAAATTTTTGTATGCACAAGCAATCGCCCAGGGCCTTTTTGTACGGGTGGACACTCGGGGCCATGGAAACTCCTTTATGCACGAGTGGAATCCTAGGGCCTATTGTATGGGAGAACACTTGGGGCCACGTGACTTTCAAGGCCAAAGGTCTAGTGGTTGTTGTTATGCTATATACTAATGTGTTGAATGCTCTTGTGTTGATGGTTTGTTTAGTATGCTTAGTGAACATTACATAAGAGTATGAATAGCTTGACTAGCAAGAGATGGAGCCTGTAATGAATTCAGAATACCTAGTGGACTATGTGTCCTAAGGTAGTTAATCTCGATAAGTATTTAGCAAAGATGATGGACAGTGTGTCCTATGGACGGTATGTCCTAAGGCCATAAGACCTGAGTGACTAGTATGTCCTTAGGCCAGTATAATGTTACGTGTTGAGAATTGTGATGAGCGAAGGCTCGAGGCAATAAGACCCAATGTGTAAGTTTGCATGGGGTAGAGGCCTTAGGCCATAAGACCTGTGTGTCTAAGCACTATGGTTGTTTCCTAGTGCCGTGACAATGGACCAGTGTGTCTAAAGTATATTTTGAGATTGGCAGAACATTCAGACTGTACTAGGTTGTAACGAGGCCGTAAGCCTAAAATGCCGATGACATGGGGGTTATCCCCTTGGCAGTAATGCTAGAATACCTAGCATTGTGGTAGTAGAATGAGCCGTAAGGCTTGGTATGTTTTTAGTGTGATCTAGGAGAATCCTAAAGAGACTAGAAGGCCTGGTATGCATACAGTGTCATCAGGGAGACAGTCCTAAAGAGGCAATGAGGCCTGAGAAACCAAGCGATGTGAGAATAGACCAATGGGTCTTGTGATTAAATGCTACATACTGGGTACAGAATGGATGAGAATCTTGTATGCTGATTACTAAATACTATCAGGGATCTTAGTTGATGATGTGATGAATTGTGTTGCATTCTATATAAGCTTGCACATGAAAGAGATAGACTGAGTGTCTAGAATGATTCCTCGAGGTATACATGTTCAAAATTTCAAGGACGAAATTTATTGAATAGGGGGAGAGTTGTAATATCCCAAATTTTGGGACTACATGTTTGAGATTAAGCCTAACTCAAGTGGACTGCTAAGCCTCAATTTATCAAGTGTCCTAATAAGGGATAGTTATATTGTGATACCTCATTTCCTATTGTGTATGGGAAAATACTCAATGCACTCGAGTTCACCAGCTGCTCAAAACTAAATAACCTTCAGTAATCAATCCGAAAATACTCATATGCTACCTAATTCTTATTTCCTCATTTGTCATCATTCTTAAACATCATCCTATCAACCACGCTTCATAACACCAAGCTGCTAACGAAGGGCTAAAACTTATCAACATAAGTAGAGAACTCTAGCAAAACCTATAGCCTCAGATGAGTACAAAAGAGAAGTGAAATCACTGGTGAAACCAGGATCAAAGTCCTGGATTAGGACAATGTTTTTAAATTCTAAATTTATCTCAAGATTTAAACTTAGGACTGGAAAGGAAATCCGGGGGTAGTAAAATTTTCTCAAATCTTTTCCACATGCGTTCACTATCTCGCAGAGTCTCATCAGTACTTAAGTCCATTTATCAGAGTATGCGAGCGTGTCTCTGCTTACGTATCATAATAAGTTCTTTAAATATAGATTCTTCTTTTAAATCGAAAGCGTAATTAATTATCCAAAATACCATTCATCAACTAAGTTACTCTTGTAATCTTGTCATGCTTACACAGCTATATACATCATATACATATCCCAAAACATCCAAAGATATAGAAATAGACGACCAACAAAACTAAAATCTTTGGCATTTAATCCTCTAGCCGTCCGCATTTACCTTCTCTTGCCCTTAGAGCTCTCTCATTGTACTGTAAATGGGTTTTTAATTCAAAAGAATCTCAGTAGTAACATAATGTCAATCATATAGATATAACATCACAAAGCATGCTACACAGTCATCATTCAACAGAATCATCACAACAGCATTCAATGCATCACATGTAGTTTATAAGCTATCATAGCGCTAGATATATTTTAAGGCCTTGAGGGATATCCGTGCAAATAGGCCCCGAGTACCCACTCATGCATTAGTGACCGTTATATTGGCCTGAGAATCCACCAGTGCAAATAGGCCCCAGGCGACCACCCTGCATATTCAGAATACGTCCGACAATTCTTGATGAACGCACAACCATACATATTATAAACATACAAAAGACAAGTTACTTCCTAGTTTCTTTCCTCTAGCAACTTCATTCCGTTTGTCCAAGCTTAGGCATGTTTTAGACTCTGGATAGTCGTCAAATCCTCTTGATTCCTCTACTTTCTCTCTCTACACGTCTGCCTTTTCTCTCCCTTCTCTTGGGATTTTATCTTATATTTTGGAGAGCCCAAGCTCTTCCTTTCCTTCTTCCTTCTTCACCATTTTCAAACCCTCTCTCACTCTTTCGGTTCAGTTCAGCATGAGAATGAGGTTTGAAAGATGAAGAAATTGATGATATATTAAAAGGTCAAATGGTTTTTACACATGGTAGCTTTTGATTGGTCCACAATTTGCTATTTCTTTTATATAATATAAATCAAATTCCATTTCCCTTTCCCCCTCTTGATCAGCCAAAAATGATGAAAATTGAAGAGAGAAAATATTGGTCTTCAATAATCCCATTGTACCAACTTACAATTTATTGACTTTTTGACCTTTGACTTTTGATTGATAATAATTCACCAAAATAAGCTTATTAATTATCAAGTAGTCATTTCCCTCTTTTTGACTCCCATATAACTAAAATTATTGGGAATATTAGGGAAAAATATTTATTTCCCCACCTTATGGAAAAGTTATAGTTTTACCTTTACGTTTTATGATTGACTGAAATTAATCATTTCTTGCTCTTTTTCTTTGGTTTTGCCAAATTTTGACACTTGACTAAAACTATTGTTTGTGTCATTTTATGCTCAAATTTTGGTTACAATATTAGGCCTTTAAGTGGACATTAATTGCCTCTTTGTGTCCTTACTTGGCCGAATTATGTGTAATCAGCGATTGAGATATTTATGTAAACTTACACATACCACAATTCACCATTTTATTCCACTAAATATCACAAATATACATATAAGGAATATTGGTGAAAAAGTGAGGTATTACATATATTCCCAAAAATTCCGTTACACCTCTGGTAGCATTAAGAGGAATTAAATGGTGAATTAAAGAGCATATTAAGTGATAAAATAAGACAATTAGATGTCACACACAACATAGTTAATTGGAATATAAAGTAGTGTTGTTGTCAGTGAATTTCCCTGTGTGGCAGTCGTGTTTGTGTGACATTTTTTAATGGGTAAATGATGTCCAAAAATTGTGAAACTTTCCAGAATGAAATAAGACTTATCAAAATTTAATTTGATAGGTCATATGAGTTATTTGGAGCTATATACAAACAATTATGTATTTTTGGAATTAGGCCAATAAAATTGGAAATTTTCAGTGGCAGCGTCCAAATATAGAAATTATGGGACATATGAGCTTCCATTTGGCCAAATATTATATTTTTTCTTAAAACTAGACTTAATAAGGGTCACACAGCCTTTATAACCATCCCAGTTGGATATCTATACAATTAGATATGAATTTTCAAAGTTTGATGAAAATTCTTCCCAATTTTGCATTAAGTGTGAAAATGGGAAAAAATGTATGGGCAAAATGGTTATTTGACGAATAAAGAAAAAAAGCCATTATTTTTCCCTTTAATTGCTGAAAAATTCGGTCAAGAAGCAAAAGGAATGAAGAAATGAATTCCAAATGCTAAGTTAAAGTGTTTAAATAGAGAAAAAAATGTGAAGTTTGAAAAGTCAAAAACTGTAGGCTAATGTTTGAAGTGGTGAAATGACTTACTCAATAAGCCAATTTTGCTCTTCCAAAAGGCTACATACAAGTCAAAATGGAGAGAGGAAAGGAAAACAATACACTCTTCTTATATTAATGCAAGAAGGGGAAGAAAAAAAAAAGAAGAGCCAATAACAAGCAGCCACTTATGGAAGCAAAAAGCAAGAAAAGAGGCATCATTAGATAACTCTAATATCACTCTTTTGGTTTCTTCATTTTCGGCCAGCTGCAACTAAAAGAGAGAGAGAGAGGAGAGTTTGGAAAAGGTGAAGAACACAAAAGGTGCTAGGGTCTTCAAGAGTCAAAAACTCAAGGTAAGAGCATGTAAATCAAGTGCTTATGCCTTCTAAACTCCTTAGAACATCCTCTAACCTCTTCTTCTTGAAATCCATGTATAGCAAGCCAAATCAAGAGAGAAGAGAGAGAGGGCAGAGGCATTTTTAGAGAGAGAAAGTGGTGAATTCAAGAGGTAATCTCATAAACTTGATCCTCTTATGATATTTGTTGTTGTTGTTGGTTTTGGCTAGGTTTTTTTAAATTTGGGAAGATGAGACTCTAAGGGGAGGTGCTGCTCAAATTTACACTAATCATGTTAAAAATGTGTTTAAATGATTAAACATGTGATTATAGGTGAAAGGAAGGTGATTAATAGAATGAAATCAAGAAACTCCAATTTCTCCAATTTCTTGTGATTTTCGTCAAGCAGCTGTTTTCATTGTGTTTGGACTGGATTTTGGTGTTTTTAATGATTTCATTGTGTTTAGAAGGAAAAATTATGTAGGGTTTATGTAGATTGCGAAGTGAGAAAAACCCTAGAATGTGAAATGACCAAACTACCCTTAAACCCTAAGTTAGGGGCTGTCAAGGATAATTTCATAATTTGGACCTAAATTTGACCAATTTGAGGTCAAAAATGGAATCTACATGTGAAATTGTGTAGTATTAGCCTAGTTCATAATTCTTGGTGAGGTACAGTTGGACTGGGTACAAAAGGCGTAGACCAAGTCTCTGTGGGCATTTTAGTAATTTAGCATTTTAAAGTTAAGTTAACCAACAATATGAGTTTGGAATAATACATGGATGAGTAATGAATCATTTATTGTATATTTAGGAATTTTAAGACCAAAAAATTGTGCCTAAGTCGGATCAAAGACGGTATATCAAGGAAAGACAATTAAGGTAGTAAACTTACCCTACTTGAATGTATTTGATATTTATGCTTGTGTATTGCTTTTATTGATTATGTGAAGCATATTTGAATTAATGAAGCTATGTTTCTATTTATAATATAGCCATAGATATGTTGTATGAAACATTGAGTATGCAGAGATGTCATTATGTGAGCATGAGCCTATGTAAGACGAGCATATCATGCACTAGCATTTATCTTGCATGCATTATGACAGTGTTTACTACTCGGATTCCTCTGAATCTCACCCTCCCCTAACCAACCATTTTGACAGATGAACACTAAAAAGGTGCTAAGAACAAAGAAGAGAAATGCACGCAGAGAAATGCTGCTGATTATTTGAAGACCTTTTTGGTTATTTCAAGGTCTGTAAACATTATGTACACCCCTGGGGGGAACTCTTGTACTATAATCAAGCAATATTGTCTCAATATTATTAGTATATCCATGTTATTCTTGTGTGTCCACTAGACTCCACATTACTACTCTGATTCATATTAATAATAAGAGATATGTAAGGTGGGGTCTTACACCCTTCATTTGGTTTAAAATTTTGGAGGGGAGGGGACCCAAAACCTTCTATTCCCTCCCCTCCTTTATCCTTGTTTTGGCTCCCCTTCAAGTTGGGGGTCTTTGAAGCGGATTCAAAATTGCAACAATGCCCATGATAAAAAATATTCTGAAAAGTAAAAATATTATTATTAAAATATTTTATTATAAAATAAATTAAAAATAAAAATATATTAATATTCAAATATTATTATAATAAAAAATATCGTTAAAATTAGTTTAATTAAAAAATATTTTTATGACTAAAATTTTTTTTATAAATTAAAAAATTATTATAATTATAATAAATGGTACTAAAATTGTAAATAAAAAATATTATTTTACATAAGAATTATATTATTATTAAATTACTTTCAATAAAAATATATTTTTATAATTAAAAATATCATTATAAAATAAAATTTTAAAAAGCATATTTTATAAATAAGAAAATATTATTGTAATTAAAAATATTATTATAAAATTAATTTAAAATAAAAATATTCTTTCATAAAAAAATTATGATACTTTTAAAAATATGTTAATAAAATTTTAAATAAAAATATTATTATTATATATTGTTATAATTAAACAATATATTATTATAAAACCAATTTAAAACAAAAGATAATTATTACAAATAAAAAATTAATCTTTATTTAAAATATATTATTATATAAATTAAAATAAAAATATTATCATATTTATTAGATAATATGTAAATTAATTTATATTACATATAAATAAAAAATATTACCAATGTGACCCATGCTAAAGAAGTCTCGGGTCAATGGGACCTTAGGGCTGACCCGCAAATCAATTTTTTTTAAAGAAAAATCGAATGTCAAAACAAAAGGGACCAAGGGAGTGTTAAAAGGCCCAACCCCTTTATATCACAAAAAAAAGGGAACTAAAGAAGTCTAATGGGGTGGGCCCCTCATTATTTTTATAACAAGGCCTAGTCCACTTGTTCATCCAAAAAAAATTTAATGATGTGCGGGTTGTGTGATGCCTTATTTCTAATAGCCTCAGATGAGTACAAAAGAATAGTGAAATCCATTGTAGAACCAGTATTCGAACTCGGATCGCCCAATCTTCTAAAATGTTCACAAATCCCCAGTCTCAACTCAAGAGTTGAACCTAGGGTTGAGAGGGTTTTTCAAAGAGTAGAAAACTTTTCAAACATTTCCACATGTTTCACTACGTACGTCACTAAGTCTCATCGGCTCTTAATTACATTATATCAGAGTACGCTAGCGATTTTGCTTTAATTTAATTAGAGCTACTCTCTTCTCAAACTTAATTTGTTCAATTACATACATAGAATGTATAGCCACATAAGGCTATCACAACGTCTAATCATATACAAAACCAAAATATATATTATCATCTTTGATCTACCACTGCTTCCTCTGTGTGGAAACCTCTTCTCTTTTCCGTGTAAACCTTCTGTGTTCACCTGTCTAAATAATTGGTTGGGAGGAATGAGATTCGAAGAATCTCAGTAGCAAACAGTGCTAACCATTGCATACAAGAAATGCTTTGTGCATGACATGCTTGCTTACATAAATTCATGCCAACATAATGATATATATGCATGCTCAATGCTTAACATATTACACTAATGTCCATAGTATAAATAGAAATAGAGCTTCACTCATTCACATATGCTTCATACAATTCACCAAAGCAATCAACATATCAATACACAAGCACATATAGCAAGCTATGCAAGTTAGGAAAGTTTACTACCTCTTGGACTTTGTATCCTCCTCTTATACCTTGATCTTCCAACCATTACTTCTTCTTTATCACTTCATGGCCCTAGATAAAGTAATGACATTATTAGAGCCATGAAAAGTGAATGCCCAATGAGCCACATTAGCCTTAAAGGCTTACTTTCACCCTTGGAGTTCATACTAATTTCATTTGGTCACTTTCTTTCTCAAATTCGCATGGTAGCCTTAAGCTACTATCATTTTGACCAAACTTTGAAAAATCATAATTAATTATATAGAACTTTAATTGGAGTGGTTCAAAGCTCCATTTGACCCTCTTTAAGTCTAATTTTATGGAAAAATATACCTACTACCACTTATATGCCTATAATTCTATAATTCTCAATTAACCCAACTGTGCCAGGATTTATTGAAGATTTAGTGCCTAAATTTCAAAAATTTATAACTCCCACACACAAATCCAATTAACCATTGTGACCTATTAAATTAAAACTTGATAATTATACTTTAATTCTGGAAAGTTTCATGGTCATTGGATAACATTTGACCACTAAAAAACACATCAAAACGACACTATCTCCAGAAAATGAAGTACAGAGCATCTACTTTACAACTTTCAAAAATTTCAAATTCATATACAAGCATCCAAAAATCATGAACTCTTATATATCTACACAATTTTTCCCAAGAAATCATTGAAAACCTCAAATTTGGAAAATTTCCATTCCTTCATCATGTTCTATTCATACCAGAAAACTAGAGTTTTCTACAACAATTCATGAAAACAGAATTTTGTCCAACAACTTAGTCCAATATCATCATAAATCATAATCCAACCATAAACACATGATTAAATCATGATTAAGCCTCAAAAATACCCCCATGCACAAAAATAAACAGTACCACAGCCCCACTAAAACTCATCCAAACAACAAACCAATCGGTTCAAAAGAAAGCTTACGCTTACCTCTATGTGTTTTTGTAATCGGTTAAGAAATCCAGTAGTACTCCAACAAGGGTGACGGCACCAAACACCTCTAAATAAAAATCCAAAACCGTGAAATGAAGCTTAGGATGAGCAGAAGAAGGTTTGTGAAGGGTACTTTGAGAGAAAACACTGATTCAGAGGTGTAATCGGCTCCGGAACTCAAGAACTTTTACTATTCACGTTTTATTTTTCCTATTTCAATTTCTCAACTTTTTTTTTCTGATTTTCTATGAATTTCTTGGGCAGCTGATTGAAATATCAAGGGCCCTTGGAAGCCTTTATATTTGTTTGCCATGTGCCAAAATCTTATGGTGCCACGTGTTCGGTAACTCGATCAAACGGTGACAAGTGTCACTAGCTTTAATTAAGTGGGTCCCGCCTCTTTTCCCTGGCCTTTGGCCATCCAAATTTTCAGGGAAAGTAGAGGCCTGATGATTTTCCCTGGCTCCTGGGTTTGGTGTTAAAGAAAGTTAGTCGGGTGACTAGACCGAAGACCGGTGGATTTCCCCAGCTCGGGGCTAGGTGTCACCTTCATGTGATGAAAACTCAAGATAAAGTAACTTTATCATGAAGAGGGGACACATGTCATGCTCTTATATGGCCAACACAGAAGTCAAAAAGTGAGGGTCATGATGAAGGGACATGTGTCATATTCTGATGGTAACAACTAAAAAGGAACAACTAAGTGGCAATTTCTTATTGGTCCACCTCAAAAGTCACTTTTCAAAAAAATTACTTTATTATACGAAATCATTCGATTTTATGCCACGTGTCCCTATAAGACCTGTGATAGCGCCACATGGCCTTTGATAGCACCATAAGCCAATGTCTTTATTTTCCAGAAGCGTATGGCATACCGGTGCATTCTTAAAAATGCAGGGCATCACCACCCTGAAAACACCACATGTCTTCACATACATCATACTTTACTTGTTTAACTTGTCCCATACTTTGGACATAGTTGGGTGGCATCTTTCTACCAACCTAATGGCACTGTATATGTGTTCTATGCACATCTGTACTAACACTTTAATCATACCGCCTGCAAATATCGAGCCTTCCGCTCGGTAAGGACAAATCATGTAATACCCTGAATTTTGGGATTAGAGGCTTGAGATTTAGCCTGGATTAAGTGGACTGCTAGACCCCGGTTCAGTGAATGTCCAAGTGAGGAATATTATTTATCCCAAAATTCCTTAATATTGTTGGGTATTAAAAAGGAAATAAAAGGCAAGGGCAAAATGGTAATTTTACCATAAGATGAGAAATGAGGATTTTCCCTAATATTCCCTATGATTTGAGCTGGATGGGAATTAAAAGGAGAGAAATGACTACTTGGTAATTAATGAGGCCATATTGGTAAATAATTATCCAGTAAAGTCAATATGAGGGGAAGTTTAAGGCTTCGGTTGACCACTTGAGGTGGTATAATGGGATAATTTGAGAGTGAATTATACTCTCATAATTCTCATTAATATTAATGGAATGATAAAGGAAAAGAGAAAAGAAACTTGCTTTGCAAGAAATGTGATAAGTGGGCTAATTGAGTAAAGGCCACCGGATGATTTTACTTAATCATCATCATTCATCAATTAATTCCCTTCCTTTCCTGTGTTCGGATTAAAAGGGAAAGAAGGAAAGAGAATGGAACATATGAGAATGAGAAAGAGAAAGAAAGAACGAGAACGAGAACGAGAACGAAGAACGAGAGGAGAGAGAGAAGAGAGAGAAAGCTTGTATTGGCCGGAACTCATCCGAAACGGTGTTTTCTCTCAAAATGTCCAATACAAATGTTGTTCTACTAATCCCGAGCTTCGATTCTATGGTTTCGAATTCTATTTTAGAGGCCGTTAGTGCCGTCTCGCTTACCGGAGCGTCGCCGGAATTCCGAACCGAATTTAGAAGCGGGTAGAGGTAAGCGTGTGCTACCTTTCTACCATTTCAATTTATCATTTGGATGAGTATTTTGGAAGTAGTGTATTGTTCATCTCTCATTCTTTCCGTGTCTTGGGAGCCGAAATGATGTCCAATGGATGCCTAAATGGCTAATCATGTAATAAGGAGTAGAAAGGAGGATATTAAGTCAAAGAAAGGGAGAAACTGACACAACTCTTCTGAGAACTCTAAAATGGCTTCCGTGTGTGTGGCATGAGGATAGAGTTAGAATTTCATCGATTGGATGATTCCATTGAGTTCAAAAGAGCAAATTGTGTAGGGTTCATGTTGAAGAGAAAGTGAGAAAAGGCCTAGAAGGTGAAATGACCATTTTACCCTTTTAGCTTTACATAAGGGCTGTTAAAGGGGTATTTTTGTCATTTAGGCCTAAATTTGACTAATTTGAGGTCATAAATGGATTCTACATGTGAAATTGTGTAGGATTGGCCCATGTTGTAATTTTTGTAAAAGTACAGTTGGGCCGGGCTTCCGGGGGCATTTTAGTAATTTAGCATAATTGGGCTAAGTTATCAACTAACATGAGTCTAGAATGATATAAGAAAGAGTAATGACTCATGTATTAAATGTTTGGGAATTTTAGGACTCGATGGATGGTCGTGCCCTAACCAGAGCAAAGACGAAGGATTGAGGACGGAAGTGAGGTCCGACAAGTAGTGGACTTAATTTTCCTGTATGGTTGTGATATGTATGTTATATGCATTGATTGTGTGACTGTTATGCCTATTTGTGTTTAGCATATTTGATTGATTGAAGATCTGTTATATTTATGCGATGGCCATTGGTATGTCATAACATCGAGCATGCAGCATGTCATTATGTTGGCATGAAATAAGGTAGGCAAGCATATCATGCATTCATATATATCTGTCATGCATAGTAGTACTATTCACTACTGAGATTCTCTCAAATCTCACTCCTCCCAAACAACCATAGTGACAGGTGAAGATGCATGAAGATGAACGGAGGAGATGTAGAGTAGAAGAGGAGGCCGTAGTGCGGGGCACTACCTCTTGTATTTTGTGTATATGTGTGTATATATGGATGTATGTGTATGTATGAATGTTGTATAAGCAGAGAATCGCTCTAATGTATTTGAGAAATATTCTAGCATGAATAAGAGAACGGCTTTTAGTTTAATGATTTATCGCTTGCTTACTTTCATATAATGGAACTAAGAGCCGGTAAGGTAAGTATATGGAAGGGTGCTGACAAATCACATAATCTCTGAAAAGTCTTTCCATATCCCATCATTCTTAGGACTCTTCCCAAACTGGGCTTAGTTGTTTGCCTTACTAGGACATTTACTAAACCGGAGTTTAATAGTCCACTTAATCTAGGCTTAATCTCAAGCCTCTTGTCCCAAAATTTGGGATATTATAGGTTGGCCCCTCAACCCGCACCTATGGGTTAGGGTTGACATTTTGCTATCCTTTGAAAGTGCAGCCCACAAAAAATTATTACTAACAACTTCATCCACCACCAAAACTTTTTTTGTACCAAAAAAAAAACTTCATCTATTGAACAAAATTTATTTAACAAAGTAATGTACTAATACTACTACAAAAAAATAGATTTAACAACACCTATTTACGACCATTTTTTGAAAACAGAAGTTAAAAAGGAGGCGGTTACATTTTTGTAATTTTATCTTAACAATTAATGAATGTTTTTTTTAAATCTTCGTTAAAATATACTTTCAACGAATGTTATTACAAATAGTCGTTGAAAGTTAAACCAAAATATTTAAAAAAAATTAATAATTTTGATATTCAATGATTGTTTTTAAAAAACAGTCATTGAATCTTGAACAAGGAATATTGTGGCGCAGTTGGCTAGAGCATTTAGTTATTTTTCTTGAGGTCAAGTGTATGAGCCTATCTCACTCAATTGCTTATTTTTTATTTCAGAGTTACAATGAATGTTTTAAATAAAACAGTCGTTAATTCTCTTAACAAATCTAGTATCATGGCTCAGTTAACTAAAGCTTTGATAATTTTCCTTGAGGTTGAGTGTCCAAGCCTCCCTCACTACTTAATTTTTTTTTATTTAGAGTTACAACGACTGTTTTATATAAAATAGTCATTAAATCTCTAAACAAGTTTGGAGTTGTGGTGTTGCTGGCTAGAGCCTTTACTAATTTTCCTAGGTTGCTTCCTTGACACCCTTTATTTTTTTTATGTTTTCAACGACTGATTTTTTTAAAACCAGTCATTGTAGCAGCATGAACTTTCAACAATCATTTTCATGAACAGTTATTCCGAAATCAGCTTACATCCGCTGCAATTGAATCCACTGAGCGTCCGCTGCAATGAAACGACATCGTTTCTCTATTAGATCTGGGCCGTCGGTTTATATCAATTAAAATGGACGGTGATAAAATGTTATTAAACTAAATGATGTCGTTTCACTGAGTTGATCTCGTCCTTTGAATTCCTGACTCAATCTCAGCCGTTCACTATCTTTCCTCATTACATATCTCTACAACTCATCAGTTTTGGCGCGCTGTGGCTATTCTTCCACGGGAAATGCTCAAAGCTTGCTGGATGATGTTCGAAGATTGAAAATTCGAAGCTTGTTAGAGGATGCTATATATATTATTAGAGAAGACAAAATATAAGCATCAGTTTGTGGGAGTTGAATATTAGATATTTGTGAGTAAAAGAATAATCTTTTACATTTATGATTTGTAATCTGGTTTTTATATTTATGATTTATAATCAAACTTGATAATCTTTAAGATTATTGATATTTTTTTATGTATATATGTTGTACATATAATATGTTATTTTATTAGTTTGGTTAATGTAATTTTCTTTTATATAGTATATATAATTTTGATTAATATATTGATAAAAGTGATTAAAGGACTATACTGATTAAAGGACTATATACTGCAACCTCTATACAATGAAAAAAGTAAAAAACGAAGATATCCTTCTAATAAAGGGAAGGGAATTGGTCCATACCTGGACCAGTAGATACAACAATTGTATTATGCAAATCCATCACCCAGTCAATCCACAGTACAAATCCGTGGCACAACCCCGTCTTTGTAAACTTCACCTGCAGCAAACAAGGTTTTATGTTAAGAACATGTGTTAGATTGAGTTGTAGACAATTGTCTTCTAAAGCAGGATATGAGAGCAGAACAGACATATAGAAAGAAAAGACGCCTTGCTTATGAAATCTTTCAATTCACAAACATTTAGTGGCAGAGGTAATTTTAACCCACGTGATGTTGCCCTTTGAGATCCAATAAAGCAATTTAAATATTGGGCCATAAAGGTCACTAAGTTCTTTTGCCAAAGTAATTATTTGTCTCATAAATACTCGGACTATGACAGACAATATACCAGCTGCTCATGCATCATACAAATGCATCTAAAACTTAAACTTGAGTTTTAGGAAGGTTATTCAAGCTACAGCTTGCCACTGTTACACCTAAAAAAAACAAGCATCTAAAACTTGGAGGGCATTATCATATTCATATTACCTGGGATTTTCCTTGACATAAATCTATTTGTTTGGAGAAATCAAACTCTAGAACTGCAAATGTCTCACTAAGTTCCTAAAAAAGTGTTAACAAGATTGCATTGATACTAGTGACAAGATTGTTATTTCAAACGGAAACTTCTTTTAATCTTCATGTTAACTATCTCATGCAAAAGAGGCATTTTAGCAGCTTTTACCTCGTATCCCCCACTTTGCCAGACAAAAAAGGGAAGGCAAGGAGCCTCTTCTAATTCAGGTAGATAACCACAAGCCCCTAATGTGGTATTTACCACTGAATGCATTGATACAAAATTCAAAACCTTCTATCTTACTCAAGTAGCAGCGACTTTTCCAAAAATCCAAAATTCAGCTAAATACAAACTCACAAATTCAGCAGTAATATATTCCAACTATTATTCAAATTCCAAATAAGTAGGCAGAAGTACCAGCAGATGCTATGTAAGTAGATCACATCTCAAAATTCAGTATTTAGACCATTTTACAAATGCAATAAGCAGATAATTTACTAATTTACAACACTTTGAGGGTCTAAAATATCAATACCTCCAACACAAGGCTTCTTCAGAGCATGGTTTTTGAGTTGGCAAGGAGAATAGAAAGTTGGAGGTCAAAAACTTGTTTTGACGTGAAAAGTTTTCATGTGCACTAGCATGATCCAACAAATTGACTTTAGGAAGCCCATCACTGGATGAATTGGTTTGACTACGAAACATTCAAATGCAATTAGTGACTACACAAAAATTAATACAAGGAAGAGGAGGGGGGATATCTTTAGAACCATTACCCTTGCCTTATTTTGATATTCCAGCAGTCATTGTACAACATATTTGCTGGTTTCACCCGCCATTTCCCCGCTCAAAGCCACAGAATAACATTATAATCCAAAATTCTGCTTTAATCAAAAATACGTAATGACAAACTTTAATCAATACCTAATAATGGCCATTGTCCCATGTATACCAACGTGATAACCATATATAAAACTAAACTTCTTGAAAAATTCTCAGGACCATTTTAATTTCCCCTGCTGAATTCCACTCGGTGATAAATAAAGGCATAGAATAAATCAACCAGCTCCAGTTACACATTGCTGAGTTACAGATTCTTGCGTTTAACAAACTCTAACTTCATCAAAATCTATCATAGTAAGAGAACTATGTTCCAACTCCAAAAAACAATTGTTGATGTGAACAAATACAAAAAAGCCCCCTTTTTTTAAAAAAAAACTCAATTTCAATGTCCGTTTTCAGAAAAACAGACGTTGAAAGTGTTGCTTTCCATGTATAAATTTATAGGGGAATTTTTTGTTTTGGATTGGAGATGATTCCAATCCAAAAGAGCCGTTATTATTTTTTTTTTCAAAAAAATATCACTTTCAACATCTGTTTATTTTTTCAAAAAGAAAAAACCACTTTCAACGTCCGTTTCTAGAAAAACGGACATTATATGTGACTTATAATAACTGCTTTTTGAAATCATTCGTTATAAGTCTAAAAGACTGATTTCAAAAAACAATCATTGTAAGTCACTGACTGTTTTTAGAAAATAGTCGTTATATGTTTTAGACTTACAACGACTGTTTTTTGAAAACAGTTGTTGTAAGTCAAAACTTTCAATGACACTTACATACACGTCCTCCTAAAATTGGTCGTCTAAATGATATAAAAATGGACGTTAAAAGTGCATTCTGTAGTAGTGTAAGTTAAAGAGAATAGAGAGAGAAAGCAAACACAAGTATTATTGACTTTGATTCCAGTTTTAGCAAAAGCTACAATAGATTTTGAATAAATAAAATGTAAGCCAAAATGAATTTAGCATGTTGAATGTACTTAGTAGACATTAGAATATGAAAAATATAACTAAGGATTGGAAACTGGAATATTTTGTATTTATGTAAACATATTTTTAATGAACTTTATATAAAAACAAGATTGATGTTCTATTGTCTGATATATTCAATCCTCCAATAAGAGTCAGATCGAAGAGTTCACCTCTTGTTCATTATATACCATTAAAATACATTATGACTTATTGCTTTTATAGATTCAAGGCTCATTATCATTAACTTTTCACCATTTTTATAATAAGACCATTATAGAAAATAAGTATTCGTAACTCATTTATCACCACCAATCAATTTTCTATTATTGCTTTAACGGACGCAAACCACTTATGTAAAATAATGAGATTTTTCTAGTAGTGGCAAGAGCTACTGGCCGCGTCAACTGCCCAAAGTTGGCATTGAAGGGGATGAATAATCCGCCCAAAATGGAAGCATTATCATTTCAAGAAAATTTACCTAGTTTAAGTCTTAGTTATACTCCTTATTGTTTTTATTGTAGAGACATATGCATAATTTAATTAGATTAAGAAAGTTAGTTGAGTTAGTTAATATATATTTAACTTGTATTTTTTAGATCACTCTACTCATCTTTCTTAATCATTCATTCCTCCCGCTCCTTAATTATTATTAAGAGAACATCAAAATGGGTAAATTAGAAAAAAAATATGATAAATATTATAAATAAATCTTATATTTAGGACTCAAATCAAATCTTTGAATAGGTCATGTTTTAATAACTGGGGAGGGAGTATTAAGATGGGATGCTTCCAAAAATGACAATTGCAACCTCCAAAAAGATTGATGGACCCAAATTAAAATATGGCGTGGCGTTGATATCATAAATTCACATAGTTCATTAGCAACGTCCCTATTATGGCAGTCAAAGGGAATGATTACATATTGATTAGGGATTGAAACACGTAATTCTATTATATTTGAACAAAAATTTTGAAAAAATTTTTTGAAAACAAAAACAAACAAAAAAATCTGTTTTTAAAATGATACGACGGGGGATAGGTGGCAGCCTAAAAAAAATTAAAATTCAAGAAAACAACTAAAAAATGCTTTTATTTTTTAGTTTTTTTAAAATAACTTTTTGCTTTTTATTTTTAAAAACAACTTACTGAAAATAGTTTTCTAAACAAGTTTTTAAAAAAAATAAAATAAAATAACTGTTTTTAAAAACAAAATCAAATGAGCCATTATGTGACTTTGATTTTAATAGTGAATATGATCATGTAAGTGCAATCAATGGTGAACAATCCGTAGGCATTGAATGTTCTAAAATTGACTAGTTGTTTGTCAAAAAAATTGATTAAGTCAACACTACTACAGATTTGTTTGTATTTAACCAATGTTTTACTAATAACCATGAAATATTTTGTACAATGCTTAACTATTAAAATGATAAATAATAAAGTATTTGTCACCAAAGAAAGTGGTCTATTTAATGGTTATTTGGAAAAACTGACATATATGTGTAATACTTGATGGTTATTGAACAATAACCATTGAGTATCCGTGACTAATTTTTTTTAAAAAAAAAATTGGGTGCCTCATTACTTTCGTTTAGTCCCTTGCAAAATTACATAGAGAAACAACATATATATACCAAACACTCCAAACAAATCTACTTCGAGCTAGATGAATTATAATATACATAATAACCAATTCTGGCTAACAAGTGTCAACAAATTAAAACAAATAATCCAATACTATCTATACATACATTAAAGGTTGGGGAATTTACATGATTAAGTGCCCCTTTTTCTTTTCCTAGTCTTAATAATTTTAATGCTCCTTTTAGTAACAATTGTTTTCTTTGATTTGCGAAGCAACTTCCCCCTCTTTGATATCCAAATTCCTTCGTTGTTATCATGCCTAACATACAAAGTATCGTCTGTCAAACCCCTTAATACTTTGACATTTATCAAAGTATTAATGCGCAGTTCAATGGGCATACAGAAATAGTACAATATACTGATACAATATTCTTGATTACATAATAGATAAACCCACAAGGTTTGTACAAGTTACAGAACATATTGATTATAAATAAGGATTATTAGATAACCAATGAAGAAATTCTTGAACCAGCACTGGACCTTCATCTGTCAGCATCAGCTATTTTATCCTCTGAGCCATTTTTACTTGCTGAATAAATTTTAAATTTATGGAAAGATGTGAGATTCAAAAGAATCTTAGTAGTAACAGTATATCAGTAATAAAAAATGTAAATAGTAAACATGCAATGCAGCATTTCTCATGATGTAGCAATCAAAATGCCTAAGCCTATCTGACAATGCTCAAGAAACAAATGATGATTTTGTCCGGATCAAAGTGATCATCCGTTCCTGATCTGCACAATCATAACTCGTACATAGGAATTCAACACGGAATTCACCTATGTAATGTGATCACATAACAACTTGGAGTAGGCCTATACCTATCCGTACTCATCATAACTTGGAGCAAGTCAATACATGTCCGTACATTTTAAGTTGCTCAACTGGGTCCACCTGGCCACATGGGATCCAAAGGTTCCATGGGGTGGTTTAACTCATTACCCACACCCAGAGAGTATCAACATCTCAAGCAATACATTGAACATATCATGAAAATCATCGCATATTAACATTCATATAGTATATGAAAGATAAAGTTACTACCTGGACTTCTTTCCAATGTCTAGCCACTACTATCAGTCCTTAACTTTCCGTCCGACTAGGGCAATTATAAAACCCTATAATTCCCAAAGTAATTGCAAATGAGTTACTACTTATTCATACTTTATTCTAGAATTTACAAGTTGGTTATCTTAGCCCAAAATTACATATTTACCAAAATGCCCCTGGGACTCAGCCCGGCCCCCTCTTCTACTCGGTATTTTTTGTACTTTTCCAAAAATACAACCCAAGCTTATCTTACATATTTTTTTATATGTAGAATCCATTTTTGACTTCAAATTAGGCTAATTCCAGCTTAAATTATAGTTTTGCCCTTGACAACCCTAACTTGGGGATTTAGGGGAAAAATCGTCATTTTACAATCCGGGGCTTTTCACACTTCTCACTCTTCATGAACTCTACACAATTTTCCATTCTAAACATCATGGAACCATTAGAATCATGAAATTCCAACCCTAACCTTTATTTTTTGGCCTGGTCGAAATATTCACTATTTTTAGGGAAAATTGGATTTTCTTGATTTTAACCCTTAAAACACCTTCTTGTTACTTGTTTCCCCTTGTTTAATCATCCAATCATCATTTAAACATAATCAATAGAAATTTGGGTAGCATTTCCCCTTAGAAATTGGACATCCCAAATTTACAAAATCATAAAAAAAAACAAACAACCAGCCAGAGCACCACCACAGCTCAATATTCATCAAGAATTTCAAAGTTTTAGCAACTAACCTTGCTTTTCCTTCTTCTTCCTTACTTGGCTGAATTTTCTCCCTTCTTTCCTTGGAGTTTTACCTATTGGATGGCTTAATCAAGAGAATAAGGAGATTAAGAAGAGGATTCATAAGCTATAACATAAGATTGAGCAGAGATTTCGGTGTACTTGCCTAGTTTCTGCTCCTTGATCACTACTTCCTCTTCTTCCTCTTCTTTTTCCCAAGTTTCTTCTTCCTTCATTTCTCTTTTACTTATGGTCGAATTGGCCCCTTCTTATAGAGAATATTAGTGTTCTCTATAACTTGCTTAGTTGTCCCTTTAAATTAATATTTTATTCTAATTATGTCATATGTTAAACTATATATTATAGTTTATTCATGATAATTCTTTTGGATATTTCCATCCGTCCAGAACGTCTTTTATTATTCAGGAAATTACAAAATTGCACTTATTTGGTCAAAATGACCATTTTGCCCTTGGAACTTTTCCCATTTTCGTAATAATTAGAAAAATTGGCAGAATTGTCACCAAATTTTGAAAATTCATATCTAATTCTATAGATATCCAATTGAGGAAGTTCCAAAGGCTATGTGACCCTTATTAAGTATAGTTTTAGGAAAAATATATCATTTATCTAATTAGAAGCTCACCATTCTCATAATATTTATTTTTGAGGTCTGCTCCAGAAAAATATCAAATTCAATGGGAAAAATTCAAAAATTCATTTCTCCTTGTATAGAACTCTAAAAATTTCATATGACCTATCAAATAGAATCTTATAATGTCTAATTTTATTATGAAAATTTTTAGAATTTTTGGAGGTCATTTACTAATTTAAAAGTGTCATATAATCCGACTGCCTCAACAAGCAATTCACCAACTATCTTGTATAACAACTATTTTGTCATATGTGACCATATTGACTTTGCTTTGCCACTTAGCATGTTCTTTTATTATAAAATACCATAATAGCTACATGATACTTAATGATAAAATTTTGGGACATTACATCGTCCACATTGACTTGCGTTTCAAATGATGAATATTGGAAAGGATCATTCTCATTGAATTCATCTCTTGTATCCCCTCATTTGTTTTGTTCGATAAGAAAACAATAGACCATTCTTTATTAGCAGGATAAAAAACATATAACACTTGTTTAGCTTGAGAAGCCAAAATTAAAGGCTTTTGTTTATACCGTTGCTTGTTCAAATTCAACTGTATCAACCTTCACTCATCCACTTTCAAAGCATTATTATTATCAACCTTCACTTATCCACTTCCACTACTAAGAACATTACTTTCTTTAGAACTAAACCATTGTTTTACTAATAACCATGAAATATTTTGTACAATGCTTAACTATTAAAATGATGAATAATAAAGTATTTTTCACCAAAGAAAGTGGTCTATTTGATGGTTATTTGGAAAAACTGACATATATGTGTAATACTTGATGGTTATTGAACAATAACCATTGAGTATCCGTGACTTCATTTTAAAACAAAAAAATTGGGTGCCTCACTACTTTCATTTAGTCCCTTGCAAAATTACATAGAGAAACAACATATATATATATATATACCAAACACTTCAAACAAATCTACTTCTAGCTAGATGTATTATAATATACAAAATAACCAATTCCGGCTAACAAGTGCCAACAAATTAAAACAAATCATCCAATACTATCTATACATACAATTATGAATACATCAAAGATTGGGGAATCTACATGATCAAGTGCCCCTTTTTCTTTTTCTAGTCTTAATAATTTTAATGCTCCTTTTAGTAACAATTGTTTTCTTTAATTTGCGAAGCAACTTCCCCCTCTTTGATATCCAAATTCCTTCGTTGTTATCATGCCTAACATACAAAGTATCGTCTGTCAAACCCCTCAATACTTTGACATTTATCAAAGTATTAATGCGCAGTTCAATGGGCATACAGAAATAGTACAATATACTGATACAATATTCTTGATTACATAATAGATAAACCCACAAGGTTTGTACAAAGTATCATGCCTTCGTTGTGATCATGCCTAACGTACAAAGTATCATCCTCATTGAATTGCGTTTCAAATGATGAATATTGGAAAGGATCATCCTCATTGAATTCATCTCTTGCATCCCCTCATTTGTTTTGATTGGTAAGAAAACAATAGACCATTCTTTATTAGCAGGATAAAAAACATAGAACACTTGTTTAGCTTGAGAAGCCAAAATGAAAGGCTTTTCTTTATACCCTTGCTTGTTGAAATTCAACTGTATCAACCTTCACTCATCCACTTTCAAAGCATTATTATTATCAACCTTCACTTATCCACTTCCACTACTAAGAACATTACTTTCTTTAGAACTAAATTATGACCAACATTATACTTGTCATCCATGTGCTGCTTCAACCATATTGTGAATTGTTTATTATGTTCTTTGGCATACCAACTCTGTACTCTATTCGGGTTTTCTTAAGCTCATCCATATGAATACCAACATACTTGTCAATCTCTTTAAAGTGTGAAGTACGTATAGGTGTGCTTGCTCCTACTGTTAGTTTGAGATCGACCCTTGTCCAAATGTCCTTTCTTCATGCCAAGATACCAAAAAGCCAATATCACATGTATCTTTCAAGTAATTGGTACATAATTTAGCTACCTCTTTACAAATATACTATTCAACAATGCAACACTCTGGTCGGCTCTGGTTTTTCACATACCCTTTCTAGTCCTTCATCTTGCTCTCAATTAGGTACATCCATCTGATATAGACTGGGCCATTTGTACCTCTCTAACCAAGTTAACAATTAGGTACACCATTATGTAAAAGAAGGCTGGAGGGTAAAGCATCTCCATCAAACACAACGTAGTCATTGTTAGATATGATTAGTTTTGATGATGTCAAATATAGATATAAGATATTAAGAGCAAAAAGTTTGTATAATATATTCATCTCCTATATTGACTAACTACTATATTTAATGTTGTATATTTTATAGCTTAGTCAAGCAATGCAAGAAAGATATTGGAGAAAGAAGAATTTATAAGAATTAATGGGAATATCAAGATTCAAGCTCCTAGAAGAAATATAATATGTTTCTATGTTTGGAAGGGAATTCAGAAGTACTGTAGCAGATATCATGTTTGGTACTGTAGCATTTCACTGTAGCAGTAAGATATTGTAGAACACAGGCACTGTAGCACTCGAGTTCTGGGCCCTGTAGCACTCAAGTTTGAAGAGTTCTTCATACGAGTTCTTGGTAGAAACGACTCCGGATGATTCCCAAGTTTTACACTTGAGTTGGATATGGATAACTGGAGTTTGGTACTATTCAGAACTGCAAAAATTGGTCTAAACTCGAGTTTGGATCTGAGAACTCGAGTTCACAGTGAAGAACAACATACTCTGTTCATCCCTGTTTTGCGTTCAGTTTGGGCGAGCTTTAGTAATTCAATCATATCTCTCAAACCACAACTCCGATTGAGGCGAAACCAGTGGTATATGAAACAAGACTCCCAATGCGTCATTGTGCCACTAGAACCAACATCAAAGGAGATCAGATGAAGCTGATATGAATGTTTGAAGTGGAACTTCAAATCACCATCATATTCCAGAACAACTTTCATATTTTGGACATATCTCCCAAACTATACTTCCGATTGAGATCAAACCGGTGCCATATGAAAGTAGACTCAATGATATTTCCATGGATATATAATATGTCAAATTTGAAGTTATATTCAATGTGGTATACTTCTAGAAGATGATGCTCGAAAATACATATGCTCTCTACATTCGTTGGAACATAACTTGAAGAATACATTGAGTTTGGAGTTGATTCCTTTTGTATTGGAATGTAAACAACAAGAGAATTCTAGTGATCAATCATTTACCATATTTGGAGTAAAAAATGAATGGATCATGTTTTGAATCCACTGTTCACACTCCTGCAAGCCTCTACGTAGAAGCTGAAGTCAATCATTGCACTCGAGTTTGAACTGACATACTCGAGTCCTCAGAAGATATGTACTAGAGTGATGGAAGTTCTGGAATAAAAGTTTGTTCCCGAGACTAAGCAAGAATGAGCTGATATGAAGGCACTCGAGTTAAGGATTCACGCACTCAAGTTCTACATACCATTTGTACTCGAGTTTTGTGAGTTTTGATGTGGAAGTTTATACCCGAGATACATGTTGCTGGGAAACAAATGTTGTACTCGAGTTGGGCAAGAAGCACTCGAGTCCTATAAAAAATTTACACTCAAGTCTTGAGAGTTCTGCCATAAAGAGTTTGTACCGAGAGTCTTGTGATGAGAAGAACAAGCGGTGCACTCGAGTTCCTTAGCTTGCACTCGAGTTGTTATGTCTTTGCACTCGAGTTGGTGTTTTGCACTCTCGCGAGTTTATGACAGAAGGTACTTGGACAGTACAAAAACTCACTACGCACTCAAGTTTGGTCTGATGCACTCGAGTTCTCGCATTGTTAGAAACTGAGTAATTTCCAGCGATCGATCCGAACATGTTTAAATGTTATCCAATGATTATGTTCTCACTTATTATCATATTTAGACATTGTTTAATGGTTGTTCAAGTGCAATACATATATTGAAGTTAACAATGGGAGTCACAATGATATGGGCATCTGTACATGGGTCCAACACCGAGTAGCGACTGCACACTTTTATGGCCTGAATAAAAATTCAAATGCCCATACCTCTCCACAACGGTACATTGCAACATTCATCAGTTAGAACAGAGCAATGGGACTCCAACAGATAAATGGCTAAACAATGGATCAGTATTTAGCGACAACAAATCATGGGCTTGCAACAGGAAAATATCCAAATGGGCTCAATGGTCAAATGATTCAACAAATCACTCAACGAACGTGGAAATAGAAAGCACCACTAATGCATTTGTCAAAATACAATCAACAGGCAAACTGCAAGAAATGATGAAGCATACGTCAGAGCAGGATTAACGGGAAAATATGGATATGCGCTCAACGGTCAAATACAGTGATAGTCTCTAATGGACGAAAGCTAACCAACAGTTCTCAACCATCTTCTATATAAACCGAAGCATTCAAAGAAGAAGAAGGGAGGAAGGGACATCAATCAAAACACACAGCGAACAGAGACATGAAAACATAAACATGTTCATATCCTGAATCTTTCGCCTCTTGCACTCTCTATTCTTATCGGTTTATATATCATGTATATGTGAGGGTGAGAATATTTGTATTATACTTCAGTGAGCATTTATCCACTCTGTGAGAGAGTCTATAAACACTTCATCTATACTTATGTATTGATCTCAAGGTAGAGAGACCTTGAGGGGGTTGATTACCTTACGGGGAAGTTGTAGAGAGAATTTCTTGTAATACTTTCTGCTCGTAAGGCTTACAGTGGTGTAAGCAGGAGAGAACGTTGCTGCTCGTAAGACTTGCACGGGTAAGCAGGAGAGAAAGGTCTTTGTGATTGCTTCACTCAACTTACTGTAAGAGGGTGTAAACCTTACAGTGTGTAAGGGGGAGTAACTTCGTAAGAGGTTGTAGCGGCTTTTCTTGTGCCCGAATAAACAAGAAGATAGTGGATTGGAAATCTCAGGAGGAGCCTGAGGACTGGACGTAGGTCATAGTGGATTGGACCAAACCAGGATAAATCACAGTTTGCATATTCTCTTCCTTAAGCTTTTACATTTCCAGTATATAAGATTTACATAACTGCTTATGATTTTATACTTCCATATATATTAATTTGATAAGCTGTGAAAAGATTTTAAAATATCATACTTTATTATCGTACACCCAATTCACCCCCCTCTTGGGTGTCAGCCAGGTCTAACAGTCATGATTCAAGTTTATAACGTCGGCAATTTCTTGGGGTCAATCACTCTACAACATATTGACTTGAAGAAGAAACACAACTTCATGATTGTAGCTTGCACCTTATCAGGTAAACTACCTCGTATTATTTCCAAAATAAAGTTTTCCACTAACATATATGGTGATCATGTGATTTAAGACCCTTAGGCCTTGTTTAGTTTAATAGAGGGGAGTGGAGAGAAAGTTAAATGAGGAGAGGTGAGAAGAGGTAAGGGGAGGTTATGAGCTTTATTTGGTTAGATGGGAGCGAAGGGAAAGCAAGTTGTAATATCCCAAAATTTTAAACATAAATATTCTTTCAATATTTAATTATATTCAACGAAATAAAATGATGAATTTTTGGTGGCATATGGTAGGCCTTGAAATGCGTGTCGTAGTCCTGAGTATAATCTAGATTAAACACCGATAAAATAACTTTATTAAAGTAGTTTTAATAAAGTAAGCATGATGACATAAAGTTGTAATGATGACAATTAAAGTAACTTTTAAAAAGTAGCTTTTTGACAGACCAATGAGAAGCTGTCGTGTGACCTTAACATAATTATAGGCGCTGAGTCAATAGGTTACTTTTAAAATGTAGCTTTTGGGTGGACCAATGAGAAGCCATCGTGTAACCTTGACATAATTAAAGGTGCTGAGTCATCAGGACACCTCGCGGTTAACATAATTAAGGATGCTAAGTCAGTAGGATACCTCGCAGTACCTGCCAACCTCTGGTCATGACATGTTCGACTATCCTGAAAACCGACTCTAGGAGTCGAGGAATATAATATTCTAAATTTCAATCACCAAAATCCCTTTATACCTTGGTGATATAAAAAGGGATAAAATGGTGAATCAAAGAGCATATTAAGAGATAAAATAAGGCAATTAGAGGTCACACACAATATGGTTATTTGGTACACAAGTTAGTGTTGCTACCAGTGTGTTCTCTCGTGAGACAGTCATGTTGTACAAAAATTTTAAAATAGTAAATGATGTCTAAAAATTGTGAAAATTTCTAGAATTAAAGCAGCCATAGTAAGTTTTAATTTGATAGGTCATATGGAATTTTTGGAGTTGTACACAAGGAGATATGAAATTTTGCATTTAGCCCAGTGAAACTGTAAATTTTCTGTGACAGCATCCAAAAATGGAAATTCTAGAAATGATGAGCTTCTAATTGGCCAAAGGTTATATTTTTACCTAAAATGATACTTAATAAGGGTTACATAGACTTTATAACTATCCCAATTTGATATCTATACAATTAGATATGAATTTTCAAAATTTGATGGAATTCTGCCAATTTTCCAGCACATGCGAAATTGAAAAGATGTAAGGGTAAAATGGTCATTTTGGCTAAGAAAAATTAAGAGTTAATATGTTTCCTTTACTTTGGCACAAATTCAGTTATGATGGGAGAAGCAAGAAGGAACAAGAATTTCCACATGTATGGACATGTGGAAGAATAAAAGAGGCATATGGAAAAGATTGCATGAGAAATTGCCAAGTGTTTAAAACTTTACAATAAAAAATATTAAAGTAAAGGAGGTGGACATGATATTTTAGGGCAATATTTCTGCCTCTTCCTTCTTCATTTTCATCAAACACAGAAGGAAAAGAGAGAGGAAGCATCTTGAAGAAATAAAGACAAGAAAGAAGAAGCAAATGTTCAAGATGCAAAATCAAGGTAAGTAATAGCAAAATTCAAGTATTTTTGGTCATCAATCAGTTGTAAACCTCCCCTAACTCATGTATCCTTCTTGGAATCATGTTAAGAAGAAGAAAATCAAAGGGAAGAGAGAGAGGGGGGTGCACGATCAAGAGAGAAAAGGAAGGAGAAAGAAAGGTAGGCTTAAGAACTTAATGATTCTTGATGATTTGCACTTGTTCTTGGTAGTTTTGGTTTATTGTGAGCTTGTTTGGTCTTGGTTTTGTGATTTGGGATGCTTAAACCATAAGGGAAGATGCTATCTAAATTAACACTAATTATTTTCAATAGGAGTTTAAGATGTTAAACATGTGATTACAAGTGTACTACTACAAAAATAGGGATTAGTGGCGCACCTTTTGTGGCACTTCTTTAAAGAAGTGCCACAGCTTCTTCCAATTTTTAAAATTTTTTCTTAAAAAAAGAACACTTTAGGTGGCGCTTCCTTGATAAAGCGCCATAGCTTCTTGGTGATTTTAGGTGGTCATTCCTTAAGGAAGCACCACCTAAAGTGGTTTTTTAGAAAAATTAAAAATTGAAGCAGCAGCTATGATGCTTGTTCAAGGAAGTGACACAGTTGTTACGTACTTTATGTGGCACTTAGCTTAGCAAGCGCCACCCAAAGTATTACTTTTTAAAAAAAAAATAAAGTTTAAACCCTTCTCTCTCTTGCAATTTGCAGTTTTCACTCTTCATCCAACACGTGTTATCACCCTTATCCTCTTAGATTCCATATTTCCTCCTCCTCTTTTTTTCACTCATCACTGTCTCCAATTCGATCTACACTTCTCTCATTTCTTGTTCCATCACTTCTCACATTTTCTCCTTCTCCTCTTAATTTCTTTTGTCTCATTTCTTACACCAAACTAACCCCATTCCTTCTTCCCTTTGGTCTCATTCCATCCTCCTTATAGTTTCATTTCGTTGTGTAAGTCATACCAACTCATATTTTCCTTTTTTCTTATATTTTAAAGTTATGTACAACACATTATTTTATTAACCACCTTTTTTTAAAACATCTATGCAATTTTGTCTTTCTATTGTCCTTTATTAATTTTTTTTCAGGTGTTGTATTTGAGGTTTCAGCTCACTCTATTCAAGCTTCCTCTATACTGTATGTTTTATTAGTAGTTAATTGTTTAATATGCTCAATATCTTTTATATTTAATTTATTATGAAATATGAAAAAATTATTCTCATTTTTATATGCTGAAAAATAAATGAGATAAAATTAAATGTTATTATATATAGGTTGTATGTGAAGATATGTAGTAGTTATAATTTTTTATTATTGTAGTAATTGTTAACGTTGATGAGTTGCATAAATAAAATAATTATTTATTTTTAACATTTGTATTTTATTTAGTAGTGATTTTGTTAATTAGTTATTGGTTAATTTATATCATTTTGAAGTTATTTGATTGTGGTTTGTTTTTCTTTATTTTGTTGTAGGAATATGAAAATGTGTTTAAAGTATATTATTAACTATAATTATAGGGTTCTAAAAGAAAAATACGAAAAAAAAATATTTTTTTAAAAAAATGGTCTAGGGTGGCGCTTTCTTGAGGAAGTGCCACCCTAGGTTAAATTAAAAAAAATGATCTAGGGTGGAGCTTCTTTACGGAAGAGTCACATGAAATCACTTCATGTGGCGCTTCTTCAAGGAAGCGCCACCTTAGATTATTTTTTTTAAAAATAATTTAAAAAATAATTTTTTAAAAAAGGTCTAGGGTGGTACTTCCTCAAGGAAGGCCTCCTTAGACCATTTTTTTAAAAAATAAATTTTTTAAAAATGGTTTAGGTGGCTCTTCCTAAAGAAAGCGCTACCTTAGTTAGTATTTAAATAAAAATATATATATACATGTTGTGGCACTTGTGGGTAGTACCACAGCTTCTTTTAGTGGCATTGGGGTATGTGGCCCTTGTTAAATGTCACAAATAATATTAAAATAAGCCTCATAACTATATTTATTTTTAGTAGTGGTAGAAAGAAGATGTTCTAGGAGCTAGAATCATGAAAATACGATTTTCCCTAATCTCTTGTAACTTTCGGCCAAGATGAGAAATAGGGGATGGACCTGGAATTTCATGAACCTAATGTTTCCATGATGTTTAAAAGGAAAAATTGTGTAGAGTCCATGTTGACTGCAAAGTGTGAAAAGCCTCAGGATGTGAAATGACAATTTTACCCCAAAAAGCCCAAGTTAGGGCTGTCAAGACAAAAACTATAAATTTAGTTGGAATTTTCCTAATCTGAGGTCAAAAATATATTCTACACATAAAAAATATGTAGGATTAGCCCATGTCATAATTTTTGGAAAAGTACAAATATATTGGGTAAAAAGGGAATTAGACCGGGTTCCTAGGGGCAATTAGGTAAATATGAGATTTTGGGCTAAGATAACAAACTTGTAAATTATAGAATAAAGTATGCATGAGTAATAACTCATTTTCAACTACTTTGGGAATTTTAGGAATTTAGTATTTCCCTGAGCCAGACGAAAGGTTAAAGGATCGGTAGAAGCTAGGCCATGGAAAGGAGTCCAGGTAGTAACTCTATCTCTCATATTCAGTGTGAATGTCAATATGCACTATTTTTCCATGATATGTTCAATGCATTGCTTATGGTGTTGATACTCTTTGGGTATGGGTAATGAGTTAAACCACCCCATGGAACCTTTGGGGTACCATATGGCCAAGTAAACCCAATTGAGTGACTTAATATGTGTGGAAAAGTATAGGCTTGCTCCCAGTTATGATGATTATGGACAGGTATAGGCTTACTCCGAGTTGTTGTGATCACATTATGGGATGGTGATTGTGCAGATCAGGAACACGAATGATCATTTTGATCCTGACAAAATCATCATTTGGTTCCTAAGCATTGTGAGACATGTGCTTGGCATTTTGACTGCTGCATCACGATAAATGTTGAATTACATGTTTACTTTTCACATTTTATATAATTGATATTTGTTACTACTGATATTCATATGAATCTCACCCCTTTCCATAAATTTCAAAAATTTATCCTAGCAAGTAGAAACACGGCTCAGAGGGCAAAGTAACAGATAACAGCAGCTAAAGGACCAATGCTGGTTCGAGAATTTCTTCGTTTGTTATCTGATAGTCCTTCTTTGTATCTTGATATGTATTGTAATATATACAAACCCTGTGGGAAAATTCTGTAATGTAATCAAGAATTTTATATCAGTATATTATACTATTTCTATGTGCCCATTGAATTGCGCATTAATACTCTGATAAATGTCAAAATATTGAGGGGTGTGACACGAGTGTTCTTGTTTGGTTTGGGAGGGGAAGGGATTTGAGTGAATTAAATGTTGACAAATATGCCCTAGTACTTTATTTAGACATCAAATTTTTTATTTTTAATAGCAAAAACAAACCTCTGTTACCTCACTTATATATAACAAAAAACCTTACATCCATTTGAAATGATGATTTTAATAATTTTAATATGTTAACTCATCAAATTTAATTTTTTTTAAATTTAAATCTAAATCCTAAATCAAATAATAGCACCAAGACAACAAAGGTAATTATGGTATAATCTAGATATCATATTTTATTGAGATACTTATGATAATGTTAAAAACATACTAACTTATCTAACTTATCTAAGATTATTCCACGTATATACTTGTGATCATGTTATGGCATTAAAAAATATTTAATTAGACAATAAATCAATAAAATTATCTAAAGTTATGTATCATACAAAAGAAATATATAAATAGACACATGTGGCTTAAAAGAATGTTTGGATGGCTAGAAGAGCAACTTGCCACATCAATAGGTACAGGAGCATGTGGCATTCACAAAGAGGGAGGAGGAGAGGGGAAGTATAAATACTGACATGAGGGAAAAAGACAACTGATTTGAATCATTTTAATTTTTAGTAAGATATATAGGATTTGATTAGATAGATTTTTATTAGATACATTTTTTGATTTATTTAGCTTATTCTAGTAATAGCATATAGGTTTTATAATCAGATGGGTAAACTTGGGACAATGAAAAATTAGTATGAATATTTTAGTAAGGATAAGACATAATATTTCTCACCCTTAAAAAACACCCCAAATTTGGAGGGGCGGAAAAGGAGGGGAGGGGAGTATTAAAAGACACAATTTCTCCCCTCCCCTCCCTCTCATTTTTCTCAACCAATCACGCTCACCCCACCCTATCCCTCCCCTCCCCTTGAAAAACCTCGAACCAAACAATGCCTTAAGCTTCCACCGGTACAAAAATCACTTTTAAGACTGGTTAAAAACGATATTTTAGACTGGTTCTGGATCAGGTCTTGATACAGCCGGTCTAAAAAGTATTAAACTTTTTAGACCGATTAAAAAAATCGGTCTTAAATATGAACTTTTAAGACCGGTTCTACAACAACCGGTCTTAAAGTTTAACTAAGGAATAAGTAGAAAAAAACATTTAAGACCGGTTCTAAGAATAACCGGTCTTAAATATATATTTAAGACCGGTTATTCTTAGAACCGGTCTTAAAGTGTAATATTTTAAGACCGGTTCTCTTAATAACCGGTCTTAAATTCATATTTAAGACCGGTTATTCTTAGAACCGGTCTAAAAATTTTGTTTTGTTTTTTTTTCGTTTTATTTGTTTCAATCTTACCCAGGCCAGTAAGCCATATTCAACAACATCCCCCCTGTGCCACATTACATACACATGCATATATGTATATATTGACAATCAGAAGCAGTGACAACAACATTTTTATTTTCAGAAACAATTGGCCCTTACAATCCTCGACTCTCAACAATCAAAGAATGAACATTATAAAAAAAATTCCTAAGCTTTACAGAGAAATGAAAAAATTGGAGGAAAATTTACAATAATGATCCCCTGCCTGAATCAACAGCCAACTAGTATCGCCAATATCCAAGAATTTGTCCTAAACAGAGATATAAACCAAGTTAGATATATATAAAAACCATAAGTATTATTAGAACAACATAAATCGGATTCAAGAACTTACTAATCTTGTAAAAGCTCATAAATGAATTCAGCACAACAATTGCGGATGAAATCAATATCTTCTTCAGGAAAGGGATCAGCAAGATCAAACATCTGTATGTGTAACACCGAAGCCAAACAAAACATTAACTTACTAACTTAAAAACAATAAAGTAATACAAAATATTTGAAATATACATTTATTACCTCCTCGGTAAAGTCAGTCGTGCCTAGGCTGATAATATTGTAAATAACTATATATATAATCTGCATATAAGTTATAACGATAATGACTTTAAATAGATAGCTAACATTTAAAGTAGATTTATAAAGAGATATCCTCCCATATCCCTTCACGATGATCATTTCTTGTGCCGTGTTCATTATCAGCTTCATCTTCTTCGTTCAATGCAGGAAGACCCCTAGAAAAAGAAGGGGTCTCGAGAAGATCATAATTTGAACGACTTTCCTCTTCAATATCGATGACCCTTTTTCCTTGGATAGCTACATACCACATTTTATTTGCCTGATCAATAATATAGAACACTTGTTTCGCTTGATCGGCCATAATGAAAAATTCATCTCCAAAACTTTTGTTGTTCAGATCAACTAATGTAAACCCTGACTTATCGATCCTCACTCCATTATTGACATCAACCCACTTACATTTGAAAATGGGAAATTTAATTTTAACATAGTCAACCACCCAAATCTCGTCAATAACCCCATAATAAGGTATGACTGTCAATGTAGGGTTCTTATCTTTTGAACTAGAGAAGTGCATAGATTCAGCTACTAACATAACACCGCTGTTCTGGACAGTGCTCCTATCATCCAGGGACTTTGTGTAAAAGGTATACCCATTGATCACAAACGAAGTCCAACTTATGACATCAAACTCAGGACCACGTGCTAGCCATTTAATTGTATCAGAAACACATTCTTCTCCGTCAACCTTATGTTTAAACCAATGTGCAAAGGTCCTGGTATGCTCCCTAATTAACCTTTGTTCAGTCAATCGACTGTTCGCTTTCCGTACAATTTCTTTATGAGCATTTATGTAATCTTGAACTGCATCAACATTATTCAAAATGTACAAGTAAACTTGTTGTAATTCATCAGGATCCCCACTCTTGACGGTAGCCCCGCGCCTACCCCCTTCTTCATCATGTCGTTTAGGAAGGCCGATATGTCCTACATTTGCCAAATAATGTTGACAGAATTTCATGGCTTCTTCAGAAACATATTTCTGAACAATAGAAGCTTCAGACCGGTTAGGATTCTTCACATATCCTTTTAGGATTTTCATAGTTCTTTCAATTGGGTACATCCATCGAAAATAGATAGGCCCACACAATTTTATCTCCCTCACTAGATGAACAACTAGATGTACCATGATGTCAAAAAAGGAAGGAACAAAAAGCTTCTCAAGCTGGCACAAGATCAGGTAACCTTCATCTTCCAATTCATCCAACCTTTATGTCTCAATGACTTTACTACAAATCGCATTGAAGAAGAAACAAAGTCTGGTCAATATGTGTTGAAGATCATATTCGGCGATGCCTCGAATAGCCACTGGGAGTAGTTGTTGCATCAAGACATGACAATCATGAGACTTCAGCCCTACTAACTTCAAGTCTTTCATAGACACAAGCTTCTTAAAATTTGAAGAATACCCTGAGGGAACTTTGATGCCATGTAAACACTCACAAAAACTTCGTTTCTCATCCTTGGACAAAGTATGAGAAGCTGGAGGACAAAAAGTTCTCTTACCATGTGGCCTCGGATGTAAGTCTGCCCGTATTCCCATTTCTTGCAAATCTAATCTTGCCTTAATGCCATCCTTAGAACTTCCTTGTATGTTGAGTAGTGTCCCAACAATACTATCACACACGTTTTTCTCCACATGCATGAAATCAATACAGTGTCTGACATCAAGATTCTGCCAATATGGAAGGTTAAAGAAAACAGACCTCTTTTTCCATATATATTTTTCATTTCGACTCTTTGAAGTCTTACCGAAGATGACATTGATATTTTTGACCTTTTCATACACTTTCTCCTCAGTCAAAGCCTCTGGAGCATCTTCAAACTCTTGGCCACCAAAAAAGGCCTTCTTTAATCTGCGATATGGGTGGCCCCGTCTAAGGAATCTCCTATGACCAAGATAAACAGTCTTTCTTCCATGTTGAAGTTGATGGTAGCATGTGCCTTCTTCACAAATAGGACAAGCTTTGTGGCCTTTAACGCTATATCTTGACAAGTTTCCATAAGCAGGGAAATCGTTTATAGTATAAAAGATCAAGGCTCGCATTTTAAACATCTCCTTCTTGTTCGCGTCAAAAACGTCGACACCTTCATCCCACAACTCTTTCAAGTCTTCGATTAGGGGTTCTAAGTAAACATCTATGTCATTTCCGGGTTGTTTTGGTCCCGAAATCAACATAGCCAACATGATGTACTTTCGTTTCATACACAACAAATGAGATAAGTTGTAAATTACAAACAGAACAGGCCATGAACTATGTATACTGCTTAGGCTACCGTAAGGATTCATGCCATCCGTGCTAAGCCCGAGCCTAAGATTCCTAGGCTCTTTGCCGAAGTCAGGAAACAACTGATCAATTTTCTTCCACTGAGAAGAATCAGCTGGATGTCGAAGCTTTCCATTAGAAATCCTCTCATTTGCATGCCATCTCAAATTTTTGGCATCAATTTCATTAGCAAACAGCCGTTTGAACCTCGGTATGATAGGAAGATACCACAACACTTTTGTAGGGGCCTTATTTGATTTGTATCTGGGGGTTTCACATATCGGACACTTCTCTTTCTCTGTATGCTCTTTTCTGTACAATATACAATCATCAGGGCATGCATGGATCTTTTTATACTTCATCCCTAGTGGACACAGTATTTTCTTCGCATCATAGTATCGGCAAGGCAGCACGTTATCATCTGGAAGCATGTCCTTGAAGGCTTCAAGTGCTTCTAAAAAACTCTTGTCGCTCCATCCATGCCGTGCTTTCAAGCTTACCAATTTCAATACAGCTTTCAACAATTGGTATTTTGTACACCCCGGGTACAGTGGCTTCTCAGAATCACTGCACATATTACCATATGCATATGATTGCTCAAAAGCCTCTTCTCCAACATCACGAATAATATCTTCTATCCGGTCATTCAGAACCGTGTCATTATCATCAAAGGCGACCCCCCCTTGTTGAGTTGCGCTTGGAATTTCTATTTCTTCACCATGCCATACCCATACTGTATAACTCTTACAAAATCCTTCACAAATTAAATGTGTATATATATCTGCAGCACTAAGTCGCTTCTCATTCAGACATTCTACACAAGGACAATAGAACATCCCACTATCATCATTACCAGAATTTCTTCTAGCAAATTCCAAAAAATCCCTCACCCCATTATCATATTCAACATTAGTCCGTTTAGCGTTTATCCAACTACGATCCATATATTTCAACACCTTTTTTTCTTCTCTTCTGTATATTAACTGCCCTGGAAAAGGCAGGAGTATGATGAGAGTATGAAAATGTTACACTCATCAATTTATCTAGTTTAACAGAATTCTTCATTAGAATTCCGCATAAGATATAATTGCAGTCTGTTCCATTTTCTTCAAGTAATATGGAAAATGTATCAACATACACTAGCAATTTCAGGACTTAAATTAGACCACATACACAAGAATTACTTTAGTCTAAACCTCAAATCACCTCTCAAATTTAGTTTCAAAACTAACTGAATATTATGTAACAATTTTCTAATCAGCCATTCATAAGCATACATGCCAGGAAATTTCACACAATAACTTAAGCAATCCAGAGACTATGAAAACTAGCAATTATCAGTACCCTGATCCTCAAATAATCAAATCACACCAGTTCAGGACACCGTTAATTAAGCTTCACCAATTAATTTCTATCAGAGTAAATGTCATTTCTTCTCCATTTCTAATTTAATTTCTAGTTCAATTATAGTACAGATTATATTCTTGGACAGACAATGAATACACAATGTCTATTTATACTGAGTATTGAGACATGGGACATTACCTGTTTGAAGTAACTTGGACCGTAGCTTGAGGCGCAGGAGGAGAGGGGCAGCAGTGGCTGGAAAACACGCCGGAGTGAGATAAAGGCTGGAGAAATAAGATGCTCAGCCGCCCTTCACGATGGTACTCACGGTGACTTCTTCGCAGCAACGGCAAGTACGAACGGAGAAGGAGGGAGTTTCAAACGCCGACAATAGAATATGGGAAAGAAGGTGAAAGTGGCGGCGGTGACTGGAAGGGTGGCAGGAGAATACGGTGGAATATCACCTATTGCGTTGGACTTGAGCAGTTCGCGGCGGTGGAAGCAGAGGGGGAAGTGAAACGTAACTGATGAAATGAACTTTCACGGCCGATCTAGGTTTGAATATCAGACTTTTAAGACCGGTTATCTAAATAATTGAAATTTAAGACCGGTTAGTCAAATAACCGGTCTTAATAATAAAGTGATTTTTTTATTCATTTTAATAATTTGTTTTTCAGACCAGTTGTTTAAATAACCAGTCTTAAATTATTGTCTTTTAAGACCGGTTATTTAAAAAACCGGTCTTAATAATATCGTGATTTTTTTATTCATTTTAATAATTTGTTTTCAAACTGGTTGTTTAAATAATCGGTCTTAAATTATTGACTTTTAAGACCGATTATTTAAACAACCGGTCTGAATTTGTTTTTGAGACCGGTTGTTTGTATAACCGGTCTAAATAAGATTTTTTTAGACCGGTTTTTTAGACAACCGGTCTAAAACATTGCTTTTAATTACGAAATTGCCACCGCGTGTTTCTTTTAGACCTTATCCGCAATAACCGGTCTAAAAATGCTAATTTGCACTAGTGTTCAAGTCCTTTATTGACTTAAGGTTGCTAATGTTTGATGAGTAACCCTCTAGCACTTTCCCTGTAGCAAGAAACTCACAAAAGCTTTCTTTTCTTAAATAGTGTGAGAGCCGTAGGCTGAAGGAATATATGAGATCCCCTCTCCTCTAGTGCCACTTCCTTCCTTATTCTCATCTCAATCATGTCTAGTATGCCATCCTTCATCTTCCCACGAATATGCAGTAATGTTCCAAAAAGACTCTCACACATTTTCTCAATGTTTATGACAACAAGAAAATGTCTAACTTTAAGGGAAATCCAATATGAAATATTGAAGAAAATATACCTTTTTTCCAACCCGCCTATCCTAACATATTGTCTAAATGGCTTTCCAAATTTACAGTCTATATGTTTTATTTTTTCAAAAACTCCTCACCAGATATAGGTTCAGATGCCATTCTTTCATCTGATTCCCTATTGAAGTATTTTCTCATATAGTAATACATATGAACCTTTAGCAACCATTTGTGATGTCTCATATAGGAATTCTTCATACCATGTTTCAACCTGATCTACTGTGTACCCTCTCCACAAATCAGGCATCCAAGTTGGCCTTTAAAGCTGTACCCTAACAAATCACCGTACACAAGAAAGTCATTGATTATGCCAAACAGCATAACGTTTGTTTCTTGTGAGCATCATATACATGCTCCCCTTTATCCCATAACTTCTTGAAGTCTTCAATTAGTGGTGCAAGGTATACATCTATATCATTCCCTGGTTGGCTTATGCCTAAGATTGGAATTGATAACATAATATACTTTCATTTCATCAAGAGCCATAGAGAGAGGTTATATATAAACAACATAATTTTCTATGCACTAAGGGTACTACTCTTTATCCCAAATGAGTTCATCCCATTAGTAGCCAATGCTAGGCGGAGGTTTCTTGGTTCTTCAGCAAATTTGAAACACTCAAAGTCAAACTTACTCCATTCCTTATAGTCTGCAAGATGCCAAAGTATGACGTCTTGAATCCTTTCATCCACATGCCACCTTAAATTTTTTGCATCAATTGCATTGGTATACAAGCCTCTAAATCTAAATATATTGGAAAATACCATAATGCCTTCTTTAGATTCTTCCCATTCACTTGGAAGTGTGAGGCAGAATGCAGAGGACACTTGGTTAATGATTCATATTCTTTTATGAACAAAATACAATCATTAGTGCAAGCATGTATCTTTTTATAACTCAAGCCAGTGATGCATATCACTTGTTTTACATCATAAGTCTTGGTTGGTATATCGTTTCCTAGTGGTAGCATTCTTCTCAAAGGTGTACACAATTCTATGAAGACTAAGTCACTCAACCCATGTTTGGCTTTCCAGTTGTACAAGTTCAACATAGTAAATAATAATAAGAACTCAATACAATTTTCAAACAAAGGCTTCTCTACATTGCTCTTCATCCTCTCAAACTTTTCTGGGTATTAACTGAATTCCGCTTCAATTTCATCGGCCATATCTTGAAGACAATCAGCCTCAAATGTACTTGTGTCGAAGTTAGGTGATTCACACCTTTCCAAATTCGGTAGGCTAACACTTCTGCCCACATCTATCTCCTAATGTTTTGTCAAACAGGTATAACTTTGATCAATTTCATACACCATTAAGTATGACTCACAACTATCTGGATCAACAAGCTTTGCAATGCCACACTTGATGCAAGGGCAAATAATCATATTGTGATCGTCAGCACTATTATGAACCGTAAACCTTATGAAATCGCCCGCCCCATCCTAGTATTCCTTGATATACGATTGACACATATCCATTCTTTATTTGCACTCTCCATCTAGAACATATTATGTATGTAGAGGAAAATGTGATAACAAGTTAGCAAAGTCACTAAAAAAATATTTATAGAAACTTTATTCAAATCGGTACTAACAAATAACAACGTTAATGACAACAAACACTTAAAATCAATGGCAAAACCTATGCACATATAAAATCACTCAAAAAACAATCTTTACATACTCTTTATTCAAATCAATAGTCATAAATAACAACATTAATGACATCAAACACTTAAAATCAATGGCAAAACCCTATACACATACAAAATCACTCAGAAAACAATCTTTACTTACTCTTTACTCAAATCAATACTAATAAATAACAACTTTAGTAACAAGAAACACTTAACATTAGTGGCAAAACCCTATGCACATACAAAATCACTCAAAAAAAATCTTTACATACTTTTTACTCAAATCAGTATTGAAAGAATGAGCTCTGTCAAACCCCTTAATATTCTGATATTCGCTATATAATAAATGTGTCGTTCAGATGGCAAACAGAAATTGTGAAACTATACTGATAATAAGTACTTACTGATATTCCAGAAAATCCTCATATAGGTTGAAAATACATACAGAGTACAAAAGAAATAAATTTCACAACTAAAGATAATCAGATGTAACTCCCGACTATGACTGGACCTTCCTCTGCCAGTAATTACGGTTTTGCCCTTAGAGCCGCTGTCCTTTGCTGGAATATTTTTAGATGTTGAAAAAGGGTGAGATTCGAATGAATCTCAGTAGTAATATACAATCAATCATATAAAATGCGATAAATAAATATGCAATGCACCATGATATGCAAAATGCTAACTCATGTTGTATGCATACTGTCCAAGGCCAAACGACTGTTTGCAACCCCGGCTAAACTCGTGTCCATGGTCAAACGATATGTTTAGACCCTGGCTTATTCGCGTGTTGTGCCACAGGCACTGTCATGTTACAGAAAATGAAATACACAACATATAAATAATCACATAGTGCATGAATGAAAGAATTACTACCTGGGTCCTTTTCCAGTCCAACTGTTTATCCAAAACTTTTTCTTCGGCTCGGGCTTTTACCAATCCTATAAATTAAAATTAACAAGTAATAGTTATTACTTGTATTACTACTACCTTTAATCATATTCTTCTGATTATCTCAGTTTCAGTGGCTTATACACTATATAATTTTGCATAGTGTAATTTTACTATTCTTCAACAAATTTGACAGATTTTTCAGTTAACTTTGAAAAATCATAACTAATTCTAGAAAAATCGAAATTGACTGGGTCCAAAGCCTACATGAAGCTATTGAAATATAGTTTCATGGAAAAATATCAAAATCTACCCAGATTTACCATATTACTCCCAGAATTTACCGAAATACCCCTATTCCAGAATAGTCTCCAGAAACATAGTATGACTTTGAAAATCTATATCTCCTAATATACTTGTCCAAAAATTATGTTCTACCCGTCAAATTAAAGCTATGGATGTCTACTTTAAATATGGAAATTTTCATAATTTTTGGGCAAGGTTTGATGTTCCAAATGTTCGATACAAACAAACTGTTTTCCAGAAACACAGTTTGAGAGCAACTGACTTCAAAAATTCATATCTCTTAGTATACTAATCCAATTAACACAAAATATATACCAACTTAAAGCTAAGACTATGTAATTCAATTCTGGAAATTTTCATAGCCATTTGGAAAGATTACATAGTTCAAAAACACCACGAAATCAACTACTAGAATCTGGACGTTCAGGATTGCACCTGTTTCTAAACCCATCTTTCAAAAATCATAAATCTCTCTACAGATATCCAAATGATGTATTCGACCACTACTTTTAAAGCTTATTATGTCTACTATCTACCTGTAAAGTTGTGTAAATAATGGATGTAATTTGGTTGGTCAAAAAGCTACACGAAACTGACTGACGCTGATGAACATCAGTTTTGGACAGTCTAACTTCAAAAATTGATAACTTATTCGTTTTGACACCAAATTGAGCTCTTCTTGATTCTATTTCATACTACACATCCTAAACTTTCCATATCAAAAATAACCAGATGAAAATTCCATCTGTAGCCTCCGTTTGAGCTTCTGAAAGTTTCCGATAAAACCTCTGTTTTCCGGCGACCAAAACAGAGTTGATAAAACTCACATGCAACCCAGAAAACAACCACAAATCCAATGGAAATCCAAGGTTAAAGTAGAAGAAACTTACCTAAACACGTTTATGATGTTGTGTGTGAGATTTGGAGCTTGTTCTTCCTTCGTTTCTCTCTTTGTTTTCTGTGTTTCTGTGCTGCTGTTTCTGTTCGTTTCTGTTTTTCTTCTCTTATGTTTCAGTTGCTGCATGAATGTTGAATAGAGAGGGAAGAGAGAGTGATTTATGTGCTGTACGTGTGTGCTGTAAGCTTGGTCAAATGGGAAGAGAAGGAGTAGGCAAGTGTCATTGTCTTGAAGGTGTATGTGTAGGTATGTGTGTGGTACATGTGTGTGTTTTTATACACATATAGGTATAATTTTATCCTATTAATTACACACACTAGGTCCTAATTTTTCCCTTTGTCAAATTTAAGTTTCCTTAAATTTTGTAGGTTCCATAAATTGGCTTACTATCTATTTTCCATAATTTAATCCTTACATTAAATTTTTGGGATGTTACAATTCTCCCCCCGTAAAATTAATTTCGTCCTCGAAATTTGTTACATATATGAAGACATAAATTATGGGTATCATCTCTTCATGTCTTCTTCAGCTACCCAAGTTGCTTCTCTCGGAGATAACCCCTTCCATACCACTTTGATGAATGGAATACTCCTATGTCTTAGTTGTTTCTCCTGTCGATCATTTATTCGGTCTGGTGTGACCTCAAACGTCAAATCAACTCGCATGTCAACCTCTTCATATTCAATCACATGTTCTGGATCAGGTTGATATTTCTTCAGTTGTGAGACGTGGAAGACATCATGTACTCTACTCAAACTTGGGGTAAAGCTATTTGATACGCTACTGGCTCAATCTTAGACAAGATCTCGAAAGGACCAATGTATCTTGGGCTAAACTTTTTCACCTTTAACGCCCTTCTAATGCCAGTAGTAGGTGAAACCTTCATAAATACGTGGTCTCCAACTTGAAACTCAAGAGGTTTTCGCCTTTTGTCAGCATAGCTCTTCTGTCGACTTTGTGCAGCTATTAACCTCTGCTTAATCAACTTTATTTGCTCTATTGTTTGATCAACAATATCTGGGCCGTACATATGCCTCTCGGATAACTCTGCCCAGCATAAGGGTGATTGGCACTTCCTTCCATACAACGCTTCATAGGGAGCCATTTGAATGCTCGAATGATAGCTATTATTGTATGCGAATTCCGCCAAAGGAAGGAATTGGTGCAACTGCCTTTAAAATCAATCACACATGCTCTGAGCATATCTTCTAATGTCTGAATTGTTCTCTCAGTTTGTCCGTCTGTCTGAGGATGATAGGTCGTACTGAATCGGAGCTTAGTACCCAAAGCCTCGTGTACCGCCTTCCAAAATTTGGAAGTGAATTAAGGCTCTGTCAGATAAGATGTTCTTTGGCGTACCATGTAGACGTACTATCTCCTTGATATAAATGTCTGCAAGTTTATCGGGAGAGTAGTGTATGCTGATTGGGAGAAAATGAGCTGTCTTCGTTAATCGATCTACAATCACCCAGATGGCATCATGGTTTCAGACTTTTGGTAGTCCTGTCACGAAATCCATAGTGATGCTCTCCCATTTCCACTCAGGAATTGTAGGGTTTTGCAGTAGTCCTGAAGGACGTTGGTGCCCAGCTTGGACTTTCTGACATGTAAGGCAACGAGCAACAAACCTTGTCACATCCTTTTTCATGCCTGGCCACCAATATGTGGATTTCAAATTGTGGTATATCTTAGTTGCTCATGGATGCAGAGTATATTTACTCTTGTGTGCTTCTTCCATGATTTGTCTTTTCAACTCAGGTTGTGGTGGAACATATATTCGCTTCTTGTATCTGACTAACCCACTTGGTGACAAGTCATATTCCTGAGTGTCTCCCTTTGTAATCATGTCTCTAATAGACTGTGCGTGTTTATCCTGTATCTGAGCTTTTTCTATAACTGCTCTTAGATCATTCTCTATCTGACTTATATTACTGCTGTTAATCATGATCTGGTTAGACAGATTAAGATCCCTAAAATCTTCAATTAGCCTTTGCTCAGGAATCATGAGGGCTGCTACCTGTATTGTTTTGCGACTCAATGCATATGCTACTACATTAGCCTTGCCTGGATGATACTTGATCTCCAGATTATAGTCTTTAAGTAACTCCATCAACCTGCGTTGCTGTATATTGAGCTCTTTCTGATCGTATAAATACTTTAAACTCTTGTGGTCTCAGTACAACTCTACAGTCACCCCATAGAGATAATGTCTCCAGATTTTTTTTTTTAGTGCAAATACAATTGCCGCTAACTCAAGATCATGTGTAGGATATTTTTGTTCGTGAGGCTTCAGCTGACGAGATGCGTATGCCACTACTCGGCCTTGTTGCATCAAAACACATCCCAATCCATGCCCACAGGCATCTGTGTAGACAACAAAGGTCAACTGTGGATCTGGGATTGTTAGCACTGGTGCTGTTGTTAATTTATGTTTCAGCTCTGTGAAGCTCCTCTCACAACTGTTGTCCCACACAAAAGGTTGAGTTTTTCGTGTTTACTTTGTCAATGACAAAGCTATTCTGGAAAAATTTTGTATAAATCGCCTATAATAACCTGTAAGATCTAGAAAAATTGTGTATCTCAAATACTGTTTCTGGCCTCTTCCAGTTCGGTACTGCTTCTACCTTGTTTGAATCTACTGAGACACCTTGCTGTAAGATCATATAGCTCAAAAATTTAACTTCTGATAACCACAACCTACATTTGCTCAACTTGGCATGGAGTTGCTTACTCTTCAACATGTTCGTCACTGTTCTATATAGCAAAAAGTGCTTGTTGGATCTTACTGCCCAGGGATACTGCCCCATGCAAACATGTACCTTGGGTCTTATTGCCTTTGTTTTCTGTTTTGCATATTCTGATTTCTTAACAATTTGCTAAACTGAGGAATACAAGTTCAACAAGTTTTATTATCTCAAGACATATAGTCCGCTAATGATTCTAAGTCTCATTACCTTATTGGGACTCTGCCTGATATATTTAGCCTTACGGCTTATGCTGTTCTGTTTTCACAACTCTAAATATTTTGATATTATTGCCCAATACAATTGTGTACGCTGGGCTTACTATTTCGATGTCTGTCTACACCTCTATCTGTCTATAACCAGCTCTGTCTATAAATATGTCCATTTACTCGGGGTTCAGGGTCAAAGGACTATTTGACCGTTACTTCCCGTACGGTGTGCATTATTCAGGATCAAGGCAATGATTTTGTTCCGGACCAAAATGATTGCTTTATCCCTATTTGTCACATCGTAGTATCTTTACTTACCATATAAATGTTCTAGAGCAGGTATCAACCTATCTGTAATTATCTCATACTCTCAAATAAAATTAACTGTTGCTAGCTTTACAACATGAGTGGGGTAGTTGATTCTAGAATTGTTAACATCATACTGTTTGAAAGGTAATTGCCACCATTATGCCCTACTACTCTAGGGCTCATCCCTATCTCTATTTAGATGAGTCATCAAAACTCATACAGATTGTGTGACTATAAGCTACATAAGTGGTGTCACTGTATACCATACTGGTCATGTTCCTGCAAACCACATAGGTTTACATGGGTAATATCACTGTACATCACGCAGGATGTAACATTGTTGGCCATACCGCCTCAGCTGCATGTTTTACGCACTGCCTCTCGACCATAGGGTTACTTGTGCTTTTCACCAGTGCAACCAGAACTCTCATCTGGCCATATCAGGGGTGCATTCTGATCATGGGGTTGAATAACATGCTCTGATAAGGCTGCCTCATTGCTGCATTATTAAGACCACATAGTCATACGGTATACCACATGTGTTGTGTCACTGTCGACCTCACAGGTCATATTGTAATGTGGGATGATAATCACTGGTGCAACTGACAACCTCTCTTGCAATTTTCAAGAATTGTGAATAGGTTCACTATACTTCTACTGTGTCACTCTAATATTCTATTTCGTTATAACATAAGGGTATATCGGTTATTTCACAACATATTGGGTAGACAAGTACTCCTGTAATAACATATAACAAATGTTTACAATAAATAGGGAAAATATGTAACAATATACAGCCTCTGAGCTACTGTATAACATGTTCTAGCTCTTTTACGTTACATAACATGTTCATGTAACTTCCCAGGGGTCACCCATCTTGAGATTTTCCTAGGTTGAGCACGCTTAACTTTTGTGTACTCGTGCAAAAATACAAATACCAGCTCGAAATGCTTCCGACCACCGGTACCCCGTGCCTGCCCTTATCATAAAAGCCATGTTTACTGCCTTCGGGCATTAAAGTATTGTGTAGGGATTGCATATTAGTGCCGATACATGCACTCTGACTCATACACTGTGATTTGCTCTGTGAGATTCACCAAGTTTTCTGTAGTTTATCTGTCTGACACTAGTCAGCCTATTGGTGATTCTAGTCTAGGTTAAAGCCCACACTCTGGCCTTACCTAATGGATCCAGGTCATCCTTATACTACCCTATAGGTTTTTACTGTTTCTCTAAGGCTTGACTGTGAACCAGCCGAAGTAATTCACTTCGCTGTTCATGTCACAGTATAATCAAGCATATCAGTATACTATTCTGTTGCCCGAACTGCGCACACTGTGGCCAGAACCACTGCTCTGATACCAAAATTGTCAAACCCCTTAATATTCTGATATTCGCTATATAATAAATGTGTCGTTCAGATGGCAAACAGAAATTGTGAAACTATACTGATAATAAGTACTTACTGATATTCCAGAAAATCCTCATATAGGTTGAAAATACATACAGAGTACAAAAGAAATAAATTTCACAACTAAAGATAATCAGATGTAACTCCCGACTATGACTGGACCTTCCTCTGCCAGTAATTACGGTTTTGCCCTTAGAGCCGCTGTCCTTTGCTGGAATATTTTTAGATGTTGAAAAAGGGTGAGATTCGAATGAATCTCAGTAGTAATATACAATCAATCATATAAAATGCGATAAATAAATATGCAATGCACCATGATATGCAAAATGCTAACTCATGTTGTATGCATACTGTCCAAGGCCAAACGACTGTTTGCAACCCCGGCTAAACTCGTGTCCATGGTCAAACGATATGTTTAGACCCTGGCTTATTCGCGTGTTGTGCCACAGGCACTGTCATGTTACAGAAAATGAAATACACAACATATAAATAATCACATAGTGCATGAAAGAAAGAATTACTACCTGGGTCCTTTTCCAGTCCAACTGTTTATCCAAAACTTTTTCTTCGGCTCGGGCTTTTACCAATCCTATAAATTAAAATTAACAAGTAATAGTTATTACTTGTATTACTACTACCTTTAATCATATTCTTCTGATTATCTCAGTTTCAGTGGCTTATACACTATATAATTTTGCATAGTGTAATTTTACTATTCTTCAACAAATTTGACAGATTTTTCAGTTAACTTTGAAAAATCATAACTAATTCTAGAAAAATCGAAATTGACTGGGTCCAAAGCCTACATGAAGCTATTGAAATATAGTTTCATGGAAAAATATCAAAATCTACCCAGATTTACCATATTACTCCCAGAATTTACCGAAATACCCCTATTCCAGAATAGTCTCCAGAAACATAGTATGACTTTGAAAATCTATATCTCCTAATATACTTGTCCAAAAATTATGTTCTACCCGTCAAATTAAAGCTATGGATGTCTACTTTAAATATGGAAATTTTCATAATTTTTGGGCAAGGTTTGATGTTCCAAATGTTCGATACAAACAAACTGTTTTCCAGAAACACAGTTTGAGAGCAACTGACTTCAAAAATTCATATCTCTTAGTATACTAATCCAATTAACACAAAATATATACCAACTTAAAGCTAAGACTATGTAATTCAATTCTGGAAATTTTCATAGCCATTTGGAAAGATTACATAGTTCAAAAATACCACGAAATCAACTACTAGAATCTGGACGTTCAGGATTGCACCTGTTTCTAAACCCATCTTTCAAAAATCATAAATCTCTCTACAGATATCCAAATGATGTATTCGACCACTAATTTTAAAGCTTATTATGTCTACTATCTACCTGTAAAGTTGTGTAAATAATGGATGTAATTTGGTTGGTCAAAAAGCTACACGAAACTGACTGACGCTGATGAACATCAGTTTTGGACAGTCTAACTTCAAAAATTGATAACTTATTCGTTTTGACACCAAATTGAGCTCTTCTTGATTCTATTTCATACTACACATCCTAAACTTTCCATATCAAAAATAACCAGATGAAAATTCCATCTGTAGCCTCCGTTTGAGCTTCTGAAAGTTTCCGATAAAACCTCTGTTTTCCGGCGACCAAAACAGAGTTGATAAAACTCACATGCAACCCAGAAAACAACCACAAATCCAATGGAAATCCAAGGTTAAAGTAGAAGAAACTTACCTAAACACGTTTATGATGTTGTGTGTGAGATTTGAAGCTTGTTCTTCCTTCGTTTCTCTCTTTGTTTTCTGTGTTTCTGTGCTGCTGTTTCTGTTCGTTTCTGTTTTTCTTCTCTTATGTTTCAGTTGCTGCATGAATGTTGAATAGAGAGGGAAGAGAGAGTGATTTATGTGCTGTACGTGTGTGCTGTAAGCTTGGTCAAATGGGAAGAGAAGGAGTAGGCAAGTGTCATTGTCTTGAAGGTGTATGTGTAGGTATGTGTGTGGTACATGTGTGTGTTTTTATACACATATAGGTATAATTTTATCCTATTAATTACACACACTAGGTCCTAATTTTTCCCTTTGTCAAATTTAAGTTTCCTTAAATTTTGTAGGTTCCATAAATTGGCTTACTATCTATTTTCCATAATTTAATCCTTACATTAAATTTTTGGGATGTTACAAGCTCAATAACCATAGTAGGAGAAATTGAACAAAACTCTCCTTTAAGAAGAAGACAAGTGATCAAACACTGAACCCACGAACCCCAAAAGAAGAAACAAACCCAAACACTACTAGTAGGAGCACCCACAAACCTAAAAAACTCCAGAACCCATGAAACTCATGAACCAACAAATAGTAAACGACAAAGGAGAGCTATGGAGGAGACTGATAGAGGAGACACGACTAAAACCACCATGGGAGCGATGGAGGAGAGAAAAGTGGTGGTGGAGAAGCCATAATTGAGTCATCGAAGGTATTAGGAGTGAGCTCTTTGTAACTTATAACTTTCAAATGTTGAACGAAAATGGGTATGGAGGGTGTTTTCAAAAGAGCATACTTAACGATTATATTAAATAACCGTCAAGTATATAATAGTTTACGGTTATTTCTAAACAACTGTCAAATATATGTGACCCATATTTAACTGTTATTCACAAACAACCATAAGTAAACAGTTCCATTTTTCCCCAAAAAAATCAAACAAATATATCACGCTTGTCTTCTAACACCGTCAAATATTTTCTCATATACTTAACAGTTATTTAAAATAATCATTATCTATTTCTTTCCTATAATCCGCCTCTTTATATTTAACAGTTTCATTAAAACCATTAATTATGGAGCATTAACTATACGCGATTCTGTAGCAGTGCAACCCGCAATCATTAGGCCCAACTGACTAAGGTCTAAATAATCCTTAGTCCTTACTATGCAAGTAAGCATCTACCCCTTAATTCACACTTCAATTAAGTTTTGCCTCGTGTGCAGTGATTTTAATTAAGGAGAATTGCTAAAAACTACCTTGCAAGCAAATTAATTGCTAATTGCTACCATTGCACATAGTGGGTGATAAGTTGCACACGGGTGGATGATATTTTGCACACGAGGGATGGTGTTTGCACATTCGCAGGGATGAATTTTGCACATGTGGATGATGCTTGCACATAAGGGGTGCTTGTTTGCACCCGTAGTACCAATCAGCAAATAATTTCCTTACAATATATTTTTAAGCCATTTTCCCTTTTAATTATTGTATGGTTTTGACGTCTTTTTAAGAGCCTGGCTAATCAAATTAATTACCCTCATATTAAGCATCATTTTGACCACATTAACAAAGCATTAATCATGACTTGTAAGTTAACAAAGTAAAATCTATAGCTGAAAAAAGGATTAACTAATTTGGATAGGTTAAAAAATGAAATAAATTACTTAACTATAACAAATGTTACTTGATCTCCCTAAAATACCCTTATATAACATTAGGTTATATATCAGTTATAAGTTATATAAATTAGTTTGAAAAAAATGATATACACACACACACACACACACATATATATATATATATATATATATATATATATAATATGAACTGAAGTCTTTTACTTAGGAACAATACAACAAGGTCCAATCTTTGAAGACCAGAGGAGTATTATTTAATTCAGCTAAATAGCCTTATCAAGTATTTCAGTCGATCAAGGGTGAATCTGAAACCTAAGATTTGTAAAAGAAGGTTATGAAATTTTTAATATTTTGGAAAAAGAAAATCCTTCTTACTATATATTATTTTAATCCCTGTTTATTAGATTATTTCTTTTTCAGCATAAAATGGCATATGGATACAAGACATGTGAGGAAAGTTATAATCAATAAAATGTAGATGAAGTAATTTTAACCTTGTAATAGTTTGAGATCCAGAAGCAACCGCATTATATGGTGTTCGAGTCAACTACTGATTTGGCAAACTCCTTATAGAACGCTTTTGATGGGAAGTCATGCATTCCTCATGCCTTCAAACTAATAATAATCATTAAATATCACATTCTTCGCAATTCAGACCCAAAAAACACACAAACATATCCAAGCTGCTTCATATTTTGCACAGATTTCTCTATCACTACCAGGTATGCTTCGTATCCACAATAACTAGATTAAGATTAATTCGGCTATATATATATATATATTCGAATTATTAGATTACTTTGCAATTCTTAATTGGTTTATGAAATTTAATTTATTCAAGCTTTTTTTAAATAATCTATAAATTCAGTCGCCCTTTAATCAAACTTCAGAGAACAAATCATTCATCATTCTATGTTTATCTTTTGCATCATCATCATCGGTTACCTTCTCCCTATTTCTCGCAAATGATTGATTTATGTGAACTTATCGAGAATAGTTTTGATTTTGATTTTGTTTAGCCAACAGTGAAAAAAAAAACAAAAAACAAAAGAAATTAAACATTCTTCATTGTGACAGCCATCGATGGAGAACGTAAATGAAAATTTTCATTTCATTATCGTCATAGCTGAATAGCCCAAACACAAGAGTTGTATGTCTCTGTCATTGTTGTGATGTGAGAATATCGTGACTCACTTTGTGTTTCTGTTTTCTTATTCCCCGGCTTTCTCAGCTGAGCATTGGAAATATATAGTAATTTTTTTGCATGTTTATATATATCAATACATATATTTTCTCTCTTAAACTATAATCTCTGTAAAAGATTATCGCTTTTGGGAGCCATTGCTCCAATATCAAATGTCTGGTCAATTACTCCACCTGAGGATTCTTTTCGTAATGGCTATTTTAATTCTCAAGAGTGATGTCTTTTCAGGGTAAATAAACATATATAGTTTGTGTAATTACGAACTTTATTTGTCTAATCTGAAACCTCATCTGGTCATGATGGTTTTGCTATTTGTGAATTACCTATTTCTAATTCAGTCTCTTTGCTCTAAAGGGGAAACCACCTAGCTAGCTCGTGAGACTCACATGCCATGATTTTAGCTCAGTGTCTTTTTTCCCTTTGAGAGGCTCCTACTTGCTCTATGTCTATATATGTCTCTCTACAAAGAACTAGGTACTGCACACATATATACTGTAATGGACGGCTCCCTGCCACCGCAAGCTGGCGGTCAGGACCAACTTCCACCCTTCTTGGGCTCAGAAGGCCAGGAATTATCCCCCCTCTTGGGGATTTACTACGCCTCCCCAGGGACTCAAGGCCACGTCCTGAGGATAGGTACGTGCCTTAAGAGCTCCCTGGTAACCATTTGCACCATTGAGAAATTAAGAGAAAATGTGTTTTCTTTTTTTCAATCCATAACCCTCCTTTTCATCTCTAATCACTTGTTTAATCCATTAAACACCTCTTAATCATGACTAGTGTGAAGTTGGGCAGCACTTCCCTTTAGGGTTTGTGCATCTCAATCATGAAAGCAAAGCCAAAACAACCATCAATAATCAACAACAAGCAATAATCAACAAGAGGATTAGGGTTCTTGAGCTTACCTCTTGATTCTCTCACTCTCTCTCTCTAGGCGCCATCTCTCTCCTTCCTCTTGCTCTTGCTTTTGGCTTGCTAAACATGTATTTCAAGATGGCACAGAGATTAGGGACAGTAATCATGAAGAAGAAGGTAAGAACAAGGAAGACTTGCTTGCAGCTTACCTGGGTTTGGCTTCTTGATCCTTGATCCTTCTTCTTTGCCTTTGGTTCTTCAAACTCTCCTATCTCTCTCTCTTGGTGTAGCTTGGCTGAAATAATGAGAAGGAATAAGAGGAATAAAGAGCTCTTGAATATCTCTAATTGCTTTATGAGATAGCATTATTTAATGCAAATAAGCATGTGTCTAATTTTACTTGGCCAACAAATTTCCTTCTTGAATCAATTATGGCCAAATATTTGTTTCCCTTCCTCTTTCCATTTGATGCCAAATGGGCTACAAAAAGGAACCAAATAAGTCTCATAAAAATATCCCAACTCACCTCCTCAAATATTATATTTAATTACTAATCAACCATGTGAATATTGACTTTGATCATTATCTTTTCACTTGCACTAGTGCAGAAAAGACTTTTTACATGTGACGGAAATGACTTTTTACACCTGACATAAAACACGTGTAGAAACAGTAGGTGTAGAAAATCCAGACTTTCTACATGTGTCATTTGTCACGTGTAGAAAGTCATACTTTCTACACGTGACCTCTTATATCAGGTGTAGAAAGTCTGAAACGGAAGACTTTCTACACCTGACTTTAGAGGTCACGTGTAGAAAGTCCAGACTTTCTACACGTGACCTCTTACATCAGGTGTAGAAAGTCTGAAAAATGGAGACTTTCTACACGTGACCTCTTATATAAGGTGTAGAAAGTCCCCATTTCAGCTTTTCTACACCTGACTTTAGAGGTCACGTGTAGAAAGTCCAGACTTTCTACACTTGACCTCTTACATCAGGTGTAGAAACTCATTTTTGAAAATTAAATATTTTTGGAATTAAATTAATTTCATTTTTTTAATGGAAAAAATTTTTAAGTGGACTTTTCTACACGTGTTGTCAATTCAACACGTGTAGAAAGTCCTAAAATCATAATTTATTTACTAAAATGCCACCGGTCACACTTTCTACATGTGACCTGTTTCGTCAGGTGTAAAAAGTAGGTCTAAATCCATGATTTTGTACTAGTGTTGGCTAATAATCCCTCCATGCGGCATCATCTAAGGCCAAGTGATTATTTCTCTTCTTGTGCCCCTTTGTGACCGAATTATTCAGCAAGAAAAGGGAAAAATATCAGCTTCTTGCTTTATTGGTCAATTGACCATTTTGCCCTTACATTTTCCCCCCATTTCCATACTTGCTGGAAAATCTGGCAGAATTTTTATCCAACTTTGAAATTTCATATCTAATTGTATAGACATCCAATTGAGGTAGTTACAAAGGCTATGTGACCCTTATTTAGTCTAGTTGTAAGGAAAATATATCCTTTAGCCATTTGAAATCTCAACATTCCCAGAATTATTGTTTTTGGACGCTGCCACTAAAAATCGCCAGTTTTACTAGGCTAAATTAAAAAATACATATCTCTTTTTGTACAAGCATCACCTGCCCATACTTGCCTCATATTCTCAAATCAACATCTATTGCTATTAGCTCTACAACATGTGTAAGGAAATTAGCTCTATAAGGCTATAACTATTGTGATGCATGTGCCACTACTTGGCTTTGCTGCATCAAATTGCATCTCAATCCATCCTTGCTTGCAACTATGTAGACTACAAAGGTCAATTGTGGATCTGGGATTGTCAATATTGCATTATTGAGAGGAATTCACTACTATCACTCCCTATTGCTCTAGGACTCATCCCAATCTCTGTTTACAGACGTTACCACAAACTATATAGGTTGTGTGGTTGTTGGCTACATAGGTGGTGTCACTGTATACCATACTGGTCATGTTGCAAACCATGCAAGTTTTCATGGGTAATATCACTGTATATCATGCAATATGTAATATTGATGGCTACACTACCTCAACCGCATGTTTTGTACACTGCCTCTCGACCACAGGGCTACTTGTGATTTTCACCGTAGCAACTAGGACTCTCCTGGCCATGTTAGGGGTGCATCTTGATCATGGGGTTGATTAACATGCTTTGATGGGGTTGCCTCATTGCTGACCATTACACAGGTGTCTCATTGGGACCACACAAATCATACTGCACACTACGTATGTTGTGTCACTGCTAACCTCACAAGTCAAATTATGCTAGACCACTAAGGTCATACTACGATGTGGGATGATCAACACAGGTACGATTAACAACCTCTCCTATAACTTTCAAGAATTGCGCAGAGATTCACTATGCTTCTATTGTGCCACTCGATGTGTTATTTCCTCATAAGAGCTAACAATGTCAGGATGATCTAACAGGAGTTCCATAGAAACCTCCTATGGCATATGACTGAACCAAAAAAAAACATTGTCAAATACACTATAGGTGGGGCTGCAATATCTACCCGCACTTGTCCTACTACCTCAACATCACACAAATCTGAAATTATTTTCCTCAATTTACCCAATAAGCATGCTAAAAACAAAATCAAGATCAATTAAGCCTATTCTAACCTTCATGGTATTTGGGTAATATCCTCAAAACATTACTGAAGGTTCAACATCATCCGCAAGGTTCACAAGGTTCAATTTCCTTCATGAAACAGAACCATAGTGCAACCTCATTCACATTGCGACCTAAGCACTATCTCATCTTAGATCTGTTTTAAACCTATCCTCAACCTTTAGTATCATCAAATCAGATCCTCTAAGTTAAATAGATGGCATAGTCACCACACATCATACATCATTACATATCATACCTACATACCGTCAATCCCACAGGATAACTAAGGATCATTGCTTAGCACGGAGAAACCTTAAAAGAATTTTTATGCCTCAAGTGTTCATAACCTCATTGAATGAACTTTTTTGGGTATTACTTACTACAATAGAAGCTGTTCGGATTAAAAATCATTACTTATGTTATCTAAGAACTTCTAATCAAAATTCTAAACCTTTAATCGAAAGGTTTCAAATTTCCCCATAATATGAGGGTATATTGGTCATCACATTCAAACTTGAGTGTAAAAGTGTTCAGAACTTGAGGTCTTTCTTGATAACTAAGGATCATTACTTAGCACGGAAAAACCTCAAAACAATTTCTATGCCTCAAGTGTTCATAACCTCATTGAATGAACTTTTTTCGGCAGTACTTACTACAACAAAAAATGTTCAGATTAAAAATCATTACTTACGTTATCTGAGAACTTCTAATCAAAATTCTAAACCTTTAATTGAAAGGTTTCAAATTTCCCCATAACATGAGGGTATATTGGTCATCACATTCAAACTTGAGTGTAAAAGTGTTTAGAACTTGAGGTCTTTCTTGATAACTAAGGATCATTACTTCGCACGGAAAAACCTCAAAACAATTTCTATGCCTCAAGTGTTCATAACCTCATTGTATGAACTTTTTTGGGCAGTACTTACTATAACAAAAGCTATTCAGATTAAAAATCATTACTTATGTTATCTGAGAACTTCTAATCAAAATTCTAAGCCTTTAATTGAAAGGTTTCAAATTTCCCCATAACATGAGGATATATTGGTCATCACATTCAAACTTGAGTGTAAAAGTGTTCAGAACTCGAGTTCCACCTTTACTTCAACTTTTCTGTATGAGTCCCTGGCTGAAACTTACGGGAGTGCATTTCTTGACTTAAGTTTAACTTTCTCCAGAACTCGAGTTACTTTATGTCCTAAACTCAAGTTTCACATCCAAAATCGAGTTCTCTAGGAACTTTATCTTCCCGACCGTGTCTCTCTTGAGAACTTACAGAAGTTCAGTTTCATACTCGAGTTCATTTCCCTCCGAAACTCGATTTTTTCTTTTAGACTCGAGTTCCCCAAGTATTATTAGATTCTGAGCAAATCTCTGGAATAAACTCTTGAGAGTCAACAAGAAACTCGAGTGTAACTTGATCCATGAACTTGAGTTTTCATACCCATACTCGAGTTCACATGGCAACTTCAGATTCTAGCTTAGCTTCTGGAATAAACTCATGAGAGTTAACTTGCCTACTCGAGTGTATTTTAGTCCATAACTTGAGTCCAACATGAAAACTCGAGTTTCCTACTTAGTCTTCACCACACCAACCTCTCGGGAAAAAACTCTTATTACAAAACTTCTAGGATACGAATGCATTTAAGACGAGAACTTGAGTTCTCAATCAGAACTCGAGTATGGCTACCAAGTTTCAAGTTTAAAATACTCAAAATTCAAGTACCCTATGGGTATACACTATCTCTTTGGGTAATTCAAGGGGCTTGTCTACAAAATAGCCGAAGTAATACACTTTATTGTTCCTATCACTATATAATCAAGCATATTAGTATACTATATGTTATGACCCTATCTCATTATTGATCTTACTAGGATATATCGAGTTTACAAAATAGTCGAAGTAATCACTAGGATATATCCTAGTGCCAGAACTGCACGCATTGTGGCCAGAACCACTGCTCTTATACCAAAAATGTATGACCCTATCTCATTATTTATCTTAATCAGAGTACCAATTGCGTAGTTCAGTGGGCACATAAGAATAGTATAAAAATACTGATATTATTGATACAATGTGCTTGTTTATATACATAAATTCCCTATAGGGGTGTATAGAATAATTAATGACCTTAAACAAATTAAAAGTCTTCAGATAACCAATTGTCTCTCTCAAACTGGTCCAGAACCTTTCGTTGCTAGAAATTACCGTTATGCCCTTCGAAACACTGCCTACTGCTGGAAACTTAATACATTTATGGAAATGGTGAGATTCGAGGAAATCTCAGTAGTAACAAACATTCAAACATATATGATGTGAAAATAAATATATCATGCACCATGTCGTGTAAAATGATAGACTATTGTGTATACACTGTCTAAGGTCAAACCAATATTTAGACCCTGGTTTATTCACATGTACCATCGCTGGATCCCAGATCACAGCTAGGCTAAAGTTTCCTAGGCACTGTGCTCATGCTACAGAAGATGACATACTCAAGCATACATATAATCATATAGTGCATAAAAGAAAGTGTTGCTACCTGGAACGTGCATTTTCCTTGCTTGCCAATCGGTCCAGCTCCGTCTTCGGCTCAGGCTATCGGTATATTCTAAATTTTACAAATTTAGGATAAATGAGTTATTATTTATTCATAACTCATTAGAAACTCATCATGTTGGTTATCTTGACTCAAAACTGCAAAATTATGAAAATACCCTTGGGGACACGGTCTATGCCCCTTTATACCCTATCAAACTATATCTCACCAAAAATTATGACATGAGCTAATCCTACACAATTTCGTGTGTAAAATCTATTTTTGACCTTAGATTGGTCAAATTTAGGCCAAAATTATGAAATTACCCTTGGCAGCCCCTAACTTAGGGTTTTAAGGGTAGTTTGGTCATTTCACATTCTAGTGTTTTTCTCACTTCACAATCTGCATGAACCCTACACAATTTTCCCTTCTAAACTGACTGGAACCATCAAATTGATGAAATTCTAGATAAAACACCCTGAAATGCTACTGGAAAAAAATATTGAGAAATTAAGGGAAAATGTATAGGGTTCATGTAGACTGTGAAGTGAGAAAAGCCCTAGAATGTGAAATGACCAAACTACCCTTAAAACCCTAAGTTAGGGGCTGCCAAGGGTAATTTCATAATTTTGGCCAAAATTTGACCAATCTAAGGTCAAAAATGGATTTTACACACGAAATTGTGTAGGATTAACTCAGGTCATATTTTTTTGTGAGATATAGTTTGATCGGATACAAAGGGGCATAGACCAGTCCCTAGGGATATTTTGGAAATTTTATAGTTTTGAGTCAAGATAACCAACATGATGAGTTTATAATGATTTATGAATAAATAATAACTCATTATCCTAAATTTGTAATTTTATGATATACCGATAGCCCGAGCAGAAAACGAAGCTGGACCGATTAACAGGCAAGGAAAGAGCACATTCCAAGTAGTAACACTTTCTTTCATGCACTATGTGATTATATGTATGCTTCAGTATGTCATCTTCTGTAGTATGGCACAATGCCTAAGGCACTTTAGCCTAGTTGTGATCTGGGATCTAACGAAGGTTCACACGTATAAGACAGGGTCTAAACTGTAGTTTGGCCTTGGACAGTATATGCACAATAGTCTATCATTTTACACAACATGATGCATGACATATTTATTTTCACATCGTATATGTCTGAATGTCTATTACTATTGAGATTCCCCCGAATCTTACCCTTTTCATAAATGTATTAAGTTTCCAACTACAGGCAGCGACTTGAAGGGCAAAACGGTTTCTAGTAATGGAAGGTTCAGGACCAGTTTGTAAGAGGCAATTGGTTATCTAAATAACTTTAATTTCTAGGGTCTGTAATTATTCTATACACCCCAATGGGGCATTTCTGTATATAAACAAGCACATTGTATCAATAATATCAGTATTTTTATGCTATTCTTATGTGCCCACTAAACTACGCAATTGCTACTCTGAGTAATATCAATAATATGATGGGGTCTTACATATACTCCCTTCATTCTCAAATGTCGAAGTTATGTTAAGGAGTTTGATTCTAAAAGTAAGAACCCAATCCAATTTATCTTCAAAATTGTTAAGATATGATATGATTAGATTTGAATGTAAATAGGAATAATCATAGGAACTAATTAAGGAGATGATTTAGTATATAGTATTATCACATTTAATGCTCCTTAATTCTCCTCCTGTATATATTCCATACAAATCCTTCTCTAATACACAAATTATTCAAACTAAATTGCTCTGCACATTAACATGATATTAGAGCTATAAGTAGAGAAGAGATGACGGTTACCTGTCATGTGGTTAGTAGCAATTGAATCTACGATATACTTAGAGGAAGAAGAGACAAGGCATGTATTTGTATTACTGGTTGCCATAAGACCACACACAAATGATGTGGCACACTTCTACAACTCAAGGTATTTAACGAACTAGGCATACTTAATAGCAGAAATCATAACCATATTATTAGACAATGCAAAATCACTATGACTATCATCCATAAAATATCTCAAGAGGAGGTTTAGCGAACCAAATGCAATACTCAAATCCTAAAAGCTTGACTAGATGTCACACTAGTGACACTCAATCCAAGACAAGTTTACCAAGAAAACAAGCAGCCACACTAAAGGCTTGAATCCAAACAGGCATACTAGGGGCTTAATGATAGAGATCACAAAACAATGAACATTCATCATACCAACCATTGAGGAGATACCCAATTAGAAAATATACCAAACCCAAGATAGAAAATAGAAACCAAAGTCAAGAAGATAAAAAAAGTACCAGATAGATGAAGGCGAATAGTAGCTACACCAAGATCCACCAGCTATTAAAATAGCGGAATGTACAATACAAAATAGCATTGTTTGGTATTGTTCATAAACAAAAACTTCAAAACCATACCTGGAAACCACAAAATTAGGCTAGGGAGGGGACACTAATGCTGAACAACAAAATTGCAGCCAGAAACTAATCCCTACGCGCTCCTACAAGCCAGTGCGTGGATCTCCAATGAAACTTTAGGCGGCGCGTGAGATCCATGCATTGGTCAGACGGTCATGAAACTTAGAGAAAACATCGATTGGAAGGTGCTGGTCACTATGAGGCAGCATGTGGTATATATCTCGAGCATGAACAGGGACTTTTAAACTCTCACACAAACTGACAGTGAGGGAAATAAATCACAAATCAAACAAAGAAGGAAAAAAATAGGATTGTTGATATAGATCTACACCAAATGTACCCTTTCATCTTTGTAGAAAACATTCTTGACCTCCTCTAAATTAAGTTTACCTCATAGGTTTCTTACCCTTAGGCTTGGAAGATGAATCCTCCCACTCTTTAGCTAAGTTTATCAGACTGATGGATCTCGGATCCTTAAGTCTTTGATACTTAAGTTTAATGTGGCGAACCACATTGCTGAAGGTCACAATATGCCTATCATAAATAACATTTGCTTTCGCATACTCCTACTTATTGGGAGACAAAGTTTTCTCCCACTCACTAGAAGACATAGCTTACTCCCACTTATTAAGAGACGTCTTGCCATAACATACACTTATTGTTTGTTGAAAAGAACTTGGCTTGTTTGTCTCAACTTCTTAGTTTGACATTTTCCTCAAGTGTTACCTAAACGACATGTTAGGACTTAATACACTATGTGAAAATTTAACTTAGTATTAACTTTATGGTAGAAGATCATCAATTCCATCTTCTAATGCTATCTACACAACCTGGATAGAGTTATATTACTCATATTGGCATGCCATCATAAATTTGAGCAATCTTGTTCATTCAATGTTTGATAGTATAAACTTTCTATTTCCTTCGGGTGCTTCAGCCTTTAGATGTTGAAGTCTAGTTGGTATGGTAGGATGCCCCTGACATCTCATTCTTCCTTAATGCAAGAAATTTAAGAGTTTCTAATTCTATAGGTATCTCTATTGAGCTTGACTTCATAAGCTTAGTCAAATGGGCTTGATCATAATTTGGTTACTTTAGATGATTATGGTTTACAAATCATATTCGTTTGTTCAAATAAGACATATGATAATTAGATAATAAGTTCACTAGTTTCATGTTTAGGAGACAACTATGTTAATTCCCATCACACTCATGCTAGGTAGACCATCACCCTTTTAACCATAGTTTTTATTGAACACATTCCCCCTTTGGATTTTTAGATACGTTCCAGAAACTCCCACTCAATTAAAGAAGTTATAATAACAAGATAATAATATAATATCATCTAAATAACAACATGAATGTTCATGAAAAGAAGAGAATATGCTTAATTAAATTCTAAGAAAATCAAAGAATATAACCATAAATTCAATGAAAAAGAACATTCAAGATACATAAAATTTACCTCATATTGATGTCTCTTAACTAGGTTCTCCCTCTCATAGGGCCCTTTTGGCTATATAAACTCATATAACATCTAGCTACAATGATCAACTCCTCTTAGCCATGATGTATTTACAACATACTTCCCACATGATGAGATGAGTCCTACATCTCTCTCTATCTTGTCATTTATCACAACATTTGTAAAAAGTGTTGATTTAGAAGTCACAGCTTCAATCCCAATTAATTCAATATGGTTAGAAGCATGGTAGGACTTATTATTATTTAATAGTTTCAAGATGCTACAAGTTTTAGGTTTTATCTCCAAGAATTTGAGTCAAGGTTGGATAGGATCTCATATTCTAAAACTCAATTGAATAATTTCCCATTTTAAAGAATGTTTCAACATTAACCTTATGTTGCAGCTGAAATATTCTTAATAAGTAAACTAACTTATTCTAAAAACAATAGAATCAATACAGATTCATTTAAAATATTTTTAAGGAACCTCCAAGTGTAGAACAACACTTTCTTGACTCAAATTAGATCCAAACATGCCTCAAACATATACAAATTATATATCAAATTGAAGCTCTCAAATTTAGAGATTTTTATGAACAAATTGTGTCTCAATCAAAGGTCATTTGCAGCGAAGCCCATCTCAATAGAGGCATGTGTTTCGGCCATTTGCAGGGGACACGTGCCGGCTTCCCAAGTTCCACGCTCCGTCATCTCTCCAACGGTATCAGCCACATGGAAAATAGTGGCAACTACAGGCCCTACACGCCACGTGTTAATATCTATAAATTTTTTTAAAAAAAATCAATGGTTGGCTGTTGACTTATCAAGGGTCAACCATTGACCATGACATGTGATGTGGCATGACATGGCACTGACATGTCTCAGTCTACGTGGCTAGTTAACATATGACATGGCCTTACGTTGATTGATGATATGGCATTGATGATGTGTCATAGAATGTTGATGTGGCACATGCTTATTGGTCCCACGTGTTTTGGTTTACTAATGATGTGTCTAATGACTGCCACATCATCACCTTCAACCTTCATTCGAGTCAACTTGACCTGGTTGGAGCTCCGGCGGGTCATCACGATCCACAAACTTTGAAAGGTTATATCTTCCTCGTTTTAATTTCTTTTTTACGTTCTTGGTGTCGTTAGAATCGTTGTTGAATGAATTACATAGCCAAGGCTTTTATTTGATCCAAAAAAGGTCTTTTTCAGATATCAAATTATGAGTTAATTGGCGGTAGAGACAATACGACCTACCAACTTCTCTCCTTCGTTTCTCCCTCATCCGAACTCTATTTGACACTTTCTAAGTGTTGTTGGAATTGTCTCTTCGAGCTCTACACACCAATAGCCTTACCTTGGGAAAAAAAATACTCAAGTTTGAAAACCCTATCTTTTGCTAACATAGACGGCACTCCATAACTTTATTTGGATGTGTTTTCTCTTTGTTTTAAGAGCTCCTCTACCTTTTGAGGGTTTAAGTCTCTCATTTTTTATTCTACATAGGTTTCAAAAACTCAATGTTAAACCAAAATGGTAGAGAAGAAACTCAATTGAGAACCAAAGAAGAAGAGAGAAGAAAACTTTTGCAGTGAAACACATAATATATATAGCCAAAGGAGCATAAACAAACATATTCAACCAGCACACACATATATATACACAATGCAATAGCATTTAAAGTTTCAGACTCTTGAAACATACAAGAACATATGTAATATATGCGCATGAATGCAAGCAAGTCTTATGTTTAAAACTTTATGCATTCAAGAAAGAAAAAAATGCCTCGCTTCCAATAACACACACACATACACACATATATAAGAAAGGGAGGAAAAAAAGGCACAACATATATATGTGTGCATTAAAACATGAACAACATGCCAATATGCATGTAGATGAGTAAAGAAAGAAGCATGCATATATTAAATAACTAAAATCATATTTTCATATATATATGATAGCAACGGAAATAGACGGGGGATATAAACAAAAATATATCACATGCTTATTCACAAAGAATAATCACAGCCTCAGGATCAACCTGGCTCTGATACCAATGAAGGAAAAAATAAGCAGAGAGACAATACTTGCGTACCGGGGTGAATCCATGTTCAGATTCGGGTTAAAGCTCTAATGCTCCATTACTCGAACATAATAATGCTCACGCAATTATTAAACTACTAGAGCCTAATTATAATTGGCACAACAGATAACCAAAATAAGAAAAATGGTAGGAGAGAAGAGAGATTGCCAGATAGTTGAGAATAACTGAGGGAGGCACATCCTATTTATCAGTGTAATAGAACTTGGACCGAATCGGCTGGTCCTAACCGGAAACAGGTAAACCAGTTCGGTCTGGTCATCAAACCCAGTTTGGTATTTTTCTTTTTTTTAAGAAAATCAATTTTTTTAAAAAAAAATTTCATATTAATAATCATAAAATCTTCAATTTCTCACCAATTTGGTCCCGAGTTAGCTCCAACTTGACTCTATTATGACCCATTGACCTTTGACCTAGTACCCTGGCCGGTCTAGTGGTCGGTTCGAGTTTAGTTCCCTTGCTATTTATAGAGGTCTAGGGAGACCAATAATTAGGAAGTTAAGTGTACTCTTACTTACCATATAAGTAATAATTAGGAAACTAATACTTTATTAATTTCATAATATACAATTAATTATTTCTCAGTTAACAAATCCATAATTAGTGCTGATTTGTTTTTTATTTGATAAGGTTACTTGTTTCCTAATCAAATAGTCCGGTCCATCAAGGGCGGACTTGGACCCAAAGTCCAACAAATGCAAATAACTAAAATATATATTTTAGGGAAATCAATATGTGCGCATCTCTTACAAATAACTAACTTAACTAATTTTTTTAGTCTCTATTACAAGTTAATGCCACTACTATAGACAATGCTTTAAATGTCCGGTTTTTAGCCCTTTTAATGTCTGAAAATAGAGAAACGCCTATGCCAGGGACGTAGTAAAGTCAAGATACAGCGTCCGTTAAATAGATGCCATAAGTATGTAAATAATGGTGTCCCTTAAACAATGAACAGTGACGGTGAAAAGTGGCATCTCTCTTTTCTTCTTTTTTTGTCCCACTTCTCCTACAGTCACTTCCCTTGTTCTAGTTAAACTTCTGAATTTAAAAATCCATTCTCTTCATCTCCACATGCACCGTACTAGATCTAATTATGAAAAATAAAAGGAAATTATATAATAATAATAATAATAAACAAACAAGGAATCAGATCCAAATGCAAAGAGAATGTAAATAGAGGTTTGAATGTTAGATATGAGAAGTGATGAGGAGAGAGATTACCGTCATGGATCTCAAGTCGGTCAAGCACGTCGCTATGGATGGTGGACCTAAAGTCTTTGTGAACTCCGATGAATCAAAGTAGAAGAGAGAGAGAGAAGAGGAAGAAACAAGAGTTAAAAGAGCGGGAAGAAGCAAGAAGTCTCATATTAGAGGAGGAAGAAGCTAAGAAGAGATATAAATAAAAGTGGGAAAACAAGGCAAAAATCAGCTTTTGGCGTCCTTTGGCGTCCCTATTTGAATTAGGGACGCCAAAGGTGGATCTTTGGTGTCCATTTTTGGAATTGTGATTCCTAATATGTCAAAACTAACGCACATAATTATAAAAATGCCACCGCTTTTATTTTTTATTTCCCTTTTTGAGAAAGGGACGTCCTTTAGGGTAGTAAAATCTAAATTTTGTAGCAATATGGCTCTAGCTTAATGTTTGAGAATTGACTTTATTTGATATAGGATAGATGGAGGAAAGGAGATGGATGGAAGAATATGGGGAGAGAGAAGAGTTGATAAGAATGCAAAGGGAGCAAGAGAGAGAGAGGCGACGCATAAGAGATAGAGAAAGGAGACAGTCAATGACTCAAGAACAAAGAGAAAGGCATCTTGCTAGAAGGCGAAGGAACTACCAACTCAGAAGACAGAGAGCTGCAAACAACAATATTACCTCTTTTCCTCTTGAAGCTGAAGCAGCTACCACTAAGCATGGCCTTCCACGCCTTGTTTCTGCAAATTGTATTTCAGACTATACAGTCCTCCAAACTGAATCAGGACAAGAATCTTCCCATTACATTGATGGTGAGTTGATTTCCTTTCTTATTATTCTAGTACCTCGTATACAAGTGAACTTTGATCTGAAATGATATTCTCCTTTTGTCAGAAAATTAATATGATCTTCTTAACAAATAAATCATGTTTTGACTTTTCCCTTATAAGCAATTCCTTCACTGATTTAAATCCTGTATCATCAAAATGCTCACAAAAACATCTTGTGAAGGTCTAGACTCTACAAATTGGTGTCAGCTTTAAATTTTAAATTGTGTCGTTATTATATTGCTTTGTTGCTAATGTTCAATAAATAAACAGGATCAGGAGTTCATAAGGAAGTTCTAACATATAATGCAACAAATTTACCAAGAAGGTTGCGTTTGAATCGTATCAGACAACTTGCCCGAAACATGATACACTCAATTGCTGTTGATCATGATTCTCAAATTGGGATTCACCAAATTGTTCCACATGTAATACCTAATGGAGATCTCTCTTCTCATGGTAAGTCACATGATAAGCCTTATATACATATATACACATAACACGCACGCACAAAGACACAAATGTATGCATATAAGACATACTATTTAGATTTGAAATTGAATGAGTGATCAATAAATTCAATGAATCTTAATGTGTTTGACACTTCTTTTTTGGCTCGTGACGAATTTCAGATAACAAACGAAAGTCCTTGCGATTGAACCGCATGAAGCAGCTTGCACGATCACTAAATTCGCCTTCCAAAGAGATTTCAGCTCAGAGCAAGAATGATAAAGTGCAGCAAGAAACTAATATCACTTTCCCGGGAATGACTTGTGATCATGGATTCAAGTTTTGCTGAAAGATATAGTTATCAAAATGCATTCCAAGCCATTCTCTTAAAACCTACAGTTATATTAGTTGCTATAATACTCAAGACAAGTAGTTAGGACTATAAATTGAAAAAAAAAATTAAGGAGTCCTAAATGTATGACTTAATTTGGAGGTAAAGTTTGGTCCTAAATGTAAGACAATTTTTTTTTCATTTTATCTATTATATTTATCATTTTTCTTTAAATTAATTTACCTAACTTATAAACTAATGATATACATCTTTTTTGTCAATGTTGGTAAACTGATATATAATCTAATATTATATAAAAGTATTTTAGACAGATCATGTCAAATATATTGTGGTTAATCAATTTATTTAACTTCATTAATCTCTCTAAATTAGATAAATAGGTCATACATTAAAAAGCAATTAAAATGCAGTGGAGTATGTTTCCTCCTATTCACATCCCAACAAGGCTCGTATCCTAATTGACTAGTAGCGTGGTATAATGGATGGTTGTGGGGAAAACAAAAGGAAAAAGAGTTACGTTCTTGGAATTGAGCGTTGAAAATTTAAGATGCGTGATATCTTATTGTGATTAAAACCCTACGAATCAAGCTTAAATGATTTCTTTAAAAAAAAAATCACGACTTAAGGGAAGAAATTGAATCGATTGATTTGGCAGTGGAATTTGATTCATCAAGAGCACTTATGTATAACACTATGAAATTAAAACTAGAATGACTTAGTTAAGCCAAACAATCAACAAATTAATATTGGTTTGGTATAAAAATAAAAGGAGGCATCCAATGTCAAAAAAGGCCAAGAATCCGTTAAAAATAGAAGCCTGTAATTTTTACCGTAAAGGAAAATAATAAATAAATTAATATAAAAGGAGAAACAAAGATCGAGGACCACAGTGGAAGGAAAAGATTGACGGAGAAGAATTTGAGTAACTCTTTTAAGTACCAAAAATTGGGATCATTATTTTGGGTTGCTTATGTTCAAGAGGGACACATTCACAAGCAGAGAACCATGTCATGAACCGATATCCATCTTTTAGGTTTATTTTTTGTACTTCAAGGAAACTTTTTTAGGTTTAATGCACCATAGGGAGTGTTAACACTTAAAATAGGAGCAATGTCACCCTATCTTAATGGTATCCAAACGAAAGTTTGCCATATCTGACCTTATGCCACATATGATTATATGTTGGCATGCTTGTGTTTTCTTCTTTCATCCTTTTGGGTCTGGAAGTTTTCAGGAAAGAGTACTATTTCCCCGGTTGTGTTAAAAAATGAGCAATATCACCCAAATTTAACAGCTAAATGAAAAAAATAAATAAATAAAATAAAAGCCTATGGAACTTCTCTAAAGACGCAGAATGAAGTACATGACATAGACGATTAATGGCTTACCCTGACCTTAGTATTATTAATCTATTCCTTTTTCCCTTCAACATCACCATAAATCAGTTGAATTCATCAAAGTCAAGCATGAATCTACAATCCTTGGAATTAATCCATTCCCTTTTCCTTTCAGCATCACCACAAACATGAATTCGTCAAAGTAAAAGTATGCAATTTTAATTTCATTATTTTTTGGTATTAAAGTAGGTATTGCAAAGGCTGCGTAAGCGATTGCCAAGCGAGAAAGCATGTGGAGTAAGCCTAAGATGATCCCAAGATGTTAATTGTAAGTTATGAAGGGGAGCACCACCATGTTAAGAGTTGTCTCGTTTGCTTCTACGTCATATTCTTTGGTGTTCGTTTATAACATACTTTACAGACTCTGTCATTTAGCGTTTGGTGTCTTCGTTGGTCTTTCATCTGCTTTTTTCCCCCCATTTTGTTGTTAAAGTTGAGTGATATTGCTCCTTTTTTTGTTTTTTTGTTACTTTCGGAACAATATTGCTCTTTTGCGAAAATCTGGAGGTAAAAATGATCAAAGAAGAAAGCACATTCAAACCCAAACCCAGGTGAGATCATATGTGCATAAAGTTTGACATGGCAAATGTCTATTTAGATAACATAAGACTAAGGCAACGTTGCTCATGTTTTAACGCTGCCGCAGCTTATATGGGAAACTTCTAGAACAAAATTGGGCTTTAGCCCTTAAAAGATAAATAAAACATGGCCAATCTACTGATGACACAGAAAAGATAGGAGAGAAGTTTGCGAGCCTCGTGTATATAAAAAGTAATCTGGTGCCTGTTGTTGTCGAGTACTTATAAAGTAAAAAATTCAATAGGAATCTGTATAACTAAGATAGCATAATTTGTAAACACATAACAATTATGTATACTATTTAAAAACTTACAAGACTGCCGAAAATAGTAATGAACTTTAAATAAAATCCAAGCCCAACATATGTTGTCTCCTTAAGACAATTTGTTCGGACACACACACACACACGTGCGACCGATCGAGCCGGCCGGACGGCAGCGCGCGCGTGTGTGGTGGACCAAGGCCCATGTATGTCCTCCCTCCTCCACAAAAGTGGATTGGCCTAAGGGCCCATTTTAGAGGTGAGAAGTTGAGCCTTATATACACTCTTATTTCTCTTAATTTGTCCAATGTGGAACTTTTGTCCATACACTATTTTCTCCTTCCTTTTCCCTCTTCTCTTCCAACCTACTTCTTATTCATAACCCATGGAATTATTGTTCAAAATTCCAACAGTGCCTAATGTATAAAAAGTAATCTCGCCCACAAAAAGTGAAACGTTGATTCATTGCTAAACACTACGTCTACGTCTGTGTGTGTATTATAGAGTTAAGGTTAATTTAGCACCTGAATTACTTTTCTCAAGTGTACACGTATAGTTTCAGTCAAAAAAAAAAAAAAAGAAGTGTACACATATAGTATTTTGCAGCGCAAATTTAATCTTAAAGTACTTTTTTCATATGCAAATTTACCCTTAATATATTGTTAGGAGCAATTTTAATCTTGTCATTAACTTCTCAAAAAGTCGATTAAGGCAACATTACTCACGTTTTAATACTTCCGTGCAACATTAAACTCAAAAAATTTTCCAAAGACTTGCAGCTTATATGGGAAACTTCTAGAACAAAACTGGGCTTTAGCCTTTAAAAGATAAATAAAACATGTCCAATCTACTCATGAAACAGAAAAGATAGGAGTGAAGTTTGCGAGCCTAATGTAACAGTAATCAAAAGCCTGATTCATAAAATGTAATCTAGCCAACGGAAAGCGAATCGTTGATTCATTGCTAAACTCTACGTCTATGTCTGTGTGTGCATTGTAGGGTCAAGGTTAATTTAGCACCTGAATTACTTTTTTCAAGTGTGCACTACACCTAAAGTATTATGCAGCCAAATTTGATCTTAAACTACTTTTTCATATGCAATTTTCCCCTTAAAATATTTTTTACAAGCAATTTTAATATTGTTGTTAACTTCTCAAAAATTGGATTAGGTAAAGGTGTATCCATAACTCTAAATTAATTTTGGGTTAAAAGGCTAAAATACCCTGGAAGTTTCTATGAATGGGCACTGAACACCAGAAAGTTTTCAGGGGCACAACTTTGCCACGGAAGTTTCAAAAATGATGCAATATTGCTCTGGCCTAACGATTCTAAATTTTCAATCATTAGTTGACCAACTATATTGAGATGGCATACCCACGTGTCATCCATGTCACATTAGTTAAAGAGCATTTTTGCCCATGAAGTTCTAATGGAAGAGTTGTGGGCACCAGGAAGTTCAAAATGAAAAGATAAAATGAAAAATCGATAAAAATCAAGAACTGATAAATAAAAACTAAAATGAGTACAGAAACATATAAACCATAAGTTCAAAATCAAAAGCAAAACAACAAATCTTCAAGTCAAGAAAAGGAAACAAAAATTTTGGGTTTAGGAATCTAAAAATGTAACAGAAAAAACAAAGACAAAAGAAGTGAAGGTCACTCACTAAATTGTTCTGTCAAACATGCCTATATCTATCATAAGGGCCACAAAAGATATGGACATGCTTCACTACTGAACAAATTGTGAAGAGTTTCTCAATGAGTGTCTTTCTCCTCTTCTATGTTCTTAATTTTCTTCTGTTATAACTTTTGATTTCCTACCTAAACCTAAAATTTCCATTTACCTTTTCTGGATTTGAGGATTTTTGGTTACAATTTTTATTTTGAGTTTTCTAATTTATGGTTTCTAGGTTTATCTGCTCATATATATGTGTTTTGATCGTTTAACACTTGATGGTGGCGTCCCATATATGAAAAAGTCAATAAGAAATTTGTAACTTTTGGGGAATTATTACTCGATTGAAAAATTTCTCGAGGCTTGCAACTCTTCCACTCCTGAGGCAAAAATACCCTTTAACCCAAATAAAGCTAACATGGATGCCACATGAGCATGCCACCTTGGCATAATTAGCTAACTAATGGTTGACTATTTCGATCCGATAGGTCAGGGAAATATTGCACCTTTTTTAAAACTTTCGGGGCAAATATTCCCCTTCAAAAACTTCTTGTTACCTAGCTACTGCCTATTAGTAAAAACTTCAAAGGAAATTTAAACCTTTAACCCATTATCTTTTTGGTAGCACGCAACATCCTAAAACAAATTTTTGGTGCAATTTTTCCCTTAACTTATTTCTTGAGTTAAGTATTTATAATTTATCTTCCATATTTTTGTTTTTATTATTCAGCTTTCATATTTTTAGTATTTGTATTTAACATTTTCAATTTTTTCAGTAATTATCTTAGATATTTTCTAGACTTATTACCTTCTATAATTTCAAGCCTAATCTTACATTATTTTGGTACTAAAAAATGAAAGACAAGTACTGAAAGAATGTAAAAGGTCTTCTAAAAATTGAGAACTTTTACTTAGCTTTTACTCAGTACTAAATATAATTGAAAATTAAGGTTGAAAATAAGGAAGACAAATCTAGAAAATATTTTAAATGACTACTATAAAAATTTGAAAAATTGTTATTAAATTAGTGCTAAAAATATGGAAAATGAGTGTTGAATATATGAAAAAAGAGTGACTAAAAATTTAATTAAAAAATACTTGAAGGGAAAAAGTTGCACCAAAAAATTACTTTAGGATGTTGAGTGCTCTTGGAAAAAATATTTAAGGTGCTAGCTACAACTTTACTTAATGGACTTTTTAATAGTAAGTATCGATGTTAAAATTACTAGTAAAAAAATCCTTCAAAGCAAGGTAAGATTACTCCTGAAGTATTTTAAGGGAAATATTCTACCATAAAATACTTTATAGGGTACTAAAGGCATTTGAAAAAAAATTCTTTTAGGTGCAGAATGAACATTAACCATATAATATGAGAGTTTATTCCTTATAAGTTATAAACAACATAATTTGCCAAGCCCTCTTACTCACCAACGGACTAAACTTATATCAAGTTGCTTAGGTCAATACTACTACAAATTCGGGCATATATAACACTTAATAAATAATGGTTACAACGAATAAACCTTAAATATGGTGAGGCGGAGGTTGTACAAGAATATATATAATACTAAAATATAACAATTAAATATGCGCTCCATTATGTATTGAGAGGCATAATTCATGAAAATACAAAAATAAAAGTTGTAGTTAATAACCGTAATTTATTTAGTGACAAATATGACAGTTCTTATGAAACAACTGTCATGTAACATTTATAAATGATTTGTCTTCTAACATTGTATTAGTAAAAACAAATACACATTGGTTATGATAATTAACCATAAAGTATGATTATAAATATGAGATATTATTAGATATTATATCTAATATTATATCTAATAATATCTCAGATTTATACTTCTAAGATAAATATTATATGTTTAAGATATAATTATACAATTATATCTAATAATATATCAGATTTATGTTTTAAGATAATTATAATATGTTAAGATATTAATATAGTATATAATATCTATTAATATTTTAAGGAGGCCAAAAAGGTTGGATTCTAAAAAAGTTTTATTTGACAATACTTGATAGTTCTTTATAAAGAACCATTATATATTCTTTAAGAATACTTAATGGTTATTAATAAAAACCATCGAATATAAGAAGACATGATTCTTAAAAATGTTATTTCACAATACTTGACAATTCTTCACTGTTAGAAATAAAAGAGAGATAGAGATAGAGAGAGAGATAATGCATAGTGGGTAGGGTCGAATATGGGTAACCGGAACTCACGAAAAATTATACTACGAGAGTCTAATTTAAAAGTTAACAGCAGTGTGTGAGAACAAAGAAAGATGGAAGATGGGAAGAGAGAACGCAAGAGGTTTCAAATACTGTAGGGTGTGGAATAATGTTGGTGTAAATAGAGGCCTGGAGAGGCTACACTCCAACTTTCCCACATTTGTTCCTTGATTGATTTTTTTCAATCAAGAGGCTCCTCCAATTACACTTAAAATGTGACATGATCTCTTCCATCAACAATAAATGCTAATGCAATCACTTCTCATTTTATTCAGGATTTTCCCGAACAAATAATCTGGCCCGTCAAGGCCAAACTCGGACCTAAAGTCTGAATTCTCCCACTCACACTTGATAGGCCTCCTATAGTGCGATTCCTAATCTTTCTTGTTTCATATTTAGTGTCTACTATGGCTGCGTGGACACAATGCCTTCATGAGATTTTTGGTATTTGTGATTCTAGAAATCCTTTACATACGATCAACATCTAAGGACACCTATTATGTATATGAAAATTGTTGCCTCATATGCCCTAGGTTCGTCAATACATTTAACTCATAGCATATCTAATCTCTCTATCAAGTCAATCTTGAGTCAGATTGCCTAACCATGTACATGGTATCTACACTTACTAGTCTTTCCTATGACCTATAAGGTAGATGTCACAGATGCCAATGCAATAGTGTACTTTAGGATAAACCTTTCCTTTTTAACTAAACATCAGTCCATGTTGACTTGGTCACTTTCCCAATTTTCATGTTTGATCGAATCATATGTGATCATATATTTTCAACTAAAGTAGCTGGCATCAAATCAAGCTTTCCTAATGCTGTCTAAGTCCTAAAGGGCATTTAGGAAGATTTTTTCTTCCCGAGACTCACACTGTAGTGGACCATGGATTTTCAACCTACGTCCCATGTATTTACTCTTAAGAACATACAGTATGATTTACATGATATGGTGACTAATCACTAGTGTATGTCAATTTCATCTCATATCTCACCGTCTCAAAAGCGTACTCAATATTCGAACTAGGACCCCTTTCACAATCACTCTTTTTTACAATCTTGTTTGTGAAGTGGATTCTTTGCCTGATTACAAGTCTAGTGATACTTCTGTGTATCCACACTTCGATCCATTTTCTATATGAATGTCATCTTAGATTTATTTAGCTTTAGCATTATCTTCCAGAAGCTAAAAACCGAAGAAGAGAAGAGAGTAAACGGAATTTAAAAGCTCCAAGAGTGACATTCAAGGGAAGGAAACTCTAGCAATTTTCTCCAACTAAACCACCTTTAGAGCTCAAGTGATGTCCATAAAACTTTCAGTACCTATCAAGAACTACCTATCTATGGTTTTAGAACCTCAAGAAGGTAAACTTTGAGGCTGGACAAGGTGAAGGCAAAAGGAGAAAATCAAAATTAGAGCAAGGATAAGGGGTAAGTATCTTCAAGCTTTTGGTATGGTTTTCTTAAGTTATGATTATATAAATGTTAGACATGAATAATGCCTTGTTTTAGATAGAAGAAAGACACAAGGATTCCTCAATATTCTAGACATATTTAAGGCGCTAAATGATTAATTAAATAAAGCAAGCCTAGGGATCAATGAATGAAAGGCCAAATTCAAGGCAAAGAGAACCTAGTAAGAAAAAACAGTTGATTTGGGTGACTTTAGGTTGTTCTATGCATTAAGTGGTTGTATACTCTGTTTAGGGAATCTAATAGAAAGGAAGAATACAAAGAGTAAAGGTGTTGGACAAAAGAATAATCTTGGAATACACCTAGCTATCAAGGTAGCAACCTTGCCCTTTTTCTCTTGTACATATTTCTATTCATATTACTGACATGTGGTTGGTAAAGTTTCAAGTTAGTATTAATAAATGTTACTTTTGTTATTGTTAATATGGTGCCATATTTATATGACAAGTGTGATTTTAACAGCATGGATTCTTGTAAGAAGAATGCATACCATGTCTACTTGGCACATATATATTTGTACACGTTATATTTGTGTTGTTACATGAATGACTTGTGTTAGTTATGGGAAATGGCCTGATCTGCTACTCGGATTATAAAATCTCACCCTCCCAAATAATGTTCCAGATTTGGTACTTAGTTGAAGTTGGGGAAAGAAATCATGCCTAAGGCAAATACGAAGGCTTGATATTCAAAGATCCTTTGAGACTGTTTTATATGTTTCACATGTAAATTATGTATAACATTGCATGAGGTGTGTATATATATTGTTAGGTTCTGTTTCTATTATTCTTGGAGGGGCTATGATTTTATGAAAATGGTATATTCACATTTTGAACAAGATATATGCGAACATGCATGTTTATATTTGTAATGCTGGAATTAGACTTCCATCCTATAGTATGTTGCTTTTGTGGATCAAAGAGTTGACCAAAACGTATCCAATGGTCTTGGAAATTATTATGATTACTTGGAACCATGCTATTTAGAATTTTGGAACATAAGTTATGTATTTTACAAGGTAGATAAAGAAGATTTTGAACAAGTGACGTTTTCATGACATCATTACAATTATTGATTGAAAGGTATAAACTAACAAGACTCCTGTTTCATATTTGCACCTTATAGAGGACTTCTAGATCTTTCCATCAAATCCTTGAACAAGCTAAATGGAGCCCTGGTCCAAAATTCAAGACACAACTTTTACAACTTAAAGTGTATAATCTGAACATAGAAAGTTGAGCCAACTCAATAGTTTTATAGATCAAACAAAACTGTACCAATTTGAAAAAATAAAAAGTCATTTATATTTTTCCATGAAAGAATATATATGCCTATTGCTTATAAGCTGTTCTAATTGGTTTGTGCTGAATGATAATTCAAAATTTCCCTATAGAGAGGTCTCATTAAGCTTTCTAATGAGATAAGAATGAGTTCAATTTCAGCTCCCTAGCTAGAATAAGCTATGATTTCTTAAAGTTTACCCAAAAAACTGGGAATAGTTGCAAAGATTGCAATGCACAGTTTTATAGAATGACAGTTTTAGAATTAGATGGGTTAAAGGATGAACTATATCACATTTTTCATAGAATGAAATTCTCAAAAGTTAGAAATAGAGATTTGAACCACTATTTTTGGATTTAAAATGATTTAGTCATGAATTTACAAAGTTTCTTGGATAATTCATTATTTTAAGGTACCTAATATTTTTTAACTTAGGGCCGTCCTTCTTGTCTCTCTTTTGAAATTTCTTGCCCTTTTTGGAATCAGGCTTTGCATTAGAAGAACCAGCATTCTCAGTGTAGTAGCCTTGTCTAGAAGCCTTATATGCCTTTAGTCGTTCATCCTCAAGCTCAAGGTGTTTCACTACATCATCAAAAGTGACAATGTTGTCATTATGAGTCAAGTTCACTTTTATGTGCTCCCCAGCTAGATGGGAGTGATTTGATCACAGTCTGAACTTCTTGTTCATCAGTCAAGGTATGTCTATCTTCTTGAAGTTCTCTGATCATATTATACATTTCTCTTAGATGTTGTTTCATAGGAGCATTCCCTCTAAACTTGTAGGTGTGATAACTCTCCATTTTTAGTATATTTAAAGTATATTTTGAAGATATTTGGAGAGTTATTTAGGAAAATTTGAATGATTTTTAAGAGATTATATGATTATAAGATCAAGTGAAATTGGTGCATCATTTTTGGGATTTTATTATAAATATTCTAGTTTAAGATTAAAATAGAAATAATTAAGTTTGGGGGAAAGAATAGATAGATAATGATATTAGTTTAAAGTCTTCCAAAAAAAATAAATAAAAATATTTTTGGATTATAATAATAATTATTACTATTATTATATATTAAAGTCTTCTCTTGTTTCCGGGATGAATGCGACATCGTTTGGACAAAATAAAGCTTGAGAAGACCTAAAGGAAAATAGAGCTATGGGGATTGAGGAGAAGAGATGAGGATCCGACATTTTGGAGGTGTGAGCTGCTGGTTTTTTGGGAGAGTGACTAGAGTGAACGGAAGGAGCAAAAACGATTTTTGACTGAAGAGCTTCGTCTTCTTTGCAAGAGGAGGCGAACACTGTTCCTGCTTCTTTTCTGTTCCGTGGAGGAAAAGGAGCTGAAGAGAAAAAGAAAATGAGGAAAGAAAGATGAGATAGAGACAACAACAGAATAAAGGGCGGCTAGGTAGAGCTTCTTGACCATCATTGAACCAGGAAAGATTCGGTTGGATAGAGACAAGCTGAGGTCCAACATTGCAGCTGGAGAGGGACATTGTTTATCATCTTTTAAGAGAGTGTGCCTTTGGAAGCAGCTATATACTATTCTAGTTTGAAGCTTTTATCATCACTGTTCAATGGAGCTTCTTCCTCCTCTGAACTAGAGTGCGCCCGATACTTGGTGCTAAGCAGCCACTATCATCATCTTCTTCCTCAATCTGAACCAAAGGATGCGAACAGAGTTAGAGCGAGAGAGAGAAGCATCTAAGGATGTTTTTCTCATCTAGAATTAGCAACTAAAGCCAAGGAAAAATAGAGCTTGTAAAGAAATATCTTAATTAGTGATTTTGTTATGTTTCTTCTTCTAGTTTAATTTCCAATATGATTTTGGCTTTGGATTTATTTGCTGCTGCTGTGATTATGTGTAAAGCCATGTGTGGCTAATGGTTAAGAAACCTAAAGTAGCTATGAACTAATTTGGAGATTTGAGTATGTATAAACCATTCATTTGTGCTTATTCTTAATTTTGTTTATTTAATCTTATATTGTTTGTCTATTTAGTGCTTGATCACCATTAAGTATGAATTGGGGAATTTAGATTAGCCTTAGAAGAGGGATCTTAATTGGACCATGTGATTAAGTAATGTATGATTAGAATTGATTCTAATTTGCCAATAGGATAGGAATATACATATTGGACCCATATAATCATATTAGAGTGAAATTGGACATTTATTACCTCTTGAGTAAATTAGTTATGAATAACAATTTTAACTTGAGAGAGGGGTATGAGTAATTGGAAGATATTTATATCTATTTAAGCTCTTGATTAACAAATTAACATTAAATGTATTTATTTTGGGTAAATACATACTCTAAGACTTGAAAAAGAGATTAGCCACTCTAGGTTGTTTTCCTCAATTGAAATTTTATAAACATTAGTTATTACTTTTGCATTTGTTTAAATTGATTTCTAAATTCCTTTTTTGATTTGCTCAACTAAAATGAAAATGAGAAATTTAATACTTAATCACTAGTTCACTTGAATCTCTATGGGACGACCTTTATTTGCTATTATATTATTTCAATGGCCTGTACGTCAAACTTGATTGTCAGCCTCCTAAGCTTAGTGGATGATATGCCACCAAACTTTTCCTTGAGTGCAGACCACATAAGCATAACACTACTAGAAAAAACACTTTTAACGTCCCTTATTTGGGACTTTTAACGTCCTTTTACGAGGGGACGCGTATGTCAGCGACGTAGTAAATTTGGACTTTAGACGTCCTTTGTAAAGGGACGCCTAAAGGGCTGGGTTTAGGCGTCCCTTTTAGCAAAAGGGACGCCTAAAGTCCCCGTTTAGAATTTTTTTTATTTAAAAATTAGGGACTTTAGGCGTCCCTTTTGGCCAAAGGGACGCCTAAAGGTTTTTTTTATACCATACGGTGCCATTTGTATTGTTTCTGGCCATATCATTCTGAAAGCAAACAGAAACGTATACACAAAAAGGAAACATACAGCACACAGTTTATAATTAACAAAACACAACATCCACCTCTAATGAAACATTCATGCACTACATTGTTGACAGAAATGTTGTCCACTAATATAATAAACAACTACTAAGTAAATGTACAGGAAACGATAAACTTCTACAAATCAATGTGTTGAAGAATCCTCCCAGCCAACAAGTCTCTGATCAAATTAATGTCTTCATATAAGTAAGCAGCATCATTATCAAAGATCTATAAATTAGAAAATATGATTATACGAAATCAATGAAATTAAAGGATTGTTTAGCAATTCAATTAAAATACAACCAAAATATTATCATTTGATTACCTGTTGAAAATCATTTGTAACGCCACTTTGAATGATATTATACATGTAAAGTAGAACATAATAGCCACATTCAGTACCACCTGGCTGTTGAGGGCACTATAAATCAAAAGCAATTGGTTAAAATCAATAACATACATCTTTTATAAAACAACCATAAATAAAATAACTTAAATTATATTGGAACCACATACTTTGGGATAGAACCCCTCACGTGACCCGCCAAGCATTCTATATGTTTGGGTCGCGCTACCATTAAAATGTAAAACATTTTAAGTTAGAACAATTTATTTAAATCAAGCATTTCTTTAATTAATAAAAAAGAAATAACTAACGTGTTGAAGACTGATTTTGTGTCCTTGTCGGGCTTTTTTGTCAAGGAATCAAACCAATAGATTTCATTGAGGCGTGGGCAAACAACACACAGGCTCCAATGGTAACTAAAACAATACACAGATTAAAATGAAGTTGAGATTAGAAGAAAATTATTTCTCAAACATCCAAAAATAAATTTTTTTACTACATACCCTTGAACAATTGGCGCTAGGTAACATCGCAATTTGGTCGCTGCCATTGTGAAGCCCACATAATGCGTCCTTTGTGTGACATCATTATTATCCGATGTCGTATTTGCCGGACACAAGAATCCGTATAAATTTGATCTTTCCATATCAATGCACATGTGGTAGAAGGACCTAAAATAGAAATAAAATGACCAATGAATTATTGAACTTATGAAATCTTGAACTTAAAAAAGAAAAACTAACCAAATGGCAAGTTTGACCCATCCTGCATCTATCTCCTCCAAATGCATAAACTCCTTAAGATCTTTATTGTCGATCGTGTAGGGATACATCAATTGTGTACCCACAATCCCTGGAGGCATATTGAAGTCGACTTGGGGAATACCTTTGTACATCTGTTGGAGCCGTGCTAGAAAGGGCCATCTCAGCGTATGTTGCTCCTCCTATAACCATAGAAAACAAAACTAATTATATTACAATGATGCCAATAAATGTCAAGTGATATGAATATAATTCCTACCATTGGTGGGGTTCCCAACGTGCCAATAAGATATTGAGGCCAAAGGATGAAACCTCCAATTGCCTGACCCAGCGTGGCAATCTCAACGTCAGGGATAGGGATGGTTGCACCTTCTTCCCCCTCATGAACACGTGTCACTGTCACCCTACGTAAATACTGTGGAATTTGATTATGATGGTGGGTGGTAGCTTGTGTGTAAACGAGAGCATCGGCTACAACATGAATCATGGGGGCATCCAAATAGAGGATACACGATTCACCCGACTCCGGAGTGGCAGAAGGCTGGCCCAGTGGTGCTGTTATGTGAGAAGGCTGGCCACAGGGTTCTGTACTATGGGAAGGCTGGACAAGACTATGGAAAGGAGCGGCAACAAGTTCTGGAGTATGGGAAGGCTGGACAAGGGGTTCTGGATTGTGGAAAGCCTCGGCAACGAATTGCGGAGTGTGGGAAGGCTGTACAAGGGATTCGTCCGGCGGGTTGTGACTTCCTTTAGTGCTGGGGAAGGCCGGGGATTCCTCGTTTCTAACCCTAGTAGCCTCCATGTGATGAAAATCAAACCACGATTTCATTTCACCACGTAGTTGTGTCATTAGCTCATCTCGGAGCTCCTCTCGGATTTGATCTCGAAGCTTATCCACAAACTCTTGACTGGGTTCAGCTTGTGAAGAATATAACGAGGTTTTACCAAAATACTTCAAAATACCAACTCCCCTTGGCTCCCCTCTAACACGGCCGGGGTATTCAGCCTTCCCAATCGCCGTGGCCAATATGTCCATCCGTCCACTTGGAGTGAACAAACCTTGGCTACTCTGCTCTTCGAGTTCGTCCTGTAGCATACAATTCGTTATGAACGAAAATTACTTCCTAGAAATGTGAAAGAATTTCACAATTAATTACTTATGCTATTACTACTTACAATCCTCGAGGCAACCTCAGCAATAGTAGGATTTATATATTTGCCACCCTTAATCCTCCCTGCTTTCCATTTTTTGTGACGTGGAGGAGGAGCTGGCGCTTGCAAAACAACGGAAAGATCCGATTTCGTAGCTTCCTTCATTTTTTCTAGCTCTTCTGCCATCATCATCCACTCCAGCTTCCTGTAGCCACCCCGAGACATGCAATGCTGGTACTGATTTGCTTCTTGCCTCTGTGTGTTCGCCGCACTTAATTCCTGTTTAAGGGAAAAAGGGAAAAACAAGTCATTAGTGCATTAACTATATTGAAATTATAAATTTTCATACTGAAGACAGAAAATTTACTAAAAATTCAGGAGTTTGTCGTTTAGCTACAAACAACCTCCAGTCCTCTGGAGATAGATATGAATATTCCTGACAAGGATCCAGATGACTCTTGTCACCTCTAAGGTACTTCCTGGAGAGCTTATTTTTAAAATCCTTCCAGCGCAAACGAACCTCTCCCATCCAGTGGTTGTACATGTCTGTGGTGTTAGGAACATCGAACGTTTGCTGCAAAAACGGAGACAATTAAACTTGAATAGGAAGAAAGGTCTAAATACATAAAATGTATCGAAAGTTATGTACCAAAATCTGTTGCCATATCATGGCTTTCGTCTTTTTGGGAACCTGCCTCCAACTATCATAGATGATTTGGACTTTGCTTCGACCCAAAAAACCAAGATAACTAATGAAGTGGTCTTCCTCAGGACCCATTGGATTCATGTTGGCATCAAACTCTATGTGAACCCTCTCCTGTTCATTGTAGTGGCGCTTCACCAATACAGCCATCTTCGTGGCACCTCTTGTTCTTCTCGGAGCGGGTGGCTCTTCTTGCCTTCTATTATGCTGCTCGTTGTCGCTCCCTGAGTCACTAGAACTTGACATATTCCTAGACAGAAAAAAATCATTGTCAGAGAGGTAAGTAGATTGTCAGAGAGGTAAGTAGATTGCAGGTATCTGTATAAACTACATTAAGGGAAAAAAGCACATAGGACATAATACAGTTTTATATAGTTAAAGGTCTTACTTCATATTGTTTCCCATATTCCTTCACAATGATCATTTCTTACAGAATAATCTTCATCATCTACCAACTCGACCTCACTTCCTATAGGTGGATTTGTTGTCAAAGGTGGTGTGTCGTCAAGGTTGAAGGTTAGATCACCATACTTTTGTTTTTTGCTTTGAAGTACAATGGACATATTTTTATTTGCAGGATCTATGACATAAAACACTTGCTTCGCCTGGCTTGCTAGAATAAAGGGCTGATCTCTATAACCAACTCTTCGAAGATCGACTGAGACAAATCCAAATTGTGGATCTATTACCACAACAGCATTGCTAACCCACTTACATTTGAACAAAGCAACTTTGAACTTGTTGTAGGTCATCTCCCATATTTCTTCTATAACTCCATAATAAGCCATTGATGCACATATGAGGTTTTTAGTCTTTCGAACTAGAAAAGTGCATAGCTTCAGCTTCAACCATCACCCCACTATTTTGCATGGTACTTCTGTCATCTTGCTCTTTCGTGTAGAATGAATACCCATTTATGTCATAACCAGTCCAAGTAATAACCTGAAATGAAGGCCCCCAAGCTAGCCAGTTGATTGTCTCCGACACACCAATCTCATGCGAAACCTTCTCCTCAAACCACTTAACAAATGTCTTATTTTGCTCAATAGCTATTTGCATGTCACTCTTCTTTGGATTCAAGTTCTTCAAAGTCTTTTTGTGCTCATCTATGTATGGCTGAACTTCTTCCATATTATTCAAGATATACAAGTGTGCTTGCAACACCTCTTCACGATCCGCAGTCTTCACTTTTAGTCCTCGTGTTCCCTTGCTTGTCCCCTCTTCATGCCGAGACTGTTCCTTTTTACCAGATAGATACTCTTTACAAAAGTCCATAGCCTTTTCAACTACATATCGCTCAACTATTGAGGCTTCAGGTCGATAAGGATTTTTAGAATACCCTTTTAAGATCTTCATGTATCGCTCAAAAGGGTACATCCACCTTAAATAAACTGGACCACAAAGCCTTACCTCCCTTACTAAATGAACTACCAAATGCACCATTATATCAAAAAATGATGGAGGAAAATGCATCTCTAGTTGGGACAGAATTATATAACCCTCATTTTCTAGTTCATCCAACTTCTCAGTGTCGATAACTTTGTTACAGATAGCATTAAAGAAAACACACAATCTGGTTATAGTAGTTCGCACTTCATCTTTCATAATGCCTCTAATGGCTACTGATAACAATTGTTGCATTAACACGTTATAGTCATGGGACTTCATTCCCACTAACTTCAAATCGTCCATTGACACACACCTGCTAACATTAGAAGAGTAGCCCTGTGGGACCTTAATTTCATGCAGACACCCACACAAACTTCTTTTCTCTGCTTTTGATAGCGTATGCGCAGCTGGCTCCATATATGCCCTCCTACCATCATCTCTTAGTTGTGGATGCAACCGATCTCTTATTCCCATATCAACAAGGTCAAGTCTCGCGCTCATTCCATCCTTGGTCTTACCTGGGATGTGCAAAAGCGTACTTACAAGGCTGTCACACACATTTTTCTCCACATGCATCACATCAATACTGTGTCTTACATCAAGACAATGCCAATACAGAAGATCAAATAAACTTGACCTCTTCTTCCATATGTTCTTCTCACTCTTAGTCCTTTAATTTTTACCAAATGTCACATTGACACGTTCTACCCGACTATAAACTTCCTCCCTGGTTAAGGCCCTTGGTGCAACTCCATTTTCTGGTAAGCCATCAAAATGCTTTCTCAGCCTACGATATGGGTGGAATCGATGAAGAAACCTCCTGTGGCCAAGGTACACTGTTTTTTTGCAATGCTTAAGTTGTCGAAAGTGTGTTTCTCCTTCACAGATTGGGCATGCTTTATGCCCCTTCACACTATACCCTGACAAATTTCTGTATGCGGGGAAGTCGTTTATCGTGGTAAAAATCATTGCACGCAACTTGAAAGACTCTTTCTTATAAGCATCGAACACATCCACACCTTCCTCCCATAAATTCTTCAAGTCCTCAATCAAAGGAGCCAAATACACATCGATATCATTCCCTGGCTGTTTTGGTCCAGAGATCATCATAGAAAGCATAACGTACTTGCGCTTCATACATAACCAGGGAGGTAAGTTGTATATTACAAGGAGAACTGGCCACGAACTATGTGTACTAGTAAGAGTTCCATACGGATTTATTCCATCTGTACAAAGTCCAAGCTGAAGGTTTCTCGGCTCGCTGCCAAATTGAGGGAACATTTCATCTATCTTCTTCCACTGTGGAGAGTCGGCCGGGTGTCGAAGATATTTTCCATCACAAATTCTCTCATCAGAATGCCATCTCAACTTCTTTGCATTTGTTGTGGTCGCAAACAAACGCTTAAACTGTGGTATTATTGGAAGATACCATAACACCTTCAAATGTTGCCTTTTACTTGTTGTCTCTTCTCTACAACCACCGTCTTTCTTCACTTTATATCGTGACGTTTTACAGTTAGGACACTCACTAAGACCTGCATACTCCTTTCTATACAATACACAGTCATTAGGGCAAGCATGTACCTTTTTGTACTCCATGCCCATCGTAGACAAGATTTTCTTTGCCTCATACATACGGTTTAGAAGTACATTATCTTCTGGAAACATATCACACAATAATTCCAATAGTAATGTAAAACTACTATAGGTCCATCCACAAGTTTCCTTTAAGTTCACCAAATGCAATGTTCCCTTCAGTCGTGTGTACTTACTCCCAGGGTATAATGGTGTCTCCGCATCACTCCGCAGGTTGTCAAATTCATGTGCCTGGGTGAAGGATTCAACCTCGGCATCGTGAATCATTTTCTCCATTCTATCTTGCTCTATAACATCCACTCCTTCCTTCTTGTGCGACGGACAATCAGTTACTTCCTCATCATGCCATATCCACCTTATGTATCGAAGATTTATTCCATCACAAAGTAGGTGATCCCTTATATCATCAACATCTCGTCGACTCTCATTTAAACAATTTACACAAGGACAAAAATACTTCCCATTTTTAGTTGGAGCATTCCTTCTAGCAAATTCAATAAATTCTTCCACCCCATTCTCATATTCTTCACTAGTTCTCAAAGCATTCATCCAACTATGATCCATTGTTTTACCACCTAAACCATTCCCAATAACACTCAAGTTTATAACAATTGTTAACTATGAGATTTCCTTTTATCACTTTTTTCAAAAAATATTTCGGCAACATTTCCCATTAAGTGTAAGATCCCACAATTTTAATAACAAACCATTTCACCTTAATTCAAACAAAACAAAAAAAAAATAAAGTAACTTAGGCAATTAAGGACAATATCAACAATTTAAAATATCAATTTTTCTTTAGGGAACTAATATGTTTAAATTAGTACAAGTTAAAAGTTCTATGCACCTACATAATATTAAAAGTTCTATACATGTATTCATTATTTCAAACCAATGAAATTAAAATCAATTGGTTAATGTTGAAAATTACTTGTTGATAACTTGTTTTATAAAATAAAACAAGTTATATATATGCATGTTTAGATTTTAGACTTAAATTACATTTAGCACTCTAAAATGTGTCTTTTTATATAGCACTCAGAGCTTCCTAAACATGTTTAATTTATTTTATAATTAAATAAATTATATAACTTATTTAATCTAATAAAATTAGTTAACTAGCAAAACTATATGTACTTATGGAATATAATCTCTAGCATAAAGACTAAACTAATTTACCGTCCTTTCCTAAAAATTAGTAGGAAGATCAGCCCAGAGATTGATTTCATTACTAAACTCAGGTAATTACTTCCTCTTATCCCTTTTCATCTCTTTCCCAGGAAGTCTTATAGTAAGAGATTAAGACTGAGATTCGTACTTATGGCATATAAAAGTGGCTTATAGTTTCTAGCAAAACTACTACTTTAAATTAAACGGTCGATCATGACATTAACTAAAGTGAAATAAAATAAACCAAAAGCAAAAAAAAAAAACAAAAAAGCTTACAGCTAGCAGTTGGAAAATGGCGTGATGAAGAGGTTGAGAGGGAGGAGAGGCGTACAACACACCGTGAGAGAGGGAGCTCTGATGCTGCAACTGTGAGATGATAGAAGGAGGAGATGAGAGAAAATGAAGAAGGAGGGATATGGTGGAAGGGGGCACGGCCAGACTGACCTTGTGGTGGCCTTCTGAATCAGCTCGGTGTTTTTGAGAGAGGGAGGAAGAGTGAACGAAAGGAATGGAGGGAAATGAAGAAAATAGTGGAGGGAAATATGTTTAGGCGTCCCTTCATAAGGGTGCATGGCAGCCACGTGGTTGGCATGCACCCTATATTAGGCGTCCCTTCTTCAAGAAGGGACGCCTAATACCCCCAAATTAGGCGTCCCTTCTTCAAGAAGGGACGCCTAATGTCTCCTTTAGACCTTCTTGAAGAAGGGACGCCTAAAGATTAAAAAGTCTCTCTTTATTTACGTAAATGCCACTGCGTACAGTTTTTACTTCCCTTTTCAAAGAAGGGACGTCTTTATGTGATGTTAAATCCCTTTTCTGTAGTAGTGTAAGCAGTTTGGTAATTCTCATATTGGCATATCAGGCCATTCTCTATAGTGCTCAACAAGATGACTCTCGCAATGCTGTTCTTCTTTTTCCATGCTTGGTAATCTTCTAAGTTTCTCCTGTACTGAGTAGTCGTCCCAACTTCAGGTTTCACTAAAATAGTGGTCAGTGGCTCAACAGCTTCCTATTCCTCCAAAATGTAATGCACCTTACGGTGCTAGATGTCCCAGTTGTCACCTTTGAATTTCTCCCCCTTATTCAGTTCAGCTATGATGCCTTTCATGGCCATTTGTCAATTATGGAGTAAAATGTTTCACATTTAGAAACAGTGTTCTCTTTAAGAGAATATAACCAAACGATTATATAGTATAACGCGGTATACAATGTCTGTACTTATATCACTCTTAACCAAAAAATAGTTTTAATTACTAGATTCATTATCAGGAGAATATGTTTGTACCTCCCATCACACAAATACTAGCAACTTTACTATTTTCTATCAAGAACTTCATATAAGTACTTTAAATAAGTCATCAACTTTTAGAAGTTTAGCCTTCTAAAAGCTTCCACTTATCAGGGATTCATAGTATCATAATGCACAATTAAAAGTGGAATTAACTAAAAAACATATTTCAATTCATTACATGAAAAATACCATGTCAATACATAAAACATACTAACAACAACACATAGAGTCATATTCTCAATACAACCAACATTAAAAAAAACCAATAACATGATCACCATTTAAATGTCAGAGCAACAGTAGTCAATAATGACTTTCCTTAGTTTCCTAAAAAATCTTCTCTTTTTCTTCATGAATCTTGTCATTTTTCTTACAGCATCAACCCAAGAAACAATCAAGGAGAAGGTGCCCCTTACTCTTACAGCTGCGTGATATTCCATCATCACTCTCACATAGAACTTTACACTCTTATGCTTTCTACATAGTTTGCAATGATTGAGTATATAATTTTTATGTTCTTTATTCTAGATGTTTTGTTTGTATCAAGTTCCGCTATCTTCTCAGCTATAGTATTAAAATAGGGTTGGTCGACCTCTTCTTCTAAATTTTGAAGTTCATTAAGACAAGAGGGTACAGACTTTGGTTCAGAATTAGAGTAGACTACTCGAGGTTCCTCTTGTAAACTCTCTTCAAGGATAAGAAAGCAATCATCTCGGATCTTCCTCAAAAAATTTATTTTCTTCAGGATCCTCTTGAGGATCATCTATATGAGCTTGATCATCCACAAACTCAATGCTCAATAACCATACTCAAGTATTTTAGTGTTGTTAGAAGCCTCTAGCCTCATTTTCACCTAAATAAATAAATGCAAGTCATTATAGGAATCTTAGGGATCTTTAAATGGGTATAAACACTTAAATAAGAATTGAAATTCTCACAAAGAGATCCTAAATTTCTCTAAAATAGGAAAATTGCATATCATCATGAAGATCTTGAATTTAGGAACTTTTAGGAATAGACCATGTCTTAAATGGAGCTTCTACATGCCTGCACGCGCCCCAAGAAGATTAAATCCAGAAAAAAATGGAAAAACAGGATGAATCCCACTCTCGGTGGAGGCGCATGTAAGTCACGTGCAACCCTAGAGACCTCAGGTTGCAACACACACCGGTAATCTGTACTCCACTTGTTACGGCAGTTTGGCCATGTTCGCCATATGTCAAACGGGTCTACCACGTGGCCTCACAAGCCACGTGACCTTTTCTGTCCTTTTTTTTATTTTCTTAATTATTATTATTATTATTTTTAAATAATTTCATATACATATATATATATATGTATATATATATATTGGTTTGTTTGTTTAGATCAGTTGGGCCTAATATGACCTAATCCAAAGATCTTTTTTTTTTTCATAACTTAGATCTGGTCTTTTTTTTTACTTTATGGATCTGAGTTAGACCTGTTGTCTAACCTGGGACTAACTCGTACCTATAACTCAGTGACTTTTTTTTTACACAAAGCCAAAAACAATGCCTTCTTTTTTACTTCATCTTCAACCTTCAGCCGGCCGGAGAGATGGGTCAGGGTCCATCGAACCTGATTCTTCTTTTCTCTATATTTTCACCGCCGAACGTCTATTTTTCATGTTTTGTGTCGTTTTCTTCATTTTTTTAGTTCTATGCAATGGGATCATTTTCAAAGCCTAAATCACTCATTTTCAGATGACCCAATTTAACTTAGTTGCATTTTCCGGTTTTGTTTCTCTCGGGATTATGCTAATTGTTAGAATATTAGGAAATAAAATTAGGATCCCTTGATTCCCGCTATCCTATCATATCCCTTGATTCTAGCCTTAAGTTATTATGATTGTAATCCTCTCCATAATTCCTCTTAATTCCTCTCTTTATAAGGGCTCTTCATTTGAGCCTATATATATATATTGTAAGCTATGATCATTAGAATATATGAGAGAAAACATTGTCTCTGAAAACATGGTATCAAAGCCTGGTTGAAAAACGGCAGAGACATTCCGGTGAGGCACAGTGAAAACACGGCAGAGAGAGAGAGAGTGACGTAGGGTCCATGCATACCCAGATCTCGTGAACGGCGGTGAGTGGGTGCACACCGCCGGCACGGGAAGAACCGCACGGCGCCGATCAGAGGATCCCAGGAAGCCCAGCGCGATTAGAGCGGCGCGTGACCTCCACGAGCCACCACAGCACCGGCGCGTGAATCCCACGCGCCGTCGTCTACGGTGTTTTCCGGCGGCCGGTTGTCTAGAAACATGAATCCCTCAGAATTCCCTCCTTTGTTCGGTTCTGTCCCTACAAATGTGTCTAAAATCGGAATACATCCCACTGCACTCATGTCCGGTACAAATTCCATAATGACTTCTTCAAACAGCAACTCATCTTCATCCACTATCATCAGTACCTTAACACCATTAGAACTTCTAGAACCTCAAAGTATGGTTATTAACCATAAGTTTAATGGAAGGAATTACCTACAATGGTCCCAAAGTGTATTGAGGTATATCCGTGGAAAAAGGAAGGAGAAGTACATCAATGGGGCAGCCCCACAACCAGCCCCAGATGATCCAAACTTTGATACGTGGTTTGCTGAAAACAACCAAGTTATGACGTGGCTTTGTAACTCCATTACTATTGATATTAGTGAAGGCTATCTCCTGGAAAACACTACAAAAGAAATTTGGGATGCAGCTAGAAGAACCTATTCCTCTCTGGATAATACTGCTGGCTTGATCCATTTGAAGCGACAACTTCGAGATATGAGACAAGGCAATCTGACAGTAATCGAATACTATAATGCGCTGGTAAAACTCTGGCAACAGTAAGACTTGTTTGAAGTACACCCATGGAAAAATGTGGAAGATGCACAATTATATAAGAAGATAGTGGAAGAAGGGAGAGTCTATGATTTTCTCCTCGGCCTTAATGATTCATTTGAGGAGATACGGGGCAGAATCATGAGGATCAAACCCCTACCGCACCTATTTGATGTCGTCAATCATGTGCAGTTCGAAGAAAGCAGGAAACTTCTAAATCGAAATAGCCCAAATCCGATTGAGAGCTCAGCCCTAGCAGTACGAGGACCACAAGAGGAACGGAAAAACAAGTGGTGCAATTATTGTAAGAAAAAGGGTCACATCAAGGACGAATGTTGGAAACTACACGGTAAGCCATCATCTAGCAAACCACAAGGACATCTTACCTCAACTGAACAGAAAGTTGAAGATACTCCATTAAGCGGGGAGGAACTGCAGATGCTTCGTCGACTACTTGAGAAACAAAATAAGTCCAACTCCTTGCCTAGTGTTAACTTGGTCCAATCAGGTAATTCTATTGTAGCCCTCAATACTATACAGACTAGCGATGATACATGGATAGTCGATTCAGGAGCCACAGATCATATGACTGGTAATCGAACCTTATTTACAACTCTCAAACTGTGTTCTGAGACCCTTCGAGTCAAAGTCGCTAATGGGGTGTTCACCAAAGTTGAAGGAATTGGCACAGTCACACTATCTAATTCACTACGACTTCACAATGTTCTATTTGTTCCGGCACTTACCTGCAATCTAATATCTGTGAGTAAGTTAACGAAAGGACGTGTATGCCGTGTGATATTTGATGATGATGTGTGTCTATTTCAGGATTTAAACTCGGGACGGACGACTGGGACTTCTAAAGAGTGGGATGGACTTTTCTACCTAGAGAGATCAGACAAGGAGAATAAAGCAATGTGGAATGCACAACAAAGTCTAATTAGCTCAAGCTCTCATGACAAAGATGTACTTTTATGGCATTGTCGCTCAGGACATCCTAGTTTTGATTATATGAGATATGTGTTTCCAAACTTATTTAATAAAGACTCTGTTCCTTTTCATTGTGAAACTTGCCAATTGGCTAAACAAACACGATCCACCTACCCAAAACAGTCCTACCTACCCACTACTCCATTCCAACTAATCCATAGTGACATATGGGGGCTAGCAAGAATAAAAACCTGGACAAATGAAAAATAGTTTGTTACGTTCATTGATGATCACACCAGAACCACATGGGTTTACTTGATGAAAGAAAAATCTGAAGTGGCTCAAATTTTCCAATGCTTTCACACCTTTGTAAAGAATCAGTTTCAATCCTCCATTCAAGTCCTCCGAAGTGACAATGGTAGGGAATACCTAAGTAGTACATTTAAATAATTTCTTGATCAGCAAGGAATTCACCATCAAACCTCCTGTCCCTACACACCTCAACAAAATGGGGTCGCGGAACGAAAGAACCGCCACCTACTAGAGGTAACTAAAACTTTGCTGATGGAAAGAAATGTGCCCACGACCTTCTGGGGAGATGCAGTACTAACTGCAGCCTATCTCATCAACTGAATGCCCTTTAAAGTCCTCAAGTATACAACTCCTGTCCAAACACTTCTCACCACCTTTCCCAATTTCCCTTTTATAAACTCACTACCTCAAAAAGTGTTCGGGTGTGTTGTCTTTGTCCATAATCCCAATGGAAGTAAGTTTGATGCTCGTTCTCAGAAATGCATCTTCTTGGGATACTCCTCCACATAAAAAGGGTACAAATGTTATTGTCCAACTTCAAAGAAGCTGTATGTCTCCAAAGATACAGTATTCTATGAGGAGGATGCCTACTATCCGAAATTACCCATTCAGGGGGAGTACTCAGATATTGAATGGCTAATCTCACATGAACCAAATTCTAATACTCTACATGATACCCTAGAAACTTCCAAAACCACTGATGCTAACCCAGGAACTTCTGAGTCATTGCCTGACTTTCTTGATGCCAATAATACCTTGCCACCACCCGATTCCTTATCTTCTACATCTCCTAATACCCACCCAAATGAGTTGGAAACACATGTTGAAATTGTGACTGGGATGGATGTAGAAGATAGATCAGAAGGAGGTCAGGAGGTAGAAAGGAACGTCAATCCCACTCAGAGGAACGACCATGAATCTGACTCGAGGATAGATCCTGAAAAGATGGGCTGGCCTATTGCACTGAGAAAAGGGGTAAGGTCTTGCACTCAGCATCCAATTCAACGTTTTGTTTCATATGGTAATCTATCTACCAAGATGCAGAGCTTTGTTGTAAATAGTGCACAAATTGAAATCCCAAAGACCTTCCAACAAGCTATGACTGATCCAAAGTGGAAACAGGCTGCGGAAGAAGAGTTAAAAGCCCTTGAGGAAAACAAAACATGGGAAGTTGTATCTTGCCCTCCAGGAAAGAAGACTGTAGGATGTAAGTGGATCTTTACCCCAAAGTTCAATCCTGATGGTAGCATCAACAAGTACAAAGCAAGACTAGTCGCAAAAGGATATACACAAACCTATGGAATTAATTATCAAGAGACCTTTGCCCCGGTAGCCAAATTCAATACAATCCAAGTACTCTTATCAATTGCAGCTAACTTGGATTGGCCACTATATCAACTAGACATAAAAAATGCATTTTTGAATGGTGACTTGGAGGAAGAGGTCTATATGGAGGTTCCAGATGGGGTCCTAGCTCCTAACGGCGCAGTCTGCAAACTTAACAAATCATTGTATGGACTAAAGCAATCCCCAAGGGCATGGTTTGGCCGATTCAACAAAGCAATAAGGAAACTAGGGTACAACCAAGGGCAAGCAGATGACACGTTGTTTGTCAAACATAACGATGGAAAAGTTACTATCCTGATTGTCTACGTAGATGATATAGTCATTACTGGAAATGATGAAGATTCTATTACCCAACTAAAGAGGGATTTATCTACTGAATTCCAGGTTAAGGATCTTGGTCAAATGAGATACTTCTTGGGTATGGAAGTGGCAAGAACTAAGAAGGGCATCAATGTGTCACAACGGAAGTATACTCTAGACCTGTTACATGAGACTGGAATGTTAGGGGCAGAACCCGAAGGAACACCGATGGAAGAAGGGTGTCATCTCGAGATTAAAGAGAAGGGTGTCCCAGTTAACTCAGAACAATACCGACGCCTTGTGGGGAAGCTGATATACCTAATCCACACACGTCCAGATATCAGCTATGCAGTTGGAACAGTAAGTCAGTTCATGCACCAACCACAGGTAGAGCATATGACACTGTATATAGAATCCTGAGTTATCTAAAATTCAATCCAGGGAGAGGAATCTTCTTCAAGAAATGCACGGCCAGAAACTTAGAAATCTACACTGATGCAGACCATGCAAGAGATAGGGAAACTAGAAGGTCAATATCAGGATATTGCACATATGTGTGGGGAAATTTGGTAACCTGGCGAAGTAAGAAGCAAACTGTAGTGTCAAAAAGTAGTGCAGAAGCAGAACTAAGAGCTGTGAATGATGGAACATGTGAAGGACTCTGGATTATCAGGTTACTAAAAGAATTGGGAATTCCATATAAGGGCCCAATGCAAGTCTGGTGTGACAACCAATCTAGCATTGAGATGACGAGAAACACTGCCCATCATGATCGAACAAAGCATGTTGCAATAGACAGGCACTTTATTAAAGAAAAAGTGGAAGCGAGAATTATGACTTTGACCTACATACGATCTGAAGATCAAATTGCTGATGTAATGACTAAACCTCTGGGTAGAGCCAAATTTGAAGAATTTCGATGCAAGATGGGAATGATTGACATATATTCTTCAGCTTGAGGGGGAGTGTTAGAATATTAGGAAATAAAATTAGGATCCCTTGATTCCCACTATCCTATCATATCCCTTGATTCTAGCCTTAAGTTATTATGATTGTAATCCTCTCCATAATTCCTCTTAAGTCCTCTCTTTATGAGGGCTCTTCATTTGAGCCTATATATATTGTAAGCTATGATCATTAGAATATATGAGAGAAAACATTGTCTCTGAAAACACTAATTCATCATGTTCCTTCTTCCAGAACTTTGTTATGTGTTTTATGAGTCTTCTAAATACATACATTCTCATAAAATGAAAAAGAAAAAAAGAAAAAAACATATACACTAAACTTAAACACCAAACACACAACCACCGAACATAAACACCGTAAACACCATAGACAAGAACCTATCTCATACATAAAACATATACATGAGAACGAATCATGTTTAGAATATAAAAAAAAGTAGTAACAAATCAACAGAGGATATGCTTTCATATATTCATGAACCGGAGTGAACAAGAAACAAGAGTGATGTTTTTATTCATACAAACATGTTCAGCAGAAGCAACATACATCCTCAAGACAGATTAAAAACAAATTCTCTAATACCAATGTAGAATTTTGGGCTTACCTGGAGTAAAGATTTGTACTCCATAGATACCCACACGAACCGGGTCATATCGGCGGACTTCGACTATAATACATAGCAAATGCACTGGAAGAAGGAGAGAAAAATACTTGTAAAAGATTTTTTTAGAGTGTTTTGTTATGTGTGGTTTCTCTACTCTTATTTTCCACACACATATGAAACCCACGTAACAAAAAACTATTCCCACCAATTTGTTTCAAATAATTGGGGAATATTTTTCAATAAATACCCTATAAAATTATATATTATAATTTGACCCCAGGTCAATGGGGTTGGGCTTAATCTACCAATGGTGGACTAAGCCCATTTTCCAACAGCCCCCTTCTCTTGTTTGGTAATATAAAATTTTAGGGAGGCCCTCCCCTCCAAAATTGGGAGATTTGGAAGGCAGGGGTGATATATTTCATTGTTCAAAACTAGAAAACTTGGCTTATATTAATAAAAGCTAAAACCTATATTGCATTCATGCTTGCCGGATTTGGGTGGGACTTATTACTGGTGTTTTGTCAGATTGGTATGTAGGATTTGGATGTAAGGACAAGGAAAATTTTTACAAGTTGGATTTTGAAAATTTGGAAAAGTAGGATTATAAAATTTTAATAAAGAGAATATGAGGAAAAAGAGTAAGAAAAATAAATTAAAAACATTTAACTTCCACTACTCTAATGTTTGTAAATTCAACTCAAATTTTTTGTTCTTTCTATTAGTTTCCCTCCGGTTCCCTCATACCAAACAAGCCAAATTATGATGAGTAGGAATGCGAGCATTTTTGTGGCCAAAAAGATCGAAGAACAGTTTAAAATTCGTAATTTGTGCCAAGATCATAACTACGTTTTTTCTATTAGTTATATACATGCTCAATCCGATTTTCCAATCAATCTATCAGACCATTGGTGACAGGTTTTTAGGTATATATCTATATATGTAGCATGGGTTAATTAATTAATTATATATGATAATTATATTTATTCCATTATTATAATTAATTAATTATAATTTTGTATATTAAATATAATTTATTAAACTAGCCTACAAAGTATGAACTAATCTTAAATAAAATAAGATTTCTCCATATAAAAATTTTTTCCTTCCCCTCGTCTTCTGAACCAATCAAGGTAATATTAAAACATTCCCCCCCTCCCTAGCTTCTATTAATAAATTCACATAACATAATATTAAAATCCTTCCCTCCCCTCCCATCTTTCCTGAACCAAATAGACCTTTAAGCTCTAATAAATAAATTTTGACCTCACTTAAGCGTTAAAGAAATCGGTTTAGGCATTAGAATCCATATAAATATTGATATACGTCAATGCCAATAATTCTTGCAAGAATACTTTTAGGATAAAAAATTTATTTTTATTTCTATCGGAGGACAAAAATATAATTTAACCCTATATAGAATTGAATGAACTTTCAATCTCATGCGGCCAAAAGAAGTTAACTCGTCATGGAGACATTCTGTGTGTGTGATGTTTTACTGTTTTTGCTTATTTGTTGAAGCAACTAACACTACAGTATTAATGTTATTATTTTACGCCAACATTTCTTTCTCCATTCTTTATCCCATTCCTGTCTTCAATGGCCACCAATAACAAGTTTGTCTTGATAAATCTCATGGCAATGTTCGATAATAAGGTTCGTTGTCTTCAATTTTTTGTTTTTGAGATTTGATCGGGTACGTCGTTATTTTATATTTAATACTTCCCTTAAATCTTGTTTTGCTCTGATTTGTTTCTGCTTTTTGATTTACTTGGCAACTATACAGTCTTTCTTCCTTTCTTTTGTTATAGAGTTTTTTCACATAGTTGGGTTTTAATTTGTGGTTTATTTGAAGCTATAATGATAAAGTCTGCGCATTGCAGGTTCCATGAGGGTATAACCACAATTGTTGTCATTATTATTAGTTTTTTGCTTACATTTGGTCATGTGGTTTTCTTTTTTTTATGATTCTCTGAATTTCATTTCACAATCAACAATGATATTACAGCACCTAATAGTCTTATATCCTTAGACCTAGGTGCATCACTCAACAGTCATAACTAACTATACTTTAATTTCCTAACTAATCCTAGCTCTAATAGACACAGCTAATAGATTTAGTTACCGTGTTTATTTATTACTTATTTATTACTCCTTGTTTATTCATTTACAGATTACACATCATTTTCTCACTTGTGACGATTTCAAGACCACCATTATATGCCTGTAATCTTCCATACACTATCATAGGAGAGAAATGATTGTTATATTGTTTGTGCAAGATCTATTTTTAAATATTGGGTTTCTTTAGATTTTTGCCAGATGTTCTCTTGATTTGTGGTGAATCACCAAAATGAAGGATAATGGCCATGGTGATATTGACGCACACTATTTTCCTTTTAAATAGTTTGATATGCTTTAATTGTTGGTTTGCAGTTAAATCTTTGCAAACTCAATGTTCTCTCCTTCATTGGCATCAAGTGTATCAGATTACAAGATTTAGGTTGAGGGTGGATGCTTTTGTACACAATTGCTGGAAAACTAAGCTTCAAATTTATCAATTTTGTGTTTTGCTTAATGATTGTCATGAGTTTCTTCATTTCTCTATTTCTCTGCTTTGATTTTCCCAGTTCTGATGCAAGGGAGGGATAATCCGAACATCTACGTAGACGTTTGTTGTGCATGTTGCTTGGGAATTTAATTGAAGGTAGTTTAATCACTTAGTTTTTTTTTTTTGTTCCTAGCAGGATAAAGTTTTCCTTGACCATATAAAATCAATTCTATATTCATTTTTAGGATTATTTTGTGTAAACCCTCTAAGATTACAACTGAACTTTACTTATGTTACTATCTCTGGTCCTTAATACAAGACATATATATTTATCTAATTTGATTAGGTTAAGGACGTTAGTTGAGTTAGTTAATATGATATATATTCTCTAAAAGTACTCTAGTTATCTTTCTTAATTTTCTCATTACCTCTCCTCCTTGATTATTGTTGAGGGAGTGTCAACATGAGTAAATTATGAAAAGATTGAACAATATGAAAATTATGTCTTATATATAGTACCAAAATCAACTCCCTAAATATATTTTATATTAATGATCAGGGGAGTATATTTTAATTTACTTGGGATCAACACAAAGTTTACAGCATGCTTGGATCCTGATGATTGGAGAAGACAATATTTATCTATGGAATTTTTTGCATGATAAATTTATTATGATAGAGTTGATAGCATAACAGTACACACTTGGTTTATGAGAAATTTCTTGATAGCATAACATTGCTGCTCCTCCTCCTTCATGACTCGTCATTTGTGGCAGCTTCTTCAGTTAGTTAGTTTTGTTTAAATTAAGCTAGAATGGGTTGTTATTGACATTTTCAGATGTCTTACTAATAAGGGGTTAGATATGCGGTCGATTTTTAAAAAAAATGAGTAAAAGGCAGTCCCTTCTTTGACAATTGTTTTAAACTTGATTATTGTTAGAAATGGCTTAGGTAATAACAAAATGGATCATAGTTGAATGAAAGTTTTGAGAACTAGTGAAGAATATGAAAATAGGGTGGAAAGGTTTATTGAATTTGCTAGAAGGAATGCCCCTAAAAAAATGAGATGTATTTTTATCCTTGTGTCAATTGTTTAAATGAGATTCGATGGGATATTGATAATATATATAAGAGATCACCTACTTTGTGATGGAATAAACCTTTGGTATACAAGGTAGATATGGCTTGGTGAGGAATTAAATGTTTGTGTATCGCATAAGAAGGAAGTTGTAGATGTCGTGGATGAAGATAGAATAGAGAAAATGATTCATGATGTTGAGGTAGAATCCTTTATGCAATCACATGTATATGATAGCCTACAGAGAGATGAAGAGACACCGTTGTACCCTCAGAATAAGTATACACACTTGACAAGTACCTTGCATTTGATCAACTTAAAGGTAACTTGTGGTGGACCAATAGTAGTTTCATATTATTGCTTGAATTGTTGTGTGATATGTTTTCTAATGATAATGTACTTCCAAATTGTATGTATGAGGCTAAGAAAATCTTGTCTACCATGGGTATGGAGTATAAAAATATATAGGCTTGCTTTAATGACTACGTCACTACTACAAAAGAGGCTTTTAGTGGTGCACATTTAATGACATTTCTCAAAGAAACGCCGTAGGTAATTGTTTCTTTTTTAAAAAAAAAAATTATAATCTACGGTGCTTTTTATTATAAGAGTCATAACTTAGTGTTAAGATTCTATGGTACTTCCTTAAGAAACGTCATACAAGGCCTTTTTTTTCTTTTTTTTTATACCAAGTATATCAGCTATGGCATTTTACAGCAAAGCGTCATAACTGGTGTAATGATTTAAAATTATTCTGAACGTTTAGATGCTACTTAAGTTATATACATGTAGTCAGCAAATAAACTTCCCCCAACTTATTTATTTTTAATGCTTTAATTATGAATTAAAAGGAATGAAGTAAATATTTAAAAACTAAATTAACAAAAGCTATACAAACACTTTATCTAAAAAAAACATGCTTAAATGAAATTTTCACCTTAGTAATAGGAATAATCTGCAAAAAAAAAAAGTTATCAGCAAAAAAAAATGCACCTTAGTCGATGCTTTCTTGAAAAATGTGACACCTTATTTCCAATACTCATAAATGAGTATAAGTGACTAGTAAAATCTGTTGTGGAACCAAGATTTGAACCCAGACTACCCAACATCTAAAATCTTTCTCAATATTCCACTCTCAACTCAAGATTTGAACCTAAGGTCGAGAGGGTTTTTCAAAAGGGTAGAATCTTTACAATCATTCCCACAAGATTCACTACGTCACCAATACATCATCGGCTCTTAGTTTCACAATATCAAAGTGTGCAACGATTACATAAAATAAACTAAGAGCTATCCATTAGAGTCGTTCTCTGCTAAACACATTCATTTATATAGATACATCCACATATACATGTATCACTTCTTATAAATACAATCACCCAATAAATACAACCAAATACAAGCTAGCGCCCTACGCTTCAAGCTTCACATTAACTTCATATCTCCTCCATGCATCTTCATGCATCTCCTCCTGTCACTATTGTTGGTTAGGAGGAGTGAGATTTGAGAGAATCTCAGTAGCAAACATTACCACTATGCATGCCAGATATATATGAATGCATGACATGCTTGCCTACACTATTTCATGCCAACATAATGACATGCTGCATGCTCGATGTTATGACATACATATGGCCATTGCACAAATATAACAGAACTTCAACCAATCATACATGTTCCACACAAATAGGAAAAACAGTCATATAATCAATGCAAGACATACATATCAACTACATGCAGGTAAGGTAAGTTCACTACCTGGTGGACCGTAGTTGATGCGATCCAGAATCAAGACCCTAACCTTCTTGGACATTGATATGTTGGTTTTGTTGATTCTGGATCGCATCAGTAGTCCTTCCTTGGTTTGCTCTTCCTCCCACCTTTGGAGCTTCTAGAAAATTCATCTATGCCTCTTCATCTATGGAAATTATTCCATGCCTCTTCTTTCTTGACTTCTCCATAGCCCTAGATACCCAATCACATCATTAGAATCATGACTGTGGGTCATTGGGAGTGTATATTAAGGCCTAAGGCTAGGAAGGGCTACATAAGTCAATTTCCTTTAAAAACATGAAATGATGGAATTTGAGGGTGTTGGCCGCGGCTAAAAGTGGCTGGTCGCGGCAAAAAACAGGTCAGAAACATTTTGGCCACGGCCAAGAACCCCTCTGTTTCAGAATTCGAACTTCCTGATTCTTGGCCGAACTTGTAAAAATCATAACTACATGTAAAAAATTCCAAATTGAGTGGTTCAAAGCTCTATTTAACCCTATTTAAGTCCAATTTAAGGGACAAATATGGCCACAAGCTAAATAAACTCACATAATCTTAGAGATCAATTCTATTAGACATTGCTCCAGAATTGTCCAAATTCACATGACCTGACTTTGACAAATCATAACTCCTAGCATACTTGTCCAAATTATTCATATTACCTATCATTTTAAAGCTTATTATATATAATTTAAGTCGAGAAAGTTTCATTATCATTGGACAACATTCAGCCCTTCAAAAACATATCATAAGGACACTGTTTCCAGAAGACAAATTTCACAACATGCACCCTTTAACTTCTAAAACTTCAAAATTCATATACAAGTATCCAAAAATAATGAATGCTTGCATACCTACACAATTTTACCTCCTAAAGCCAATGGAAGCATCAAAATCATCAAATTCTCAACCCATCACCACATCACAATACAGGGAAGAAAATCAAATTCTTAGGTGCAACATGTTGTTTTCTTGTTTTCCTTGGCTTAATCACTTCTTTTCTATTTCTAATCAAATGATAGTTATTTAAAAAATCATTAGGTATGATTTAGCCATTGAAAAAAACCATTTAAAACCAGCCATGAACAGTACCCAACTTCCTCTATACTCATCCAAACGATAAACCAATCGGTTAAAAAGGAAGCTTACGCTTACCTCTACCCGTTTCCATAAACGGTTTGGAATTCCGGCAACACTCCGGCCGATGAGACGGTGCCAACCACCTCCAAAAAAAATCTAAAATCATAGAAATAAAGATCTCGATGAGTAGAAGAAGTTTCCTGAAGGGTACTTGGCCGAAAGACGCCGATTCAGCAGTGTTCCTGAGGTTGGAATTTTCTCTCTCCTCCTTTCTCTATTTTCGTTCTGAACATTCTCTTTCTCTCTTTTGGTTATTTCATGCAGGAAAAATGAAGAAGAAGATGGAGAATTGATCATGAAATGGGTGGTCAAATTGGTTTGCCACGTGTCACAATCTCATTGGCCCATAAATTGAATTTTCGCACTTAATTGCAAAATTGACAAAATTTTCATTAAAGTTTGAAAATTCATATCTAATTATGTAGATATCCAATTGGGGTGGTTCCAAAGGCTATGCGACCCTCATTGAGTCTAAAGTTAAGGAAAAATATAACCTTTGGCCAATTGGAAGCTCACTCTTCCCATAATTTTAATCTTTGGATGCTGCCCCAGAAAATAGTTAATTTCGCTGGGCTAACTTCAAATATTCATTTCTCTGTGTATACAGCTTCAAATGACTTATATGACCTATCCAATTAAATCTTGATAAGTTTAATTTTATTCTGGAAAATTTTATAATTTTTCACCATCATTTACCCATCAAAATAGGTCACTCAATCATCACTAACATACCGAGAATTTTACCGGTAGCAAAATACTTTTTATTCCACTTCACTATGTTGCCTGTGACTTCCAATCACTTCGTTTTGTTATTCCCCGAGCTCTTTAGCTCACCAATATAATTCCTTTTAATATCAAGGATATAAAGGAATTTTTTGAGAATTTAAACATGCCTCGTAGGGACATTTGCTAAGCCGGGGCTTAGCAGTCCACTTGATCCAGGCTTAATCTCAAGCTTTTTATCCCAAAATTTGGCATACTACAAAAAATTCCTGATAAAATCCTTAAATTTTGAAAAAAAATCAAAATTGTCTCAAAAAAATTTAGTGCCTTAATCGGCGTTTTTAGAAAAGCGTCGAATAAAACTTTATTGCTTTAACCGGCGCTTTAGATAAGCGCCGGTTAAGGCAATAAAATTTTTCCTTAACCGACGCTTTGCCATTTTGGCAATTACCTAAAGGCATGCAATATATAATTGCCTTGGTCGTGCGGCTAAGACAATTATATATATTATATAATATAAATAAAAATATATATATATATGAAATATATATTATATATTATATATAAATATAAAAAATTTTATTCATAATATTTGAAATTGGGTTGGTTATATCTGATAATTGTCTTCAAAGATATAATTTAAAATTGACTTTTAATTATGATGTAAAATTAAACAAAGTCAAAACTAAAAAAATATATTTAGTATATATAAAACATGAGAGATGAAGGTCAGAACTAGGAAGATTGCAAAAAAGCATGTTAAGTTACTTTAAAAAAACACAGAAAAAAAAGTAAATAATTGACCTTAGACGGCGCTTAAACGTAAAGCGCCGACCAAGGTTTATTGGAGAAACCTTAGCCGGCGCTTTATATAAAGCGCTGGCTAAGGTTTGCATCGGCCACGGTTTATTGGAGAAACCTTGAGCGGCACTTTATGTAAAGTACTGGCCAAAAGTTTCTCCACCTTGGCCGACGCTTTAACGTAAAGTGCCGGCCAAGGTTAACCTTAGGCGCTTTATATTAAAGCGTTGTCCAAGGTCTATTTTTTAAAAAAAAGAACAATTAAATATACTTTTTTTTAATGCTTCATGTCTATAAAATCCAAAATTCCTTTTCATTTTTTAAAAAGTAGTATTTTCCCCTAATTACAATCATATACTGTCTTTTTATTTTTTTTAAAGCATGGTCATAAGGCATTATAAATGAAATTTGAAAGACACGGGAGAGCCATTTTTTTATGTTCTCCTACGCCTTCCATCTCCTTATTTTAAAAGGCATTATAAATTCATTTGAAAGACATGGGAGAGCCATTCTTTCATCTTCTCTCGCACCTTCCATCTCCTTATTTCACAAAGCTCTCTTTTGGTCCTTTCAGTTGGTCCACCACCTTTTCTTATCGATTGTTTCCATTACATTAGACGGTGGCAAGTTGAAGCTTCCTTGGTCCCCTGTCTCCTCCTCTAAAATTTTTGTCAACATTTGGTCACCACTTCGGTTGCAGTACGAACAGCTTCATGCCCCAAGTGTTGTTTTCTACTTGTGTCTCCTCCTACAGAAGCATCCTTGCCTGTAAGTGGTTTTTTTCCCAACATTTGGTCAAAATTATTATTTTTATTTAAAATTTATCCTGGGTCTGAATCTTATATGTGTAAAATGTGTATGGCTCAAGTTTGAGCAACTTAAATGTTAGAGCTCTTGCGAATGGTATTTAATAACATTTGGTCCTTTTTTTGTTGTTTTTTTATGAACTAATTATGTGTGTATTTAATTCTGATTTAGTTTGTTTTTCATTATCAATTTATATTGTAAATTGATATGGATTTGAATTGGCAAGGTTCAGAAAAATGATACAATTACGTTAAATGAATAAAAAAATGTTACGGCAATAAATAAAAAAAATTATTACCTCTTATGCCGCTTCCCTGGGAAGCGGCATAGGAGGTCAATACCAACTATAACGCTTCCCCAGGTAAGCGTCGTAGGAGGTATATTGAAAATAGAACAAAAAATAAAAAGAACCAATACTTTTAAAAATTCAAGAAACGTCATAGGTTGTTTTTATGGCGATGGAAACCGTGCTGCTTCCCAAACGCCATAATATTTATAAAAATAAGCGTCATTTATGACCTTTTTTGTAGTAGTGCGTATTGCACATAAAAAAGTACGAATGTCTTAGTGAGTGTTTGAAGTGTAAACTACATGGTACAAAGTGAAGAAACATGGTGATTGTGGGGGTGGGATAAGTAAAAAGCAACATTTAAAGGTGTTTTGGTATATTCTAATGATTCAGCGGTTTAAGCATTTGTTCGTGAGTGTAACAAAAGCGAAGAAGTTGAGATGGCAATATGATAAGAGAATATCTGATGGAAAATATCCTGGGCGCCCGGCTGACTCTCCATAATGGAAGAAAATATATAAAATATTCCCTCAATTTGGCAGTGAGCCAAGAAACCTTCGGTTTGGGCTTTGTACATATAGAATCAATCTGTATGGAACTCTTAGTAGCACATATAGTGCATGGCCAGTTTTCCTTATGATATACAACTTACCTCCCTGGCTGTGTGTAAAATGCAAATATGTGATGCTTTCTATAATGATTTCTAGACCAAAATAGCCAGGGAACGATATCAATGTCTACTTGACACCTTTGATTAAGGACTTAAAGAAGTTGTGGGAGGAAGGCATAGATGTGTTTGGTGCATATAAGTAGGAGTCCTTTAAGCTATGTGCAATGATTTTTACCACGATAAACAACTTTCCTACATACAGAAATTTGTCAGGGTGAAAAGTCATAAAGTATGTCCGACATGTGAAGCAGACAAACACTTCCATCAACTTAATCATGAAAGAAAAACGGTCCACCTTGGTCATAGAAGGTTTCTTCATTGATTCCACCCATATCATAGGTTAGGAAAGTGTTTTAACGGCTTACTAGAATATGGAATGGCTTCAAAGGCATTAACTAGAGAGAAAGTTTATAGTTGGGTGGAATGCATCAATGTCATCTACGATAAGAATAAGAAGAGTGCGGGTAAGAAGAACAGATCGAAGAAAAGGTCAATTTTCTTTGATATTCCATATTGCCCTAGTCTTGATGTGAGACATAATATTGATGTGATATATGTGGAGAAAAATATGTGTGTATCAATGTCATCAATTTTCTCTTACACATACCAGGGAAGACTAAAGATGGAATTAGTGTGAGACTAGACTTGGTTGATATAGGAATAAGATAACGATTACATCCACAACTAAGAGATGATGGTAAAAGGGTGAACATAGAGCTAGCAACCCATACATTGTCAAAAGCCAAGAAAAAATTTTTGTGTGGGTGTTTGCATGACATTAAGGTACTCCGCCTATGTTTATAGCCGGTCCCAAGCCCGGGTAAAGGAGGAGGGTTGTATTAGGCCCCGACAGCCAACGTAAAACCCTGTCGAATCTCTTATGAACATGGATCAACGAATGCTAATGCTAGGTCGTTTCCTGTAAGTAACGCGCTGTATGGCTTGAGTATAGTGAGAAGTGAGCGAGAGCCGCTGCATCGTCGCTCGGATGTAGTGTTAAATGAGAAAAGGCTACCGCTCTCTTCTGAACGGAGGCGGCTAAAGAAGCTATTTCATGAGAACAAGATCAGATTTGGCACTTGGAACATTGGGACTCTAAGCGGAAAATCTTGGGAGGTGGTAGGAGTAATGAAAGATCGAAAGATTAATATCTTGTGTCTCCAGGAAACTAAATGGGCAGGAGAAAAGTCTCGGAAAATTAATGGGTGTAAGCTCTGGTACACAGGAAATGTCAATGGAAGGAATGATGTTGGTATCATCGCTGATAAGGAATGGAGGAAGAATGTGGTGGACGTTAAGAGGATTGAGGATAAAATTATCTCCTTAAGAATGATTATTGGGAAGGATACTATAAACAGTATCAGTGCATATGCACCTCAAGTAGGGGCAGCTGCACATCTTAAGGAAAAATTCTGAGAAGATTTGGAGGGATTAATTCAAAGTATCCCACTAACCAAAAAGATTTTTATTGGGGGAGATCTTAATGGACATGTTGATAAGGAGGCAGGACCTCATGCAAGGGCTCATAGTGGTTTTGGATTTGGGATGCTCAATAATGAAGGTTAATCTATTATTGATTTCTCCTTTGCATATAACCTCAAGATTGTTAACACTTGCTTTAAGAAGAGAGATGAGCATTTAATAACATACAAGAGTGGAGCCGTAAGGACACAAATTGACTTCTTTTTGGTAAGGAATTCTGATAGACATTTTTGTACTAACTGCAAAGTGATCCCGGGGGATGACGTGACAGCACAACATAGGATTTTGGTCCTTGATGTGAATATTAAGTATGTAAAACAAAAGCGCCGGTAAGTTTTAAACCCAAGGGTCAAGTGGTGGCAACTGAAGGGAGAGAAAAGAGATATTTTTAAGAGAACTCTCCTGGAGGAAGGAGAGTGTGAGTTTCAGAGTAATGCTAATGTTATGTAGGAGAATATGTCTAAATAAGTCCAACAGGTTGCTAAAGCAACTTTGGGAGAATCAAAAGGTCTTGGTCGACAAGACAAAGAGACTTGGTGGTGGGATGAAAGTGTTCAAGAGAAAACCAAATATAAGAAAGATTGTTTTAAAGCCATACACTTATGTAATAATGCTGAAAATTGGAAATGTATCGTATGGCTAAAAAAGAGACTAAAAAGGCCGTGAGTGAGGCTCGTAATAAAGCATATAAGGAGTTTTATAAGGAGTTAGGAACAAAGGCAGGAGAGCGCAAGATTTACAAGATCACAAAGAACAAGGAGAGAAAATCGTGAGACTTGGACCAAGTGAGGTGTATAAAGGACGAAGAAGAAAAAGTTTTGGTTACTGATGGAGATATTAAGGATAGTGGGAAGCCTACTTTTATAAGCTGTTCAATGATGGTGGGGAAGGGTCGCATTGTGACACGGAAGATTTGACGACTTAAGGAAGCTCTTAAGAAAATGGAAAATGGTAAAGCTGTCAGATTTGATGATATTCCTATTGAAGTTTGGAAATGTTTTGGCGAAGAGGGTGTGTTATGGCTCACAAAATTATTTAATGAAATCTTACAAACCAAGAAAATGTCGGATGAGTGGCAAAAAAGTACTTTGGTTCCTATTTATAAGAATAAAGGGGATATCCAGAATTGTGCAAACTATAGAGGAATTAAGCTAATGAGTCATACAATGACATTGTGGGAAAAAGTGATTGAACACAGATTAAGGTTGGAGACGGATATCGCTGAAAACCAATTTGGATTCATGCCAGGAAGGTCTACAATAGAAGCGATTTATTTATTAAGGGGACTAATGGAAAAGTATAGGAGCAAGGGAAGAGATTTGTATATGGTCTTCATTGATTTGGAAAAAGCGTATGACCCGGTGCCAAGAGATATACTTTGGAAAGCCTTGGAAAAGAAGGGGGTGAGGGTTGCTTATATCAAAGCCATTCAGGACATGTATAAGGGAGTTACAACCAATGTTAGAACTCTTGGAGGTGTTACAAAAAACTTTCCTATAAGGATTGGACTACATCAGGGATCGGCGTTGAGTCCTTATTTGTTCAACCCAGTAATAGATGTTCTAACTGAGCCTATAAAGGAGGAGATCCTTATAAGCATGCTTTTTACGGATGATATAGTTCTGTTGGCTGAATCTAGAGAAGATATTAATTCTAAACTTGAGATATGAAGATGGACTTTGGAATTAAGGGGCTTTCATCTTAGTAGGAATAAAACTGAATATATGCATTGCAAGTTTGATAAAGGACAAAGCCAAAGGGAAGTGGAAGTTAAATTGGCAGGGCAAGTCATCCTATAAGTGAAAAAATTTAGATATTTGGGATCAATTATACAACAAAATGGTGAAATTGATGGAGATGTCGATCACAGAATTCAGGCCGAATGGTATAAATGGAGAAAAGCTACTGGAGTTATCTGTGATCGTAAAGTACCTAATAAGGTAAAAGGAAAGTTTTATCGGACTGCTATAAGACCATCAATGCTATATGGTAGTAAATGTTGGGCTTTAAAGGGACAACATGAGCATAAAATGGGAGTCGTTGAGATGAGGATGTTGAGATGGATGAGTGGCCATACAAGAAAAGATAAGATTTGTAATACTCATATACGTGAATGAGTAGGAGTGGCTCCTATTGAAGAAAAAATGGTAGAAAATCGTTTGAGGTGGTTTGGACATGTTCAGCATAGGCCTTTGAGTACTCTGGTGAGAAGGGTGGATCAAGTAGGATGGAGTCCTATTAGACGAGGTCGAGGAAGGCCGAAACGAATGCTCAATGAGGTCATAGAGAGAGACCTTCTATTTAATAATATATCAAAATCTATGGTTTTTGACAGAGTATAATGGCGTCGTGCGATCCATGTAGCTAACCCCACCTAGTGGGATAAAGGCTTTGTTGTTGTTATTGTTGTTTGCATGACATTAAGGTGCCACAAGGTTATTCTTGTAATGTGAGAAGCTTTGTCTCAATGGACAATTTGAAGTTAGTGGGAATGAAGTCCCTTGATTATCATTTATTAATACAATAACTATTACCAATAATCAGAGGCATTATGAAAGATGAAGTGTGAACCGCTATAACAAGATTGTGTGTTTTCTTTAATACTATCTGTAACAAATTCATTGACACTGAAAAGTTAGATGAATTGGAAATTGAGGATTATATTATTTTGCTCCAACTAGAGATCATTTTTCTCCTGCTTTTTTTATATATATATAATGGTGCATTTCATAGTCCATTTGGTAAGGGAGGTATAGCTCTGTCATCCAGTTTACCTAAGGTAGATATACCCTTTCGATTGATACATGAAGATCTTAAAAGGATATTCTAAAAATCCTTATTGACCTGAAAGATATGTAGTTGAAGAGGCTATGGACTTTTGCAATGATTACCTATCAGGGGTGAAGGTACAATTTCAACATGAAGAGGGCAGAAACGAGGGAACACAAGGACTCAAAGTGAAGAATATGCCTCGTGAAGAAGTCTTGCAGGCACACTTATATATCTTGAATAATATGGAAGAAGTTCAACCGTATTTAGATGAACACAGAAAGAGTTTGAAGAACATGAATCCAATTATGAATGACATGTAGATAGCTAATGACACTACTACAATAAACACTTTTAACATCCCTTTTTTAGCCCTTTTTATGTCCTTTTATAGGGGGATGCCTATGTGAGTGACGTAGTAAAATATGACATTTAAAGTATGGGTCTCTTTCTACAACTCCTCTCAAAGATAGGGGCGGGAGCAAGAGCGACAGAGGGCATGATGAGAGCGAGGATGGCGAAAACACCGAAGGAAGAGCTGAAAGACGCCATTTGAATATATAAAGTATGGGTCTCTTTCTACAACTCCTCTCAAAGAAACAAAGAAATGTCGCGGGGAAGAGAAAAAGAAAAAGTTCATTTGCTACTTAGTCTTAATATTTAAAAATATGGGGCACCACTTTGGTGTCCCTATTTCCCCAAAAAGGGACGCCACTGTGGCATCCCTATGTGGTATAAATAGACATCCCTATTTTATATAGGGACGTCTATTTGGTTTAAAATTCAAAACATGTTAGTTTTTTGACTGACATAATAGTTTATGCGTCCCTATTTAAAATAGGGACGCATACACTAGGAAAAATAGACGTCTATAATTAAAATAGGGACGTTTAAAGTTTTTCAAATTTCTCTTCCCTTAAAAAAGTAAGTCTTTTATTGCTAATAGCTCTACTTTAGGTGTCCAAATTAATTTTGGGACGCCTAAAGTTCTCTTTACGCGTCTCCAATTTTAATTGGCATGCTTAAAGTGGCCCAATATTTCAAAATTGCAGCTTATAATTATAGAAATGCCATTTTGCCTTTTTGTACTTCCTTTTTTTTAAAAAAAGGGACGTCTTTTAGGGTCGTAGTATACATTTTATGTATTAGTATGAGCAAAAAAAGACATTCATAGAGTAGTTCAAGTAAAAGGTTTCGCATGAGACATGTGTCTGAGACAATCGAATGGTTAGCTTAGGGGCCTTCTTTTCAAGTCATCACTTAGAGGAATTATGATATAAACGGGTATTCTTTCTACATAAAAAGACCAAGATGACAGAATGTTATACAAAATAGTGGGGTGATGGTAGAAGCTGAAGCTATGCGCTTTTCTAGATTGAAAGACAAAAATCCCATATTGGCATCCATGGCCAATTATGAAGTTATTGAAGAAATATGGGAGATGACCTACAACAAGTTCAAAGTTGCTTTATTCAAATGTTAGTGGGTTAACAATAATGCTGTTGTAATATATCAGCAATTTGGATTTGTCTCAATTGATCTTTGAAGAGTTGGTTATAGAGATTTGCCCTTCATTCTAGCAAGCCAGGTGAAACAAGTGTTTTATGTCACAGATCCTGCAAATAAAAAAATGTCCATTGTACTTCAAAGTGAAAAACTGAAGTATGGTGATCCAACCTTCAACCTTGATGACACACCACCTTTTACAATAAATGATCATTGTGAAGGAATATGGGAAACCATATAAAGTAAGACCTTAAGTTATGAAATAGTACTGTGTGATTTTTTTTAATTTTAGTTAGTTTATTTCATTCATTTAATTGCAATTTAATTATGTAATGTCCCAAATTTTGATCACTAAGTATCATGTAGCTATTATGGTATTTCATGATAAAAGAGTATAAAAAGTGGCAAAACAAAGTAATAGAAGTCACACATAAGAAAGTAGTTGTTACATAAAATAGTTGGTGTATTTCCTGATGAGGTAGTCGAATTATGTGACACTTTTAAATTAGTAAATGACCTCAAAAAATTCTGAAATTTTCCAGAATGAAAGTAGACATAATAAGATTTAATTTGATAGGTCATATAGAATTTTTGAAGTTATATACAAGGAGAAATGAATTTTTGAAATTGACCCAGCGAATCCAACATTTTTCAGTGGCAGCATTCAAAAGTAATAATGCTGGAAATGGTGGGCTTCTAGATGGCTAAAGGTTATATTTTTTTCCTAAAACTAGACTTAATAAGGGTCACATATCCTTTAGAACTACCTTGATTGGATATCTATACAATTATATATGAATTTTCAAAGTTTGGTGATAATTCTGCCAATTTTCTCAAATGTTGCGAAAATGAGAAAAAGTGCAAGGGAAAAATGGTCATTTTGACCCAAATAAATATAATCTGGAAATTTATATACATAAATACAGAAAGGATGGGTAGATGGAACTCATAATATTACATAATAATTTTACAACATGTGCAACAAATTGAACAAGGAGCCCATAAGCACTACTATAAAAAAGGTTTTTAATGGTGCACATTTAATGACGCTTTTCAAAGAAACGCCGAAGGTAATTAATTTTTTTTAAGAGGAAAAAAAATTATAAGCTACAGCGGTTTTTATTATAAACGTCACAACTTAGTGTTAAGCTTGTATGACACTTTCTTAAGAAACGCCGTGCAAGATATTTCTTTCTTTTTTTAATATCAAGTATATTAGCTATGGCGTTTTACAGCAAAGCGTCATAACTGGGGTAATGATTTAAAAGTATACTCTGAACGTTTAGATGCTACTTAAGATACATGTATTTAGCAAATAAATTTCCTCCAACTTACTTATTTCTAATGCTTTAATTACAAATTAAAATAAATGAAATAAATATTTAAAAAATAAATTAATTAACAAAAGCTGTACAAACACTTTATCTAAAAAAATATGCCTAAATGAAATTTGTACCTTAATAATAGGAATAATCTGTAAAAAAATTATTAGCAAAAAAAATTTTTATTGCCTTAACAGCAACAAAAAAAAATTTACCTTCGACGACGCTTTTATATAAAGCGCCGGCCAAGGTTTCTCCAATAAACCTTGGCCGGCGTTTTATGTAAAAGCGTCATCCAAGGTCTTTTTTTTAAAAAAACAACTGATATTAGTGAACACATTTAAACCTCATTTATTTTCAACGTTATTAAATGCTATTTAGCTTATATAAATAATGAACATTCATGTAGTCATAGCAAACTTTCCCACACTTATTTATTTCTAATGATTTAATTATGAAGAAAAAATAAATAAAGAAAAAATCAAAAATAAATTAAATAAATTTAAATTTAAATCCAATTTTTTGTATTAATTTCCTTGAGCCCAAGACCTTTTATTCCATTAGTTATCAGCCAAAAAAATTTATCTGAAAAAAAAATATCAAGAAGTATACCTTAATCGACCCTATCAAAGAAAGCGTTGATTTAGAACCTTGAAATATCAAAGGAATAATCTGTAAAAAAATAAAAAAAAAGTTACCAGAAAAAAAAAATTTGTCAACTAAAGTCCTTAAAAATAATTAAAAACAAATTATCAAACAAAAATCTAGACTTTATCCGATGCTTCAGAATAAAACATCGAAAAAGAGAATAATTTTTTAGCCTTGTCCGACGCTTTAGTAAAACGCCGGACAAGATTAATTGAATTAGCCTCTGAAGTACTGGAAGAGGCTAATTCAATTAGCCTCTACCAGCGCTTCAATTGAAGCGTCAGTGCTTTAGGCAATCAATTGCCTAACGCAATTGATTGCCTAAAGCAATCAATATAATAAATATATATATTATATTAATAATTATATATTATATTATATAAAAATATATAATTATATAATATATTAATATATATTATATATTATAATATTAGATATTATTAGGTAATATGTATCTTTGAACAACATTTAAATATCAAGCGTCGTTAAAGATTATTAATTTTGAATTTAACGTCATTGTGTTTTTATTTTTTATTTCGATTATTGAAAGCTATGACGCTTGGTGAGGAAAGCGCCGGAGCTTCTATAAAATTTGAATTTAAGGTTATAGTTTAACTTTTCACCAGCCTGCCATTATCGTATTCCTCGCGCGCCCTCTAGCTTCCAATTTTTTAAATCTCCATTACTCTATCATCTTGTCTTATCCCTTCAGTCCTCACTCTATTGTCTTGGTCCCTATTTCCTATAGAAGCCCCTTAGTTTGTAAGTGTTTTTTTAGATACAGAAGCTTAAATCTGTATGCTTTCTTCTTCTTCTTTTTAGTTAAAATCTGTCATGAATATTATATTTATGCTTATTTGTTTTCAAGTATTTACTTGACGTTTCAACTATGTCTTCTTAAACTTCCTATACATTATAAGTTTTTTAATTTTTGAGTTTAAATCTGTATGTTTTCTTCTTCTTCTTCTTTTTTAGTTAAAATCTGTCATGAATCTTATATGTATGCTTAATATTTTTCCAGATATTTACTTGGAGTTCTTCCATGCTTGATAGATGAAGATGGGAATTAAATATTGCAAAGAAAACCTGCAAGTTTGATGATGGATTTGGATGTAAATACAGATCGAGGGTTTCATTAGGAAAAAAATCAATCATGTAATTTTTTTTAAAAAAGGGGACCTTTTATGACGCTTCATGTCGAAGCGCGGTAAGAGGTGTAATAACCTCCCACGGTGCTTCCACAGGAAGCGCCGTGGGAGGTTCTTCACCTCCGACGGCGTTTCCAACTGGAAATGCCGTAAGAGGTCAATCTTTTTTTTAAAAAATAATAATTAAATATAATGTTCCGGCATTTTTTAAATTCAATAAGCGCTGTAGGTTCTTCTTATAGCACTGGATGCTATGCCGTTTACAAAGCACCATAATATTTTTTTTAAAAAGCGTCGCTTATCGTGTTTTTTGTAGTAGTGAAGCATGAGGCACATTCAACTCTAGAGAACTCCAAAAATCTCTTCCATTGTCCATTTAAAAGGCCATAGTCAGCCAAGACAAGAAGAGATAAAGGAAAGGAAGAGAACTAGGAGGGAAGAGGAGGAGGAAGAAGAAGAAAGAAAGACCAAAAGGCAAGTTCAAGGTAAGTATGTTGAGAGTTTTCTACTTATTCTTGTTCTATAGTTCTTGAACTCCCTTCTTACCTTCCATATCTTCTTAGAAAAACTATCTCAACAAGGTAAAATCAAGGAAAAGAGGGGGAAACTTTTGGTTGGAGAAGAAGCAAAAGGGAAAAGCAACGTAAGCTACAAAAAATTATAGTATTCTTGTTAAAGAGTAAGCTGTGGTGGATCTCTGGTTGGTTATTTGGTAGTTTTTGACAAATCTGTAAATTTGGGATGTCTATTTTCTAAGGAGAGATGTTGCCCAAATTTTCATTGATAATGTTAAATTGGTAAATAAGTGGTTGAACACATGAATTCATGAAGGAATGAAGTGTTTTAGAAATGAAACCATGACAAATTCAATTTTTCTAAAATCTTTATATGTTTCGGCCAGCATTGAATAGTGGGGTTAGAGTTGGAATTTCATGTATTTAGTGGTTCCATGATGTTTAGATGGGAAAATTGTGTAGGGTTCATGTAGAATGCTAAGTGTGAAAAGCCTCGGATGGTGAAATGACAATTTTGCCCCTAAAACCCTAAGTTTGGCTGACAAGGGAAAATCTGTAATTTGAGTTGGAATTGATCTGATCTGAGGTCAAATATAAAACCTACATGTAAAAATATGTAAAATAGGCCTAAGTTGTAATTTTTGGAAAAGTAATAAATTACCGGATAAAAAAGGAATTAGACTGAGTTCCCCAGGGGCTTTTTGATAAATATGTGATTTTGGGCTCACATAACCAACTTGTAAATTTTATAATAAAGTATGAATAGGTAATAACTCATTTTCAATTACTTTGGGAATTATAGGATTTGATAATTGCCCGAGCCAAATGAAATGTTAAAAGACCGGTAGTGGCTAGGCATTGAAAATGAGTTCTGGTAGTAACTTTATCTTTCATATACTATGTGAATATTAATATGCAATGATTTCCATGATCTGTTCAATGTATTGCTTGTAGTGTTGAAACTCTCTGGGTGTGGATGATGAGTTAAACTACCCCATGGAACTTTTGAGATACCATGTGGCCAGGTAGACCTAATTGAGTGGCTTGATATATATAGACAGGTATTGGCCTACTCCAAGATATGATATGTACGGACAGGTATAGGCTTGCTCCAAGTTGTTATGTGATCACATTAATTACATAGGTGAATTCCATGTTGAATTCCTATGTACGAGATATGATATTGCAGATTAGGAATGGATGATCATTTTGATCCAGACAAAATCATCATTTGGTTTCTGAGCATTGTCATATAAGCTTAGGCATTTCGATTGTTGCATCATAATAAATGCTGCATGGTATGTTTACTTTTTACATTTTATATGATTGATATTGTGTTACTACTAAGATTCGTATGAATCTCACTCTTTCCATAAATTAAAAATTTACTCAGCTAGAAGAAACGGCTAAAAGAGCAAAGTAGCGAACATCGGCAATAGAAGGATCAGTGCTGGTTCAAGAATTTATTCGTTGGTTATCTATAAATTTTCCTATCTAGTTGAATACATACAAACCCTGTAGGTTTATCTGTAATGTAATCAAGAATATTGTATCAGTATATTGTATTATTTCTGTATGCTATTGAACTGCGCATTAATACTCTGATAAATGTCAAAATAATGAGGGGTTTGACAAATTACCTATCTGACATTGATTTCTTAATAGGAATATGGACAATCCTGATGAGTAACAAAGTGATTGGGTCTCAGGTGAGGATCAATGGGATGGAGTCTCTGGTGTGAATCAAAGGGATAAAGGCAAACCCATTATGCAAAGGGTTAAAGGCAACATAAAGATAGGAGCATTAGTTGCATGTTATCAAGAACAATGGGAGATACAGCATGTGGACTTCAATACTAATATGAATCCAATTAGTGATGAGAAAGACATATTCATTAGCTATTTAGGCTATTTAGGTCGAAGTAAAGTTCGCATTGTGTATCCTAATTAGAAGTTGGTTCAACAAAAAATGAAGGAGATGATTTAACAACGAATTTTAATATATAACTTTCTATATATTTGCATTTGTATCTTTATTCCTCTTGCTTCAAATATAATTATCTTATGTTTTACCTTACAGCAAACGTATGATGTTTTAGACAACAAGGCGATGAACAAGCACTAGATTGGGGGAGTTCGTCTATAATCGAAAGATTTCAAAAACAAGCTCTCACAAAAGTACATTCGAGAGGGTAAGGAGGAATCAAGATCCATTTCAAAGATATTCCTATATTTCTCCAGACGACTAGAGGTTGTTTGTGGCATCACAGCAAGATCCTAAATTCCTTTAGTATTTAACTTTTTATTTGAATCTATTTGACATTATTGACTCTGTTTCCTTTGTTTTCCTCTTACAAGATTAAAAGAGAGATAAGTAAGAAATAAGTATTAATGTTACATGCCTCATGGTGGTTATCAAAAACTTAAACAGAGGATGATAGAAGAAGAGTTGGAGAAAATAAGGAAAGCTGTAAAATCCCAAATATTATTCACAAAAAATCCTTGTATATTTGATTATATAAAATAGTGAATTTTGGTGCACTTGAAGTAGCCAAAATAGTGGAAATAATGATTACATGAAGTTTTAGCTAAGTAAGGCATACAGCACAATTTTTGTCTTCATAAAAGCCTAACATTGTGGCCCAAAAATTGAGTATGGAAGAGCACAATTTTTTGCCTAATTTTTTATGAAAATTTTGGCCAAAAAGGAAATGGAAGAAGGAAGATAACAATTAATTCAAAAATTGAAGAAAATGTAAGGGTAAAATAGTCATTTGGCTAATAAAAATAAAAAGCCAATATTTTCCCTTAAATATTGAATAAAGTTGGCCAAGATGGAAAAGAAAGAGGGAAAAATGTGATTGGAACACATTTCATGCCATGTGGAAGCTTGTCTTGCCATATGGAAAAAGAAGATACAAAATAATGTCATGTGTAAAAGAAATAGCAATAAAATATTATATTTTAAGGTGGTGAAGTTGGATATTTTTAAGAGAAAATTAAGCTCTTCCAAAGGCCATTTTCTGCCAGACTTAGGCAAGAGAAGAGAGACAGAGAGAGATGTTAGAACTGGCTGACACCTAAGAGGGGGGTGAATTGGGTGTACGATAGTAAAGTCTGATTGTTTAAAATCTTTTCGCAGCTTATCAAATCAATACATATGGAACTATAAATTCATACATAGATATATAGATCATATATGTTGGAAATGTAAAAGCTTAGGGAATATAAGATGCAAACTGTAACTTATCCTGGTTCGGTCCAATCCACGATGACCTACATCCAGTCCCCAGGCTCCTCCTGAGATTTCCAATCCACTATCTTCTTGTTTAACTAGGCACAATATAAGCCTCTACAAATCTCTTACAAAGTACTCCCCCTTACACACTGTAAGGTTACTCCCTCTTACGGCAAGTCGAGCAAAGCAATCCTGAAGACCTTTCTCTCCCGCTTAACCGTGTAAGTCTTATGAGCAGCAATGTTCTCTCCTACTTACACCACTATAAGTCTTACGAGCAGCAACGTTCTCTACTGCTTGCACCTTGTAAGTCTTATGAGCCGAAAGTCTCTAACAATTCACTCTACAACTTCCCCCGTAAGTTGATCAATCCTCTCAAGGTCCCTCTACCTTGAGAACACTTCTGAAATACAGATGAAGTGTTTACAAGCTCTCTTATATAGTGGGTAAAATGCTCACTGAAGTACAATGTAAATATTCTCACTCTCAATTATACATGACAAGGAAAAACATATATTAATAGAGAGTATGTAAGAGACGAAGATTCATGACAGCAACATATTAGTAGTTGGGTTCTTGCTACTTCATCATTTCTATTTGCTCGTGTATTTGGTCACAGTCATGTATTCTTTTGGATGCCTTGGTTTATATAGCAAATGTTGAGAGCCGTTGGAGTATTCAAATATATTTTCCCATTGAAATCTGATCGTGCTCTCTGATAAGTAATTCAACCATTGCCTATGATCGTGCTCTGACAAATGCTTCAGTTGTTTGCACGTTTCGTTGACTCATCTGTTAAATATTGATATTGCCCATGATTTGTCATCGTTAAATATTCATCGGTTGCTTCCCATGTGAACTGTAGTGGAATACCTGTAATGCGCTGACAGAAAATAGCCGTTAGATAATATTTTAAATATCACTCGAGTGGATAACTACTTCACCGGAAGTGATCCACATGAGTAGAGTGCACCATGAAATCATTCTGGTTGTTTTCCTTGTTTCTGTCAAGTTTCTGGAAGTAATTCTGATGAGAATAGTGAATCACTTAAGTTAACATCTAATTCACTGGCAGTGATATTCTGAAACGTGAGAATCATTTGAGTGCGGTGTAACTTCACTAGAGGTGATTTTGATAAAACAATTAACACTTGACTGCAGAAGCATTTTCCTGATAGTGATCTTGATTTCCAGATATGATTATGATTTGCTGCCATTGGAACTAATTCTGTCAAGTGGAGAGTACACTGAGTGATCACCGGAAGTTGTGTATCAAATACCCATATCACTCGAACGAATCTGATCTGACTTGAAGGTATTCAATTCATTGGAAGTGATCTGGTGCATATTGGTATTCTCTGGAAATGATCAGTTACGGCACTGGATGTGATCTAAGGAATTTTAATATTCACCGGAAGTGATTCAACAACCACTGGAAGTGATATGGCAAATTTCATATATCACTTGAGTGAATTTGGCATTACTGGAAGTGATTTTGCAAATAGTTAATTTTTTTTGCAATGATTTTCAATACACTGGAAGTGAATCTGGAAATTTTAAATATCACTCGAGTGATCTGACATCACTGGAAGTGATTTCCAAAATAGTGTATTTTTCTTCCGGTGATTTCAGACGTACTAGAAGTGATTTGGCAAAACTGAGATATCACTAGAGTGATTTGGAGATCACTGGAAGTGAAATTCATAACAGTGATTTTTTCTTGCAGTGATTTGGCTCGCACTGGAAGTGATTCTAAAAAATCTCATATCACTCGAGTGATTTTGGTATCACTAGAAGTGAAATTGCAAACAATGAAAAATTCCTCCGGTGATTTCTATGCCACTGGAAGTGATCTGCATTCTGACGCATTTTACTCGAGTGATTATTAATGATCACTTGAGTGATCTTCCTGATCACTCAAGTGATTATAAAAATCACTCGAGTGATCTCTGTTCAGATCACTTGAACTCGAAACTCCACTTCCAATTCGACAGCAAACAGGGGTCAAATTTAAGATGGCATAACTCTTCGAATATAGCTCTAAAATTTCTGTATTATATATCAATGGAAAGTTCTTGAAGTCTAGTTTCATATGGCACTAGTTTTAGCTCAATAGGATCAATGGTTTGAGAGTTATAGCCAAAATACCAAATCTGTTCCAGAAAGTGACGCTGATATGAAGTCCAAATTCGAACACTTATATCTTCTTCATCTGAGCTCCTTTGATATTGTTTCTGATGTCAAAATGACGCATTGGGAGTCTATTTTCATATGCAACTGGTTTGGTCTCAATTGAAGTTTTAGTTTTGGAGATATGATCAAATAACCAGGCCTCGCTCAGCTGGACGAAAAACAGAGTATGAGAAAGTGCAAATCACTTGATGCTATAGTGCTACTACAGTAAGCTACAGTGAAATACGCTACAGTGACCGTATGCTACAGTGCCCACTGCTACAGTTCATAAAACTTGAATCTTCATATTTTTCATTAATTCTTGAAAGTTCTTCATTCCTCAATTTCTATCTTTCATTGCTTGACTAATCTACAATATATGCAATATTAAATAGTAGTTAGTCAAGGTAAGAGACAAGTATATTATGCAAACTTCTACTCTCTTAATATTTGACATCTATATTGGTCATCATAAAAACTAATCATATCTAACAAGAGAGAGGTTTGGAGAAAATAAAGAACAAGAGGGCAAGAAAGATCAAGAAGCAAATCAAGGTAAGTTGGCAGCAAAATTCCTGTGTTCTTACCTTCAATATCATGGAAACTTTCCCTAATCCTCATCTTCTTCTTGAAATCATGTAAGCAAGAAGAAAATCAAGGGAAACAAGAAGGAGAGGGTGGCATCCTAGAGAGAGAAAGAAGAAGAAATCAAGGTAAGTTTAAAAGTATGTCTTATCTTGTTAATTCATGATGATTGTTGATGTTTTGGTTGGTTGGTTGGTTTGATTTGTCTTGAATTTGTGATTTGGGATGCATGAACCCTATAAGAGGTGTTGTCCAATTTGTAATTAATCATGTTCAAGAGGTGTTTAAATGATTAAACAAGTGATTGGAAGTGGAAAGAAGGTGTTTTGTTGAATGAAATCAAGAAAATTTCATTTTTCCTAAATTCTCTAAACTTTCGGCTAGACCTAGTTCAAGGGGTTTGAGCTGGAATTTGATGGATTTTATTATTGCATTGTGTTTAAAATGAAAAATTGTGTAGGAAACATGTGAAATATGGAGTGTGAAGGCTTTAAGGTGTGAAATGACAATTTTGCCTATAAAACCCTAATTAGTGGCTGTCAAGGGTATTTTTGTAAATGAAGTGTGATTTTTCAAAATATGAGGCTAAAAATAGATTCTATACATGAAATTTTGTAGGAATAGCTTCGGTCATAATTTTTGGAAAAGTACAATTATATTGGGTATAAAGGGACTTAGACAGGATTCCTTAAGGGCATTTTGGTAATTTTGTATTTTGAGAAGAGATAACCAACTAAATAAGATTTGAAATAAAGCATGAATGAGTAATAACTCATTTATTATCAATTTGGAATTTTAGGATTAGACATTTGCCTGATCTGGACAAAAAGTTAAAGGACCGGTATTAGCTTTAGGTACTAGAAAGGAGCCAAGGTAGTAACTATATCTCTCATATACTATATGATTGTTTATATGCATTGTATTGCCATGTTTTGTGATGTGAGGTCTTTTTGACCAATGAGAAGTCTATGTGACATAATGTGAAGCCTGTGTGGCATAATTCCTCATTGTGGTGTGGGAAAAGTACAAATACCATGAGGCCAATAGGACTCAGTTAAGGTAGAATGGCAAGTACAGACAAGATGTATGTGCCAGCTCCATAACATTATTGTGATCACTGTATGGTAAGTAGGGACAAAACTGTCATTTTGATCAAGACAAAATCATTGTTTTGATCTTGAACATTGATTGAACGACATCTTATGGCAATTGTTATTGTGTGTATTGCATATTTATTTATGACATTTTATATGATTGATTATGAGTTACTACTGAGATTCATTTGAATCTCATCATTTCCAAAAATTATAATGTATTCAGATAAAGGAAGCGGCTCGAAGGGCAAAGAGGTAGATACCGGCAACTGAGGGTTCCTGTACTGATCAGAAATTTATGTAATGTAATAAAGTACTTAATATCAAAATGTTTGTACTATTTCTTTATGCCCATTGAACTATGCGCTAATACTCTTATAAATGTCAAAATATTGAGGGGTTTGACAAAAGTTGACAAATCAGATCCTGCATAATTATCCAAGCCTCAGTTCCTCTTCAACATCACAAAAAATAGAAAGCATGGAGGCTTAAGGGTGGCAAATATATAAACCCAATTGTTTCTGAAGTTGCCACAAAGATCATAAGTAGTTAAATTGGAAGTATATAATTTTTGAAGTATTTAATATTGGAAGTAATTAATTTTCATTTATGATAAATTGTATGCTATAAGATGAACTTGAAGAGCAAAGTAGCCAAGGTTCCTTCACTCAAAGTGGACGGATAGACTTCTTATTAATGGCGATTGGAAAGGCAGATCACCTCAGTCATGTCTGAGGGGAGCCAAGGGAAGTTGGTCTCACAAAATATTTTAGATGAGCTCCATAATATTCATCATAACGTGAACCCAATAGGGAGCTTGGGGCTAAGGTTTAAGTATGAGAGGAAGTCCAACAAGAGCTCGAGATGCAACTTCGCCAATCATTCTAATAAGAGCTGTTAAACAAGCTATATGGTGAAGTAAGATCCATCATTCAATCATAGAGAGAACATGAGGAATGTAGAACCTAAGATTCCCCATCCTTCCCCTGTACCAAAGGAAGTTATAACCCATCGGAGGTACCACTTGGTGACCCTTCTCCCACTCTAGAGGCTGGAGAACCTTGCACTCTCTATTTGGATATCCAACATAAGTTATCACCTACCATCATAAGCAAATTTCAGATGCTTTATGTAGGATTACTATAGCATGTGTTCGAGAGGGGAAAGAAGTTGTAGACATCCCGGTTCCTGATGAAGAGTTTGCCACACTAGGTCAGGCAATAGGATCTTTCATCCTTGGGCTAAAATCACTTATTCACACAGCGACAACACCTCCAAAGGTAGGAAATACCTTACTATTACTTGAGTTTTCTTGGCATCTTACTTATAATCTAGATTTGCTTTTTTAATGGGATCAAAAAGATGCGAAAAATTTTTCCTTCTTGGCATGACTGGAATAGCTCTACAAGGACATTCACTACTAAAGAAAGAGGGAATAATGGCGCACATTTTGTGGCACTTCTTTAAAGAAGAAGTGTCATATCTTCTATTATATTTTATTTTTAAAAAGCATATACAAGTTGTGGCGCTTACTCAAGTAAGCACCAACAAGTTGTAGGAGGCCTACGAAGTGCCATATAAGGCTATTGGGGACCAATTGTGGCACTTGATTGACCAATAGCTACAGCTGGTATGGTGGCTTGTGTAAAAAGGCAAGCAAGCACCACACAAGCCACCATGAGTGGCCTTTGTTAGGCACTTGTAACACTAGGTGGAAGTAGATAGGAAATCTACTTCCACCTGATCACTATCACCTTATCCTCTTCTATCCTTCCCCTTTTTATTTCCTCTCTTGCTACGCACACATACATACACACCGCCCCTACTCCCTACCACTCACCCATTATTCTTGCTCCATATTTCCCTGTCTGCTCCGTTTTCCTCCTATTCTCATCCCCACTCTTGTCCCCATTTGTTCCCTTTTCTTCCTACTCTCCTCTTCTTTTGGTCTCCACTCTAATATCCATCTCATATTTTCTCCTACTGTCCTCCTCTTTTGGTCCCCACTCCACTATCAAGGTCACATTTCCTCCTCCTCTCCTCTTGTTTTGGTTTCCGCTCTCATCATTGTAGCTCACATTTCCTCCTCCTCCTCACTTAAGTATCACCAATGTATATGGTCCCCCCTTTGCTTTGGTCATGAATTGTGTAAATCTGTAAGTACCACGGCCTTTATCTTTTTTAAAAAAATTTTAAAGATCCATGCAACTTTGTCTTTCCAATTTTCCTTTATTGATTTTTTTCCATGTTTGTGTTTGTAGTTTCAGCTTACTCTATTAAAAATTCTATTCACTAAGTTTTTAAAATTTTGAGCTTACAAATGTAATTTTATTAGTAGAAATTAATATTTTAATTTGCTAAATATCTTTTATATTTAATTTATTATGAAATTTGAAAAAATTAATCTCATTTTTATATGCTGAAAAATAAATGAGATAAAATTAAATGTTATTGTGTATAGGTTGTATGTGAAGATTAGCTATAATTTGTAAGTGTTCTAGTAATTGTTATTGATTAGTTGCAAAAGTAAAATAATTATTTATTTTTAACACTTGTATTTTATTTGTTGGCTTGTAATGCTTTCTAATTTACCTATACTATGTGTTGACAAATATGATTTCTTTTGTTATGAGCTTTGAAAAATTATTATGATGCTTTGGGATTAATTGATGGATCATTTGTCAATTAAAAGAGATGATTTAAGACTTGGAAAGCTTCAATTTTTAAGATGTTATGCTTCTAGTTTTATTTTAAAATAAATAAGAGAAGATAAAAGTAATTAGTAAATGCAATAGTCATACAACTAACCATTTTTTAAAAATAGAATGAAGGTATAGATGGTACGAACATGGATGTCATTTGATCGGTCTTTAAGGGAATATATAGATGGGGTGAAATATTTTATTAGATTTGCAATCGAGCATACAAAAGATCCTAACTTCAAATAATTAACTTTGATATGCATATAGAAGAATCAAATTCAAAAATTACACAGGTACCATGACATTGTTAGATATGATTAGTTTTGATGATGACAAATATAGATGTTAAATATTAAGAGAGCAAAAGTTTGCATAATATACTTATCTCTTACATTGACTAACTACTATATTTAATATTGCATATATTGTAGATTAGTCAAGCAATGGAATAAAGAAATTGAGGAATGAAGAACTTGCAAGAATTAATGAAAAATATGAAGATTCAAGTTCTATGGGTACTGTAGCAGTTGACACTGTAGCATACGGGTACTGTAGCGTATGGCACTGTAGCGCACTGTAGTACCTGTAGCATCGAGTGATTTTAATAATCACTCGAGTGATTCTGAAAATCATGAAAATCACTTGCAGTGATTCACTATTCACTCGAGTGATTTTCAGTTTTTCAGGCTCTGTTTTTTGTCCAGCTGAGTGAGGTCTGGTAATTCAATCATATATATCAAACCATAATTCTGATTGAGGTAAAACCCATTGTATATAAAAACAAACTTCTAATGTGTCATTTGGACACTAGAATCAACATCAAAGGAGCTCAGATGAAGGAGATATAAATGTTGCAAGTTTGCCTTCATATCAGCGTTACTTTCCAAAGCAGGTCTGGTATTTTAGACATAACTCTCAAACCACAAATCCAATTGAGCTAAAAATGGTACCATATGAAACTAGACGTAAACAGCTTTCCATGGATATATAATATTGAAATTTTGGAGTTATATTCAAAGAGTTATGTCATCTGAAAGTTAACCCCTATTTGCTGTCGAATTGGAAGTGGAGCTACGAGTTCAAGCGATCTGAACATAGAGCACCCGAGTGATTTTTATAATCACTCGAGTGATCAAGAAAATCACTTAAGTGATCATTAATAATCACTCGAGTGAAATGCGTCAGATGAAAAATCACTCGAGTGGCACAGAAATCACCAGAAGAATTTTTCACTGTTCTTAAAATCACTCCTAGTGATATCGAAATCACTCGAGTGATTCTGTTGATTTTACAAATCACTTCCAGTGCAAGCCAAATCACTACAAGAAAAATTCACTGTTTTCAATTTCACTTCTAGTGATATGGAATTCACCCGAGTGATATGAGATTTTCCAGAATTACTTCCAGTGCGTCTGAAATCACCAGAAGAAAAATACACTGTTTTGGAAATCACTTCCAGTGATAGTCAGATTACTCGAGTGATATTTAAAATTTCCAGATTCACTTCCAGTGGATTGAAAATCACTGCAAGAAAAATTCACTGTTTGCAAAATCACTTCTAGTAATGCCAAATTCACTCGAGTGATATATGAAGTTTGTCATATCACTTCCAGTGGATGCTGAATCACTTCCAGTGAATTTTAAAATTCCTCAGATCACCTCTAGTACCGTAACTGATCATTTCCAGATAATACCAATATACACGAGATCACTTCCAATAAACTGATATCCATTTAAGTAATCTTCTGTTTGTGAGATATCAGTGAATGAACTGATAACTCAAGTGATGTGCTGATTTTGATGAATCACTTTCAGGCTTAACAGAAACATGATTTCACCAGAGCAATATGGTGAGCCATCTGAGTGATATGTTTAGAAAATCACTCAGTAAACCAGATCACCTCCAGTGAAATGCTTCTGCATTCGAGTGAAATGTTGGTTTGAGAAAATCACTTCCAGTGGATTGTATAATCAGTCGAGTGATTCAGTTCCTATCAGAAGCACCTCTAGAAGCTGACTGAATTAGAGTGAATTTCAAAGTTCAATCTCTAATCAGTATGTTTACACTTCTTGTTGTACTTAAACATCATTTAACAATTATTTCAAGTGTGAAACAGGAGATCAAACGTTTGGGTTGCATCTTCAAGTTCGGAGGTGACTCACAACAAACATCGTCACTCGAAATGATGAATCCCAGAAAACAGAAAATCAGTCTCTAATCGATCATTCAATGTATTCATGTCTTATACTTCATTGTATCAATGATTTAAGTGCTTCTCTAGATTAACCATAAAGAAATCATGGGAAGAGACAAAAATCTGTTTCACAAGAAGCTGAGCCTCCACTAATAACGGCTAGTTTTTCAAACGTGGAAAACTGTCAGAAGATACAGTACGTCGACAACGACCATATTGAAATGCTACCAACGGCTCTCTCAACTCAGCTATATATATGGAAGCATTCAACAAAGACAAATAGTGATGAGAATACAAATATGTTGATATCATAAGTCATATGCATCGACCACTCTCTGCTCTTCTTCGTTTTCTATATCATGTATCTGTGAGAGTGAAAATATTTGTTTTGTACATTAGTGAGCATTTTACCCACTCTATAAGAGAGTTTGTAAACACTTCAACTGTATTTCAGAAGTGTTCTCAAGGTAGAGGGACCTTGAGAGGGTTGATTACCTTACGGAGAAGTTGTAGAGAGAATTGCTAGTAAGACTTTCTGCTCGTAAGACTTACAAGGTGCAAGCAGTAGAGAACGTTGCTGCTCATAAGACTTACAGTGGTGTAAGTAGGAGAGAAAATTGCTACTCATAAGACTTGCACGGGTAAGCAGGAGAGAAAGGTCTTTGGGATTGCTTCACTCAACTTACCGTAAGAGGGTGTAAACCTTACAGTGTGTAAGGGGGAGTAACTTCATAAGAGATTGTAGCAGATTTTCTTGTGCCCGGATAAACAAGATAGTAGATTGAAAATTTCAGGAGGAGCCTGGGGACTGGACGTAGGGTCATAGTGGATTGGACCAAACCAGGATAAATCACAGTTTGCATATTCTCTTCCCTAAGCTTTTACATTTCCAGCATATAAGATTTACATAACTGCTTATGATTTTATACTTCCATATATATTAATTTGATAAGCTACAAAAATATTTTAATATATCATATTTTATTATCGTACACCCAATTCATCCCACCTCTTGGGTGTCAGCCAGGTCTAACAAACATGATTTGTGGGTCACCGGTTGCAAAAAGGAGAAATTCATATTGAAGAAGCAAGAAAAGTAGCAAAATATTTTGCAAGTACTTGATTATGTGTACAATAAAGAATTAGCTTTACTTAAATGATTCTGATTTATAATAACTACTATTATTGTAATTCTTTTTGTGATAGCGATTAATGACACAGGAGGAGCCTGAGTTGGCAAGCTATGTTGGTCACAATGATTTGCTAAGTAGAGCGTTAGGAATACCTGAGTATGATGGTCGTGTTCTGGGAACTGGTTTTGCAGTCACCTAAACATCATACTTCAGACACCAGAGTGCTCTAACAAAAGTGACATTTTACAACTACGGGAGGAGATGAATTGCTTCAAGCATCAAATGCAAGAATAACTTCACGAACAAATGTGCTTCAAGTAATATATGGAAGAAATATTTCACGAACAAATGCGTTTGAGGCAAAAACAAAATGCGTATAGTTGAGAATGCAAATTGATCACTTAGTGCAAAGTAGGCCAACACAAAATGTTCCCAGCCTAAGTGTGAAAGACAGTTGTACTTCCATGTCTATAGTCCATATTCCTTTGGTAATTAGTTTCTTTTCTATTTAACTTTTTGTTACATTATATTTTTGTGAACCTTAATAGATTAACTCTATTTCTCCTAAAGACGAGTCGACGTGCAAGTTATATGTCGATCAATCTTCCAAGCACACGATTATAATGGGTGTTGCCAACAACACTGATAATGATACATTGTACAATTCACCATTGCTTGACAATATACTCTGAGTAAGGGTTGACATTTGCATGAATAAAGATGCGCCTATCGATCCCTTCTCAGGATAAGGAAACAATGGTGAAAGATGTTGTAGGTAACTATGTTGCTTGGCCAATATGTCTTATAGAGCCATGTGAAAAGGTAGTTCATTTACAATTCTCTTTACTTTTCCTTTGCACTTCCATCTAAAACTACAAGATTTATTTCATAATTTTTGCAGGTTGGATAGTCTAAAGGAAAACAAATTTAATTGCATGGTAAGATTTCAAAGTGTTCGACAACACAACCAAAGTCCAAAGCCTCAACTAGCCAACAGAGAAAAAGAAAAATGACCTCATATTGCGAGAAATTGGTATCGATTGCACCTAATTTGATTCGTAAAGGAAGTTTGCAATTACATTTTGATGTAGAGCTAGTGGTATAGCTAATCATATTAATGGTGATGTGTTGGACAAAATATTTAATCGTGGATGGGTTAGTGCTTCAGTTATCAACATCTGGATTAAGTACTTTATTATCATTATTTATCACTGTTATTATTATTTATCATTCAATGTTTTGGTTTTAATGACATTGTTTATTTTATATCAAGGAACTTATACCATGACATCTTAATCGATACAGACAGAGTCCAATTCTCACTTGTCAACCCTTATCTCATTAGCAAGCATGGGGGCAGAGTAGATCAGAGTGTACAATCTAATAATCTGAAAGATTACTTTAGAAAGAAAACAACACCAACTACGTTATTTCTAGTGCCATACAATGTGGGATAAATTATTAGTGGTAGCAATTCAATTTATGTTGTTTTATTGTTTAACTTTTACTATAACATGATTGTTGAAGAAAATTTTTTAAAATATTTTGTGGCAGATTGGATATTGATTGTTATCAATCCAACAGAACCTTTAGACCCTCGCATTTACTGTGTGGATCCTCTAATTAGAGGGCTTCCAGAAAACCATCCTGATATGTTACGATTGTTCAATAGGTAAGCGTATGCGTGTATGTGTAAATATTTGCGTGTGTGATTGAATAACTAAAAGTAATCAGTTTCTTTTTTTTATTAGCTCATTGACTGCATATCAAGCCTCTGCCTCCTTAAGCTATTCTAAAGCTACTGACCCTGTCAATAGCTTTGTCTGGAAGAGGATACAAGTATTGATATATGAATTTACTCAAATATTGTTATTAAATAATTTTTATTCAAAAATTGAGTTAACTATTTCATTATATTGTTGCAGTGCTCTTTCTAGACCAATAACAATGATTGTGGATATTACATCATTAAATTCATGAAGGATGTAATTACTCATGATCAGCCTTTATTTTATTGCTCAAAAAGTAAGTTATGTAGTTGCGATTTATATTGTGTTTAAAATTTAATTGATTAGTGCCTGATAATTAAACTTTTGTGATTTTAAAACCGTTGTGTGCATGTTTGTACATATATGTAGTATTATGAAGATCAATGTTGTGATAGTTTGACTGACCATCAATTCAATGAAGTAATCGAGGAATGGTGTGAATATGTTCTTAAGCAAACCTCTAGCTAGCTACTATTTAACTAGCCTAGGTGTTGTTTCTTGCTAATTGTTGTGTTGTCTATTTAAGTTGAATTTGTTGTATTTCATTCACAATTGTTGTAAATATATTTAGTAGTAATTTTGTTAATTAGTTATTTGTTTGTATCATTTTAGAGTTATTTCATTGTTGTTTGTTTTTCTTCATTTTGTTATGGATATAAAAATTTGTGTTTAAAGTAGCCCACTACTGTAATTATAGGGTTATGAATTAAAAATAGAAAAATATATTTTTTTAAAAAAAACTTCCTATGACACTTTCTTAAAAAAGGGTCACATGAAGCAAACTAAAAAAAATTAGCACTTCCTGTAGTGCTTCCTTGAGGAAGCGCTATAGGAAGTTCAACACCTCTTGTGGTGCTTCCTTAAGGAAACAGGAAGTTTGAACTTCCTGTAGTTCTTCCTTAAGGAATCATTACAAGACGTGGCTTTTATGTATAGACACACACACACGCTATGGCGCTTCTTCTTTTAGTGGGCATGTGGATATGTGGCATTTCCTAAGCTTTATAGCTAGTTGAAAAATAAGCGCCATAGTTACCCTTTTTTGTAGTAGTGATTGGCTAGATCGACTTATGGATGCCTTATGAGATTGTGGGTGAAAGCCTATCATATCCCTTTACAATTGACATTAATGATCTAAGGGAGTTCATAAATTTAGAGGAGATAGATATAGGATGGGTTCATCTTACAATCATGTAAGTTTATTTTTTTCTTCAATTGATGTAGTGGTTTTTAGGTTTTATATATTTAATAAGTCATTCATCATTTTAATTCCATTATAGCTCCTCCTCAATATATGCGTCGAAAGGGGAAGAAATAGTTTATATGAATTCTTATGTCCTGTAAATATGACAAAGAAGAATTTAGTTGGAACTAAGGACGGCCTATGTGGGCTATATAATAATAGAGACTAAATTGCCTTGTTATCTAGCACAATTTCTTGAAGGGTACGTATTTTAGTTTTGTCTATTTGAGATATTTAAGAATAAATTGCCTTTTTATCTAACTTCATTTTAATCTGTATATGTTGTTATACTTACCATTGGAGTTTGTGTATTGTTTCTCCAGTCATGAATGTCACACCCTTTCTTTAAACACCATAATTAGTCACATTTACAAGCATATTAGGAAGCATACAAGTGTACAACACAGCGAAAGCTTGAAAAACTTACAAAATACAAGATATGATTTTACATTATGGAGGTTGCCTTGCAAAGGGGTCTGCTTACACTAATATACCACATAAATACACATATATATACATATGCATCAAGAGGACTAAATCAAAAGAAATAAACTCTGGGATCCTAATCACCGGTAGCCGCTGCTTTGCCTTTAGAGCTTCCTGCTTCAGCTGAAAGGGTTTTTGTTGTGGAAAAGAATGAGATTCGGAGAATCTTAGTAGTAACAATCTTTCATACAAATAAAATGTGAAAAGTAGATATGCAATGTCATGACATGTAAGATGATCGAACGTGAGTGTGTACACTAGCCCAAAGTCAAACTACATGTTTGAACTTGGTCGACTTGGTGCCCCTGTTGGATCCATGAACACAACATGGCGGATTGGTGTGTCTATGACACTAGCTCATGCTACAATGTATGACATCCATAATTGGCATCACATAGTATAAGTATGAAGGAAGCTACTACCTGTTAGTTTTCCCGATACCTTTACACGTTCTTCAAAACTCAGGCAAGTCTCAGACTTTAGACCGTCCTTAAGTCCTATAATATCCAACCACCATAGATGAGTTACTACTCATTTAAACCTACTTCGATTCCATAACAGGGGTTATCTTAGATGAACGATGACAATTTACCAAAATGTCCCTGTAGCCCCGGTCTATCCGGTCCTTACCAGAATTTATGACACATGCTATTCCTATACAAATTCATGTGTAGAATCCATATTTGACCTCAGATTGGTCAAATTCAGGGCCAAATGATGAAAATGCCCTTAGTGACTCTTTCAATTACATTTTAAGGCTTATTATGTCATTTCTCTTTCTGGGGCTTTTGTCACTAAGTCGTCAACACCCTACACAATTTTATCATCTAAACCCATTGGAATCTTCAGAATTACCAAATTCCATATCCTTTATCATATTCATGATAGGGTTCAGATTTTAGATTCTCAGAAAAATTGTGTCGGTTTCTCGTTCTGATTGTCTTAATCATCTCCTTTCTACTTATAGAAAACTTATTAACTATTAAAATAATCATTGGTTAAGGTTTAGAGAAACTTGAATTTCAAAGTCCTTTAGTTTTCTTCATCTTCCACTCATAATAACAACCAAACCAAACCATAAATAGCTTTAATAGCATCAATATAAGCTATAGAATCAAGCTTGGAGAGTTACCTTTAAGTTTCACAACTTTCTCTCTCCTCAACGTCCGACTTCTCTCTCTCTCTCCTCTTGAAAACGCTGAGCAACCATGAATTCAGAGATGGAGAGATGAGCAAGAGTGATCATAGAGAGTTTAGGAAGCTTAAACCAGGAGTTCCAAGCTTCTTACCTTGATTCTGAATTCAAACCTAGCTTCTCGTTCTTGCGTCTCACTCTCGCTTGTTCTTGTGTTCTATTTCGTTTCTAATCAGCATGGGAATGGAATGAAGAAATGGATAGTGAATGAAAATATATATAAATAATGAGTTAAGTTAAATAATTAACTTAACATGGGTGGCACTATTCCATTGGTCCACAAATCTCATTTCCCTTCTTTGCTTCACCATTCCATGTGAGATACATAAGAATAGAGGGAAAATATGAATATCCAATTATCTCATTGTGTCAACTTGTAACTTGTTGACCAAGTTATTGACTTTTGACTAGTTAACCTTTCTTGATAATAATTCTCCAAAAATAGACTTATTTATTATCAAGTGGTCATTTCCCTCTTTTTGGATCCCATATAATTGATATTGTTAGATGAATTAGGGAAAAATAATTGTTTCCCACTTTTCGACAAAATTACGATTTTGCCCCTCAAATCATGATTTAATCCGATAAATCATTTCTTGCGTCTTGTCCTTTGCTTTGGCTAAATGATAATTATCCAACAATTAAAATATTATGGAAAATTTCATGCACATCACCATTCACCATATAATTTCTTTAAGGACATCAAATAGATAAGGGGAATTGTTTATGATTGAGAATTGGGGTGTTACAATGAACACCCTCTATTGGTTTGATTCCTTGGGTTACAAGCCAAATGAAGAAATAAAATCTATCTTTAGCATGTAAGTTAATTTGTTTGTAAATCATTGATTCTTGACATAAATGAATTTTTTTAATGTCTGTTGATTTTCATTTTAATGATAGTGCACTCAAGATATATAGACTACTGGGCAGGACACGCGAAGGTAAAAGTAGAGAGCCGAAGTTGTTTTATATGAGAGTAAGTAGTTTGAATTCAAGTTCTTTCAATGACAGTCGATTTAAATATATCTTTATTCATTTTAACCATTTGCTTTTGATTTATAGCGCTCTCAACAACTAGGGAGAACTGAGTGCGGATACTCTGTTATACTTTATATGTATAATATCATTCAGAGTAGTGTTACTACAGATTTTGAACATGTAATCACTTTTTCATTCTAAAATGATAATATTTTTGGTGTTATAATTGAATTGTTAATTAATTCATTCACTTGATTGACTTATCATATCTTATTTTCCAATTTGCAGATTTTTGATAATGATGAAGCCTACATAGACAAAAATATTAATTTGATCCGAAACCTTTTGGATGGATATCTTCTTCAAGACATGGATGAGAAAAGTTTATTTTTATATTAAATAGTAGTAGTGTAGACAAGTTTTTGATACTTTGTGGTAATTATTGTACATAGTAGTAGTAGTAGTTAACACTTTAATTAGCTAGTGCTAGATGTTTTTGTACTATTTGTAAGGACATTTTGGTTTATAAAGAAGTATTGGATGATGTTTCTGTAGGGTTTAATTGCTAGACAAATTTTTTTTAATAAAAAAACTTTTTTCAATGTCTATTGTTAAAAAAGGGACGTTGTAAGAGGCTTATGATGTCCTTTTTTTCTAAAAGGAATGTTGTAAGTGACTTATAACATCCCTTTTTTTGAAAAGAGACGCCGTAAGTAAGTAACTTACAATGTCCATTTTGTTAAAAAGGACGCTGTAAGACACTTACGACGTCCTTTTTTTACCAGACGTTGTTTGAAGACTTTACTACGTCACTTACATAAGCATCCCCCTAGAAAGGGATATAGAAATGGCCTAAAAACAGTCGTTAAAAGTGCTTTAATAGTGATAGGGAGTTTGTAGCATGAACTTCACTCTCACCATGTTTTATTCTAGTGTAGAATGAATCTGTTGGGGTATTGTGGTGGTGGCTGCAACTACTCTACATGCTATATCAGTCAAAATTATTCTGGAAGATCTTGCTAAGCCTGTGATCATTGGACTGGGTGTGACTAATCCCGTAAGAGATGAAAAGTGTGCCCTTAGTCTTCTGGTATTTGTGGGGAATGGGATTCTATTTTATATAAGAATGGAAAATAAATTGTCATTCGCTTTCTCTGAACATGATGCGGAAACAAACGAAAATAAATTATTCTTGACAAATATAAGGCTTCGACTCTACTGTTGATAACCAGTTAGCCCTAGGTATGCATGCACCAAATATATAATTAGACAGTCATAATCCGGTCTTGCGTCAATCAGATGACTTTAGCTTTAGTTACCTAGTTTTTTTACTCTTGATGATAATTACCACTGTTCATTCATGTTATATATAGTTTAAACCCTAACTATAAAATTGTTAGTCCCTTCTGATGAACTAGCGTGACAGATAATTAGTCTGATTATAATGGGACTGAGTTTAGGATTTTCACGACTTATCTATGTTTGGTCTGTCTCCACCCCATGTAAGCATAAATTTTATATCATTCTATCTTCTGATTAAGATGTAAGAAGTGTCTACATTTCAGCTGTCATATGATTTATACACTTATATCTAATCAGGAAGATGCACTAAATTAAAGTATTGAAAATAAATGTCTAAGATCCAATTGTTAATATTTTAAGTATAATTGCCTCAGCAAAATGATGTATCTATTAAGATTATAGATGTTATTTGTGAGGTTATCATGAAAATTCATTGTTTTATTATTCCAAGTATTTCGGTTTTCAGTTGCTGCTTTTCATGATGAAAGTAGAATGTTCCATTGTCTTATGCAAATGATTGGTTTTACTGCATTGTTCCAATAATACACTCGACTATATCCAGCAATTTCATGCAATTTTTTGTTTGAATTTATTTTCCTCGTAGAAAATCAAGCTGATCTAGTATAGTGCATGTATTTATGGATGCATATGATTATTTTTCTATTAGTAATTTTAATCTTTGATCCTTTGAAGATTTTTATATGTTCTATATGTTCTTTAACCAAAAAACACTGCTGGTGTTGGCATATTGCAAAGTCTTTATTGTCTTTCACAATAAGTACATGTTTCAATGCTGTAAATAATTCAATTTTAGGGGATCGGATTCTCTTTCTGACTGAAGTTAAAGAGTTAATATTATGGTGTACATAGAAATTCTGACAACCGTTGTGGTTTATTTTTCACCCACTAGAAATGATATGAATGAGGGAACGGACCGGCTAGAAAATAAGTTTGAAAACACAAACGGAACGAATGATCAAAGGTAGGACCTTAAGAGAACCTGTCTCTTACAACCCTATCCATAAAGACACCACAAGGATGATCGGTCCTTGATACAGTTGGAGTATTCGCACGAGAATACAAGCATGCAAGCAAAGCTTACACAAGAGAAATAAAGTTCTCAAAGAACAAAGTTCTTATTCATATCATTATCATCTTCTGAATTGTCCAGTACAAAAACGCAGCCTTCATATATAGGCAACAAAAGAACACTCTAGAACTCTAAACCTAGTCATAAATGCAATAAATGATGCCTTAATGATAATTGATTGCCTTGGTTGGCACCATTCAAGCCTAAAAGTATGAGGAAATTACTATTCTTCAAGACTAAGTCAGTTACCTAAAAATAGAAAACTAAATCAAAGAACAATCTTTGATCAAAAGGCCTTATTTAATGCAAATAAAATAGGAAACTAATCAAATTAGATTTGATGCATAAGGATGCCTTCTATATGCTTCTTGAGTTGTCTTGGACATCACTTATAATCCTCCACCAAGGCACATGCTTGTCACATGGTATTTAAAGTAAATTCTTTAATCTGGACTGCACATGGGCCTTGTACATCATCATGTTGGGCTTATTGCTTTATGTTATCCCAATTTCATGGATCTTCATGGTTTGCCACGTACTCAAGCTTTTAGGTGTTGTAAAAGCATGCATATGGGCTTGAATAAGCATGATTATGGCCTCATTTGCACCCTCAACATATATACTAACATTATGAGCCATTAATGAAGCAAATTGAAGCCTAAATATTTGCTCCAACCTCTCGAACAGCTCACTCTTTTCTAGGCTTCTAGTAATTAGGCCCTTGATGTCATGATGAGGATCTTGAGCTTGCATAGAATCTTCTTGTATGATATAAATAACATTTTGTTCATTAGATGTGCCACCTATGACGTGTTTTCCATGGATGATGTCACCTTGGTTACCAACTTGGATGCCTTTTTTGACACCATATAAGATGCCACTTGTACCTCTATCAAGAAAGAAGAGAGAGGAAAAAACAGCAAATATGGTGTGCATATTCTGACAACTTTTACATTGATAGAGAAGTAGGAGTAGTAGAGGGACACTGAACATAGATTATATATTGGATATCTGTAATTAATTAATTGAAAAGTAGAAGCATGCAAAAATAATTGAAAATGGCCATTCTTTTTACATAATTAATTTTATTTTCTAAATTTTTTTATATGCCTATAATATATTAATTACATTTGATGTCAATGCCAACTATGTGTTGGGATTGGAAGGCACAACGGAAAAAATTAAATCTTTAAAATTTTTTCTAATCCCGAACATGGATCTATCAACAACGTTCAAATTGAGTTAGAAAGAGTCGTACCTTTACGATTTTTCCTTTTCGATCTCAAGGAGCTCACACCTCAGATAATCTCTCTCTACCGGTATTCACATGAATAGAACCCAACACTGGCAGCGTACTAGCGCCTCCAATGCCTCTCTAGGGTTTTTTTGTGGCTCTATATTTCTCTTTTGCCCTAGGCTTCTCTAGCCCTTTGTTTTTATAACTAATGAGGGCTATGTTGGATCTTCAAAATTAATCTGAATTAATTTTGAAATCCATATTATATCAATTAATATTTAATTTTTTTTATAACTAATAAATTCGGTTTAATTAAATATATCCAACAGTTTTAATTTAACATATTTATTTAATCTGAATAATCTTTATAAATTAAATATGAGATACTATATCTCTATATTAATTATTAAATTTAATTTTATCAAATAAAATTAAATCTGAAACTCACACTACATAATAATAATAATAATTATTATTATTATTATTATTATTATTATTATTATTTCCCTTTTTCAAATTTTATATCATATATATAAAATCTGTCTACCCTAAATTAAACATTGTATTAATTGAATCTTAGACACATATTAGATTCAATGAATCTGGATATTATAGCTCGTGTTGGGTTATTCTTGCTGTGAGACCCTATATTGAAGGCCCACATGAAGTTGGCAGTTGCACTATTACAAAATATAGATTTAGTAGCGCACCTTTTGTTTCACTTTTTTAAAGAAAGCGCCACAGCTGTGTATCAATTTTAGGTGGCACTTACTTAAGAAAACGCCACCTAAGATATTTTTAAGAAAAATAAAATTAAACATAAAAAAATTAAAAGAAACTGTGTCACTTACTCAAATAAGTGCCACCCAAAAGTCTCCTTTTTTATAATTTTTTAAAAGTTTCTACTAGAGAAATTATCTTTTTCTTTTATATAGATTCTCTCATTGAAATCAAAATTATACATATTTAATTTATTATAGATATTCAAATATATAATAAAATAAGAAATTATAAATTATAATATTATATACAAATCATATAATAAATTGAATGAAAATAGAAATAAATTTAATATATGAAATTCAAATACTAATTATATATTTATTAAGTTAAATTAAATAAGACATGAATTGAATATATCAAATCATATTATAATTAAATATTTAGATTTCTCTATATATTACACAAATTCAATTCATTTTATATAATTTATTACATAATTATATTAAATGTTAAATAATATATTATTGTTATTATATATTAAATAATTAAATGGGTTAATATAAAAATATTTTAGGTGGCGCTTTATTAATAAGCGCCACCGAATACAATAAAAAAATTGATAATATTAAAGTATTTTTATTATTATAAATTTATATTTATTTCTATATATATTATAAATATTCAATTCATTATAGAAATTAAATTTTATAATAATATAAGATATTATAAAATCTAATATTAATATATAAATCATATAAATATAATTTAGTAGAAATATAATATTATCCATAAATATAATTATATCTACCATTAAATAAATAAATAAAATTAATATTATATTTTAAATATTTAAATATATAATATTATTAATTTTCAAAAATATATAGGGCAGCACTTTCTTAAATATGCGCCACTCTATACCTTATATAAATTTAATTTTTATTAATTTGAAATAAAATAAATAAATTTATAATAAAAATTCATATTCTAATTAAATACTTAGATTTAAATAAATTATAATACTAATATATAAATCATATAAATATATAATTTACTAGAAATATATATTCTTTAATTATATAAATTAATATAACTATATTAATTATTAAATATAGAATATTAATATTAAATAATTTAATTAAAATAAATTAAAAATTTCCTATTGGGTGGCGCTTGGTAGCATTTAATTGCAGTAAATGAAAAATAAATGTGGATTTTTTCCTATTGGGTGGCGCTTGGTCAAAGAAGCGCCACCCAATGCGCATTAAATCCCGCCTTGTGTTTTCATCATTTCCCTCCAGCTTTTCCCTGACCCACCACAACCCCTTAGCTCCGTCCCCTCAGCTCGTGTCACCGTTAGCTCCCTCCTTAAGCTCTGTCTCTCAGCTCGCATCCACCCATTTCACTGCCAGCCCTCAGCTCCCTCCCTAAGCTCCGTCTCTCAGCTCACATCCCTGATCCATTTCACCGTCATCCCTCAGCTCCCTCCTTTAGCTTTATCTCTCAGCTCCCTCCCTCTCTGCTCGTGTCTCAGCTCACTGTTTTCACTCTGTGAAGCATCCCCACAATATCTCAGCAGCTTAAAGCTCCTATTTTGGTCCTCTCCGCTTTTGGTCCCTACTCAGATCTCCAAGTATTTGGTCCCCACTGCAAATCTGTAAGTTTGTCTTTTATTATTTTTTAAAAAATTATATGATTGAGAATTATGGATACATGCGTCCCCTTCCCTTTTTTATTTTTTTTTTATTTTTTATTGTGTCTTGGACAAAGTCTCTAGGCCTATGTGAATTGGGATTTATTTATTTATTTGAATTTTATAGTGACATAAGCAACTTGACATAAGCAATCCCTTTTTTGTTTTATTTTAAATTTTTGTTGTATCTTAGACAAATTCTATTTTTTATATCATTCTATATGTGTAATTGACAAAGTGAATTGTGATTTATTTATTTATTTGGATTTTATAGTGACATAAGTAACCTGACATAAGCGTCACTTTTTTAAAAAAATTTTTTGTTGTGTCTTGGACAAAGTCTATATTTTGTGTGTCGATTGTGTAATTGACAAAGTGAATTGAGATTTATTTATTTATTTGAATTTTATAGTGACATAAGCAACCTATTTGCTAAAAATTTTTAAGAATAAACATTTATGACTTATTTTAACAAACTAAAACCTGGGTCCCAAGTGTAAAACTTCAATTGCACCGTTTAGGCTTTTAATAAGCACATGGAGAATGAAGCTTAAACTATTAATTAAAACCCTATCACAAAGGCCTACCATGACCAATTGGTCTAAATTGACTCACATACCCTTTGTAACAGATAGTTTTCTCATTTAATATGTATATAGGTTGAAGGCATAGATGATTTTCTCATTAAAGCAACTAACCACAATTTAAATCTAGGTTGAAGCCATAGATAGATCGAAAATGGATGTCATCTGATCGGTGTTCAAGGGAATATATAGATGGGGTGAAAGAATTTATTAGATTTGAAATTGAGCATACAAAAGATCCTAACAAAATCTTGTGTCCCTGCTTATCTTGTTGTTATAGAAAGTGGATTAGTCAACTTGATTTGCTAGATCATTTAGTATGTCATGGGATTGATCAAATATATACATGATGGATAAGGCATTGTAAGACAAACAATGCCTGTAGTGATCGGGTGCAAACCATGGGTGGTGCTTCAAATGAGTTTGACCGAAACATGTGTGATAAACAAGATGGTCTTGAAGAAATGCTAAACATGGTCGAAGAGGTACTTCATAACTGTCCTAGAGAATTTGAGAAGTTAAAAGGTAATGCTGAGAAACCCTTATATGCCGGTTGTACAAAATAGACAAGATTGCTAGCAGTGTTGAAATTGTACAACTTTAAAGCTCGTTATGGGTTGAGTTATTCAGGTGTCACCGCACTGCTTGAACTTTTACAAGATATGCTTCCAAAAGAAAATGTACCTCCTACGAAGACATATGAGGTAAAGCAAATTTTTTGCTCAACAACTGGTATGGGATATGAGAAGATACATGCATGCCTTAACATGGCCCAGAAATTTGACTTCTGAGAGCCAAAACTCACATTTTCTTAACTTTGCATAGAGTTGTCTTTCTTATATAATGCTTAGCACAATTCTCAAATGCTCCTCATGCTCATCTCTACTCTTAGAGTATATCAGAATGTCGTCGATGAAGACTACCACAAACTGATCAAGTATTGATGAAAGATATGGTTCATGTAGTCCATAAACACGGTTGGTGCATTGGTTACCCCAAAGGGAATTACTAGAAATTCATAGTGTCCATACCGAGTTCTGAAAGTAATTTTCGGTATATCTTCTGCCTTCACACACAGTTGATGATACCCCGATCTTAGATCAATGTTCGAGAACACACTTGCTCCAGATAGTCAATCTAAAAGGTCGTCAATCCAGGGAAGCGGGTGCTTGTTCTTGACGGTTACCTTGTTCAGCTCTATGTAGTCAATGCATAACCTCGGGTTCCATCCTTCTTCTTAACAAATAACACTAGAGCTCCCCACGATGACATACTGGGTTAAATGAACCCTTTCTCAAGCAATTCCTCAATTTTCTTCTTTAACTCAACCATCTCATTTGGAGCCATACGATATGAAGCCTTTGATATAGACCGTGCTCCAGGTAAAATCTCAATTGTAAATTCCGCTTCTCTGTTTGAAGGTAAACCACTAAGGTCATCCGGAAACACATCAGGAAATTCCTGTACAACTGGAATGTCTTTCAGGGCTATTTCTGTATCCGTCTGCATGGAAGAGAACACAATGTATCCCTAGCATCCCTTCTCCAAACATTTCTCAGCTTCTGCCAATGAAATAAAGTTCAGGCTATCATTTATGTCACTGAACTCCCACTGAGTAGGATATATTATCCTCTTATTTCCACAATCTACCAGCACATTATTTACCGTTAGCCAGTTAAAACCCAATATAATTTCAAGTTTTTGGAGAGGCAAACAGATTAAGTCAACGGTAGACTCATGTCCCTCAACATTTATCACACAATTCAAGCAAACATCAACAGTCAGAGTCTTGACACCCATCGGCGTCGACACAATCAAATCAAATGGTAGTTTATCACATGCAGTTTTAGGTGCTTAGCACAATCATACATAATGAAGGAGTGACTAGCACCTGAGTCATATAAAGCTTGCAATACACTATCATTGAGAATGATTTTACCTTGGACTAGATCTGGGGACTTCTTTGCCTCCTCCTGAGTCAAGGCAAACACCCAGCCTTGATTCTGTTGTTTACGCTCAACAAGTCGTAGTGCTACTTGTTGGGAACAATTTATTGCCAAATGGCCTGGCCTCTTGCAAGCATGATAGATTACTTGGCTCGTAGGAAGATTGTACCATCACCCTGGATGAGACTTGCCATATCGAAGGCATGTTTGAGACGTCGGGGGTTTTTGGCCACCACGGTTCCCAAACCAAAAGGGCTTTTTATTGCCACTCTTTTGTGGGAAACCTTATCCCTTTCGCTTCTGTGAGGTATCTGCTGGAGTAAATCCACCTCTTTAGCTAGTGCCCCTACCGAATAGTACTCTTTTTAGATTCCCTTCTGTCAATCAACACACTTCCACAGCTTTGTTAAACTTTTTAAACTGTCAAGCCACAAGTTTCTCTTCTATTTCAGGCTTCAATCCCTGAATCAGCATATTCGAACTCCACTCTTCATCCTCTTTAAGTTTTAAGCAGGAAGAGTAGTGAGACAGTCGGATGAATCAAGACAAGTAAGCATTGAAGGTCTCAGTGTCACCTTGCTGAATGGCTAAGAATTCTTTCTCTTTCTCAATTCTTACGGACCTTGGGAAATACTTTTCATAAAATTTCTCTTGAAATAACTCCCATGTCAGAGGGATATTCCAGCCACGCAATACAAGCATCGTATTTTTCCACCAGTCATCAGTATCACCTACTAGCTTATATATAGCCATCCTGGCTTTCATCTCCGTCAGGCATCAGAGTACCTCAAAGATTTTCTCTAGGTGGTTTACCCAATTCTCAGCAACTTATGGATTAAATTTCCAATGGAATGCCTCATGATGATATTTGATAAATTTAGGCATCCAATACTGGACAACATTCTTCCTTGGTTCTTGAATAATAGGGATTTATGTGTTCATCCCAGGTGACTGCGATTGCTCGTCACTAGGTGGTTGTTCTCAGTCTGGATTCCCTTCAGGGGGATTCCCCGCCAAGTTATTCCCTTCAAGCTGCACCCCATCTGCATTCCGTCTTTCCCTTAATTCCCGGACTTCTTCTCGTAAGTCCTGGTCATACTTTGCTGTTGGGTTAGCATTGTGAAAATTTGCTGCATGAGATTAGGCTCCTCATTATTCTCATGTTTGAGATTTGGTGGTATATTTCTCGCTGATCTACGTTGCACCATTATTCCTTTTCACTATTAAGAAGGAACACTATGTTAATACCACATTACACATATATGTACATATACACTTCTCAAGATTTTAAATACCAACACACAACAAATATACATCTATTATATAGCAAACACTCACATTTGCATTAAAGCGGCTTGGTATTTACATCAAAAGAAGCTTGTCTTACAACAGAAGTAAGTTATATGTACAATAAGTGGTTTAACATTCACAACAAAAGAACCCTGCCCTACTATTCATTAGGCATATTAAACATCACATATAAAAATAGATGCCTAACAAAAGGTATAAACTCAAAAAGGACCTATAAATACGATCTCGTTCTTCTTCTTGATCCAAGAGGTGAAATCAGGAAAATGAGCTAATGTAGTCTGAATCCATACATCATCTGTCATTATCAATTCAAGCTCTTATCTATGCTTGTACAGCTTCTGTACTGAATTTAAGAATGTTGTATACTGTGCTGTAGGGGCGACAAAATAATTGAAGGCCGTCAAATACAAATCCTTCAATTTCTCCCAAAGTTCACAATCCAAATGTAGGTCAAAAGCTAATTTCTCCACTGAAGCATCTGACTCTTCATCTGAGTCTAAGTACAGCACACTATCATCTAAATCTAAGTCGTCTGTATCCACTACAGTTGCTTCATTTCTAGCAATAGGACCATAGTATACTGGGTACTTGACTCTCTTCCTGTGTGTACAAATAATCTTTGGTCCACGTCCAGGTCCTCCTCTGTTAATGATCACATAAGCCTCGCCCTCTGGTATCTTCTCCTTTGGTGGAGGCTGATTAATCGATGGAAGTAAGGGTGATCTCCTCCTTTGCCTTTTACTATCTGACCTATTTCTAGTCTTGATAGTGATAGGTGCTGGAAGACCCTTCCGGGCAGTACGTCTTACCCTTGTCATTCTTGCCTTTCTGTACACCACTAGGTCAGAATCCATATTTCGATGATAACCAATGGTGATAAGATATTCTGCAAGGAAATGATCAAGTTAGATGACGTATAATGTGCTAAAGTTCCTAAAGAAAATATCACACAAAGTCACATCTATGTTTTCCATGCATTTGCATCTACACTCGAGTTTGGGTACATGAACTCAAGTCCTGCAAAGTCACACTTGAGTTCAGTTAAGACACTACTGGGACTTAATTGACTCTTGAAGCATACACTCGCTAGAAGGAACTGCACTCGAGTTCACCACAAAGAACTCGAGTTCTCAAGGAATCACACTTGAGTCATGGGAGTTTTGCAGTGAGAGTTTATACCAAAAAACTCTTAGTAGTCACGGGTAATTGACGCACTCGAGTTTGGAATTCTGAACTCGAGTTATGTGGAAATACCTCACTCAAGTTCACAACATCACACTCGAGTTCTCAGTTGTAAATACACTCAAGTTCAGGAAGTGATGTCAAGAGATTTTCTCCTAGAGACCATCAAATTCCTGAAAAGCAACGTAGACTCGAGTTCAAGTGATCACACTCAAGTTCTGAGACAACTTGCACTCAAGTTTTCCCGTGAGAGTTTTTGTCCGAGAATCTTGAGACTGTAAATGAAAGGCATGAACTCGAGTCCTCCTAACTGCACTCGAGTTCTCAAGCAGCTTACACTCGAGTTCCAATTTTGAACTCTTGTGAGTTCATGCCTTAAGCCACATGATTTGTGGGAAAATGCCCTATGCACTCGAGTTCTTTAGCATGAACTCAAGTTGTTGCTGTATAACACTCAAGTTTTCCCTGATAAACTCGAGTTCTTCAACTGTTCCAAAGCTGAATCACTTGAGCAAACACTCCAAATACTCTCATATACCATCCAAACCATGATTTCTTCGTTTATCACCATTCTAACCTCATTCTCATATACTCTTATACATTATGCTTCCTATCCCAAAGCCGCTAACAAAAGCTAGAACCTTGCAATCATAAATAGAAAATTCCAGCAAAGTCTATCATTGCCAGAACCAACGCTCTGATACCAAAAATGTGATACCTTACTTTCAATGACCACAGATGAGTATAAAAGAGTAGTGAAATCATGTGGGAAGCCAGGATTCAAACCTGGCTACCCTAACTTCCAAAATATTAGCAAATTTCCTACCCACAACTCAAGAGTTGAACCTAGGGTTGAGAGGGTAGTAAAATTATCACAAACCATTCTCACTATCTCATTTAGTCTCTCTGGTCTTTTCTTTATATTCTTTTATCAGAGTCAGTGAGTGTTTATGTTAATTGCATTTCATTAGCGATGGGAAGCATAAACACATATTACCTACCATTCATTCATCAAGCTACTTTTACATCGTTGTCATACTTACATGAACATATTTACTATTTACAACTCAAAATATCTAAACATACATATGGAACCAAATAACCAAATTGACTAAAGTCTTCAGCACCCAACCTTTGGTCATCGGCATTTACCTTCCCCTTGCCCCTAGAGCTTCCTCCTTGTACTGAAAGTGGGTTTTTTTTAAAAAAGAGTGAGATTCAAAAGAATCTTAGTAGCAACATATATCAATCATACAGTTATAACATTTCAAGGCATGCTAAACAATCATCATTCATCAAAATCATCACAACAACAATCATGCATCAAATGAAACTCTTAAACTATCATAGCACTAGATATACAATAAGGCCCCGAGGGAAACCCGTGCAATAGGCCCTGGGATTCACTCGTGCATCGGTGGTCGTTATAATGGCATGAGCACCTACCCGTGCAAAGATAAGCCTTGGGTGACCACCCCACATATTCAAAATACGTCAGACAATTCTTGATGAATACTCTAATCATTCAATGCATACTATAATGTATGAAAGATAAGTTACTACCTGATTGCTCTTCTCTAGCAATTCCTTCCTACCTTTCCAAGCTCGGGCAAACCTTGAGTTCTGGACAAAAACCAAGTCCTAAAATCTTGAATATATCATAAATGAGTCATTTCTCATTCATGCATAATTCCAAATTTATAGTATTGGTTAACTTAGCCTTATAGTGCTAAATTACCAAAATGCCCCTTAAGACCCGATCTTACTATACTTTACCAAATTTATGACATGGGCTAATCCTACACAATTTCACATGTAAAATCCATTTTTGACTTCCAATTGGTCAAAATCATGCCCGTATGAGGAAAATGCCCTTGACAGTCTTTATTTAAGGCCTTTAAGGGGGTAATTGGTCATTTCACATTCTGGGGCTTTTCTTTGTTTATGATCAACATAGACCCTACACACTTTTGCCTCCTAAACTCAATGGAAGCATCGGAATTATCAAATTCCTACTCCTTTACCATATCAAACACAGAGAAATCTAATTAGATTCCTATAAAAGTTGTGTCGGTTTCTCAGTTTCTCTTGCCTAATCACCTCCTTTCTACTTATAATCACACTATTAGCTATTTAGACATTCTTAGACTTGATTTGGAGAGACTTGAACATTAAGGTCCTTTAGGTTTCTTAAACTAACTCTTACCAAAACAACTAAAACAACCAAAACAAAGCCAAGAACAACTCCAATAGCATCAATCAAGCAAGAGGAACAAGTTTGGAAGATTACCTCTTGATTTCCAACACTTTCTCTCTCTACACGTTTTCACCTCTCTCTCCATAACTCTTGATTCAGCTTGAAAACTATGGATTCAAAGGAGAAGAGATGAGTAGGAGAGGTTATAGAGGGATTAGGAAACTTAAAGCACAAGGTAACAACTTCCTTACCTTGATTCCATAAAGAACCCTAGCTCCTCCTTCCTCTTCACATTCTCAGCAACTCTCTCACTCTTTTTCGGTTCAGATGGCAAGAGAATGAAGGTTGAAGAGGTGAAGGAAAGATGATATAATACATAAGGGTTAATTGGTTTAATATGTGGTAAGTGATCATTGGTCCAAAATGCCAATTTGTCTAATTATTTCATTTCCTCTTCTCCCTTCATGTTCAGCTGAGAATGCATAAGAAATGAGGGAATAAAATATTGGTCTTGCACTATTTCCATTACCAAAATTGTTTTATTAATGATCAAGCCGCCATTTTTCTCTTTTTAATTCCCATTTAACTGAAATTTATTGGGAATATTGGGGAAAAATAATTATTTCCCACTTTATGGAAAAAATATCATTTTGCCCCAACATTTATGATTTATCGTAATAAATCATTTTCTCACTCATTTCCATTAGTTTGACCCCATTTTGACACTTAAATGAAGCCATCATTCATGTCATTTAATTTCTCAAATTTTGGTTACGATAGTAGGCCTTTAAGTGGACATTAATTGCCTCTTTGTGTCCTTTCTTGGCTGAATTATATGTAACCGGAAATTGCCATTTGTTTGTAATTTCTTACATCTAACAATTCACCATTTTATTCCACTAAATATCATAAATATACATGTAGGGAATATTGGTGAAAAAGTTTTGTATTACAATAGGAATGAAAACTTAATAACAAAAGAACACAATTGACATTTTTCAAGTTGGTTGAAAAAGCGCATTAATGATGAGATGGAGAAGCATCCTGATTTAGTTTCTGTGAAATTGATATGGTTTTGAAGGGACTGAGCTTAAATGTATTATCTTTCAATGGTTATGCAATCAACGATTACACATTCTATACACAAAAACAAGATACACAGAGCACGATGCAGAATAGTGGGGTAACACTTGTTGCTGATTCTTGGCATAGATCCAGTGCTAAAGACATACATCCTGTCTACGCACCAATGTCATATTTTAGTGTTATTAAACGTATATGAGAGTTAGATTACTCTATGTTGAGGATCCCTATCTTCAGATGTAAGTGTGTTAACAACAATAGTGAATTGCAGACATGAGTTTGGCTTTGTTTAAGTGGACTTTTCTAAAGTTTGGTAGAAAGATTATCCTTTTATTTTAGCATGACAAGCAGAACAAGTATTCTTCATTCCCAATCCTGCTAAGAAGAATTGGTCCATTGTACTCCCATCAAACAAGAATCGTCAAGAACAAGTTGATATTGAAAGTCATGACTATTTGAATATTGTTGAGGATAATCCTTTCTTGAGATTTTGTGGTCAGAAGATATCGGTATAGATGAAGATGGAGATGGAGATGAACCCTTGTATATGAGACATAATCATGAAGAGGGGACTTGTGTCAAGCTTTCAATTCCATCTACTAGGAGACTTAAGGGATACACAACTGTCAATTCAACAAGAATGATGAAGAAGAAAATTTTAAATCAAAGAAGAAAGAGGAAAAGATAATGAGTTATTAACTTGTTTACTTGTATGTTTTACCTGTACTCATATATGTCAAATTCATTTACTTTTATTGACATGATTGTCACTGTGTACTTATATTTTCTTTTACTTGTTTAACTTGTAGGAAAATGGATTCTCTGCATGAAGACGACAATGTTCCCACGAATGTTGTTAGACAAAGATTTGTTGAGCACGTCGCACGTGGAAAGACTATAATGGCGAGGTTGATCAAAATGAGAAGCAAGGGCATTAAGTTAGAACTTGATTGGAATGAAAAAGAGAATCCAATTGGACCAAACAGTAGCTCCCTCAATAATTTCATTGGGATATAGTCCAAGACAAAGTTCCTATTACAATTCAAGATTGGAGACGAGTGAAGAAACAATATGGAAATGAAATCTGGGGTAAAGTCCAGGTAAGACATTAATTACTTTATTATTCGGGTTGTTTTGTTTCATATAAATATAATCTAACAAATTATCTTTGGTTTTATGGCACATCTTGTTTTGTTATTGATGGTGATGATCACGAGAATGTCATTCTCAGAAAGGCAGGCAAACTCATGAGAAAGTTTCATTTCGATCTTGTGAAATTTTCTTGAGGGATGATAATGACAATATCATTCCAACACTGCCAGAATTATACGACGGGATCATCAGTCAAGAAATGTGGGATGAGTTTGTGAGAACACATACAAGTAAAGAATTTCAGGTGATGTGATATTATACTTTACAAACTACTTGTAATATGTTTATAATTAATATTTATTAATATGAATCATTTGGATCTAAATAGGAGCTAAGTGAGAAGAATTGCTCCAATGCAATCAATATGCCATACCGCTACACACAAGGACCTATATCTTTTGGAAAGTTAGAGCAAAAAATTGTGAGAACTAATACTTATTTTTGTAATTTATATGACTAATTTTTAACTTCAACTAATTTTCACATGTAGATAGAAGAATCAAATTCAGATATTACACAGGTTCCATGACATGACTTGTGGGTAGCTGGTTGAACAAATAAAAAGGGAAAAATTTGAAGTAAAGAATCAAGAAGAGTTGCAGAATATTGCATAAGTATTGAAACATATGAGTATGAATAATAAAGAATTAACACTATTTAAATGATTCTGGTTTATAATACCTAATAATGTTGTAATTCTTTTTGTGATACCAATCAATGACAGAAGAGGTGCTAGCAGAGTTGGCAACTTATATTGCTTGTGATGATCTGCTAAGCAGAGCGCTGGGTGTACCTAAGTACGATGGTCATGTTCGAGGTACTAGTTTTGGCATGACACAAACAACATACTTCGGATGCCAGAAGCGCTCGAACAAGAGTGACTTCTTGCAGCCGCGCGAGGAGATGAACTCCTTCAAGCATTAAATGCAAGAACAATTTGATTCACAAATGTGTTTGTTGCAAGAGCAAAATGCGTAGCTTAGGGCGCACATTGATCACTTAGTACAGTCTAAGGTAATACCAAATGTTCCTCCTTGTGACAGCCCAAGTATAAGAGATAGTTGTACTTATATCCTTAAAGTCCATCTCCCTTTTGGTAATTAATTTCTTCTCTAATTAATTGTTACATTATCAATTAGTGTATAACATAACATCCTTAACTGATCTATCTTTCATAGGGCGAGTCAGCATGCAAGTTATATGTTGAACATTCTGGAAAGCAGCTGTTGCGGTGGGTGTTGCCTACAACACAAACAATGATACCTTCCATAATTCACCATTGTCGGAGAGCACAATCCGAGTAAGGGTCGACGTTCACACGGATGATGATGCGCTCTTACCCATCTGTTCTCCGGATGACGAGACAATGATTAAAGATGTTGTAGGTGGCTATGTTGCTTGGCTAATAGGTTTGATAGAGCCATGTCAGAACATAGTTCATTTACAATACAATTCCTTCTACTTTTCCTATGCACTACATCATTTAATTTCATGATTTTTACAGGTTCAACATTATAAAGAAAAAGGAATTCAACTACATGGTAAGGTCTCAAAGGGTTCGACAACACAACCGAATTCCAAAGCCTCAGCTAGCCAACAGAGCAGAAGACAAATGATCTCATATCACGATCAGTAGGAATTCATTGCACCTAGATTAATATATAAAGGAAGTTTGTCATTACTGTTTGATAGACACATCTATGGTGTTTAGGGCATAGCTGAACATATTATTGCTTATGTTAGACAAAATTTTTATTCGTGGATGGTTTGGTGCTTCGGTCATCAACATGTAGATTAAGTACTTTATTGTCATTATTTATTACTGTTATTATTATTTATCTTTAAATTTTTTTATCGTAATCACATCTTTTTGTTCTCTGTAAAGGCATTTGTATAATGACATCTTGGTAGACGCACACAGGGTCCAGTTCTCATTTGTCAACCCTTATCTCATTGGATATCATGGGGGCAGAGTAGATCTCGATACTCAATCAAATGATCTAAAAGTATACTTTAGACAGAGAGCAAAACCAAATATATTATTTCTGGTGCCATATAATACAGGGTAATTAAGTTATTCTTGATGCTAGCATTTCACTTTATATTTTTTTTATTGTATCACTTAATTTTACCATATTATGTATGGTTGAAAAAATTTTAAAATATTTTAGGGCACATTGGATTTTGATTGTGATCAATGCAGCGGCATCTTCTGGCCCTCACATTTACTATATAGATCCTCTAAGTGGAGGTGTTCTTGAAGACTGTCCTCATATATTGCGATTGATCAATAGGTAAGTATATATACGAATGTATGTGTGTGTAAATATATATTTTTGTAAGTCACTAAATAACCAAAAGTAATCAAAATCTATTTGTTTTCTTAGTGCATTGACTATATATAGAGCCTCTGCCAGCTTAAGCTTTTCAAGATCTGCAGATCCTACCCATAGCTATACTTGAAAGAAGATAGAGGTACTGATATAGGAATTTAATTGCATTTTGATTTTAACAAAATTTTATTCAAAAATCTAGTTAACTATTTTATTATATTGTTGTAGTGCCCTTTCCAACCCAATAACGATGATTGCAGGTATTATATAATGAAATTCATGAAGGATGTAATTACTCATGATTAGCTTCTTGTTCTACCAAAAGTAAGTCATTTTAGTACAATTCATATTGTGTTTAATTTAATTAATTGTCTAATAATTAATGTTTAGTTATTTTAATTCATTGTCTACATCATTGTATTTGTGTAGTATTATGAAGATCAGCGTTGTGACAATTTGACTGACAATCAAATCAATGAACTCATTAAGGAATGGTGTGAATATATGTTAAGGCAATGTTCTAGCTAGAAATTCTATATAAGGTGCTAGGTTGTTTATTTGTCTATTGTTATTATTGTGTATTTAAGTAGCTGAATTAATTACTGACTTATATTCACAATTGAGTAAATATATATTTACTTTTGATTTTGTTAATTAGTTATCTGTCTGTATCAATTTTGAGTTATTCCATTGTGCTTTGCTTGGATATAGAAATTTTTTTGTTTTCACTATCATGATACGGGATGTGATGAAAAACAATAAATTTATATTTTAAAAAAAAGTATACATAGGGTGGCACTTCCTTAAAGAAGGGCCACCCTATGTGTGAAATAAAAAAAATAAAAAATAAAAAAAAATAGAGGATAAGGTGGCGTTTCTTTAGGTAAAATTAAAAGATGAGGTGGAGTGAAATTTTTTTTTAAAAAACAATTAGAGGCCTAGGGTGGCGCTTCCTTGAGGAAGTGCAACAGGAAGTTGGAACTTCCTGTGGCGATTCCTCCAACTTCCTGTGAGGAAGCGCCACCCTAGGGTGATTTAAATAAAAAATAAATAAATGCTGTGGTGTGACATATTAAAAAAAATATGACATAGAGTGGCGCTTCATCAAGGAAGCGCCACCCTAGGGTCATTTAAATAAATAAATAAATAAATGTTTTGGCGTGAAATATTAAAAAAAAACCTAGAGTGGCGCTTCCTCTAGGGTCATTTAAATAAAAAAAATTAAATGTTGTGGGGTGAAATTATTTAAAAAAAATAGAGGCCTAGAGGAAGTGCCACAAAAAGTTGGAACTTCATGTGGTCCTTCCTCAAAGAAGTGCCACCCTAAGATCATTTAAATAAAAAAAATTACATGTTGTGGCGCTTATGGGTAGTGTCACAGCTTCTTTTAATGGCGTTGGGATATGTTACGCTTGTCAAGTACCACATATATTGTTAATATAAGCGCCACAGCTTTATTATTTTGTAGTAGTGTAGGCCAATAACTATACTAACCTATAAGTCGCAAGCGGCCTCTAGCAAGACATTACGACTACCTAATTCATATATATTAGGATCGTTAACACAATGCAAGCTGTCATACAACCATATCATGTCCCTTTTGTCACACGATATTTCGGCCAAGGATGAGGCATTGATAGTGTCATCCTCCTGTTCCTGACCATTACTTTCTTGATTCCTAAGTTGTCTGACTATAGAAATGGAAACTCCTTTCCATTGTAGTATTGTCATACATTTCTTTGACTCACTTATCGAAGGGCCCAGTAATATCTCTCTTCTAATGTGAGGGATAAATTTCATCTTGACCATTCACATTCCTCTGCATGAAAACCACTAAACCCGATTGTAGCCTATATCATCACCCAGTCAAAGGTGACTTTTAACTAGGTCAAAGCTTAGCGAATCTTATGTAGGAATCCATGATGATCTTAGGTCAAAGGGCATAGTGATGTGGTTATACATGAGATAAACTTACGACTTAATCCATGCAGCTTTCTCATAGCGGGTTGGTCCAGCACCTTGTACTCTTACAAGTGCCTAAGACTTTGATTCGTATCTCCATATATCATCAAAGTCATACTGATTTTATTTCATCTTTACTCCCGCATAGATGACCGACCAGAGACATTTAGGATGATCTTTATGATTCATCCAAGGATAAAGTTATCACAATAAACATGCGAATAATATGACAATAAAATGGAGAAATTCATTAAATAATAATGTTTAAAGTATAATGATTGGCCCTTAGGGCACAATTTCCTACACTATGATATATATATATATATAAGTTGCCATTTTTAAAAAGATAAAATGATGAAATGAATTTATTCACTCTAATCCTTGTTATTTGATAAATATATATATATATATATTATAATTGAATAAGTGTAGATTATGAGGTATATGTGATTAAATTTATTAATATTTCATACTTATTTAATTATATTTTATATAATTTTCTATCCTTTAATTAATTATAGGATAAAATGATATTTTGATATTTGATGCTACCAAAATTTAATTAAGCACTGCAAGTATACGGGTCATGAAAATAGTAAGTGGCAAATCAAGGTTTTCACACAGAGACTCAATTCAACTATTGATTAGGTGTTAAATTTCCTTGTTTCATTTAAATTGAACAAATCAGAATTGTCTTCAATATGAGTGAATTAAATAAGAAACAAGAGAACTAATAATAACAAAGACTTTTCACAAAGAACAAATTCCAATGTCAAGAAGGACAACCTAAGTCACTAATCCCTTATTTGTTTCTTAGATTTTATCCCCACTAAATTAATTTTATCTTAACTTAATAAGCTAATCTAGGGGTTAATGTCTATAAATGTCTTTTGGTTCATTTATATACCTACCTACCTCAATTAAGTATGCAATGTCTCATACAATTAAATAAGATGTAATTTAGATCAACTCACTCTAATTTGATCATGTGGAGCTTCTAGGTATATGTCTATCCTAGACGCAAATTAGATAATTTCTAATTTTACATTATTTAATCACAAGGTCAATTTAAGATCCTCATAGTCAAGTTCAATTACAAATGCCCAAAACATGCTTAATGATGGTTAATCACTAAGCAATAAACAATAAAAACAAGATTAAATAAACTGAAATAATATTAAGAAAAATTATTTAGTAGGAACAATTTCTAAATCTCAAAATAAATTCATAGCTCCTCTAGGTTGAAAAAAAAAATTTAGCCACACATGGCTTTAACCAACTCCATAACAACAAATAAAAATTTAGAATTCAAATTCATATAGAGAACGCAAGAAAAATAAAATCAAACAGCAAATTCACTTTGCCTCCTCTGGTTCCTTTCTGTCGACTTCCAATGCCAAAGAAGAACTTCGGAACAGTGACCAACAATATGTAACAGTGATATTCCAAAATAGTAAAACAAAAATTATATGCTCTGAATTGATATAAGTATATTGAATAAATCACTATTTATGCAGATTACAGAGCAAAAGCATAGTCATCAATACTGGAAGAATAGAAAATGCTGCAGAAAAGAAAGTGCAGGAAAAGGAAAAATGGAAAACCACAAAGTGATCCAGAAGAGAGAGAGTTTGACAAATCTTTTCACACCATTTCTAACCAACTTCTTCCATCTTATATCATGCCATCTCCTCTAATTCTCTTAGCTTCCACGTTTTCTTCCTTGATTGTAGGCTTCTTCTTACTATTTCAGCCTTCTTCTGCTGGATTGGGCTTTTATCCATTTCTCCTAAGCCTATTGGGTCCGAGTCTATTACAATACTTTCGCCATTAAAAGAGACCTTGTCCTCAAGGTCAAAGTAAGGATACAAAGTGCGAACAGTGTGTACTGCTTCCTACGTGGGTGGAGAAGAACCATCCCATTGAATCAAAATTTGGCAAATTTGACAGTTATATTCGTAAGTAAAGGTAAAGGCATATTAGTGCTCACCGGTTCATTTCCATATAATCTCTTGAGAGCAGAGACGTGAAAGACTAGGTGAATACAAGATGAATCTGGCAAATCTAATTTGTACGCCACCATCCCGATCCGTTGTAAAATCTTAAAAAGGCCAAAGTAAACCAAAGCCAATTTCTGATATCACCGAAGTTGAACAGAGTGTTGGCGGTATGGTTGAAGCTTGACAAGGACAAAATCACCCACATTAAAGTAGATCTCAATACGTTTAAGGTCTGTAAAATGTTTCATACGCGACTGGGCCTTTTGGATATTAAGTTTCAGTACCATCAGTAGCTCATCACGTTGTTCCAGTTGTTGGTGAGCATCCAGCGGCATGTCCTCAATGGATGTATGGCAAAGAACAGGGGGTGGATCTCTTCTGTAAGCGACCTTAAAAGGTGTCATGCCTATCGAATGGTGAAAAGTAGTGTTGTACCACAATTCGGCCTAAGGTAACAAAGTTGGCTATTTCCATGGATATTCATGAATGAAACAATGCAAGTACATCTCTAAACAATGGTTTAGAGCTTTAGATTAGCCATCAGATTGGGGATGATAAGCAGAGCTAAAAATATGGGTAGTGCCTTGTAGTCGCATAAGGTAGCACCAAAACACACTGGTAAACACTTTGTCCTTGTAAGTGACAATAGACTTAGGAAGACCATGTAATTTCATGATGGTGTTGAGAAATGCTTCAGCCACCTGAGAGCTTAAATAATGATCTGGTAAAGCTACGAAGTGTCCATATTTAGATAATCGATCAATAATCACCATTATAACATAATACCCTCGAACCACCGGTAACCCAATGATGAAATCCATTGCTATATCCTCCCAAATTCGATTAGGAATCGGTAATGGACTCAAAAGACCAACTGGATGAAGATCGGATACCTTGGCGGTTTGACAGATAACACAAGTATGAATAAAGTCACGGATGTCTTTACGCATATGTTCCCAATAGAATATATTAGCGATCTGATGGAAAGTACAAAGAAATCCGGCATGATCGCCAATCACAGAAGAATGAAATTCTTCTAAGATTCTATGAATTAAATCTTGATGGTTATAGGGAATAACTAGTCGATCTTTCCAATATAAGAACTCTTGACGTAGAGTAAAGAATGTCATGCTATCAGGTTGTTAAACCAATTTCTCCTTAAGACGTTGGATCAATGGAGAAGAAGCAACTTCAAGATACACAACATCCATGAAGGTATTAGTAAGTGTTGAGAGAGCCATCAAAGTTCTATGAGATAGGACATTAGCAGCTAGGTTCTGTTTGCTTGGCTTGTATTCTATGGAAAAATGATACCCGAGTAATTTTGGTAAACAATCCTCCTATTCAAGCTTTTGAATTGTTTGATCACCCAGATGTTTGAGACTAGAGTAGTCTATTCGAATGATGAAATGATGGCCAAGAAGATAATGACAAAACTTAGAGATAGCTTCCGTAATAGCATATAATTCTCAGACATAAATTGATTGCATTTGCATCCATGGAGACAATTTTTTTGAACAAAATGCAATTGGATGATTCTCTTGGCTAAGGACTACGCCAATTCCTACCCCTGATGCGTCAGTTTCAAGCATAAAGTCTCTGGTGAAATCCGGTAATGCCAATACTGGAGAATTCATGATCGCATATTTTAGCCCATCGAACGCTACTTGAGTGTTGTCTGTCTATGTGAAAGCATCTTTGCATAAAAGATTGGTGAGTGGACTGGCTTTTTGGGCATAACCACGGATAAACCGTTGATAATATCTACTAAGGCCTAAAAACACCTTCAACTTAGTCACTGTATCAGGTCAAGGCCAGTCTCGAATTTCCCGTAATTTATCCAGATCCATTTCGACACCCTTCTCAGAAACTACATGACCGAGATATATGATCCGATGCTAGTCAAAAGAACACTTCGATAGCTTAGCATAAAGCTGATGTTGGAGTAGTGTCTAAAGAACCAATTCAACATGGTGAAGATGCAAATCCCAAGTCTGGTTGTAGATTAATATATCATCAAAGAAGATAAGAACAAACTATCAAAGATAAGGATGAAAAATGGAATTCATAATCGACTGAAAAGTGGCTGGAGCATTTGTTAAGCCAAAAGGCATTACGAGCCATTTGTAGAGCCCCAAATACGTTTGGAAGGCTGTTTTCTCATGGTCAGCCTCGTTCATTAGAATTTGGTGATACCCCGACCGTAAATCTAACTTGGAATAAAAAACAGAACCATTGAGTTCGTTGAGAAGTTCATCAATGGTGGGCATTGGAAAAGCATCTTTAATAGTCACAGCATTCAATACCCGATATTCAACACAGAATCGCCATAAGCCATCTTTCTTTTTAACTAATAAAACGGGAGTTGAGAATGGGCTTAAGCTTAGTTGAATGAGGCCCTCGTGAAGTAATTCATTGATCATTTTCTCAATTTCAGCCTTTTGACTAACAGGGTAACGGTAAGGACGCACTTTAATTGGTCCTGCCCCTGACGCAAGATCAATACGGTACACATGGTCTCGTGCTGGAGGTAATCCATGAGGAGTAGCGAAAATCATTTGAAAATGATCTAAAAGAGTCATTAAGTCTGGTGGCAAAGATGAAAGCTCACTCGGTGTCAAAGGTATCAGAGGTTCGAGTAAGAAGAACTGTGATATTGATTGCATATGATTTAAGCAAACCAAATGATGGCAAGAAGCCTGGGAGACAACAGGGCCTTGAAAACCTTTAGGAGTGACGAATTGCCCATCCTGTAAAAATTTAATGGTAGAAGTACTATGATCGGCAACATGTGGCCCCAGAGTTTCTAACCAGTCAGCTACAATCATGACATCGGCGCCCGCAATAGGAATGATAAAAAATGTCAAGAACAAAGTGTGGCAAGAAATCACCAGGGGAACAGTTTTTACTATTTCAGTACTTCTTAAGACTGTACCGGTGCCACCAAGGACACGAAGTTCTGGAGTGAGCTCTCGTTGGAGTTGTAAATGATGGAAATATGGGGATGAATAAAACAGTCAGAGCTCCCACCATCTAATAGAACCTGGACTTGAGTACCCTGTATTGTACCTTGAAATCTAATCGTAGCAGGGCCTTGTGTGCCTTGTAATGCATATAGCGACAAATAGTGGAGTGTGGCATCGGTGTCAGTCTGCTCCGAAGAAACCTCTAGCTTGTCATCTTCCTCTTCCTCACCAATAAGCAGTATAAGTTGTCGGTTCAGACAACGATGAGTAGGACTAAACTTTACGTCGCAAGTGTAATAGAGACCCTTCTCCCGGCCCACTTGGATCTTAGTAGGAGTCATGCGTTTAATTAGAGGTGTCTTTGGTGTAGGTAATAACGGTGGTAAATTGGATTTACTGGCGCTATCTGTCATGGATGAGGTGGTACTAAATGTACCAGAATAAGGAATAATAGATTTGAGCTTTGCAGAGGTAGTAGCAGAACTTTTAGAAATAGATCCCATAGAGGGCATGGTCACAAAAAATAGACGAGCAAGCATCACAGCACTGAGTACGGTAGTGGGTCGTTGTACCTGAATGTTAAGGCGAAGATTTGGCGATAAACCATTAATATAACAATCCAGTAAAGCTGGTTCAGGCACGGCCTCTGTGTGATTTGCCAGGGAAAGAAATTTGATATTATACTCAAGTAACACACCGTCAATGGAGGATTGGGTGAGTTTGAAGAGCTGAGAACGTTCGCACTTAAATGGTGACGGACCAAATTGGGCCTCAACAGCACGCGTTAATGCATACCATGTAGGGATACAGTATGGCATCCCCTTTCCCATATAAATAATTATAGAACAAAAAGCACAAAATCTCACATAAAGCGTATAACCCAGCTAAAACTTGAAAATAGATTATATCAGCTTACATTATGGAGGTTACCCTTTAAGGTCTACACATATACATAACCAAAAGAAACAAACTCTGGGATCCTAATCACTGGTAGCCGCCGCTTTGCCTTAAGAGCCTCCTGCTTCAGCTGAAATGGTTTTTTTGTTGTGGAAAAGAATGAGATTCGAAGAATCTCAATAGCAACAAGCTAGCATACATATAAAATGCGAAAATAGACATGCGATGTCATGACATGTAAGATGATCGAACGTAAGTGTGTACACTAGCCCATGGTCAAACTATATGTTTTCCGTTGGTTAACTTGGTGCCCCTGTTGGGTCCACACCCACAACATGGCAGAATGGTGTGTCTAGGACACTAGCTCATGTTACAATGGATGACATTCATAATAGGCATCACATAGTATATGTAGAAGAAGTTACTACATGTTAGCTTTTCCAGTATCCTTACACGTTCTTTAAAGGTCAGGCAATTCTCAAACTTCAGACTATCCTCAAGTCCTACAATATCCAATCATCATAGATGAGTTACCACTCACTCGAACTTACGTTGATTCCATAATAGTGGTTAACTTAGCTTTACGATGACAAATTACCAAAATGCCCCTGTAGCCCTGGTTTATCCGTCCTTACCAGAAATCATGGCACGGGCTATTCCTAGACAAATTCGCGTGTAGAATCCATTTTTGACCTTAGATTGGTCAAATTCAGGGCCAAATGATGAAAATGCCCTTAGTGACTAATTCCTTTACATTTTAAAGCTCATTATGTCATTTCTTTTTCTGGGGCTTTTCTCACTAAGTCGTCAACATAAACCCTACACAATTTCATCATCTAAATCCATTGGAATCTTTAGAATTGCCAAATTCCATATCCTTTATCATATTAATGACAGGGTCCAGATTTTAGATTCTCAAAAAAATTGTGTCGGTTTCTTGTTCTGATTATCTTAATAATCTTCTTTCTACTTATAGACAACTTATTAACTATTAGAATGATCATTGGTTAAGGTTTGGAGAAACTTGAATTTCAAAGTCTTTTAGTTTTCTTCATCTTCTACTCACAATAACAACCAAACCAAACCATAAATAGCTTTAATAGCATCCATATAAGCTATAGAATCAAGCTTGGAGAGTTACCTTTGAGTTTCATAACTTTCTCTCTCCTCAACGTCTGACTTCTCTCTCTCTCTCCTCTTGAAAATGCTGAGCAACCACAAATTCAGAGATGAAGAGATGAGCAAGAGAGATTGTAGAGAGTTTAGGAAGCTTAAACCACAAGTTCCAAGCTTCTTACCTTGATTCTGTACTCAAACCTAGCTTCTCGTTCTTGCGTCTCACTCTCGCTCGTTCTTGCGTTCTGTTTCGTTCTGATCAGCACTGGAAATGGAATGAAGAAATGGATGAATAAATGAGGAAGGGAAAAATATATATATATATAAATATTGACTTAAGTTAAATAATTAACTTAACATGGGTGGCACTATTCTATTGGTCCACAAATCTCATTTCCCTTCTTTGCTTCACCATTCCACGTGAAAATACATTAGAATAGAGGGAAAATATGAATATCCAATTACCCCATTGTGTCAACTTGTAACTTATTGACCAAGTCATTGACTTTCTGACTAGTTGACCTTTCTTGATAATAAATCACCAAAATAGACTTATTAGTTATAAAGTGGTCATTTCCCTCTTTTTGGATCCCATATAATTGATATTATTGGAAGAATTAGGGAAAAATAATCATTTCCCACTTTTGGAAAAATTACGCTTTTGCCCCTACAATTAATGATTTAGTGTGTGTTTGGAATTAGCTTTTGAGAATAGCTTTTACGATTTACGAAGTAAGTATGTGAGAGGAGTTTTATCTCGATTTACGCAAACCATGGTTTGAAACCATGGTTTGGAAGCCTCCCAAACACACACTTAATCCGATAAATCATTTCTTGCGTCTTGTCCTTAGTTTTGGCCAATTTATAAATAATCGATACTTGAAATATCGACATAAATTCATGCACTTCACCATTTAATTCTATTAAGGGTATCAATACATAGGGAAATATTGGTGATTGAAAATTGTGGTGTTACATACAGGCCTGCCTTCTCTAGCATTTGGAACCACGGCAAGACATCACAGTCTAAATGGACCGAAGTGAGAACCAGCCGGTGAGGATCTTAGACGTCATAGTACTTGAAATACTGCTCAGCTTTGAAAATCAAGTCTAAAGCATTTGAACCATCAAAGTGAGGAAAATCCATTTTGACGATCTTAGTGAAAGATGGGACCAAGGACACTGGTTGTGCTATATGAAACTATGGGGAGGTACTCTTGGAAGCACTCACTGAAGTGGACTGCTTCAGAGAGTCCATAGATTGCAATACCGACTGTAGCAAGCATTTGAGATTGTCGAAATGGCCATCCACACAATCCAGACGATCATCAATGTGTATAAAACGAGCTTTCGAATCCTCCATGAACTCATTCAATTTTTTGACCTCTTCTTGAAGTTCTTTCAATCGTGTGTTGTCAGCCATAAAAGAGTAAAGCAATTAAAGCACCAATGTAACAGTGATATTCTAAAATAGTAAAACCAAAAATTATATCCTCTAAATTGATACGAGTATATTGAATAAATCACTATTTACACAGCTTATAAAGCAAAAGCATAGTCATCAATACTGGAAGAATAGAAAATGCTGCAGAAAAGAAAGTACAAAAAAAGGAAAAAGGGAAAACCACAGAGCGGTCCAAAAGAGAGAGAGTCTGACAAATCTTTTCACACCATTTGTAACCAACTTCTTCCGTCTTATATCATGCCATCTCCTCTAATTCTCTTAGCTTCCACGTTTTCTTCCTGGATCGTAGGCTTCTTCTTACTATTTCAGCCTCCTTCTGCTGGATTGGGATTTTATCCATTTCTCCTAAGCCTATTGGGTTCGAGTCTGTTACACAATCTCCAAACCAGCCACCTCTTCCTTTTGTTTAGATATTTTTCTCTCAACCCAGATGAGCTCAAGAAGAAAGATCATCAGTGGAAATCAATGCCCTCTCTTCTCTTCCAATACATTGGCTCCTTAATTCCTTAATTACAAAAGACAGTGATCTCTTCTTTTTTTTCCTCCCCTTGGCTGTCCAGCTGCCTCCCTTTTTTAATGAGAGAAAGACGACCCATATTTATTCAACGATTAAAGATCCATATTCAATTAGGGCCTGTGACTTATGCAATATGTTCTTTCCTTTTTTTTGTTTTTGGTTTTTCCCTCTTCTATTCACTACCAAGAGGCCATTGTTGCTTGTTAAAGAAAAAAGGAAACACTACATTAATACTAATAGCAATTATAATATTATTATTAATACTAAAAGCTGATGTTTTTATTTTTCTATTTTTTTTATTTGAGAAAACTTCCTTTTATTATTTTTCTTTCTTGAACTCAAAAACTTACATTCTAGGTTGAAATCCCACAAATAATGCATCTAAGTTGATTTCTCTTAAAATCTCAAGAAAATCTCTTTCATTTAGCATTGATGACTTCTCAAATAAATAAAAATATATCTCCAATCTATTCAAAATTGGGAAGTCATCAATATAAAATCTACTCATATCCTAATTTATTTTGTAAGAGATAATATGTGATCTAAGAGTGAATAAAATATTGAAAAGGCAATAAGCATATCACACTGGAGTGGGTAGGTGTGTGTGTATTAAAAAATAGGAGAGATACACCTGAAGAGATTTGGATGAAAGGCGATATGGGCATATTAAAGGATATATCTGGAGGACAAGATAAAATAAAAGATATCGATATATTTCTATATAAGCGTATATATCAAAGGTGTGGCCACAGAGACGCACAACATGCAAGCTACAACCTATATATATATATATATATATATATATATATATAAGCATGAATGGACTAAAGAAAGGGAGAGAAGAATGATCAAGGAGGAATTCTATAGAGAGATCTGGACAGCAACGAGGGAGTTAGGGTTGTTTGGAGCTCTTTCTTTGTGCGACGGCCAAGAAGATTTGCTCTTTCTTCTACTCATCTCTTGTTCTCCTTATTCTTTGAATCTGAATTTCTTCTTTTTTTCTTTATGGATTTGGTTTTAGCCATGAGTGGCTAATTTTCTTTTAGACTTAGAGAAACTATAAACTCACTAGTGAACTAGATTTTATTTCAATTATTTATTAGTTATGATTTATATTAATTTTGGTTACTTAATCTTGTTTTGATATGTTAATTTGATGATTGACCACCATTAAATATGAATTTGAGCATTAGGATTTACCTTAACGAAGGGAATTTTAATTAGTTCAATTCTAAGATTAAAAAATATGTGATTAGGTTAGAATTTAATTTTGTTGTTAGGATAGATATATACCTTATGGATGTATATAATTGATGACAAGTGTGTTGGAATTGCCTTGCCTTTTGAGTAATTAGGTTAGACATAATAATTTAAATAGAGAGAGGGTTGTAAGTGAATTGACAGGCACTTATAGCTATTAATACTCGAAATTAATAAAATTAACATGTTAGACTAACTAATGAAGAGGAAATAAGATTTGGGGAGCTAGTGAGGGATTAGTGACTCTAGGTTGTGTTTGACATTAGTAGTGAGGGTTGTAAGTGTAATACCTCTTTTCCTATAACCTCGGATGAGTATAAAAGAGTAGTAAAATTATTCAAAAGACCAGGATTTGAACCTGAACTACCCAACTTTTGAAAATACTTACAAATCTCCAACCTCAACTCAGGAATTGAACCTAAGGTTGAGAGGGTAGTAAAATTTTCACAAATCTTCACTATCTCATTTAAGTCTCACCGGCTCTTCCTTTTTATTTGTTTATCTGAGTTTACGAGCTTGCCTCTGCTTAGTTTTCATATTCCATTACTTATACACATTTCTTAGTGATAGGAAGTATAAACACTTTTCGACTACCATTCACTCACCAAGTTATTCTTACATTGTTGTTATGCTAAAAGTCATATACAACATATACAAATTCCATAATGATAACTCTCCATTTTTAATACATTTGAAGAATATTTTAGATATATTTGGAGAGTTATCTAAACAAGTTTAGAATGATTTCTATGAGATTTATTGGAGATTATGGTGGGATATCAATTGGATACATTATTTATGGGATTTTAATTTTAAAAAATAGAAGTTTTTAAGATTATGAATAAATAATAATAATGAGAAGTTTTTCTCAAATTAAATTAAAAAAAAATTATTATTATTATTATTGTTCCTTGGTTAATATGCATGTTTTGACCAAGGGATCCAACAACATTTCTGGAGCAACAGTGTAGCACGTGTAGACTTGGGCTGAAGCTATTGAAGTTTGGGCTGAAGCAATTAAAAGGAAAAGGTCCAGTGATAAAGCTAGGTGGGCTGAAAGAAGGAAAAAAATGGAGGACCCGAATCATTAAGGAGGCTGCTGGTTCTGGAGATTAAAAGGAACAGAAAACGAAAGAAACGGAGGAGCAGCGAGAGGGAAAGAAATGAGGGTAACAGTGGTAGCTGGATTGGGAAGTGGAAGTTGGAGAGAGCTGAAAGAGAGATCTGAGAGCTGATATTATCACCGTCGTCGTCATCATCCGGCACCACTCCTTCCTCCATTGCCGCTGGAGAGCTTTAACCATCTACTTCACTAGAGAGGAGCAGTTGAAGATATTCAGAACCAGGAGAGAAACAGAGACGAGGGAGTAGCTGAGAGAAGGAAGCAGGATCATTGGAAACACAATCCTTCACCATTTCACCGTCACTGCACCACTGCATTTTCTTCCATATCCACCATTGCCGGCGACCCCCATCATCATCGAGTCATCTCACCATTCTCAAGTCTGAGCTTCAGCGTGGAGAGACAATAAGAACACATCACCGCAAGAGAAGCTGAGTAGAGAGCTGGACGACGGACTGAAGTGAGGTGCTTAGCGGCAATGTGGAGATTTCACGAGGCATCATTCTCCACTATCCATCATCATCATCGCAGCAACAAAGAAAGAAAACCAGAGCAGACTTCAGAAATGACAGGGAGAGAGAAGTTAGAGGAATCTTCTTCTTCATCTTCTTGCTAACGCTGATTGAACCAGAAAAGAGCGAGCTGGAGATCGAAGGCAGAGAGAAGGAGGTGCCGTTCATTATTTCGATTTTCTTCTCTAGTGATATGAATTGCAGCTGCTATTGGTCACACTGTTGCTCTTCAATCTAAACCAAAACTGAATCAGTGCTGAGTCCTCTGTTTCATTTTGCTATGTTTTATCCTGTTTTAATTTGATTCACATTATGATTTTGGATTCTAAACCTACTATGGCTGGGCTTTATTTTAAAATCATGTGTGGCTAATTATTTTTGAATGTAGAGTAGCTATGAACTAATTTGGGGATTTGAGCATGTATGAACCAATTAATTGTGCTTTTTATTAATTTTGTTTACTTAATCTTGGATTGTTTATCTATTTAGTGCTTGATCACCACTAAATATGAATTGGGGAATTAGATTAGCCTTGGAAGAGGGATCTTAATTGGACCATAGGATTAAGTAATATGGGATTAAAATTTATTCTAATTTGCTAATGGGATAGGAATATACCTATTGGACCCATATAATCATATTAGAGTGAAATTGGACATTTATTGCCTCTTGAGTAAATTAGTTAGGAATAACAATTTTAACTTGAGAGAGGGGTATTAGTAATTGGAAGATACTTATATCCATTTAAACTCTAGATTAACAAATTAACATTAAGTGCATTTAATTGGGTAAATACATGCTCTAACCTTGAAAAACGGATTAGCCACTCTAGGTTGTTTTTCCTCCACTGAAATTTCAAAATAATATTAAATTTAGGACTTTTGCTTTTGCTTAAATTGATTTTCAAATTATTTTCTTTCTTGATTTGCTCAACTTAAATGAACATAGGAAATTTAATGCCTAATCATTAGTTTAATTTAATGCTACTATACTATTTCCACGGCCCGTACACTTGCGGTGCTTATTTAAAATTCAGTAGCATCACATAATATCCAAAACATATAGAATTAGACAACCAAAATGACTAAAGTCTTCAGTGTCTCAACCTCTAGTCGTCTGCATTTACCTTCTTCTTGCCCCTCGAGCTTTCTCCATGTACTATAGGTGGTTTTTGAAAAAAGAGTGAGATTAAAAAGAATCTTAGTAGTAATATATATCAATCATACAATTATAATATTACAAGGCATGTTAAATAAACATCATCCATCATAATCATTACAACGGCATTCAATGCATCACATATAGCTCGTAAGCTATCGTAGTGCTAGATATATTATAAGGCCCCGAGGAATACCCGTGCAAATAGGCCCCGGGCACCCACTCGTGCAACAGTGAGCGTTATATTGGCCTGAGCATTTACTCATGCAAAATAGGCCCAAGGCGACCACCCCGCATATTCAGAATACATTAGACAACTCATGATGAACACATAAACCATACATTACATATCATAACATATGAAAGATAAGTTACTACCTGATTGCTTTCCTCCCGCCTGTCCAAGCTCGAGCAAGCCTTAGACTCCGAACAGTTGTTGAATCCTACAATTCCCAAATGTACCATAAATGAGTTATTACTCATCCATGTATAACTCCCAACTCATAGCATTGGTTAACTTAGCCTAAAAGTGCTAAATTACCAAACTACCCCTTAAGACCTGGTCATACTGTACTTTACCCAAAATTATGACCTACGCTAATCTTACACAATTTTGCTTGTAGAATCTATTTTTGACCTTCAATTGTTCAAATTTAGAGCCCAAATGATGAAAATACCCTTGACAGCCCTTTGTTAGAGCTTTTAAGGGTAATTTGGTTATTTCACATTCTAGGGCTTTTATCACTTCATCATCAACATATACCCTACACAATTTTATCTTCTAAACCCAATGGAAGCATCAAAATTATGAAATTTCTACTCCTTTCACACGCCTAACACAGGGCAACCAAATAGGATTCCTAGGAAAGTTATGTCGGTTTCTCATTTTCTCTTGTCTAATCACATTCTTTCTACTTCTAGTCACATACTAGCTATTTAGAAATTCATTGGACATGGTTTGGAGAAACTTGGATATCAAGAACCCTTAGGTTACATGTCCATCTTTCACCAAAACAACCAAACCAAGCCAAGAACAACACCAATAACATCAATTAGAGTAAGAGAAACAAGTTTAGAAAGTTACCTCTTGATTTCCACCTCTTTCTCTCTCCTCAACATTTTCTGCTCTCTATCTCTTTAAACCCTTGATTTCTCTTGAAAACCATAGATTCAAAGAAGTAGAGGTGAGTAGGAGAGGTTATAGAGGGATTAGGAAGCTTAAAGCACAAGACTACAACTTCCTTACCTTTGATCTTTGAAGAACCCTAGCCCTTATATGCTTCACCGTGTTATTCAGCTCTCTCTCTCACTCTTTCTGATTCAGTTTGCATGAGGAATGGCAAGGAAAGATGAAGAGATGAAGATATAATGCATTAATCAAATGATTTAACACATGCTTGCATCTCATTGATCCATGTGTAAATCTCTATTATGCAATATATCATTTAATTCCATTTCCCTTCATGCTTTTTCCATTCCAGCCAAAAATGCGTGAAGAATTGAGAGGAAAATATTGATCTCAAACTATCCCATTATGCCAACTTGCAAATTGGTGACCAAAACCTTTGACTTTTAACCATTTGACCTTTCTTGATAATAATTCACCAAAATAGGCTTATTAATTATCAAGTAGTCATTTTCCTCTTTTTAATTCCCATGTAACTGAAATTATTAGGAATATTAGGAAAAAATAATTATTTCCCATTTTATGGAAAAATTACCTTTTTGCCCCTACGTTTTATGATTTACCGAAATAAATCATTTCCTGCTCATTTCTTTTCATTTACACACATTACAATTCACCATTTTATTCCACTAAATATCACAAATATACATATAGGAATATGAGTGAAAAAGTGGGGTATTACAGTAAGTGGACCGACAAGCACTTATAGCTATTAATAGTCGAAATTAACAAAATTAACATTTTGGACTAACTAATGAAGAGGAAATAAGATTTGGGGAGCTAGTGAGGGATTAGTAACTCTAGGTTGCGTTTGACATTAGTAGTTTTTATTATTTAATTTTCTTTGAATTTACTTATAACTAGATTCATTTAACTTAAAAGAAATCAAGATTTTGATACCTAAAAGTTAATTGATTAATTCTTTATGGGACGATACTCTACTTATCACTTTATTACTTGGCACGACCCGTATACTTGCGGAGCACATCATTATTTTTTTTATCAATTATATGCATGTTTGGATTAGCGGTAGAAACTATTTTTCCAACGTGATTCATGGTATACTTGCAATTTGTTAGAGGAGTTTTGTCTTGACTTACGTGAACATGCTATCTATAACGTTAACTCAACCAGGCCAAGTGTTAGTTCATATATCCATAATATATTAATTATGTATTGTCTCAATGTTGAGAGATACATATAATTTGCTACAAAATATGAAATAAAATTGAAATTGTTTAAAACAAACAAAGGAAAACTAATAATGTTCAGTTCCATATAATTTTATCTCATTTTTAATTATGTACATATAGTTTTTTCTTTATACTCCATCTTTATAGTTTTCTCTGATCCTTATTTGTTAATTTGTAAGAAGAAACAAAAAAGGAAAACTAATATATACGGATCCCTATAATTTCATCTAATTTTTAATTACATTCTTTTTTCTTCCTTTGCATTTTTTTGACCATATTTTTCATTGCATCGGGTTCTTATAATTTCCTCATTTATAGGTATCTATCCTTTTACTTGCAATTTGTTAATTTGCAAGAAAAATGACACTAGTAGCTTATCATACAATTGGATCTATGAAAAGCAACATAAAACTATAGGGTTAAGGGTCACTTTTACCTAGAAGTTTTGATTGAGGAGCACTGCATACCCAAACATTTTTTTCTGGGCAATATTGTCCTGAAAGTTAACAAAATATAACAATTTTGGCCAGATGTTATAAAATAACAATGGAAGTTCCATTGAAAAATAACAATCAAAGGAGAGAAGCGGTGCTTATCGAGAATGAAGAAGTGGGTGGATCGGAGGACATGGGAATTTATTCCAGTGGATTCTGTCGGAAGAGAAAGAATTGCCCAAATTAGATTCGACTTGAGTTAATTTGGGCCTTCTACCGGTTTTGGAAACAATTTAAACCTGTACCAAGCTGGGTTTTAAGATATAGACAAGGACCCCCTAATGGAACTTACAAATGTAGTCCGACAAAACATGAAAAGATGCTACTACTTGCAGAAGAGATGAACTGAAAAAGTTAGTAACAAAAAATTTGGCCTTCCTTTCTCCACTCTCCTTCAGAAGCTAGAGGCTCAAGAAGAACAATTCTACTGTCAGTAAGCCCAAGAGCAATTTGATTAGGTTTATCTGGATGTGCCGCCACAACTCTAGGATATACCACCAAGATGCGCCAAACCATTGTAATATCATTAGCTGAAACTTAAAAGTTGACAAGTTCATCATCTACTGTAGCAAAGAGACAGATTGACTTTGAACCATAAGGACTCCAACTGTTTAACCTGTTGTCTCCTTTCAAATCATTCTTCCACTGAAGATCAATGGACGCAGAAGAAAGCAGCGCAGCTCTGCAGGTGTGGTTTCTGTCTCTCTAATATGCTCTTTTTTGTTCCTGTTAAACTACATTTTCCCTCTTTTGATTTGCGGGCTGAAGTTTGTAAACCCTAACAGTAAATTTTTTTAATTTGTTTATTTTTATTTTTATTACACCTAACTGTAAATTCTAATTTTCAAATCTTGTTTCCTATGCAGAGGTGCATGTGGGCTCGTATACTTATAGCCAACTGATCACTTTGATTCATCAGTTTCTTGCGGAGGAGAACTTCGAAGAGAGTCTTCATATGCACGATTAATTTTTCATCCTGTTATTATAGTCACTCTGACACTGCATGTGAGTTTGGGAGTTCAGTTTTACGAAACCATTTTCTTCTCTTAAATTCCTCTGTGAAGATTGGAGCAAGAATCAAATATTTATTTCAATCTGAGGTGTTTTGGGGTTATAATTATCAATGGTGTGTGGAAGAAGGCAGAAAATTATCTTTCTGCATTTAAACCAATGATAGTTTCTTGTCAAGCTATATATTCCTCAGGATGCGGGAGCAGAAATGTCTAGAGACAATGATCAGGTTAAGGTATATTCTGAACTCCATCTATATTATGAATACGATCCTTCATTATCTTTATGCCTTTCATTCGTTGACTTGATAGCTTAGTAGTCATCAAATATTTTTGTGTTGGGATAAGTCATCAAATATTTTTTAAGATGCTGAGATTTATATAAAACAACATGGAAAAACACGAAAAAGGTATTAAAAAATAAGCCTTTTACCCTCTTAAATTATCGCAAAAACTAAAACTTTTTTTATATGCTTTAAAACTAATCCTCTAAACAAATCACATGATTATCACGTGATACCTTGTTCATCATTCTCAGTTTATCCCTGCATGAAATTCTAACTTGTATTTCCCTCAAACTCCCTCTTCCAATTGGTTTTAATTGACATGTCATGTTTTTATTTTCTTGTGCATGCTCTAGCCTTTTGAAGTTCGTATCTGAAAATTAACTTGAACGAATGAGTTCTTAATATCTTGTCATATGTATCAACATTCAGCTCCTTATGTTTTAAACTTTCTATCAGTGATGTACTTCCTAAAAAGAACAAATGGAATATTGTAAGTATTTTTTTCATTTTTATTTTCTTAGAAACAGTAAATCCAAAGTTCTTAGGCTATATCATCCGAATTCTAACTTGTTAATATGACATGTTCCAACGCACATTGAAGAACTTGTGATCTTTGTTTTTGGCTGATTTTCTCCTGAAATAACCATGCTGTAGCTGAAATATTTTTGTAGAAGGATTTAAGTCCGCTTTCTGCTTCTGCTGCTGATTACTGAGGTGTTTGCCAAGGCACACTTTTCAGAAAGTATCAAGCAAGTAAAAAATACTGTTTTATTAGGCTTTTCAATACGGAGTGCTTATTAAAATGACATGGACAATTAATCTGCAGGAATGATGAGAAATTATCCTAGTATGTTAATATAGTAGACACAAGGGCCAATTTGCAGAGCGATCTGAAAAAGTTAATAGAGGAAAATCCTACTTTCCAAGATATATACTCTCGCTTCCAAAATTATATTGAATGCTTATGGACTTCTTTCCATAATGCGTCTCATCCACCCATGCCCAGAAAAAGAAACAAGCATTAAAGTAAATCAGCTCTTCATGTTTAGTATACTTTTATACATTTTAATTTTGTTTGCACCACAGGCCCGTTATTTGATTATTTTCCTGAAAATAGATTTAGAATGCTAGAATATGAACTTCATGTGCTTTTTTATGTTGCCTGGTTTCATGCTGAGTCTTCTCATATGGTACATGCGTAGTATAAATGCAAGAAGAACTAATTTACTTAATTCTTCAGTTTCTTGATGAAGAAAAGTTCGTGTTGACTTGTCAGAAGTATGCTATTGTTATATAATGCCTTTTTCGTTTTCCCATCGTCCTTTGATTATTTTATTGATTTTAAAGAAAAGTGTTGGAAAATAGCCTGATCCACCCTTGATGGATTAGGCCCAAGCCAAAGGTGTTGGGGTAATAATATAAATAATATAAAAATTTGGGTGAATATATGTGATATTCCTCAATTACTATGAGTCATATTTTAACCGATAGATTATGACTTTTTGGGAGATATTATTTTGCCGATATATTATAGATTAACTGTCGCACTCTAGGTACGCCCAAAATTTCTTTCATGGTATCAGAGACAGGTTTTTCCATAGCTTGTATGAGATTATTTTGAGTCAAGATTTGCTTTCTATATGAATATGCAAAATTGAGTATGAAATTTAATTCTGAGGCTCATGTGAATAAGAAGCATGTGTTAATCCAATTTTTTTTTCCAACCTATACATGACTCCATATGCTTCTGTTATTTTTTCCTATATACATATTTGTGTGTGAGTATATATATGTTTTCTCGGTTCTTTATGATTTGTGGGGGATCGAAAATTTTCTTTCTGGATGTAATATACACACCCTTATACATGATTATGAGAAAATATTCCAATTCTCTTTTAGTAGATTTTGCATATGTGTGTATGAAGCAAGTTTACATTATATCCTTGTTTTATGGGTCTTATAATCATTAGAATATGTTTTCTAGATATAGAAAGAGTATGCTAGATCCTTAGAATAAAAAAACTTAGAAAGATAATATATTGTGGAGAAAGAAAAACTCATAATCTTTGTTCTTTTAAAAAATGAGTCATTATAAAGGAGATATGAAGGAGAAAAGTTTTCAGGTCCGATGGACCCGACCCTTCTCTCTAACTGGGTCGGATCCGACTTGACGAGAGGTAGGAGATGACCTCTGCGTAAGGCCAAAATGACATCGTTTTGGCTTTGGAAAAACGATGTCTTTTCGAGTAAAGTAAAAAAAAATATTTCGTTACAAAAGAAAATAATAAAAATATTTTGGTAGAAAGCCACGTGGCGCATGAGGCCACGTGGCATCTCCATTTGACACATGGAGGCTACCTTCTGACAGAACATAGCACATGGAGGTTGAAGGACCGGCATGTGTCGCTGGATAGCCACTGGAAGGCGGCGTGTGGATGACACGTGCCACCTGTAAGAGTGGGTTTTTCTCTAGTTTTTTTTCTGATTTTTTTCTTTAGGCACGTAGGGGCGCGTGCTAGGTCTGATTAAGATGCCGTTTGTTCCTAAAAATCCCTAAGTTCAAGATCTTTAATGTGATATACTATATGAATATTTTGGACACCAATTGATGTATATTTATGATGTTTTGAATGTGTTTATTAATGTTAACCATTTTGTAACTTCTAAAATGTATTTGTTGGTTCCAAATTGCTTCTTTTCATGTTTGAATGTGTTACAAACATATTTTCTTGTAGATGGATATTTTATCTTACTTTGATGTTAAGATAAAGCATGTTTTAGTTAATATTTTTTTATTCAATATTTATATGTTTTGATAAGTGGGAGCTTTTAGAAGATGATACTTCTAAAATAATTAGAATTGTAAATGTATTTATATAATTCTTGATAGAGTTTAGTAATGTTATTAATATTTGTGTGATGGGTGATACAAACATATACTCTTGATAATGAATTTAATAGTATTATTCTTTTTCTGGTTAAGAATAATATAAGTACAAGACATTGTATACTGTGTTGTGCTATATATGAGATGTCCTATAGTTTGATTATTTTTTTGGAGAAATGTGATAAATGTGAAATGGATTTGTCACAGAATTGAATATGGCAACTAAGAATATCATTGCTGAGTTAAAAAAGGGGGACAAATTAAATGGTGATAATTGGGATATCTGGCATCAAAAGGTGCAATATAGTTTGAAAGAACAAGAGGCAATTGAGCCTCTAACAACGGTTGTAATACAACTTGCTACTGGGACTATGACCCAACACAGTAGAGAGCAAGAGGTATATGAGGCTTGGAAAAAGAAGAATAGCATTGCAAGAATTACATTGCTAAGTAAAAAGGACGATGACCTCATGTGCGAATATGAAAAAAATGACACAGCGCAAGCCATATGGGCAGCACTAAAAGACAGGTTTAGTGTCATGTCCACCACTAAGCTTAGACGGTTAACTATTAAGTTTGACATGTATAAGCTTAGGCCAAATACTTCCATGAAACAACATTAAGAGAGATCGATGAAAAATATGATTAGAGAACTAAAGGAAGCTCGGTATACCTTGGTTGATGAACAACAAGTTCAGGCAGTGATAATATCATTGCCATCCAATTGGGAGCACATGAAGGTCAATCTAACCCATAATGAAAACATCAAGAATTTCAAACACTACTACAGAATAGGGATTTAACGTCACATAAAGACGTCCCTTCTTTAAAAAGGGAAATAAAAACTGGATGCAGTGGCATTTATGTAAATAAAGAGAAAGTTTTTCCTCTTTAGGCGTCCTAAAAACCAAAAGGGAAGTGTAAAGAAATCTTTTAGGCTTTCCTTCTTGGAGAAGGGACGCCTAAAGATCAGCCTTTAGGCATCCCTTCTCTAGAAGGGACGCCTAAAGGCTGCATGCTAGCCACGTGGTTGGCATGCAGCTAACATTAGGCGTCCCTTCTAGAGAAGGGACGCCTAAAGGCTCTTTCCCTCCAATTTTCTTCATTTCCCTCCATTCCAACATTTTCATTCTCTCTTCCTCCCTCTCTCAAAAAACCGAGCTGCAGAAACTTAGCCTCCATAGCAACATTTTTGTTCAATCCCCTTCCTCCCAAGATTGTTAAGGTGCCATCCCCCTCCTCGATCTTCTCTCTCGCGTCGTACCCATCTATCCACCACAAGGCCAGCAGCGTCAGTCCGTCCTTAGCTCCAAGGTACAGCGGCGCCCCTCCCTTTATCACCACAAGGACAGCAGCGTCCTCAGTCCGTCCACTAAAGTTTTTTTTTGTTTTTTGTATAGTTGGATTGTTTTTTATGCGGTTATTTAAGTGTATGAAATGTCACTTATGTGTTCGTGCCTTATAGATTTTTGCTTCTCCTATTACATTTAGAAAAGACATATAATATTTATAATATATGATATTTATTGTTGTACTTGGGTTAGCAGCTGGTTACATCTAAACAAAGAAAGACACTTGTGTATTTTTATGGCTTTTGCACATGACATATATATATGTAGATAATTATAAAATATTTTATAAGTGAAAAATATGTTGGAATTTGTTGAAAAGTGACTATTAAAAAATTATAAAACTCGTTACTTGTTTAGCTCCGAAGTATATATGTAATAGAATGAAAAATGAATGAGATTAAAAGGTAATAATTAATTATTTCAAATGTGAAATGCCATATATGTCTGGAAATAAAAATATTTTTGAGAAATAATTGTTGTGTCATAATAATAGTAATATATAAGTATAAATTTTTTAACATGTCCTTTTGACTTTTTTAGTTTAATGACGGAAAATTAGTGGATTGTATTTTTTATGTTTAAAATAGTTATAACAGGAAATCCCATTGTTATCAATTATTCTAAACTTTAGCGTTATTGAGAATGGCTTAGGTTAAAAATGGATCATAGTTGGATGAATGCTTTGAGAACTAGTGAAGAATATGAGAATGGGGTGGAAGAGTTTATTGAATTTGCTAGAAGGAATGCTCCAACCAAAAATGGAAAGTATTTTTGTCCTTGTGTGAATTGTTTAAACGAGAGTCGACGGGATGTTGATGATATAAGGGATCACCTACTTTATGATGGAATAAATCTTCGATACATAAGGTGGATATGGCATGGTGAGGAAGTAACTGATTGTCCGTCGCACAAGAAGGAAGGAGTGGATGTTATAGAGCAAGATAGAATGGAGAAAATGATTCACGATGTCGAGGTTGAATCCTTCGCCTAGGCACATGAATTTGACAGCCTGCGGAGTGATACAGAGTCACCATTATACCCTGGGAGTAAGTACACACGACTGACGGGAACATTGCATTTGGTGAACTTAAAGGCAACTTGTGGATGGACCGATAGTAGTTTTACATTACTACTAGAATTATTGTGTGATATATTTCTAGAAGATAATGTACTTCCAAACCGTATGTATGAGGCAAAGAAAATCTTGTCTACGATGGGCATGGAGTACAAAAAGATACATGCTTGCCCTAATGACTGTGTATTGTACAGAAAGGAGTATGCAGGTCTTAGTGAGTGTCCTAAGTGTAAAACGTCACGATATAAAGTGAAGAAAGACGGTGGTTGTAGAGAAGGGACAACAAGTAAAAGGCAACCTTTGAAGGTGTTATGGTATCTTCCAATAATACCACGATTTAAACGTTTGTTTGCGACCGCAATGAAAGCGAAGAAGTTGAGATGGCATTCTGATGATAGAATTTGTGACGGAAAATATCTTCGGCACCCGGCCAACTCTCTACAGTGGAAGAAGATAGATGAAATGTTCCCTTAATTTGGCAGCGAGCCGAGAAACCTTCGGCTTGGACTTTGTACAGATGGAATAAATTCGTATGGAACCCTTACTAGTACACATAGTTCGTGGCTAGTTCTCCTTGTAATATACAACTTACCTCCCTGGTTATGTATGAAGCGCAAAACAAGACATTTGTTAAGTAGTTTGAGGAGAAGGTTTCACATGAGATCGGTGTGTCTGAGACAATCAATTGGCTAGCTTGGGGGCCTTCATTTCAGGTTGTTACTTGGACTGGTTATGACATAAATGGGTATTCTTTCTACACAAAAGAGCAAGATGAAAGAAGTACCATGCAAAATAGTGGGGTGATGGTTAAAGCTAAAGCTATGCACTTTTCCAGTTCGAAAGACAAAAACCCCATATGTGCGTCAATGGCTTATTATGGAGTTATAGAAGAAATATGGGAGATGACCTACAACAAGTTCAAAGTTGCTTTGTTCAAATGTAAGTGGGTTAGCAATGCTGCTGTGGTAATAGATCCACAATTTGGATTTGTCTCAGTCGATCTTCGAAGAGTTGGTTATAGAGATGAGCCCTTTATTCTAGCAAGCCAGGCGAAGCAAGTGTTTTATGTCACAGATCCTGCAAATAAAAATATGTCCATTGTACTTCAAAGCAAAAAACAAAAGTATGGTGATCCAACCTTCAACCTTGACGACACACCACCTTTGACAACAAATCCACCTATAGGAAGTGAGGTCGAGTTGGTAGATGATGAAGATTATTCTGCAAGAAATGATCATTGTGAAGGAATATGGGAAATAGTATGAAGTAAGACCTTTAACTATATAAAACTGTATTATGTCCTATGTGCTTTTTTCCCTTAATGTAGTTTATACAGATACCTGCAATCTACTTACCTCTCTGACAATGATTTTTTTGTGTCCAGGAATATGTCAAGTTCTAGTGACTCAGGGAGCGACAACGAGCAGCATAATGAAAGGCAAGAAGACCCACCCGCTCCGAGAAGAACAAGGGGTGCCACGAAGATACCGTATTGGCGAAGCGCCACTACAATGAACATGAGAGGGTTCACATAGAGTTTGATGCCAACATGATCCAGAGGGTCCTGAGGAAGACCACTTCATTAGTTATCTTGGTTTTTTGGGTCGAAGCAAAGTCTGAATTATCTATGATAGTTGGAGGTAGGTTCCCAAAAAGACGAAAGCCATGATATGGCAACAGATTTTGGTACATAACTTTCAATACATTTTATGTATTTAGATCTTTCTTCCTATTCAAGTTTAATTGTCTCTATTTTTGCAGCAAACGTTCGATGTTCCTGACACCACAGACATGTACAACACTGGATGGGAGAGGTTCGTTTGTGCTAGAAGGATTTTAAAAATAAGCTCTCCAAGAAGTACCTTAGAGGTGACAAGAGACATCTGGATCCTTGTCAGGAATATTCATATCTATTTCCAGAGGACTGGAGGTTGTTTGTAGCAAAACGACAAGCTCCTGAATTTTTGGTAAATTTTCTGTCTTCAGTATGAAAATATTTAATTTCAATATAGTTAATGCACTAATGACTTGTTTTTCCCTTTTTTCCTTAAACAGGAATTAAGTACGGCGAACACATAGAGGCAAGAAGCAAATCAGTACCAGCATTGCATGTCTCGGGGTGGCTACAGGAAGCTGGAGCGGATGATGATGGCAGAAGAGCTGGAAAAAATAAAGGAAGCTGCGAAATCGGATCCTTCCGTTGTTGTACAAGCGCCAGCTCCTCCTCCACGTCACAAAAAATGGAAAGCAGGGAGGATTAAGGGTGGAAAATATATAAATCCGACTATTGCTGAGGTTGCCTCGAGGATTGTAAATAGTAATAGCATAAGTAATTAATTGTAAAATTCTTTCACATTTTTAGCATTTAATTTTTGTTCATAACGAATTGTATGCTATAGGACAAACTCGAAGAGCAGAGTAGCCAAGGTTCGTTCACTCTAAGTGGACGGATGGATATATTGGCAACGGCGATTGGGAAGGCTGAGTACCCCGGCCGTGTTAGAGGGGAGACGAGGGGAGTTGGTATTACGAAGTATTTTGGTAAAGCCTCAATATTTTCTTCACAAACTGAACCCAGTCAACAGTTTGTGGCTAAGCTTCGCGATCAAATCTGAGAAGAGCTCCGAGATGAGCTAATGACAGAACTACGTGGTGAAATGAAATCGTGGTTTGATTTTCATTAAATGAAGGGTACTAGGGTTAGAAACTAGGAATCCCCAGCCTTCCCCAGCACTAAAGGAAGTCACCACCCACCGAACGAATCCCTTGTACAGCCTTCCCACACTCCGCAACTCGTTGCCGAGGCTTTCCACAATCCAGAACCCCTTGTCCAGCCTTCCCACACTCCAGAACTTGTTGCCGCTCCTTTCCATAGTCTTGTCCAGCCTTCCCATAGTACAGAACCATGTGGCCAGCCTTCTCACATAACAGAACCACTGGGCCAGCCTTCTACCACTCCGGAGTCTGGCGAATCGTGTATCCTCTATTTGGATGCCCCCATGATTCGTGTTGTAGCCGATGCTTTAGTTTACACATAAGCTACCACTCACCATCATAATCAAATTCCATAGTATTTACGTAGGGTGACAGTGACACGTGTTCATGAGGGGGAAGAAGATGCAGCCATCCCTCTCCCTGACATTGAGATTGCCACGCTGGGTCAGGCAATTGGAGCTTTCATCCTTTGGCCTCAATATCTTATTGGCACGTTGGCAACCCCACCAATGGTAGGAATTATATTCATATCACTTGACATTTATTGGCATCATTGTAATATAATTGGTTTTGTTTTCTATGGTTATAGGAGGAGCAACATGCGCTGAAAAGGCCCTTTCTAGCACGGCTGCAACAGATTTACAAAGGTATTCCCCAAGTCGACTTCAATATGTCTCCAGGGATTGTGGGTACATAATTGACGTATCCCTACACGATCGACAATAAAGATCTTAAGGAGCTTTTGCATTTGGAGGAGATAGATGCAGGATGGGTCACACTTGCCATTTGGTTAGTTTTTCTTTTCTAAGTTCAAGATTTCATAAGTTCAATAATTCATTGGTCATTTTATTTCTATTTTAGGTCCTTCTACCACATGTGCATTGATATGGAAAGATAAAATTTATATGGATTCTTGTGTCCGGCAAATATGACATCGGATAAAAATGATGTCGCAAAAAGGACGCATTATGTGGGCTTCACAATGGCAGCGACCAAATTGCGATGTTATCTAGCGCCAATTGTTCAAGGGTATGTAGTAAAAAAAAATTTTGGATGCTTCTGTGCTAATAATTTTCTTCTAATCTAAACTTCATTTTAATCTGTGTATTGTTGTAGTTACTATTGGAGCCTGTGTGTTGTTTGCCCATGCCTCAATGAAATCTATTGGTTTGATTCCTTGACAAAAAAGCCCGACAAGGACACAAAATCCGTCTTCAACACGTTAGTTATTTCTTTTTTATTAATTAAAGAAATGCTTGATTTAAATAAATTGTTCTAACTTAAAATGTTTTACATTTTAATGGTAGCGCAACCCAAACATATAGAATGCTTGGCGGGTCACGTGAGGGTAGATTTGTTCGCAAGCCAAAGTGGTTCTATCCCAAAGTATGTGGTTCCAATATAATTTAAGTTCTTTTATTTAGGGTTGTTTTAGAAATGATGTATGTTATTGATTTTAACCAATTGCTTTTGATTTATAGTGCCCTCAACAGCCAGGTGGTATTGAATGTGGCTATTATGTTCTACTTTACATGTATAATATCATTCAAAGTGGCGTTACAAGTGATTTTCAACAGGTAATCAAATGATAATATTTTGGGTGTATTTTAATTGAATTGCTAAACAATCCTTTAATTTCATTGATTTCGTATAATCATATTTTCTAATTTGCATATCTTTGAGAATGATGCTGCTTACTTATATGAAGACATTAATTTGATCATAGACTTGTTGGCTGGGAGGATTCTTCAACACGTTGATTTGTAGAAGTTTATCGTTTCCTGTATATTTACTTAGTAGTTGTTTATTAGTGGATAACATTTCAGTCAACACTGTAGTGCATGAATCTTTCATTAGAGGTGGATGTTATGTTTTGTTAATTATATACTGCGTGTTGTATGTTTCCTTTTTGTGTAATAAGGAGACTATGTTGTGTTTGCTTTCAGAATGGCCAGAAACAATACAAATAGCATCGTATGGTTCAAAAAAAACCTTTAGGCGTCCCTTACGCTAAAAGGGACGCCTAAAGTATATACTTTAGGCGTCCCTTTCCCTAATTTAAAAAAAAATTCTAAACGGGGACTTTAGGCGTCCCTTTTCACAAAAGGGACACCTAAAGTCCCCATTTAGGCGTCCCTTTTAGCAAAAGGGACGCCTAAACCCTAACCTTTACTCGTCCCTTTACAAAGGATGTCTAAAGTCCAAATTTACTATGTCGCTGACATATGCGTCCCCCCATAAAAGGACGTTAAAAGTCCCAAATAAGGGATGTTAAAAGTGTTTTTTCTAGTAGTGTATATGATGTGGCCAAACACCTGGAATTTGAGGATGAACGCCATACAAATCCTCTGGCCAAGCCTATTACACTAAGGGTGCAGGTCCTTCTAATACAAAACCTGATTTTAAGAAGGGAAAGAAATCCCAAAAGAAGGAAAGAAAAAAGGGACCAAATTTATAAAGGGAGAAAAGAAATTCAAGAAGAAAGCCAAAAAAGGCGGGGAAGAAGAAGAAAAATGACTTAAGGAAAGTCAAATGTTTTGCCTGCCAAGAGATGAGTCATTTTACATGGGATTGCACTGAGCGAATGAGGATGAGAAGGTACTAGTGAATTATGTGAATTCACATGTTTCAAGTATTTTTTTTCTAACAGGTAATGTCTGTTCTTCTTGGATTTTGGACTCAGGTTGAACAGACCACATGACTAGGGATCGAGGATTCTATGTAGAATACCATCAGTTGCTAGATAGATGTAAGTGGCTTTATATAGGCAATAATGCAAAGATTGAAGTTAAAGGAATCAGAACTTGCAAATTAACTTTGTGAAATGGAAAAGCATTATTCCTTCATGAAGTGCTTCATGCTCCTGAAATTCGACGAAATTTGGTTTCTGTTAAATGTCTTGTAAATTATGGGTTTGATGTAAACTTTCATGATAAAGTTGCAAACATATTTCATAATTTTGTATTTTATGGCTTAGCCTTCCTTACAAAAAAGTTCTTTGTAATGGATATAATTTATGATTATAATATACATGATTGTTTTGCTACTTCTTTTGATACAATTGTTGACATGACTGTTTGGCATGTTAAATTAGGACATATTAATCAAAATAGAATGATTAAACTAGCAAAAGAAGGTTTGCTAGGTGTTAAATATGATTAGTTTTGATGATGTCAAATATAGATATAAGATATTAAGAGCAAAAAGTTTGCATAATATATTCATCTCCTATATTAACTAACTACTTTATTTAATGTTACATATCTTGTAGAATAGTCAAGCAAAGAAAGAAAGAGATTGGAGAAACAAGCACTTGAAGGAACTAATGTGAATATCAAGATTCAAGCTCTTAAAGGAAATACTAGATGTTTCTATGCTTAGAAGGGAATTCAACCAGTACTGTAGCAGTTGGTACTATTTTGGCACTGTATCATTTCACTGTAGCGGTCAGACACTATAGCAACCAAGTACTGTAGCGGTGAGGAACTGTAGCACTCAAGTTTGAATAGTGGAACTCGAGTTTTAGGCACTATAGCACTCGAGTTGAAGGAGTTCTTCGTGCGAGTTCTTGACAGAAACGACCTCCGGATGATTCCCAAGTTTTGCACTTGAGTTGGATATGGATAACTCGAGTTTGGTACTATTCAGAACTACAAAAATTGGTCTAAACTTGAGTTTGGATCTGAGAACTCGAGTTCACAATGAAGAACAACATACTCTATTCATCCATGTTTTACGTTCAGCATGGGCGAGCTTCAGTAATTTAATCATATCTCCCAAACCATAACTCTGATTGAGACATAACTAGTGGAATATGAAACTAGACTCCCAATGCGTCATTGTGACACTAAAATCAACATCAAAGGAGCTTAGATGAATCAGATATGAATATTTGAAGCTGAAACTAAAATCACCATCATATTTTAGAACAACTTTCGTATTTTGGACATATATCACAAAATACACATCCAAATGAGTTCAAACTGGTTCCATATCAAAATAGACTCAAATAGATTTCCATGGATATATAATAAGTCAAATTTAGAGTTATATTCAATACATTATGGCTTCTAGAATTTGATACACGAAAATACATACACTGTCTACACTCATTGGATCATAACTTGGAGAATACAATGAGTTTGGAGCTGATTCCTTTTGCATTGGAATGTAAACAAGATATTTCTAATGATCAATCATTTACCATATTTGGAGTAACAAAATGAATAGATCATGTTTTAAGTCCACTGTTCATACTCCCACAAAGATCTGATATACACTCGAGTGTTGGAAGTTCTGGAATGAGACTTTGCTCCAGAGAGTTCGCGAGAATCAACTGATATGAAGTATACTCGAGTTTGAGGAGGACAACTTGAGTTCTATGAAGCAATGCACTCGAGTCATGAGAGTTATGCTGAGAGAGTGTTTTCTCGAGAGTCTTGCAGTATGAAGAAAAGTGGTACACTCAGTCCTCATGTTTGCACTCAAGTTCTCAAACAACAATGCACTCAAGTTATGAGAGTGTGGCAATGAAAGTTTGTACCCGAGAGACTTGCAACCGTGAAGAAAAGGAAGTGCACTTGAGTTCACCGTAATACACTCGAGTTCTTCATCTCACTGCACTTGAGTTCAGAGAGTGTTGGCATGCAAGTCTGTTCCAGAGAAGCTTAAAAGGTCAGATTAACATGAAGCACTCGAGTCCAGCCAAGCACACTCGAGTTCTATAGAGATTTACACTTAAGCTCAGTTATGCTCTTCCAAGAGTTTACATCAGAAAACCTTGCATAAACTAGAAAACGCTGATGCACTCAAGTCCAATCATGAGCACTCGAGTTCGTATGGATTTTGCACTCGAGTTGGTATTCTACACTGTCGTGAGTTCCTGGTCGAGACTACTTGGTAAATGAGAAAATGAGCAGCGCACTCGAGTTTGACATGGTGAACTCGAGTTCATGCATTGACAAAAACTAAGGAGACTTCAGCGATTAATCCGAATGTGTTTATATGTTATGAAATCTTTGTATTTTCACTTGTTATCATCTTTAAACATTGGTTAATGTTTGTTCCAAGCATGAGACATGATTTCAACATCCGGATTAGGAAAATGCATAAAGAAGTCAACGACAAAAGACACATCTGTACATACGTCCCACTGACAGCCTGTAAAAAATTCAAATGCCTATACCTCTCCACAATGGATACATTGCAACATTCATCTGTGACAACACAGCCAATGTTCAAATATTCAAATACACTTAAGGGTAAAACAAAGTAGCGGGACTTTAACGGAAGAATGCTCAACAACGATTATATGTTCAAAAGATGGACAGAGAAGCTAAAATGGGAAGAAGAAATCACAACGGTCCTTTTCTTTAACTAAGCTATAAATAGAAGAGGATTCAAACAGAGACAACAGCGAATAGAACGACAACACTAACATGTTGCTGCCATGAATCTTTATCTCTCACACTCTCCGTAAATATCTATTTTACTTATCATGTACATTTGAGAGTGAACATTTGGATTGTACTTCAGTGAGCATTTATCTACTCTGTGAGAGAGTCTGTAAACACTTCATCTATACTTCTGTATTGAACTCCAGGTAGAGGGACTTTGAGAGGGTTGAATTCCTTACGAGGGAAGCTGTAGGGAGAATTGTCGGTTAGACTTTCTGCTCATAAGACTTACACGGGTAAGCAGGAGAGAAAGGTCTTCGGGATTTCTCTGCTCGTAAGACTTGTCATAAGGGGGAGTAAACCTTATAGTGTGTGAGGAAGAGTAATTCTGTAGTAAGCTACACAAGTGCCCGGTTAAACTTGTGTGTTGTAGCTGCTTTTCTTGTACCCAGTTAAACAAGAAGATAGTAGATTAGAAATCTCAGGAGGAGCCTGGGGACTGGATGTAGGTCATCATGGATTGAACCGAACCAGGATAAATCATAGTTTGCATACCTAAGCTTTTACATTTCTAGTATATAAGATTTACATAACTGGTTATGATTTTATACTTCCATATATATTAATTTGATAAGTTGTGAAAATATTTTAAAAGATCATACTTTATTATCGTACACCAAATTCACCCCCTCTTGGGTGTCAGCCAGTTCTAACACTAGGTTCCATATCTAGTATGGAAATGTCCTTATGTGAAAATTATCTAGCAGGTAAGGCAACTAGAAAACCTTTTCGTAAGGGAACAAGATCATAACAACCATTGTAATTAATCCATTTTGACATTTGATGTCCTATGAGTGTGAGAGCAAGGCATGGAGCTTGGTATTTTATTACTTTTATTGATAAGTAATCAAGAAACGTTTATGTCTATTTGATCTCATATGAGTCTGATGTAATACCTTACTTCTACAATCATTCTGATGAGTTTTACGCAGCAGATCAAACCACTAAGCGATCTTTCTTATCAAAGTTCTTTTAATTCCCAACCTCACTACAGGATTCGAACCTGTAATTGAGTGGGTTTTTCTGAATAGTTTAAAACTTTGTTTTCAACCTCATAATAAAGTGGTTCGTAACTTCTTAACAACTCATCGTTTCTTAACTCCTTGTATAATTACCAGAGTATTTCTTTCCTCGTTCATAGTTTATACATATACAAATCTAATTAAAATATATGACCAGTACATTTTCCTTCAATCTTCGATTCTTCTTCGTATTTTCCCCTTGCATATCCTCATGCATTCTTCTCCTATACTCGTCATACCTATATGGTTGGTGGGGGAGTGAGATTCGAGGGAATCTCAGTAGCAAACATACAAACATTGCTTGAAAGATGAATGCTAGTGCATGATATGCTTGCCTTACATAGGCTTATGTTCACATAATGATATTCTGCATGCTCGATATTTCATGCAATATACTTATGGCCACAGTAAAAAAACAAAAACAGAGCTTCATTTATTCATACATGCTTCACATAATCAGCAAAGCAATACAGCAAATCAATACACAGCATAAACCTCACATACATACAAGTAAGTAAGTTACTACCTTGTGGACTTATGTCCTTCTTCTTGAATTGTTCCCTTTTCTTCCAACCATCAGAGCTTCTAGGAAATTCTTCCATTCCTCTTCTTTCTTAACTTCTCCATGGCCCTAGATATCCAATTACATCATTAGAGCCATGATTGTGAGTCATTAGAAGTGTATACTAAGGCCCAAGAAGCTAGGGAGGGCTAAATAGGTTGATTTCCCCTCAAAAACATGAAATTATGGAATTTGGGGGTTTTGGCCGCGGCCAAAAACTAGATAGAGTTTTTGGCCGCGGCCAAGAATCTTGCTGCTCAGAATTTCACCATCCTGATTATTGGCCGAACTTGTAAAAATCATAACTAAATGTAACAAACTTCAAATGAGGTGATTTCAAGTTCTATGGAACCCTATTTAAATATAATTTAAGGGAAAAATATACCCATAAGTGAAAAGCACTCTCATAAGTACAGAATTCCATTTCATTAGACACGGATCCAGAATTGCCCAGTTTCACATGACCAGAATTTCAAAAATCATAACACCTAGCATACTTGTCCAAATCCTTCATATTACCTATCATTTTAAAACTCTACATGTCTAATGTAATTATGTAAAGTTTCATTATCATTCGACAACATTTAGCCACTAAAAACACATCACAAAAGCACTGCCTCCAGAAGACAGATTTCACAACATGCACACATTCAACTTCTAAAACTTCCAAATTCATACACAAGTATCCAAAATTCATGAACACTTGCATACCCACACAATTTTGCCTCCCAAATCTAATGGAAGTATCAAAATTATTAAATTCTCAGCCCATCACCATATCACATACAGAACAGAAAACTGAAAATCAGAGTTCCTGGAAAGAGTTTGTCGGTTTCTTGTTTTCTGTGGCTTAATCACTTCCTTTCTACTTAAACACTCATTAGACATGATTTAGCCATTGAAAACACCATTTTAAAAAAACCATAAATAGTACCCAACTTCTTCTATACTCATCCAAACGACAAACCAATCGGTTAAAAAGGAAGCTTATGCTTACCTCTACTCATTTTCGCAAACGGTTCGGAATTCCGGTAGCACTTCGGCCGGTGAGATGATGCCAACCACCTCCAATGGAGTATTTAAAGGAATTTTGGATAATTTAAACATGCCTCATAGGGACATTTGCTAAACTGAGGTCTAGCAGTCTACTTAATTTAGCCTTATTCTCTAGCCTTTAGTCCTAAAATTTGGGATATTACATCTGAGGCTCTTAAGTGCTTTAGACGATACATAAATGAAGTAGAAAATCAAATGGACAATAAAATTAAAGTATTATGTACTGATCGAGGTCGTGAATATTTGTTTGATCAATTTAAAGAGCTCTATAAAGAAAAAGGGATAATTAAGCAGCTAACTATCCCTAGCACTCCACAATAGAATGCAGTCACTGAAAAAAGAAATAGAACACTTCTAGACATAGTTTGGTCAATGATGGGACAAGCAAACCTATCAATTTCATGTTGGGGTGATGCTTAATGATGGCTAGCTTCCTACTTAACCGTATGCCCTCAAAATCAGTCATTTCAAATACCTTTGAGTTATGGACAAAATGTAAGCCAGATTTAAGCATCCTTAAACTATAGGGATTGGCTACATACATCCATAATGATTCTCATAAATATGGGAAGTTGGGTCCTAGAGGAAAGAAGTGTATCTTTATGAGATATTTTGAACAATCTAAAGGATTTGTCTTCATAGGTGAAAATGAAGATGGAACAGTGACTAAAATTGAATATAGAGATGCTACATTTCTTGAAAATGAATTTCCTAACAGGGGAGAAATTAACCGTTCTATATCTCTTTCTGAGACACAGGAACAAACAAGTATAAAACATATTGATAAGAAAGAATCATCCCAAAATGTCAATATAAGTCGGAGCTCAGAAAGGTCAACACAAAGACCTAGATAAAGGAAAAGACAGAGACATGAAACTCCCACAAGAAAGAGTAATAGGGAAAGTATACCTAAGAGACACTTTCAAATAGAAAGTGAAGCACTTGTTGTTACTCCTGACGAGGATGATGAGCCATGTTCAGTACAAGAAGCCTTATCAAGTTTTGCTAAGGATAAATGAAAAAAGGCAATGGAAGAAGAAATGAACTAAATGAGAAAGAATCAAGTTTGGGAATTGCTTGACTTACCGAAAGGGCGAAAAGCCATTGGAAACAAGTAGGTTCTCAAAATTAAAAGAAAAGTGGATGGGTCAATTGATAACTATAAGGCATAATTAGTTGTAAATGGGTATACACAGCAGGAAGGTATAGATTATGAAGATACCTTCTCACCCGTAGTACACTTTAATTCTATAAGAATTATTTTAGCAATAGTAAATAGTTTTGACTTGGAGTTACATCAGATGGATGTCAAAACTGCATTTCTAAATAGTGATATGGATGAAGAAATCTATAAGGAGCAACTATTAGGTTTCATTGAAAAAGGAAAATAGAACAAGGTTTGTAAACTCAAAGATCTATTTATGAACTAAAGCAATAATCCAAACAGTGGTATTTGAGGTTTCACAAAGCAATAACCTCATATGATTTCCAAATGATTGAAGAGGACTACTGTGTCTATATTAAGTGTTTTGAGGGTAATTTTATGATATTATCCCTATATGCAGACGATATACTATTGGTTAGAAATAATCTAAATTCTATTATTGCTATTAAAGAATGGCTTTCATCAAATTTTGACATGAAAGACATGGGTGAAGCGGAGTATATACTTGGAGTTAAGATCCAAATAGATCATTCAAAAAGAATCTTATCTCTTTCACAAGAAAATTATATTAAGAAGATTCTTGAACGATTTAATATGAGCAATTGTAATCTCTTAGATACCCAAGTGGCTTCTGTAGTAACCTTAAGCCATGATATGTGTCCCAAAACTAAGTTAGATAAAAAAAAAATGATGAAATTTCCCTATGCTAGTGACGTTGGTAGTCTAATATATGCAATGATGTGTACAATGGTAGATATATGCTTTGCAGTAGGATTGGTAAGTAGGTTCATATCCAATCCAGCTGAGAATTACTGGAAAGCAGTAAAGAGGATCTTGAGATACTTAAAAGGTACATCTAACTATACACTATCCTACGAAGGAAGCGATCTACGCCTAGTTGGGTACTCCGATGCTAATTTAGGTGGAGATGAGGAAGAGCGAAGATCAACTTCAGGTTATGCTTTCTTGCTAAACAATGGTGCCATATGTTAGAGCAGCATGAAGCAGACATGCATTGCCTTACATTATATGGAAGCCGAGTTCGTAGCATGCACCATAACAGTACAAGAGGCTTTATGGTTGAAAACGTTTTTTAAACACCTTAGTTTTGGCAATGAGAGTACTAATCCAGTCTTAGTGTACTGTGATAATACTATAGCCATAGCCTATACTAAAGATCCCAAAATCATACTAAAACAAAAGCATATAGATATCAAGTACAATTTTGTAAGAGATTATATAGCATAAAAAATTGTTATTGTACAACATATTTCGACTAAAAGTATGGTCACTAATCCTCTAACCAAACTAATTGCCAATGAGATATTTGAAAAACATGTAAACGCACTTGGTGTATGCAAAATATAAAGTTGCAGACTTCATGTAATAGATTTGTGATTAATTGAAGTATTTAATTATCACTATTAATTTTTTATGTATGTATACAATGTCTAGTGCGTCGTACAGGCTTGTGAGGTTGCCTCTCTCACACGAGCAATCATCTTTGACACTTAGGAAGAGTGTGCAAATATGAGGCAATTGTGTTCACCAGTAAAGCACTAGAATGTGCTGATATGGTATGGAAGAAACACAAATTATGTTGCCTCGACAATAGTATAGTATGTCGAGATGAGATCCATAAAAGATAATATAAGTATGGATCGAATCATATACATCCACTTCTATGATGCCTGTGTCTAAACATCAAATTCTTCAACATTAACATCTAATCATGGTGGAATAATTTGGGTTTAGATACTGGGAATATCTAGATATAAGTCTGTACAGTGTTAATAACAGAATGTAAAATGACGTACGCTTTTATGATGTAAGAGTAACACTGTAGCATACGATTCATACCGCATGTGCTGGAGAACCGCAAATGGGAAGCAAGTAAAGAGATCCTAGCTTAATTGTTGTGAGTCCCAAGAAGTTTCTAATCCTTCCATGATATCCTTTGACTTTGATAGTATCACAAAGGTATGCTTTAACGACTGCTACTTTAGCATATGTCCTATAATCATGATAAATGCGATATATGGTATTATATTAGGAAAGTGATTGATGAATATTAAAGTGTTACCTGGGTGAAAGGAAGATTACTTGAAATATACACTAATATGTTAGTATCTGAGACATGTCCTTTATGATATTATTGTTAATAATTTCATAAGTGTAGATGTAATACCCCGAATTTTGGGATTAAAGGCTTGAGGTTTAGCCTAGATTAAGTAGACTACTAGACCCCGGTTTAGCGAATGTCCAAGCAAGGAATGATATTTATCCCAAAATTTCTTAATATCTTTGGATATTAAAAAGGAAATAAAAAGTGAGGGAAAAATGGTAATTTTGCCATAAGATGGGAAATGATAGTTTTTCCCTAATATTCCCAATATGTTGAGTTGAATGGGAATTAAAAGGAGGGAAATGATTACTTGGTAATTAATGAAGCCATGTTGGTAATTATTATCAAGTAAAGTCAATAAGAGGAAAATCTTAAGGCTTTGGTGGACCACTTGAGGTGGTATAATGAGATAATTTGAGAGTGAATTATACTCTCTTATTTCTCATTAATATTAATGGAATGATGAAGGAAAAGAGAAAGGAAACTTTCTATGCAAGAAATGTGATAGGTGGACTAATTGAGTAAAGGCCACCGGATGATTTTAATTAATCATCATCCTTCATCAATTAATTCTCATTATTTCCTGCATATGAATCAAAAATAAAAGAGAAAGAAGGAAAGAGAAATCGGACAGATGAGAACGAGAAAGAAGGAAAGAAGAACAAGAACGTGATGGAGAATGAGAGGAGAGAGAGAAGAGAGAGAAAATTGTTATTCGCCGAAACTCATCCGAAACAGCGTTTTCTCTCGAAATGTCCAGTACAAATGTTGTTCTACTTATCCCGAGCTTTGATTCTATGGTTTCCGATTCTTGATTGGAGGCCGTTGGTGCCGTCTCACCGGCCAGAGCGTCGCCGGAATTCTGAACCGAATTCAGAAGCGGGTAGAGGTAAGCATAGGCTTCCTTCTTACCATTTCGGTTTATCATTTGGGTGAGTATTTTGGAAGTAGTGTATTGTTCATCTCTCATTCTATTTGTGTTTTAGGGGCTGAAATGATGTCCAATGGATGTCTAAACGGGTAATCATGTAATAAGAAGTAGAAAGAAAGATATTAAGATAAAGAAAAGGAAAAACCGACACAACTTTTTCGAGAACTCTATAATGGCTGCCCTATATGGTTTATGAGGGCAGAGTTGGAATTTCATCGATTGGATGATTCCATTGGGTTCAGAAGGGTAAATTGTGTAGGATTCATGTTGAAGAAAAAGTGAGAAAAGGCCTAGAGGGTGAAATGACCAATTTACCCTTTTAGCTCTATATAGGGGCTGTTAAGGGGTATTTTTGTCATTCAGGCCTACATTTGACTGATATGATGTCGTAAATGGATTCTACATGCGAAATTGTGTAAGATTGGTCCAGGTTGCAATTTCTGCAAAAGTACAGTCGGGCCGGGCTTCTGGGGGCATTTTGGTAATTTAGCATAATTGGTCTAAGTTATCAACTAATACGAGTCTAGAATGTTATAAGAATGAGTGATGACTCATGTATTGAATGTTTGGGAATTCTAGGACTCAACGAAGGATGGTGCTCGAACCGGAGCAAAGACGAAGGATTGAGGACGGACGTGAAGTCCGACAGGTAGTGGACTTACCTTTCCTGCATGTGTATGATATGTATGACTTGCATTGATTATGTGACTGCTATGCCTGTTTATGTTGAACATGTTTGATGTAGTGAAGCTCTGTTATATTTGTGCAATGGCCATATGTATGTCATAACATCGAGCACGCAGTATATCATTATGTTGGCATCAGATTTGGTAGGCAAGCATGTCATGCATTCATATATATCTACGTGCATAGTGGTACTGTTTACTACTGAGATTCTCTCGAATCTCACTCCTCCCAACATCAATAGTGACAGGTTGATAGAGGCATGAAAGTAAGCACGGAGGAGATATGGAGACGTGAAGTGAAGAAGGGATTGTAGTGCAAGGCACTACATTTGTATTTCATGTATATGTGTATATTTAGATGTATTTTGATATGTATGAATGTTGTATAAGCAGAGAACCACCCTTGTGTAATTAATGAGAACGGCTTTTAGTTTATTGATATATTCGCTCGCTCACTCTGATTTAATGGAACTAAGAGCCGGTAAGGTAATGTAAGGAAGGGTGTCACATTTGGTGGTATTAGAGCATAAGACGGATTTATGCTCATATATGACGGTCCTTACAGTAGACACTAAGCATACGAGAAAGGCAATCTGAGTTTTATGCAGACTCAAAAGGGATTAGATTAGCCATGTGAAAGTATATATAAGTAAATCTAGGATATCTGAGGCACGAATTTAAAATCAAGCTACACAAATAATGTTATCTTGTGCTGGTCTTTGTATAAGAGATTTCTAGTATAGACACCTATATGCAGATGTCATGCCTATGTGGTCACGGTAAAGCACTAAGCATGAAAGAAGGAAGAAAAAGAGACGTAACTAATCCACCAAGTATAAGTGGGAGATGTTGGAAAATAGCCTGATCCACCCTTGATAGATTAGGCCCAAGTCTAAGGTGTTGGGGAAATAATATAAATAATATAAAAATGTAGGTAAATATATGTGATATTCCCTAATTACTATGAGTCATATTTTAACCGATAGATTATGACTCTTTAAGAGATACTGCTTCGTCGATATGTTATATCTCTCCATCGAAAGGATATGTTGTTTCTTTGAAGAAAGGACACGTCGGTAGAGAGGAAGGAGTACAAAGAACGCTATAAATAGGCGTAAAGGGTTCAGTTGAATAGATATATCTAATATACAGAAATTCTAGTATATTGATTCCTTAATCCTTCTACTATATTTCTTTCTTCTTCTTCCTGTATTGTGGTGTATTTGCTATGCGTCATAATTGCTTCCATCACTGTGATCTGATTAAGCGTGGGCATAAAAGTTTAACGGTCGCACTCCAGGTATGCCCAAATTTTCTTTCAAAAAGTGATGTTAACATTATTTGGTGAATGTGGCCGAAACTGTCTTTAGTGAATATTGAAGCCAGAAAAAAAAATGTTTTTCAATCTTAATCATTTTGGGAAATTAATTACTAATGGAGAATGATACAAGGCAGAGAAGTACCTTTCAGCCTTCTCAAAATTTGATGACCATTATACGTTACAGAGAATTTTTAAGATACAAGATAAAAGACACCTTGAAGCTTTTGATGGGTAACCACTATTACATAAAGCACTTTTAGCGTCCTTTTTTAAGCCCTTTTAATGTCCTTTTACGGGGGGATACTTATGCGAGCAATGTAGTAAATAATAGAAATAACGTCCGTAAAAAAAGGGACGCCTAAAGTCTCACTTTAGGCGTCCCTTTTTCCATAAGGGACGCCAAAAAGGGATGTCTAAAGTATCTTTAGATGTGTCTTTTGCTTATGGACGTACAAACTAATCTTTTTTAAGAAAAATTGTTTATATTTTCATCTTCCAAACAAATTGAAACCCACAGAAATAGGATCGAAGAATAAACCACAATCTCTAAGTAAATGGTAAGGAAACATCCAGCTGTAGCTAATTAACTCCCACTATCATCTATATACAAGAACCACCATAAAGTGTAGTAAAAAATGTTGTCTACTACACAACTATACTGCCTAACATAAACATACACTTTTACTAATTTGTGTGTTGAAGAAGCTACCTAGCCAAAAAGTCTCTGATTAAATTAATATCTTTATATAAGTAGGCAGCTTCATTGTCAAAAATCTGCAAATTAGAAAATAAAATTAGATAAAATCAGTGAAGTAAAAGAATTAATTAGCAATTTAATTACAATACCCAAAATATTATCATTTGATTACCTACTAAAAATCACTTGTAACGCCACTCTAAATGATGTTATACACGTAAATAATAACGTAGTAGCCACATACAGTAGCACCAAGTTGTCGAGGGCACTATAAATTAAAAGCAATCGGTTAAAATCAATAAAGTCATATCTAAAATGACTATCAATGAAAGAACTTGAATTGAAACTACATACTTTCAGATAAAACTACTTCGGGTCTCTAACAATTCTACCCTCGCGTGAGCTACCAGGGAGTCTATATGTCTGAGTCCCACTGTCAGTAAAATGTAAAACAACAAAAATTAGAACAATGCATTTAAGTCGGGAATTAATGAAATAAAAACAAAATAACTTACATGTTGAAGACGGAATTTGTTTCCTTGTCTAGCTTTTTACCCAAGGAATCAAACCAATAGATGTGATTGATATGAGGACAAACAACACACAGACTCCAATGGTAATTAAAACAACATTTAGATTAAAATGAAGTTAGATGACAAGGAAATTATTTCTTAAACTTCCTAAAAAATCAAAATTAAAGCACATACCCTTGAAGGCTTGAACAATTGGTACTAGATAACGAGTTTTGGTATCTCCTATTGTGTAGCCCACATAATGACCCCTTTGTTGCACAGTATTACTATCTCTTGTCGTATTTTCCAGACATAAGAATCTGTATAACTCCTTTCTTCCCATATCGATGCATGTGTGATGGAAGGACCTAAAATAGAAATAAAATGATAAATGAATTATTGAACGTATATAACCAAAAAACCACTACATTAATTGAAGGAAAAAAAATAATCAAATGGTAAGTTTCACCCATCCTACATCTATCTCCTCCAAATGGATAAACTCCCAAAGATCTTTATTGTCAATTACGTCAATGTTAGGCCCACACTCCCTGGAGGCATCTGCAAGTTGATCTGACTAATATCTTTGTAAATCTGTTGCAGTCATGCCAAGAGGGTCCATTTAACCGTATCTCCTCAACATAAAAAATCGATTATTACTAGGATGCCAATAGATGTCAAGTAATATGAAGGTAGTTCCTACCATTGGAGGTGTTGCTAATGTGCCAATAAGATTTTGAGGCCAAAGAATGAAAGATACTATCACTTGACCTAGCGTGGCAACCTCTATGTTAGGGATAGGGACGACTGCACCTTCTTCCCCCTCTCGAACACATGTCACAACCACCCCTACGTAAATGCTATGGAATTTGCTGATGATGGTGGGTGGTTGCTTATGTGTAAATGAGAGCATTGGCAATAGCACGTAGTTGTAGGGCATCCAAATAGAGGATGCAAGGTTCTCCTAAATCCAGATTGGGAGAAGGCTAGCCAAGGGGTTCCTCCGGCGGGTTATAACTTCTTTTTGTGTTGGGGAAGACCGAGGATTCCTAGGTTCAATGCCCATCACATTCTATCTTCGATTCGTATATAGATTTCATTTCACCACGTAGCTCTGCCAACAACTTTGCTCGGAGCTTGTCGCGATGTTTGACCTTGAGCTCTTATTTAATCTTAGCCATAAGCTCTATACTAGGTTTAGCTTGTGATGAATTATGTGAGGCTTGTCCAAAAAACTTCGTGACACTAACTCCCCTTACCTCCCCTCGAACACGATTGGGGTTATCAGCCTTCCCAATCGTTGTTGACAATATATCCATCTGTTCACTATGAGTGAACAAACCTTGGCTGCTTTGCTCTTCGAGTTCACCCTATAGCATACAATTTATCGTAAATGAAAATTAAACACTACTAATAAAAAAATGTCAAAATTAAATACTTATACTTTAACTACTTATAATCCTTACGATAACCTCAACAACAAGTCGGATTTATGAACTTCCCACCCTTAATCCTCCATGCTTTCCATTTTTTTGACGCGGAGGAGGAGCCAGGGCTTACACAACAACCCTAGGATTTGATTTGGCTACTTCCTTCATTTTCTCCAACTATTCTTCTATAATCCTCTGCTCAAGCTTCCGATAACCACCACGAGACATACAATGCTGATACTAATTTGATGCTTGCCTCTCTGCATTTGCTGCACTTACTTCCTATGAAAAGAAAACAATGAAAAACTAGTCAATGATGTCAAATATATTAAAATAAAAAGTTCTATACTATGATGAAAGAAAGTTTACCAAAAATTGAGGATCTTCCCATGATGCCACAAACAACCTCCAATCCTCTGGAGGCAAATACAAATACTCTTGACATGGGTCCTAACCCCTCTTTTCCCCTTAAATATACCTTTATGTGAGCTTTTTTTGAAATCTTTCCATCGTAGACTAACCTCCCCTATCCTGTGCTTGTACATCTCCCTGGTGTTTAGGACATTAAACATTTGTTGTAAGAATAAAGAAAATTATATTTGAAGCAATAAGAATAAAGATCTAAATGCATATTTATCGAAACTTATATACAAAATTTGTTGCCAAATCATATCTTTCGTTTTCGGGAGAACCTACCTCTAATTATCACAGATGATGCAAACTTTGCTTCAACCCAAATAGCCTAAATAACTAATGAAATGGTCTTCCTCAGGACCAAGTGGATTCATGTTGGTATCGAAGTTCACATGCTGCCTCTCCTGTTGATGTTGATGACGTGCAACTAATGCAGGCATCTTTGTGACGCCTCTAGTTCTTCTCGCAACGGGTTGACCTCCTTCCATTTGATGCTCCCTATCACCTTGTGAGTTACTAGAACTGTCCATATTCCTGTCAACACAAAAATAATTGACAGAGGTAAATAAATTGCAATTAATTGAAAAAACTATCCAGGATTAAGGAAAAAACGGCATACAGTACTATTTTATAAGTTAAGTATACAATACAATTTTCTAAGTAAAGGTCTTACTTTATATTGTTTCCCATATTCCTTCACAATTATCATTTCTTACAGTATATTCTTCATCATTTATCAATTCTACTTCACTTGCTCTAGGTGGATTTGTTGTGAAAGGTAGTGTGTCGTCAAGGTTGAAGGTTGGATCACCATACTTCTATTTTTTTACTTTAAAGTACAATGGACATTTTTTTATTTGCAGGATCTATGACATAAAATACTTGCTTCGCCTGGCTTGCTAGAATGAAGGGCTCATCTTATAACCAACTCTTTGAAGATCGACTGAGACAAATCCAAATTGTTGATATATTGCCACAGTAGTATTACTAACCCATTTACATTTGAATAAATCAACTTTGAACTTGTTGTAGGTTATCTCCCATATTTCTTCTATAACTCCATAATAAGCCATAGATGCTAATATGTGATTTTTGTCTTTAGAACTGGAAAATTGCATGGCTTCTTCTCAATCCTTACCAACCTTGGGAAGTATTTTTCATTAAATTTTTCCTGGAACAACTCCTAGGTCAGTGGGATATTTCAGGCACGTAGTAAGAGTGTCGTGTTCTTCCACCAGTGATCAGCGTCACCTTCCAGCTTATATATAGCCATCCTGGCTTTCATCTCTATAGGGAATCCTAGTACCTCAAAGATTTTCTCTAACTGGTTTAGCCAATTCTCTACAGCCTGTGGATCAAATTTCCTCTTGAATGCCCTAGGCTGATTGTAATATCCCAAAATTTTGGGCTAGAGGCTACGAAATAAGCCTGAATAAAGTAGACTACTAAGCCTATTTAAGTAAGAGTCCTAGGAATGAATGAGGGAATAAAACTATTAGAAATTAAACCCGGAATAGAATATGAATTTTGATGCGAATTGGTTGAAACAAAGTACCCGATTCCTTTAAGATATGTCTGAATGACATAAAACCTAACCCAGATCTAAAGGAAAAGGGAAGTAGTATCTAGAAAGAATTAAGAAAGAGAATTAGAAGAATTAATGGCACAAGAAATAATATTTCCATGATCAAGGGAAAAAGAGACAATTGCCACTTGATCTTGAGGTTAAAGTTGGAAACCAAAATAAAGGGTAAAGATTTTCTCTTGAAAAGCAAGAGTAATGATGAAGAAAGAAAAGTAATTAATTCCCTCCTCTTAATTCATGAAAAACGTTCAAAAACTCATACCAAAAGAAAAAGGGGATTAGTCAACAAACTTTACAAGAAGACTTGGTCAAAGTTGAACCTTTACACATATGGTCAATTGGCCAACATTTTCCTTCCTCTTTGTTAGGAAATTTTGGCCAAGCTAAGGGAAAAGAGGAAAGAGAGAATTTCCAATTAACTAAGTCAAAAATAAAGAAAGTAAAGAAGAGGGAGAAGAAAAAGTTTGGTTAAAGTTTCAACCCCTTTTTCAAGAAGATAAAGGTCAACATTTTCCTCCCATTTTCATTATGCAATTCAGTCAAGAAGCTAGGAGAGAAAGTGAACACTTAATTAATATATATTCTCACCTTTTTGAAGAGAAAATTGCATCCAAGCACATAAGGAATGAAAGATAAAGTTCACTTTAATTAACCAAACCACCTTAGGTTTGATTAACCACCAACTTTTCAAGAAGCCACCAAGTTGTGACACATAAACTCTTCTTGCTTACTTAGACTAAATTGTGGCTAAGTGATTTCAAGAAGGAAAGATTGGATATTTAACCATTGTACTCTCTCTCTCTCTCTCTCATTAAAAAATTTGGCCAAATATCGAATAATAGAGAAAAGAAGAAGGAAAGAAAAAAGGAAAGAGAAAGAGCAACTTGAAGAATCAAGAAGCATAGTTTCTTAAAAAGAGGTGTTTTGTGCTGTCTACAAAATATCGAAGTTGGAGAACTTAAGAACAAGCCCTAAAAAGTGAAAGAGGATACAATATCTACCCAGGATGACCAAGGATTTGGTAACACATCTTACAACATTGGAATGGCTAAGGTAGTAACTTCTCCCTTATATTCTATGTATCCTACTTCATGCATATTATTGCCATTATACATACTTAACTGTGAACATGAATTAGGCTAAATTGTCTATTAAGCTTTTAAATGAGAAGGGCTTTGGCCCAGTAGAACACCTAGCGCTGTGGGAAGGGATGGTAAGTCCTTGACTAGAATTGTTTGTTACATAAACATATCTCTGAATGATGAATGAATATTGAACTGTTTGGTATGTGATAAATGATATAGCATGTTTCTCTATATGCATTCTATATGAGTGTTGTTTGTTACTACTGTGATTCTTTCGAATCTCACCCCTTTCCAATAACTAACCTGCAGCACGGGCAAGTAGCTCTCACGGGAAGAAGGTAGCTTCGGACAGGTAGAAGTGAAGACTTAGAGTATATTTTCTGTTGGTTATTGATAAGTAAAATATTTTCATATTTATTTTCCCTTATATGATGATTTTGTGGACTATATTTGAGCTGAATATAATCAATTTGGGTGTAATTAATAAATAAATAATGATTTTCTTGTAGCCATGGACAGTACCGCATTAAGAAGAATTAAAGAAGGCATTTAAGGGGAAGTACTATTTTATGGGTACTATTCACTGTGCACTGTTCATGTCTGGTACTGTTTGGAATCACTGTAGCGGCTGTAGCAAGAGGGTACTGTAGCGGACACTGTATTTCACTGTAGCGTGCGGTTGGTAAAGTGTGGTAGGTGAAACGCGGCACTGTAGCAGCCGGCTTTCACTGTAGCAGCTATTGTAGCACCCGAAATGAAGCCTAGAAATAGAGCTTCTTGGCATGAAAAGAGGAGAGGGAGGAAGGAAGAGAGAGAGAGAGAGCTTCTATTTTAGAGAGAGTTGTTATTTTAGAATTTATTTCTTGCATTTTCTTACTTCTTGCATGCCTCCTGGATGGATGGTTTTACCTCCTATATGGAAGGCTAGATAGTCATTTCTTGCATTGTATTACTTTTTGTATGCCTCCTGAATGGAAGGTTTTACCTCCTATATGGTAGGCTAGATTTTTCATTTTCATGCATCTTGTAGTTGTATTTTTATGTTTTTGTAATTAATTTTTATGCAATATTTATGATGTTTATAATTTATTTTGGTTTTGTTTTTAATTTTATCATGAGCTAAATTTTCCTTTTCCTAGGGTGATGACGTAGCTTACTAATGATGGATTGAATCTTAACTTATTAAATCTAGTTTTAATTTTTCCTTCATGATTGATTTTTAATTATTGCTCTTAATGCATACAATTGATTGGCCACCTTTTGGATGATTTCAATATGCATGTTGAGACCAGAAGGATACACGTGTGTGGATCCTATAATTAAAACCATAATTTGCATATGAAATAGGAATATATTCATATGGATTGTGTTGTCTTAATTGAGTTCCATAAATCTTAATGCATGATTGATTGCTTAAATTCATATAGGAATATATTGGGTTAGCAATTAATTATAGAATTACTTAACCTTGGAAGAGGCTAGTAATTAAAATAGGGAAACTCGACTATCAATCATGTGGAATAAATTGGACTAGAATAGATAAGTGATTCAATCTGGAATTTGTTAAGTGAAATCTAATCCCTAGGGCGTTTTCTCATATTTGTCTTTATATAACTTGTATTCATATTTCATCATTTTTATCTTGCAATCTCAATCACCAACTAATCGATCGGCTAAATAGTATTAAAATTATCAATTTTGGTACTTGGTGATCAATCCTCGTGGGAACGATAACCTACTCACTTCTATATTACTTGATTACGATAATGTACACTTGCACTTCTAAATATACCATCCTACACTCGTAACAGTTATCTAACTTTGAATCTGTATATAATACCGAATGGTATTTTGTAAAACTATTACTCATGGTAGTAGAAGTATACCAATTGTAGACCCTAAAATTTGTATGTAATTGTAGTAAATCAACTAGAATAGGGTAACCGTACTAGGTGGAACCTCAAATAACAAACTTAACCTTAATATCCGCTAAAAAATTCAGTAAGTACTCTAATATTAACAAATAGAAACAGACCTAAATAAATTAAATGGACATGAAAAATGGAAATGATACCATAACTAAAATGTCTTGAAAAACTTTTTGAAAACCTACTTAACTATAGGATCGAACCCTGTAGTGAAGTTGAGATCTCAAATGGATTAAAAGCTATTTCTAGTCTCCGATTTGGCATCAGGTCACATTTTGGACTGTTTTTTATGGTATGAATGTAAGGTGTTACACTGATACTTGATGAATTTGGGCATCTAATATTAGAGAGTATCCTTTTCACATTCTGGAATAACAGGAATTCCTGGGTTCACCTTATACAATTGTGATTGCTCATTACTATAAGGTTGTTCCCCTTTTAGATTCCCCTTAGGGTGGTTCCTTTCAGGGTTATTCCCCTTCGAGTTATTCCCTGCAGGGTTTTAGGTTATGCCCCATCAGTATTTAGTTGTTCTCTTAGTTCCCAAACTTCTTCCCACAAGTCTTGAATCATAGTTTGTTATTGAGTCAGCATCCTGAGAAGTTGCTGCATAAGATCAGGCCTTATATTATTCTCGAGTTTAGGATTCGGTGGTACATTTCCCTTTGGTTTATGTCGCACCATTGTTCCTTTTCACTATTAAGAAAGAACACTTCATTAATACCACATCAACTTATATATATATATATACATATGTACTTCTCAAGATTTTAAATACCAACACACAACAGATATATATATCAATTACAACAAACACTCACATTTACATCAATATGGCTTGGTATTTACATCAAAAGAAGTTTGTTCTATAATAGCAACCAGTCACATGTACAATAAGTGGCTTAATATTTATACCAAAAGAAGCCCATGCTATCTTACTAAGCACACTACCATCGTTCTACCTTATTAACACTAGTCCATATGAAACATCACATATAAATAGATATGCCTAATAAAAGGCTAAAGTTCAAAAAGGACCTTGAAATATGATCTCATTCTTCTTCTTGATCCAAGAAGTAAAGTTGGGGAAATAGGCTAGCGTGGTTTGAATCCATACATCATCTGTCATCCCTAGCCCAAGCTCCTCCCTCTGCTCGTAAAGCTTTTGTACCGAGTCCAAGAATGCTATGTATTGTGTCATGGGGAGATGAAATCATTAAAGGCTGTCAGGTACAAATCCTTAATTTGCTTCCACAGTTCGTGGTCTGGGTGTGGGTCAAACGCTAACCCAACCACGGACTCTGCATCTGAGTCTGGGTGTTGTGCAATGTCTCTTAACTCTAGGTTATCTATGTCAGCGATGGTCACTATGTCCCTAGGGGCAAGTCTATAAAATACGGGAATCTTAACTTTCTTCCTGGCAGTATGTACCTTCCCTTGTCTACACCCCTCTCTATTAAGGACTATATAGAACTTACCCTTTGGTATACGTTCCTCTGGTAGAAGCTGGTTAATGGATAAGGGTGACCTACTCCTCTGTCTTCTCCTATCAGGCATGCTTCCTAACACAAAGCAGTAAATGAAAAGTTAGAACTCATCAACATAAGCAGAGGACTCTAACAAATACCTATTGTTGCCAGAATCAACGCTCTGATACCATAAAAATGTGACACCTCATATCCAGTAGCCATATACGAGTGCAAAAGAGTAGTGAAATCATTCGTGGAACCAGGATCTGGTCCATATTAAAGAGACCTTGGAAAATGTTTACAAACTCCAATCCTACCCCAAGAGTTGAACTTGGAATTGGAAGGGATTCTTGAGTGAAATAAAAATTTTCCAAACAATTTCATAAATATTCATTATCTCACTAAGTCTCATTAGAACTTAGATCCATTTTATTATAGTATGAGAGCGTGTCTCTACTTACATTTCATGATACGTTCTTTAGTTAATGTCTTTTCTTTAATCAGAAGCATTATCACTTTATCAAATTACCATTCATTCACTAAGCTATTGGTAATACTTGTTCTACTATTATATTGTCGTTAGGTTTACATAGTTATGTACATCATATGCAATTCCAAAGATATTTAAAATATTAAAAATAGAAAACTAACAGTAAACTGAAGTCTTTATGCACCATCTTCTAGCTGTTCGATTTACTTCTTACCATACGAGCTGCCTACTTGTACTGTAGAGTGGTTTATGAAAAAGAGTGAGACTCAAAAGAATCTTAGTAGTAACAAATAGCCAATCATATAGATATAACATCACAAAGTATACTACACAGTCATCATACAATGGAATCATCACAACAACATTCAGTGCATAACTTGTAGTTCATATATTACCATAGTGCTAGGTATATCACAAGGCCCCGAGTGATACCCATACAATAGGCCTGGGGCATCTACTCATGCATCAGATAACATTATATTGGCCTGAGCGTCCACTAGTACAAAAAGGCCCCGAGTGACCACCCCATATAATCAGAATATACCAGACGATTCATGATGATTTCACATAACATGTAGTGTATATTATAAACGTACGAAAGACAAGTTACTACTTGGCTGCTTCCCTTAAGAAATTTCCAACCGTTTATCTGAGCTTGGGCAATTCTTAGCTACCAGACATATATTAGGTCCTATAATTAGAATTACGAACAAGTTATTACTTAATTCAATCCTTTTAGTATAATGTAAAATAAGTTAATCTTGGTTTATGTTGGTTGTCATTTGAGTCATTTAGATAGCCCTTAGAACTCCCAACAAAGGCCTATGGGGTTGGAAAAGACCATACCAATTAACACATCTTGGGAATATGAAATAGAGAAAAATTTGGGTCTTGGCCGCAGCAAAAACAAGTCATAAACTTTTTGGCCGCAACTAATCAACACTCTGGCCACAGCTAAAAATACCCTATTTATGACACCTTATATCTAATAGCCTCAGATGAGTGCAAAAGAGTAGTGAAATCATTCATGAAACTAGGATCAAGTCCCAGATTAAGCAACTTTGGAAAATGTTCGCAAATTCCAAACCTATCTCAGGATTCGAACTTGGGATCGGAGAGGATTTTTTTAGGGTAGCAAAATTTTTCTCAAACAATTTCACAAAAATTTGCTATCTCATTAGGTCTCACAGGCTCTTCTTTTCATTTTATCAGAGTTTGCAAGCGATTCTCTGCTTAGTTTTCATGTTCCATGCCTTGTTATGTTTCGTTAGTGTTCAGAGGCGTAATTGAGCTAAACTGTCCTTTTATTAGCCTACCGAGATTATCATTTTCACTATCGTAGCATGTCAGAGTTACATGCTGTTTATACTATTTACAAATCTAAAATATCCAAAGTACATTAAAACAATCAACTAACAAAACTAAAGTCTTTCATGTTCCCAGCCTCTAGCAGTCCGCATTTACCTTCTTGCCCCTTCAACCATCTCCCTGTACTGTAGATGGGTTTATGAAAAAGAGAGAGATTTAAAAGAATCTTAATAGAAACATAATGTCAATCATATAGATATAACATCACAAAGCATGCCACATAGTCATCATACAGCAAAATCATCACAACAGTATTCAGTGCATCACATGTAGTTCATATATCACCATAACGTTAGGTATATCACAAGGCTCCGAGGGATACCCGCGCATAAAGGCTTTGGGCATACACTCGTGCATTACAGAACGTTATTGACCTGGGCATCCACCCATACATAAAAGGCTCTGGGCGACCACCCCACATACCAAAATGTGTCAGACAATTCATGATGAACACATAAAACATATAGTGTATTTTATAAATATATGAAATCCAAGTTACTACCTGGCTACTTCCCTTAAGCAGTTTTCACCTATTTATCTGAACTCGGGCAAGTCTTAAGTTTTGGACAACTATTAGGTCCTATAATTAGATTTACGCACAATGAGTCATTACTCAATCCAATCCCTTTGTTATAATGTAAATTAAATTATTCTTAGTTTAGCTTGTTGTTGTCATTTAAGTCATTTAGGTAGCCCTTAGAAGTCCCAACAAACACCTATGGGGTTGCGAAACACCATACCAATCAATATCTCTTGGAAAATATGAAATATTGAAAATTTTGGGTTTTTGGCAGCTGGCCACAGCCAAAAACAGGTCAGAAACTTTTCATCCATGGCCAAGCAATCCTCTAGCCGTGGCCAATAATTTCTTGTTTCTTGACCGAAATTCCAAAAATCATAACTAAATCTAAAAAAATCCAAATGAGGTTATTCTAAGTGCTATGTGACCCTCTTTAAGTTTAATTTTATAAAATATAGCCATAAGATAAATGCACTCACATAAGTACACAATTCCCTTTTATTGGACACTACTCCATAATTTTACATTTTTTCATGACCAAACTTTAAAAATATAGAACTTCCAGCATACAAATCCAATTACCTATTATGACCTATTAAATTATATTTTGACAAGTCTAGTTTTAGACTGGAAAGTTTCACAAGATTTGGACATCATTTAGTCATTCAAAAAACACAACACCACCTCATTTCCTCTAGAAAACGAATTACACAGCATCTACTTCACAACTTTCAAAAATTCCAAATTCATATACAAGCATCCAAAAATCATGAACACTTACATACCTACAAAATTTTGCCTTATAAAGCCAATGGAATCATCAAAATTACCAAATTATCCATCCTTCATTACGTCACACACAGGGCAGCAAGTTAGGGTTCTCAGGAGGAACATGTTGGTTTCTTGATTTCTCTTGCTTAATCACTTCCTTTCTACTTCTAATCACATGATTACCAATTTAAACACTAAATGGACATATTCAGAGGAAATTTGGGTAGCATTTCCCTTAGGTTTTACTTCAGCCCAATATTTGAAAGCAAGAGAAAACAACACAATATCTACCAACAACTTCAACGAAGTCAAGAGAAGCAAGTTTTGAAGTTTACCTCTTGATTCTTGTTGTTTCTCTCTCCTCAATGTCTCTGTCCTCTCTCTCTAAACCCTTGATTAAGCTTGTTAATCATGGTTTTTGAGGAGGAGGAGAGGTTAGAAGAAGTTCCTACATGATTTGGAAGGCAAAAGTACTAGGATTTCATCACTTACCTTGGATCTATGGAAACCCTAAGCTCCCTTGTGCTTGAATGCCCTTGGCTTACTCTCAAGCTCTCTCTCTCTCTCTGTGTGCAGATTTCCACCAAAATGAAGAGCAAGAGAAGAGAAGCTAATGACTTAATGTGATGTCCAATTACTTTACAAGTGCCTAATTTTCATTAGTCCATCTTTTTGCTTCTTCTCTTTTTCTTTTTTTATATTTGAGCACATGCCCATTTTGTTGTCATCTTTGTCTCTTTCCAATTCCTCTTGACTGAAAAAAGTGTCTTGGAATGGCAAGAAGAAAAGTTCCTTGATTGTTATATTTTACTTCATCCACCCAAATTACTTTTAGTTGAAATTTTGACTTTTCAACTCTACTTTTACTTAGCCATGAATTATTCCTTCTTTATTCAATTGTAGCCAAGTCTTCATATTTCTCCATTTCTCTCCTCATATAACTGAAATAGTCAAGAGAAATGGGTCCCATAATTTGCCTCTTGAATTACCTTGCAATTACATCTGCTAATTGGTCATATGATTTTGCTTTTTTACTCTTTTAACTCTTTGAATTTTTCCCTTGGTAACAATATTCTAAAATAGGCTTTTTAATTGCCACATAGCTATTTTTCCCCCCTTTAAATTTTCATTTGGCCAAAATTATTAGAAATACTAGGGAAAAAATAATTGTTTCTTGTTTTATGGCAAAATTACCATTTTACCCTTATATTTTATGATTTATTGAAATAAATCATTTCTTCCTTCCTTTCTCCCCATTTTGGCCACAATTAATGCAATATAATTGGGCCAATATTTGTGTCATTTTATGCTCTAATTTAAGTTACAATATTAGGCCTTTAAGTAGACAAAAGTTACACATTTGTGTCTTAACTTAGCCAATTATATGTAACTACCGATTAGAGTATACACTAGTGTAAAATAGTCTTTTTAGACCGTATTATTTAGACCGGTTATTGCGGATAAAGTCTAAAAAATATGACCGGTGATAATTTCGTAATTATAAAGAATTTTTTAGATTGGTTCTTAAAATAACCGGTCTAAAAGATATTATTTAGACCGGTTATCCAAACAACCGGTCTAAAAATATAAATTTAATTAAAAATTAAAAAATTTTAAGACTTTTTAGACCAGTTGTCACTAATAACCGGTCTAAAAGATAAAACTTTTTAGACTGGTTGTTGATGATAGCCGGTCTAAAAGATATGAAATTAAAAAATTAATTTTTTTTATTTTTAAGATCGGTTATTAATTATATAACCGGTCTAAAGGTAAACACTTTTAAGACCGGTTTTGTCAAATAACCGGTCTTAAAAGTCCGCCCTAAAATTTAAATCTTCTCTTACGGCTTTATCTCGCGCCTAATTTCAACTTTGAAATCTGATACTCATTAAGTTTCTTATAAACTCCTCCCTCGTCCCGTACCAGCTCCTCCTTCCCACATCGCTCCTCCATCCTTGACCATCTCCACCGTCAATGCAGAGGTACGATGGAATCCATTATCGTAAAGCTCAGCTTTTCTTCCCTCCGATTGGTTTAAGATAAGCGCTCTACTTAATTAGTTTTATACATACTTCAGAGTAGATACCGTCATATATTTCAGATCGATTTCTATTACAAAAATTTATACTCATATTTGTTTCAGGTTTACGATTGCGACATCTGAGAAAGTTTACAAATTGGATTCTTCATTAGGGGCTGAGGTTAATGTTTTCTTTTGTCATTTTCCTTGTTTCTAAATATTTATTCTTCGACAAAATTTCTTAAACAAAAATTATCTTCCAACTTGCGTTCTAATTACTTTATTTTCTAACTTATTTCCTAATATTATTTCATATTGTTGAGCCATTCACAGCTTATTATGTATTTGCACTGGGTGTTGCAAGATTTCTGAGTAGTGCTTATTGTGTTCTTCAGATATGACTCCACCAAGATATATTCGTGATTAGTAACTATAAGTATGACCTTGGAAGCATGCTTTTAGGATATGTACAGACTAAGCATATTAACATAATCAATAGACTCACAAAAAAAACAAAGACACTTTTTAGACCGGTTATTTAAATAACCGGTCTAAATAAGACTTTTAAGACCGGTTATGTGTATAACCGGTCTAAAAAGTCAAAGTGTCTTTATTTTTTTTGAGTCCATTGATTATGTTAGTATGCTGAACTTTTTAGACCGATTATCCACATAACCGGTCTTAAAAGTCTTTTTTAGACCGGTTATTTAAATAACCGATCTAAAAGGTGTCTTTTTTTTTGAGTCCATTGATTATGTTAGTATACTTAACTTTTTAGACTAGTTATCCACATAACCGGTCTTAAAAGTCTTTTTTAGACCGGTTATTCAAATAACCGGTCTAAAAAATCACACTTTTTAGACCTGTTGTTGCATAACCGGTCTAAAAAGTATCACACTTTTTAGACTGGTTGCATCAAGACCTCATCTAAAGCTGGTCTAAAAAGTTATTCTTACCCAGTCTAAAAAATTATTTTTCCGTCGGTGGTACTTTCATCATTTTATGTACACCACAATTCACCATTTTATTCCACTAAATATCACAAATATATACAAGGAATATTGGTGGAAAAAGTGAGGTATTACACTATTTATGTCTACTTTCAGGGAAAAATAAAGCCATTAGCCAAATGTACACTCATCAATACATAATTCTCTTTTATTAGACATTGCTCCAGAATTTTCCAGTCTTACGTGGCCAAACTTTAAAAATGCAGAACTTCCAGCACACACATCCAAATAACCATTATGACCTATCCAATTAAAGCTTGATAAGTCTACTTTTAGACTGGAAAGTTTCAGAATTTTCAGACAAGTTTTGATGTGACACCTTATGTCCAATAGCCCTAGATGAGTGCAAAGGAGTAGTGAAATCATTTGTGAGACCAGGATCCAGACTCAGATTAAGCAACTTTGGAAAACATTCATAAATTCCAAACCTATCCCAGGACTTGAACATAGGACTAGAAAGGAGTTTTTGAGAGTTATAAAATTTTCTTAAACAGTTTCACAAATGTTCATTATCTCATTAAGTCTCACCAGATCATCTTTTCGTTTTATCAGAGTTTGCGAGCGATTCTTTGCTTAGTTCTCACATTCCATACCTTAGTTGTGTTTCGTTAGCATTTGAAAGTTTAAACTAGCTAAAAGACCTTTTAGATTAATTATTGTTCGCTTAATAGGCTACCGATATTACCAGTTTCACTAGGGTAGCGTTGTCAACGTTATAAGCTGTTTAAACTATTTACAGATCCAAAATATATTGAAACAAACAACCAACAGCAACTGAAGTCTCTTGTGTTCCAGCCTCTAGCCGTTCGCATTTACCTTCTTCTTGCCCCTGAGCTATCTCCTGGTATTGTAGACGTATTTATGAAAAAGAGTAAGATTTAAAAAAATCTCAATAGTAACATAGTGCCAATCATACAAATATAATATCATAAAGCATACCACACAGTCATCATATACATAATTATGACAACATCATTTCAGCGCATCACATGTAGTTCATATATCACCATAGCGTTAGGCATATAACAAGGCCCCAAGGCATACCAGCGTAAATAAGCCCTAGGCATCCACTCGTGCATTACAGAACGTTATTGGCTCGGGCGTCTACCCGCGCAGAAAGGCCCCGGGCGACCACCCCACAAAACCAGAATGTACCAGACAATTCATGATGAACACACAAAACATACAATGTATCTTATAAATATATGAAAGACAAGTTACTACCTTGTTGCTTCCCTTGAGCAATATGCAACCGTTTCTTTGAGCTAGGGGAAGTTCTAGTTCCTATCAAAATTTGAGTTACAAGTAATTGGTTATTACCTATACTTTTACTGCCTTTAAATCAAATTTTCCTGGTTATCTAAAGCAGTTATAATAGTTTATGCACAATTTAATTATGTACTATGTGCAGTTTCACTATTTTATAGAAACTAACAGATTTTTCAGTCAATTTTAGAAATTCACAATTAATTCTAAAAAAATCCAATTTGACTATTTCCAAAGCTCAAATTAATCTCTTTAAATTTAAATTTGAGGAAAAATAGTTAGTTTTGCCCACTGTAGACACATCATTCCAAATAATTTGTTAAACATTACTGTTCTAGATCAAATAAAATTCATATCTCCCAATGTAATTGTCTAAAAATTACAAAATACCTATCAAATAAAATTTGTATGTATCTAATTTAATTTTGGAAATTTTCAGAATTGTTGAACAAGGTTTGACCTATGAAACATCTCGCAAAACATCACTGTTCCAAATAGGGCAGATCAACAACATGTACATACATACTTCATAAATTTCCAAATTGAATACAAACATCCAAAAATCATGAACACTTGCATATCTATACAATTTTTCCTTCTAAAGCCAATGGAATAATCAAAATCATAAAATTCTCACTCCTTCCTCACATCATGCTCAGAACATAAAGTTAGGTTTCTTAGGAGGAATGTGTTGTTTACTTGTTTTTTCTTGCTTAATCCCCTCCTTACCACTTCTAATCACATGATTAACCATTTAAACACTAAATGAAAATATTTAGAGGAAATTTGGGAAGCATTTCCCTTAGGTTGTACTTTAGCCTATTTTTTAAAATCAAGAGAAAACAAGGCAATATCCACCAACAACAACACCAACACCATTAAACAAGTCAAGATAATCAAGTTTTGGAGATTACCTCTTGATTCTCACACTTTCTATCACTAGGCCGAAAATCTCCTCCCTCTCTAAGCTCTTGATTTATCTTAAGAATCATGGATTTAATGGAGTAGAGGAAGTTAGGAGAGGTTTATGGAATGATTAGGAGACAAAATCACAAAGTTTTGCAAGTTCTTACCTTTAATCTATGAAAACCCTGGCTCTTGCCTTCTTCTTCCTTCAACCCTTGCTCATGATCTCTCTCTTTGTGCATATTTTCACCAAAAAAATGAAGATGGAAAGAGGAGGGATGATGTTTTAATGGAATATCCAAGTTTGCTTTACATGTGCTTAATTCCTATTAGTCCAAAAATTGTGTGTTTGTCTAATATTACAAATAATTTCCCTTTCCCTTTTAATTTCCCTTGGTCAACTGAATTTAATGAGAGATGAGAGAGTATATGTTGCTCTTGAATTATCCCATAATTCCATCTCACAAGTTATTGAACAAAGTCTTAAGCTTTTTGACTCTTCCTTCTTGCATAATCACCAAGCCAATTGATTTCCCCTTGCTTTTCTCTTTTTGACCGTAAATCATCTTCAAATGGAGAAGGAAAATGGTCATGCAATATCTTCATTCATTTCATTGCAAATAATATGTAAGAGAGCTCTTTACAACTCTTACTTTTTTGACTTTTCAACTTTTACTTGTAATTGGCCAAAATTCCTTCCTTTTTAATTCAATTAAGACAAGCATTTGTTTTCTTCAATATTCCCCCTTGCTTGACCGAAAATATCAAGAAAAATAGGAAATATTAATTTCCTCTTGTATAATTGGCAAATTACAATGTTACCCTTACATTTTGTAATTTTTGTATTAAATCATGTCTTCCTTCCTTTCTCCTTATTTTGGCTGAAATTGATGCAATATAATTGGCCAATATTTGTGTAATTTTATGCTCCAATTTAAGTTACAATATTAAGCCTTCAAGTAGATAAAAGTTACACCTTTGTGTCTTAACTTAGCCAACTTTATGTAACTACGGATTGGAGTACTCTCATCATTTTATGTACACCACAATTCACTATTTTATTCCACTAAATATCATAAATATATATAAGAAATATTGATAGAAAAAGTGGGGTATTATAGAATGGATCAAGCCAATGGAGCTGATACTCCAATGAATTCAACAACTCTACTATGCAGATGTGAAGGGAGTTGAATTCAACACATCTGTCAACACCCGTCTGAATATTGATATTATCCAGAGTAGTAATGCGTAGTTCAGCGGGTACATAAGAATAGCATAAATATATTGATATAATTGAAACAATGTATACAATGTGCTTGATATAATACAGGAATTCCCCATAGGGGCACGTACATACTAATTACATACCTTAAAATGAATAATATGTCTTCAAATAACCAACTACTTCTCCTGATATAGGCCGGAATCTTCAGTTGCAAGTAATTATAGTTCTGCCCTTTGAGTCGTTGCCTGCTGCTGAAAACCTTATACATTTATGGAAAGGGTAAGATTCAAAGAATCTCAGTAGTAACATTCAATTAGACATAGACAATGTGAAAATAAATATATCATGCACCATATTATGTAAGATGAAAATGTTGTGTGCATACTATCTAAACCCAAACGACTGTTTGCAACCTTGGATTAATTTTGTGCCTTCGTTGGGTCCCAGACTATAACTAAGCTAATGTGCCCCTGGCACTGTGCTCATGTTATAGAAGTTGGCATACACAAAGTATACAGATAATCATAGTGTATGAAAGAAAGAGTTACTACCTTTTTTTTACCAAAAGAAAGAGTTACTACCTATAATGTCCCCTTTCCTTTGACTGTCAATCGGTCCAGCTCCATCTCTTGCTCGGGCTTCCAGTACATCCTAAAATTCCAAATTTATGATAAATAAGTTATTACTCATTCATAATTCATTCTAAACTCATTGTGTTGATTATCTTAGCTTAAAAATGCTAAATGATCAAAATGCCCCTTGGGACTTGGTATAAGTCCCTTTGTACTCGGTCTAACTGTACTTCATCAAAAATTATGACTCAGGCTAATCCTACACAATTTAGCATGTAGAATATATTTTTAACCTCATATTAGTCAAATTCCAGCTCGAATTACATATTTACCCTTGACAGCCCTTAACTTAGGGTTTTAAGGGTAGTTTTGTCATTTTACATTTAGGGCCTTTATACACCATATTATATATGTTCCTGACATAATTTTCAATTTTAAACACAATTGAATCATCAAATTCATGAAATTCTAGCCTCACAGATTTAAAATACCCCTAGACAAAATTCTGAAATTTTTGAGAAAAAATGGTTTTTCTCATCCCATTCAACTAAACACCTTCTTTTCACTTCTCATAACTTGTTTAACATCTTAAACACCTTTTAAATATGATTAATGGGAAATTGGACAGCACCTCCCCTTAGGGTTTGGCATTTCCAAATCACAACCCAAGCCAAAACAAAGCCAATAATACACCACAATAACAACAACTTTGAATCCAACAAGATAACAAGGTTTTATGGCTTTACCTTTGATTCATCTTCTGTCATCTCTAAAATCAACACCTCTCTCCTCCTTCTTTCTCTTGTTTTTGCTTGCTACAAATGTGTTCAAGAAGGAATAGAGATTAGGAGAGAGTTGTACATGATTTAGAAGGCATAAAAACTTGTATTACCACCTTCTTACATTGATTCTTATTTCTTGAACTCTTGATCTTCTTCTGTGTGTTTGTTTTCTCCAAGCTCTCTCTCTCTCTCACTTGTTCTCTAATGTTGGACATCACTTGTGGCCTGAGGATGAAGGATAAATTGTCTTAAAATATCATAATTCCACCTCCTTACAAACATATTATTTTATTACAATTAACACATGCCATTATAGTTGATGTCATCATCTTTTCTCTTTCTCCATTTACTTGGCCGAAAATGTGTCTTAGAGGATCTAAGAGAAAGCTTCTTGATGTATCATAATTTACCTCCTCAAATATTACTTTTAATTGTAAGCTTTTGCCTACAATTTTTGACTTTTCAACCACACTTTTATCTGGTGTAAAATGCTTCAAATTTTGACATATGTATCTCAAACATTTACTTCCCTTATTGCACCCCTTTTGACCATCCAACATCATGTGGAAAAGGGAAAAATATGGGCTTTGGATTAAATTTAGCCAAATGACTATTTTGCCCATACATTTTTGCCATTATCTTTGTAATGTCGCACTTAGACTAAAAGCTGACAGAATTTTCATCAAACTTTGAAAATTCATATATAATTGTGTAGAGGTCCACTTGATTCAGGCTTATTCTAAAGCCTATGGTCTCAAAATCTGGGATGTTAAATTTCTCCCCTTGTCAATAAAATTTCATCCTCAAAATTTTGGATATCAAATTGATTATCCTCGTGAGAATGATGGGATTCATCCTTGTTGTATGCATATAAGGCCTTACTTCCCAGGGAAACTGCCCTATACAAACATATATATCGGGTCATATTGCCTTGTTCTCCATTTGACATATCTTTGATTACATAGCAATCGGCTGACCTGAGGATATACTAGTCTAATAGATCTTATGATTCCAGGACACACAATCCACTCATAACTCTAGGCCTCATTGCCTTGTCAGGACACTGCCTGGTGTATTTAGCCTTATGGCTTCTATCATTCTATTCTCACAACATCGAATATCTCTATCTTATTGCCTTATACAAACAAGCATACTAGGACTTGTTGCCAATCTGCCTGCTTGCAAACATGACTGTCTGAAACCATGTCTAACCATTTGATGTTCAAGATTAAATGACTATTTAACCCTTACTAGCTATATTGTGTGCACTGTTCAAGATCAAATTACTATTTGACCCTTATTGATCATACTGTGCGCACTGCTCACTGTGTGCAATGTTCCAAAAGAGGCATTAACCTGTCCGTACTTGCCTCATGTTCTCAAATCAAAATTAATTGTTGCTAGCTCTACAACACGAGTGAGGAAATCAATTTTGTGAGGCTACAACTATTGTGATGCATATGCCACTACTTGGCCCTGTTGCATCAAAACACATCTCAATTCGTGCTTACTTGCATTTGTATAGACCATAAAGGTCAACAGTAGATCTAGGATTGTTAACATCATACTGTTTGAGAGGTATTCACCCTCATTATGCTTTACTGCTATAGGGCTCATCCCAATCTCCATTTACATGCGTCACCATAACCCATATAGGTTTTGTGACTTCTGACCACATAGGTGGTGTCACTGTATACCATACTGGTCATATTCCTGTAAGCCATACAAGTTTACATGGCTAATAACACTGTACACCACATAAGATGTAATACTATTAGCCATACCGCCTCAGCCGCATGTTTTACACACTGCCTCTCGACCACAGGGCTACTTGTGCTTTTTATCGGTGCAACCAAGACTCTCATCTGGCCATGTCAGGGGTGCATCCTGGTCATGTGGTTGATTAACATGCTCTGATGGGTCTACCTCACTGCTGTCCACCACACAGGTGTCTCATTGCAACTACACAGGTCATACTGCACACCACGTATATTGTGTCATTGTTGACCTCACAGGTCCAATCATGATAGACCATATTAGTCGTACTGTGATATGGGATGATCAACACTGGTATAACTGACAACCTCTCATGCAACTCTCAAGAATTACACATAGATTCACTATGCTTCCACTGCGCCACTTTGATGTTTTATTTCCTCATAAGAGCTAACAATGTTAAGATGATCCCATAGGAGTTCCTTAGGAACCTGCTATAACATCTGATTGAACCCAAAAGTTGTATACCTTTATAATAATTTCCTAGCCTCTTTTGGCTCAATACTATTCCCATATTATTATGATATGCTATATCCTATTTTGTAAGACATGTTTTAGCACCACTTATAGGTACTTCTCATGTTCTTCTATACTCTTGAGTAGTTCAGAATATTGATACTGAGTCTATCACAACTAGTCTAAAAACTATCAAATACAACATAGTTAGGACTATATTGTCTACTTGCACTTGTTTTACTACCTCAACATCACAAATCGGAAATTACTTTCCTCAATTATACCCAATAGGCATGCTAAAAAAAATCAAGATCAATAGCACCTACTCTGACATTCACGGTATTCCTGTATATCCTTAAAACTTTACTGAAGATTCAACATCGTCCATATGGTTTACAAGGTTCAACTTCCTTCATTAAACAGAACCGTAGTGTAACCTTATTCACATTTCGAACTAAGCATTATTTCAGCTCAGATATGTTTTAAACCTATCCTTAACCTTCAGTATCATCAAATCGGATCCTCTAGGTTAGATATACGGCACCACACATAATTCATCACTGCATATCATACCTATATACCTTTAACCCCATGAGATTACTAAGGATCATTACTTAGCATAGAGAAACCTCAAAACAATTACTATGCCTCGAGTTTTCGTAACCTCATTAAATGAACTTTTCTGGGCTGTACTCAGTGCAATAAAAAAGGTTCGGATTAAAGATCAATACTTATTCCATCATCTCCATGCCTCTAGTAATTCTTTATGTCATTTGAGAACTTCTAATCAAAAGGTTTCAAATTTCCACATAACATGAGGGTATATCGGTCATTTCATAATGTGTTGGGAACACAAATACTCCTCATATAACAGGGGTTTACAGTAGACAGGAAAAACCTATAACTACATACATCTTCTGAACTACAGTACAACATGTTCTTACTCCTTTATGTTACATAACACAACATGTTCATGTAACTTCCCAAGGGTCACCCATCCCGAGATTTCCCTAAGTTAAGCACGCTTAACTTTTGTGTACCCGTGCAAGAACGCAAATACAAGCTTTAACTACTTCCGATTGCCAGTACCCTGTGATTGTCCTTGTTCTAAAAAGTCATGCCAATTGTCTCTAACCGACTAAATACTGTGTATAGACTGTATATTGGCGTCGATACATGTACTTAAACATGTACCCTGTGATATGCTCATGAAGTACACAAAGTTCTCTATTGGACCTTACTCTCACTATACTAGGATTCGACCGTCTAAGTATCCTATATGCCGATCCACAAGGGTGCCTTGCTATTAGACAGCCCGTAGATATTTACTCCGAACATTGTCCTACAGCTCCTGATCCGTCGCAGATCATGCATCACGTATACCGTTCCAGCTCTGGAATCAGTAATAGAATATGGATCTGGCCTTGTCTTATCTGTCTGTACCTGATCAGTGTCTCCTACTGATGAGCTTAATGATGTTTCTATTGGAGGTGAGGCCCATACTTTTGTCTTACCTGGACCTACTGGTGCGAACCCACAAGGGAAGACCCCACGAACCCACAACCAATATGAATATACGCACCCCAAGAACGCTAAACGCAGATCGACGATCCACTTGAACCCTTGAGCACGAAAGAACAAGGACCCGAAGTGTTGGAAGACGCCACAAGGTTGATCAAGCCTTGATAAGTCTGTTAGTTCTAAGAAGAACCCTAGAGAGAATTCACTCCCAAGAAACAAGGTGCAGAAAAGTGCAACCTTTCATTCAATAATCAAGTTTCAAGTCTTTAATCTGCCTCCAAATGAAGGTTTACAAGGTATTTAAAGAGAAATATTCAGAAACCCTAATTGCATTAAATGCATCCTATAAAATAGAAACTAACCTAATATAATTAATTAATTAAGAAACCCAAAAGTCAAATAGGCCCATTATCTAATAATTTTCGCACAAATAAAAGTCACAAAATATAATCAGCATTTAAGGCCCAAAATGTGCTTATTTAGGCCCAAATGAGTCCTCCCATGTATAGCACTAGGTCCAAGCTCTTTGTTTTGAAGTCTTCAAGCCTAAAACTTGATTAGTATCTCCATCTGCAGCCCATATGAAATTAATGACGTTTTCAATGTCTTTATCCATAATTGTTGATCCAATTGCCATCTGATTTGCATTAACCTCTTTTATCAGCCCAATCAATGCTTCCTTAAATATTTTAGCTTGTGCTCTTGTGATTGGACGAGCTGGAATTTGAAAATGATAGTTTGAAGTTGAACAGCCATCACTTGAATTTGAAAAGACAACTTGTTGATTCTGGATCGCATCATTCCCCCTCTCCTCAAAAGGATTCGCCCTCGAATCTTCACCTTTCTTGTATTTGATAACATATGGGAATGTCTTAATAAATTTCAACCAGCTTGCATGTCTCTTGTTAAGCTTACCTTGGCCAAGTAGATGAACATAACAAAGAAAATCAATATTTTCGATGCAACAATCAGAATTTTTCAGATTTGAAAACAATTGTTCCTTTCCCCAAACTTCAAGCACATATTGCAGAGAATTCACATGCTCATCAAGATTATTGGTGCAAATAAGAGTATCATCAAAACAATTTGCAATATGCATATAAGAACACTTTAGAGGACCAGAATGTTCTTCAATGCCACTCGAAGGAGATGAATATTCAATGCTTATTAAAGATAAGAATCCATCGGGTGGCTTCTTAGGAATCAAATCCGAGAACACCTGTAACACAGCAAAATCACAAGGCAGATAATGATTAAGATCATTAGTATCTAAAGAAATATCCTTGCAGCCACTCTTAATCTCATTTTTCTCACAACTCTTTTCTTCTTTCTTTTCACTCAATTCTTCACACTCTTTATTCTGAAAGTACTTCATACTCTCAATATCTTTTTCTCTTTCAAACTCACTTTTACTCTCCCTACTTTGACAGTACTTAATGCTCTCAATGTTTTTTTCTCTCTCAAGCTGAATTTTTATCTCAACAGCAGTTTGACAAAAATCACTCTCACTTATATTTTTACTTATTTTTTCATGATTAAGAGGAACTTCTTCAATCACAAGATTGATACTTGGAACAGGAACATCTTCTTCACACTTCTCAGCTTGATGTTCAACATTAGGCTGTTCTTCCTCCTTGGTTGGCTCTAACTCGTCATTAGAGACGGTAACTATCAAGCTTTCAATCTCCTTTGAATTGGAGCTACTCTCTGAACACATTTGTCGCTTGATCTTTTGCTCATACTCAGCGACAAACTGAACCAAAATATCAATGTCCAAGAAGGCTAAGGTCGTTGCAAAACAAGCTAAATCAGGATTAAGCCCATTTAGAAAACGATCCTTAGTGGCTTTTGAAGTTTCTTTCACTCCAGCTCTAATCAAGGCTAATTCAATCTCTTGAAAATATTCATTAACACTCATGGAGCCTTGTTTCAACTCTTGCAACTGTCTTTGGAATTCTCTTTTTGATCTGGAGTTGTAACTAGACATCCATTGGTCGTTTTCAGCATTAAACTTTTGCAGTCCTTCTAATAAGGATTGAAGATGTCTATGAATTTCTTTTTCATCATGCATATTGATAGTACCTGAAAAGTTAGATTTAGAAAAAAAAAAGGAACTCACCACTCATCTCACGTGTTTCACTCAAACAAGTTTAGTGTCACTCGTGTTTCTCTCAAAATTGGCTTTTAAATTGATGTATCTCATTCTTGCCTTTTTCCACTCTTAGATTCCTCTTCAGGCTCTTTAAAAGAACTAAACAATTTAATCAATGCAATCACAATTTGCATAAATCAAACCAACACTTAGAAATATGGAATATCAAATGACAATCTATGAAAGGAGATCGAAAGGGAATTGAGGGAGAATCAGGAATTCAAATGACAGTCTATCACAAACAATCTCAAGCAATCTGAACCCAGAAATTCTAGAAATGCGTCATTTTCAAAAGACTATAACGTACTGTAGAAATTTTGGATTGAGATGAAACTGAAACGACTGGAAAGATGAGATTCTGAACAATGAGAATGACCTATTAAATGACCAAAACCGCAAAGTAAAACGTGTCAAACAAGGAAAGAAGATTTGATGACGTTCTGGAAAAAAATGACGAATTGACACAGAAAATTTGCAGAAACACGACTGATTTAAAATGACTAGAACTCACTAATGACAAATCGAATTGAACTAATTCTAAAACGATATGAAAGAAGAGATTTTGAACTATGAAAAGGACTTACTAAACATTGGAAACGACAAAGAGACGGTTAACGAAAAGAAGCAAAAATTTCAGACATGAACGCAGATGACCTAGACGAAAAGACTCAAGAACAAAGTACGAAACCCTAAGCGAAATTTAAAACAACGAATGGAAAGATGTGACCTGAGTTTAGATCCGAAGCTTTGATACCAAGATGGTGCGAACCCACAAGGGAAGACCCCACGAACCCACAACCAATATGAATATACGCACCCCAAGAACGCTAAACGCAGATCGACGATCCACTTGAACCCTTGAGCACGAAAGAACAAGGACCCGAAGTGTTGGAAGACGCCACAAGGTTGATCAAGCCTTGATAAGTCTGTTAGTTTTAAGAAGAACCCTAGAGAGAATTCACTCCCTATTCTTTTTGATTTTTCTCTTTCATGTTTCTCATTTTCCATATCGCTCTTTTTCTTATCTCTTTCTCTTTTCATCTTGAGTTGATCCTCATAGACTTGTTTTGGAGTCAATGGTACAAGAGTCACGGGTCTGTTGTTCATTACAAAAGAATATCTATTTGTAAACCCATCCCTCTTTACTTTTCTATCAAACTCCCAAGGTCTTCCCAAAAGCAGATGTGCAGCATGCATAGGAACAACATCACATATTATTTCATCACAATATTTGCCAATGGAAAAGGAAACAAGAACTTGCTTATCAACTTTAATTTCCCCACATTCATTCAACCATTGCAGCTTGTATGGTCTAGGGTGTTTAGTGGTAGGTAAATTCAATTTCTCAACCAATGTAGTGCTTGCAACGTTTGTTACACTCCCACCATCAATTATCAAGCTACAAACTTTATTATTGATGAGGCAACGAGTATGGAAAATATTTTCCCTTTGCTCATTCATCTCATTTTCCTTCACTTGACAATTCAAAGCTCTTCTAACCACAAGACATTCTCCTTCCACAGCATATTCAACCCCATCATCACTAGCATCTTCAATTAAGGGCATGGAATCATGATCACTTTCACTTTCGGTGACAACTTCATTATTTTTCAAAATCATGACTCTCTTGTTGGGGCACTGAGAAGCTATATGACCTATACCCAAACACTTGAAACACTTTATATCTCTATTTCTAGAAGTTTGGGAATCAGTTTTACCTTTGCTCTTTGATGTAGCGTCTTCTCTGCCTTTGGTTGCCTCCCTTTGGATAGCTCTTTCTCCTTTCTTCCAAATCTGTTTTTGTGAAGAACTTGATCCATAATGGAATTTTGAAGCACTTTTACGCTTGAGTTGCTTTTCCACCTTAATTGCCATATGCACCATGTCCTCCAACTCTACATAGTGTTGCAATTCCACTATGTCAGCAATGTCTTTGTGAAGTCCATTTAGGAAACGAGCCATTGTAGCCTCTCTTTCTTCTTGCACATTAGCTCTTATTAAAGCTAATTCCATCTCTTTATAATATTCCTCTACACTCTTAGAACCTTGTGTAAGGGTCTGCAACTTTTGATAAAGCTCCCTATAGTAATGATTAGGGATAAATCTCCTCCTCATTAGAGTTTTCATTTCTCTCCATGTTGTTACAGGCCTCTCACCATTATTTCTTCTGTTAGTGCCTAATTTATCCCACCAAACAATGGCATAATCAGTGAATTCTATTGATGCTAACTTCACCTTTTTAGCCTCAGAATAGTTATGGCACTCAAAAATCATCTCTATCTTCTTCTCCCACTCCAAATATGCTTCAGGATCACTCCTACCTTGGAACGGTGGTATTTTCATTTTGATGCTCCCAAGGTTTCCATCGACTCTATTTCTTTCCCTAGGAATATTTCTGCCATGTCTTCTCTCATACCTCCTATCTCCTCTAACCCTATTTCTCCCCACTTCAAATTCAGATTCAAGATCTTCCTCACTAGCACCACTACCCTCATAACTTTCAGATTCAAATTCATCCATAGAAGCATCCCATTGCCTATTGTGCCTTCGAGGATTTGGCCGGACTCTTTGTAGATTTGCAATCCTTTCATCTTGCCTATCCATCCTATCCCTTATTTCTCCAAAAACCACATTCATACGTGCAAATTGTTGCTGCATTGCCCTGAGGTGGTCATCTAGATTCAGTGGATTACCACCTGAAGTTTCTTCTGCATTAGACATGGTATCTGCAAGAAAGATATTAGAGAAATAAATTTCCTCAGACTACCCTCGGCTGAGCACGCTTAACTGTGAAGCGCTAACCATCGTGCTAAAAGCTTAAGCTGGTAGCAGAGGCGCACCCCTATTCCTTTAACCCAGTACAGACACGGTCCCCTGTCTCCAACGACTGTGGGTGCCACCAGACCCCGAACTCGATCCACACCCCCTCCCAGACCCGGGACGTATCATTCCCTCCCTCTTTAAGGAGGTTCGTCCTCGAACCTTTCGATGGAAGCGGGATTCGAACCCGTGCTGGCTCTGATACCAAATCTCATGAATGAAGCGCCACAACACGAGGACTTCCCAGGGGGTCACCCATCCTGAGACTACCCTCGGCTGAGCACGCTTAACTGTGAAGCGCTAACCATCGTGCTAAAAGCTTAAGCTGGTAGCAGAGGCGCACCCCTATTCCTTTAACCCAGTACAGACACGGGCCCCTGTCTCCAACGACTGTGGGTGCCACCAGACCCCGAACTCGATCCACACCCCCTCCCAGACCCGGGACGTATCACCTACTCCCTTGGTGTCTGTGTCATCCTTATACCACCCTCCACGTATTTACTGTTTCTCCAGGGCTTGTCTATTCCTTTTAGGGGGCTTATCTACGAACTACCTGAAGTAATTCACTTTGTTGTTCTCATCAATGTATAATCAAGCATATCAGTATACATCCTATTGCTAGAACTGCAAACACTATGGCTAGAACCACTGCTTTGATACCAAAAATGTCAACACCCATTTGAATATTGATATTAGCCAGAGTAGCAATACGCAGTTCAGTGGGCACATAGGAATAGCATAAATATACTGATACCATTTATATAATGTATACAATATGCTTGATATAATACAGGAATTTCCCATAGGGGTACATACATACTAATTACAGACCTTAAAATGAATAAAAGGTCTTCAGGTAACCAACTGCTTTTACTAATCTAGACCGGAACCTTCAGTTGTTGGTAATTACAGTTCTTCCCTGTGAGCTGCTGCCTTCTGTTGAAAGCCTTATACATTTATGGAAAGGGTGAGATTCAAAGAATCTCAGTAGTAACATACAATCAGATATAGGCAATGTGAAAATAAATATGTCATGCACCATATTGTGTAAGATGAAAATGTTTTGTGCTCACTATCCAAGGCCAAACGACTGTTTCCAACCTTGGATTAATTTTACACCTTCATTGGGTCTCAGACCACAACTCAGCTAATGGGCCCTTAGCACTATACTCATGTTACATAAGATGACATAGACAAAGAATACAGATAATCACATAGTGTATGAAAGAAATAGTTAATACTTGGAATGTGCCATTTCCTTGCCTGTCAATCGATCCAGCTTAGTCTCTGGCTCGGGCTTTCGGTATATCCTAAAATTCTAAATTTACGATAAATGAGTTATTACTCATTCATAATTCATTCTAAGCTCATTATTTTGGTTATCTTAGGTTTAAAATGCTAAATGACCAAAATGCCCTTAGGGACTTAGTCTAAGTCCCCTTGTACCCAGTCTAACTGTACTTTTCTAAAACCTATGACTCAGGCTAATCCTACACAATTTCACGTGTAGAATATATTTTTGATCTTAGATTAGTCAAATTCCAGCTAAAATTACAAATTTACCCTTGACAGCCCCTAACTTAGGGTTTTAAGGGTAGTTTCTTCATTCCACATTCTATGGCCTTTATACACCATATTATACAAGTTCCATACACAATTTTTCATCTAAACATAATGGAATCATCAAGTTCATTAAATTCTAGCTCAAACAGGTCAAAAATTCCACTGGAGAAATTTCTATAATTTTTTAGAAAAAATAGTTTTTTCTTGATTCCATTCAACTAAACACCTCCTTTTCACTTCTAATCACTTGTTTAACTTCTTAAACACCTTTTAAACATGATTAATGGAAAATTAGGAAGTACCTCCCCTTAGGGTTTGGCATTCCCAAATGAACCAAGCCGAAACAAAACCAATAATCCACCACAACAACAACAACAATCATGAATCCAACAGGTTAACAATATTTTATGGCTTTACCTTTGATTCCTCTTATCTCTCTCTCTCTCTAAAACTACCACCTCTCTCCTCCTTCTTGCTCTTCTTTTTTCTTGCTACACATGTGTTCAAGAAGGCATAGAGATTAGGAGAGAGTTGTACATGATTTAGGAGAGAGTTGTTCAAGAACCTTGATTCTTATTTCTTGAACTCTTGCTCTTCTTCTGTGTGTTTGTTTTCTCCAAGCTCTCTCTCTCTCTTATTCTCTAATGTTAGACGTCACTTGTGGCCTGGGGATGAAGGATAAATGGTCTTAAAATATCATAATTCCACCTCCTTACAAACATATTATTTTATTACAATTAACACATGCCATTATAGTTGATGTCATCATCTTTTCTCTTTCTCCATTTACTTGGCCGAAAATGTGTCTTGGAGGAGCTAAGAGAAAGCTTCTTGAATTATCATAATTTACCTCCTCAAATATTACTTTTAATTGTAAGCTTTTGCTTACAATTTTTGACTTTTCAACCATACTTTTAATTGGTTGAAAATGCTTCAACTTCTGGCATATGTATCTCAAACATTTACTTATCGTCTAGCTCCCCTTTTGACCATCCAACATCATGAGGAAAAGGGAAAAATATGGGCTTTGGATTAAATTTAGCCAAATGACTATTTTGCCCATACATTTTTGCCATTATCTTTATAATGTCGCACTTAGACTAAAAGCTGACAGAATTTTCATCAAACTTTGAAAAATTATAACTAATTGTACATAGGTCTACTTGATCCAAGTTTATTCTCAAGCCTATGGTCCCAAAATTTAGGATGTTACAATAACGAAGTATTAAGGAATGAATGGATCATTACTCTACCTCACAACCAGTAGACCAGATGTTCAATTCAGTTTTGGCATGTGTGCTAGATACCAATCATGTTGTCCCAAGGAATCACATGCTGAAATAGTAAAAAGAATATTCAGATACCTGTTGACACAGTGGAATTGGGAATATGGTATCCCAAAGGAGGTAACGAGTATCTGAATGCTTACTCTGACTCAGACCATGGTGGCTACAAGACTGAAAGGAAAAGTATAAGTAGGCAATGCCAATTTCTTAGAGGAGCAGTTATTTCTTGGTTCAGCAAGAAACATAACACAATGTCATTATCCTCAACAGAAGCTGAATATATAGCAGCCTTAAGTTGTTGTGCACAAGTGTTATGGTTGAAACAGCAACTACAGGATCTTGGCATTTACCTCAAAGAAATTCCCATCTACTGTGATAACACCAGCACCATTAGCTTGGCTAAAATCTAGTACAACATTTAAGAACTAAGCACATTGATGTGAGACATCATTTCATCATAAATCACGTTCAAAAGAAAGATGTCAAAGCAGTATTTATTCCAACACATATGTAATTGGCTGACATATTCACCAAACCTCTAGCAAATGATTAATTTCTATACGTAAGAAGGGAATTGAGAATGGTAAATTCCAATGAATTGTGAGTAAATTTATGTATTATTTATTCATTTGTTTTTGTTTTGATGATAAAAGTAACTAACTTAAGCATAAGAGTTTCTAGATATGTGTTTTGCAGGATTAATTATAAAAAGACAACTCTGAGAAAAGAAGCACTATTCGAATACTAACCATTGTATTTGAATACACAGATAAGTTTTTAAAAGGATTATATTCGAATAATAAATGACCATTCGAATACCAGTGTTATTATCTCTATCTGTGTATTAGTAATTATTCAAATAATAGGGTCACTATTCGAATACAAGAGAAGACTATTATAAAGACACTATTCGAATAAGGCCAGACTATTCGAATAAACCCAATTGTTTTACAAAACTAAAAAAGTCTATTCGAATACCAGAAGTTCTATTCGAATACTAACACACTTTTCTTTAAAAAGACTATTCGAATAGTAGGAATGATATTAGAATAACAAAAGTAATTTCACAAAAATACTATTTGAATAATCATGTCTCTATTCGAATACAAAAACATATTTTACAAAGAGACTATTTGAATAATAAACAAAGCATTCGAATAGCAGGATGATTTGTCAAACCATGAAAAACCTATTCGAATAACAATCACTATTCGAATACAAAAACAAGTTTTACAAATGAAAGTATTCAAATAGTGTATCCATTATTTGAATAGCAGAAGATTATCCTCAAAAGTTCAATTCAAAATCTATTTGAATACAACTCATGTTATATGAATAGAGATATTTTTTTATTTTTGACAAACTATTCGAATACTCTAAGACCTATTCGAATAATGTTGTTTCTTAAAAATGTATTCGATTAATGAATATTCTATTTGGATAACCACTATTAAATTTTCAAACTGACTATGCGAATAGTGAAATAGCTATTTGAATAGATTAAACTGTTGGTATTCCACAGGGAAGGAAGTGTATCCAAATATTGGAGTTTTTATTTGAATACACCAAGGAGCAAGAGACAGAAGACTATCCGAATAAATGGTATACTATTCAAATAAAGCCAATGGGAGAATAGAGCAAGAGATACTACCCAAATACTACTCTTTCTATTTGGATAATAAGAGCTACAAATCAATAGAGACTATTCAAATACTCCCAACTATTCAAATACTTGAGGTAATTAGAGATAAGGCTATTCGAATACTGTCAAACCTATCTGAATACAGGTACACATATTAACTCTCTATGTATTCGAATAAGTTCATAAGTATCCGAATAATCCCCCTACTATTCGAATACTCTTGAAACTATTCGAATACTTTTAGGTCTAAATATAAAGAAACTAAACTCATTCTCTGCTCATTATTCGAATACCACTCAGTTTCCTCTCTGTATACAAGTCCTTTTCCAGTGTTTTCACTTTCATTTTACAATCAAAACCCAATCAAAAACACATCATCCCACCATCTAAAACCTCAAAATCCTTCAAATCCTCAGAAAACCTAAGCCTCTGACACTTATTAAAAATTCAGAATGAGGACCAAAAGAGATAATGTAGAGAAAGGGAATGCTTCTCCACCTCCAAACCATCTTCAAAGAAGTCTCCCACTCAAAAAACACCTAAGAAGTTTAGACCAAAGTTTGCCAATGGTTCTATAAAAGGTTCCTCACGCTCAAAGATTATAGTCATCAGGGAACCAATAGAAACAAGGTCAGTTTCCAAGTCTACTACTCTTATCACAAAGTCTAAAGAGAAAAGCATTCAAGACACCTCCTATCAAGATCCCTCTACTGAGAGTAATAGTCTTGATAGGACTGTAAGGTAGTATGATCAAAGGCATGGTTCAAAACATTGAAGTTGTACCAAGCAAGACCTCTCAAGCTCTATCTCAAAGAAGCATAATAGAACTATCTAGGAGCTTGATAGAAGAAGAGGTAATTGGACCTCCTACTGATTTTAACACCAGACCTCTCCTTCAGCCAAAAAAGAAGAAGAGGTATAAAGATCTCTTTTCTTCTAGGTCTATGTGCCCTGTAGTATATGTAGATCTGCCTTATTTAAGAGAAAACCTTGGATTCAATCTATATGGATTCTTGGAACATTACCAGAGGTGGCTTCAAGTTGATCTATCCTATAGCCCCTATGTAGTCAGAGCCTTCTATTCTAATCTATACTCTGCTAAAATTAAAGGGAATAAGAAGGAATTAGTTGAAGAAAGATTGGAGACTATTGTGAGAGGGCAAAATATCAAGTCGTCACCCTCTATCATCAACTCTTATTTTGGATATGATGATGAGGAATTTGATTAAGCTCCTGAGTTCACTGAAGATCAGATCCTACAGATCATTAAGCCAGTGAGAAAGGTAAAGAAGTTCTCCTCTATGTGCCTTAGTGATAAACAAAGGATCCTTTGGTATATCTATACTAGATCTTTTGTCAAAAAATTATAGAACTTCAATTTCTTCTCAATTAGAGATTTCAACCTACTGGTTTGTCTGATTTCTGGAGTGAAGCTGAATGTTGGAGAGTTCATCTACCAGGAGATCAATAGGTACATATTGATCTCTAACAAGATAACTCCTATTTTATTTCCTCAACTTGTCTCTCTGTTCCTGAAAATGAACAACATTTGGTACTTAGATGGAGAACAAGGAAGACTGGTCAGATTTGGGAATATTCAGATTAGGAAAATGAAGATATCACTACCATTGGATTTTCCTGAGGAGTTCCAATCAAAAAGTGGAGCCTAAAAATTCTAAAGTAGATGAAGCTCACTCTTCAAGGGCTTGCATCTCCTCCTCCTTCACTATTTGGTGCCTCTATTCAAATTCAAATTTAAGAGGCTTTTAAACCAGTAGTGGAGCAAATTCTGAGATCCAATCAACTTATGATTGAAGCCATCCAGAGTCAGGTCAGAGCTGTATTTCGTAGGGTCAATGAGAACTTCAAATCCCTATATGACCTCCAAGCCAACCTTCAACAAACACTACTACAAAATATAGATTTAGTGGAGCATCTTTTATGGCACTTCTTTACCACTTCTTTAAAGAAGTGCCACAACTTCTTCTAACATCGTTGTTTTTATTTGGTTAAAAATACCTTAAGTGGTGCTTTATTAAGGAAGCGCCACAGCTGTGTACATATATTAGGTGACGCTTCCTTAATAAAGTGCCACCTAAGGTATTTTTTACAAAAAAAATTAAAAACAACAACGTTAGAAGAAGCTGTGGCACTTATTCAAATAAGTGTCACCCAATAGCCTCTATATTTTACAACTTTTTTAAAGTTTCTGCTAAAGAAATTATCATTTTTTATATAGTCTATCTCATTGAAATCAAAATTATACATATTTAAATCATTATAAATATTAAAATCTATAATAAAATAACAAATTATAAATTCTAATACTATATACAAATCATATAATAAATTGAATGAAAATAGAAATAAATTTAATATATGAAATTCAAATATATATTCTTTAATGATATAAATTAATATAACTATATTAATTATTAAATATATAATATTAATATTACTTAATTTAATTTAAATAAATTAAAAATTAACTATTGGGTTGCGCTTGATTCAATAAGCGCCACCCAATGACATTTAAATAATACATTTACTAACTTTAATTATGTAAAATTAAAATGAAAAATAAATGTGGAGATAAATGCACATTTAATGACTAATTTATTATAATGCATAATTTACTAAAAATATATATTCTTTAATGATAAAATTAATATAACTATATTAATTATTTAATATATAATATTAATATTAATATTAAATAATTTAATTAAAAGAAATGAAAAATTACTTATTGGGTGGTGCTTGGTTTATTAAGCGCTACCCAATGCCCATTGATAAAAGCATTTAATGGCTTTAATTTTATAAAATTAAAATGAAAAATAAATACGGAGATAAATGCACATCTAATAACTAATTTATTAAAATACATAATTTACTAGAAATATATATTCTTTATTAAATATATAATGTTGATTTTAATGTTAAATAATTTAATTAAAATAAATAAAAATTACTATTAGGTGGCGCTTGGTTCAATAAGCACTACCCAATGCCCATTTAATTGCACTAATAAATAAATTTAATGACTTTAATTTTATAAACTTAAAATGAAAAATAAATGTAGAGATAAATGCACATTTAATGACTAATTTATTACATTATATAATTTACTATTAGGTGGCGCTTGGTTCAGCTCCCTCAGGCCTCGGCTTGTGTTGTCCTCAGCTCCCTTCCTAAGCTTCGCCTCTCAGCTCGCATCCTTGACGGTGTGGTGCAAACCCACAAGGGAAGTCCCCACGAACCCACAACCAATTTGCATATACGCACCCCAAGAACGCTAAACACAGATCGACGATCCACTTGAACCCTTGAACATGAAAGAACAAGGACCCGAAGTGTTGGAAGACGCCACAAGGTTGATCAAGCCTTGATAAGTCGTTAGTTCTAAGAAGAACCCTAGAGAGAATCCACTCCCAAGAAACGAGGTGCAGAGAAGTGCAACCTTTCATTCAATAATCAAGTCTCAAAGTCTGCCTCCAAATGAATGGTTACAAGTGAAACACCTCATTTTCAATAGCTCTGATACCATAAAATGTAAACACCCTTCCTCACGTCTCCATACCTCCTCCGTACATCTTCATGCGTCTTGACCTGTCACTATGGTTGTTTGGGAGGAGTGAGATTTGAGAGAATCTCAGTAGTGAACAGTACTATTATGCATGGCAGATATATATGAATACATGACATGCTTGTCTACCCTATTTCATGCCAACATAATGACATGCTGCATGCTCAATGTTATGACATACCAATGGCCATCGCACAAATATAACAGAGCTTCAATCAATCAAATATGCTTAACACAAATAGGCATAGCAGTCACACAATCAATGCATATAACATACATATCACACCCATGCACGAAAAGTAAGTCCACTACCTGTCGGACCTCACGTCTGTCCTCAATCCTTTGTCTTTGCTCCGATTCGGGCACGACCATCCATCGAGTCCCATAATTCCATCTAAATACATTTAATGAGTTATTACTCTTTCTTATATCATTCTAGACTCGTATTAGTTGATAACTTAGCCCAATTATGCTAATTACCAAAATACCCCCGAAGCCCGGCCCAACTGTACTTTTACAGAAATCACAACATGGGCCAATCCTACACAATTTCACGTGTAGAATCCATTCATGACCTCATCTTAGTCAAATTCAAGCCTGAATGATGAAAATACCCCTGATAGCCCTTACTTAGAGCCTTTAAGGGTAAATTGGTTATTTCACCCTCTCGGCCTTTTCTCACTTCCTCATCAACATGAACCCTACACAATTTGCTCTTCTGAACTCAATAGAATCATCCAATTGATGAAATTCCAACTCTACCCTTATAAACCATATAGGGCATCCATTTTAGAGTTCTCAGAAGAGTTGTGTCGATTCCTCCCTTTCTTTGACTTAATATCCTCTTTTCTACTCCTTATTACATGATTAGCCGTTTAGACATCCATTGGACATCATTTCAGCCCCCAAAACACGGATAGAAAGAGAGATGAATAGTACACTACTTCCAAAATACTCATCCAAATGATAAATCAAAATGGTAGAAAGGTAGCACACGCTTACCTCTTCATGCTTCTGAATTCGGTTCGGAATTCCGGCGACGCTCCGGCTGGCAAGACGGCACCAACGGCCTCCAAACAAGAATCTGAAACTATAGAATCGAAGCTCGGGATGAGTAAAACAACCTTTATACTAAACATTTCGAGAGAAAAAGCCGTTTCGGACGAGTTCCAACGAATCAACACTTTCTCTCTCTCTCGTTCGCGTTCTCGTTCTTTCTCCGTTCTCTTTCCTTTTCTCGTTCTTATCTGATCTGATCTATTTCTCTTTCTTTTCCGTTTTAATCCTGAACGCACAAGGAAGGGAATTGATGATGATTAATTAAAATCATCCGGTGGCCTTTACTCAATTAGTCTACCTATCACATTTCTTGCATAGCAAGTTTCCTTTCTCTTTTCCTTCATCATTCCATTAATATTAATGAGAAATAAGAGAGTATAATTCACTCTCAAATTATCCCATTATACCACCTCAAGTGGTCCACCAAAGCCTTAAGCTTTTTCGCTTATTGACTTTACTTGATAATAATTACCAACATGGCTTTATTAATTATCAAGTAGTCATTTTCCTCCTTTTAATTCCCATTCAACTCAACTTATTGGGAATATTAGGGAAAATCCATCATTTTCCAACTTATGGCAAAATTACCATTTTGCCCTCACTTTTATTTCTCTTTTAATATCCAAAGATATTAAGGAATTTTGGGATAAATATCATTCCTTACTTGGACATTTGCTAAACCAGGGTCTAGCAGTTTACTCAATCCAGGCTTAATCTCAAGCCTCTTATCCCAAAATTACAACAAGGTATTTAAAGAGAAATATTAAGAAACCCTAGTTACATTAAATGCATTCTAGAAAATAGAAACTAACCTAATATAATTAATTAATTAGGAAACCCAAAAGTCAAATAGGCCCAATATCTAATAATTTTTCGTATAAATAAAAGTCACAAAACATAACCAGCATTCAAGGCCCAAAATGTGCTTATTTAGGCCCAAATGAGTCATCACATGTATAGTACTAGGTCCAAGCTCTTTATTTTAAAGTCTCTAACCCCAAAACTTGATTAGTATCTCCATTTGTAGCCCATATGATATTAGTGACGTTTTCAGCATTTTTGTCCAAATTTGATCCAATTACCTCTTGCTTTGTCCAAGCCTATTACACTAGCCCATTTAATGCTTCCATATTTTGTTTGGCTCTTGCCCTTGTGATTGGTCCACTTGAAAATTGCAAAGGATCTCTTGAGTTTGAAGATATAACTTGCTGATCCGTATCATTCCCTCTCTTCTCAAAAGGATTCGTCCTTGAATCTTCATCTGTATCGAAAGGAGATAAATCAGCTACATTAAAAGTAGCACTAACAGAATACTCACCAGGAAAATCAATCTTGTAAGCGTTATCATTTATTCACTCAAGCACTTGAAATGGACCATCTCCTCTTGGAGCTAATTTTGATTTTCTTCGAGTTGGAAATCTCTCTTTTCTCATGTGCACCCACACCCAATCTCTAGATTCAAAATGAACACGCCTTCTTCCTTTGTTTGCTTTGGATGCATATTCCTCATTTTTCTTTTCAATTTGTTGTTTCACACGCTCATAAAGTTACTGCACTAGTTCAGCTTTCTTTTTCCCATCAAGACTCTTTCTCTCATCAATAGGCAATGGTAATAAATCCAAAGGAGTTAGTGGATTAAAACCATATACTATTTCAAAAGGGGAATAATCAGTAGATGAATGCACACTTCTATTATATGTAAATTCAATGAATGGCAAGCAACCTTCCCAATTTTTTAAGTTCTTTTGAATCACAATTGTAAGTAATTGAGACAAGGTTCTATTAACAACTTCAGTTTGTCCATCAGTTTATGAATGACAAGCAGTAGAAAACAATAATTTAGTACCAAGCTTTCCCCACAAAAGTCTCCTAAAACGACTCAAGAATTTTGTATCCCTATCAGAAACAATACTTTTAGGAACACCATGAAGTCTCACAATTTATTTGAAGAACAAATCAGCAATATATATGGCATCATCAGTTTTATGACATGCGATGAAATGTGCCATTTTAGAAAATCTATCAACAACCACAAATATGGAATCCATTCCTCTTTTTGACCTAGGCAACCCCAACACAAAATCCATTGAGATATCAACCCAAGGTTCACTAGGTACAAGTAAAGGAGTATACAAACCATGTGGCAAAACTCTAGATTTAGCCTTTTTACATGTTATGCATTTAGCACAAATTCTTTCCACATCCCGTTTCATTTTAGGCTAAAAGAAATGCTCATGCAAAACATCCAAATTTTTTTTCACACCAAAGTGACCCATTAAACCTCCCCCATGTGCTTTTCTCACAAGCAATTCATACAATGAACATTGAGGCACACACAATTTATTTTCTTTAAACAAGTACCCATCAACCCTACAAAATTTATCAAATGTTTTCTTGTCACAAGCAAGAAACACTCCAGCAAAATCAGCATCATTTGTATACAACTCCTTGATATGTTCAAAGCCAAGCAATCTAGTATTAAGAGAAGAAAGAAGAGTATACCTTCTTGACAATGCATCGGCAACCAAATTCTCTTTAGCTTTCTTGTATTTGATGACATATGGGAATTTCTCAATAAATTCCAGCCACTTTGCATGTCTCTTGTTCAGTTTATCTTGCCCTTTAATATGCTTCAAGGACTGATGATCAGTGTGAATCACAAACTGTTTGGGCCAAAGGTAGTGTTGTCAATTCTCCATTGCTCTTTTAAGTACATAGAGCTCTTTATCACAAGTTGGATACTTCAAGGCTGCTCCATTTAGCTTTTCACTAAAATAAGCAATTGGCTTGCTTTCCTGCATTAAAACAGCCCCTATCCCAACTCCAGATGCATCACATTCAATCTTAAAAGTTTTGCCAAAATCAGGCAATACCAATACAGGTGTAGAACACAATCTATCCTCAAGTTTAATGAATGCATCATCTTGTGCTTTATCCCATTTAAAACCAACAGATTTCTCAATAACCTCAGTGAGTGGTGCAACAAGTATGCTAAAATCTTTCACAAATTGCCTATAAAAGCTAGCCAAACCATGAAAACTTCTTACCTCAGTTATGCTTTTAGGTGTTGGTCATTCTTTTATAGCTCTTATCTTTTCCTTATCAACTTCTATTCTTTTAGCACTCACCACAAAACCAAGAAAAATAATTTTATCCATGTAAAAATCACACTTCTTCAAATTTGCAAATAATTTTTCCTTCCTCAAAACATCAAGCACATAATGCAAATGATTCAAATGCTCATCCAAATCCTTGCTATAAATCAGAATATCATCAAAATAAACCACAACAAATTTTCCAATTAAAGCACGCAAAACATGGTTCATTAACCTCATGAAAGTACTAGGCGCATTAGTTAAACCAAATGGCATAACTAGCCATTCATACAATCCATGTTAGGTCTTGAAAGTAGTTTTCCACTCATCCCCTTCCCTCATTCTAATTTAATGGTACCCAGATTTCAAATCAATCTTAGAAAATACAATAGAACTATGTAATTCATCAAGCATATAATCTAATCTAGGAAGGGATGGCGATACTTTACAGTGATATTGTTGACAGCTCTACAATCAATGCACATCCTCCAAGTTCCATCTTTCTTTGGTACTAGAAGTACTAGAACTGCACAAGGGCTTAAACTTTCTCTAATATAGCCTTTTTCCATAAGCTCTTCTACTTGCCTTTGAAGCTCTTTTGTTTCTCAGGGTTGCTCCTATATGATGGGCTATTAGGAATTGTTGCTCCAGAAATGAAATCAATTTGATGTTCAATTCCTTTAATAGGCGGTAAACTTGGTCGAATCTCTTCAGGGAACACATCATCAAATTCCTGCAACAAAGAACTAATAACACTAGGAAAGGAAGAGTTAATGTCATTAGTGTTAAAAAAAAAGATTTCTTGTAAACAAGGAGAAGCAAGTATGTTTCAGCCAGAAAAGCACTCCTCACGTCACTTTCTTTTGCATAAAAACTCATTTTCTTTTTTTCTTTTCTCTCTTCACTCTTTTCCTTTCTCTGGCTTTCTTTTTCAGAACTCTCAGATTTTCTCTCTTTCTCACTCCCTATTATTTTTTATTTTTCTCTTTCATGTTTCTCATTTTCCATATCACTCATTTTCTTATCTCTTTCTCTTTTCATCTTGAGTTTATCCTCGTACATTTTTGCTTTGGAGTCAATGGTACAAGAGTCACGGGTCTGTTGTTCATTACAAAAGAATATATATTTGTAAACCCATCCCTCTTTACTTTTCTATCAAACTCTCAAGGTCTTCTCAAAAGTAGATGTGCAGCATGCATAGGGACTACATCACATATTATTTCGTCACAATATTTGCCGATGGAAAAGGAAACAAGAACTTGCTTATCAACTTTAATTTCCCTACATTCATTCAACCATTGCAGCTTGTATGGTCTAGGGTGTCTATTGGTAGGTAAATTCAATTTCTCAACCAATGTAGTGCTTGCAACGTTTGTTACACTCCCACCACCAATTATCAAGCTATAAACCTTATTATTAATGAGGCAACGAGTATGGAAAATGTTTTCCCTTTGCTCATTCATCTCATCTTCCTTTACTTGACAATTCAAAGCTCTTCTAACCACAAGGTATTCTCCTTCCACAACATATTCAACCCCATCATCACTAGCTTCTTCAAGTAAGGGCATGGAATCATGATCACTTTCACTTTCGGTCACAACTTCATTATTTTATAAAGGACCGGTAGAAACTAGGCTTTGGAAAGGAATCCAGGTAGTAACTCTATCTTTTATATTCTATGTGGTTATAAATATGCAATGATTGCCATGATATGCTTAATATATTGCTTGTAGTGTTGGTACTCTCTAGGTATGGGTAATGAGTTAAACCACCCCATGGAACCTGTGGGGTACCATGTGGCCAGGTGGACCTAGTTGAGAGGCTTGATATGTACGGATAGGTATAGGCCTGCTCCAGGTTGTTATGTGATCACATTACATAGGTGAATTTCTTGTTGAATTCCTATGTACGAGTTATGATTGTACATATCAGGAACAGATGATCATTTTGATTCGGACAAAATCATTATCTGGTTCCTGAGCATTGTCAGATAGGCGTTGTCATTTTGATTGCTGAATCATGATAAATATTGCATTGCATGTTTACTTTTCATATTTTATATGTTGATATTCTGTTACTACAGAGATTCGTATGAATCTTACCCCTTCCATAATCTAAAAATTTTATTCAGCTAGAAGAAGTCGCTCAAAGGGCAAAGTAGCGAATACTGACAGCAGTGGGTTCGGTGCAGATCAAGAGATTTCCTGTTAGTTATCTACTAGTCTCCAATGTATTTGGAATTTGAAAATTAGTATTGTACAAACCCTGTGGGGATTTTCTGTAATGCAATCAATAAATTTTATATCAATATATTGTACTTTTCTGTATACCCAATGAACTGTGCATTAATACTCTGATAAATGTCAAAATAATGAGGGGTTTGACACTTATCTCTTACATTGACTAACTACTACATTTAATATTACGTATCTTGTAGATTAGTTAAGCAAAAAAAGAAGAAGATTGAAGATAGTCAAGAAAATAAAGAAGATATCCAATATGGTTATGGAGTCAAGAAGAACGAGATTGAAAAAAAGAACTCCTCGCTATATTTAATGTTACATGTCTTGTAGATTAGTCAAGCAAATAAAAAAGAAGATTCAAGATAGTAAAGAAAATAAAGAAGATATCTAATTGGGTTATGGAGTCAAGAAGAACGAGATTGAAGAAAGAAGAACTTACAAGAACTAATGGGAATATCAAGATTCAAGCTCTTAAGAATGATACTGGAGAATACCAGATGAACTCAAAGCACTGATTGGCACTGTAGCTTCAGGTAATGTAGCACTTCAGACTGTAGCACTCGATTTTCTACTGTAGCACTTCAAATTTTTGGCAGAAACCAACCTTCTAACGTTGTGCAAGTTTAGAACTCGAGTTTGCTTTGGAAAACTAGAGTTGGCATAGTTCAAATCTATAAAGTGGGAGAGAACTTAAGTTTAAACTGAGAACTGGAATTCATATTTAAGAAAACTCGAGTTGGGAGGCAAAACTCTCAAGTTATACATGCACTATGTTCTGCTTTGTTTTCCATTTAGCATGATAGAGCTTTGGTATTTTGGATATATCTCGCCAACCACTTGTCTAATTGAGCTGAAACCTATTGCATATGAAGCTAGACTTCCAATGGGTCATATAGTTACCAAAATAATTTGAAAGGAGATCAGATGAAAGTGATATGATTATTAGAAGATGACATTCAAATCACCATTGTTTTTCAAAATAGGTTCGCTATTTTAGACATACCTCCCAAACTACACGCCCAATTAAGTTGAAATCGGTGGCATATGAAAATAGACTTAAAGAGATTTCTATGGATATATCCCCTAAACTACACATCAAATTTGGAGTTATATTCAAAGCGGTATATCCTCTGGATGTTGATGCTCGAAAATTCAAACACTGTATAGAATAGTAAAGACTCATTGGATCATAACTTTTAGAATACATGAATTTGGAGTTGATTCTTTTTGTATTGGAATGTAGATGGCAAGATATTTTTTATTATAGTTCATTTGCCATATTTGGAGTCAAAATGAGTAGATCACTCGAAGTGACCACTCGAGTGATTAGTCTTAAGAAGTTAAAAGAACTCGAGTCATAGAAGTTAACTCTTGGAAGTTTTATCCAGAGAAGACTCATAAGCTTGAACTATATTGAGAACTTGAGTTTTGAATCAAAACTTGAGTTATGGCTGAAGATAACTCGAGTTGACTATTTAAACTCTTGCAATTTTTACATATAAACATATCTAGAAACTGAAGTTGTCACAAGAACTCAAGTTGTGGATGAAAACTCAATTTGTGGTGTAAAAGAAACTCAAGTTGGCATGTGAACTCTCGCAAGTTTCAACAAGAGACTTAGCTAGAAACTTGAAGTGCGTGTAGAACTCGAGTGTAGAAGCAGAACTCGAGTTCTGGTCAGATGACAACTGATATTGCTGTAACTAGGATGAAAAATCAAGTTTGACAATAAAACTTGAGTTATGCTTTAGACAGAACTAGAGTTTGGAATCTTAACTCTTATGAGTGCTTAGAAGACATCCTAATGAAAAGTTGTCAACACTAAAACTCGAGTTTATGTACAGAACTTGAGTTTGGGATTGTGAGCTCGAGTTTGGCCAAAATCTCTTCAATGAGATACTTGAAGTTTAACACTGCTCAAACATGCAGAATTGGTGGGAACTCGATGTGCAATGAGAACTCGAGTTTGGACTCGACTTTGCAGCGAGAACTCAAGTTCATTAGTTACTTAAGCAAAACAAGTTACAGAGTTACAGAGAATAATCTGAATATGGTTAAATGTTATTTATCCATTATTTTTTCACTTGTTACTATACTTAAACATCATTTAACATATATTTCAAGTGTGAAGTAGGAGATCAAACATTCGGATTACATCTTCAAATATGAAGGCCACTTATGACAAATATCGTCACTCGAAGTGATGAGTCCCAGAAAGCAGAAAATCAGTCTCAACTCGTTGATTCAATGTATTCATGGCTAACACTTCATTGTATTAATGTTTAATGTACTATTATAGAAAAACAACGAAGAGATCATGCAGTGAGGAAAAACTACTTTACGGAAGTGGATCATCTACCGACGTAACAGCTAGTTTTTTAAATGCGCTTAATGGTCAAATGAAGTAATAGGACTCTAACGGATGAATGCCCAATAACGGTTATCTTCTACAACTTAAATATAAATATAGTAGCATTCAAAGAAGAGTTAAGGGACACGAGAACCCACTATGCTAACATGCTGATATTATGAGTCATCTACTTCAAACACTCTCTGTTATACTCTGTTCTCTACATCATTTACCTTTGAGAGTGTAATCATTTGTATCATACTTCATTGAGTTTTTTATCCACTCTTTGAGAGTTTGTAAACACTTATACTTCTGAGTTGATCTCAAGGTAGAGAGACCTTGAGAGGATTGATTTCTTTACTGGGGAAGCTGTAGAGAGAATTCTCAATCAGACTTTCTACTAGTAAGACTTACAAGGTGCAAGCAATAGAGAATGTTGCTTCTTGTAAGACTTACAGGGGTGTAAGTAGGAGAGAACATTGTTGCTGGTAAGACTTGCATGGGTAAGCGAGAGAGAAAGGTCTTCGGGATTGCTCTACTCGTAAGACTTTCTGTAAGGGGGAGTGAACCTTACAATTTGTAAGGGAGAGTTACTCTATAAGAGATTTGTAATAGTCTTCACAAGTGGCTGGTTAAACTTGTGGTTTGTATAGCCTTTTCTTATGCCTGGTTAAACAAGAAGATAGCGGATTGGAAATCTCAAGAGGAGCCTAGGAATTGGACGTAGGTCATCGTGGATTGGACTGAACCATGATAAATCACTATTTGCATCTTCTTTTCCCTAAGCTCTTATATTTATAGCATATATGATTTATATAAATGCCTATGATTTTATACTTCTATATGTATTGATTTAATTAGATGCGAAAAGGATTTGAAAGTTTTTTAATTTCTTATCGTATACCCAATTCCCCCCCTCTTAGGTGTCAGCCAATTCTAACATTTGGTATCAGAGAGTAGGCTCTTGTTTAATGGACATAAGCATCTCAAGAGTTATCAATGGCTGATTTTGGGTGCTTTATACTTTTAGAAGGTTTTGATTATACAATCTCACCTTTTTTGAAAGTTATTGATTTTTGGTTTTGAAAAGCTATAATGAGTAGTTTTATACAAGCATATGATTTTGATATGTGGACTATTTTTACAATTGCTTTTGATCATGAACGGAGAAAGGATTGGACTAAAAAAGAAAAGAAAATATTTTCATTGAACATTAGAGCAATGAAGTTTCTCTATAGTTCCGTGACAGAAAATGATTTCGAAAAAATTAGATTTTAATGCTAAATATATATAGGATACTCTTGATTCTGTATATACTTCTAACAAGTGTGTTGAAGTTGAAAATGTTGATAGTTCATATGAAACTATAATTTGTGCATCTACGATTCATAAACAATTAAAAGATGACGATGAAGAAGGAGAAATTATAGAACACTTCCATGATACAATCAACACGAATAGACAAGAAGAAGAGGATTCCTGAAAAGAGTTCATTACAAAAGAATATGAAAATCCTTCTCTGGAACTCAAGATGAACTTAAGGTAAAAAGTTCTAATTCTTCTTATAAATTTGTTAAACTGATTTTCAAAGTTTGCATAAAATTATTTTCCAACCAATTGTTGGTTCGATTGAGAAAAGAAAAAATATTTTCAAATATGCTGGAAAATTTATTGGGAAGAAAGAAAGTTCAAATGAAATTTATTCAGGTTTTTCCTCTCAGTTTTTACTCTCATGACCGACACAATACCTGCATAAAAGTTCATAAGGCATATTATCATACAATCTGCAATTATTGTGGTAAATCTGGTCATATTTCTCACACATGCTATGTTAGAAGAAATTCTAATGTGAGAAATAAATGTTTGGGTTCCGAAATGACATATAAAGTATAATATTAACAATCAAGGACCTAAGTGTAAGTGGGTACTAAAATGTCCATCTATTACTTTGTGTATGTAGGATGATTTGGAAAGAAATGGACATAAGGGTATAGAGAAGATGAAGAAGAAGCCAAGAGTTTCTCATGTTGGTATAAAGAAGTTCATATCATTGAAAAAGAGAACTCTCAGAGCATCCATTGCAGAAGATACAAAGCAATGGATAAAAGAACAACGTTCTACCTCAAGAAAGGGCTACCATAGAGTACCATCCAACTACATTGAGGAGAATAAAAAAAGGAGAATATCTCAAGCATCAGGTAAAAGACTCCTGGAGTCTAGATCTTTAAAGAGAAGGTTGCCAGCACCTAAAGCAAGGGATTCAAACTATCAACATTACAAAAAAGATGCATTGGATGAGCAAAGGAAATTCTCCAAGAACCTAAGGTAAAAAGTATACAATGGTAAAACCTCCTATACTATTATCTCTAATATTCATTGAGGTTTATACCTTGTTACCTGTAGACATAAAACTCGAGTTCCAAACGCAAACTTAAGTTCATAACTTAAAGTTTCAGTAGAAAATTTGAGTTCAGGAAGGAAATTGCATAACAACTTGATTTAAAGGCATGAGTTACTCAATTGATCTTGGAGGACTTGAGTACAAAGATATAAGGAGATGGGAATTAACTTGGGTGTCTACAAGTTACACTCAAAGCCAGGTACACTGTATCAGTATGTGAACTTTTTTGCAAAACTCAAGTTCTTAGGGAAAATTTGAGTTCTTAGGCACTAGTACAAAATATAGATTTTACACCTGTCAAAATAGGATACGTGTAGAAAGTGTGACCAGTGGCATTTTCATAAATATATGAAGATGCAGAAACTTTCTACACGTGTTGAAAAGACAACACGTGTAGAAAGTAAATTTAAAATATTTTTTTCTTTAATAAATTAGCATTTTTTAGATGTGTTTTTAGAATCAAGGGTGATTAATGCCTTTAATTTTATTTTAAAAATAAAAGATTACTTTATGCATGGGTTGAGAGCCTAACCCATGTACAAAGTAATCTTTCTAAACCGGTTGGGCTCCTAACAAGCATAGAAAGTAACTTTCTACACGGTTTTGGCCCAACTGTGTAGAAAACATACTTTCTACACCGGCTCCCAACCCGTGTAGAAAGTGGTCCTATGTAAAAAAAATTAAAAACTTTGCCAGTTCCCTCATCTTGCTATATTTCATTTTAGCGCTTCGTCCTTGTTTCATTTTCACGCCTTCATATTTTAGCGTCTTCTCTAGCCTCTGCTCCAGCCACTGCCACCTACTCCTCAAGCCATGGTCTGTTGATCATCCAAGGTCACTGCCTCCTTTGTTCAGGTATGATTAATGTCTTGTTCATCTACCTTGTGAGCTTTGATTTTCGTTCTTCTGCCTTGCTTAATTCTCTTGTGTTTTGTTGTTCTTTATGTGCGTAGATGTTTTCCTACGACAAGGTTAAATCAAGTGGTGTCGTTGCCTTGAAATAAAATATTGCGGTCTTGGAATTTCCTACGCTTATGCATGTTGATATTGAAAGTTGATAAATTATTGAAGCTGCTTGGTAGTCATAGCAAACTTGGAAAGATTAGTATACTGGCTGAACTGATGTTGTGGTCTGTTGGAATTTAATTGCTATCAAGTTGAGTTATTCTTACTGAAATTAACAAGCCAAATTCTGTTCTGCATCTCTGTATTACCCTCTAAAACTCTTGATTACTGTGGAATTGATAACTCAGATTTGTTAATAGCCCTGGAAATCATATTAGTCATTTAGAGTATTGTTGCTAATTTATAAATTTTGGAATCCAAGAATCTGATAGTGTAGGCTTTTGAGCTAATTTACTGGGTACATGAGTTGTTGCAATTCTGGAGATTGATAAAAAATCTTGGTTTCATTTATGCTTTTTCTGTCTTGAAATTTATCATTAGCTACTGGAAGTTAAAATAGGATGTGTGAAATTGTTCCTATCACATTTGGGTCTTGGTTGCTGTGATTTTGTGCTGTCATTGACTCTTGAAATTACATTTTACTTGTTAGTTGTTGAAGTTCTGTTGTGGCAATGAAAAATTGAGCTAAAAGTTGAATATTTTTTCAGTTTAAGCAATAATTCATTGCTGACATTGGGCAGTAATTGCGGCCAAATTCTACGTTAAAAAGTGATACTACAAAATTGAATTAATTCTAGGAGAGTTATTTTCTTGTTCCGCATTGAATTTTGAATGATATAGTCCATGTCATATGTTGTCATTACAGTGTTGAGAATGTGGTTTTGGAGGTTGGAATTCATAGTTGTCATAACCATTGTTAGTACAGAAGTTTGGAAAGTAAAATTCTGAAGTTGTTGGTCACTTACTTCTGAATTTTAGAACTGTACTTTATTGGTGTTAATGCTTCTTAATTGAGCATTACTTGAAAACATTAAATTGTTGAATTTTTGCATTATACTTTGAAACTTTTGCTGCTGCATTTTGAAACATAATCTCTGGATTTCATGAGCTGCTATGATTAGTTGTGGTCTTGCTAGTTGCCAAGTTCATTTTGGTCTAAACTCATATGTGCATGAATATCTGCATATTTGAAATAGTGTTGCAATCATAAATTCAAGTGCCTTTGACTAAATGATCAAGAAGGATCTTTAGCATTGCATTATCTCCTCTTGAATGACTTTAACTAGCAATAAGCTTCGATTTTCGTTCTTCTGCCTTGCATAGATTTACTTTGTTTAGATATTCTTGAATGACTTTAACTAGAGGTTAGATTTGGTTCAGTTTGATGACTTGCTTGCTGGTTGGACAAATACACAAGTGGTTTTACTGCACATGATGTGCTTTGCTTCCTCTTTGACTATATTATGTTTTTTACTCTAACACCACCTATAAATCAATGTACTTGTAACCTCCCTCCTTTGTTTTTCCATTGCCACATGTCTTGTAGCTAATGGACACCAATCTCTAGATTTTGGTTCAGTTTGATGACTTGCTTGCTTGTTGGACATAAATACACAAGTGGTTTCACTATACATGTACTTTGCCTCCTCTTTTTTTTCTCCCAACTAGAGAGACCCTTTTGTTCTTATCTCTGTAATTTCATTCCTCCTTCATTCCATGTCCTTCAGTGGTCCTATAATTTGAACACCTAAAATTTTAAACAATTTCATTTTCTCTTTAAGCATGTTTGCACATATGGATCGTAGCTGGATCTATGCTATATGAACTAGTGATAAGTACGATAATGAGGTGAAGAATTTTTTGGAATTTTCTATAAGAAATGCTGGTGGTGATAAATCTTGGAAGTTTTATTGTCCTTGTGTAAATTGTTTAAATTTGAGGTGACTATGTGTCATAAAAATAAGAGAGTACTTGATTTGTGATGGGTTCTTGAAGAGTTATACACGATGGGTATGGTATGGTGAATTAGTAGAAGAGCTGAGTGATTTTAAAGAGGTGGAAGTTGATGTGGACATGGATGATCGACTAGAGGACATGATCCGTGATATTGGCGAAGAGGCCTTTAAGCGATCACATGTATATGATAACTTGTATAGTGATGCAAAAAGGCCTTTGTACCCAGGATGTACAAAATTCAAATTGTTGTCAACTGTGGTGAGATTGGTCCACTTGAAAGCAAGGAATGGGTGGAGTGACAAGAGTTTTACAAAATTGCTTGAGTTGCTAAAAGACATGCTTCCAAAGGGTAATGAAATACTGTTACGAATTTAGGATGGTGTATTTAGAAGTGCAAGTGTACACTGTCGTAATCAAGTAATAAAGAAGTGAGTAGAGTATCGTTCCCACGAGGATTGATCACTAAGTACCAAAATTGGTAATTTTAATTCTATTTAGTCGGTTGATTAGTTGTGATTGAGATTGCAAGATAGAAATGATGAAATATGAATACAAGTGATATAAAGACAAATATGAGAAAAAGCCCTAGGGATTAGATTTCACTTAATAAATTCCGGATTGAATCACTTATCTATTCTAGTCCAATTTATTCCACATGATTGATAGTCGAGTTTCCCTATTTTAATTACTAGCCTCTTCCAAGGTCAAGTAATTCTATAATTAATTGCTAACCCAATATATTCCTATATGAATTTAAGCAATCAATCATGCATTAAGATTTATGGAACTCAATTAAGACTACATAACCCATATGAATATATTCCTATTTCATATGCAAATTATGGTTTTAATTATAGGATCCACACACATGTATCTCCTTCCGGTCTCAACATGCATATTAAAATCATCCAAAAGGTGGCCAATCAATTGTAAGCATTAAGAGCAATAATTAAAACTCAATCATGAAGGAAAAATTAAAACTAGATTTAATAAGTTAAGATTCAATCCGTCATTAGTAAGCTACGTCATCACCCTAGGAAAAGGAAAATTTAGCTCATGATAAAATTAAAAACAAAACCAAAATATATTCTAAACATCATAAATATTGCATAAAAATTAATTACAAAAACATAAAAATACTACTACAAGATGCATGAAAATGGAAAATCTAGCCTACCATATAGGAGGTAAAACCATCCATGTAGGTGGCAACCTATACCATCCATAAAGGAGGACTACCTAGGCCTTCCATATAGGAGGTAAAACCATCCATGTAGGAGGCATGCAAGAAGTAAAAAAAATGCAAGAAATAAATTCTAAAAATAACAACTCTCTCTCTAAAATAGAAACTCTCTCTCTCTCTCTTCCTTCCTCCTTCTTCCCCCTCATTTTAGGGTGCCAAGAAGCTCTATTTATAGGCTTCATTTTCGGACTGCTACAGTGAATTTGCTACAGTGCACCGACTGCTACAGGAACCGCGCTGCTACAGTGAACCGACCACACCGTCCGCTACAGTAACCCCCACTGCTACAGTACCGACCACACCTTCCGCTACAGTAAAACTGCTGCAGTACCGACCACACCGTCTGCTACAGTGAACAGTACCGCATGAACAGTGTACAATGAATAGTACCACGTGAATAGTACTTTTCCTTAAATTCCTTCTTTAATTCTTTTAATCCGGTACTATCCATGGCTGCAAGAAAATCATTTTTTATTTATTAATTACACCCAAATTGATTACATTCAGCTCAAATATAGTCCACAAAATCATCATATAAGGGAAAATGAATATGTAAATATTTTACTTATCAAATTCCCCCACACTTAGCTCTTGGACGTCCTCGGACAAGAAAGAGTAACTAATAAGTGCTTCCAACAAAATCAGAAGTGTCAAGTCATAAACAAGGGCACAATTAAAGAATAAAGAGATCATAGTATTCTTGAATCAATAAAAGTATAAACTGGTAACTTCATTTGAAAATAAATGAACCGAATTCATAATTGTCGCTCATTCTCTCAATCTCTCTAGTGTTTTAGGGTAAGTGTTTCGCTCAAATTCACCTGAAAAAATTGCACTACCATAAGCTTGCCAAAAATCTCAATCTCCACTACCTAATTGACATGCATAGTTCAAATCAAAAGGACTTATTAAAGGTTGTAATGGGGTTAAGGTGAAAGGAATGTAAAAAGTGATATGAAGGGCTATTTTTACTAAGTAAATAGAACAATTAAAAAATGGGCCATCTTATGAATAAACCTGGCTTATCTCATCCCAACAAACCATAATTTACATTTTTTTTTCTTTTTCTTTTTCTTCTTTTTTTTCTTCTTTTTTTTTCTCTTTTTTTTTAAACAACTTCTGCACTTTTGTAGTTGATGATATATAGACCCCCACACTTGTCAAAAGCCCATTTCACAAAAATTTCAAATGCTCTGTTAATCTTTCGAATTCAGTGAAAGCACTTGATAAATCATTAAAACACATATTAATGGGTTAAGAATAAATAATCAATTAGGCTCAAAGGGGCTTATCAATGGTATAATTGTAAGGTTGGCTATTTGGCTCTGGCTAAACAAAATGAATGCCTTTATCATTTTTGAATGTGCATGTGACATGTAATTTCAACTAGATTTAAGGCAAGTTCTAGAGTGACAACTTAATAGGTGAATATCACACACAAGAAAGATAATCACTATTGATCATATAGGCTCAAAAGCTCACTGTTAGGGACTTTCAAATTCAGCTCATTCAATCTCAAAATTCATCACCAAATTCAACAATCAGTTATTCAATCATGCTATAAAATCTCTAAACTCAATTGATCAATGCTTCAAACTTATATACTTCTTAAAATCATTGAAAAGCACTTAAATAATTTTTTTTTTAGGTTGAACCTCTTTTTTTTTTTAAAAGATGAAATAACAAAAAAAAAATTACAACTAATAAGATGCGTCTCAAGAGTTAAGAATAACTCTTTACTCTGCCATCTATGCATACCCCATGCATCTAATGGTTTTACTAACTAACTATCTAATGGAGAAACTATGCTTTTTTTTTTTATAATCCTCCCCCAACCTAAATCAGACATTGTCCTCAATGTCTTCTAAAGATTAAAGAAAGTTTTTTTTTGAACAACCTAAACACACAATAAATTAAACCAAAATGCTGAGAGTAAAACCATAAGATAAAAGAAAGTTACAACAGGAGAGTGGTATCTGGATTCTGCTTTTGACTGCTGTCTGAAGATTGCCCACCTTTTTCTTTTACTAATAGATCTGGTTGAGGTTCATAGGTTTGCAGTTTATCTAGTAATTGATCAGCAGTTGGTGCAGAAATGATGGAATGACGAGTCGCTTGGGGTATGAATCCTGTTTCCACAGCATGATCAAGAAAAGACAACAGGTTATCGTAAAAACCATTAACATTTAACAATCCTAATGGTTTTTTATGAAAGTTCAGTTTAGCCCAATAAGCAATGCTAGAGATCCCATCCAACGTTTCAAAACCACCGGGTAGAGCGATAAAAGCATCAGCACGGTAAAACATACGTCCCATTCGTTCAGGCAGACTTGAAACCTCTAACTCTTGGCCTAAGAAGAAGAATTGATGTTCTAACTCCTTTATCCTTACACACAAACCCTTGCTACCATGAATGGTTGCAGGAATAGCCATACTTAACTTCAAGCCCTCGAGACCTCTCCCGTAGACAAAGTTGATTTTCCTAGCGGCTAATGCACTTCCCAGTTCCTGTGCTGCAGGTATAAACTCTCTATTCTTTCCCAAGTCAGTTTCACCAAAAATGCATATAGATTTAAAACTGCATTTTAGAGTGATACCACTCCTCTCTTTTTTTCTCTCAGACATTTTGTGTATTTTACAAATGGAAGATTACATATTTATATTACAAAAACAGCGACAACAAAATCATGCAAATCACACATTTTTCAAAAAAAATTTGAAAAAAATTTCTGACACGAATGACCAGTGGGCCACTGTGCGAAGAAATTAAGTAAAGTGAGTAAAGAAAGTCAAAAGTTACTGAAAAAGATAAGACAGATTGACAAAAGCAAGATTATGTACAGTAGTTGTGATTGTGGCTCACATCTTCCTCTGGTTTTACGTCCAGTAACGGCTTAAACGCTTTCTATGAATCGAGGATTTGCTTCCCATCCAGTTTTCTTATAAACTGGCAAACAGGGTCTTTTAACGTCAGATTCCCAAGACGGTAGCGCTCTTTTTCTTTGTTGAATATATCTAATAAATCAAGAATAACATGATGAACATCACCACTAGGATGCGTCTCAAGAGTCTGAATGATATCATCCAATGAATCCGTACTCAGTCCATCCTTTATAAATTGGATTTTATCTTCTCGATTTATAGAAACCATACCTTTGCTCCTACAACGCTGATCACAATTCCACCTTGCACATTTAGGACAAACCTTCATTCTTTTAGCTCTTCTCTTTTTGGAGTAAGAGCTTCTTCCCATACCTGGCATAGGTTTAATAAATAAATCATGAATCTCACCTATTAAACGTACCTTAGCTTCAATCATCCAGCGGACATCCTCAGGAAGGCCCAAACGCTTGAATGTCTTCATTCTTTCAAGTCGACAGCTATAGATCTTCCTAAGCACATCTTTGGGAAGAGTAGGGAACCTGTTCTTAAGCTTTACAATAATTTCCTCCATGATGAGACTAAAATTTAAAGATGCAGTTTTGTGTGCTTCAGTAAGTAAGAAAGAAAAATGAAAGATTAAGGAAAAGAAGTTTTGGGTTGCCTCCCAAATAGCCGCCCTTCTTTAACGTCTTTAGCTAGACAAAGACCAAACCAATAATAATTTTTTATTATTTTATTTTTTTTTTATTTTTTTTTATTTTTTTTAAAAAAAAATATTAGGACTTACCTGTTGTTTCCTCCAAAGTGATGACAGTTTTCAAAGTGTTGAGTGCACCGTCATTATACTCTTTCAGCCTTTGCTCGTTCACTTTGAATTTTCGATCACCATCTTGAATCTCCACTGCTCCATATGGCCATGTTTGAACCACAGTAAAAGGTCCTGACCACCTTGATCTCAGCTTTCTCGGAAAGAGCTTTAGCCTTGAGTTATACAACAGTACTTTTTGTCCCGGTGTGAACTCTCTCCTCAAAATTCTTTTATCCTGCCATATTTTTGTCTTCTCCTTGTATAACTTTGCATTCTTATGAACTTGTTGTCTGGATTTTTCAAGCTCATTGAGTTGGAGAAGTCTTTTCTTACCAGCTGCCTTTAAGTCAGAATTTAAGGCTTTTATTGCCCAATATTCTTTGTGCACTTTAGGATTAGTTGATTTAGAAACATCAACTATTCCCATTGCAAGTGATTGATCCATGCAGCTTTTATTCACCACGTCTTTTGTGCAGCTGGTCATTATTTCTACTCTGTAACAGGTGTCACCTTCATTTGGACATGACCAAGCCTTAAAAATGTTAAAAGATACTTGGTCATCTTGAGCTCGTAAAGTCAACTTTCCCTGTTGCACATCTATTAAAGTTCTCCCAGTTGCTAAGAATGGCCTCCCAAGAATGATAGGAATTTCTTGGTCTTCTTCCATGTCGAGTATGATGAAATCAGCTGGAAATATGAGTTTGTCCACCTTCACCAGAACATCTTCTAAGACACCCCTTGGATGTTTAATTGATCGATCAGCAAGAAGTAGTGAAACTGTGGTAGGCTTCACCTCTCCAAGACCAAGTTTTCTGTAGACAGATAAGGGCATGAGATTTACACTTGCTCCCAGGTCACAAAGTGCTTTTTCAAAGTTACATTGACCTATGGTGCAAGGTATGCAAAAGCTTCCTGGATCTTTCAGCTTTGGTGGTAGTTTCTTTTGCAGAATGGCACTGCACTCCTCAGTAAGTGCAACTGTCTCAAATTCCTCCAGCTTACACTTATTTGAGAGAATGTCCTTCATGAATTTTGCATAACTGGGCATTTGGGCAAGAGCGTCTGCAAAAGGGATGTTGATATGTAACTTTTTGAAAACCTCCAGAAACTTTTTAAACTGCTTGTCTAGCTTTGCCTTCACAAGTCTCTGAGGGTATGGAACTGGTGGTACATATGGAGGAGGGTTATCTGGAAAGCTGATTCTTCCTGGTACCACATCATCTTCTTGAGGTTTCTGTGCTTCCTCCTTCTTTTCTGGTTCACTTTCTTTCTTTTCTCCGTCATTCTTATGTAGAAATACAGGATCTTTCAATTCTTTCCCACTCCTTAATGCAATAGCCTTCACATGCTCTATTGGGTTTTTCTCAGTATCACTTGGAAGAGTACCTGGTTGTCTGGAATTCAGCATATTTGCAATTTGGCCCATTTGGATCTCCAAGTTCTTTATTGAGGCTTCGTGGCTTCTGAGTGTTGCATCAGTCCTAGCCATGAATTGAGATGTATTCATGGTTAGTTGAGCCAGTGCATCTTCCACATTCACTTTTTTATGTGGTGGATTTGGTGGTTGAAGAGCTTGTTGCTGGTAGTTCCCTTGCGGCTTGAACACATTTTGATTATTCCTCCAGCCAAAGTTTGGATGATTCCGCCAACCTGGATTATAAGTGTTTGAGAATGGGTCATTTCTTTGATTTCCGATATAATGAGCTTGCTCCGACTGAGAAGGTATGGATGACTGTTCATCTTGACTTTGTGTACTCATATGAGGTCCTCCATATCGGTCACAGGTTTCATGAGGAGTACTGATTACATTTGCTTGACTAGTCAATGAGCTCACTTGCTTGGATATAGATGCAACTTGAGAAGATAAAGTTGTAAGGATATCCAGCTCATTCACTCCAAGTACCTTCTTTGAATTATGACGTTCAGAAGGCCATTGATATGCATTTGCTGCCATCTCCTCAAGTAAATTGTAGGCATCATCTAGATTTTTTCCCATTAAAGATCCTCCAGCTGCAGCATCTACAAGAATTCTGGTGGTATGTGTCATCCCATTGTAGAATGTTTGCAGTGTCTACCAATCTGGTAACCCATGATTAGGACATCTCTGTAGCAACTCCTTGTATCTTTCCCAGGCTTCATAAAGGCTTTCTAGTTCATGCTGGGAAAATGAGGTAATTTCATTCCTCAATTTTGCAGTTTTTCCTGACGGAAAGTATTTCGCCAAAAATTTCTGTGCCAAGGCATCCCATGTAGTTATGCTTCCCACTGGTAGAGAATGTAACCAGCTCTTAGCCTTATCCCTGAGTGAGAAAGGGAAAAGTCTAAGTCTAATGGCATCATCAGTAACACCATTATGCTCGAATGTGTCGCATATTTCTAGGAAGCTGGCTATATGTGTGTTGGGATCTTCTGTTGATAAACCACCGAACTGATTGGCTTGCACCATTTGGATAATTGCAGGCTTGATTTCAAAATTGTTGGCTGCTACTGGTGGTTTTCTGATTCCAGAAGTTGTCTCCATGACTGTTGGTGTTGCATAATCACGGAGTGTTTTGGTATCTGCTGCTTCTCCTTCCGGATTTGCCATTGAATTGATTGAAGTAGACTGCTTTCGAACTCTCCGATTTCTTCGACAAGTTCTCTCGATCTCAGAATCACAAGGTTGTAATTCAGTCTTCTTCGATCTGGTCATATACTAAGCAAAAACCTGCAAAGAAACAAAAGACACAAAAAAAAAGTAATATGAAGACCAAATTAGTATTAAAATTACTTGGTATTGATATTAATGACAATCCCCGGCAACGGCGCCAAAAACTTGTTACGAATTTAGGATGGTGTATTTAGAAGTGCAAGTGTACACTGTCGTAATCAAGTAATAAAGAAGTGAGTAGAGTATCGTTCCCACGAGGATTGATCACTAAGTACCAAAATTGGTAATTTTAATTCTATTTAGTCGGTTGATTAGTTGTGATTGAGATTGCAAGATAGAAATGATGAAATATGAATACAAGTGATATAAAGACAAATATGAGAAAAAGCCCTAGGGATTAGATTTCACTTAATAAATTCCGGATTGAATCACTTATCTATTCTAGTCCAATTTATTCCACATGATTGATAGTCGAGTTTCCCTATTTTAATTACTAGCCTCTTCCAAGGTCAAGTAATTCTATAATTAATTGCTAACCCAATATATTCCTATATGAATTTAAGCAATCAATCATGCATTAAGATTTATGGAACTCAATTAAGACTACATAACCCATATGAATATATTCCTATTTCATATGCAAATTATGGTTTTAATTATAGGATCCACACACATGTATCTCCTTCCGGTCTCAACATGCATATTAAAATCATCCAAAAGGTGGCCAATCAATTGTAAGCATTAAGAGCAATAATTAAAACTCAATCATGAAGGAAAAATTAAAACTAGATTTAATAAGTTAAGATTCAATCCGTCATTAGTAAGCTACGTCATCACCCTAGGAAAAGGAAAATTTAGCTCATGATAAAATTAAAAACAAAACCAAAATATATTCTAAACATCATAAATATTGCATAAAAATTAATTACAAAAACATAAAAATACTACTACAAGATGCATGAAAATGGAAAATCTAGCCTACCATATAGGAGGTAAAACCATCCATGTAGGTGGCAACCTATACCATCCATAAAGGAGGACTACCTAGGCCTTCCATATAGGAGGTAAAACCATCCATGTAGGAGGCATGCAAGAAGTAAAAAAAATGCAAGAAATAAATTCTAAAAATAACAACTCTCTCTCTAAAATAGAAACTCTCTCTCTCTCTCTTCCTTCCTCCTTCTTCCCCCTCATTTTAGGGTGCCAAGAAGCTCTATTTATAGGCTTCATTTTCGGACTGCTACAGTGAATTTGCTACAGTGCACCGACTGCTACAGGAACCGCGCTGCTACAGTGAACCGACCACACCGTCCGCTACAGTAACCCCCACTGCTACAGTACCGACCACACCTTCCGCTACAGTAAAACTGCTGCAGTACCGACCACACCGTCTGCTACAGTGAACAGTACCGCATGAACAGTGTACAATGAATAGTCCACGTGAATAGTAACTTTCCTTAAATGCCTTCTTTAATTCTTTTAATCCGGTACTATCCATGGCTGCAAGAAAATCATTATTTATTTATTAATTACACCCAAATTGATTACATTCAGCTCAAATATAGTCCACAAAATCATCATATAAGGGAAAATGAATATGTAAATATTTTACTTATCAAATACCAAAGTGTAACTATAAGGCAAAGAAAATGTTGTGTCCCTTGGGACTACAGTACAAAAAGATATATGACTACCTAATGATTGTATATTATATAGAAAAGAGTTCAAAGGGGAGCATAACTATCCAAAATGTAGGGCTTCACGGTATAAATTGAAAGGGAATTGCGATATAGAGTTTGACGAGACTACTAAGGGCCTCCTGGGAAGTTGTTATGGTATCTTCCAGTGACACCAAGGTTTAAGCTATTATTTGCTAATATGAATGATGCAAAGAACTTAAGATGGCATGCAGATAAGAGAATATCTTATGGGCAGCTTTGCCATTCAGCCAATTCTCCTAAATAGAAGAAAATTGATGGGATGTTTCCTAAGTTCGGAAAGGAGCGAACAAACCTCAGGCTTGGGCTGTGTACAGATGACATGAATCCTTATGGAAGCCTTAGCAGCACTTATAGTTTATGGCCTATGCATGAAATGCAAGTATATTATGATGAAACGCATGAAACGCAAGTATATTATGCTATCTATGTTGATTTCGGGTCCAAAACAACCAGGAAATGACATTGATGTTTACCTAGCCCCTTTGATCGAAGACTTGAAAGAGCTGTGGAAGATAGGTATTGATGTGTTTGACACGAATCGAAAAGAGGTGTTCAAGATGCGTGCCATGATCTACTGTACAATAAACAACTTCCCTGCATATGGAAACATGGCTGGGTATAGTGTTAAGGGACACAAAGCATGACCAATTTGTGAAGTAGGCACATACCACCATCAACTTAAACTTGGAAAGAAGATAGTCTATCTTTGCCACCGGAGATTTCTTGGCCGGAATTGCCCTTATCATAGATTAAAGAAAGCTTACTATGGCCATCAAGAGTATGGAGATGCTCCAGTGCCATTGAAAGGATAGCAAGTTTATCAATAGGTGAAAGACATAAATGTTATCTTTGGAAAGACACAAAAGAGTTCAGCTGATAAAAATGTATGAAAAAAGATGTCTATATTCTTTGATCTTCCATATTGGTAAGTCTTGATGTGAGGCATTGTATTGATGTCATACATGTGGAGAAAAATGTGTGTGATAGTATTATTATGACACTTCTATATATAAAGGGCAAGACCAAGGATGGTGTTAATGCAAGATTAGACTTGATTGAAATGGGAATACGAGATGACTTACATCCAAGGCCACAAGGTGAGCGGATTTATCTACCCCCAGCCTCTCATACCATTTCCAAGCTTGAGATAAGAAGCTTTTGTGATTGTTTACATGGTGTCAAAGTGCCTCAAGTGTATTCTTCAAATGTTAAAAAGCTTGTGTCGATGAAAGATCTGAAATTAGTAGCCTTAAAGTCTCATGATTGCCACGTCATGATGCAACAACTACTTCCGGTGGCTATTCCAGGAATATTGCCAAATGATTTTAGACACACTATAATTAGATTGTACTTCTTCGATGCCATACACAACAAAGTGATTGACCCTGATAAATTGGATGAACTGGAAAAGGATGCTACTATTATCTTGTGCCAACTTGAGATGCTATTTCTTCCTTCATTTTTTGATATCATGATACATTTGATTGTTTATTTAGTGAGGGAGATAAGGTTGTATGGCTTTATTTATCTACAATAGATTTACCCAGTTGAGAGATACATGAAAATCCTTAAAGGGTATGTGAAGAATCCATACAGGCCTGAAGCTTCCATGGTTAAAAGATATATTGCCAAAAAAGCTATTGAGTTCTGTTCTGACTACTTGTTAAATGAAGAAGCTATTGGGCTTCCTATATCTCGTCATGAGGAGAGATTATTAGGTAAGGGTACACACATGGGGTAACAGTGAAAACTAATATGGATCATGATGTAATGTTACAAGCACATTTATACATTTTGAATAATACTGATGAAGTTCAAGATTATATATCTATTTACAAAGGAATTATAAGGGCACAAAATGGTCGAATGACTAAGCAAAGGTTATTGCTTGAGTATAACAAGACTTTCTTACAATGGTTCTGATATGAATAAGGGAACGGACCGGCTAGAAAACAAGTTTGAAGACACGAACGGGACGGATGATCAAAGGTAGGACCTTAAGAGAACTTGTCTCTTACAACCCTAGCCACAAAGACACCACATGATGCGATCTAGAATCAACAAGTTGTCTCTTCAGATTCAAGTGATGACTCTTCAACTTCAAACTATCATTTTCAAATTCCAGCTGGTCCAATCACAAGAGCACAAGCTAAAATATTTAAGGAACCATTGATTGGGCTGATTCAAGAGGCTAATGTAAATCAGATGGCAATTGGATCAACAATTGTGGATAAAGATGTTGAAAACGTCATTAATTTCATATAGGCTGCAGATGGAGATACTAATCAAGTTTTGGGCTTGGAGACTTCAAAACAAAGAGCTTGGACCTAGTACTATACATGGGAGGACTCATTTGGGCCTAAATAAGCACATTTTGGGCCTTGAATGCTGATTATATTTTATGACTTTTATTTATATGAAAATTAGTATATATTGGGCCTATTTTACTTTTGGGTTTCCTAATTAATTAATTATATTAGGTTATTTTCTATTTTCTAGGATGCATTGAATGCAATTAGGGTTTCTGAATATTTCTCTTTAAATACTTTGTAACCCTTCATTTGAAGAAGATTAAAAAAAGACTTTGAGACTTGATTATTGAATGAAAGGTTGTACTTTTCTGCACCTCGTTTCTTGGGAGTGGATTCTCTCTAGGGTTCTTCTTAGAACTAACAGACTTATCAAGGCTTGATCAACCTTATGGCGTCTTCCAATACTTCGGGTCCTTGTTCTTTCGCGCTCAAGGGTTCAAGTGGATCGTCGATCTGCGTTTAGCGTTCTTGGGGTGCGTATATTCAGATTGGTTGTGGGTTTGTGGGGTCTTCCCTTGTGGGTTTGCACCATCTTGGTATCAAAGCTTTGGATATAAACTCAGGTCACATCTTTCTATTCGTTGTTTCAATTTTTCGTTTAGGGTTTCATGCTTTATTCTTAAGTCTTTTCGTCTAGGTCATCTGTGTTCGTGTCCGAAATTTTTGCTTCTTTTTGTTAGTTGTCTCTTTGTCTTTTCCAATGTTTAGTGAGTCTTTTTCATAGTTCAAAATATCTTCTTTCATATCATTTTGGAATTAGTTCAATTCGATTTGTCATTAGTGAGTTCTATCCATTTTAAATCAGTCGTGTTTCTGCAAATTTTCTGTGTCAATTCATCATTTTTCCAGAACGTCATCAAATCTTCTTTCCTTGTTTGACCCGTTTTACTTTGCGGTTTTGGTCATTTAATAGGTCATTATTATTGTTCAGAATCTCATCTTTCCAGTTGTTTCAGTTTCATCTCAATCCAAAATTTCTACAGTACGTTATAGTCTTTTGAAAATGACGCCTTTCTAGAATTTTTGGGTTCATATTGCTTGAGATTGTTTGTGATATTGAGTATTCTCTTTAAATTTCAGTAAAAACAAAAAAGAAAAAAAAAACCAGCATCAGAAAAAAAAAATTGACAAAAAAAAAGCAAAAAAAAAAGGAGAAGAAAGTTCCAATTGATGTGCTGGAAGTGTTATATGCAAGCATCTCACTTTGATGTTCCTTATTTCTGAGTGTTGTGTTGATTTCTACAAGTTGTGATTGCATTGATTAAATTGCTTAGTTCTTTAAAGAGCCTCAAGAGGAATCTAAGAGCGGAAAAAGGCAAGAGTGATATACATCAATTCAAAAAGCCAGATTTGAGTGAAACACGAGTGAAGAGTGACATTCTTGAAGGAAACACGTGAGGAATTTGTGAGGAAATTTATTTCTCTAACATCTTTCTTGCATATACCATGTCTAATGCAGAAGAAACTTTAAGTGGTAATCCACTGAATCTAGATGACCACCTCAAGGCAATGCAGCAACAATTTGCACGTATGAATGTGGTTTTTAGAGAAATAAGGGATAGGATGGATAGGCAAGATGAAAGGATTACAAATCTGCAAAGAGTCCGGCCAAATCCTCGAAGGCACAATAGGCAATGGGATGCTTCTATGGATGAATTTGAATCTGAAAGTTATGAGGGTAGTGGTGCTAGTGAGGAAGATCTTGAATCTGAATTTGAAATGGGAAGAAATAGGTTTAAAGGAGATAGGAGGTATGAGAGTAGACATGGCAGAAATATTCCTAGGGAAAGAAATAGAGTCGATGGAAACCTTGGGAGCAACAAAATGAAAATACCACCATTCCAAGGTAGGAGTGATCCTGAAGCATATTTAGAGTGGGAGAAGAAGATAGAGATGGTTTTTGAGTTCCATAACTATTCTGAGGCTAAAAAGGTGAAGTTAGCAGCAATAGAATTCACTGATTATGCCATTGTTTGGTGGGATAAATTGGGCACTAACAGAAGGAATAATGGTGAGAGGCCTGTAACAACATGGAGAGAAATGAAAACTCTAATGAGGAGGAGATTTATCCCTAATCATTACTATAGGGAGCTTTATCAAAAGTTGCAGACCCTTACACATGGTTCTAAGAGTGTAGAGGAATATTATAAAGAGATGGAATTAGCTTTAATAAGAGCTAATGTGCAAGAAGAAAGAGAGGCTACAATGGCTCGTTTCCTAAATGGACTTCACAAAGACATTGCTGACATAGTGGAATTGCAACACTATGTAGAGTTGGAGGACATGGTGCATATGGCAATTAAGGTGGAGAAGCAACTCAAGCGTAAAAGTGCTTCAAAATTCCATTATGTATCAAGTTCTTCACAAAAACAGATTTGGAAAAAAGGAGAAAGAGCTATCTAAAAGGAGGCAACCAAAGGCAGAGAAGACGCTATATCAAAGAGCAAAGGTAAACCTGATTCCCAAACTTCTAGAAATAGAGATATAAAATGTTTCAAGTGTTTGGGTATAGGTCATATAGCTTCTCAGTGCCCCAACAAGAGAGTCATGATTTTGAAAAATAATGAAGTTGTCACCGAAAGTGAAAGTGATCATGATTCCATGCCCTTAATTGAAGATGCTAGTGATGATGGGGTTGAATATGCTGTGGAAGGAGAATGTCTTGTGGTTAGAAGAGCTTTAAATTTTCAAGTGAAGGAAGATGAGATGAATGAGCAAAGGGAAAATATTTTCCATACTCGTTGCCTCATTAATAATAAGGTTTGTAGCTTGATAATTGATGGTGGGAGTGTAACAAATGTTGCAAGCACTACATTGGTTGAGAAATTGAATTTACCTACCACTAGACACCCTAGACCATACAAGCTTCAATGGTTGAATGAATGTGGGGAAATTAAAGTTGATAAGCAAGTTCTTGTTTCCTTTTCCATCGGCAAATATTGTGATGAAATAATATGTGATGTTGTTCCTATGCATGCTGCACATCTGCTTTTGGGAAGACCTTGGGAGTTTGATAGAAAAGTAAAGAGGGATGGGTTTACAAATAGATATTCTTTTGTAATGAACAACAGACCCATGACTCTTGTACCATTGACTCCAAAGCAAGTCTATGAGGATCAACTCAAGATGAAAAGAGAAAGAGATAAGAAAAAGAGTGATATCGAAAATGAGAAACATGAAAGATAAAAATAAAAAAGAATAGGGAGTGAGAAAGAGAGAAAATCTGAGAGTTCAGAAAAAGAAAGCCAGAGAAAGGAAAAGAGTGAAGAGAGAAAAGAAAAAAAAGAAAATGAGTTTTTATGCAAAAGAAAGTGAAGTGAGGAGTGCTTTTCTAGCTGAAACACACTTGCTTCTCCTTGTTTACAAGGAATCCTTTTTTAACACTAATGACATTAACTCTTCCTTTCCTAATGTTATTGGTTCTTTGTTGCAGGAATTTGATGATGTGTTCCCTGAAGAGATTCCACCAGGTTTACCACATATTAGAGGAATTGAACATTAAATTGATTTCATTCCTGGAGCAACAATTCCTAATAGGCCAGCATATAGGAGCAACCCTGAAGAAACAAAAGAGCTTCAAAGGCAAGTAGAAGAGCTCATGGCAAAAGGCTATATTAGAGAAAGTTTGAGCCCTTGTGCAGTTCCAGTACTTCTAGTGCCAAAGAAAGATGGGACTTCGAGGATGTGCATTGATTGTAGAGCTATCAACAATATCACTATAAAGTATCGCCATCCCATTCCTAGATTAGATGATATGCTTGATGAATTACATGGTTCTATTGTATTTTCTAAGATTGATTTGAAATCTGGGTACCATCAAATTAGAATGAGGGAAGGGGATGAGTGGAAAACTGCTTTCAAGACCAAACATGGATTGTATTAATGGCTAGTTATGCCATTTGGTTTAACTAATGCGCCTAGTACTTTCATGAGATTAATGAACCATGTTTTACGTGCTTTTATTGGGAAATTTGTTGTGGTTTATTTTGATGATATTCTGATTTATAGCAAGGATTTAGATGAGCATTTGAATCATTTGCATTGTGTGCTTGATTTTTTGAGGAAGGAAAAATTATTTGCAAATATGAAGAAGTGTGATTTTTGCATGGATAAAATTGTTTTTCTTGGTTTTGTGGTGAGTGCTAAAGGAATAGAAGTAGATAAGGAAAATATAAGAGCTATAAAAGAATGGCCAACACCTAAAAACATAACTGAGGTAAGAAGTTTTCATGGTTTGGCTAGCTTTTATAGGCGATTTGTAAAAGATTTTAGCACACTTGCTGCACTACTAACTGAGGTTATTAAAAAATCTGTTGGTTTTTAAATGGGATAAAGCACAAGATGATGCGTTCATTAAACTTAAGGATAGATTGTGTTCTGCACTGTGTTGGTATTGCCTGATTTTGGCAAAACTTTTGAGATTGAATGTGATGCATCTGGAGTTGGGATAAGGGCTGTTTTAATGTAGGAAAGCAAGCCAATTGCTTATTTTAGTGAAAAGCTAAATGGAGCAGCCTTGAAGTATCCAACTTATGATAAAGAGCTCTATGCACTTAAAAGAGCATTGGAGAATTGGCAACATTACCTTTGGCCCAAACAATTTGTGATTCACACTGATCATCAGTCCTTGAAGCATATTAAAGGGCAAGGTAAGCTGAACAAGAGACATGCAAGGTGGCTGGAATTTATTGAGACATTTCCATATGTCATCAAATACAAGAAAGCTAAAGAGAATGTGGTTGCCGATGCATTGTCAAGAAGGCATACTCTTCTTTCTTCTCTTAATACTAGATTGCTTGGCTTTGAACATATCAAGAAGTTGTATGCAAATGATGCTGATTTTGCTGAAGTGTTTCTTACTTGTGAAAAGAAAACATTTGATAAATTTTACAGGGTTGATGGATACTTGTTTAAAGAAAACAAATTGTGTGTGCCTTAATGTTCATTGCGTGAATTGCTTGTGAGAGAAGCACATGGGGGAGGTTTAATGGGTCACTTTGGTGTGAAAAAACTTTGGATGTTTTGCATGAGCATTTCTTTTGGCCTAAAATGAAACGTGATGTGGAAAGAATTTGTGCTAAATGCATAATATGCAAAAAGGCTAAATCTAGAGTTTTGCCACATGGTTTGTATACTCCTTTACCTGTAACTAGTGAACCTTGGGTTGATATCTCAATGGATTTTGTATTGGGGTTGCCTAGGTCAAAAAGAGGAATGGATTCCATATTTGTGGTTGTTGATAGATTTTCTAAAATGGCACATTTCATCGCATGTCATAAAACTGATGATGCCATATATATTGCTGATTTGTTCTTCAAAGAAATTATGAGACTTCATGGTGTTCCTAAAAGTATTGTTTCTGATAGGGATACAAAATTCTTGAGTCATTTTTGGAGAGTTTTGTGGGGAAAGCTTGGTACTAAATTGTTGTTTTCTACTGCTTGTCATCCACAAACTGAAGTTGTTAATAGAACCTTGTCTCAATTACTTAGAATTGTGATTCAAAAGAACTTAAAAAATTGGGAAGGTTGCTTGCCATTCATTGAATTTGCATATAATAGAAGTGTGCATTCATCTACTGATTATTCCCCTTTTGAAATAGTATATGGTTTTAATCCATTAACTCCTTTGGATTTATTACCATTGCCTATTATTGATGAGAGAGCAAGTCTTGATGGAAAAAAGAAAGCTGAACTAGTGCAGCAACTTCATGAGCATGTGAAACAGCAAATTGAAAAGAAAAATGAGCAATATGCATCCAAAGCAAACAAAGGAAGAAGGCGTGTTCTTTTCGAACCTGGAGATTGGGTATGGGTGCATATGAGAAAAGAGAGATTTCCAACTCAAAGAAAATCAAAATTAGCTCCAAGAGGAGATGGTCCATTTCAAGTGCTTGAGCGAATAAATGATAATGCTTACAAGATTGATTTGCCTGGTGAGTATTCTGTTAGTGCTACTTTTAATGTAGCTGATTTATCTCCTTTCAATGCAGATGAAGATTCAAGGACGAATCCCTTTGAGGAGAGAGGGAATGATGCGATCCAGAATCAACAAGTTGTCGTCAGATTCAAGTGATGACTCTTCAACTTCAAACTATCATTTTCAAATTCCAGCTGGTCCAATCACAAGAGCACAAGTTAAAATATTTAAGAAACCATTGATTGGGCTGATTCAAGAGGCTAATGTAAATCAGATGGCAATTGGATCAACAATTGTGGATAAAGATGTTGAAAACGTCATTAATTTCATATGGGCTGTAGATGGAGATACTAATCAAGTTTTTGGCTTGGAGACTTCAAAACAAAGAGCTTAGACCTAGTACTATACATGGGAGGACTCATTTGGGCCTAAATAAGCACATTTTGGGCCTTGAATGCTGATTATATTTTGTGACTTTTATTTATGCGAAAATTATTAGATATTGGGCCTATTTTACTTTTGGGTTTCCTAATTAATTAATTATATTAGGTTATTTTCTATTTTCTAGGATGCATTGAATGCAATTAGGGTTTCTGAATATTTCTCTTTAAATACTTTGTAACCCTTCATTTGAAGAAGATTAAAAAAAGACTTTGAGACTTGATTATTGAATGAAAGGTTGCACTTTTCTGCATTTTTGGAGTAGATTCTCTCTAGGGTTCTTCTTAGAACTAACAGACTTATCAAGGCTTGATCAACCTTATGGCGTCTTCCAACACTTCGGGTCCTTGTTCTTTCGCGCTCAAGAGTTTAAGTGCATCGTCGATCTGCGTTTAGCGTTCTTGGGGTGCGTATATTCAGATTGGTTGTGGGTTTGTGGGGTCTTCCCTTGTGGGTTTGCACCACCACAAGGATGATCAGTCCTTGATACAGTCAGAGTATTCGCACGAGAATACAAGGATGCAAGCAAGGCTCACACAAGAAAAATAAAATTCTCAATTTATCATTCAAGTCTGAAAAAAAGAGTACAAAACGTAGCCTTCATATATAGGCAACAAAAGAACACTCTAGAATACTAATCCTAGTCATAAATGCAATAAATGATGCATTAATGATGATTGATTGCCTTGGTTGGCACCATTCAAGCCTAAAAATATTAGGAAATTACTTATTCTTCAAGACTAAGTCAGCTACCTAAAACTAGGAAATTAAATCAAAGTTTTCAATAACAATCTTTGACCAAAAAAGGCCTTATTTAATGAAAATAAAATAGGAAGCTAATCAAATCAGATTTGATGCATAAGGATCCCTTCTAGATACTCTTTGAACGTCACTTATGATCACCCTCCAAGGCACATGCTCAGCACATGGGATTTTAAGTGAATTCTTCAATCTTGACACCACATGGGCCTTGTACATCATCTTGTTGGGCTTCTAGCAATGTGATCACCATTCTTGGGTTTTTGTTGGACATATTCAAGGATGCCTCTTCCAAATAGATGGGCTCCAACTCTCTAAGCTCTCTTATCAAACAATTCAGGGCCTCCTTCATAGCTTTAGTCCTAACTCTTGTAATTGGGCCCCCAATGCTTTGTAATGGATCTTTTGGGACATTGGACTTCCATACTTGAGATTGGGCTTCCATCTCCATGCCTTTCTCTTGCTTTAGAGTTCCATCTCTATCATGGCATGATCCCACATCATTCCCTCCTTGCTCAAAAGGATTCGTCCTCGAATCTGCAACATCAAAGAGAGTTAAGTAAGCCACATTAAAAGTAGCACTAATATTGCCATAGGAGCTTGGGAGATCTATTTTATAAGCATTGTCATTTATGCGCTCTAAGACTTGGAAAGGGCCATCTCCTCTTGGTTGCAACTTAGATTTCTGTTGTTCTGGAAACCTCTCCTTTCGTAAGTGTACCCAAACCCAATCTCCAGGCTAAAAAAAAACCTTTATGCGCCCTTTGTTAGCTTGCTTGGCATATTGTTCATTCTTCCTCTCAATGTTGGCTCTCACTTTAGCATGTAATCCCTGTACAAATTCTGCCTTTTTCTTGCCATCAAGGTTAGCTCATTCACTAGATAGCAGTGGTAAGATAACCAAAGGAGATAAAGGATTAAAGCCATAAGCAATCTCAAATGGAGAGAAGGAAGTAGAGGAATGAACAGCTCTATTGTATGAAAATTCTATATGAGGCAAACAATTTACCCAATTTTTCAAGTTCTTCTGAATTATTGCACGCAATAAAGTAGTGAGAGTTCTATTTACTACCTCAGTTTGCCCATCTGTTTGGGGATGTGCCACAGTAGAAAACAATAACTTTGTTCTTAGCTTACTCCATAGAGTCCTCCAGAAATGGCTAAGAAACTTGACATCCCTATCACTCACAATTGTTTTAGGCAATCCATGCAATCTAACAATTTCCTTGAAGAACAAATCAGCAACATGCACACCATCATTTGTTTTCGAACATGCAATGAAATGAGCCATTTTACTAAACCTATCAACCACAACAAAGATGTTATCCTTGCCGGATTGAGATCTAGGTAAAACCAACACAAAATCCATAGAAATATCTACCCAAGGTTGGTAAGGCACAGGTAAGGGGGAATACAATCCATGGGGTTGAACTTTAGACTTTGCATGCTTACATGCCACACATTTAGGACAAATAGAAACTATATCTTTCCTCATATGAGGCCAATAAAAGTGTTCATGCAAAAGAGCTAAGGTCTTATCAACTCCAAAATGACCCATCAAACCACCACCATGAGTTTCTTTTACAAGCAGTTCACGCATAGAACAATTGGGAATGCACTATTTATCTTTCTTAAAAAGAAACCCATCACTTCTATAAAAGTCATGCAAACCATGCTTTTCACAAGAAGACCAGATCTTAGCAAAATGACAATCAGAGTCATACAATACCTTCAACAATTCAAATCCAAGTAATCTAACATGAAGAGAGGTAATAAGACAATACCTCCTAGAAAGAGCATCAGCAACAACATTCTCTTTACCTTGTTTATGCTTGATCACATATGGAAAGGTCTCGATGAACACCAACCAGCAAGCATGCCTCTTGTTAAGCTTACCTTGAGACTTTAGAAACTTCAAACTTTCATGGTCAGAATGAATGATAAACTATCGAGGCCATAAATAATGCTGCCAAGTTTCCAAAGTTCTTTTTAAAGCATAGAGTTCCTTATCATAAGTAGAGTAATTCAAGGAAGCTCCACTCAACTATTCACTAAAGTAGGCGATAGGCTTAGATTCTTGCATCAAAACAACACCAATGCCAATTCCAGAAGCATCACATTCAACTTCAAAAACTTTGTTGAAATCAGGTAAACACAATAATGGTGCATTAGTTAATTTCACTTTTAAGGTGTGAAAAGCATTTTCTTATGCTTCACCCCATTTAAAGGTCACATGTTTTTTCACAAGCTCATTTAGAGGTGCAGCAATGGTGGAAAAATCTTTAACAAACCTCCTATAGAAGCTTGCTAATCCATGGAAGCTCCTAACTTCATTAGCATTTGTTGGAGTCGGCCAATCTCGAATAGCTTTCACCTTCTCTTCATCTACATGGATCCATTGGGCACCTACAACAAAACCAAGAAACACAACAGAATCTATGCAAAAGGAACACTTTTGAAAATTAGCGTATAGGCTATTCTCCCTAAGAGTTTGGAAAACCTCACGCAAGTGCATAACATGGTCATCTAATGTTCTACTGTACACAAGAATATCATCAAAGTAGACAACCACAAACTTCCCAATAAATGAACGAAAAACATGATTCATTAAACTCATGAAAGTACTAGGGGCATTAGTCAACCCAAAGGGCATAACTAACCATTCATACAATCCAAACTTAGTTTTAAATGCAGTTTTCCATTCATCTCCCTCTTTCATGCGAATTTGATGATAACCACTCCTAAGATCAATTTTAGAAAATAATGCAACACCATGCAACTCATTTAACATGTCATCTAACCTAGGAATGGGATAGCGATACTTAACTATTATTTTGTTGATGGCTCTACAATCTATGCACATCCGCCATGAACCATCTTTCTTGGGCACTAGGAGCACCGGGACAGCACATGGGCTCAAACTTTCCCTTACAAAGCCTTTTCTCACAAGATCATCTACTTGACGTTGAATTTCTCTAGTTTCTTCAGGATTGGCTCTATAAGCAGGTCTATTAGGTAGGGAAGCTCCAGGAATGAAATCGATCCTATGCTCAATTCCTCTCAAGGGAGGAAGCCCATCAGGTATCTCATTGGGGAATAAATCACCAAATTCCTGCAATAAAGACAAAACACTGGAAGGCAAGGAGGGGTTAAGTTCATTAGTAGAAAAGTAAGCATCCTTACATACAAGCACTAAGACTTGCTCACTCAACAATGCTCTCTTAACCTCACTTTTCCCTGAAAATAAACTCTCTTTCTTTTCTTCACTTTTCTCTTTTTCTTTCTTTTTCTTTTCTTTCACTCTATTTTCCTTCTTTTGGACTCTCTCTTTTTTACTCAACTCATCTCTTTTTTTGCACTCCTGCTCAATCCTCACTTGATCTTCATAAGCTTCTCTAGGTCTAAGTGGTTTCAGTACAATGAGTTTCCCATTAAAGGGTATAGAATAGCAATTTTTGTAACAATCATGTTGCGCCCTACTATCAAATTGCCATGGTCTTTCAAGTAAAAGATGTCCAGCAAGCATGGGGACAACATGATGCGATCCAGAATCAACAAGTTGTCTCTTCATATTCAAGTGTTGACTCTTCAACTTCAAACTATCATTTTCAAATTCCATCCGGTCCAGTCACAAGAGCACAAGCTAAAATATTTAAGGAAGCATTGATTGGGCTTATTCAAGAGGCTAATGCAAATCAGATGGCAATTGGATCAACAATTGTGGATAAAGATGTTGAAAACGTCATTAATTTCTTAGGGGCTGCAGATGGAGATACTAATCAAGTTTTGGGCTTGGAGACTTCAAAACAAAGAGCTTGGACCTAGTACTATACATGGGAGGACTCATTTGGGCCTAAATAAGCACATTTTGGGCCTTGAATGCTGATTAAATTTTGTGACTTTTATTTGTGCGAAAATTATTAGATATTGGGCCTATTTGACTTTTGGGTTTCCTAATTAATTAATTAATTATATTAGGTTAGTTTTTATTTTCTAGAATGCATTTAATGTAATTAGGGTTTCTGAATATTTCTCTTTAAATACCTTGTAAACCTTCATTTTGAGGGAGATTGCAGACTTGAAACTTGATTATTGAATGAAAGGTTGCACTTTTCTGCACCTTGTTTCTTGGGAGTGGATTCTCTCTAGGGTTCTTCTTAGAACTAACAGACTTATCAAGGCTTGATCAACCTTGTGGCGTCTTCCAACACTTCGGGTCCTTGTTCTTTCGTGCTCAAGGGTTCAAGTGGATCGTCGATCTGCGTTTAGCGTTCTTGGGGTGCGTATATTCATATTGGTTGTGGGTTCGTGGGGTCTTCCCTTGTGGGTTCGCACCATCTTGGTATCAGAGCTTCGGATCTAAACTCAAGTCACATCTTTCCATTCGTTGTTTTAAATTTTGCTTAGGGTTTCGTACTTTGTTCTTGAGTCTTTTCGTCTAGGTCATCTGCGTTCATGTCTGAAATTTTTGCTTCTTTTCGTTAACCGTCTCTTTGTCGTTTCCAATGTTTAGTAAGTCCTTTTCATAGTTCAAAATCTCTTCTTTCATATCGTTTTGGAATTAGTTCAATTCGATTTGTCATTAGTAAGTTCTAGCCATTTTAAATCAGTCGTGTTTCTGCAAATTTTCTGTGTCAATTCGTCATTTTTTTCCAGAACGTCATCAAATCTTCTTTCCTTGTTTGACCTGTTTTACTTTACGGTTTTGGTCATTTAATAGGTCATTCTCATTGTTTAGAATCTCATCTTTCCAGTCGTTTTAGTTTCATCTCAATCCAAAATTTCTACAGTACATTATAGTCTTTTGAAAATGACGCCTTTCTGGAATTTCTGGGTTCAGATTGCTTGAGATTGCTTGTGATAGATTGTCATTTGAATTCCTGATTCTCCCTCAATTCCCTTTCGATCTCCTTTCATAGATTGTCATTTGATATTCCATATTTCTAAGTGTTGGTTTGATTTCTGCAAATTGTGATTGCATTGATTAAATTGCTTAGTTCTTTTACAGAGCCTTACGAGGAATCTAAGAGTGGAAAAAAGGCAAGAGTGACATACATCAATTTAAAAGCCAAATTTGAGAGAAACACGAGTGACACTAAACTTGTTTGAGTGAAACACGTGAGAAGAGTGGTGAGGTCCCTTCTTTTTTTTTAAATCTAACTTTTCAGGTACTACCAATATGCATGATGAAAAAGAAATTCATAGACATCTTCAATCCTTGTTAAAAGGACTGCAAAAGTTTAATGCTGAAAACGACCAATGGATGTCTAGTTACAACTCCAGATCAAAAAGAGAATTCCAAAGAAAGTTGCAAGAGTTGAAACAAGGCTCCATGAGTGTTAATGAATATTTTCAAGAGATTGAATTAGCCTTGATTAGAGCTGGAGTGAAAGAAACTTCAAAAGCCACTAAGGATCGTTTTCTAAATGGGCTTAATCTTGATTTAGCTTGTTTTGCAACGACCTTAGCCTTCTTGGACATTGATATTTTGGTTCAGTTTGTTGCTGAGTATGAGCAGAAGATCAAGCGACAAAGGAGTTCAGAGAGTAGCTCCAATTCAAAGGAGATTGAAAGCTTGATAGTTACAATCTCTAATGACAAGTTAGAGCCAACCAAGGAGGAAGAACAACCTAATGTTGAACTTCAAGCTGAGAAGTGTGAAGAAGACGTTCTTGTTCCAAGTATCAATCTTGTGATTGAAGAAGTTCCTCTTAATCATGAAAAAGAAAGTAAAAATACAAGTGAGAGTGATTTTTGTCAAACTGCTGTTGAGATAAAAATTCAGCTTGAGAGAGAAAAAGACATTGAGAGCATTAAGTACTGTCAAAGTAGGGAGAGTAAAAGTGAGTTTGAAAGAGAAAAAGATATTGAGAGTATGAAGTGTTTTCAGAATAAAGAGTGTGAAGAATTGAGTGAAAAGAAAGAAGAAAAGAGTTGTGAGAAAAATGAGATTAAGAGCGGCTGCAAGGATATTTCTTTAGATACTAATGATCTTAATCATTATTTGCCTTACGATTTTGCTGTGTTGCATGTGTTCTTGGATTTGATTCCTAAGAAGAAGCCACCCGATGGATTCTTATCTTTAATAAGCATTGAATATTCATCTCCTTCGAGTGGCATTGAAGAACATTCTGGTCCTCTAAAGTGTTCTTATATGCATATTGCAAATTGTTTTGATGATACTCTTATTTGCACCAATAATCTTGATGAGCATGTGAATTCTCTGCAATATGTGCTTGAAGATTGGGGAAAGGAACAATTGTTTTCAAATCCGAAAAACTCTGATTGTTGCATCGAAAATATTGATTTTCTTTGTTATGTTCATCTACTTGGCCAAGGTAAGCTTAACAAGAGACATGCAAGCTGGCTGAAATTTATTAAGACATTCCCATATGTTGTCAAATACAAGAAAGGTGAAAATTCGAGGGCGAATCCTTTTGAGGAGAGAGGGAATGATGCGATCCAGAATCAACAAGTTGTCTCTTCATATTCAAGTGTTGACTCTTCAACTTCAAACTATCATTTTCAAATTCCAGCCGTCCAGTCACAAGAGCACAAGCTAAAATATTTAAGGAAGCATTGATTGGGCTTATTCAAGAGGCTAATGCAAATCAGATGGCAATTGGATCAACAATTGTAGATAAAGACATTGAAAACGTCATTAATTTCATATGGGCTGCAGATGCAGATACTAATCAAGTTTTGGGCTTGAAGACTTCAAAACAAAGAGCTTGGACCTAGTGCTATACATGGAGGACTCATTTGGGCCTAAATAAACACATTTTGGGCCTTGAATGCTGCTTATATTTTGTGACTTTTATTTATGCGAAATATTATTAGATATTGGGCCTATTTGACTTTTGAGTTTCCTAATTAATTAATTATATGATGCGAATCAGCAAGTTGTGCATTCAAATTCAAGTGATCCTTTGCAAATTCCAAGTGGACCAATCACAAGAGGAAGAGCCAAACAAATTAAGGAAGCATTAAATGGGCTAGTGCAAGAGGCTTGGACAAAGCAAGAGGTGATCGGATCAAATCCGGACAAAAATGCTGAAAACGTCATTAATATCATATGGGCTGCAAATGGAGATACTAATCAAATTTTGGGCTTAGAGACTTCAAAACAAAGAGCTTGGACCTAGTACTATACATGGAAGGATTCATCTGGGCCTAAATAAGCACATTTTGGGCCTTAAATGCTGATTATATTTTAGGACTTTTATTTGTGCGAAAATTATTGGACAATTTGCATATTTGACTTTTAAGTTTCTTAATTAATTAATTGATTAGGTTAGTTTCAATTTTCTAGGATGCATTTAATGCAATTAGGGTTTTTGAAACTTCTCTTTAAATATCTTGTAACCCTTCATTTGGAGGCAGACTTGAAACTTGATTATTGAATGAAAGGTTGCACTTTTCTGCACCTTGTTTCTTGGGAGTGGATTCTCTCTAGGGTTCTTCTTAGAACTAACAGACTTATCAAGGCTTGATCAACCTTGTGGCGTCTTCCAACACTTCGGGTCCTTGTTCTTTCGTGCTCAAGGGTTCAAGTGGATCGTCGATCTGCGTTTAGCGTTCTTGGGGTGCGTATATTCATATTGGTTGTGGGTTCGTGGGGTCTTCCCTTGTGGGTTCGCACCATCTTGGTATCAAAGCTTCGGATCTAAACTCAGGTCACATCTTTCCATTCGTTGTTTTAAATTTCGCTTAGGGTTTCGTACTTTGTTCTTGAGTCTTTTCGTCTAGGTCATCTGCGTTCATGTCTGAAATTTTTGCGTCTTTTCGTTAACCGTCTCTTTGTCGTTTCCAATGTTTAGTAAGTCCTTTTCATAGTTCAAAATCTCTTCTTTCATATCGTTTTGGAATTAGTTCAATTTGATTTGTCATTAGTGAGTTCTAGTCATTTTAAATCAGTCGTGTTTCTGCAAATTTTCTGTGTCAATTCGTCATTTTTTTCCAGAACGTCATCAAATCTTCTTTCCTTGTTTGACACGTTTTACTTTGCGGTTTTGGTCATTTAATAGGTCATTCTCATTGTTCAGAATCTCATCTTTCCATTCGTTTCAGTTTCATCTCAATCCAAAATTTCTACAGTACGTTATAGTCTTTTGAAAATGACGCATTTCTAGAATTTCTGGGTTCAGATTGCTTGAGATTATTTGTGATAGATTGAGTATTCTCTTTAAATTTCAGTAAAAAAAAAAAAGAAAAAAAAACCAGCATCAGAAAAAAAAAAGAAAAAAAAAATTGACAAAAAAAAAAGAGAAGAAAGTTCCAATTGGTATGCTGGAAGTGTTATATGCAAGCATCTATCCTAATACCTAGAATTTGACTGTACCTTTTTCACTTTGTCAATTGAACTTTTGTTTTTCCTTAAACTCCTTTTCCCATACTCACTTTGATGTTCCTTATATCTGAGTGTTGTGTTGATCTCTATAAGTTGTGATTGCATTGATTAAATTGCTTAGTTCTTTAAAGAGCCTCAAGAGGAATCTAAGAGCGGAAAAAGGCAAGAGTGATATACATCAATTCAAAAAGCCCAATTTGACTGAAACACGAGTGAAGAGTGACATTCTTGAGGGAAACACGTGAGGAATTTGTGAGGAAATTTATTTCTCTAACATCTTTCTTGCAGATACCATGTCTAATGCAGAAGAAACTTCAGGTGGTAATCCACTGAATCTAGATGACCACCTCAGGGCAATGCAGCAACAATTTGCAGTATGAATGTGGTTTTTGGAGAAATAAGGGATAGGATGGATAGGCAAGATGAAAGGATTGCAAATCTGCAAAGAGTCCGGCCAAATCCTCGAAGGCACAATAGGCAATGGGATGCTTCTATGGATGAATTTGAATCTGAAAGTTATGAGGGTAGTGGTGCTAGTGAGGAAGATCTTGAATCTGAATTTGAAGTGGGGAGAAATAGGGTTAGAGGAGATAGGAGGTATGAGAGAAGACATGGCAGAAATATTCCTAGGGAAAGAAATAGAGTCGATGGAAACCTTGGGAGCATCAAAATGAAAATACCACCGTTCCAAGGTAGGAGTGATCCTGAAGCATATTTGGAGTGGGAGAAGAAGATAGAGATGATTTTTGAGTGCCATAACTATTCTGAGGCTAAAAAGGTGAAGTTAGCAGCAATAGAATTCACTGATTATGCCATTGTTTGGTGGGATAAATTAGGCACTAACAGAAGAAATAATGGTGAGAGGCCTGTAACAACATGGAGAGAAATGAAAACTCTAATGAGGAGGAGATTTATCCCTAATCATTACTATAGGGAGCTTTATCAAAAGTTGCAGACCCTTACACAAGGTTCTAAGAGTGTAGAGGAATATTATAAAGAGATGGAATTAGCTTTAATAAGAGCTAATGTGCAAGAAGAAAGAGAGGCTACAATGGCTCGTTTCCTAAATGGACTTCACAAAGACATTGCTGACATAGTGGAATTGCAACACTATGTAGAGTTGGAGGACATGGTGCATATGGCAATTAAGGTGGAAAAGCAACTCAAGCGTAAAAGTGCTTCAAAATTCCATTATGGATCAAGTTCTTCACAAAAACAGATTTGGAAGAAAGGAGAAAGAGCTATCCAAAGGGAGGCAACCAAAGGCAGAGAAGACGCTACATCAAAGAGCAAAGGTAAACCTGATTCCCAAACTTCTAGAAATAGAGATATAAAGTGTTTCAAGTGTTTGGGTATAGGTCATATAGCTTCTCAGTGCCCCAACAAGAGAGTCATGATTTTGAAAAATAATGAAGTTGTCACCGAAAGTGAAAGTGATCATGATTCCATGCCCTTAATTGAAGATGCTAGTGATGATGGGGTTGAATATGCTGTGGAAGGAGAATGTCTTGTGGTTAGAAGAGCTTTGAATTGTCAAGTGAAGGAAAATGAGATGAATGAGCAAAGGGAAAATATTTTCCATACTCGTTGCCTCATCAATAATAAAGTTTGTAGCTTGATAATTGATGGTGGGAGTGTAACAAACGTTGCAAGCACTACATTGGTTGAGAAATTGAATTTACCTACCACTAGACACCCTAGACCATACAAGCTGCAATGGTTGAATGAATGTGGGGAAATTAAAGTTGATAAGCAAGTTCTTGTTTCCTTTTCCATTGGCAAATATTGTGATGAAATAATATGTGATGTTGTTCCTATGCATGCTGCACATATGCTTTTGGGAAGACCTTGGGAGTTTGATAGAAAAGTAAAGAGGGATGGGTTTACAAATAGATATTCTTTTGTAATGAACAACAGACCCGTGACTCTTGTACCATTGACTCCAAAACAAGTCTATGAGGATCAACTCAAGATGAAAAGAGAAAGAGATAAGAAAAAGAGTGATATGGAAAATGAGAAACATGAAAGAGAAAAATCAAAAAGAATAGGGAGTGAGAAAGAGAGAAGAAAATCTGAGAGTTCAGAAAAAGAAAGCCAGAGAAAGGAAAAGAGTGAAGAGAGAAAAGAAAAAAAGAAAATGAGTTTTTATGCAAAAGAAAGTGAAGTGAGGAGTGCTTTTCTGGCTGAAACACACTTGCTTCTCCTTGTTTACAAGGAATCCTTTTTTAACACTAATGACATTAACTCTTCTTTTCCTAGTGTTATTGGTTCTTTGTTGCAGGAATTTGATGATGTGTTCCCTGAAGAGATTCCACCAGGTTTACCACCTATTAGAGGAATTGAACATCAAATTGATTTCATTCCTGGAGCAACAATTCCTAATAGGCCAGCATATAGGAGCAACCCTGAAGAAACAAAAGAGCTTCAAAGGCAAGTAGAAGAGCTCATGGCAAAAGGCTATATTAGAGAAAGTTTGAGCCCTTGTGCAGTCCCAGTACTTCTAGTGCCAAAGAAAGATGGGACTTGGAGGATGTGCATTGATTGTAGAGCTGTCAACAATATCACTGTAAAGTATCGCCATCCCATTCCTAGATTAGATGATATGCTTGATGAATTACATGGTTCTATTGTATTTTCTAAGATTGATTTGAAATCTGGGTACCATCAAATTAGAATGAGGGAAGGGGATGAGTGGAAAACTGCTTTTAAGACCAAACATGGATTGTATGAATGGCTAGTTATGCCATTTGGTTTAACTAATGCGCCTAGTACTTTCATGAGATTAATGAACCATGTTTTGCGTGCTTTTATTGGGAAATTTGTTGTGGTTTATTTTGATGGTATTCTGATTTATAGCAAGGATTTGGATGAGCATTTGAATCATTTGCATTGTGTGCTTGATGTTTTGAGGAAGGAAAAATTATTTGCAAATATGAAGAAGTGTGATTTTTGCATGGATAAAATTGTTTTTCTTGGTTTTGTGGTGAGTGCTAAAGGAATAGAAGTAGATAAGGAAAAGATAAGAGCTATAAAAGAATGGCCAACACCTAAAAGCATAACTGAGGTAAGAAGTTTTCATGGTTTGGCTAGCTTTTATAGGCGATTTGTAAAAGATTTTAGCACACTTGCTGCACCACTCACTGAGGTTATTAAAAAATCTGTTGGTTTTAAATGGGATAAAGCACAAGATGATGCATTCATTAAACTTAAGGATAGATTGTGTTCTGCACCTGTGTTGGTATTGCCTGATTTTGGCAAAACTTTTGAGATTGAATGTGATGCGTCTGGAGTTGGGATAGGGGCTGTTTTAATGCAGGAAAGCAAGCCAATTGCTTATTTTAGTGAAAAACTAAATGGAGCAGCCTTGAAGTATCCAACTTATGATAAAGAGCTCTATGCACTTAAAAGAGCATTGGAGAATTGGCAACACTACCTTTGGCCCAAACAATTTGTGATTCACACTGATCATCAGTCCTTGAAGCATATTAAGGGGCAAGGTAAGCTGAACAAGAGACATGCAAGGTGGCTGGAATTTATTGAGACATTTCCATATGTCATCAAATACAAGAAAGGTAAAGAGAATGTGGTTGCCGATGCATTGTCAAGAAGGTATACTCTTCTTTCTTCTCTTAATACTAGATTGCTTGGCTTTGAACATATCATGAAGTTGTATGCAAATGATGCTGATTTTGCTGAAGTGTTTCTTGCTTGTGAAAAGAAAACATTTGATAAATTTTACAGGGTTGATGGATACTTGTTTAAAGAAAACAAATTGTGTGTGCCTCAATGTTCATTGCGTGAATTGCTTGTGAGAGAAGCACATGGGGGAGGTTTAATGGGTCACTTTGGTGTGAAAAAAAACTTTGGATGTTTTGCATGAGCATTTCTTTTGGCCTAAAATGAAACGTGATGTGGAAAGAATTTGTGCTAAATGCATAATATGCAAAAAGGCTAAATCTAGAGTTTTGCCACATGGTTTGTATACTCCTTTACCTGTACCTAGTGAACCTTGGGTTGATATCTCAATGGATTTTGTACTGGGGTTGCCTAGGTCAAGAAGAGGAATGGATTCCATATTTGTAGTTGTTGATAGATTTTCTAAAATGGCACATTTCATTGCATGTCATAAAACTGATGATGCCACATATATTGCTGATTTGTTCTTCAGAGAAATTGTGAGACTTCATGGTGTTCCTAAAAGTATTGTTTCTGATAGGGATACAAAATTCTTGAGTCATTTTTGGAGAGTTTTGTGGGGAAAGCTTGGTACTAAATTATTATTTTCTACTGCTTGTCATCCACAAACTGATGGACAAACTGAAGTTGTTAATAGAACCTTGTCTCAATTACTTAGAATTGTGATTCAAAAGAATTTAAAAAATTGGGAAGGTTGCTTGCCATTCATTGAATTTGCATATAATAGAAGTGTGCATTCATCTACTGATTATTCCCCTTTTGAAATAGTATATGGTTTTAATCCACTAACTCCTTTGGATTTATTACCATTGCCTATTGATGAGAGAAAAAGTCTTGATGGGAAAAAGAAAGCTGAACTAGTGCAGCAACTTCATAAGCATGTGAAACAGCAAATTGAAAAGAAAAATGAGGAATATGCATCCAAAGCAAACAAAGGGAGAAGGCGTGTTCTTTTTGAACCTGGAGATTGGGTGTGGGTGCATATGAGAAAAGAGAGATTTCCAACTCAAAGAAAATCAAAATTAGCTCCAAGAGGAGATGGTCCATTCCAAGTGCTTGAGCGAATAAATGATAACGCTTACAAGATTGATTTGCCCGGTGAGTATTCTGTTAGTGGTACTTTTAATGTAGCTGATTTATCTCCTTTTGATGTAGGTGAAGATTCGAGGATGAATCCTTTTGAGGAGAGAGGGAATGATGCGAATCAGCAAGTTGTGCATTCAAATTCAAGTGATCCTTTGCAAATTCCAAGTGGACCAATCACAAGAGGAAGAGCCAAACAAATTAAGGAAGCATTAAATGGGCTAGTGCAAGAGGCTTGGACAAAGCAAGAGGTGATCGGATCAAATCCGGACAAAAATGCTGAAAACGTCACTAATATCATATGGGCTGCAAATGGAGATACTAATCAAATTTTAGGCTTAGAGACTTCAAAACAAAGAGCTTGGACCTAGTACTATACATGGAAGGATTCATCTGGGCCTAAATAAGCACATTTTGGGCCTTAAATGCTGATTATATTTTAGGACTTTTATTTGTGCGAAAATTATTGGACAATTTGCAAATTTGACTTTTAAGTTTCTTAATTAATTAATTGATTAGGTTAGTTTCAATTTTCTAGGATGCATTTAATGCAATTAGGGTTTTTGAAACTTCTCTTTAAATATCTTGTAACCCTTCATTTGGAGGCAGACTTGAAACTTGATTATTGAATGAAAGGTTGCACTTTTCTGCACCTTGTTTCTTGGGAGTGGATTCTCTCTAGGGTTCTTCTTAGAACTAACAGACTTATCAAGGCTTGATCAACCTTGTGGTGTCTTCCAACACTTCGGGTCCTTGTTCTTTCGTGCTCAAGGGTTCAAGTGGATCGTCGATCTGCGTTTAGCGTTCTTGGGGTGCGTATATTCATATTGGTTGTGGGTTCGTGGGGTCTTCCCTTGTGGGTTCGCACCATTATATTAGGCTAGTTTCTATTTTCCAGGATGCATTTAATGCAATTAGGGTTTCTGAATATTTCTCTTTAAATACCTTGTAACCCTTCATTTGGAGTCAGACTAAAGACTTGGAGACTTGATTATTGAATGAAAGGTTGCACTTTTCTGCACCTTGCTTCTTGGGAGTGGATTCTCTCTAGGGTTCTTCTTAGAACTAACAGACTTATCAAGGCTTGATCAACCTTGTGGCGTCTTCCAACACTTCGGGTCCTTGTTCTTTCGTGCTCAAGGGTTCAAGTGGATCGTCGATCTGCGTTTAGCGTTCTTGGGGTGCGTATATTCATATTGGTTGTGGGTTCGTGGGGTCTTCCCTTGTGGGTTCGCACCATTATATTAGGCTAGTTTCTATTTTCCAGGATGCATTTAATGCAATTAGGGTTTCTGAATATTTCTCTTTAAATACCTTGTAACCCTTCATTTGGAGTCAGACTAAAGACTTGGAGACTTGATTATTGAATGAAAGGTTGCACTTTTCTGCACCTTGCTTCTTGGGAGTGGATTCTCTCTAGGGTTCTTCTTAGAACTAACAGACTTATCAAGGCTTGATCAACCTTGTGGCGTCTTCCAACACTTCGGGTCCTTGTTCTTTCGTGCTCAAGGGTTCAAGTGGATCGTCGATCTGCGTTTAGCGTTCTTTTTCATCATGCATATTGGTAGTACCTGAAAAGTTAGATTTAAAAAAAAAGAAGGGACCTCACCACTCTTCTCACGTGTTTCACTCAAACAAGTTTAGTGTCACTCGTGTTTCTCTCAAATTTGGCTTTTAAATTGATGTATGTCACTCTTGCCTTTTTTCCACTCTTAGATTCCTCGTAAGGCTCTGTAAAAGAACTAAGCAATTTAATCAATGCAATCACAATTTGCAGAAACCTTTCATTCAATAATCAAGTCTCCAAGTCTTTTAATCTCCCTCAAAATGAAGGTTTACAAGGTATTTAAAGAGAAATATTCAGAAACCCTAATTACATTAAATGCATTCTAGAAAATAAAAACTAACCTAATATAATTAATTAATTAGGAAACCCAAAAGTCAAATAGGCCCAATATCTAATAATTTTCGCACAAATAAAAGTCACAAAATTAAATCAGCATTCAAGGCCCAAAATGTGCTTATTTAGGCCCAAATGAGTCCTCCCATGTATAGTACTAGGTCCAAGCTCTTTGTTTTGAAGTCTCCAAGCCCAAAACTTGATTAGTATCTCCATCTGCAGCCCCTAAGAAATTAATGACGTTTTCAACATCTTTATCCACAATTGTTGATCCAATTGCCATCTGATTTGCATTAGCCTCTTGAATAAGCCCAATCAATGCTTCCTTAAATATTTTAGCTTGTGCTCTTGTGACTGGACCGGATGGAATTTGAAAATGATAGTTTGAAGTTGAAGAGTCAACACTTGAATATGAAGAGACAACTTGTTGATTCTGGATCGCATCATTCCCTCTCTCCTCAAAAGGATTCGCCCTCGAATATTCACCTTTCTTGTATTTGACAACATATGGGAATGTCTCAATAAATTTCAGCCAGCTTGCATGTCTCTTGTTAAGCTTACCACGCGAAGGAGATGAAGATTCAATGCCTCTTGAAGATAAGAAGAATCCATCGGGTGGCTTCTTAGGGATCAAATCCAAGAACACCTGCAACACATCAAAATCACAAGGCAAATAATGATTAAGATCATTAGTAACTGAAGAAATATCCTTGCTCCCACTTTTCTCACAATTCTTTTCTTCTTGCTTTTCACTCAATTCTTCACCCTCTTTATTCTGAAAACACTTCATACTCTCAATAGCTTTTTGTCTTTCAAACTCACTTTTACTCTCCTTACTTTGACAATACTTAGTGCTCTCAATGTATTTTTCTCTCTCAAGCTGAATTTTTATCTCAACAGCAGTTTGACAACAACCACTCTCACTTATATTTTCACTTTTCTTTTCATGATTAAGAGGAACTTCTTCAATCACAAGATTGATACTTGGAACAGGAACATCTTCTTCACACTTCTCAGCGTGATGTTCAACATTAGGCTGTTCTTCCTCCTTGGTTGGCTCTAACTCGTCATTAGAGACTGTAACTATCAAGCTTTCAATCTCCTTTGAATTAGAGCTATTGTCTGAACACCTTTGTCGCTTGATCTTTTGCTCATACTCAGCAACAAACTGAACCAAAATATCATTGTCCAAGAAGGCTAAGGTCGTTGCAAAACAAAGTAAATCAGGATTAAGCCCATTTAGAAAACGATCCTTGGTGGCTTTTGAAGTTTCTTTCACTCCAGCTCTAATCAAAGCTAATTCCATCTCTTGAAAATATTCATTAACACTGATGGAGCCTTGTTTCAACTCCTGCAACTTTCTTTGGAATTCTCTTTTTGATCTGGAGTTGTAACTAGACATCCATTGGTCGTTTTCAGCATTAAACTTCTGTAGTCCTTTTAACAAGGATTGAAGATGTCTATGAATTTCTTTTTCATCATGCATATTGGTAGTACCTGAAAAGTTAGATTTAGAAAAAAAACAGGGACCTCACCACTCTTCTCACGTGTTTCACTCAAACAAGTTTAGTGTCACTCGTGTTTATCTCAAATTTGGCTTTTAAATTGATGTATGTCACTCTTGCCTTTTTTCCACTCTTAGATTCCTCTTAAGGCTCTGTAAAAGAACTAAGCAATTTAATCAATGCAATCACAATTTGCAGAAATCAAACCAACACTTAGAAATATGGAATATCAAATGACAATCTATGAAAGGAGATTGAAAGGGAATTGAGGGAGAATCAGGAATTCAAATGACAATCTAGCACAAGCACTCTCAAGCAATCGGAACCCAGAAATTCCAGAAAGGCGTCATTTTCAAAAGACTATAACGTACTGTAGAAATTTTGGATTGAGATGGAACTAAAACGACTGGAAAGATGAGATTCTGAACAATGAGAATGACCTATTAAATGACCAAAACAGCAAAGTAAAACGGGTCAAACAAGGAAAGAAGATTTGATGACGTTCTGGAAAAAAAAATGACGAATTGACACAGAAAATTTGCAGAAACACGACTGATTTAAAATGGCTAGAACTCACTGATGAAAAATTGAATTGAACTAATTCCAAAACGATATGAAAGAAGAGATTTTGAAATATGAAAAAGACTCACTAAACATTGGAAATGACAAAGATATGGTTAACGAAAAGAAGCAAAACGTTCAGACACAAACGCAGATGACCTAGACGAAAAGACTCAAGAACAAAGCATGAAACCCTAAACGAAAAATTGAAACAATGAATAGAAAGATGTGACCTGAGTTTAGATCCAAAGCTCTGATACCAAGATGGTGCGAACCCACAAGGGAAGACCCCACGAACCCACAACCAATATGAATATACGCACCCCAAGAACGCTAAACGCAGATCGACGATCCACTTGAACCCTTGAGCACGAAAGAACAAGGACCCGAAGTGTTGGAAGACGCCACAAGGTTGATCAAGCCTTGATAAGTCTGTTAGTTCTAAGAAGAACCCTAGAGAGAATCCACTCTCAAGAAACAAGGTGCAGAAAAGTGCAACCTTTCATTCAATAATCAAGTCTCCAAGTCTTTTAATCTCCCTCAAAATGAAGGTTTACAAGGTATTTAAAGAGAAATATTCAGAAACCCTAATTACATTAAATGCATTCTAGAAAATAAAAACTAACCTAATATAATTAATTAATTAATTAATTAGGAAACCCAAAAGTCAAATAGGCCCAATATCTAATAATTTTCGCACAAATAAAAGTCACAAAATTTAATCAGCATTCAAGGCCCAAAATGTGCTTATTTAGGCCCAAATGAGTCCTCCCATGTATAGTACTAGGTCCAAGCTCTTTGTTTTGAAGTCTCCAAGCCCAAAACTTGATTAGTATCTCCATCTGCAGCCCCTAAGAAATTAATGACGTTTTCAACATCTTTATCCACAATTGTTGATCCAATTGCCATCTGATTTGCATTAGCCTCTTGAATAAGCCCAATCAATGCTTCCTTAAATATTTTAGCTTGTGCTCTTGTGACTAGACCGGATGGAATTTGAAAATGATAGTTTGAAGTTGAAGAGTCAACACTTGAATATGAAGAGACAACTTGTTGATTCTGGATCGCATCACTTTTTGTCTTTCAAACTCACTTTTACCCTCCTTACTTTGACAATACTTAGTGCTCTCAATGTCTTTTTCTCTCTCAAGCTGAATTTTTATTTCAACAGCAGTTTGACAACAACCACTCTCACTTATATTTTCACTTTTCTTTTCATGATTAAGAGGAACTTCTTCAATCACAAGATTGATACTTGGAACAAGAACATCTTCTTCACACTTCTCAGCTTGATGTTCAACATTAGGCTGTTCTTCCTCCTTGATTGGCTCTAACTCGTCATTAGAGACTGTAACTATCAAGCTTTCAATCTCCTTTGAATTGGAGCTACTCTCTGAACTCCTTTGTTGCTTGATCTTTTGCTCATACTCAACAACAAACTGAACCAAGATATCAATATCTAAGAAGGTCAGGGTCATTGCAAAACAAGCTAAATCAAGATTAAGCCCATTTACAAAACGATCCTTAGTGGCTCTTGAAGTTTCTTTTACTCCAGCTCTAATCAAGGCTAATTCCATCTCTTGAAAATATTCATTAACACTCATGGAGCCTTGTTTCAACTCTTGCAGCTTTCTTTGGAATTCTCTTTTTGATCTGGAGTTGTGACTAGACATCCATTGGTCGTTTTCAGCATTAAACTTTTGCATTCCTTTTAACAAGGATTGAAGATGTCTATGAATTTCTTTTTCATCATGCATATTGGTAGTACCTGAAAAGTTAGATTTAAAAAAAAAGAAGGGACCTCACCACTCTTCTCACGTGTTTCACTCAAACAAGTTTAGTGTCACTCGTGTTTCTCTCAAATTTGGCTTTTAAATTGATGTATGTCACTCTTGCCTTTTTTCCACTCTTAGATTCCTCGTAAGGCTCTGTAAAAGAACTAAGCAATTTAATCAATGCAATCACAATTTGCAGAAATCAAACCAACACTTAGAAATATGGAATATCAAATGACAATCTATGAAAGGAGATCGAAAGGGAATTGAGGGAGAATCAGGAATTCAAATGACAATCTATCACAAGCAATCTCAAGCAATCTGAACCCAGAAATTCCAGAAAGGCATCATTTTCAAAAGACTATAACGTACTGTAGAAATTTTGGATTGAGATGAAACTGAAACTACTGGAAAGATGAGATTCTAAACAATGAGAATGACCTATTAAATGACCAAAACCGAAAAGTAAAACGGGTCAAACAAGGAAAGAAGATTTGATAAAGTTCTGGAAAAAAATGACGAATTGACACAGAAAATTTGCAGAAACACGACTGATTTAAAATGGCTAGAACTCACTAATGACAAATCTAATTGAACTAATTCCAAAACGATATGAAAGAAGAGATTTTGAACTATGAAAAAGACTCACTAAACATTGGAAACGACAAAGATACGGTTAACGAAAAGAAGCAAAAATTTCAGACACGAACGCAGATGACCTAGACGAAAAGACTCAAGAACAAAGCATGAAACCCTAAACGAAAAATTGAAACAACGAATAGAAAGATGTGACCTGAGTTTAGATCCGAAGCTTTGATACCAAGATGGTGCGAACCCACAAGGGAAGACCCCACGAACCCACAACCAATATGAATATACGCACCCCAAGAACGCTAAACGCAGATCGATGATCCACTTGAACCCTTGAGCACGAAAGAACAAGGACCCGAAGTGTTGGAAGACGCCACAAGGTTGATCAAGCCTTGATAAGTCTGTTAGTTCTAAGAAGAACCCTAGAGAGAATCCACTCCCAAGAAGCAAGGTGCAGAAAAGTGCAACCTTTCATTCAATAATCAAGTCTCCAAGTCTTTAGTCTGACTCCAAATGAAGGGTTACAAGGTATTTAAAGAGAAATATTCAGAAACCCTAATTGCATTAAATGCATCCTGGAAAATAGAAACTAGCCTAATATAATTAATTAATTAGGAAACTCAAAAGTCAAATAGGCCCAATATCTAATAATATTTCGCATAAATAAAAGTCACAAAATATAAGCAGCATTCAAGGCCCAAAATGTGTTTATTTAGGCCCAAATGAGTCCTCCATGTATAGCACTAGGTCCAAGCTCTTTGTTTTGAAGTCTTCAAGCCCAAAACTTGATTAGTATCTGCATCTGCAGCCCATATGAAATTAATGACGTTTTCAATGTCTTTATCTACAATTGTTGATCCAATTGCCATCTGATTTGCATTAGCCTCTTGAATAAGCCCAATCAATGCTTCCTTAAATATTTTAGCTTGTGCTCTTGTGACTGGACCGGCTGGAATTAGAAAATGATAGTTTGAAGTTGAAGAGTCAACACTTGAATATGAAGAGACAACTTGTTGATTCTGGATCGCATCACAACATCACATAAAACTTCAGCATGATAATTCCCAATAGAGAAGGAAACCAAAACTTGCTTATTGACTTTAGCTTCCGCACTATCATTCAACCATTGCAACTTATAAGGTTTAGGATGCTTCATAGTAGGTAAGTCTAACTTATCAACAAGTAAGGTACTAGCAGCATTGGTGACACTGCCACTATCAATAACCATGCTACAAACCTTATTTTTGATGAAGCACATAGTATGGAAAATGAGCTCTCGTTGCTCTTGCTCATTATCTTCCTTTAGTTGCATGTTGAGGGCTCTCCTAGCCACTAATGCTTCTCCTTTAACAGGTTCAGCTTCATCAATCTGCAATTCAGAATCAGTCACTAAAGAAGGCATGTCATCATCACTTCCGCTACTAGAATGCACACTATCATACTCGCCATTATCCTTAAGAATCATAGCTCTCTTGTTGGAACATTGGGAAGCAATATGGCCTTTTCCATGACATTTAAAGCATTGTAGAGAGGATGTTTTATCAAAAGAAAAAGTTTTAGAGTTAGACTTCTTACCACCATCAGCTTTCACTTTGGATTCCTCCTTAGCTTTAGGTGTAAATTTGGTGTCATCTTTAGCCTTAGAATCCTTCCACTTGGAGGTTAATTTAGAGTCCTTCCAGCCATAAGAAGAGGATTTGGAACATTTTTCTTTAACCCGCTTCTCAATTTTAATGGCTTTATGCACCAGCTCCTTTTTATCAACAAAAGTATACATCTCTACTTTGTCTCTTATTTCAAGCCTCAACCCATCAATAATTCTGGTCATGCTTGCTTCTTCACCTTCTTGTACTCCGGCACGCATCTTAAGAAGGTCAAGCTCATGTACATATTCATCCACAGTCATAGAGCCTTGGTTAAACAATCGCAATTTTCTATTTAGCTCTCGATAGTAGTAACTTGGTACATACTTGTTGCGCATAAGTTTCTTCAACTTCTCCCACGTACGAGGTGGACCTTTGCCCTTAAGGCGCCTTTTCAGCTGTAAATCTTCCCATCAAATAACAGCATAGTCAGAAAACTGGAATGAAGCTAATTTTACCTTCTTTTCTTCAGAACAATCATTCATTCGGAATATTTGCTCAAATTTCATCTCCCAATCAAGGTATGCATCTGGATTTGTATTTCCCTTGAAGGTAGGGTACTTGATCTTTGGATCATATACATCCATGTCACGTTTAGAATGTCTTCTTTTGCTCTTTAAGGATGAAGATTCATATTGGCTCACTTGCTCCTCGCTGCTGGATGCTTTTGATGCCTTTAATTCCTCTATGTCCATCTTGAGTTTGAAGAACTCCTCCTGCATGGCCTTCATGAGTAATTTGAAGTTTGTAGTGAATTCTTCTCTTTTGGATTCCTGGTCACTCATCTTTAATTTTGGATGTTAGTTTGAGAATGATAGGGAAATATAGTAATATGGAACCTTACCACTCTACTCACGTGTTTCACTCAAAAGTTATATATTCACTCTTGTTTTCACACAAATATGGCTTTTAACTTGATGTATCACTCTTGCCTTTTACCACTAAAGCTTGCCTCCTATGGTATTCTTGATTGAAACTCAACAAAATCAAGAGACAAAGTTAGTATGTGGTAATCTTCATAACCAGAATTGTAAGAACCAGAGAAAGAAGGAGAGAATTATGGGATGAAAGAAGATGGAAAGGGAAGGGGGAAAATGTGATAATGATGGAAATGAAGAAGGGAAATAACAAAGGAAAGGAATCAGGGGAAAAAAGGAAAGGAAATCAAAATAGGAGAAAAGGAAGAATTAGGAAAGTTTTGTGATTTGCAATAGAAGTACTCAATAAGAAAACTTGCCTTTGATATTCAGATTTCTAAAAACCTGCAGCTCTTTCCTCTCTCTCTCTCTCTCTCTCTCTCACTTTTTTTTTGAATTTTCGAAAAATTTTTTTTCAGCTTTTCTTTGCTGCTCAGATTTTTTTTTCCAGCACTAGACTTTTTTTTTGCACGAATTTTTTTTGGTAATTAAAGAGCTAACAAAGTCATAAAACAAACACAAAGTATAGATGGAAGAGGAGAGAAGAGAATGGGAAAACACACAGACGATGGAAGCAAGGAAAGAACAAAAAAAAAACTGGAAGCAAGAAAGAAAACAAAAAGGATAGAACTTGAAATCTAGCAAACCTGGCTTTGATACCACTTGATATGAATAAGGGAACGGACCAGCTAGAAAACAAGTTTGAAGACACGAACGGGACGGATGATCAAAGGTAGGACCTTAAGAGAACTTGTCTCTTACAACCCTAGCCACAAAGACACCACAAGGATGATCAGTCCTTGATACAGTTGGAGTATTCGCACGAGAATACAAGGATGCAAGCAAGGCTCACACAAGAGAAATAAAATTCTCAATTTATCATTCAAGTCTGAAAAAAAGAGTACAAAACGTAGCCTTCATATATAGGCAACAAAAGAACACTCTAGAATACTAATCCTAGTCATAAATACAATAAATGATGCCTTAATGATGATTGATTACCTTGGTTGGCACCATTCAAGCCTAAAAATATTAGGAAATTACTTATTCTTCAAGACTAAGTCAGCTACCTAAAACTAGGAAATTAAATCAAAGTTTTCAATAACAATCTTTGACCAAAAAAAGGCCTTATTTAATGCAAATAAAATAGGAAGCTAATCAAATCAGATTTGATGCATAAGGATCCCTTCTAGATACTCTTTGGACGTCACTTATGATCACCCTCCAAGGCACATGCTCAGCACATGGGATTTTAAGTGAATTCTTCAATCTCGACACCACATGGGCCTTGTACATCATCTTGTTGGGCTTCTAGCAATGTGATCACCATTCTTGGGTTTTTGTTGGACATATTCAAGGATGCCTCTTCCAAATAGATGGGCTCCAACTCTCTAAGCTCTCTTATCAAACAATTCAAGGCCTCCTTCATAGCTTTAGTCCTAGCTCTTGTAATTGGGCCCCCAATACTTTGTAATGGATCTTTTGGGACATTGGACTTCCATACTTGAGCTTGGGCTTCCATCTCCATGCATTTCTCTTGCTTTAGAGTTCCATCTCTATCATGGCATGATCCCACATCAGGTTCCAAAAACAAGTTGTGAATGATAATAGTGTTTCTCAAACTATAAAATGGTTGGCACTGGGTCCTAACTTTAATGTCATATGTTGGAGTGGATACGATGTTAATGGGTATTCCTTCTATACAAAATCCCTCAATGACAAGAGTATTATGCAAAACAATGGAGTTATAGTGGTAGTTGAATCCATGCATTTTTCTAGTTCAAAAGACAAAAAGCCAAAGTTAGCAGCTATGCCTTATTTTGGGGTTATTGAAGAGATTTGGGAGGTTGACTATACTAAATTTAGAGTTCCATTTTTCAAATGTAAGTGGATTGATAATAATAGTGTTTAAGTGGATAAGTATGGAGTTACATTGGTTGATCTTAATAAATTAAAGTATAATGAGGAGCCATTTATTTTAGCTGCCTACGTAAAACAAGTGTTCTATATAACTAATCCAGCAAATAAAAGTTGCTTCGTGGTTTTCTAAGGAAAAAAGGTGGTTGATAGTGATGATAATAAGGAATTAAACTTTGATGTTTCTGAGACTCCATGTTTCTCGTCAGGGTTGCCTGAATTAAATGAAGATGAAGTAGATGACATACATGCCACAAGAAATGACCACTATGAAGGGATATGGGAGAATATATTTATTCCTATATGATGAACTTTAATTAAAAGTTAGTAATCTTATTTTGTTGATTATCTATCTTGGATTTTCATTATTTAATTATAATATTTCATTTTCATTTACTTACCTTATTTCATTGTTAAATAGGAACATGGAGAAGGATCCCCCCAACAATGATGATACTAATTCCGAGCATAGCAACCAGTCTACTTAGTGAAAAAGAAAGGGTAGATGTTGCACGACACTAAAAGAGTTGACCAAGAGCCAAGTGAATGACCAGAGGATGACGATTGAATTTGATATTCAATGGAGACCAATCGGGCCTAACAAGAGCAAGTTTATTAGCTTTATTGCCCTCCAAGCACGTAGCAACCCTAGCATAACGATCAAGGAGTGGTATGAAGTGGATGAATATGTGAAGGATCAGATTTGGAACATTATAGCGGTACAACACCATGAACCTATTAACTTTTGCAACTATTACATTTATTCATGTTACTAACTATTATAATGACTTCACAGCTCATTTACGACATTCCTCCCAATTGTGCCTTGAAGGATAAATTGTTATCATATTGTACGGAGCGTTGGATGGTCTTCAAGACCTCTATAACTAAAAGATTTGTGCATGTCGAGGTAGAAGAGGGTGGGAATCCTCTTAATCCTTGTCAGCAGTATACATTTCTTGATGAAGATACATGGAGAGAATTTTACAGGATTAAGAATATACCAAAAGCATTGGTTAGTTTATATTCACTTACTTTCTTACTTACTTTATTCTCATTTAATTTTATCGATTATTGATTTGCTGGTTTCTTATTAAAAGATAATAAGAGATAAAGCTATAACGAGGGGTAGAAAGAATGATTGCCCCTACAGATTGTCTCGTAGGGATTATGAAAAGTTTGAAGATGAAATGATGAAGGAGAAGCAGATGAGGTGACAAGAAAAGGCTCAGTCTGGTCTATCTACTATTGTACTCCACCTTCTCTAATATATCGTGAAGAAAAATAGAGGGCCGCACACCGAAGGAAGACATGAGAGTATACGAGCGAGAAGGCATGCATGGTTGATGAAAGGATTGTAAGTAATTTAGCATCAATCCTCATTATTTTCTTTGTTGTATAGCAACATGTTAATTATGTTTTTATTTATATATTATAGGATCAACTTCAACTAGAACGTGCCTAGGGAACCTTTAAATTTCCACAGGGAAGGAATGATATCCTAATTGTTTCCACAGGGACACCGGACCATAGTGGTCGTGTTAGAGGCGTTGGACGAGGAGTAGGCATAAGAGACTACTTTGGAGCACATACACGCTATGCCTCTGTAGGAATTTTGACTAAGGAAGAGATGGAACTGATACTAGAGAATGAAAGGAAGTAGATGCAATAGATATTGGAGAATGAAAGGAAGAAAATGGCCACCAAAATGTTACAACTTAAGGAAGAAATGATGACCATCCTAAGCTCACGATTGGACACAACTATCCATGCGACTCATTCTCTTATAGTTCAAAGCACAAATGGGAGTTATGTTCTTGGGCATATATCAGAGGATTCCGGAGTCCAAAAAAACAGTGAACCTTGTGAATTATATTTGGAGGATCCTAATAGACTCTTAATAGCACTTGGCACAATGCATAACTTGGGGCCAACCGTCCACCATGAGCAAATGCAAGATGACAAAGTGAGGGTGGTGGTTGGAGAGATAAAAATTCCAGATGCGCTTGTGCCATTTCCTAATGATGAGGTGAAGATTATGGGTGAAGCCCTTAAAACTTTCCTTAGGTGGCCAAATAGATTTGTTTGGGTAGTTCCAACTATGGTTCATGCTGAAGTATGAAAATATTTGTCTTCTTGATGTGTTCTTTTCATATTACACATTTATAGCATGCAATTGTTACTAACTCTTTCTTATTAACTGTGGTTTATTTAGCAAACTGCCCCATCCAATGAAGTTGTTCCACAACTCTAGCCCCAATCCCAGACCCAAACCAAGGTGAAGCCGCTTCAACGTCTGTGTCTGCTGGCGTTTGATAGATCCTTCTCAACTGAAGTATTGACGATGGATCCAGACGTTGTGGGTAAGAGGACATCTTTGTGCATATCGAGTAGGAGGATATGGTGCGGATGTTAATGAAGGATCATATTACTGTATCACATGTCCACTTGTTTATGATGTAGGTATATTTTTATCAATATTACTAAGTATTCAACTTTTGAATCTAACATGCTTTCACTATCATAGGTACCTCCATCGCCTTTATACTTTATTAGGCAATGGTGGCAAGTTTGGATTACTTGCCTGCTTCACATTTACACTCGCCTGTAGTTGATTGGGGTTTTTTTTCTAAAAATTTAAAATCTTTTGTGGAAGCTATTGGTTCGCAACTTTATTATTACTCATCAATTATTATCTTTTTCTATTAATTTAATTAGGGATATTCTCTGCTTGTTCTCAGTTCATTCATATAAAAATATACACTAAAGCATTTCAGTCTCATACATAAACAGTGCATTGCACTTCAATCTTCAATTCTCCTTCATATTTTCCCTTTTGCATATCTCCATGCATTCTTCCCCTGTACTCCACAAACATATATGGTTGGGGTGAGGAAGAGTGAGATTCGAGAGAATCTCAGTAGTAAACAGTGCTAACAAATGCATACAAGAAATGCTTTGTGCATGACATGCTTGCCTACATAAATTCATGCCAACATAATGACATATATGCATGCTCAATGTTTAACATGTTACACTAATGGCCATAGTATAAATAAAATAGAGCTTTACTCATTCACATATGCTTCATACAATTCATCAAAGCAATCAACACATCAATACACAAGCACGCATCAAGTTATGCAAGTTAGGAAAATTTACTACCTTGTGGACCAATGTCCTTCCTTTATTTCCTCTTCTTCCAACCATCAGAGTTACTTGAAGTATATTCTCTTATTCTTCTTCTTGACTTCTCCATGGCCCTAGATACCCAAACACATCATTAGAACCATGATTGCAAATCATTGGAAGCGTATCAAGGACCGATCATCCTTGTGGTGTCTTTATGGCTAGGGTTGTAAGAGACAGGTTCTCTTAAGGTCCTACCTTTTATCATCCTTATGTTCGTGTTTTCAAACTTGTTTTCTAGCCGGTCCGTTCCCTCATTCATATCAAGTGGTATCAAAGCTTAAGGTTTGCTAGATTTCAAGTTCTATCCTTTTTGTTTTCCTTCTTGCTTCCGTTTTTTGTTCTTTCTTTGCTTCCATCGTCTGTGTGTTTTTCCATTTTCTTCTCCTTTTCCACCTATACTTTGTGTTTGTTGTGTGACTTTGTTAGCTCTTCAATTACAAAAAAAAATCATGCAAAAAAAAGGTAAGAAAAAGAGTCTAGTGCTGGAAAAAAAATCTGAGCAGAAAAAAAAAGCTAAAACAAAAAATTTCGAAAATTCAAAAAAAAAGTGAGAAAGAGAGAGAGGAAAGAGCTACAGGTTTTTAGAAATTTGAATATCAAAGGAAAGTTTTCTAATTTGACTACTTCTATTGCAAATCACAAAACTTTCATAATTCTTCCTTCACTCCTATTTTGATTTCCTTTCCTTTTTTTCTCTTATTCCTTTTTTTCCTTTTCCCTTGTTCTTTCCCTTTTTCCTTTCCATCATTATTCACATTTTCCCCTTCCAATCTTCTTTCATCACATATTTCTCTCCTTTCTCACATATTCTCTAGTTCTTACAATTTCTGATTATGGAGATTTCCACATACTAACATTGTCTCTTGATTTGTTGAGTTTCAATCAAGAATACTATATAGGAGGCAAGCTTGAGTGGTAAAAGGCAAGAGTGGTACATCAAGTTAAAAGCCATATTTGTGTGAAACACGAGTGATTATCCCCCCCCCCCAAAAATTAACATTTCAGGTTCAATATGAGTAAAGAAGAAGCACTTAAGGAATTCAAGTTATTCATGGAAAGCATGACACATGACATTTCTAAACTACATAAAGAGGTGCGCAAGTTAAAGGAATCATCCCATTTTAAGTTCTATAAAGAATTGCAGGAGCTAAAGCAAGGTCCCTTGAGCGTTAAAGAATATTTTGATGAGTTGCACATTGCTATTCTTCGAGCTAAAGTCAAAGAAAGCTCAAAGGAAACTATGGATAGATTTCTACATGGGCTGAATCCAGATATTGCAAAACAAATGAAGTTGTACCCATATAGTGATATTCAAGGAATGGTCTCTATAGCCATTGAGATAGAAAAACTCATGAAGAAAAAAGAGAGACATAGAGAAAAAGAAAAGATCAAAAAAGAAAAAGAGGCGCAAGAAAAAATGCTTGAAGAGAAAAGAAAAATTGAGAGTGAAAGAGAAATTGAGTTTGAGGTGAAAATAATTGAGTGACTTGAATGAACATAAAAAGAATGAGAGTAAAGATAAGGATAAAGAATATGTAAAAGAAGAACATTTTCTTGATACTAACTACTCTCTTCCTAGTACTGTTTTATCATCACAACAAGAGCATAATTATGATGACCTAACAATGCTTGTTCCACATGGTGAATATGACCCTCAAGAGTCGAGGACGACTCTTCTTCAAGAGGAGGAGTATGATAGAGGTACAAGTGGAAAATTATATGGTGTCGAAAAAAGCATCCAAGTTGGTAACCAATGTGACATCATCCATGGAAAACACGTCATAGGTGGCACATCTAATAAACAAAATATTGTTTATATCATACAAGAAGATTCTATGCAAGCCCAAGATCCTCATCATGACATCAAGGGCCTAATTACTAGAAGCCTAGAAAAGAGTGAGCTGTTCGAGAGGTTGGAGCAAATATTTAGTCTTCAATTTGCTTCATTAATGGCTCATAATGTTAGTATATATGTTGAGGGTACAAAGGAGGCCATAATCATGCTTATTCAAGCTCAAATGCATGCTTTTACAAGACCTAGAAGCTTGAGCACGTGGCAAAGCATGAAGATCCATGAAATTGGGATAACATAAAGCAATAAGCCCCAACATGATGATGTACAAGGCCCATGTACAGTCCAGATTAAAGAATTTACTTTAAATACCATGTGACAAGCATGTGCCTTGGTGGAAGATTATAAGTGATGTCCAAAACAACTCAAGAAGCATCTAGAAGGCATCCTTATGCATCAAATCTGATTTGATTAGTTTCCTATTTTATTTGCATTAAATAAGGCCTATTGGTCAAAGATTGTTCTTTGATTTAGTTTTCTATTTTTAGGTAACTAACTTAGTCTTGAAGAGTAAGTAATTTCCTCATACTTTTAGGCTTGAATGGTGCTAACCAAGGCAATCAATTATCATTAAGGCATCATTTATTGCATTTATGACTAGATTTAGAGTTCTAAAGTGTTCTTTTGTTTCCTATATATGAAGGCTGCGTTTTTGTATTGGAGAAGGGAGAAGATGATAATGATATGAATAAGAACTTTGTTCTTTGATAATTTTATTTCTCTTGTGTGAGCTTTGCTTGCATGCTTGTATTCTCGTACGAATACTCCGACTGTATCAAGGACCGATCATCCTTGTGGTGTCTTTGTGGCTAGGGTTGTAAGAGACATGTTCTCTTAAGGTCCTACCTTTGATCATCCGTTCCGTTCGTGTTTTCAAACTTGTTTTCTAGCCGGTCCGTTCCCTCATTCATATCAAGTGATACCAAACTTCAGGAACGAAGCGCCACAACATGAGGACTTCCCAGGGGGTTACCCATCCTGAGACTACCCTCGACTGAGAACGCTTAACTGTGAAGCGCTAACCATCGTGCTAAAAGCTTAAGCTGGTAGCAGAGGCGCACCCCTATTCCTTTTAACTCAGTACAAACACGGGCTCCTGTCTCCAACGACTGTGGGTGCCACCAGACTCCGAACTCGATCCACACCCCCTCCCAGACCCGGGACGTATCATTCCCTTCCTCTTTAAGGAGGTTCATCCTCGAACCTTTCGATGGAAGCGGGATTCAAACCCGTGCTGGCTCTGATACCAAACTTCATAAACGAAGTGCCACAACACGAGGACTTCCCAGGGGGTTACCCATCCAGAGACTACCCTCGGCTGAGAACGCTTAACTGTGAAGCGCTAACCATTGTGCTAAAAGCTTAAGCTGGTAGCAGAGGCGCAACCCTATTCCTTTTAACTCAGTACAAACACGGGCCCCTGTCTCTAACGACTATGGGTGCCACCAGACTCCGAACTCGATCCACACCCCCTCCCAGACCCGGGACGTATCATTCCCTTCCTCTTTAAGGAGGTTCATCCTCGAACCTTTCGATGGAAGCGGGATTCAAACCCGTGCTGGCTCTGATACCAAACTTCAGGAACGAAGCACCACAACACGAGGACTTCCCAGGGGGTTACCCATCTTGAGACTACCCTCGGCTGAGAATGCTTAACTGTGAAGCGCTAACCATCGTGCTAAAAGCTTAAGCTGGTAGCAGAGGCGCACCCCTATTCCTTTTAACCTAGTACAAACACGGGCCCCTGTCTCCAACGACTGTGGGTGCCACCAGACTCCGAACTCGATCCACACCCCTTCCCAGACCCGGGATGTATCAAAATGTACACAAATAGATACAAACATCCCTTTTATTGGACATTGCTCCTGAATTACCTAGTTTTACATGACCAAAGTTTAAAAATTTAGAACTCCCAACACATAAATCGAATTGACTATTATGACCTATCAAATTAAAGCTTCGTAAGTCTAGTTTTAGAATGGAAAGGTTCAAAATATTTGGACATCACCCAATAACTCAAAAAATACCACACAAAATGACTGCCACACAGGAACCTTGACAGGGTAGAAATTCACAAAGTTACAACTTGTGTCCCAATGATCCAAAATTTATAACCAACGCTATTTCCTCAAAATTTTTCATATAGAAAACAATGGGATGATCAAAATCATCAAAATCCCAAAGTTTCAGCCCGTTACTGTCTGACCTTACAGAACCATCAATCAACCAAAATTACTAAAACAGAGGTTTGTCCAACAACATTGTCCAATATCATCATAAATCATAATCTAACCATAAATATATGATTAAACCTAAAAAATACCGCTTTGATGAAAAATGAACAGTACCAAACCCCTACAAAAACTCATCCAAACAACAAACCAATATGTTCAAAAGGAAGCTTATGCTTACTTCTATGCATTTCCGCAGCCGGTTTGGAAATTCGACAGTACTCCGACAAGTAAGACGGCACCAACCACCTCCAAATAAAAATTTAAAACCATAGAAATGAAGCTTGGGATGATTAAAAGAAGGTTTGTGAATAGTATTTTAAGAGAAAATGCTCATTCAGAAGTGAAATCGGCTCTGAAGCTCAAGAACTTTCACTAATCACATTCTCTCTTTCCTCGTCCAATTTCTCAACGTTTTTTTTATCTTGGGCATTATTCCTTGATTTTTATGGTAGCTGGCCAAAATAAATGGCTAGGGAGGAGTCATGGAAAACTCATGCCAAGTATCAAGCTCTCATGGTGCCATTTATCCAGTGTTATACTGGTTCGACGACACGTGTCACCTACTTTAATAAAGTGGGTCCCATCTCTCTACTCGGGCCTTTAGCTTTCCAACATGTCAGGGGAAGTAGGGGTCTAATGATTTTTCCCGACTTTTGGGCTCAATGTTCAGGAAAGTCAGCCAGGTGATCGAACCAAAGACCGGTGGATTTCCCCAGCTCGGGATGAGGTTGCACCTACTAAGGTTGACAACTCAAAAGAAAAAGTTACTTTATCTTAAAAGTTGGACAAGTGTCATGCTTTGGTTAGTCCACCCATAAAGCAAAAACCAACTTTATGCTCTCTCCCTCTCATATAGTGCCATGTGGCACCTTTACATGGGACCCGTATTCTTTTTTCGTGTTTACCTGGGATTCCACTCTGGTTTCGCTATACACTATAACACATATATCGAGGCCTATCAAATGATACTAGGTTGGAGTATATAAATGGGCCTTGCATGGTGCCACACAACAACGTCCACGTTAAAAATGCAGATACACATGTGCGCCTTGAAAATGGCATGTGCACACGTACACCATCCTATTTCGCCTAACTAATCGATCACTTACTATTACTTGACATAGTTGGGTGGTGTCTTTCTACCAACCCAATGGCACTGCATATACGGTCTGTTCACATCTGCACCGACACTTTAATCATACTGCTTGCAAATACTAAGCCCTCTACCCTGTAGGGCTAAATTACGTAGTCCCTGAAAGTCTCTCTATATCTCATCATTCTTAACATTCTTCCCAAACCAGGCTTAGTCGTCTTCCTGATACAGACTTATTCTCAAGTCTCTAGGCCTAAAATTTTGGATATTACAATTCTCTCCCAGTTCAATAAATTTGGTCCTCGAATTTTGCTACAGATCCCATTCTTAATTATACTTGAAAAGGACCACTGTAGCGAGGGTTTCATTTCCTTCTTTCTATATTCTATCAATACATCAAATTCTAAAGGACACTTCAAATTCTAGAGGTCTATCGACACTTCAAATTCTAGAGATTTTCTCATTCAATTCTATTTCTAGTTCTATTTGTGTAAGCCTTGCTCATCTATTCGGCATTTGAGCTTCTTAAATCTAAGCTCTCAGCCAACTTTCCTATTTCCTAGCATTATAGCTAGCAAGTACTATCTAACTTTACAAGTTCAAATTCCTAAACCCTTCTATCAGTTTCTGTTCCTGTTTCACTATGACCACTAACTATACTGCTTTTCAATTCAAGGTATCGGTGACGATAATCACGTCACTGCTTTTCTTTTCATCTATATTGCCTCATATTCAATTTTTCTTATTTTTCAAATATTAAACATTTATGTGGTCATAGTACATTTTCACAATCACACCATACAAAAATAGTGTTGTTGTATTTTCAAAAGAAAATACAATCAATGCCAGCTCAAATTCATCGGTGGGGTAATTCATCTTGTGAGGTTTTAACTGTTGAGAGGCACACGTCACCATTCCGTCCTGCTTTACCAGGACATTTCCCAACCCTTTCTTTCTTTCTCATTCTGTTGCAGATCATACTGGTCGCTTTACTGCAAAACTTACATATCGCTATTCTTTACAGACCACACATTAGTCGCATTCTAGGATTGAGAATATTCAATACTGGTGTGAGTTTCAACCTCTCCTACAGCTCTATGAAATCCTCTCATAGACATCATCCCACTTAAGAAATTCTTTTTGTAATTATTGCTTTTAATTGAGTGGCAACATGATTCAAGAAATTTCTGAATAAATCTAGCAAGATCCAGAAAATTGAGTATTTCTGCGACAGTTTCTGGCCTCTTCCAGTTCTATACTGCTCCCACTATTTTTGGGTTCCTCTGAGGATCCCTTTTTTTTGGACAACATAGTTCAAAAATGACCACTATAAACTGGTCAAAAATTCAATTCTTAGAAAATTTTGTTCACAAATTCAGTTCATATAACTAATGAAAATAACAAGTGTATTGGTCAGTTAAAAATTCAACTTTCAAAACTATACAGGAACCAAAAAAATGTCCTAGAAGGTCATCAAATCTAAATTCATTCCAGGCTTCATCCCTTGCTACTACTCAAACTATTTATACCCTTATATAATGTTCATGAAGCACGCAAAACAAACCATCCCTTCTCAAGCATTCATATTCATTCACAAGACACGTAGTTCGTTAGGAAATTCTCAAGACATGCAATCCCTTCTATTCCATCCTTATGGCCATTATTTCCAGCCTTTCGGTCGTTATTTTAGCTTTACAATTGTTCTATTCCAACCTTTCAGCCATTCTAGTTCTAAATGCTTTTCAGGTCTGACTGCCTAAGGACACGCTGGCCCAATAGGTCTGGCTGCCCACTGTATATTCATAATACGAATACACTTGATGGTAAATACATACGTGCAAAACCATTATATAAGATACGAGAGCAAGAGTTCACTTGACTTTTTCTATCGAGCCTGTTCTACCTTCATTCTCTTTTCTGTCTTTCTTTCAACAAAATAGCACGAGCACCCCATGGCGATTCACTAGGTCACATAAACCCTTTTCTCATTTTTGCTATCTCCTCTGGGGTTATTCTTCTATATAAACTTTCGATATCAGTCCAGCTCCATGCATAATTCTAATTCCCTTATCGAGGTATCTACCCACGTCTTTCAGGGAATCCGTTAGCCACTAGCATATTCTATTCTCTGTCTCAATTACGAGACCATAATTCATGGCTATTCTTATTATTCTTTCTATTACTTCATTCCATTAAGGAACAAATTCTCATTCATTCTTTCTAAGGGAATATTCTATGATCAAGATCTTTCCCTATGCTGCATTAGCACCTATCAACCTTCAAAAACCTCATTATCATCTATACCATATTCTAGTACCTCAATTCATTCAAGTCAATTCAAATGCCTAAAGAATCAATTCAACTATTGTTTGATTCTTAGGTCACGGTTCAGTTGATAGCAACTCTCTAGATGTCTATCCAACTTTTAGGTTAATCAACCTAATTCTAGAACCTCAGCCATACCCAAGAAGCATGCTAAGATCATCATGATTCATACCTTCTATTCTATTCTTAACCTTTAATGTATTTATTCTGACATTCTTATAGCATCCTTAAGAATTACCATATTTCATACCTCAAGGCACTCGGGCCTATAATCAAGAGGTTTTAAATTTTTCAGGGTATTTCCCATGGAGTCGCCCATCCCAGGATTGCTCTCGCTTAAGTACGCTTAACCACATAATTCTACTGGAATCTAGGTCATAGGCCAGCTTGGTATTGGATTCTTCGGAGCTTATACCCTTCTCTATTGGGTATACATCACTATTACTTCTTTTCATTCTCTATATACATCTATACCCCATCCTCTAAACCAGTTTGCCCGGTTAGTTGTCGGGGAAAATTCTATTTCTCTAGGTTCATCTCTAACCCACAATTCATTCTAGCTACGGGTTTACTAACAAGGTATCAATATACCTATTCACAACAGCAGAGCATACTAGCCAAATGCCAGAATCACTATTCTGATACCATAAGTTGTAACACCTTATAATTACACTTATCTGATGAGTTTTACACAATGAGTTCAAACCACTAAGCATTATTCTTTTATAACACTTTCAAATCCTAACCCCCAAAACAAGATTCAAACCTGCAGTTGAGTGGGGTTTTTTTTTTAAATTTAAAATATTTTGCGGAAGTGTACTCTAGTGGTTCTTAACTTTGTTATTACTCATCAATTCTTATAATTTCTCATCAATTTAATTAGGGCTATTCTCTACTCGTTCTCAGTTCATTCTTATACAAATATACACCAAAGCATTTCAGTCTCATACATAAAGAGTGCATTGCACTTCAATCTTCAATTCTCCTTCATATTTTCCCTTTTGCATATCTCCATGCATTCTTCCCTTGTACTCAACATACCATATGGTTGGGGTAAGGAAGAGTAAGATTCGAGAGAATCTCAGTAGTAAACAGTACTAACAAATGTATACAAGAAATTCTTTGTGCTTGACATGCTTGGCTACATAAATTCATGCCAACATAATAACATATATGCATGCTCAATGTTTAAAATGTTACACTAATGACCATAGTATAAACAAAAAAGAGCTTCACTCATTCACATATGCTTCATACAATTCATTAAAGCAATCAACATATCAATACATAAGCACACATCAAGTTATGCAAGTTAAGAAAATTTACTACCTTTTGGACCAATGTCCTTCCTTTGTTTCCTCTTCTTACAACCATTATGGTTACTTGAAGTATCTTCTCTTATTCTTCTTCTTGACTTCTCCATGGCCCTAGATACCCAAACACATCATTAGAGCCATGACTGCAAGTCATTGGAAGCGTATATTAAGGCCCAAGAAGTTAGGAAGGGCTAAATAGGTCAATGTCTTTCAAAAAATGAAATGCTGGAATTTAGGGTCTTGGGCGAACTTGTAAAAATCATAACTAAATCTAAGAAAATCCAAATAAGGTGGTTACAAGTGCTACGTGACCCTCTTTAAGTCTACTTTTAGGGAAAATTATAACCATAAGCTAAATGTACACAAATAGCATATAGAGTTCCCTTTTATTGGACACTGCTCCTGAATTGCCCAGTTTTACATTACCAAATTTTAAAAAAGTAGAACTCCCAGCAAAAAAATCCAATTGACTATTAAAACCAATAAAATTAAAGCTTGATAAGTCTAATTTTACACTAAAAGTTTCAAATTATTTTGACATCACTCATTCACTCAAAAACACCACACAAAATGACTGCCACGCAGGAACCTTAACAGGGCAGAAATTTACAAAGTTACAACTTGTGTCCCAATGATCCAAAATTCATAACCAAGGCTATTTCCACACAATACTTCATGTAGGACACAATGGGATGATCAAAATCATCAAAATCCAAAATTTTTAGCCCCTAACCCTCTAACCGATCTGAACCAACAATCAATCAAAATTACCAAAACAGAGTTTTGTCCAACAACTTGGTCTAATATCATTATAAATCATAATCTAACCATAAATATATGATTAAACCATGATTAAACCTCAAAAATACCGCTTGGATGAAAAATTAATAGTACCACACCCTTACAAAAAACTCATCCAAACAACAAAACAATCAGTTCAAAAGGAAGCTTGCGCTTACCTTTATACATTTCCGCAGTCAGTTCAGAAATTTGGCAAGTGAGACGGCGCCAAACACCTCCAAATGAAAATATAAAACCATAGAAATGAAGCTTGGGATGAGTAGAAGAAGGTTTGTAAAAGATATTTTGAGAGAAAATGCTGATTCAAAGATGAAATCGGTTCTAGAGCTCAAGAACTTTCATTATTCACATTTTCTCTTTCCTCTTCCAATTTCTCAACATTTTTTCTGATTTTTTGAATTTTTCCTTGATTTTTATGGCATCTGGCCAAATTAAATGGCTAAGGAAGAGGCTTGGAAAAATCATGCCAGGTGTCAAGCTCTCATGGTGCCATTTTTTGGTGTTCCACTGGTTCTGTGACATGTGTCACCTACTTTAATAAAGTGGGTCCCGTCTCTCTTCTCGGGCTTTTAGCACTGCATATGCGTCCTGTGCACATTTGCACCAATACTTTAACAATACTGCTTGTAAATACTGAGCCCTCTACCCGGTAGGGCCAAATTGCATAGTCCCTGAGAGTCTCTCTATCTCATCATTCTTGGGACTCTTTCCAAACTGGGTTTAGTCGTCTGCCTAATACAAGCTTATCCTCAAGTCTCTAGGCTCAAAATTTGAGATATTACAATAGTTTTGACACCCATTAGCGTCGAAACAATCAAGTCTAATGGTAGTTTATGAACATACAATCCTAGGCTCTTAGCACAGTCATAAGAAATGAAGGAATGACTAGCACCCAAATCATGCAAAGCTTGCAACGAACTACCATTGAGAAGAATTTTACCTTGAATTAGCTCGAGAGGCTTCTTATCCTCTTCATACATCAAGGCAAACACTCAGCCCTGGTTCTTAGGTTTGGGCTTGGCTACTCGCTGGGGATACTTTACTGCAAAGTAGCCTGGCTCTTGGCAACCATAGTAGATTACCTGGCACATTGAGATATTACAGAGCCATCTCATATGCGACTTACCATACCGAGGGCATGTTTAAGATGTCAGGGGTTTCTGGTTGCTATAGTTCCCATACTAAAAGGGCTTCTTATTGTCTCGCTTTTGTGAGAACCCCTACCCCTTACGCTTCTGTGAGGTATCCCCCTGACTAGGTGTAATATCCCAAATTTTGGGACAAGAGGCTTGAGATTAAGCGTATATTAAGGGGACTGCTAAACCCTTATTTATCAAATGTCCTAGTGGGACATGATATTATTTCCCAAAATTCCTTTATATCCTTGGATTTTAAAGGGAATGTTATGGTGAATTAAAGAGCTTGAGAGTGACAAAACAAAGCAATTAGAAGTCACACACAATATAATAAAGTGGAACACAAAGTAGTATTGCTACCGGTGAAATTCTTGGTGTGATAGTGGTGATTGTGTGACATTTTTCAATAGGTAAATGATGTTGAAAAGTTATGAAACTTTCTAAAGTAAAAGTAGAGTTATCAAGATTTAATTAGATAGGTCATATAAGTCATTTAGATCTGTACACAAAGAGAAATGAATTTTTGAAGTTAGTCAAGCGAAATTAACTATTTTCTGGGGCAGCATCCAAAGATTAAAATTCTGGGAAGAGTGAGATTTTGATTGGCTAAAGGTTATATTTGTATTTAAAACTATACTTAATAAATGTCACATATCCTTTAGAACCACCCCAATTGGATATTTACACAATTAGATATGAATTTTTAGAGTTGGAGCCTATCTATTTGGAAGAGGCATCCTTGAATATGTCCAACAAAAGCCCAAGAATGGTGATCACATTGCTAGAAGCCCAACAAGATTATGTACAAGGCCCATGTGGTGTCCAGATTGAAGAATTCACTTAAAATCCCATGTGCTGAGCATGTGCCTTGGAGGGTGATCATAAGTGACGTCCAAAGAGCATCTAGAAGGGATCCTTATGTATCAAATCTGATTTGATTAGCTTCCTATTTTATTTGCATTAAATAAGGCCTTTTTTTTTGTCAAAGATTGTTCTTGAAAACTTTGATTTAGTTTCCTAGTTTTAGGTAGCTGACTTAGTCTTGAAGAATAAGTAATTTCCTAATATTTTAAGGCTTGAATGGTGCCAACCAAGGCAATCAATCATCATTAAGGCATCATTTATTGCATTTATGACTAGGATTAGAGTTCTAGAGTGTTCTTTAGTTGCCTATATATGAAGGCTACGTTTTGTACTCTTTTCTTCAGACTTGAATGATAAACTGAGAATTTTATTTCTCTTGTGTGAGCCTTGCTTGCATCCTTGTATTCTCGTGCGAATACTCCGACTGTATCAAGGACTGATCATCCTTGTGGTGTCTTTGTGGCTAGGGTTGTAAGAGACAGGTTCTCTTAAGGTCCTACCTTTGATCATCCGTCCCGTTCGTGTGTTCAAACTTGTTTTCTAGCCGGTCTGTTTCCCCCATTCATATCAAGTGGTATCAAAGCTTAAGGTTTGATAGATTTCAAGTTCTATCCTTTTTGTTTTCCTTCTTGCTTCCAGTTTTTTTTTGTTCTTTCCTTGCTTCCATCTTCTGTGTGTTTTCCCATTCTCTCCTCTCCTCTTCCATCTATACTTTGTGTTTGTTTTTGTGACTTTGTTAACTCTTCAATTACCAAAAAAAAAATTCGTGCAAAAGAAAAAAAACAAAACAAAGAAAGAGTCTAGTGCTGAAAAAAAAATCTGAGCAGCAAAGAAAAGCTGAAAAAAAAATTTCGAAAATTCAAAAAAAAAAGTGAGAGAGAGGAAAGAGTTGCAGGTTTTTAGAAATCTGAATATCAAAGGCAAGTTTTCTTATTGAGTACTTCTATTGCAAATCACAAAACTTTCCTAATTCTTTCTTTTCTCCTATTTTGATTTCCTTTCCTTTTTTTCCCCTGATTCCTTTCCCTTGTTATTTCCCTTCTTCATTTCCATCATTATCACATTTTTTCCCTTCCTTTTCCATCTTCTTTCATCCCATAATTCTCTCCTTCTTTCTCTGGTTCTTACAATTCTGGTTATGAAGATTACCACATACTAACTTTGTCTCTTGATTTTGTTGAGTTTCAATCAAGAATACCATAGGAGACAAGCTTGAGTGGTAAAAGGCAAGAGTGATACGTCAAGTTAAAAGCCATAGTTATGTGAAAACACGAGTGAATATATAACTTTTGAGTGAAACACGTGAGTAGAGTGGTAAGGTTCCATATTACTATATTCCCCTATCATTATCAAACTAACATCCAAAATTAAAGATGAGTGACTAGGAATCCAAAAGAGAAGAATTCACTACAGACTTCAAATTATTCATGAAGGCCATGCAGGAGGAGTTCTTCAAACTCAAGATGGACATGGAGGAGTTAAAGGCATCAAAAGCATCCAGCAGCGAGGAGCAAGTGAGCCAATATGAATCTTCATCGTCAAAGAGCAAAAGAAGACATTCTAAACGTGACATGGATGTATATGATCCAAAGATCAAGTACCCTACCTTCAAGGGAAATACAAATCCAGATGCATACCTTGATTGGGAGATGAAATTTGAGCAAATATTCCGAATGAATGATTGTTCTGAAGAAAAGAAGGTAAAATTAGCTTCATTCCAGTTTTCTGACTATGCTGTTGTTTGGTAGGAAGATTTACAGCTGAAAAGGCGCCTTAAAGGCAAAGGTCCACCTCGTACGTGGGAGAAGTTGAAGAAACTTATGCGCAACAAGTATGTTCCAAGTTACTACTATCGAGAGCTAAATAGAAAATTGCGATTGTTTAACCAATGCTCTATGACTGTGGATGAATATGTACATGAGCTTGACCTTCTTAAGATGCGTGCCGGAGTACAAGAAGGTGAAGAAGCAAGCATGACCAGAATTATTGATGGGTTGAGGCTTGAAATAAGAGACAAAGTAGAGATGTATACTTTTGTTGATAAAAAGGAGCTGGTGCATAAAGCCATTAAAATTGAGAAGCGGGTTAAAGAAAAATGTTCCAAATCCTCTTCTTATGGCTGGAAGGACTCTAAATTAACCTCCAAGTGGAAGGATTCTAAGGCTAAAGATGACACCAAATTTACACCTAAAGCTAAGGAGGAATCCAAAGTGAAAGCTGATGGTGGTAAGAAGTCTAACTCTAAAACTTTTTCTTTTGATAAAACATCCTCTCTACAATGCTTTAAATGTCATGGAAAAGGCCATATTGCTTCCCAATGTTCCAACAAGAGAGCTATGATTCTTAAGGATAATGGCGAGTATGATAGTGTGCATTCTAGTAGCGGAAGTGATGATGACATGCCTTCTTTAGTGACCGATTCTGAATTGGAGATTGATGAAGCTGAACCTATTAAAGGAGAAGCATTAGTGGCTAGGAGAGCCCTCAACATGCAACTAAAGGAAGATAATGAGCAAGAGCAACGAGAGCTCATTTTCCATACTAGGTGCTTCATCAAAAATAAGGTTTGTAGCATGGTTATTGATAGTGGCAGTGTCACCAATGTTGCTAGTACCTTACTTGTTGATAAGTTAGACTTACCTACTATGAAGCATCCTAAACCTTATAAGTTGCAATGGTTGAATGATAGTGCGGAAGCTAAAGTCAATAAGCAAGTTTTGGTTTCCTTCTCTATTGGGAATTATCATGCTGAAGTTTTATGTGATGTTGTCCCCATGCTTGCTGGACATCTTTTACTTGGAAGACCATGGCAATTTGATAGTAGGGCGCAACATGATTGTTACAAAAATTGCTATTCTATACCCTTTAATGGGAAACTCATTGTACTGAAACCACTTAGACCTAGAGAAGCTTATGAAGATCAAGTGAGGATTGAGCAGGAGTGCAAAAAAAGAGATGAGTTGAGTAAAAAAGAGAGAGTCCAAAAGAAGGAAAATAGAGTGAAAGAAAAGAAAAAGAAAGAAAAAGAGAAAAGTGAAGAAAAGAAAGAGAGTTTATTTTCAGGGAAAAGTGAGGTTAAGAGAGCATTGTTGAGTGAGCAAGTCTTAGTGCTTGTATGTAAGGATGCTTACTTTTCTACTAATGAACTTAACCCTTCATTGCCTTCTAGTGTTTTGTCTTTATTGCAGGAATTTGGTGATTTATTCCCCAATGAGATACTTGATGGGCTTCCTCCCTTGAGAGGAATTGAGCATAGGATTGATTTCATTCCTGGAGCTTCCCTACCTAATAGACCTGCTTATAGAGCCAATCCTGAAGAAACTAGAGAAATTCAACGTCAAGTAGATGATCTTATGAGAAAAGGCTTTGTAAGGGAAAGTTTGAGCCCATGTGCTGTTCCAGTGCTCCTAGTGCCCAAGAAAGATGGTTCATGGCAGATGTGCGTAGATTGTAGAGCTATCAACAAAATAACAGTTAAGTATCGCTATCCCATTCCTAGGTTAGATGACATGTTAGATGAGTTGCATGGTGCTGCATTATTTTCTAAAATTGATCTTAGGAGTGGTTATCATCAAATTCGCATGAAAGAGGGAGATGAATGGAAAACTGCATTTAAAACTAAGTTTGGATTGTATGAATGGTTAGTTATGCCCTTTGGGTTGACTAATGCCCCTAGTACTTTCATGAGTTTAATGAATCATGTTTTTCGTTCATTTATTGGGAAGTTTGTGGTTGTCTACTTTGATGATATTCTTGTGTACAGTAGAACATTAGATGACCATGTTATACACTTGCGTGAGGTTTTCCAAACTCTTAGGGAGAATAGCCTATACACTAATTTTCAAAAGTGTTCCTTTTGCATGGATTCTGTTGTGTTTCTTGGTTTTGTTGTAGGTGCCCAAGGGATCCATGTAGATGAAGAAAAGGTGAAAGCTATTCGAGATTGGCCGACTCCAACAAATGCTAATGAAGTCAGGAGCTTTCATGGATTAGCAAGCTTCTATAGAAGGTTTGTTAAAGATTTTTCCACTATTGCTGCACCTCTAAATGAGCTTGTGAAAAAGCATGTGACCTTTAAATGGGGTGAAGCACAAGAAAATGCTTTTCACACCTTGAAAGTGAAATTAACTAATGCACCATTATTGTGTTTACCTTATTTCAACAAAGTTTTTTAAGTTGAATGTGATGCTTCTGGAATTGGCATTGGTGTTGTTCTGATGCAAGAATCTAAGCCTATCGCCTACTTTAGTGAAAAGTTGAATGGAGCTTCCTTGAATTACTCTACTTATGATAAGGAACTCTATGCTTTGAAAAGAACTTTGGAAACTTGGCAGCATTATTTATGGCCACGAGACTTTATCATTCATTCTGACCATGAAAGTTTAAAGTTTCTAAAGTCTCAAGGTAAGCTTAACAAGAGGCATGCTCGCTGGTTGGAGTTCATTGAAACCTTTCCATATGTGATCAAGCATAAACAAGGTAAAGAGAATGTTGTTGCTGATGCTCTGATGCGATCCAGAATCAACAAGTTGTCTCTTCATATTCAAGTGTTGACTCTTCAACTTCAAACTATCATCTTCAAATTCCATCCGGTCCAGTCACAAGAGCACAAGCTAAAATATTTAAGGAAGCATTGATTGGGCTTATTCAAGAGGCTAATGCAAATCAGATGGCAATTGGATCAACAATTGTGGATAAAGATGTTGAAAACGTCATTAATTTCTTAGGGGCTGCAGATGGAGATACTAATCAAGTTTTGGGCTTGGAGACTTCAAAACAAAGAGCTTGGACCTAGTACTATACATGGGAGGACTCATTTGGGCCTAAATAAGCACATTTTGGGCCTTGAATGCTGATTAAATTTTGTGACTTTTATTTGTGCGAAAATTATTAGATATTGGGCCTATTTGACTTTTGGGTTTCCTAATTAATTAATTAATTATATTAGGTTAGTTTTTATTTTCTAGAATGCATTTAATGTAATTAGGGTTTCTGAATATTTCTCTTTAAATAACTTGTAACCCTTCATTTGGAGAAAAAAAAAAGACTTGGTGGAGACTTGATTATTGAATGAAAGGTTGCACTTTTCTGCACCTTGTTTCTTGGGAGTGGATTCTCTCTAGGGTTCTTCTTAGAACTAACAGACTTATCAAGGCTTGATCAACCTTGTGGCGTCTTCCAACACTTCGGGTCCTTGTTCTTTCGTGCTCAAGGGTTCAAGTGGATCGTCGATCTGCGTTTAGCGTTCTTGGGGTGCGTATATTCATATTGGTTGTGGGTTCGTGGGGTCTTCCCTTGTGGGTTCGCACCATGCTCTTTCTAGGAGGTATTGTCTTATTACCTCTCTTCATGCTAGATTACTTGGATTTGAATTGTTGAAAGGATCGTATGACTCTTATTGTGATTTTTCTAAGATCTGGTCTTCTTGTGAAAAGCATGGTTTGCATGACTTTTATAGAAGTGATGGGTTTCTTTTTAAGAAAGATAAATTGTGCATTCCCAATTGTTCTATGCGTGAACTGCTTGTAAAAGAAACTCATGGTGGTGGTTTGATGGGTCATTTTGGAGTTGATAAGACGTTAGCTCTTTTGCATGAACACTTTTATTGGCCTCATATGAGGAAAGATGTAGTTTCTGTTTGTGCTAAATGTGTGACATGTAAGCATGCAAAGTCTAAAGTTCAACCCCATGGATTGTATGTATTCCCCCTTACCTGTGCCTTCCCAACCTTGGGTAGATATTTCTATGGATTTTGTGTTGGGTTTACCTAGATCTCAATCCGGCAAGGATAGCATCGTTGTTGTGGTTGATAGGTTTAGTAAAATGGCTCATTTCATTGCATGTTCGAAAACAAATGATGCTGTGCATGTTGCTGATTTGTTCTTCAAGGAAATTGTTAGATTGCATGGATTGCCTAAAACAATTGTGAGTGATAGGGATGTCAAGTTTCTTAGCCATTTCTGGAGGACTCTATGGAGTAACCTAGGAACAAAGTTATTGTTTTCTACTGTGGCACATCCCGAAACAGATGGGCAAACTGAGGTAGTAAATAGAACACTCACTACTTTGTTGCGTGCAATAATTCAGAAGAACTTGAAAAATTGGGTAAATTGTTTGCCTCATATTGAATTTGCTTACAATAGAGCTGTTCATTCCTCTACTTCCTTCTCTCCATTTGAGATTGTTTATGGCTTTAATCCTTTATCTCCTTTGGATATCTTACCACTGCCATCTAGTGAACGAGCTAACCTTGATGGCAAGAAAAAAGCAGAATTTGTACAGGGATTACATGCTAAAGTGAGAGCCAACATTGAGAGGAAGAATGAACAATATGCCAAGCAAGCTAACAAAGGGCGCAGAAAGGTTGTTTTTGAGCCTGGAGATTGGGTTTGGGTACACTTACAAAAGGAGAGGTTTCCAGAACAACGGAAATCTAAGTTGCAACCAAGAGGAGATGGCCCTTTCCAAGTCTTAGAGCGCATAAATGACAATGCTTATAAAATAGATCTCCCAAGCTCCTATGGCAATATTAATGCTACTTTTAATGTGGCTGACTTATCTTTGATGTTGCAGATTCGAGGACGAATCCTTTTGAGCAAGGAGGGAATGATGTGGGATCATGCCAATATAGAGATGGAACTCTGAAGCAAGAGAAAGGCATGGACATGGAAGCCCAAGCTCAAGTATGTAAGTCCAATGTCCCAAAAGATCCATTACAAAGCATTGGGGGTCCAATGACAAGAGCTAGGAGTAAAGCTATGAAGGAGGCCCTGAATTATTTGATAAGAGAGCTTAGAGAGTTGGAGCCCATCTATTTGGAAGAGGCATCCTTAAATATGTCCAACAAAAGCCCAAGAATGGTGATCACATTGCTAGAAGCCCAACAAGATGATGTACAAGGCCCATGTGGTGTCCAGATTGAAGAATTCACTTAAAATCGCATGTGCTGAGCATGTGCCTTGGAGGGTGATCATAAGTGACGTCCAAAGAGCATCTAGAAGGGATCCTTATGCATCAAATCTGATTTGATTAGCTTCCTATTTTATTTGCATTAAATAAGGCCTTTTTTTTGTCAAAGATTGTTCTTGAAAACTTTGATTTAGTTTCCTAGTTTTAAGTAGCTGACTTAGTCTTGAAGAATAAGTAATTTCCTAATATTTTTAGGCTTGAATGGTGCCAACCAAGGCAATCAATCATCATTAAGGCATCATTTATTGCAAATAAAATAGGAAGCTAATCAAATCAGATTTGATGCATAAGGATCCCTTCTAGATGCTCTTTGGACGTCACTTATGATCACCATCCAAGGCACATGCTCAGCACATGGGATTTTAAGTGAATTCTTCAATCTGGACACCACATGGGCCTTGTACATCATCTTGTTGGGCTTCTAGCAATGTGATCACCATTCTTAGGCTTTTGTTGGACATATTCAAGGATGCCTCTTCCAAATAGATGGGCTCCAACTCTCTAAGCTCTCTTATCAAACAATTCAGGGCCTCCTTCATAGCTTTACTCCTAGCTCTTGTCATTAGACCCCCAATGCTTTGTAATGGATCTTTTGGGACATTGGACTTCCATACTTGAGCTTGGGCTTCCATCTCCATGCCTTTCTCTTGCTTCAGAGTTCCATCTCTATATAGAGTTCTAGAGTGTTCTTTAGTTGCCTATATATGAAGGCTACGTTTTGTACTCTTTTCTTCAGACTTGAATGATAAATTGAGAATTTTATTTCTCTTGTGTGAGCCTTGCTTGCATCCTTGTATTCTCGTGCGAATACTCCGACTGTATCAAGGACTGATCATCCTTGTGGTGTCTTTGTGGCTAGGGTTGTAAGAGACAGGTTCTCTTAAGGTCCTACCTTTGATCATCCGTCCAGTTCGTGTGTTCAAACTTGTTTTCTAGCCGGTCTGTTTCCCCCATTCATATCAATTTCACTACTCATTTGTACTCATATGAGGCTATTGTCGAGGCTGGAGGAGTATGGAGGTGAAGTGAAGATCGTATTACAAGGTACTACTATTGGTATCAATATAAATGTTTTGGTAGTATTTATGTGATTATACATTTGATGTATACATATATGAACAAATGAATGTAGTATGAGCAGAGAATAGCTCTAGTTTAATTAAAAGAAAAATGCTCACCTGTACTTTGATATATTGAAATTAAGTGGCGATGAGGTATTGGTGACGTAGTGAATCTTGTGGGAACGATTGTAAAATTTGCTACCATTTTTAAAAACCCTCTCAACCCTAGGTTCAAATCTTGAGTTGATTGTGAGAACTTGTAAAAGATTTTGAAAGTTGGGTAGTCCAGGTTCAAATCCTTGTTTCACAATGGATTTCACTACTCTTTTATACTCATCTTAGGCTATTGGAAATAAGGTATCACACTAGGTCCACCTCGATTGTTGGCATTTTTATTTGAACGCATCCTCCTCAAGTTACCCTCTGTCAGCAGGCAAACTTCAACAGCCTTGTTGAATTTGGTAAATTGATGGGCAACAAGCTTCTCTTCTATTTTGTGCTTCAGTCCCCGAATTAGCATATCGGAGCTCCACTCCTTATCTTCCTTGAATCTCAAATAAGAAGAGTAACGGGACAATCGAATAAAATGAGACAAGTAGTCATCGAAAGTCTTATTGTAACCTTATTATATAGCTAGGAACTCTTTTTCCTTTTTGATCCTCATCGACCTCAGGAAGTATTTCTCCTTAAATTTTTCTTGGAACAATTGTCAGGTCAACGGGATGTTTCGGGCATACAGTATGACTGTTGTATCTTCCACTAGGGGTCTGCATCGCCTTCCAGCTTGCATATAGCCATTATAACTTTCAACTCTATAGGACTCCCCAACACGTCAAATATTTTCTCTAATTGGACCAGCCAGTCATCAAGAGCTTGTGGATCAAATCTTCTCTTGAACACCAAAAGCTAGTACTTGATGAATTTCAGCATCCAGTATTGGAGATTTTCCTCTTCATGAGCCAAAACATTAAGAGGCTCTTGGTTAGATTCGAGTGACTGCGAGTGTTCATCACTTTGAGGCTATTCCCCTTCCAGATTCCCCTCAGAGTTATTCCCCTTAGGGTTCTCAAGTTGTGCCCCATTATCATTCTGCTTTTCCCTTATATCCTGGATTTCTTGTCGCAAGTCATGAATCATAGTTTGCTGTTGTGTCAGCATTCTAAGAATTTTCTGCATAGGGTCGGGCCTCACATTATTCTTGGGTTCCGCATTCAGTGGTACATTATCTAGTCTACGCCGCACCATTGTTCCTTTTCACTATTAAAAGGAATCACAACATCAATACCGTATTGAACATATATATAAGTATATATATGTATTTCTCAAGACTTAAATACCAGCACACACTAGAAACATAGACCTATTACGGTAAATAGCTATATTTGCATCAAAGTAGCTTGGCATTTACATCAAAAGAAGCTTGCACTACCACGTCAACCAATCATATGTACAATAAGAGGCTTGGTATTTACACCAAAAGAAGCCTGTACTACTTTTCTTAACTAAGCACGCTCCTACAATCTCTACATTATTTACATGTACTTCATTATATACTTATCCATAAGTTCAACAAAAGAAGACAACACATCAAGACCGTGAGCTATAAATGTCATTCTTTGTCTTAACCCAGAAAGCCGTATCAGGAAAATAGGCAAGAGTAGTCTTGATCCATATGTCATATGGCATCCACAGAAGGGGTCTCAGTAGATCCTGGAAAAGTGGAAGCAGTACTGAACTAGAAGAGGCCGAAGAATATTGCTAAAATACACAGTTTCCTGGGTCTTACTTGTTATTACAAAAGATTTATACAGAATTTCTCCAGAATTATTTTGCTATTGATAAAGTTGACACAAAAAAATCAACATTTTGTATGGGATGATAGTTGTAAGAGGAGCTTCGCAGAGCTGAAGGAGAAATTCACAACAACACCAATGCAGATGATCCCTGATCCCCAGTTAACCTATATGGTCTATAGTGATACAAGCAAGCATGGATTGGGATATGTCCTGATGCAACAGGGCAGAGTTATGGCATATGCCTCTCGTCAGCTGAAGGCTCACAAACTAAATTATCCTACTCATGATCTTGAGTTAGGATCAATTATAATTGCACTGAAAATTTGGAGACATTATCTCTATGGGGCAACCGCAGAGTTGTACTGCGATCACAAAAACTTGAAATACCTATGTGATTAGAAAGAGTTAATCATAAGGCAGCACATATGGTTGGAATTGTTTAAAGATTACAACCTAGGAATTAAATACATTCTAGGAAAGGCTAATGTAATTGCAGACGTATTGAGCCACAAGGAAATGCAGGTGGCAGCCCTAATGATTTAAGAGCAGAAACTGATCGAGGATTTTAGAGATCTTAAACTATCTAATTATATCATGATTAGTGGCAGTAATATCATTCAGGTATAAAATGATTTAAGAACAGTGGTTGAGAAAGCCTAGATGTATGATGAAAAGGCACAATCTATCAGAAACCTGATTGAAAAGGGTGAAACTCAGGAATATGACATGTCACTGAGTGGACTAGTCAGGTACAGGAAATGGATATATGTACTACCGCAAATAGAATTGAGACTGCAAATCCTAAATGAAGCACACAAGATTAAGTATACTCTGCACCCAGAAGCAAACTAAAATGTATCATGAATTGAAGTCCATGTATTGGTGACCAGGAATGAAAAGAGATATGACAGGTGAAAGTTGAGCATCAACAACCATCAGGGCATTTAGAAAGCCTTAAAATTCTTGAGTGAAAATGGGAGAGCATCACCATAGATTTCGTGACAGATTTACCCAAGATTAAAAATCATGATGCAATATGGGTAATTGTCGATCAATTCCTTGCACTTGTAGAGTATGTCAAATCCCTAAATATTTTGACATTTATCAGAGTATTCACGCTTAGTTAGTAGGCATACAGAAATAGCACAAATATACTTATATAAAGTACCTGATTAAATTACAAGGAAATCGCCCACAGTGTTTGTACATATAGTTTTAAATCCCAAAATACAAAGAAAGGCTAGCAGATAACCAACAGAAAAATTCTTGATCAGGACTGGAACACTTAGTTGCCGATATCCACCTCTTTGCCCTTCAAGCTGCTACCTCTAGCTGAATAAATTTTATTTATGGAAAGGGTGAGATTTTAATGAATCCCAATAGTAACACACTATCAATCATATAAAATGTGAAAGATAAACATGCAATGCAGCATATGATGCAGCAGAAATTAATGTTGTACACATGTCTGTCAAATAATGTTCAAGATCAAATGAAGATTTTGTCCGGATCAAAATGGTCATTTGTCCCTACTTGCCATTCAGTGATCAAAATGATATTCTGCTTGGCGTTCAGGTACAAATGACTTTTGTCCCCTACTAGCCTTACTAAGAGCTCTATTTAGGATCATATGATTGTATGACTCCTACTTGCTATAATGTTTCAGAGTAGATGATTGTCTATCAATATTTGTCTCAATAATATTCTGGAGCGGATAATTGTCTTTTCGTACTTGTCTCAATAATATTCTAGATCAAATGATTGTATGTCCGTACTTGGCACAATAAAATTCCTCAGTAGATGATTGTCTGTCCGTTCTTGCCACTGGGCTACTAGACTGAGTACCCACTGGCCCTAGAGGTATTTGTGCTTTTCCCTTAGGGTGGTTGTGCTTTTCCCACACCCAGATTTAGGAATTACCGCCATTCACATGTCATTGTACAAAACATGGAAAACAATGCATATTAACAATCACATAAAATATGAAAGATAGAGTTACTACCTGGAATCCTTTCCAAAGCCTAACTAATATCGATCATTTAACTTTTCGTCTAGCTCAGGAAAATATCAAATCCTAAAACTCCAAGTGGATCATAAATGAGTTATTACTCATTCATACCTTGTTCCAAAACTCATAAATTTGGTTATCTGTACCCGCGTAACCAAAATGCCCCTAGAAAATCCTGTCTAATTCCCTTTATACCCGATATAATTGTACTTTTCTAAAAATTATGACTTTGGCCATTCCTACACAATTTCACGTGTAGTATCCATTTTTTACTTCAGTTTTGACAAATTCACACTGCATTTCTAGAATTATCCTTGACAACCACAAAGTTAGGGTTTTAGGGTAAAATTGTCATTTCACACCTAAAAGCCTCTAAAGTCCATTTTTCACATGTACCCTACACAATTTTCTGTTATATACACAATGAAATCATCAAATCCATCAAAGTCCAACTCAAACACCTAGAAATACCCCCTGGCCAAAATTCATGAAAATTTAGGGAAAATGGAATTTCTTGATTTCAATCAACAAAACACCTTCTTTTCACCTTAAATAAGTTCTTAAACCCTTTAATTACACTTCCCACATGATTAATCAAAATTTGGGCAGCACCTTCCCTTAGGATTCATGCATCCCAAGTCAATCAAGCCAACCAAACCAAGAATTCAACCAATTTCATCAACAACAACAATTAATCAACAAGTTAAGCAAGGTTTCATGATTACCTTTTGATTCCTCTTCTTTCTCTTCCAAAACTTCCACCCTCTCATCCTTGTTTCTCTTGATTTTCTTCTTTCTTCACATGATTTCAAGAAGGATTTAAGGATTAAAAGAGGTTTTCAAGAGATTAGAGTCTAGAACACATGAATTTTGCTACCAAACTTACCTAGTTTGCTTCTTGAATTCTTGTCTCTTCTCTTTACTCTTTGTGTTCTCAAACTTGTGCTCTCTCTCTCTATTCTCTATTCTTAGATAAAATTATGGCCTCTTGAAAGACATTATGGCTTCTTGAAGAAGCATTTTCCACCTCCTCAAAATAATATTAATTTATTGCATTTTTGCACATGTCATGAATTTTTTTTTCTTTCTTTTTCCACTTGGCTAATAAGGCTTCCATATGGAATCCATTGTGTCCAAAATTCATTTTCCCTTCTTGTTTTCTTTCTTGGCCGAAGTTGTCCATTAATTATAGAAACATCAAGAGCCTTCTTGATTATTCCACAAATGACCATTATTCCTTTACATTTTTTCCAATTTTTGAATTAAATGTTGTCTTCCTTCTTTCCTTTCCCTTTTTGTCCGAAATTCACACAATAATTGAGCCAAAAATTTTTTCTCTTCCATACTTAATTTTAGGCTACAATGTTAGGCCTTTATCAAGACAAAAATTATGCATAATGTCTTACTTGGCCAAAATTTCACATAATCACTATTGGAACATTTTGGCTACTCCAAGTGCACCAAAATTCACCATTTTATTCCATTGAATATAATCAAATGTACAAGAAATTTTGGTGAATAAAATTTGGGGTGTTATAATTTGCATACAACAATAGCTATCATTTGAGCATTCAAATGCCTCCATATGAAGCATTGTATGGAATGAAATATCAATCATCCTTATGTGGGGCAGAACTGTATGAGAGAAAGATGTATGGGCCAGATAAAGTTGATTAGACAATAGAGTAGATTAAGTTGATAAAGTAGATATTATTAGTTACTTAGAGTAGGAAGAAAAGTTATGCTGACAAGAAGCGAAAACCTCTAGAATTTACAATCAGAGATCATGTGTTTCTGAGAGAGTCTTACCTGTCATGGTATTGGTAGGGCATTAAAAGTGAAAAGTTAAGCCCTAGGTACATTGGTCCATTTGAAATATTATCAAGAATCGGGCTAGTAGCGTACCAGATAGTTTTACCCACAAATTTGAATAGACTACATGATGTCTTCCATGTTTCACAGTTAAAAAAGTATTAACCTGATCCAGAGCATGTAATTGAATATGAAGATGTAGACATACAAGATGATCTTACATATAAGGTTGAACATGATCGAATCATTGATTGACAGGAGAAAGAACTCAGACACAGGAGTATCCCATTCATGAAAGTGATTTGGAAGGGATTATCTCCTAGAGAAGCTACTTGAGAGATAGAAGATGTGCAAAGATGTTACTCGAAATTTATGAATATGTCCAAGTAGTAAAATTTTGGGGAAGAAATTTTATTGACCAGGGGAGAGCTGTAATATCCCAAATTTTATTCATAAAAAATCCTTGTGTATTTTATTATACAAAATGCAATAAAATGTTGAATTTTGGTGCACTTGAAATAGCCAAAATGTTGGAAATTGATGTTACATGAAATTTTGGCTAAGTAAGACATAAAATACAATTTTTGTCTTCATAAAGGCCTAATATTGTAGCCTAAAATTAAATATGGAAGAGCACAATTTTTTGCCTAATATATATTGTGAAAAATTCGGCCAAAAGAGAAGGGAAGAAGGAAAACAACACTTGGTATAAAAATTCAAGAAAATGTAAGGGTAAAATAGTCATTTGGCTAATAAAAATTAAAAGCCAATATTTTCCCTTTTATTATGTGGAAACTTGGCCAAAGGGATGAAGAAGCAAGAGAAAAAATGGTTGGGACACCTTGCATTCTATATGGAAGTCTTATGTGCCACGTGGAAAAAGGAAGAAAAAAAGTAAGGACAAGTATGAAAATTGGCAATAAAATATTATATTTTAAGGATGAAGAATCAAGGTAAGCTTCAAAGCTTGATTTCTCTTGTTATTTTATGATTGTTGGTGGTAATTTTAGTTGGTTATTGGCTTGGTATATCTTGAATTTGTGATTTGGGATGCATGAACCCTAAAGGAAGGTACTGTCCAATTTGTCATTAATCATGTTCAAGAAGTGTTCAAGTGATTAGAAGTGAAAAGAAGATGTTTCGTTGAATGGAAATTGAAAATCTTTCATTTTGTCAAAAATTCCAGATTTTGGGCCATGGCTATTTTAGGGTGTTTGAGCTGGAATTTGATGGTTTTGATGATTCCATTGTGTTTAGAAAGAAAAATTGTGTAGGGAACATGTGAAAAATGGAGTGTGAGGCTTTAAGGTGTGAAATGACAATTTTGCCCAAAAAAATCCTAACTTTATGGCAATCAAGGGTATTTTGTTAAATGCAGTGTAATTGTCAAAACTATGGTCAAAACTGGATTCTACAAACGGATGTTGAGGTGACGTCATTGAGGGTTAGGGAAAATAGACGCTCCTTGACTAACGGCAATGCTTCCATAGTTCCAATGAGCACTGATGCTACTGAATTTTAAATAAGTATCGCAAGTGTATGAGTTGTAGAAATAGTATAGTAGTAAATTAAGGTTATCCCACAGAGATTTAAGTAAACTATTGATTAGACATTAAATTTCTCATTTTCATTTAAGCTGAGCAAATCAAAGTAGACTAATTTGAAATCAATGTAAACAAAAGCAAAAGTATTAAATTCAATGATTTTAGGAATTCAATAGAGGAAAACAACCTATAATGACTAATTCCCTTTTTCAAGTTTTAGAGCATGTATTTACCCAAATAAATGCACTTAATATTAATTTGTTAATCTAGAGTTTAAATGGATATAAGTATCTTCCAATTACTAATACCCGTCTCTTAAGTTAAAATTGTTATTCCTAACTAATTTACTCAAGAGGCAATAAATGTTTAATTTCACTCTAATATGATTATATGGGTCTAATAGGTATATTCTTATCCTATTGGAAAATTAGAATAAATTCTAATCCCATATTACTTAATCCTATAGTCTAATTAAGATCCACCTTCCAAAGTTAATCTAAATTCTCCAATTCATACTTAGTGGTGATCAAATACTAAATAGACAAAATAATACAAGATTGAGTAAACTAAACTAATAATAAACACAATTAATCAATTCATATATGCTCAAATCCTTAAATTAATTCATAGCTATTATAGGTTCAACAACAATTAGCCACACATGACTTCAGACAGAATCATCATCTCAGCAAAAAGTTCATAATCAATTGACATAATTAAGAGGGTGAAGGACTGAAGCAAATAAACTCTGTTTAGTAACAAAACCGAAGCATAATCCAAGTAAGGTTCCTCCTCTAGTCTTTTGACTATGAAGAAGAATCCTCAACTGAATTTACTCAAATGGTGCTCTTCTCTCTCTCGCTCACGTCCTCTGGTTCAGTCACGGAGGCATCTGAGCTTGCTGGAAATAAATATATGGCAGCCATGGATTTTCAGAATAAAGGAGAATAGAAGTACAACATTCAACTCTGCTTCATCGTGTTTCCCTTTGATTAAGTCTCACTGATTCTGATCCAAGGAAGAAGATGAACAAGGTACTGATTTGCAATGCTCCTTCCTTCACTCTAGTCACCGTCAATGGAGAAGAGGATGACCGAGTTTCTGGTTCTCTCCTGTTCTAGCTTGCTCACTTACTCCAGAAGCTTGCTGCTTTCCCCTTCGGCCTCCTCTCTCATTCTTTTTGTCTCCAGAACCGTAAGTTGCTCTCCAGAACTCGTGGCTGCTCAAACCCGTAGCTCACTTCTCTGGTTTTTGATGATAGTCCCCAAGAATCCAGTCACCGCCCAGCACTCTCGGATTCCCAGCTCTGCAATGATGCCCAAAAACCACCACTGAGTTCACTAGCAGGGGACCCCTTCAGTTTTTCGTGATGATGATGATCCCTCCATCCATATGCAGCTGCCCTCTCTCTTTTTTTCATCCCCCTCCAATCCTTCTCCCCAGCTCAAATGTCCGTCACTACTGAAGAGCCAAGTCCTTTGGTCAAAACGCACGTTTTGACTAAGGGACTAAAATGAAAATATTTAAAATTTTAGAGGAGGGACTAAAATAAAATATTTTAAACTATTTTGGGGCTCAATCAGAATTTTCTGAAAATATGAAATCTTTTCTATAATTTTTTCTTTTTCAAAACAGTGAATCTTACCATTATTAACCTAATTAAATTATTTCTGTTTTAGATTAAAACTATAATATTTAAAATAAAATCCCTAAATGATTCACTAATTTCATATGCTACTATAATCTCATAAAATTTTCTCAAAATTTATTTAGATAACTTTCCAACTATCTCTAAAATATCCTTTTAAATGTACAAAATATGTAGTTACCAAGCACCGACGATGAGGTGATCTTCCACCCTCGACCGTTAAGACTCGAGAGTCCAAAGTCGACAGGAGAGGAGGATTGGAAGACGGAGGACGAAGGGTTGAGAGGAGAGGAGGATGGAGGGTCGAGAGGAGATGAGGACTGGAGGACGGAGGAGTCAGAACCTTAAAGGACTCACAGAAAAACTGAATGAAGACGAGAGGAGTGACAAACTGAATGAGAGTATGAGACGGATTTGAAATCTGATTGAATTAGTCAACTAGTTAAGGTTTTTTTTTTTACAAAATTAGGTCAGCTTGGTCAATGGTCAGGTTACGTACTTCACTTACTTGTTTGAAACTTAGACATGGACATTAGACAAGACAATGGACAAAACTAACTTAAACATGGGCTTGCTTGATCCTCTTTACATATAGTTAGGAAAAAAAAAGGCAATTTGTAACAAACTTCGGTTCTTCAGTTTTAACTTAAATTTTTTAATAAAATCGCATCGATAACCGAACAACTAAAATAGCCGAAAGTGTAAACAGATACAAACCGACTAACCGAAAAAACAAAGCTGGGTTCAGTTTGGTTTAGTCTTCGGTTTCTGTTTGCGTTTGCTCACCCCTACCTGTAGTATTGCTTAAATAAATATTGTGCAAACCCCTTAATATTTCGATATCTATCAGTGTAGCATCGCATACTTCAGGTGGCGTACATAAATATTATAAACATACTGATAAAAAGTTACTTGATTACATTATAGCAATTCTCAAAGGGTTTGTACATAATATTTACAAATCCTAAAATAACATAAAAGACCAGTAGATAACCAAGACTACTACTCAGACAAGACAAGAACTCTCAGTTGCTGGTGTCAACCTCCTTGCCTTTGGAGCCGTTTCCTTGAGCTGAGTAAATTTTATATTTACAAAAAGGGGTGAGATTCATACAAATCTCAGTAGTAACACACAATTAATCATATAAAATATGATAAATAAATATGCAATATACCATATAATGTAACAGAAATAAGATATTGTAAACTTGTCTGCTTACTTGACGTTCAGGATCAAATGACTATTTTGTTGCTACTGGCTATACTGTGTTCACTGTCAGGACCAAATGACTGTTTGACCTCTACTTACTGTAATGTTCCGAAAAAGACAACTGCCTATCCATACTTGTCTCACCATCTCAGTTGGGTCCTACTTGGCCTGATGGTACTTGTGCTTTTCCTACTGGGTGATACTTACATTTTTCCCACACCACAGCTAGGTATTGTAACAAATAATTCATATCACAGAACATGGCAATACAAAGCACATAAACAATCACATAGTGTATGAAATATACAGTTACTACCTGGAATCATTTCCAATACTTAGCTAGTTTCGATCTTCTAATTTCTTTGTCCGGATTGGGGAAATGTCAAATCCTAAAATTCTAAATTTATAATAAATGAGTTATTACTCTTTCATATCTTATTCATAAACTCATATAGTTGGTCATCTCTACACAAAAACACATAATTACCAACATGCCCTTAAGAATCCGATCTAATTCTCTTTATACCCGGTATAACTTTACTTTACCAAAAATTATGACCCAGGCATTCCTACAAAATTTTGTGCGTAGACTCCATTTTTGGCCTCCTTTTTACCAAAATCACACTCCATTTCCCAAAATACCCTTAGCATCCACATGTTAGGATTTTAGGGGTAAAATTGTCATTTCACACCCTAAAGCCTCTATACTCCATTTTTCACATGTTCCCTATACAATTTTTCATTATAAACACAATGTAATCATTAAATCCATCAAATTCTAGTCCAAACACATAAAAAAAACTAGTCTATCTGAAAATCAATGAAAATTTGGGGAAATGAAGTTTTCATTCCATAAAACACCTTCTTTTAACCCTAACTCACCTCTTGAACTCTTTAATTACACTTTTCACATGATTAATCAAAATTTAGGCAGCACCTCCCCTTAGTTAAGCCTTACAAAACACAAAATCATAACAACCAAGCCAAACAATAAATCAAAACACTAATAACAACCACTATCAACAAGTAAATCAAGGTTTCATGATTACCTCTTGATTTCTCTTCTTCCTTCAAAATCGTCCCCTCTTCCTTCTTATTCTATTTGATTTGCTTCTTGCTTCATGTGATTTCAAGAAAGATATGAGGATTAGAAGAGGTTTCTAATGATTTAGAGATAGGAACAAGTGAATTTTGCTTACAAACTTACCTAAGTTCCTTCTTGATCTCTTATCTCTCCTCTTTGTGCTTGTATTCTTCAAGATGCTATTCTCTCTCTTCTTTCTCAACTTGGCAAAAAATATGGCCCTTTGGAAGAGCTAAATGACTCTTATAATATCTTCTTCCACCTCCTTAAAATTAATAATTATTTAATGGAATTTCGCACATGATATTTTACTTTTTGCTTCATTTTCCACTTGGTTTCTTATGCTTCCACTTGGCATGTTTTATGTCCAAAAATTCATTTTCTTGCCCCTTTTCTTTCTTTTGCCAACTTTGCTCCTTAATTATGAAGAAAATAAGAGCTTCTTGATTTATTAGCCAAATGACCATTTTGCCCTTATATTTCTTCAATTTTTGAATTAAATGTTGTCTTCCTTCTTCCATTTTTGTTTTTGGCTGAAAATCTCACCATAAATTGGGCCAAAAATTGTGCTCTTCCATTTTTAATTTTGGGCTTTAATATTAGGATTTTATGAAGACAACAATTGGGCTTTAAATGTATTAACTTGGGCAAAATTGCATGTAATCTCTACTTCCACTATTTTTCCATTTCAAGTGTACCAAAATTCATCATTTTATTCCATTTAATGTAACAAATGTACAATAAATTTTAGTGAATAAAATTTGGGATGTTACACCTTGACTCACCAACTAATATTAAATTGCGAGCAAAGAGGGAGAATGTTAGATATTTTATTAAAAATAATAATATATTTTAATATTCAGATTATATCTAGATATATTTTCTAATTACTAATTAATCATATAAATATGTTCTAGATATCCAAATTATTCTTAATATTATTTGATTATTTTTTTTAATAAAATATATCTTAACTATGGCCCGCACATGAGTTGCATAGGCCAGGATAGAGCAGTAATATAAAAAATATGTACTTGCTCCCTGGGGTTCCTGACGGGTGACTGCTATTCTCGGACCATCATTGTGTCCAATCTTCCTGTTAGAAGAGACCCTGATTGTTTTCTACTAATACTTTTCTATTATTTCAATTGTCCCTATTTTAGATCGAGAACTTTGTGGTTCACATCTTCAAATTATAGCATGGCAAGAGGTATTTATGATTTTATGTCTTTGCTGCAACTCTTATGTTCTAGAAATTTTATATGCTCATATGGTTTTTATTTGGAGCAAATTCCAACAATTCAAACAACTGCTCATGTTTAACAAAACATACCCTGTTAATTCTTTTTAAAAATTAAAGAAAAGAGAAAAAAGTTTGTAAAAGCCGGAATCAAAAGGTGTTTGATGCATTTTTACGACTTAAACATTTTTAAAATGTTAACTAATTATATGGTGGAAAATGTGTGTGTGTGTGTTTTTTTTTTCTTTTCATGTTTTAGTCATTTTTATATTGTTATTATCAGAACTTAGTAATAGTTCCAATTCTAAAATTTGAACTCGAACACAGTTAAAAGTTGCCACCTAAACGATTAAAATATCCTATTTGTCGAATATAATATACCATCATAAGCAAAAAAGGGGGAAACAACACAATTATAAGTAATAAGAATATAAACTAGTATATTGTTATTTAAAAAAAAAAGAAAATAAGCTATATCTACTTTCTAAACAAACTGAAGGCACAATCAAATGAATTTTGTAACTCAGTTATTTTTGGTTTCTCCAATTGATGTGGAAGATTGATGTTGCTGCTGGCTAAGCTAGTAGTTGTAAATCACAAGAAGATTTTGCACAGTGAGAAGCAAAGCTGACATAAATGGACCAACAACACTTACACAAGACTGATGTTGCTGTTAGCTAAGCTAGTAGTTGTAAATCACAAGAAGATTTTGCACAGTGAGAAGCAAAGCTGACATAAATGGGCCAACAACACTTACACAAGTCATGTGTTGTCTCAGACTTAAATAATAACAATTGGATCTGGTCATGCATTTCTGGTTTCTGCATATATAATGAGCTGTACGTGGAATCTAAGAATTCACTAGCCGTTTGCATTATTTATGGGGTTAAAGGACAAAAATGCCTCAAAAGTTTTCACTAAGAAGTATTGGGTGTTTGAAAGTCTGAGGGACAATATCACCCTAAAAGTTTAAAAAAGGGGACAATATCGCCCCTCTGTTCACAAACCTAAAAGGTCAATGTTTGTTGATCAAACCATGCTTAGTAGGCTCTACACATGGCATATTATGCCACATATTAATCCACCATTATACCAAGTCATCATCCAAACTTCGTTGCCTCTCTCTTCCGCCCCCAAAATCTCAGAATCACCATTTCGCTGGAGCCTGGAGGTGCTCCTCACAAACCCAAAAGAATCCCATTCTTCAATCAGCTGAATCCAAAATCCACCATCTTTCACTATAACAAAAAACCCACTTCTTTAATCCATTTCTAATTCTTTGATTTCTCGCACCAAATCTGGTTCTCCTTTGATCATCTTCTCCACAAAGAATCACCGGAAAAAGAAAACACCAGATTAAGAGATCACCAATGGGTTCGATGGATGACCTATGAATTTCAAAGTGAATATAATACATAATACACATCAGAGCAGCGATGAACTCATAGCTATAAACACGGCAATGAACCTAAGAACCCAAAATGCAGCGAAGAGAAATCTCAAAATCGAAGAAATTCTAAGAACCCAATGTGATACCCCATTTCCTATAACATCAGATGAGTACAAAAGAGTAACAAAAGTATTTGTGAAATCAGGATCGGGTCTCGGATTAAAAAATTTGAAAAAAATGTTCACAATTCCCCAAATCTATCTCAGGATTTGAACTTGGGATTGAGAGGGGAGGGGTTTTTAGGATGAATAAAAATTTTCTTAAACAATTTCACAAACATATCTCCCTAAGTCTCATCGGTTTCTCTTTCTCATTTTATCAGAGTTTACGAGCAATTCTCTGCTTAGTTTTCACGTTTCATACCTCAGTTAAGTTTCGTTAGCGATCGGAAGTGAAATAAAGCTAAAATGTTCCTTTACTAGTCTACTAGTCTACCGGCATTATCAGTTTTACTATCGTAGCACTGTCAGGATTACAGGCTATTAATACTATATACAGATCCAAAATACAAGAAATAGACAACCAACAAAAGACTAAAGTCTTTCACATTCCCAGTCTCTAATAGTCCGTATTTATCTTTGTCTTGCCCCTTGAGTTCTATCCCTGTACTGTAGAGGGTTTATGAAAAAGAGTGAGATTCAAAAGAATCTCAATAGTAACATAATGTCAATCATGCATATATATCATCACAAAGCATGCTATATAAACATCATACAACAGAACTATCATAACAACATTCAGTGCATCACATGCAGTTCATAATAAACAACCATAGTGCTAGGCATGTTAAAGGCCTCGAGGGATATTCACGCAATAGGCCCCTGGATCCACTCGTGCATTACAGAACATTATTGGCCCGAGCGTCCACCAGCACAATAGGCCCCGGACGACCACTCCGCATAACCCGAATGTGTTAGATATCTCATAATGAATCCACACAACACACCATGCATGATATAATATATGAAAGACAAGTTATTACCTGATTGCTTTCCTTGAGTGATTTCCAATCGTTGGTTTGAGCTCGGGCAAGTTCTAGTTCCTATCAAAATTAAAGTTACAAGTAACTGGTTATTACTTGTACTATTACTGTCTTTAATTCAAATTTTGTTGGTTATCTAAAGCAGTTATAGTAGTTTCTGTATAATAGAATTCTATACAGTGTAATTTCACTGTTTTCCAGAAACTGGCAGATTCTTGGGTCAACTTTGGAAATTCATAAATAATTTTAGAAAAATCCAATTTGACCGATTCCAAAGCCAATACAAAGCTTTTTCCTTATAAAGTTGAGTAAAAATAGTTAGGTTTTCCTAATGTGCTCATATAATTTCATTTCTTGTGAATTTTTAAACGTCACTGTTCTAGATGAAATCCAGAAAACAGAACAAAACTTCAAAAATTCACCATTAATTCTAGGAAACTCTGAATTGAGTGGTTTTAAATTTTATGTAAATATATTTCATTATAGTTTCACATAAAAATACTAAATTCCAGCTATTAAAACTACAAAATTCCCAGAATTTCACCAAACTCAGCTTGTCCAAATCACATTCCATAAAAAGGGCAGAAGTTCACAAATTCATATCTAAATCCAAAAAAATCCAATTGAACTATTTCCAAGTCCTAATTGACCTTTATAAATTATAATTTCAATTAAAAATATAGAAATGAGCTATATATACACAAAGTAGTACATTATTTCCACTTTCTACACCTTGTTCCCGAAAATTCCTGCTTTGCATGACCAATCTTTGAAAATGTAGAACTTCTAGTATACAAATCCAATTGAGCATTATGACCTATAAAATTAAAGGTATTTGTGTCTAATTTTCAAATAGAAAATTTCAGAATTTTTAGGTATCATTTGGTCATTAAAAAGCTCATGATAATCAGACTGCATTATACAGGGCAGATTAACACTGTATAATCTTACTTCTTAAATTCCCAAATTCATATCCAAGCATCCAAAATTCATGAGCACTTGTACACCTACACAATTTTTCTTTCTAAAGCTAATGGAAGCATCAAAATGGTAAAATTCCATCTGATAGAGGTACAAGTGGCGTCTTATATGTTGTTGAACAAGGCATCCAAGTTGGCAACCAAGGTGGCATCATCCATGGCAAACACGTCATAGGTGGCACATATAATGAACAAGATGTTGTCTATATCATACAAGAAGATTCTAAGTAAGCCCAAGATCCTCTACATGACATCAATGGCCTAATTATTAGAAGCCTACAAAAGAGTGAGCTGTTCGAGAGGCTGGAGCAAATATTTAGACTTCAATTTACTTCATTAATGGCCCATAATGTTAGTATATATGTTGGGGGTGTAAATGAGGCCATAATCATGCGTATTCAAGCCCATATGCATGCTTTTACAACACCTAAAAGCTTGAGCACGTGGCAAAGCATGAAGATCCATGAAATTGGTATAACATAAAGCAATAAGCCCAACATGATGATGTACAAGGCCCATGTGTAGTCCATATTCAAGAATTCACATAAAATACCATATGACAAGCATATGCCTTGGTGGAGGATTATAAGTGATGTCTAAGACAACTCAAGAAGCATCTAGAAGGCATCTTTATGCATCAAATTTGATTTGATTACTCTCCTATTTTATTTGCATTAAATAAGACCTTTTGGTCAAAGATTGTTCTTGAAAACTTTAATTTAGTTTCTTATTTTTAGGTAGCTAACTTAGTCTTGAAGAATAAGTAATTTCCTCATACTTTTAGGCTTGAATGGTGCCAACCAAGGCAATCAATCATAATTAAGGCATCATTTATTGCATTTATGACTAGGTTTGGAGTTCTAGAGTGTTCTTTTGTTGCCTATATATGAAGGCTGCGTTTTTGTACTAAAGAATTCAGAAGATGATAATGATATGAATAAGAACTTTGTTCTTAGAGAATTTTATTTCTCTTATGTGAGCTTTGCTTCCATCCTTGTATTCTCGTGCGAATACTCCGACTGTATCAAGGACTGATCATCCTTGTGGTGTCTTTGTGGCTAGGGTTGTAAGAGACAGGTTCACTTAAGGTCCTACCTTTGATCATCCGTCCCATTCGTGTCTTCAAACTTGCTTTCTAGCAGGTTCGTATTCCCCATTCATATCACCATCAGCTTCCTCACGTCACAGAACAGGCATGCAATTAAGATTCTCCAAAAAATTTTGTTGTTTCTTCGTTTTTTCTTACCTAATCACTTCCTTACTACTCCTAATCAAATGATTAGCTATTTAAACAATCACTAAACATGATTAGAGTGCATTTGAGCAGCTGGACCCCTTAGGGTTTTCATAATCCAAACTTCACAAATAACCAAATCCAAGCCAAAGAATAACAAGAATAGCAACAACAAATGTGCAAGGAGTAAGTTCTTGGAGTTTACCTTGGATTTCTTGAGGTTTATCTCTCTAAAACGTTTTTTCCTCTCTCTCTCTTCTCTTGGAATTTCAACCTTGAATCCATGAAATTTGTAGAGGAGAAGAGATTAGAGGAGGTTAGAGAGTGATTATGAAGCTTAAACTTCAAATTTACAAGCCTCCTTACCTTTAATTTTTAGAACCCTAGCCTCTTGTGTGTGTAGTTTTAATTTCACGTTCAGCTGCTCCCTCCCTCTCTCCCATTCAGTTTTTCACAAAAAATGGCAAAGAAAGATGAAGGGAAGAGTGATATAATGAAATGGTTTGTTTACTTTACAAGTGCTTCAATCCCATTGGTCCAAATATTGGGTATTTCATTTAATTTCACAAAATAACTCCATTTCCCTCTTATTGCCTTTAGTCTACCGTAAATACATGAAAAATAAGAGGAAATATGTTGCTCTTTGAATTATCCCAATGCCATTTTGCAATTGGTTGACCAAAGTCTTAAGTTTTTGACTCTTTGACTTCTTTTTCAAGTTTTAAATTTTCCTTTGATAATAATATTCCAAAATGTATCAAGGGGTCATTTCCTCTTTTTAATTCCCATTTACCTAAAGTTATTGGGAATATTGAAGAAAAATATTTATTTTTTTATTTCATGGAAAAACTACCATTTTTGCCCCTACGTTTTATGATTTATCGTAATAAATCATTTCTTGCTTCTTTCCTTTGGCTTGGCCTAATTTTAGCACTTATATGAAGCCATTATTTGTGTCATTTTATGCTCAAATTTTGGTTACAATATTAGGCCTTTTAGTGGACATTTATTGCTTCTTTGTGTCCCAACTTGGCCAAATTATGTGTAACCGGCGATTAGGATTTTTCTGTAAATTTATACACGCCTCAGATCACCATTTTATTCCACTAAATATCAAAAATATATACAAGGAATATATAGTGAAAAAAGTGGGGTATTACAGCTCTACCCCCGTTCAAGAAATTTCGTCCCCAAAATTTGTTACACCTCATGTGGCATAAATCCAGGGTAACGTCTTTTCATATCTTCTTCTGCTTCCCATGTTGCCTCCCTAGGAGATAGTCCCTTCCAGACTAATTTCACAAATGGTATGCTACGATGTCTGAGCCGCCTTTCTTGCCTATCAATAATTCGTTCTGGCTCAGCCTCATAGGTGAGATCGTCTCGCATATCCACATCTTCATATTCAATAATATGCTCTGGGTCCAGTTGGTACTTCTTCAGCTATGAAACATGGAAGACGTCATGCAATCTGCTCAGATTTGGAGGTAGAGCAATTCGGTACTCTACAGGCCCAATTCTTGACAAAATCTCGAATGGCCCAATGTAGCGAGGGCTCAGCTTCTTTCTTTTTATTGCCCTTCCAATACCGGTAACAGGTGAAACTTTCAGGAATACATGATCGCCGACTTGGAACTCCAACGGTCTTCTTCATTTGTCAGCATAGCTTTTTTTTCTACTCTGGCCCATACATTCTTCTTTCCGATAATTCTATCCAGCAGAGAAGAGATTGGCATTTCCTTCCGTACAATGCTTCATATGGAGCCATCTGAATGCTCGCATAATAGCTATTGTTGTAAGCGAATTCTGCAAGTGGAAGGTAGTGATTCCAACTTCCTTTGAAGTCTATTACACATGCTCTTAACATATCTTCTAGCGTTTGTATGGTTCTCTCTGACTGCCCATCCGTCTGGTGGTGATAGGCCATACTGAAATTTAGTTTAGTGCCCAGAGCATCATGTAGAGATCTCCAAAACTTTAAAGTAAAACGAGGATCTCTATCAGAAATTATATTCTTCGGCGTCCCATGGAGTCTCACTATTTCCTTGATATAAATCTCTGCCAGTTTATCAGGAGAATAGCTGGCATTGATTGGTATGAAATGTGCTGATTTTGTAAAACGATCAACAATCACCCAAATCGCATTATGATTCTGGATTTTGGGTAATCCTGTCACAAGATCCATGGTTACACTTTCCCATTTTCATTCTGGAATTTCGGGACTCTGAAGCAATCCTAGCGGTTTCTGGTGCTCAATTTTTACCTTCTGGCAGGTAAGGCATCGTGTCACATATTCCATCACATCCTTCTTCAATCTAGGCCACTAGTATGTCACTTTCAAATCATGGTACATCTTTACCATCCATAGGTAGAGGGTATAACGACTCTTGTGTGCGTTGTCAAGGATTTTCTGCCTCAGATCAGCTTTCAGTGGAATATAGATTCATTTTTTGTACCAAATTAATCCAATTGGTGATAAATCATAATCATGAGTCTCTCCTCGTTTGATCACCGCCCTATAGACTGTACTTGCTCATCTTGCATTTGAGCTTATGCAATCTTAGCCTTCAGAGCACTCTCCATGTGATTAACCCCATAACTAGCACAGAGGATTTGATTTCTCAGGTTTAGGTCTCGAAAATCTTCTATTAATTTCCTCTCCTGTATCATCATAGCTGCTACCTGTACCGCTTTCTGACTAAGGGCATCAGCGGCATTAGCTTTACCTGGATGATATTTAATCTCCAGATTGTAGTCTTTCAGCAACTCTATCCACCTATGTTGTCTCATATTGAGCTCTTTCTGATCATACAGATACTTAAGACTTTTGTGGTCGCAGTACAATTCAACTATCACACCATATAGGTAGTGCTGCCAGATTTTCAGCATAAATACTATTGCTTCCAGCTCCAGATCATGTGTGGGATAGTTCATCTCATGAGGCTTCAGCTGTCGAGAGGCATATGCCACCACTCTGCCCTGCTGCATCAGGACACATCACAGTCCCTGCTTACTAGCATCACTGTAGACCACATAGGTCAACTGGGGATCAGGGATAATCAATACAGGTGCAGTTGTCAACCTCTCCTTTAGCTCCATGAAGCTCTTCTCACAACGATCATCCTACTTAAACGGTTGATCTTTTCACGTGAGCTTGGTCAATGGCAAAGCAATCTGAGAGAAATTCTGAATGAATCTCTGGTAATAGCCAGCAAGACCCAGAAAACTACGTATCTCAATAACAATTTCTGGCCTTTTCTAGTATAGTACTGCTTCCACCTTACTGGGATCTACTGTAACCCCCTATTGTGAGATAACATGGCCTAGAAATCTGACTTCTGAGAGCCAAAACTCACATTTACTCAGCTTCACGTAGAGTTTCCTTTCCCGTAAAATGTCTAGCACGATTCTCAAGTACTCCTCGTGCTCTTATCTACTCTTGGAGTATATCATAATGTCGTCGATGAAGACTACGACGAACTGATCTAAGTATTGATGAAAGATACGGTTCATGTAGTCCATAAATACGGCTGGTGCATTGGTTACCCCAAAGGGCATTACCAGGAATTCATAGTGTCCATACCGAGTTTTGAAAGCAGTCTTCGGTATGTCTTCTTCCTTCACTCACAACTAATAATACCCTGACCTTATATCAATCTTTAAGAATATACTTGCCCAAGACAGTTGATCCATAAGGTCGTCAATCCGGGGAAGTGGGTACTTGTTCTTGACGGTTACCTTATTTAGTTCTCTATAATCAATATACAATCTAAGGCTCCCCGTCTTTCTTTTTGACAAATAGCACCAGAGCTCCCCACAGTGATACACTGAGTCGAATGAACCCCTTTTCAAGTAATTCTTCGATCTGTTTCTTCCGCTCAGCCATTTCATTTGGAGCCATTCGGTACGGGGCTTTTGATATAGACCCAGTTCCAGGCATGATCTCGATCGTAAATTCAACTTCTCTTTCCGGAGGTAAACCACTAAGATCATCTGGAAATACCTCAAGAAATTCTCTTACCACTGGTATGTCTTCTAGAGCTATTTCTGCATCTGCTTGCACAGAAAAGAATACAATATATCATTGGCATCCCCTCCTCAGGCATTTCTCAGCTTCTGCTAATGAAATGAAGTTTAGACTAACATTTCTGTTATCAGTCTCCTGCTGAGTAGGGTATATTATCTTCTTATTTTCGCAATCCAACAACACATTAGTTTCCATTAGCCAATCAAAACCCAATATAACTTCAAGTTTTTGGAGTGGCAAACAGATCAAGTCAATCATAGACTCATGTCCCTCAGTGTTTATCACACAGTTCAAGCAAGCATCAGTAGTCATGGTTTTAACACCTATCGGCGTCAACACAATCAAGTCAAATGGCAGTTTATGCACATGCAATCTTAGACGCTTAACACAGTCATAGGAAATGAAGGAATGACTAGCACCTGAATCATATAAAGCTTGCAACAAACTACCATTGAGGAGGATTTTACCTTGAACTAGCTCTGGGGACTTCTTTGCTTCTTCCTGCGTCAAGGCAAACACTCAGCCCTGATTCTTCAATCTAGGCTTTGCAGGTTGTAGTGTTGCTCGTTGAGGACAATTCACTGCCACATGGCTTGGCTTCTTACATGCATAACATATCACTTGGTTTATTGGAAGATTACACCATCGTCCTGGATGAGACTTGCCACATCGGCCGCATGTTGGAGAAGTCGGGGGTTTCTGGCTACCACAGTTCCCATACCAAAAGGGCTTTTTGTTGTCTCCCTTTTGTGGAAATCCTTGTCCCTTGCGCTTTTGAGAAGTATTCCCCTGAGTGGGTCCTCCTCGATAACTAGCACTCAGGTTGGCACGCATTCTCTTTAGATTCCCCTCAGTCAATCGGCAGGCTTTCACGGCCTCATTGAACTTTTCAAATTGTTGGGCAACTAGTTTGTCTTCCAACTCGGGCTTCAATCCCCGAATTAACATATCGGAGCTCTACTTCTCATCATTTTTAATTTTCTCATATGAAGAATATCGAGATAGTCGAATAAACTGAGTTAGATATACATCAAAAGTCTCATTGTCATCCTGTCGAATTGCTAGGAATTCTCTCTCTTTCTCCATCCGTACTGAACTCGGGATATATTTTTCATAAAATTTCTCCCAAAACAATTCTCAGGTCAGCGGAATATACCGGGCACGTAGTACGAGGGCCATATTCCTCTACTAATCATCAACATCACCCTGTAGTTTGTATATAGCCATTCTGGCTTTCATCTCTTCAGGGCATCCCAGCACTTCAAAGATTTTTTCTAGATGATTAAGCCAATTCTCAGCAGCTTATGGATTGAACTTCCCATTGAATGGCTCAAGCTGGTATTTGATAAATTTTGGCATCCAATACTGGATAGTGTCTTCTTCACGTTCTTGATAAACAGGGATTTCTGGATGCACTTCAGACGATTGCTCGTTACCTAATGGTTGTTCCTCTTCCATGTTTTCCTCAGGATAGCTTCCTCCAAGATTGCTTCCCTCTGGGTTATTCCCATCAGGGTTATTCCCTTCAAGATTGTTTCCTTCAGGATTTACATGTGGTGCTCCATCAGCATTCCTCTTTTCCCTTAGTTCTTGGACTTCCTTTCGTAAATCTAGAATCATAGTTTGTTGTTGAGCCAGCATTCCAAGAACTTGTTGCATGGGGTCTGGCCTCTCGTTATTTTCAGGTTCCGGATTTGGTAATATACTTCCCACCCTTCTCAATCGCACCATAGTTGTTTTTTACTATTAAGAAGGAATAGTATGTTAATACCACATCAACAATACACATATATGTACATATGCACTTCTTAAGATTTAAATGCCAACACATAACAGATATGCAAATCCATTATAGCAAACATTCCTATTTACATTAAAGTGGCTTGGTATCTACATCAAAAGAAGCCCGTCCTATAGCAAAACCAGTCATATGTACAACAAAAGGCTTATTATGTACATCAAAAGAAGCCTATGCTATCTTACTAAACATGGTATTATTGTCCTACCCTATTTACATATACTTCCTTATATATTCAAGCATAAGGTCAGTAAAAGAAGATAGCTCATAAGGTCCACGTGCTACAATGTCATTCTTTGTCTTGACCTAGAAAGTTATATCAGGGAAATGGGCAAGTGTAGTTTGAATCCATGTTGTTTGGCATGCAGAGATCGTACATTTCCCGCTCATTATATAACCACTTCATATTGAACAGAAAGTTGTTATACAGTTGGGAAGCTGAATGGGACATGGTTGTATAGTTATATTGATAGAGGTACATTTTCTTCATACACTGCCATAAGTAGTCATCAGGATGAGGATCAAAGGCTAACTTAATCTCGGGAGCTCTAGAGCTAGTTGTAGAGTCAGTATTGCTGGCTACCTCTTCTTCCTCTATATCGCTATTATCCCCAGTGGATGATACTATACTCGGAACAGGACTAAACTGGAAAGTAACAAAAGGTAAAACTCTTATTCGGGCAGTTTGCCTAATCCTTATTATCCCAACCATTTCATGTTCCACTGGCCCGTTATCAACCATGCTCCCTATCACAAAACAGCTAATGAAGGGTTAGAACTCCTCAACATAAGCAGAGAGCTCTAGCAAATACCTACTATTTCCAGAATCAACACTCTGATACCAAAAATGTGATACGTCATTTCCTATAACCTCATATGAGTACAAAAGAGTAGCAAAAGCATTTGTGAAATCAGGATCGGGTCCCAGATTAAAAAATTTGAAAAAAATGTTCACAATTCCCTAAATCTATTTCAGGATTTGAACCTGGGATTGTAAGGGGTTTTTTGGATTAATAAAAATTTTCTTAAACAGTTTCACAAACATTCACTATCTCACTAAGTCTCATCGGTTTCTCTTTTTCATTTTATTAGAGTTTACGAGTGATTCTCTGCTTAGTTTTCACGTTTCATACCTCAGTTAAGTTTCATTAGTGATCGGAAGTGAAATAAAGCTAAAATGTTCCTTTACTAGTCTACTAGTCTACCGGCATTATTAGTTTCACTATCGTAGCACTGTCAAGATTACAGGCTATACATACTATATACAGATCCAAAATACAAGAAACAGACAACCAACAAAAGACTAAAGTCTTTCACATTCCCAGTCTCTAATAGTCCGTATTTACCTTCGTCTTGCCCCTTGAGCTCTCTCCCTGTACTGTAGAGGGTTTATGAAAAAGAGTGAGATTCAAAAGAAGCTCAGTAGTAACATAATGTCAATCATGCATATATATCATCACAAAGCATGCTATATAGACATCATACAGTAGAACTATCACAACAACATTCAGTGCATCACATGCAGTTCATAATAAACAACCATAGCGCTAGGCATGTTAAAGGCCTCGAGGGATACCCGCGCAATAGGCCCCGGGATCCACTCGTACATTACAGAACGTTATTGGCCCGAGCGTCCTCCTACGTAATAGGCCCCAGGTGACCACTCCGCATAACCTGAATGTGTGAGATATCTCATAATGAATCCACAGAACACACCATGCATGATATAATATATGAAAGATAAGTTACTACCTGATTGCTTTCCTTGAGTGATTTCCAATCGTTGGTTTGAGCTCGAGCAAGTTCTTGTTCCTATTAAAATTAAAGTTACAAGTAACTGGTTATTACTTACACTATTACTGTCTTTAATTCAAATTCTGTTGGTTATCTAAAGCAGTTATAGTAGTTTCTGCATAATAGAATTCTATACAGTGTAATTTCACTGTTTTCCAGAAACTGACAAATTCTTGGGTCAACTTTGTAAATTCATAACTAATTTTAGAAAAATCTAATTTGACCGATTATAAAGCCAAAACAAAGATCTTTCCTTATATCTTTGAGTAAAAATAGTTGGGTTTGCCTAATGTACTCATATAATTTCTTGTGAATTGTTAAACGTCACTGTTCCAGATGAAATCCAGAAAACAGAACAAAAATTCAAAAATTCACCATTAATTCTAGGAAACTCCAAATTGAGTGGTTTTAAATTTTATGCAAATATATTTCATTATATTTTCACATAAAAATACTAAATTCTAGCTATTAAAACTAAAAAATTCCCAGAATTTCACCAAACTCAGCTTGTCCAAATCACATTCCAGAAACAGGGCAGAAGTTCACAAATTCATATCTAAACCCAAAAAAATCCAATTGAACTGTTTCCAAGTCCTAATTGACCTTTATAAAGTATAATTTCAATTAAAAATATAGCAATGAGCTATATATACACAAATTAGTACAGTATTTCCACTTTCTACACCTTGTTCCCGAAAATTCCAGCTTTACATGACCAATCTTTGAAAATGTAGAACTTCTAGTATACAAATCCAATTGAGCATTATAACCTATAAAATTAAAGATATTTGTCTCTACTTTTCAAATGGAAAATTTCGGAATTTTAAGGTATCATTTGGTCATTGGAAAGCTCATGACAATCAGACTGCCTTATACAGGGCAGATTAACACTATGTATAATCTTCTTAAATTCCCAAATTCATATCCAAGTATCCAAAATTCATGAGCACTTGTATACCTACACAATTTTTCCTTCTAAATCTAATGGAAGCAACAAAGTGGTCAAATTCCATCAGCTTCCTCACATCACAGAACATGCATGCAATTAAGATTCTCCGAAAAAGTTTGTTGTTTCTTCGTTTTCTCTTGCCTTATCACTTCCTTACTACTCCTAATCAAATGATTAGCTATTTAAACAATCATTAAACATGATTAGAGTGCATTTGAGCAGCTGGACCCCTTAGGGTTTTCATCATCCAAACTTCACAAATAACCAAATCCAAGCCAAAGAATAACAAGAATACAACAACAAAGGTGCAAGGAGTAAGTTCTTGAAGTTTACCTTGGATTTCTTGAGGTTTCTCTCTCTAAAACGTTTTCCTCTCTCTCTTCTCTTGGAATTTCAGCCTTGAATCCATGAAATTTGTAGAGAAGAAGAGATTATAGGAGGTTAGAGAGTGATTATGAAGCTTAAACTTCAAATTTACAAGCCTCCTTACCTTTAATCTTTAGAACCCTAGCCTCTTGTGTGTGTTATTTTAATTTCACGTTCAGCTGCTCCCTCCCTCTCTCCCATTCAGTTTTTCATGAAAAATGGCAAAGAAAGATGAAGGGAAGAGTGATATAATGAAATGGTTTGTTTTCTTTACAAGTGCTTCAATCCCATTGGTCCAAATATTGGGTATTTCATCTAATTTCACAAAATAACTCCATTTCCCTCTTATTGCCTTTAGTCTACCGTAAATACATGAAAAATAAGAGGAAATATGTTGCTCTTTGAATTATCCCAATGCCATTTTGCAATTGGTTGACCAAAGTCTTAAGTTTTTGACTCTGTGATTTCTTTTTAAATTTTTAAAATTTCCTTTGATAATAATATTCCAAAATATATTTAATAATTATCAAGGGGTCATTTCCTCTTTTTAATTCCCATTTACCTAAAGTTATTAGGAATATTGAAGAAAAATATTTATTTTCTTATTTTATGGCAAAATTACCATTTTGCCCCTACGTTTTATGATTTATCGTAATAAATCATTTCTTGCTTCTTTCCTTTGGCTTGGCCTAATTTTAGCACTTATATGAAGCCATTATTTGTGTCATTTTATGCTCAAATTTTGGTTACAATATTAGGCCTTTTAGTGGACATTTATTGCTTCTTTGTGTCCCAACTTGGCCAAATTATGTGTAACCGGCGATTAGGATTTTCCTGTAAATTTATACACACCTCAGATCACCATTTTATTCCACTAAATATCACAAATATATACAAGGAATATATAGTGGAAAAAGTGGGGTATTACACCCAAAATCTAAGAAATCTTGAGGTTTGCTCTGTGGTTCACCAAATTAACTATGGAAGAAAATTATTGTATAAATTGAACCCAAAATGGGCATTCGAAGAAGCACGGCAAGAAAGATTAGACTGTGTCATATTTCCTAGGTCAAATGGATCCGTCTTGGAATCGACTCATCTAAATTGGAATCAAGCTTCCATACTTAGCAGGGCATGAATCAACGCACCCAAACTTGGAATCGAGCTTCCATACTCTTGCAAGGCTTATATTATTCTTCTTGTGCAGGCAAGGTCGATCTATTCGATGGAATTTTCCTTGCCGATGATGATTTTTCTTCTTCTTCCTCGATCAGTCCGACGTCAGTCTTGTTGAGGGTCGGATCGTGCTTTTCTGGTGCCCTAAGCCCTAACTTGCCGGAGATGAGAGCGCAGGTAAGGCCAGACTGTTTGATAACGATGATTTGGCATCATGGTGGAATAATATGTGGCATAATATGCCATTTGGTAGAGCCAACTCATCATTGTTTGGTCAACAAACGTTGACCGATTGAATTTGTTAATGAAGTATTGCCAGTTTTTTAAATTTTCGAGGTGAAATTGTTCTCTTGAAAACTTACAGACAACCAATACTCATTAGTGAAAACTTTCAGGGCATTTTTGCCCCTTACTTAACCCTTGTATACTTGTTCTTTTTTTAAAGGAAAAAAAATCAACTTCATTATTCATTTTAGCTAGTGATTTCACTACTAGAAAAAACACTTTTAACGTCCCTTATATGGGACTTTTAACGTCCTTTTATGAGGGGACGCGTATGCCAGCGACGTAGTAAATTTGGAGTTTAGACGTCCTTTGTAAAAAGACGCCTAAAGGGCTGGGTTTAGGCGTCCCTTTGACCAAAAGGGACGCCTAAAGTAATGAGTTTAGGCGTCCCTTTGGTCAAAAGGGACGCCTAAAGTCCCCGTTTAGAATTTTTTTATTTAAAAATTAGGGACTTTAGGCGTCCCTTTTGGCCAAAGGGACGCCTAAAGTCCTTACTTTAGGGTTTACTTTAGGCGTCCCTTTGACCAAAAGGAAAGGGACGCCTAAAGTAAGACTTTAGGCGTCCCTTTGACCAAAAGGGACGCCTAAAGTGTTTTTTTTTCAGAACCATTTTTATTGTTTCTGGCCATATCATTTTGAAAGCAAACAAAAACGTATACACAAAAAGGAAACATACAGCACGCAGTTTATAATTAACAAAACACAACATCCACCTCTAATGAAACATTATGCACTACATTGTTGACAGAAATGTTGTCCACTAATATAATAAACAACTACTAATAAGTAAATGTACAGGAAACGATAAACTTCTACAAATCAATGTGTTGAAGAATCCTCCCAGCCAACAAGTCTCTGATCAAATTAATGTCTTCATATAAGTAAGCAGCATCATTATCAAAGATCTACAAATTAGAAAATATGATTATATATACGAAATCAATGAAATTAAAGAATTGTTTAGCAATTCAATTAAAATACAACCAAAATATTATCATTTGATTACCTGTTGAAAATCATTTGTAAAGCCACTTTGAATGATATTATACATGTAAAGTAGAACATAATAGCCACATTCAGTACCACCTGGTTGTTGAGGGCACTATAAATCAAAAGCAATTGGTTAAAATCAATAACATACATCATTTATAAAACAACCGTAAATAAAATAACTTAAATTATATTGAAACCACATACTTTGGGATAGAACCACTTTGGCTTGCGAACAACTCTACCCTCACGTGACCCGCCAAGCATTCTATATGTTTGGGTCGCGCTACCATTAAAATGTAAAACATTTTAAGTTAGAACCATTAAAATGTAAAACATTTTAAGTTGGAACAATTTATTGAAATCAAGCATTTCTTTAATTAATAAAAAAGAAATAACTAACGTGTTGAAGACTGATTTTGTGTCTTTGTCTGGCTTTTTTGTCAAGGAATCAAACCAATAGATTTCATTGAGGCGTGGGCAAACAACACACAAGCTCCAATGGTAACTAAAACAATACACAGATTAAAATGAAGTTTAGATTAGAAGAAAATTATTTCTCAAACATCCATACGGATTTATTCCATCTGTACAAAGTCCAAGCCGAAGGTTTCTCGGCTCGCTGCCAAATTGAGGGAACATTTCATCTATCTTTTTCCACTGTAGAGAGTCGGCCGGGTGCCGAAGATATGTTCCGTCACAAATTCTCTCATCAGAATGCCATCTCAACTTCTTTACTTTTGTTGCGGTCGCAAACAAACGCTTAAACCGTGGAATTATTGGAAGATACCATAACACCTTCGAAGGTTGCCGTTTACTTGTTGTCCCTTCTCTATAACCACCATCTTTCTTCACTTTATATCGTGATGTTTTACAGTTAGGACACTCACTAAGACCTGCATACTCCTTTCTATACAATACACAGTCATTAGGGCAAGCATGTATCTTTTTGTACTCCATACCCATCGTAGACAAGATTTTCTTTGCCTCATACATACGGTTTGGAAGTACATTATCTTCTGGAAACATATCACACAATAATTCCAATAGTAATGTAAAACTACTATCGGTCCATCCACAAGTTGCCTTTAAGTTCACCAAATGCAATGTTCCCGTCAGTCGTGTGTACTTACTCCCAGGGTATAATGGTGTCCCCGTATCACTCCGCAAGCTGTCAAATTCATGTGCCTGGGCGAAGGATTCAACCTCGGCATCGTGAATCATTTTCTCCATTCTATCTTGTTCCATAACATCCACTCCTTCCTTCTTGTGCGACGGACAATCAGTAATTACTTCCTCACCATGCCATATCCACCTTGTGTATCGAAGATTTATTCCATCACAAAGTAGGTGATCCCTTATATCATCAACATCTCGTCGACTCTCGTTTAAACAATTCACACAAGGACAAAAATACTTCCCATTTTTAGTTGGAGCATTCCTTCTAGCAAATTCAATAAACTCTTCCACCCCATTCTCATATTCTTCACTAGTTCTCAAAGCATTCATCCAACTATGATCCATTGTTTTACCACCTAAACCATTCCCAATAACACTCAAGTTTATAACAATTGTTAACTATGAGATTGCCTTTTATCACTTTTTTCAAAAAACATTTCGGGATCATTTCCCATTAAGTGTAATATCCCACAATTGTAATAACAAACCATTTCACCTTAATTCAAACAAAAAATAAATAAATAAAGTAACTTAGGCAATTAAGGACAATATCAACAATTTAAAATATCAATTTTTCTTTAGAGAACTAATATGTTTAAATTAGTCAAGTTAAAAGTTCTATGCACCTACCTAATATATTAAAAGTTCTATACATGCATTATTTCAAACCAATAAAAGTTCTATAGCACTCAGAGCTTCCTACACATGTTTTATATAATTAAATAAATTATATACTTATTTAATCTAATAAAATTAGTTAACTAGCAAAACTCCCATATGTACTTATGGAATCTAGCATACATATGTACTTATGGCATATATGAGTGGCTTATAGTTTCTAGCAAAACTACTATTTTAAATTAAACTGTCGATCATGACATTAACTAAAGTGAAATAAAATAAATCAAAATAAAAAAAAAAGCTTACAGGTTGGAAGAAATTAAAATGGCGTGATGATGAAGAGGTTGGGAGGGAGGAGGCGCGCTAGCCACCGTGAGAGAGGGAGCTCCGATGCTGCAAACAATGAAAAGATCAAGGAATATGAGGCTTTCACTGGTGGGGATAGCTTATTAGCTAGTTGGAAAAAAAGAAAGAAGAGATCGAACTGTACCGTAATACTTCTCAGCTGATCAGCTCGCTGGAACAAGTTAGTAAGGCGGCGGAAGAGAAAGATACAGGGGGTGAGTATTGAAGTGAGATGATAGAAGGAGGAGATGAGAGAAAATGAAGAAAGAGGGATTGAGCGGTGGAAGGGATATTCGGTGGAAGGAGGCTAAGTGTTTTTTATCAGAGAGGGAGGAAGTAGAGTGACGAAAGGAATGGAGGGAAATGATGAAAATGTGGAGGGAAATGATGTTTAGGCGTCCCTTCTATAAGAAGGGACGCCTAAACATATAAATAGGCGTCCCTTCTTGAGAAGGGACGCCTAATGTTGCCAGCCACGTGGCTGGCATGCACCCTTTAGGCGTCCCTTCTCAAAGAAGGGACGCCTAATGTCCCGACATTAGGCGTCCCTTCTCTAGAAGGGACGCCTAATGTCTCCTTTAGGCGTCCCTTCTTCAATAAGGGACGCCTAAAGGTTAATAAGTCTCTCTTTATTTACATAAATGCCACCGCGTACACTTTTTACTTCCCTTTTTAAAGAAGGGACGCCTAATTGTGACGTTAAATCCCTTTTCTGTAGTAGTGTTTGAAACGCCACGCACTTTTCTTCTTCAAATTTGAATTAGCTTAACCGTGCCTCTTTTTCAATATCAGTTACAAGCCCATTCATCAAATTCAAATATATACGTACCATGTATCTAGCTTGTTCTTAATTTATTCGACAAGGCCCGAAAGAAGTTAGATATGCATCTCTCATTTGTCATTTAGCAAACTGTTAGAGATATATAGTTCATGCACCAGTAAGAAAAAAAAAATATATATATATATAGTCCATCACAAACTTTTGTGTCTATAATACACATGAAAACTAATCTCTTTTCTTTCTTTTTTTTGGCGGAGATTAATGTGCATATGTAATATCCTAAATTTTGAGCCTAGAAGCTTGAGAATAAATCTAAATCAAGCAGACTACTAAGTCTAGTTTGGCAAGAGTCTCGAGAATGTCTAAGAGATGGAATGATTTTCAAGGACTATGTGATTTAGCCCTCCGGGTGAGAGTAATTCCCCGGATTATACGAGGACTTAGTGTGTGTAAGTAGTCGGATAAAATATATCAGTGCAAATGTGCATATGACACAGTTATGGTACCAATTGGTTGGGGCATATGAGTGCCTGTATGGCGACATGAGGGTCCCACACATAAAAAGTAGCTTTTGAATTGGTGCAATGATAAGTTGTTTGGTGTGGTAGTAGTCAGAGGAAGCATACCGGTACCCAGGTATATATGGCGCAATCTTAAGGCCTGCATGGACACATGGCACATTTCTAAGGCGTATAAATGTCGGGTGTTACAGCATGTGTGTGTGTGGTGGGGGGTAGTGGTGGGTGTGGGGGCGCCCGCCTAATATGAGGCAATTATCTTGTAAGTTTTTTAGATGTACATTAAATTTGACTGATTTGTTGAAGTACCCACATGAAACTGAAGTACCGATGTGAGTTCCGATCACATTATATAGCAAATACACCATTGATAATAAGAGTAAGAGAAAGTTTTAAGAGAAAGCGAATTGACATATAGTTTAGTGTATTATGTCACATAACCCTGAGCCTTTATGCAAACACATGTATATAGGGTCCCACGTGCCTCTTCCTTAGAGAACATATTGTATCCGTGGAATGATACAAATTAGAATGATTGAGGAATATCATAGTTATTCACCCCAAACTTTTTTATTATTTATATTTTGACCCCAATGCTATTGGGCTTGGGACCTAGTCCACCCTTCCAACACATCTAATTAAGTTGAAAGTGTGAATGATGGAGCTCACCGATATATATAATGGGGTTCTTATATTAGGGTAATATCAATTACCTGCTGTTTAAATAAACATAATAAAATGCAAGAAACCAGCATGATGATGGAGGTGAGTGCTGTCTGCAGATTTCGTTTGTGCATGCCATTGACGTCCAAATGCACGCAGACAAAGAAGTTCCATAGATAGAGAGAGAGAGATAGAGATAGAGAGAGAGAGAGAAGAATGAATGTATGTTTGTCCTTGTCATACATAATTGTTCAATCAAAGCATAATGACCTCCCAACATTATTGCTCCTTCTACACCTTGTCTTCTTCCTCCTGCACTTTGCCCAATTCATCATCTTTCCATTACCAAACAAAAACAAAACGTTGTCCCTTGCTTGCCACACTATTATACCTAGCGTGTGCACCCCCGCGCGCGCGTGTGTATATTTGTGTGTGTAAGTAAACTATTTATACTTTCTGTCTAAAATCATATTAATATTCATATTTGTACGTGATTTGTAGAGATATGTATAATTTACTACTGTTCTTGAAAAAATAAGTGTCATCTGTGTAAATTACTCAAATAAAAGTTTTAGTTAATTTTCACGAAGAGTCTATATAAACTTAAGAAAGTAGAGTTAAATAATCCACGCACACACACACTTAACTAACATATCAGATCATGCAAATTAAACAAATAATATGTAGTGTTATAAAAAAAACGATATCTAGGAGTAGGAGTATATATAGGTGGCCAAAAAAGAAAGGTGATGGATGTTGTTGGGAGGCAGGGGCATCAGTCAACTCATTATTCCTCCAAACACACCCTTCCAAGTGCTACTTCCGACATTCCCTTTGGACTATTCGCCTACACACACCCCTTTCCCTCCTTTTAATTTAATTTCCATTTGCCACTCTCTTCTTTGTACCCAAAACTTTTACATATACACATATATATACATATATACACACATAAATACATATATATAATACTCTACTTGCTTTTGCTTTCACTTTTGCCTTTGCCTGCTCCTTCCCCCACATACACTTCTCACTTTGGCCAATCAACTTCTTCTATTTGGATTTTGCAACCTCCCTGCCGATTCTCTTTCTCGTCCACACTCACATTGCTTCTTTCTGCTGTACGTTGTTAATCATCATATTTTCAATTCTCTTCTGCAATAAGGAATTAAACAATTTGAGAAATTTTATAAGTAAACACATCGTCCCCTCATGTACGTAGGACAAAGTGATAAATAGTATATTAAAACTCTCCATTTATCGTATCTCTAATCTCCTATTAATTATGTATAGAAAACCCTATGATTTTGATCCTAGTTGATCCATTAAGTTATGCATAATCCCTATGCTTTCTTTCATTCATACCATATGTGAATAATAATTTTCTTTTTCAACTTTTGAAACTAACCGTACACCTTAATTTTCGCTTAGGTGGGTTGACTGCATTAATTAGAGCAAAATAAAGATACTAATTAGCCATGAAGAGAACAGAACAGATTTTGCAAAACAAAATCAAGAGTAAATAAGCATCATTAATTAGCCATCAAGATCAAGACTACAACATATTAGTTAAGCCTTATTCATTCAAATAAAGAAACCACAGTACATTTATGAATCTATACAAACGAAAACTATAATTACATATCAAAGCAAACGAGTAGAAGAAGAGCAAAGAGCCAACAGTGAAGGAATCATGCATCCAACATAATAATGTCTACAACCGCTACAAAAGATATTACTTAAGCCTTATTCATTCAAATAAAGAAACCACAGTACATTTATGAATCTATACAAACGAAAACTATAATTACATATCAAAGCAAACGAGTAGAAGAAGAGCAAAGAGCCAACAGTGAAGGAATCATGCATCCAACATAATAATGTCTACAACCGCTACAAAAGATATCACTAGTACAAAATATAGATTTTACACCCATTTTTTACACTTGACAAAACAGAACACGTGTAGAAAGTGCAACCGGTGACATTTTAGTAAATATATAAAGATGAAGAAACTTTCTACACGGGTTAGAAGCCCAACCCATGTAGAAAATATTTTTAATATTTTTTTAAAAAATAATTTATCACTTTCTACACGGGTTGGGAGCCCAACCCGTGTAGAAAATCAATTTCTACACCAGTTGGGATCCCAACAGGTGTAGAAAGTGATTCAAAAGACCACTTTCTACAATGGTTGGGATCCCAACCGGTGTATAAAGTGGTTAAGAAAAAACCTTCTCCAGTTTCTTCACAGCTGCGATATTTCATTTTGATTTACCTTTTCCCTTTTCTCTTTGGCTGCGTTGTTCTTTGGTGAGGGTTTCTGGTTGCGTCGTTCTCTGGCTGCGATATTTCATTCCTTCACAACTGGTCGGGTGTGTCGTTCTCTGGCTGATTCATCATCTCTTCTCCTTTGTATCTCTGGCGGTCTCTAGTGTCATGCGTCTCTATCTAGCCAATCTGTGCATGCAAGCTTTTCGTGTGTGTTTAGCTTAAAATCTCCATCTCATCTTCGATTTGCTACTATACTCTTCTCTACTCTGCTTTGCTCGGCCGATCTGTTGTCTGGTGGTCACTTTTTTGCCTAGTAAGATCTAACCTTCATTTAACCCTTGATTGGTATCCATGAGCTTTGGGTGTTTAACTTTCCTGCTGTGACTTGTACTGGTTTGTTAGTTTGTTGTGACTGTGAGTAATCTGAGCATTTATTTTAGGGCAATCTAACTATTTGCGCATAGTGTATTTGTTTTAGAGTAATTTGTGAGTTACTGGTTTGCTGTCAATTTAAATTAGGGCTTTGAGCTATTACATGTTTTCCCTGATTCAATCTTTCCTTGAGTAATTTATGCTTTAGAACTATCGTTTATGACGCGGATTGTAGGTTTTGATTTATCCTATGTCTTTCCAGTTAAATTAGAAGATACCAAAGCTAAATTGAGGGATGCTGAGGATGATTTGGTTAAAGCACTAGGTGGTACATCTTTACTATTGCTTTACATCTTTATATCGGCGGATTTTAACTTGAATTTCTCTTAACCAGACTGCATAATTTCGTTGTCACAAGTTTATGAACACAATAGCTTTTAGTGACTATGCTTTAACTTTTTGATTCTTGTAACTCTTAATTACATTTTCACACGATGAATTTACTCCTTTCTTTCTTAGACAACTAAATAAAAGGAATAAAGAAACAAATTACTTGGCTGACCCTTACCTCTACGGAAGCTAAAGCCTGGTAGCTATTAGTATGAAACTTGCTTCATATGAAGTAATGTAATTCCATTTGTTATCAGAGAATAGTGATTTTAACGCTTATGTTTAATTAACAGGAAGGGGAAAAACCTGACAAAATCATAAGTTCAAACCTGAACTTCACTAAGAAACTTTGCCCTGATGCTAGTAATGGAAACACAAGAGTTTACATCAACGGTCGAGAGATTACAAGGCTTGAGTTGAGGATACTAAAGGTAAGTTGCTCCCTTCCTTTAAATAAATTTTATGTTTGCTTAATCAGCTATAACTAGTTTGATTACGTTGTCCAACTTATGGTATGCTTATCAAGAGTTGAGGTTAAAGAGTTGAAAATTAATGTGATCATACTCTCTGAACTTTCTCTTGTTTTCCGTTCATTTAAACCTTTACCAAGTGAACCCTTAGGGAAAAACAACCAAATAAGATATAATACAAACTTCAGGCTGAAGCTGTTTTCTGAAGTGCAAAGACATCTCTAATTTTGGGTTATCCATAGAACTTTTGGTAAACTTCTCTAACCAGTGATTGGCTGATGCATGATGGGCACTTTTGGTAAAAAAAAAATTTCTTTTTAACTTTATTTTCAGATATCTTTTTTCTTTACCTTCCTCTGTGACACTCACTTTTGGAGTTTCTGGGCAGGCCAAGTTCTTGTATGGAAGTAGATTTAATGAAGAAGAGCTACAGGATGTCAAATTGTTGATCCAGGGTAACATGTACAAATATCTTAGCATTTTGCTAGATGGAAGAGAGTGCTTCGAAGAGGAAGCTCTTTCAAAAATGGATGCGCCAAGTACTTCTGGTCAAACTATGGGACAAGGTAAATAACTTCACTAGTTCATTATCTAGCTAACATGAAGCATTGCATGAAGAGATGTTCTAGACTTGTGCCACTTAACATCATGTAGATACTTTTCCTTAATGATTGCATTAGTTAATGTCTGTGTTACTCTAGCTTTCCAACATAGAACATGTGACCACATGGGGAAGTTGACTGATTGAGTATGTTATTTGTGGCTTGATTCGTTAGATTATGTTTTATTGGGAAAATTTTACGCAGAGCTGGTCATGGAGATGTTTATTTGGTCAAAGTCATGATTGCTCCGTAGCAAGTTTCATGTGCAATGTAGAGGTTTTAGCCCTTTTTGAGTATTAGTTTGGTGCTTGCAAACTGTGTTGATGTAAATAAAGACGATGATCGAGATTTGTGGTAATTCAGTGCTGTTTTGATCTTTTTCAGTTGGGAACAGTGAAGAAAATGAAACTAGTCTATGCATCTATTCCCTCAACCTCAGGCTAAAGCATTTCTCCGATTGCCTCCTCGATATTATAGCTACTGGGGATTTAGATGCCTTCTTCCTAGCAACTACGACGTGTGAGAATGTATCATTAGTTGAAGAAGTGTGGAAGGATCGAGCAATACAAGAAACCTATAAAGGAAAAGATGAGCTTCACTTTCTTCCAGATGTGGCACCATATTTCTTAAGCCGAGTAGCTCATCCCTGAAACTATCTCATTTTATTGTCTTGTATATCAAATTGTAATGTTTCTAGTTACCAAAAATTTCCATGGGCCATCAGTTCTTATACTTTCCCTTTTTTAATAATTCTCTTAGTTGTTCTGAGCAGACTTCTACTTACTTTTTTTTGTTCAATATTCATTTCTTTTTTGTAATTATTTTTATTTGTCAGGTGTTTGATTGTTTATTATCATATAAATTTGTTTGTAGCATAATAAACAAATAATTTGTTTTTTCAAAAAATGAAGTTCTACACTTGACGAATAATGAGAGGTGTAGAAAATCCATTTTCTACACGTGATTCGAGACATCACGTGTAGAAAGTAGACTTTCTACACGTGATGTCTCACAATACGTGTAGAATGTGCCACTTTCTACACGTGTTTTAAAACACGTGTAGAAAGTCCAGACTTTCTACACCTATTCTTTCTACACCTGTCATACGTCAAGTGTAAAAAGTCTTTTCCGTCACATGTAAAAAGTCTTTCCTACACTAGTGTATGAACAAAGATTATTTTGCAAACTTAAAAAATATATAAATTAAATGATACATGCTTGTAAGAGATTAAGTACAATATAGTCCATATGTTAAGAAAATTTGTTAACATTATTAACGTACAAGGAAAATCTAGTCCAATCAGATAGATAGTCTTAATTGAGTTGTAATAAACAAAAATAGCAATAATATAATATATCTTGTTTTGGTTTAAGAATTCAATAAAGAAACACATACAATCTGTTAAAATTATGTTTTAAATAATATGAGTAATTTATTGTACAGGGAAAATATTAATAACCCATTGACGGAACTGCGGCTTGCTATATAAAGACACGTAAAGCAATAAGACTCCTCGTAAGTCCATACGTAGTAGATATGGGTCGGGAAAGCCATGGCCATGACCCCACGCTGCTTCACTCCTCCATTGCACTTCTACAAGAGAGGTTCAGACAGTTGGAGAAGGTGAAAGAGATGAGGGAGGAGAGAGAGCTCCTTAGAATGCTCACTCCTCCTCAACCAAAACACTTTATCATCACTAATTCCAAAAGCGAACTGCCGGAGTTAATGGCCTTACCATCCACGACGACACGGCCGCCTCCACCACCTGCTAGCCATAATGTTTCTCTTTCCCTTTGGCCATCATCGTCTTCGCCACCACGAGAAACAATTTCTTCAGTGGCGACTTTTCCTCCTGCCTTCATGATGACTTTATGGAAAACCAACGCCAGTGGCTGTGAAGGCTCTGATTCTGATTCTGGCATTGATACTTCTCTTCATCTGTAAAACATTATCCTTAATCTATAGCTTTCGGGTGAGTTACGTTCAATTACATGGGTTTTGTTGTCTTATAAACCCCATGTCTTCCATGTATGATCTCTCTATATATATTAGTTTATTATATCATCTTCATTAGGCCTCATATATGTCGTTACTTACTAGTACCTAGCTACAAGAGTTTCAAAGCCAAACATCGAAATATCATTCACTTAATTAATTAGTCTTCTGTTTCTTCTTGCATGATTTTGCTTCTATATTATCTTCTTCGAGTACCGATACTATAGAATGACTCCAGTACAAGGAACTATTCCCATTCTCAAGATCTCATGCAATACAAAACAGTCGTTCAAGAGTATTATAAAATTAATCACAGTTTCCGATGCAATTAATGACTTTTCTTAATTTTGATTATATCTATAGCTCTATCTCTTTGGCCAAAAATATTATAAATCTAGCTCTATCTCTTGTTAATTTATAAAATAGTTTTAGTGTGTATTAGTTAGTAGCAAGTTATAGAACCACCCAGCTTTACAGCTTGTTATCGATTATGGATTCCAGAAAGAAACCAAAACGAATTTGAAACAGCACGAAATAAGAATCATCTTAGCATTATAACATAATATATTATATGCATAGATACATGGATGGATTGATTTATGTGAAGGCCAAGAAAAATGAAGAAACAACTAGATACTGTCGGCAAAATTAATGGCACAAACGCAAAAACGGAGACTTTTTGAATGAGTAAGCCGATTTTTGCAGAAAGTTCTATCAAAAAATATAGCGATCGAAGATGATTACAAAGCTTTATGAATCCAATTTGTCTTTTGCGATTTGTTTGGGTATGAGATAAGATAATCCCAAGCAGAACCAGCTTGCCAAATAATAGTACTATTTGTATCAAATACTTAGATTGGTTTTATATACACGTGTGCGCGCGCGCCCAGTGAGAGAGAGGTGGGAGGATGAGAGAGGTGCGTGTATATTATACACACACATATATATAGAAACAAGCAAGTGAGATGGAAACCATACCCCACTATGGCCGAAGAACGAGTTCACCGCAAGAAATGCTCCCGTAAATAGAGGAACAAAAACAGGAGATTGGGGACCAGAAAATTTACTTTATTAAAGCATGAGTGCTTTTTATAATATCCTGAATTTTGAGACAAAATGCTTGAGATTAAGCCTAATCAAGTGAACTGCTAAGCCCCGTTTTAATAAATGTCCCTATGAGGTATGTTTAAATTCCCTAAAATTTCTTTATATCCTTGGGGGTATTAAAGAGCTCGGGGAATAACAAAATAAAGCGATTAGAAGTCACACATAATATAGTAAAGTGAAACACAGTAATTTTGTCACTGGTGAAATTTCCGGTGTGGCAGTGGTGATTGTATGACATTTTATGATGGGTAAATGATGGTAAAAATTATGAAACTTTTTCAGAATGAAAGTAGACTTATCAAGCTTTAATTTGATAGATCATATAAGTCATTTGGATCTGTACAAAAAGAGAAATGAATTTCTGAAGTTAGCCTAGGGAAATTAACTATTTTATGGGGCAGCGTCCAAAGATTAAAATTCTAGAACAAGTGAGCTTCCAATTGGCCAAATATTATATTTTTCCTTAAAACTACACTCAATGAGGGTCGTATAGCCATTAGAATCACTCAAATTGGACATTTGTATAATTAGATATGAATTTTCAAATTTTAATGAAAATTCTTCCAGATCTAGTATTATATGCGAAAATTAGAATTTTGGGCCAATGAGAAGATGACACGTGGCAAGCAACTGTAACACCCATTTAATGAATAAATCATCATCTTCATCAGCCATTTTCTGCGCAGAAAACAAAAATGGAGGGAGAAGAGAGAAAAACTTCTAGCCGCCGAAACACTACCGAATCGACGTCTTCTCTCAAAGTGCATTTCACGAACCTTCTTCTACTCATCACAAGCTTCATTTCTATGATTTTGGATTTTTGTTTAGAGGTGGTTAGGGCCATCTCAATGGCTAGAGTGTTGTTGGAATTCTGAACCGTCTACGGAAACTGGTAGAGGTAAGCGTAAGCTTCCTTTTTAACTATTGGTTTGTTGATTGGTTGAGTTATGAGAAGGTTGGGTACTGTTCATGGCTGGTTTAAAATGGTGTTTTCAATGGCTAAACGATGTCCAAAGGATGTATAAATAGCTAATCATTTAAATTTAATTAGAAGTAGAAAGGAAATGAATAAGCTAAAGAAAACAAGAAAACAATATAATTTTTCTGAGAACCCTAAATTAAGGTTCTGTGTGTGACATGGTGATACACTTGGAATTTGATGATTTTGATGCTTCCATTAGCTTTAGGAGGAAAAATTTTATAGGTATGCAAGTGTTCATGAAATTTTGGATACTTGTATATGAATTTGAGAAATTATGAAGTATAGGTGTGCATGTTGCTTAAATCTGCCTTGTGTGGCAGTCAGTGTTGTGCGTGATGTTTGAAGGTCTAAAAATTGTCCAAAAGTTATGAAAATTTTCATAATTAAATTATACATGTTTATGTTTAATTTGATAGGTATTTTGTAATTTTTGGATAAGTATAATAGGAGATGTGAATTTTTGAAGGTATGCCATGTTTTCTGGAAAGAATCTGAAACTATGATGTTGTACGAAATGTTTAATAGAGCAAACTTTGTCCAAAAATTTTGAAACTTTTCAGAATTAAAGTAGAGACATAGATATTTAATTTTATATGTAATTTGTAATTTTTGGACAAGTATACTAAAATGTGTGATTTTTCAAATTTATGCCCTATTGCTGGAAGAACATCTGAAACAGTTAGTGTTTGGAAACATTATGAGAATTCTGTGGTTGTGGCGTTCAAAATTGAGTATTTGTATGTAAAACGAGACTAAAGTAGCTTTGTATATAATTTTAAACCACCTCATTTGGAATTTTTTGGAATTAATTATGATTTTTCAAATTTGGTGAAAAATTTGTTAGCTTTATGTCTTATGCGAAATTTAAGATTTAATGGCACAAATGTAATCGGTTAGAACTCTAAGGGTGAAAGTGAGCCTTTGAAGCTAATGTAGCCATTTGGCATTCACTCTTCATAGCTTTAATGATGTCATTCTTATTTAGGGTCATGTAGAAGTGTTAAAGAAGAAGTAATGGTTGGAAGATCAAGGTGCATGAGGAGGACATCAAGTAAAAGGTAGTGAACTTACCTAGCCTGCATGTATTTGATGTATATGTTTTGCATTGTTTTATGTGACTGCTTTTCTAGTTGTATTGAACATGCTTGATTGATTGAAATGTTGTTATGTTTATATGATGGTCATGAGTATATAGTATCATTGAGCATGTAGATTCATCCTATTGACATGATTTTAGAAATGGCAAGCATGTCATGCATTCAAATATATCTTACATGCATAGTGGTATTGTATGCTACTAAGATTCCTCGAATCTCATTCCTCCCAACCAACCATTTAGACAGGTGAAGAGTGCAAGGAGATATGCACCGGAGGAGATAAAAAGGTGGAGCAAAGATCGTAGTGCAAGACACTACTATTTGTATTTGATGTAAGAGTATGGTGGTTATGTGTAATTATATGTTTCATGTATATGAACGAATGAATGTAGTATGAGTAGAGAATAGCTCAAATTTCATTAAAAAGGCAAGAGAATCGCTCACATACTCTGATGTAATGAGATTAAGAGCTGTTGAGGGTTAGTGACGTAGTGAAATCTCATGGGAATAATTGAAATGTTTTTTTACCCTCTAAAAAACCCTCTCAACCCTAGGTTCAACTCCTGAGTTGAGATTGAGGATTTATGAACGTTTTCTGAAGTTGAGTAATCCGGGTTCAAATCCTGGTCTCACGAATGATTTTACTACTCATTTGTACTCATCTAGGGATATGAGAATAAGGTATTACAATTTTTCTTTAAAGAAAATGCATATGCTAAAGAGTTATGCTTTACACAGCTAATGAACTATATATGGGGAAAATTTTTGTTTTCTTTTTTAACAAGGTGAAAGGACGGATTTTATATGCTAAAGACTTTTATTTTATATGGTAGACTATAGGTAATCCACCCTTAGTGAATTAGACCCAAGGTTAGAAATTGTTATATGCCAAACTTGTTTGAACTACATGAGTAGTAGCAGTTTTAGTTGTGTGAGTGTTTCTTCCTTGGAGTGAATTAATGAGCAGTTTTAAATGTAGCATAAGTCACTTTTATGAGTGCACAAGTAACTACTTGAAGTGTGAAACATTTTACTTCATGCGAATGTAATCCTCCCTTGATGAGTACGGAAAGTGAAATGGTATAAAGAGGTTTTCTTCTCTTTAAGAGGCCATAACTATCAAGTTATTTATGAAACCATGCATGAGTTACATAAAAGCAAGTTAGTATGTGTGTGTGTAGCTTCTTGCTCATTGTTCATGCACCGAAGAATCTCTACCTCTTAGAACACAAGTGTGACACCTTACATTTACACTCGTCTGATGAGTTTTACGTAGAGAACTCGAACCACTAAGCATTATTATTTTATAACACTTTTACAAATCCCAACCTCAAAATATGATTCGAACCTGTAGTGGAGTGAGTTTTTCTGAAAATTTTAAAACATTTGCAGAAGTGTATTCTAGTGGTTCGCAACTCTGTTATTACTCATCTATTCTTATCTTTTCTTATTAATTTAATTAGGGTGATTCTCTGCTCAAACTTAGTTTATCCATTTACACATACAAATTGTGTAGCCACACAAAGCTACCAAAATGTCTAAGTTTAATACAAAACAATAGACACATTTTCATCTTCGATCTACTACTGCATTTCTCTTATCGTGCAACTTCGAGCATCCCAACTCTGTCCACCTATCTAAATGGTTGGTTGGGGGAGGGTGAGATTTGGAGGAATATCAGTAGTAAACGAATATCAGAATGCATGCAAGATAAATGCTAGTGCATGATATGCTTGCCTTACGTAGGCTCATGCTCACATAATGACATCTCTCTATGCTCAATGTTTCATACAACATATCTATGGCCACAGTATAAATAGAAACGGAGCTTCATTCATTCAAATATGCTTTACATAATCAAGCAAAGTAATACACAAGCATATATATCAAATACATGCAAGTAGTTTAAGTTTACTAACTTAATTGCCCTTCCTTGATCCACCATCTTTAATATGGCTCGGGCACAACTGTCTGATCCTAAATTTCCCAAATGTACAATAAATGAGTCATTACTCATCCATGTATTATTTGAAACTCATATTGTTGGTTATCTTTCACAATTTCAACAGTTTCTGCACCGTACAATCCTGCACAGTGCAATTTCACTATTTCCATAAAATTTAGAGATTTTTCAATCAATTTTTGAAAATAATAATAAATTCTTTGAAAATCCAATTTGATTGATTCCAAAGTATAAATTAAGCTCTTTAAATTTAATTTTGGGTAAAAATTCTTTGGTCTGACCATTAAGATCATACTTTTCCCAGAAATTCATCAAACTCCATTGTTCCCATATTTGCTTCTAGAAACAGGGCACAATTTCAAAAATTCATATCTTCCAATGTACTTGTCCAAAATTTATAAAATACCCATCAAATTAAAGCTCTATGTCTCTACATTAATCTTGCCAAGTTTAGAGGAAATATGAGTAGCATTTTCCCTAGGTTTAGCTTCAGTCCATTTCTCAAAAATCAGAGAAAACAAAACGATACTCACCAACAACATCAATCAAGCCAAGTGAAGTAATTTTTGAAGTTTACCTCTTGATTACTACTCTTTCTCTCTCCTGGCTAAACACTCCTCTCTCTACACCCATGATTTGTCTTGAAAAAACATGAGTTTCATAGGGTAGGAGAGGTTATAGAGTGATTAGAAGGTAAAAATCACAAGGTTTGCAAGTTCTTACCTTTGATCTATGAAAACCCTAAGCTCTTTGCTTGTTCTTGCTCTTTGAAGATACTTGAGCTCTCTCTCTCTCTTTGTGCAGATGGATGACTGAAAATGAAGATGGAAAGAGGAGGGATGGTGATTTAATAAGATATCAAAGTTTTTTTTTCAAGTGCTTAATTCCTATTGGTTCAAAATGATGTTTTTTTTTTGTATAATATTACAAATAATCTCATTTTCCCTTTTTGCTTCTCTTGTTTGCCGAATTTAATGAGAGAATGAGAGAGTGTATATATATCCATCTCTTCTATTTATTGACCAAAAGGTGTTCAATGCTTCTTTAAATTCCTTGATCAAAGTTTCATGCTTTTGCTTTTTGCTTTGACTTTCTTCTTCTTACTTTAATGTAACCAAGTCATTTAATTTTACTTGCTTTTCTTTGTTCCACCGAAATTTGAAGAGATATGGAATAATTCAATGGCTTCTTGATTTAGTGGTCAAATGACCATTTTGCCTATACATTTTTGTGGTTTTCGTACAAGCTGAAAACTGTGCAGAATTTTCACTAAACTTTGAAAATTCATATGTAATTGTAAAAATGTTCAATTAGGATGGTTCTAAAGGATATGTGACCCTTATTAAGTCTAGTTTTAAATAAAAATATAAAATTAGGCCAAATGGAAGATCATACTTCCCAGAATTATTGTTTTGGATGCTGCCACTGAAAATCGCTAGTTTTATTGGGCTAACTTCAAAAATATATATCTCTTTGTGTACAGCCCCAAATAATCTCTATACTTATCAAATTAAATCTTGATAAGTATACTTTCATTCTGAAAATTTTCATAATTTTTGGACATCATTTGCCTATTGAAAAATGTCAGAAAAACATGATTGCCACACAGAGAAATTCACTAGCAACAACACTACTTTGTGTTCCAACTAACTATGTTGTGTGTGACTTCTTTGCATTGTTTTGTCATTCCCTGAGCTCTTTAATTCACTATAATATTCCCTTTAATACCCCAAGGGTATAAAGGAATTTTTGGTAATACAATTATACCTTACTGGGACACTTGCTAAATCAAGGCTTAGCAGTCCACTTGATCCAGGCTTAATCTCAATCCTCTTGTCCCGAAATTTGGGATATTATAACAAGTATGTGTGCTCTATTTTTTTTCTCTTCATATCTAAGTGGTGTATTTGTTGTGCATCTTTAACCGTGTCTGATCATGATCTGGTTTGGTGTGGATATTTGTGGTAGTAGACAACACACTAAGTATGCCCACAATCCCACATTGGTATCAGAGCATAGAGTTTTTCTTTAGGAAAGCATTATTTTTTACTCTATGTCTTTGCTCCACTCCCATAATATTTATCTTATTTGCTTATGTTATTAAATAATTTATTTATTTATTTTTCTTCTTATATGTGATTTATGGGCAATATGATTTTTTCTCATAAATATTAAGCAAACTTTATATTAGTTTAGTTTCAATTAATTGCAAAATTCTTCATGTGGTCTGACCTAAACAGAATGAATGATCAACAACAACAACAAAGCCTTTATCCCACTAGGTGGATTTGGCTACATGGATTGTACAACGTCATTGTGCTTTGTCGAAAACCATATCTTTAGATATATTATTAACCAAACGATCCCTTTCAATGACCTCATTGAGCATTTGCTTCGGCCTTCCTCGACCTCGTTTTACAGGACTTTATATTGCTTGATCAACCCTCCTAATCAGAGCACTCAATAGCCTTCGTTGAACATGTTCAAACCACACGCCAAAAGACTTTCTACTATTTTTCCTTCAATAGAAGCCACTCCAACTCGTTCGCATATATGAATATTACAAATCTTATCTTTTTTGTATAACCACATAATCATCTCAACATCCTCATCCGGCTACCCCCATTTTATGTTCATGTTGTCCCTTTAAAGCCTAACACTCACTACCATATAGCATTGCTGGTCTTATAGCAGTGCAATAAAACTTTCTTTTTACCTTATTAGGTACTTTCCAATCACAAATAACTCTAGTAGCTTTTCTCCATTTATACCATCTAGCTTGAATTTTGTGATTAACATCTCTATCAATTTCACCATATTGTTGTATAATTGATCTCAAATATCTAAATTTTGTCACTTATCGAATGACTTACCCCTAAAGTTAACTTCCACTCCATTTCTATCTTGTCTCTTATCAAAATTACAATGCATCTACTTAGTTTTGCTCCTACTCAGACAAAAGCCATTTAATTCCAGAGTCCGTTTCCATATCTCAAGTTTAGAATTAATTTCCACCCTGGATTCAGCCAACAGAACTATATCATCTGTAAAAAATATGACTTTAGAGATCTCCTCTTTTATAGGCTCAGTTAGAACATCTACTACTAGATTTAACAAATAAGGGCTTAAAGCTGATCCCTAATGTAACACCTCTAAGCGTTATAACATTGGTTGTAACTCCCTCATACATATCCTGAATGGCTTTGATATATGAACCCGAACCCCCTTTTTTCCAAGACTATCCAAATTACATCTCTTGGCATACGGTCATACACTTTTCCAAATTAATGAAAACCATATATGCAAATCCCTTCTTTTGCTCTGATACTTTTCCATTAGCCCCCTTAATAAATAAATTGCTTCTGTTATGGACCTTCCTAGCATGAATCCAAATTGGTTTTCAGCAATATCAGTCTCTAACCTCAACCTGTGTTCAATCACCTTTTCTCACAATTTCATTATATAACTCATAAGCTTAATTCCTCTGTAGTTTGCATAATTCTGAATATCCCTTTTATTCTTATAAATAGGGATCAAAGTACTTTTTTCCACTCATCCGAAATTTCTTGGATTGTAAAATCTCATTAATAATTTTTTTAGCCACAACACACCATCTTCATCTAAACATTTCCAAGCTTCAATAAGAATACCATTAGGTTCAACAGCTTTACCATTTTCCATTTTCTCAAGAGCTTCCTTAACCTTTCTACCTCAAATCCTGTGGTAAATTGACAAATTAAATTAAGATCACCTTCTTGAGTTCTCAAATCTTCCCAGTCACAAGGCGACCCTCCCCTACCATCATTTAAAAGCTTATAAAAGTAGGCTTTCCACCTATTCCTAATAACTCCATCAGTAACCAAAACTTTGCCTATTCTCGAAAGTGTCTGGGCAATGCTTATGAATAAATAAAGAAAATGGTAAATTATTTTCCTATTTTTCATAGCAAAATGGAATATATTTATGAGGTTTTTATCAATTCATTTTTTTGTGCTTTTATACATTTTAAAATTCCTGAAATTATTGTCAAATGTCAATAAAACACAGGTTCATAAACTAAGGAATGCCACTATTACATATTATTGTTGTAATATTTGCTGATGGGTTTATATTATTGGCTTCCTTATATAATGTGTTTTCACATGTTTTAATTATTGATGATCAATTGTTCTATATATAATTAATGTGCTTCTTATAAGTAGGAGTTTTAGAAGATGATGCCTCTAAAAGCTAGTAATTTATTAAGGCACTTATAAAAATTATTGATGGAACGTAATAATATTACTGGTAGGAGGTGCAAACATATACTCTTGATCATGAATCTAGTAGTGTTATTAAGCACTATAGTAGATGATCTAATGTAAGAATATGAGAAACATCAAACTGTGCAAGCCATATGGGTAAGCACTGAAGAACAAGTTCAGAGGCACGTCCACTACCAAGCTTAAAAGGTGATTAAGTTTGATACCTTATCTGATGAACAACAAGTTCAAGCTGTGATCAAATCACTCTCTTCTAGTTGAGAGCATATGAAGGTTAATTTGACCCATAATGATAATATTGTTACCTTTAACGATGCGACTAAGTACTTTGAGCTTGAGTATAAGCGGTTGGAGGCTCATAAGTCCTCCGGACAAGCCTATTACACTGATGACGCTGGTCCTTTTAATCTTAAGGCTAATTTCAAAAAAGAGAAAGAAATTCCAAAAGAAGGGAATGAAGTATGACCCTAAATTTAAAAAGAGCATAAAGCAATCAAAAAAGAAAGGCAAAAAGAACAAGAAGAGGAAAGTTGACCTAAAGAAGGTCAATTGTTTTGCCTACCTGAACATGGGCCATTTTGTATGGGATTGAACCAATCAAAATGAGCATGAAATTGTACTAGTGAATTATGTGAATTCACATGTTTCTTTTGTTTTAATTACTGATTTTCTAACAAAAAGTGTTTCTTCCTCTCAGATTTTAGACTCAGGCCTAACAAACCATGTAGCCAGGGATCGAGGATCCTTCGTGGAATACTGTCGATTATCGTATCTAATCAAGTAGCTTTATGTAGGCAATAATGCGAAGATTGAGGTTAAAGGTATCGGCACCTGTAAATTAGCTTTGCTTGGTGTAAGAACCTTTATACTTTATGATGTGCTTCATACTTCCAACATCTTAGGGAATTTAGTTTCTATTTTATACCTTTTAAATTATGGGTTTGATGTAAACTTTCATGACAAGAATGTAAACATTTTGAATAATTCAACCTTTTATGGTTTAGGTTTCCTTTCCAATAAGATTTTTTGTTATGGACATTATTGGTGATTCTCATGCACATGACTGTTTTGCTAATTCCTCTAATATAACTGTGGATATGAATATCTGGAATACTAGAATAGGACATTAATCAAAATAGGATGATTAAACTTGCTAAAGAAGGGTTGCTAGGTTGAATTTCAAATATGGAAATATCCATGTGAAAATTGCCTAGTTGGTAAGGCAACTAGAAAATCTTTTGGCAAGGGAGCTAGAGTATAGAATCCATTGTAATTAACCCATTCTGATACATATGGTCCTATGAGTGTAAGGTCGAAACATGGAGCTTAGTAATATTACCTTAAGTGATGACTTTTCACGATAAGGTCATATCTATTTGATCTCGCAAAGGTATGAGGCTCTTGAGTGCTTTAAACGATACATGAATAAGGTAGAGAATCAAATAATAGACAACAAAATTAAAGCATTATGAACAAATCAAGGTCATTAATATTTGTCTTATCAAACCAAAGAGCTCTGTGAAGAAAATGGGTAATTGGAAAATTGACTATCCCTGGCACTTCACAACAAATGGAGTTACAAAAATATAAAATAGAACGCTTCTTGACATTGTTATGTCTTTGATGATACAAACAAATATGTCAATTTCATATTGGGGTGATGTTTTGTTAACAACTGCCATCTTACTTAACCGTGTGTCCCCAAAATCAGCCATGCATTATGAGTTTTGAACAAAACACAAGCCATATCTTAGCATCTTAAGACAATGGGGATTGGTTGCATATGTTCATGACAATCCTAGAAATAAGAAATGTATCTTCGTAAGGTACTAAAAAAAATCAAAATGATATGTTTTCATAAACAAAAATAAAGATGGAACAGTGACTCAAATTGAATCTAGAGATGACACATTATTGGAAAATGAATCTCCTAGCATGGGAGAGATTGATCGTACTGTATCTCTAATGCTACTGAATTTTAAATAAGCACCACAAGTGTACGGGCCGTGGAAATAGTATAGTAGCAAATCAAGGTCATTCCACAGAGATTCAATAAAACTAGTGATTAGACATTAAATTTCCTATGTTAATTTAAGTTGAGAAAATCAAGGAAGAAACTAATTTGAAAATCAATTTAAACAAAAAGCAAAGTCCTAAATTTAATATTTTTGAAATTTCAATGGAGGAAAACAACCTAGAGTGGCTAATCCCTTTTTCAAGGTTAGAGTATGTATTTACCCAAATTAAATGCACTTAATGTTAATTTGTTAATCTAGAGTTTAAATATATAGAAGTTTCTTCCAATTACTCATATCCCTCTCTCAAGTTAAAATTGTTATTCCTAACTAATTTACTTAAGAGGCAATAAATATTCAATTTCACTCTAATATGATTATATGGATCCAATAGGTATATTCCTATCCTATTGGTAAATTAGAATAAATTTTAATCCCACATTACTTAATCCTATGGTTCAATTAAGATCCCTCTTCTAAGGCTAATCTAAATTCCCCAATTCCCATTTAGTGGTGATCAAGCACTAAATAGACAAAACAATATAAGATTAAATAAACAAAATAACAATAAGCACAATTAATTAGTCCATACATGCTTAAATCCTCAAATTAGTTCATAGCTACTCTAGGTTTAAGAAAAAAAATAAGCCACACATGACTTCAAACATCATCAGACCAGCACCAACAAAATTAGCATTCAAAACCATGATAGAACGAAGGAAGAGAATAATTCAAATAATAATTGAGCAACTCTCAAAATTAAACATTGCCATTAGAAAAGAAGAGAGCAGAAGCAGTTTCCAACGTCCCTGGCTATACTCCATTAGCAATGGTGTCAAGCTCCTCTAATCTTAGATTGATCAAATCTGTCATCCTCTACTCTTCTTTTCTCCTTCTTCGATTCAGCAATGGTGAAGATGAAGAACAGTTACAGTCGCCTTCTCTCTCGTTTACGACTCAGGTTCGAACTGATTCAAGTTGTTGCAGCCCATGAATAGTATTGGTGTGTAGCCTCTTCCAGCTCCTGCTTCTGTGTTTCTCCACTCCCCCTTTCACTTCAGCTTGCCGTCATCTTAGAGAAGCCCCGGAGAAGATCAATGAAGGTGATTCTAAGTTCTAGCTCCAGCAACCCACAATGCAGATCCTTTCCTCAGTTCGTGATGATGATGATCACTGCCTCTACTTCTAAACTCAGTTCTCTCTATTCCTCCAGATTATCCATTCGGCTGATCCTTTGGTTTTTCAGACTTCCTCTGTTTCGAAGAAGAAAGAAAAACAGTCCTCAAACCAGCAACCTCCTCCTCTCTTTTATTCACCAATCCTCTCTCCAGTCTGTGACCTTCGTCTTCTTTTCCCCGTGTTGGCAGCCCAACAATGGTCCAGCCCATCAACAATAGCTGCTTCACAAAACCAACATGTGACCTCCTCCAAAACGCTGTCATCTCTCTTTGTTTTTTTTTTCTTCTTCCTTTAGATTCCAACCCAATGTTCTTTTTCTATTTCTCAATCTCTGGCCCAATAAGTTGTAGCTCTTTTTGCTGGTAAAAGAAAGAAAAACAAAATCATATAAAATACTAAATTTCAAGAATTAAAATAAATTACCAATACTATTTAAACCAATGCTAAAGACAGCTAACAAAACTTTCTTAACTTCATTTATTCTTTAACCTTATTTTAACTAATCCTATTTAATATGAAATTATGACATTTTATTTGGAATCCCCTAAATAATGTGCCAAATCGATATCTTATCATAATCTCAAACAAATCTCTCAAAATTTACTTAGATAACTCTCCAAATATCTCTAAAATATCCTTTAAATGTACTAAAATTGGAGAGTTATCAATCTCTTTACGAGACATAGGAATAGGGTAGTATGGTACAAGCCTATGATCCTCAAACGTCTTAGTATATTGATGTAGTGGGAGCTCAGAAGGATCAACATAAAGAACTAGACAAAAGAATAGAAAAGGATAAGAACCTCTTGTAAGAAAGAGTGATAGGGGAAATGTTCCCAGAAAATGCTTCTCAATAGAAGGGGAGGCGCTTGTAGTCACTTTAGAAGGGGATGATGGGCCACATTTTGTACAAGAAGCCTTATCAAGTCCTACTAATGATGAATGAAACAAAGTAATGGATAATGAAATGGACTCAATGAATAAGAATAAGGTATGAGAATTATGTTATCTACCACAAGGGCAAAAGCTATTGGGAACAAGTGGGTTCTCAAAATAAAAAGAAAAGTGGATGGATCAATTGAAAAATATAAAGCTTGATTGGTTGCAAACACTACTAAAAAAAACATTATAGATGGCATTTATTTTTAAAAATATTATGACGCTTGGAAAACGCTGTAGCTTCCAGTGCCACAAAAGCTACCTACGGCACTTTTTAAATTTCTAAAAGCGACGTAGGTTTTTTTTTTAAAAAAATACACTTCCTATAGCACTTTTGTAGAGAAGTGCTATAGAAAGTGTATGGCCTCCTACGGCGCTTCCCAGAGGAAGCGCCGTAGGAGGCCATACACTTCCTATGGCACTTTTCCAGGAAGTGCCGTAGAAAATCTTTTTTAAAAAAAAATTGCGTAATTTTTTTCCTAATGAAACCCTCGATCTGTATTTACATTCAAATCCATCTTCAAACTTGTTCCCATCTTTATCTATCAAGCATGGAAGAACTCCAAGTAAATACCTGAAAAAAAAATTAAGCATACATATAAGATTCATGACGGATTTTAACTAAAAAAAGAAGAAAAGGAAAATATACAAATTTAAGCTCAAAAATTAACAAACTTATAATGTATAGGAAGTTTAAGAAGGTATAGTTGAAACTTCAAATATATACTTGGAAAAAAACATTAAGCATACATATAAGATTCATGACATACTTTAACTAAAAAGAAGAATAATAATAAAACATAGAGATTTAAGCTTATATATATTAAAAAACACTTACAAGCTAAGGGGCTTCTGTAGGAAATAGGGACCAAGACAATAGAGTGGGGGACTGATGGGATAAGAAAAGATGGTGGAGTTCTAGAAATTGGGAGGTAGAGGGCGCGCGAGGAAGATGATAATGGCGGGCTGGTGAAAAGTTAAAATAGAACCTTATATGACACTTTATATAAAGTGGCATATAAAGTCTAGAGAAGCTCCGGCGTTTTCCTAACAAGCGTCATATCTTTCAATAATTAAAAAAATATATAAAAAAGCAATAGCCTTAATTAAACAAGCATCGTTGAAGACAAATAGATATATATTACCTTAAAGAAAATATATAATATTATATATAAAATATATATTTTATATTGTTATAATATTATATATTATATATATATATATATAATATTATATATGAATTACCTTGGCCGTTGGCCAAGGCAATCCATATATATATTGCCTTAGCTCCGGCGCTTCAGAAAAGCGCCGGATAAGGCAATATTTTATATTGCCTTATGCAGTGCTTCATGAGAAGCACCGGATAAGGTAATAAAAATTATTATCTTATCTGACGTTTTATGTGAACTGCCGATTAATGAATAAGACAAGGTGATGGAGTAGTGGAGTAATGGGGATTAAAGTGTCATAGCTTTAATAATCAGAAAAAAAAACAATGGCTTTAAATTCAAAGTTAATAATATTTAATAACACTTGGTATTTGAGCGTCGTTCAAAGATACATATTGCCTTTAAGGTAATATATAATATTAAATATAATATAATTAATATATATATATATATATATATATGTATGTATATAGATATATATATGTATGTATGTATGTATGTATGTATGTCTATATATATATATATTGTCATTGCCTTAGGCAATGGCAATGGCCGGCACTTCAGTGAAGCGCTGGTTAAGGCACTAAAAATTAATGCCTTAACCGGCGATTCACATGAAGCGCCGGCCAAGGCAATAATTTTTATTTCCTTGGCCGGTGCTTCAAGGTAATAATTTTTATTACCTTAGCCGGCGTTTCAGTGAAGCGTCGGTTAAGCCTTATATAGGCGGCGGATAAGGTTCAGATTTTTTTATTGATATATTTTTTACAAATTATTCCATTTGAATTTTTAAGGACCTTAGTAAAGTGCTTTTTTTTGCTGATAACCTTTTTTTTGTTTTTTTACAGATTATTCCTGTGATATTTCAAAGATCTTAGTCGATGCTTTCTTTAAAAGCACTGATTAAGGTGTTGTTTTTTTTTTGCTAATAAATTGTTTTGCTGATAACTAATGGAATAAAAGGTCACGAGTGTAAGAAAATTAATATAAAAAAATTTGATTTAGATTTATATTTATTTATTTTATTTTATTAATTTTTACTTATTTATTTTTACTTTATAATTAAAGCATTAGAAATAAATAATTTGGGAAAATTTGCTATTATGACTACATGCATATTCATTATTTATACAAGCTGAGCAGCATTTAATAATGTTGATAATAATTTTAAATCTTTTGGGCTTACACTAGCTATGATGCTTTGCTATAAAGCGCCATAGCTGATGCTTAATTAAAAAACAACAACAACAAAGGCCTTGTATGGCGTTTCTTAAAAAAGTGTCATACAATCCTACCACTAAGCTATGACGTTTATAATAGGAAGCGCCGTAGCTTATAATATTTTTTTCCTTAAAAAGACAATTACCTATAGTATTTCTTTAAAGTGTCATTAGAGGTGCGCTACAAAAAGCCTCTTTTATAGTAGTGAAAGGGGTATATAGAACATGAAGGTATTGATTATGATGATACCTTCTCACCTGTTGTGTGCTTCAATTGTGTAAGGCTTATTCTAGCAATAGTGAATAGTTTAGATATAGAATTACATCAGACATATGTAAAAACTACCTTTCTAAATAGTGTCAGGATGAAAAAATCTATATGCAATAACCATTAGGTTTCATTAAGAAAAGAATAGAGAGAAAAGTTTGTAAGCTCAAAAAGTACATTTATAAACTAAAATAGTCATCTAGACAGTGGCATTTAAGGTTTTACAAAGTGATAACGTCTTATGACTTTCAAATGATTGAAGAGGACTAGTCCATGAGGGTAAGCAACTAAGCAAGAACAACATGAGGCCACAAAACAAGAGCAATATGATGCCACGAAGCAAGGACAGGTACAAGGCCCTCAAATAACAAGCATGAGAATCAATCCCATGATTATCAAGCATAAGTGTTGTGTCAATGAATGTCAAGTGTAACATCCCAAACTTAATCACCAAAAATTCCATGTATATTTATTTATAATTAATGGAATAGCATGGTGAATGTTGGTGTACTTGAAATAGCCAAAATAGTGGAAATAGAAATTTTATGAAATTCTTGGCCAAGAAAGACTAAAGTCCAACTTTTGCTTTGGTAAAAGCCTAACATTTTGGCCTAAAATTCAGTATGAAGGAGCACAATTTTTAGGCTTAACATATTGCCAAAATTCATCTAAGAAAGAAGGGAAAGAAGAAAGTATCAATTGTTTCAAAAATTCAAGAAAATATAAGGGCAAAATGGTCATTTTGGCCAAATAAAATAAATACAGCAATTTTTCCTTAATAATTAAGGAAATTTTTGTTAGAAATAAGAAGCAAGAAAGAGGAAGAGATCTCTAGAAAATTCAAGAGGAGCATGTAAAAAGGAAAGTGAATAAATAAATAATTAAAATAAAATCACATGTTTAAGTTCTTAATAAAATAATAATAATTAAGGACGAAATGAGAGAATTCTAGAGAGCTCTTCAACTCTCTTTAAAAGGCCATAAAGTCGGCCAAGCTAAGAGAGAAAGAGAGAGGAAGAACTTTAGAGAAAGCAAAGAATCAAGAAGAGAAGAGCAAGATCAATGTGCAAGATCAAGGTAAGTTGATGGAAATTTCTACTAGTTTTTTGTTATAATTCAAGGAAATGTCCTCTTGACTTCTATGTTATCTTGGATTAGCTATCAAGCAAGAAAAAATTAAGAGGAAGAAGAAGGAAGGGATGGTTTTGGAAGGAAGGAAGAAGGAGAATCAAGGTAAGTTAAGAAAACCTTGAAATTCTTGTTGAAATCAAAGTTGTGATTGTTGTTTGGTCGGTTGTTGGCTTGTTTTGGTTGAATTTTGTAATCTAGGATGTTCAAACCCTAAGGGGAGATGCTGTCCAAATTTATATTGATCATGTCTATTAGGTGTTTGGATGAGTAAATAAGTAATTACAAGTGATGGAAAGGTGTTTTAGGGATTCAATTCATGAAAATCCAAATTTTCCCAAAGCTTGAAGCATTTCAGCCAGACCTAGAAAATAGGTGTTAGAGCTAGATTTTTGTGTTTTTGATAGTTTCATGATGTTTAGAATAGAAAATTGTGTAGGAAATATGTGATTTTGGAAGTGTGAAGGTCTTACGGTGTGAAATGACAATTTTTCCCCTAAAACCCTAAATTGGTGACTGTCAAGGGTAATATGGTCATTTGAGTGTGAATTTGTCCAAACTGAGGTAAAAATAGATTTTACATGCGAAATTGTGTAGGATTAGCCAAGGTCATAAATTTTGAAAAAATACAAATATACCGGGTAAAAAGGGAAGAGAGAATTGCTAAAAAATACATTTAGGGCAAATTAATTGCCAAATGCTACCATGGAAGATCTATTGCACATAATGGAAGATATTTTACACTCAACGAAAGATGTTTACACGTTCATAGGGAATATTTTTGAACACACGGAAGATTGTTTGCACGCGTGGTAGCATTTGGCAATTAATTTGCTCCAAAGGTATTTTTTTTGCAATTTTCCCAAAAGGGAATTAGACCAGGCTCCCTAAGGGCATTTTGATAATTACACGATTTTGAGTTAAGATAACCAACTTGCAAATTTTAGAATGAGGTGTGCATGAGTAGTAACTCATTTGCAATTATTTTGGGAATTTTAGGATATGACATTTGCCGAGCCGGATCGAAGGAATAAAAGTTAACACTAGCTAGGCAGGGAAAGGCGGAAAGGTAGTAACTCTATCTCTCATATTCTATGTGATTATTAATATGCATTATTTGCCATATTTTGTGCAATGAGATGTGAATGACAGTAATTCCTAGAGCTGGATGTGGGAAAAGCACAAGTACCACCCTAAGGGACCAATAGTGTACCTCAAAGACTGACAGATACCAAGTCTAGGTAGGCCAATGTGAAGCATGTGTGGCATAATTACTCATTGGGTATGAGACAAGCAAGGTACCATGAGGCCAGGTGGACCTAGTTTGAGTAGTATGACAAGTACGAACAAGTGGATTCCTGCTTTGGAATGTTACGGACAGGTGGATTCCTGCTCTAGAACGTTACAGACAGGTGGATTCCTGCTCCAGAATGCTCTGATATGATCACAATATGTTCTTATTTGTGGAAGTAGGGAACATGCGATAATTTTGATCCGAACAAAATCATCGCTTTGTTCCTGAACATTGTCAGACATGTGCTTGGCATTATTAATTGCTGCATCATGATATATGCTATATTGCATGTTTATTTTTCATATTTTATATGATTAATTATTTGTTACTACTAAGATTCGCTCGAATCTCATCCCTTTCCACACAAAAAATTTATACAGCAAGACAAAGCGACTTAAAGGGCAAGGAAGTATTAGATTCTGGGAATTGAAGGCTGACTTTTGGAAAAACTTTTGTGTCGGTTATCTTGTAATTGACTTATATTTGGGTTATTTATTATGTAATATACAAAACTCTATGGAGATTTCTGTAATATAATCAAGAGTACTATATCAGTATGTTTATGTTATTTTTGTATCCCCACTAAACCATACGTTGATACTTTGTTAAATGTCTAAATTCTGCAGGGTTTGACATCAAGCAAGCTTGAGATTAACCATGGCATGCCAAGTTCTAAATTCAGTTCCCTCAAAAATGATTTGAAGCATGAACGGGTCAATTTATTATTTATAAAAAAATTATCTTCTGAGGATTCATAAGGAATAGTTCATAATAAAGTGTCCTAGCACCAAGATTTACAAATAATATCTCAAAAACCATTTTCAAGCATGCATGGAGTCTACCTCGTCTAATAAATATCATTTCTTTTCAACATTAACTCAACATAGTTTTCATTCAAAACTTCTTTTCGCAATCTCCATGCGTGAATTACATTTATCAATACTTTGTCATAAAATCACGCATTATCATTATGTTTAGAATAACTCTTCTTCCAAATCTAACTAGTATAATGAAAATACTTCAAATAGGATAGTAATCTATACTAGAATTAAAATAATATCATGATAAATATGAATATACTTAAAACTACATTTTCAAAGAAGAAAATTTATTTATAAATGAGTTGGAATACTATTCACTTACCTGATGTGTTCCCCTATTATATAACTTACTTTTTAGAACTTTTATCGAGACTTTTCTCCATATACCTTATATAAATATGTAAAGAACATTTTAATTAATCATCTATATGTCTTATATAACTCCCTTCCAATATTAACTCAACAATAAACAACTACAATATTTCAAAATTCCAAATACCATCCTATATTTTTTGAGGTTTCTCCAAACACAATCATAATCTTCCCTTCCATTATATTTATCATGCATAAGTTTATGCTTCCAACTCTTCTCTTAACATAATCAACTAGCCTCTCTTTCCATCTCTTAATCCATAATTCTGTGTTATAAAGAGACAACTTCACTTCCTATAATTTCTCTTACCCCCATTCCTTCAAACATTTTATAGGCATTCAAAATTAACCCTTAAACCAACTTTCATCATCACCATTATTATTATTTTGCTGACTTTAAGTTTTAGACAAGTATAGAACAACTTCATACTTCTCATATCGCTTTCCAATATATAAGTGTGTGTGTGAGCAATCTCCCTGGTCCCAAGTTGGAACATGTAAATTGGATAATTTCTATACTAAAATATACTTCATTATTCAATTAAATCACAAATTCATTCTTTGACATTTCATCTGCAAACTCCTTTTGTGCGTCCTTAATCCAAAACAATAAAATAAGTCCCACAGTTCTTATGTCACTAACCAAACAACATTCAAACATTAGCATAAGGTCATCAAGTATAGCTTGAATTAAAATCAAGGCAGAGTAGAATCAAATCACTCCCTTCCACTTTTCACAACTAGAAAATACAAATTAGAAATACATATACCCCGTAGAAATTCCATAGCATTTGATTTCAAGTAATCTCCAACTCTAGCTAACCCCTTCCTTGTTTCATGCAAACATGCTATTTCAGAAAGAACAAGATTCAGCCATCTATTGCACAGCCTCACCGCCCACAGCAGTCAACAAACCAAACAAAGCAACCATGAAGAAGAGTCTTGAACACCCCATGTCGACGACGCACAAGAGAAGGATGACTTTCCCATATACCCACCCCAGCGAAGAACAACAATGAGGAAGATGAGGATGAAAAATATTGAAAGGAGCCCAAGCTAATCCACAATAAATTTGAAAACACATGCACTAGCGATAGAAGAGGAAGACGTCACTAACCAAGTGAGATGATTGAATCAAACTTGTGGAGTCTCTAGAAGTCTTTCCCTTTTTTTGATGTTGTGTTCGGCGATAGGAGAAGCAAATAGAGGAGTGAGGGTTTCTCGAAGCTTCTTCCTCTGATTTCGTTAATTGCACATCTATATACTTATGTAAATCTCCTAGCTTTGATTTAATCGGTCCATTTTTTGTCTTAATCATCAGTTAATTATCTTCTTCGTGTCCTAATAATCATGTCTTGCCACTGTGGCCTTTTTTTGGTTGTTATGTTTGTTTAATTGTGCATTAACTGTGGTTCGGCTCTCTGTGTGTTTCATTATTTTTGCCTTTAGTATGAATAGATTGTTGCTTTGGATTTTGCTATCCTTGTGTGCTTCGATGTTGGTGAGATTTATTTGTTTAAATTCAAGAAGGTTATTTAAGTTTATATTATCTCTGGATTTATTTGTATTGAAATCCAAACATCTCTTTATTTAAAATTAAAAATTTAAATATTAATTTATTGTTTCCTTTTGCCTATATATATATATATATATATATATATATCACATATTTACTTCCCGAAATTCCCAGTTGAGTACACTTGCCCGATTTGTACAAACTTCCCACACCAGTAGTCATGCCTCTATTTCCTTTGGCTGCTACATATTATGAAGAACCCAGGTTGATTAGTGTGTTATTTTTTCCTTGTGATTATTATATTTATGTAGTCCTTGATTCTTTGGGATTAATGATAATTGTTTGTTGTATGTTGTTACTGGCAGGGTGAGGTTTCGCTTAATATAGAAATAGTGCTGAGAATTTTCCTTCTGTATTCTTACACTTTCTAGCTTTTGATTTTGTATTTCCTCCAGAGTCGAGAGGCAGTATACTATGGTGGGCTTTTGCAGACTGCAAATCTAGTAGACTTTAGATTCATGTTTTGCCATTAACACCAATCATAGTAGAGTTGCTGATCTTGTAGACTTTAAATTCTTGTAATCTTATTAGAATTTTAGATCAGGTTTTAAATCTATATCTGTAAGAAATGTTATATGTTGAGAGAGGAAGAAAGTCGATACAAGAAGTCAATGGGATTTTAGAAATATTGAATCTAATCATTATCCACTGTGTTCAATTAAAATTTTAGTAGTTCCTGTCTAATAATGTCCTAACTTATAATTACAAAGTACCTCACCACGAACGGACGATGACTTTTTGCTGGCCAAGAAGAGTGGTTTTTTCAAGAAATCAGTTTCACTGGTGTAACACCTTAACCCCATATAATTTTCCCCAAGGAATCCATTGGAGACATCAAAATTGGCAAAATCTCAGTCCTTCTATGTGTCCTGTTCTAGCCGAAAATGGCCTTCATAAGGCAACAATCCACCAATTCCCAAATCATTTACCAAACTAGTTTCATATGCTTCTTAAACCACATATATTCACATGTATATGAGGAAAGCTTCATGAAACCCTAATAACCCTAAATGACCAAAAATAGGTCAGCATTGAAAAGTCCTAAAAATTCAGCCAACCAACCCAATACATAGGTCAAAATGAAGTTTATACTCACATCTTTCACTTTCTAGGGCTTATTCTTGATTTCTCCAATTTTGGTATATTGTAGACAGCACAAAATACCTCCTTTCAAGAAACTAAAACTATAGAAATGAAGCTCCTAGTAAGAGGAACAACTTTTATGAAGACCTCAAGAGCAATAGAGGTGGTTTGGAATATGAAAATTGAGCTAGAAGCTCCTACCTTGCTCTTGAACTCTTCTTTTCTCTTTCCTTGCTTGCTTGGCCAACTTTGTGCATGTGAGAGAGAGTGTAATGTATTAATTTTTCTCTTCCCTTGCTTCTTGAATACTTGGACAAAATTGTCCTAAAAGAAATAGGAGAACGATGAATAATAACATCTGACCACCATTTTATCTTCTTGCACAAGTTGGAGTTAATTAACCAAGCGTGGTTAATTCCACTTTATTGACTTTTCTTTCCTCTTTCATTTGACCAAAATTCCTCATCAAAAAGTAGAGGAATTATTGATCAAAATGATCTTGAATTAATGGCTTCTTGCTTTATTGGTAATTGACCAATTTACCCTTACATTTTTCCCATTTTCGCACATATACTCAAATCTACTAGAATTTTCTTCAATCTTTGAAAATTCATAAATAATTGTATAGATGTCCAATTGTGATGACTCTAAATGCTATATGACCTTTATTGAGTCTATTTTTGAGGAAAAATATTTTCCTTAGCCAACTGGATGCTCAAAATTCCAGAATCACCATTTGTTGGACATTGTCACATAAACTTACTAATTTTACTTAGCTAACTTCAAAAATACATAACTCTTAGTATACAGCTCCAAATGACTTATATGACCTATCAAATTAAAGCTTGATAAGTCTAATTTTATTCTAGAAATTTTCACAATTTTTGGACATCATTTACCTATTTAAAAGTGTCATACACACTGACTTCCCTGCACAGGATAAACACTAGCAGCATTATTCCAACTTTTGGAATTCAAATCCATTCTTTCTAGACACCAATTCCCTTTTCCTCTGGATCTGAGTCATGTTCTATGTCAACCTGACACATCCTACAAGAATTGGATATTTGCATGCATTCCAGGGACTCTTGCTAATCCAGGGCTTAGTAGTCCACTTGATTCATGCTTATCCTCAAGCCTCTAATCCTAAAATTTGGGATATTATGACTAGAGTCTTCAAATGATGGAGTACAAACCAGAAGTAAAACCAATATAACAATTAATGTTGGACTTTGGGTCCAAGTTCGTCCTTGATGGGCTAGACTATTTGATTAGGATACAATTAGCATAATCAAATAAGAAATAAATCAGCATTAATTATGGATTGAGAAATAAGTTAGTATTAATTATGAGATTGTTAATTGAGAAACAAGTCATCATAATTCAGGAAATTAATTGAGAATTAATTCTCCTGATTACTAATTTGGAAGGCAAGAAGGAGTGCACATTACTTTCTAATTAGTGGCCACCCCAAACAACTATAAATATGAGGTGCCTTCTTCAGTTATGATACACCCCTACCATTGAGCCATCTGTCAATCTCTCTTCTCTCCTACCATCTTTCTTGTTATGATGATCTGCTGTGCCAATCCTAATTAGCCTCTAATAGTCTAATAATTGCATGAGCATTATTATGTTCGACTTATAAAGCTTTGACCCAGATCTGAATGTGGATTTACCCCAGTGCACTAGTCTCTTCTCTCTCCTTATTTTCTTATATTGGTATCAAAGCCTATTGATCCTTAAGGCTGTGATTATTCTTTGTGAATAAGCATGTGATATAATTTATTTATATCTCCAATATATTTTTATTATTTCCGCTATGCCATCATGTGTGTGTGTGTGATTATATATGATGATAATTTATATGCAAGTTTCTCAATTTTTTTTTTGAAATAAAAGAAAGTCATTGCATTATGGCTATGTCATTATCTCCTATTCTCTTTATCCACTCATATATATACACATATGAATTTGATGAATAAGCATCTTGATCTCATATAAATGTGGCGTTCTCTCTTTCATATGTTGATGCATGTATATATTATTGGTTTCATGCTATAATGCATTGGCTTGTTTTGTCCCAATTTGAACATTTGAGTTTTGATGGATATGATACTTAGTTCTTGGTCCCATGTGATGAAGACTTAAATTTTAATGTTTTTTTGTTTGTACAAAGCTTTCTTTCTCTCCTCTTCTCCTCACTCCATCAATCTAAGTTAAGTTTATTAAACCTATGTGGAATAAAAAAGAAGAAACTTTAACCCCCTAAAAGCTAGAAGAGTTCTTAAAACATAGAGGACAAACATCCAAGTTACATTATAGAGTGCCGTCGACGCCGATGAAAAATTAGGGTTTAAAAACTAAGTTTTTTAGCCCAATGTAAGGCCATGGGTGTGAAGAGCTCGAAGAGATGATTCCAACGACATTTAGAACGCGTCAAACGGAGTTTGGATGGGGGAGAAACAAAGGAAAGTTAGCGAGTCGCCTTGTCACCGCCGCCACTTGACTCACAATTTGATCTCTAAAAAAGATGATTTTAGATCAAACAAAAGCCATGGATCTGTAGTTCGTTTAGCGAGATTCCAACAACACCAAGAACGTAAAAAATATAGCTAAAATGAGGAATATATGACCTTCCAATGTTTGTGGGTCGTAATGACCTGCTAGAGCTCCAACCGGGTCACGTTGACCTGATTGGAGATTGAAGATGATGATGTGGCAGTCATCGTGCCACATCATCAATCAATAAGACTACGTGGCACCAATGAGGTTGTATCACTCAGCACCACGTCACTTGGTCAGGTCAAGCATTGACATTAACCAGTTACGATCAACCGTTGACCTATTTTTAAAAAAATATTAAAAATCCAGAAAATGACAAGTAGCACGTGGGGTCCATAGAGGCCACTTTTTGCCACATGGTGGGCACAGTCAGAAAGAGGACAGTGTATGGAGTTTGGTCGGCTAGCGCGTGTCGCCAACTGATGGCTGCAAGGTGGCGTGTAGCGTATACTCGCCTCCACTGAGAGTGGGTTTCGTTGGAGTTTTCTAATTTTTTAGGATTTTTTGATCTAGACACCTTATAGTGGGGCGTGTGGGACCTCTTATTGAGACACTATTTGTTCCTAAAAGTCCCTAAATTTCAGAGCTTCAATTTGATATTATATATATTTGAGGCATTTTTGGATCTGATTTGAGTATTAAAGGTGTTTATATGCATTTAGAGATTTCCAAAAAATGTTGAAATTAAGTCTACATTTATTCTATTATTTTTGGGATAAGTTGGTTTACTTATTAAGAGTATTCCAACTGCCACATAAGGTTAATATTGAAAGATTCTCTAAAATGGGATATTATTCAAATGGTTTTTTAATATAAAACCCTATCCAACCTTGACTCAAATTCTTAGAAATAAAACTGAAACTTGCAGCAACTTGAAATTATTAAATAATAATAAGTCTTCACATGCTTCTAACCACATTGAATCAATTGGGATTGAAATAGTGACTTCTAAGTCAACCCTTCTAAACACATAATCATGTTGTTATTATGTTACTATCTTATTATAATAACTACTTTGATTGAGTGGGAGTTTCTGGAACTTATCCATAAATTCAAAGGGGAATGTGTTCAATAAAGGCCATGGTTAAAAGGGCAATGAGCTAACTAGCATAAGTAGGATGAGAGTCAACATAGTAGTCTCATAAACATGAAACTAGTGAACTTGTTATAAAATTATCCTGTCTTATTTGAACAAACAAATATGATTTGTATACCATAATCGTCTAAGTGACCAAATTATGACCAAGTCTATTTGACTGAGATTATGAGGACAAGCTAAATAGAGATATCAATAGAGTTAGAAACTCTTAAATCTCTTGCATTTAAGAAGAATGAGACATCATACCAACTATTCTTTAGTATCTAGACACTGAAACACCTCAAAGGAAATATAAAGCTTATACTAGCAAGCATAGAAAGAACAAGATTGCTCATATTTATGCCAATATGAGTAATATAACTTTATCTAGACAATGTGGATAGCATTGGAAGATGATGCAATTGACAATCTTGTTCTATAAAGTTAAAGCTAAGTTAAGTTTTAACATGGTGTATTAAGTCCTAACAGGTCGTTTAGGCAACAACACTTAAGGAAAATGTCAAATGAAGATATTGACACAAACAAGCCAAGTTCTTTATAACAAACAACAATTTTATATTGTGATAAGACGTCTCCTATTGAGTAGGAGTAAGCTATGTCTCTCAATGAGTGAGAGTATACAAAAGTGAATACTACCCATGATATGTACATTGTGATCTTCGATAATGTGGTTCACTATATTAAACTTGAGCATGAAAGACTGAGGGATCCGAGATCTATCAGTCAAATCAACTTACCTAAAGAGTGGGAGGATTCATCCTCTAAGCCTAAAGGCAAGAAACCTATGAGGTAAACTTGATCTAGAGGAGGTCAAGAACATTTTCTATAAAGATGAAAGACTACATTGATAATCCTTTAAGGGTTGTAGAAGAAACTATTGGAAATTGTGCCATAGGGGTCAATCATTATACTTTGAACATTATTATTCAATGAATTTCTCCATTCTGTTATTATATTATTTGCATGTTCACTGTGATAACTATCATTGGATAAATCATAAATTTATATCTACTCACACACACATATTGTGTTATATATATATATATACATATATATATATATGATAATATTATTATATTGTGTTAGTTTTAAATTTATTTTTATCTGATAAATCAAATTTAATAACTAACATGATAAAGATATAATATCTCGAATTTAATTTATAAAGATAAATTAAATATATTTTCATTGGTTCTTTATTCAGATTAAATAAATAGGTTAAATAAAAAATGTTGGACAGATTTAATTAAACCATATTTATTTAATTTACTTATAAAAAACAATTAAGTATTAATTAATATGATATGAATTTCAAAATTAATTAAGATTAATTTTTTTAAAAAAAATCTGATATCTATCATATTATAGAAAACCCTGACTAGTTATAAAAGGGGAGAGCTAGGGTTTTCTACAAAAGATGAAAAATAGATAGAGTCATGAGAAAAAAGAAAACTCTAGAAGGATGTTGGTAGCGCTAGCAAGCTATTCTTGTTGGATTCCTATTTGTGTGGATACCGGTAGAGGGAGCTGATCCGAGTTGTTAGGTCCTTGAGATTGAAAGACAAGACTGAACACATAAGAAAGGTACATTTTCTACTACTCAATTTAAACGCCGTTGATAGATCCATAGAAGGAATTGGAAAAATTTTGAATTTTAATTTTCTGTTGTGCTTACCAATCCCGATAGTAGTATCAGAGCTAAGTCAATTGTGCGTTTAAATTGAGCTTGATTACTTATTGTGTGCTTATATCTGTGGTATATAAGTTAAACATGATTTTAGAAGGGTTGGATTGAAAACCCAAATATTGAAGTTAAAGTAGTAGTGCTGCCAGATTTTGTTTTCTAGAGGTAGTCTAATTGTTACAAGTTTTTGCATGATCAAATCTTGTCTAATAACCATGAAACTCTCTAAAATGAAAGTACACATCTTTAACTTTAATTTGATATATAATATGTGCCATTTGGGTTAGTACTTTAAGAGATATGAATTTTTGAATTTAGTCATTAAATCTTGAACGTTTTCTGTGGCACTGAGGATTAATTGGAGTTTCTAGAACATCCTCCTAAATCCATTTTTCATGAGGACTCCTAAAAGGCTGATGCAGTTTCGAAATTCATACGTTTCGGCCCCTGAGTAGCTAGAGGTTAGTTTTACAGCCGTTTCACATTTTCAAGAGGGAAACTACTCTACAGGGCTCGAAATTAGATGGAAATCCTCTTTCTCTCACAACTTCACATGAGGACTTTAAAAGAATCCATGCAGCTGCAAAATTGATACGATTCTGCCCCCAAAATGCTAGAAGATGGTTTTCGATCGGCTTTGCACTTTCAAGATGGAAAATGCTCTACATGCCTTGAAATTGAGTAGAAATGCTCTTTAACTCATTTTAGAGACGTTTTGTGCTTTGAAGAGGGAACTGCTCTACAAGCTCATAATTGAGTGGAAATATTCTTTAACACTCCATTTTATATTGAGTGCTCACAGATTAGGCCATGTTGTTGCCAATTTCATCCGTTTCGGCGCCCAAAACAATAAATCCTCATTTTAGAGCCGGTTTGCGTTTTCAAGATGGACATTGCTCTACATCCCTTATAATTGAGTGAAAATTATCTTTAACACTCAATTTATAATGAGGACTCATAGATTAGGCAACCTAGTTCACAAACTCATACTTTTCGGCTCCCAAAAGGATAAAAACTCGTTTTTGACCCGGTTTACGTTGAAGAGGGAAGCTACTCTATAGGCCTCGGAGTTGCCCGAAAATCCTCTTGCTTAATCCCTTTTTTATGAGGACTCCCAAATGGCTGACGTAGTTTCTAAATTCGTACGCTTCAGCTACCAACAGGATAAAAGCTCATTTTAGGGCCGGTTTGCACTTTTTAAGAGGGAGCCACTCTACAGGCCTCAAAATTACATCGAAATCCTTCTTAACACTTCGCTTTTAAGGAGGACTTACAAATTTGCCCACGTAGTTTCCATTTTCATCTACTTCAGCCACCAAAAGTATAAAAGCTCATTTTAGAGCTGGTTTGTGCTTTCAAGAGAGAAACTGCTCTACAGTCCTTGAAGTTGCGTTGTAATCCTCTTTAACATACCATTTATAATAGGGTCTGATAGGTTGGGCCACGTAATTTCCAATTTCATCCTTTCGGCCCCCAAAAAGAAAAAAATCTTGTTTAAGAGCCAGTTTCTGCTTTCAAGTTGGAAACTGTTTTACAAGCCTCATAATTAAGCGGAGAACCTTGAGGACTCCTAAATGGCCGACGCAGTTTCTAAATTCATACGTTTTGGCCTCGTAGTGGCTAGAAGTTATTTTTGTGATTGTTTTTCACTTTCAAGAGGGAAATTCCTCTACAGGCCTTGGAATTGCGTAGAAATTATCTTTCTCTCACAATTTCACATGAGGACTTCAAAAGAATCCATGCAGTTGTAAAATTGATACGATTCTGCCCCCAAAAGGCTAGAAGATAGTTTTCAATTTGGGTTGTACTTTCAAGATGGAAACTGCTTTACATGCCTCATAATTGAGTGGAAATGCTCTTTAACACTTTATTTATAATGAGGACTCGTTGAATTGGCCACAGAGTCATAAAATCATCCAATTCAACCCTTAAATAAATGGCTAGAACCTCGTTTTAGGCCCGTTTTGCGCTTTGAAGAGGGAAGCTGCTCTACACGCTTATAATTGAGTGGAAATGTTCTTTAGCACTCCATTTATATTGAGTGCTCACAGATTGGGCCATGTAGTCACCAATTTCATCCGTTCGGACCCTAAAAAAATAAAATGTTGTTTTAGAGCCTGTTTGCGTTTTCAAGATGGAAAGTGCTCTACATGCCTCATAATTGAGTGCAAATGCTCTTTAACTGATGCGGTTCAACAAGTTGTGTCTTCAAATTCAAGATATCCTTTACAAATTCCAAGTGGACCAATGACAAGGGCAAGAGCCAAACAAATTAACAAAGAATTAAATGGGCTAATGCAGGAGGCCTGGACAAAGCAAGAGGTGATCGGATCAAATCTGGACAAAAATGCTGAAAATGGAACTAATTTAATATGGGCTGCAAATGGAGATATTAATCAAGTTCTAGGCTTGGAGACCTTACAACAAAGAGCTTAGACCTACATGGGAGGACTTATTTAGGCCTAAATAATCACATTTTAGGCCTTGAATACTTATTATATTTTGTGAATTTTATTTAGGCGAAAATTATTGGATAATTGGCATATTTGACTTTTGGTTTTCCTAATTAATTAATTGCATTAATTTTTAGTTTTTATTTTCTAGTATGCATTTAATTCAATTAGAGTTTTTGAATACTTGTCTTTAAATACCTTGTAACCCTTTATTTAAAGGCAAACTTTCAGACTTGATTATTGAATGAAAGGTTGCATTTTTCTGCACCTTGTTTCTCGAGAGTGGATTCTCTCTAGGGTTCTTCTTAGAACTAACAGACTTATCAAGGCTTAATCAATCTTGTGGCGTCTTCAAACACTTTGGGTCCTTGTTCTTTTGTGCTTAAGGGTTCAAGTAGATCATGAATTTGTGTTTAGCTTTCTTAGGTTGTGTATATCTCAGATTGGTTGTAGGTTCGTGGGATCTTCTCTTGTGGATTCGCACCATCTTAACACGCCATTTATAATGAGGACTCATAGATTGGGCCACGTATTTGCCAAATTCATACTTTTGGGCTCCCAAAAGGATAAAAGCTCGTTTTTGACCTGGTTTGCGCTTTAAAGAGGCAAGTTGCTTTACAAGCCTCAAAGTTGTTTAAAAATCCTCTTGCTCAATCCCTTTTTTATGAGGACTCACAAATGGCTGACAAAGTTTCTAAATTCATACTCTTTAGCCCCCAACAGGCTAAAAGCTCGTTTTGGGGCCCGTTTTGGCTTTCAAGAGCGAGACCACTCTATAGGCATCAGAATTGTGTCAAAATCTTCCTTAACACTCCGCTTATAAGGAGGACTCACAAATTAGGCCACGTAGTTGCCAATTTCATCCACTTCAGCCGTCAAAAGGATAAAAGATCGTTTTAGAGCCGGTTTGCGCTTTCAAGAGGGAAATTGCTCTACAGGTCTTCGAATTGCATTGAAATCCTCTTTAACATACCATTTATAATAACGTCATATAGGTTAGGCCACGTAGTTGCCAATTTCATCCATTTCGGCCCCTAAAATGATAAAAGCTTGTTAGAGCTGGTTTGCGTATTCAAGTTGGAAATTTCTTTACAGGCCTCATAATTGCACAAAGAACCTCCTCCTAAATCCATTTTACATAAGGACTCATAAACGGTCGATGAAGTTTCTAAATTCATACGTCTCGGCCCCTAAGTGGCTAGAAGTTAGTTCTGCAGCCTATTTGCACTTTTATGAGGGAAACAACTCTACAAGGCTCAGAATTGCGTGAAAATCCTCTTTCTCTCACAATTTCAAATGAGTACTTCCAAAGAATCCATGCAGCTGCAAAATTGATACGATTTTCCCCCAAATGGATAGAAGGTGGTTTTCGATCGGGTTTATACTTTTAAGATGAAAATTGCTCTACATGCCTCAGAATTTTCTACATGCCTCAGAATTAAGTAGAAATGCTTTTTAATACTCCATTTATAATAAGGACTCAAATAATTGGACATGCAGTCACAAATTCATCCGATTCAGCACCTAAATGGCTAGAAGCTTGTTTTATGGCCGTTTTTTTGCTTTGAAGAGGGAAGCTTCTCTACATGCTTATAATTGAGTGGAAATGTTCTTTAACACTCTATTTATATTGAGTGCTTACAGATTGGGCCATCTAGTTTGTAACACCTTACATTTACACTTGTCTAATGAGTTTTACCCACTGAGTTTAAACCACTAAGCGTTATTCTTTTATAACACTTTCAAATCCCAACCCCAAAACAGGATTTGAACCTATAGTTGAGTAGGGTTTTTTTTCTGAAAATTTAAAATCTTTTATAGAAGTGTACTCTAGTGGTTCACAATTTTGTTATTACTCATCAATTCTTATTTTTTTTTCATTAATTTAATTAGGGCTATTCTCTGCTCATTCTCAGTTCATTCATATACAAATATACACCAAAGCGTTTGAGTCTCATACATAAACAGTGCATTGCACTTCAATCTTCAATTCTCCTTCATGTTTTTCCCTTTTTCATATCTCCATGCATTCTTCCCCTGTACTTAACATACCTATATGTTTGGGGTGAGGAAGAGTGAGATTTGAGAGAATCTCATAGGAAACAGTGCTAACAAATGCATACAATAAATGATTTGTGCATGACATGCTTGCTTACATAAATTCATGCCAACATAATAACATATATGCATGCTCAATGTTTAACATGTTGCACTAATGGCCATAGTATAAACAAAACAGAGTTTCAATCATTCACATATGCTTCATACAATTCATCAAAGCAATCAACACATCAACACACAAGCACACATATCAAGTTGTGCAAGTTAGGAAAGTTTACTACCTTGTGGACCAATGTCCTTCCTTTGTTTTCTCTTCTTCCAACCATCAGGGTTACTTGAAGTATCTTCTCTTATTCTTCTTCTTAACTTCTCCATGGCCCTAAATACCCAAACACATCATTAGAGCCATGATCTCAAGTTATTGGAAGCGTATATTAAGGCCCAAGAAGTTAGGAAGGGCTAAATTGGTCAATTTCTTCAAAAAAATGAAATTATGGAATTTAGAGTTTTGGCCACGGCTAAAAATGCCTGGCCGTCCAAATTTTCCTTTCCTGATTCTTGGTCCAACTTGTAAAAATCATAACTAAATCTACAAAAATCCAAATAAGGTGATCCTAAGTGCTCCGTGACCCTCTTTAAGTCTAATTTTAGGGAAAATATAGCCATAAGCTAAATATACACACATAGGTACAGAGTTCCATTTTATTAGACACTAATCCAGAATTTCCTAGTTCTATATGATCAAATTTTAAAAATGTAGAACTCCCTGCACACAAAACCAATTGACTATTATGACCTATCAAATTAAATTTTGATAAGTCTACTTTTAGACTAAAAATTTTCAAAATATTTGGACATCATTCAATTACTCAAAAACACCACACAAAATAATTGCCACACAGGAACCTTAACAGGGAAAAAAATTTACAAAGTTACAACTTGTGTCCCAATGATCTAAAATTCATAACCAAGGTTATTTCCACACAATTTTTCATGTAGAACATAATGAGATGATCAAAATCCCAAAGTTTCAGTCTCTTACCCTCTGACCGAACAGAACCATCAATCAACCAAAATTACCAAAACAGAGTTTTGTCCAACAACTTGGTTCAATATCATCGTAAATCATAATCTAACCATAAATACATTATTAAACCTCAAAAATACCCCTTGGATGAAAAATGAACAGTACCAAACCCCTACAAAAAATCATCCAAATAACAAACCAATCGGTTCAAAAGGAAATCCGGCAGTACTTCAACAAGTGAGGCAGCACCAATCACCTCCAAATGAAAATCCAACATTATAGAAATGAAGCTTAGGATGAGTAGAAGAAGGTTTGTGAAGGGTATTTTGAGAGAAAACACTGATTCAAAGGTGAAATCGGCTCCGGAGCTCAAGAATTTTCACTATTCACATTTCCTCTTCCAATTTCAAAACATATTTTTTTCCTGATTTTTGGCATATTTCCTTGATTTTTATGGCAGTTGGCCAAATTAAATGGCTAGGGAGGAGTCTTAGAAAAATCATGCCAAGTGTCAAGCTCTCATGGTGCCATTTATCCGATGTTCCACTGGTTCGGTGACACGTGTAACCTACTTTAATAAAGTGGGTCCCATATCTCTTCTCGGGCTTTTAGACGTCCAACATGTCAGGGGAAGTAAGGGTCTAATGATTTTCCCTGGCTTCTAGGCTCAATGTTTAGGAAAGTCAGTCAGGTGACCGGACCGAAGACTGATGGATTTCCCTGGCTTGGGGTGAGGTGGCATGCACTGAGCGTGACAACTCAAAATCAAAAGTTACTTTATCTTAAAAGTAGGACAAGTTTCATGCTTTGGTTAGTCCACCCATAAAGCAAAAAGCAACTTTATGCTCTCTCTCCCTCTCATATGGCGCCATGTGGGACCCGTATTTTTTTTTCCGTGTTTATCTGGGATTCCACTTGGGTTTTGCTCATAACTATAACACACATATCGAGGCCCGTCAAATGACACCAGGTTGGAGTATGTATATAGGCCCTGCATGGCACCACATACCAACTTCCACGCTAAAAACGCAGGGTACACATGTACGCCCTAAAAATGGCATGTGCATACTTGCACCGGCCTATTTTGCCTGACTAATCGATCCCTTACATCATGACATAGTTGTGTGGTGTCTTTCTACCAACCCAATGTCACCGTATATGTGTATTGTATACATCTGCACCGACACTTTAATCACATTGCCTACAAATACCAAGCCCTCTACCTGATAGGGCCAACTTGCATAGACCTGAGAGTCTTTCTATATGTCATCATTCATAAGACTCTTACTAAAATGGGCTTGGTAGTCTACTTTATTCAAGCTTATTCTCTAGCCTTTAGTTTTAAAATTCGGGATATTACATAGTTTCCAATTTCATCTGTTTCGGCCACTAAAAAAATAAAACCTCGTTTTAGAGTTGGTTTGCATTTTCAAGATGGCAAGGGCTCTACATGCGTCATAATTTAGTGCAAATGCTCTTTAACACTCCATTTATAATGAGGACTCATGGATTGGGCCACGTAGTTTCCAAATTCATATTTTTTGGCTCCCAAAAGGATAAAAACAAGTTTTCAACCCAGAATGCGCATTGAAGAGGGAAGCTACTCTACAAGCCTCGCAGTTGCCCGAAAATCCTCCTATGCTCAATCCTTTTACATAAGGACTCCCAAATAGCCAACACGAAAATCCTCGCAGTTGCCCAAAAATCCTCCAATGCTAAATTCATACACCTCCGCCCCCAATAGGCTAGAACTCATTTTCAGGCCGGTTTGCACTTTCAAGAGGAAGACTACTCTACAAGCCTAAGAATTTCATCAAAATCCTCCTCTACTTATAAGGAGGACTAAAATTGGGCCACGTAATTGCCAATTTCATCCACCTTGGCCCCCAAAATGATAAAAGCTCATTTTACACCTCTTTTGCTATTTGAAGAGGGAAGCTACTTTATAGGCCTCGGAGTTGCCCGAAAATCCTCTTGCTTAATCCAATTTTCATGAGCACTCCCAAATTGCTGACACATTTTGTAAATTCATACGCTTCAGCCCCCAATAGGCTAGAAGCTTGTTTTAGGGGCGGTTTACGCTTTCAAGAGGGAGACCCCTCTACAGACCTCTGAATTGCGGGGAAATCCTCTTTCTCTCACAATTTCACATAAGGACTTGAAAAGAATCCAAGCAGCTGAAAAATTGATATGATTCTACCTCCAAAAGGCTAGAATATGGTTTTCAATTTGGTTTGCACTTTCAAGATGGAAACTATTCTACATGCCTCATAATTGAGTGAAAATGCTCTTTAACACTCCATTTATAATGAGGACTCATCAAATTGGCCACGAAGTCAAAAATTGGTCCGATTTGGCCCTTAAATGGCTAGAAGTTCGTTTTGGAGCCGTTTTACACTTTGAAAAGGGAAGCTGCTCTACAGGCTCATAATTGAGTAGAAATGTTCTTTAACACTCCATTTATATTAAGTGCTCACATATTAGGCCACGTAGTTGCCAATTTCATCCCTTTTGTCCCCTAAAAAAAATAAAACCTTGTTTTAAATCTGGTTTGCGTTTTCAAGATGGAAAGTGCTCTACATGCCTTATAATTGAGTGAAAATGCTCTTTTGGGCCATGTAGTTGCCAAATTCATACTTTTTGGCTCCCAAAAGGAGAAAAGCTCATTTTTGACCCAGTTTACGCTTTAAAGAAGGAAGCTGCTCTATAAGCCTTAGAGTTGTTACAAAATCCTCCTGCTCAATCCCTTTTCCATGAGGACTCCCAAATGGCTGACAAAGTTTCTAAATTCATATGCTTTAGGCCCCAACAGGCTAGAAGCTTGTTTTGGGGCCGACTTGCACTTTCAAGAGCGAGATGACTCTCTAGGCAATAGAATTGCATCAAAATCATCCTTAACACTCCACTTATAAATAGGAATCACATATTAGACCATGTAGTTACCAATTTCATCTACTTCGGCCCCAAAAAGTATAAAAGCTCGTTTTAAAGCCGGTTTGTGCTTTCAAGAGGGAAACTGCTCTATAGGCTTTGGAATTGCATTGAAATCCTCTTTAACATACCAATTATTATAGGGTCTTAAAGGTTGAGCCACGTAGTTTCCAATTTGATCAATTTCAACCCCAAAAGGGTAAAAGCTTGTTTTAGAGTCGGTTTGCTCTTTCAAGTTAGAAACTACTTTACAGGCCTTATAATTGCGTGGAGCTCCTCCTCCTAATTTTATTTTTCATGTATGAAACTACTAAAAAGTAAAGGAGAAATATTAACCCTCTTGATAGAACAAGAAATTAATTATTGCTCCTTTACGTTCAAAAACTCGTATACATTAAGACCAAGATTTTATCCATTTATAGCTGAAGCCTCAACCGCAGCTAGATCTAGAGGGAAGTTATGAGCATTATGTTCATGCATAACTTCCATACCAAGGTTAGCTCGGTTAATAATATCAGCCCAGGTATTAATTACACGACCTTGACTATCAACTACTGATTGGTTGAAATTGAAACCATTTAAATTGAAAGCCATAGTACTGATACCTAACGCGGTAAACCAGATACCTACTACAGGCCAAGCAGCCAGGAAGAAATGTAAAGAACGAGAATTGTTGAAACTAGCATATTGGAAGATCAATTGGCCAAAATAACCATGAGCAGCTACAATATTATAGGTTTCTTCCTCTTGACCAAATCTGTAACCTTTATTAGCAGATTCATTTTCTGTGGTTTCCCTGATCAAACTAGAAGTTACCAAGGAACCGTACATAGCACTGAATAGGGAGCCGCCGAATACACCAGCTACACCTAACATGTGAAATGGATGCATAAAAATATTGTGTTTAGCCTGAAATACAATCATAAAGTTGAAAGTACCAGAAATTCCTAGAGGCATACCATCAGAAAAGCTTCCTTGACCAATTGGATAGATTAAGAAAACAACAGTAGCAGCTGAATATGCAACAACAATCCAAGGACGCATACCCAGACGAAAACTAAGTTCCCACTCACGACCCATGTAACAAGCTACACCAAGTAAGAAGTGTAGAACAATTAGTTCATAAGGACCGCCATTGTATAACCATTCATCAACGGATGCCGCTTCCCATATCAGGTAAAAGTGCAAACCTATAGCCGCAGAAGTAGGAATAATGGCACCAGAAATAATATTGTTTCCATAAAGTAGAGATCCAGAAACAGGCTCACAAATACCATCAATATCTACTGGAGGGGCAGCAATGAAAGCGATAATAAATACAGAAGTTACGGTCAATAAGGTAGGGATCTTCAAAACACCAAACCATCCAATGTAAAGACGGTTTTCAGTGCTGGTTATCCAGTTACAAAAGTGACCCCATAGGCTTTCGCTCTCGCGTCTCTCTAAAATTGCAGTCATGGTAAAATCTTGGTTTATTTAATCATCAAGGACTCCCAAGCACACGAATTCTCTATAACTAGAGAATTGAAGGCTTGTTATTCAACAGTATAACATGACTTATATACCGGTGTCAACCAATACCAATATCCATAGGATACTCTTACTCATTTAGATTTCTCCGAATTCTCGTTTTTATTTTACCGCATTTCATTCATTCAAAACAAAAAATAAAAAAATTTGAATTTATATACATATAACTTGGATTGGATATATTAAGTATAATGGGTTGCCCGGGACTCGAACCCAGAACTAGTCGGATGGAGTAGATAATTTTGTTGTTAATCTAATTAAACAACAAAACAAAAAAAATCCCTCCCCAACCGTACTTGCATTTTTCATTGCACACGGCTTTCCCTATGTATACATCTAAACCTCAGTTCCTTCCCTAGAACAGGACTCTAAAAAAGTTAAGTACTTAGTTTATCAATTCCTACTCTTACTACATGAGCATTTCATAATCCATTTCATATTTCATAATAGAAATGAATTAATTCTTTTTTTCTCTTTTCCTCATTTAAGGATAGTTTCCATTATCAAAGTATGATAACCTGTTATTCATGATTGACCAGATCATTCATGAAAATCAAAAATATCAAAATACCAAATCTGACCTCTATATAACTTCTGCAAAGTAGAAGAAGCTCTTGAGAAGATCAAAGAAAAAATATCTTCTTCCTCTGTAAAGAATTCTTCCAATAATTCAGAACCTAATCTTTTCAAAAAAAACCCGTACAGTACTCTTGTGTTTACGCGCCAAAGTTTTAATACAAGAAAGCCGAAGTATATATTTGATTCGATACAAACTCTTTTTTTTTAGGATCCGTTGTAATAATGAGAGAGATCTCTGCATATCAGCAAAAATCAATCAATAATATCAAAATCGGATGAATCGGCCCAGACCGGCTTACTAAAGGGATGTCATAATACATTACAAAATTTTGCTTTAGCCAATGATCTAATTAGAGGAATAATTGGAATTATTGTATCAAGCTTTTTCATAAGATTTTCCATTATAAATGACTTTTCCAACATTTGACTTCGTACCACTGAAGGATTTAGCCGCACATTTGAAAAATAGCCCAAAAAGTCAAGTGAATGTTAGGATAATTGGTTTATATAGATCTTTCCTGGTTGAGACCAAACAAAAAAATGACATTGCCATAAATGGATAAGATAGTATTTCCATTTTTTCATCAAAAAGGGCGTATTCTTTGAAGCTAGAATGGATTTTCCTTGATATCTAACATAATGAATGAAAGGGTCCTTGAAGAACCATAGGGTGGACGGAAAATCCTTATCAAAGACTTCTACAAAATGTTCTATTTTTGCATAGAAATAGATTCGTTCAAAAACGACTCCAAAAGATGTTAATCGTAAATAAGAAGATTTGTTACGAAGAAAAAGAAAGATGGATTCGTATTCACATACATAAAAATTATATAGGAACAGGAGAAATCTTGGATTACTTTTTGAAAAAGTAGAAATCCTTTTTTTTTTTGGAGTAATCAGACTATTCCAATTACAATACTCATAAAGAAAGAGCCTTAATAAATGAAAGGAGGAGGCACCTTTCACCCAGTATTGAAGGGTTTGAATCAAGATTTCCAGATGTATAGGGTAGGGTATTTGTACATCTGACACATAATTTAAATATGAAAATTTTTCCTCAAAAAAGGAAATATTGAATGAATTGATCGTAAATTATAGGATTTTATGATTTCTGCCTTCTCTAAGGAAGAGATGAATTGTAGGGAAAATGGAATTTCCACACTGATGGCAAGCCCCTCTGATATTATTTGAGAATACAAATTCTTGTTGTACCCCTAAAATGGATTTTTGTTAGAATTATTAACAGAAATAATCAAATGATTATGTTGATACATTCGAGTAATTAAACGTTTTACAATAAGTAAACTAGATTTATGTCATAACCTAGATTTTGCACCAAAATGGAACTATTTAAACCATGATCGTAAGCAAGTGCAAAAATATACTCCCGAAAAATAAGTGGGTATAGGAAGTCATGTTGACGAGATCTATCTAGTTCTAAATATACTTGAAATTCCTCCATTTTTTGAAATTTGATTTGGGCCAAGGATCGAAGATTTATTGGGTTATCAAATAATACATAGTGCGATACAGTCAAAACAAGGTATTCTATTCTAATAAAAAAGAAATAGATACCTAGAAAACAAGTAAGACTCATCAACAGACTCTCTCTACTCGCTTTTTCCATCTAATTGTTTTATTTTCATTCTAGGATAACTAGATAGTTAGAAATCCTTTATTTTCTCAACCCAATCGCTCTTTTGATTTTGGAAAAAAAAAAGATCTTTATCAATATACTCTTTCTTCTACACATTTATCACCACCCCATAATCTAATTATAATGAAGAATAGTTAATAGTTAGGATTCATAACAAAAATAAATAATCCATTCATGGGAAAAGCTTTTCCCCCATCAAGTACTAATATTTTTTATTTTTAACGTATAATTAGATGGGGGAATCATTCAAATTCAAAACAAAAGCTCGTTCCTTTTTGTTTCCCTATAATTGGAGCCACCAAACTCTATTCATTTATTAATTCAACCCAACTGTGAATTTCTTTTGTTGCGAGCCAAGAATACAAACATGGATTTTGGCCCGATCCAATAGAAATGAAATATTCTGAGAATTCTCCATTGATACGACATGCTGCTTTTTCCATTCATTCCTTTCTGGATCAGTCGTGGTCTTACAAACTCTACCGATGGTATGGATGAACCCATTGCTTCATAGAAATGTGTAAAAATTTGAGTCGCACTTAAAAGCCGAGTACTCTACCATTGAGTTAGCAACCCTAAAAAATAAACTAATAAGATGTGTAGATACAATCGCAATCAAAATAAATAAAAAGATTGAATTGGATAATGATAATAAAAAAGAATATTCCATTAAAATCTAAAATCCAGAATCCAGAAAAAAGATTTTAAATGTCGAAGTCGAATCGATTCTAAACATAAAAATGTTCAGATCAGATTAAAATACAAGAAATTTTCTCAGATAACACTCAGATAAGAGATAAAAAAAGAAAATAACAATTTATATGTCTCTTTGTCGCCTATGTTATACGTTATACATTCTTTTTTTTTCATTTATTTTCTTTAATTATTTATATTTATATTCTTCTATTCCAATTTATAATTTAGAATTTAGATTAGAATATTTTTAATATTTTTATTATAATATATTTATATATTATATTATATTATTCTATTATATATATATATATATATATATATATATATATTATTTCTTTTTATTATTCTATTCTAATTATATTAATATTCTAAGTTATAAATAGAAATAAATTTTTATAAATTATTATATCATTAAGAATTTAGATTATTAATAATAAATTTTATATTATTAATAATATATTCTATTTTGAATAATAAAGTATATTATTCTATTATTCTATTATAAATTCTATTATTATATTAATAGTCTTTTTGATACCAAAATCAGACAGATGAGATCCAGGAAACCATAATCAGGATATAAGGAACAAATCATGAGGTTGACCGAATATGATCCGGGTTATGGAAGGATTTATGCCCTCTTTCATGCATAGAATATATTACAAGGTATCAGCACAAGGATTCCCAACCTTCTTCCTTCAGATCATAACAGCACAGCCTTCATTCGTTTCCTACTGGAGGCGTATCATGATATATATTCCTTATATGAAAATTATAATAACATGCATCTCATAATCTCATTCTAGACCGTACTCATTTAGAATCTGATAAAACTACTCCCCTAAATCCCTATAAGGAGTTTAGAACTCCATACCTTAGTTGACGATTAAACAAAATATAATCTTCTTTCCACGTAAATTGTTGCTGTAATGGAGGTTGTATGAGAGAAGGGTAGAGAACTCAAGAGATATGAGAACTGAAATTTTTATTGAACTTCAGAACTTACAAGCTGAATTAGAAACTATATGTCTTACTCAGAGGCTTACATTGCTTTATATAGACTCGAACTTAAACTATAGTTTACAAACTCTGGTTTACTTTACAACCCTAGTTTACAAACTCTAGTTACTTTATTACAAACTCGGGTTACTCATAACTCATGACTTGATTACTCTTCACATGCTGCCTTCTTCTTTACGGATTCATTTTCTTTTTCTTCTTGTCTTCTTCTTCTAGTGCTCTTTTTTCTTCATCACCTTTTTGAGTCCTTCTTTTCCTTCTTTGTCTTCTTCTGCCGACAATTCTTTTTCTTTCAATTCTTCAATTCTCTTTCCAATCTTCATCACCTTTTCTTTTATTCTGTCTCCTTCTTTTTTGATTTTCTTGAGATTTCTTCGAATCTTATTAATCTTCTTTTGGATTCTTCTGAGGCTTTCAGTCATTTCTGTCTGTCATTACAGAATATCTTCATTAATTGGAATTTCTCCTTCTTTTTATCTTCTTTCTTCTTCTTTACAATATACACAATTATGAACAGGGTATTCAGATAAATATTTACAGACTTTCTCAGCAGTTTCTTCTTCATGTTCCATTTCATTTTTCTTGATTGATTCATACCACTTATGAAATTTTGCATGAGTTCCATTAGTGGTTTTTCCAAGGGAATAAATACAAGTAAGATCACTCGTATGATAAACCCAAGGAATTTCTCCAATATTGGTTGCAATTCGATTCATTTCCTGGAAGATTATATGATGATCTTAGGCTCGGATATTAGAAATTCTGAATTGAAATTCTTCATCATCATCCATATCCTCTTTAATTTCTGGATCAAATTCTATTGGTTTTTTGGTGGTTCCAAGTCTAATTAAATTAATGGGATGATAAAATTGGTTTGGTGTAATTTCCGCAACTGTGGAATAACACCTTATAAAGACTTTATGTTGCAGGACTATCTTAAAGTATTTTTCTACGACTTCTTTGAATCTTGGTGGGAATAATTGGATTTCTTTCATATCTTGGGAAGGATATATGGTTTGGATTAATCCATAGCTGTATAAGGTTCTTACAATCTCTGGTGGTGTTCCTGAGTAAATAATGGCTTTATTAATGGCGTAATGAGATACATATCTAATAGTTTTGTGGGTTAAGGTTAAGGTATTTAGTCTTTTTACAATGGTTTTATAAAATTGGTATTTCTGGGTAAGGTCAAAGACTTCTGAATTATTGGGCTGTTTAGAGGTAGAGACTATATAGTTTATTACACTTTTGTTTGGTAAACTGGTCTTATATTTTGGGCTTGGTATTGGGCTTTTTTCTTGTTGTTGGACTTCTTTATGTTTCTGGGCTTGCTGGTCTTTTATTTTTTGGGCTAAAGAGTTTTTTCCTGGGCTTTGGGTAGATGACCCAATTTCATGAATTTGGGTAGAAGACCCAATTAGAAGTTTCTGAGTAGATGACTCAGATTAGGTAGATGACCCAGTTACTGGTCTTTCCTTGTCATTATTCATCTTTGGCGAAGGTTCCATAATTGGTTCCTTCTTTACTCGGCTTTCCAGGTTGTTTACTCTAGTAAATAATTCGTTTACTAAGCTAGTAAGGTTAGATACAAAATTAGACAAATTCTGTACACTATTACTCACTTGGCTTCCAAGTAAACTCATATTTACTTCGAGCATATTCATCTTCATTACAAGATGTGTCATAAATGGATTTTCCTCTTGTACCTCATTTAGAGGAATTTGACTTACAGGAATTTGATTTACAGGGCTGTTACTCATTCTTTTTCCTGGTTCCATCTGCTCAAATAATCAGCAATTAGAATATTTTTTCCTTTGATATATTCAACATCATAATCATAATAAGGCATATCACTATGTCATTTTAATAACATTTTATTACTCAATTTTCCATTTTTTATTCTATTTTTTAACTATCCTTTTACTTGTGTATTATCAGTTTTTATTATAAACTTACAGTTTACTATGAATAATTCGAATTTTTCTACTGCCTTTTTTATTGCTAAAAATTCCTTCCAGTTAGAATGATAATTACTCTGAGATTCATTAAATTTTCCACTTGCATATCTAGTTATTTTTTCTATTCATTTACTGTCTTCAAAATACAAAGATGCACCCCAATAATTTTCAGATGCATCAGTGTATATTATCCATCTTATATTTTCTTCTAAAGGTATAGTTAATTTTGGTAATTTATTACATAACACTTTTATTTGTTCTATAATTTTTTGAGTTTCTTCATTCCATTTCCATATTGTTTTTTCTCCTGCTAACTTAGATACTTTTGCTGTTAATTTTGATAAATGAGGTATATAATTTCTCGCTTGATTTACTAATCCTAAGAATGATTGTAATTCCTTTTTATTATTTATTCTTGGAAATTCTTTTACTTTATGACTTATATGATCTTGCAATTCCATTCCATCTTTTGAAATTATTTGTCCTAAAAATCCTATTTTTTCTTTTCTTAGTTCAGCTTTCGTGGGAGATATATTTATTCCTTTTTGTTCTATTAATTCCATAAATTTTTTCAGATGTTCTTCATGTTCTTTTTCATTCTTCGAAAATATTAATATATCATCAATATATATTACAGCAAAATTTCTTATTGGACTTAATAATTTAGACACATATTCTTGAAATATACTTGGACTATTGTGAAACCCCATGGGTAACACATTCCATTCATATAATCCTTCTGATGTACTAAAAGCTATATATTTTTTACTTTCCTCTTCTAATTTTATTTGAAAAAATCCTGACTTACAATCGAATTTACTAAATATAGTTTTTCCTCTTATCAGATTAAACAATAATTTCATTTTAGGTATAGGGTATCTGTTTCTTATTGCAATTTCATTTAGTTTAGTATAATTTATTACCATTCTAGATTTTCCTCTTTTTTCTTCACTGTGTTTTACAACTATCATTGTTGGTGATGAGTATTCAGATATACTTTCTCTTATTAAATTATATTTTTTCATTTCTTCTATATGCATTATAAATTCATTTCTATCATTTTCTGTCCATGGATATGGTTTACAATTTATTTCCTTACTATAATCTTTTAGTTCTATTTTTGCTAATGGTTTAGATTTTTCCCAATGTATTAAAGGATTTTCACTATAATTTTCTTCTAATCTTTTTTCTATTGTTTTATTTTTATCTTCTTCTACTTCTCTTATTGTTAAAGTAGCTAACATGTGTTTTATATGAACTGGTTTATTATTTGGTAAAAATTGTACTTCATTTTCATTATTTTTTAGTTGAAATTTTTCATCTTTTCTACTATAAGGTTCCATTATTCTTATTCCCCATGCTTCATGCTTACACGGTGTTGTTCATATAAATGCTTTTTCAATCATATGTATAGGAAAATATTGTTCTATAAAGTCTAATCCTAGTATTATATCACACGATGGCTCATTAAACTGATTTAATATTTTTAATTTTAATTCATAACTTCCTATTTGAATATTAACATTTAAAGCTTCATATTCCATTAAATGTATTTCTTTTCCTGCACTTTCCATTCTTAAAGGTCTTTTCTTTTTCTTCCACATTACAGGTGGTAAAACAATATATTTAGCTACACTTAGATTTGCTCCTGTATCTATTAAATTTTTCATAATTAAATTTTGTAAGAATATAATAAAGCTTAGTCATTATCCACGACTTAATATATTTAGTTTATTCTTCAAGTATTTTATGAAATCATTTCTTCCTCTTATTCTTAAATATGCTTGATATCTTGTTCTGAATCCATTAAATGTTCTTTGTCTTTTTTCATTTTCTAATATTTGTTTTATTATTCTTCTATCAGTATTATTTCCATTTTTACATTTTTTGATTATTTTTCTTATCAATGGTTTATTATTATTATTATGTATTATTATTACTTCTCCTCTAAAATTTCTGTATAAATCTACCATATTAACCTCTTGATAATACTTCCAATATTTTTCTGAATTTCTTAGCATAATATTTTCTTTCTACATGTGCTTCTACTGTATTTTGATATTCTTCTAATCATAGTAAAAAATCTTGTTCATATAATTCTCTTAGTCTTCTTTTTTCTTCTTTATTTTGTTTTTCAAATTTATGTTTTAGAAATATCATAAAACTTACATCTGTATGATTTATTTTTATTATTGTTTCATCTATTTCTGTATAATCTGGTACTCCTAAATATCATTCTTCTCTTGGTTTCCATTGATTATTTTGATTCTGATTTTCTTGTTCATTTTGATTATTCATTTAAAACTTTAGGAATTATTATTGTTCCATTGTTTATGTTAATAATTATTATTTTTTCTTGAATTCTATAATTATTTAATTTTTCTAAAAAATCCATTCCTAATATTAATCCAAAATTCTTTATTTCTTTATTTATTTTTATTAAAAATTCCATTATATCTCTTTGATTAAATCTTATTACTATGTCTGTTTTTCCTTCTTCATTTAATATTACATTTTCATCTAAATGTTTTATATCTATATTACTTTCTTTTACTTCTTCTAATATTAAGGCTTTTATATTCATCCATACTGTATTTTTCTTTATTTCTATTCTTATTATATTTTGTGTTTTTACTGTACTTCCTGATAGTTTTATTTCTTCCAATTTTGTTACTAGAGGTATTTCTGGTAATCTATTACTTCCTGTAATATCCCAAATTTTGTTCACCAAAATTCCATGTACATTTATTATATTAAAAGGAATAAAATGGTGAATTTTGGTACACTTAAGGATGATTAAAATAAAAGACTCATTTTTTTTAATTGGACTACATGATTCAAGCTTGCATAAGCAAGACATGTGCATCAAATTTTCTCCTCTTTTGTCAAGTCTTACGAAAGGAAAGAGAGCAACATGAGACCAAGTAAATAATTGGGTCAACAATTCAACTCATCTTATCACTAAATATTGGACGGTTAGGCAAGGAAGAAGATGGAGATAAGCCTAATTGTTTTATTGTCTTTAAGTCAACAAAATCAGCTATATTATAAGGAGAGTGATACAAGTGTCATTTATTTATTTCTCTTATCATTTATGTATTCCAAAAGTTGGACAAGGCACTAGTGAAAGAAAGAGAATTTGATTGAAACATTTCTTCATCTTTTGGCTTAACATGGACGATTAGCACAAGGAAAGAAGTGAGAGTGTGATATCACAATTTGTCTTCATCAATTGTTTTTCAAACATTTCGGCTAGCAAAAGAGGAGATGAATATAAAATTGCCACATGTATTTTCTTTACTTTTTCCTTGAGTGCTTTCGTCCAAGATAAATTAAGGGAGCTGAAATGAATTAAATAAGATACTATCTCACTCTCTCATACACAAAGAAAGTCGGACAACCTGAAGAAAGGAAAGAGAAACAGAAACTTGAAGAACAAAGCTAAGGTAAGAGTTTCTAATTGGATTTTCATCTTGCAAATCACCACTTTAGCTCAAACACTCTTCATAAACATTGTTCCTCTTGGTGAGAGCTTCATTTCTATGGTTTTAGAATTTCAAGAGGAGGTGTTTTACTTTGTGATTACTAAATGTTTGTATATGTCATTCTATGTAATATGAGCTAAGTGTCATGGACATGCCTATTAGCCTAGTTGTGGTCAGGGACCTAACAGGGGCGCCGAGTTAAGCCAAGGTGCAAATATATCGTTTGACCTTGGACAAGTGTACACACAGTTTTCTATCATTTTACATGACATGGCATTGCATATTTATTGTTCACATTTTATATGTTTGAAAGCATGTTACTACTGAGATTCATTCGAATCTCATTCTTTTTCAAAATAAAACTTTACAGCTGAGGCAGGCGGCTCAAAAGGCAAAACAGTTGCTACTGATGATTAGAGTTCTGGGAATTTTGTAGCTGCTATAGTTATTTATGCATGTAATTTTAGCTACTTTTGAATGTTTTTTTTTCATTTGTATATATTTATCAAACCCTAAGGACTCTCCTGTGTTGTAAACAAGTACTCCTTATCAGTATATTTCCTCTGTTTCTGTATGCTCTATGGAACTATACGCTTAATACTCTGTGAATATCGAAATGTTAAGGGGTTTGACATTTTTGGTATCAAAGCAGAAAGCGGTTCTGGCATTTACAGAATGACATACTGATATGATCTTGTTTGCATGGTGACAGGGAATTATAAAGATGACAATAACAAGAGGTGGTAGAGCCGGTGGTAGAGGCCGAGGTAGAGGTCGGGGCAGAGGTAGACATGAAAATGATAATCAGGAATCGAACACTAGGCCTGATCCAATGCAACAGTTGTTGGGCATGATGACGACGCAACAAGATATGTTAAATGAGTTGCGAAATGATCTGAGGGAGGTGCAACAAAAGCAAAATGCAGATGCAGAAGCTCATAATAACCCTGGTGGACAGGGAGGTGGTCAAGTACAACATCCAGAGCCTGAACCAGAGGTTCCTAAGGCGCCTATTGCTGAAGTTGACAGTATGCAGACCTGGGTAACTCGTCTGAATCAGCATCAACCAACTATTTTCAAGGGAAAGCTTGATCCCCAAGTTGCAGAGGACTAGTTATACAACTTGAAGAAGATTTTCAGAGTTCTAGAGTGCCCAAATGACATAAAAGCCCGTCTAGCAATTTATAAGTTGGGAGGTGATGCTGACAGATGGTGGGAAAGTACTGAGTTAATTCTGCAAGCTCGAAATATTCCTGTGACATGGGAAGTTTTCCAGGAAAAATTCAACGAGAAATATTTTCCTCGGTCGCTGAGGCTGGCCAAAGAAAGAGAATTTTTAACTATCCAGCAAGGTGAGAAGGAAGGTTTTGATGAATACTTGGCTAGATACATTCGGCTATCTCGATATTCTTCTTATTTAAACTACCATAATGACGAAGAGTTGAGTTCAGATATGATGATTCGAGGGTTGAAGCCAGAGCTGAAGGAAAAACTTGTTTCTAAGCACTTTATAAAGTTCAATAAGGCAGTTGAAGAGTGCCGAATAACAGAATATAACCTGTTAGAGCTGCATACCCATAGAAGTACTAGCAGCAAGACTACAGCTGGTGGCAGAAGTTCTTCTCAAAAGCGCCAATATCAAGGTGGTTCTTCGAGTGGCAGTAATAAGAAACCATATCAGCCTGACGGCCGCAGTAATCAAAGACCATTTGGTAACAGAACCTGCAGATATTGTGGAAACCCTCTCCATCTTGGTCAGACATGCGGGCAAGCAAGACAGGCCTTGGCATCAGCAAGACAGATTATTTGTTATAACTGCAACAAGCCAGGACATATTGCTAAGGATTGTCGACAACGACAAGAAACTAGAGAGCCAAGACAGCAAGTGCAAGGCAGAGTGTTTGCTTTAACACGAGGAAGCACAAAAATCACCAGAATTGATCAAAGGTATGATTTTTCTCAATGATAATCTAGTACAAGCATTGTTTGATTCAGGAGCTAGTCATTCATTCATTACATATGACTGCGTAAGACGACTAGGCCTGAGCATGTATAGATTACCTTATGACTTGACGGTATCTACGCCTACGGGTAATGGATTCATCACAACAGAGGTTTGTTTGAATTGTGTCTTAAACATAGAAGGACACGAGTCTACGGTAGACTTGATTTGTTCGCCATTGAAAAGACTAGAAGTGATTCTTGGAATTGATTGGCTAACTGCAAACAACGTGTTACTAGACTGTGGAAAAAAAGGGTCATTTACCCTAATTCCCCATCAAAGGCTAATGCAGAAATCATCCTTAATTTCCTCTCCGCAGCTGAAGCTGAGAGATGCCTATACAAAGGTTGTCAGGGGTATATTGTGTTTTTCTCCATGCAGACAGAGGCTGGAATAACATTGAAGAGTATCCCTGTAGTAAATGAATTTCCTGATGTGTTTCCGGAGGATATTAGCGGATTACCCCCGGATAGAGAAGTGGAGTTTGGCATTGAAACTAAGCCTGGAGCAGGACCGATATCGAAAGCCCCATACAGAATGGCTCCAAGCGAGATGGCAGAACTGAAAAAGAAGATTGAGGAACTACTAGAGAAAGGGTTTATTAGACCCAGTGTTTCACCATGGGGAGCTCCAGTACTTTTTGTGAAAAAGAAAGACGGAAGCCTACGACTTTGTATCGATTACAGAGAGTTAAATAAAGTAACTGTCAAGAACAAGTACCCGCTTCCTAGAATCGATGACTTGCTTGATCAATTGTCAGGATCTTGTGTGTTCTCGAAGATTGATCTGAGATCTGGGTATCACCAGCTTCGAGTGAAGGCAGATGATGTGTCAAAGACTGCTTTTCGAACAAGATATGGCCATTATGAGTTTCTAGTAATGCCATTTGGGTTGACTAATGCACCTGCAGTGTTCATGGACTACATGAATCGAATTTTTCGTCCGTACTTAGACCAATTCGTGGTAGTCTTCATCGATGACATTTTGGTATACTCTCAGAGCAGAGTACAGCATGAACACCACTTAAGGACTGTATTGAACACGTTGAGGAGAAAAGCAACTCTATGCTAAGCTGAGCAAGTGTGAGTTTTGGCTTTCAGAAGTAAAATTTCTGGGTCATGTAGTATCACAGCAAGGGGTCTCAGTAGATCCAAGTAAAGTGGAAGCAATACTGAACTGGAAGAGGCCAGAAATAGTATTTGAGATACGCAGTTTTCTGGGTCTCGCAGGGTATTACAGACGATTTATACAAAACTTCTCCAGAATAGCTTTGCCGTTGACTAAGCTAACACGAAAAACTCAGCATTTTGTATGGGATAGCAATTGTGAGAAGAGCTTCGCAGACCTAAAACATAAATTAACTACAGTGCCAGTTTTGACAATCCCAGATCCGCAATCAACTTCGTGGTTTACACAGATGCCAGTGGGCATGGATTGGGATGTGTCTTAATGCAGCAAGGCCGAGTAGTGGCATATGCATCTCGTCAGCTGAAGCCTCACGAACAAAGATATCCCACACACGATCTTGAGTTAGCAGCGATTGTATTCGCACTAAAGATCTGGAGACACTATCTCTATGGGGCAACCGTAGAGCTGTACTGCGACCACAAGAGCTTGAAATACTTATATGATCAAAAAGAGCTTAACATGCGGTAGCGCAAGTGGATGGAGTTGCTTAAAGATTACAATCTGGAGATCAAGTATCATCCAGGCAAAGCAAATGTGGTGGCGGACACATTAAGTCGTAAGGCAATACAGGTGGCAGTCCTCATGATTCATGAGCAAACTTTACTTGAGAATTTCCGAGATCTCCATCTGTCGAATCAGATAATGATTAACAGTAGCAATATTAGTCAGGCAAATAATGATTTAAGAGTAGATATAGAAGAAGCTCAAATACAGGATAGACGCGCTCAGTCCATCAAAAACATGATTGCAAAGGGAGAGACTCAGGAGCATGATATATCACCAAGTGGGCTGGTCAGATACAGAAAACGAATATATGTTCCACCACAAACAGAGCTAAAGAGATAAATCCTGGAAGAGGCACACCAGAGTAAATATACTATACACCCCGGAGCAACCAAGATATACCATAATTTGAAGTCCACATATTGGTGGCCAGGCATGAAACGAGACGTGACAAGATTTGTTGCTCGTTGCCTTGCCAAAAAGTAAAAGCTGAGCATCAGCGACCTTCAGGGCTATTACAAAATCCTGCAATTCCTGAGTGGAAATGGGAGAGCGTCACCATGGATTTCGTGACAGGACTACCGAAGGTCCGAAATCATGATGCAATTTGGGTGATAGTAGATCGATTCACAAAGACAGCTCATTTTCTTCCAATCAGCATTCACTATTCTCCTGATAAGCTCGCAGAAATCTATATCAAGGAGATAGTACGTCTCCATGGTATACCAAAGAATATCATATTGGACAGAGATCCCCGATTCACTTCTAAGTTTTGGAAGGCAGTGCATGAGGCTTTGGGTACCAAGCTCAGATTTAGCACAGCTTACCATCCCCAGACTGACGGACAAACGGAAAGAACAATACAGACGCTTGAAGATATGCTGAGGGCATGTGTATTAGATTTCAAAGGCAGTTGGGATCAATTCCTTCCACTTGCAGAATTCGCATACAACAACAGTTATCATTCGAGTATTCAAATGGCTCCATATAAAGCGTTGTATGGAAGGAAGTTTCAATCGCCCTTGTGCTGGACAGAGCTGTCTGAGAGGCAGTTATATGGGCCGGATATAGCTGATCAGACAACAGAGCAAATTAAGTTGATAAAATAGAGATTGTTAGTTGTTCAGAGTAGGCAGAAGAGTTATGCGGACAAGAGGCGGAAACCTCTAGAATTTGAGGTCGGAGATCATGTGTTCATGAAGGTTTCACCTATCACCGGTATTGGTAGGGCATTAAAAGTGAAGAAGCTAAGCCCTAGATACATTGGTCCATTTGAAATCTTATCAAGAATCGGGCCAGTAGCGTATCAAATAGCTTTACCCCCAAATTTGAGCAGACTGCATGATGTCTTCCACGTCTCACAGCTGAAAAAGTATCAACCTGACTCCGAACATGTGATTGAATATGAGGAATTAGATGTGCGGGATGATCTTACATATGAGGTCACACCTGATCGGATCATTGATCGGCAGGAGAAGAAACTTAGGCACAGGAGTATTCCATTCGTAAAAGTGGTATGGAAGGGGTTATCTCCTAGAGAAGCTACCTGGGAAACAGAGAAAGACATGCAGGGACGTTATCCAGAATTTATGAATTCATTCATGTAGCAAATTTCGGGGACGAAATTTTATTAGGAGGGAAGAACTATAATATCCCAAATTTTGTTCACCAAAATTCCATGTACATTTATTATATTAAAAGGAATAAAATGGTGAATTTTGGTACACTTGAGGATGATTAAAATAAAAGACTCATTTTTTTTAATTGGACTACATGATTCAAGCTTGCATAAGCAAGACATGTGCATCAAATTTTCTCCTCTTTTGTCAAGTCTTACGAAAGGAAAGAGAGCAACATGAGACCAAGTAAATAATTGGGTCAACAATTCAACTCATCTTATCACTAAATATTGGACGGTTAGGCAAGGAAGAAGATGGAGATAAGCCTAATTGTTTTATTGTCTTTAAGTCAACAAAATCAGCTATATTATAAGGAGAGTGATACAAGTGTCATTTATTTATTTCTCTTATCATTTATGTATTCCAAAAGTTGGACAAGGCACTAGTGAAAGAAAGAGAATTTGATTGAAACATTTCTTCATCTTTTGGCTTAACATGGACGATTAGCACAAGGAAAGAAGTGAGAGTGTGATATCACAATTTGTCTTCATCAATTGTTTTTCAAACATTTCGGCTAGCAAAAGAGGAGATGAATATAAAATTGCCACATGTATTTTCTTTACTTTTTCCTTGAGTGCTTTCGTCCAAGATAAATTAAGGGAGCTGAAATGAATTAAATAAGATACTATCTCACTCTCTCATACACAAAGAAAGTCGGACAACCTGAAGAAAGGAAAGAGAAACATAAACTTGAAGAACAAAGCTAAGGTAAGAGTTTCTAATTGGATTTTCATCTTGCAAATCACCACTTTAGCTCAAACACTTTTCATAAACATTGTTCCTCTTGGTGAGAGCTTCATTTCTATGGTTTTAGAATTTCAAGAGGAGGTGTTTTGAGTCTTCTAGCAAGAGTCAAAGTTAAAGAATCAAAGAAATAGCTTAAGAAAGGACAAGAGGTGAGTTTGAGCTTTGATTTAAACCAAATATTATGTTGTTTGGTTGATTTTTGTGAATTTTCTTGGCTGCCCTGAATCTCAGTTATTAAGAGGAATTAGTGTTATGATCAAATACATGATGTTATATGATGTTTAAAGAGCATATAATATTTGTATGATGATTAAATTGGATTTTTTTAGAATTAATTATGAATTTCCAAAGTTGACTGAAAAATGTGTCAATTTCTGGAAACAGTGAAATTTCACTGTGCATAATTGTACTATACAGAAAATGCTGTAACTACATTGGATAACCCACATAATATGACTTAAAAGTAGTAATAGTACAAGTAATAATTAGTTACTTGTTAACTTTAATTTATAGAAATTTATAGTAGCCCGAGCCGAGACAAAAGTATTGGACTGACAGTAGCACTGAAAAAGGATTCAGGTAGTAACTTCTTTCTTATATATACTTTGTGATTACAAAATGTTTGTATATGTCATTCTATGTAATATGAGCTAAGTGTCATGGACATGCCTATTAGCCTAGTTGTGGTCAGGGACCCAACAGGGGCGCCGAGTTAAGCCAATGTGCAAATATATCGTTTGACCTTGGACAAGTGTACACACAGTTTTCTATCATTTTACATGACATGGCATTGCATATTTATTGTTCACATTTTATATGTTTGAAAGCATGTTACTACTGAGATTCATTCGAATCTCATTCTTTTTCAAAATAAAAACTTTACAGCTGAGGCAGGCGGCTCGAAAGGCAAAACAGTTGCTACTGATGATTAGAGTTCTGGGAATTTTGTAGCTGCTATAGTTATTTATGCATGTAATTTTAGCTACTTTTGAATGTTTTTTTTTCATTTGTATATATTTATCAAACCCTAAGGACTCTCCTGTGTTGTAAACAAGTACTCCTTATCAGTACATTTCCTTTGTTTCTGTATGCTCTATGGAACTATACGCTTAATACTCTGCGAATATCGAAATGTTAAGGGGTTTGACACTTCCTGACCTTATTAATCTGTTTTCTCGTATTTGATCATTATAACTTAATCTTGGTTCATAATTTAATCTTCTTGGATTAAAACTTAATGATCTTTGTCCTAACTGATTATTAGTCTGTAGTCTTAATCTTCTTATATCTTCATATTCTCTTGTTCTATCTATATCTATTTTTAGTTGTTCTAGTAAAGTTATTGTTATTGGATCTATAGGTAATTCTTTTAATATTGGCATAAAATGTTTCTCTATACTTATTCTTCCTTTATTTTTATTATAAATTTTATGTTCGTTTGTAAATACAAGTCCTATCATTGCAGTTATACTTATTGTTTTAGATCCTTCCATTAATCTTATTCCTCCTAATTTATGATATACATTTATAGTTTTATCTAGATGTTCATCTGTTACAGATATTGCAAAATTTGTATTTAATGTAAATTTTAATTTTTGATATATTAAATTTCCTGTTAACATTCCTATTATACTGTCTTTTACATTACTTATTATTCTTCCATCTGTTATAAGTAGTTCTATAGGTGTATCAATTCCTTCTTTAAAATAAGCTTTTACAAGTAATTGTATTCCTGCTATATATACTTCTGTTACTTCATTCTTAAATGGTACTTTCTTTATCTCTTCTTCTATAAGTCTTTTACTTATTAGAGGTATTTTTAATACTCCTTCAGTTAATGTTGATTCTATAAGATGTTTTTTTTTCTAATACTACACAATGTGTTTTATGATTTGTTTTAGTTTTAAATTTTCTGCTTACCATTTCTATAAACGATTCTTCTTGTAATTGATTAGTTTTCATGTCTAGTTTTTTATCTTTTATTTTATTAAAATGTTTTGGATTAAATATCATTCTTCTTTCTACCGATCATTCACTTACATTTCTATATTCTTCATATTCATCATTTTCATCTTCTTCTTGTTTACTTGTTTGTCCTTCTTCTAATTCTTTCATCATATATACATACATTTCTTCTTCTTCACTTTCTGATTCTGATTCCGATTCTTCTGTTTCTGTTTCTGTTATTTCTTTTAATTTATATATTTCTACTTCTTCATTTTCTATATCACTAAATACTGGGATTTCTAATTCTATTGGTTCCAAATTATATTTTTCAGCTTCTTCTAATATTTTCATTTGTTTCTTTTCTCTTGGTTTTTTACATTCTGTAGATATATGTCATATTTCTCCACAATTATAACATCTACATTTTTTAGGTCTTTTACTATACTTTATTCTTCTTTTACCTTTCTTAAAATATTTTCTTGGTTTATATTTATTATAATATTTATATTTTGGATATCTTTTAAATTTATATTTCTTTCTTCTAAATTTATTATACTTTCCAAGTCTTTTTTTCCTATAATTCTTCTTTTCTTTTTCACATCCCCATCTATGTGGTGTTTTATATTTATTACATTGGATTACCATTTTATTTCTTTTATAATATTTCATATTTTTCCATACTTCTTTACATTTATTAGATAAAAATTCTTTTAGAAAATATTCTCTTCTTCCCATTGTATCTACAAATATTATTAATTCATTTCTATTTCCAAAAGCTTTATAATATTCTTGATTTATTTCTTTTGATATTAATCTTGGTAATTTTCTATAAAACATTTCTAAATAAAATTTTTATTCTTCATCTGTTTCTAGTCTTGCTTCATAATAATATTTTTTATATTCGCATATATATTGTTCTAAAAATATTTTTGTTCTAAAGAACATATTTCTATTTGATGTAAACATAATTTTGCTTTTTCAATTTTTGTTTTTTCATCTGCTCCTGCACTTCTTCCAATAAATTCATTTCCTCCAATAATTAGAATATATTTATATATTCTATTCTATTATTCTATTATATTATTTATTATATTATATTATATATATATATTATTTATTTTTATTATTTTATTCTAATTATATTAATATTATATTAATATTCTAAGTTATAAATAGAAATAAATTTTTATAAATTATTATATCATTAATAATTTAGATTATTAATAAGAAATTTTATATTATTAATAATATATTCTATTTTGAACAATAAAGTATATTATTATATTATTCTATTATAATATTCAATAATATAGATATAGAATATAAAGAAAAAGAAAAAAGAAATAAAGAAAGAAAAGAAGTTCTTTTTTTTAATTAAAGAACTTCTTTTCTTATTTCTATCACAGAAAATCCAACGAACCCATCAAACAAAAAAAAATCCTATGGAACGGGAATAAAAGGATCCATTTATTCACGATCGGATTATATTTGTTTGATACACTGTTGGCAATATTAATATTAATGTTGAAAAAAGAATACAATGAAGAAAATAAACGAATTAAGAATAAAAAAAACTTAAATATTCAATTGAATAAATACCAATTAAGATCCAATTGAATTGAATTCAAATTACAAATGAATAATAGAAAATAATAATAAATACTAAGAACTAAGAAAAAAAACAAATAGAAAAATATCAAAATATATATAAATATATAATTAATTATATAATTTATATAATTAAAAAAATAAAAATTAAAAAAATATATAATATATAATTTAATATAATCTAATTAAAATAATTGAATTTATTTTTATTCATTTGCCCATTTTTATATTATAAAAAAAATAGATTTTTGTGGTTATAAAAAACAGCATTCTATGTCAGCAATAAGAAATCCAAAATTAGGTATGAATAGAACAAGAGAGCGAGGGGGGGAGAAAAGAGAGAAAAAGATTCGAAAAATCTACATAAAAGTCTTTCACACCCTCTTTTTTTTCTTTTTTTTATTATATTATTATTTATTTAAATTGAATTTTGTTTGTTGATTAGGATTAAGTTCCATAAAAAAACCCGCCTTTTTTGAAATATCCTGAACAGTTCCTGTAGGTTGAGCGCCTTTTTCAAGGAAATATAGAATAATAGGAATATTTAAATGGGTTTGATTCTTTATCGGATCATAAAAACCCACTCTCCGAAGATCTCTCCCCACTCTTCGAGATCGAACATCAATTGCAACGATTCGATAAACGGCTCATTGGGATAGATATAGATAAACAATACACCCCCTAGAAACGTATAAGAAGTTTTCTCCTCGTACGGCTCGAGAAAATTCGAAATTATGTTTATGTATAGAATTATGATGTCAAATAGATTCATAAAATCATCAAATCAATTAGACTATGATTAAAATGAAATACTTTTTCTATTCTTTCCACACAAAAAATCACTCGTATTCGCAACCTCATAACTCAAGTTGGATAACTGACAGAGGTACAAGTGGCATCTTATATGTTGTTGAACAAGGCATCCAAGTTGGCAACCAAGGTGGCATCATCTATGGCAAACACATCATAGGTGGCACATACAATGAACAAGATGTTGTCTATATCATACAAGAAGATTCTAAGCAAGCCCAAGATCCTCTACATGACATCAAGGGCCTAATTACTAGAAGCCTAGAAAATAGTGAGCTGTTTGAAAGGCCGGAGCAAATATTTAGGCTTCAATTTGCTTCATTAATGGCTTATAATGTTAGTATATATGTTGAGGGTGCAAATGAGGCCATAATCATGCATATTCAAGCCCATATGCATGCTTTTACAAAACCTAGAAGCTTGAGCACGTGGCAAAACATGAAGATCCATGAAATTGGGATAACATGAAGCAATAAGCCCAACATGATGATGTACAAGGCCCATGTGCAGTCTATATTGAAGAATTTACTTTAAATACCATGTGACAAGCATGTGCCTTGGTGGAGGATTATAAGTGATGTCCAAGACAACTCAAGAAGCATCTAGAAGGAATCCTTATGCATCAAATCTGATTTAATATGATTTAATTTCGTTTTTTAATTAGTTTCCTTTTTATTCGCATTAAATAAGGCCTTTTGGTCAAAGATTGCTTTTGAAAACTTTGTTTTAGTTTCCTATTTTTTAGTTAGCCGATTTAGTCTTGAAGAATAAGTAATTCCCTAATGTATTTAGGCTTGAATGGTGCCAACCAAGGCAATCAATCATCATTAAGACACCATTTAATTGCATTTATGACTAGGTTTAGAGTTCTAGAGTGTTCTTTTGTTGCCTATATATGAAGGCTACGTTTTTTGTATAGAGGGAGAAGATGATAAAGATATGAATAAGAACTTTGTTCTTTGAGAATTTTATTTCTCTTGTGTGAGCTTTGCTTGCATGCTTGTATTCTCGTGTGAATACTCCGAATGTATCAAGGACCGATCATCCTTGTGGTGTCTTTATGGCTAGGGTTGTAAGAGACAGGTTCTCTTAAGGTCCTACCTTTGATCATCCGTCCCATTCGTGTCTTCAAACTTGCTTTCTAGCCGGTCCGTATTCCTCATTCATATCAATAACTCTCAAATAACTCAAAGGAAAACAAAACATTTAGTTAGGTATTTTATTTCATCTATTGAGCGGTCTCTACCCCCTTTCTTGTCTGTCTCCTTTAGCTTTAGAATCCATTTTTTGTCTTCAGTCTGTGTAATATAGTTGTTGAGACAATTGAAAAAGGTATTTACTTGTTCCATGATCCGTTAGCTTTTCCTTGAATCGTTGGGTTTAGACATTATTTCGAGGATCTTTAATCATTACAAAAATGGCAGCAACATACCCATTTTTGATTTCTTTCCATCAAAGAATCGTACAAATAGATGGTTGATTCCCCCAGATCCACTTTTGATCGAAATAGTTTTACCAATTCCAACAAATTTTACTTTTTTTTAACTTGCTCGAATTGGATCCTTTCTATTTCTATAGCGAAAATATACTTACGAAGTTGTTGGAACTTATTAATTTTCACTAACCCTAGAAACTTGTCCCTGAGAAATGAATCAACTCGAGCTCCATCATGTACTATTTCCATCATCAAACCCCCTCCTCCCCCAAAAAAAGAAATTAGAGTGGAACTCCTAAATGGCCGACGCAGTTTCTGAATTCATACGTTTTGGGCCTCGAGTGGCTGGAAGTTAGTTTTGCGGCCCTTTTGTGCTTTCAAGAGGGAAATTGCTCTATAGGCTTCAAAATTGCGTGGAAATCCCCTTTCGATCACAATTTTACATGAGGACTTGAAAATAATCCATGCAGCAACAAAATTGAAACGATTCTACCTCAAAAGGCTAAAACATGGTTTTCGATCGGGTTTACACTTTCAAGATGGAAACTACTCTACATGCCTTAGAATTGAGGGGAAATGCTCTTTAATACTCCATTTATAATGAGGACTCATCGAATTGGCCATGGAGTCATAAATTCATCTGATTCAGCCCCTAAATGGCTAGAAGCTCGTTTTAGGGCTGTTTTATGCTTTGAAGAGGGAAGCTTCTCTACAGGCTCATAATTGAGTGAAAATGTTCTTTAACACTCCATTTATATTGAGTGCTTACAATTAGGCCACTTAATTTCCAATTTCATCCATTTCGGCTACCAAAAAAATAAATCTTCGTTTTAGATCCAGATTGCGTTTTCAAGATGGTAAGTGCTCTATATGCCTCATAATTGAGTGTAAATGCTCTTTCACACTCCATTTATATTGAGGACTAATAGATTGGGCCATGTAGTTGCCAAATTCATGCTTATCGGCTCCTAAAAGGGTAAAAGTTCATTTTCCACCCCGTTTGCGCTTTGAGGAACGAAGCTGCTTTACAGGCCTCAGAGTTACACAAAAATCCTCCTGCTCAATCCCTTTTTCATGAGGACTCCCAAATGGCCGACACAGTTTTTAAATTCATACGCTTCAGCCCCCAACAGGCTAGCAGCTCGTTTTGGGGTCGCTTTATGATTTGAAGATAGAGACCTCACTACAGGCCTTAGAATTGCGTTGAAATCCTCCTTAGCACTCTGCTTAAAAGGAGGACTCACAGATTGGGCCACATAGTTTCCAATTTCATCCACTTTGGCCCCCTAAAAGGATAAAAGCTTGTTTTATAGCTGGTTGCAATTTCAAGAGGGAAACTGCTCTACAAGCCTCGAAATTGCATTGAAATCCATTTTAACATACCATTTATAATAGGGTCTCATAAGTTGGGCCACGTAGTTTCCAATTTCATCTATTTTAGCCCCCAAAAGGATAAAAGCTTGTTTTAGAGCCGGTGTGCAATTTCAAGTTGGAAACTACTTTACAGGCCTCATAATTGCACGGAGAACCTCCTTCTAAATCCAATTTTCACAAGGACTTCTAAACGGCCGACAGAGTTTCTGAATTCATACGTTTCAGTCCCTAAGTGGCTAGAAGTTAGTTTTATGGCTGTTTTGCACTTTCACGAGGGAAACTACTCTACAGGCCTCAGAATTGTATAGAAATAATCTTTCTCTCAAAATTTCACATGATGACTTCAAAAGAATCTATGTAGCTGCAAAACTGATACGATTCTTCCCCTAAAAGGCTAGAAGATGGTTTTCGATCAGGTTTGCGCTTTCAAGATGGAAATTGATTTACATGCCTTAGACTTGAGTGGAAATGCTTTCTAACTCTCCAATGATAATGAGGACTCATCGAATTGACCACGAAGTCATAAATTCATCCGATTCGGCCACTAAATGGCTAGAAGCTTGTTGTAGGGTCGTTTTACGCTTTGAAGAGGGAAGATGCTCTATAGGCTCATAATTGAGTGGAAATATTCTTTAACACTCCATTTATATTGAGTGTTCATTGATTGGGCCTCATAGTTACCAATTTCATTTGTTTCAGCCCCCAAAAAAATAAATCCTGGTTTTAGAGCCAGATTGTGTCTTCAAGATGGGAAGTGCTCTACAAGCCTCATAATTAAGTGTAAATCCTCTTTAATACTCCATTTATTGTGAGGACTCAAAGATTGGGCTGCTTAGTTGCCAAATTCATACTTATCGGCTCATAAAAGAACAAAAGCTCGTTTTGGACCCGGTTTGTGCTTTAAAGAGGGAAGCTGCTCTACAGACCTCAGAGTTTCTTGAAAATCCTCCAACTCAATCCCTTTTTCAAAAGGACTCCCAAATGGCCGACATAGTTTCTAAGAAGCTCATTTTTGGGCCGGTTTTTGATTTCAAGAGGGAGACCGCACTACAGCCCTCAAAATTATGTCAAAATCCTCCTTAACGCTCTGTTTATAAGGAGGACTCAAATATTGGGCCACGTAGTTGCCAATTTTATCCACTTCGGCCCCCTAAAAGGAGAAAAGCTTGTTTTATAGCTAGTTTGCGCTTTCATGAGGGAAACTGCTCTACATTCCTCAAAATTGTGTTGAAATCCTCTTTAACATACAATTTATAATAGGGTCTCACAGGTGGGGCCATGTAGTTGCCAATTTCATCTATTTTTGACTCCAATAGGACAATAAAAGCTTGTTTTGGAGCTGGTTTACAATTTCAATTTTGAAACTTCTTTACACATTTCATAATTGCATAGAGAACGTCCTCCTAAATCCAATTTTCACGAGGACTCCTAAAGAGCCATCTCGGTTTTGAAATTCATACGTTTCGACCCCTGAGTGGCCATAAGTTAGTTTTTGCCTCTGTTTTGCGCTTTCAAAAGGGAAACTGCTCTAGAGGCCTCGAAATTGCGTGGAAATCCTCTTTGTCTCACAATTTCACATAAGGACTTTAAAAGAATCCGTGCACCTATAAAATTGATACGATTCTACCCCCAAAAGGCTAGAAGATGGTTTTCGATCAGGTTTTCACATTCAAGATGGAAACTGCTTTACATGCCTCAAAATTGAGTGGAAATGCTCTTTAACACTCAATTTATAACGAGGACTCATCGAATTAGGCACGATGTCGCTCGCAAATTCATATGATTCGGCCCCTAAATGGTTAGTGCCTCGTTTTAGGGCCGTTTTGCGCTTTAAAGAGGGAAGCTGCTCTACAGGCTCATAATTGAGCTGAAATGTTCTTAACACTCCATTTATATTGAGTGCTCATTGATTGGCCCACGTGGTTGCCAGTTTCATACTTTTTGGCTCCCAAAAGGATAAAAGCTCGTTTTTGACCCGGTTTGCGCTCTGAAGGGGGTAGCTGCTCTACAGGTCTCAGAGTTGCCCAAAAATCTTCCTACTCAATCCCTTTAAATGAGGACTACCAAATGGCTGACACAGTTTTTAAATTCATACGCTTCAGCCCCTAACAGGCTAGAAGCTCGTTTTAGGGCCGGTTTATGATTTCAAGACGAAGACTGCAATACAGGCCTTAGAATTACGTCAAAATCCTTCTTAGCACTCTGCTTAAAAGGAGGACTCACAGATTGGCCACGTAGTTTCCAATTTCATCCACTTTGGCCCCCCAAAAGGATAAAAGCTTGTTTTATAGCTGGTTTGCGCTTTCAAGAGGAAAACTGCTCTACAGGCCTCGGAACTGCATTGAAATGCCTTTTTCTCTCATAATTTCACTTGAGGACTTCAAAAGAATCCATGCAGCTGCAAAATTGATACAATTCTAACCCCAAAAGGCCAGAAGATGGTTTTCGATCAGGTTTGCGCTTTCAAGATGGAAACTGCTCGACATTCCTGAGAATTGTTTGGAAATTCTCTTTAACACTCCATTTAGAAAGAGGACTCATTGAATATGACATAGATTCGCTTGCAAATACATCTGATTCGGCCCCTAAATGGTTAGAGGCTCATTTTAGGGCCATTTTGTGCTTTGAAGAGCGAAGCTGCTCTACAGGCTCATAATTGAGTGGAAATGTTCTTTAACACTCCATTTATATTGAGTGCTCATAGATTGGGCCACGTAGTTGCCAATTTCCTACTTTTCGTCTCCTAAAAGGATAAAAGGTCATTTTTGACCCGGTTTGCGCTCTGAAGGGGGTAGCTACTTTACAGGTCTTGGAGTTGCCCGAAAATCCTCTTACTCAATCCCTTTTTCATGAGGACTCCCAAATGGCCGACGCAGTTTTTAAATTCATACGCTTCAGCCCCCAACAGGCTAGCAGCTCGTTTTGGGGTCGCTTTATGATTTGAAGATAGAGACCTCACTACAGGCCTTAGAATTGCGTTGAAATCCTCCTTAGCACTCTGCTTAAAAGGAGGACTCACAGATTGGGCCACATAGTTTCCAATTTCATCCACTTTGGCCCCCTAAAAGGATAAAAGCTTGTTTTATAGCTGGTTGCAATTTCAAGAGGGAAACTGCTCTACAAGCCTTAGAATTGCATTGAAATCCTCTTTAACATACCATTTATAATACGGTCTCAAAGGTTCGGCCACGTAGTTGGAAATTGCATACATTTTGGCCTCCAATAGGAAAATAAAAGATTGTTTTGGAGCTGGTTTGCAATTTGAAGTTGGAAACTTCTTTACTGGCTTCATGATTCCACAGATAACCTCCTCCTAAATCAAATTTTCATGAGGACTCCTAAACAGCCATCTCAGTTTTGAAATTCATACATTTCGGCCCCCGAGTGGCTAGAAGTTAGTTTTGTGTCCGTTTTGCACTTTAAGAAGGGAAACTGCTCCACAGGCTCATAATTGAGTAGAAATGTTCTTTAACATCCATTTATATTGAGTTCTAAAAGATTGGGCCATGTAGTTGCCAATTTCATCCGTTTCGGCCCCAAAAAAATAAAACCTTGATGTAAAGCGGGTTTGTATTTTCAAGATGGAAAGTTCTCTACATGCCTCATAATTGATGTAGTTTCTAAATTCATACGCTTCAGCCCCCAACAGGCTAGAAGCTCATTTTTTGGCCGGTTTGTGATTTCAAGAGGGAGACCACACTACAACCCTCAGAATTACGTCTAAATCCTCCTTAACACTCTGCTTATAATGAGGACTCAAAGATTGGGCCACGTAGTTACCAATTTTATCCACTTCGGGCCCCCAAAAGGATAAAAGCTCGTTTTATAGCCGATTTGTGCTTTCAAGAGGGAAATTGCGTTGAAATCTTCTTTAAACATACCATTTATAATAGGGTCTCACAGGTTGGGCCACGTAGTTGCCAATTTCATCTGTTTTTGCCTTCAATAGGATAATAAAAGCTTGTTTTGGAGCAGGTTTACAATTTCAATTTGGAAAATTCTTTACAAATTTCATATTGCAGGGAGAACCTCCTTCTAAATCCAATTTTCATGAGGACTCCTAAACAACCATCTCCGTTTTGAAATTAATACACCCCCGAGTGGCTAGAAGTTAGTTTTGCGTTTGTTTTGCAATTTCAGAAGGGAAACTGCTCTACAGGCCTCGAAATTGCGTGGAAATCTACTTTCTATCACAATTTCACATAAGGACTTCAAAAGAATCCATGCAACTGCAAAATTGATACGATTCTGCCCTCAAAAGGCTAGAATATGGTTTTTGATCAGTTTGCACTTTCAAGATGGGAACTGCTCTACATGCCTCAAAATTGAGTGGAAATGCTCTTTAACACTCAATTTATAACGAGGAGTCATCGAATTGAGCACGGAGTAGCTCGCAAATTCATTTGATTCAGCCCTTAATGGCTAGAAGCTCATTTTAGGTCCGTTTGGCGCTTTAAAGAGTGAACCTTCTCTACAGACTAATAATTGAGTGGAAATGTTCTTTAACACTCCATTTATATTATATTGAGTTCAAAAAGATTGGGACACGTACTTGGAAATTTCATCCCTTTCAAAATGGAAAGTGCTCTACATGACTCATAATTGAGTGCAAATGCTCTACAATACTCCATTTATAATGAGGACTCATAGATTGGGCGACGTAGTAGCCAAATTCATACTTTTCAGAACCCAAAAGAATAAAGACTCGTTTTTGACTTGGTTTGCGCTTTGAAGAGGGTAGCTGCTCTACAGGCCTCGGAGTAGCCCAGAAATCCTCCTGCTCAATCTCTTTTTCATGAGGACTCCCAAAATGGCTGACATAGTTTCTAAATTCAGAAGTTTCAGCCTCCAACAGGCTCGAAGGTCGTTTTGGGACTAGTTTGAGATTTGAAGAGGGAGACTGCACTACAGGCCTTAGAATTGTGTTAAAATCCTCCTTAACACTTTGCTTATAAGGAGGGCTAACAGATTGGGCCACGTAGTTGCCAATTTCATCCATTCAACCCCCAAAAGGAGAAATGCTCGTTTTATAGCCGGTTTGCACTTTCAAGAGGGAAACTGCTCTACAGGCCTCAGAATTGCATTGAAATCCTCTTTAACATACCATTTATATTAGGGTCTCACAGGTTGTGCCACGTAGTTGCCAATTTCATCCATTTCGGCCTCCAATAGGATAATAAAAGCTTGTTTTGGAGCCGGTTTGAAATTTCAAGCTTGAAATTTCTTTACATTTTTCATAATTGCACGGAGAACGTCCTCGTAAATCCAATTTTCAAGAGGACTCCTAAACAGTAGTCTCAGTTTTGAAATTCATATGTTTCGGCCCTCAAGTATGATACCTTACTTTTAATGACGTCGGATGAGTATAAAAGAGTAGTGAAATCATGCGGGAGACCAGGATTCAAACCCTGCTACCCAAACTTCCAAACTATTTGGAAATTTACTACCTTTAACTTAGGAGTTGAACCTAGGGTTGAGAGGGTAGTAAAATTTTCCCAAACCATTTTAACTATCTCATTTAGTCTCACCGGTCCTTTGTTTATATTCAATTATCAGAGTCGGACAACATTTATCTTAATTGCATTTCGTTAGCGATGAGAAGCATAAACACATAATTAAATATAATTCATATATTACATTCCACGCATGTTCTCAACATGTTGGTATAGCTATATACATCATACACAACCTAAATATCCAAATAACTAAAGCCATCAGTGCCTTAACTCTAGTCATCCACATTTACCTTCCGCTTGCCCCTTGAGCTTTCTCCCTGTACTGAAAGTGGGTTTTTGGAAAAAGAGTGAGATTCAAAATAATCTCAGTAGCAACATATATCATCAATCATACAATTATAACATTACAAGGCATGCTAAACAATCATCATACATCAGAATCATCACAACAGCAATCATGCATCATATGAAACTCTTAAACTATCGTAGCGCTAGGTATACTAAAAGGCCCCAAGGGATACCCGTGCAATAGGCCCTAGGATCCACTTGTGCATCATCGGTGATAGTTATATTGGCCTGAGCGTCCACCCGTGCAAAGATAGGCCCCGGGCGACCACCACTCATATTCAAAACATGTCTGAAAATTCTTGATGAATACACAAATCATTCAATGCATACCATAACATATGAAAGATAAGTTACTACCTGATTGCTCTTCTCTAGCAATTCCTTCCCACCTTTCCAAGCTTAGGTAAGCCTTGAGTTTCAGACCACATCCAAGTCCTGAAATCTCGAATATACCAAAAATGAGTCATTACTCATTCGTGTATAATTCCAAATTCATAGTATTGGTTAACTTAGCCTAATAGTGCTAAATTACCAAAATGCCCCTTGAGACTCGGTCTCACTATACTTTACCATATTTACGACCTAGGCTAATCCTACACAATTTCACATGTAGAATCCATTTTTGACTTCCAATTGGTCAAAATCAGGCCTAAATGACGAAAATACCCTTGACAGCCCTTATTTATCGTAGCGCTAGGTATACTACAAGGCCTTGAGATATACTCGTGCAATAGGCCCTAGGATCCACTCGTGCATTAGTGATTGTTACATTGGCCTGAGCGTCCACCTGTGAAAAGATAGGCCTAGGGCGACCACCCCACATATTCAAAAAACATCAAACAAGGCATCCAAGTTGGCATCATCCATGGCAAACACGTCATAGGTGGCACATATAATGAACAAGATGTTGTCTATATCATACAAGATAATTCTAAGAAAGCCCAAGATCCTCTTCATGACATCAAGGGCCCAATTACTAGAAGCTTAGAAAAGAGTGAGATGTTTGAGAGGCTAGAGAAAATATATAGGCTTTAATTTGCTTCATTAATGGCCCATAATGTTAGTATATATGTTGAGGGTGCAAATGAGGCCCTAACCATGCGTATTCAAGCCATATGCATAGTTTTACAACACTTAGAAGCTTGAGTATGTGACAAAGCATGAAGATCCATAAAATTGGTATAACATAAAGCAATAAGCCAAAATATGAGGATGTACAAGGCCCATTTGCAGTTCAGATTGAAGAATTCACTTACAATACCATGTAACAAGCATGTGCCTTGGTGGAGGATTATAAGTGATGTCCAAGAAACCTCAAGAAGCATATAGAAGGCATCCTTATGCATCAAATCTAATTTAAAATGATTTAATTAGTTTCCAATTTTATTTGCATTAAATAAGGCCTTTTGGTCAAAGATTGCTCTTTAAGAGTTTGTTTTAGTTTCCTATTTTTAGGTAGCTGACTTAGTTTTGAAGAATAAGTAATTTTATAATTACTTTAGGCTTGAATGGTGCCAACCAAGGTAATCAATCATCATTAAGGCATCATTTATTGCATTTATGACTAGGTTTAAAATTCTAGAGTGTTCTTTTGTTGCCTGTATATGAAGGCTGCGTTTTTGTACATATATTTTCAGAAGATGATAATCATATGAATAAGAACTTTGTTTTTAGAGAATTTTTATTTCTCTTGTATGAGCTTTGCTTGCATCCTTGTATTCTCATGTGAATACTCTGACTGTATCAAGGACCGATTATCTTTTTTGTGGTGTCTTTATGGCTAGGGTTGTAAGAGACATGTTCTCTTAAGGTCCTACCTTTGATCATCCGTCCTGTTTGTGTCTTCAAACTTGCTTTCTAGCTTGTCCGTTTCCCCTCCCCTTCATATCAGAGGATCTGATTTGACAAGTTTAGATCTCGAAAATCTTCTATTAATTTCCTCTCTTGTATCATCATAGCTGCCACCTACACCGCTTTCCGACTAAGAGTATCAGCAACGACATTGGCTTTACCTAATGATACTTAATCTCTAGGTTGTAGTCTTTCATCAACTCCATCAACCTGCATTGTCTCATGTTGAGCTCTTTCGGGTCAAACAGATATTTCAAACTCTTGTGATCGCAGTACAGTTCAACTACTACCCCATATAGGTAGTGTCGCCAGACTTTAAGTGCAAACACAATTGCCGCCAGCTCTCTAGATCATGTGTAGATGATTCAACTCATGAGGCTTCAGCTATCGAGAGGCATAGGCCACCACTTTGCCCTACTCCATTAGGACACATCTCAGTCCCTACTTGATAGCATCACTGTAAACCACATAGGTCAACTCGGGATCAGGGAAAATCAATACGGGTATAGTTGTCAACCTCTCATTCAGCTCCATAAAGCTCTTCTCACATCGATCATCCCACTTGAACAGTTGATCTTTCCGGTGAGCTTGGTCAATAGTAAGGCAATCCGAGAGAAATCTTTAATATAATTAATCTCCGGTAATGGCCAGCAAGACCTAGAAAACTGTGAATCTCAGCAACAGTTTCTAGCCTTTTCCAGTCTAGCACTGCTTCCACCTTACTAGAATCCACTGCAACCCCTTCTTGTGAGATAACATGGCCCAAAAATTTGACTTCTGAGAGCCAAAACTCACATTTGCTCAACTTCTCATAGAATTATATTTCTCACAGAATGCTTAGCACAATTCTCAAATGCTCCTCATACTCATCTCTACTCTTAGAATATATCAGAATGTCATCGATGAAGACTACCAAGAACTGATCTAAGAAGTATTGACGAAAGATGCAGTTCATGTAGTCTATAAACACGGCTGGTGCATTGGTTACCCTAAAGGGCATTACTAGAAATTCGTAGTGTCCATACCGAGTTCTAAAAGCAGTTTTTGGTATATCTTCTGCCTTCACACACAATTGATGATACCCCGATCTTAGATCAATCTTTGAGCACACACTTGCTCCAGATAGTTGATCTAAAAGGTCGTCAATCCAGGGAAGCGGGTACTTGTTCTTGATGGGTTACCTTGTTCAGCTCTCTATAATTAATGCATAACCTCAGGGTTCCGTCCTTCTTCTTAACAAATAATACCGGATCTCCCCACGGTGACACACTGGGTCGAATGAACCCTTTCTCAATCAATTCCTCAATTTAACTCATCCATCTCATTTGGAGGCATACGATATGGAGCCTTTGATATAGACCCTGCTCCACTCAAAATCTCAATTGCGAATTCCACTTCTCTTTTAGGAGGTAAACCACTAAGGTCATCCGAAAACACATCAGGAAATTCCTGTACAACTGGATGTCTTTCAGGGCTATTTATGTATCCGTCTACATGGAAAAGAACACAATGTATCCCTGGCATCCCTTCTTCAAGCATTTCTCAGCTTTTGCAATTGAAATAAAGTTCAGGCTAGCATATATGTCACTGAACTTCCGCTGAGTAGGATATATTATCCTCTTATTTCTGTAATCTATCAGCATATTATTCACCATCAGCCAGTTAAAACCCAATATAACTTCAAGTTTTTGGAGCTGAAATGATACGTCCCGGGTCTGGGAGGGGGTGTGGATCGAGTTCGGGGTCTGGTGGCACCCACAGTCGTTGGAGACAGGGGCCTGTGTCTGTACTGGGTTAAAGGAATAGGGGTGCGCCTCTGCTACCAGCTTAAGCTTTTAGCACGATGGTTAGCGCTTCACAGTTAAGCGTGCTCAGCCGAGGGTAGTCTCAGGATGGGTGACCCCCTGGGAAGTCCTCGTGTTGTGGCTCTTCGTTCCTGAGGTTAAGATGGTGCGAACCCACAAGGGAAGATCCCACAAACCCACAACCAATTCTGAGATATGCTCACCCCAAGAAAGCTAAACAAAGATCTACGATCCACTTGAACCCTTGAACACGAAAGAACAAAGACCCGAAGTGTTGGAAGACGCCACAAGGTTGATCAAGCCTTGATAAGTCTGTTAGTTCTAAGAAGAACCCTAGAGAGAATCCACTCTCAAGAAACAAAGTGCAGAAATGCAACTTTCATTCATATATCAAATCTCAAGTGTCCTACAAATGAAGAAGTACAAGGTATTTATAGATAAAAACTACCTAATTGTAATAATTGCAACTTAGAAAATTGCAACTACAAAGTCTAATACCATGTGCTAGGAAATCCAAAACCATGTGCTAGGAAACTCAAATTTCTAATACAATGTTCTAGAAAACACAAAAGTCTAATATGGTGTGCTAGAGAACCCAAAAGTCAAATATGGCAACTTATTTAATAATTTCGCACAAATAAAATCCATAAAATATATTAAGCATGTAAAGCCCAAAATGTGCTTATTTAGGCCCAAATGAGTCCTCCCATGTGTAGTACTAGGTCCAAGCTCTTCAATTGCAAGACTTCAAGCCCAAAACTTGATCAATATCTCCATTTGCAGCCCAAATGAAGTTAGTGACGTTTTCAGCATTTTCGTCCAGCTTTGATCTGATTGCTAATTGCTTCGTCCAAGTTTCTTGCACAAGCCCATTTAATGCTTCCTTAGTTTTTGAAGTTAAAGAGTTGTCACTTGAATATGAAGAGACAACTTGCTGATTCTGGATCGCATCATGAAAATAGATCAAGTCAATGGTAGACTCGTGTCCCTCAACATTTATCACATAATTCAAACAAACATCAGCAATCATAGTCTTGACACCCATCGGCATCGACACAATCAAATCAAATGGCAGTTTATGCACATGCAGATTTAGGTGCTTAGCACAATCATACGCAATGAAGGAGTGACTAGCACCTGAGTCATATAAAGCTTGCAATACACTACCATTGAGAATGATTTTACCTTGAACTAGCTCTGGTGACTTCTTTGCCTCCTCCTAAGTCAAGGCAAACACTCGACCTTGATTCTACTGTCTAGGCTCAATAGGTTGTGTGCTTGTTGGGGACAATTTACTGCCAAATGGCCTGGCCTCTTGCAAGCATGACAGATTACTTGGCTCGTAGGAAGATTGCTGCACCATCGCCCTATATGAGACTTGCCACATTGAAGGCATGTTTGAGACATCAGGGGTTTTAGGCTACCACGGTTTCCAGACCAAAAGGGCATTTTACTGCCTCCCTTTTTTGGGAAACCTTGTCCCTTTCACTTCTGTGAGGTATCTCCTGGACTAAATCCACTTCTTTGGCTAGTACCCCTATCGGCCTTTACTCTTTTTAAACTGTCAGGCCACAAGTTTCTCTTCCAATTCAGGCTTTAATCCCCGAATCAGCATATCCGAACTCCACTCCTCATTCTCTTTGAGTTTTAATTAGGAAGAGTAGCGAGACAGTCAGATGAATCGATACAAGTAAGCATCGAAGGTCTCAGTCTCACCTTGCTGAATGGCTAATAATTCTTTCTCTTTCTCAATTCTTATGGACCTTTGTGATATACTTTTCATAAAATTTCTCTAGAAATGACTCCCATGTCAGAAGGACATTCCAGCCACGCAATACAAGTCCCCTATTTTTCCACTAGTCGTCAGCATCACCTACTAGCTTATATATAGCCATCCTAGCTTTCATCTCCGTCAGGCATATGAGTACCTTGAAGATTTTATCTAGGTGGTTCACCCAATTCTCATCAACTTATAGATTAAATTTCCCATGGAATGCCTCAGGCTGATATTTGATAAATTTAGGAATCCAATACTGGACAACATTCTCCCCAGGTTCTTAAACAATAGGAATTTCTGAGTTCAGCCCAGGTGACTGCAATTGCTCGTCACTAGGTGGTTGTTCTCCATCTGAATTCCCTTCAGGATGGTTTACTTCAAGGGGATTCCCCTCCGAGTTATTCCCTTTAGGGTTATTCCCTTCAGGCTGCGCCCTATCTGCATTCTATCTTTCCCTTAATTCCCAAACTTCTTCTCGCAAGTCCTGGATCATAGTTTGTTGTTGGGTCAGCATTGTGAAAACTTGCTACATGAGATTAGACTCCTCATTATTCTCAGGTTCAGGATTTGGTGGTATATTTCCCGCTTATCTACATCGCACCATTGTTCATTTTCACTATTAAGAAGGAACACTACGTTAATACTACATTACACATATATGTACATATACACTTCTCAAGATTTTAAATACCAACATACAACAGATATACATCTAAAAGTGGCTTGGTATTTACATCAAAAGAAGCTTGTCTTACAATAGAAGTAAGTTATATGTACAATAAGTGGTTTAACATTCACAACAAAAGAACCCTGCCCTACTATTCATTGGGCATATTAAACATCACATATAAAAAAAGATGCCTAACAAAAGGCATAAACTCAAAAGGACCTATAAATACGATCTCGTTCTTCTTCTTGATCCAAGAGGTGAAATCAGGGAAATGAGCTAACGTAGTCCAAATCCACACATCATCTGTCATCATTAATTCAAGCTCTTATCTATGCTCGTACAGCTTCTGTACTAAATTTAAGAATGTTATATACTGTGTTGTGGGGGTGACAAAATCATTGAAGGCTGTCAAATACAAATCCTTTAATTGCTCCCAAAGTTCATCATCCGGATGTGGGTCAAAAGCTAATTTCTCCACTAGAGCATCCAACTCTTCATCTGAGTCTGAGTGCAGCACACTGTCATCTGACTCTAAGTCATCTGTATCCACTACAATTGCTTCATCTCTAGTAATAGGACCATAGTACACTGGTTACTTGACTCTTTTCCTGCGTGTATAAACAATCTTCAGTCCACGTCTAAGTCCTCCTCTGTTAATAATCACATCAGCCTTACCCTCTGGTATCTATCCTCTGGTGGAGGTTGATTAATCAATGGAAGTGAGGGTGATCTCCTCCTTTGCCTTTTACTATCTGACCCATTTATAGTCTTGATAGTGATAGGCACTGGAACACCCTTCTGGGAAGTACGCCTTACCCTTGTCATTCCTTCCTTTCTGTACACCACTAGGTCAAAATCCATATTTCGATGATAACTAATGGTGATGAGATATTCTGCAAGGAAATGATCAAGTTAGATGATGTACAATGTCCTAAAGTTCCTAAAGAAAATATCACACAAAGTCATATCTATGTTTTCCATGCATTTGCTTCTACACTTGAGTTTAGGTGCATGAACTCGAGTTCTGGCTAGAAACTTGAGTCCTGTAAAGTCACACTCGAGTTCAGTTAAGACATTATTGGGACTTAACTGACTCTTAAAGCATACACTCACTAGAAGGAATCACACTCGAGTCATGAGAGTTTTGCAGTGAGAGTTTATACTAGAAAACTCTTGGTAGTCGTGGGTAATTGACACCCTCGAGTTTGGAATTCTAAACTCGAGTTCTATGGAAATACCTCACTCGAGTTCACAACATCACACTCGAGTTCTTAGTTGTAAATGCATTGAGTTCAGGAAGTGATATCAAGAGAGTTTCTCCCAGAGACCATCAAATTCCTGAAAATCAACATGCACTCGAGTTCAAGTGGTCACACTCGAGTTCTGAGACAACTTGCACTCAAGTTTTCCCGTGAGAGTTTCTGTCCAAGAATCTTGAGACTGAAAATGAAAGGCATGAACTCGAGTCCTCCTAACTGCACTCAAGTTCTCAGGCAGCTTACACTCGAGTTCCAGTTTTAAACTCTCACAAGTTCCTGCCTTAAACCACTTGATTTGTAGGAAAATGCCCTATGTACTTGAGTTCTTTAGCACGAACTCGAGTTGTGGCTATACAACACTTGAATTTTCCCTGATAAACTCGAGTTCTTCAGTCGTTCCCAAGCTGAATCACTTCAGCAAACACCCCAAATACTCTCATATACCATCCAAACCATGATTTCTTCCTTTGTCACCATTCTAACCTCATTCTCATATACTCTTATACATTATGCTTCCTATCCCAAAGCCGCTAATGAAAGTCCATTATTGGGTTGAGAGTAGTGAAATCATAAATAGAAAATTCCAGCAAAGTCCATCATTGCCAGAACCAACATTCTGATACCAAAAATGTGATACCTTACTTTCAATGACCTCGGATGAGTATAAAAGAGTAGTGCAATCATGCGGGAGACCAGGATTCAAACCCGGCTACCCAAACTTCCAAAATATTTGCAAAATTCCCACCCTCAACTCAAGAGTTGAACCTATGGTAAAGAGGGTAGTAAAATTTTCGCAAACCATTTTCACTATCTCATTTAGTCTCATTGACCCTTCTTTATATTCAATTATCAGAGTCAGAGAGCGTTTATCTTAGTTGCATTTCGTTAGCGATGAGAAGCATAAACACATAATTAAATATAATTCATATATTACATTCCACGCATGTTCTCAACATGTTGGTATAGCTATATACATCATACACAACCCAAAATATCCAAATAACTAAAGCCATCAGTGCCTTAACTCTAGTCATCCACATTTACCTTCCACTTGCCCCTTGAGCTTTCTCCCTGTACTGAAAGTGGGTTTTTGGAAAAAGAGTGAGATTCAAAAGAATTTCAGTAGCAACATATATCAATCATACAATTATAACATTACAAGGCATGCTAAACAATCATCATACATCAGAATCATCACAACAACAATCATGCATCATATGAAACTCTTAAACTATCGTAGCGCTAGGTATACTAAAAGGCCCCAAGAGATACCCGTGCAATAGGCCCCAGGATCCACTCGTGCATCATCGGTGATAGTTATATTGGCCTGAGCGTCCACCCGTGCAAAGATAGGCCCCGGGCGACCACTACTCATATTCAAAGCATGTCAGAAAATTTGAAGAATACACAAATCATTCAATGCATACCATAACATATGAAAGATAAGTTACTACCAGATTGCTCTTCTCTAGCAATTCCTTCCCACCTTTCCAAGCTTAGGCAAGCCTTGAGTTTCGGACCACATCCAAGTCCTGAAATCTCAATTATACCAAAAATGAGTCATTACTCATTCATGAATAATTCTAAATTCATAGTATTGGTTAACTTAGCTTAATAGTGCTAAATTACCAAAATGCCCCTTGAGACTCGGTCTCACTATACTTTACCATATTTATGACCTAGGCTAATCCTACACAATTTCATGTGTATAATCCATTTTTGACTTCCAATTGGTCTAAATCAGGCCTAAATGAGGAAAATACCCTTGACAGCACTTATTTAAGACTTTTAAGGGGTAATCGGTCATTCCACATTCTGGGGCTTTTCTCACTTTATGATTAACTTAGACCCTACACAATTTTTCCTCCTCAACTCAATGGAAGCATCAAAATTATCAAATTCCTACTCATTTACCACGTCCAACATAGGGCAATCTAATAGGATTCCCACAAAAGTTGTGTCAGTTTCTCGTTTTGTCTTGCCTAATCACCTCCTTTCTACTTATAATCACACTATTAGCTATTTAGACATTCATTGGACTTGATTTGGAGAAACTTGAACATTAAGGTCCTTTAGGTTTCTTGAGCTATCTCTTACTAAAACAACCAAAACCAAGCTAAGAACAACTCCAATAGCATCAATCAAGCAAGAGGAACAAGTTTGGAAGATTACCTCTTGATTTCCAACACTTTCTCTCTTTACACGTTTTCAGCTCTCTCTCCATAACTCTTGATTCAGTTTGAAAACTATGGATTCAAAGGAGAAGAGATGAGTAGGAGAGGTTATGGAGGGATTAGGAAGCTTAAGACACAAGGTATAAGTCCCTTACCTTGAATTTTGATGAATGTAATATCCCAAATTTTGGGACAAGAGGCTTGAGATTAAGCCTGAATTAAGTGGACTACTAAACCCCAGTTTAGTAAATGTCCTAGTAAGGCAAACGACTAAGTCCAGTTTGGGAAGAGTCCCAAGAATGATGAGATATAGAAAGACTTTCTGGGACTATGCGACTTGGCCTTATCAAGCAGAAGGCTCGATATTTGCAGGCGGTATGATTAAAGTGTCGGTAGAGATGTGCACAGGACACATATACGGTGCCATTGGGTTGACAGAAAGGTGCTACCCAACTATATCATGAAGTATGGGATAAGTTAAACAAGTAAAGTATGATGTATGTGAGGACATATGGTGTTTTCAGGGTGGACCAGTATGCCCTGCGTTTTTAAGAATACACTGGTGTTTTGGGAAAAGACACTGGCTTATGGTGCCATGTGGGGCCCACAAGCAGACAATCGATAATTCCCTAAGCCAGAGATCATGTGGTACTATCTGAGGGTATACAAGGACACTTGGCACGGTCTTGAGGCCACAGGGACACGTGGTATAAAACCGAGTGACTCCGTATAATAAAGTAATATTTTTGAAAAGTGACTTTTGAGGTGGACCAATAAGAAATTGCCATCTAGTCAGTTGTTACCATCAGAAGAGGACACATGTCCCTTTATCATGGCCCTCACTTTTTGACTTTTGTGTTGCCCAAATAAGAGCATGACAAGTGTCCCCTCTTTATGATAAAGTTACTTTATCTTTTGAGTTGTCATCACCTGAAGGTGAAACCTAGCCCCGAGCTGGGGAAATCCACCTGTCTTCGGTCCAGTCACCCGACTAACTTTCCTGAACACCAAACCCAGGAGCTAGGAAAAATCATCAGGCCCCTACTTTCCCTGACAACTTGGATGGCCAAAGGCCTGGGAAAAGATGCGGGACCCACTTTATTAAATGAAGCGACATATGTCACCGAATCAGTAGAATACCGAACAAATGGCACTGTAACATCGCGACACGTGGCATAACTTTTCAAGATTCTTCCCAGGCCTTATAATTTCATCCAACTGCCCAAATTATTCAGAAAAAATCATGAAAAAAACGTTGGAAAATGGAAGAGGAAAGAGAAAACATGAATAGTGAATGTTCTTGACTTCCGAAGCCGATTTCACCTCCGAATCAGTGTTTTCTCTCAAAGTACCCTTCACAAACCTTCTTCTACTCATCTTAAGCCTTATTTATATGGTTTCAGATTTTCATTTAGAGGTGTTTGGTGCCGTCTCCCTTGCCAGAGTACTGCCAAATTTCTGAACCAATTGCAGAAACGTGTAGAAGCGTAAGCTTTCTTTTTTACCTATTGGTTTGTTGTTTAGATGAGTTTTGTGGGAGTTGGGTACTGTTCATTTTCAACAAAGGGCTGTTTTTAGAGGCTTAATTATGATTTAATCATATGTTTAAGGTTAGATTATGATTTATGATGATATTGGACCAAGTTGTTGGACAAAATTCTGAATTGGTGAATTGTTGTAGAAAACTCTAGTTTCTGGTCTGAACAGAACATCATGAAGGAATGAGAATTTACCAAATTTTAGGTTCCCAATGGATCCCTTGGGCAAAATTGTGTAGGTATGCAAGTATTCATGATTTTTGGATGCTTGTATATGAATTGGGAATTTTTGGAAGTTGAAGAGTAGATGCTGTGAAATTCGTTTTCTGGAGGCAGGTCAATTGTGATGTGTTTTTGAGTAACCAAATGTTATCCAATTACTATGAAACTTTCTATAATTAAAGTATAGACATGGATATTTACTTTGATATATGGTTTGTAATTTTTAGACAAGTATATTAGGAGATATGATTTTCCAAAGTTAGGCCCTGTTTCTGGAAGGTAATCTGGAACAGTTCAGGTTAGACGAATTTTTGGGGAAAATATGACAATAATAGTCAGACCAAAGTATTTTTACATAAACATACACTTAAAGGGATCCACATAAGACTTTGAACCACCCCAATTGGAGTTCAATAGAATTAATTATGATTTTTCAAAGTTTGGTCAAATTGCTGACAGCTTTTGGCTACCATGCGAATTTAAGAAAGAAAGGGCCAAATGTAATTAGTATGAACACCAATAGTGAAAGTAAGCCTTTATGGCTAAAGTAGCCCATTGGGCATTCACCTTTCATGGCTCTAATGATGTCATTACTTATTATCTAGGGCCATGAAGTGACAAAGAAGAAGCAATGGTTGGAAGATCAAGGTACAAGAGGAGGACACATAGTCCAAACGGTAGTGAACTTTCCTAACTTGCATGACTTGATTTGTATGCTTGTGTATTGATGTGTTAATTGCTTTGATGAATTTTATGAAGCATATGTGAATGAGTGAAGCTCTGTCTCTATTTATACTATGGCCATAAGTATGTTATATGAAACATTGAGCATGCATATATGTCATTATGTTGGCATGAATTCATGTAAGCAAGCATGTCATGCACAAAGCATTTCTTGTATGCAATGGTTAGTATTGTTTGCTACTGAGATTCCTCAAATCTCACCCTCCCCAACCAACCATTCAGACAGGTGAGTACTGGAAGTGTGCTAAGAACATAGAAGAGGAATGCACGAAGAGGAATGTTGTTGGTTGTTTGAAGACCTTTCAGTTATTTTAAGGTCTGTAAATATTATGTATACCCCCTGTGGGGGGAAACTGTTGTAGTATATTCAAGCAATATTATGTCAATATTATCAGTATATTCATATTATTCTTGTGTGCCCACTGAACTGCGCATTGCTACTCTGAGTAATATTATTACATAAGAGGTATGTAAGGCGGGGTCTTTACAATGAACCCTGGCTTCCTCTTCCTCTTCACATTCTCAGCAGTTGTCTCACTCCTTTTCGGTTCAGATGACACGAGAATGAAGGCTGAAGAGGTGAAGGAAAGATGATATAATACATAAGGGTTAATTGGTTTAATATGTAGCAAGTGATCATTAGTCCAAAATGCCAATTTGTCTAATTATTTCATTTCCTCTTCTCCCTTCATGTTCAGCCGAGAATGCATGACAAATGAGGGAATGAAATATTGGTCTTGCACTATTCCATTGTCATCTTGCAATAGGTTGACTTTTAGACCTTTGACTTTTGACTATTTGACCTTTCTTGATAATAATTCACCAAAATTGGTTTATTAATGGTCAAGTGGCCATTTCTCTCTTTTTAATCCCCATTTAACTGAAATTATTAGGAATATTAGGGAAAAATAATTATTTCCCACTTTATAAAAAATTACCGTTTTGCCCCTACATTTTATGATTTACCATAATAAATCATTTTTCGCTCATTTCCATTGGTTTGACCCAATTTTGACACTTAAATGAAGCCATAATTCATGTCATTTAATATCTCAAATTTTGGCTAAGATAGTAGGCCTTTAAGTGGACATTAATTGCCTTTTTGTAACCTTTTTTGGCCGAATTATATGTAACCAATAATGGCCATTTTTTGCAATTTCATACATCTCACAATTTACCATTTTATTCCACTAAATATCATAAATATACATGTAAGGAATATTTGGGGTATTACACCGAGTGGCTAGAAGTTCGTTTTGCGTTTTCAGGAGGGAAACTGCTTTACAGGCCTCATAAATTGCGTGGAAATCCTCTTTCTCTCACAATTTCACATGAGGACTTCAAGAAGGAGACCGCACCACAGGCCTCAGAATTACGTCAAAATCCTCCTTAACACTCTGCTTATAAGGATGACTCATAGATTGGGCCACGTAGTTGCCAATTTCATCCACTTCGACCCCCCCAAAAGGATAAAAGCTCTTTTTATATCCAGTTTACTCTTTCAAAAGGGAAACTGCTCTACAAGCCTCAGAATTGCATTGAAATCCTCTTTAACATCCCATTTATAATAGGGTCTTATATGTTGGGCCACGTAGTTGCCAATTGCATCCATTTTGGCCTCCAATAGGATAATAAAAGCTTGTTTTGGAGCCGGTTTACAATTTCAAGTTTGAAACTGCTTTACAATTTTCATAATTGCACGGAGAACCTCCTCCTAAATCCAATTTTCATGAGGACTACTAAACAGCCTTCTCAGCTTGAAAATTCATTCGTTTCGGCCCCTAAGTGGCTAGAAGTTAGTTTTGCTTTTAGGAGGAAAACTACTCTACAGGCCTCGGAATTGCGTTGAAATCCTCTTTAATATACCATTTATAATAGGGTCTTACAGGTTGGGCCACGTAGTTGCCAATTTCATCAGTTTCGACCTCCAATAGGATAATAAAAGTTTGTTTTGGAGAGGGTTTGCAATTTCAAGTTGGAAATTGCTTTACAATTTTCATACTTGCACGAAGAACCTCCTCTTAAATCCAATTATCATTAGGACTCCTAAACAGCCGTCTCAATTTCAAAATTCATACGTTTCGGCCCCCGAGCGGCTAGAAGTTAGTTTTGCATCCATTTTGCGCTTTCCAGAAGGAAACTATTCTACAGGCCTTGGAATTGCGTGAAAATCCTCTTTCTCTCACAATTTCACATGAGGACTTCAACAGAATCCATGCAGCTGCAAAATTGATACGATTCTGCCCTCAAAAGGCTAGAAGATGGTGTTCGATTGGGTTTGCACTTTCATGATGGAAACTGCTCTACATGCCTCATAATTGAGTGGAAATGCTCTTTTAACACTCCATTTATAACGATGACTCATCGAATTGCGCACGGAGTTGCTCGCAAATTCATCAGATTCAGCCCCTAAATGGCTAAAAGCTCGTTTTAGGGCCATTTTACGCTTTGAAGAAGGAAGATGCTCTATAGGCTTATAATTGAGTGGAAAATTTCTTTAGCACTCCATTTATAATGAGTTCTAAAAGATTGGCCCATGTAGTTGCCAATTTCATCCGTTTCAGCCTCTAAAAATATAAAACCTCTATTCAGAGCCGGTTTGCATTTTCAAGATGGAAAGTGCTCTACATGCCTCATAATTGAGTGTAAATGCTCTTCTACACTCCATTGATAACAAGGACTCATAGATTGGACCATATAGTTGCCAAATTCATACTTTTCGGAACCCAAAAGAATAAAGGCTCGTTTTCGACCCAGTTTGCGCTTTGAAGGGGGTAGCCTCTCAACAGGCCTCAGAGTTGCCAGAAAATGCTCTTGCTCAATCCCTTTTCATGAGGACTCCCTAATGGCCGACGTAGCTTCTAAATTCATACGCTTCAGCCCTCAAGAGGCTAGAAGCTTGTTTTGGGGCCGGTTAGAGAATTCAAGAGGGAGACCATACTACAGTCCTCAGAATTGCATTGAAATCCTCCTTAACACTCCACTTATTATGAGGACTCGTAGATTAGGCCACGTAGTTGCCAATTTCTTCCACTTCGGCCCCGCAAAAGGATAAAAGGTCATTTTATAGCCAGTTTACGCTTTGAACAGAGAAACTGCTCTACATGCCTTGGAATTGCATTGAAATCCTCTTTAACATACCATTTATAATAGGGTCTCAAAGGTTGGGCAACGTAGTTGCCAATTTCATCCATTTCGGCCTCCAATATGATAATAAAAGCTTGTTTTAGAGCTGGTTTGCAATTTCAAGTTGGAAACTGCTTTATAGATTTCATAATTGCAAGGAGAACCTCCTCCTAAATCCAATTTTCATTAGGACTCCTAAATAGCCGTCTCAACTTCAAAATTCATACGTATCAGCCTCTGAGTCGCTGAAGTTAGTTTTGTGTTCGTTTTGCGCTATCAGGAGGGAAACTGCTCTACAGGCCTCAAAATTGATGTTGAAATCATCTTTAACATACTATTTATAATAGGGTCTCATAGTTTAGGCCATGTTGTTGCCTATTGCATCCATTTCATCCTCCAATAAGAAAATAAAAGTTGGTTTTGGAGCCAGTTTGTAGTTTCAAGTTGGAAACTGCTTTACAGTTTTCATAATTGCACAAAGAACCTCCTCCTAAATCCAATTTTCATGAGGGCTCCTAAACGGTTGATAGTTTCGAAATTCATACGTTTCAGCCCTCGAGTAGCTAGAAGTTAGTTTTGCGTCCGTTTTACGCTCTCATGAGGGAAACTGTTGTACACGTGTTAGAATTACATGGAAATCCTATTTCTCTCGCAATTTCACATGAGTGCTTTAAAAGAAACTATGCAGCTGCAAAATTGATACAATTCTTGAGTGGAAATGCTCTTTAACACTTTGTTTATAATGAGGACTCATCGAATTGGGTATGGAGTCGCTAGCAAGTTCATCCGATCCAGCCCCTAAATGGCTAGAAGCTTGTTTTAGGGCTGTTTTACACTTTGAAGAGGGAAGCTGCTTTACAGGCTCACAATTGAGTGGAAATGTTCTTTAACACTCCATTTCTATTGAATGCTCACGGATTAGGCCATGTCGTTGCCAATTTCATCTGTTTCAAACCCTAAAAATATAAAACCTAGATTTAGAGCCGGTTCGCGTTTCCAAGATGGAAAGTACTCTACATGCTTCGTAATTGAGCGCAAATGCTCTTCTACACTTCATTTATAACGAGGACTCATAGACTGGGCCACGGAGTTGCCAAATTCATACTTTCCCGCTCCTAAAAGAATTTCCTTTTCGACCCGGCTTGCGCTTTGAGGGGGTAGCTGCTCTATAGGCCTCGGAGTTGCCCGAGAATCCTCCTGCTCATCCCTTTTTCATTAGGACTGCCAAACAGCCAACGCAGTTTCTAAATTCATACGCTTTAGCCCCCAACAGGCTAGAAGACCATTTTGGGGCCGGTTTACGCTTTCAACAAGGAGACCGATGTACAGGCCTCAAAATTGCATCGAAATCCTCCTTAACACTCCATTTTAGGGCTGTATAGGCCTCAAAATTATGTCAAATTCATCCGATACGGCCCTTAAATGGGTAGATGCTCGTTTTAGGGCCGTTTTGCACTTTGAGGAGTGAAGATTCTCTACAAGCTCACAATTGAGTGCAAATGTTCTTTAACACTATTTCTATTGAGTGCAAATGCATATTTCATCCATTTCAGACCCTAAAATAATAAAACCTCGATCTTGAGCCAGTTTGCGTTTGCAAGATGGAAAATGCTCTACATGCCTCGTAATTGAGTACAATTGCTCTTCTACACTCCATTTATAACGAGGACTCGTAGATTGGGCCATGTGGTTTCCATATTCAAACTTTTCGGCTCCCAAAATAATAAAAGCTCGTTTTTGACCTAGCTTGCACTTTCAAGGGGGTAGCTGCTCTACAGGCCTCAGAGTTGCCCGATAAGCCCCCTGCTCAATCTCTATTTTATGAGGACTCCTAAACAGTCGACACAGTTTCTAATTTAAAACGCTTCAGCTCCCAACAGGCTAAAAGCCCGTTTTGGGGCCAGTTTGGGCTTTCAAGAGGGAGACCACTCTACAGGCCTCAAAAATGCATTGAAATCCTCCTTAACACGCTCCGTCTATAAGGAGGACTCACAGATTGGGCAACGCAGTTGCCAATTTCATCCACTTTAGGCCCCCAAATGTATAAAAGCTCGTTTTAGAGCCGGTTTGTGCTTTCACAAGGGAAACTACTCTACAGGCCTCGGAATTGCGTTGAAATCCTCTTTAAGATGCCATTTATAATAGGTTCTTATCGGTTTGTCAACGTAGTTGCCAATGTCATCCATTTCAACCTCCAAAAGCATGAAAGCTTCTTGTTTTGGGGCCGGTCTGTAATTTCAAGTTGGAAACTTCTTTACTGGCCTCATAATTGCGCCAAGAGCCTTCTCCTAAATCCAATTTTCATGAGGACTCCTAAATGCCCGACTCAGTTTCTAAGTTCATACGTTTCGGCCCCCGAGTGGCTAGAATTTAGCGTCCGTTTTGTGTTTTTCAAGAGGGAAACTGCTCTACAGCATTGGAATTGCGTGGAAATCCTCTTTCTCTCACAATTTCACTTTAGGACTTCAAAAGAATCCATGCAACTACAAAATTGATACGATTCTGCCCAAAAAAGGCTAGAAGATGGTCTTCGATCGTGTTTGCACTTTCAAGATGGAAACTACTCTGCATACCTCAGAATTGAGTGGAAATGCTCTTTAACACTCCATTTATAATGAGGACTCGTCGAATTAGGCACGGAGTCACTCTCAAATTCATCCGATCCTGCCCTTAAATGGCTAGAATCTCGTTTTAGGGTCGTTTTGCGCTTTGAGGAGGGAAGCTGCTCTACAAGCTCACAATTAAGTGGAAATGTTCTTTAACACTCCATTTCTATTAAGTGCTCATGGATTGGGCTATGTTGTTTCCAATTTCATCCGTTTCAGACCCTAAAAAAATAAAACCTCGATTTAGGGCTAGTTCGCATTGCCAAGAAGGAAAGTGCACTACATTCCTTGTAATAGATCGCATATGCTCTTCTACACTCCATTTATAACGAGGACTCGTAGATTGGGCCGTGAAGTTGCCAAATTCATACCTTTCGGCTCCCAAAAGAATAAAAGCTCATTTTCGACCCCGCTTGGGCTTTGAAGGGGGTAGCGCTCTACAATACTTGGAATTGCGTGGAAATCCTCTTTCTCTCACAATTTGACGTGAGGACTTCAATTGAGTAGAGATGTTCTTTAACACTCCATTTCTATTGAGTGCTTCCGGATTGGGCTACGTCGTTGCCAATTTTATCCGTTCCAGAGCCTAACAATATGAAACCTCAATTTAGAGCCGATTCGCGTTTCCAAGAGAGAAAGTGCTCTACATGCCTCGTAATTGAGTACAAATGCTCTTCTACACTCCATTTATAACGAGGACTCATAGATTGGGTTGCGTAGTTGCGAAATTCATACTTTTCGGCTCCCAAAAGAATAAAAGCTCGTTTTCGACCTGACTAGCTCTTTCGTGGGGGGTGAAGCGTATGAGTTAAAAAAACTGCATCAGCCATTTGGGAGTCCTCATGAAAAAAGGATTGAGCAGGGGCATTCTCGGGCAACTCCGATGCCTTTAGGGTAGCTACCCCCTTCAGAGCACAAAACGGACGTAAAACTAACTTCTAGCCACTCGGGGGCCGAAAAGTACGAACTTAGAAACTGAGTCGGTCATTTAGGAGTCCTCATGAGAAAGGGATTTAGGAGGAGGCTCTTCGCGTAATTATGAGGCCTGTAAAGAAGTTTCCAACCTGAAATTGCAGACTGGCTCCAAAACAAGAAGCTTTTATCCTTTTGGGGGCCGAAATGGATGAAATTGGCATCTACGTGGCCCAACCAATGAGACCCTATTATAAATGGTATGTTAAAGAGGATTTAAACACAATTCTGAGGCCTGTAGAGCAGTTTCCCTCTTGAATAGAGCAAACTAGCTGTAATATAAGCTTTTAACCATTTGGGGACCGAAGATTGGGTAACTGTGTGGCCCAATCTGTGAGTCCTCCTTATAGGTGGAGTTTTAAGGAGGATTTTGATGCAATTATGAGGCTTGTAAAGCGGTCTTCATCTTGAATGCGCAAACCGGCCCCAAAACAAGGTTCTAGCCTGTAGGGGGTGAAGCGTATGAGTTTAGAAACTGCGTCGGCCATTTGGGAGTCCTAATGAAAAAGGGATTGAGCAGGGGCATTCTTGGGCAACTCCAAGGTCTTTAGGACAACTACCCCCTTCAAAGCGCAAACTGTGTTGAAAACGAGCTTTTATTCATTTGGGAGCGGGAATGTATGAATTTTGCAACTACGCGGCCCAGTCTACGAGTCCTTGTTATAAATGGAGTGTAGAAGAGCATTTGCGCTCAACTACGAGGCATGTAGAGCACTTTCCATCTCGGGAACGAAAACCGGTTCTGAATCGAGGTTTTATTTTTTCTGGGTCCGAAACGGATGAAATTGGCAACGATGTGGCCCAATCCGTGTGCATTCAATAGAAATAGAGTGCTAAAGAACATTTCCACTCAATTGTGAGCTTGTAAAGCAGCTTCCCTCTTCAAAAGCACAAAACAGCCCTAAAACGAACTTCTAGCCATTTAGGGGCCGATTCGGATGAATTTGCGAGCGATTCCGTGCCCCATTCGACGAGTCCTCGTTATAAATGGAACATTGAAGGGCATTTCCACTCAACTCTGAGGCATGTAGAGCAGTTTCCATCTGGAAAGTGCAAACCCGATCGAAGACCATCTTCTAGCCTTTTACGAGCAGAATTGTATCATTTTTTCAGCTGCTTCGATTCTTTCGAAGTCTCATGTGAAATTTGTTAGAACTGGCTGACACCTAAGAGGGGGTGAATTGGGTATATGATAAGAAAGTGTGATCTTTAAAAATCTTTTCGCAGCTTATCAAATCAATACATATTGATGCGATCCAGAATCAGCAAGTTGTCTCTTCATATTTAAGTTACAACTCTTCAACTTCAAATGATCATTTTCAAATTTCAGCTGGTCCATTCACAAGAGGAAGAGCCAAACAAATTAAGGAAGCATTAAATGGGCTAGTGCAAGAGACATGGATGAAGTAATTAGCAATCGGATCAAGGCTAGACGAAAATGCTGAAAACGTCACTAACTTCATTTGGGCTGCAAATGGAGATATTGATCAAGCTTTGAACTTGAAGTCTTGAAATTGAAGAGCTTGGACCTAGTACTACACATGGGAGGACTCATTTGGGCCTAAATAAGCACATTTTGGGCTTTAAATGCTGATTATATTTTATGGATTTTATTTGTGCGAAATTATTAAATAAGTTGCCATATTTGACTTTTGGGTTCTCTAGCACACTATATTAGACTTTTGTGTTTTCTAGAACATTGTATTAGACTTTTGAGTTTCCTAGCACATGGTTTTGGATTTCCTAGCTCATGGTGTTAGACTTTGTAGTTGCAATTTTCTAAGAAGCAATTATTACAATTAGGTAGTATTTCTCTATAAATACCTTGTGCTTCTTCATTTGTAAGACACTTGAGATTTGATATATGAATGAAAGTTGCATTTCTGCACTTTGTTTCTTGAGAGTGGATTCTGTCTAGGGTTCTTCTTAGAACTAATAGACTTATCAAGGCTTGATCAACCTTGTGGCGTCTTCCAACACTTCGGGTCCTTGTTCTTTCGTGTTCAAGGGTTCAAGTGGATCGTAGATCTTTGTTTAGCTTTCTTGGGGTGAGCATATCTCAGAATTGGTTGTGGGTTCGTGAGATCTTCCCTTGTGGGTTCACACCACATATGGAACTATAAATTCATACACAGATATATAGATCATATATGCTAGAAATGTAAAAGCTTAGGGGAGAGAAGATGCAAGCTGTAAGTTATCCTAGTTCAGTCCAATCCACGATGACCTACGTCCAGTCCCAAGTCTCCTCCTGAGATTTCCAATCCACTATCTTCTTGTTTAACTGGGTACAAAATAAGCCTCTACAAACTCACAAGAGTTACTCTCCCTTAAACACTGTAAGGTTTACTCCCTCTTACAGTAAGTCGAACAAAGCAATCCCAAAGACCTTTCTCTCTTGCTTAACCATGCAAGTCTTACGAGTAGCAACGTTCTCTTCTACTTACGCCACTGTAAGCCTTACGAGCAGCAACGTTCTCTACTGCTTGCACCATGCAAGTCTTACGAGCAGAAAGTCTTATTGTTAATTCACTCTACAGCTTCCCCGTAAGGTAATCAATCCTCTCAAGGTTCCTCTACCTTGAGAACACTTCTAAAATACAAATGAAGTGTTTATGTGCTCTTTCGCAGAGTGGGTAAAATACTCACTGAAATACAATACAAATAATCTCACTCTCACAGATACATGATACATAAAATAGAAAAGCATCAAGAGTGTCTGGACTGAGAATGACTTTTGATATCAACATATTAATGTAGTTGGGTTCAGGTTACTCATGTGTCTGTTTGCTGTAGTATCTCTATCTTCTTTTTGGATGCCTTGGTTTATATAGCATATGGGTTGAGTACCGTTGGAGAATTCAAATATTTTCCCGTTGAAAGCCCATCGTGTGTCTGACAGATACTTCAGCCGTTGCTTACAATTAGCATGTTGTTGGTTATTTGTTGAATATTGCTAGTGCCCAGGATTAGTTTCCGTCGAATGTTGTTTTTATGAGTGGTAGTGGATAACACCTGTAATATAGTCAGGAAATTAACCATTAGAGAATCTTTTAAATATCACTCAAGTGATTATACATTTCACTGGGAGTGATTTCTCAGAAGTAACATTTCACTCGAGTGAATTTTAACTTCACTGGCAGTGATTTCTGAAAACTGGAGAATCACCGGAACTGAACTTGATATCACTGTGGTTATTTTCAGAAAATAATATTTCATTGGCAGTGATCTTGACAAAGCAATATTCCACTGGCAATGATCAACATCCCTCGAGTGTAGGTCAAGATCCCTTGAGTGATTTCCATGTTTATGTGAGGTTTCTGAAGGTGATTCTAATAAGAACAATGAATCACTCAACTGCAGAAGCATTTCACAGGTAGTGACTTTGTAAGAGTAGGCATATCAATTGAGTGCATTGTAATCCACTGGCGGTGATAAACTAAAATGACCATGTCACATAAATGAAGCTGATATGACTTGAAGGTTTAAGAGATGCTGGAGGTGCACTGGAAGTGATTTGGTGCATAAATTTCACAGGGAGTGATCTCATATTCACATAAAGTGACTCTGACTCTTACTGATATACTGGCAGTGATTTAATGTCAACCGGAAGTGATACTGGGAGAATAGCTAATCACTTGAGTGATTTCCAATTCACTGGAAGTGATTTTGACAATAGTGAAATATTCCACCGGTGATTTCAGAGCCACTGGGAGTGATTTGGCAAAACTCAGATATCACTAGAGTGATTTGGAGATCACTGGAAGTGAAATTCAGAACATTGATTTTTTCTTGCAGTGATCTTGTCGCGCATTGGAAGTGATTCTGAAAAATCTCATATCACTCGAGTAAATTCTATATCACTGGAAGTGAAATTGCAAACACTGAATTTTTCTTGCAGTGATTTGGCTTGCACTGGAAGTGATTTGCAAAATCGATAGAATCATTCGAGTGAATTGGATGCACTAGAAGTGATTTTCAGCACAGTGAAAATTTTCGGGAGTGATCTGATAGGCCACTGGAAGTGATCTGCGGAATAAGCCATATCACTCGAGTGATCTGCAATTTTTGTCATATCACTTGAGTAATTACTAATTCGTTGCGTTTCTAATTCTTCAGCAAATAGGGGTCAGCTTCCAGATAACATAACTCTTCAAATATAACTCTAAAATTGGCATATTAGCTCTTTAAGTCTAGTTTCATATGGCACCGGTTTCAGCTTAATTGAATATGTGGTTTGAGAGTTATGTCCAAAATACCAAACTTGTTTCAGAAAGTGACGCTGATTTGAGTTTCATCTTGCAACACTCATCTCCTTCATATGAACTCCTTTAATGTTTATTCTGGTGTCAAAATAACACATTGGAAGTCTAGTTTCATATGCAACTAGTTTGGTCTCAATCGCAGTTGTATTTTGAGAAATATGATTGAATAACCAGACCTTACTCAGCTGGACGAAAAACAGAGACTCGCCACTACAGTGCACCACTTGCTAACTAGAATCACTCTAAGTGATTTTCATTGTTTACAGAATCACTCGAGTGATTATGAAAAATCACTCCGGTTGCTACAGTGCCACAGTAACCGTATGCTACAGTCCATAGAACTTGAATCTTCATATTTTTCATTAATTCTTGCAAGTTCTTCATTCCTCAATTTATTTCTTCCATTGCTTGATTAATCTACAATATATGCAATATTATATTTAGTAGTTAGTCAATGTACTATATAAGTATATGATGCAAACTTTTTGCTCTTAATATTTGATATCTATATTTGACATCATCAAAACTAATCATATCTAACAAAATTGTGAGAGAAAGAGGATTTCCATACAATTCTGAGGCCCTTAGAGTAGTTTCCCTCTAGAGAGCGCAAAACAGACGCAAAACTAACTGATAGCCACTCGGGTGATAAAACGTATGAAATTGGCAACGACGTTGGCCAATCCGTGAGTAGTCAATAGAAGTGGAGTGCTGAAGATCATTTCCACTCAATTGTGAGCCTGTAAAGTAGCTTCCCTCTTCAAAAGCGCAAAAAGGCCCTAAAACAAGCTTCTAGCCATTTAGGGTTCGGATCGGATGAATTTGGGAGCGACTCCATGCCCCATTCGATGAGTCCTCATTAGAAATGGAGTAAAAACATGTTTTATAGTCACATATGAGCAGTGTAATACCTAAAAGTCCTTCCCAAATTGTGGTAGAGACCTGTATGTTAATGTGTTTAAACTTTATGAAAGGACAAAGGTGCCCCTGTAAACAGGTGGAATTCACCTCTCCCTTATTTTAATATAAGAAGACATAATGAAAGTAAGAAAAAAAGGTAAAGATGTGAGGTAAGATGTGTCAGGGAACTAGTCCTAACATAATACAACAGATAATAGGCGGGTTAACAGAGCAGTGTATAATGGAAATATGATCTGAATGAAAAGCTGTGAGGAGGACAACAAAAGTAAGATAAGGATAAGGAAAGAGGAAACAATTCTAGTAGCAGGGTAATGAATACAGATAGCTTACTCTGACCAGATAAAAAAGAGTCTAGTTTCTTTCCCGTGAACGACGTAGATCTGCAGATGTTTTAGGGGTACTAGCGAAGTTAATTAACTAAAAGGCATTGGTTGACTCTCTTTCTAAGAGGAAGACTTATTAAAGCATATGGAGCCCTTTCTATAGAGCGAAGAATAGCCATAGCAAAGGAAGCTAGGAGCATTCTTTCCCTAGCAGAGAGAAAAAGAGACCTTACACCGGACTAGTGACTAGTGGATATGGGCATATGGGCTCACGGGAATACGTACGGCCTTCGTCTTAAATTTTACCTCGACTAGCTATTGAGAATGAAAGTCCATAGACATGGGTGGCACGATTTTTTCAGCAATGATCTCCTGCTTTCAAGGGAAGTTTGATTCTCAAATAGAAAAGGAGTAGTGGCCTCATATGAAGGAAATTTCTAGAATTTTACTAAAATGTAGCTGATAATTCATAAACTAAAGGAGAATACAAACGGATAAGGAGTAGCACATTAAAAGGATGCGAACAGATGGGAGTGGAGGAAAATCCCTAAGATTCTATCAGAGTTGCGCAGTGAAAGCATAGTGGGCTCATAACCCACATGACCCAGGAGGCTGTAAACTGCAAGAAAATAAGGATGGCCCAGGCTTGAACACAAGCCTTACCTGATGCGAATCAACAAGTTGTGCATTCAAATTCAAGTGATCCTTTGTAAATTCCAAGTGGACCAATCATAAGAGGAAGAGAGCCAAACAAATTAAGGAAGCATTAAATGGGCTTGTGCAAGAGACTTGGACGAAGCAATTAGCAATCGGATCAAAGCTGGACGAAAATGCTGAAAACGTCACTAACTTCATTTGGGCTGCAAATGGAGATATTGATCAAGTTTTGGGCTTGAAGTCTTGAAATTGAAGAGCTTGGACTTAGTACTACATATGGGAGAACTCATTTAGGCCTAAATAAGCACATTTTGGGCTTTAAATGCTTATTATATTTTATGGATTTTATTTGTGCAAAATTATTAAATAAGTTGACATATTTGACTTTTGGATTCTCTAGCACACTATATTAGACTTTTGTGTTTTCTAGAACATTGTATTAGACTTTTGAGTTTCCTAGCACATGGTTTTGGATTTCCTAGCTCATGGTGTTAGACTTTGTAGTTGCAATTTTCTAAGAAGCAATTATTACAATTAGGTAGTATTTCTCTATAAATACCTTGTGCTTCTTCATTTGTAAGACACTTTAGATTTGATATATGAATGAAAGTTGCATTTCTGCACTTTGTTTCTTGAGAGTGGATTCTGTCTAGGGTTCTTCTTAGAACTAACAGACTTATCAAGGCTTGATCAACCTTGTGGCGTCTTCCAACACTTTGGGTCCTTGTTCTTTTCAAGGGGTCAAGTGGATCATAGATCTTTGTTTAGCTTTCTTGGGGTGAGCATATCTCAGAATTGGTTGTGGGTTCGTGGGATCTTCCCTTGTGGATTTACACCATCTTGGTATCAAAGCTTCGGATATAAACTCAGGTCATATCTTTCAGTTCTTTGTTTCCATTTTCATTTTAAGTTTTATGTTGTTCTTGTGTCTTTTTGTCTGCTCATTCGTGTTCGTGTCTGAAATTATAGCTTCTGTTTATCAAGTGTTTCTATATGCTTTTCAATATTTAGTGAGTCATTTTCATAGTTCAATGTCTCTACTTTCATTTCGGTTTGGAATACTTCCAATCTGATTTGTCATTTGTGAGTTCTATTCATTTTAATTTGTTGTGTTTCTAGAAATTTTCTGTGACTGTTCATGTCGTTTTTCCAGAATGTCCCTAAATATTCCGTCCTTATTCGACCACCCTTTCTTTGTGATTTACATCATTCAATAAGTCATTTCCATTGTTCAGAAACTCTTCTTTCTTCTAGTTGTGATTGCATTTAAATCTGAAATTTCCACAGTGATTTATATAGTCTTTACAAAACAGACGCTTTTCTGGAATTTCTGGGTTCAGATTGCTTGTGTTGTACTACTGTTTGTGATAGATTCTGTATATTCTCTTTAAGTTTCAGTAAAACAAAAAGAGACAACATAAAAAAGACAAAAAATATATATATACAAAAAAAGAAGAGAAAGTTCCAATTGATGTATTATTGAATGTGTTCTATGCAAGCATATATATCTTGATGTTCAGAATTTGACTGAACATTTTCAATCAGTCAAACTTTCTAAGTGTTGTGTTGATTCTGCTAATTGAGATTGCTTTGATTATGAATTGCTTAGTTCTTTAAAGAGCCTCAAGAGGAATCTAAGAGTGGAAAAAGGCAAGAGTGACAATACATCAATTTAAAAGCCAAATTGGAGTAAAACACGAGTGTAGAGTGACATCTTCGAGGGAAACACGTGAGGAATTCGTGAGGAAAATTATTTTTCTAACATCTTTCTTGCAGATATAATGTCTTCTAATGCAGAAGAAACATCTAGTGGTAATTCAATGAATATAGATTACCACCTCCGAGCAATGCAGCAAAATTTTGCACGTATGAATGTTATGTTTGGAGAAATAAGGGATATGATGGATAGGCAAGATGAAAGGATTGCAAACCTGTAAAGAGTTCAACCACATCCTAGAAGGCACAATAGGCGAAGAGATGCTTCTATGAATGAGTTTGAATATGAGAATGATGAGGTTAGCGGTGCTAGTGAGGAAGATTTTAAATCTGAATATGAAGTGGGAAGAAATAGGCATAAAGGAGATATGAGGTATGAGAGAAGACATGGAAGAAATATTGCTAGGGAAAGAAATAGAGTGGATGGGAACCTTGGGAGCATCAAAATGAAAATACCACCTTTCCAAGGAAGGAGTGATCCTGAAGCATATTTGGAGTGGGAGAAGAAGATAGAAATGATTTTTGAGTGCCATAATTATTCTGAGGCAAAAAAGGTGAAGTTAACAGCAATAGAATTCACTGATTATGCCATTGTTTGGTGGGATAAATTAGGCATTAATAGAAGAAATAATGGTGAGAGGCCCGTAGCAACTTGGAGGGAAATGAAAACTCTAATGAGAAAGAGATTTATTCCTAACCATTACTATAGGGAGCTTTATCAAAAGTCGCAGACCCTTACACAAGGCTCTAGGAGTGTGGAGGAATATTATAAATAGATGCACTTAGCTATGATAAGAGCCAATGCGCAAAAAGAAAGGGAGGCTACAATGGCTCGTTTCCTAAATGGGCTTCACAAAGAAATTGCTGACATAGTGGAATTGCAACATTATGTAGAGCTGGAGGACATGGTGCATATGGCAATCAAGGTGGAAAGGTAACTCAAGCGTAAAGGTGCTTCGAAATTCCATTTTGGATCAAGTTCTTGATGCGATCCAGAATCAACAAGTTGTCTCTTCATATTCAAGTGTTGACTCTTCAACTTCAAACTATCATTTTCAAATTACAGCCGGTCCAGTCACAAGAGCACAAGCTAAAATATTTAAGGAAGCATTGATTGGGCTTATTCAAGAGGCTAATGCAAATCAGATGGCAATTGGATCAACAATTGTGGATAAAGATGTTGAAAACGTCATTAATTTCTTAGGGGCTGCAGATGGAGATACTAATCAAGTTTTGGGCTTGGAGACTTCAAAACAAAGAGCTTGGACCTAGTACTATACATGGGAGGACTCATTTGGGCCTAAATAAGCACATTTTGGGCCTTGAATGCTGATTAAATTTTGTGACTTTTATTTGTGCGAAAATTATTAGATATTGGGCCTATTTGACTTTTGGGTTTCCTAATTAATTAATTAATTATATTAGGTTAGTTTTTATTTTCTAGAATGCATTTAATGTAATTAGGGTTTCTGAATATTTCTCTTTAAATACCTTGTAAACCTTCATTTTGAGGGAGATTAAAAGACTTGGAGACTTGATTATTGAATGAAAGGTTGCACTTTTCTGCACCTTGTTTCTTGGGAGTGGATTCTCTCTAGGGTTCTTCTTAGAACTAACAGACTTATCAAGGCTTGATCAACCTTGTGGCGTCTTCCAACACTTCGGGTCCTTGTTCTTTCGTGCTCAAGGGTTCAAGTGGATCGTCGATCTGCGTTTAGCGTTCTTGGGGTGCGTATATTCAGATTGGTTGTGGGTTCGTGGGGTCTTCCCTTGTGGGTTCGCACCATCTTGGTACCAAAGCTTCGGATCTAAACTCAGGTCACATCTTTCTATTCGTTGTTTCAATTTTTCGTTTAGGGTTTCATGCTTTGTTCTTGAGTCTTTTCGTCTAGGTCATCTGCGTTCGTGTCTGAAATTTTTGCTTCTTGTCGTTAACCGTATCTTTGTCGTTTCCAATGTTTAGTGAGTCTTTTTCATAGTTGAAAATCTCTTCTTTCATATCGTTTTGGAATTAGGTCAATTAGATTTGTCATTAGTGAGTTCTAGCCATTTTAAATCAGTCGTGTTTCTGCAAATTTTCTGTGTCAATTCGTCATTTTTTTCCAGAATGTTATCAAATCTTCTTTCCTTGTTTGACCCGTTTTACTTTGCGGTTTTGGTCATTTAATAGGTCATTCTCATTGTTTAGAATCTCATCTTTCCAGTAGTTTCAGTTTCATCTCAATCCAAAATTTCTACAGTACGTTATAGTCTTTTGAAAATGACGCCTTTCTGGAATTTCTGGGTTCAGATTGCTTGTGATAGATTGTCATTTGAATTCCTGATTCTCCCTCAATTCCCTTTCGATCTCCTTTCATAGATTGTCATTTGATATTCCATATTTCTAAGTGTTGGTTTGATTTCTGCAAATTGTGATTACACTGATTAAATTGCTTAGTTCTTTTGCAGAGCCTTAAGAGGAATCTAAGAGTGGAAAAAAGGCAAGAGTGACATACATCAATTTAAAAGCCAAATTTGAGAGAAACACGAGTGACACTAAACTTGTTTGAGTGAAACACGTGAGAACAGTGGTGAGGTCCCTGTTTTTTTCTAAATCTAACTTTTCAGGTACCACCAATATGCATGATGAAAAAGAAATTCATAGACATCTTCAATCCTTGTTAAAAGGACTACAGAAGTTTAATGCTGAAAACGACCAATGGATGTCTAGTTACAACTCCAGATCAAAAAGAGAATTCCAAAGAAAGTTGCAGGAGTTGAAACAAGGCTCCATCAGTGTTAATAAATATTTTCAAGAGATGGAATTAGCTTTGATTAGAGCTGGAGTGAAAGAAACTTCAAAAGCCACCAAGGATCGTTTTCTAAAAAATGGGCTTAATCCTGATTTACTTTGTTTTGCAACGACCTTAGCCTTCTTGGACAATGATATTTTGGTTCAGTTTGTTGCTGAGTATGAGCAAAAGATCAAGCGACAAAGGTGTTCAGACAATAGCTCTAATTCAAAGGAGATTGAAAGCTTGATAGTTACAGTCTCTAATGACGAGTTAGAGCCAACCAAGGAGGAAGAACAGCCTAATGTTGAACATCACGCTGAGAAGTGTGAAGAAGATGTTCCTGTTCCAAGTATCAATCTTGTGATTGAAGAAGTTCCTCTTAATCATGAAAAGAAAAGTGAAAATATAAGTGAGAGTGGTTGTTGTCAAACTGCTGTTGAGATAAAAATTCAGCTTGAGAGAGAAAAATACATTGAGAGCACTAAGTATTGTCAAAGTAAGGAGAGTAAAAGTGAGTTTGAAAGACAAAAAGCTATTGAGAGTATGAAGTGTTTTCAGAATAAAGAGGGTGAAGAATTGAGTGAAAAGCAAGAAGAAAAGAATTGTGAGAAAAGTGAGAGCAAGGATATTTCTTCAGTTACTAATGATCTTAATCATTATTTGCCTTGTGATTTTGATGTGTTGCATGTGTTCTTGGATTTGATCCCTAAGAAGCCACCCGATGGATTCTTCTTATCTTCAAGAGGCATTGAATCTTCATCTCCTTCGCGTGGTAAGCTTAACAAGAGACATGCAAGCTGGCTGAAATTTATTGAGACATTCCCATATGTTGTCAAATACAAGAAAGGTGAAGATTCGAGGGCGAATCCTTTTGAGGAGAGAGGGAATGATGCGATCCAGAATCAACAAGTTGTCTCTTCATATTCAAGTGTTGACTCTTCAACTTCAAACTATCATTTTCAAATTCCATCCGGTCCAGTCAAGAGAGCACAAGCTAAAATATTTAAGGAAGCATTGATTGGGCTTATTCAAGAGGCTAATGCAAATCAGATGGCAATTGGATCAACAATTGTGGATAAAGATGTTGAAAACGTCATTAATTTCTTAAGGGCTGCAGATGGAGATACTAATCAAGTTTTGGGCTTGGAGACTTCAAAACAAAGAGCTTGGACCTAGTACTATACATGGGAGGACTCATTTGGGCCTAAATAAGCACATTTTGGGCCTTGAATGCTGATTAAATTTTGTGACTTTTATTTGTGCGAAAATTAGTAGATATTGGGCCTATTTGACTTTTGGGTTTCCTAATTAATTAATTAATTATATTAGGTTAGTTTCTATTTTCTAGAATGCATTTAATGCAATTAGGGTTTCTGAATATTTCTCTTTAAATACCTTGTAACCATTCATTTGGAGGCAGATTAAAGACTTTGAGACTTGATTATTGAATGACAGGTTGCATTTTTCTGCATCTCGTTTCTTGGGAGTTGATTCTCTCTAGGGTTCTTCTTAGAACTAACAGACTTATCAAGGCTTGATCAACCTTGTGGTGTCTTCCAACACTTCGGGTCCTTGTTCTTTCATGCTCAAGGGTTCAAGTGGATCGTCGATCTGTGTTTAGCGTTCTTGGGGTGCGTATATTCAGATTGTTGTGGGTTCATGGGGTCTTCCCTTGTAGGTTCGCACCATCTAACCTCAGGAATGAAGCGCCACAACACGAGGACTTCCCAGGGGGTCACCCATCCTGAGACTACCCTCAGCTGAGCACGGTTAACCGTGAAGCGCTAACCATCATGCTAAAAGCTTAAGCTGGTAGCAGAGGTGCACCCCTATTCCTTTACCCAGTACAGACACGAACCCCTATCTCCAACGACCGTGGGTGCCACCAGACCCCGAACTCGATCCATAACCCCTCCCAGACCCGGGACTTATCATTTCCTCCCTCTTAAAGGAGATTCGTCCTCAAACCTTTCGATGGAAGCAGGATTCGAACCCGTGCTGGCTCTAATACCAAACCTCAGGAATGAAACGCTACAACACGAGGACTTCCCAGGGGGTCACCTATCCTGAGACTACCCTAGGCTGAGCACGCTTAACAAATGCAAAACTAACTTCTAGCCGCTCGGGGGCCGAAACGTATGAACTTAGAAACTGAGTCAGCCATTTAGGAGTCCTCATGAGAAACGGTTTTAGGAGGAGGCTCTCCGTGCAATTATGAGGCCTGTAAAGCATTTTCCAACTTGAAATTGCACACCGAATCCAAAACAAGAAGCTTTTATCCTTACGGGGTCCGAAATGGATGAAATTGGCAACTAGGTGGCCCAACCAATGATACCCTATTATAAATGGTATGTTAAAGAGGATTTCAACACAAATCTGACTCCTGTAGAGCAGTTTCCCTCTTGAAAGCGCAAACCGGCTCCAAAATGGGCTTCTAGCCTTTTGGGTGGTGAAGCGTATGAGTTTAGAAACTACATGGGCCATTTGGGAGTCGTCATGAAAATAGGATTGAGCAGCGGCGTTCTTGAGTAACTCCGAGGCCTTTAGAGTAGCTACCCCCTTCAAAGCGCAAACCATGTCGAAAATGAGCTTTTATTTTTTTGGGAGCTGGAAAGTATGAATTTGGCAACTACATGGCCCAGTCTACGAGTCCCCGTTATAAATTTAGTGTAGAAGAGCATTTGAGCTCAATTATGAGGCATGTAGAGCAATTTCGATCTTGGAAAAGCAAACCGGTTCTAAATCAAGGTTTTATTCTTTTAGGGTCCGAAACGGATGAAATTGGCAACGACGTCACCCAATCCGTGAGCAATCAATAGAAATGGACTGCTAAAGAACATTTCCTCTCAAATATGAGCCTGTAAAGCAGCTTCCCTTTTTAAAAGTGCAAAACGGCCCGAAAATGAGCTTCTAGTCATTTAGGGGTTGGATCGGATGAGTTTGCGAGCGACTCCGTCCTCCATTCGACGAGTCCCTATTATAAATGGAGTGTAGAAGAGCATTTGAGCTCAATTATGATGCGATCCAGAATCAATAAGTTGTCTCGTCAGATTCAAGTGATGACACTTCAACTTAAAACTATCATTTTCAAATTCCAGCTTGTCCAGTCATAAGAACACAAGCTAAAATATTTAACGAAGCATTGATTTGGCTTATTCAAGAGGATAATGCAAATCAGATGGAAATTGGATCAACAATTGTGGATAAAGATGTTGAAAACGTCATTAATTTCATATGGGCTGCAGATAGAAATATTAATCAAGTTTTGGGCTTGGAGACTTCAAAACAAAGAGCTTGGACCTGGTACTATACATGGGAGGACTCATTTAGGCCTAAATAAGCACATTTGGGCCTTGAATGCTGATTATATTTTGTGACTTTTATTTGTACAAAAATTATTAGATAATGGGCCTATTTGACTTTTGGGTTTCGTAATTAATTAATTATATTATGTTATTTTCTATTTTCTAGGATGCATTGAATGCAATTAGGGTTTTTGAATATTTCTTTTTAAATACCTTGTAAGCGTTCATTTGGAGGAGATTAGAGACTTTGAGACTTGAATATTAAATGAAAGGTTGCATTTTTCTGCACCTCGTTTCTTGGGATTGTATTCTCTCTAGGGTTCTTCTTAGAACTAACAGACTTATCAAGGCTTGATCAACCTTGTGGTGTCTTCCAACACTTCGGGTCCTTGTTCTTTTGTGCTCAAGGGTTCAAGTGGATCGTCGATCTGCGTTTAGTGTTCTTGGGGTCTTCCCCTGTGGGTTCAGACCATTACCAAACCTCAGCAACGAAGCGCCACAATACGAGGACTACCCAGGGGGTCACCCATCCTGTGACTACCCTCGGCTGAGCAAGCTGAACTGTGAAGCGCTAACCATTGTGCTAAAAGCTTAAGCTGGTAGCAGAGGAGCACCCCCATTCTTTTAACCCAGTATAGATACAGGCCCCCGTCTCCAACGACTGTGGGTGCCACCAGACCCCAAACTCAATCCACACCCCCTCCCTGACCCGGGACGTATCATTCTCTCCCTCTTTAAGGAGGTTCGTCCTCGAACCTTTTGATGGAAGCAGGATTCGAACCCATGCTGACTCTGATACCAAACCTCAGCAACGAAGCGCCACAACACGAGGACTTCCCAGGGGGTCACCCATCCATAAACTACCCTCGGCTGAGCACGCTTAACTATGAAGCACACCCCTATTCCTTTAACCTAGTACAGACACGGGCCCCCCGTCTCCAACGACTGTGAGTGCCACCAGACCCCAAATTCGATCCACACCTCCTCCCAGACCCGGGACGCATCAAATTACGAGGCATGTAGAGCACTTTCCATCTTGGAAAAGCAAACCGGTTCTAAATCAAGGTTTTTTTATTTTAGGGTCTGAAACGGATGAAATTGGCAATGACTTGGCCCAATCCATGAGCAGTCAATAGCAATGGAGTGCTAAAGAACATTTCCACTCAATTGGGAGCCTGTAAAGCAGCTTCCGTCTTCGAAAGCGTAAAACAGCCCTAAAATGAGCTTCTAGCCTTTTATGGGCCGGATCGAATGAATTTTCGAGTAACTCCGTGCCCTATTCGACGAGTCCTCATTATAAATGGAGCGTTGAAGGGCATTTCCACTCAACTCTGAGGTAGAGCAGTTTCCTTCTTGAAAGGGCAAACCCGATCGAAGACCATCTTCTATTTAGGGGAAGAATCGTATAAATTTTGACGCTGCATCGATTCTTTTAAAGTCCTCATGTGAAATTGTGAGAGAAAGAGGATTTCTAGGCAATTCCGAGGCCCTTAGAGCAGTTTCCCTCCTGAGAACGCAAAACAGAAGCAAAACTAACTTCTAGCTACTCATGGGTCGAAAGGTATGAACTTTGAAACTGAGTTGGCTGTTTAGGAGTCCTCATGAGAAACGGATTTAGGAGGAGGCTTTTCGGGCAATTATGAGGCCTGTAAAGCAGTTTCCAACTTGAAATTGCAGACTGGATCCAAAAGAAGAAGCTTTTATCCTTTCGGGGGCCAAAATGGATGGAATTGGCAACTAGGTGGCCCAACCGATGTTCAAGAGGATTTCAACACAATTCTGAGACCTGTACAGCAGTTTCCCTCTTGAAAAGAGCAAACCGGCTCTAAAACAAGCTTTTATCCATTTGGGGGCGAAGTGGATGAAATTGGCAACTGCGTGGCCCAATTTTCTGAGTCCTCCTTATAGGCGGAGTTTTAAGGAGGATTTCGACGCAATTTTGAGGCTTGTAGAGTGGTCTCCATCTTGAAAGTGCAAACCGACCCCAAAACGGGCTTCTAGCCTGTTGGGGGGTGAAGCGTATGAGTTTAAAAACTGCGACAACCATTTGGGAGTCCTCATGAAAAAGGGATTAAGCAGGGGCGTTCTTAGGAAACTCTGAGGCCTTTAGAGAAGCTACCCCCTTCAATGCGCAAACCGTGTCGAAAATGAGCTTTTATTCATTTGGGAGCTGGAAAGTATGAATTTGGCAACTACATGGACCAGTCTACAAGTCCCCGTTATAAATGGAGTGTAGAAGAGCATTTGATCTCAATTACGAGCCATGTAGAGCACTTTCCATCTTTGAAAAGGAAACTGGATCTAAATCAAGGTTTTATTCTTTTAGGGTTCGAAATGGATGAAATTGGCAACGACGTCGCGCAATACGTGAGCAATCAATAGAAATTGAGTGCTAAAGAACATTTCCACTCAATTGTGAGCCAATAAAGTAGCTTCCCTCTTCAAAAGCGCAAAATCCTTTCGGGGGCCGAAATGTATGAACTTAGAAACTGAGTGGGCTGTTTAGGAGTCCTCAATGGTTAAAAACTTTAGAAATTGAAAGAGGAGAGAAATTGGAGAAAGTTGAAAAACAAAGAAGAAGGTAAGGGCTTCTTCTTGATTTTTCACCTTCCCAATCTCCTTTCTAGCTCAAATACTCTTCATAAACACTGTTCTCCTCATCCTAAGCTTCAACACTATGGTTTTAGTTTCTTGAGTTGAGGTGTTTTGAGCTATCTTGAAAGACTCAAAGTTGTAGAACCAAAGAACAAAGCTTAGAAGAAGCAAGAGGTGAGGAGTAAGAGCTTTATTTTGAGCTATGTATTGTGTGATTTGGTTGAGTTTTGTGGTTAGTTATTGTTGCCCTATTTTTTTAGTTGAAAGGGGTATTTTTATGGTTCTTAATGTTTTGGTCTTGTAAATGGTTTTACATGGTGCCAAGTGATGATTTAAAGGAAGACAAGTGATTAAAACTTGAACTTGTGATTTTTGGTCATAAGAGACCATTTTTGTCTAGAAGGAAGAACCAAAGGTAGGTGTTTGATTTTGGTATTTTTGAGGGTTCCATTGGATTCTACACCAAAAACCGTGTGGGAATAGCCCTTGGTCTCGAATTTAGAAGGCACAAATTAAAAACCTTAAAATTTGGAACTTTAAGATACTAACTAAGCTCAACGCTGCCATATTTGAGGCATTAAGGTTGTGATGTATTTTTGACTGACCAAATGACGTCCAATGCTCATGAAAATTTCTAGATTTACACTATACATAATGAGATTTAATTAGATAGGTAATATGACATAATTAGACCAGTGGATTGAGAGATATGATTTTTCAAATTTTAATGTTGATTCTGGAATAAAATCTATGGAAGAATGGGTTTGACGAATTTTTTGGAATTAGGTGGTTATAATTGGTGCTCTGTGATATTTTTCATTGAAATGGAACTTAAATATATTTTTACAAAACCTAGAACCAACCCATTTGGATTTTGGTAGAATTAAATATGAATTGTTAAAGCTTGGTCATGCAAAACTGGAAAATTTTGGAACAGTGGTCAATAAAGGGAAATACTATATTGATGTGCATTTAGAAGGCTAATGTTCATTTTTTCCCTAAAATTAGACTAATTAGGGGTCATATAGCCTTTAGAATAGGTGCAATTGGACATATGTACAATTATTTATAAATTTTCAAAGATTGAAGAAAATTCTAGCAAATTTGAATAAAGGTGCGAAAATAAGAAAATGTAATGGCACCATGTAAATATATTGAACTTGAAGGTTGTGTTTGATTTAATGGAGGAGGGGAGAAGGGAGGGATTTTAATGGAGGGGAGGGAAAGTGAGGTTTTGAGAGGGATTTTCTTTTACCTTGTTTGAATTGATAAAAAGAGAAGGGAGGGGAGGGAAGGGATTTTAATATTACTATATTTGTTATAGGAGGGGAGGAGATAGGAAATATTTTTATATGAACAATTTTACCCTTATTTTATTTAATTTTTATTTTATAACTTTCTAACATATTTAATAAAATATAATTATAAAAGGCATTTAATACATAAAATTATAGTATTATAATTATAAAAATTAAATAAATATAATTATAAATGGAATTTATTATATAAAATTATAATGTTGTAATTAAATAATGAGAAGGGTATTATGAGAATATTTTAAAATAGCATGGACATACTAGTCAATATAAGCCCAAACATTAACATTTTCCTCTAAATTCCCCCAATTTTAGAGGGGAGGGTTAGGAGGGGAAGGGAGGAGATGGATAATTTTGAGAAAGTTTTTCCTCCCTTCCTAAAAATTTTAGCTATTTAAATAAGGGAAGGGGAGCAAAATCCCCTCATTTCCATCCCTTTGTACCAAACAGACCCTAAGGGTGAAGCTAACCAACTTGAGATAGTTGGACCACTTTGACTTTGCGTTTGGCTTAGTATGTTAACTTTAATGACAACTAACATGACTATTTGGATTATACAAGTATTAGACGAAATAATAACTTATTGTCCATAAATTCCACTTATAAGACCTAATAGCTGTCCGGAATCTAAGAATTGCTCGAGCCCAGGAAACTGTTGGATATTACTCTGGGGAAGCAACCAAGTAGTAACTTTGTCTTTCATATGTTATAAGATACATTGTATGTTTGTGGTTTCATTATGAATTGTCTGACACATTTTGATTATGTGGGCTGGTCGCTCAAGGCCTATTGCTCTGGTGAATGTTTAGGCCATTAAATTGATGTGATACACAAGTGGATGCCCGAGGTCTATTACATGGGTAACACTCGGGACCTTGTGATATACCTAGCGTTATGGTGATATGTTGAATTGTATGTTGTGCACTGAATGCTGTCGTGGTAATTCTGTTTATATGATGACTGTGTGGCATGCTCTGAGATTTTGTATCTATATGATTAACTACTTGTTTGTTGGGATTAGGAGGCACACAGCGGAAGAATTTAAAATGAATTAGAAAAATATTTTCAATCCCAATTGCAAATCTATCAATGTCGTTTAAATCAAGTTAGAAGGAGAAGTACATTTCAATTTTTTTTCTTTTCGATCTTCAGAAGCCAACTGCTAAGATCAGCTCTCTCTACCGGTATCCATATGAACATGACCCAACACCGTCAGCATGCTAGCGCCTCCAACACCCTTCTAGGGTTTTCTTGTGGCTCTCTGTTTTCTTCTACCCCTAAGGTTCTCTAGCCCTTTGTTTTTTATAACTAATGTGGGTCGTGTTGGATCTTCAAAATTAATCTTAATTAATTTTGAAATCCGTATTGGATTACATAAATTTGATTTAATTAAATATGTCCAATAGATTTAATTTAACCTATTTATTTAATCTAAATAAAAAATCCAACAAATTGAATTTATCTTTATAAATTAAATATGAGATATAATATCTCTATCAACGTTAGTTATTTAATTTATCAAATAAATTAAATATGAAATTAACACTATATAATAATATCATTATTATTTTTGAATTTATATCACACACACACACACACATATATAGTTTGTCTACCCTAGAATAAACATTTTATTCATTGAATCTTAGACACATCTTAGATTCAATGAATCTAGACATTACAGCTCAAATTGGGCTATTCTTATGTGCGACCATGTAAGCCCATATGAAGTTGGCAGTAGGCCAATAACTATACTAGCCCACAAGTCGCAAGTGGCCTTTAGCAAAACATTACGACTACCCAATTCATATGAGGATCGTTAACATGATGGAACCTATCATACAACCATATCACGTTCCTTTTGTCACATGATATTTTGGTCAAGGATGAGGCATGGATAGTGTCATCCTCCTGTTCCTGACTATTACTTTCCCGATTCTTAAGCAGTTTGACTAATAGATATGGAAACTTCTTTCCATCGTAGTATGGTCATACATTTCTCAGACTTACTCATGGAGGGGCCCAGTAATATCTCTCTACTAATGTGAGGGAAAAATTCCATCTTGACCATTCACGTTCCTCAGCATGAAAACTACTAAGCCTAATTGTAGCCCTAATCATTACCTGGTCAAAGGTGACTTTTGACTAGGTTAAAGCTCAACGACTCTCATATAGGAAACCATGATAATCTCAGGTCAAAGGGCATTGTGATGTGGTTATACATGAGATAAGCTTATGACTTAATTCATGCAGCTTTCTCATAGTGAGTTGGTACAGCACCTTGTACTCTTACAAGTGCCTAAGACTTTGATTCATATCTCTATACCTTATCAAAGTCATAGTAGTCTTATTTTATCTTTACTCCCGTATAGATAACTGACCAGGGACATTTAGGACAATCTTTATGATTCATCAAAGGATACAGTTATCACAATAAACATGCGAATGATATGATAACAAAATGGAGAAATTCATTAAAAAACAATAATGTTCAAAATACAATGATTGGCCCCTAAGACACAATTTCCAACATTCTCCCACTTGCACTAGGTACAATAATTGATTTGCCTAATTCCCATTATGCTAATATGACGCTTGTACTTTGTCTGTGGAAGCGGCATGGTGAGAGGATTAGCAACATTGTCTTCTCCTACTACTTTGCATATATTTATATCACCTCTATGATATGAATGAGGGAATACGGACCGGCTAGAAAACAAGTTTGAAAACACGAACGGAACGGATGATCAAAGGTAGGACCTTAAGAGAACATGTCTCTTACAACCCTAGCCATAAAGACACCACAAGGATGATCGGTCCTTGATACAGTCGGAGTATTCGCACGAGAATACAAGCATGCAAGCAAAGCTCACACAAGAGAAATAAAATTCTCAAAGAATAAAGTTCTTATTCATATCATTATCATCTTCTCCATTCAGTACAAAAAAACGCAGCCTTCATATATAGGCAACAAAAGAACACTCTAGAACTCTAAACCTAGTCATAAATGCAATTAAATGGTGTCTTAATGATGATTGATTGCCTTGGTTGGCACCATTCAAGCCTAAATACATTAGGGAATTACTTATTCTTCAAGACTAAATCAGCTAACTAAAAAATAGGAAACTAAAACAAAGTTTGCCAAAGCAATCTTTGACCAAAAGGCCTTATTTAATGCAAATAAAAAGGAAACTAATTAAAAAACGAAATTAAATCATATTAAATCAGATTTGATGCATAAGGATGCCTTCTAGATGCTTCTTGAGTTGTCTTGGACATCACTTATAATCCTCCACCAAGGCACATGCTTGTCACATGGTATTTAAAGTAAATTCTTCAATATAGACTGCACATGGGCCTTGTACATCATTATGTTGGGCTTATTGCTTCATGTTATCCCAATTTCATGGATCTTCATGTTTTGCCACGTGCTCAAGCTTCTAGGTGTTGTAAAAGCATGCATATGGGCTTGAATATGCATGATTATGGCCTCATTTACACCCTCAACATGTATACTAACATTATAAGCCATTAATGAAGCAAATTGAAGCCTAAATATTTGCTCCGGCCTCTCAAACAGCTCACTCTTTTCTAGGCTTCTAGTAATTAGGCCCTTGATGTCATGTAGAGGATCTTGGGCTTACTTAGAATCTTCTTGTATGATATAGACAACATCTTGTTCATTGTATGTGCCACCTATGATGTGTTTGCCATAGATGATGCCAACTTGGTTGCCTTGTTCAACAACATATAAGATGCCACTTGTACCTCTATCATTCCTGAAATGTTAATTTGGGGGTTTAGGAACGAAGCGCCACAACACGAGGACTTCCCAGGGGGTCACCCATCCTGAGACTACCCTCGGCTGAGCACGCTTAACTGTGAAGCGCTAACCATCGTGCTAAAAGCTTAAGCTGGTAGCAGAGGCGCACCCCTTTTCCTTTAACCCATTATAGACACGGGCCCCTGTCTCCAACAACTGTGGGTGCCACCAGACCCCGAACTCGATCCACACCCCCTCCCAGACCCGGGACGTATCACTCTATCATTGATTTCTCTGATAAGATGAAATCGCTTAAGTATATGCTTGGTCCTTTGGTGTGACCTAGGCACCTTAGCCTGTGCAATAGCACCGGTATTGTCACAGAACAAATCTATTGGATTTGAGATGGTAGGCACCACCCCTTGTTTGTAATAAAATTTATGATCCAAACGGCTCCTTAGTTGCATCCGATACTGCTATATACTCAGCTTATATTGTAGAATCTGCTACAGTGCTCTGCTTAGAGCTCTTCCAGCTTACTGTACCACCATTCAAAAGGAATATATATCCAGATTGTGATCTAAGATCATCTTGGTCAATTTGGAAACTTGCATCTTTGTAATCAATAACACAGAGCTCATCATCCAATCCGCCATATACCAAGAATAAGTCATTTTTCCTTCTTAAGTACTTTAGGATATTCTTGACAGTAGTCCAATGACCCTCACCAGGATCTTATTGATATCTGCTGGTGATACTTAAGGCAAATGAGACATTCGGTTGAGTGCATAACATGGCATACATGATGGATCCAATGGCCGAGGCATATGGAACCTTACTCATGCGATCTCTTTGATCAGGTATACTAGGACACATATCCTTGGTGAGATGGATGTCATGAGATATGGGCATGTAACCCCTTTTGAATCCTGCATATTGAATCTATGCAATATTTTGTCTATGTATGTGCTCTGACTTAGACCTATTAGCCTCTTGGATCTATCTCTATAGATCCTAATCCCTAAGATGTAAGTGGCTTCGCCTAAGTCTTTCATTGAGAAAGACTTGCTTAACCAAGACTTGACACCCTGCAAGGTAAGAATGTCATTCCCAATGAGTAGGATGTCATTTACATATAGCACTAGAAATACAACTATGCTTCCACTAACCTTCTTGTAAACACAAGGTTCATTGATGTTTTGAATGAATCTAAACTGTTTAACTACTTTATCAAAACAATGATTCCAGCTTCGAGATGCTTGCTTCAATCCATAAATGGATCTTTGAAGCTTGCATACCTTACTAGAGTCCTCTGGATGCACAAAACCATCAGGTTGTGTCATGTACACATCCTTAAGGAGCTTTCCATTAAGGAAGGCTATTTTGACGTCTATCTGCCATATTTCATAGTCATAATATGCTGCAATGGCAAGAAGGCTTCTGATTGGTTTGGCCATTGCAACTGGGGAAAAGGTTTCATTAGAGTCTTCACCATGAGTTTAAGTGAATCCTTTTGCAACCAGTCGTACCTTGAAGACATTTACTTTGCCGTACATGTCTGTTTTTTCTTTGAAAACCCACTTACACCCAATGATTTTTACACCTTCAGGTGGATCGACTAAGGTCTATACTTGATTTTTGTATATGGATTGCATTTTAGACTTCATGGCATTTTAGCCATTTGTCGGAGTTTGGTCCCACTATGGCTTCTTGATAGGTGGTTGGCTCATTCTGTTCAATGAGCAACACATCATGACTTCCAGTAATCAGAAATCCATATCTTTGAAGCTTTTGTTGTGTCCTATCAGACCTTTGTGGGCCTTATGTTAATTGAGGAGGCTCAACAACTTGTTGCGAGTCTTCTCTGTTTTCCATCTATGATTGTGTTTTATCTTGTGACTCTCGAACTTCTTCGAGATACACCTTGCTCCTATTAGTTCTTTTAGAGATAAACTCTCTTTCTAGAAAGATACCATTTCGGATAACAAACACTTTGTGATTAGTGGGATTGTAGATTTAGTATACATTCGTTTCCTTAGGATACCCCGCAAAAAGGCATTTTGAGGATTTATGCAATAATTTATCAGAGGCTTGTTGTTTAATATAAACCTCACATCCCTAAATTATGAGAAAAGACAAACTAGGTTTCTTCCCAGTCCATATCTCATATAGTGTCTTTTCAACTACCTTAGGTAGAAAATGATAAAGTGTGAACGCTGTCTCTAGGGCATGGCCCCAAAAGGATGGTGGAAGATATGTTTGACTCATCATAGATCGAACCATATCTAATAGTGTTCGATTCCTCTGCTCAGAAACGTCATTCCATTATGGTGTTCCTGGAGGAGTAAGTCGTAAGATTATCCCATAACTCCTAAGATGGTTAATGAACTCTTGGCTCAAATATTCACCACCTTGATCAGATCGAAGTGCTTTAATTGTTTTGCCAAGTTGGTTTTGTACTTCATTTTGGAATATTTTGAACATTTCAAAAGATTCAGATTTATGTTTCATTAGATAGATATATCCATATCTACTAAAATCATCTATAAATATAATGAAGTGCATATAACCTCTTCCCGAAGTTGTGTTCAGTGGTCTACATACATCTATATGTATGAGGCCCAATAAATCAGTGGCCCTCTCACTATACCTAGTAAAAGGTGCCTTTGTCAAATTTTCTTAATAAGCAAGATTCACATTTTGATATGAATGGGGAATACGGACCGGCTAGAAAGGAAGCTTGAAAACACGAACGGAACGGATGATCAAAGATAGGACCTTAAGAGAACCTATCTCTTACAACCCTAGCCATAAAGATACCACAAGGATGATCGGTCCTTGATACAGTCGGAGTATTCGCACGAGAATACAAGCATGCAAGCAAAGCTCACACAAGAGAAATAAAATTATCAAAGAACAAAGTTCTTATTCATATCATTATCATCTTCTGCATTCTTTAGTACAAAAACGCAGCCTTCATATATAGGCAATAAAAGAACACTCTAGAACTCTAAACCTAGTCATAAATGCAATAAATGATGCCTTAATGATGATTGATTACCTTAGTTGGCACCATTCAAGCCTAAAAGTATGAGGAAATTACTTATTCTTCAAGACTAAGTCAACTACCTAAAAATAGAAAACTAAATTAAAGTTTTCAAGAACAATCTTTGACCAAAATGTCTTATTTAATGCAAATAAAATAGGAGAGTAATCAAATTAGATTTGATGCATAAAGATGCCTTCTAGATGCTTCTTGAGTTGTCTTGGACATCACTTATAATCCTCCACCAAGGCACATGCTTGTCACATGGTATTTAAAGTAAATTCTTCAATATAGACTGCACATGGGCCTTGTACATCATTATGTTGGGCTTATTGCTTCATGTTATCCCAATTTCATGGATCTTCATGTTTTGCCACGTGCTCAAGCTTCTAGGTGTTGTAAAAGCATGCATATGGGCTTGAATATGCATGATTATGGCCTCATTTATACCCTCAACATATATACTAACATTATAAGCCATTAATGAAGCAAATTGAAGCCTAAATATTTGCTCCGGCCTCTCAAACAGCTCACTCTTTTCTAGGCTTCTAGTAATTAGGCCCTTGATGTCATGTAGAGGATCTTGGGCTTACTTAGAATCTTCTTGTATGATATAGACAACATCTTGTTCATTGTATGTGCCACCTATGATGTGTTTGCCATAGATGATGCCAACTTGGATGCCTTGTTCAACAACATATAAGACGCCACTTGTACCTCTATCACATTTATCATTCAAAATCAAATGAGTTAAGAAATCCATCTTGATGAAGTTTAGAAATGTGTTTCTCATTTATATAACCTAGATGACAATGTCATAGGTAGGTCGGATCCAAATTGTTTGACTTGATCCTTTTGGCAGTTACGTTATAGATATTTCCATTATTAAGATGTTCTAAATTTAAAATATAATGACCAACATGCAAATCACTATCTGCATAAAAAATGTCACTACGATAAATAGAACATTTACCATTCCCAGTAATGGAAGTATAACCTTCCTTATCCAAACAAGAAAGAGAAACAATGTTACTACTCAAAGCAAGAACATAAAAGTAATTGTTCTAAACTAACAAAAGCCCACTAGGTAGAACTAATTTATTAGTGCCTATAGCTAAAGCAGGAACTCTTGCTCTATTTCTAACTCGTAGGTCTGGTTCGCCCTTTTTCAGCTTTCTACTATCCTTGAGACCCTGCACATTTATACAAATGTGAGAACCACATGCAGTATCTAATACCCATATAGAGGAAGTACAAAAATGAATGTCTATAACATAAATACCTGAAAGAGATAACCCTGCTATCCTTCTTGTTCTTTTTTAGATCTTGGAGGTACAATTTGCAACTCCTCTTCCAATGACCGGGTTCATTGTAGAAGAAGCATACTTCGTCCTTTGGAGGCTTTGCCTTCTAGGCTGTAGGCTTAGTTTTGGGCCTATTTGACACTTTAGTCTTACCATCTGAGCCATTACCCTTGCCCTTGCCCTTGCCCTTACCCTTCCTTTTTATACCCTTTCCTTTTTGAACCATCAAAATAGTACTGGGCCTTTTCTTAATGCTCTACTCAGTAATTTTGAGCATCCCATGCAATTTAGAAATGGATTTTTTGGTGCGAACCCACAAGGGAAGACCCCACGAACCCACAACCAATCTGAATATACGCACCCCAAGAACGCTAAACGCAGATCGACGATCCACTTGAACCCTTGAGCACGAAAGAACAAGGACCCAAAGTGTTGGAAGACGCCACAAGGTTGATCAAGCCTTGATAAGTCTGTTAGTTCTAAGAAGAACCCTAGAGAGAATCCACTCCCAAGAAGCAAGGTGCAGAAAAGTGCAACCTTTCATTCAATAATCAAGTCTCCAAGTCTTTAGTCTGACTCCAAATGAAGGGTTACAAGGTATTTAAAGAGAAATATTCAGAAACCCTAATTGCATTAAATGCATCCTGGAAAATAGAAACTAGCCTAATATAATTAATTAATTAGGAAACTCAAAAGTCAAATAGGCCCAATATCTAATAATATTTCGCATAAATAAAAGTCACAAAATATAAGCAGCATTCAAGGCCCAAAATGTGTTTATTTAGGCCCAAATGAGTCCTCCATGTATAGCACTAGGTCCAAGCTCTTTGTTTTGAAGTCTTCAAGCCCAAAACTTGATTAGTATCTGCATCTACAGCCCATATGAAATTAATGACGTTTTCAATGTCTTTATCTACAATTGTTGATCCAATTGCCATCTGATTTGCATTAGCCTCTTGAATAAGCCCAATCAATGCTTCCTTAAATATTTTAGCTTGTGCTCTTGTGACTGGACCGGCTGGAATTTGAAAATGATAGTTTGAAGTTGAAGAGTCAACACTTGAATATGAAGAGACAACTTGTTGATTCTGGATCGCATCATTTTTACATGTTGTTCATGTTGTAGTTCATAACAAATTGGTCATAACTTTCTGGGAGTGAGTTCAAGATCAAATCTGTAGCTAACTCCTGGCTTATGGGAAATTCAAGAGTCTTAAGGTTATCAATATAGCCTTTCATCTTTAACACACGAGTACTAACTGATACACCTTCAGCCATCTTGTAGGAATGTAAGGCTTTTGTGGGTCTCATACCTTTCTTTCCTTGCCTGTTGCTGGAACATTTCCTTGAATACACAATCATCTCATGAACCTCCATATGTCCAGATCTTTTTAGAGCTCTGGAACCAAGGTGGCTAGCATTAGGAAACCTACATCTACAGTGTCATCCTCATGCTTTGTGTAAGCATCTTTCTGAACTCTTGGAGCATTGGATGGAGGCTCGTCAGGAATAGGTTGATCTAGGACATATGCCTTTCTTTCCTACTTGAGAACAATCCTCAAGTTCCTGAACCAGTCAAGAAAGGTTGTCCCATTGAGTTTGTCCTTCTTAAGGACTGATTGCACTGATAATGTAGCAGTATTACTAGTCGACATGATTCTACAATTAAAATATGCAAAGTTAGTTAGTAATCTCCCACTAAATTAACAACCCTCAATATAATAATTAGTGGGCTAAGATTCATATTTTTCTTAAATTTAATTCTGCTTTGCCAGGACACTTAAATTCAAGTTATTTAGGTAGGTAACCTATTTACTATTACATCACATGTAACTCTTAGATGTTTATGGGATTCGATCATCATATGATCATGTATGTTTAATCTCATCTAATGCCTTGACATCCAAAATCATTTCTTTAATCTCAATTAAGTCAAAACAATAAAGAATTTTGTGAGTAGCACAATTACTCATGCTTGTCTCACCAAAATAACTCAAATGCATAACATTAGTGGTTCCTACAATCGAGTGATCTAGATTTTGACAAGTATTCATTAATTGACGGCATTATGACTTAAGATTTTATTAAGAGGGCCTAATGAATTAGTTTTGTTTATATGAATGCAATCGTAGTTGTATCTCATACAAATAAGTTCATATAAACGCAAAAGTGTAAATACAATGATCTGATCAAAAGCATAATTTAAACGTGACACAACATGGCTCACCTAACCTAAAATCCTCCTAAGCCAATGAGAGGACTTCTCTAAATAAGAAAAGAAATACATAGAGAGAAACCTCATTTAGAAATACTAGGGGAGTGAGATGAGAAGATAATGTACATCGAGATTATTTAGAGGAAGTGGTGCGAACCCACAAGGTAAAATCCCACAAACCCACAACCAATTCTGAGATATGCTCACCCCAAGGAAGGTAAACAAAGATCTACGATCCACTTGAACCCATGAACACCAAAGAACAAGGACCCGAAGTGTTGGGAGATGCCACAAGGTTGATCAAGCCTTGATAAGTCTGTTAGTTCTAAGAAGAACCCTAGAGAGAATCCACTCTCAAGAAACAAAGTGCAAAAATGTAACTTTCATTCATATATCAAATCTCAAGTGTGTCTTACAAATGAAGAAGCACAAGGTATTTATAGAGTAATACTACCTAATTGTAATAATTGCAACTTAGAAAATTGAAACTACAAAGTCTAATACCATATGCTAGGAAATCCAAAACCATGTGCTAAGAAACCCAAATGTCTAATACAATGTTCTAGAAAACACAAAAGTCTAATATAGCATGCTAGAGAACCCAAAAGTCAAATATGACAACTTATTTAATAATTTCGTATAAATAAAACCATAAAATATAATTAGCATTTAAAGCCCAAATTGTGCTTATTTAGGCTCAAATGAGTCATCCCATGTGTAGTACTTGGTTCAAGCTCTTCAATTTCAACACTTCAAGCCCAAAACTTGATCAATATCTCCATTTGCAGCTCAAATGAAATTAGTCACGTTTTTAGCATCTTTGTCTAAAATTGTCGACCCAATTGCCATTTGATTTGCAACATCCTTTTGAATTAACCCAATCAATGCTTCTTTAATTATTTTAGTTTGTGCTTTCATGATTGGACCAGCTAGAATTTGAAAATGATCATTTAAAGTTGAAGAGTCGTCACTTGAATATGAAGAGACAACTTGTTGATTCAGGGTCGCATTAGGAAGACGACGTCGTTTTGTGTTATGGACTAAACACTTCAGCAGCACACATAAATGACATCATCTTGGCCTTCTTCTCCAAGTTTTCGGATCCCTAAAATCCGATTAGAGACCCAAACTTGACTAGGTTGTTCTTGCAACCGACCGCAAGCTTAAGGCGATCTTTCAGCCAATCCAGAGTTAGAAACAAAATTATGAAATCCTATTTTAGATCTAATCTAGAACGGAATTTGTGAAACAAGCAATAGTAATTGAATGAAGCATATTACATATAATCGAATCAATTTCACCATATCGCATATATGTGAACGAAAATCGCAAAACAATAGGTTTCTTTGAAAACAAAAAATTAGATACATACTCGGACTTTCTCATAAACATACATATATATCACTTGTATAAGAACATAAACTCAATTTAAACGCACAATTGACCTGTCTTTGATGCCACTGTTGGGATTAGGAGGCACACAATGGAAGAATTTAAAATTAACTAGAAAAGTATTTACAATCCCAATTGTGGACCTATCAATGACGTTTAAATCAAGTTAGAAGGAGAAGTACCTTTTCAAATTTTTTTTCTTTTCTATCTTCAAAAGCCAACTGCTCAGATCAGCCCCCTCTATTGGTAACCACACGAATAGGACCCAACACCGGCAGCGTGCTCTCTATTTTCTTCTGCCCCTAGGGTTCTCTAGCCCTTCGTTTTTTATAACTAATGTGGGCCGTATTGGATCTCTAAAATTAATCTTAATTAATTTTGAAATCTGTATTGGATTAAATAAATTTAATTTAATTAAATATGTCCAATAGATTTAATTTCACATATTTATTTAATCTAAATAAAGAGCTAACATATTTGATTTATCTTTATAAATTAAATTTAAGATATGATATCTCTATTAATGTTAGTTATTTAAACTATCAAATACATTAAATATGAAACTAACACTACATAATAATATCATTATTATTTTCAAATTTATATATCACACACACACACACACACACACACACACACATACACACACATATCTTCCACGCTATATTAAATATTATATTCATTGAATCTTAGACACATCTTAGATTCAATGAATTTGGACATTATAGATCGTGTTGGGCTTTCTTGTGTGCGACCCAGTAGGCCCATATGAAGTTGGCAGTGGGCCAATAACTATACTAGCCCACAAGTCGCAAGTGGCCTCTAGCAAGATATTACAACTACCAAATTCATATATGACTATAGAAATGGAAACTCCTTTCCATCGTAGTATGGCCATACATTTCTCAGACTTACTCATCGAGGGGCCAAGAATATCTTTCTACTAATATGAGGGACAAATTCCATCTTGACCATTCATATTCCTCTACATGAAAACCACTAAGCCCGACTATAGCCTTTATCATCACTCGGTCAAAGGTGACTTTTTACTAGGTCAAAGCTTAGTGACTCTTACATAGGAATCTATGATAATATCATGTCAAAGGGAATTATGCCGTGGTTATACATGAGATAAGCTTATGACTTAATCTATGTAGTTTTCACATAGTGGGTCGGTCTAGCATCTTGTACTCTTACAAGTGCCTACGACTTTAATTCGTATCTCTATATCTTATCAAAGTCATACTGATCTTATTTCATCTTTACTCTTGCATAGATATCCGACCAGGGACATTTAGGACAATCTTTATGATTCATCCAAGGATACAGTTATCACAATAAACATGCGAATGATATGATAACAAAATGGAGAAATTTATTAAATAATAATGTTCAAAATACAATGATTGGCCCCTAGGGCACAATTTCTAACACTGTTACTACTAAGATTCTTTTGAATCTCACTTTTTTTCTATAAACAAATCTATAGTATAGGCTAGCAGCTCAAAGGGCAAGAAGATAAACGCGGACAGCTAGAGGATGAAGCTGCAAGATTATTTTCTTTGTTAGTTGTCTATTTTGGATATTTTGAGATTTTTATATGTTGTATATAACCCTATAACTTGACAATAGTAAAGTGGTAGAACTAGTAGTATCGGTAGCCAAGTAAATAGACGGTAACATAATAAAGAAAGAACTTAGCTATTGTGAGACTTAAGTAGAGACACGCTCGCATACTCTAATAAAATGAAATTAAGTACCGATAGACTTTAAGGTGTAGTAAAACTTTGTGAAAGTAATTGAAAATTTTTTTTATCCTCTAATAAACCCTCTCAACCCCAGGTTTAACTCCTGAGTTGAGATTGGGATTTGCAAACATTTTTGAAAGTGAGTAATCTGAGACCGAATCCTGGTTTTACAACTTATTTCACTACTCTTCTATACTCATTTGAGTTTATTAGATATAAGGTATTATAAAAAAAGGTCAGAAGCTTTTAGGGCATGGCAAGAAATCCTCTGGCCACAACCAAGAATTAGGACTTCCAGATTTCCCCTATTTCGTAGCTGAAATTCCAAAAATCATAACTTAATCTACAAAATTTCAAATGAAGTAGGTCCAAGTTTCACCTGACCCTATTTAAGTTCTTCAAGGTAAAAAATATCTCCTTTTACCAATTATATGCACACAACTCTAGAATTACCCTTCATTGGACACTACTCTAGAAACATGCAAATTTTACCTAACCAACTTTAAAAATGCATAACTCTGTATGTACAGATCCAATTGACCAATATGACATATCCAATTAAAGTTTGATAAGTCTACTTTTAGAGTGGAAAGTTTCACATTTACTGGACATCATTTTCCTATTCAAAAACATCACACAACCAGACTGCCACACAGAGAATTAACACTAGCAGAAATTATAGTTTACAGTATTTATTTCCAGTAGTCTATAATTTACAACCAGGGGCTATTCCCACATTTTTTTTATTTCAAACACAATGGTAACATAAAACAACATTTCTTCAACCCTACCAGGTCTGACCCAACAGACCCACTTAACCTTAACCAACCAAAACAGAATTTTTAACCTTTAAACTAGTCCAACATAATCATAAATCATCATTTAACAACATATACATGATCAAAGTACCATTAATCCTCAAAATCTCAAGCTGGCCAAAAATCCTAGGCTCCTTAAGAACTCATGAAAACCACAAATCAATTGGTTCAAATTAAAGTTTACGCTTACAGCTACACATTTCCGCAACCGGTTCTAAAATCTGGTAGTATTTTGTCTGGAAAGAAGTCACTAACACCTATAAATAAAATTTTGAAACTGAAGAAATGAAGCTTAGGATGAAAAGAAGAAGATTATAGAAGGTGTTTCAAGCAAAAACGCTGATTCGACAGTGTTTTGGAGGATTGAACTCAAGAAAAGTTATTATTCACAATTTCTCTTTCCTTTTTCATTTTCTTAGGTTTTTTCTGATTTTCCCCTTAATTTTGCGTGTTTGGCTAGAATTTTATAACCCTTAAGGAGTCTTGAAGTTGATCTAATGTGCCAGAACCCTATGGTGCCACATGTCCGGTAACTTGGTCAAATGGTGACAAGTATCCCTGGCTTTAATTAAATAGGTCCCACTTCTTTTTTGGGTCTTTAGCCATCCTAATTGTCAGGGGAAAGGAAAGATCTGGTGAGAGAGGTACAAGTGGCGTCTTATATGTTGTTGAACAAGGCATCCAAGTTGCCAACTAAGGTGGCATCATCCATGGCAAACAAGTCATAGGTGGCACATACAATGAACAAGATGTTGTCTATATCATACAAGAAGATTCTAAGCAAGCCCAAGATCCTCTACATGACATCAAGGGCCTAATTACTAGAAGCCTACAAAAGAGTGAGCTGTTCGAGAGGCTGGAGCAAATATTTAGGCTTCAATTTGCTTCATTAATGGCCCATAATGTTAGTATATATGTTGGGGGTGCAAATGAGGCCATAATCATGCGTATTCAAGCCCATATGCAACCTTTTACAACACCTAGAAGCTTGGGAACGTGGCAAAGCATGAAGATCAATGAAATTGGTATAACATAAAGCAATAAGCCCAACATGATGATGTACAAGGCCCATGTGTAGTCCATATTCAAGAATTCACTTAAAATACCATATGACAAGCATGTTCCTTGGTGGAAGATTATAAGTGATGTCCAAGATAACTCAAGAAGCATCTAGAAGGCATCTTTATGCATCAAATCTGATTTGATTACTCTCCTATTTTATTTGCATTAAATAAGACCTTTTGGTCAAAGATTGTTCTTGAAAACTTTAATTCGGTTTCCTATTTTTAGGTAGCTGACTTAGTCTTGAAGAATAAGTAATTTCCTCATACTTTTAGGCTTGAATGGTGCCAACCAAGGCAATCAATCATCATTAAGGCATCATTTATTGCATTTATGACTAGGTTTAGAGTTTTATTTTGTTGCCTATATATGAAGGCTGCGTTTTTGTACTAAAGAATGCAGAATATGATAATGATATGAATAAGAACTTTATTTTTAGAGAATTTTATTTCTCTTGTGTGACCTTTGCTTGCATCCTTGGATTCTCGTGCGAATACTATGACTGTATCAAGGACTGATCATCCTTGTGGTATCTTTGTGGCTACGGTTGTAAGAGACAGGTTCTTTTAAGGTTTTACCTTTGATCATTCGTCCCGTTCGTGTCTCCAAACTTGTTTTCTAGCTGGTCTGTTCCCCCATTATATCATCTGGTGATTTTCTCCAGTTCCCATGTTCAATGTTCAGGAAAGTCAGCCCGGTGATCGAACCGGAGATTGGTGGATTTCCCCGGATCGAGGGCTAGGTGCGCCAACACAAAGAGAAAATCAAGTTTATCATTAATGGGACATGTGTCACCTCCCAATTGAACCAACACATAAAGTCAAAAAGTTACTTTTTGCTCTTCTTCCTTAAGATAGCGCCATATGTCCCTTGTGTGGGACCCACTCTTTTCCTCTTTCCTCCACCTAACTGTCCACTTTATTAGGGAAAGGAAAGTTAGGGGATTTCCTCGGGGTCTACCGATGAGGTGTCATCTTTTGTTGTCCCCACACAAAGTAGATTAATTTATTTAATTATTAATCTTTCAAAGTGTCCCTTTTTATTTAAAATGGAGCCATACACATATTTTACTTGGCACTGGTGAATTTCTTCTAACTAATTATATTTACAAGCAATACCTATTGCTCAAATTTCAGTATGTTATAACTCCCCTTGGTACAATAAATTTTGTCCCCGAAATTTGTTACAAGTTCTAAAACATGAATTTTGGGAAACGCTTCTACAGGTCTTCCTCCGCCTTGTAGGTTGCCTCTCTGGGTGATAACCTCTTCCAGACCACCTTTACAAATGGAATGCTTCTATGCCTAAGCCGTCTCTTTTGTCACTCGATAACTTGTTCTAGCTCTACCTCGTATGTGAGATTATCTTGCATATCCACATCCTCATACTTTATAACATGCTAGGGGTTTGGATGGTGCCTTTTCAATTGCGAAATATAGAAGATGTCATGGAATCTACTCAGGTTTAGGGGCAGAGCAATCTAGTATGCTACTGGCCTAACTCTCAACAAATTCTTGAATGGTCCAATGTATCGAGGGCTTAACTTCTTTCTCTTTATTGCCCTACCGATAGAGTTTTGGCTTTCAGAAGTGAAATTTTCTGGGCCATGTGGTCTCACAACAAGGTGTCTCAATAGATCCAAATAAGGAGGAAGCAGTACTAAACTGGAAGAGGCCATAAACAATATTTGAGATACGCAGTTTTTTGGGTCTTGACAGGTATTATGGTGGTTTATACATAATTTCTCCAGAATAGCTTTGCTGCTGACAAAGTTGACACGTAATCAACACTTTGTATGGGACAACATTTGTGAGAGAAGCAAGGAGAAGTTAATAACAACACTCGTATTGTCAATCCCACAACCGTAGTTAACCTTTGTGGTTTATGTAGATGCCAGTGAGCATGATTGGGATGTGTACTGATGCAACAAAGTCGAGTAGTAGTGTATACATCCTATTAGCTGAAGCCTCATGAATAGAGATATCCTACACATGATCTTGAGTTGGCAGCGATTGTATTCGCATTGAAAATCTGGAGACACTACCTCTATGGGATGATCATAGAGCTATACTGCGACCACAAGAGTTTAAAATATATGTATGATTAGAAAGAGCTTAACATAAGACAGCGCAGGTAGATGGAATTGCTCAAAGATTTTAATCTGGAGATCAAGTATCATCCAGGCAGGCTAATGTAGTAGCAGATACATTAAGCCATAAGACAATGTAGGTAGAAGCCCTCATGATTCATGAGCAGAGGCTTATTAAGAATTTCTGAGATCTCAACTTGTCAAATCAAATCATGATCAATAGCAGCAATGTGAGTTAAGTAGAGAATGACTTGAGAGCTGACATAGAAGAAGCTTAGATGCAGGATAGACGTGTACAGTCTATCAGAGATACAATTGCAAGGGAGAGACTCAGGAACATGATTTGTCACCAAGTGGACAGGTCAGGTATCGAAAACAAATATATGTTTCACCGCAGATAGAGTTAAAGCGGCAAATCTTGGAAGAAGCACATAAGAGTAAACATACTATGCACCCAGGAGCAACTAAGATATACCACAATCTGAAGTCCACATATTGGTGGTCAAGTATGAAACTAGATGTGACAATGTTCATTGCTTGTTTCCTTACTTGCCAGAAAGTCAAAGCCAAGCATCAACAACCTTTAAGAGTTCTACAAAACCCTAAAATTCTTGAGTGGAAATGGGAGAGTGTCACCATGGATTTCGTGATAGGACTACCAAAAGTATGAAATCATGATGCAATTTAGGTGATAGTAGATCAATTCATGAAGACAACTAATTTTCTCCCAATCAGCATTCACTACTCTCCTAATAAAATCACGGATATCTACATCGAGGAGATTGTGCATCTTCATAGTACACTAAAGAACATCATATTAGACATAGGTCCTCGATTCACTTCCAAGTTCTAGAAGGCGGTGCATAAGGCTTTGGATACCAAACTCTGATTTATCACAGCCTATCATCCTTAGATAGATGAGCAAACTAAAAGAACAATCCAAATACTAGAGGATATGCTTAGGGCATGTGTGATAGATTTCAAAGGCAGTTAGGACTAATTCCTTCTACTAGCAGAATTTGCATACAACAATAGTTTACCACTCGAGTATCCAAATGGCTCCTCATAAGGCATGTGTAGAAGGAAATATTAGTCACCTTTATACTGGATAAAGTTGTATGAGAGGCAGATGTTTGGGCCGGACATTGTTGATCAAACAATGGAGCAGATCAAGCTGATAAGGCAAAGGTTGTTAGCTTCTCAGAGCATACAAAAGAGTTATGCCAACAAGAGGTGAAAACCTCTAAAGTTTGAAGTTGGAGATTACGTATTCATAAAGGTTTCACCTATTAGTGGCAACGGCAAGGCATTAAAGGTGAAAAAGCTGAGCCTTAGGTACATTGGTCCTTTTAAGATCTTGTCTAAGATTGGGCCAGTAGCTTACCGAATAGCTTTACCCCCAAGCTTGAGCAGGCTACAAGATGTCTTCCATATGTCACAATTGAAGAAATATCAACCTAACCCAGAGTATGTGATTGAATACGAAGAGGTTGGCGTGTGAGATGATTTAATGTATGAGGTCACACCCGATCAAATCATTAAGGAGCAGGAGAAACAATTGAGGCATAGGAGTATCATGTTCATCAAAGTGGTATAGAAGGGGTTAACTCCTAGAGAAGCTACCGGGGAAGTTGAGGAAGATATGTAGAAACGTTTCCAAGAATTCATTAGGTAGTATATGTGGCAAATTTCAGGGATGAAATTTATTTAAGGGGGGAGAGATGTAACACCCCATTTTTAGTCAGCAATATTCCTTGTATGTAATTAATACATTTACTGAAATAAAATGGTGAATTGTAATGTGCATGCAATGACAGAAACACTCCAATCGGTGGTTACACATAACTTGCCTAAGCTATGACACAAAGGAGCAATTAATGTCCACTGAAAGGCCTAACATAGTAACCTAAATTGGATCATGAAAGGACACAAATAATGGCCCAACAATAGTGCTAAAATTTGGCCAAACCATAGGAAAAAAACAAGAAATGATTTATTTCCAATAAATCATAAAAATATAATGGCAAATTGTAATTTTCCAACAAAACAAGAAGCACATTATTTTTCCCTTTTCTCTTATTAATTTCAGCCAAAGAGGGGGAATGAAAGAGAAAATGGCTATTTGGTAATAAATATTCCATGTTGGAGCATTTGTTACCAAGGGAAAAATAAATGTTGAAAAGTCAAAAGTGAATATGCAAATTATGTTATTATTAGAAGATGTAATTAAGAGATTTTTTAACAAGCAAATTCTTGTTCTCTTTTCCACTATGATTTCAGTCAAAAAGGAAAGCAAGGGAAATTTTATATGAGGTCTACATTAATTCAAGAAAAGAAAGGAAAAGAAGAGCCAAGTGAATTGATACATGTTGAATTTCCATAAATTCCTATTATGACATAAGCAAAAAGGCAAGAAGCAATTAAATGCTCCCTTTTCCATTGTGATTTTGGTCAAGCAAGGGAAAATAAGGGGAATATATAATTGGTTGGCTAATGTAAATTCAAGAAGGGAAAAAAAAAGATGAGAGCCAATCACAAGCAAGCACATGTGCTAAAGCAAAAAGCAAGAAGAGATAATTAGATAAAGCAATTATTTCTTCATTCCTCTTCTTCAAGTTTCAAGAACACTTGAAGAAGCAATAAGAGTTTTAGGGTTCCAAGAAGCAAGAACTAAAGCACACCAAAACAAGAGAGAAGACAAAAGGTATGCTAGAGAGAGAAAGAGGTGAAATCAAGAGGTAATTTCATAAACTTGATCCTCTTGTGTTATAAGTTGTTGTTGTTGAATTTGTCTTGGTTTTACCTTGTTTTGTAAATTTGGGAAGATGAAACCCTAAGGGGAAATAATGCCAAAATTTCCTCAAACAATGTTAATTTAGTGTTTAAGTAGTTAATAATGTGATTAGAAGTAGTAAGGAAGTGATTAAGCAAGAAAAATCTAGAAAACACATTTTCCCTCTTAAGAACCCTAGTTTTGGCCAGACACAAAACATAAGGGTAGAGATGTAATTTATAAATTTTGATGATTCCATTGAATTTATCAGGGAAAATTATATAGGTATATATGAGTTCATGATTTTTGGATGCATAAGTTTAAATCTAGAATTTATTGAAATGGAAAGCAATGTTGTTTGATTTGTTCCAGTGAAGATAGTCTGATTATGAAATGAATTTCACTAGACCAATTTGGTCTAAAAATTATGAAACATGGGAGGATTAAAGTAGAGATGGAGAGCTTTAATTTGATAGGTAGTTTTAATTTTTGGATAAGTACATTAAAAGATATGGATTTTCAAAGTTGTGCCTTGTTTTTGGAAGACATTATGGAACAGGGGAGTTTTGGCGAATTTCTATGAGTAATGTGGCTGATCTGACCATACTTAGGTATTTTTCCATGGAATTACATTTAAATAGCTTCATTTAGGTTTGAAAATTAGTCAAATTGGATTTTTTTAGAATTAATTATGAATTTCCAAAGTTGACTGAAAAATCTACCAGTTTATGGGAACAGTGAAACTGCACTATACAGAGTTGTACTGTGCATAAATTGTTAAAACTGCACTAGACAACAAGCAAAATTTAATTAAAGGCAGTAATAATACAAGTAATAACCAGTTACTTGTAACTTAAATTTTATAGCAATATACAATTTTCTGAGCCGGAATCAAAGTTTAGGACAAATAGAGGAATTGAAAAAAAAGTCAGGTAGTAACTTTTTCTTGCATATACTATGTGATTATTATATACTTGAGTATGCCAATCACTGTAACATGAGCATAGTGTCTTGGACACACATATTAACCTAGTTGTGGTCTGGGACCTAACAGGAGCGAAGGGTTAAGTCAGGGTGCAAATATGTCGTTTGGCCTTGGACAGTGTGCATATAGTGTCAAACCCCTTAATATTTTGACATTTATCAGAGTACTCATGAGCAGTTCAATAGGCATACAGAAATAGTACATCATAATGATATAAAATTTTGGATTACATTACAGAAAATCCATGCAGGGTTTGTACAAGTTACAATAAAAACCTTAGTTACAATGAGAAACCAACATATAACCAACAGAAAATTCCCTGAACTGCTCTGGATCCTCGATTTCTAGTATGCACTACATTTCCCTTTGACTCGCTTTCACTTGCTGAATAAATTTTAAATTTATAGAAAGGGTGAGATTCATACGAACCTCAGTAGTAACAGGCTATCAATCATATAAAGTGTGAAAAGTAAACATACAATGCAACGTTGATCATGATGCATGATGCATGATGCAACAATCAAAATGCCAAGCACATGTCTGACAATGTTCAGGAACCAAACGATGATTTTTCTGGATCAAAATGATCGTCTGTTCCTGACTTGCGCAAATCATAACCTCGTACATAGGAATCCGCTTATGTAATGTGATCACACCAATAACTTGGAGCAGGAATTCACCTATCTGTACTTATCATAACTTGGAGCAAGAATTCACCTGTCCGTACTTATCAAACCACTCAACTAGGTCCACCTGGCCATATGGTACCTTGCTGTCCTATGGGGTGGTACCTTGCTTGTCCCACACCCAGTGAGTAATCATGCCACACAAGCATATCACATTGGCCGACCTAGACTGGATACCTACTGGACAAAAGGTACTTATGCTTTTCCATTAAGGTGGTACTTGTGCTTTTCCCACATCCAACTCTAGGATACTTACTACCTTACACATATCATTGCACAGAACATGACAAACAATGCATATTAACAATTACATAGAATATGAGAGATAGAGTTACTACTTGAACTCTTTTTTAAAGCCTAGCTATTATAGATCCTTTAACTTTCCATCCGGCTCAGGCAATTATCAAATCGTAGAATTCCAAAAGTAATTTCAAATGAGTTATTACTCATTCATACTTCATTCTAGAATTTATAAGTTGGTTATCTTAGCCCAAAATCACATATTTACCAAAATGCCCCTGGGGAACCCGGTCTAATTCCCTTTTATCCGGTATATTTGTACTTTTCCAAAAATTATGACTCAGGATATTCCTGCAAGATTTCATGTGTAGAATCCATTTTTGACCTCATATTAGGCAAATTCCAACCCAAATTATAGATTTACCCTTGACAGCCATAACTTTGGGTTTTATGGATAAAATTGTCATTTCACATTTTAGGGCTTTCCATGCTTCACAATCCACATGAACCCTACACAATTTTCCATTCTAAACATCATGGAAACATAAAAAAAACACAAAATTTCAGCTCTAGCCTCTATTTTCCAGATCTAGCCAAAAGTTCATAGCCCTTGGGAAAATTTGGATTTTCATGGTTTTAATCCTTAAAACACCTTCTTTTAACCTGTATTTTCTTGTTTAATAATCCAAAGATCAATTAAACATAATCAATATAAATTTGAGCAGCATCTCCCCTTATGACTTGGACATCCCAAGTTATAGAATTTACCACAAACAAACCAATATCTTGCCAGACAACAACCACAACTATAATTTCAACAAGAATTTCAAGGCTTTTGTAACTTACCTCACTTCTTCTTCTCTTTCCTCTCTAAACCATCACCCTTCTCCTCCTTTTCTTGAGTTCTTTCTTGTTGGATAGCTAATCCAAGTTATAAAGATTAAGAAGGGATTTCATGAATTAGAAAACAAGAATAAGTAGAAATTTCTACATACCTTGTTCTTGCTCCTAGAGCCTTGCCTTCTCTTATTGGCCTTTCTTTCTTTCCTCCTAGCTTCTTTCTCTCTTTCTTCTTTCCATTCTTGGCTGACTTAGGCCTTATATAGAAGAGGGGAAAGATGTTCTAGAGTTCTATTGGTTTATCCTTAGAAATTATTATTTAATTAGGTGTTTTAGCATGTGAAATTTTTCTATTATTTTCCTTTCCCTTTGTTTTTCTTCTTGATTTGTCTAGAAACTTCCTTCTTTGCTTCACCTCTTCTCTCTAGCTGAATTCCCTTATTTAATATAGGAAAATAGCCAAATTTATTTATTTAGCAAACATAACCATTTTGCCCATACACTTATTCTTCATTTTCGCACATGCTGAGAAGCTAGACAAAATTTTCATCAAAATTTGAAAATTCATATTTAATTGTATAGATATTCAATTGGTGCAATTATAAAGGTTATGTGAACCTTATTAAGTCTATTTACAAGGAAAAATATATAGCCTTTAGCCAACTAGAAGATCAGCATTTCCAAAATTTCCATTTTTAAACTCTGCCACAGAAAATTTCCAGTTTTACTGGGGTAACTTCTAAAATACATATCTCCTTCTGTACAACTCCAAATGACTTGTATGACCTATCAAATTAAAGCTTGATAAGTCTAATTTTATTCTAAAAAGTTTCATAATTTTTGGAAATCATTTTCCTTTTCAAAAATGTCACACAACACAACTGCCTCTCCAAAAAACACTTGTAGTTACACTAACTTGTTAACAAATAACTATATTGTGTGTGACCTTTAATCTCCTTGTTTTGTCACTTAATGATTCTGGATAGATGGTGCGAACCCACAAGGGAAGATCCCACGAACCCACAACCAATTCTGAGATATGCTCACCCCAAGAAAGCTAAAACAAAGATCTATGATCCACTTGAACCCTTGAACATGAAAGAACAAGGACCCGAAGTGTTGGAAGACGCCACAAGGTTGATCAAGCCTTGATAAGTCTGTTAGTTCTAAGAAGAACCCTAGAGAGAATCCACTCTCAAGAAACAAAGTGCAGAAATGCAACTTTCATTCATATATCAAATCTCAAGTGTGTCTTACAAATGAAGAAGCACAAGGTATTTATAGATAAAAACTTCCTAATTGTAATAATTGTAACTTAGAAAATTGCAACTACAAAGTCTAATACCATGTGCTAGGAAATCCAAAACCATGTGCTAGGAAACTCAAATTTCTAATACAATGTTCTAGAAAACACAAAAGTCTAATATAGTGGGCTAGAGAACCCAAAAGTCAAATATGGCAACTTATTTAATAAGTTTACACAAATAAAATCCATAAAATATATTAAGCATGTAAATCCCAAAATGTGCTTATTTAGGCTCAAATGAGTCCTCCCATGTGTAGTACTAGGTCCAAGCTCTTCAATTTCAAGACTTCAAGCTCAAAACTTGATCAATATCTCCATTTGCAGCCCAAATGAAGTTAGTGAATTTTCGTCTAGCCTTGATCCGATTGCTAATTGCTTCATCCATGTCTCTTGCACTAGCCCATTTAATACTTCCTTAATTTGTTTGGCTCTTCCTCTTATGAATGGACCAGCTGGAATTTGAAAATGATCATTTGAAGTTGAAGAGTTGTAACTTAAATATGAAGAGACAACTTGCTGATTCTGGATCGCATCACTTAATGTGCTACTTAATTCACCATTTTATCCCCTTTAATATCACCAAGGTATAAAGGAATTTTTGGTGACTAAAATTTCGGATGTTACATACTACATTCTATCATATTACATGACATGGCACATTGCATATTTATTTTCGCATTTATATATGTTCAAAAAGCATGTTGCTACTTAGATTCACCCGAATCTCATCCTTTTTCTTAAATACAAAAATTTACAACTAAAGCTATTGGCTCGAAAGGCAATGAAGTGGCGACCCAGGAGTAGAGTTGATAGAGGTACAAGTGGCAAATTATATGGTGTCGAAAAAGGCATCCAAGTTGGTAACCAAGGTGACATCATCCATGGCAAACACATCATAGGTGGCACATCTAATGAACAAAATATTGTTTATATCATACAAGAAGATTCTATGCAAGCCCAAGATCCTCATCATGACATCAAGGTCCTAATTACTAGAAGCCTAGAAAAGAGTGAGATGTTTGAGAGGTTGGAGCAAATATTTAAGGCTTCAATTTGCTTCATTAATGGCTCATAATGTTAGTATATATGTTGAGGGTGCAAAAGAGGCCATAATCATGCTTATTCAAGCTCATATGCATGCTTTTACAAGACCTAGAAGCTTGAGCACGTGGCAAAGCATGAAGATTCATGAAATTGGGATAACATAAAGCAATAAGCATAACATGATGATGTACAAGGCCCATGTACAGTCCAGATTAAAGAATTTACTTTAAATACCATGTGACAAGGATGTGCCTTGGTGGAAGATTATAAGTGATGTCCAAGACAACTCAAGAAGCATCTAAAAGGCATCCTTATGCATCAAATCTGATTTGATTAGTTTCCTATTTTATTTGCATTAAATAAGGCCTTTTGGTCAAAGATTGTTCTTTGATTTAGTTTTCTATTTTTAGGTAACTGACTTAGTCTTGAAGAGTAAGTAATTTCCTCATACTTTTAGGCTTGAATGGTGCCAACCAAGGCAATCAATTATCATTAAGGCATCATTTATTGCATTTATGACTAGGTTTAGAGTTCTGGAGTGTTCTTTTGTTTCCTATATATAAAGGCTGCGTTTTTGTATTGGAGGATGGAGAAGATGATAATGATATAAATAAGAACTTTGTTCTTTGAGAATTTTATTTCTCTTGTGTGAGCTTTGCTTGCATGCTTGTATTCTCGTGCGAATACTCCGACTGTATCAAGGACCGATCATCCTTGTGGTGTCTTTATGGCTACGGTTGTAAGAGACAGGTTCTCTTAAGGTCCTACCTTTGATCATCCGTCTCGTTCGTGTTTTCAAACTTGTTTTCTAGCCGGTCCGTTCCCTCATTCATATCAAGAGTCCTTGGTGCATCCTGAAGCTGTTGTAGTTATCTGTACATGTACTTTTGTTTTTTTGGACAATATGTACATTTATGTAAATATTTTTCAAACCCTCTGGGGATTCCTCTATATTGTAAACAAGTACATAATATCAGTGTGTTTCCGTTATTTCTGTATGCCTTACAGAACTTTATGCTTATTACTCCGTAAATATAGAAATGTTAAGGGGTTTGACAGTCAGTATACTGAAAATTTGGTTGGAGTTAAGCTTGGAAAAAATTATCCTTAGGTGGCTCCTCAATGGCTAGCCAATTGTTGATCCTGGAAGCAGAAATCAAGAACTTCTTCCCTCTAACTTCTTCTACAACAAGGCTTAGGAAATCCTCAACATGTTTAAGGTTGCATAGAAGTGTCTAAATTGGTACAATAGGGTAGGTTCATAAATAGCCAAGGCGTATAACTCTCTAGATATTCACTTAAATCGAACTTGGTGGCTTCATATAAAACTTAGAGATCAATGTAGAACATCTTACACATTTTTCTCCTAAAGAAGTATTCTTTAAACTTCTTTGATTCTTCAAGCTTGTTTGAATTGAAGACCTTTGGCGGGATCATGATATCTACTTCTTCAAAATTCTTCTCTCCGCTCCCTTCCTTTAGTTGAGATTTTGAAGATTTTGAAACTTTGGAGGATGTCCCTTGCTTAGCTCCCTTTGACTGAAAGGCCTCCTCCAACATATTTTCCATAGCCTTAGCAATATTCTCACGTATTTTGATCCTTTTAAACTCTTTCCAGTCCAAGAAGGAGTGTCAGAGGAATCAGTGAAAGGTGAAGATGAAAAAGTTGCTTCTTTGCCCTTGCCTTGTAGAATTGCCTGCTTTGTCCTTGCTCTTGTTGTTACTACCTTCTTGATCACAACTCCCTTGACCTTGGGTTGTGGCTCTAGTGCAACTTTTTCTAGTACCACTACTACAGAAGTCACTTTTAATGTCCGTTTTTATTCCCTTTAGACAATCGTTTTCAGGGGGACGCATATGTAAGTATCGTTGAAAGTTTTAAAATAGACGATTGTTTTAAAATATTCATTATAAGTGACATATAACTACTGTTTTAAGAAACATTCATTGTAAGCCTAGAGCATACTACAATTGTTTTTTAGTAAAACAATCATTGTATGTTAATGATTTATAATGACTGGTTTCTTAAAAACAGTCGTTGTATGTCACTTACAATGATTGTTTTAAGAAAATGACAGAGTGCCGATTGTTATAGCATATAGTGCCTGACATCACTCGAGTGATCTTGGGGTATAAGTAGTCATTTGAGTGATCATGCCAAACATATTCAATTCTTTAAAATTTAAAGTGTACTTGGCATGAGTAATATAGTAATTACCCATGAATGATTCCTTGATGATTTATAGTCTCTGGATTGCAGAATTAAGCTGAAATTAGATTGATTTTTCTTCTTCACTGATGTTCACTCAAGTACTCACTCGAGTGATTCTTCTTGATCACTCAAGTAGTCACTCGAGTGACATGCCTTTTCAACTTCTGTGTTTTTAAATTCAACCATTATGTCATTTCAAATTTGAATCTTTTCAACTTCCCTACCTCTTCAGGTCATCACTCGAGTGATTACTCAATTGATGTAAGCATAACTACCATACATCACTCAAGTGATGTCCTGGTGATGATTGCTAGAAGTGGTCACTCGAGTGATGTCGTGATGACCAACTTCTCTGTTTATCCCTGCTTTCCTTACCACTTAATAGAGTATCAAGATCCTATAAAAACAAATTACTAGATACTCCAATGGTTAAATCAGTTATCATCAAAACATAATCAAATTATATATGTAAACATATAATTACCTAATAACTTACAATTCATTAGGATTTACCATTCCCAATTCTCTCTGTATAAACAAAAATTGATCTTTCACGAGGGGTTTTTGTGAAAATGTCAGCTATTTGAAGATGTGTTGGATGAATATCACTTTGACATCTTTCTTTTGAACATGATCTCTAATAAAATGATGCTGACATCTATATGCTTGGTCCTAGAATGTTGCACAGGGTTCTTTTCCAAGCTTATCGTGCTGGTATTGTTGTAGATATGTATTTCTCGTAGATGAATACTGATGCGATCCAGAATCAACAAGTTGTCTCTTCATATTCAAGTGTTGACTCTTCAACTTCAAACTATCATTTTCAAATTCCAGCCGGTCCAGTCACAAGAGCACAAGCTAAAATATTTAAGGAAGCATTGATTGGGCTTATTCAAGAGGCTAATGCAAATCAGATGGCAATTAGATCAACAATTGTAGATAAAGACATTGAAAACGTCATTAATTTCATATGGGCTGCAGATGGAGATACTAATCAAGTTTTGGGCTTGAAGACTTCAAAACAAAGAGCTTGGACCTAGTGCTATATACATGGAGGACTCATTTGGGCCTAAATGAACATATTTTGGGCCTTGAATGCTGCTTATATTTTGTGACTTTTATTTATGCGAAATATTATTAGATATTGGGCCTATTTGACTTTTGAGTTTCCTAATTAATTAATTATATTAGGCTAGTTTCTATTTTGCAGGATGCATTTAATGCAATTAGGGTTTCTGAATATTTCTCTTTAAATACCTTGTAACCCTTCATTTGGAGTCAGACTAAAGACTTGGAGACTTGATTATTGAATGAAAGGTTGCACTTTTCTGCACCTTGTTTCTTGGGAGTGGATTCTCTCTAGGGTTCTTCTTAGAACTAACAGACTTATCAAGGCTTGATCAACCTTGTGGCGTCTTCCAACACTTCGGGTCCTTGTTCTTTCGTGCTCAAGGGTTCAAGTGGATCGTCGATCTGCGTTTAGCGTTCTTGGGGTGCGTATATTCAGATTGGTTGTGGGTTCGTGGGGTCTTCCCTTGTGGGTTCGCACCAAATACCAAGATCTTGAAGTTGTTTCTTTAGCAAAAGTACTTGTGCACAATAACTTGATGATGCAACATACTTAGCTTCCATTGACGAAAAGATACAATGTTTTGTTTCTTGCTAAACCATAATACAAGTGAGCCTCCAAGAAACTGGCATTGCCCACTGGTGATCCTTATGTCTATCTTGTATTCTCCGTGATCTGAGTTTGAGTATACAACTAGGTATTTGTTTCCTCCTTTAGGATACCAAATACTAGCTCTTCTGTGTTTACAAGATATCTGAAGATTCTTTTGATGGTTTCAGCATGTGATTCCTTTGGGGCTGATTGATATCTTGCACACATTCCAACACTAAATAATAAACCAATCATTCCTCTATATTTAGTGATGTTATAGTTTGCACCCTTGATATTAGCATAAAGCAAAGTAGTTGAGCTCATAGTTGTGTCTGCTCCATTTGCTTGATCCATCTCATACTTCTCTTTAATAGCTCTTTTAGATACTTAGTTTGAGATATGAAAAATCCATTCTTCCTTTGTTTTATTTGCAAACTAAGGAAGAAGTTCAATTCTCCCATAATTGACATCTCAATCTCCCCTTGCATTATCTCAGAAAATTCCTTGTACAAAAGATCATTAGTAGCACTGAATATACTATCATCAACATATATTTGGACTACCAAAATATCATTCATTTTTGTTTTATGAATAATATTGTATTGACTTTTCCTCGTACAAAACCTTTATCGATGAGGAATTTACTAAGCCTTTCATACCATGCTCTAGGGGCTTATTTCAAACCATATAAAGCTTTCCTTAGTTTGAAAACATGATCAGGTTTTGTTACATCCTCAAATCCTGGAGGTTGTTCTACATATGCTTCTTCCATAATGTATTTATTTAAAAATACACTTTTTACATCTATTGGATAAAGTTTGAATCCATTGATACACGTAAAGGCTAAGAGTACTCGTATTGCTTCCAATCTTGCTACTGGAGCATACGTTTCCTCATAATCAATACCTTCTTCTTGATTATAGCCTTTGGCTACCAATCTTGCCTTATTCCTGACAATGATTACGGATTCATCAAGTTTTTATTGAATATCCATTTAATGCCAATAACCGGATGATCTTTAGGCCGGGCTACCAAATCTCAAACTTGATTTCTTTCAAATTGATTTAGTTCTTCTTGCATTGCTATTACCCAATCATTTCCTGATAGGGCTTTGTCAATGTTAGAAGGTTCAATCTCAGAAATAAATACAGAGAAACTAACTTCATTTAAAACCTTCTTTCTAGTTTTTACTCCTTCATTTACTTCTCCTATAACTTGATCTAGAGGATGGCTCTTGTTATATTTCTAGGCTCTAGGTTATCCTAATTTATGTGATCCATCTTCTTTTTCAGTTTTATCAACCTTTAGATTGGAAGAGCTTGGAATAGACTAATTGTTTTTTTGATTAATAATTATATCCTGCTCATTGTCAGTGATTTTGTCAGAGGATTCAAATTCATTAAATACAACATGAATTGATTCTTCAACTACATATGTTCATCTATTGAAAATTCTATAGGCTTTGCTTTGCTTAGAATAGCCTAGGAATATTCCTTCATCAGCTTTATAATCAAAATTTCCTATGTTTTCTTTACCATTATTATGAATGAAACACTTACAACTAAAGATGTGCATATGAGCAAGATTTGGTTTCCTTCCATTGTAGAGTTTGTATGGTGTCTTTCCAAGTTTAGTTCTGATATACGCTCTATTTAAAATATAGCATGCAGTGCTCATAGCGTCTACATTTAACATGGCTCTGTTCATCTCTGTAAGTACTCTATTCTTTCTCTTTACAATTCCATTTTGTTATGGTGTCCTCAGTACAGAGATATTGTGATCAATGACATTGGTGTCACAGTATTCTCCAAGTGCTTGATTCTCAAATTCTCTATTGTGATCTGTCTAGATACCTGCAATGGGCATACCTTATTTTTCACTTTCTTGGCAAACACTTTTCTTTAAGATTCTTCTTTTCAATTTGCAAATCTTTCTTGCTTATGATTAGACATTCCTCTGAGTCAAATATCACCCAATTATCTTTATATGTACATTGACTCATGCTTAGCAAGTTGTGGCACAAGCCTTCAACGTAATATACATCTTTGACTTGTATACCTTTATCACTTTTGATTTCACCAATTCTTGCTATCTTTCCAGATTGATTTTCTCCAAATTTTACCTTTCCACCTTCTTTCATTTCTAGTGTGGTAAAATTTTTAAGATCTTTGATCATATGTTGAGAGCATCCACTATCTATATACTATTTGGTAGCTCTGAATGCTCTTAATCATATATGTAATTAAGGACAATTAAGTTTTAGGTACCCGTATCTTTTTGGGTCCTTTTGGGTTTATACAAATTATTTTCTAAACATATGAATCTTTAGGTACCTATTTGTAGGTTCCTATATTTCCTTTCTTTTTATGAATACACGGAAAGTATAGTGTCCCTTCTTGTTGTAGAAAGTACAATGTGCGAAAGGATTGGATATATACACAAAATGCCTAAAATAATTTAAATACATTTTGCCTCTTGTTTTCTTTCTTCCTTTCTTTTTGTTTGATTTGGGATTGTATCCAAAACCAGATTGATCATTTACAAAATGTAGAGCTTTTAAAATGACATTTAACATCTCACTTCCTTTTGTAAATTTTTCAAGTGTTTTAGTTAGATCAGTATTTTTCTTTTTCAAAGAAGAACAACTTTCACAATCTTTTTCTAAAGTTTCCTTAAGTTTTTCTTCTAGCATTTTGTTTTTCTTTTTGAATGCAATAAGCTCTTTAACTACTTTGATGAATTCAGAATGTAAAGCATTATATTCATAATGTAATTCATTATACGTAGGGTCAGAGTCAGTTGCCTCTTCTTCTCTTGTCTCTTTTTGAGCAACCAGGCAGTATTGAATGTCTCTTCATCATTGCTATCCATCTAAGGAACTGTCTCCCCATATTACGGATACAAATACTTTATTTCTATTGAAGGATTTACCTTTTCTCTTCCTTTTGTTTTTCTGCAATAGTTTAAGACATTCTAATTTGATATATCCTGGTTTTCCGCATTCATAGAAAATGATGCTTTCTTTCATTTCCTTTCTGTTACTGGTTCCTCCTTTTTGAGGATCTTTTAAAACCCTGGCCTTTCTTATAAAATTTCTTGAATCTCTTTATTATCAAGTCCATTTCATTATCGCCAAACTCTTCATCATCTTGATTTTCCTCCTTTGTCACATTCAGTGTGAGGCTTTTCTTTTTCCTATCACTGACTTCCTCCAGTTCTCGTTTGAATTTTAATTTCCTTCATAATCTGAAAGACTTCCAAACAGAAAAGCTATGGATCGCATTGACTCTCCTTTTCCCCCCTTGATTATCGTAACTTTAGCCTCCTACTCTTTAGAGAATCTTTCTTACTTGGGTTTCTGATCATAGAATTTCCCAAGTACTGCAAGTTAATTCACAAGATGAGTGTATCTGAGTTCGAATTCAACTATTGACTCACCTGACTTCATATGAAGTAGATTGAACTCAATAACTAGAGTATTAATATGGTTTTATTTTATTCCTGAAGTTCTTTTATGATCTATCTCCAAGGCTTGCCACATTTCCTTAGCAGTTGAGAGCGTGCAAATCCGAAAATACTCTTTTTGACTTAAGGCACTTTGGATAATCAAGATTGCTTTATTGTTGAGGGTTACAAGCTTTTTGTCATTGACATGATATATTCCGTTGGTGACTTGGGAAATTTACGTAATTCTTCAATTTTTTCAAGCACATAGTTCCCATTTTCAATCACGTCCCATAGTCGATATTCTGTAGCCATTACGAATACTCTAAACTTCTCTTTCCAGAAAGAGAAGTGTTCGCCATTGGAACCTAGTAGTCTGGTGATAAAAGCTCCATCGAGAAGTATTCCTTCACCCATGCTTTCTATTGGATCCTTATTAGGTTGTTATACCTAATCAAGAAGATCTATGTTATAATACCAAATGTTAGTGCTGGCGTTTCACCCAAGAGGGGTAAATTAGGTGATTATAGAATAATTGAACGGTAAATAAAAATTGACAGAATTTAAATCAATGTTAAGAGCTAAGAATGATATCACCGAAGTGTACACCGAAAGTTATACTGGTACGGCTATAACCACTTTGACCTATGTTCAATTCTCAAAGTTCCTCTAAGCTTTTCACTATATCTTCCAAGATTTAGTGGGTTTTTGGCACCTTAGTACAATGCAAGTCCTTTACTCGGACACTTGCTTCCCTTTACACTATGTAATCCAATCCCAACTTAAGGTTCCAACGCCTTAAGTTATCTCAATAAGAAATATTGATTTTTTCAAAAAAATCTCTCTCAAAGAGTATATAGATAAACACTAAAGTACAGAGAATGAAAGAATAAGAAACAGAGCACTAAGTATGAATTGATCATTGTATGTTCATGTGTTGTGTCTATTTTCTGTTTTCATTGAATGCTTCCATATATATATATAGTTGAATTCTGATAGTCGCTGTTAGCATTTCAACATATCCGTTAGAGTTACGCAACTTCTTTTGACTGTTCTTCATATTTGAAAAACTAGCCATTGTAGTCAGTGGACACTCCGCTCCATAAAGTAACTTTTCTTCCCTTAGCATGGTTTCTTCATTGTTTTCCTGGAAAAATGCTTAGAACACTAATACAATGAAGTGTTAACTATAAAGATAGTAAATCAATAAATAACATATTATTATCATGCATTCTGGAACTCAAATGGTCACTCGAGTGATCCAGGGCTATCACTTGAGTGATCACTTTTAGAATCTTCCAGAGATCATCACTAGAACATAAGACTCTTCTCTTAGCTCATCACTCGAGTGGTTATTTGAGTGATCCAATTGTTATGACTCGAGTGATCCATTCTAAAACATGGTAGAGAGTATCACTGGAAAATACAACTTGACTTACCTTATCACTCAAGTGGTCACTAGAGTGATCCTGGAACATCACTTGAGTGATCCCTCTCAAAATCAGTCAAAGAGTCTTGAGCCTTTCTCTAATAGTATCACTCGAGTGATTTAGGGTAATCACTCAAGTGATCCCTTTCAAAAACTAGCAAAGAGTTTTCCTTGAGACAGAAATTCATTATTCACTCATCACTTGAGTGCTCACTAGAGTGATTGCTCTGTATACCTTAGAAAACATTATTTCTTAGTTCAAAAACATTTGTTTAATTATAAAATCATTTGTAATCTATTTCCAATCTTTGTTATCATCAAAACATCATGAGATCTAACATTTTAAGTCATGTAGCAAGAGTCAAAGTTGGAAAATCAAGAAAAGAGCTTAAGAAAGGGAGATAGGTGAGTATGAGCTTCCTTTTGACATATATGTTGTCTTGTTTTGTGGAATTTGTGGGCCTTGTTCTTTCTGCCCTAATTTTTGGTCACCGAGGCTTTTTAGGGTTTTATGATGTTTTTTTCATATACATGTGGTTATATGATGTTTGGGAAGCATATAAGCCTAGATTGGTGAATAATTGTGAATTGGTGAATTGTTGCTTTGTGCCCTAATTTTCGGTCAGAACAGGGCATGAAGAAAAAGTATGGTTTTTCTATTTTTGAGGTCTAATGGATTTCTTGAGCAAAATTGTGTAGGAATAGGTTGTTAGGATAATTTTAGAAAGAATAGATTTGAAATCCAAAAATTGGAATAATGCTACCAATTAGGGTTTTTTTATGTGGCAGTTTGAATATGTTGTGTTTTTGGGTAATAATATTGTCCAATGGCCATGATATTTTTCATAATAGAAGTATACATGTTAAACTTTAATTTGATATGTATTTGTGCCATTTGAATCTGTATACTAAGAGTTATGAATTTTTAAAGTTAGGAATTAAAAATTGGAATGATTCTATGGCAGTGTGAATTAAATTGTGGTTCTGGAAATGTGTGCGCATAATTGGTAGCATGAGATTTTTTCCCTTAAAGTAGACTTAAAGATGGTCTCATAGAACTTTGAACCACTCCATTTGAAATTTTGTTGATTAAGTTATGATTTTTGGAAGTTCAACCAAGAAGAAACAGGGGAAATCTGGAAGTCCAGATTTTGTCTATGGCCAAGCACCTGAACTGCTTTTAAGGCTGCTGCCAGATGATTTTTGGCTGGAGCCTAAAACTTTCTGACCTCTTTTTGACTGCAGCCAAAGAATTCTTGGATACAGCTGTAATATCCCAAATTTTAATCACCAAAATTTCTTGTATATTTAATTATATATAATAGAATAAAATGGCGAATTTTAGTGCACTTGAAGTAGCCAACATGTGGAAAATAGTGGTTACATGAAATTTTGGCTAAGTAAGACATAAAACAATTTTTTTGTCTTGATAAATGCCTACTATTGTAGCCTAAAATTAAGTATGGAAGAGCACAATTCTTGGCTCAATTTATGATAAAAATTTGGGCCAAAAAGAAAAGGGAAAAATGAAAACAATACTTGGTACAAAAATTCAAGAAATGTAAGGACAAAATGGTCATTTTTAAATAATCAAGAAGGCTTTTGATTTTTCCATTTTCAAAGGCCAATTTCGGCCAAGAGAGGAAAAGGAGATGGAAAATGAATTTTTGGACATAAATAATGCCATGTGGATAGAGCTGGTAATACGGGCCAGCCCGCTGGTTGCGGGCTGTGTGGTGAGAGTCTGTGCAGCCCGCACTTGCACGGGTGGGAAAATCATCAACCCTAATTCGCATGTGCAGGTTCTTGGGCTAGCTCGCAACCCGCATTTTTTTTACATTTTTTCTATTTTTCATGACATTAAATTTAAAGACGAACACTGTGTTGTATATAGACGATAGGGTACGGACATATATAACACATGTGTAGCTTTGTTAAATCTTTCCAAACAGCTATATACCTACCATCATAAGCACGCTAGCTACCTGTTGTACCATTTTCTACAATCCTATTCTTTTCTCACATTTCCATCCACACAAGGCTGCCATTTACATCATTACATGTCTCTCACCAATTCTTCCTCTTACCCTCCGGTTTCTTCCATGTTTCCCTTGATGATGGCTTATTGGGCTTAGACTTGAACTCTTAAAGCCTTGGATAGTGGGGCTTGGGTTAGGCAAAATTTTTTTTATTAACAATGAGTCCAGAAAGATAGATAGAATCTATGTGAAAAAAAAGTGGGCCAACCCGCATAAACTGTGAGCAAGCCCGCATCAACCCACGGGTTGAACGGTGCAGGCCTGTACAGTCCGCATTTTTTCAGGCTGAAAAAACTTTAACCCTAACCCTGTCAAAACCAGCGGGCTACAGGTTGGACCCATTTTATCGGCTCTACATATAGAAGCATTATGGGCCAAGTGGAAAAAAAATAAAATATTATGACTTGTGAAAAATTTTAATAAAAATTATTATTTTGAGGTGGAAATAGCTTATTCAAGAAGCCAATTTGCACTCTCAAGAGGCCATATTTCAGCCTAAAAGAAAAAAGAGAGAGAATGTAACACCCCATTTTCAATCTCCAATATTCCTTGTATATAATCGATACATTTAATGGAATAAAATGATGCATTGTGGTGTACATAAATTGTCAGAAATATTCCAATTGCCGGTTACACACAACTTGGCCAAGCAAGGACATAAAGGAGCAATGAATGTCCACTTAAAGGCCTAACATTGTAACCTAAATTAGAGCATAAAATGACACAAATAATGACATAATATGAATGTTAAAATTTGGCCAAACCAAGGGAAAAAGAGCAAGAAATGATTTATTACAATAAATCACAAAAATGTAATGGAAAATTGTAATTTTCCATAACACAAGAAGAAAATATTTTTGTTCTAATTTTATCAATAATTTTGGTCAAAGGGGTAAAGCAAAAGAGAAAAATGGCTACTTGGTAATTAATAAACACAATTTAGAGTATTATTACCAAGTGAAAATTTTAGGAGAACCAAAAAGTCAAAAAGTAAACAATATGATCAATTTCAATGACTTGGAAGATGCAATTATTGGATAATTCAAGAAACAAATTATATTCCCTTTCCCTCTTGTAATTTTGGTCAATAAAGGGAATTGGAAGATATATATATATATATATATATATATATATATATTAATGCAAGAAGAGGAAAAAAAGAACTAATCACAAGCTAGCATATATATAAAGCAAGTTGTGATATTTTAAGAAGCTATTATCTTCTCTTTCTCTTCATCTTCATTTCAGTCAAAGAGGCAAGGAGAGGAAATAATATTTGTGTGGCCATAAATAATTCAAGAGGAAGGGAAAAAAAAAGAAGAGCCAAGTAAATTCCCATAATATTTTACCATGAGATAACATGAAATAAAGCAATAGATATTACAAAAGCATATAATTCTCCATCCCACTTCCATATTTTGGCCAACTTCACCCAAATAGAGAGAGAGTGAGTTTAAGAAAGCTTGAAGAACACCAAGAAGGAGCTAGGGTTTTCAAAGCAAAAATCAAAGGTAAGAGCTTGTAATCTTGGTGTTTATGCCTTCGAATCTCTTAAAACCTCCTCTAACCTCTTCTCCTCCTTGAAAATCATGGATAGCAAGTTGAATCAAGAGTGTAGAGAGAGAGTTCAGAAACTTTAAGGAGAGAGAAAGAGCTGAAATTCAAGAGGTAATCACCAAAACTTGATCCTCTTGTCTTTGCAATGTTGTTGTGGTTATTGTTGTGGAATTTGCCTTGGTTTTCTCTTGCTTTGCAAATTTGGGCTGATGAAAACCCTAGAGGAAATGCTGCCAAAATTTCCTCTAATCATGTTCATTTAGTGTCTAAGTAGTTAATCACATTATTAGAAGTGATAAGGAAATGATTACAACCAACACAGTCTTCTGTTCTTGGAGCAGAAGTTATTTGCTTAGCTTTACATCCATCCTAAGGTATCATTTCTAATACATCTGGAAGATGTAGCAAGAGAAATCAAGAAAACATATTCCCTCCCTTAAGAACCCTGCTTTCGGCCAGAAGCAAAAACCTAGGGATGATCTATAATTTTAAAATTTTGATGGTTTCATTGGATTTAGAAGGAAAAATTGTGTAGGTATAAATGTGTTCATGATTTTTAGATGTTGGTATACAAATTTGGAAATTTATGAAGTTGAAGGTGCATGCTGTTTGATTGCTTTCTATAAGGCAGTGATGTTTTGCAATGTATTTCGTTAGTCAAACTTTATCAAAAAATTATGAAACTTGGTAAGATTATTAAATCAGAGACATATTGATATGAATGGGGAATACAGATCGGCTAGAAAGCAAGTTTGAAAACACGAACGATTCACATGAGAATACAAGGATGCAAGCAAAGCTCACACGAGAAATAAAATTCTCTAAGAACAAAGTTCTTATTCATATCATTATCATCTTCTGAATTCTTTAGTACAAAAACGCAGCCTTCATATATAGGCAACAAAAGAACAATCTAGAACTCTAGACCTAGCCATAAATGCAATAAATGATGCCTTAACGATGATTGATTGCCTTGGTTGGCACCATTCAAGCCTAAAAGTATGAGGAAATTACTTATTCTTTAAGACTAAGTCAGCTACCTAAAAATAGGAAAACTAAATTAAAGTTTTTAAGAACAATCTTTGACCAAAAGGGATTATTTAATGCAAATAAACTAGGAGATTAATCAAATCAGATTTGATGCATAAAGATGCCTTCTAGATGCTTCTTGAGTTGTCTTGGACATCACTTATAATCCTCCACCAAGGCACATGCTTGTCATATGGTATTTTAAGTGAATTCTTGAATATGGACTGCACATGGGCCTTATACATCATCATGTTGGGCTTATTGCTTTGTTATACAAATTTCATGGATCTTCATGCTTTGCCACGTGCTCAAGCTTCTAGGTGTTTTAAAAGCATGCATATGGGCTTGAATACGTATGATTATGGCCTCATTTGCACCCTTAACATATATACTAACATTATGGGCCATTAATGAAGCAAATTGAAGCCTAAATATTTGCTCCAGCCTCTCGAACAGCTCACTCTTTTCTAGGTTTCTAGTAATTAGGCCCTTGATGTCATGTAGAGGATCTTGGGCTTGCTTAGAATCTTCTTGTATGATATAGACAACATCATGTTCATTGTATGTGCCACCTATGACGTGTTTGCCATGGATGATGCCACCTTGGTTGCCAACTTGGATGCCTTGTTCAATAACATATAAGACGCCACTTGTACCTCTATCACATATAGATTTAAATTCTATAGGTATTTAGTAATTTTTGAACAAGTACATTGGAAGATATGAATTTTTGAAATTATGCCCTATTTCTAGAATACAATCTAGAACAGTAGGGTTTGGTGAATTACTGGTAATTACATGGTTGCAATGGTCAAACCCAATTATTTTTCGTCAAATTTAAATTTAAAGAGATTCATTTAGACTTTTGAATAAGTCAAATTTGATTTTTGTATAATTTATTATGAATTTCCAAAGTTGACTAAAAAATTTTCCAGTTTCTATAAACAGTGAAACTGCACTGTGCAAAATTATATTATCCAGAAAATGTTATAATTGCATTAGATAACCAGCAAAATTTAACTTAAAAATAGTAATGGTATAAGTAATAACCAATTACTTGTAACTTTAATTTTTATAGGAATTAGACTTAGCATGAGCCGAAATCAAATTGTAGGACAATCAGGGGAATTTGAAAAGGATTCGGGTAGTAACTTTTTCTTGCATATATATGTGATTATTAAATGTTTGAGTATGCCATTCTCTGTAACATGATCCAAGTGTCTTGGGCACGCATATTATCCTAGTTGTGGTCAGAGACCCAACAGGGGCACAATGTTTGATTGGCCTTGGACAATGTACACACAGTTTTCTATCATCTTACATGACATGGCATTGCATATTTATTTTCGCATGTTATATGTTCAAAAAGCATGTTACTACTGAGATTCACCCGAATCTCACCTTTTTTTTCAACATCACAAATATTACAGTTGAGGCTAGCGGCTTGAAAAGTAAGGCAACAGTTACTAGTGAATAGGGTCCCGGTGCAGGTTGAAGCAGCTGTTAGTTATTTTGAACTGTACTTTTTATTTCTGTTGAACACTCTGTAATATTTTTCAAACCCTACGGAGGAATTCCTATATTGTAAACAAGTACTTAATGTCAATATGTTTCCATTATTTCTGTATGCCTTACAAAACTATATGCTTGTTACTCTACGAATATCAAAATGTTAAGGGGTTTGACATTTTTAGTATCAAAGCTTAAACGGTTCTGGCATTATCAGAATAGTATACTGATATGGTTTTGTTTACATAGCTATAGGAGTCATGCACGGTAGACAACGTAGTAGAAGACGTCAGAGGAGGAGATCACTGCCGTCGGTGAACCGGCCCGTGGGGACCCATCATATGTCAGAGAAGCCGTTAGCCCAATCACCATAGAGTAGCAGTGGCTCTCGGGTACATCACACCCCAAGAAAGACGTGTATGGGTGAGACAAGTCTATGGACCCCATCCTAGACCGGTGCCAGCACCATTATGGAGCTCATCAGTAAGAGACTCAAAACAATCGTTGCCAGATGGATTTGAGTCAGATCCACACGTTGGTACTAGTTCCAGAGAAGAGCCTGTATTGGTAAGACATGACCTACAGCCGGATGGGGAGCTATGGGGATATATATCAAGAACCTGTATTTCTATGCTGTCGATAAGTATGCCTCCTTGGTGGCAAAGTACTCACAGTTCTTGTACGATGTGGACTCTATATATTAGGATCATATATATCTCAGGATCGCGTTTTCAGATGAGGATTGGATCTGCATACATTATAGTCATATACGACATTTTGGGCTCTACCAATATTGAGAAGCACATAAATGAGTATGTGATGCTACATATGTACCAATATTGAAGTAAGGCCTCTACCCAGTATTTTATTACTTAGAGACAGCTGGCACGACTTACTAGGACAGAGACAAGCATGGGGTACCAGTGATTGAAGCAATTATAATCGGTATCTATATTTTTGCACAAACATTGTAAAGTTAAGCATGTTCGGCTCAAAGAAATGTCGGGATGGGTGACCCCCTTGGAAGTCACCCATACATGTTAAAATAAGTTGTGCCCTATATTGTACAATAGTTTATAGGTTGCATATTATTGCAAACTTCTTCTAAATTATTATAGTGGTTTGATGTACATTAATATGAACCACTTATGTACTAAAATTTTGAGCAATGAAAAATATGCCCTTATGACTATATGAAGTTTTCCTCTCCCTCATTTTCATATAATGAAACCTAGAGATAGTAAGAACAAGAGGTGCTTGGCAGGATCAGGAAGCTAGACCTAATCTAATGCAGATAAATTATTGGGCATGCTGACAGTACAGCAGATTATGCCAAACGAATTGAGGGATGAACTGCAAGGGGTACAACATAAATAGAATGCAGATAGAGAAATGTGTAATAACATGGGGACAACAAGTGAACACATACAGCATGAGTAACGTAAACATGATTATTTGCTTAGAACTGGCCATGTGGGAGATAGTTTGCAAACGTGAGCAATACAGTTCAATCAACAGGGGGTTGCTGTTGACAGAGGCCGACACCCTTATTTCATAAGGAAAGTTTGATCCTTAACTGACAGTGGGCTAGTTTTCCTGTCTTATTAAGTAGTGCTTTTCCACATAATGAAATTACTGACAGTATTCAAACTAGTTATGATGAACTCGGTGTTGACATTCTGATCTATTCTAGAAGTAGAGAAGAGAACGAGAAGCACATGTGAGTAGTGCCGGGACATGTTGACTTAAAAAAAAAAGAGGATCCAGCAGATCCTAATAAAGTGGAAAATATTTTTCCCCGATCGGTGAGATTGACCAAAGAAACGAAATTTCAGATGATACAGTAGAGTGAGAAGGAGAAGCTGATCTCAATATATCTCAAAGAGTGTAATAAGGCGGTTGAAGAGTGTTGTACCACAAAGCACAATCTGTTGGATCTGTACTCCCATAAAAATTCTAGCAATAAAACACAACCGATAGTGGGAACTCCTATCAAATCATCTCAACATTATTAGTCCACATATGAGGCGATGAAATATCGTAGTGACGTAGTAGAAATCATTATAAGCAAATGAAACAGTAGAGTGGGGTCATAAATTGATGTGTAACTTTCGAGGACAGCAAGAGAGGTTATCATCCGCACTCGTGTTGATCATCATATATCATAGCATAACCCTTATGGTCTATCCTGATTTAACTTGCGAGGTCCATAGTGACACAACATATATGGTGTACAGCATGACCTGTGAACTAGAATATTCCTTATTGAAATATTATTCAATTTATATATCACATATACAACAATATTCCTTATTGAAATTAAGAGTTATCCCAACTTTTCAATGAGAATGATCCTTTCAGTACTAGAAATGATGAGGTATGCTAAACCAAAGCAACAATAAGCACTTAAACTCAACTAAACACACAATTGACTTGTCTTTGATGCCACTGTTGGGATTGGGAGGCACAGCGAAAGAATTTAAAACTACAAAAGTTTACCAATCCCAATTGCAGATCTATCAATGATGTTTAAATCGAGTTTCAAAGAGTTATACCTTGTTTATGTTTGTTCGAAACAGTCATCAACACATTGCCAACTTTCAAATCTCCTTGCTTGGTTGCTCTTGAAACAAATTCCCCAGCATTAACATGTTGGCTAATTCTTCTTTGGAAAGCATCAAACTCTATGAGTATGAGATTAACTACTTTCCGGTTACCATCAACTCATTGGGTTGGGATAATACCAACTTTTTGAGTTTTTCCTTTTTCGATCTTAAGGAGCCAACTACTCAGATCAACTCTGATATGAATGGGAACAGACCGACTAGAAACCAAGTTTGAAGACACAAACAGGACGGATGATCAAAGGTAGGACCTTAAGAGAACTTGTTTCTTTACAACCCTAGCCACAAAGACACCACAAGGATGATCGGTCCTTAATACAGTCGGAGTATTCTCACGAGGATACAAGGATGCAAGCAAAGCTCACACAAGAGAAATAAAATTCTCAATTATCATTCAAGTCTTCAAAATAAGTACAAAAACCCAGCCTTCATATATAGGCAATAAAAGAACACTCTAGAACTCTAAACCTAGCCATAAATGCAATAAATGATGCCTTAATTATGATTGATTACCTTGGTTGGCACCATTCAAGCCTAAAGTAATTAGGAAATTACTTATTAATCAAAACTAAGTCAGCTACCAAAAAATAGGAAACTAAAACCAACTTTTCAAGAGAAATATTTGACCAAAAGGCCTTACTGAATGTAAATAAAATAGGAAACTAATTAAAGATGAAATTAAATCAGATTTGATACATAAGAACACCTTCTAGATGTTTCTTGAGGTGTCTTGGATGTCATTTATGATCCTCGACCAAGGCACATGCTTGTCACATGGTATTTTAAGTGAATTCTTTAATCTGGAATGCACATGGGCCTTGTACATCATCATGTTGGGCTTATGTTATACCAATTTCATGGATCTTCATGCTTTTCCACGTGCTCAATCTTCTAGGTGTTGTAAAAGTATGCATATAGGCCTGAATAAGCATGGTTAATGACTCATTTGCACCCTCAACATACATACTAATATTATGGACCATTAATGAAGCAAATTGAAGCCTAAATATTTTCTCCAGCCTCTCGAACATCTTACTCTTTTCTAGGCTCCTAGTAATTGGGCCCTTGATGTCATGAAGAGGATCCTGGGCTTGCTTATAATCTTCTTGGATGATATAGACAACATCTTGTTTATTGTATGTGGTGCGAACCCACAAGGGAAGATCCCACGAACCCACAACCAATTCTGAGATATGCTGCTCACCCCAAGAAAGCTAAACAAAGATCTACGATCCACTTGAACCCTTGAACACGAAAGAACAAGGACCCGAAGTGTTGGAAGACGCCACAAGGTTGATCAAGCCTAGATAAGTCTGTTAGTTCTAAGAAGAACCCTAGAGAGAATCCACTCTCAAGAAAAAAAGTGCATAAATGCAACTTTCATTCATATATCAAATCTCAAGTGTCTTACAAATGAAGAAACACAATATATTTATAGAGAAATACTACCTAATTGTAATAATTGCAACTTAGAAAATTGCAACTATAAGGTCTAATACCATGTGCTAGGAAATCCAAAACCATGTGCTAGGAAACCCAAAAGTCTAATACAATGTTCTAGAAAATACAAAAGTCTAATATAGTGTGCTAGAGAACCCAAAAGTCAAATATGGTAACTTATTTAATAATTTTGCATAAATAAAATCCATAAATTATAATATGCATTTAAAGCCCAAAATGTGCTTATTTAGGCCCAAATGAGTCCTCCCATGTGTAGTACTAGGTCCAAGCTCTTCAATTTCAAGACTTCAAGCCCAAAACTTGATCAATATCTCCATTTGCAGCCCAAATGAAGTAAGTGACATTTTCATCATTTTCGTCCAGCTTTGATCCGATTGCTAATTGCTTCGTCCAAGTCTCTTGTACAAGTCCATTTAATGCTTCCTTAATTTGTTTGGCTAATCCTCTTGTGATTGGTCCACTTGGAATTTGCAAAGGATCACTTGAATTTGAATGCACAACTTGCTGATTCGCATCATTCCCTCTCTCCTCAAAAGGATTCGTCCTCGAATCTTCACCTACAGCAAATGGAGATAAATCAGCTACATTAAAAGTAGTACTAACAGAATACTCACCAGGAAAATCAATCTTGTAAGCATTATCATTGATTCTTTCTAGCACTATAAATGGACCATCTCCTCTTGGAGCTAATTTTGATTTTCTTTGAGCTGTAAATCTTTCTTTTCTCATATGCACCCACACCCAATCTCCAGGTTCAAAAAGAACACGGCTTCTTCCTTTATTGGCCTTAGATGCATAATGCTCATTTTTCTTTTCAATTTGTTGTTTCACACGCTGATGAAGTTCCTGCACTATTTCAGCTTTCTTTTTTCCATCAAGACTTTCTCTCTCATCAATAGGTAGTGGTAATAAATCCAAAGGAGTCAGTGGATTAAAACCATACACTATTTCAAAAGGAGAATAATCAGTAGATGAATGTACACTTCTGTTATATGCAAATTCAACAAATGGCAAGCAATCTTCCCAATTTTTCATGTTCTTTGGAATCACAATTCTTAGTAATTGAGACAAGGTTCTATTGACAACTTATGTTTGTCTATCAGTTTGTGGATGACAAGCAATAGAAAATAACAATTTAGTACCATGCTTTCCCCACAAAACTCTCCAAAAATGACTCAAGAATTTTGTATCCCTATCAGAAACAATGCTTTTGGGGACACCATGAAGTCTCACAATTTCTTTAAAGAACAAATCAGCAATATATGTGGCATCATCAGTTTTATGACATGCAATGAAATGTTCAATTTTAGAAAATCTATCAACAACCACAAATATGGAATCAATTCCTCTTTCTGACCTAGGCAAACCTAAAACAAAGTCCATTGATATATCAACCCAAGGTTCACTAGGCACAGGTAAAGGAGTATACAAACCATGTGGTAAAACTCTAGATTTAGCGTTTTTAAATGTTATGCATTTAGCACAAATTCTTTCCACATCTCGCTTCATTGTAGGCCAAAAGAAATGCTTATGCAAAACATCCAAAGTCTCTTTCACACCAAAGTGACCCATTAAGCCTCCCCCATGTGCTTCTCTCACAAGCAATTCACGCAATGAACATTGAGGCACACACAATCTATTTTCTTTAAACAGGTACCCTTCAATTCTGTAAAATTTATCAAATGCTTTCTTTTCACAAGCAAGGAACAATTCAAAAAAATTAGCATCATTTGCATACAAGTCCTTGATATATTCAAAGCCAAGCAATCTAGTATTAAGAGAAGAAAGAAGAGTATACCTTCTGGACAATGCATCAGCAACCACATTCTCATTACCTTTCTTGTATTTGATGACATATGGAAATGTCTCAATAAATTCCAGCCACCTTGCATGTCTCTTGTTCAACTTACCTTGACCTTTAATATGCTTTAAGGATTGATGATCAGTGTGAATCACAAACTATCTTGGCCAAAGGTAGTGTTGCCAATTCTCCAATGCCCTTTTAAGTGCATAAAGCTCTTTGTCATAAATTGGATACTTCAAGGCTGCTCCATTTAGCTTTTCACTAAAATAGGCAATTGGCTTTCCTTCCTGCATTAAAACAGCTCCTATCCCAACTCCAGATGCATCACATTCAATCTCAAAAGTTTTGCTAAAGTCAGGCAATGCTAACACAGGTGCAGAACACAATTTTTCCTTAAGTTCAATGAATGCATCATCTTGTGTTTTATCCCATTTAAAACCAACAGATTTTTTAATGATCTCAGTTAGTGGTGCAGCAAGGGTGCTAAAATCCTTCACAAATCATCTATAAAAACTAGCCAAACCTTGAAAAGTTCTCACCTCTGTTATGCTTTTAGGTGTTGACCATTCTTTTATAGCTCTTATCTTTTCCTCATCAACTTCTATTCCTTTAGCACTCACCACAAAACCAAGAAAAACAATTTTATCCATGCAAAAATCACACTTTTTCAGATTTGCAAACAGTTTTTCCTTCCTCAAAACATCAAGCACACAATGCAAATGATTCAAATGCTCATCCAGATTCTTGCTATAAATCAGAATGTCATCAAAATAAACCACAACAAATTTCCCAATGAAAGCATGCAAAACATGGTTCATTAACTCATGAAAGTGCTAGGCGCATTAGTTAAACCAAAGAGCATAACTAACCATTCATACAATCCATGTTTGGTCTTGAAAGCAGTTTTCCACTCATCCCCTTCTCTCATTCTAATTTGATGGTATCCAGATTTCAAATCAATCTTAGAAAAGACAATAGAACCATGCAATTCATCAAGCATATCATCTAATCTAGGAATGAGATGGCGATACCTTACAGTGATATTGTTGACAGCTCTACAATCAATACACATCTTCCAAGTTCCATCTTTCTTTTGCACTAAAAGTACTGGAACTGCACAAGGGCTTAAACTTTCTCTAACATATCCTTTTGCCAAGAGCTCTCCCACTTGCTTTTGAAGCTCTTTTGTTTCTGCAGGATTGCTTCTATATGCTGGCCGATTAGGAATTGTTGCTCCAGGAATGAAATCAATTTGGTGTTCAATTCCTCTAATAGGTGGTAAACCTGGTGGAATTTCTTCAGGGAACACATCACCAAATTCCTGCAACAAAGAACCAACAACACTAGGAAAAGAAGAGTTAATGTCATTAGTGTTCAAAAAGGACTTCTTGTAAACAAGGAGAAGCAAGTGTTTTTCAAATAGGAAAGCACACCTTACTTCACTTTCTTTTACATAAAAACTCATTTTCTTCTTTTCTTTTCTCTCTTCACTCATTTCTTTTCCCTGAATTTCTTTTTTTGATCTTCCAGATTTTCTCTCTTTTTCTCTCTCTTTTCTTTTTGATGTTTCTTCCTCATTTTTCTCATTTCCCATATCACTCTTTTTCTCATCTCTCTCTCTTTTCATCTTGAGTTGATCATCATACACTTGCTTTGGAGTCAAGGGTACAAGAGTCACTGGTCTACTATTCATTATAAAAGAATATCTATATGTAAACCCATCCCTCTTTACTTTCCTATCAAACTCCCATGGTCTTCCCAAAAGTATATGTACAACATGCATTGGAACAACATCACACAGTATTGAATCACAATATTTTCCAATTGAAAAAGAAACAAGAACTTGCTTATCAACTTTAATTTCCCCACATTCATTCAACCATTATAGCTTGTATGGTCTAGGGTGTCAGGCAAATTCAACTTCTCAACCAATGTAGTGCTTGCAACATTTGTTACACTCCCACCATCAATGATCAAAGTACAAACCTTGTTATTAATGAGGCAACCAGTATGGAAAATGTTTTCCCTTTGCTCATTCATCTCATTCTCCTTCACTTGACAATTCAAAGCTCTTCTAACCATAAGGCATTCTCCTTCTACGGCATATTCAACCCCATCATCACTATCATCTTCAAGTGAGGGCGTGGAATTATTATCACTCTAACTTTCAGTCATGACTTCATTATTTTTAAGAATCATAACTCTCTTATTGGGACATTGAGAAGCTATATGACCTGTACCCAAACACTTGAAACACTTTATATCTCTATTTCTAGAAGTTTGGGAATCAGATTTACCTTTGCTCCTTGATGTAGCTTCTTCTTTGCCTCGAGTTGTCTCCTTTTGGATAGTTCTTTCTCCTTTCTTCCAAATCTGCTTTTGTGAAGAAATTGATCCATAATGGAATTTCAAAGCACCTTTACTTGATATGAATGAGGGAACGGACCAGCTAGAAAGCAAGTTTGAAGACACGAACGGGACGGATGATCAAAGGTAGGACCTTAAGAGAACCTGTCTCTTACAACCCTAGCCAGAAAGACACCACAAGGATGATCAGGCCTTGATACATTCGGAGTATTCGCACGAGAATACAAAGATGCAAGCAAGGCTCACACAAGAGAAATAAAATTCTCAATTTATCATTCAAGTCTGCCGAAAAGAGTACAAAACGTAGCCTTCATATATAGGGAACAAAAGAACACTCTAGAACTCTAATCCTAGTCATAAATGCAATACATGATGCCTTAATGATGATTGATTGCCTTGGTTGGCACCATTCAAGCCTAAAAATATTAGGAAATTACTTATTCTTCAAGACTAAGTCAGCTACCTAAAACTAGGAAACTAAATCAAAGTTTTCAAGAACAATCTTTGACCCAAAAAAAAGGCCTTATTTAATGCAAATAAAATAGGAAGCTAATCAAATCAGATTTGATGCATAAGGATACCTTCTAGATGCTCTTTGGACGTCACTTATGATCACCCTCCAAGGCACATGCTCAGCACATGGGATTTTAAGTGAATTCTTCAATCTGGACACCACATAGGCCTTGTACATCTTCTTGTTGGGCTTCTAGCAATGTGATCACCATTCTTGGGCTTTTGTTGGACATATTCAAGGATGCCTCTTCCAAATAGATGGGCTCCAACTCTCTAAGCTCTCTTATCAAACAATTTAGGGCCTCCTTCATAGCTTTACTCCTAGCTCTTGTCATTGGACCCCCAATGCTTTGTAATGGATCTTTTAAGACATTAGACTTCCATACTTGAGCTTGGGCTTCCATCTCCATGCCTTTCTCTTGCTTCAGAGTTCCATCTCTATATTGGCATGATCCCACATCATTCCCTCCTTGCTCAAAAGGATTCGTCCTTGAATCTACAACATCAAAGAGAGTTAAATCAGCCGCATTAAAAGTAGCACTAATATTGCCATAGGAGCTTGGGAGATCTATTTTATAAGCATTGTCATTTATGCGCTCTAAGACTTGGAAAGGGCCATCTCCTCTTGGTTGCAACTTAGAGTTCCGTTGTTCTGGAAACCTCTCCTTTTGTAAGTGTACCCAAACCCAATCTCCAGGCTCAAAAACAACCTTTCTGCTCCCTTTGTTAGCTTGCTTGGCATATTGTTCATTCTTCCTCTCAATGTTGGCTCTCACTTTAGCATGTAATCCCTATACAAATTCTGCTTTTTTCTTGCCATCAAGGTTAGCTCGTTCACTAGATGGAAGTGGTAAGATATCCATAGGAGATAAAGGATTAAAGCCATAAACAATCTCAAATGGAGAGAAGGAAGTAGAGGAATGAACAGCCCTATTGTATGCAAATTCAATATGAGGCAAACAATTTACCCAATTTTTCAAGTTCTTCTGAATTATTGCACGCAACAAAGTAGTGAGTGTTCTATTTACTACCTCAGTTTGCCCATCTGTTTGGGGATTTGCCACAATAGAAAACAATAACTTTGTTCCTAGCTTACTCCATAGAGTCCTCCAGAAATGGCTAAGAAACTTGACATCCCTATCACTCAATTGTTTTAGGCAATCCATGCAATCTAACAATTTCCTTGAAGAACAAATCAGCAACATGCACAGCATCATTTGTTTTCGAACATGCAATGAAACAAAGATGCTATCCTTGCCAGATTGAGATCTAGGTAAACCCAACACAAAAAATCCATAGAAATATCTACCCAAGGTTGGGAAGGCACAGGTAAGGGGGAATACAATCCATGGGGTTGAACTTTAGACTTTGCATGCTTACATGTCACACATTTAGCACAAACAGAAACTACATCTTTCCTCATATGAGGCCAATTAAAAGTGTTCATGCAAAAGAGCTAACATCTTATCAACTCCAAAATGACCCATCAAACCACCACCATGAGTTTCTTTTACAAGCAGTTCATGCATAGAACAATTGGGAATGCACAATTTATCTTTCTTAAAAAGAAACCCATCACTTCTATAAAAGTCATGCAAACCATGCTTTTCACAAGAAGACCAGATCTTAGAAAAATCACAATCAGAGTCATACAATCCTTTCAACAATTCAAATCCAAGTAATCTAGCATGAAGAGAGGTAATAAGACAATACCTCCTAGAAAGAGCATCAGCAACAACATTCTCTTTACCTTGTTTATGTTTGATCACATATGGAAAGGTTTCAATGAACTCCAACCAGCGAGCATGCCTCTTGTTAAGCTTACCTTGAGACTTTAGAAACTTCAAACTTTCATGGTCAGAATGAATGATAAACTCTCGAGGCCATAAATAATGCTGCCAAGTTTCCAAAGTTCTTTTCAAAGCATAGAGTTCCTTATCATAAGTAGAGTAATTCAAGGAAGCTCCATTCAACTTTTCACTAAAGTAGGCGATAGGCTTAGATTCTTGCATCAGAACAGCACCAATGCCAATTCCAGAAGCATCACATTCAACTTCAAAAACTTTGTTGAAATCAGGTAAACACAATAATGGTGCATTAGTTAATTTCACTTTCAAGGTGCGAAAAACATTTTCTTGTGCTTCACCCCATTTAAAGGTCACATGCTTTTTCACAAGCTCATTTAGAGGTGCAGCAATGGTGGAAAAATCTTTAACAAACCTCCTATAGAAGCTTGCTAATCCATGAAAGCTCCTGACTTCATTAGCATTTGTTGGAGTCGGCCAATCTTGAATAGCTTTCACCTTCTCTTCATCTACATGCAAAAGGAACACTTTTGAAAATTAGCGTATAGGCTATTCTCCCTAAGAGTTTGGAAAACCTCACGCAAGTGCATAACATGGTCATCTAATGTTCTACTGTACACAAGAATATCATCAAAGTAGACAACCACAAACTTCCCAATAAATGAACGAAGAACATGATTCATTAAACTCATGAAAGTACTAGGTGCATTAGTCAACCCAAAGGGCATAACTAACCATTCATACAATCCAAACTTAGTTTTAAATGCAGTTTTCCATTCATCTCCCTCTTTCATGCGAATTTGATGATAACCACTCCTAAGATAAATTTTAGAAAATAATGCAGCACCTTGCAACTCATCTAACATGTCATCTAACCTAGGAATGGGATAGCGATACTTAACTGTTATTTTGTTGATGGCTCTACAATCTATGCACATCCGCCATGAACCATCTTTCTTGGGCACTAGGAGCACTGGGATAGCACATGGGCTCAAACTTTCCCTTACAAAGCCTTTTCTCATAAGATCATCTACTTGACGTTGAATTTCTCTAGTTTTTTCAGGATTGGCTCTATAAGCAGGTCTATTAGGTAGGGAAGCTCCAGGAATGAAATCAATCCTATGCTCAATTCCTCTCAAGGGAGGAAGCTCATCAGGTATCTCATTGGGGAATAAATCACCAAATTCCTGCAATAAAGACAAAACACTAGAAGGCAAGGAGGGGTTAAGTTCATTAGTAGAAAAGTAAGCATCCTTACATACAAGCACTAAGACTTGCTCACTCAACAATGCTCTCTTAACCTCACTTTTCCCTGAAAATAAACTCTCTTTCTTTTCTTCACTTTTCTCTTTTTCTTTCTTTTTCTTTTCTTTCACTCTATTTTCCTTCTTTTGCACTCTCTCTTTTTTACTTAACTCATCTCTTTTTTTGCACTCCTGCTCAATCCTCACTTGATCTTCATAAGCTTCTCTAGGTCTAAGTGGTTTCAGTACAATGAGTTTCCCATTAAAGGGTATAGAATAGCAATTTTTGTAACAATCATGTTGCGCCCTACTATCAAATTGCCATGGTCTTCCAAGTAAAAGATGTCCAGCAAGCATGGGGACAACATCACATAAAACTTCAGCATGATAATTCCCAATAGAGAAGGAAACCAAAACTTGCTTATTGACTTTAGCTTCCGCACTATCATTCAACCATTGCAACTTATAAGGTTTAGGATGCTTCATAGTAGGTAAGTCTAACTTATCAACAAGTAAGGTACTAGAAACATTGGTGACACTACCACTATCAATAACCATGCTATAAACCTTATTTTTGATGAAGCACCTAGTATTGAAAATGAGCTCTCGTTGCTCTTGCTCATTATCTTCCTTTAGTTGCATGTTGAGGGCTCTCCTAGCCACTAATGCTTCTCCTTTAACAGGTTCAGCTTCATCAATCTCCAATTCAGAATCAGTCACTAAAGAAGGCATGTCATCATCACTTTCGCTACTAGAATGCATACTATCATACTCGCCATTATCCTTAAGAATCATAGCTCTCTTGTTGGAACATTGGAAAGCAATATGGCCTTTTCCATGACATTTAAAGCATTGTAGTGAGGATGTTTTATCAAAAGAAAAAGTTTTAGAGTCAGACTTCTTACCACCATCAGCTTTCACTTTGGATTCCTCCTTGGCTTTAGGTGTAAATTTGGTGTCATCTTTAGCCTTAGAATCCTTCCACTTGGAGGTTAATTTAGAGTCCTTCCATCCATAAGAAGAGGATCTGGAATGTTTTTCTTTAACCCGCTTCTCAATTTTAATGGCTTTATGCACCAACTCCTCTTTATCAACAAAAGTATACATCTCTACTTTGTCTCTTATTTCAGGCCTCAACCCATCAATAATTCTGGTCATGCTTGCTTCTTCACCTTCTTGTACTCCGGCACGCATCTTAAGAAGTTCAAGCTCATGTACATATTCATCCACAGTCATAGAGCCTTGGTTAAACAATCGCAATTTTCTATTTAGCTCTCGATAGTAGTAACTTGGAACATACTTGTTGCACATAAGTTTCTTCAACTTCTCCCACGTACGAGGTGGACCTTTGCCTTTAAGGCGCCTTTTCAGCTGTAAATCTTCCCACCAAACAACAACAAAGTCAAAAAACTGGAATGAAGCTAATTTTACCTTCTTTTCTTCAGAACAATCATTCATTCGGAATATTTGCTCAAATTTCATCTCCCAATCAAGGTATGCATCTGGATTTGTATTTCCCTTGAAGGTAGGGTACTTGATCTTTGGATCAGATACATCCATGTCGTGTTTAGAATGTCTTCTTTTGCACTTTGACGATGAAGATTCATATTGGCTCACTTACTCCTCGCTGCTGGATGCTTTTGATGCCTTTAACTCCTCCATGTCCATCTTGAGTTTGAAGAACTCCTCCTGCATGGCCTTCATGAATAATTTGAAGTCTGTAGTGAATTGTTCTCTTTTGGATTCCTGGTCACTCATCTTTAATTTTGGATGTTAGTTTGATAATGATAGGGGAATATAGTAATATGGAACCTTATCACTCTACTCACGTGTTTCACTCAAAAAGTTATATATTCACTCGTGTTTTCACACAAATATGGTATTCTTGATTGAAATTCAACAAAATCAAGAGATAAAGTTAGTATGTGGTAATCTTCATAACCAGAATTGTAAGAACTAGAGAAAGAAGGAGAGAATTATGGGATGAAAGAAGATGGAAAAGGAAGGGAAAAAATGTGATAATGATGGAAATGAAGAAGGGAAATAACAAGGGAAAGGAATCAGGGGAAAAAAGGAAAGGAAATCAAAATAGGAGAAAAGAAAGAATTAGGAAAGTTTTGTGATTTGCAATAGAAGTAGTCAATAAGAAAACTTGCCTTTGATATTCAGATTTCTAAAAACCTGCAACTCTTTCCTCTCTCTCACTTTTTTTTTTGAATTTTCGAAATTTTTTTTTCAGCTTTTCTTTGCTGCTCAGATTTTTTTTTCAGTACTAGACTTTTTTTTTGTTTAGTTTTTTTTTGCACGAAATTTTTTTTGGTAATTGAAGAGTTAACAAAGTCACAAAACAAACACAAAGTATAGATGGAAGAGGAGAGAAGAGAATGGGAAAACACACAGAAGATGGAAGCAAGGAAAGAACAAAAAACACTGGAAGCAAGAAGGAAAACAAAAAGGATAGAACTTGAAATCTAGCAAACCTTAAGCTTTGATACCACTTGATATGAATGAGGGAACGGACCGGCTAGAAAGCAAGTTTGAAGACACGAACGGGACGGATGATCAAAGGTAGGACCTTAAGAGAACCTGTCTCTTACAACCCTAGCCATAAAGACACCACAAGGATGATCAGTCCTTGATACATTCGGAGTATTCGCACGAGAATACAAGGATGCAAGCAAGGCTCACACAAGAGAAATAAAATTCTCAATTTATCATTCAAGTATGCCGAAAAGAGTACAAAACGTAGCCTTCATATATAGGCAACAAAAGAACACTCTAGAACTCTAATCCTAGTCATAAATGCAATAAATGATGCCTTAATGATGATTGATTTCCTTGGTTGGCACCATTCAAGCCTAAAAATATTAGGAAATTACTTATTCTTCAAGACTAAGTCAGCTACCTAAAACTAGGAAACTAAATCAAAGTTTTCAAGAACAATCTTTGACCCAAAAAAAGGCCTTATTTAATGCAAATAAAATAGGAAGCTAATCAAATCAGATTTGATGCATAAGGATCCCTTCTAGATGCTCTTTGGATGTCACTTATGATCACCCTCCAAGGCACATGCTCAGCACATGGGATTTTAAGTGAATTCTTCAATCTGGACACCACATGGGCCTTGTACATCTTCTTGTTGGGCTTCTAGCAATGTGATCACCATTCTTGGGATTTTGTTGGACATATTCAAGGATGCCGCTTCCAAATAGATGGGCTCCAACTCTCTAAGCTCTTTTATCAAACAATTCAGGGCCTCCTTCATAGCTTTACTCCTAGCTCTTGTCATTAGACCCCCAATACTTTGTAATGGATCTTTTGGGACATTGGACTTCCATACTTGAGCTTGGGCTTCCATCTCCATGCCTTTCTCTTGCTTTAGAGTTCCATCTCTATATTGGCATGATCCCACATCATTTACACTTGAGTTGCCTTTCCACATTGATTGCCATATGCACTATGTCCTCCAGCTCCACATAATGTTGCAATTCAACTATGTCAGCAATTTCTTTGTGAAGCCCATTTAGGAAACGAGCCATTATAGCCTCCCTTTCTTCTTGCACATTGGCTCTTATCATAGCTAACTCTATCTCTTTATAATATTCCTCCACACTCCTAGAGCCTTGTGTAAGGGTCTGCAACTTTTGAAAAAGCTCCCTATAGTAATGGTTAGGAATAAATCTCCTCCTCATTAGAGTTTTCATTTCCCTCCAAGTTGCTACGGGCCTCTCACCATTATTTCTCCTATTAATGCCTAATTTATCCCACCAAACAATGGCATAATCAGTGAATTATATTGCTGCTAACTTCACCTTTTTTGCCTCTGAATAATTATGGCACTCAAAAATCATTTCTATCTTCTTCTCCCACTCCAAATATGCTTCAGGATCACTCCGTCCTTGGAAAGGTGGTATTTTCATTTTGATGCTTCCAAGGTTCCCATCCACTCTATTTCTTTCCCCAACAATATTTCTGCCATGTCTCCTCTCATACCTCCTATCTCCTCTATGCCTATTTCTTCACACTTCCTATTCAGATTCAAAATCTTCCTCACTAGCACCGCTAACCTCACCATTCTCAGATTCAAACTCATCCATAGAAGCATCCCTTCGCCTATTGTAACATACTGAAATATGAATAACAAGAATTGCTTGTAAATGTAATTAGTCGGAAGAAAATTCACCGGTGCCAGTGTTGTGTATACGGTGTTATTTTGATAAAGAGGACACTTAGCAAGATTTTATTGGTTGTCATAAAGTAATAATTAAATGAAATAATCTTACTTTGTGTAGGGACCACGAAGGAGGACACCTCGTAGGTGAACCCGGGGAAAATTCCCTGACTTTCCTTTCCCTGATAAAGTGGACAGTTAGGTGGAGGGAAGAGATAGGGATGGGTCCCATATAAGGGACACATGGCTTCATCTTAAGGAAGAAGAGAAAAGGTGCTTTTGACTTTAATGTGTTGGCCGAATAAGAGCGTGACACTTGTTCCCTCTTTTTGACAAAGTTACTTTAGCTTTTGTGTTGTCATCACCGGAGGGTGCCACGTTGCCCCAAGCCGGGGAAATCCACCGGACTCTGGTCTGGTCACCCGACTAATTTTCCTGAACACCGAGCTCAGGAGCCGGGGAAAAATCATCGAACTCTCATTTTCCCTGACCATTAGGACAGCTCAAGACCCATTTGATTAAAAGAAAGGACACGTGTCACCGTTTGGCTAAATCACCGAATATGTGGCACCATAAGATTGTGACACATGTTGTAACACCTTTATGACTTTCTTTAAACTCTATTATTTCATTTATCATCAGCAAAAATAGGAAGAAATCAGAAAAAAAAGTTGAGAAATAGTTAGAGGAAAGAGAAAACATGAATAGTGAATGCTCTTGAGTTCAATCCACCGAAACACTACCGAATCAGTGTTTTCTCCTAAAATTTCCTAACCTTCTTCTACTCATCCTAAGCTTTATTTCTACGGTTTCGGATTTTCATTTGGAGGTATTTGGTGCCATCTCACCAGACGAAGTACTACCGGATTTCCGAACCGATTGTGGAAACGTATAGAGGTAAGCGTAAGTTTCATTTTGAACCGATTGGTTTGTTGTTTGGATGAGTCTTCATGAAGGTTAGGATACTGTTCATTTTCATCCAAAAGGAATTTTAAAGGATTAATCATGGTTTAATAATGTATTTATGGTTAAATGATGATTTATGATGATGATATTGGACTAAGTTGTTCAACAAAATTCTGTTTTGGTAATTTTGCTGAAAATGATTCTGTCTTGCCAGTGGGTTTTGGGGCTGAAGCTTTATGATTTTGATGATTTTGATCATTCCATTGAGTTCTACATGAAAAAATTATGTGGAAAATCATGTACTTATAATTTTTGGATAATTATACAAAATTATGGAATTTTTGAAAGTTAGATGACCCTGCTGTTAGACTTGTTTTGCTGGAGCAGATTTGTTGCGGTGCGTTTTTCAGTAACCAAAACTTGTCTAAACCGTATGAAATTTTACATGATGAAAGTAGAAATCCTGAGGTTCAATTTGATGGGTAATAGGACGCAATTGGACCATTGGATTGAGAAATATGATTTTTCAAAGTTTAAGGTTGATTCTGGAATGGAATCTGTGGCAGATTGGGTTTAACGAATTTTCTGGAATTGGGTGGTTATAATTAGTGCCTTGTAATATTTTTATTTACACTATGACTTGAATAGCATTGAACAGAACCTGGAACCAACTCATTTGGAGTTGTGTAGAATTAATTATGAATTTTCAAAGATTGAAGAAAATTCTGGCAGATTTACTCAAATGTGCTAAAGTAAAGGATGCAATGGTATTATGTAATTGTAATGAACTTTAAGGGTAAAACTAACCAACTTGATATAGTTGAACCATTTTTGACTTTGATTTTGGGTTAGTATTCTAACCTTAATGACAACCGACTTGAGTATTTGGATTATACAAATATTGGACGAAATAATAACTTGTCGTCCGTAAATTCCATTTATAGGACCTAATACTGTTCAAAGTTTAAGATCTGCCCGAGCTTAGTGAAACAATTGGATATTGCTCAAGAGAAGCTATCAGGTAGTAACTTTGTCTTTCATATGTTATAAGATACATTGTATGTGTGTAGTTTCATCATGAATTGTCTGGAATATTTTGTTTATGCGGGGTTGTCGCCCGGGGCCTATTGCACGGGTTGACGCTCAGGCCATTGAATTTGTTTGTGATGCACGAGTGAATGTCGGGGCCTATTGCACGGGTAATACTCGGAGCCAATTCAGAGTGCAATACCTAAGATTTACTAGGTTTTAGCACCACTTTACGACACAAGTTCCTTCTCATGACACTTTGCTCCCCCTTACACAATGTAAAATGATACCCAACTTAAGGTCCCACAATCTTAAGTTATCTCTCAATAAAGAGTATTGAGTTTAAAGTAAATCTCTCTCACATAGTAGATGAAATAATCACTGAAGCACAATAATGTCAAATGAACAATAAAACAGAGCACTTAATACAGAAATGAATATTTGTCAGTTTGGTAGTTCAATAGTTGCTCTATTTTGAATGCACTCATATTTATAGTCATAGTTGAATTAATAACCATTGAGAGACATTCCACTTGTCCATTACTCAGTAAATGCTTCTTAGCATATTCTTTATGATATTTAGATATAGCCGTTACAGTAGAAGCAGTAGAGGGAATGTGTTGGTTGGAGTTTCAGCTCAACATTAAATGCGCTGCTGACACAGTATCTACTTTTCTTATATTTCAAATAACTGAAGCATAAACTACGCTAAACTTGCTTTAAACAATTGTTAATATGAAAGAGAGTAATAACAAGAAAGATTATCACTTACAATAAAAGTTCTATTGATTTCTCAAATCAAGATGTGATGCTCGGTTTTCTAGAAGAACATAGTATTCGGATACTAGCATTACTATCAGGATAAAATGCTCTTTTCTAAGTTATAAACTATTCGAATAGTTTCCTTACTATGCGAATAGTTTTGTATATTTCTGAACTAGGACTATTCGAATAGTTTGTGCTACTATTCAAATAGCATCTTTAAAAACATATATAAGATTATCCTGATAAACTGCTTGATTATTCGAATACATTTCAAAAATGGTATCCTTTGAAAAGCTTAATACTATTCAAATAATTGCCTCACTATTCAAATAGTCTTATACGTTGGTGTTAGCAAATTATACTCATGTATTCTTAAACTATTCGGATAGCATTCTGATAATGAGTTTTGGAAATATGTATTCATAACATAAAAATACTATTTTAATAGTTGCTTGATTATTCGAATAGTCTTCTAGTATTATGACAGTAAACTTAGTATCCGGATAATCTTGGGTTTAGCAAATGAATACTATTGGGATAATTAGCTTACTATTCGAATATTAACTTTACCATTCAAATACTGATTCTATTATTCGGATAACTTTCAACTTGAAACCATGCATACTATTCGGATAATACTCTGGTTATTTGAATACTACTTTTTATAGAATAGTGTTTGGAAAGTTTGGATAAACAAACTATTCAAATAGTCAATTGACTATTTGAATACTATTCAATTGTCACAGTGTATTAGTATTAGAATACCTTAGAAGCTATTTTAATAATACTCTGACTATTCAAATAGTCTGAGAACTATCAGGATAGTTTCCAACTAAGAATAGCCTATACTATTTAAATAGTAACATGACTATTCGGATAGTCCACATTATAAAAAATTGAAACACATGAATTTAAAATAATCTAAGTTTGTTATCATCAAAACCTTAAATCTAACAAGAAGAACAATGAGATAATTTCTAATAAGCTCCAAGGGTTGAAAGAAAAAGGGACAAGAAGAAGGACATTAGTCCATAAGGTAATGAACTTACTTAATTTGCATGTATTTGATGTGTATGTTGTGTATTGATGTGTGATATTTCTTTGCTTGATTATGTAAACATGTATTAATGAATGAAGCTTTGTTTCTATTTTTACTATGACCATGAGTCACATCTTCGACTTTCCCAAACTCTTTCTTTGATTTTCCAACTTTAGCTCTCGCTCGATGACTCAAAACACCTCCTATTAAAAAAAAACCATAAAAATGAAGTTCTTAGAGAGGAGAATAGTGTATATAAAGAACATTTGACCCAAACAAGTGAGTTAGAAGGTGGAAATCAAAATAGAAGATATTACCTCTTCTTTATTCATCAACTTTCTCTTTTTGCTTTTTCTACTTCTTTTCTATATTTTTCCTAGCTTGGCCATCACTTTTGGAGTATCTGATAAGTAAAATATCTGCACATTTATTTTTCCTTATATGAAGCATTTTTGGATGACATTTGAGCTTAATGTAATGAATTTGGGTGTAATTGATAAATAAATAATGATTTGACATAAAATAGAATTAATTGGAAAATACTAAATTTTGACCATGTTTTAGTTTTTAGGCAATATCTGGAGCTCTAGAGGTTGAATTGGGAGGTTCTTCAACAAGGTTCTTCAAATCTCAAGTGTGTCTTACAAATGAAGAAGCACAAGGTATTTTTTATAGATAAAAACTACCTAATTGTAATAATTGCAACTACAAAGTCTAATATCATGTGCTAGGAAATCCAAAACCATGTGCTAGGAAACACAAATTTCTAATACAATATTCTAGAAAACACAAAAGTCTAATATAGTGTGCTAGAGAACCCAAAAGTCAAATATGACAACTTATTTAATAATTTCACACAAATAAAATCCATACAATATAATCAGTATTTAAAGCCCAAAATGTGCTTATTTAGGCCCAAATGAGTCCTCCCATGTGTAGTACTAGGTCCAAGCTCTTCAATTTCAAGACTTCAAGCCCAAAACTTGATCAATATCTCAATTTGCAGCCCAAATGAAGTTAGTGACGTTTTCTGCATTTTCGTCTAGCCTTGATCCGGTTGCTAATTGCTTCATCAATGTCTCTTGCACTAGCCCATTTAATGCTTCCTTAATTTGTTTGGTTCTTCCTCTTGTGAATGGATCAGCTGGAATTTGAAAAGGATCATTTGAAGTTGAAGAGTTGTAACTTAAATATGAAGAGACAGCTTGCTGATTCTGGATCGCATCATTCCCTCTCCCCTTAAAAAGGATTCATCCTCGAATCTCCACCTGGATCAAATGGACATAAATCAGCCATATTTAAAGTAGTACTAGCATTATACTCACTAATCATGTAAGCATTATCATTGAGTCTTTCAAACACTTGAAATAAATTATCTCCTCTTGGAGCTAATTTAGACTTCTTATAAGCTAAAAAACTTTCTTTTATCATATGCACCCTATCTCTAGATTCAAAACAAACACCGCTTCTTTGTATGCTGGCTTTGGATGCAAAATGCTCAATTTCATAAGGAAGAAATAATTCAGTAAAGCCAAATGTCACTTGCATACAATTTCTTGAAATATTTAAATCCAAGCAACTTAGTATTTAGAGAAGGAAGAACACTATACCTTTTTGACAATACTTCAACAACATTCTCTTTACCTCTCTTATATATGGTGACATATGGAAATGTCTCAATAAATTTCAGCCAACTTGCATGTCTCTTGTTAAGCTTATCTTGACCAAACAAATACACATGACAAAGAAAATCAATGTTTTCCATGCAATAGTCATAATTTTCCAAACTTGAAAACAATTGTTCTTTTCTCAAAACTTCAAGCACATATTGCAGAGGATTCACATGCTTTTCAAGATTGTTGCTACAAATTAGAGTATCTTCAAAACAAGATGCATCATGCATATAAGAACACCTACAAATAGCAAAACCCATGTGACCATGAAAATTCAAGGTCTGGAGTTCAAGGCATCTTGAGGGCAATAAGTTATCAAGAATATCAAACTTTAGAGAACCATAATGTTTTTTAATGTCACTCGAAGGAGATGAAGGTTCAATGCTTCTAGAAGATAAGAATCCATCGGGTGGCTTCTTAGGAATCAAATCCAAAAATTCCTGTAACACAACAAAATCACAAAGAAAATAATGATTAAGATCATTAGTAACCAAAGAAATATCCTTGCAATCACTCTTAACCTCACTTTTCTCACAACTCTTTTCATCTTTCTTTTCACTCAATTCTTTACACTCTTTTTTACTCCCTTTATTTTGACAACACTCTATGCTCTCAATGTCTTTTTCTCTCTTAAACTGATTTTCTCTCTCAAGAACAGTTTCACAAAAATCACTCTCACTCATATTTTCACTTTTCTTTTCATGATTGAGAGGAACTTCTTCAACCACAAGATTGGTACTTGGAATATGAAGGTTTTCTTCACACTTCTCAGCTTGATTTTCAACATCTTCCTCCTTGGCTGGCTCTAACTCGTCTTTAGGAACCGTAACAATCAAGCTTTCAATCTCCTTTGCACTGGAGCTACTTTCTGAACATCTTTGTTTCTTGATCTTTTGCTCATACTCAACAACAAATTGAACCAACATATCAATGTCCAAGAAGGTTCTAGTCTTTGCAAAACAAGCTAATTCAGGATTAAGCCCATTTACAAAATGATCCTTAGTAGCTTTTGAATTTTCTTTCACTCCAGCTCTAATCAAAGCTAATTCCATCTCTAGAAAATATTGATCAACACTCATGGAGCCTTGTTTCAATTTCTGCTGCTTTCTTTGGAATTCTCTTTTTGATATGGAGTTGTGACTAGACATCCATTGGTCATTTTCAGTACTTAACTTCTAGAATCCTTTTAATAAAGATTGAAGATGTCTTTGAATTTCTTTTTCATCATGCATATTGATGATACCTGAAATGTTAGATTTAGAGAAAAAGGGACCTCACCACTCTACTCATGTGTTTCACTCAAACAAGTTTTATTATCACTCGTGTTTCACTCAAATTTGGCTTTTAAATTGATGTATGTCACTCTTGCCTTTTTCCACTCTTAGATTCCTCTTGAGGCTCTTTAAAGAACTAAGCAATTCATAATCAAAGCAATCTCAATTTGTAGAATCAACACAACACTTAGAAATGTTCAATTGACACAGATTGAAAAGGTTCAGTCAATTTATGGATATCAAGATCGATGCTTACATAGAACACATTCAACACATCAATTGGAACTTTCTCTTCTTTTTTTTGTATATATATATTTTTTGTCTTTTTTTATGTTGTCTCTTTTTTTTTAACTGAAACTTGAAGAGAATATACTGAATCTATCACAAACAGTAGTACAACACAAGCAATATGAACCCAGAAATTCCAGAAAACCGTCTGAATTGTAAAGACTATAAACCACTGAGGAAATTTCGGATTTAGATACAATTAAAACGATCAGAAAGAAGAGATTCTGAACAATGAAAATGACCTATTGAATGATGGAAATCATGAAGAAAAACTGGTCGAACAAGGATATAATATTTAGGGACATTCTGGAAAAATGAAGATGAACAGTCACAGAAAATTTCCAACAACACAACGGATTAAAATGAATAGAACTCACAGATGACAAATCAGATTGGAATGATTCCAAACAGAGACGAAAGTAGAGATATTGAGCTATGAAAATGACTCACTAAATGTTGAAAAACATAAACAAACACTTGACAAACAGAAGCTATAATTTCAGACACGAACACAAATGAGCAGACGAAAAGACATAAGAACAACACAAAACTTAAAACGAAAATGGAAACAAAGAACAGAAAGTTATGACCTGAGTTTAGATCCGAAGCTCTGAAACCAAGATGGTGCGAACCCACAAGGGAAGATCCCACGAACCCACAACCAATTCTGAGATATGCTCACCCCAAGAAAGCTAAACAAAGATCTACGATCCACTTGAACCCTTGACCAAGAAAGAACAAGGACCCGAAGTGTTGGAAGACGCCACAAGGTTGATCAAGTCTTGATAAGTCTGTTAGTTCTAAGAAGAACCCTAGAGAGAATCCACTCTCAAGAAACAAAGTGCAGAAATGCAACTTTCATTCATATATCAAATCTCAAGTGTCTTACAAATGAAGAAGCACAAGGTATTTTTATAGATAAAAACTACCTAATTGTAATAATTGCAACTTAGAAAATTGCAACTACAAAGTCTAATACCATGTGCTAGGAAATCCAAAACCATGTGCTAGGAAACACAAATTTCTAATACAATATTCTAGAAAACACAAAAGTCTAATATAGTGTGCTAGATAACCTAAAAGTCAAATATGGCAACTTATTTAATAATTTCACACAAATAAAATCCATACAATATAATCAGCATTTAAAGCCCAAAATGTGCTTATTTAGGCCCAAATGAGTCCTCCCATGTGTAGTACTAGGTCCAAGCTCTTCAATTTCAAGACTTCAAGCCCAAAACTTCATCAATATCTACATTTACAGCCCAAATGACGTTAGTGACGTTTTCTGCATATTCGTCTAGCCTTGATCTGGTTGCTAATTGCTTCATCCATGTCTCTTGCACTAGCCCATTTAATGCTTCCTTAATTTATTTGGCTCTTCCTCTTGTGAATGGCTCAGCTGGAATTTGAAAAGGATCATTTGAAGTTGAAGAGTTGTAACTTAAATATGAAGGGACAACTTGCTGATTCTGGATCGCATCAATTATAAAGTGAAGAGGACCAAATATTAAAACATAACACACTCTCTCACACACTCAAAGAGTCAGACGATAAGGGGAAAAAAAGAAGTGGAAAAATAAAAAGGAAAGAGAAAGGAGCCATTGAATGTTCAAGAAGCTAAGTAAGTGTTTTTACTCATTTTCAACTTCCAAATCACCACTCTAGCCTTAAGTGTCTTCACAAACATTGTTCCCTCATTAAGAGCTACCTTTTCATGGTTTTTGTTTCTCAAGAAGTGGTGTTTTAAGTTGCTAAAGAAGTGCCAAAGTTGGAGAAACCATGGACAAGCCTTAGAAAGTGAAAGAGATGAGTCCAAGCTTTAATTTGAACCACACATCTTGTGGATTGGTTGAGTATTATGGATTTTCTTGCTTGCTCTAGTTTCGGTTACTATGGGAAATTTAGGGTTTCATGTTGCTATAATCATATAAATGATGATATATGATGTTTAATGATGATTCTAGACTAGTTTGGTGGTAAACTGGAAAACTTGTTGATTGTTGGATTGAGTAGTTAGTTTTGGCCAAATGCAAGAAATAGGGAAGGAGTGTGATTTTGATGAATTTGAGGTTACCAATGGATCCTACAAAATAAATTATGTAGGAATATGTTGTGAACATGATGATTTTAGAAGGGTTCAATTAAAAACCCTAAATTTGGAATTTAAGTAGTGCTACCGGATTGTGTTTTCTGGGTGGTAGTGTATTAGAGGTGTGAATTTCGATGATCAAAACTTGTCCACATATCATGATATTCTCTAGATTGATATTAGATGTCTAAGCTTTAATTTGATATATAATATGTGTTGTTTAGGTTAGTACATTTTGAGATGTGATTTGTTAAAGTTTAGGCATTGACTCTAGAATGAATCATGAGACAGTGAGAATGGTCGAGGATTCTTGGAAGTTAACCCCTATATTTGGTAGTGGTTAATATTTTTTCTTTAAAGAGGACTTAAAGAGATTCAAATAGGAATTTGAACCACCTAATTTGGAGTTCTAGAGATTAAATTATAAATTTTAAAAGTTGGCCAATGAAAACTGGCAGACTAGGGTGATACCCGCATTTTAAAGTCCTTAAAGAGAACAAGTCAAGTGCAATGGCTTACATTCATGGCTCTAATGAGTTAACACATAACATGGTTATTTATCTAGGGCCATGAGATGTCAAGGAAGAAGAAATGGAAGGTTTTTCAAGAAACTACAATGATTGAATGATAAAGGGATCAAGAGAAGACATAAAGACAAAAGGTAGTAGAACTTTCTTGACTTGCATTTGCTTGATAAGTATGCTTATGTATTGATGTGTTTAATTGCTTGATGAATGGTATGAAGCATATATGAATTATTAAAGCTTTGTTTTTACTTATGCTATGGCCATAGGTGTAATGTGTAAATCATTGAGCATGCAAATATGCCATTATACTAGCATTAATTTATGTAAGCAAGCATGTTATGCATTAAGCTTGTATTTTGTATGCTTAGTTAGCAAAGTTTGCTACTAAGATTCTGTTTGTAATCCCAAATTTTGGCCCAAAAGCTTGAGAATAAGGCTAAGTCAAGTAGACTACTAAGCTCGGTTTGGCAAGAGTCCTAAGAATGTCTAAGAGATAGAATGACTTTCAGGGACTATTAGATGCAGCCAACGGGTAGAGAATAACCCTACAGACTATATGATGGCTTAGTGTTTGAAATTAATCAGATAAAATATGCCGGTGTATAGGCACTTTGGCACATTTAGGTGCCATTTTTGAAGGCATACTAAGGGAATATGTGGCGTCATATGAGCCCACAAGCTTACAACCAACGTTTTACAAGATATACCGGTATACTCAGTAATTCCTTAAGTCATAGGCCATATGTCACCATTTAAAGGTCAAAAGGACACTTGGTGCGGTTTAGGTGGACATTCATAAAGTAGCTTTAGAAAAGTGGCTTTTAAGGTAGACAAATAAGAAGTTGCCACCTAGCACTTTCATTAAGTGATTTTTAGGTTGGCACCACAAGAAGTCGCCACCTAGCCCTATTAGTCAGGGAAATTCATCAGACTCTTCCTTCCCCTGATAAACTGGTCGGTCAAGAAAAGGACATATGAAGAGATTGGGTCCCATACAAGGGACATGTAATACCCCAATTTTTCCACCACTACTCCTTGTATATATTTTTGATATTTAGTAGAATAAAATGGTGAATTGTAGCGTACATAAAATGATGACAACACTCCAATCGGTAGTTACATAAAATTGGCTAAGTTAAGACACAAAGTTGTAACTTTTGTCTACTTGAGGGCCTAATATTTTAATTTAAATTAGAGCATAAAATAACACAAATATTAGGCAATTATATTGCATCAATTTCGGCCAAAATAAGGAGAAAGGAAGGAAGACATGATTTAATACAAAAATTACAAAATGTAAGGGCAAAATTTGTAATTTTCCAATTATGCAAGAGGCAATTAGTATTTTCTATTTTTCTTGACATTTTCAATCATGCAAGGGGGAATATTGAAGAAAACAAATGCTTGTCTTAAATGAATCAAGAAGGAAGGAATTTTGGCCAATTACAAGTAAGAGTTGAAAACTCAAAAAAGCTAGAGTTGTAAATAGCTCTCTTACATATTAATTGCAATGAAATGAATGAAGATATTGCAAGACCATTTTCCTTCTCCATTTAAAGATGATTTATAGTCAAAAAGGGAAAAGCAAGTGGAAATCAATTGGCTTGGTCATTATGTAAGAAGGAAGAGTCAAAAAGTCAAAAGGTCAAAAAGCTTAAGACTTTGGTCAATGACTTGTGAGATGGAATTATGACATAATTCAAGAGCAACATATACTCTCTCATCTCTCATTAAATTCGGCTGATCAAGGGAAATAAAAAGGGAAAAGGAAATTATTTGTAATATTAGACAAAAACACAATTTTTGGACCAATAGGAATTGAGCACATGAAAAGCAAACTTGGATATTCCATTAAAACATCATCCCTCCTCTTTCCATCTTCTTTTGTCAGTGAAAATCTGTACGAAGAGAGAGAGTGAGCTCAAGAACAAGGGTTGAAGAAAGAAGAAGGCAAGAGCTAGGGTTTTCATAGATTAAAGGTAAGAGCTTACAAAACTTTGTGATTTTGCCTCCTAATCACTCAATAACCTCTCCTAACCTCCTCTACTCCATTAAATCCATTGTTTTCAAGAAAAATCAAGATCTTAGAGAGGAAGGAGCATTTCGTTTAAAAGAGAGATATAATAATAATCAAGAGGTAATCACCAAAACTTGATTCCCTTGGCTTGTTTGATGTTGTTGGTGGATATTGCCTTGTTTTCTAATGATTTTCAAAAATAGGCTGAAGCAAAACTAGTGCGAACCCACAAGGGAAGATCCCACGAATCCAAAACCAATTCTGAGATATGCTCACCCCAAGAAAGTGATGCAAATCAGCAAGTTGATGTGCATTCAAATTCAAGTGATCCTTTGCAAATTCCAACTGGACCAATCACAAGAGGAAGAGCCAAACAAATTAAGGAAGCATTAAATGGGCTTGTGCAAGAGACTTGGACGAAGCAATTAGCAATCGGATCAAAGCTGGACGAAAATGCTGAAAACGTCACTAACTTCATTTGGGCTGCAAATGGAGATATTAATCAAGTTTTGGGCTTGAAGTCTTGCAATTGAAGAGGTTGGACCTAGTACTACACAAGGGAGGACTCATTTGGGCCTAAATAAACACATTTTGGGCTTTACATGCTTAATATATATTATGGATTTTATTTGTGCGAAATTATAAAATAAGTTGCCATATTTGACTTTTGGGTTCTCTAGCACACTATATTAGACTTTTGTGATTTCTAGAACATTGTATTAGAAATTTGAGTTTCCTAGCACATGGTATTAGACTTTGTAGTTGAAATTTTCTAAGTTGCAATTATTACAATTAGGTAGTTTTTATTTATAAATACCTTGTGCTTCTTCATTTGTAACACACACTTGAGATTTGATATATGAATGAAAGTTGCATTTCTGCACTTTGTTTCTTGAGAGTGGATTCTCTCTAGGGTTCTTCTTAGAACTAACAGACTTATCAAGGCTTGATCAACCTTATGGCGTCTTCCAACACTTCAGGTCTTTGTTCTTTCGTGTTCAAGGGTTCAAGTGGATCGTAGATCTTTGTTTAGCTTTCTTGGGGTGAGCATATCTCAGAATTGGTTGTGGGTTCATGGGATCTTCCCTTGTGGGTTCGCACCATCTTGGTATCAGAGCTTCGGATCTAAACTCAGGACATAACTTTCTGTTCTTTGTTTCCATTTTCGTTTTAAGTTTTGTGTTGTTCTTGTGTCTTTTCGTCTGCTCATTTGTGTTCGTGTCTGAGATTATAGCTTCTGTTTTTCAAGCGTTTCTTTATGTTTTTCAACATTTAGTGAGTCATTTTCATAGTTCAATATCTCTACTTTCATCTCAATTTGGAATCATTCCAATATGATTTGTCATCTGTGAGTTCTATTAATTTTAATCCGTTGTGTTTCTGGAAATTTTCTGTAACTGTTCATCTTCGTTTTTTCCAGAACGTCCCTAAATATTCTGTCCTTGTTCGACCACTTTTTCTTCATGATTTCCATCATTCAATAGGTCATTTCGATTGTTCAGAATCTCTTCTTTCTGCTCGTTTTGATAGCATCTAAATCAGAAATTTCCACAGTGATTATATATAGTCTTTACAATTTAGACGCTTTTCTTGAATTTCTGGGTTCAGATTGCTTGTGTTGTACTACTGTTTGTGATAGATTCTGTATATTCTCTTTTAGTTTCAGTAAAAAAAAAGAGACAACATTAAAAATAAGAGAACAAAATATATACAAAAAAAAAAGAAGAGAAAGTTCCAATTGATGTGTTGAATGTGTTCTATGTAAGCATCTATCTTGATATCCAGAAATTGACTGAACCTTTTCAATCTGTGTCAATTGAACATTTCTAAGTGTTGTGTTGATTCTGCAAATTGAGATTGCTTTGATTTATGAATTGCTTAGTTCTTTGAAGAGCCTCAAGAGGAATCTAAGAAAAAAGGCAAGAGTGACAATACATCAATTTAAAAGCCAAATTGGAGTGAAACACGAGTGTAGAGTGTCATCCTCGAGGGAAACACGTGAGGAATTCATGAGGAAAATTATTTTTCTAACGTCTTTCTTGCAGATATAATGTCTAATGCAGAAGAAACATCTGGTGGTAATCCAATGAATATGGATGACCACCTTCGAGCAATGCAGCAACATTTTGCACGTATGAAATGTTATGTTTGGAGAAATAAGGGATAGGATGGATAGGCAAGATGAAAGGATTGCAAACCTACAAAGAGTTCAACCAAATCCTAGAAGGCACAATAGGCGAAGGGATGCTTCTATGGATGAGTTTGAATATGAGAATGATGAGGTTAGCGGTGCTAGTAAGGAAGATTTTGAATCTGAATATGAAGTGGGAAGAAATAGGCATAGAGGAGATAGGAGGTATGAGAGGAGACATGGAAGAAATATTGCTAGGGAAAGAAATAGAGTGGATGGGAACCTTGGGAGGATCAAAATGAAAATACCACCTTTCCAAGGAAGGAGTGATCCTGAAGCATATTTGGAGTGGGAGAAGAAGATAGAAATATTTTTGAGTGCCATAATTATTCTGAGGCAAAAAAGGTGAAGTTAGCAGCAATAAAATTCACTGATTATGCCATTGTTTGTTTGGTGGGATAAATTAGGCATTAATAGGAGAAATAATGGTGAGAGGCCCGTAGCAACTTGGAGGGAAATGAAAACTCTAATGAGGAGATTTATTCATAACCATTACTATAGGGAGCTTTATCAAAAGTTGCAGACCCTTACACAAGGCTCAAGGAGTGTGGAGGAAAATTATAAATAGATGGAGTTAGCTATGATAAGAGCCAATACGCAAGAAGAAAGGGAGGCTACAATGGCTCGTTTCCCAAATGGGCTTCACAAAGAAATTGCTGATATAGTCGAATTACAACATTATGTGGAGCTGGAGGACATGGTGCATATGGCAATCAAGGTGGAAAGGCAACTCAAGCGTAAAGGTGCTTCGAAATTCCATTCTGGATCAAGTTCCACAAAAGCATATTTGGAAGAAAGGAGAAAGAACTATCCAAAAGGAGACAACTCGAGGCAAAGAAGAAGCTACATCAAAGAGCAAAGGTAAATCTGATTCCCAGACTTCTAGAAATAGAGATATAAAGTGTTTCAAGTGTTTGGGTACAGGTCATATAGCTTCTCAATGTCCCAATAAGAGAGTCATGATTCTTAAAAATAATGAAGTCATGACTGAAAGTGAGAGTGATAATAATTCCACACCTTTACTTGAAGATGATAGTGATGATGGGGTTGAATATGCCGTGGAAGGAGAATGCCTTGTGGTTAGAAGAGCTTTGAATTGTCAAGTGAAGGAGAATGAAATGAATGAGCAAAGGGAAAACATTTTCCATACTCATTGCCTCATTAATAACAAGGTTTGTAGTTTGATCATTGATGGTGGGAGTGTAACAAATGTTGCAAGCACTACATTGGTTGAGAAGTTGAATTTGCCTACCATTAGACACCCTAGACCATACAAGCTGCAATGGTTGAATGAATGTGGGGAAATTAAAGTTGATAAGAAAGTTCTTGTTTCTTTTTCAATTGGAAAATATTGTGATTCAATACTGTGTGATGTTGTTCCAATGCATGCTGCACATATACTTTTGGGAAGACCATGGGAGTTTGATAGGAAAGTAAAGAGGGATGGGTTTACAAATAAATATTCTTTTATAATGAATAGCAGATCCGTGACTCTTATACCCTTGACTCCAAAAGCAAGTGTATGAGGATCAACTCAAGATGAAAAGAGAGAGAGATGAGAAAAAGAGTGATATGGGAAATGAGAAAAATGAGGAAGAAACATCAAAAAGAAAAGAGAGAGAAAAAGAGAGAAAATCTAGAAGTTCAAAAAAAGAAATTCAGAGAAAGGAAATGAGTGAAAAGAGAAAAGAAAAGAAGAAAATGAGTTTTTATGCAAAAGAAAGTGAAGTAAGGAGTACTTTTCTATATGAAAAACAACTTGTTTCTCCTTATTTACAAGGAATCCTTTTTGAACACTAATGACCTTAACTCTTCTTTACCTAGTGTTGTTGGTTCTTTGTTGCAGGAATTTGGTGATGTGTTCCCTGAAGAAATTCCACCAGGTTTACCACCTATTAGAGGAATTGAACACCAGATTGATTTCATTCCTGGAGCAACAATTCCTAATAGGCCAGCATATAGAAGCAATTCTGAAGAAACAAAAGAGCTTCAAAAGCAAGTGGGAGAGCTCTTGGCAAAAGGATATGTTAAAGAAAGTTTGAGCCCTTGTGCAGTTCCAGTACTTTTAGTGCCAAAGAAAGATGGAACTTGGAGGATGTGCATTGATTGTAGAGCTGTCAACAATATCACTGTAAGATATCGCCATCCCATTCCTAGATTAGACGATATGCTTGATGAATTGCATGGTTCTATTGTCTTTTCTAAGATTGATTTGAAATCTGGATACCATCAAGTTAGAATGAGAGAAGGGGATGAGTGGAAAACTGCTTTCAAGACCAAAGCTGTTGGATACCATCATCTTGTGCTTTATCCCATTTAAAACCAACAGATTTTTTAATGATCTCAGTGAGTGGTGCAGCAAGGGTGCTAAACTCCTTCACAAATCGTCTATAAAAACTAGTCAAACCATGAAAACTTCTCACATCGGTTATGCTTTTAGTTGTTGGCCATTCTTTATAGCTCTTATCTTTTCCTCATCAACTTCTATTCTTTTAGCACTCACCACAAAACTAAGAAAAACAATTTTATCCATGCAAAAATCACACTTTTTCAGATTTGCAAACAGTTTTTCCTTCCTCAAAACATCAAGCACACAATGCAAATGATTCAAATGCTCATCCAGATTCTTGCTATAAATCAGAATGTCATCAAAATAAACCACAACAAATTTCCCAATCAAAGCACGCAAAACATGGTTCATTAGTCTCATGAAAGTGCTAGGCGCATTAGTTAACCCAAATGGCATAACTAACCATTCATACAATCCATGTTTGGTCTTGAAAGCAGTTTTCCACTCATCCCCTTCTCTCATTCTAACTTGATGGTATCCAGATTTCAAATCAATCTTAGAAAAGACAATAGAACCATGCAATTCATCAAGCATATCGTCTAATCTAGGAATGGGATGGCGATATCTTACAGTGATATTGTTGACAGCTCTACAATCAATGCACATCCTCCAAGTTCCATCTTTCTTTGGCACTAAAAGTACTGGAACTTCACAAGGGCTCAAACTTTCTCTAACATATCCTTTTGCCAAGAGCTCTCCCACTTGCTTTTGAAGCTCTTTTGTTTCTTCAGAATTGCTTCTATATGCTGGCCTATTAGGAATTGTTGCTCCAGGAATGAAATCAATCTGGTGTTCAATTCCTCTAATAGGTGGTAAACCTGGTGGAATTTCTTCAGGGAACACATCACCAAATTCCTGCAACAAAGAACCAACAACACTAGGAAAAGAAGAGTTAATGTCATTAGTGTTCAAAAAGGATTCCTTGTAAACAAGGAGAAGCAAGTGTTTTTCAGATAGAAAAGCACTCCTTACTTCACTTTCTTTTGCATAAAAACTCATTTTCTTCTTTTCTTTTCTCTCTTCACTCATTTCCTTTCTCTGAATTTCTTTTTTTGAACTTCCAGATTTTCTCTCTTTTTCTCTCTCTTTTCTTTTTGATGTTTCTTCCTCATTTTTCTCATTTCCCATATCACTCTTTTTCTCATCTCTCTCTCTTTTCATCTTGAGTTGATCCTCATACACTTGCTTTGGAGTCAAGGGTATAAGAGTCACGGATCTGCTATTCATTACAAAAGAATATCTATTTGTAAACCCATCCCTCTTTACTTTCCTATCAAACTCCCATGGTCTTCCCAAAAGTATATGTGCAGCATGCATTGGAACAACATCACACAGTATTGAATCACAATATTTTCCAATTGAAAAAGAAACAAGAACTTGCTTATCAACTTTAATTTCCCCACATTCATTTAACCATTGCAGCTTGTATGATCTAGGGTGTCTAATGGTAGGCAAATTCAACTTCTCAACCAATGTAGTGTTTGCAATATTTGTTACACTCCCACCATCAATGATCAAAACTACAAACCTTGTTATTAATGAGGCAACGAGTATGGAAAATGTTTTCCCTTTGCTCATTCATCTCATTCTCCTTCACTTAACAATTCAAAGCTCTTCTAACCACAAGGTATTCTCCTTCCATGGCGTGGAATTATTATCACTCTCACTTTCAGTCATGACTTCATTATTTTTAAGAATCATAACTCTCTTATTGGGACATTGAGAAGCTATATGACATGTACTCAAACACTTGAAACACTTTATATCTCTATTTCTAGAAGTTTGGGAATCAGATTTACCTTTGCTCTTTGATGTAGCTTCTTTGCCTCGAGTTGTCTCCTTTTTGGATAGTTCTTTCTCCTTTCTTCCAAATCTGCTTTTGTGAAGAACTTGATCCAGAATGGAATTTCGAAGCACCTTTACGATTGATTTGCCTTTCCACCTTGATTGCCATATGCACCATGTCCTCCAGCTCCACATAATGTTGCAATTCCACTATGTTAGCAATTTCTTTGTGAAGCCCATTTCGGAAACGAGCCATTGTAGCCTCCCTTTCTTCTTGCACATTGGCTCTTATCATAGCTAACTCCATCTCTTTATAATATTCCTCCACACTTCTAGAGCCTTGTGTAAGGGTCTGCAACTTTTGATAAAGCTCCCTATAGTAATGGTTAGGAATAAATCTCCTCCTCATTAGAGTTTTCATTTCCCTCCAAGTTGCGACGGGCCTCTCACCATTATTTCTCCTATTAATGCCTAATTTATCCCACCAAACAATGGCATAATCAGTGAATTCTATTGCTGCTAACTTCACCTTTTTTTCCTCAGAATAATTATGGCACTCAAAAATCATTTCTACCTTCTTCTCCCACTCCAAATATGCTTCATGATCACTCCATCCTTGGAAAGGTGATATTTTCATTTTGATGCTCCCAAGGTTCCCATCTACACTATTTCTTTCCCTAGCAATATTTGTGCCATGTCTCCTCTCATACCTTCTATCTCCTCTATGCCTATTTCTTCCCACTTCATATTCATATTCAAAATCTTCTTCACTAGCACCGCTAACCTCATCATTCTCATATTCAAACTCATCCATAGAAGCATCCCTTCGCCTATTGTGCCTTCTAGGATTTGGTTGAACTATTTGCAGGTTTGCAATCCTTTCATCTTGCCTATCCATCCTATCCCTTATTTCTCAAAACACAAACATTCATACGTGCAAAATGTTGCTGCATTGCTCGGAGGTGGTCATCTATATTCATTGGATTACCACCAGATGTTTCTTATGCATTAGACATCATATCTACAAGAAAGATGTTAGAAAAATAATTTTCCTCACGAATTCCTCACGTGTTTCCCTCGAAGATACCTCTACACTCGTGTTTCACTCCAATTTGGCTTTTAAATTGATGTATTGTCACTCTTGCATTTTTCCACTCTTAGATTCCTCTTGAGGCTATTTAAAGAACTAAGCAATTATAATCAAAGCAATCTCAATTTGCAGAATCAACACAACACTTAGTTAGAAAGGTTCAATTGACACAGATTGAAAAGGTTCAGTCAAATTATGAACATCAAGATAGATGCTTGCATAGAACACATTCAATAATACATCAATTGGAACTTTCTCTTCTTTTTTTTGTATATATATATTTTTTGTCTTTTTTATATGTTGTCTTTTTTTTTTACTGAAACTTAAAGAGAATATATAGAATCTATCACAAACAGTAGTAGCAAGCAATCTGAACACAGAAATTTCAAAAAAGCGTCTGTTTTGTAAAAACTATAAATCACTGTGGAAATTTCGGATTTAGATGCAATCACAACGAGCAGAAAGAAGACATTCTGAACAATGTAAATGACTTATTGAATTATGTAAATCACAAAGAAATGGTGGTCGAATAAGGACGAAATATTTAGGGACGTTATGGAAAAACGAAGATCAACAGTCACAAAAAATTTCTAGAAACACAACAGATTAAAATGAATAGAACTCACAAATGACAAATCAGATTCGAATGATTCCAAATCAAAATGAAAGTAGAGATATTGAACTATGAAAATGACTTACTAAATGTTGAAAAACATCAAGAAAAGCTTGTCAAACAGAAGCTATAATTTTTAGACACGAACAAAAATGAGCAGACGAAAAGACACAAGAACATTACAAAACTTAAAACAAAAGTGGAAACAAAGAATAGAAAGATATGACCTAAGTTTAGATCTGAAGCTTTGATACCAAGATGGTGTGAACCCACAAGGGAAGATCCCAAGAATCCACAACCAATTCTGAGATATGCTCACCCCAAGAAAGCTAAACAAAGATCTACGATCCACTTGAACCCTTCAACACGAAAGAACAAGGACCCGAAGTGTTGGAAGACGCCACAAGGTTGATCACGACTTGATAAGTCTGTTAGTTCTAAGAAGAACCTTAGAGAGAATCCACTCTCAAGAAACAAAGTGCAGAAATGCAACTTTCATTCATATATCAAATCTCAAGTGTCTTACAAATGAAAAAGCACATGCATTTATGATGCGATCCAGAATCAACAAGTTTTATCTTCAGATTCAAGTAATGACTCTTCAACTTCAAACTATCATTTTCAAATTCCAACTGATCCAATCACAAGAGCACAAGCTAAAATATTTAAGAAATCATTGATTAGGCTGATTGAAGAGGCTAATGCAAATCAGATGGCAATTGGATTAATAATTGTGGATAAAGATGTTGAAAACGCCATTAATTTCATATGGGCTGCAGATGGAGATATTAATCAAGTTTTGGGCTTGGAGACTTCAAAACAAAGAGCTTGGACCTAGTACTATACATGGGAGGACTCATTTGGGCCTAAATAAGCACATTTTGGGCATTCAGTGCTAATTATATTTTGTAACTTTTATTTGTGCGAAAATTATTAGATAATGGGCCTATTATTTGACTTTTGGGTTTCCTAATTAATTAATTATATTAGGTTAGTTTCTATTTTCTAGAATACATTTAATGCAATTAGGGTTTCTGAATATTTCTCTTTAAATACCTTGTAAACCTTCATTTGGAGGCAGATTAGAGACTTTGAGACTTGATTATTGAATGAAAGGTTGCACTTTTCTGCACCTCGTTTCTTGGGAGTGGATTCTCTCTAGGGTTCTTCTTAGAACTAATAGACTTATCAAGGCTTGATCAACCTTGTAGCGTCTTCCAACACTTCGGGTCCTTGTTCTTTCGTTCTCAAGGGTTCAAGTAGATCGTCGATCTGCGTTTAGCGTTCTTGGGGTGTGTATATTCAGATTGGTTGTGGGTTCGTGGGGTCTTCCCTTGTAGGTTTGCACCAATTTATCAAGGTTCTTAAACCCAGACCGGTCACTGAACCGGTCAGGGTACTGGGTCAAGGGTCAGTGGGTTAGACCGGAGTCAAACCAGAGCTTACCCGGGGCTAAACCGGTAAGAAGTTGAATATCTTAGACTTATTAATTTGAAATTCTAAAGAAAAAATAAAACAAAAATCATTTTTTAAAAAAAATAAAAAATGTGACTCGGACCGGTTCACCGGACCTGACCGGTTTACCAGCCAGTTCCCGGTCCGATCCGGGTCTGAGAACCATGGTATTTATGGATAAATACTACCTAATTGTAATAATTGCAACTTAGAAAATTGCAACTACAAAGTCTAATACCATGTGCTAGGAAACTCAAATTTCTAATACAATGTTCTAGAAAACACAAAAGTCTAATATATTGTGCTAGAGAACCCAAAAAGTCACATATGACAACTTATTAAATAATTTTACACAAAATATAATAAGCATTTAAAGCCCATAATGTGCTTATTTAGGCCCAAATGAGTCCTCCCATTGTAGTACTAGGTCCAAGCTCTTCAATTTCAAGACTTCAAGCCCAAAACTTGATCAATATCTTCATTTGCAGCCCAAATGAAGTTAGTGACGTTTTCAGCATTTTCGTCCAGCTTTAATCCGATTGTTAGTTGCTTCATCCAAGTCTCTTGTACAAGCCCATTTAATGCTTCCTTAATTTGTTTGGCTCTTCCTCTTGTGATTAGTCCACTTGGAATTTGCAAAGGATCACTTGAATTTGAATGCACAACTTGCTGATTCACATCAAGAAGTTTCCTGAAGGGCACTTTGAGGGAAAACGCTGATTCGGTAGTGTTTCGGCAACTGGAAGTTTCTCTCTCTTCTTTCTCCATTTTTGGCTGCTTCATTCTCTCTCTTTCCGTCTGGTTTTCTGCGTGAAATAGAGAAGGACGATGATGGATTTAATGGATAAATGAATCAGCTATCTCATCTGGCGTGTGTCAGCACTTGGTTGGCTCAAAAATTGAATTTTCGCAAAAAGTAGATAATCTGGCAGAATTTTCATTAAAATTTGAAAATCCACATCTAATTGTAAAAATTTCCAATTGAAGTGATTCCAAAGGATATGTGACCCTCATTGAGTGTAGTTTTAATGAAAAATATAACATTTGGTCAATTAGAAGCTCACTCTTCACAAAATATTAATCTTTGAATGCTGTCCTAGAAATTAGTTAATTTCGCTGGGCTAACTTTAAAAATTTGTTTCTCTTTGTGTACAACTCCAAATGACTCATATGACCTATCAAATTAAATATTGATAAGTCTACTTTTGTTCTAGTAAGTCTCATAATTTTTCTGACTTTATTTTCCCCTTGAAAAATATCACACAATCACCACTACCACACCGAGAATTTCACCGGTAGCAAAATTACTTTGTGTTCCACTTTACCATATTGTGTGACTTCTAATTGCTTTATTTTGTTATTCCCTGAGCTCTTTAGCTTACCAAAATAATTCCTTTTAATATCCAAGGATATAACGGAATTTTAGAAAATAATACTATGTCTCATTATGACATTTATCAAATAGAGGTCTAGTAGTCACTTTTAATCTAGGCTAAATAGCGTCCCAAAATTCGGGATATCACAATTGGTCAGGACAGGAGGATGACACTATCCATGCCTCATCCTTGACCAATATATCATGTGACAAAAAGGGATGTGACAGATTGCATCGTATTAACGATCCTCATATGAATTGGGTAGTCGTAATGTCTTGCTAGAGGCCGCTTGCAACTTGTAGGTTAGTACTGTTATTGGTCCACTACCAACTTCATGTAGGCCTATAGGGTCGCACACAAGAATAGCCCAACACGAGCTATAATGTCCAGATTCATTGAATTCAAGATGTGTCTAAGATTCAATGAATACAATGTTTAATCTAGGGTGGACGAATTATATATATATATATATATATATATATATATATATATATATATATGATATAAATTCAAAAAAAAATAATACTATATATATATAGATAATAATATTATTATGAGGTGTTAGTTTTATATTTAATTTATTTGATAAATTAAATAACTAAAGCTAATACAGATATCATATCTCAGATTTAATTTATAAAGATAAATTAAATTGGTTGGCTCTTTATTCAGATTAAATAAATAGTTTAGATTAAATATGTTGGAAAGATTTAATTAAATCTAATTTATTTAATCTAATTCGAATTTCAAAATTAATTAAGATTAATTTTGAAGATCTAATATGTCCTACATAAGTTATAAGACGTAGGGTTAGAGAACCCTAGCCATCAGAGACGTATTAGAGAGCCGCAAGAGAAAAACTCTAGAGAGGTATTGGAGGCACTAGCATGCTGCAGGTGTTGGGTCTTGTTCGTGTGGATACCAGTAGAAGGAGCTGGTTCATGCAGTTGGCTCCTAGAGATTGAAAAGGTGAAAAACACAGAGGTACTATTCTAACTACTTGGTTTAGACTCCATTGATAGATCCACGATTGGGATTGGAATACTTTTGAAATTTAAATTCTTCTATTGCGTGTACATTCAATCCCAACAGCTACTCACAAAGGTTCATTATTGTTTTGATTTAATTGAGATTAAAAAAAGGGTTTTGGATCTTTAGGAATTAGATGAGATTAAACATGCCGGATCATATAATGACCCGAATCCTATAAATATCTAAGAGTTACATGTGATGTAATTGGTAAAGAGGTTACCTACCTAAACAACTTGAATTTAAGCGTTCTGCCAAAGTGGACTTAAATTTAAGCGAAATATGGATCTTAGCCCAATAATTATTATATTGAGGGTTGTTAAATTTAGTGGGAGATTATTAACTAACTTTGCATATTTTAATTATAGAATCATATCGACTAGTAATACTGCTACACTATTATTGCGATCAATCCTTAAGAAGGACAAACACAATGGGACAAACTTTCTTGGCTGGTTCAGGAACTTAAGAATTGTTCTCAAGAAGGAAAAAAAGGTATATGTCCTATATCAACCCATTCGTGAGGAGCCTCCAGCCAATGCTCTAAGAACTCAGAAGGATGCTTACACGAAGCATAAGGATGACTCTGTGGATGTAGGTTAGTTGATGCTTGCCACTATGGTTCCAGAGCTCCAAAGAGATCTGGAACTTATGGAGGCATATGAGATTATTGTACATGTCAAGGAAATGTTCCAGCAACAGGCAAGGCAAGAGAGGTACGAGACCACAAAAGCCTTACATTCCTACAAGATGGTTGAAGCTGCATCAGTTAGCGCTCACGTCTTAAGGATGAAAGGCTATATTGATCACCTTGAGAGGCTTGGATTTCCCATGAGTTAGGAGTTAGGAAAGTTATGACCAACATGGACTACAACATGAACAACATGGAGAAATCAATTTTCTGAACTGCATGGGATGCTTAAAACTACTGAGCAAGAAAAGCCCAGCACTGTTTTGATGGTTCACAAAGGAAAGAGCATGAAAAGGAAAGGCAAGGGTAAGGACAAGGGGAAGGGTAATGGCTCAGGTGGTAAGACCAAAAAGTCAAACAAGCCCGAAACTAAGCCTGTAGCCAAGAAGGAAAAATCTCCAAAGGAAGGAGTATACTTCTTCTGCAATGAACCCGTTCATTGAAAGAAGAATTGTAAACTCTACCTCGAAGATCATAAAAAGACCAAAAAGGATCAAGTCAAACAATTTTGAATCCGACATACCTATGGCATTGTCGTCTAGGCCATATAAATGAGAAACACATTTCTAAACTCTATCAAGATGGATTTCTTAACTTGTTTGATTTTGAATCATATGATACATGTGAATCTTGCTTATTAGAAAAGATGACAAAGGCACCTTTTACCAGGCATAGTGAGAGGGCTATTGATTTATTGGGCCTTATGCATACAAATGTATGTAGACCACTGAATACCGCTACTAGAGGAGGTTATATGTACTTCATTATATTTATAGATGACTTTAGTAGATATGGATATATCTATCTAATAAAACATAAATCTGAATCTTTTGAAATGTTCAAAATATTCCAAAATGAAGCACAAAACCAACTTGGCAAAACAATTAAAGCACTTCGATTGATCAAGGTGGTGAATATTTGAGCCAAGAGTTTATTGACCGTCTTAGGAGCTGTGGGATAATCTCACAATTGACTCCTCCAGGAACACCACAATCGAATGGTATTTCTGAGAGGAGGAATCAAACACTATTAGATATGGTTCGATCTATGATGAGTCAAACATATCTTCTACCATCCTTTTGGGGCCATGCCTTAGAGATAGCTGCGTTCGTACTAAATCGTGTTCCATCTAAGGCAGTTGAAAAGACACCATATGAGATATAGATTAGGAAGAGGTCTAGTTTGTTTTTTCTTAAAATTTGGGGATGTGAGGTTTACGTTAAGCAATAAACCTCTGATAAATTAGTGCCCAAATCCTCAAAATGCCTTTTTGTGGGGTATCGTAAGGAAACGAAGGGATATTATGTCTACAATCCCACCAATAATAAAGTTTTGTTATCCGGAATGATATCTTTCCAGAAAGAGAGTTTATCTCTAAAAGAACCAGTGGGAGCAAGGTACATTTCAAAGAAGTTCCAGAGTTACAAGATAGCACAGAACCACAGATGAAAAACAGAGAAGACTCACAACAAGTTGCTGAGCCTCCTCAAGTAACACAAGGCCTACGAAGGTCTGATAGGACATGGCATCAGCCTCAGAGATATGGATTTATAATTAGTGGAAGTTGTTATGTATTGCTTATTGAGCAGAATGAGCCTATAACCTATCAAGAAGCCATAATGGGATCAAACTTCGACAAATGGCTAAATGCCATGAAGTCTGAAATGCAATCAATGTACGAAAAATGGACCTTTGTTGATCCTCCTAAAGGTGTAAAAACTATTGGGTGCAAGTGGGTTTTCAAGGAGAAAACTAACATGGATGGAAAAGTAAATATCTTCAAGGCACGATTGGTTACAAAATGATTCACTCAAACTCATGGTGTAGACTATGATGAAACCTTTTCCCCAGTTGTAATATCCAAATCAATCAGAATCCTTCTTGCCATTGCAGTATATTATGACTATGAAATAAGGCAGAGATGGATGTCAAAATAGCCTTCCTTAATGAAAAGTTCCTTGAGGATGTGTACATGACATAACCTGATGGTTTTATGCGTCCAGAAGACTTTGGCAAGGTTTGATGAACCTTGTGTTTACAAGAAGGTTAGTGGGAGCACAGTTGTATTTCTAGTGCTTTATGTAGATGACATCCTACTTATTGGGAATGATATTCCTACCCTACAGAGTGTCAAGTCCTGGTTAAGGAAGTCTTTCTCGACGAAAGACTTAGGCAAAGCTAGTTGCATAATTGGGATTAGGATCTATAGGGATAGATCCAAGAGGCTAATAGGTCTAAATCAGAGCATATACATGACAAGATACTGCATAGGTTCTGTATGCAGGATTCAAAAATGGGTTACATGCCCATGTCTCATGGCATCCCTCTCAGTGAGGATCTGTGTCTTAGTACACGTGATCAAAGAGATTGCATGAGCAAGGTTCCATATGCCTCGGCCATTGGATCCACCAAGTATGCCATGTTATATACTTAATCAGATGTGATGTGGGATCATGCCAAGATAGAGATGGAACTCTGAACAAAGAGATAGGCATGGAGATGGAAGCCCAAGCTCAAGTATGGAAGTCCAATGTCCCAAAAGATCCATTACAAAGCATTGGGGGTCCAATGACAAGAGCTAGGAGTAAAGCTATGAAGGAGGCCTTGAATTGTTTGATAAGAGAGCTTAGAGAGTTGGAGCCCATCTATTTGGAAGAGATCCTTGAATATGTCCAACAAAAGCCCAAGAATGGTGATCACATTGCTAGAAGCCCAACAAGATGATGTACAAGGCCTATGTGGTGTCCAGATTGAAGAATTCACTTAAAATCCCATGTGCTGAGCATGTGCCTTGGAGGGTGATCATAAGTGACGTCCAAAGAGCATCTAGAAGGGATCATTATGCATCAAATCTGATTTGACTAGCTTCCTATTTTATTTGCATTAAATAAGGCCTTTATAATATTCCTCTACACTCTTAGAGCCTTGTGTAAGGGTCTGCAACTTTTGATAAAGCTCCCTATAGTAATGATTAAGGATAAATCTCCTTCTCATTAGAGTTTTCATTTCTCTCCATGTTGCTACAGGCCTCTCACCATTATTCCTCCTATTAATGCCCAATTTATCCCACCAAACAATAGCATAATCAGTGAATTCTATTGCTGCCAACTTCACCTTTTTAGCCTCAGAATAATTATGGCACTCAAAAATCATTTCTATCTTTTTCTCCCACTCCAAATATGCTTCAGGATCACTCCTACCTTGGAAAGGTGGTATTTTCATTTTGATGCTCCCAAGGTTCCCATCTACTCTATTTCTTTCCCTAGGAATATTTCTGCCATGTCTCCTCTCATACCTCCTATCTCCTCTATGCCTATTTCTTCCCACTTCATATTCAAATTCAAGATCATCCTCACTAGCACTACTAACCTCATAACTTTCAGATTCAAATTCATCCATAGAAGCATCCCATTTGCCTATTGTGCCTTCGAGGATTTGGTCGGACTCTTTGTAGATTTGCAATCCTTTCATCTTGCCTATCCATCCTATCCCTTATTTCTCCAAAAACCATATTCATACGTGCAAATTGTTGCTGCATTGCCCTGAAGTGGTTATCTAGATTCAGTGGATTACCACCTGAAGTTTCTTCTGCATTAAACATGGTATCTGCAAGAAAGATGTTAGAGAAATAAATTTCCTCACAAATTCCTCACGTGTTTCCCTCAAGAATGTCACTCTTCACTCGTGTTTCACTCAAATTTGGCTTTTTGAATTGATGTATATCACTCTTGCCTTTTTCCGCTCTTAGATTCCTCTTGAGGCTCTTTAAAGAACTAAGCAATTTAATCAATGCAATCACAATTTGTAGAAATAAACACAACACTCATAAATAAGGAACATCAAAGTGAGTATTGGAAAAGGAGTTCAAGGAAAACAAAAGTTCAATTGACAGAGTAGAAAAGTTTCAGTCAAATTCTAGGTATCAAGATAGATGCTTGCATATAACACTGGAGCGCATCAATTGGAGCTTTCTTCTCTCTCTCTTTTTTCGTTTTTTTTTTTGGCCAATTTTTTTTTCCTTTTTTTTATGCTGTTTTTCTTTTCTTTTTTCTACTGAAATTAAAGAGGATACTCTCAATCTATCACAAAAAGTTTCATCCAACTTGAACCCAGAAATTCTAGAATAAGCGTCATTCTTTCTAAAAGACTATATAACTCACTGAAGAAATTTTGGATTTAGATGAGACCAAAACTAATGGAAAGATGAGATTATGAACAATGAAAATGACCTATTAAATGATCTAAATCACAAAGTAAAACGGGTCAAACAAGGGCAGAAGATTTGACGATGATCTGGAAAAAATGATGAATTGACACTGAGAATTTGCAGAAATATGACTGAATTAAAATGGCTAGAACTCACTAATGACAAATCTAATTGAAACGATTCCAAAACGATATGAAAGAAGAGATTTTGAACTATGAAAAAGACTTACTAAACATTGGAAAAAACAAAGAGACGGTTAACGAAAAGAAGCAAAAATTTTAGACACGAACACAGATGACCTAGACGAACAAGATTCAAGAACAAAGCACGAAACCCTAAACGAAAAATTGAAACAACGAATGGAAAGATGTGACTTGAGTTTAGATCTGAAGCTCTGATACCAAGATGGTGCGAACCCATAAGGAAAGACCCTACGAATCCACAACCAATCTGAATATACACACCCCAAGAATGCTAAACGTAGATCGACGATCCACTTGAACCATTGAGCACGAAAGAACAAGGACCCGAAGTGTTGGAAGACGCCACAAGGTTGATCAAGCCTTGATAAGTCTGTTAGTTCTAAAAAGAACCCTAGAGAGAATCCACTCCCAAGAAACGAGATGGAGAAAAGTGCAACCTTTCATTCAATAATCAAGTCTCAAAGTCTTTAATCTGCCTCCAAATGAAGGGTTACAAGGTATTTAAAGAGAAATATTCAGAAACCCTTATTGCATTAAATGCATCCTATAAAATAGAAACTAACCTAATATAATTGATTAATTAGGAAACCCAAAAGTCAAATAGGCCCATTATCTAATAATTTTCGCACAAATAAAAGTCACAAAATATAATCAGCATTTAAGGCCCAAAATGTGCTTATTTAGGCCCAAATGAGTCCTCCCATGTATAGTACTAGATCTAAGCTCTTTGTTTTGAAGTCTCCAAGCCCAAAACTTGATTAGTATCTCCATTTGCAGCCCATATGATATTAGTGACGTTTTCAGCATTTTTGTCCGGATTTGATCCGATCACCTCTTGCTTTGTCCAAGCCTCTTGCACTAGCCCATTTAATGCTTCCTTAATTTGTTTGGCTCTTGCCATTGTGATTGGTCCACTTGGAATTTGCAAAGGATCTCTTGAATATGAAGACACAACTTGTTGAACCGCATCAGGTCATGTGACCAATGAGATTATTTCCCTATTATTGATGCCAAAGTTAGTCAAATGTGGAGGGAAATCAAAAAAAGGGGATAAGAAATGGTTTATTACGATAAATCGTAACACGTAAGGGCAAAATGGTAATTTTGCCATAAGATGAGAAATGATGGCTTTCCCTGATATTCCTAATAATTTGAGTGGAATGGGAATTAAAAGGGGGGAAATGACTACTTGGTAATTAATAAGCCCAAGTGGGTGAATTATTATCAAGCAAAGTCAATAAGCGGAGAAGCTTAAGGCTTCGGTTGACCACTTGAGGTGGTGTAATGTGATAGTTTGAGAGTAAATTATACTCTCTTATTTATCATTAATATTGATAGCATGATAAAGGAAAAGAGAAATGAAACTTGTTGTACAAGTAATGTGATAATTGGACCAATTGGTCATGAGCCACTTTGGTGACTCATTTAATAATCCACACCCTTCATCATCAATTCTCATTCATTCTCATGCGTTTAAAACAGAAGAGAAGGGAAAAGAATCAGAAAACGCGAGAAAGAGAGAGAGAACGAACGAGAACGAGAACGCAGAAGAGAGAGAAAGTTTGAGATCGCCAAAACTCTACCAAAACGACATTTTCTCTCAAAGTATCCAGTGCAAACATTCTTCTATGGTTTCGGATTCTCATTTGGAGATGGTTAGTGCCGTCTCGCCGGCCGGAGCGTCACTGGAATTCCGAACTGAATTCAGAAAAGTATAGAGGTAAGCGTAAGCTTCTTTTTTACCATTTCGGTTTGTCGTTTGGATGAGTATTATGGAAGTAGGGTACTGTTTATATCTCATTCAATCAGTGTTTTAGGGGCCGAAATGATGTCCAATGGATGTCTAAACGGCTAATCATGTAATAAGAAGTAGAAAGGATGGTATTAAGTCAAAGAAAGGGAGGAAATGATACAACTCTTCTGAGAACACTATATTGGCTGTCATGCATGGGGCGTGAGACATAAGTTGGAATTTCATTGATTGGATGATTCCATTGAGTTCAGAAGAGCAAATTATGTAGGGTTCATGTTGATGACGAAGTGAGAAAAGGCCTGGGGTGTGAAATGACCGAATTACCCCTTTTAGCTCTAAATAAGGGTTGTCAAGGTATTTCTGTCATTCGGGCATGAATTTAACTAATATGAAGTCATAAATGGATTCTACACGTGAAATTGTGTAGGATTGGCCCATGTCATAATTTCTGTAAAAGTACAGTTGGGCCAGGCTTCCAGGGGCATTTTGTTAATTTAGCATAATTGAGTTAAGTTATCAACTAATACGAGTTTAGAATGTTATAAGGATGAGTAGTGACTCATGTATGCTATGTTTGGGAATTCTAGGACTCGATGAAGGGACGTTCCGGAACCGGAGCAAAGATGAAGGATTGAGGACGGACGTGAAGTCTGAAAGGTAGTGAACTTACCTTTCTTGTATGGGTATGGGTATGATATGTATCTCTTGCATTGATTATGTGACTGCTATGCATGTTTGTGTTGAACATGTTTGATTGATTGAAGCTTTGTAAATTTGTGCAATGGCCATATATACGTCATAACATTGAGCACGCAATATGTCATTATGTTGGCATGAAATAGTGTAGGCAAGCATGTCATGCATTCATATATATCTACATGCATAGTGGTATTGTTCGCTATTGAAATTATCTCAAATCTCACTCCTCCCAAACAACCATTTTAGACAGGTTAAGATGCATGAAGATGCATAGAAGAGGAATTGCTGAGGTGGAGATCCTGGTGTGAGTCACTACTATCTGGATGTGATGTAATGGATTTACATTTGATAGCCTTGTGTGGCTTGATGTATATGTGTATGTATGAGGATGAATGAATGACTGTTTGTTAAAGCAGAGAACCGCTCTAATATAATAAGAGAACCGCTCTAGCATAAATAAAAGAACGACTTTTAGTTTATTAAAATGATCGCTCGCTTACTCTGATATTGTAGAACTAAGAGCTGGTGAGGTGTTGAAAGTGAGGGTGTCACACTAATATCATCATGGATTCCTATATGAGAGTTGCTAAGCTTTGACCTAGTCAAAAGTCACCTTTGATCGGGTGATGATAAAGGCTATGATTGGGCTTGGTGGTTTTCATACAAAGGAATATGAATGTTCAAAATGGAATTTATCTCTCACATTAGTAAAGAGATATTACTAGGCCCCTTGATGAGTGAGTTTGAGAAATGTATGTCTATACTACGATGGAAAAAAGTTTCCATTTCTATAGTCAGACTACTTAAGAATCAGGAAAAGTAATGGTCAGGAACAGGAGAATGACACTATCCATGTCTCATCCTTGGCTGAAATATCGTAGGACAAAAGGGACAGGTTGCATCATATTAACGATAAAATTGAATTTAATAACTAGCATAGATATATATCTCAGATTAATAAAGATAAATTAAATAAATAGTTTAAATTAAAATTGTTGGACAGATTTAATTAAACCATATTTATTTAATTTACTTATAAAAAACAATTAAGTGTTAATTTATTTGATATGGATTTCAAAATTAATTAAGATTAATTTTTAAAAATCCAATATCCATCATATAATACAAAATTTTGACTAGTTATAAAATGTGAGAGCTAGGGTTTTTTATGCATGATGAAAAAATAGATAGAGAGCCGTGAGAAAAAGAAAACCCTAGAGAGATATTGGAGGCGCTAGCACGCTGCCGATGTTGGGTCCTGTTCGTGTGAATACTAGTAGAGGGAGCTTGATAGAGGTACAAGAGGCGTCTTATATGGTGTCGAACAAGGCATCCAAGTTGGCAACCAAGGTGGCATCATCCATGGCAAACATGTCATAGGTGGCACATGCTGATGCGAATCAGCAAGTTGTGCATTCAAATTCAAGTGATCCTTTGCAAATTCCAAGTGGACCAATCACAAGAGGAAGAGCCAAACAAATTAAGGAAGCATTAAATAGACTTGTGCAAGAGACTTGGACGAAGCAATTAGCAATCGGATCAAAGCTGGACGAAAATGCTGAAAACGTCACTAACTTCATTTGGGTTGCAAATGGAGATATTGATCAAGTTTTGGGCTTGAAGTCTTGAAATTGAAGAGCTTGGACCTAGTACTACACATGGGAGGACTCATTTGGGCCTAAATAAGCACATTTTGGGCTTTAAATGCATATTATAATTTATGGATTTTATTTGTGCGAAATTATTAAATAAGTTGCCATATTTGACTTTTAGGTTCTCTAGCACACTATATTAGACTTTTGTATTTTCTAGAACATTGTATTAGACTTTTGGGTTTCCTAGCACATGGTTTTGGATTTCCTAACACATGGTATTAGACCTTATAGTTGCAATTTTCTAAGTTGCAATTATTACAATTAGGTAGTATTTCTCTATAAATACCTTGTGTTTCTTCATTTGTAAGACACACTTGAGATTTGATATATGAATGAAAGTTGCATTTATGCACTTTGTTTCTTGAGAGTGGATTCTCTCTAGGGTTCTTCTTAGAACTAACAGACTTATTTAGGCTTGATCAACCTTGTGGCGTCTTCCAACACTTCGGGTCCTTGTTCTTTCGTGTTCAAGGGTTCAAGTGGATCGTAGATCTTTGTTTAGCTTTCTTGGGGTGAGCATATCTCAGAATTGGTTGTGGGTTCATGGGATCTTCCCTTATGGGTTCGCACCATCTTGGTATCAGAGCTTCGAATCTAAATTCAGGTCATATCTTTCTGTTCTTTGTTTCCATTTTCTTTAAGTTTTATGATGTTCTTGTGTCTTTTCGTCTGCTCATTTGTGTTCGTGTTTGAAATTATAGCTTCTGTTTGTCAAGCGTTTATTTATGTTTTTAAATATTTAGTGAGTCATTTACATAGTTCAATATCTCTACTTTCATCTCGATTTGGAATCATTCCAATCTGATTTGTCATCTGTGAGTTCTATTCATTTTAATCCGTTGTGTTTCTGGAAATTTTCCGTGGCTGTTCATCTTCATTTTTCCATAACGTCCCTAAATATTCTGTCATTGTTCGACCAGTTTCTCTTCATGCTTTCCATCATTAATAGGTTATTTCCATTGTTCAGAATCTCTTCTTTCTTCTCATTTTGATTGCATCTAAATCCGAAATTTCCACAGTGTTTTTATAGTCTTTACAATTCAGACGCTTTTCTGGAATTTTTGGGTTCAGATTGCTTGTGTTGTACTACTGTTTGTGATAGATTCTGTATATTCTCTTTAAATTTCAGTAAGAAAAAAAAGAGAGACAACATTATAAAAAAAGACAAAAAAATATATACAAAAAAAAGAAGAGAAAGTTCCAATTGATGTGTTGAATGTGTTCTATGTAAGCACCTATCTTGATGTCCAGAATTTGATTGAACCTTTTCAATCTGTGTCAATTGAACCTTTCTAAGTATTGTGTTGATTCTGCAAATTGAGATTGCTTTGATTATGAATTGCTTAGTTCTTGAAAGAGCCTCAAGAGGAATCTAAGAGTGGAAAAAGGCAAGAGTGACAATACATCAATTTAAAAGCCAAATTGGAGTGAAACACGAGTGTAGAGTGACATCCTCGAGGGAAACACGTGAGGAATTCGTGAGGAAAATTATTTTTCTAACGTCTTTCTTGCAGATATAATGTCTAATGCAGAAGAAACATCTGGTGGTAATCCAATGAATATGGATGACCACCTTCTAGTCATGCAGCAACATTTTGCACGTATGAATGTTATGTTTGGAGAAATAAGGGATAGGATGGATAGGCAAGGTGAAAGGATTGCAAGCCTGCAAAGAGTTCAACCAAATCCTAGAAGGCACAATAGGTGTAATACCTTACTTCCAATAACCTCAGATGAGTACAAAAGAGTAGTGAAATAAATTGTGAAATCAGGATTTAATCCCAAACTAAATAAACTTTAAAAAACATTAATGAATCCCAACATTATCTCAGGAGATAAATCTAGGATTGAGTAGGTTTTTCATATGGAATAAAAATTTTTCAAACATTTTTCACAAATATTCACTATCTCATTTAGACTCATTGATACTTCCTTTCATTTTATCAGAGTATACGAGCGTGTCTCTGCTTCAATCTCACGTTGTATTCAATCGTTAATGTTTCTCTAACGATTAGGAAGTGTTATGTAACTAAGTTATCTCTTTATTACATTACCATTCATATACCTGGCTACAAGTACTATCAGTTCAACTATACTATTGTCATAATTACCGATTTATACAATATATACATGTCTAAAATATCCAAACAGACAACCAACAGAGAAAGTAAATCTTTCAGCTTACCTCTACGCGTTTATGCAATCGGTTCAGAAATCCGGCAATACTCTGGCAAGGGAGATGGCACCAAACACCTCTAAATGAAAATATGAAACCGTATAAATAAAGCTTAAGATGAGTAGAAGTTTTGTGAAGGGTACTTTGAGAGAAAACACCGATTCAGAGGTGAAATCGGCTCCGAAAGTCAAGAACATTCACTATTCATGTTTTCTCTTTCCTCTTCCATTTTCCAACATTTTTTCATGATTTTTTCTGAATAATTGGTGCAGTTGGACGAAATTATAAGGCCTGGGAAGAGTCTTGAAAAGTTATGCTACATGTTGCGATGTTACGGTGCCATTTGTTCGGTATTCCACTGATTCGGTGACATATGTCGCTTCATTTAATAAAGTAGGTCCCGCCTCTTTTCCCGGGCCTTTGGCCATCCAAATTGTCAGGGAAAGTAGGGGCCTGATGATTTTCCCCAGCTCCCGGGTTTGGTGTTCAGGAAAGTTAGTCGGGTGACTGGACCGAAGACCGGTGGATTTCCTCAGCTCGGGGCTAGTAGGTGTCACCTTCAGGTGATGACAACTCAAAAGATAAAGTAACTTTATCATAAAGAGGAGACACTTGTCATGCTCTTATTTGGCCAACACAAAAGTCAAAAAGTGAGGGCTATGATAAAGGGACATGTGTCCTCTTCTGATGGTAACAACTGGCTAGATGGCAATTTCTTATTGGTCCACCTCAAAAGTCACTTTTCAAAAATATTACTTTATTATACGGAGTCACTTGGTTTTATACAACGTGTCCCTGTGGCCTCAAGACCGTGCCAAGTGTCCGTGTATGCCCTCAGATAGTGCCACATGATCTCTGGCTTAGGGAATTACCAATTGTCTGCTTGTGGGCCCCACATGGCACCATAAGCCAGTGTCTTTTCCCAAAACACCGGTGTATTCTTAAAAACGCAGGGCATACTGGTCCACCCTGAAAACACCATATGTCCTCACATACATCATACTTTACTTGTTTAACTTGTCCCATACTTCATGACATAGTTGGGTAGCACCTTTCTGCCAACCCAATGGCACCGTATATGTGTCATGTGCACATCTGTACCGACACTTTAATCATACCGCCTGCAAATATGCCTTCTGCTCGATAAGGCCAAGTCGCATAGTCCCAAAGAGTCTTTCTATATCTCATCATTCTTGGGACTCTTCTCAAACTGGACTTAGTCGTTTGCCTTACTAGGACATTTACTAAACTGGGGTTTAGTAGTCCACTTAATCCAGACTTAATCTCAAGCCTCTTGTCCCAAAATTTGGGATATTACACAAAGCAACCAAACAAGAACAATGGTTGTAGGTACTGCATGATGCAATACGTGAAGGACATAATCACACACAATCCTAAAAATATTATATGCTAAATTCGTTCATATGTACATTCGGTCAGCTATATATTACAATATCTAACTTCTATATATTTTTTCCTTTTGCACATAGTAATTTAATGCCTCCTCAAAATGTTTAGCAAATCACAAATGGAAGAAGTGGCTAAAGAGTTAGTGACATCTCTACAACATCAATGGGAGAGTGAAACCTTCAAATGACTATAAATTTCTTGATGCTGATTTGTTTGTTTTAAAGTGCATCCATGTACATGAATGACTATAAACATATTCTGATTTGTTGTATTATTCTATATATGAACGAATATAAATATATATATTATAATTCGTTTTGTACAAATGTATATGCAAGGGGATATCAAAAGCAAAATAAACATACAAAAAGGAAAATGAAACTTGGTAAAACAATGTTCAAACTTAAGATATTTTTTAGCTAAATGTAAATAGTTTTGGTTATTTAAAGAGTTTCAAGTAGCTTATAAATCCTTCTTGATGTAGAAGGATGATAACCAAATGTGAAATCCTAAGAAGATCATGGAAAGCTTAGGAAAGAAGAAAATAAATGCAAGAATTAGATGAAAGAGGAAAGAGATGATACGTGCACTTTTCGTTAATTTGCCCTAACTAAACCATAGTGAAACTAAGTGACCTCTGTGTCTCAAGTTTGATGCAACTTCACTACAGCAAATGCTGTCAAAGTTACCTTTAAAAACAAAGTTACTGATCTAAATTTGCTAAAAGTTCGCCATGGCAAAGCAATGATGAATGCTCCAAAAATGTTGTTGTGCGTTCTGAAAAACTGAAGTAGAAAACAAAAATAAAACCTACAACCAGCACCGACAACTCATTTTCTCACTTCTGGAGTTCGATTTTCTACTAATGGAGCTTGGGAAAAGAGAACTTTGAAGACCATGAAGCCTTGGGTTGAAGTTCTTAAATGATTTGGACCGGAAATCGTTGGTTTATTTTGTTTCTCTCCCTTTTCTTTTTCATTTTTTGATATGAACCATCTTCTATAGTTTAGTTTGCAAATTGTATAGATTATGAGTAGCTAAAATATTTCATTTAGGATTATTTTTACCCATTGTATGGATCAGAACTATTAGATTGTCTTTGTTTTTTTTTTTGTTAATGAGAATATATATGTTGATTTTTATTTATGTTCAATGATATCTTATACTTGATCACCACATGATTAAATCAGTTGAATTGGATGACGCTTGAAAGAGTTATTTTCATTGTAGAACTAAGAAAAGCCATGTTAACATAAAAATATATCTAACAACCTATTATAATCTATTAAAAGATTGTTTTGAGATATAATTTTCATTAATTATAAATAAAATATTAAATATTTTTCAGAAAGATTAAAAATCAATCTTGACCTGAAAAAACTCAGATTGATTATTTAAAAACTTTTAACTTGCATATAGACTTATTTAATCAATACAAGTAAATGATTATATAGTTTCATAAAATACAATGGAAAAAAAATAATCATAAACATTTACTCTCTTAAAGTTAGAAACAATGATAGAGGTACAAGTGGCATGTTATATAGTGTCGAACAAGGCATCCAAGTTGACAACCAAGGTGGCATCATCCATGGCAAACATGTTGTAGGTGGCACATACAATGAACAAGATGATGTCTATATCTTGCAAGAAGATTCTAAGCAAGCCCAAGATCCTCTTCGTAACATCAAGGGCCTAATTACTAGAAGCCTAGAAAAGAGTGAGTTGTTTGAAAGGCCGGAGCAAATATTTAGGCTTCAATTTGCTTCATTAATGGCTTATAATGTTAGTATATATGTTGAGGGTGCAAATGAGGCTATAATCATGCATATTCAAGCCCATATGCATGCTTTTACAACACCTAGAAGCTTGAGCACGTGGCAAAACATGAAAATCCATGAAATTGGGATAACATGAAGCAATAAGCCCAACATGATGATGTACAAGGCCCATGTGCAGTCTATATTGAAGAATTTACTTTAAATACCATGAGACAAGCATGTGCCTTGGTAGAGGATTATAAGTGATGTCCAAGACAACTCAAGAAGCATCTAGAAGGCATCCTTATGCATCAAATCTGATTTAATATGATTTAATTTCATTTTTTTAATTAGTTTCCTTTTTTATTTGCATATGGGAGGGGGTGCGGATAATGTTAGTATATATGTTGTAAAAGCATGCATATGAGCTTAAATATGCATGATTATAGCCTCATTTGCACCCTCAACATATATACTAACATTATAAGTCATTAATGAAGCAAATTGAAGCCTAAATATTTGCTCCGACCTCTCAAACAGCTCACTCTTTTCTAGGCTTCTAGTAATTAGGCCCTTGATGTTATGAAGAGGATCTTGGGCTTGCTTAGAATCTTCTTGCAAGATATAGACATCATCTTGTTCATTATATGTGCCACCTACAACATGTTTGCCATAAATAATGCCACCTTGATTGTCAACTTGGATGCCTTATTCGACATTATATAACATACCACTTGTACCTCTATCAAACAATTTTCCAATTACCATTGTTTTATTTTATTGTTGTCATTAAAAATCCTTATTCAACTTGATCAATTTCAAATAATTTCATTTAAATTAGTTCACTTTCATTATAGTCCTTATAAAATGGTACTCATTTAAAATTATACTACTACTTACGACCCATGCATGCATTCACGACTATGGCAAACAATAAACCAACAATAAGCCTAAAAATTGGGCTCTGAGCATTGAACCCATAGTCACACTCGTTCAGTGATAACAAGTTGATCCGTCCCCACTACGAACGGCTGGATCCGTTCGTCTAACTGCTTATCTCCGTTCCATTCTTCACAAGAAAATATAGTCCTCATAGTCCGCTGCTATTATATTAAACACTACTATTAAATGAGTAATTCAGAAACAAAGCTGAGATTTTGATATTACCAATAACTGCATTACACGCATAAAGAGCTAAGAAACATCCCAAACTAGTATAACAGACAAGAAACAGAGGGTAAAGGGTAGGTACTAGTCCGATTCTTGAGCACCTATATATATATATATATATGCTACTTCAATTCACATCCTAGCCCCTAACCTACCAGCCTGCATTCTTGAGCTTGTTACCACCGTACAAACGAAAGAGAGTGAAAGCGGAAATACAAGAGAGGACCACCATGGAAAGGCTAGCCACAAGAGCACTAGCTATCCCTTCTCCCACTTGGTTACAGAATCTGCCATACATGTTACATATCTTCATCCACTGAAGCTCCGTCTGACCCACCTTTGCAAACACTGCTGATTGTAATGCTGCTGCCACTGCTGAAACTGTCACATATGCCATTACCTGCAAAAGTTTACATAACTCTGTTTCTTTATCACTTTCAGCATGCATAACTCAATTTGTGATTTTATAAAAAAAAAAAAAAAAGTAAGTTCAGGTTAGGAGTCAAGTTTTAGGCTATGTTCCATTCTTAGGAAAATGCATAATTCATCTGTGACTTGTTCAAGGAATTGGCCTAGCAAAAGAAGGCCTAAGGTTCAGACGAGTGCTGTTGTGCTTAAGAGGTTAAGATGGTGTTTTGCTTAGCCCAGACATCAGTTTTGAGTGTGTTGCTCAAGTGCTAAAAACTGAGGTTAAGGCAAAGGTGATGTTAGGTTGCATTCTGATGAGGAAAAATTGCGTGATTCGCGTTATCGTTAAATAACTTGGGCAGTGAAAATTGTCTGATTTTATAATATATAATTTGTCTCTCACCGGCTCTCTATCTCTTGTTTTAGCCATGCGTCACAATCTGAACCATACTAATAAATCCAACAACTATAAATAAATAATTACTTTAGAAAACTCCTCAAAACTGCCAGACAGATATATACTCATCACTAAACCATTTCTGTATGAGGTTAAAAATGCATTATCTGTAATTTGGAAAGGAAAAGGATGTTCTGGAAGGGTCTAAGGAGTATTGGATAAATTTCATTTTGCATACCATATCCATTGTGCTATAAATGTTGAGTGAGAAACTGAAGATCTCAACACCCAGAAGGCATTAAATCTGGAATTAGGTGTGTCTTATGATGAATGACTTGACTTCCCCATCCTAGAAGTTATGGTGTTTGGTTTCCCTGAAGACCAGAAATAGGTCCTCTCCAATACCAGTCACCCCTAGGTTACAAAGTCTTGAATATAAAACACCAACCAACTGGACCCTACTCTGACATAAACGTCCAATAATAATAAAAATAATATATGGTAGAGTAAACATTTATCTTATGAGGGATGAGGATGCCTTGTTCTTTTCACATTGATTTCCCTATTCCTGTCCTTTTGATGAAGCTAACAGAATAAAAGCAGAACAACTTTGGTACATTAGTTAAGAAATGGTTGAGAAAAATAACTCCTTAAAAATAGCCGCCACCTTCAACATAAAATGGGTACATTTTCACCCAAAAAACCCTGATCATATGGATATAGAAGAGACAGGCCACATATGACCTGAGAACATATATGGTGACAGGCTCAATTTTAAGTTGAAAAAATACAGTTAAGGAAACGATTCAAATTAGTGATAACGAAAAACTTCATAAATCAAAATTTCTTTCAAGATATATAGAAATAAGTTATACTCTGTACTTCATTATGTTTTATTAAAGATTCCTAAAAATAACAATCTGGCCTTTCGAATGTTGCAGAGATGTTTCCATTGAGAAGTAATAAGAAAATCAAAAGATTTCTATAGAATCAGAAAGATCCAATCAGAAGCACTGATGGTAATTTATTTTCCTGATCTCTGAGAGATATTTTAAGATATTAACGATCAAATAAGTTGAGTCCTTAGTTGTCGTTTTCCTTGATAGATGGAGACATTCCTTTTGTAAATGATTACGGTCAAATATTGCTTGTAAAGGATCTTTTGTCAGTTCAAAAATTCATGAATTAACTCTGCAATTAAACTATATTTCTTTAGAGAAAAAGGATCATTGGGTACGAACCTGATCAGCCAAGAAAATGAGCCAAGCCAAAGGCTTGTTGAAGAGAACGGTTCCTGTTGCCATACTCACAGCACAGCGCAACCCCTGAATTAAAGAGTAAGTAGCAGCTATGCCATTGGCTACAACCACAAACCTGCAATAGGTTTCACAATAAAAATAAACGAAGAGAAGCCAAAAATGTTTAGTTCATTAAAAACTTACACTAAAACCTTCATGTCTGTAAACTTGGCTCTCTTCCTAATAGTGAAAATCTGCTTCACTTGTGTATCAGTGGCCACAAGAACAGCTGCAAGAATTCCCAGAGCGACAATCACACACCTCAACACCAGCTCTGTGGTTCTTATCCTCCGATCTAAAACCCTAACATTGGTGCCGTGATAAACTGGCACGGTCCCAGGACTCACTCCTACACCCAAATAGCTCATCTTCATTCAGACACAACAATCTCTCACCAAAGTTGTGAGCTCCTCACTTCTTAAATAGGCCCCCACCACAAAGTTATTGTATCAATTTCTAAAATTTGTGACTGTGATGATGAAGCTGAGCTTGACACGTGGTCAGAGGTGGAGGGGGAGCACAGAGACAAGTCACAAGGGCACCTCAGCACCTACAAACATGGGGCCATTTAATGGCGCTCTGGTTCTGCAGTAAAGTTAGTAACGGCAAAAGAAAAACAAAATTGTGGTTTTTAGAGCATATTAATGGTTTCTGGGAACAAGTGACAGAGTAACAGTTTCTCGTCCCTAGAAAGAAGAGGGATCTGACAAGATGAGGGAGGTGGTGGGGTGCCTTAATTGCGGTCAATCAAGGACGGTGTAGATTGGTTCTATTTATGATGCCCCATTCCCTTGGCTTTCGCCACGCCCTTCTGATTGATTGGTTGAAGGTTGAAACAAGTGCAATTTCTTGCGCCTTTTTTCGCTTCTTACCGTATACCCCACTATTAGAAATCAATCCCTCCAAACTTATTTATAAGTAAGGGGCTGTTTGTGATAGCTTTTTTGAATCGGGCTTATATGATAAGCCCGATTTACGTAAATCAAGATAAATCTTTTTCATATATTTATCTCGTAGACCGTGAAAGCACTTCGTAGACCATAAAAGCACTTCGTAGACCGTAAAAGCTACCTCGTAGACCGTAAAAGTTACCTCGTAGACCGTAAATTACAATTCATAAGCACTTATAAAATTTTCATAAGCTATTCCAAACAGCCTCTAATTTTTTTTACTGATATGATTATTTTTTTTATAAATAATTTTTATTTTATATTTAAAAATATAATTTTTTTTATTTTATCTTTATTAAATATATATTATTTATAATTAATTATCACACACACTAAAAGTTATATTTATGAGATAAAAAACTTATTAGATGAATAAAATCAATAAAATATTGAGAAAACATATTTTTTATTTTCATAAATAGGGCATATATAAAAAAAATATGACATTTTTTATACACTTATTACTTTTAACTACTAGTTTATTTTGCGAAATCAATGAGAAAATTATTTATAAATAAGACCGAATCAGTAGAAACTAGACCAATATCTTACTTATATAATAAATTATATAAATTAGGAAAAATTATATTTAGGTACAAAAGAAAATATGAAAAAATGGTCCCTTGAAATCTTAAAATTGTATTTAAGTCCCGTAGGACTTTTTTTGTAATAAGTTACAATTGTCAAAGGTCTTTGGACTTGCCAGTGAAACGCCCCAGGAAATTTATTAAAAAAAAATCACACTGGACTTAAATGCAATTTTAAGATTTCAAAGAACCATTTTTTCATATTTTCTTATGCCTGAGACCTAAATATAATTTTCCCTATAGATTAGTTTACACCTTAATTTAGCATAATTTATGAAAATTTACTCTGACCTCAATTTATTGTTAATATGTATATAAAAATTAATATGATGATTTTTTTTATCTCTTATTTATATGATAATATATTTAACAAATTTTGTGCTTGAATCATAAAGCTTAAGTTTGCCAATGGATTTTTTTATTATTTTTTGGGTGGAATTTTTTTATTTTTTTTTGGCCAATGTTTAGTTTTTTGTTTAAATTATGTTCAAAAGGATTTTGCTATACTATATTATTTAACTTAAAAATGCTAAACACTTGGTTTGTTTTTTAGCGCCTGAGAAAGCCCCAATTGCAAAAATATCATGAATTACAAGTGCAAGTGATGCATTCTCTTCATCTATGTAGAGCACTGCTAAACCCTAAACAGTGACTTACTAACAAGAATATCACCTAACTCCGTCCACTGTGAGGGATCAAATGATAGTGCCTCAGTCTCTGAGTGACTTTAACCTCTTTTGTCAACCCCTTATAATGCCCTGATTTCTTACATTTACTGAATGTGTTCTTATACACTGAGTTTGAACCACTAGGCCCGGTTTCAAACCCAGCACAAAACAAGTTTCTAAAAATTTCAAAACGGTTTAGTGGTTCGCTACCTCATTATGACGCATCAAACTCTTAACCTTGTTTCATATTATCTAAGTATCTCACTGCACCTCTCTGCTTTTACCAATATGTTGATAGATATTCTATGGGCCCTTAACAAGCAATTGCCCTGTTCTAATTCATTTATCATACTCGAGCATTACCATTTGTTACACAAAGAATTTGGTTAAACTAGGTTATATTATGCATACATTACTACTATACTCTTACATACATATACAAATTTAACTACAGATAACCAACAGAATAGCTAAATCCATTCGCTTGATCTTCTAGCTATATGCAATTACATTCTTACCCTTTGAACTGATGGCTTATGCTGCATGTTAGTTTAGGGAAAGAATGAGATTCGCGAGAATCTCAGTAATAACAACAAACACTCATAACATATGCAAGTTTACAAAGCATGCCAAACAAACCATCATATAATAGCATTCAGCATTCAATTTCAGCAATCAGAATTCACATTTTCACGAGACCCATTGGTCCATTACCATAATGCTTGGTATTCCAGCCTTACTGCCCAGGGCCTCTGCCCCATACAAGTTGCACATTGGATCATATAGCCTCAAGTCACTACCCAGCTCAAGTCTTATTGCCCAGGATTACTGCCCCATGCAAACTTGTACTCTCGGGTCTTACCACCAACAAGTCTTTCTGCCTAAGGACACACTGGTCCCACAGGTCCATCATTGTATCGCTCGGTCTTACGGCCCAATCAAGGGTCTTATTGACCTGACACAATGCTGAATGACAAATTGTACCGCCCGGTGTAATATCCCAAATTTTAGGAGTAGAAGCTTGAGAACAAGCCTAAATGAAGTAGACTACTAAGCCCAATTTAGCAAAGAGTCTTAAGAATGACCGAGAGATAGAATGATTTTCAGGACTACATGATTCGGCCCTGCTAGGTAGAGGGCTTAGTGTGTGTAAGTAGTTGGATGAAATATACAAGTATATATGTGTACTGGAGTACATTTGGCGCCATTTTGATGGCTTAAGGGAGACATGTGTGGCGTCATGTGTTAGGTTTGGAAGGCACAACAGAAGAATTTTAAAATTAATTGCAAAAGTATTTCTAATCTCAATTGTGGATCTATTAACGGTATTTAAACCGAGTAGTTAGAATCGTACCTTTACGTTTTTCGCCTTTTCAATCTCTAGGAGCCAACACCTCAAATCAGCTCCCTTTACTGGTATCCACATGAGCAGGACCCAACACCAATAGCATGCTAGCACCTCCAATGCCTTTCTAGGGTTTTCTTGCTGCTCTCTATTTTTTTTTGCCTTAAAGTTATATGGCCCTGTGTTTTTATAACTGATAAGGGCTATATTGGATCTTCAAAATTAATCTTAATTAATTTTGAAATCAATATTATAATAAATAAATTTGATTTAATTAAATTTGTCCAACAGATTTAATTTAACATATTTATTTAATCCGAATAAAGAGCCAAAAGATTTAATTTATCTTTATAAATTAAATCTGAGATATGATATCTCTATCAACGTTAGTTATTTAATTTATCAAATAAATTAAATATGAAACTAACACTGCATAATAATATTATTATATATATAATATTATTATCATTTTCTTTTATGATTTATATATATATATATATATATATATATATAATTTGTCACCCTAGATTAAATATTATATTCATTGGTCTTAAACACATTAGATTCAATGAATCTGGATATTATAGCTCGTGTTGAGATATTCTTGTGTGCGACCCTGTAGGCCCATACGAATTTGGCAGTGGGCCAATAACTGTACTCGCCCACAAGTCACAAGAGGCCTCTAGCAAGACATTGTGAATACCCAATTCATATGAGGATCATTAACACGATGTAACCTGTCATACAACCATGTACATCCCTTTTGTCACACGATATTTCGGTCAAGGATGAGGCATGATCATAGTATGACCATACATTTCTCAGACTTACTTATCGAAGGGCCCAATAATATCTCTCTACTAATGTGAGGGACAAATTCCATCTTGACCATTTACATTCATTTGCATAAAAACCACTAAGCCCGATCATAGTCTTTATCATCACCCAGTCAAAGGTGACTTTTGACTAGATCAAAGCTTGGTGACTCTCATGTAGGAATCCATGATGATCTCAGGTCAAAGGGCATTGTGACGTGGTTATACATGAGATAAACTTATGACTTAATCCATGCAGATTTCTCAAAGCAGGTTGGTCCAGCACCTTGTACTTTTACAAGTGCCTAAGATTTTGATTCGTATCTTCATACCTTATCAAAATCATACTGGTCTTATTTCATCTTTGCTTCCACATAGATGACCGACTAGGGACATGTAGGACAATCTTTATAATTCATCCAATGATACAATTATCATAATAAACATGCAAATAATATGACAACAAAATGGATAAATTCATTTAAATAACAATGTTCAGAGTACAATTATTGGCCCCTAGGGAACAATTTCCAATACCATATGGGGCCCACACATACACAGAGATGTATGGTATGATTTGAGGCATATTCCAATAAAGTAGATTTATTAAAGTAGCTTTTTGAAAAGTGGCTTTTAGGTTGGTACAATAAGGGTCTATTTGAGAAAGGTGGCAAGGGGCGCAAAACGTGTGGGCAGAGGAGAAAAAATGCTATGGGAGTAAAATACTATGTTTGGGTTGGCGTTTGGATTAATGGGCTTCTTGCTGAAAAGAAGCTTAAAAAAAAGTCACTTATCGCTGCTTTTCACGGCAAGATGAGGCTTTACGGTGGAAAAGCATTAAATGCCATTTAAAAATTTCCCACCCAGTCCTTTGCATTTGTCAACCTCTTTCTCCCCCTTATCATGCATTTATCTGCCTCTGTTCTCTCCCTTCTCATCAACCATGGCCGACCTCATATCTCAGTGTCCAGTTGTTGCATCATCCTGGGGTCACAGTCTCTCTCTCACTCACTTCTCCTCTTCTATCTCTATAAAGCATATCAACCTTACCCTGTTTCATCTCTTATTCTTTAAAGATGAGAAACGAATGAGTTGGGCTTGTGATTTATCGGCTTGATAGTGAGGTATCTCTACGAGTAGGTAGAGAAGGATGAGATTGGTGTAACAACAAAATACCTGCTTGATCCCCTAAATACCTGCTTGATCCAATAATGAAAAATAGTTTGAGGCATATAGGTCTGAATTGCTAAATATAGAAAAATCAAAACTTGGAAGATATATCCCTATGGGCCCAATTTATACAACAATATTAGAAAAAAAATATAGCAACATATATATATATATATACATATATATATATATATATACATATATATATATATATATATGTTTTTTTTGTTGAAAAAGGAAAAGATGGAGTGTTTGGTTTTATAAATTTATAGAACTAATTAAAGACAAAAATAAAAAAAAGTACTCTATTTTTTTTAATAAAAATATTTTTTTGAGTATTGAAAAATGACTTAAATACATATAATATATATGTATTATTTAATAAGATTTATGATACATAAAATATTTTCATATTTATTTTCCCTTATATGATATTTCTGTGGACGATATTTGAGCTTAATGTAATGAATTTGGGTGTAATTAATAAATAAATAATAATTTTATTCAGTACCGTAGCAATTCACTATTCATACGGATTTACTGTTCATACGGTACTGTAGCAATTCACTATTTATACGGTAATGTAGCAGGTCGCTGTAGCGCGGTTGATGAAGTACGGTTGGTGAGAAGTGGTCACTATAGCACCCGAACTGAAGCCTATAAATAGATGTTTTTGGCAGCCTAAAGGACGAGGGAAGAAGAAGAAGAAGGAAGAGAGAGAGTGTGTGCTTTTTATTTTAGAGAGAGAGTTGTTATTTTTAGAATTTATTTCTTGCATTTTTTTAATTCTTGCATGCCTCCTACATAAATGGTTTTACCTCCTATATAGAAGGCTAGATAGTAATTTATTGCATTGTATTACTTTTTGTATGCTTCCTGCATGGATGATTTTACCTCCTATATAGAAGGCTAGATAGTCATTTCATGCATTGTATTACTTTTTTATGTGCCTCCTACATGAAAGGTTTTACCTCCTATATGGAAGGCTAAATTTTACATTTTCATGCATCTTATAGTTGTATTTTTATGTTTTTATAATTTATTTCTATGCAATTTTTATTATGTTTTTATTTTATGTTTGTTTTGTTTTTAATTTCATTATGAGCTAATTTCCCTTTTCCTAGGGTGATGACGTAGCTTACTAATGACGGATTGAATCTAACTTATTAAATCTAGTTGTAATTTTTCCTCATGATTGAGTTTTAATTATTGTTCTTAATGCTTTCAATTGATTGACCACCTTTTGAATGATTTCAATATGTATGTTGAGACTGGAAGGAGATGCATGTATGTGGATCATATAATTAAAACCATAATTTGCATATAAAATAGGAATATATTCATATGGGTTGTGTAGTCTTGATGAGTTCCATAAATCTTAATGAATGATTAATTGCTTAAATTCATATAGGAATATATTGGGTTAGCAATTAATTATATAATTACTTGACCTTGGAAGAGGCTAGTAATTAAATTAGGGAAACTCGACTATCAATCATGTAGAATAAATTGTACTAGAATAGATAAGTGATTCAATCCGGAAGTTGTTAAGTGAAATCTAATCCCTAGGGCTTTTTCTCATATTTATCTTCATATCTTTTGCATTTATATTTAATCATTTTTATTTTGTATTATCAACCACCAACTAATCTATTGACCAAATAGAATTAAAATTATCAATTTTGGTACTTAGTGATCAATCCTCATGGGAACGATACTCAACTCACTTCTATATTACTTGCTTATGACAGTGTACACTTGCACTTTTAAATACACCATCCTACACTCGTAACATGTTTTTGGCGCTGTTGCCGGGGATTGTTGTCATTAATATCAATACCAAGTAATTTTAATATTAATTTGCTCTTCATATTACATTTGTTTTCTTTTTGGTGTCTTGTGTTTCTTTTTAGGCTTTTGCTTAGTACATGACTAGATTGAAGAAGACTGAATTACAACATTGTGATTCTGAGATCAAGAGAACTTGTTGAAGAAGGGGAAGAGTTCGAAACCAGTCTACTTCAATCAATTCAATGGCAAATCCAGAAGGAGAAGCAGCAGATACCAAAACACTTCGTGACTATGCAATACCAACAGTCATGGAGACAACTTCTGGAATCAGAAACCCACCAGTAGCAGCCAACAATTTTGAAATCAAGTCTGCAATTATCTAGATGGTGCAAGCAAATTAGTTCGGTGGTTTACCAACAGAAGATCCTAACATACATATAGCTAGCTTCTTAGAAATCTGTGACACATTCAAGCATAATGGTGTTACTGATGATGCCATTAGACTTAGACTTTTCCCTCTCTCACTCAGGGATACGGCTAAGAGCTGGTTACACTCTCTACCAATGGGAAGCATAACTATATGGGATGCCTTGCCACATAAATTTTTGGCGAAATACTTTCCATCAGGAAAAACTGCTAAACTGAGGAATGAAATTACCTCATTTTCCCAGCATGAACTAGAAAGTCTCTATGAAGCCTGGGAAAGATACAAGGAGTTGCTAAGGAGATGTCGTCAGCATGGGTTACGAGGTTTATTTTCAGCTGCAAACATTCTATAATGGGATGACGCATACCACCAGAATTCTTGTAGATGCTGCAGCTGGAGGATCTTTAATGGGAAAAAGTATAGATGATGCCTATAATCTACTTGAGGAGATGGCGGCCAATGCATACCAATGGACTTCTGAACGTCACAATTTAAAGAGGGTACTTGGAGTGCATGAGCTGGATATCCTTACAACTTTGTCTTCTCAAGTTGCATCTATATCCAAGCAAGTGAGCTCATTAACAAGCAAAACAAATGCAATCAGTACTCTTCATGAAACTTGTGATCGATATGGAGGACCTCATATGAGCACGCAAAGTCAAGAGGGACACTCATCTATGCCTTCTCAGTCAGAGCAAGCTCATTACATCAGAAATCAAAGAAATGACCCATTCTCAAACACTTATAATCCAGGTTGGCGGAATCATCCAAACTTTGGCTGGAGGAATAATCAAAATGTGTTCAAACCGTAAGGGAACTACCAGCAACAAGCTCTTCAACCACAAAATCTACCACAACAAAAAGTGAATGTGGAAGATGCACTGATTCAACTAACCATGAATACATCTCAATTCATGGCTAGGACTGACGTAACACTTAAAAGCCAGGAAGCCTCAATAAAGAACTTGGAGATCTAAATGGGCCAAATTGCAAATATGTTGAATTCCAGATAACTAGGTACTCTTCCAAGTGACACTAAAAAGAAACCCAACAGAGCATATGAAGGTCATTGCATTAAGAAGTGAAAGAATTGAAAGATCTTGTAATTCAAAAGAATAAAGATGGAGAAAATAAAGAAAACGAAGAAAAACAAAAGAGGAAGCACATAAACCTCAAGAGGATGATGTGGTACCATGAAGAATTAGCTTTCCAGATAATCCTCTTCCATATATACCACCAGTTCCATACCCTCAGAGACTTGTGAAGGCAAAGCTAGACAAGCAGTTTAAAAAGTTTCTGGAGGTTTTCAAAAAGCTACATATTAATATCCCTTTTGTAGACGCTCTTGCCCAAATGCCCAGTTATGCAAAATTCATGAAGGATATTCTCTCAAATAAGCGTAAGCTGGAGGAATTTGAGACAGTTGCACTTACTGAGGAGTGTAGTGTCATTATGCAAAAGAAATTACCACTAAAGTTGAAAGATCCACAAAGCTTTTGCATACCTTGCACTATAGGTCAATGCAACTTTGAAAGAGCACTTTGTGACCTGGGAGCAAGTGTAAACCTCATGCCTTTATCTGTCTACAAAAAACTTGGTCTTGGAGAGGTGAAGCGTATCACAATTTCACTACTTCTATCTAATCGATCAATTAAACATCCAAGAGGTGTCTTAGAAGATGTTCTGGTGAAGGTGGACAAACTCATATTTCCAGCTGATTTCATCATACTCGACATGGAAGAAGATCAAGAAATTCCTACCATTCTTGGGAGGCCATTCCTAGCAACTGGGAGAACTTTAATAGATGTGCAACATGGAAAGTTAACCTTGCGAGTTCAAGATGATCAAGTATCTTTCAACATTTTTAAGGCTGTATCCTTTCCAAATGAAGGTGATTCCTGTTATAGAGTAGATACATTGACCAGCTACATAAAAGATGTGTGGTGAACAAAATCTGCATGAATCAACCATTAGCAATGGGAATGGTAGATGTATCAAAATCTACTAATCCTAAAGTCTTGGAGAAGATTAGGTACATTGATGCAAATTCCCTAATTTTTAGCAAGAAACCATTTGAAGATTTGGGAGAGAGGCCAAGTAAGCTGGTACTATCAGTAGAAAATCCACCAGAACTAGAGTTGGAAAACATTACCATCCCACTTAAAGTATGCTTATCTGGGAGAAAATTCAACATTACCAGTGATAGTCTCTACAGCTCTTACTCTCAAAAAAGAAGAAAAGTTATTAAGAGTTCTAAGGGAATATAAAACAGCATTTGGATGGTCGATAGCTGATATAAGAGGAATCAGTCTTCCATTTGTATGCATAAGATCTTAATGGAAGATAATTACAAGCCATCAGTTGAGCACCCGATAAGACTTAATCCAAATGTGAAGGAGGTAGTAAGAAAAGAGGTAATAAAGTGGCTAGATGCTGGTATAATTTACCCAATCTCTGACAGTCAATGGGTAAGTCCAGTTTAAGTTGTGCCAAAGAAGGGTGGAATGACAGTGGTAGCTAATAAGAACAATGAACTGATTCCACAATGAACGGTGACAGGATAAAGAGTGTGCATTGACTACAGAAAGCTCAATAAAGCCACTAGAAAAGACCACTTCCCGCTGCCATTTATAGACCAGATTCTTGACTAACTAGCTGGGAAAGCCTACTATTGTTTTTGAGACGGGTACACAGGATATAATCAAATTACAATTGCACTTAAGGATCAAGAGAAAACAACTTTTACATGTCTATATGGCACATTTGCTTTCAGAAAAATGCCATTTGGTCTATGTAATGCACCAGCAACATTTCAAAGGAGTATGATGGCGATCTTCTTAGATATGGTGGAGAAATTCATTGAGGTGTTCATAGATGATTTTTCAATCTTTAGAGAATCATATGATCATTGTCTTGCAAACCTGGCAAAAGTCTTACAACGCTGTGTGGAGACAAATTTGGTTCTAAATTAGGAGAAATGTCATTTCATGGTGAAAGAAGGAATTGTGCTGGGTCACAAGGTATCTAATCGAGGCATTAAAGTGGATCGAGCCAAGATTGAAACAATTGAAAAGCTACCACCTTCCTCCTCAATAAAGGGCATTCAGAGCTTCTTAGGACAATCGGGCTTCTACAGAAGATTCATCAAGGACTTCTCAAAAACCACAAAACCACTTTGCATGCTGTTAGAAAAAAATGTTCCCTTTGTGTTTAATAAGGAATGTTTATCATCCTTCCAAACTCTAAAAGAGCCTTGACGTCTACACTAGTTATCATAGCTCCAGATTGGAACATTCCATTTGAAATTATGTGTGATGCAAGTGATTATGCAGTCGGAGCTGTTTTAGGCCAAAGAAGAGGCAAGGTTTTTCATGCCATCTATTATGCTAGCAGGACACTCTCAGACGCACAGCTGAATTATGCAACAACAGAAAAGAAGCTGTTAGCAGTAGTATTTGCATTTGACAAATTTAAAGTCTACCTGATCGGGTCAAAGGTCAATGTCTGGACTTACCACTCAGCAATCAAATAGTTGATCGAGAAGAAAGATGCTAAGCCAAGATTGATCAGATGGGTACTTTTGTTACAAGAATTTGACTTGGAAATCAAAGACAAAAAAGGGACCAAGAATCTCATTGCAGATCATCTTTCTCGGTTAGAGCCATCTGAACAAAATAGAGAATCACCAATCCAGGAGAATTTCCCGAATAAGCAACTCTTTGCCATGCAATCACAATTCACCTCGTGGTATGCTGAGTTTGTAAATTATTTGGCAAGCGGAGTAATGCCTTGTGAACTTTCTAAAGTGCAAAAGAAGAAGTTTCTAGCTGATGTAAGGCATTACCTTTGGGAAGATCCTTTCTTATATAATCAATGCCTATATCAAATTATCAGGCGATGTGTTCCTGAGGAAGAAATGACCAGCATCTTAAATCATTGCCATTCATCCCCATATGGTGGTCATTTTGGAGTAAATAGAATAGCTACTAAAGTCCTTCAATTTGGGTTTTACTGGCCTACACTCTTCAAGTATGCCCAAAGAATTGTGACAACCTATGACAAATGTCAAAGAAAGGGAAATGTCTCAAGGAGACATGAAGCCCCTCTAACTAACATCTTAGAAGTTGAGCTTTCTGATGTAAGGGGGATCGATTTTATGGGGGCCTTTTCCATCCTCATTCAGCAATCAATTTATTTTAGTAGCTGTTGATTATGTATCCAAATGGGTTGAAGCAACTGCTTTTCTTACAAATGATTCTCGAGTGGTTGTGAATTTTTTGAGGAAAACTATTTAAACAAGATTTGGAGTGCCCAGAGCTATATCAGTGATGGAGGGAAGCATTTTTGCAATCAATAGCTTCAATCTGTGTTAGCTAAATATAGAGTCACTCATAAGGTTGCAACTCCATATCATCCACAAACTAGCGGGCAAGTGGAAATCTCAAACAGAGAACTGAAATAGATCTTAGAGAAGATGATGAATTCTAATCGGAAGGATTGGGCAAGGAAATTGGATGTCACCTTCCAGTAGAAATGGAGCACAGAGTATATTGGGCAATCAAAGCCTTAAATTTTGACTTAAAGGCGGCTGGTGAGAAGAGACTTCTCCAACTCAATGAGCTTGAAGAATTCAGGCAACAAGCTTATGAGAATGCCAATTTATATAAGGAGAAGACAAAAATGTGGCATGACAGATGAATTCTGAAGAGAGAGTTCACACCGGGACAAAAAGTGCTTTTGTATAACTCAAGGTTAAAGCTCTTTCCAGGAAAGCTGAGATCAAGGTGGTCAAGGCCTTTTACTGTAGTTAAAGTATGGCCATATGGAACTGTGGAGATTCAAGACGGTGATTGGAAATTCAAAGTGAACGAGAAAGGCTGAAAGAATATAATGACGATGCACTCAACACTTTGAAAACTGTCATCACGTTTGAGGAACCAACAGGTAAGTCTTAAACTAAAAAAAATTAAAAAAAATAAATAAAAAAATTAAAAAAAAATTATTGGTTTGGCTTTTGTCTAGCTAAAGATGTTAAAGAAGGGCGGCTATTTGGGAGGCAACCCAACACTTCTTTTCCTTACTCTTTCATTTTTCTTTCATACTCACTGAAGCACACAACACTGCATCTTTAAATTTTAGTCTCATCATGGAGGAAATTCTTGTAAATAAGAACAAGTTTCCTACTCTTCCCAAAGATGTGCTCAAGAAGATCTATAGCTGTCGACTTGAAAGAATGAAGACATTCAAGAGTTTGGCCCTTCTTGAGGATGTCGGCTAGATCATTGAAGCTAAGGTACATTTAATAGGTGAGATTCATGAGTCATTTATTAAACCTATGCTAGGTATGGGAAGAAGCTCTTACTCAAAAAAGAGAAGAGCTAAAAGAATGCAGGTCTACCCTCAATGTGCAAGGTGGAACTGTGATCTGTAGGAGTAAAGGTATGGTTTCTATAAATCGAGAAGATAAAATTCAATTTATAAAGGATGGACTGAGTAAGGAGTCATTAGATGATATCATTTAGACTCTTGAAATGCATTCTAGTGGTAAAGTTCATCGTGTTCTTCTCAATTTATTTGACATATTCAATAAAGAAAAAGAGCGCTACCGTTTTGGGAATATGACATTAAAAGACCCTATTTGCCAATTTATAAGAAAACTGGATGGGAAGCAAATCCTCAATTCATAGAAAGCGTTTAAGCCGTTAATGGACGTAAAACCAGAGGAAGATGTGAGCCACAATCACAACTACTGTACATAATCATGCTTTTTTTTAATCTGTCTTATATTTTTCAGAAACTTTTGACTTTCTTTATTCACTTTACTTAATTTCTTCACGCAATGGCCCACAGATCATTCATGTCAGAATTTTTTTTTCACTTTTTTGAAAAATGTGTGATTTGCATGATTTTGTTGTCACTGTTTTTGTAGTATAAATATGAAATCTTCTACTTGTAAAAACACAAAATGTATGAGAGAAAAAAATAGGAGTGTTATAACACTAAAATGTAGATTTAAATCTATCTACATTTTTGGTGAAATTGACCTAGGGAAGGATTGAGAGTTTATACCTGCAGCATAGGAACTGGGACGTGCATTAGCTACTAGGAAAATAAATTTTGTATACTGGGGAGGTGTTCAGGGCCTGAGGGGAATTATGGCTATTTCTGCAACTACTAATGGTAGCAAAGGTTTGTTTGTAAGGGTGAAGGAGTTGGAAAATCACATCTTCTCCTTAGGGCAAGAATTACAGGTTTCAAGCCTACCTGAACGAATGAGAAGTATGTTCTACCGTGCTGATGCTTTTATCGCTCTACCCAGTGGTTTCAAAACGTTGGATGGGATCTCTAGCATTGCATATTGGGCTAAACTGAACTTTCACAAAAAACCATTAGGATTGTTAAATGTTAATGGTTTTTATGGTAATATGTTGTTTTTTTTATCATGCTATGGAAACAGGATTCATACCCCTAGCAACTCGCCATTCCATAATTTCTGCACCAACTGCTGAGCAACTACTGGATCAACTACAAACCTGTGAACCTCAACCATATATATGAGTCAAGCAAATAGGTGGCTAATCTTTAGATAGCAGTCAGAAGCAGAATCTAGATACCACTCTTCGGTTGTAACTTTCCTTAATCTTAATGGTTTTACTCTTAGCATTTTGGTTTACTTTATTGTGTGTTTATGTTTTTTTTAAGAAAAATTCTCTAATCTTTAGAAGATATTGAGGACAATGTCTGATTTAGGTTGGAGGAGGAGTAAAAAAAAGCATAATTTCTCTATTAGATAGTTAGTTAGTAAAACCATTAGATGTATGGGGTGTGCAAAGATGGAAGAGTAAAGAGTTATTCTTAACTCTTGAGACGCATCTTGTTAGTTGCATATTTTTTCTTTGTTTGTTTTGTTTCATTAAAAAAAATAGGTCTGAAAAAAAAATCTGCATAGGTGCTTTTCAATGATTGAAAGAAGTATATAAGTTTGAAGTACTGATCAAATTGAATTTTAAAGATTTGATAGCATGAATGAACAACTGATTGTTGGGATTGGTGATGAATTTTGAGATTGAATGAGCTGAATTTGAAAAGCCCTTGACCGTGAGTGATACGGTTCAGCAAGTTGTGTCTTCATATTCAAGAGATCCTTTGCAAATTCCAAGTGGACCAATCACAAGGGCAAGAGCCAAACAAATTAAGGAAGCATTAAATGGGCTAGTGCAAGAGGCATGGACAAAGCAAGAGGTGATCGGATCAAATCCGGACAAAAATGCTGAAAACGTTACTAATATCATATGGGCTGCAAATGGAGATACTAATCAAGTTTTGGGCTTAGACTTCAAAACAAAGAGCTCGGACCTAGTACTATACATGGAAGGACTTATTTGGGCCTAAATAAGCACATTTTGGGCCTTAAATGCTGATTATATTTTGGGACTTTTATTTGTGTTAAAATTATTAGACAATTGGCATATTTGACTTTTAAGTTTCCTAATTAATTAATTGTATTAGGTTAGTTTCAATTTTCTAGGATGCATTTAATGCAATTAGGGTTTTCGAAACTTCTCTTTAAATACCTTGTAACCCTTCATTTGGAGGCAGACTTGGAGACTTGATTATTGAATGAAAGGTTGCACTTTTCTGCACCTTGTTTCTTGGGAGTGGATTCTCTCTAGGGTTCTTCTTAGAACTAACAGACTTATCAAGGCTTGATCAACCTTGTGGCGTCTTCCAACACTTCGGGTCCTTGTTCTTTCGTGCTCAAGGGTTCAAGTGGATCGTCGATCTGCGATTAGCGTTCTTGGGGTGCGTATATTTAGATTGGTTGTGGGTTCGTGGGGTCTTCCCTTGTGGGTTCGCACCATCTTGGTATCAAAGCTTCGGATCTAAACTCAGGTCACATCTTTCTATTCGTTGTTTCAATTTTTCGTTTAGGGTTTCATGCTTTGTTCTTGAGTCTTTTCGTCTAGGTCATCTGCGTTCATGTCCGAAATTTTTGCTTCTTTTCGTTAGCCGTCTCTTTGTGGTTTCCAATGTTTAGTGAGTCTTTTTCATAGTTAAAAATCTCTTCTTTCATATCTTTTTGGAATTAGTTCAATTCGATTTGTCATTAGTGAGTTCTAGGCATCTTAAATCAGTCGTGTTTTTGCAAATTTTCTGTGTCAATTCATCATTTTTCTAGAACGTCATCAAATCTTCTTTCCTTGTTTGACCCGTTTTACTTTGCGGTTTTGGTCATTTAATAGGTCATTATCATTTTTTAGAATCTCATCTTTCCAGTCGTTTCAGTTTCATCTCAATCCAAAATTTCTACAGTACGTTATAGTCTTTTGAAAATGACGCCTTTCTGAAATTTTTGGGTTCAGATTGCTTGAGATTGTTTGTGATAGATTGAGTATTCTCTTTAAATTTCAGTAAAAACAAAAAATAAAAAAAAACCAGCATCAGAAAAAAAAAGAAAAAAAAAAATTGACAAAAAAAAGCAAAAAAAAAAAGGAGAAGAAAGTTACAATTGATGTGCTGGAAGTGTTATATGCAAGCATCTATCCTAATACCTAGAATTTGACTGTACCTTTTCCACTTTGTCAATTGAACTTTTGTTTTCCTTGAACTCCTTTTCCAATACTCACTTTGATGTTCCTTATTTCTGAGTGTTGTGTTGATTTCTACAAGTTGTGATTGCATTGATTAAAAAGGCAAGAGTGATATACATCAATTCAAAAAGCCAGATTTGAGTGAAACACGAGTGAAGAGTGACATTCTTGAGGGAAACACGTGAGGAATTTGTGAGGAAATTTATTTCTCTAACATCTTTCTTGCAGATACCATGTCTAATGCAGAAGAAACTTCAGGTGGTAATCCACTGAATCTAGATGACCACCTCAGGGCAATGCAGCAACAATTTGCACGTATGAATGTGGTTTTTGGAGAAATAAGGGATAGGATGGATAGGCAAGATGAAAGGATTACAAATCTGCAAATAGTCCGGCCAAATCCTCGAAGGCACAATAGGCAATGGGATGCTTCTATGGATGAATTTGAATCTGAAAGTTATGAGGGTAGTGGTGCTAGTGAGGAAGATCTTGAATCTGAATTTGAAGTGGGGAGAAATAGGTTTAGAGGAGATAGGAGGTATGAGAGAAGACATGGCAGAAATATTCCTAGGGAAAGAAATAGAGTCGATGGAAACCTTGGGAGCATCAAAATGAAAATACCACCGTTCCAAGGTAGGAGTGATCCTGAAGCATATTTGGAGTGGGAGAAGAAGATAGAGATGATTTTTGAGTGCCATAACTATTCTGAGGCTAAAAAGGTGAAGTTAGCAGCAATAGAATTCACTGATTATGCCATTGTTTGGTGGGATAAATTGGGCACTAACAGAAGGAATAATGGTGAGAGTCCTGTAACAACATGGAGAGAAATGAAAACTCTAATGAGGAGGAGATTTATCCCTAATCATTACTATAGGGAGCTTTATCAAAAGTTGCAGACACTTACACAAGATTCTAAGAGTGTAGAGGAATATTATAAAGAGATGGAATTAGCTTTAATAAGAGCTAATGTGCAAGAAGAAAGAGAGGCTACAATGGCTCGTTTCCTAAATGGACTTCACAAAGACATTGCTGACATAGTGGAATTGCAACACTATGTAGAGTTGGAGGACATGGTGCATATGGCAATTAAGGTGGAGAAGCAACTCAAGCGTAAAAGTGCTTCAAAATTCCATTATGGATCAAGTTCTTCACAAAAACAGATTTGGAAAAAAGGAGAAAGAGCTATCCAAAAGGAGGTAACCAAAGGCAGAGAAGACGCTACATCAAAGAGCAAAGGTAAACCTGATTCCCAAACTTCTAGAAATAGGATATAAAGTGTTTCAAGTGTTTGGGTATAGGTCATATAGCTTCTCAGTGCCCCAACAAGAGAGTCATGATTTTGAAAAATAATGAAGTTGTCACCGAAAGTGAAAGTGATCATGATTCCATGCCCTTAATTGAAGATGCTAGTGATGATGGGGTTGAATATGCTGTGGAAGGAGAATGTCTTGTGGTTAGAAGAGCTTTAGATTGTCAAGTGAAGGAAGATGAGATGAATGAGCAAAGGGAAAATATTTTCCATACTCGTTGCCTCATTAATAATAAGGTTTGTAGCTTGATAATTGATGGTGGGAGTGTAACAAATGTTGCAAGCACTACATTGGTTGAGAAATTGAATTTACCTACCACTAGACACCCTAGACCATACAAGCTGCAATGGTTGAATGAATGTGGGGAAATTAAAGTTAATAAGCAAGTTCTTGTTTCCTTTTCCATCGGCAAATATTGTGATGAAATAATATGTGATGTTGTTCCTATGCATGCTGCACATCTACTTTTGGGAAGACCTTGGGAGTTTGATAGAAAAGTAAAGAGGGATGGATTTACAAATAGATATTCTTTTGTAATGAACAACAGACCCGTGACTCTTGTACCATTGACTCCAAAGCAAGTCTATGAGGATCAACTCAAGATGAAAAGAGAAAGAGATAAGAAAAAGAGTGATATGGAAAATGAGAAACATGAAAGAGAAAAATAAAAAAGAATAGGAAGTGAGAAAGAGAGAAAATATGAGAGTTCAGAAAAAGAAAGCCAGAGAAAGGAAAAGAGTAAAGAGAGAAAAGAAAAAAAGAAAATGAGTTTTTATGCAAAAGAAAGTGAAGTGAGGAGTGCTTTTCTGGCTGAAACACACTTGCTTCTCCTTGTTTACAAGGAATCCTTTTTTTAACACTAATGACATTAACTCTTCCTTTCCTAGTGTTATTGGTTCTTTGTTGCAAGAATTTGATGATGTGTTCCCTGAAGAGATTCCACCAGGTTTACCACCTATTAGAGGAATTGAACATCAAATTGATTTCATTCCTGGAGCAACAATTCCTAATAGGCCAGCATATAGGAGCAACCCTGAAGAAACAAAAGAGCTTCAAAGGCAAGTAGAAGAGCTCATGGAAAAAGGCTATATTAGAGAAAGTTTGAGCCCTTGTGCAGTTCCAGTACTTCTAGTGCCAAAGAAAGATGGGACTTGGAGGATGTGCATTGATTGTAGAGCTGTCAACAATATCATTGTAAAGTATCGCCATCCCATTCCTAGATTAGATATATGCTTGATGAATTACATGGTTCTATTGTATTTTCTAAGATTGATTTGAAATCTGGGTACCATCAAATTAGAATGAGGGAAGGGGATGAGTGGAAAACTGCTTTCAAGACTAAACATGGATTGTATGAATGGCTAGTTATGCCATTTGGTTTAACTAATGCGCCTAGTACTTTCATGAGATTAATGAACCATATTTTACATGCTTTTATTGGGAAATTTGTTGTGGTTTATTTTGATGATATTCTGATTTATAGCAAGGATTTAGATGAGCATTTGAATCATTTGCATTGTGTGCTTGATGTTTTGAGGAAGGAAAAATTATTTGCAAATATGAAGAAGTGTGATTTTTGCATGGATAAAATTGTTTTTCTTGGTTTTGTGGTGAGTGCTAAAGGAATAGAAGTAGATAAGGAAAATATAAGAGCTATAAAAGAATGGTCAACACCTAAAAGCATAACTGAGGTAAGAATTTTTCATGGTTTGGCTAGCTTTTATAGGCGATTTGTAAAAGATTTAGCACACTTGCTGCACCACTCACTGAGGTTATTAAAAAATCTGTTGGTTTTAAATGGGATAAAGCACAAGATGATGCATTCATTAAACTTAAGGATAGATTGTGTTCTGCACCTGTGTTGGTATTGCTTGATTTTGGTAAAACTTTTGAGATTGAATGTGATGCATCTGGAGTTGGGATAGGGGCTGTTTTAATGCAGGAAAGCAAGCCAATTGCTTATTTTAGTGAAAAGCTAAATGGAGCAGCCTTGAAGTATCCAACTTACGATAAAGAGCTCTATGCACATAAAAGAGCATGGGAGAATTGGCAACACTACCTTTGGCCCAAACAATTTGTGATTCACACTGATCATCAGTCCTTGAAGCATATTAAAGGGCAAGGTAAGCTGAACAAGAGACATGCAAGGTGGCTGGAATTTATTGAGACATTTCCATATGTCATCAAATACAAGAAAGGTAAAGAGAATGTGGTTGCCGATGCATTGTCAAGAAGGTATACTCTTCTTTCTTCTCTTAATACTAGATTGCTTGGCTTTGAACATATCAAGAAGTTGTATGCAAATGATGCTAATTTTGCTGAAGTGTTTCTTGCTTGTGAAAAGAAAACATTTGATAAATTTTACAGGGTTGATGGATACTTGTTTAAAGAAAACAAATTGTGTGTGCCTCAATGTTCATTGCGTGAATTGCTTGTGAGATAAGCACATGGGGGAGGTTTAATGGGTCACTTTGGTGTGAAAAAAACTATGGATGTTTTGCATGAGCATTTCTTTTGGCCTAAAATGAAACGTGATGTGGAAAGAGTTTGTGCTAAATGCATAATATGCAAAAAGGTTAAATCTAGAGTTTTGCCACATGGTTTGTATACTCCTTTACCTGTACCTAGTAAACCTTGGGTTGATATCTCTTTTGTATTGGGGTTGCCTAGGTCAAAAAGAGGAATGGATTCCATATTTGTATACTCCTTTCGATGCAGATGAAGATTCGAGGACGAATCCTTTTGAGGAGAGAGGGAATGATGCGGTTCAGCAAGTTGTGTCTTCATATTCAAGAAATCCTATGCAAATTCCAAGTGGACCAATCACAAGGGCAAGAGCCAAACAAATTAAGGAAGCATTAAATGGGCTAGTGCAAGAGGCGTGGACAAAGCAAGAGGTGATCGGATCAAATCCGGACAAAAATGCTGAAAACGTTACTAATATCATATGGGCTGCAAATGGAGATACTAATCAAGTTTTGAGCTTAGACTTCAAAACAAAGAGCTTGGACCTAGTACTATACATGGAAGGACTTATTTGGGCCTAAATAAGCACATTTTGGGCCTTAAATGTTGATTATATTTTGAGACTTTTATTTGTACGAAAATTATTAGACAATTGACATATTTGACTTTTAAGTTTCCTAATTAATTAATTGTATTAGGTTAGTTTCAATTTTCTAGGATGCATTTAATGCAATTATGGTTTTTGAAACTTCTCTTTAAATACCTTGTAACTCTTCATTTAGAGGCAGACTTGGAGACTTGATTATTGAATAAAAGGTTGCACTTTTCTGCACCTTGTTTCTTGGGAGTGGATTCTCTCTAGGGTTCTTCTTAGAACTAACAGACTTATCAAGGCTTGATCAACCTTGTGGCGTCTTCCAACACTTCGGGTCCTTGTTCTTTCGTGCTCAAGGGTTCAAGTGGATCGTCGATCTGCATTTAGCGTTCTTGGGTTGTGTATATTCAGATTGGTTGTGGGTTCGTGGGGTCTTCCCTTGTGGGTTCGCACCATCTAACCTCATGAACGAAGCTCCACAACACAAGGACTTCCTAAGGGGTCACCCATCCTGAGACTACCCTCGGCTGAGCACGCTTAACTATGAAGCGCTAACCATCTGACTAAAAGCTTAAGCTGGTAGCAGAGGTGCACCCCTATTCCTTTAACCCAGTACAGACCCGGGCCCCTGTCTCCAACGACTGTGGGTGTCACCAAACCTCGAACTCGATCCACACCCCCTCCCAGACCCGAGACGTATCATTCCCTCCCTCTTAAAGGAGGTTCATCCTCGAACCTTTCCATGGAAGCAGGAGTCGAACCCGTGCTGGCTCTGATACCAAACCTCAGGAACGAAGCGCTACAACACAAGGACTTCCCAGGGGTTCACCCATCCTGAGACTACCCTCGGCTGAGCACGCTTAACTGTGAAGCGCTAACCATCGTGCTAAAAGCTTAAGCTGGTAGCAGAGGCGCACCCCTATTCCTTTAACCCAGTACAGAGCCGGACCCCTGTCTCCAACGACTGTGGGTGCCACCAAACCTCGAACTCGATCCACACCCCCTCCCAGACCCGGGACGTATCAGTGAGCTTTTGAGCCTATTTGATCAATAATGATTATCTTTCTTGTGTGTGATATTCACCTACTAAGTTGTCACTCTAGAACTTGCTCTAATTCTGGTTGAAATTACATGTCACATGCATATTCAGAAATGATAAAGGCATTCATTTTCTTTAGCCAGAGCCAAATAGCCAACCTTGCAATTATACCGTTGATAATCCCCTTTGAGCCTGATTGATTATTTCTTTATTCTCAACCCATTAATATGTGTTTTAATGATATATCAAGTGCTTTTTGTTAGACCTGGCTGACACCTAAGAGGGGGGTGAATTGGGTGTACGATAAGAAAGTATGATCTTTTAAAATCTTTTCACAACTTATCAAATCAATACATATGGAACTATAAAATCATATGCAGATATATAGATTATATATGCTGGAAATGTAAAAGCTTAGGGAAGAGAATATGCAAAATGTGATTTATCCTGGTTCGATCTAATCCACGATGACCTACGTCCAGTCCCCAGGCTCCTCCTAAGATTTCCAATCTACTATCTTCTTGTTTAATTGGGCACAAGAACAGCCGCTACAAATCTCTTACAAAGTTACTCCCCTTACACACTGTAAGGTTTACACCCTCTTATGGTAAGTTGAGCAAAGCAATTCCAAAGACCTTTCTCCTGCTTACGAGTATTGTAAGTCTTACTAGTGCAAGTCTTACGAGTAGGAACGTTTTCTCCTGCTTACACTATTGTAAGTCTTACGAGCAGCAACGTTCTCTACTGCTTGCACCTTGTAAGTCTTACTAGCAATTCTCTCTACAACTTCCCCATAAGGTAATCAACCCCCTCAAGGTCCCTCTACCTTGAGATCAATACAGAAGTATAGATGAAGTGTTTACAGACTCTCACAAAGTAGATGAAATACTCACTGAAGTACAATACAAATATTCTCACTCTCACAGATACATGATATATAAACAGATAAGAACAAAGAGTGCAAGAGGCGAAAGACTCAGGATATCAACATGCTTCTGTTTTTCTTTCTTTTGTATGCTGCATCCTTCTTTGAATGTTCTTCCATATATAGCTGGGTTGTAGAAGATAACCGTTATTGGCATTCATCCATTGAAGACCCATTGCTTCATTTGACCGTTGAGCGTGTTTGAATATTTTCCCGTTGGAAGCTGATCATGCTTCTGACAGATAACTCATACCGTTGCTTTCTGTTTACACGTTCTTGGTTGTTCATTTAATTCTATTGCTGCCCATAATTCGTTGTCAGATAGGTCTTTAAACATTGATCTGTTGATAGCATCTCAACATACTTGTTGGAGTCGCACTGCTTGTTCTGACAGATTTCCACTTTAGAAAAACTAGCCGTTACACGCTCGACTTTTCATCTCTTCCCATGATCTCTTCAATGTTAATCTGTTTCACACTTGGAACAAAAGTTGAATGATGTTTAAGATTGATAACAAGCATAAACATAATGATTAGATAACATTTAGGCATATTCGGATTCGTCACTGTAATTCACTTTGCTTCTACGTCTGCCAAACTCGAGTTCTTATTATGAAACTCGAGTGCACACAGCTGTTTCAGCACCTCCAGGTAGTCTAGGCCATGAACTCGCAAGAATGTAGAATACCAACTCGAGTGCGAAATCCATACGAACTCGAGTGCTCATGACTGGACTCGAGTGCATCAGCGTTTTCTAGTTTCTGCAAGATTTTCTGATGTGAATTCTCGGAAGAGCATAATTGAGCTTAAGTGTAAATCTTCATAGAACTCGAGTGTGCTTGACTGGACTCGAGTGCTTCATGTTAATCTGACCTTTCAATCTTCTCTGGAACAAACTCGCATGCCAACACTCTTTAAACTCAAGTGCAGTGAGATAGAGAAGTCGAGTGCACTTTCTTTTCTTCATGGTTGCAAATCTCTCGGGTACAAACTTTCATGGCCACACTCTCATAACTTGAGTGCATTGTTGATTGAGAACTCGAGTGCAAACATGAGGACTCGAGTGTACCACATTTTCTTCAGATTGCGAGACTCTCGGGCAAAAACTCTCAATGAAGAACTCTCACAACTCGAGTGCAGAAACAATAAGAACTTGAGTGCGTTGTGGGGAACTCGAGTGCTACTCTCATACTTCATGGCTTCAATTCTCTCGGACATCAACTCTATTCTCAAAACTCTCAAGACTCGAGTGTATTTCATCCCAGAACTTGAGTGCTTCATCCTGAACTCGAGTTCATGTGTTTAACTTCACCTTCTGTGCAAAGCCTGCCAGAGAGTGAACAGTGGACTCAAAACATGACCCATTCATTTTTGACTCCAAGTATGATAAATAATTGATCATTAGAAAGCTCTTATCATTTACATTCCAATGCAAAAGGAATCAGCTACAAACTCTTCGTATTCTCCAAGTTATGATCCGATGAGTGTAGACAACATATGTATTTTCGAACATCAACTTCCAGAAGTGCTACCTCATTGAATATAACTCCAAAATTGACATATTATATATCCATGGAAAGCTCTTTGAGTCTATCTTCAAATGGCACCAGTTTGAACTCATTTGGACATTTAGTTTGAGAGATATGTCCAAAACATAAAAACTGTTCCTGAATATGACGGTGATTTGAATTTCAACTTCAAAAATCCCTATCTTCCTCATCTGAGCTCCTTTGATGTTATTTCTAGTGTAAAATGATGCATTGGGAGTCTAGTTTCATATGCCACTAGTTTCGTCTCAATTGAAGTTGTGGTTTATGAGATATGATTGAATTACTAAAGCTCACCCAAACTGAACGTAAAACAGGGATGAACAGAGTACACTTTTTTTGTTCATACCAAACTCTAGTTCTGATCCCCGAACTCGAGTTCTAGCCCATTTCTGCAGCTATGAATAGTACCAACTCGAGTTTATCAAGACCAACTCGAGTGCACAACTTGGGATACATCCGAAGATCGTTTTTGACCAAAACTCTCATGGAGAACTTCCTGAACTCGAGTGCTACAGTGCCCATAACTCGAGTTGCTACAGTACCAACTCGAGTGCTACAGTCTTTCAGACGCTACAGTACTTGCGTGCTACAGTACCAAACAGTACACTGCTACAGTCTTCTTAATTCCCTTCTAAGCATAGAAACAGCCAGTCCCTTTCTTGCTTTACTTGACTAATTTATAAGATATACAATATTAAATATAGTAGTTAGTCAATATAAAGAGATTAATATATTAAGCAAACTTTTTACTCTTAATATCTGATATCTATATTTGACATCATCAAAACTAATCATATCTAACACTTTTACCTAATTCGAAAGATTGGCAGAGCATATGAAATTTTTGTGAAATGGGCTTTTGATAAGTATGGGGTGTATATATCATCAACTATAAAATTGCAGAAGTTATGTTTTCAAAAAGAAACAAAAAAAAAGAAAAAAAGAAAGAAAAAATGTAAAGTATTTGAATTGTTGGTTGGTGTGATGAGATAAGTCTATTCATAAAATGACCTATTTTTCAATTGCTCTGTTTATTTCTTAAATATAGCCATTCATATCACTATTTACATTCCTTTTACCCTAGCCCCATTATAACCCTCAATAAGTCATTTTGATTTGAATTATGCATGTGAATTAGGTAATGGAGATTGAGAATTTTAGCAAGCTTATGGTAGTGCAATTTTTTTCAGGTGAATTTGAGCGAAACACTTACCATTAAACACTTGAGAGATTGAAAGGATGAGTCATAATTCTGTTCATTCATTTTCAAATAAAATTATCAATTTCTACTTTTGTCAATTCATGAAGGCTATGATTTCTTTATTCTTCAATTGTGTTCTTGCTTATGACTTGACACTTCTAATTTTGTTGGAAGCACTTATTAGTCACTTTTTATTGTCCAAGGAGGTCCAAGAGTTAAGTGTGGGGGAATTTGATACGTAAAACATTTTTATATTTATTTTCCCTTATATGATATTTTTGTGGATGATATTTAAGCTTAATATAATGAATTTGGGTGTAATTAATAAATAAATAATAATTTTCTTCAGTACCGTAGCAATTCATTGTTCATACAGTACTGTAGCAATTCACTGTTTATACGGTGCTGTAGCAGGTCACTGTAGCGCGGTTGATGAAGTGCGGTTGGTGAGAAGTGGTCACTGTAGAGTTATTGTAGCACCCGAACTGAAGCCTATAAATAGAGGTGTTTGGCAGCCTAAAGGACGAGGAAGAAGAGGAAGAAGGAAGAGAGAGAGAGAGAGCTTCTATTTTAGAGAGAAAGTTGTTATTTTTAGAATTTATTTCTTACATTTTTTTTACTTCTTACATGCCTCCTATATGGAAGGCTAGATAGTAATTTCTTGGATTGTATTACTTTTTGTATGCCTCCTGCATGGATGGTTTTACCTCCTATATGAAAGGCTAGGTAGTCATTTCATGCATTGTATTATTTTTTTGTATGCCTTCTACATGGAAGGTTTTACCTCCTATATGGAAGGCTAGATTTTACATTTTCATGCATCTTATAGTTGTATTTTTATGTTTTTGTAATTAATTTTTATGCAATGTTTATGATGTTTTTATTTTATGTTTGTTTTGTTTTTAATTTCATTATGAGCTAATTTTCATTTTCCTAAGGTGATGATGTAGCTTACTAATGACAGATTGAATCTAACTTATTAAATCTAGTTGTAATTTTTCCTTTATGATTAAATTTTAATTATTTTTCTTAATGCTTTCAATTGATTGGCGACCTTTTGAATGATTTCAATATGTATGTTGAGACCGGAAGGAGATGCATGCGTGTGGATCCTATAATTAAAACCATAATTTGCATATGAAATAGGAATATATTCATATGGGTTGTGTAGTCTTAAAGAGTTCCATAAATATTAATGCATGATTAATTGCTTAAATTCATATAGGAACATATTGGGTTAGCAATTAATTATAGAATTACTTGACCTTGGAAGAGGCTAGTAATTAAATTAGGGAAACTTGACTATCAATCATGTGGAATAAATTATACTAGAATAGATAAGTGATTCAATCCGGAAGTTAAGTGAAATCTGATCCCTAGAGCTTTTTCTCATATCTATCTTCATATCATTTGCCTTTATATTTAATCATTTTTATTTTGTATTCTCAACCACCAACTAATCGATCGACTAAATAGAATTAAAATTATCAATTTTGGTACTTAGTGATCAATCCTCGTGGGAACGATACTCAACTCACTTATATATTATTTACTTATGATAGTGTACACTTGCACTTTTAAATACACCATCTTACACCCGTAAGAATTCATGTCATTTTCAGTCATTTACCATCTAAACTTGTTTTTCAAATTATCATCCAAACAAGTTTTAGTTTGAAAAAAAACCAATTATGCCATCGTCAATCCAAACATAAATCACATTACACTATCTAACTTCTTCCCTAACTTAAGTTTCTAAAAGTCAAATAGAAGAAAAGTTACTTCTGTCACTGCCAATCCAAATTGGCACTAAGAAGACGCCACCTAACATTTTCTTTTAGGTTTCCTTAATGAGAAAGTGCTACCTAGCTCTTTCATAAAGTAGCTTTTGTATTGGCATAAGAAGGAGGTGCCACCTAGCCCATTAGTTAGGGAAATTCACTAATCTCTGGTTCTGTCACATGATTGACTTTCCCGAGCACCGAGTAAGAGAGTCAAGGGAATTCATCAGACTTTCCTTTCCCCTGATAAAGTGGTTGGCCAAGGCCAAGAAAAGGAAAGAGGAAAAGTTTGAGCCCCATATAAGGGATACATGGAATACTAGGATTAAACACTTGGACACATGGCACCATAAGATTTTGACACATGCAGAATTAACATCCTAACACTCTCAAGCCCTCTATAATTTTGGCCAAGGCAAGGAGAGAGGGGGAAAATAAGAGAAAATCAAGAGAAAATGAAAGAGGAAAGAAGTTGGAAGCGTTCTTGAGCTCCCGATCCAATTTCACCCCCAAAATTGCATTCCTAACCGATAGAGCATTCACAAATCTTATTCTACTCATGGAGGGCTATGTTTCTATGATTTTGGATTCTTTGATCAGAGTTTTTTTGGTGTTTTCTACAAGGAGTAGATTTTGCCAAAATCAAGAACCGGTACTAGAATCGAGTAGAGTTAAGTATAGACTTCGATTTCAGTATAATATTTCAAGGTTTTGTTGAGTTTTTGGAGGTCATATTTCTGCCCTAGGGTTTGGCAAACATGAGGAATTAGGACTTTAATAATCCTATGATTATGAATATGATGTTAAACAAGAGTTAAAGAGGATATTTCATAAGTTTTGTGGTTAAATTTGAAAGAAATCACCTTGTGGTGATTTTGGGTCAGATTTGACCAAGCATGAATTTGAGGGAAGGAATGTGATTTTGGTAAATTTGAGGTTTCCAATGGATTCTACATGGAAAATTGATATGAATTGGGGAATACGGACCGGCTAGAAAGCAAGTTTGAAGACGCGGACGAGACGGATGATCAAAGGTAGGACCTTAAGAGAACCTGTCTCTTACAACCCTAGCCATAAAGACACCACAAGGATGATCGGTCCTTGATACAGTCTTCAAACATTTTTCACAAATATTCACTGTCTCATTTAGACTCATTGATACTTCCTTTCATTTTATCAGAGTATACGAGCGTGTCTCTGCTTCAGTCTCATGTTGCATTCATTCGTTAATGTTTCTATAACGATTAGGAAGTGTTATGTAACTAAGTTATCTCTTTATTACATTACCATCCATTTACCTGGCTACAAGTACTATTAGTTCAACCACTATACTATTGTCACAGTTACCGATTTATACAATATATACATGTCCAAAATATCCAAACAGACAACCAACAGAGAAAGTAAATCTTTCAGCTTCATCCTCTAGCTGTCCGTATTTACCTTCTTGCCATTTGAGCTACCAGCCTGTACTGTAATTTCTTTATAGAAAAAGAGTGAGATTCAAAAGAATCTCAGTAGTAACAGGTAGTCAATCATATAGATATAAAATCACAGAGCATGTTACACAGTCATCATATAAAAGAATAATCACAATAGCATTCGATTCAACATGTAGTTCTTATACCATCATAGTACTAGGTATATCACAAGGCTCCGAGTGTTACCCGTGAAATAGGCCCCGGCATTCACTCGTGGATCACAAACAAATTTAATGGCCTGAGCGTCAACCCGTGCAATAGGCCCCGAGTGACAACCCCGCATAAACAAAATGTGCCAGACAATTCATGATGAAACTACACACATACAATGTATTTTATAACATATGAAAGACAAAGTTACTACCTGATAGCTTCTCTTGAGCAATATCTAACTGTTTCACTAAGCTCAGGCAGGTCTTAAACTTTGAACAGTATTAGGTCCTATAAATGGAATTTACGGACGACAAGTTATTATTTTGTCCAATACTTGTATAATCCAAATACTTAAGTCGGTTGTCATTAAGGTTAGAATACTAACCCAAAATCAAAGTCAAAAATGGTTCAAATATATCAAGTTGGTTAGTTTTACCCTTAAAGTTCATTACAATTACATAATACCATTGCATCTTTTATTTTCGCACATTTGAGTAAATCTGCCAGAATTTTCTTCAATCTTTGAAAATTCATAATTAATTCTACAAAACTCCAAATGAGTTGGTTCCAGGTTATGTTCAATCCTATTCAAGTCCTAGTGTAAAAAAAATATTACAAGGCACTAATTATAACCACCTAATTCCAGAAAATTCGTCAAACCCAATCTGCCACAGATTCCATTCCAGAATCAACCTTAAATTTTGAAAAATCATATTTCTCAATCCACTGGTCCAATTGCGTCATATTACTCATCAAATTAAACCTCAGGATGTCTACTTTCATCATGTAAAATTTCATAAGGTTTAGACAAGGTTTGGTTATTGAAACACGCATCGCAACAAATCTGCTCCAGAAAAACAAGTCTAACAGCAGGGTCATCTAACTTTCAAAAATTTCATAATTTTGTATAATTATCCAAAAATTATAAGTACATGCTTTTCATAATTAGAGTCACCTTGAAAGAGAAAGGTGGAAAGAGGATGATGAGGTGGCATGTATGGAGCAATGAGGTGGGATCTATGGAGCGCCATGTGTAACACCCAAAATTTTATTCACAAAAAATCCTTGAACATTTAAGTACATGCTTTTCCACATAATTTTTCATGTAGAAATCAATGGAATGATCAAAATCATCAAAAACATAAAGCTTCAGCCCCAAAACCCACTGGCAAGACAGAATCCATTTTCAGCAAAATTACCAAAACAGAATTTGTTGAACAACTTAGTTTATCATCATAAATCATCATTTAACCATAAATACATGATTCAACCATGATTAATCCCTTAAAATTCCTTTTGGACGAAAATGAACAGTACCCAACCTTCATGAAGACTCATCCAAACAACAAACCAATCGGTTCAAAATGAAGCTTACGCTTACCTCTATACGTTTCCACAATCGGTTCGAAAATCCGGCAGTACTTCGTCCGGTGAGATGGCACCAAACACCTCCAAATAAAAATCTGAAACCGTAGAAATGAAGCTTAGGATGAGTAGAAGAAGGTTTGTGAAGGAAATTTTGGGATAAAACACTGATTCGGTAGTGTTTCGATGGATTGAACTCAAGAACATTCACTATTCATGTTTTCTCTTTCCTCTAACTATTTCTCAACGTATTTTTTGATTTCTTCCTATTTTTGCTGATGATAAATGACATAATGGAGTTTAAAGAGTCATAAAGGTGTTCCAACATGTGTCAGAATCTTATGGTGCCACATATTCGGTGATTTAGCCAAACGGTGACACGTGTCCTTTCTTTTAATCAAATGGGTCTTGAGCTGTCCTAATGGTCAAGGAAAGTGAGAGCCCGATGATTTTTCCCCGGCTCCTGAGTTCGGTGCTTGGGAAAATTAGTCGGGTGACCAGACCAGAGACCGGTGGATTTCCCCAGCTCGGGGCAACGTGGCACCCTCCGGTGATGACAACTCAAAAGATAAAGTAACTTTGTCAAAAAGAGGAAATAAGTGTCACGCTCTTGTTCGGCCAACACATTAAAGTCAAAAGCACATTTTCTCTTCTTCCTTAAGATGACGCCATGTGTCCCTTATGTGGGACCCATCCCTATCTCTTCTCTCCACCTAACCGTCCACTTTATCAGGGAAAGGAAAGTCAGGGAATTTTCCCCGGGTTCACCTACGAGGTGTCCTCCTTCGTGGTCCCTACACAAAGTAAGATTATTTCATTTAATTATTACTTTATGACAACCAATAAAATCTTGCTAAGTGTCCTCTTTATCAAAATAACACCGTATACACAAAACTGGCACCGGTGAATTTTCTTCCGACTAATTACATTTACAAGCAGTTCTTGTTGTTCATATTTCAATATGTTACATACCACCCTAAGGGAAAAGAACAAGTACCTCTTAGCTAGTGGGTATCCAGTCTAGGTTGACCAATATGATTGATGATAAGCCTGTGTGGCATAATTTCTCCCTGGGTGTAGGAAAAGCACAAGTACCACCCTATAAGAACAACATACTATGAGGCCAGGTGGGCCCAGTTTGAGTGATATGATAAGTACGGACATGTTGTTGTCTACTTTGGAATAGTAATGAGACATGACATGACAAGTACGGACAGGTTGTTTCTTTCTCCAAAACATTGATGTGATCACAATGTTACAAGATATGACAAGTAGGGAGCAGACGATCATTTTGATCCAGACAAATTCATCGATTTGTTCCTGAACATTGACAGACATGTGCATGGCATTATTATTTGTTGCATAAAATATGTTAGATTGCATGTTTTCCTTTTACATTTTATATGATTGATAGCATGTGACTACTAAGATTCATATGAATCTCACCATTTCCATAATTTAAAATTAATACAACTAGAGGAAGCGACTCAGAGGGCAAAACAGGAGTAACTGGCAACTGAAGGTCTGGGTGCTGATCAAGAAAATTTTTGTTGGTTATCTGTTAGCCTTTCTTTGTATTTGGGATTTGTATTGTAATATGTACAAACCCTGTGGGGATTTCCTGTAATGTAATCAATAACTTATATCAGTATAATTTTACTATTTCTGTATACTCATTTAACTGCGCGTTAATACTCTAATAAATGTCAAAATATTAATAGGTTTGACACCATGTGGATAAATTAGTTAATTTTAACAGTCAAAATTAATGATTTAAATGGTAGGGGCAACATTGCACTAGTTTTTAAACTTTTGAGGCAGAATTACCCATTTAAAAAATTTTAGACACCTAGTGTTCATTGTTGGAAACTTTAGGGGGTATTTTTGCCCCTTAACCATTTAATTTTTTAACATAGGCAGAGATGGAATATCATAAAATATAAGGGGCAAAATTGGTCAAAATTGTTGGACAAATTGGTCACAAAATCTGGCTTCTCTAAAAAAAAATCCCAATTTAGAGGGGCAAAATAAGAGGAAGGGAAGGGAAGGGAAGGGAAGAGAAGGGCATATTTTTTTCTCCCCTCCCCTCCAAAATTCTAAACCAAATGAGGTGAGGGGGCCATTTACCCTCCCCTTCCATCCCCTCCTCCAAACCAAATAGGCCCTTAAATAATTATTAATGATTGTTTTCTAATTTTATCTTTACTGAATGAATGATGAAAGATGTGAGAGAAAATATGTAGCATAGGTTTTCAATACACATTCTCTAATAAGGGAAAAATTGAAAAAATATATAAATTTAATATATATTTAATGACTTGACTGTTATTTTTTGTGTATGAGAATTAGTTATTATAAATTTATAATAAGGATTATATCGGTATTATAAATTATAGGATTTATTGTTAGTAATTTTTGAAATTGATATAAGAATTGACTTTGAATACTAGTACTATGCTATAAATAAACTATTGTAAATAATAAAATAATATATTCTCATTCACTCCACCGCAATCTTACAACTATAAAGATTTTAAAATTAATCAAAATTAAAAATTTTAATTTTTTTTATTTGTACAAAAAATGTCACTTATAAATATTTACTATTTTTAAATAAAAATTATATGTCATATTTACCATATTTTATTATATAGTGGATTTCATATATTTCGATAAAAAAAAATCTCATATTTACCATAGAATACACTATTTAGTATTTTAGATTTTTATGTATGGAATTGTAAGATTTTAGAGAAGACTCTTATCGTAGGGAAAATGCTTAAAAGAAAGTACACCCTTAGGTCTTTTTTTTTTATAAGGGCTCCATAACCAATAGTCTAAGAAAATATTTAAAATTTGTTAAAAGTAATAAATATATAGAAAATGAATTATTTTTTTTCTAAATATGTCCTTATTTATAAAGAAACAAGTAAGATGGAAATGGAGTAGTAATTTTATCAAAAAATGAAATGGAGTAGCAATAAGAGAAAATATGTTAGAGAATGTAGTATAGGAAAAAGATGAGGAGAGATAATAAAATTAATTAAAGATAAAATGGTTAAAACAAATTAAATGTTGAGACAAACTCAAGTGGAATTTTACCAAAAAGGACATGGGCAATTTAAATCTTAAGCTACTGTAAAAATGTCTTGAGGGAGTAGTTGATTGGCGTGGCCAAGAATTTTCGTCGCTAAAAGCTTTTGAAAATGTAAAGGGAAGGACAAAAGCTGATATATAAATTATTTTGGTCCCATATATGATATTGATTTTTGTTTTTGGTGGTGGGTCATGCCCGAGTAGGTATATGACTGACTTTGCGTATAGCGATTAGTGTGTGTGTTCACATTGAAATGCAAAGCGAAGTTTGGGTAAGTGGTTCAACATAATCATTTGCCTCATGACCCATTAAGAGATCAACTACTTCATTCCACTAACACTAGCGTTTTTGTGTGTGGGTAAAATAAGAAAATAATATTAAAAATTATAAAGCTTACATAATAGTTGGGGGAAAAAAAAAACAACAGGCAGAAAAAGAAGTGAAGTTATGGAATGTCTAACAGAGGATAAGAGAAAAAAGCCTTGAAAATTGGAAATCCTGTCAATCTGTCATGCGATGTTTGTAGCCACGCCTTAGAAGCATTCTTTAGGTGATGTATTGCTTATTGATGCAAATAATTAACTTCTAAGGACCCAGTTGGATTAAAGAATTGGCTGTAATGGAAAGGAATGGAAGGGAAGAGAATCAAAAATATTTTTCAAGAGATGTTTAGTAAGCACTAGAATGAAAAATGGTTCGATAGGAAAATTTATATTTGGTAAGGTTAAAATGGTAATAAGATAGGTATGAAAAATATGTGAGTGACAATATTGCCCCTTTATAAAAAAAAAACATAAGCATTATATATTAAAAAGGTATATTTTTTAAGGAATCATGATTTTTCCCTTCTACAATTGTATCTTCTATAGAGGACAAAAAGAAATGAACCCTAACGAATGTTAGACATAATTAGTTTTGATGATGTCAAATATAAATGTCAAGTATTAAGAGTAAAAAATTTACATTATGTATTTAATATATACTTTGTCTAACTACTATATTTAATATAAAATATTTTATAGATTAGTCAAGTAAAGAAAGAAGATATCAAGTTGAATTATATGAAGAATGATCAAGAGGAAGAACAAGAGAAGAGATTGAAGAAAGAATTTTTCAAATATGGGGAGAGAATGTCAAGAAAATAGAGAGATATTGAGTTGGATTCTTGAGAAAAATCAATAAGAAGAAGAGAAAATATTGAAAAAAGAAGAACTCATAAGATCTAATAAGAATACCAAGATTCACAATTACATATTTGTCTATATATAACGGTTTTTTTGTGAGTGGATATTTAATGGTTATACTAGCTTCAAATATTTATATATAACGGGTTTTAACCGTTAAATATTAGGCACTATATTTTATGGTTTTTCAAACACGACCATTATGTATAGGGGATTATATTTAACTGTTGTAAGACTATGATTGTTAAATATAGCAATCTATATTTAACGGTTTTTCAGAAACAATTGTAATATCCTGAATTTTGGGCCTAAAGACTTGAGGATAAGCCTGTATCATGCAGACGACTATGCCCAATTTGGGAAGAGTCCCAAGAATGTCAAGAGATAGAAAGACTCTCGAGGACTATGTGATCGGCCTTACCGGGCAGAAGGCCTAGTGTGCGTAGGCAGTAGAATTAAAGTATTGGTTCATATGTTCACAGGACACATATACAGTGCCATTGGATTGGTAGAAAGATGCCACCCAGCTATGTCATGAGGTATAAGACTGATTGGTCGAGCAAAATATGATGGTATAGTTGTGCACATGGCATTTTAAGGGCAAACATGTGTATTCTACATTTTTGGAAAAGACACCGGTATGTAGCACCATGTGGGGCCCATACACACACTCTGACTTGGCGTCATCTTGCAAGCTTCGATACGCATGACGCAATCCTAAGTAAAAACCCGAGTAAAATCCCGAGTAAGCATCAATAAAGTAATTTTATTAAAGTAGCTTTAATAAAGTAAGTCATGATTATTAATGATGACATTATTGTGACATGAAAATGACAATAAGTGTCTTTTCATTATGACAAAGTACCAATTGACTTTTGAGTCAACTTGATAAGAAGGTGACAAGTGTCCTTCATGATGACACGTGCTTCTTACCTTTTGTGTTGGCATCTCCAGAACACGCCACCTAGCCTATGAGTCAGGGGATTACGCCGGTCTCCAGTCCGGTTAGGTACTTGACTTTCCCAAACATCGAATCTGGGAGTCAGGGGAATTCATCAAGCTTCCCTTCCCCAGAAACAAAAAGGACACCTAGGAGAGAGAAAAGAAGGAATGATGACTCAAGGGCACATGGCTCGATTTGGACCATCCACAGTCAAAGTGGCTTTTGTGTTGGCACCATGAGATCTTGCCACCCAAGCACATATGGAAAATTCCATTTTTGCCCTCACCTTCTCTTTAAGTTCAACCTAGAAGGAAAGAGAAGGAGAAAAATAGAGAAAATGGAAGGTAATTGAAAGAGGAGAGAAGGAAGATGAATAGTAAGAACATAAGGTGTTCTTACTCTAATTCAAGCCCGAATCGGCTTTTCTAGCTTCCCGAGTCTTCTCTAATGTTGTTCCTCTCAGTAAGGGAAATATTTCTACAGTTTTGGATTCTTGATCAGAGGTGTTTGGAGGCATCTACCTAGGGGAAGTGCTGCCAAAATCAAGAACTAATTGTAGAATCGAGTAGAGGTACGTATAAGCTTCGATTTGAGTCGAATATCTTGAGGTTTTATTAAGTTTTTACATTGCCCTGATTTTTTGCCAGAACCAAAACTTGGGAGAAATAATATGATTTTGGTATTTTGAAGTTAGAAATGGATTCTATACACAAAATTGTCTGGGAATAGGTTGTAAATATGATTTTAGAAGGATTGGATTGAAAACCCAAAGATTGAAGTTAAAGTAGTAGTGCTGCCAGATTTCATTTTATGAAGGCGACACTTGTGATGAGTTTTTGAATAATCAAATATTGTCAAATGACCATGAAACTTTCCAGAATGGTAGTAGACCTTTCAAGCTTTAATTTGATAGGTAATGTGTCTCATTTAGGGTCAGTATATTAAGAGATATGAATTTTTGAAATTAATTGCTGCCAGATTATGTTTCTAGAAGTCTGATTGCTTTTGGAGAAATTTTGAAAAACTAAACCCTGACCAAAAATTATGAAACTTTCATATTTAAAGTAGACATCATAAGATTTAATTTGATATATAATATGTGTAATTAAATTAAAACCAATCATCAAATTTAATAATTATGTACATCAAAGCTATGGTAAGAGAATATACATATCATCAAGTGTCCCTTTTTCTTTTCCTAGTCTTAGTAATTTTAATGCTGTTTTTAGTTACAATTGTTTTCTTTAATTTGTGAAGCAACTTCCCCCTCTTTGATATCCAAATTCCTTCATTATGGTCATGCCTAACATACAAAGCATCGTCCTCATTGAATTGTGTTTCAAGTGATGACCCTTGGAAAGGATCATCCTCACTTAATTTACCTCCTACAACCTCATTTATTTTTTTATAACAAAACAATAGACTATTGTTTATTAGTAGGATCAGGATCATAGACCACTTGTTAATCTTGAGAAGCCAAAATGAAAGGCTCTTTTTTATACCCTTGCTTATTTAAATTCAATTGCATCAACCTTAACTCATCCACTTTCAAAAGCATTATTATAGTCAACCCATTTGTACCCTGAAAACTAAAACATAAAATCCTACGTAATCCAACTCCCAAATGTGCTCAACCATACCAAAGTATGATATATTGGCATAGATAGGATTCTTACCTTTTGTACTTGATACATGCATGGTGTTAGTAATAACAATTATCCCATTATTTTACATTTTTCTTTAGGCATCCTGCTATTTAATGTGGAAGGTGCATCCAATGTTGACGTAGCTTGAGAAAGAAAACACATGTCTATTTGAACCATGTGCCAAGAACATTACTTTCTCTGGAACTGAATTATGATCAACATTGTACTTGTCATTCACATGCTGCTTCAACTATGCTGTGAATTGTTTATTATGTTACTTAGCATACCAACTCTATACCCTATTGGGGTTTTCCCTCTTAAGCTCATCCAAATGAATACCTACATACTCGTCAATTTCTTTGGAATTGTGAAGTATGTATAGGTGCACTTGCTCCTAATGTTGGTTTGAGATAGCAATAACTTTCTTTCCCATCAACCATTGTCCAGATGTCCTTCCTTAATGCCAAGACACTAGAAGGCCAATATCACTTGCATCTTTCAAGTAATCGATACAAAATTCATTCGCCTCTTCATAAATGTACCATTCAACATTGCAACCCTTTGGCTGGCTTCGGTTTTTTACATACCCTTTTAGGTCCTTTATCTTGCCTTAACTAGATACATCCATCTCATATAGACTGTGCTACATAGTTTTACCTCTCTAACCAAGTGAACAGTTAGGTACACCATTATGTCAAATAAAATAAGAGGGAAAAACATGTCTAGCTCACACAAAGTAGTCACGATTCATGTTTGTAGTCTTAGCAATTTCTTCAGGTCAATCATCCTACTACACAGTGACTTGAAGAAGAAACAGAGCTTCGTGATCGTAGCTCCCACCTTATTAGGTAAAATATCTTGTACTACTATCAGAATAAAGTTTTTCATGAATACATGGAATCGTGTGATTTTCCTTCATTGACATAAAGTTGCAAATATTTGACGAGTAACCCTCTAGCACTTTCATGGAAGCAAGAAACTCACAAAAACTTCTTTTTTTCTTGTGTTAGATAGTGTGAAAGCCACTGGGCCAAGGAATATACGAGATCCCCTCTCCTCCAATGCTAATTCATCCCTTATTCCCTTCTCACCCATGTCTAGTATTGTATTTATGCCATCATTCATATTACTAAGAATATGGAGTAACATTCCAAAAAGACACACATTTTTCTCAATGTGCATGCAATCAAGAAAACTTCTAACATTTAAGGAGCTCCAATAGGGCAGATCGAAGAAAATAGACATTTTCTTCTACCTGCTTGTCCTAACATGTTTTCCAAATGGCTTCCCAAATTTACAGTTTGTATGTTTCATTATGTCAAAAACCTCTTCACTAGTTAAAGGTTCAAGTGCCATCCTTTCATCTTATTCCTTATTGAAGTATTTTCTCATACAGCGATACGAATGACCTTTTTGCAACCATCTGTGGTGTCCTATATAGAAATTCTTTATACCATGCTTGAACTTGATCGACTGTGTACCCTCTTCACAAATTGGGCATCCAAGTTGGCATTTAATGCTGTACCTTGAAAAATTACCAAATAGCATGGCTTTCATATTGAATGTTTTATTTTAGTGAGAATCATATACAGCCTCCCCTTTGTCCCACAACTTCTTTAAGTCTACAATTAGTGTATACATCTATGTCATTCCCTAGTTGCCTTACCCTTGAGATTAGAATTGATAACATCATGTACTATTGTTTCATTAAGAACCATGGAGGGAGGTTATATATAAACAACACAACTGGCCATGTATTGTGGGCACTGCTCTGTATCCCAAATAGGTTTGTCCCATCAATAGCCAATGCTAGGTAGAGGTTTCTTGTTTCTTCAGTGAATTTGGGATACTTAATGTCAAACTTACTCCATTCTATAGAGTCTATAGAATGCCGAAGTATGTCGTCTTGAATCCTTTCATCCACATGCCACCTTAAATTTTTGGCATCAATTGCATTGTTATATAAGCATCGAAATCTAGGTATAATTGAAAAATACCATAATGTCTTCTTTGGACTCTTCCCATTCACTTGGTAGCATGATACATAACACAGAGGACTCAATTAATGATTCATATTCTTTTATAAACAGAATACAATCGTTGAGGCAACCATGTATCTTTTCATAACTCAAGCCAGTGGTGTGAAACACTTGTTTTGCATCATAAGTCTTGGTTGGTATATCGTTTCCTGGCAGTAGCATTGGTGCGAACCCACAAGGGAAGATCCCACGAACCCACAACCAATTCTGAGATATGCTCACCCCAAGAAAGCTAAACAAAGATCTACGATCCACTTGAACCCTTGAACACGAAAGAACAAGGACCCGAAGTGTTGGAAGACGCCACAAGGTTGATCAAGCCTTGATAAGTCTGTTAGTTCTAAGAAGAACCCTAGAGAGAATCCACTCTCAAGAAACAAAGTGCAGAAATGCAACTTTCATTCATATATCAAATCTCAAGTGTGTCTTACAAATGAAGAAGCACAAGGTATTTATAGATAAAAACTACCTAATTGTAATAATTGCAACTTAGAAAATTACAACTACAAAGTCTAATACCATGTGCTAGGAAATCCAAAACCATGTGCTAGGAAACTCAAATTTCTAATACAATGTTCTAGAAAACACAAAAGTCTAATATGGTGTGCTAGAGAACCCAAAGTCAAATATGGCAACTTATTTAATAATTTCGCACAAATAAAATCCATAAAATATATTAAGCATGTAAAGCCCAAAATGTGCTTATTTAGGCCCAAATGAGTCCTCCCATGTGTAGTACTAGGTCCAAGCTCTTCAATTGCAAGACTTCAAGCCCAAAACTTGATCAATATCTCCATTTGCAGCCCAAATGAAGTTAGTGACGTTTTCAGCATTTTCGTCCAGCTTTGATCCGATTGCTAATTGCTTCGTCCAAGTCTCTTGCACAAGCCTATTTAATGCTTCCTTAATTTGTTTGGCTTTTCCTCTTGTGATTGGTCCACTTGGAATTTGCAAAGGATCACTTGAATTTGAATGCACAACTTGTTGATTCGCATCACTATCTTTCTTCCATATTGAAGTTGATGATAGTATTTTCCTTCATCGTAAATCAGATATGCTTTATGGCCTTTAACACTATACCCTAACAGGTTTCCATAGTTAGGAAAGTCATTTATAGTATAAAAGATCATGGATCACATTTTATAAACCTCCTTTTTATTCGCGTCAATAACATCGACATCTTCTTCCTACAACTCTTTCAAGTCTTCAATCAAGGGTGCTAGGTAAACATCTATGTCATTTCTGAGTTGTTTTGGTCCTGAAATCAACATAGACAAATTGATGTACTTTCATTTCATATATAACAGAGGAGATAAATTGTAAACAACCAAGAGAACAAGCCATAAACTATGTATACTATCAATGCTACCATAAGGATTCATGCCATCCATGCTAAGCCCAAGCCCCTGGTTCATAGGTTATTTGAGCAGTTAGGAAATAATTGATTAATTTTCTTCCATTAAGAAGAATCAGTTAGATGTCAAAGCTTTCTATCAGAAATCCTTTCATTTGCATGCCACCTCAATTTTTTTGCATAATTTTCTTTAGCAAACAAGTGCTTGAACCTTGGTATGATTGGAAGATGACACAACACTTTTGTAAGCGCCTTATTTGATTTGTACCTTAGGGTTTCACATATTGGACACTTCTGCTTCTCTTTTGATGCGATCCAGAATCAACAAGTTATCTCTTCATATTCAAGTGTTGACTCTTCAACTTCAAACTATCATTTTCAAATTCCATCCGGCCCAGTCACAAGAGCACAAGCTAAAATATTTAAGGAAGCATTGATTGGGCTTATTCAAGAGGCTAATGCAAATCAGATGGCAATTGGATCAACAATTGTGGATAAAGATGTTGAAAACGTCATTAATTTCTTAGGGGCTGCAGATGGAGATACTAATCAAGTTTTGGGCTTGGAGACTTCAAAACAAAGAGCTTGGACCTAGTACTATACATGGGAGGACTCATTTGGGCCTAAATAAGCACATTTTGGGCCTTGAATGCTGATTAAATTTTGTGACTTTTATTTGTGCGAAAATTATTAGATATTGGGCCTATTTGACTTTTGGGTTTCCTAATTAATTAATTAATTATATTAGGTTAGTTTTTATTTTCTAGAATGCATTTAATGTAATTAGGGTTTCTGAATATTTCTCTTTAAATAACTTGTAACCCTTCATTTGGAGAAGATTAAAAGACTTGAAACTTGATTATTGAATGAAAGGTTGCACTTTTCTGCACCTTGTTTCTTGGGAGTGGATTCTCTCTAGGGTTCTTCTTAGAACTAACAGACTTATCAAGGCTTGATCAACCTTGTGGCGTCTTCCAACACTTCGGGTCCTTGTTCTTTCGTGCTCAAGGGTTCAAGTGGATCGTCGATCTGCGTTTAGCGTTCTTGGGGTGCGTATATTCATATTGGTTGTGGGTTCGTGGGGTCTTCCCTTGTGGGTTCGCACCATCTTGGTACCAAAGCTTCGGATCTAAACTCAGGTCACATCTTTCTATTCGTTGTTTCAATTTTTCGTTTAGGGTTTCATGCTTTGTTCTTGAGTCTTTTCGTCTAGGTCATCTGCGTTCGTGTCTGAAATTTTTGCTTCTTTTCGTTAACCGTATCTTTGTCGTTTCCAATGTTTAGTGAGTCTTTTTCATAGTTTAAAATCTCTTCTTTCATATCGTTTTGGAATTAGGTCAATTAGATTTGTCATTAGTGAGTTCTAGCCATTTTAAATCAGTCGTGTTTCTGCAAATTTTCTGTGTCAATTCGTCATTTTTTTCCAGAATGTTATCAAATCTTCTTTCCTTGTTTGACCCGTTTTACTTTGCGGTTTTGGTCATTTAATAGGTCATTCTCATTGTTTAGAATCTCATCTTTCCAGTAGTTTCAGTTTCATCTCAATCCAAAATTTCTACAGTACGTTATAGTCTTTTGAAAATGACACCTTTCTGGAATTTCTGGGTTCAGATTGCTTGTGATAGATTGTCATTTGAATTCCTGATTCTCCCTCATTTCCCTTTCGATCTCCTTTCATAGATTGTCATTTGATATTCCATATTTCTAAGTGTTGGTTTGATTTCTGCAAATTGTGATTACACTGATTAAATTGCTTAGTTCTTTTGCAGAGCCTTAAGAGGAATCTAAGAGTGGAAAAAAGGCAAGAGTGACATACATCAATTTAAAAGCCAAATTTGAGAGAAACACGAGTGACACTAAACTTGTTTGAGTGAAACATGTGAGAAAAGTGGTGAGGTCCCTGTTTTTTTCTAAATCTAACTTTTCAGGTACCACCAATATGCATGATGCAAAAGAAATTCATAGACATCTTCAATCCTTGTTAAAAGGACTACAGAAGTTTAATGCTGAAAACGACCAATGGATGTCTAGTTACAACTCCAGATCAAAAAGAGAATTCCAAAGAAAGTTGCAGGAGTTGAAACAAGGCTCCATCAGTGTTAATGAATATTTTCAAGAGATGGAATTAGCTTTGATTAGAGCTGGAGTGAAAGAAACTTCAAAAGCCACCAAGGATCGTTTTCTAAAAAATGGGCTTAATCCTGATTTACTTTGTTTTGCAACGACCTTAGCCTTCTTGGACAATGATATTTTGGTTCAGTTTGTTGCTGAGTATGAGCAAAAGATCAAGCGACAAAGGTGTTCAGACAATAGCTCTAATTCAAAGGAGATTGAAAGCTTGATAGTTACAGTCTCTAATGACGAGTTAGAGCCAACCAAGGAGGAAGAACAGCCTAATGTTGAACATCACGCTGAGAAGTGTGAAGAAGATGTTCCTGTTCCAAGTATCAATCTTGTGATTGAAGAAGTTCCTCTTAATCATGAAAAGAAAAGTGAAAATATAAGTGAGAGTGGTTGTTGTCAAACTGCTGTTGAGATAAAAATTCAGCTTGAGAGAGAAAAATACATTGAGAGCACTAAGTATTGTCAAAGTAAGGAGAGTAAAAGTGAGTTTGAAAGACAAAAAGCTATTGAGAGTATGAAGCGTTTTCAGAATAAAGAGGGTGAAGAATTGAGTGAAAAGCAAGAAGAAAAGAATTGTGAGAAAAGTGAGAGCAAGGATATTTCTTCAGTTACTAATGATCTTAATCATTATTTGCCTTGTGATTTTGATGTGTTACAGGTGTTCTTGGATTTGATCCCTAAGAAGCCACCCGATGGATTCTTCTTATCTTCAAGAGGCATTGAATCTTCATTTCCTTCGCGTGGTAAGCTTAACAAGAGACATGCAAGCTGGCTGAAATTTATTGAGACATTCCCATATGTTGTCAAATACAAGAAAGGTGAAGATTCGAGGGCGAATCCTTTTGAGGAGAGAGGGAATGATGCGATCCAGAATCAACAAGTTGTCTCTTCATATTAATTAATCAACAAGGGAAGACCCCACGAACCCACAACCAATATGAATATACGCACCCCAAGAACGCTAAACGCAGATCGACGATCCACTTGAACCCTTGAGCACGAAAGAACAAGGACCCGAAGTGTTGGAAGACGCCACAAGGTTGATCAAGCCTTGATAAGTCTGTTAGTTCTAAGAAGAACCCTAGAGAGAATCCACTCCCAAGAAACAAGGTGCAGAAAAGTGCAACCTTTCATTCAATAATCAAGTTTCAAGTCTTTTAATCTTCTCCAAATGAAGGGTTACAAGTTATTTAAAGAGAAATATTCAGAAACCCTAATTACATTAAATGCATTCTAGAAAATAAAAACTAACCTAATATAATTAATTAATTAATTAGGAAACCCAAAAGTCAAATAGGCCCAATATCTAATAATTTTCGCACAAATAAAAGTCACAAAATTTAATCAGCATTCAAGGCCCAAAATGTGCTTATTTAGGCCCAAATGAGTCCTCCCATGTATAGTACTAGGTCCAAGCTCTTTGTTTTGAAGTCTCCAAGCCCAAAACTTGATTAGTATCTCCATCTGCAGCCCCTAAGAAATTAATGACGTTTTCAACATCTTTATCCACAATTGTTGATCCAATTGCCATCTGATTTGCATTAGCCTCTTGAATAAGCCCAATCAATGCTTCCTTAAATATTTTAGCTTGTGCTCTTGTGACTGGACCGGATGGAATTTGAAAATGATAGTTTGAAGTTGAAGAGTCAACACTTGAATATGAAGAGACAACTTGTTGATTCTGGATCGCATCATCTTTATACTCTTTTCTATACAATATGCAATTATTAAGGTATCTATGGATCTTTTGATACTTCATCCCTAGTGGACAATATTTTCTTAGTATCATAGTATCGACCCGGCAACACATTATTATCTAGAAGCATGTCCTTAAAAGCCTCAATTGTTTCTAAAAACCTCTTGTCGCTCCATCCATGTTGTGCTTTCAAGTTACCATTTTCAATACTGCTTTCAACAATTGGTATTTTTTTACACCTCGGGTATAATGGATTCTCTGCATCACTTCACATATTACCATATGAATATGATTGTTCAAAAGCTCTTCTCCTACATCACGAATAATGTCCTATATCCGGTCATCTATATCCATGTCAGTATCATCAAAGGCCACTTCCCCCTGTTGAGATGCACTTGGCATTTCTATTTCTTCACCATGCCATACCCATATTATATAACTCTTACAAAATTCCTTACAAATTAAATGTGTGTATATATCTACAGCATTTAGTTATTCTCATTTAAAAATTCTACACAAGGGCAATAAAGCATCACACTATCATTATCGGCATTTCTTCTAGCAAAGTCTGAAAATTCCCTCACCCCATTATCATATTCAACAGTCATTTGTTTAGCTTTTATCCAACGATGTTCTATATATTTCAATACCTTTTTTTCTCTTTTCTATTTTTTCCCCAAGAAAGGGCATGAGTATAATAAGAGCATACAATTATTAGACTCAAGTACCTAGTTTAACTACTAAATAATGAACAAGTATATAGCAAATTGTATATAATAATGCTTTTATATAGCAAAGATTAGTTTGGTAGGCATCACTTCAATTAATTAATGGAAAATACTAATTAAATTACCCATCAATCACTCGAAGAAAGGCTTTGAAGACCAAAAACTACACAATAAAGATCAGTTTGGTATGATGGGGTGCTTTTCACGCTGGAAGAAAGGCTTTGAAGACTGGAAACAACACATCAATAACTAATTACAAAATAAGTCTCATCAGCAACAATAGAAAAGCTGAACTTTAGTAAGCAAAGATAGAAAAATATATCCGCACCTTGACAATACATGATAAATGACTTTTATGAGTACAGGTCTGACCAAACAAAAATTCATCTATGAGATAAGAACCACTTATTTAATAAGATTCTTTCTATAATTGACTTATCATGCAAGCAAACAAAGGTAACTAAAAGGTATAATAGTGCCTAGTTTTCCAATATCCATGCCTTCACGGTCCAATATAATAGTGCCTAGCAAACCTTATCTCTAACACAATAACACCAGTATTATATTCTTGACTTGATCATAAAAAATAAAAGAAAATCACTGGGACTTTGTTAGACACAAATCATAAACACATACATAAACCTAATTGCTAGGAAAGCTGGAAATCTAAAGAATTAACTAAGCAAAGTCATGTTCCCACTTTGGCATCATTTATACATCAAGAACTTTAGCTCCATTCCTCTATACATTGTTTGGACCTTAGATTTTGGAAACTCACAGAAGTATGGAAATCTGACTTTGCAATATCTTTTAATGTTATGATTGAAGGAATTGAAAGGGCGAAGATGCAAAGAAAACAATCTATCCTTGTTGTTCTTTAGATTGAAGGATGTGAATGAGCTCATTCAAACACCATTTAGAGGAGGCATAGTTTTAAAAAAAGATCACAAGAGGATAGATGACTCCTAAATGGCTCGGATGAGCGATTAGGAGATGTCATCTCTTTTTGGGAGCTCATTATGAATGAACATCCAACTATATGTATACTATTTTTATATATCAGCTATTCAAAATGTAAAATAGCAACTGGAATTGACTAACTTGGAGAACTCATTCAAACACCATTTGGAGGAGGCATAGTGGTGCGAACCCACAACCAATCTGAATATACGCACCCCAAGAACGCTAAACGTAGATCGACGATCCACTTGAACCCTTGAGCACGAAAGAACAAGGACCCGAAGTGTTGGAAGACGCCATAAGGTTGATCAAGCCTTGATAAGTCTGTTAGTTCTAAGAAGAACCCTAGAGAGAATCCACTCCCAAGAAACAAGGTGTAGAAAAGTGCAACCTTTCATTCAATAATCAAGTCTCCAAGTCTTTAATCTTGATTAGTATCTCCATCTGCAGCCCATATGAAATTAATGACGTTTTCAACATCTTTATCCACAATTGTTGATCCAATTGCCATCTGATTTGCATTAGCCTCTTGAATCAGCCCAATCAATGGTTCCTTAAATATTTTAGCTTGTGCTCTTGTGATTGGACCAGCTGGAATTTGAAAAATGATAGTTTGAAGTTGAAGAGTCATCACTTGAATCTGAAGAGACAACTTTTTTATTCTGAATCGCATCACACTCTAAGTTCCAAAATAGTGTTTTCTAACCAATAATCTAAAGATCATTTCTACATACTACTCCTTTATAATTTTGCCCATAGAATCCATTTACAACCTCAAATTTATCAAAATCCTACTACAAACCCAAGAACTAAGGCTGCCGAATATGAACCCTAATTGGCAAAAGTTGGGTTCTTGTAGTTTCAACCTCAAGACATGTTATTAATCATCATAAACCTTAACAAACAACATATGCATCATCATATGACCATTAAAGCTCTATTTCCCTCTCTTGGCCAAAATCCTAGATGTAATATCCTAAATTTTAGTCCCCAAAATCCCTTGTATATTTAATTATATTCAATGGAATAAAATGGTGAGATTTGGTGTACTTAAAGTAGCCAAAATAGTGGAAATAGTGATTATATGAATTTTTTGGCTAAGTAAGACATAAAGTATGGAAGAGCATAATGTTTGGCCCAAAGTATGTTGAAAAAGTCGGCCAAAAGAAAGGGAAAGAAGGAAATGGAAATTGTTTCAAAAATTCAAGAAAATGTAAGGGTAAAATGGTCATTTGGTTAATAAAAATAAAAAGCCAACATTTCTGCTCAAAATTGGTGTAAAGTCGGTTAAGGAGGTGGAGTGCAATAGGGTACATAATTTTGCAACATATATGGACATGTGGAAAGATGAAATTCCATATGGAAAAAGAATAAATAAAATTTTGCCAAGTGTAATATTTTAGTAATAAAAAAATATTAAAATCTAAGGAGGTGGTAAGACATAATTTAAGAAGCAACTTAAATTTTTCAAAGGCCATATTTCGGCCATGTTAAGAATAAGAGAGAGAGAGCGAGAGAGAGAGAGAGAGAGAGAGCTATTTGAAGAACACAAGAACAAGAGTTCAAGAAGCAATACAGGTGAGTTTGGCTGTAAATTCCACTTGTTCTTGCCTTCTAATCCATTGAAACACCTCCTAATCCTTATGTTTTTCTTGGAAACACATGTAGCAAGCTCAAAATCAAGCTAAAGAAAGAAGGAAAAGGACAAGTTTGAAGGGAGAAGATGATAGAGGTACAATGGCATCTTATTTGAGTACTTTTATTGCAAGCACAAAATCAAGCTAAAAAAAGTCTAGTGCTTGAAAACAAAATATCTGAGCAGAAAAAAAAAGCTGAAATTTTTTTTTTCGAAAATTAAAAAAAAGTGAGAGAGAGAGAGAGAGGAAAGAGCTGCAGGTTTGTAGAAATTTGAATATCAAAGGCAAGTTTTCTTATTTGAGTACTTTTATTGCAAATCACAAAACTTTCCTAATTCTTCATTTTCTCCTATTTTGATTTCCTTTCCTTTTTCCCCTGATTCCTTTCCCTTGTTATTTCTCTTCTTCTTTTCCACTATTATTCAGATTTTTCCCCTTCTCATCCTTTTTTTCCATCACATGTTTCTCTCCTTTCTCATTTATTCCTTGGTTCTTACAATTTCTGGCTAAGAAGATTACCACATACTAATATTGTCTCTTGATTTTGTTGAGTTTCAATCAAGAATACTATATAGGAGGCAAGCTTGAGTGGTAAAAGGCAAATGAGGCCATAATCATGCATATTCAAGCCCATATTAAATCTTTGACCAAAATGCCTTATTTAATGCAAATTAAAAAAAACTAATTAAAAAACGAAATTAAATCATATTAAATCAGATTTGATGCATAAGGATGCCTTCTAGATGCTTCTTGAGTTGTCTTGGACATCACTTATAATCCTCCACCAAGGCACAGGCTTGTCACATGGTATTTAAAGTAAATTCTTTAATATAGACTGCACATGGGCCTTGTACATCATCATGTTGGGCTTATTGCTTCATGTTATCCCAATTTCATGGATCTTCATGTTTTGCCACGTGCTCAAGCTTCTAGGTGTTGTAAAAGCATGCATATGGGCTTGAATATGCATGATTATGGCCTCATTTGCACCCTTAACATATATACTAACATTATAAGCCATTAATGAAGCAAATTGAAGCCTAAATATTTGCTCCGGCCTCTCAAACAGCTCACTCTTTTCTAGGCTTCTAGTAATTAGGCCCTTAATGTCATGTATAGGATCTTGGGCTTGCTTAGAATCTTTTTGTATGATATAGACAACATCTTGTTCATTGTATGTGCCACCTATGATGTGTTTGCCATAGATGATGCCACCTTGGTTGCCAACTTGGATGCCTTGTTCAACAACATATAAGATGCCACTTGTACCTCTATCAACCACCCTGAGGGAAAAGCACAAGTACCTCTTAGCCCAAGGGTATACAGTCTAGGTCGGCCAATGTGATTGATGAGATTCCTCACTATGGTATGGGACCCAGATGAAGCAAGTATGGACAAGTTGTTGCCTACTCTAAAACATTATTGTGATCACGGAAGGCAAGTAGGGTAATGCGAATCAGCAAGTTGTGCATTCAAATTCAAGTGATCCTTTGCAAATTCCAAGTGGACCAATCACAAAAGGAAGAGCCAAAAAATTAAGGAAGCATTAAATGGGCTTGTTCAAGAGACTTGGATGAAGCAATTAGCAATCGGATCAAAGCTGGATGAAAATGCTGAAAACGTCACTAACTTCATTTGGGCTGCAAACGGAGATATTGATCAAGTTTTGGGCTTGAAGTCTTGAAATTGAAGAGCTTGAACCTAGTACTATATATGGGAAGACTCATTTGGGCCTAAATAAGCACATTTTGGGCTTTAAAGGCTTATTATGTTTTATGGATTTTATTTGTGCAAAATTATTAAATAAGTTGCCATATTTGACTTTTGGGTTCTCTAGCACACTATATTAGACTTTTGTGTTTTCTAGAACATTGTATTAGACTTTTGGGTTTCCTAGCACATGGTTTTGGATTTCCTAGCACATGGTATTAGACTTTGTAGTTGCAATTTTCTAAGTTGCAATTATTACAATTAGGTAGTATTTCTCTATAAATACCTTGTGCTTCTTCATTTGTAAAACACATTTGAGATTTTATATATGAATGAAAGTTGCATGTCTGCACTTTGTTTCTTGAGAGTGGATTCTCTCTAGGGTTCTTCTTAGAACTAACAGACTTATCAAGGCTTGATACCCTTGTGGCGTCTTCCAACACTTCGGGTCCTTGTTCTTTCGAGTTGAAGGGTTCAAGTGGATCGTAGATCTTTGTTTAGCTTTCTTGGGGTGAGCATATCTCAGAATTGGTTGTGGGTTTGTAGGATCTTCCCTTTTGGGTTCACACCATAGGGACAAGGCGATTATTTTGATCCAGACAAAATCATCGCTTAATCTTGAAAATTGTTTAACATGTTAGATTCAGAGTTTTGATGATAACAAACTTAGGATCATTCGAATAAGGTTGTGCAATTCTGCTAATAAGATTTTATATTATGGATTATCCGAATAGTCATGTTACTATTCAAATAGTAAAGATTGTTTTCAGCTAGCAACTATCCTGATAGTTCTTTGACTATTCATATAATTAGAGTATTATCATGATAATTCCTGAGTTATTCGAATACTAAAATACTATTGCAAGTCTATAGTATTCGAATAGTCTCTTCACTATCCAAATACTATGTTTAACAAAGCTTTCTAAAAACTATCTCAAGAAAAGAAGTATTTGAATAACCAAAGTATTATCTAGATAGTCTATGCATTTTTAAATTCAATGTTATCCGAATAATAGGATAACTATTCAAATAGTGAGGTTACTATTTGAATAGTAAGATGATTATCCGAATAGAATTTTAAAACTAAGACCTCAGGATTATTCGAATACTTTGATTGTTATCAAGGAACTTTATGAGTATTCGAATAGTAAATTAACTATTCAAATAGTATACTAGCTTGAAAGTGAATATTTCCAAAATCCAATTTCTGAATGTTATCCAAATAGCTATAGAGTATATCAGGATAATTTTCCAAAACCAAAGTGTAAGACTATTTGAATAGTGAGGTAACTATTCGAACAGTATTAAGTCTTACTAAATAAAATTTTCCAATTCATATATTAAAGAGTATTCAAATAGTTGGTTAATTTATGAGGATAAGTTTATCTGTGTTTTTAAAAGAACTATTCGAATACTAGTACAGACTATTCGAATAGTCACAGTTCAAAAATATTCAATACTATCTATTCGAATAGTAAGGTAACTATTCCAATAGTCCATAACTAACAAAGAAGTATTTTATCCTGATAGTAATGCTTGTATTTGAATACTTCATATTTCCAAAAAACAGAGCATAACACTAAGATTTGTGGTGATAATCTCAGC